>CM042018.1:128623996-131265493 GCA_023525975.1 Smallanthus sonchifolius
CCAACAGATTTTTTAGTTAACGTTCCGATGTGATTTTTTTTATGGTTTCATTTTTTTAGTATAAAGTTCCGAATACTATTAACACCCTCGCCACAACACGCGGTATTACGTCAAGTCAACATTCCAACGTGAGTTTTTTTCACCATTTTGTTTTTAATATAAAGTTTCAAATATTATTAACTCCTCTCGACGTAACGTGCGGGGTTACGTACCAATTTCGTTTTTTTCTTTGTAAAGTTTCAAATCTTATCAACGCCCTCATCGCAACACTCGGGGTTACGTCAACTAGATTATTACAAAAACAAAAACATAACACATAGGTAAAAGAAAAAAAAAGGAGACGTGTCAAAACCAAAACTTCAAAAATAACTTAAAATTAAAACTGAGTCTAACAGACTAAAAAATAGATGGATTCAACGGGTCGTATAACTGGTAAAAAGGAATAACTTGACGTGTTGGTAAATCCATTGTATATTATTATGACCAACAACAATTAGCAACGACATGAATAGTAACTATACCATTCATATCTTGCCACGTTTATAAGTTTTTAAATAAATTGAAATCGACATAAATTCATAGTTATGTTTTTGGCCCTCAAAATCTGAGGTCGCGTGTTCTAGCACTTCCCCGTCCATTTTTGGTTTTTTATTTGTTTATTAGTGAAATGAAATCATAAATTAAACAAAATGGGGCAGTGGTGTTTTTGCATGAGGCATCTTCGTTCTTTATTGGTCATTATTTGTCATTTTTTAATAAATCAAATCTTAGATTTTCTTACTCAATAAATTACTTTCTCAATAAATAAAGTTTAAAATATATTGATTGATCATTTATGAGTGTGATACTATAACTACAAAACTTAGATATTAAATTTTCAACAAAAACTTAAATGTTTTTAATTATATATCTTAAATATATTTATTTTAGTTTAAGTACAAATATTATACAACCACATTTAAATAGAAAACTATGAGAATTGTGTAAATATTTTTATCATTTTTCTAACAGTGAATATAAGTCGGTTGTGTAAACGCTTACTCCATTCTTTTTCTAGCTCGCATATATCTACCACGCATTACGTACAAGTGTACTATACAGTTATCGTGATTCTTTACTTAATATTAATTCTATAATGAACGCACCCCTACATTTGAATACATATATATATATACATACATTTATATATACATACAATTGTTAGTTATTTATTTTTGTTTTCCTAGATTCAAACAATCAAAAAATTAAATCAACTACTACATCCCAAGGGTCAATGATAGTTTCATCACCCATTTTTATAATAATGTACATAGTTACTATAAATGTAAAACATATGCCGCTAATTTTTTTGGGCACGTTACGGATTTTTACACGAGGTCATCTTTTGTGTAATTAAACCTAATATTACCGTAAGTAAAGTTTTTTTTCCCGGTAAATATACATGTTCTCTGGTGCATAGCAAGAAGAAAATTCATAGTTTGTAATCATTTTGCAAAAAAAATTAAAACACTAAAGAAATTATATTATTACTTTATTGCATAATAAATTGATTTCTTTAAATATAACAATATAAATTTATTTTATTTTTGAAATAGCAACATGCTTGCGTAATTGTTAACTAGTAGATTTCCCTGTATGATGCAACGGGATATAAAAAAGTTTATTTACAATAGTATTAAGTTTAACCACACAAACATAACATGTGTCCTCATGTAACCAAAAGATAAAACCGTAACATGACCAAGATGTTGAATTTGTCATTTGATTAACCCGTGAAATGTAGTAGGAGCTAGTGACCCGTCCAGTAAATACTTTAAAGTTTAAACGGTTAAATGCATAAAATAACAACATTTTCTTGGTGAGTGATCATTTTATACAATGAACTCATTTTTTGTCCGTTATATGCAATACAGCTTAAACTTCTCTTGGAATGCTAATTTTATATTTTAGAAAAGTTTGCTTTTAATTTATATCTTATGAGAATGAGATTTAAATGTTAGATTTTAAAGGTTTGAGTCCGTGTGATAATTTTCATTTGAGTCTGACCCGACCCAAAAAATCTGTAAATTGAGTTGATAGAATTCCGAACGCCAAAACCTAGTGACTCCACTGAAAAAGATTTCTAGTTTCAGTTCGGTTTCATCACTAATAAAGTTAAAAAAGATATACCTGAAAGTATATGCATGAAAGCTTCATCACATAAGTTTATACAGATTGTTCTTCTTATAAATTAAGAAGTCACTCTCCATGCAACTCAGCATATCCACCACTTCTGCTTCTGTTGATCCAGTGAAGTGCTTCAATGTGTCTGATAATGAAACCTGCATAACATACACCAAGCAGCATACCGATTTTGTGAATAAAATGAAGCTTATTCTATTATTATTTAGTAACATATAAATCTCACTTTTTGTTTGCCAAATGGCCACTAATACATGTGAAATAACTCAGAAAGAAAGTTTGACTTCTGAGGATGAGTTTGACTTTTGAGGTTAAATGGATAAAATCCGAGTTTAACATATATGGATGCTCTACTATGATGTTTAGAAAATTCTGATGATTATATTAAACCCATAGTAGAGTTAAATCCAAAGCAAAAGTCATCAATTTTGTATTTTAAAAGCATTAAGTTTGACCTAAATAGTCAACATGTCTTTTATTAAAAACAATTGATGTGTCAAATATAATTGTGAAAGTTGCAATATTTGAATAATATATAATTTCTTGAATATACTGACTTAGAAGGTTTAATCCATTTGAACTTAAAAGTGTACATTTTGGGTGACTTTTGAGCCGTTTGACCAATTTGACCTGTTATATATAAAACATAAGCCAGATCGGCCCACTAATATTTAAATGGGTTGAAACTGCCACCTCTGCTTACTTTAATCGATCTGATTCTGATTATTTAAATAAAAAAAGTCAGTTTCAAAAACACACATCCAAACATCCTAAGAAGGCTACATTGACTACTCACCCCATTCTCAAAATTCTGAAGCCATGCTAAAATGGAAGCTTCATTAACCTCGACTAAAAGATGATTATCTTCTTCTGGTACATCAATCTTCTGTCGTTTTCTTGGAGAATCATCAATGGTTACAATCTCGTCTTTCTCAAAAACTGGCATTTCAGGTAATTCTTGTGTTTTATTATCAGGAATAGCTTCAGATGACATCCCAAGATCTTGCATCGTCAACCATGCCTTGATTTGAGTATAGTCAACCTGAAACATCAAGGTAAAAGTCAAACAATGGCGATCCAAATGAGTCGCGCTAAAATAGACTAAAAACAAATCAAACGGGCCGACCGTTTTAGAAGTCACCAAAAGTATAATAAAGTGTTTATGATCTCGTAGATCATCATTCTCATAATTGTTTTTTGTAATCATATTCAATCATTATTTATTCATAAAAAAGAGTGTTAGCGGGTCAACCAGGCCCATTTTGACATATAAGATTTACATGTTTCTGACCATTATTACCCTGAATGTAAATTGGATCGATTTTATGAAGCTTTACCTCTTCTGGTAGTTCATCTTTGATAGGTTTCAGTTTGTCTTTTGAGCCAACTTTCAAAATTGCAGTTCGAATTTTAGCAACAATCTCTCGGGTCAGCCCAATTTCGTTGAACAATCTATCCCAGTCAACCAAACATCCTTCTCGAGCCGCATCTAGAACATATCCAAGGACCGTGTTTACTTTTATTGGGGCCGATCTACCAGGAAAGTTCTAAATAACAAATTCAAGTCAACAAAGAACAAGATCAAACAATATAATTGAAGTTAGTATGAGAATTAGAGGTGCCATTTAGACCCATTTACTTGAGCCAATTCAGATTACGTTTAATTTCAATTGGTCAGGTAAAATGGGCCAAATCCAATAATTTAGCTAGAAGAGGAACATGTCGAAAGGGTTGCACCGATTAGAAGTCACTCAAAAACTATTTTAATGAATAAAATCTTTTAAATGGTTTTGTTCAAATATTTAAATCACTACTGTTGTACTATCGTTTTTTGTAATCATAGTATCGACAGAGATCAAACCTCACCAGACCCGTTCCAAATGATACTAAAAGTGACCCGTTACCCAACCCGCCCATCTTGCACCTTTAGAAGTTAGTATCCTTTAATCAGTAATTAAAGCCATACAGCAATTTTTTCAGGAGAGAGGCCATCCTCTTGCCACATTTTCCAAGCCGAATATTTTGCAGGCGGTAAGTCTTTGGGCTGTCTTGGTGTTGTGTATGCTTTACAGTTATTACTAGCTTCTATGGCTGCAACACCATCCAAAGAAAGGTCCAGTTGTTTTGATAATTGCTGAATACTTTGAAGAATATGACCACCATATGTTGTCACAAGGTGCTGCATTTTATTAACAAAATACAGATTTTAGGCTTGACATTAATAAACAGAAACGGATAACTAGCTGTATAAAACGTGCTATACAAGATAGTTCTGGGAGTACTTCTGCAGCTCGAAGTTGTAAAAATCTGATAATCAAATGTTGAGTGTTTGGAAATTTCTGATCATTTAAGGAATTAATAGATAAAATGACCAAAAAATGGAACAGTTATCAAAAAAGAAAATCTTAAGATTGGGTTAAAAGAACAGGTAACAGGTCATTTTACTTTGTCAGTTTTTTGTAACAGTTGATATGAAACTGATTATGCAAGACTGGTTATTTGAAATAATCAGAATCAAAATTTGTATATCCAAACATTAAAAACTGATTATTACGACTTGAACATAGTTGTCAATAGCGAATAGCGGTAAATAACGACAAGCCACCTATACGCTACATAGCGATAGCGATGAAATAGGGGCGCTATTTCACGTTTAGCGATACACTAGTAGAAAATTTTAGAAATATTTTATATTCAACTATTGTAGGATTTGTAGCAATTGTAATCAATAATCATCTAAATCTTCATATATTAGGGTTATTAGCAACCCTATTTATATTAATCAAGTAAAAAATTAAAAAATAATTTAAAAAAAAGGAATATTCGCTATATGCTCGCTATTCATTCGCTATACACCATATAGCGACCATAGGCCGCTTCGCTACATAGAACGCTATAGCGAGCGCTATGGTCGCTATTGACAACTATGGACTTGAAACCGCAACAATTAACAATCAGATAATCACTATATGCAAATACACACACCTCTAATAATGAGAAAAGAAAGGTGAAATTCAGCATCATTAAGAGTACCTGGTTGACACCATCAATGTTTGCCAGCCTTGCTTTAGTAGATGGTCTTGTTGCTACTATCTTTTTCAATGTTAAATCACCACATACAGCGTATCTGCAAAGTAGAAATTGATCTTAATAAAATAATTTTCCATATTGCTTGAATATTAGTTATGCTCATGGGAAATATAGGGTGAAATGCATTTAGGTTATGCAATGCTAATAGAAGAAAAAAAACTCACGGGGCAGTTCCAGCAGATCTTGCAAGCTTCATTCTCTCTTCTAAAAGCATTTTATAGAGTTCTACCTCGGCCTAAATAAGAATTAATGAAAAGTTAAAACAAAATATTTCCCAAAATGATAGTATAAGATAAGAAACAAGTAAAAATAAGCCAAGTGGCCAAAATTGATCAAGAAAGTTCATATATTTACAACTAGATTTTGTACAAGTCATAATAGCCTGAGCATAAGCATGCAACCCAAATATAAAATCCATAATAACTAATGGTCGGATTCAAAGGCTGCAATTTCCATCTGTTTACTTAAATAATTGGTCAATGCAGACTAAGTTTTATATCTAATGGGGTCAAATGGACAAGAAAATACTAAATGAAATGGATAAAAAGCTAGAATGGATAGAAAGATGCCCAAAAGTGCATTTTTAATGCATGGAAGTATAAAACCTTTTGTATCATTTTTATTCAAAAAGCCAGTTATTGTAATGATATAATCTTTGTAATAATATTCAACATTAATTGTTTATAAAAAGTTAAAGATTTTGGAAAAAAAAGTGCCCCTGCTCAACCTAACCCTCCCCATACAAGAAATAACCCATTTTGACTTGTGGCAGCCCTGCCAATTTTTCCACCTCAGCATGCAATTATACACCCATATCTAAAATCTATAAGAACTAATGGTCGGATTGAAAATAAATGTCCTTTTTAACCTACTTGTGACAGTCCATCATGTCCTGAGTCAGCTTTGATGTCACCATTGCCGCTTGATTCACTAGTTATTGGCAAAAGTAATGGAGGTTGGTGATCTGGCCTACAGGATCTCAGAAATTTTGCACCTTCTGGACTGACACTGGTGCATGAAAAAGCATACTATCAGTTTCATTATTAATTTCCACAAGCAGGAAATTATATTATATAGGCAACAAAAGAGAGAACCCTAGCCGGCAGCCTGATCTTCAGAATAAATGAGAGAAAAGGCTGTAACAACTTGTATTTTTATAACTTTGAAGAAGAAAATAAGGTAAGATATATACCTTACAGTTCTATAAGTATCTTTAACAGTCTCAACCAAGTAACCTGCATCAAATTGACTTAGGAACTTCATGATAACTAGTAAGGCAGTAAAGCTTATTTCCTAGAGGTGGCAATTAACAGGTCGGTTCGAGTTATGTTGAATCTCCAATGGGTAAAATGAAAATAAAATTAAAGGGAACAGTTCAAACAGATTGAAAGAGTGAAAAGTCGCCCAAACTGGATTTTTAATGTATATAACCTCCTAAATCGTTTTATTAAAAAAAAAAAGATTATTATTATTATTAAAATAATATCTTTAATAATTGTGTTTGCCACACTAATTTAAATTTTAAACAAGTGCATTTTGACCCATAAAAGTACCCGTTTTAGTCAAGAATGATTTTGACATGTTATCCAACCCACCTAGTTTTCCACCTCCCCCTTAGGAAAAATAATCTTATAACTGAAACAAACAGACTGTGGTAGACGGATGTAATTGTGACTCGGAAGTAATTTCAAGTAGAGAATGTATTGCATACCAAAAGAAATTAGCTGAAAACCTAGGGTCTTCCACCAATTTACTGAAAAATCTTTCCCAAGTCCATGAAATGGGAGATTGTCAAACTGGTTTTCAGTTATCTTTTTGGCCTGTGAAACACAAGAAGAATTATTAGATATTAGACTAAGTGATATAGTATAGGGACTAGATTTGTAATATGGTGTTCTATATAAACACCTCTTTATGTAAACCCTAAACACACAATTACATTCTAATACAATCATATTACAAGGTTTAACTTGGTATCAGAGCTAGGTTACAACCACCTGAAAATATCTCCGACGGGGCGGCTGCCGCCGCTCCGCCACACCTCTCTTTTCTTTACAAGCTTTTTTTTTCGTTCAATAACCAGATCCCCCACCACCAAACAACCGCGCTTAGTCTTCTCTATCCACTCCTACTGCCGCCGTCAACCACCACTGCCGCCTCCACCTATGGCGGAACCCTAGCCGCCACAGCGGCGGTACCCTATCCGCCACTACAAAAACCACCGTCGCCGCCCTAAACCCTAACTCCTCCCCGTCTCCGCCACTATACAACAGTGGTCGTTTTTCCGGCGACGTGCGCCTCGCGAAAGCCACAATGCTTTCAGTTCCGTTTATTCGAGGGTTGCATAAAAAAAAATAGAGATCTACAATAAGGGAGTAAAAAAAAAAAGGGGGAACAAACCCATAGTTGTTGAAGAACTCCGGCGAACGACGAAGTGGTGATGGCCGGAAGAAGATTAGGGTTTTCCTAATGTAGTTTCGATTGGGCCTTTGAGGCTGGGCCTCACAAGCCCATTTACCATTGCTGTAAAAAGAAAAAAAAGAAAAAAAAATGTGTGTGACGGGCGAAACATGGTGGAGGTTTGCTGTCAAGAAAAATTAAAGCAATGAACAAGAAAAACACAGTGAGAACATAGAAGTAGTAATGTAGCATAGTATTTTGCCAATATATAATTAGCATGTATTAACAAGAACTAATTTTTTAGATAAGGCAGGCTCAATAAATGATGTGACAAACAGACATACAGAAAAGGTTATTAGCAATGTACTTGCTTTTTTTAACCAAAGTATCCAATTCACTCTTGGTAACCAAACACTGCACTGTACTTCCAGTTTTTTACCAAACAAAGCATTTTGTAAAATGGAACTATTACAGGATGAAATGGCACAAGTTTTGATTGATACTTGCCATGTCATCTGCCACATCATTCCCTAGAACAAGTTATTTGAATTCGAAAGTAAAAACTTACACGAGAACCTCGAAGAACGTCTATAGGCAAGTTAAGGCCCCAGTAACCACCACAAGCCTGGATGCAACCCATCAGGAGAAATGCTTCTCTAGACATATCACTCTCCTCCTTAGAATTGGTGCAATTATCACAATTTCCTTGAAAAAAAAATATATATTTGTTTAATGACTATCCAAATAAATCATCCATGAAAAACCATTTCATCTTTTTAATATTAAGATAATAAACTTATCACTTAGAAGCACAAAACGAGGAAATACATAATGTACGTAAAAATTATCTGGAAATACTTCAAGACCACTGATATGCTTAACCAATAGCCGGCTAACTTACATTTTGATTTATAATTGCTAACAATAATCCATAATTTCCAAAATTCATAGATAAATCAAAATATAATTTCATTGGTCATGGCACAATCAAATTATTCCTCACCACATTTACTAGAAGCATATGTTTCCCCAAAGTACTCCAGTAAATTTTTTCTTCTGCAAGTTGTCTGCATGCAATATCGTTGAGCAGCCATAAATGAATCCCTGATAGCGTTCTTCTGGATCGCCTGGTCAGTTAAGATCATATAATAATAAACCAAACCAAGATTAATACATTGGCTAGATCCATAAAGATGATAATATCCTCCAACAAGAGAAGAATATATGATTTCCCTGCATAAGTTAACAGTTGAGGTAAAAAATTTCACCCATTACTATCTATGGGTCAAATAAAAAATAGCTAAAAGAGAAACATATCAAATGGGTCAAACAGGTTTACAGTCAACCGGTCTATACTTTTTATTGCTTACACTCTCCTAAGTCGTTTTATTTTAAAAATTAGACTATTATTGTAATAACACAGTTTTGTGAACGTATTTGCCATTAGCTTATAAATGGAAAAAATGGGCGCGGGTCAAAGCAACCCATTTTCATCCGTACTAAAACAATCTCTACAACCCAAGCCCGCTTGGCCCATTACCCAAACAGCCTATTTTGCTACCTCTGGTTAACTTACCGAGCTTGCTTCTCCACAGTAAAATTCAGCTTTCCCAAAATCACCTCTTGAAAAGTACAGCCAGCAATCAGAAGCAATACCATCTCGACCGCATCTTCCACTTTCTTGATAATATGATTCCAGACTTTTGGGACACCCGTAGTGGATCACATGCCGTATGTCCGGTTTATCAATACCCATTCCAAAAGCAATAGTTGCAACCATGACATCCACCTCATCCCTTATAAACGATCTACCAACAAGAAGATACACAAAAAAAACATTATTATTGAAACAGACATGAATATTTGAATGAGAAATCAGGTTCAGGAAAATTTGAAACCTGTGTGACTCTTCACGGGCCTTGTTAGCCATTTGACCATGATACATTCCGGCCCCACAGAGTGATTTGGTAATCTAAAGAATCAAAACAAATAGTAACACGTAGAACAAACAAAAAGACAATTAGTCAAAACGGAGTCCAAGTCAAGAACCAAGAGCACCCAGCCCTATGATGTAAACTAGAGGTGGCATAATGGGGCAATGGGCAAGTCAGGTGAGTTGGGTAATGGATCAAAACAGGTCTGGTCTAAAACAGGTAATTTTTTGTCACAGGTATAGAAAAAGTAACCACATATTTTTGTTTTTTCAAAAACTTTAATGTTATATTTCTTCAACCAGCCTGTTTTTTGTCAGATTTGGTATAAACTAAACCACATATATTTTTGAGTAGCCTATAAAGTAGTTTAAATAGTTGGCGGCCTTAATGAAAAAAATGTGAATAGTTGGGTCGCCTCCTTATACATTATCCCTGTAAAAGTAGTGTGTAAATATGTTCACAAAAATTATAATATTTGCAATGATAATCTAACTTTTTGAATAAAATTATTTAGGAGATTTTACACATTTCCTTTAGGCGAGTTCCGACCCGTTTGACCAGGTTCCTCTTTATCAATTTTTTATTCTACTTGTTTGACAAGTTAAAGATGATATACAACCTGGATCAACCCATGTGTCAAAACAGCCACCTCTAATATAGACAAAAAACTTGAGAATATAAATGATTTTATTGTGTGCTAAATGGGAGAATAACCATGATTGTGTCTAGTTAGAAGTAAAACTGTTTTTCCTTGGTCAAGTAATGCTCAAGTGTGAAGCATGAATTAGAGATTAAAAGTATATGAAAGCTAACCTCTTGGACATCTTTGACTGTTGTACAGTATACAATAGTTGACCCACCATTTGCTACATATTTAGAGATTTGTGCCACAAGCTCATCCACAAATGCGGGCCCACGGTTAATAGACTTCACACCATAATAAAGGTTTTTACGATCAAATGATCCAACAGCAATATGAGGGTCTTTCATCTTAAGTGAATCAGTTATGTCTTTTCTAACCCTAGATTAACAAGTAAAGGGCTATTAATATCACATTCATTTCTCTCTTACACAGCTAAATAAATCTACATTCTACAACACATTAAAGAAGCTATCCAAACATGCTTTTCCGTGAGCATACAATACACAACATACTAAAGACTAAAAGACGAATAACACGTACTTCTCGGTGGCTGTTGCTGTCAATCCAACGAATGGAACATTTTGTAAAACATCCCGCAGCTTGTATAACTGTTTATACTCTACCCTGTAAAGCATACGAATATTCAGAAACAATGATAAGAAGAGAAAAACACTGTAGCGGAAAGGGAAAAACCAATAAAATACTATTTGATGCACAAAATAATACGTTATAATTTTTAAAACAGAAATGGGATACATAATAACCGTGAAAGCCCGGAACATGATCTTATAGCTCCATTAATGATGTCATCTAAACCCATGACCAGAATCTTGCACAGCTAGATCATCATAAGAATATACCCATTATATTTTGTTACACATTTTTAACTAAAAGACCTGAAAGTTCTATAAGCAAGAAGCATAAATGAAAACAAGACATGTATATCAGGAAACGAACCGAAAATCATGGCCCCATTCAGAGATGCAGTGTGCTTCATCAACAGCAACTAGACAAATTCCTGTTTTAAGCAACCTCGACCAGAAGCTGCATCAAAATTAAAAACAGCTTACATTAGCATACCACTTACTATATTTATGATGCTCAAAATAGCATATCATAACAATAACCAAGTTAATCCAACAAAGTGCCAACCACACACAGAGTTGGAGTAGGCAATCAATCCCGCACAAAACTAGAAGGTGACAACAAATTATTTCACTAAAAAGCTATAGGGGGTTGTTGGAAATAATAAAATAACCACAAGATATATTATGAGGTAGCTGGTAGCCATTCTAAAGGACTATGCAGTTAATGTGAAAAAATATCGGTTATCAGTCAAGGACCGATATCTGAGATATCGGTTCTCGCGGTGAGATATCGGTGAGATATCGGTAATTTTTATATCATGCATAAATAATATTAATAGTCAAATCAAAAGTTCTAGGTTGTCAAAGAACGAAATTAATGTGTTATTCTTTAACAAATAACTAAACTTCTAGGATTAGAATGTAATTACTTCAAAGTAGAGGGGAACAAAGTGTAAATCTAATAAAACCTAAAACCTAATATACATATCCCAGCCGCCACACTCGTTTGAAATACCATTTCCTTTTTTTTTTCTTTTCCTCGCAAACCCGATCCATCATCCTCACCATTGTCGACCTGCAAGTTCTAGCACCACCTCCACATTTAAACCCTAATCCGAGCCATTTCCTTCTTAGCCGGTCATCTCTGCTTCGTTATAAAGCACAAAGGACGACGACGATAAGCACGCGAGCTGCTGCCATAGCTCCGGCAGCAGCAGAAAGCTTGTATGCTTCAGGTCGCGACGGTAATGGTGGTTGTACAAATGAACGAACAGAAAGCTTACATGCCTTTTTTAAACGAGATCGGGCTAAAGGGGATTAAAAAGGTCCAGATATAAAAACCGATATTCTCGGTATTTTGACCGATATATCAAACCCTCTATATCGGCGATGTATCGGTAAATATCGCCGATATTATCGCCACCGATATTTGGACCGATATTTGGTGAAACCACCGATATCCGAGATATCGGTGGTATCGACTGCATAGCTAAAGGAAAAGGTTAATGGGTCGAAAGTCCTAACTCATATAGTTCAGAAATTTAGATAATTGGTGAAATAATATCTTCTGTAATCATATTATACTAATTTTTGGGCAAAAAGTGCTTTTAAACAAAAATGTTTATTGTTTAACGATCTTTACCTGTTAGGAACAAAGCAAGCCTTTTCTGGAGTCATGTACAGAATATCATATTGACCACTTTCAGCGTTCTTTTGTGCACTTGTGTTAGTCTGAGCAGTAGAAAGATGCTCAGCTTTAATACCTCTTTGTTTCAAAGCCATAACCTATAAACAAACAACATATGTATTAAAACTTGCTAATTTATTAAAGTTTGATTAAAGGAAAACACAAAAGTGGAAATACCTGATCTTGCATCAAAGATATGAGTGGGCTTATAACTATAGCAGTCTTATTTGCAATTAGAGGAGGCACCTGGTAGCTTGATTAAATAAATCAAAAAACCAAGTCAGTTGCAAAGTTTTAATCACCAATAAATTAACAGTTTTACCAGTTAGGGTACAGAATACTAAATTACTATGAGAACAAAAAGAACAAACCTAAATCGTTTATTTTTTTCATCCATGGTTTATATTTTTAAAGTTTTATACTTTTTAAATTCAAATATGTATGTTTATGTACATTTTTACCAATTAAACTAATTTTTTCATAAGTTTTTATATATTTAGAAGTTTACCTACACATGTGTAGGTTTAATAACATACACATGAATTACACATGTGTAGGTTATATACATAAACGAAATTTGTTCATATTTGTTTTTTGAATTCCATGATAGACGAATAAACATAGCATTTCTATCATTTTCTTACATTTTAAAAACTTTTAAGATTGAAAAAATGAACTGGATTCATTTTGTTCTAATTGTTCTCGCGATATTTAGTATTCTGCATAGAACCCTCCTTTACCGGTTATCACTCTCATATTCTAAGAGACATAATCTAAAACCTTAAAACCCTAATCTGCTTCATCAATTTTACTTCCAAACCTAATACATAATTTGCATTTGAGAATACTAGATTTATCAAACAGAGACTCGAAATTACCATAGAGATTTGCCACTACCGGTAGCCATGACAACCAAACTATCTTTTCCCTCCAAAATCTTCTCGATTATCTCCTTCTGGTACGGTCGAAATGTCGAAAACCCAAAATATTCCTGTTTTACCATGCATCAACACCAAATATCACATTACTAAGCGAGAATGTTCATCGCTGACGGAAGAATTTTGAAATATGAACAACACGATGTCAAAAAGGGGGTTTTAGGGTTTTCGAGTAACGAAACAATGTAAATAATCGGAAGAGGAGATAGAAATCACCTTAAGAGTCGATTCCATCTTCATTGCTTTCCAGTCCGGATTGAGAGACTGCAGATTGAATTAGAAGGAAAAATTGAAAACCATAAAGCTTCTGTATACTTGACGAATTGAGGTTGCTTTATGAGCTGGGATTTTCGCGCCATTTCTTGATGGAGAGCTCCGTGTGTGTGTTTTTTTTAGCAAATGGTCACGGTTTGGGAACTTTGTTATCTTAATATGTCCAGAGTTCACATCCTGATTCGAACCTGAAAAAATCCACCGGCTCAATCTGAAATAATTTTTGTCTTAAACGAGACTCGAACCCATGACACTCATTTGAAAAGTCATGTTGCTAGTACCACAATACCAGAACACTCGGTGGTAGAGCTTTGTATTCCTCATTGTTTTTTATTTTTATTTTTGGTATTCTTATAAGATTTTTTTAGAGTAAACCGTACTTTTCGTCCCTGATGTTTGAACAAAATATCAGGTTTCATCCACCTGTAACACATTTGATCCCCGACATTTGATATTTTAACACTTTGCGTCCCTGGTCCTTAATTCTGTTAATTTTCCTGTTAGTTTTTGTGTGAAATTACTGATATACCCTTAATAAAAATTCAAAAAGACCACCTGCCCCTTAACACCGGCCCCCACTACCACTCCCATTTCTTCTCTGTCGAAAAACGAGTTCGCCGGAGATCTTTGAAACACCGTCGGGGCTCAACATAAGGAAAACCCAGAAACCCTAGTCTCTATTGCGTCGTCGCCGTTAGAACTTGAACCGCTGTTTGCCGTTGGGATCGTTCCATCAGGCTGACGGAACCCTAATCCACCATAACCACCGCCCCTGGTCATCGGAGATCTCGTTTGTGCTTCTTCGGTTGAAAAGGACAGCTGCTTCTCCTGGATTGTGGTTGGGATCGGAAAAAAGTAGAAGGTGGGGATGGAGTTGGTCACATCTGAGCCGTAGGAGTCGCCACCGCCGCCTGCCATTGACGGAAAAACGGCTGGAGAAGATGGGGTGTCTCTCTCTAAAGTGTGTATGTGGTGATGATGAAGGTTCCACCACGTCTCCCGCTGTTCTTCGCTGGAGGTCTTCCTGCTGGACTTCCCATGTTGCGTGACATCCAACACAAGATTGATTTTGTACCTGGAGCGGTCTTGCCAATCAAACCTGCTTACCGTTCTAATCCTCAAGAAACGACTGAAATCAGGAAGCAAGTTGATGAGCTGCTGGCCAAGGGTCTCAGATGGGGCGGCAAGGTGTCGCAGGACACGGCGGAGTTTTTAATCTTAACATTTGTTGGCGGTAAAACATTTCCACTCAATTCCGATTACTAGTGATTTAAGTTTCAGAATTCAATCGGTGATTTAAGTTTGAGAATTCAATCGGTGTTTCGGCGGTTTCCAAAACAGGTTTCAAACCCTTTGATTTCGGTAGTGATATTACAATTAGTCCACTATTCTTTAATCTCCAATTGATTTTGAATGATTTGGGACCAAAATGAAAGGATTAGATTGTAGAATCTAGTGGATTGAGAGATAATTTCATGCATTTGATTTTCGGGAGTCAAAATTGTTTATTGGGTCTGTCTGATGTTTGAAGAAGGGGAGGGGTATATAAGTAATTTTACATAAAAAATAACAGTAATTTTAACGAGGTTAAGAATCAGGGACGCAAAATGTTAAAATATCAAACGTCAGGGATCAAATGTGTTTCAAACCTCATGGACGAAAACTGCACTTTTTTTTTTTACTTACATATTGTATACATTATTAAAAAATTCACCCATGAAGATTAACTAGGGTCAATTAGAGACTCTTACGTGTCAACGTGTAATTGATTTTTTAATATTTTTTTTATTATTTAACTAAAAATATAATTAGAATTTTTTAACTTCTCGTTAACTAAAAATATAATTATAATTTTTAATATTCTAATTAATAACCCGTTATTTTTTTAAATTTATTTTATAATTTATAATTATTTTAATCTTTATAGTTAATTTTGATAATATTTTGTTTTAGTTTTATAACTTTTAAATAGGACATTTTATAAAACTCTGAATCCATATAAATTTCGGTCTGCCGCATACCAACTGTTAACTCCTAGTGTATACTGTTGGTTATTTGGTATAATGGTAGCCCCAAGACTTCTCATAGTGTAAGTCTTGGGTTCGAATCCTGGCCACAGCAAAAAAGGGGACTGTGGCCAGGTCAGAGCGTTTACCCAGTTGGGGGTTCCTCCTTTGGTGGGCTGTCCTGGATATTCTAGGTGTTGCCCCGAGAAAACCCAATTATCTTAGAATATCTAGGTGTGTCGTTAAAAAAAAAACCCTAGTGTATATTAAAAAAATGATGCATTTTCATATATAACAAGTAAAATTCCCCAACGTGGTGTGGCTATAATTTTAAAAATAATAATAATAATAAACTAAAAGTAAAAATGAGGAAAGGGTGATGTGACACTTGGCAAGAGGTAAATGAGTTCGGGGCTGTTTGGCAAGTGCTGAAAAAGTAAGTGATGAACCAGTAAGAGCCCTGAATGGGTAATAGACTATGAGGCAGTAAGTGTTGAACCAGTAAGAGGCATAAATGGGTAATAGACTTTGAGTCATTAAGTGCTAAGCCAGTAAGTGTTTTTTGGTTGGATAAGGTGGTCGGAGGAGGACGGCGGGGGATGTCGGAGATGGAGTCGGTGGCGGAGCAGGAGGGAGGGTTTTGAGGGGTAAACTTGTCTCCAGAAACTCGTCCAGATCTGAGTTTTTGTTCAAAGTGAGTTTTTAGAGTTTTTGATGAGTTTTCTTCAAAAAGGTCGGATTTTTACGTATGTTTATGCTTAAAAATCATAAAAATAGCTGCACGGTTAAGATTAGAACATCTTAAACGTAAAAAGTTGGGATTTTGGATAAAAAAAAGGAATCTAGCCTAGACCAGTTAAATCGTCTGAAAACTCCTTGAATGGTCTGAAAACTTTGAAGTGTCCAAAAAGTATTTCGGACACAGAGAGATTTCGGACGGAACAGATTTCGGACGGAACATATTTCGGATGGAAAAGATTTCGGACAAAATAGATTTCGGATGAATAAGTCTTCGGATGAAAGACATTTCGGGCGAATTAGTTTTCGGGCGAAATGGTTTTCGGACAAGACTTTTCGACCGAAATAGTTTTCGATCGAAAAGAGATTTCGGACAGTGGAGTTTCCGACCAAGTAGATTTCGGTCGGGTAATTTTGTTATGACTCGGAGTTAACACGTTTTATTTATAACCACTCGAACAGGTCGCCTAACCCTTGTTGAGCCTTAGGAAGAACCAGCTAAAGAAAACCATGTGAGTTATAATCCACTTTTTGTCTGCTTTAAGGGTGGTGTGCATACTTAGTGTAAAGCGTTTATTACATATTTTATATTAATAAACAAAGTGAAAAGCTATGTTTTAGTGTAGAGTTTAAAAGAGGCAAATGTACGTTTTGAGCAAAGTATAGTTATATTATTGACAAACGTTTACTATATTTTAATATATATAAACAAAGGCATAATATATGTTGGTATGATCAAGTTAAAAAAAGTTTATGCACAGAAAGTGAATAGTCTTCCTATGGGAAGTGTACCAGCTTGTTAAGGTCCTTGGGACAGATGTTACTTGTACAAGATGTCAGATATGGGTTAAGCTCATTAGTAAGAACCTTTGTTTTCGCTAATGGTTGTACAATTGGGATGAGTGACGACGGTTACTCGGGGGACTACGCAATCCCCCATGTACCAGTTAAGCGGTATTGATCACGAGGACAATACCCGGTGTTGATCACCAAGACAACACTGTGTCGTGTGGTGTTACGAGGACAACATCATTGGGTCACGGGGACCAAACCATGCTAAGCGGTATTGATCACGAGGACATTACCAGTTGTTGATCACGAGGACAATACCAGTAGTGATAAGGATTTGACGGTTAGGTGGTACTGATCACGAGGACAATATCAGTTGTAATAAGAGTTGACGGTTAAGTGGTATTGATCACGAGGGCAGTACCAATAGTGAAAAGGAATTGACAGCAATCTCGTGAATGTTTTAAATTGTTTTGAAAAGTAAAATATGTAAAGTTTTGCCCTAAGGGCAGTATGTATGTATTGATAAATCTTTTTGAATGATTGATTTAAAGAAAACGTTAGAACTCACTCAGCGTTGCTGATTTTTAGTATGTGTCACACCCCGGGCGGCGGCGGATTATACGCCGGGGCTGACGCGGTTGTTCATGAGCACATGATCATCTATTAAATATGATAATATTTATTATTCAAATTAAAAGCATCCGTTACAGAGGAAAATGAAACGCTCAAAACACAATTTAAATTAAACTAGGTCCAAGTCCTAGGTGAGCAAGTAGTCCTCAAACAGGTGCACCTGAAACATGTAAGTAACTGTCAACTACAAGTAGTTGGTGAGAAACATAGGTTTTGACACCAAAAGAGTTAGTATAGATTACAATTCAATATGTTCAAAGAATTTCTAAAGCACATATGTGAAAACACACAGGGTTCCAAGCGTACAATCAAGCCATGTTATATGTATGCATAATCCCCCGGATTGCGTGAAGTTCTCAATGTAACACTAACCCGCCAAGGTTCGTGTTAAGTAATGTATCGGATTCCCGTATAAATGATCATGAAAGGTACTACCTTAGGCTTGCCACACAAGTTAATGATTGTACTGACATGAACACATGTAATGGTCACCAAGTAGTTTAAGACATAAAGCATAGAGACCATAGCATATGAACACAGGGTATTGAATTGTGTATGTAAATGTATTTGTAATCATGTTTCACTCCAAAAGTAAAAATAGTAAAAAGGGGCTATGTAAACTCACATTGGATTGGTAGCTTGAAATCACAAGTACGGTAATTGCACAAGTTGTCTTAGCTAACCTCAAGGTTAACCTATGTTTGCATGTATATATGTATCAATGACAGGCTCAAAAGATTTAAATAGTAAGGGTTGAGCTAGGTTGAATGAGTACGTATCTATTTGTTGTGAATAATGTGTTTGTTAATAAGAAACTAATATGTTTGTTTAATAACGAAAATAATATGATCGTTAATAAAGGGTTGAATACAAGTTTTTATATATATATATATATGTATATATATATATATGAATAATTATTTTGTTTACAAAATAATGAATAAGTATTTAAATAATATTTACTTGAATATATACGTATTTAGATTAACAGTTTATACGTTTTAAATTAATTAATTAGTTATATGGACAATAAAAGAGCATAGATTATACTAAATAATTGTGTATTAAAAGTAGTTAATAAATGTTTTTAATTAAAACAATTATATAGTTTCTTAATTAGTTTTTAATTCTCTAAAACTATTAAATAATTATTTATATTAATAATTTGGTTCATAAAAAAATATTCCGAGTCTCGGGAGTTTTATAAAACAATTTTTATAAGAAAAATGAGGTTGAAATTCGGTTTAAAATCACTTAAAAAAAACATTGCAGACCACGGGACTCGAACCCGGGTCTGTTGGGAGCCAACCAGACACACCAACGCCGAACCAGTAGACTTGGGCGTAAGCCTTGGTTTAAACCAGACGCGGTACGGTTTTAACCCCAACCCGAAAACTCGTCTCCTTCCCCATCGTTCCCGATATGAACCCTAATCCCAATTCCACCCGATTTGTCCCTGATCGAACACGAAACTATAGGGCTTCCGTACCTTGGACCAAAACGAAACTACTGGAACAAATATTACCTGAATCGGTTGTGAAACGAGGGAGAACGACAGGGACGTCCGAATCGAAAATCCTCGAGCTCGATGAGGCTTTGGAGAGGAAATGCAGCGAATACAAGAGTGTATAAAGTTTGTGGCGATTGTAATGAAGGTGTGGGTTCGATTTTATAGCTCAATTTCGGGTTAAATGCACGCATTGATGCGAGACTTGATTAGTGACGGTTATGGAATTAAACTTGTCAAAAAATCAATGATTTTAACGAATTGTACCGTTAATATCACTAGTAAACAGTCGCGACATGATGAGGTAACATCAATTGTAATTAACTTGCATTGATTCGATCGATTGGGATATAAATTTCGATTTGTTTGACTCTGGAAAGTCAAAATCGACGTATTGGGGAAGAAGGCAAAAGAAATTTGCAGTTTGGTCCCTGGACTTTCAGGTGTGTAACATTTTATGTACAAACTTAGATTTTAACTAGAATTTAGTTTGGGAATTTGGCATAATTAACCCCTGGACCTTATAAAACATGAAAATTATTTAAAGTCTTATACCCTTTCATAAATTGAATAATTCCTATAACATAATTAAATGTTATAAATACAAGTTATAAATTTTGTAAAATAAAAGGGTTTTTATTTATATAGTTAATTCTTTTTAAATTACTAAATTTATTTATGGGGTTTATAACATTTGTATTCGCATGTTCATATATATATATATATATATATAAATATAAGTTTAGAAAGTAACTTAGTATATATGTATGCATTTAATAGGGCAAACCATTTATGATTCCAAATAACTAGGTATTGAATTTGAATAAGTACACCCAATGTATGTATGTATGAGGATAATTAAGATAATATTATTAATGTAAGGCATTTAAAATAGAGGGTACAAATGCCGGAATTGTTAAAATAGAAGTTGGAATTTCCTGGAGATTACAGTATGCATATCAGTTAAGTGTAGGTGGCTATGGATGGATGAGGATGCTTGGCTTGGCAAGATGAGTTACCCGAAGATAAGTATCTGACATCCCATTTATGTTTATGTTTTAGTTGTTAAGACAGGTTTCAATTCATTTCAGAAAAAGTTATGTTTAGTCATGTTATGTATTTCCGCTGCGTATGTTAAAATATTAAATTGTTTCCGCTGTGTTATTAAATGTCTTATGTTTAAGTATTATGTGTTGATAAGTAAATCCAATAAGTGAGGCCTCCCGGGTTTGGGGCCTTACATGTCTCTCCTCGCCAAGTTCGGCTGCTATCTCTTCTTGATGATCGGACCGATTTCTTCTCCACCCTTGAATTCCGATCGGTTCTGCTCTGGTACCAATTGCCAAAATAACCAATTAGATCAAAATGAAAATATATATTGATTATATTCACACACATATTTGAAGTAACATACTTCGACTCTTTTATTGTACTGAATTCGAAAAATAAACTGAATACATAACCCTATATTTATTTATTTATATTAAACATAAACTAATTCTAAACCAACTCAAACTTAATTTAAATAATCAAATAAACCCAACCTTATTTGACTCAAACTCTTACCTTGCTAGATATATAAGGTATGATTACAGACGTAATCATGTGAATTTTCAAAGGGAAAATAATTGTTAACAAAAAGACCGAACTAAAGTTTCTTTAAATGTGTATTCAAAATAAAATTTTCTAATTTGAAGATATGATTCATGATCACACAAGGAAAATTAAAATGTGCTTTTGGTAAAAGAAAAAAAATCAAGCTTACTAAATGTTGATCCTGAATTTATATATGCGATCGAGTAACTTACATCTTATATTCGTAAAAAAATATTGTAAATAAATCCTTTCTCTCATGATCGTTTACATCTCTACCTAAACGAGGATGTTTTAGCGAATACCGTAAGGCGGAAAATACTAGTTTTATAACGAATAACAACGAAGCATTATATATCATGAACACATTGCTTTTCATGTAAATGGGCACCTTGAAATCTGAACAAAGCTAAAAGCTCCAAGCATGACTCTGCAATCTTTACTCGTCGTCACTCTTAATATGAAAGCCTGAATCTTGAGTGGACCTAAATTGAAATCTTAAAATCTATGAAGAATCTAAGAAACTGCCCGTGTGCTTCCTTTATGGTTGTTGCTAGAGTAAAGTGTCCCTACCTACACCTAGCACGTATTATATAACCGTCAACAATCGCATATTGCTATGTGAGTCGAAAACACATATTCGTCTCTTCAAAGAAGAAAACACGATTATTTAGTGAAATGTGACATATAAAGATACACGATGATTTTACATGAAAACAGATAGGTGTGCCTTGTAATGGATCCACAAGACTATATAAAACTTACAATACATAGCCATGATTATATTGGTTTTCAAAAATTGGCACATCTTTTTATTCCTTGATCACCTACGACTCTACGAGTCCACGACATGTTGACATGAATTGCAACCCTATGTATTTTGGAATAACATAACCATGTGTTTTCCCTTGAACCTAACTTCCTTGAATTTTCATTTCCTTTGTCATATATATATTTGGGTAGTTGAAGCCTACAAATAAAAATAAATACCAAACACTTAAGTACCAAACTAAAATATGTTTTCGTTAACGTACAAAACTTACGTAAACATGTGTAATTCGAAGTATATCATAACCAAATATAAAATTAGACAGGAAAAACATAGAAAAAAAAAGAGTAGAATAAGAAATGGTGACACTATCCATAACTATATATAATTAATTACTCTTATATAAATGAACATACAAATTGAAAAAGAGATTATATAAAGACTAAAACGAGGGGGCTAAAATAAAAAATTTCACATCTTGATTTACCCTAAGCACAATTATAAAAACCCTAATTCTCCTCTCATTCTTTATAACAGACGCGTCTTTCTGTGGTCGCCTGCAACCGTCGGTAACCCTACTGGGCATCGCTTCAATTGATTGCCAATGTTATCGGGGATTAATTGTAAGCATTCTTTAATTCTTGTTTCGTCTCATCTATCTTCTTTTATATTGTTTTTGACGAGAAGTATGATTCATGGATGCAGGAACCTGATGATCGAAAGTTAATTGTTCCTATATAACATGTTGATTGTTCATAGCGCGTCCTGGAAACGAGATGGTAGACCACCGGTGCTACTACTACCAATGTTCATAAAAGGTTGTTGGTATGGTTGAGAGTGAAATCTAGGGGGAGACATTTCCGGGCGTCGATGTGTTGAGTAATAACCATACCATCATATTCGCCGGTCATGTCCTATGATTGATCGTCCAACCTTTGATCTATTGCATCTAACGATGCATATATATCTTTAAGCATTGTGGTTCTGACACTTGTCCTCTTTCTCCTTATATACGTCTGGGTAGCTGCATACGAGTTTGAGGTTTCACCATCTTGAAGCAAGTTCTTGCCATATATGCTTGTGTTGGCTTTAATTAGCTTAAATTATGTTTGGTGTCTATTATGTATTTATGTTTAGTTTAAGGGTCATTGTGTACATATTGAAAGATAGAAACTGTTCGCTTATGAAGTTTATGAAACTGTTTAAGCTAGGGTCGCGTCGTCTGTAATATATCGGTATATATGGTCGATCAAGTTTGTAAACAGAAAGTTGGATAATCGATCAATTGAAACTCGTTTATTAGGGTTTAACCCCTGTTATCTCTTCTTCATCTTTGTTCTTGGATAATGACCGATTATTGAATGCAACATCTTGCTCTGGTTATATGTCTCAATAGCTTTCTCCTTGTTATCTTTAGACATTTCTGTACTAGCTTGTCACATACTAATAAATCAAGGTTTTGAGAGGGACACTTGTCATATTTCTAGGCCTCCACATTATCATTTTCCCGCCTCTCTCTCCTAATAATAATCAACTCCACTATTTTAGTCAACTAAAATTTTTATTTGTATTAATTTTTATCTACAAATTTTTAAATTTAAAACTGTGTTTATCAACAACTAAATTTTTCTATCATATTTTTATGAATTCTATAAACTGAAAATAATTTTATAGCCATCTAAGATCCAAATAAAAACTCTTAATTAATCATGTACTTACATATTCACATTGTTCCATTTTAACAAGTGTATGTATTATATAACATTACATTTATTCAACCCGCGTAATACACGGGATTCTAACCTAGTTACTCCAAATATAAAATAAATAGCCCCATTATAAACTGTTTTATTTTGTAATTATCTGACTATAAATTTTTTTGTAATAATATTCGGTGGTCTCCCATATTTGTTTAAATATTTGTGATTTTATAGAGAAAATCACAATTAGCTGTATATTCATTTATTGAGTATATCATATTATAACTTTTATTTTTATAATTATGATCTGACTATAATTTTTTTGTAATATTCGGTGGTCTCCCATTTTTGTTTAAATATTTATGTTTTTATAGAGAAAATCACAATTAGCTGAATATTCATTTATTGAATATATTTATACAATATTATCAATATAAAAAAATATTTTTTACATGTATAGGCAACAAAAAGCTCAAAGTTTTTTACTTCTTTTCCAAAATGTTTACATAGAAATTTCTTCAAATATCAAAACATATACTTTTCTTTATCAATTTAATTGTTTAGGTTGGATTTAATTGCAGATATTAAAATTATTAAATATAACTTTCTTTATTGACTCAGATTTAGAAATTAGTATTACCAATTATTTTTAATTTTATTTTCTATAAAAAAAACTAATTTAATTATGGAATGGTAAACCAGAAAAGGAGCATATAATATATAAAAGTATTTATTTTTTGGATTTTCAAATCTTTAGTTAATGGTTCATGAAAGATTTGATGTTGTATATTGTCTCAAAGGAAGTACAGAAATGTAGATAACAAGGAGAAAGCTATTGAGAATATAACCAGAGCAAGGTGTTGCATTCAATAATCGGTCATTATCCAAGAACAAAGATGAAGAAGTGATAACAGGGGTTAAACCCTAATAAACGAGTTTCAATTGGTCGATCCATAATCCCAAGATAATCATCTCTTAAAAACCCTTGAAATAATAAAATTTACATAATGGACAAATATGTAAAATTTTGAGATGTTACAAGTCTACCATTTTTACAATAGGTTTCCTCCTAGTATAAGGTTCCTCTAGAAAAGACCAAAACCAAAGTAAGTATAGGAATTAATCTTAGCCACAAGATCATTGTGTTTTGTGACTGAGATTCATGCAGTTGCATTTTGATAAATAACTGCAAATTAGAAACTATCATGAAGGGTATATTGGGAAGAGCCAAGCAAAGGACTTGCGCATATGAGTCACATGCCATTTCCTTAATTTTTTTTAAACGTTCATAACTTTTTTATACGTCATTATTTTTTTTTAAATTATACCATAAAATCGAACGTTTTTTTATCTTTAAAATGGGTATGGTCTTGCTATAGTTTTTTTTTCAAAAAAAATATTTTATTTTAAAACTACTTGAACTATGCGTTTTAGATCTGGCCCAGTAGAAAATGGAATTTTAGTTTTTTTTTCAATATGGCGTTTTACACCTCAGCATGGTGTTTTACAACTGGGCGCTCAGTAACGCATTTTATTTTACTTTTTTCAACACGACGTTTTACACATGGGCATGGCGTTTTAGATCTGGGTGTCCAGTAGCACATGGAGATTTAGTTTTTCTTCAACATGATGTCTTACTCATGGGCATGACGTTTTAGATTATGGTCATAGTGTTTTACCTTTTGTTCATGGCGTTTTTATGGGCGCGCGGAGCTTTTTTCTTTTGGCGTTTGCCCTTTTCCCTTTTGGCCACGTGTCGCGCCCTAACATTGTTACAAAACTATATAGTATATAAACAAATTATTATAATCCAAACATCCTCGTAATAACTAACTAAAACTTGTTTAATAAACTCAACCAAACAAAAATTTAAAACTTACAAACATTGCTTAATGTTCTTACAACCTCAAAAAGCATTTTCATACCTGTTGAGTCTGAGTGGCTGGTGGCAAGAATGACTCCCACCAACCATACTCATATTTGGGGTATGGTGCAACCCATTTATCTGGTTTCTCAAACTTTAGATCAACAGGATTAGAGGCCAATGCTTCTTCAACACTCGCGCCTTCAAAGCTTTCTAACAAAACTCGATCTAGCCTCAATTTCATAAACCTATTTAAGATTAAGATATAGATCAAAACAAACAAACATACCTAGTAAAATCCCACTCCAACAGTAGGGTCTGGGGAGGGTGAGATGATGACAAACCTTACATCTATCCCAAGAGATAAAGAGGCTGCTCCCAAAAGAACCCCCGGCTCAGGAGAAACTCACTAGTTATTTGGTTTTGTAAACCATTAAAAGGTGAACCCGTTTACTATTGAATGGGTCAGTTTGGGTTATGTTTTAGCTTAAACAAAAAGAATGGGTCAAATAAACGAATTTAACTAAAAACGGAATGGGTTGAAGGTCGCCTAGAGTGTCAGAGTTTCTTTTTCGAGGTTGCAACCTCCTAAATCACTTTATTAATACCTTTAGATATTTTGTAATCACATATATTTAAGCATTACTTTTCTGCAAGAAGTTCCAAGAGATGGATAAAAGAGTGAAGGTGGGGCAGCCCGACACGCCGTTTGTAAAAGACCTAAAAGCTACGTGTTCCAACCTGAACACATTTTAACTGGTTACCCAACCCGCCTATCTTGCCACTGACTTCTATAGCACTAGCTTCAAAGGCAAGCGTCGTATTTTGAAAAATCTAAAAGAACACAATAACTAGAAAAAAAATGAACTTTTGATTAAAACATAATCAGTTTTGCAGTATTTGACAGGTACAAGTGTACAACTATGATTTTGGTTCTGAGGGCCAAAAGCCCAATATAATCCAAATTTCAAAAACACCAATGAGTAGTTGCAGCAAAACTGGTTTTTAGTGTAAATGTAAATTATGTACTAATGAAATCATTTTGATGCTTGGCCATAACAAATTTGCAAACGTGTATCCAAACACTCTCAAATTAATTGTTCCATCATTTTTGCGATTAAATTTATTTATTAGCTTCACCCAAAAAAGAAGGAAAATAAGGAATTTGGATGACATTTGAATTTGCAGAAAACATTGTTTCACACATATGTGACATATTAATAAATAAATTTGATTACTAGAAAAACTTCTTAGTTTGTCCCTTTTTAATCTAAAATGGTCACAAGTGAAACATTTCATCTCATAAAAACCACTTGCAATTTTAAACAAGACAAGAAAAGAAATTCGACCTTCACTTTTAAGCATTGAAAATAAAGACCAAATGGAAATTTTAAAATTTTTTGGCAAAGATATTTGTTATTTTCAAGAGCGGTGTATCTTACTTTGTGATGGTAAAAATGCTAATTACTCTTTTACCGATAAAGTCAAAATGTAAATATTTTTTTCTGAAGATGTTAGAGGGGGCTCAATCTTAGGTAACGGGTCAGAAATCGTTTGGGTTGGGAAAATTTTAGTGTTGGTCAAAACAGAGGCTGGGTTGACCCGCCAACAAAATTTTCCATTTATTTTACTTTATAAACAATCAATGTATTAAATATGGTTAGAAAAACTATCGTATCAAAAATAACATCTGAATAAAATCAACCAGATTCGCTTTTAGGCAAGTTTTTTAACTTGACCAGTTAAAAATAAAATCTAACCCAGATCAACCCTTTTTAAGGTGTGGTAGTGGGCTTACTTGATCCATGTACCGTTGGTGGAAACCAACGCAACAGCAGGCCTCTTCAGTCTCTTGGTGACGTTTGGAAACTTGTCCAAAAATTTGGGTTCAATCACTAGCCAAAAATCCTGCTCCATGTTTCGCTCTTTAAAAAGGCGGGCCCTTTCAAACAACTGTTCTTGAAAGTGTTCCTCTTCATCCAACATGAATTTTGCATTTGCAACAACAAAATGGTATTTCTTGTTACCCTCTGTTTCCTGCATTTTGCAAAATGCTAAAAATTTGAGATGTGTTATGCTAAAACATGGATTTGCAGCAAGATTTGAGAGGCAGATAAAAAATGCTGTTATGGTTCATTTGGCAAACAACACTCTGAGGGTTGACCAGTTTGACAAATATTTCTTTAAAGTTGACTAACAAGCGAAAGTTGAGCTTGTTTGAATGGTGTATCGGGTTGTTAACACTTAAGCTTGTGTGTTCAATCCATGTTAACACACAAAGTTACAAAAGAATTCATTAAATATGATTTCAGAAACTATATTATTAATAATATAGTAAATAAACAAGCTATTTATTTGTAATGAACTGATTTAGAAGGTGGTAAGCACGTGAAGTCGTCAAGCAACTTTCACCCGCTGACCCATTTGACCAGTTTTCTTAGTTATGTTTCAACTTTACGAGTCTCCCCGTCACCAGTAATACAACACCTGCCCACCGCAAGTTGGGCTGCGTTTTATCCGATCCCGTTGGTTAGCATGGCATTGGCAAGATCTCGTGAGTTTTCCTATATTGAGTTCTCACATAAACAAAAATTAAAACACAATTTTTAGCATCTCCATCACATTACCAATTTACCATTGCCACATTTCACCTCATTTTGCTTTCACTCCTCTATCACATATCCATCTTATCATCTAGGTTCCATTTACATAACCTTTTTATCAAAGATTCTAGGTAAATATTATATTATTTCAAATCAAATATACACTTTGGATAATACATCTGTTAAAACTAACCAACATAGAACCTACATTTCCCTACTAAATTTCCCTAAAATTGCTTCACAAATTACCTGAATTTAAAATTTTACTCAATTGAAAACCCTAAACCCCTTTTTTACACTCCCGTGCGTCACGTATACAAAATTGGTCTAAATTAATAAGGGAAACTCTTACTGTAGAATAAAACCTGACCTGTTCGACGGCGTCGGACGAATTGACGGCGGCGACAGCTGTCCTGACGGAGGTGGTTGTTCTCCAGCTGATACCGTTAGTGGTGGTGTTTAGTTTGGGCAAATGATGCGGCAATGACAGGAAGGGGAGGGAATGTGTAGAGTGATGGAGATGGGAGGTGGTGACGGCAGCCGGCACGTTGACCACCGCCGAAGCTCCTAGGGATTTCATCACACTCATAATTTGGTATTTTGGATTGCAAACAGTTACGGAGGTAGAAGATGATCATGCAATCATAAAATCTAAAATCTTATCTAGTTCCATTCCTATGGCATAATTTTTTTATAAAGTCCCTGATTTCTCACTGTTTTACATTTTACCCCTTCTTCTTTGCTGTAATGTAGATATAATAGATTTATGTTAGTTATTAACCATAGATTAAAAAAATGAATGAGAATGTGTAAATAGTAGTTAATTTTGATTCAATGGCCAAGTGGTTAGTTTCTTGATATATGTAAGACTTGAGGTACCACATAATGCTCAAGTAACGAACGATTTATGGAGGATCATTTGTCGAGGGTATCAAACAATGAGTCTATTATAATGTAGCTAAGATTATATCATACCAGACTAAGAGACTTGTAAACAATACTCTAGTTCTGTTTGAACTAGTAGGGCTTCGGCCTGCTATAATAAGGAACTTAAACCTTCATTTGAAGTGGCTCATCTTCTTTCCTCTCTCACTCCCTCTTCCATAGCTGAATAGAAAATACACATCTGTATACACGTATTACTTATGATTATTGTATATATGTCATATTTAAAACATCTGATACTGTAACATCCCGAAATTCGAAAGCGTAGATCGGGCACGAGATTTACAAAGAACAAGGAAGGTGAAAGGAGGTGGGCCTTGGGCTTGGGCCGGCTTTGGAGAGTGAGTTGGGCTCCATAAAAACCCAACTTCATCCTCTCCACCTTCATTTCAACCATTTTCACCATTCACAAGTTCTAGAGAGAGAGGGAGAGAGGTTAGAGAGAGAAGGTGTCGGTTTTGCTCCAAGATCGAACAATTCTTTTTCTCCAGTGATTACACGAACATTTTCTGAAGAAACGATCCGATTAGAGGTAAGAAACTCGCCCAGATCTGAGTTTTGTTTGAAATGGGTTTTTAGGGTTTCTTGGGTATAATCACATAAATATTGGATTTTTATGTATAAAAGCACATGAAAAGTATAGATCTGGCGTCATGGGAGTGGGAGAAGTGTTTTGAACGTAAAAAGTTATGGTTTTAGATAAAAAACGAATCTGTTATGGAATTAGGGTTCTTGAGCCGACTCTTGAGAGTCGCTACCTGCAAGTAGCGACACTCAGCGAAGGAGATGAAGAGAGAATCGGCCAAGTAAGAATTAGCCAAGTGAGAATCGGCCCCGATAGCATGACAAAAGTCATGAACGCAAGTTCAGGCGACACTCGAAAGTGTCAGCCGACTCTTGAGAGAGTGTCGGACGACTCTTGAGAAAACATCGGCCGACTCTTGGGAGTGTTTGCAAGTTTAACCGATTTTATATATTGTATACACACAGATCACATAGCACTCGTGTAGCCCGAGCTTTTAGTTTCAGTAGACAGAATACCATGTGAGTTCTAATCCTCTTTTTGGCTGCTTTAGAGGTGGTGTGCATACTTAGTGTAAAGAGTTTATTACATATTTTATATTAATAAACAAAGTAAAAAGATATGTTTTAGTGAAAAGTTTAAAAGAGGCAAATGTACGTTTTAGAAAAGTATAGTTATATCATTGACAATCGTTTACTATATTTTCATATATACATAAACAAAGGCATAAGAAATGAGAAAGTTATGAACAAGTCAGGTAAAGTTTTATGAACAGAAAGTGAATAGATTTCCTACGGGAATGTGTACTAGCTGTAGAGGTCCTTGGGACAGATGTTACTTGTACAAGATGTCAGATATGAGTTCTACTCATTAGTAAGAACTTTTGTGTTCGCTAACGGTTGTACAACTGGTATGAGTGACAGTGGTTGCTCGGGAGAACCATGCAACTCCCCTTAGCGTAAAGCGGTAGTGTCGGTTCATGGTGCTAGCCATGAGGGCATTGACCAGGTACTCGTCGGTTCATGGTGTAAGCCATGAGGGCGGTACATTAGTGACAAGTGAATTGACGGTCAAGCGGTAGTGTCGGTTCATGGTGCTAGCCATGAGGGCATTGACCAGGTACTTGTTGGTTCATGATGCAAGCCATGAGGGCAGTACAGTGTAAAGGAATTGACTGTTTGTTATATGTTTATAAACTGATTTGAAAAGTAAAGTATGTAAAGTTTTGCCTTATGGACAGTATGTACGTATTTAGTAAATCTTTTATACAATTGATTTAAGGTAAACATTAGAACTCACCCAGTGTTGCTGATTTTTAGTATGCATATCAGTTAAGTGTAGGTGGCTATATGGATGGATGTGGATACTTGACTTGGCAAGATGAGTTACCCGAAGATCAGCATCTGATATCCCGTCATGTTATGTTTATGTTTCAGTTGTTTAAGACAAGTTTCAATTCATATCAGACAAGTTATGTTTAGACAGGTTATGTATTTCCGCTTTGTATGTTAAAGTTTAAATCGTTTGCGTTGCACTTGTTGAATGTCTTATATTTAAGTGCTATGTGTTGATGAGTAAATCCAATAAGTGAGACCTCCCGGGTTTGAGATCTTACAGATACAGCATCTGACTTGATCGTTGAATTGTCTACGGGTATTCAACCTCTGGACATTCTAACGAGTTTTTCATGGTGTTTACATCCATATCTTCAACTTGGGAAGACAAGATACGATACTTAACCACCGAGAAGGGGGTCTCCTTCCATGCTCTGCTACAAAACCTCAAGTCTAACTACATGATCTTCGTAGCAACATAAATTAATCGTTGTAACAATAAATGACATAAAAAGACAAACAGATAAATCAATTACAACAAGTTGCATTTTAAAGAGATAGATAATAATATCATTATGTGTTTGAATTAAATGAATTACAAAAATTCATAAAAATAAAAGGTTGATATTAGTTCTCCTAGTTTTTACATTATTTTATTTGTGATATTCTTTAGATCTCTAATTTCCAGCTTCTAGCTTATTGTTGGCAGAACGATTTTGAAGAATTAACAATGATATATTAAAATGATCTCATATGAATAAGATACAATGACCTAAATATAAACCTTATTTTTGTCACTGGTCTTTTAAGCCTTTATGGATGACGTCATCAAGTCAATCAATGGTGCTATTTTGCTGTGACCAAAGCTGTGCATATCGACCACCATTCGCTATAAGAACCTCATGAGGACCTTGTTCTACAACCCTTCCACTTTCCAGAACTATAATCTAATGGAAATCATAGCATAAAAAATATAACCAGCCGAATATGGGGACAAATGTAAACAAGATACGAAAATAATCAGATTGTGGGTTATCTTTTTCAAACACATTTAATAAACGGGTCGTGTTTGGTTGACTCGTTTAACATTCGTGTTCGGGTTGCAATGTTTGACCCGTTTAATTAAGCAGGTAGAACCGTCAACCCGTTTAAATATAAGAATAAAAACAAAAAAATTATAAGGTCAACCTGCCAATCGGTTTATGACATGTTTAGCCAATTTATTACAACCCATTTACAATCCACCAACCCATTTAACTCGTTTAGATATGTTCAGGTTACACGATTTAAAGTGCGTCTTTGACTCGAATAAATATATGGGTTGTGTTCAGGTTCATCAATTCAACCCGACATGACTGACAGCCCTAATTTTTTGTATGGGTCAAAATAGCTAGGGTTGGGTTGACCGAAAACACTTTTGGTCCAATTTTTTTATAAATAGTTTGTGTTAGATAATTAGAATACAAGAATATATTATTAAAAACAATATTTTTTTATTTTGAATAATTGATTTAGTAGGTTAAGCTTGATCAAACTTTCATGGAACACATTTCCTCTTTTGGTTAATTTTTTTTTATACTTTAACCATTTGACCACCCGAATAGGCCCAGAAACAGGTCAAAAGGCCACCACTTATCATGTAGCATCAATTTACATAACATGAGAATATTTTGAGAAAAAAAGGGGCTTGCCTCATCACAGTGCATTGCCGTTGTAAGTCTATGAGCAATAAAGACAGCGGTTCTGTTATTTGCAAGGGACCTTAGTGCACTTAGTATCTCTGCTTCTGTAGTGCTATCTAGAGCACTTGTTGCTTCATCACACAACCTGAAAAGAAATAGGTTAAGTTTTTAGAATGGGTCGGGTCGGGTCGGGTCGGGCCGGGTCAAACTGCAAACATCTTTTTTTTGTACTTTTATTTTCAATTTTCTAATAAGTAATTAATGTGGTAAAAATGATTATTAATTAGCATAAATGAACGCACGAAATGACACTTACAAAATGGTAGGTGCTTTCAGAAATGCACGAGCTAATGCAACTCGTTGCTTTTCACCACCACTAAGCTGCAAGAGTAAAAGAATACTACTAATAATAATAATAATAAGGAAAATTAATATAACTTGTTTAAAGCTAATTGACTTCCACAAACATAATGAATAGCAGATTAAGAGAATAAAGACTAGAGGTGGCGATTTCAACCTATTAATTTTCAAATGGGTCGAAGGGTTAGTTTTTATCTTTAACGTGTTGAAAGGGTCTATTAGCAAATTAGAAACTATTTTTATATGATATATTTTATAATCATATTTAATACATTAACTATTTATAAAGCTTTATAAGAAAAATGCCAGTGGGTCCACCCGAGCTGGCTCAGTTTAATCTACACAACAGATTTACTCCATATCAACATGTTATCCAACCACCTGACCCGCCCAATTTTCCATCTCTAATGAAAACTTGTACTTGAATAATTAATTACTTGAGTACCTAACAAAAAGAATATCGGATTTTAATTGGCACTATAAGCTACAGGAAACAAAATAAATAAACCGTTAAAGTAGTAACCTTTAGGCCTCGTTCTCCAACTAGTGTGGAATATTTTTCAGGGAACTTCATGATAGTGTCATGAATTGCTGCTTTTCGGGCAGCATCATATACCTAAAAGAATCAAGAACTCTATACATTAATGAAAAAGAACCCGGTGCATGATATTCTATAAATAGTATATCGCAAATGAACAAAACCTCTTCAGGGGTAGATGAGAGACGACCATACTGAATGTTGTGGAATATCGTATTGTTGAATAATACCTGCTCACAAACCACAATTTTTAAAAATCATGCAAATCCAACTTACAAGAAAACATAAAATGCATAATATTGAAAAAAAACCTATACAACGTAAGATAAATGATTTCATTTTTTTAACAAACTTACTGTATCTTGTGGAACAACGCCTATATGCTTTCTAAGGCTTTCAAGTGTCACCTTTCGTATATCCTGTCCATCTATCCTCACCTGTCATGCAGCAATTTGGTAAGTGATAACCTTTTAAATCATTTTATTAAAAAAGGTTGTTATTGTAATAACCTTTTTTCAATCATATGTAACACACTAAATATTTATAGAAAATACAAAAAATGGATAAAAAAATGTTTCAAATCAACCCAAGCAATATATATAATTTACCCATTTCGACCCATTACCAAACCCGCCCATTTGCTACCACTTTACAATGAAGAGAGAATAAGTTACCGTGCCAGATTGGGTGTCAAAGAACCTGAAGATCATCCTAAGGATCGTTGATTTCCCTGCACAGAAAATTAAATTTTATGGACAATATTAGGTCTTATTTAATAAAGTAAAACTAGTTGATCACGTCCCTCGCTCCGCGACGGGGTGGACCGGTTTTTAGAAAAAATTTAACGCATGCGCATGCTCAGACGTAAAAATAACATGACCTAGAACTAAAATATCGGCGACGGCGGATCGATTAAAAAACTTAAACGTAGATGCAGCCGCAAACATTTGTAAAAAGCAAACCTAAAAAAAAACACATGCGGTACCATTGCTTAAGAACGCCAAGAAAATATAGTCAAAACGGGGCTAAAACCAAAGAAAATAAAACTAAAAAAGTAAACACTTGGAAGCGGATTTTACGGACTGCATGTTTCGCTTATACCCACGCTTCGCGGCGGGTGTCAGGCCCATCGTTAATAAAATATAAATGGAAACGTAGGCGCAACGGTAAAAATAATGTTAATAAAAGAGAAACATATAAATAAATAATAAAAAAAGAAAAAAATATTTACCGATTTGGGTTACGATAATACAAATACCGACAATGATGTTCGCTCAGAATAGGTTCGGCTCGTCACGGTCTCACAATGTTAACGGCACTCGCTATAGGCAACAATACAAAAAAAAACTCGATTTTGAATACAACTCCGTTTTTAAAAAAAAATTATATCGGAACGTTGACAAAAAAAACTAAAAACAGCCGCGCCCTCCGTATTTTGGAAAAAGTTAACGAACAAAAGTTATTAAAGGAAAACGAAATTAATAGAAAATGAAACGGCTAAAAGTGTAAATTTATATATAGTACAAGGTTGAAACTGAAAATGTGAAAAAAACGTGGCAATCGCTGAATGAGTCACCTACTGTTCACAGGGGTTGCAATTTAAATCTTACTTCTAATGATTTTCCTTTACCGATATTCACTATCAGATTTAATTATGAATACACAAGAAAAAACATGAGCTATGCATTTGTCATTACACAAACTCAAGAGCATGAACACAAATTACATGAAAAAAAGAACAACGAATAATAGCTTGAGAACAGAAACCTCACCACTGCCACTAGTACCGACAATGGCCACACTTTTTCCAGCTGGCACAACGAAAGATATGCCATCAAGAATCTTTCTTTCTGTCAGATAACTGAAGTCATGAAAACAGAGTATATATCAGCAAGAAAAATAGAAAATCAATAAAGCAATCATTTTTATATTATGCAATGCTTGCTACACATTAAAAATTTTAAAGGAAATCTTCATATTTGAGTTCCAAGTGTCAAATGAACTACTTTTAAATGTCAACTTTATATAGTTTTTTTTATTAGGGCCAAGCGAAAAATCAGTAACCATATCAAACTAAACTACTTTAAGAGGATTAAAAGCATCTTCGAAGAAATATTTGCATCAACTTTAAGAGGATCACAAATTTTATTTGGTCAATTAAAACTCTATGAGAGTCCCACAAGTAAGAGAAAATTCCACCTGAAATGAACATTTTCAAACTCAATGCTACCCCCATTCAACTTCAGAGGCTTTGCATCATTTTCGTCTTTGATTTCTGCTTTCTCCTGCACAAACAAGAAAATAACACTGATTAGCCAAGATAAGAATCAGAGGTGGCAAGATGGGTGGGGCAGGGCGGGCGGTTTGGATAACTGTTCAACATGGGTTTGGGTTAAAAACACGTTGTTTTATACAGATCGATACAGACCCATTCAGGTTGGGTGAGCGAACACTTTTTTGCCCATTTTTACAAAAAATACATAAACAAGGTGCTAATTATTACTACAAAAAAACATTATTACAATTTTAAATTAAGTATTTGAATAAAAACGATTTAGGATGTGCAATAGACTTTGATCTCCTTTAAACCAGTTTGACCCACTCCCTTTTAGCTGAGTTTTATTGATTTGACCCATTTGAGATAAAACACAACCCAAATCAACCAATTCATAATTAAATTTGTCGAAATTGCCACCTCTAATAAGAATATATAGAGGCCTTGTAATCATAATGTGCCAGTAGTTGGGCAGATGACCTGACAAAGAATAGATGAAAACAGAAACAGACCCCCAAGAGGAAAAGAAAAAACAGACCAACAAGAAAAAGAAAAAAGAACACAGACACACAAGGGAAAAGACGTAACAAATCAACAACAAACTTTAGTATTCGATTATTCGAGCCCACATAAACATTGATGGAAATATATATGAACAACGTGGAAGACTAGAGGAAATGTATATATGGATAAAGATGATAAAAATTCACTTGTTGTAAAAAATTAGCAACATATAATTACATTAATTTAAGGTGCTCTCTTAGGAGTTCAAGTTTTTCAAATATATCATATATCAGGTCCTAATTTCGAAAATTCGGAACGGTATATTGAATCTTTACCTCAAGTAGCTGAAACATGGATTTCATGTCAATAAGACTTTGCACAGTTTCACGATAAACACTCCCAAGGAAGTTGAGTGGAAGTGACAGCTGGAAGAGGAGCCCGTTAACCATAACCTTCACATAACATAAAATAGCGTATGTGACCATCATAGTTAAATTACATATTTTTTATTAATGAAAGCTAAATTAGGAAAATAAAGACGGTTTTACCAAATCACCAACAGTCGTCACACCATTCATAATACCATTTGAACTCAGTACCATTGCTGCTGAGAGAGCTGTACTGAATATCAGAGTTTGACCAAAGTTTAGAAAAGCAAGACTGTGCTGTGTAGTCAAGGCAGCATCTTCATAGCCTGAGATTAAATGCTATGAAATTTAATCGCTTAAAAAAGGTAGTGGTGGCAAGATGCACTGTTTGGATAATGGGTCAAAACGAGTTCAAGTTGAGACGGAAAATTTTTTGTACAAATTAAAAAAAGCCAGGCCAGGTTGAGTTGCAAAACTTTTTCTTCCTATGTTTTATTACAATAACAATATTATTATAATCATAATCTAAATCTTTGAATAAAACAATTTAGGCGGTGGTATGCATTATAAATAGACTTTGGATGACTTTTAACATGTTCGATCTGTTCTCCTTTTAGCATCTTTTTGGGCTAATGTAATAGTAAATGATGACTGGTTTCTTGCTTATGTAGCATTTTTCCTAATGAGGTAGCTTATCACTAACTTACCAAGCTAGGACTTTTCAAAAAAATATAATCACCAAACTAGCCCATATTATGATGAGATGGCTTGCCATGTCATCTTTTTTACCCGCTAAGGCTATACCGGTTTCCAGTTTACTAAAGTACCAAACTAGCCCACTTCGGAAAAAGTATAGACTAGGTAGCCAAAGGTGTTAGGCGCAAAAAAGCGCACGCTCGAGACAAGCGAGGCGCAATATTAAAAATAAAAATTATGTATAATAGGTATATAAAATTAATATTACTCCATAAATATAATTATAAAGCTAAAATAATTAGAAATTAAAATCATCAACCAATATCAACAAATTTAAAAACCTTTTAAAATAATTAGATTAAAAAAAGCTAACATAAATACTTGTATACTATTACTATCTATAATTAGAAACCTTTTATAATCTTTATACACTAAATTAATTCTACCCAATTTATAAAAAAAACCAAAATAAAATAAGGAAAGCCCAAAAAATGAAAATAAAAAGGACAGGAAATCACTGAAATGATCCCTTTTCGGCAGTGAAACGGTGTTGAAGCCTTTTCAGCCGTATGTGTTGTCACTGTTGTTGAAGGCTTAAAGTTATTGACCTTTGGACTGTAAAATGAATGCTTAACATCTTCTTTCTTATCTTCTTCATTCTCTCTTCTTCAAGTTTCTGCACTTCGCTCTTTAAAAAAGGTCGCAGATGGTCGCCTTGGTCACCACCAGGCGCTTTACCCTCGCAACGCCTGAGCGCGCGATCACCATTGACAACATAGAGTATAGATACCATGTCGGGGGACATTATTGAGTATAATAACCAAAAAAGTACCACCAACCTAAGTATGTTGCTATTCTATGACATTAGCCCTTTTTATTTAACACATTTGATATAAAACACAACGCAAATTAACCCATCTCATAAGTCATAAGTAACTAGGTCGAAATTTCCCCTCTTAAGTAATAGGACCATACAGAAAATACAAATGAATATGTATAGCAACTAATCTTTTAAATAAGTATATAGTCCAGCTTGAATACATCTAACTAATGATATATGGTACACTTGTGAAGAACATATACTTACGTTTTAAATATATATCGTACTCCTCAGCTTCAAATTGCTCATTGTTGAAATACTTTACAGTCTGACGAAAAACATTATAAACTCAATGCTAAAGAGGAAAAATATGAAAAGGGGGATCTTACAAATTATCATTTCATATACAAGCAAGATATACCTATAATTGTTGACTGCTCACCTCATAATTAATAAGTGAATCAATTGCCCTTGTACTTGCATCATTATCAGCTTTGTTCATATCCTTCCTAAATTTAGTCCTCCACTAGAAGAGATAAAATCAGACGTAAATATAAGTTAAGACTCAACGGAGAAAAAAAAATCAAAACAAATTAAAGGAAAAATAGTACCTGTGTCACAGCCAGTGTGAAGGCCACATAAGCAGCAACAGACAAAGAAGTAATCCATGCAAATGGTGCCCCAAAATTGTATGCAAGAATACCTGATACCAAAGAAATCTACAAGAACACATACTGCCAGCTGAATTCAAATATGCAAAAGAGCATCTTTTCAGCGATGATAAAAAAACAAGTGAAATTGCAATTAGAATTAAAATAAAAGATCAAGAAGAGACTTAATTTATAAAATTTATGGGTAATGGGAATATAAAACAATTGATAAGAAAACATATTTTACCTCTAATATGGTTGGTACAACATTAAATACCATTGCTGAGAGGATAAAGTTAATAGCTCGACTACCACGATCAATAATTCGATTAAGAGCACCCGTTTCTCGGCTGCAAACAAAAAAGAAACAAAATGTTATGAAGATCAAAAAACTGGGAAACCTTAATCCAATATCATGTTGTATTAATGGTTAAAGAAACTATATGAAATGGTTGTTTTGAAATCCAGGTATCAAATAATCATAAACTACTTTCTGTTATTGAATGTAAAACTTACAAATACTTGACCCTTTAAATAGGAAAACAAAACAAACATTCTAATCCTACTAAAACTCTTAAGCCTATTAAATAACTTTAAATAATTATTCCTAACCAATTGTACCTAGACAAGAACTCAAACACATTAATAATAAATAAAAGGACTTCCTAAACCTACTCAAACTAAATGGACTCAAAAACATAAACTCCAAATTACTAAATAACCCTTCCATCTTTTGAACCATGAAAAGATTAGTCCAACAATCACCCCCCCCCCTAATCTTGTCAAGGACAAACCATTCTTCACATTAGTATCTCTTTCACCTCTCCTTGAGCAAGATGGGCTTCTTCCTCCTTATCCTTTCCTTTATCTTTCCACTTAGTGCACTCGTACGCTAAATGACCGAATTCACCACATTCAAAACACCTCATATTGTTGTTGTCTCTGGTTCCACGTCCTCTTCCAAAACCTCGACCACGTCCTTGATTTCCACACCTCGTCCTTTTCCATAGTGCCAACTTTCTGGATCTTCAACTTTCTGACTACTTGCACTTGCTATAAGTAATTTGCTCTGAACATTCTCTTCCGGTTCTTCAAAACTTTTGAGACGTTTTTCAAATGCTTTCACTCTACCCACTGCATCTTCAAAGAGCATCTTGTCAATATCACAATACTGCTCCATCGAGGCTATAACTGAACTTAGTAACTTTCTCACAATCACCTTGTCTTTCAGAACAGAACCAAGGGTTCTGAACTTAACCCTTATGCCACTCAATTTCCCTGCAAACACATCAACCGTTTCATTCTCTTTCATCTTCAAAGCTTCCAGTTCAGTCCTCAACGTTTGTAACTGTGATTTCTGAACCATGCAAACACATCAACCGTTTCATTCTCTTTCATCTTCAGAGCTTCTAGTTCAGTCCTCAACGTTTGTCACTGTGCTTTCTGAACCATGTCTGCTCCTACATGCAGGATCTTAATCGAATCCCACACTTCCTTTGCACTATGATATTGTGCAACTTGCATCAAAATATCTTCAGGCAATGTCTAAAAAATCATTACTTTTGTGGTAAACACTTTCTTTTTTCCACTTATGTTCCTGCTGCTGCGTTTACCCCCCCCCCCCCAACCCCAAAGGCCATAGGCCTTCAGGATCTGCTCCACGAGAATCGACCACGTGGTGTAGTTCGATTCGGTCAACTTCGGGCACTAAAGTGAAACATTCCCTAACCGATTATACCTAGACACTATGCAGTTAATGTGAAAAAATATCGGTTATCGGTCAAGGACCGATATCTGAGATATCGGTAATTTTTATATCATGCATAAACCAACTAATGTAACTTGATGTTATCATATCAACATAAACCAACTAATGTAACTGAATTTTATCAACATAAACCAACTAACATACCATATTAACATAAAGATTAATGTAACCGGATGTTATCATATCATGAACAAGCTACTCTAACTGAATATTATCAAAGAAAAGCCTGATCGAGTGAAGGATAAAATGGGATAACAAGTTGGACCGATATTTGGACCGATATCTCGGTATTTTGACCGATATGTCAAACCCTATATCGGCGATATATCGGTAAATATCGCCGATATTATCGCCACCGATATTTGGACCGATGAAACCACCGATATCAAAGATATCACCGAGATATCGGTGGTATCGACTGCATAGCCTAGACAAGAACTCAAACACATTAAAAATAGATAAAAGGACTTCCTAAACCTACTCAGTCTAAATGGACTCAAAAATATAAACTCCAAATTACTAAATAACCCTTCCATCTTTTGAACCATGACAAGATTAGTCCAACAGTTTTGATGCAAGTAAGACAAATGAAAAGCATTAAATTTCAATAGTATGCTAACAATGGCCTCTTTTAAGTAAATCCCGCAACTATGTTAAACCATATACGGTGGGCTTTCCAACACTTTCAAATTTCATTCGACATATGTGTGTGCTTTATATTCTAAAATTATACTCACACTAAACAGGAAGTTAATAGATATACCTAAGATGATACCCAAGATCAAGCTGGTGCAAATGTGTAAACACCTGTGTTACACAAAGTATATCGTAAGCTTCATGTTCTTCCAAAACATACACACACACACACTTATATATATAGTGCAAGCTTCAAATGAGAATCCCCCAAAAGACGAGAACCATGAGAACCACAAAATTACATGTTAATTATTCACATATGATTTTAGTCCATTCATATGTGAATGTTGATGAGGGGTCAAATGAGAACAAAAAAGTTGAAAACCATCAAATTAACTTTCCATTCACATGTGATCTGATCCGCTCATATGTGAACATCACCGCATGTGTCTAGACCACTCACAGGTGAACAGAACAAATCACATATGTGTTTTCTAACTTTTTTGTGGTTCTCATTTGAATCTCCACTAATATTCGCATATGAATGGACTTAAATCACATGTGAATTAACATGCAATTTTGCGGTTCTCGTCTTTAGGGTGGTTCTCATTTGAACCTTCCCTATATATTGTATGCATGAACAAGGAAACAACTTTTTGCGGGTGTATAAGGCTAGGTGGGTCATGGAAAAAAGTATACAAATTAGAGGTAGCATTCGACTCACTCACTTATGAATGGGTCCATTCGGGTTGTGTTTTATGGCTTATATCACCAACAGGTCAAATGAGTCATAAAAAATAGTTAAAATGAAAGTCACCCAAAGTCTATTTCAAACGGATACACCCACCTAAATCATTTTTATTCCAAGACTAGATTATTTTGTAATACCAACTATTTTAATAACAACTAGGAAAAGAAATTAAAATATGAACAAAAAAGTGTTTGTGGCTCAACCCCACCCAATGTGGTCCATAACCAGACTAAAATATGACTCATTTTGACTTGTGACCCACGACGCCCATCTTGCCACCTTTAATATTATTTATCATGATGAATGATATGAGCTTAAATAGTGCAAACATCACTATAAGAGAAGCTGTTATATCAGCTTGGCCATACCCTTCTTGAAACCGACCTAATAGTCCGCAATGCAACCTTAGAAAAAACTGCAGTTCGCAACTCTGTAATGAGAAACAAATAGTGCGTATAAGTCCAGCTTGCTTTTCTTGTGGGTTGGGGAAGGGGGGGTGTTACAAGGTATGCATGGTGGTAAAATGGATGTTACATGCCATATCTGGGTTTATTATTAGATTTAAATCAAATACACAGTATCACAACAAGCACCAGCAATTACTTCATTATGAAGTACCATTGAAAGCAGAAGCCCCTGTTCTTGCTATTCCATAACCAATCAAAACAGCTGCTGGACTCACAAAAACAGCTAAAGCTGTTGAATTAGCAGCTGCAAACTCAGAAAGTGAACTAGAATTTCCTGTTGATGTTGTTAACCAATCAACAGCTAGCTTGAATAAGAAGGGAACTTGAACATTCATTACCTGATAGATAATAAAAAAAAGCCTTGAATGATGTACAACCAACAACATTGACCCTTTGTGTAAATTTTTTTTAACAAAAATAGCCCCTTACCTTGGCTCCAACCAAGAATCCCATTGCAGTGAGCACCCTAAATCTAAACTCCGTGTTATCTTTCATCCACAAGTACTTTGCAAGTGTACTAAGAATTTTAGCATTATTGATCTGCTCTCCTTTTGTAACAAGATTTGTTTCCTCCCCTTTTTTATTCAGCTTCTTACCATTTGCATCATTGCCACTGGATGTCGACAATGAAGCATACCCGTTAGGCATAGAACCCTGATAATTACAATCATATAAACATGTCATAAATGTACTGATATTGACATATGGTTAAATATGAACACACTCATTCACACATTTTTCTCTCATGCTATTTGTTAAGAAACTCCATTGACCACAAGAAAACATAGCAACTGCCTTCATGGCCCCGATAACTACAACTGTCCCACAATAAATTGTGCCCCTGCTTCTTGCTAGAATCCAATTTATAAGCTCAATTTAAACATAATGTAATCAGTAAAAGTTAACATGGTTAATGACACATGATTAATCGATATTAACAAGAATCAGAAATATCTTAACATCAACATGGAGAACAGAACTGCTTACATATTTTATGCACATCTTTCAATACGGATAATTAGTTAAGAGAATGTGCTAACCAGATTCAAAACTCAGTAATATCCTAATGTAATACAGCTTCAAAGATTCAGTTTCTAAAATAAACTTTCATATAAACATAATTACAGAAAGATAACAATCAACATACTCATAACTCAATAACCAATTCCGTATAATGTTCATCATGATTTTCAAATATATCATCTCACATAGAGTCAATTACAGAATTAAACCTAATTAAAAACTAAGACGTACTTACAGGTTTTCTAAGGGGAGCAGGAGAGGAATCCGAGACAAAAGCATTCAAGTGTTTAAAAAAATGCGAAGATCTCCTCGAAACATCCCAGGGATCACGCCGACGAAATGAGAACTGTCTAGTAAAAATACTACTACCGGAACTGTGTGAAACATCACCAAAATTTCGTCGGATAAGTGAGCGAGAATAACTACTACCGGTACTAGTATAGCTCGAGATCGTCATCGTCTTGTTCGCTACCGATTTTAGAAGAATCTGACGAGCCCTACCGCATCTTGCGCCAATTATCGATTGCATTTTCGCTTAATTTTAGGGTTGTGGCATTGAAATCATTAACTGAGATGTGAAATCTACGGATTAAATTCTGTTATTCGAATCCTAAATGTAAGAAACAGGATCCGATGCTACGAAATTGGCGGATACGGAATTGCTGCTTGCCGGAGAGCGTCAAATACGGCCGGTGACGCCGAGCTTCTGCGTTGATGAAGTCGTTTACTAAGATGTGAAATGTTGTCCGTAGAACCCTAATTGAAAGTAAGAAACAGGATCTAATGCTAGAAAAATGTCGGAGACGGAATTGTTGCTCGTTGGAGAGCGTTGGAGAGCGTTGAAGAAGGCCGATCACCGGCGAGATTCTGAGTTATTGAAGTTGGATTCGCCTGGGGGTTGGTCGGGGTATAATATTCCTTCCGTTGAGAAGAAAACCATTGTATTTGACTTTTCCGGGGATTCTCACAAATATGGGCTCTAAACTTTTAAAACAAAAATATCTGTTTTATTTTTTTGGTTTTTTTACGTATTTTCCCTTGTTAAAATTCTAAATTACATATATTCTTAACCCCTAACTTTAATTACATATTTTCTTAATTAACTTAAAATTACCCAATTGTCTCTTACAAATATTTAGGAAGGAGATATATGTAAATAATACTTTAATTGGTTCATTAAGGGTAAAATGATAATAAAGTTAGTTATTTTAAATGAATTAGATAAATATGTAATATATAGGTTTTAGGAAAGAAAAATATGTAATTAAATTTTAGGGTTGGGTAAATATGTAATAAAAAAACTTAGAAAGGGGATATATGTAAATGCCTCTATTTTTTGAATTGAGATGATTATAATTTTTCTAATATTTTTTATAATACTTTAAAATTATTATAAAAAGTAGAGTAAAATGCAGTTTTCGTCCTTGAGTTTTGAACAAAACATCAGGTTTCGTCCACCTGTAACATATTTGATCCCCGACGTTTGATGTTTTAACACTTTGTGTCCCTGATCCTTAACTCCGTAAACTTTTTTGTTAGTTTTTGTGTGAAATTACCGATATATCCTTAACTTCATCTTCTTCTTCATCAGACCACCCACCACCACCACCAACCCACACCACCTCCCATCGCCACCACTTGACCCCACCACCACCTCCTACCACACCGTAAACCATATCCCCTCTAGCCGTCGTTCTCCTTTCTTTCAAATTTCTACTTGATTTCCCTAATTTTCGCCCTATGAATCCATCGAGAGACATTACCCCCTCCCCCCCCCCCCCCGTAAATATCCACCGGACCCTTTCCTGCTGTTAAATCTGTTCCATCATCTGATTTTGCTTCTCCTTCCGATGGCACCCCTAATTTGGCTGGTCTTTACGGTTCTCCTCTGGCGCCTCTCCCCCCATCGATGGGCATACCTTCTTCAGCTGCTGAGTCTGGTCCGATTTGTAACCTCTCCCATACTAGTGGTTACCTTACTTCGCAAAGGAGCTCCCCCTATGGGGGTGGTAATGGTGTCGGAGCTATCAAAGGACAAGGTAACGGGCAGTTCGTAAGGATAAAAGCCAAAATCGGTACTCCCCCTCCTCTCTTACCTTTGGGTGGCCAAATTCCTCCATGAAACAACGTATATTTGTAACCAGGATCACCAATTGTTAATGAAGGTCCAAAATTTATCCTCTCCAACAGGTGTTTAGCCGCCTCTAGCCGGATCTGAGGTGGTGCAAAACACGTCGGGGGTTTCAGGTTCCATGGAGGTTGATGCCTCATCTAACCCGGTTGCTTTCACTATTGTCGAGTTTCCCCAACTCAGTTCAGAGAGCCCGGTCCATTCTTAGCCCCTTGTTAATGGTAATCCCCCTTCATCTGCAAATGTTTGGACCAGAAACATGCTGAACTCTGGCTCGTACGCGGATACGTGCAAAAGCAGAAATGGTTCTGGTGGTCTTTTGCTCCAATTCGTGCCTCCTGCCATTACTCCAGGTTGTTGTTGTTGGTGGTGGTGGTGGGTGGTCTGATGAAGAAGAAGATAGAGTTAAGGGTATATCAGTAACTTAACACTAAAACTAACAGAAAAGTTAATGGAGTTAAGGATCGGGGATGCAAAGTGTTAAAACATCAAATGTCGAGGATCAAATGTATTACAGGTGGACGAAACCTGATGTTTTGTTCAAACTCAGGGATGAAAACTGCAGTTTACTCTAAAAAGTAAGATAACTACTTTTTTACACTCACTCACCTTTTCTAATAGAAAAGAAAAACAATTCAAGTCTCAATATTATTTGATTGCTGTGAAACTTTTTATAAATGTTAACTTTTAAAAAAAAATTAAGTAATATAAATAGAACATATATGAAACTACTATTTAATGATTATTTTTTTTTTAAATTTAACTTGAATTAGAATGTAATTGTAAAGAAAAAAAATTATTAAATAATAATAAAATTTCACATATATCTATACTACTGTATAAAGCATATAAAGTGAACAAAGTTGTAATTTCACTAAAATTTTAAGACACTTAGGAAAATAGTTGTTGCATTTGATACAAGTGTTGATGCATAGTCCACCTCGCAAATTACAATTTTGTCCCTCTAAGAAAGTTCATGGTATCCCACATCGCCTAGTTAAGAAAATTGCAAGGGAAACGTGTTTATAAAAGGAGAACACTCATCAGACTTTCAGTTAACTTATTTTTGTTGCTTAATTGACCCATTGGTCGTATAGTAATGCAAAGTTTTGCTTTTTTTTTATCAATTGGTGGAGAAAGCTACAAGACCGGTTCGCCGAGTAGGCTGAGTTGAACAAGGTTGACCGAGTTTGAACTCTAAGAAAGTTCATAAACCTATTATTTTTCTATCCTAAATCGTATAGTTAAGAAAATTTGCAAAGGAAATATGGTTATAAAAGGAGAACACTCATCTGGCTTTCAGTTAACTTATTTTTGTTGCTTAATCGGCCCATTGGCCCGTATAGTAACACAAAGCACATAACATATGTACTTATCCCACATCGGTGGAGAATAGAAAATGAAAGAAAGGATGAGTTGAATAAATGGATTGTATGCTTACTTTAGTATACTCAATGCATGATCAAAAGTGCTCATGTGATGGTTGAGATCTATCCCATATCACTAAGTTAAACAAAACTCTGAGCGTCCCTTATCTTATAAAAGGAAGGCCCAAGCTAAATTCACTATCGTGGGTTTAATGGTTAGCCAACCAGACCTAGCTAAAACTTTAAAGTTTTGAATCCAAGATTAAAGATGGTCGGGATCAATCCGTCAACTTGATATCAACTGAATCATATTGATTTTAGTGAGAGTGTAAGACTGTAAAATACTAAACCCAAGAGTAATATGGTGGTATTTCACACCCGCTGCGAAGCACGGGCTTCCCTACTTTTTAATCTGTATTATTACCTTATAATGTCTATTGGGTGGGCAAAAGGGTAATTTTACCCAATTTTAAGACACCAATTTGAATACCACTTGTTAAACACAATATAGAAGTATATTAAAGCCTAATTCTTTAAAGCTAAACCAAATGTTTTTTTTTTTACCTTTTAGCTTATCCCACATTTGTGGTTTACCCAATATAATCATAGAGCAAACAACTATAAACAGAGAAACCTCATTACTTGAGAAAATTGAACCATTTGTTCAATGCTTTTTTTGGCTAGGTTGGGTAAACAATGAATATTTTTTTAGTGCAAAAGTTTGGATACTTAACCGAGGTTCGAAGCTTGCTTGAAAAAAGCTCGGCTTGAAATCGTTCTGGTTGTAAACTTGCTGACTTGGATCGGCTTGGTTTGTAAACAAGCTGAGCCCGAGCTAGGCTTGGCTCGGCTGGTGAGTTTGTGAGCTAGGTTTGAAGCTTATAATAATAATAATAATAATACCTAAATATAATCAGTTTTTAAGGCATGTCGGGTTAGATTGCGCTTTCAAAAAGAGCCTCGGTGACACCCGCCGCTTTGCGCGGACCAACCCACTAGTATATTATAAATTTTATTGTTATAATACATAATTAGTTATCGAAAATTTGTAGGATGTACGTTTTTAGTTTTAGTTTTATTTTTATTTTTATTATTGTTATTATTTATTATTATCACTATTAATTTTATTTTTCTTTCATGTTTACGGTTTCTTTTCTACTGAATGAAATTTCTAATTCTTAAAAAATCAACTTTTTGTTCTCTCTCTCTATATATATTAAACGTCAAATATCTGTAACGTCTAATAATCATTTTTATCTATTAAAATTTTTCAGTTATTACACTTATTATGTGACTCGGTATTTAGATTTGAATACGTATATGAATATTCATTTACTTGAGCATAAGATGTGTATAAATACACATATTAAGAGTTCTGGATGTAATGAATGAATATGAGAACTTATATCTTATCAACTTGAACGAATACTTTGTCGCATAGATAATTATCATTATATATAAATATAACTATAAATGTTTATAATTTATAGACAAACCAATACTCCCTAAAGTATAACTACAACTCGAGAATAGTTATCAAATAGTCACTATCCTTTAATGAATCAGTCAAACTCAACCGCACACGTGATAACTCATTACGAGTTTAGACTTGCTTTATAATATTAGGGTTAGTCCATGAAGCTCTTTAAGTACCTACAGGTATCATAGGTCTCGAGTAGGACATATATCCGTGACTATTACATTATGTGGACATTGGTTCCTATTGTTATCCGGAGGACATTATCGTTCCTAACGCATTACCAGATGAGTTTCACAACCCTTTTTCTTTTTACTATTTTACAAACTTGGAGGAGAAACATACTTCAACTGATTTGAAAGCTTACAAGAACTTATTTATTTAACATGCTCTAACTTATTTGAGACGATAATTGGAAAACAATACTTCAGATCTCTATGTGAACATGAGTAAACATAGCCCTCAGGTGGTCTTGGACCATACATATACTATAACCATTAACTACGAACGTAGTCGATAAATATGTGAATAGTACTATTGGGACTGATCTCCTCACCTAGGGTTAGTCGCGCTAACCGCACGATCCATATGTTCATATGAGTGCAGCATAATCTAACACTTTACTGGGATGGCATGGGGTTGGGCAAGAACATTTGACAGGTTTAGGTTTGTTTATAGGCTCATGTGTCGACATATTAACTCGTATTCCTAGCTAGTCTACGGGGGATCATCGCTACTTGTTTTGGGTTATCGTTCTTATCTTTATCAAGTTCATTAAAGAAGGCTTGACATGGGCATAAATTCATTATCATGTTTTCACTGGGAAAACGACTCATTTTATGACTATGAAGCCATCACATATTTTTCGGTGAAAATGACTTATTTTATGACTATGAAGTCATCACATGTTTTCGGGAAAAACGACTCATTTTATGACTATAAAGTCATCACATGTTTTCGGGAAAACAATTTCATATTACGGCTATGTACACATTATCAATGTTTTCAAGGAAAAATGTTTCATATTATGGCCACGTATACATAATCAATGTTTCCTAGAAAAACCGCTTTACATTGCGACAATTAAGCGTGTGAACTCACCAGCATTGCGTTGACATTTTTAAGTATGTTTTCAGGTAATACATAGTTATGGCAGGGTTGTAATAGGTTAACCATTTGGATTAAAACCCTAGAAGCCGAAGGCGCATGATCGTCAAAACACAAGTCTATTTTGACCTATATAGTTCTAGGTCAATGTACTTTTTCATTTTAGTTTTGTAATGGTATTCAATACCTTAGAAGTCTTTATTTTTGCTTCCGCAGTTGTGTAATGGTTTCAATCGTTACAACCTTAATTTATTTACTAAGTAAATAATTTGGGGTGTGACAAATAATGACAAAGTCAATTTTCAAGAATTATAAATCAAATATAAGTATTGTTATTGAAGATCAAATACAAAGAATAAACCTCAAACATGTTCTTAGTTGGAAGAATATTCTGTAAGAAAATACCTTCCAACATGTTGTAGGGTCATAAAAACCCAATAAATACTCACTTATTAAAGACTTAAACATTTGGAAATATGGCACAAGTTTTCATTTCAAAACATGTCTAAAGTATTTGAAACTACTTCTCAATGAGGTGAATAATTATGGTACTTGTAAGAACGGAAGGACCTCAAGGGGTGAATATGTTATGTTAATAAATCATACCGTCTAACAAAGTAGCCATAGCATCGTAAAAGCACCTACCGTCCACATATGCAGCCGCAAACATACCGTCTACCGAAGTAGCCGTAACATATCGTCTACCGAAGTAGCCGTAAACATACCGGTCTGCATAAGTAATCGTTTGGTCGTCTGTTTGCCACGAAGGCAACCGTTTAACATTTAACACTTTAGCACATTGGTCATTCATTTATTTCATATATTTCATTTCATAAAAGGACATAGCCTTTTGGTTATAAGAACATAACATTATTCAAATAAGTACAGCCCAAAATATTATAAAACTTCTTTGAAAAGGGCATCTAGAAACTCACCTGTGTTACGTAGTATGTATGCTGAGCTTAGGTAAGGTCGGTAGTCTCTATGGAGTCACTACATGTATAGATACATTCTAGGTGAACTTAGTTTCAAACACTAAGTATACGCATTAAGTACATGTTCGTCATCCCGTTGCGAGAACTTCAACTATACGCCCATGAGTATGCGCATATAGATCATGCGTGTACTAGGAGTTTGCGCTCGAGCATGATGTGTGTACTCCTAGTACCCGCAGACTCAAGTTTACGTGATCTTTAAGGTTCACACACAAGTACACTTGCAAGTACTTGTGTGAGAACCGAGTTCTTGCATTTCAACCCCTAACTTTTCTGCATGGTCCAAATCTGGACTATTTTGACGTCAAGATTCGAACTTAATATGTTCAAAACATCTATTTAGTACCTAGAAGACTAGATCTATGGTTTACATGTCGTTTGATACGTAAAAATATAGTATTTTTGGATTAAAGTCCATTTTTGACCAAGAAACCATTTTAAACGAAAATGATAAGTGTAGAGCTTTTGCTGACCTTAAAACTTGTGTGGCTTTCTGGTTTATCCTTCCGCTATCAATTCTTTACTATTGAGAAGCAAAGTAGGTGTTCGGAATCGAATTCTTCTTCTTCCCCCCTCTAGCCGTGAACACCCACACAACTCTCTCTCAAGTTTGCGCAGAATGAAGGTGCAATTTAGGAGTGAATGCGCATCATGAGGGGTGGCGGCTAGGTTATGAGGGGCATTCCTCTTTTAGAAATATTACCAGCTAGCCCCTCCCTTTTTACATCTTTTATTTTTAAACCATTATTTTATTGATTAAACTTTGGGATGTTACACCGTTCGACGGGAAGTTCGTTTATCTTCGTTCATAGTCAAAGTCATCATCTTGAAAGAATGAGTATAACCTTGGATGATTATTCTTAACGAGCCAGTTAGCCACTTTTAGGACTTTATGATCGTACTCATGTGACTTAATCATTATATATCTAAAATGAAAACAATATGATATAAACACATGCTTTGTTTGTTGTATTGTGTGTAATGATCTTATAATCCTTTTTATTGATTTTTAACCATAATTTACTGGTTTTTTTTTCATTGGTGGTGATAAGTTGTAATTAATAACTTGGGTTATTAACATAAAAATGTATTTAACTTGACATTATGATTTTATATAGCAAACTTAAATCTAACTTTCAAAGTGATAAACTTGAAAAAAAAAACCTTATTAATCATAAGGAATTACATCAAAATATATCATATCATATTATATTACATTAATCATATCATATTACATCACATTAAATTAAAACACATTGCATTGTATTGGATTACATTAGATTGCATTAAATCACATCGCAATGCATTGTATGTGTGTTAGAGAGAGAGAAAATAATGACCATTCATCATTTTTTATCTTATAAAAGTCATTTATATTTTGCTCATGGCCTTTTGGCCTAGTGACATTAGTGATTACCCCATAAAAACAGTATTAGTTCAAATCTTGCAAGTGCAGGTTAGGTGGTATTTAGGAGTAAAAAGTTATTAAAAAATAAAATAAAAGCCATATTCTAAAATAATTCTTAAGATAATATTTCATTGGGGAGTATTGTAAACACTTTGGATATGTTTATAAAAATGTGTTAGCTATCTTGAATGCTTGAATCATTAAACAAAGTGTATACATTGCAAATTTGATGATCATCGCCAAATCATGCAAAAATCTAAATAACCTAGATAGTTAGAGAATAACTTAGATAGATAGGGTAAGTGCGGTATCGTATCATTTGGAGTAAGTGGATAGTATTACATGTTTTATTTCATTATAAAACCAAATGACAAAGGTTTGATTGAATGTTGAATTAAACTAAAGCTAAACTAATTTGAAATGAAACTACGAAGCATGAAACATACAAAAACACGAGAGAGCTGAAATCGGTTACGAAGATAAGTAACAAGCAATTACTTCCGATTTAGGGTTTTGTTACTTAGTGACAATACTTAACTTATTGCATATATCTTATCTTGATCCTATGATTAACCTAGAACACGATCCATATACTTACCCATCAATCGTCTAATCCTATGATAAATTAATATCCAATAAACCATATTGAAATGCACCAATCAAACCTCAAGACACATGTTGGAAAACTACTCATTCCGTATAGAAAATTCTTCCAACCATTTTTATTCCACATTATATAAAATTTTATTCCACGTTATATAAACTATAATTTGTTTTATAACAATCTTTAAATAATTTAATTTGTGTTATAAACATTTTAGTTGTATAAAACTCTTTTAATTTTATAAAACTTGTATAGTGATCATTACCGCTTAGCATTTTCAATTTGCCTCAATGATCGTGCTTCGCGTACCCGATCAATCTTCCACACTTGTATTGGATCTTCAAATCTTCTATTTGACTTTGTCTTTGACTTAACATTTTGGTAATTAAATGATTCGACATTCTAATTAGCCTCGTCAATCTTGTATTGTGCTTGCTTGATAATGTAACTGAAGGTCAACTTTCTCCATTAGCCCACGCATGACATGATGACCAAACAGTGCATCAACAAACCTTAATTCGGTCGATGTGCAGTTACACCATCCATCGAACATACTTATTATGTGCTCCGTTCTTACCCTTTATCAACATGATATTTTTGGAAATACCATAGTTGATCCATGGATCAACTATGTTCTCTTTGTCCATCAAGTCTTCCTTATTCAATTGTTTGATCTTTTGACTTACTTGATGTTTAGAATGTATTATTAATGTATGAGTAATTTTATTTATTATTTGTATCACATGTTCATATTTTTATTTTTATATAATAAGTACATTTTATAATGTGTGACTTAGTAAGCATAAACATAAGTAAACACACATCTTATAAAAAAAAATAATTCATCATATCATTAAGTAAATAAAACAAAAGACAAGTCTATCATACTGATATCTATAACTCGTGTGTGTGTGTATATATAGGGTTGAGTTCATGAGAAAACAAAAAAAACTCATCATTAATGACACTTTTGTAATTATACTATCATTATATATTCTAAAAAACATAACCCTCTCATACACCCCAAAAACCTAAACCACCCATCCCCAACCCCAACCCCTGAAAACCTAAACCCCCTCACCCACCCCCACCCCACCCTCCTAAACCCCTCACCCACCCTCCAAAAATTTAAACCCCCACCCACCCCCTTCCAAAAACCTAAAACCACCCCCTCCAAAAATCTAAACCCCTCCCCCCCAAAAAAAAATACAAAAAAAAACCTAACCCCCACCTCTAAAAACCTAACCTAAAAGCTAAACTAAACCCTAAAGCTAAACCGACTATTTTTTCGAGTTTTTTTTAAACGAGAGAAACATTTTGATTTTTTTACTTTATTATTTTTTTATATTTTTCTTTATTTTTTTTTTGCCTTACAAAAAATGTGCCATTAATTACGAAAATACCATTAACGAGGAGTTTTTTGGTTTTCTCCCCAACAATGAGTTTTCTCTTGATCCTCTCCCTATATATATATATATATATATTTATAAGAGTATCAATGTAATATCACAAAGTTTTACCAAAAAATCATTTAAATATTGGCTTACGTATACGTAACCCATAGTGTTACGTATACGTAAACAAAAAAATTCAAAAAAATTGCGGTTACGTATACGTAACTCATAGTATTACACATTGTTTTAGTGGTTTTCTCGGTTTTCGCCTAACTTTGTGGTTTTCTCTTGATCCCTCCCCTATATATATATATATATATCTATACTATATAATAAATAAAAGTTTTTTCATGGCACGTGTCGCCTCCACATTTATCTTTTCGGCTTTCATGGACTGACTGAGTAGTTTCTCTGTATCTTCATCGTACCACAGGAAACATCTCTTCTCATAACAATACCCCTTTTATCGGTTGCAAAATCTTTAATTCATTCCCCTTTGCAAACGATCATACATATAGACCTGCTAGAAAAAGAATATTCCCTAGTATAGAAAAAAGGTCACAATGTAACATTTGTTTTAAAGAAATTTGTCATATTTGTATAAAAGATATTTATAACATAGAACCACCAAGTACTAGTCAAGAAATAAGTAAAAATTCTAGTAACTATGAAGAAAAAATAGAAAAATTAGAATTAGCTATAGAGTTAAATAAATTAAAAGCATCGTAGCTTCTGTAGTTGTTGTTGTAGCTGTTTTCCTTTTTCTTTAATTGTTCTACGAGCAATGAATTTTTTGCTTCAAGAATCTCTACTTTTTGTTTTAGTTTATTGATTTCGATATGTTCTTGTACCAACTGTGTATTTTTTCCCTGCTGTATAAGCTGTTTTTGCAGATTCACAATGATTTCTTCCTGAGTCTTTATAATCTGTTCATGACTCTTCTTTATAACCTGAGAAAAGGTCTGTACCTCTTCTGGTTCTATGAAAAAATTGTCTATAAACTTAGGATTTAGTGTACTAAAAGAATCAGTTAATAATAAATATTTGCAGAGAAAACCAATAGTTAGGCAAAAACCGAGAAAACCACTAAAAAAACCAATTTTAACCAATAATATAATAATATTTATTTTTTATTTTTATTTTTTTATAAGAGTATCAATGTAATATCACAAAGTTTTACCAAAAAATCATTTAAATATTGGCTTACGTATACGTAACCCATAGTGTTACGTATACGTAAACAAAAAACAAAAAAATTCAAAAAAATTGCGGTTACGTATACGTAACTCATAGTATTACACATTGTTTTAGTGGTTTTCTCGGTTTTCGCCTAACTTTGTGATTTTCTCTTGATCCCTCCCCTATATATATATATATATATATATATATATATCTATACTATATAATAAATAAAAGTTTTTTCATGGCACGTGTCGCCTCCACATTCATTCTCATCAATTTTTTCCCGCCTCTCTCTCTTATTAAATGCACTTCCTATTTTTAACAACAATATATATTTAAAGAAAATATTAATTATTTTATTTTAAATTATCTCTTATGAAACTTTAAAAATCTAAGTATTTAACTTTTATTTTCGATCAAATAATAAATGAAAAATAAATTACATTAAATATTATTTACTTTATTTTCGAAACACAATTATAAATTAGTTTTTGCATATTTGAGCTTTGTTTTCTTTCCTTAGTATATGATACATTTTTACACGTGTAAAATATACACATAAAGATTTAAAAAATGTATTTATTGATATTTTTCACCCGTGTATATACACGGGGTCTAAACTAATATATATATATATATAGGGGTTGTATTAAATGAAAACTCCCTCTTATTATGAAAACTCATAAACTCCATATAGATCACACATTTAATTTGTATATTTTAAGCTACCATTTAACCTGTATTTTTTTCTTTTTAAAATTTTTAAAATACACTCAAAAGGGTAAAAAGGTAAATTTACATCCTTAAATTAATAAATCACTCTTCTCTCTTTCTCTCTCCTATTTTTTTCTTGTTTCCAGATATTTATTTTTACACAGTTTACAATAACAAAATCTTAACCATGATTTTAAAAGAAGCCTAAAAACATAAATAAACAAAAAAATCTACATCCAAAAATCCCAAATATCTTTACAAATAAAAAAATATGCAGAAAGCAGAAGAAAAAAAATTACATTCAAATAAACAAAATCAAATACACATGGGTAAACTCTTTTACACGTGTGTAAAACACGTTAACACATGTGTAAAAGAACCAAATACACATGTGTAAAAATTAAAATCTATTGTAAACAAAACCAAAATATATTTACACAAAACAAATACACATGAAAAAATTAATTTACCGCTTATATTAGCAACAATCTGACTGATATATCATCAATTCAGCTTGATGACATCGTTTTCTTGCATGATATAGCTTATCCCCTAAAATGAATCAGCCTCCGTTCACATGGGGGTAACTTTAAGCTTTTATCGGTTTCTATCTGGTCAGCGCCTGTAAACAAAATCAAATGCACATGGGTAAACTCTTTTACACATGTGTACACATGTGAAAATTCAGTTTACACATGTGTAAAAGAATCAAATACACATGTGTAAAATCAAAATACACATGTATAAAAATCAAAACCTATTGTAAATCAAACTAAAAAAAAATATCAAACCCTTACTTGTGTAAAATAAAAATACACATGTGTAAAGGTGGAGAATTGACTAGTGTATCGGTCAGATTCATCCAAATGACCAACATTGACTTGAACAGAAGCATGATCCCTTTGTAAATTTCTTTATATCGCTGGTTTGTTAGAAATACGAAAACAAGCATATGATGATTTGATAAAACAGTGCAATATATTCAAAAAGTAATCAGTCATCTTATATACATGTATCACAAACCTTACTACTAGCCACTCGACTCAGAAACAAACATGGTTTGTGTTGTGCCTGTTTTAGAAGTTCCTGTTTACATTGAAAGATAGATGCTCCCTTACGCATCTATTTTTAGTTGGCTGGACTTTTATCCTCAAATTGTTGTTGTTTGTACTTCTAAAACATGTTCTACAGCACTCTAGCATCTAGCCACACTTGATGAATGGTTTTAGTTTGTTTTTATAAGAAACTTAACATTTAGTTTTGAGCTCATGTTTCTTTATAATTTTCTGTTTCAGATGATGGACCACATACGCAGACCAAGACAGAATAATTGATTTAGGTCCATTCATTGAACATTTCATTACTTTAGAAAACAATCAAAACAAATCATCAATTTTGACCTGATTCGTTTCCCTCCCGCTACTCCCACTTTATCCTAAATAAAACATTTAAATGAGGTGGCTCCTAAATAATAGATAATAAAAAAAATATGGAAGTGGAATAAACTCTAGGTTATTCATAGGTCATAACATACATGGACCACATATGCAGACCAAGACAGAATAATTGATTTAGGTCCATTCATTGAACATTTCACCTACATTAGTATTCAACTTAGTTCGTAGCAGAGCTGCAAAAGGAAAAAAAGAACAGTGATGTTAATTTATCAAACAAAACACGAAATAAGGTCAACATATTCAAAAATAAGGTCAACATATTCATGTCCTTCAAAAACCATAACAAAACACGAAATTCAATCAAAACCCCAACTTTGTTTTGTATTTCACTTTCAATTTTAAGATCATAAAATAAAACAAAACCTAATTTTGTTACATGTAATTGATTTTTTGTTACATTGCTTCAAGCAAGGCATAGATCCGGCCGCCGATAGAGAGATGGAGAAAAGCGACGATGCTGGACAACGGAGTAGAGGAGGACGGCGAGGCTAAAACAGATCTGACCTGAGAGACGAAAGGGATGGCTACGCATGTAGAGAGAGATGAGCGGTTGGACGACGGTGTGGTGTAGGTGCGGGATCTGGTACTCGCGTGTGGAGAGAGATGAGCCGTTGGTGGCTGGCCGATGGTGGTGGATGAACGGTAGTGAGGGGGAGTGTGCGAGTTAGGGTTTGAGTTGGGTAGAGAGAGAAGAGAGGTGGAGATTTATATATGCATAACACAAATGACATAAATACCCTTCTAGCATTAAAAAAATCAGAAATTAAAGAAAAATAAGATGTGGTCCAGAATGAGTTTAAGAGTTTTCATAACAACTCAGGGTTTACAACCGATACGTCCCCTGTATATATGTGTCACACCCCCAAAATCCACCAACGGAGTTTTACCGTTAGGGGCGTGACATAACAGGATCTCAGTCATTAGTTACGTTGAACGACTCTATATGAGTTTAATAAAAACCACTAGTATTGCTCATAGTCACGATGCAACACTAGAAATGAAAACACTGATTTAATGTAAGACTTGCGGAAGCGAAAAGTTAAATGAAAAGCATGCGCCAAAACAGTCGCGCCAAAAATAAATAATTCAACATTAAATAAAATAAATAGTTCTTGAGTATGAAAATGATGGACTTCGAATGCATGCATGCCTTAGCTTGTGCTTGTACCTTAATGACCTGAGAAAACATGCTAAAACGTGTCAACACTAGGTTGGTGAGTTCACAGGTTTCAATGTTTGTAAAGTTTACTAGATAATACCATTTACAATTATATCATAGGTAGCTAACCTAGTACATGTTACTAAAGCGTTTCGACACCGAAGCTGACTATTTATGTTTGTACTGCCTCCCACCATGACTATCATAATCAATGGTGAATGTTTAGGTCAATGTTACACCCGTTCGACTACCTGTCGTGTTAGCGCGACTAACGCGGGTGGGGCTTGTCAATGCCCAGTAGTACTACTCAAGATTACCTCGCTAACCCATATACTAACGGTTCGATAAGTAAGGACTTTCATGATATGTTTGCGCTTAGTACACAAGTGATATAAAAGAAATGTAAGATCTAAATGTTCGTACCCATGTTTTCTCCCCCAAGTTTAAAACGTAAGAAAAGGAGCCGTGAAACTCACCTTAAAGTATGTGCGAAAGAAAACGAGCTTAGAATGCTTGACGACTAACTGCCACCTATAAACACCGGTTTATAAGTGTGTGTTTGTGCAAGATGATAAAAACCCTAAGTATCCAAACAATCCCATTGTTTAAGTGTTTGAAAAGAGTTTACAAGTTTGACCAAGTTTGACCCGACGACCCGTTGGTGACCCGTTTAACGATTAAATGTTTGTTCAGTATAATACTTCTATATTATACACACAAGATCATGCAGGTAACACTTAGCAACAATTCCTTATTGTTCTAACAAACAAGCATGATTTTCAAAAATAGAAAGTTTCCAAAAATAGCAAGTTTCCAAAAATAGAAAGTTTCCAAAAATAGCAGGTTTCTATAAATAGCATGTTTGTTCGGGACTCGTGTTCCCTGGAAACTATCATCATTGATATGTTTGTAGTATCACTCTAACATGTTCTAGCTCATCACATCACATAACAATTGCCTAGAACCTAAACATGTAAATCATAATTCAAGACAAAGTTTCCAACTTTAGAAATCTATGACTAGCATGCGTGATTTCAAACACCTAACACGTTACAACAAGTTATTGTATCTTAACTAACATGTACCAATCATCAAACCATACCATGCATGTCTAATTAGCAAGTTCTAACCACTTTTAACAATTAAAGTTTCCTTATTTAGAAAGTTGGTAAAACCGGGTTATGTATTCAAAATCTGATTTCACAAATCATCTGAACATGTATCAAGTAGCATATAACCATCATCACATCATTCAAATCACTTCTAGTATGCAAGATAGAATTCTTAAAAAGTTTCCATTTTAAGTAAGTTAGGGTTTTTAAGCTTGTTTAACGAGATTTAAAGTACCAAATCCATCACGTATGATTTATCTAACATAATTATAATCATAACAAGTGTCAAACATCTCTAACATGCGATTCTACACCATTACATAATCAAAAAGTTTCAATATTTAACAAGTTACTAACCACATGGATCTAGGGTTTTGCAAATAACCATATAATCAACAAATACATGCAAAACAATAATAAAGTTAACATTTTTATTATAAAAATTCATGTTTGGATGAAATAGGGTTATGATCTAAAATTTAGGAATCAAAAAGTGATAAAATTGAACGAAACGACTTACGTAGAGACGTTAGAAACGCCTAGACTAGCACGTATTTACTTCCGGATTCATGATCGGAGCTCGAACGACTCTCTTTTTGATGCCTTGAATGTTTCAGTCGACCAAGGGGAGTGGGGGGTTGAAGTCGACGACCAAAAGGGGTGGGTTAGGGTTTTTAAATATTTTTTTTTTAAACTTTTATCCTTATCTCATTACTAATGGGTTTTAAGTTGGGCTTTAGGTTTAATTAAAGCCCATAGACTCTAATTAATTAAATAATAACTAATAATGATTAAAAACTTTCAATTATTATTTTTATAAAAACTAATATTTATAAAAATAATAAACATGATTAACACACGATAACAATAACATTCACATAATTCACGTAATCACATATAAATCATAAAAACTCATAATTTATATTAAATATAAATTATTAAATGTTCGTAATGTTAATTTCGATTAATCACCAACGTTCCGGGTTAGACTCGAGTGCGATCCGATCTGTGCGAACTGACTGACACATTTAATTAATCCTAATTAAATGCAATGTACGTGCGACTAACTAAGATAACTGAGTTTGCAATGAATCATGTTTGAACTAACGAGGTTTGAGTTAACGGAGTTAACCTGAAAATGCCGGATGTCACATCATCCTCTTGTTGAAAGAATTTCCGTCCCGAAAATTAAACGAAGTCCGTAACGTCTGAAACAAAAAGTTTAGGTTTGTCACAATATGTATATATATATAGGGAGAGTTTAAGATAAAACTACATAGTCATGCGAAAATTAGAGAAAACCAACCAAACTAATAACATAATTTATAAATTATTTTTTCTTTTAGTTGCCAAAAGGGTATTTAAGTATCTATTACATTGTTGAACATAAATACGAGAATGAGGAGTCTTACGTATACATAACCCAATGTGTTACGTATACGTAACACTATGTCGAATGAGAAGTTGTTACGTATACGCAACACTATGGGTTACGTATACGTAAAGACTATGCTACGGTTTTCATTTTTTATATATATAGGGTAGGGATCAAATAAATATAAATTATGTTATTGGTTTGGTTTGGTCGATTTTCTCGAGTTTTCGCATAACTATATGGTTTTCTATGTGTGTGTGTGTGTCATTCCATAATGAACTAATTTTAAGTAAAGAACTGTGAGAAACACATTAACACATGTACATAGTGCTTTAACTGTAATGCATTAAGCGGTTACATAACCGAATAACCGTCAAATTTCTCTCTCCTGCTATATTTGTCATGCACTTGTACATAGTGAATGAATATAATCACATATAATGGGAGAAAGATTGAGACGGATAAAAAACGGTCTTACGTATCACGTTTAAAGCAATAGGTCTATGTGTCTATATGGTTCTTGCAATTCTCTACTTGAAATCAATTATGTATTGAACATCTCCCACTCTCCCCATCTATATGTATATGTATGTACATATATAATTTGACGTCACATCATTAAGTTAAATAAAACCAAAAGATACGGTTACAATTTATAACACACTTATGAAAACACGTTTCTCGCACCAGTATGGTATAACGTAGTGGTCTCGCACTATATAACGATGTGGTTTGTGCCTCGAAGTAACCCTCAAACCTCCGAGTGAGGCAAAGAAGTAACTATCACCGGAGAAAAGATTTATTTGTGTTACTTTTTTCACATCTAAGTTCGTAAGATACCGGATCGTATATTGAAGTTTAGGAAAAGAAACGATCGGGTAAGCTTGATTTCTCTTTTACCTAAAATGCACATATAAATTTCTATGACTTTGTGTGATCATGGTAACATATCTTCAAATTTGTGTGATCGGTTACTTTTCGCTTTACAATTTTTTTTTGTGAACGTCTTTTACGCTTTAATATTCATACGATTACGAATAAAATCGTCAACCTTTTCATATATGTATAGACTATGTTATAATCTCGTGTATTACATGGGTTGAATAAATGTAATGTTATATACCTAATAAAAAATTTATGTCTTTAAAAATCCGTGTATTACATGGTTGCATAAAATATAATGTAATCTGTTAACACATACACTACTCAAAATATGTCTTTAAAAATGTACTTTGACGTGACAGATATAAATTGTGTTAAGTTAATTTTTAAAATATATATATTTTTTCAACTAGGTATTAATTTCTTTTATGTAATTGATAAATATTAATTAATATTAAATCTATTTGATTAATAATATAATAACTATTTATATTAAATATTTGAATATATATTCTTTTAATATTATTATTTAATAGGAGAGAGAATCGGAACACGTATCCCCATAAAATTTTTATTTATTAGTATAAAGATATTAGACATTTATTTTACAATAGTTTTACTTCCTTATTATTTTTAGCATTTAGTTTTCATTTCAAAGATTTTCGTAACACATGATTTGAAATTGTTCAACACATGTGACTACATACATACATCATTAACTTTATTGTACATATTTTTTTTTTCGTTAAAAACTTGACGAGTTGTGTGTTCTACTAACTCATGAGTTTAACTCTCTTGATTCTGTCTCACAACCGATTGACCAGCAAATGAAGGAAACAAGCATAAGTGGTTTTACTCGATTTTTTTCTAGTTCGGTCAAAACTATCGGGTTCATTTGTATTCATAACCGAACTGCTAACATCAACAATTTCTGATCTAACCGATCGAAGCAACCGTTTTCATAACATAGTTTTTTTTTATATTTTTAATGATGTTTTTAAGCATCATAAACTTCATGTAAATGTGAGATAAATATTTTTTTTCTATCAACTTTTCAACAAATTACATAATTGATGTTAACACAATTATGTATAACCAATTTTTAATTTATATATATTTTTGTGTTTATAAGTTACAAAAATTTTTCAGAAAATGAAAAGTATTATTAATATTTATTGCGTTTGATTTATGGGAATATTCGTTATTTCGTTTGAACGACATAACTTTAAATCATATATATAACTATCTTATTTTGTAATAAAGAACATAACTTTTTATATGTTTCTTACATTCAAAGAGTTAAACTCGTGAGTTAGTAGGCTATACATTTATATCTTTTATATGTATTTTTAATTTTTATAGCCTACTGAACGATATAAATGCATATGTATACACCGACTACTGAAATTTAATAAAGTTATTTTTATATGTTTTTTTTTCTTAGATTTTTTTATTTTCTTGTTTTCTTTTCTTTTCTTTACTTTTATTTTTTTTATCTACTTTACCAATGTTTTGCCGAGTATTTTTTTCGCGAGGTGAGTGCTAATATACTGCTATGCCTTGCTTATTTTTATCTACGTTGTGAACCCGGTACGAAACGTTACAAATTACAATGAAGTCTCATGTTGTCATAATTTTTTATTTATTAAATTTATAATGGGGCTATTTATTTTATATTTGGAGTAATGATATATTTTTTATATTTTCTTTTTGTGTTTAATTCATTCTTCTAAGTTCTAATAGAGAGGATGTTGTGTGTACCTTTTCTCTTTTTCCTCATCTACTTTATTTATTTTATAACATTGTGAAAGGGATAACTAAGAAGAAAAAAAATGTGAAGTTTAATTTTAGGGTTTCTATTCTACTAATAACACTTGGGCAACATTTAGGCCCAATTTTCTTTATTTAGGACCATAACTTGTTTTCATAATTCATCACTAATATCCCTCTAAACCCAAAGTATAGTTTACCTTTCAAACTAATTGTTTAAGTTGATTTAATTACGGATATTGCAAACAAATAAAATCCTGTTTATTGACTCAGATTTGAAAACTAATAATAATTTTGTTTTTACTTTTTATATTAAATCTTTTCCCGGAATGGTGCAAGTGGATCCCGATGAAATGCAATATTTTCATTTGGCGGGCAGAAATGAATAGAATCGCGACTGTGGAAGTGCTAAAGAAAAGGAACGTTAGTGTGGTAGATCAGAGTTGCTGTTTTTGCGGCGAAATTGTCGAGTCAAAGGAACATCTTTTCTGTGCTTGTCCGATTACGTCTCTGCTTTGGACTCACATATGTGCCTGGTGTAATATTCCGAATTTTTTCGTTTTCTCTTTTAGAGATCTGCTGGAAATTCATGATCACGTCGGGTTACTGGAATTAAAAAAGAGGTGGTTAAAGGTATTATTCGGATAGGATGCTGGAGTATTTGGAGAGCTAGAAACGTAGCGAAGTTCAATAACTTAGCGGTCAAGGTGGAGAAAATTATTAGTGAAGTTAAATCGATTGGTTTTCTTTGGTATAATGTTAGAACGAAATATAGGAATGTCTCATGGGAAGTTTGGTGTAAATTTGTAATTATGTAGTTTTGTGTGTTTGTTGCCGCCTCGTTGTGAGGTTGGTCGGTTTGTTTTAATGATATTTTCCTTTCAAAAAAAAAAATATTATTCTACAGAAAATGTCGTCTCACGATAACAATAAGAAAGGTATGCGTAAAACATCTCGTGCTGCTAAAACAAAGAACCAGAGCAGTAATGACAAGAACTTGCTCCAAGATGGCGAAACCTCAAACTCGTCTACACCTACCCAGACGCCTATCAGGAGAAAAAGAACACGTGTCAGAACCTCAATGCTTAAAGATATATATGCATCGTTAGATGCAATAGATAGGTTGGACAACCAATCACAGGTAATGATTGAACTTATAAAGTCTCTTTAAAACCAAACATCTATATTTATTTTGTAAAACATAGGAACAATTCTAATCATGTTAACTATTCTATTCTTATTATTGTTAAAATCTTTGTATCGACAGGACATGACTGGCGAATATGACGGTATGGTTATTACTCAACCTCTAGCACAGCCACAAGCGCATCGACGCCCGGAAATGTCTCCCGCTAGATTTCACTCTCAACCATACCAACAACCTTTCATGAACACTGGTAGTAGCAGCACCGGTGGTACTAATGACAAAGGTAAACAGGTTGTCGTGGATGATACGCCCGATGACATAGGGTTTATGGGTAGTAACCCAAAAGGCGCGATCAGGATCAACGAGAACGCAGCTTCAGACAATCCCGATCAACATACAAAAATGTTGGCTTTTGTCGAGAGCCAACGTTTTCATGACCTGGTGCAATTTTTAGTGCAAATGTCGCAGTCAGCAACGCAAATCACCACCACTATTGATAACCATCACCCGTCTCCGTCGTCTCCACCCGCTACAACCATACAAGACCGCGGCCATGCTACTAATCCACAACAACAACGCATAAGATCTGGAAAGAGGGCTAGGAGAATCCCATCTCGGTTCAAAGATTATCATATGTGATGTTGTTGGTGCATTATGGTGTGATAAACCATTTTCCATATTTTTTTTGTGTATGGAGAAAAACTCTTCTCAAAATCTTATTATACAAGAGTTAGTTTAAACTGATTAGGTTCGTTTATGTTTTTTTTAATATTAAAAATAATTTAATTTAATTTAGTGTGTTTTGACTTGACCAACACCTTGGTAGGAGAAGATATATTGAGATGAATCGGTCAAAACTACTTTTCCAAAATTTTATAGAGTTTTTAGTAAAACTAATTATAGTTCATAAAAATTTATAGCTTCTATAAAATGAAATATATAAAACAAAATTAGATGGAAGAATCTCTATAAGAAAAGGTCTTCCGATGTGTTTTAGGGTCTTAAAACCCAACAAATATGATTAAAGACTTAAACATTTGGAAATTCGGCATAAGTTTTCATTTCAAAAGCATTCCTAAAATATTTGAAAATACTTATGAGTGAAGTGATTAAATATGATACTATATAAGATATCTTCAGTTAAATACTTAGGGAATTTGCTTGAATACGATATATAGTTTTTGAAAAAAACAAGTGTTATTGAAATGAGCATAGTCAAACCATGCATCGGGATCTCTATTTAAATCATTTTTTTTTAAACGGCTAACTCTTAGTCCTGTATAAGGTACTGGCAAAATTCTCCTCGTCATGATTCGAACCAATGACATCCCTAGGAGGAAACCCTTTTACAAGAAAATCCTCTGACCACCAGGCAGAAACCTGATGACATTTAAATCATAGTTTTGTCACTTAAAGTGTCTTAAACCAAGCTTTTTCCATAGAACAAATACAAAATTTTGTCTTCTAAGGTGATGTTTAAACTCCATTCATCTTTCATATAGATCAAGATCCAAAAGAATGTTAAATATTCAATGTATTATGTTCTATCTATTGTAAATATGATGTTTATCCAAAAAATATAAACTCCATTCTTCGTGTCGGCTAGCTCCTACCTTTATTTGTTTATAAAAGTTGTTCAAAAAAAAAAAACTTATGAACATATATTTATATTTATATTTATATGTGGTGATTTGTATATAAGATCAAGTGGTGATCACTAACAAGATTAACGAGGAGCCGAGGACGGTTGGATGATCCCTACCAATATAAGTAAAAAGTATTTTATAATCCCTATCAAATGGCAACTAAAACTTAACTGTTGCTTGCTATGGTATGATACTTAAAGCTTCTAGCTATGGTAGAACGCTCAACAAGAATGGTCACGCGAGATCGTGTCAAAACGGATAACTTTCGTTTAAGAAACATTCGGCCGTAACTTACTTTCGGCCGGAACTATACTTTCGGCCTCGGTGCTTTCAGCCGGAACTTTTGAAACTTTCGGCCGATTCAACCGTACTTTCGCCCGACTTTTGGCCCATGCATGATTTTGTCAAAAACGTTGGTTTTGATCCATTTTCCCAACTTTTTACGTCCAAACCTTTTGTTTAGCTCATACAAGACCAGATCTAGCGTTTTCATGTCATTTCATACGTAAAAATCCAATCTTTTTAAAATAAAAAACTCACCTTTTACCGACTTATCAAAAACAAAGATTTAGACATTGATTTTTACCTCAAAATGACAGAACTTCGCGTAAAAGCTTTCTCAATCAACCACGAACGATATGTGAGCGATCTTTGATGAAACCCTCTCTCTCTCTCTCTCTCTCTCTCTCTCTCTCCGCGCGCATGAAAAGGTGAAGAAGTGAGGAATGAGAGGGGCGGTGGCTAGGTTTAAGGCTCCACTCCTCTCTTTCGCGTGTTACCACTATGGCCTCCGATCTTTATTTAATGGCTTTTATTTAAAATAAAAATTAAAGTGTTGGTATTTCGGGGCGTTACACAATGATGTGTGAAAGATTTGATGTTGTATATCATTGCAATGGAAGTACATAAATGTCGTCTGAAGATAGCAAGAACTCTCTTCTAGACTGTGAAAGCTAAAATCCATATATGCATCGTTAGATCAAGTAGATCGAAGGTTTGACCACCAATCATCAATAATAAAGGGAAACAAGTCGTAGATTATACGACTAATGACATGGCTATTATTATTTTTTGAGGTGTTGCAATCTTTACTTCAAATGTCGCAGTCGGCAACTCAAATCACCACCACTTCCCACAACCATCACTAGCATCTCTGGCATCTCCACCGATACAACCACACAAGATCGTGGCCTTTATGCCAAATCCACATCAGCCACACTCAAGATCTCAAGAAAAGAGGACCACAAGAATACCATCTCGTTTCAAGGACTATGAGATGTGAAGGTGTTGGAGCATTTTAATGTGATGAACCGTTTTCCATTTATGTTCTTTGTATAGAGGAGATGCTTTAATAAATTGTCCCAAAACATTTTAATTTGGTTCGGTTGTTATTATTATTAACTTTTTTTTTGCATTAAAAAATAATTTATGGTGTCCCGATCTAATGAACACCTTTAGACTGTGAAAATTTTCTTGTACCACACCTAGGTAGGAGAAGATATATTAAGGTAAATTGGTAAAAAAAAATTTGTAAAATTTTATAGCATTTATAAGAATTTTCTATTTTTATATATTGTTTTTTTACTAATTTTGTTAAGGTCGTATAATTTTTTAGGCCGATTGTTGAAATACAAAACAGATAAGATGTTTGGTTTGAATTTTTAATCCGAATAGGGATGGCTATCCTTTTATCATTTGCTTTTACAATTCACACCGATTAACTAAATTTTTGTAAGTTTACAGAGGTATTTAACGTCGTCATTTTCTTATACTTTCACCTTTAAAATTATCATCATAGTTGAATCGGATATAAATTTAGTTTATTGTGACCCAACCGACAACCATAGCCACGTGTTTTTATATTATTTTTGTTTAGGCTTCTTTCAATCAAAGAACCACCTTGTATTCCGTTGTAGAATCCAAAATGATTCATTCTACACATTGTAGATATCACAATTCACAAGACAAACTTGTCACTTTTTGCATCAATAAATCGAGCATTCTAAGGAAAGAACTCCATATTGATAAACACAAGGCACAACCTTAGTTTGTATAAACCCGTACAATCCTAAGAACATCAACTACCTTAGAACTAATCAAACTTATTTGACATCTTTACTTATATTATTCAATTCCAAACATAACATTTGGTAGAAAAAAAATCCAAAAATGGGCAATTCAATCTCACACTTGTGTTGTCAAAACGAATTGATGAAACAAAGAGGGGAGGTCTTAGTGATCAAAGAAGACGGTGAGTCGGTGAGGTTCAAAGACGGGACACTTGTGAAAGACGTCTTATCTGCTTACCCGTATCACAAGATAATTAAGTGTTGTACAGAAAAAACCGTTTTAATGGGTGAAGTTCAATTGAGTTGCAACTCGCTTTACTTCTTGTTGCCAGCTGGGTTGGCACTCAGTGAAGCAGCATACCAGAGTCTTGTTCGGTCCGCTGCTTCACGGAATCTGGTGGCTAACATGTCATCAAGGATTCAAATAAACGAGAACAATCAACAAGCCAGTTTGGGAGGTGATAGACAAGACCACGCATACATCGATTATAGTTGTTCGTACAAGTGGAAGCCGGTTTTAAGGACGATCCCGGAGATAGCCACACCTTCTACCTAATATGATGCGTGCGGATCAAAAAGGTTATGTGTAATTGCGTATTTGTAATATTTCATTCAACTTACATTACACATTTTTAACGTTGTTGGAGCATAAAATATGCCAATGATATTAGTGGATTGACGTTTGACTTTCATTGATATTGATCAAATGTATCTTGAAGGTAAACCAAGTGTATTTTTATTTATTTGGAAAACTTTAAGTTACATTAATCAGACCAGTTTGTTTTTACCATATTTGATATAAACCAAAACGAATACATAATTAGATAACCTATATAATATATAGTTTTAATAATAGAAAATGAAAAGGTTGAATAATTAGATGATACATGAAAATTAAGAAAACTAGTCAAAGCATGATAAAAATCATCTTGTTCATTGGTGGTATCAAGTTGTAGTTAATAATTTGGATTAAAATAACATCAACATGTATTTTGTTCGACATTTATTATGATTTTATATCTAAAATCTTATTTTTAATGTAATAAATTTGAAAAAAAAAATCTTATTATTCATATGGAATTGCATCAAAATATATTATATCATATTGTATTAAATCATATCATATTACATTGTATCATATCATATGCTAGATTATATTATATCATATTACATTAGAACACATTGCATTATATTAGATTACAATGCATTAAGTTATATTATATTATCATATTATAATATTATATAGTCACACCCAATGTTCCGAGAGAGACGGGGCGAGACGAATAGACCAAACACATCGATTAAGCAACGGAATTAGAAGTAACGTGATAAATTAACCAAAATTATCCCCTTTTATAGATTAAGGGAATAATAATAATAACAATAATAATAATAATGTTTTACATCAAAAGATTATAGTTTGTTTCTCCCTACATCACTAATCAATACATATTCTGATAAATCATGAAAGTAACATCAACAAAGTTTAATCTAAACTGCACATAGACCGAAACTTCACGCAAAACATAACTATCTTACATGGCAAAAGATAAATGCATATAGGTCATCATGTCTTAACCTGAAACAAAGCATACATGAAAAAGGTCCACAAATATGTTGATGGGTTCATAGATTTAAGTTTATAATAAAACATGTTATTTGAGAATGCTTTGATACAATGTCCAAATTTTGTATAATAAGTAAGTCCATAACCAACCCTGTACTCAGTACCCAATACGCTAATCGAATCCCTAAATATTATTAATCAAAGCCACACATGCTAAATGTACATAAATAAATAATAATGTTCACATGAAGCAGATAATATGGCGCAAAACCTACAAGTCACTCGAGAACTCATAAATAGCAGTGGGGTTTTCCAACTGTGCACGAGAATTTTCCAAGTAGTACTACCCATACACCCGTCGGCTAGCAAGAGCTAATGGTTATGTAAACAAGTGAGCAAATGTGCATCTATTCTGTCTTATTTATATTTATATACAAAAATGTTCGTTTCATGTTCCTGTTTATCAAAAATGCTCTATGTTCACAAAACGTTTATAAGTTCATTGAAAAACAGTTAACAATATGTTTTCCCTAAAAGTGCTTAAATAAAAAGTGGGGCTATGAAACTCACCTCGATGTCCAGCTAAAGTTATGCCTAAGTTCAAACAAAACCTATTTAAAATAAACGTGTTACAACCATTGTAGGATTGTAAAGATCTTAATTTATATAAAAACTATATTTATGTTTTCAAATATTTTTTATGTACTTTGTAATCAAGTCAAAAGGGACTGTGTTCAAAAGTTATGTTCTAAAAAAGTCATATTTGAGAGTTTACAAATCTCAAAATTAGCCAAGTTAGGAGAAATGACCGTTTTAGTCCCTTAAGTTTCAGAAATAACACTTTTAGTCTCTCAAGTTTAACAAAATGATCAATTTAGTAACAAATGGTTTTTGATGTCATAAATATTTGTAATTACATGAACCATGTTTATAAATGTGTAAACTCAGATTTTAAAATAATTCTCCTTATTATTGAAAAACCTTAGGAAATGAATAGTAATTTTTTTTTGAGTCTATAGCGGACACCGTTACCATTGAGGTACCGTGAGGAATTTGACGCCGCCGCAACGCAAGGCGGTTAAAATTCCTAGTTAATTTTGATTAACTGTCCAATATTCCTTCTTTTTTTCATCAATAATTAATGTTTAATTGCCTTTAATTATAAAATTTTACAAAAAATTACTCTTTTCATTCCAATAAAAATCAGAAAAGAATAAATTTTTATAATATTTTATAATTAAAGGCAATTAAACATTAATTATGGATGGAAAAAGAAGGAAAATTTGACAATTTTGATTAATTGTCCATCACCACCACCACCACCACCACCGTCAAGGGTTTTGATGATAGACGATGGATGTGAATGCCGGGTCGAATTTTTCTGTATCTGGGTTGTAACGAACCAAAATTCGGGTCTCGTTATAAATAAATAAATAATTCTAATAAATATTATGGTGAAAATAATATTTTAGAAATAAGTTGAAACAAGCGGGTTTCAAGTTAGTAACGGGGATATACTAGTTTTAACTAGTTATGGAAAGAAATGGAAAAGATTGAAAGTAGAGGGGCTAAAGGTGAAACATGGCAAATCTGCCATATTTGACCTTTAGAAGTCAAAATTTACTTCATTTTGGAGTTGGGTCGTTCAAGAGAAGAGGAAGAGAAGAGAAATCGGTTTGAAGCCAAAATTCGTGTGTTTGAAGCTTGTAACTTGAAGGTGTTGGCTCACACATCACCTTTCTAACATCAAGTAAGTGATTTCCTCCTCTTTGATCCACCATTTATGGTGTTCTTGTTGGGTTTTGTTGAAAACCCGAAATTATGGTTGCATGTGGTAAAATGGTGTTAGATTATTGATAATCTAGCTAAACTAAAGGTGTAGGAAGGTGAACAACACCATGGAACCCTTTGATTTTGATTTTTGAAAGTTAGGGTTCATATGGAGGAAATTAGGGGTTTTGGGGTTTTGATAAAAAATTGATAAATTGATGATGATTAAGTGTTATAGAGGTGTTAGACACTTAAACAAACCCCAAATTAACTTAAAGAAACTAGTTTGATAAAAATTAGTGTCAAGGTATTGGAAAGAGAATTCTAGTGGTTGAGTTGAGTTCTTGATTAAAGGGGGTGTTTGGATATGGAAATAACCCAAACGGGTCAATTTAGGTTGAAAATGGAAATTTGGGTGGTAAACTCAATTGTATGTGTTTTGAATGAATGATTAGATTACTAAACTAGGTGTGTATGTTTAGGCAATCAAATTGTGGGTCTAGAAGGCGGAGCGGAGTCGTCTAACCCAAAAGGTAAGTGCCTATGCACTTACTTAGTATTGATGATAAATGGTGAATTTTATGGATTATGTGTTATGTGGTTGTGTGCATACTTGTGATATGATAAATTGTGAATGATTTAGTATGTGCAATGAATGAATGTAGTTATAGTGTTAACCTATAATGGTAATGGATCATGTGTTGATCATAAATGAAACGGAGTTATGGCCTTGTGCTATAATGGTAATGGATCATGTGTTGATCATAAATGAAACAGAGTTATGGCCTTGCGCTATAATGGTAATGGATCATGTGTTGATCATAAATGAAACGGAGATATGGCCTTGTGCCATAATGGGAATGGATCATGTGTTGATCATAAATGAAAATGAGTTATGGCCTTTGTGCCATAATGAAAATGGATCATGTGTTGATCATAATTGAAACTTGTAGTAAGGGTGCAAGAATATGTAGCCTAAATGACAATTTGGGTGGAAACGGGTCAAATGGGTGAATGGGTGAAACAAGTAGGAATTTACTTGTTTGTTATGAATTTATCTTCATTACTAATGGTGATATGTGTGGTGAATGTAGGAAAAGCTCCGAGGTAGTCAAAGTCAAGTCCAAGGCGTTGGCAGATCCTCGTATGCATATTTTCATGTTTTGATGATTTGGTGGAATTCCCCTTTTTGATTGTAATTTGATAAACAAAACATGTTTTTGGGTTGTGATCATGTTGTTGAAGGGGTTTTTGGTTAAAACCCATGTGTTGGGCAAATTTGTTGTCTTGTATTTTGAAAAAAGTTGGAAAAATGGCTAAGTATGAAAACTGGAAACATTCTGAGAAAAAGGGTCCCTCGCGGGTCGCGAGAGTCCAGGAAGGATTCTCTCGTGGTATGCGAGAGGGTAAAAAAAAATTCTTGGGTTAAGACTTCCGCGCGTTAAAGTTTTGTTTTTAAAAGTGGTGTGTTTCAACTTGGTATCAGAGCAATGGTTTGAGGGATTTGGTGTGGGTGGCACCAAACTCAAACCGGATGTCACAACCCCGGGCTACCCCTGCCCGGGCGTCGCGAGATAATGCTGGTATCTGAATGAGGTCCCATAAATTTGGACAGCGGAAGTCTTTGTTTTTACTTGATGCCTTTTTGTAATGAAATGTAATGTAAATAACCTCAAGGGTTAATTCTGTACTTTTTGTCAAAACTTGGGATCCACGTCCCTTTTCATTTCATGATAATAGATCTTCAAAAGTCTATTATATAATGTACAGTGATTGAAATAATTTACATAATACAAGCCATTCAAAATGTCTAGGATCTACGTCCGTTCCAACATTTGGTCTTGTATTAGTCTGCCACAGGGATTTTGATATGCCTAAAGATCTTGTCTTTACTGCATCACCCTGAATTTAATGATTTCTTTCATTACCTGTGAAAAACGTTTTGAAAATGAACATCAGCATAAAGCTGGTGAATCACATTTAACTGACACGAAAATGATTTCTAACATAAACCAAATTAAAGCCTTTAAGCACGTTTTTGTATGGTAAATCTACACATTCAGCAGTCTATTTCACCTGAAGTATATACCACCTACATACACTGGGTTAACTGCCATGGGGTCAACTGGCTGAGCGCTATGTCTCAGACTGATAGCCTATTCCCAGGGTGATGATGCTAAGAACCTTGTTCTTAGTCTTACATGATACTCAGGAACTCGTCCCTCGTATAATCTGCTAAGGAAACCCATCCTTAGTCTTATGATTTCCCATTACATGATCTGTACCCAGCCACGGACCGGACTTTCACCCGTCACATGTATACCATTTGATCAAATCTACGTATGCTTATGGCCTGAATGCTATCACGTAGATTACCCTTATGATTAAAGCATTTAATTTGTTTCATGCCGTTTTCGTAAATAAAATGGTTTTATCGTTTGAAAAGCGTTAAACGTGTTCACCTTGATTTTGATGGCTGGTAGGGTTGTAGGCTTCGGAATTTGAGCAGAACCTCGACACGTTTCTTCCTAGGGAAGACACGATTAACGAGAATATATATGAGAGAATATATATATAATTGCGGCTATATATATATGAATAGTTTTAACGATACCTACTTCGCGGGATTTGGACGAAACTTCGGCTGGTGCAGGATTTCGTTTGGACTCTTGGATAGCACTTCGGGATGTCGTGGAGCTTGAAAGAACGGGGTTTGTGTGAAACGAACGTTTGGAAACTGTACAGAATTCAATCCCCTTTGAAGGCCTTTTATAGGCTGGAATTCCGGTCCCTCGCGTACCGCGAGGCCGGCCAAGGAAATCCCTCGCGTACCGCGAGGGGATGACAAGTCGCGAATCGAGGTGAGTCAGCATGACACGTGGCAGCAGGTGGCAAGTGTACATGACACGTGTTTTCTGGCCCTGACGCGTGTACTATTCCCTCGCGTACCGCGAGACTTCATCGAAGATCTTCTCGCGTACCGCGAGAAGGTGATTTTCTGGCGCATAAGCAGTCCCCTCGCGTACCGCGAGGTTTTGTCAAAATCTCCCTCGCGTACCGCGAGGGAGTGAAATTTTGAATTTTTCTTTTCTTTTCGCGTACCGCGAGGTTTTGTCAAAATCTCCCTCGCGTACCGCGAGGGAGTGAAATTTTGAATTTTTCTTTTCTTTTTATTTTTGGGTGTTACATCCTCCCCTCCTTTAGAATAATCTCGTCCTCGAGATTCATTGAAAGAGATGTGGATACTTTTTGCGCATTTCTGACTCAAGTTCCCAGGTATATTCTGGGCCACGTCTGGAATCCCATCTTACTTTGACCAACACCAATTGTTTCCGTTTAAGCTTTTTGATTTGTCGGTCTTCAATTTGTAACGGTCGTTCAATGAATTTGAGCTTTTCATTTACTTCCACATCTTGTAAAGGCATAAGCAAGGATTCATCAGCTAAACACTTACGTAGGTTTGATACATGGAATATATCGTGTACCCCACCCATCTCTACTGGTAGTTCAAGCTGATAGGCAACAGATCCGATTCGTTTAATGATTTTGAAAGGTCCAACAAAACGTGGACTTAACTTTCCTTTCCTTCCGAAACGAATAACACCTTTCCAAGGTGAAACTTTTAATAACACCTTGTCACCGAATTGGAATTCTAACGGCTTTCTTCGTTTATCTGCATAACTTTTCTGTCGATCTCGAGCCGCTTTTAAACGTTCACGTATTTGTAATACTTTATCAGTGGTTTCTTGGACTATCTCTGGTCCTGATAACTGATTTTCTCCGATATCTGACCAACATACAGGCGTTCGACATTTCCGTCCGTACAATGCTTCAAATGGTGCGGCCTGAATACTTGTGTGATAACTATTGTTGTATGAGAATTCCATTAGAGGTAAATGATCATCCCAATTACCTCCAAAGTCTATCACACAGGCTCGGAGCATATCTTCTAGGGTTTGTATGGTTCTTTCGCTCTGCCCATCAGTTTGTGGATGATAAGCAGTGCTAAGATTCAATCGAGTTCCTAGAGCTGTTTGAAAACTTTGCCAGAATCGAGATGTGAAGCGACTATCTCTATCTGACACTATGGATAGAGGCACACCATGTAACGTTACAATTTCATTAACGTAAATTTGCGCCATTTTGTCCATACTCATGGTGTCCTTGATAGATAGAAAGTGAGCTGATTTGGTTAAACGGTCAATGATAACCCAGAAAGTGAGCTGATTTGGAAAACTTAGCATATAATTTCTCTTTTCGAAGAAGTTCAAGTATGGTTCGAAGATGAGTTTCGTGTTCAACTTGGGTTTTGGAATAAATAAGTATGTCATCAATAAAAACTATGACAAACTTATCCAAGTAAGGTTTGCAGACACGATTCATCATGTCCATGAATGCGGCAGGAGCATTTGTAAGTCCAAATGGCATAACCGTGAACTCGAAATGTCCATACCGTGTTCGAAATGCAGTTTTCGAGATATCGTTATCATGCACTTTCAACTGATGATAACCTGAACGAAGATCGATCTTTGAAAAATGACAAGCTCCTTGGAGTTGATCGAATAAATCGTCAATCTGTGGAAGCGGGTATCGGTTTTTGATGGTAACTTTATTCAGTTCCCGATAATCAATACACATGCGCATTGATCCGTCTTTCTTCTTAACAAAGAGAATTGGAGCTCCCCAGGGTGAAGAACTTGGTTGGATAAAACCTTTCTCAAGAAGTTCATCCAATTGTTTCTTGAGTTCTGCCATTTCTGTGGGTGCCAGTCTGTACGGGGATTTGGCAATTGGAGTTGCACCAGGTACAAGGTTGATTCGAAATTCTACCTCTCGTTCTGGTGGTAATCCAGGCAGTTCTTCAGGAAAAACGTCTGGAAATTCAGATACTACATGTACTGATTCTATCTTCTTCTCCTTTTCCAAGGCAGTAATTGATACCAGACATGCCAGATATCCTTTTCTTAAGCACTTGGTTGCTTTAAGTATGGAGATTATCTGGATAGGTTTTGTGGGTTTATCACCTTGGATAGTTAGAGTTTTGTTTGTTGGTGTAACGAGTTTTACAACTTGTTGATTACAAAGGATTTCGGCTTGGTTATTGGATAACCAATCCATCCCCAAAACAATGTCAAAGCCAGTTATTGACATTGGTAACAATTGTACTGGGATAGTGAAACCAGCCAATGTAATGTAACAATTGTTCAGTGATTGGGATATTTTTATCAAATCACCGTTCGCTGTTTCTACTTCATATGTTTCAGCTAAGGGACTTAATGGTTCGTTTAATAGATTACAGAAATTATAATCTATAAAACTCCGGTTCGCACCTGAGTCAAATAAGACCTTAGCATAAACATTATTAAGAAGAAACGTACCGGTAATTACGTCCGGCGTTCTCTCAGCTTGATTAGCATTCATGACAAATGCTCGCACGATCTTTTTGGTTTCTGGAGTTATCTTAACTCCTGATCCTCCAGCTCCTCTGGTCTTTGCAAACTTAGGGCAATTCGTTCTGATGTGCCCTGGCTCTCCACAATTGAAACAAGTAATCATTCCCTTTCTCTTGAAGCAATTCTCAGTAGTGTGACCTGAGACCTTGCAATGATTACAGAATGGAGTTTCAAAAACACACTTTCCACTATGCCTGCGTCCGCACGTTTTGCATGGTGGATTGTTAAATGGAAATCCTTTTTGCCCAAAGCTTTTGCTAAATCTTTTGGCTTCGGGTTTTGTTTTTTGTAGAGGATTCCATTTTCTTTCTCTCTTCTAGGTTTCTGATCAATCCAGCCGTCATGGTACCGGTCAGCTCTACGGTGGACTCAATGGTTTTTGGTGAGACAACCTTCACCAAATCACGGATCTCTGGAACTAAACCGTAAATATATCGAGTTATGAGAACCGACTCGGGTTTAGCCAGGTGAGGTGCCAAACGGGCATATTCAAAAAATTTGGTAGTATACTCTCGATCATTGGTACCCACCATCCTGTGATCCAAAAATTTCCTTTCAGCTTGTTCTTTCTCATTCTTGGGGCAAAATTTCCTTTTCACCTTTACTCGGAATTCTTTCCAATCCATAGCATTGGTCTTTCTCCTCCCTTTGGCAGAAATGATTGAATTCCACCATTCCAACGCTTCATTTTTGAAGGAGTTTGAAGCATACAGTACTTGATCTTTCTTAGCACACTTGCTAATTGCTATTACTGACTCCATCTTCTCTAGCCAGTGAAGAGTAGCAATACCGCCTTCGGTGCCCTTAAATTCATAAGGTTTACAGTCCTGAAAGGTTTTGTAAGAACACCCCTTGTGTTTATACCTTTTTGTTTCATTTTCTTCTTCTGAGCTTTCACTGCTTAGATTTAACGATTCTTCAGATTCAGAATACTTATTGCTTGATGTTCTGGATCTTTTCGAGGTTTGAGGTTTACGAGAGCTTGCTACTTGCTCTGTGTGGGTTTTCGAAGGGTTTTCCATTCTTTTTGAAGGAAGAGTTACGTGGCTTGGAGTTTTGATGTTTTCTTGTACTTCCTTTATTATGGCAGGAAGCATTTCTTTAATGCTTTGTTTGACCAGTTGTTGCAATTCTGGTTGTTGAGTAGTTATTTCAGGATTATTATTAACTTCTTTTCCTTTTTCCTTGATAATGTAGGTAGATGGACCGCTATTGTCATTGTTTTGTTGAGACATCTAAGAACACAAGCACGAATTTGGGTCAAAATTTGAAGTTTATTATCGTTAAACTTCATCTATTCATTACAAATACAGAAATATAGATATGTATCTATATCACGTAGGGTTAGCTAATTATACAAATACTATTATCAACTTCAACCTAGAAACACATCTCCCAAATCCTGATAGAACCTCCCCAGGGTCTCGGTCATAGCACCCTTCTGGATCAACTGATCTGCCACCCATTGCTCTGCATACTTCCTGTCTTCCTGAGCTAGCTCATAATCAATTATAGTTTGTTCATTCTGGACTACAACTTGTCTGGTGAAGAACAGCTCAGCACGTAGATCGTCAGCTTCCCTAAGAGCACGATCAAGGTGTTCATCCATTGAGTTTGGCAGTTCTTCAGGGTATCCATAGCAAGGAGGTGGTTTCCTGTGTCCCATCCTAAGATCATGATATGTTGAATTAACAGACCACACGACCTTTCCGTCGGTTGCATACTGACGTCCATCGGAGGGATCTACATAGAAGAAAGGTTCCTTGAAAACGGGATGTTCTGGAATAGGGTCAAAGAAGTATTTTCCACCACTGCCTTCACAAACGGCAGCCTTGTCAGATTCAGCAAATGAACGCGAAGTTTCTTCACTTGGACTTGGTGGATGTTCTGGAATTGTTCCGGTATGATCTACCACGTCTAATGATTGAGGTGGTGGCATAGATGTCATAACAGGACGTAAAGATTCTCTTGAATCTTCCATTTCCACTGAATACTCTGATTCTTCTCTCAGAGGTTCAAGCCTTGCTTGAGTCTGCTCCACTTGTTCTGCGACCATTCTGTTCCAATTCTCCGGGGTCGGCAGGTAGTGGATATAATCGTCATATCTTGGTACTACTTGATTAGATGATTCTCCAGGGAAGTAGTTTGGGTAATTATAAGGATAATAGTATGGATCTGACATCTTGCAATTTATTGGTTATGTTAAAGGCATCTTCCTATCGTTTGTTCAGTAGGCACAACTATTGGTTAAAGCCTAGATACAATCATATAAGTATCTAGTTTTGCTAAAACCCTTGAATGTGGCTCTGATACCAACTTGTCACAACCCCGGGCTACCCCTGCCCGGGCGTCGCGAGATAATGCTGGTATCTGAATGAGGTCCCATAAATTTGGACAGCGGAAGTCTTTGTTTTTACTTGATGCCTTTTTGTAATGAAATGTAATGTAAATAACCTCAAGGGTTAATTCTGTACTTTTTGTCAAAACTTGGGATCCACGTCCCTTTTCATTTCATGATAATAGATCTTCAAAAGTCTATTATATAATGTACAGTGATTGAAATAATTTACATAATACAAGCCATTCAAAATGTCTAGGATCTACGTCCGTTCCAACATTTGGTCTTGTATTAGTCTGCCACAGGGATTTTGATATGCCTAAAGATCTTGTCTTTACTGCATCACCCTGAATTTAATGATTTCTTTCATTACCTGTGAAAAACGTTTTGAAAATGAACATCAGCATAAAGCTGGTGAATCACATTTAACTGACACGAAAATGATTTCTAACATAAACCAAATTAAAGCCTTTAAGCACGTTTTTGTATGGTAAATCTACACATTCAGCAGTCTATTTCACCTGAAGTATATACCACCTACATACACTGGGTTAACTGCCATGGGGTCAACTGGCTGAGCGCTATGTCTCAGACTGATAGCCTATTCCCAGGGTGATGATGCTAAGAACCTTGTTCTTAGTCTTACATGATACTCAGGAACTCGTCCCTCGTATAATCTGCTAAGGAAACCCATCCTTAGTCTTATGATTTCCCATTACATGATCTGTACCCAGCCACGGACCGGACTTTCACCCGTCACATGTATACCATTTGATCAAATCTACGTATGCTTATGGCCTGAATGCTATCACGTAGATTACCCTTATGATTAAAGCATTTAATTTGTTTCATGCCGTTTTCGTAAATAAAATGGTTTTATCGTTTGAAAAGCGTTAAACGTGTTCACCTTGATTTTGATGGCTGGTAGGGTTGTAGGCTTCGGAATTTGAGCAGAACCTCGACACGTTTCTTCCTAGGGAAGACACGATTAACGAGAATATATATGAGAGAATATATATATAATTGCGGCTATATATATATGAATAGTTTTAACGATACCTACTTCGCGGGATTTGGACGAAACTTCGGCTGGTGCAGGATTTCGTTTGGACTCTTGGATAGCACTTCGGGATGTCGTGGAGCTTGAAAGAACGGGGTTTGTGTGAAACGAACGTTTGGAAACTGTACAGAATTCAATCCCCTTTGAAGGCCTTTTATAGGCTGGAATTCCGGTCCCTCGCGTACCGCGAGGCCGGCCAAGGAAATCCCTCGCGTACCGCGAGGGGATGACAAGTCGCGAATCGAGGTGAGTCAGCATGACACGTGGCAGCAGGTGGCAAGTGTACATGACACGTGTTTTCTGGCCCTGACGCGTGTACTATTCCCTCGCGTACCGCGAGACTTCATCGAAGATCTTCTCGCGTACCGCGAGAAGGTGATTTTCTGGCGCATAAGCAGTCCCCTCGCGTACCGCGAGGTTTTGTCAAAATCTCCCTCGCGTACCGCGAGGGAGTGAAATTTTGAATTTTTCTTTTCTTTTCGCGTACCGCGAGGTTTTGTCAAAATCTCCCTCGCGTACCGCGAGGGAGTGAAATTTTGAATTTTTCTTTTCTTTTTATTTTTGGGTGTTACACCGGATGCTCTTGATATGGGGGGGATGATACGAGAATCCAAGAAGGACTTGACTAAGACTCGGAGCTTTCGGAAATGAAAGGTTAGTAATGATTTAATAAGTGATTATGTATATATGTTGTAAATGCATATGATTGATTGAATGACAAAGTGTTATGTGTGCCGAAACTTGTCTTGTGAATTGTTATATGCATATGATAATTACACTTGGGCATAACGTATTATTAAACATGTCTGGCCAATATGATTAATAAGACGAGATGTGCAAGAGCTTTTATGATAACCATATGACAATGAACATTTGCAAGGATTAGGTGAAGGTGATCGTATATGTATGTGTATAAGTAGGTAAATATATATATATATACCCTAGGTGATTTGAAGGTATAGGAATGTTAAGGTGTTTTTGGCACTATTTCTCAGTTAAGAGATGACGGGCGAGGGTGACCACCACGAAAATGTTGATGTGAACGAAGAACCGTTGGATCCAAGGATCCAAGATATGATAAAGGAAGAAGTGGCCAAGGCGTTTGAGCAAGCCACAAATATCTTGATGGAGGAAATGAGGGGAACTATTAAGCTCTCTCTTGAAGAGGTCATGAAAGAGAAAGATAAGGAACCTCGAGGTTGTACTCTCAAGGATTTCATGGTGATTAAACCGAAAGAATACGACGGTCAGGTGGACCCGATACTTAGCCACCGGTGGGTGGTGGATATGGAGTCGAATTTCGAAACGACTAGATGCAGGCCCGAGGATAGGGTAATGTTCAGTGTGCCTCTGTTGACTGGGAGGGCAAAGGAATGGCTGTTGAATCTCCGTAGAGAGAGAGGTGTTTCTGGGGTGACCTCTATGTCTTGGGAGGAATTTAAAGCGGCTTTTCTGAAATACCACTGCCGCAAGCCGCGGTGGACAGGATGACTGAGGAGTTTCTCCTCATGAGGCAAACGACTGAGTCAATTGACGAATTGGCCGGGGCCTTCTTTGATCGGGCCAAGTTTTGTCCGGATGTGGTATCGACCGAAAAGGGCAAGATTGATAGGTTCTATGCTATGCTAACAGTGGAATTCAGAGATAGCATATCTCCATCCTCATTTACCACGCTTGTTGATTTAATAAACAGGTGTCGTGAAAGGGAGGTGGAGTTAAAGAGGCAAGAGGCTAGGGGTGAGAAGAGAAAAAGGGAAATTGTGGAACAGGTGGTGAAGAAGATAAAGGGCGAGAGCCCTAGTAAGAAGCCGTTTGTTAAACCTTCTTCGCAAGATTGTAAGTTATGTGGAAAAGTGCATTTTGGGGAATGTAGAAAGGGTTCTTCAAGATGCTATAAATGCGGAAAGCCGGGGCATATGGCTAATCAATGCCCAAGCCAAGCCCGTATATGCTACAACTGTTACAAGCCCGGGCACAATAGGGTGGATTGTCCCGAGTTAAAGCAGCAAGGTGGAAGCGGGGTGAAGGTTGAGACGCCAAAGCCTAAGGGAAGAGCCTTCCACATTTCGGCGGAAGAGGCAAAGAACAACGCGGATGTAGTGTCAGATATTGTAAGTTGAGAGCGGGGGGCGAAACTTTCTTTATTGATTTGATTCCTATGGTTATGGGAGATTTTGATGTTATTGTGGGGATGGATTGGTTGTCAAAGAATAAGGCGAGTATTTTATGTGGACCGAAGGCGATCCAACTTGTTTCCCCGTCGGGAGAGTCCATCTACATAGAAGGTGATAAAAAGGGTAAAGTAAGGTTGTGCACTTATGTGAAGGCGACCAAGTACATGGCGCGTGGGTGCAAGGCGTTCATGGCTTGTGTCGTGGATGTGAATGAAAGAGTAAAGGAGATTCACGATGTACCGGTCGTGAACCAATTCGTAGATGTGTTTCCTGACGAGTTACCGGGGATTCCGCCGGATAGGGAGATAGAGTTTGGAATTGACTTGATGCCGGGTGCTAAACCGGTAGCTAAAGCGCCTTATAGATTGGCACCGCCAGAAATGAAAGAACTCATGGAGCAATTACAAGAGTTACTTGACAAAGGTTTCATACGCCCAAGTGTTTCACCTTGGGGTACGCCCGTTCTCTTCGTCAAAAAGAAGGATGGGAGCATGAGAATGTGTATGGATTACCGGGAGTTGAACAAGTTGACAGTGAAGAATAGGTACCCATTGCCTAGGATTGACGATCTTTTCGACCAATTGCAAGGGGCGTCATGGTTTTCTAAGATTGACTTGAAGTCCGGGTATCATCAGTTGAAAGTGAAGGAAGAGGATGTTCATAAGACAGCTTTTCGCACTCGTTACGGTCACTATGAGTTTACTAAGATTGACTTGAAGTCCGGGTATCATCAGTTGAAAGTGAAGGAAGAGGATGTTCATAAGACAGCTTTTCGCACTCGTTACGGTCACTATGAGTTTACGGTTATGCCTTTCGGTTTGACCAACGCACCTGCGGTTTTCATGGATCTCATGAACCGGGTGTGCAGACCGTTCCTTGATCGTTCGGTCATTGTGTTTATTGACGATCTTCTCATCTATTCAAGGAGCGAGGGTGATCACGCTTGTCATTTGCGTGAGATTCTTGAAGTCTTGCAAAAGGAGAAGCTTTATGCTAAATTCTCCAAGTGCGCATTTTGGATGCGCGAGATCCAATTCTTGGGTCATGTGATTAATGAAAGAGGAATTACCGTTGACCCATCCAAGATTATGGCGGTTAAAGAATGGTCATCACCGAAGACGCCTTCGGAGATTAGAAGTTTCTTGGGGTTAGCGGGTTATTATCGGAGGTTCATCGAAAACTTCTCTCAGATTGCTTTGCCGATGACGAAGTTGACTCTTAAGGAGACAAAGTTTGTTTGGAGTCCCGAGCAAGAATCTGCCTTTCAACTCTTGAAAGAAAAGTTGACTAAGGCGCCTGTTTTATCCTTGCCGGACGGGACCGAGGATTTTGTTGTATATTCGGATGCCTCGCATTCGGGGTTGGGGTGTGTTTTGATGCAAAGGGGGAAAGTGATTGCCTATGCATCTAGGCAATTAAAGACTCACGAGGTGAATTACCCAACCCATGATTTAGAGCTTACAGCCGTGGTTTTCGCGCTCAAGATTTGGAGGCATTATTTGTATGGTGCTAAGTGTACGATCTACACGGATCACAAAAGTCTCAAATATTTCTTTGACCAAAAGGACCTCAATATGAGGCAAAGACGGTGGCTTGAATTGGTTAAGGATTATGATTGTGAGATACTTTATCATCCGGGTAAAGCGAATGTTGTGGCGGATGCGCTTAGTAGAAAGTCAAGTCATTCACCTATCAAGGTGAAGTCATTTAAGATGACAATTTCATCATCTCTTATTGATGAAATCCGGGAGGCCCAAGTGTTAGCACTTGGTGGCGACTTGAAGAAAGAACGGATGATTTCTTATGTTGATAAGCTTGGTGAAAATAGCATGGGTTTGAAGACATGCTTTGATAGAATTTGGATACCTAGGTTGTCAAGTGTCTTGACAACTATTCTTGACGAGGCGCATAAATCCAAATATTCTATCCATCCGGGGGCCACAAAGATGTTTTATGATTTGAGGTGTCATTTTTGGTGGCCGGGTATGAGGCGTGATATTGTTAAGTATGTGGAGAGGTGTCTCACATGTTTAAGGGTTAAGGCGGAGCATCAAAAGCCGTATGGAAAGCTTCAACCGCTTGAAATACCGCTTTGGAAATGGAAAAATATAACCATGGATTTGATCACTAAACTACCAAAGACTCGAAAGGGTTATGATGCGATATGGGTAGTAGTGGATCGGTTGACGAAGAGTGCACATTTCCTTCCTATAAAGGAAACGTATTCTTCGGATAGATTGGCGGAAATGTATGTGAAGGAAATTGTGTCACGTCATGGTGTGCCGGTGTCGATTATATCGGATCGTGATACGAGATTTACTTCTCGTTTTTGGAAGAAATTCCATGAGGATATGGGGACTAGACTGAATCTTAGCACCGCTTATCATCCACAAACGGATGGTCAAAGCGAGCGAACGATTCAAACGCTCGAGGATATGTTGCGAGCGTGTGCCTTGGATTTTTGTGGTAGTTGGGACGACCATTTACCGTTGACGGAATTCTCTTACAACAATAGTTACCATTCTAGTATTGGTATGCCGCCTTTTGAGGCATTGTATGGGAGAAAGTGTCGAACACCCGTGTGTTGGGGTGAGATTGGTCAACGGGAGCTTGGTAGTGTCGAAGTGGTCAAGAAAACTAATGATAGTATTGACCAAATTAGAGCACGCTTGAAGGTGGCTCAAGATCGCCAAAAGTCTTATGCGGATAATAGGAAGCGGGCGATTGAATTTCAAGTGGGGGACTTTGTGCTTTTGAAAGTCTCTCCGTGGAAAGGGGTGATACGGTTTAGGAAACGGGGGAAGTTAAGTCCTCGTTTCATCGGGTCGTTTAAGGTGATAGCAAAGGTGGGTACGGTAGCTTATCGATTGGAGTTACCGGAGGGACTAAGTAGACTTCATAACACGTTCCATGTGTCTCATTTGCGGAAGTGTTTGGCGGATGAATCTACTTTTGTCCCTTTGGACGATATCGAATTGGATGAAAAGTTGAATTATGTTGAAGAACCGGTGGCAATCTTGGATAGGAAGGTGAAGAAGTTACGTAATAAAGAGATTAGCCAAGTATTGGTTAGATGGAAGCATAGAAAGGGGGCGGAAATGACTTGGGAAACCGAGGAAGAGATGCTCAAATGCTATCCGAACCTTTTTATGTGAAGTCGGGTTTCGGGGACGAAACCCAAATAAGGGGAGGAGATTTGTAACGAACTAAAATCCGGGTCTCGTTATAAATAAATAAATAATTCTAATAAATATTATGGTGAAAATAATATTTTAGAAATAAGTTGAAACAAACGGGTTTCAAGTTAGTAACGGGGATATACTAGTTTTAACTAGTTATGGAAAGAAATGGAAAAGATTGAAAGTAGAGGGGCTAAAGGTGAAACATGGCAAATCTGCCATATTTGACCTTTAGAAGTCAAAATTTACTTCATTTTGGAGTTGGGTCGTTCAAGAGAAGAGGAAGAGAGGAGAAATCGGTTTGAAGCCAAAATTCGTGTGTTTGAAGCTTGTAACTGGAAGGTGTTGGCTCACACATCACCTTTCTAACATCAAGTAAGTGATTTCCTCCTCTTTGATCCACCATTTATGGTGTTCTTGTTGGGTTTTGTTGAAAACCCGAAATTATGGTTGCATGTGGTAAAATGGTGTTAGATTATTGATAATCTAGCTAAACTAAAGGTGTAGGAAGGTGAACAACACCATGGAACCCTTTGATTTTGATTTTTGAAAGTTAGGGTTCATATGGAGGAAATTAGGGGTTTTGATAAAAAAATGATAAATTAATGATGATTAAGTGTTATAGAGGTGTTAGACACTTAAACAAACCCCAAATTAACTTAAAGAAACTAGTTTGATAAAAATTAGTGTCAAGGTATTGGAAAGAGAATTCTAGTGGTTGAGTTGAGTTCTTGATTAAAGGGGGTGTTTGGATATGGAAATAACTCAAACGGGTCAATTTGGGTTGAAAATGGAAATTTGGGTGGTAAACTCAATTGTATGTGTTTTGAATGAATGATTAGATTACTAAACTAGGTGTGTATGTTTAGGCAATCAAATTGTGGGTCTAGAAGGCGGAGCGGAGTCGTCTAACCCAAAAGGTAAGTGCCTATGCACTTACTTAATATTGATGATAAATGGTGAATTTTATGGATTATGTGTTATGTGGTTGTGTGCATACTTGTGATATGATAAATTGTGAATGATTTAGTATGTGCAATGAATGAATGTAGTTATAGTGTTAACCTATAATGGTAATGGATCATGTGTTGATCATAAATGAAACGGAGTTATGGCCTTGTGCTATAATGGTAATGGATCATGTGTTGATCATAAATGAAACGGAGTTATGGCCTTGCGCTATAATGGTAATGGATCATGTGTTGATCATAAATGAAACGGAGATATGGCATTGTGCCATATTGGGAATGGATCATGTGTTGATCATAAATGAAAAGGAGTTATGGCCTTTGTGCCATAATAGAAATGGATCATGTGTTGATCATAATTGAAACTTGTAGTAAGGGTGCAAGAATATGTAGCCTAAATGACAATTTGGGTGGAAACGGGTCAAATGGGTGAATGGGTGAAACAAGTAGGAATTTACTTGTTTGTTATGAATTTATCTTCATTACTAATGGTGATATGTGTGGTGAATGTAGGAAAAGCTCCGAGGTAGTCAAAGTCAAGTCCAAGGCGTTGGCGGATCCTCGTATTCATATTTTCTTGTTTTGATGATTTGGTGGAATTCCCCTTTTTGATTGTAATTTGATAAACAAAACATGTTTTTGGGTTGTGATCATGTTGTTGAAGGGGTTTTTGGTTAAAACCCATGTGTTGGGCAAATTTGTTGTCTTGTATTTTGGAAAAAGTTGGAAAAATGGCTAAGTATGAAAACCTGCTGAAAACTGGAAACATTCTGAGAAAAAGGGTCCCTCGCGGGTCGCGAGAGTCCAGGAAGGATTCTCTCGCGGTACGCGAGAGGGTAAAAAAAAAAATTCCTGGGTTAAGACTTCCGCGCGTTAAAGTTTTGTTTTTTAAAAGTGGTGTGTTTCATGGGTATTTGTGAATAACTGATTTTGGCCCTATAGCCCTATGAAGACCGACCCATTTCTAAATGATTACGCTCTCGATGGCGGCGGCGGTGGTGGTGGGAAGAGAGAGTAGAATATATAATGTTTTTTAACCATTTGAGTATTGAGGGTATTTTGGTTATTTCAGGAAAAAGTTAACTGTTAAATCTAACGACGTTAGCCATCTGAACTCAAATGGAGTCAAAATTGTAAAATCAGGGTTCAGACCGAGGTTTTGAAACATAAGAGACTCAACTAGTTAAAATGGAAAAACGTGAGGAACTCAAATAGTAATTTACTCTTTTTAAAAAGAACCAGTTTAGCCCAACCCGGTTTGGCCTCAACCCGGTTCCGGCCCGACCCAACCCGCATCATATAGGTTCAACTCCTTCCACTCCTCAAACCGGTTTAGACCCGAACCGGTTTGGGTCTCAATCCGGTGTTGATCAAATTTGACTAAACCGACTCGGTTTGCAACCCGAACCGGTTTTGAAAAAAAACCCGACTAAATTACAATTTTTGTCATTTATGTTTACCAAAATTATGGAATGGATCCTTTAAAGTTTTGACTTTCACTCACTGTCCTTTATTTGCAAAAGCACTTACGAATTTTGTCTTTTCCACTAACAGCCGTTAAGTTTTTTAATGAAATCACCCCATGTGCATTATACATGAGGACATTTTAGTCTTTTTCACCCAATTATTGTAATTTAATTAAATTTAATAAATTATTTTATTTATTAATTATTAATATATACATACATACATACATATATATATATATATAGGGGGTGGATCAGATACAAATCATATTTATCATAAAAACGTAGGAACCACTCAGCAAATGACACATGGACCATTTGACTTTTTGACTTAAGGGTAATTAGGTAAATTTCCATTTTTTTATTTTCATTATTTAATTCTTAATTATGGTGATCCCTAAATTAGTGCATCTATTGTTATTCCTCCATCAATTTTGATTCTCTCTTCCAATTTTTTTTTCAAGATTCAATTTTTCACCACCCTCATTCCAATATTCATCGTTCATCCTTGGTTTTATCATCCCTAACGTCCATAACCAACATATACTTCATCCTTCATTCATATTGAACTACCAACACATATTTCAATACCATCACATGACAAGATAACAACACATACTTCACTAACACCACCAAATATTTAATTTTATCATCCCTAACGTCCATATCCAACAAACCAACACTGAATCCAAAACAAATGAACAACTGATATACCATAACCAACATTACAAAACTAAATCCTACATAAATAAGTAAATAACCAACACCTACACCACCATAACCAACACCGAATCATACATAACCAACACCTAAATGTGCCTGACCAACAAACATTAATAACCAACACCAAAATGCAATATCCAAAGCTTGTTTCAAGTCAAATCAACACTTAAAAGTTGTTCCTTTTAATCATATTTTTATTTTATCAACACTGAACACACAAAATTAAAACCTTTATCACAAAAAAAAAACAATCTTTTGGTTTTCCATAACAACACTAATCTATTGATCTCGTTACTTCAACGTTGCAAAGATCACTTCAAAAATATCAACATTTACACCCCCAAATCGTGAATGCCCATTGAAAACCCTAAGATTTTTTTGGTAGAGATATTAACACAACAATAATATAGAACTTACCTATTCCATGTTTTCTTGAACAATTAGGTGACTTTTCCATGATCTTATTCTCAACAAACTTCAAAACTTCTTTCAAGATTTTTCTTTTTCTGGAGCATAAAACAACGATGAGAACAAATATATTATAGACGGAATTTGACATTTTATACTTACGATTCCTTTTGCACGACAAATTTGTTAAAAGCTTTAACATTTTTTGAATCAGATAGGGTAGATTTGATCGAAAGCGATGAAGGTGGAGAATTCCCGGATTTTTTGCTACTGTGAATTGGGTTAAAATGGGGGAAATCCCATTCATACCCTTTTCTACTATCTAAACAACATTTAATTTACCAAATTGCTACCGGGTTTTTAATAACCAATGATTTAAGTGGATTGATGGCCAAGATGTGTTCCTATGTTTAACATTTTAGGATAACAACATTTTGTACAAGAACCAACCCTTATATATATATATATATATAAACATAAAATCTTAAAAGAATCCACACCCACCCCACCCTGTCAGATCTGGTCACACTAACACTAACACCGTCACCGCCAGCAACACCATCACCAGTGGACAGCCATACGATGGTGGACAACCACTCCACGGCGGAGCTGTGCCTCAGGTGGGTTCCGAAGACGGCAGCGGCGCGCCCTTTCGGTGATCGTTTCCTCTCCCAAACGACAGCCGCGTGGAGGAGTGGTACTTCTATGGGTGGTGTTACGGTGGTGTTGGGGTCTAGGGTATCCTGGGGTGATCCGGTTGTTAGTGGCAGCGACGGAGAGGGGTCTTTGGGTGATTGATTTGCTTTAGGGCTAGGGTTTCCTTGGAATTTTTCAGGTGAAGATGGAGACGTAAATCAGGCCTTTCCACGGGTTAGGGTTTATACGATAATCAGGGCTTTCCATGGGATCTTCAGCTACAGTCGGTGACGGTGATGTTGGTTGCTTTGAAAGCGGAGATTCACGGTTTGGGCTAAAGTTTTCCGGTGGCGGTTCAGTTCCTGTCAATGGAGGTGATGGTGGTAGGAGGGAGAATGGTGGTGCCAAAGGCTGTTTATGGACGAGTTTTTCTTCGTCGTCACTCCAGTTCCGAACCCGCCACACCCGGTCACCGGTGCGGTGGTGGTGGTGGTGGGGATCAGGCGACTTCAGGTGGTGGTGGCGATTTAAGGCGGTGGTGGTGGTGGCGATTTAAGGCGGTGGTCGTGGTGGAAGTGGTCGGACGCTGTGCTGTGTATGGTGGAGGTCGCAGATGGTGGTTGTGGTTGCAGGTGAGGGCACAGATTAGTGGCGTGGGGCTCGGAATACTTCATAATTTGAAGTGGGGTTATAATCTGAAATGAAATCACATTTGGGAATATGTATTATAATTCTTGTTTTTATTTTTATTATTAATTTTATACAAATAGCCCTTTATGATAAAAAGACTAAAATGTCCTCGTATGTAAATGAGGTCATTTAACTGAAAAACTTAACATCTGTTAGTAAAAAGGATGAAAATTGTAAGCACTTATTGAAATAAAGAATAATAAGTGAAAGTTAAAATTTTAAAGGACCATTTCATAATTTTGGTAAACATAAAGTATAAAAATTATAATTTAGTAAAAAAAAAAAAACCTGTTTATACCCTCCAGCTATGCTGCACTTTTTTGGGCTCGTGAAGTTTTTTTGAAACGACGGACCAAAAGGCCCAATAACTACTAACGCCGTGATGAACGATCAAATTTATCAAATCGAGCTTCGAAGGCGTTTAGGGGATAACCAGACCTATCGGAGCAACCGGACAAGGATGATTCCGGCGACCATAGAAGCTATGATCTGCGGTCTCTCACCGTCTCATCAGATGGCGATTCCTGATATCTGTAACGCACGCACCAACACGTCAGTAGGAAGGTCACCGAGAATCGGTTTAACACCGTCCTCCTCCATGGCACCGTACTCGGCGTTTAAATGTAATTCGCAATACCTATTTTTGTACCAGTTCGATCAACTCCGATGCATATGCCCTATCTGATTCACGTGCATTGCCTAATTGCTTACATATCAACTAATTTGTTTTATTTGTTGTGATTTATGCAATGGTGATGCTATTTTAGTTTTAGGTATCGTAGTATGTGATGATTTTATATGAATTTTCCATTACAAGGATTTGTATGGATTCGAATCCGATTGTATATTGCTTAGCATTATGCCTGGGAAGATTAGAACTGAGCAATTGTACCTAAATCATTTACATGAGAGGTTATTATCCCAAATTGATCATGGTCCTCATGGATGGTTGGAGTAGTATGGTTCTGTACTCTGTTCAGAGCACTGTTTCTACCTACCGTTCAGGCTATTACCGTTGATGTAGTTGTGACGGAACACATCAAATATGTAACGAATTCTGGAGTTCGGCTAACAAAATTTGTTGTTTTGGGTTGGTATTGATGATTGAGAATAGTTTCTGGCATTCCTCAAGTAAGGCTTAGCTTGTGTATTGTTTGTTTTTAGGTATTGGTAATATGTTATAATAAGGTTCATGACAGAGAATGGAAATAGAGTACGTAACAAAAGCGAGAAACGGTGATAGAGGATGCATACTTGGCCTAAATGGACTCATTAGACTAAATACTTTACTTAAGATTTCCAAATACCTCGGCATACTTGGCGTAGATACATGAATCATGTTTAGTGTAAGATAAATTAAATACATTCCTAATAGTACCTGTTAAATAAGCTAAGTATCAAAAACGGTAAATTCATAATTTTCATACCTGTTAAATAAACATAACTATTATCTCTGGGAATGGTAATAAGTAATTTCTTAAGCTCACTTTCTTAAGTGCTCTCATTAGTGTCTATTCTTCTTATTCCCCCCTTAGTTGAAAAAAATATTGCCAGCGGTTTTATAGTGATGCATGTTGTAAGTCTACGTCATGAGTTTCTAAAATAGAAAAACAGCTAACATGATTTATTGGTGATGTCCTTGTATATCAATGAATTTGATGTTGGGTGGAGCTGTAGAACTGCAGTTGTATATTTAAGTTACACACCCCGTCTTTTCTTTTCTCATCAAGTGGAAAACAGAGGAAGTTGGGAGCAAGGTTGTGGGTTTGGTTTTTAAGAAAAAAAATGAACTTTGGGTGTGGCATACATGTGTGTAGAAGACTAGAAGTATATGTATGTGATAAGTGAAGCAGAGAAAACAAATAACTAAATAACGTTGCTACACTAGTTTAAATCATGTCAAAGTAGCCTGTTAAAATAGTTGTAGATCATACTATATTGTGATGCTGTTTAGCCTAGAAATATTGAAAAAAAACTTATAAAGAAACAGAGATGAAAATAAGTGGGAGAGGATATGCGATGTAGAATGTAAACAACCAGAAACAGAATGCAACATAAAGCCATAAAGAAATATAATAGACGGGCTGTATGGGTAACAGTAGAGAGGAGAGAATTAGAAAGTTAAACACTATAACCCTGAACTACTTGGTCAGATGAAGTTTTGAATATCTTGTGTTTTTAACACAATACCACCTAAGTACATGATGTCCAAGTATTTAAAATGTGTCGCATCTTTATAGAAACAGAAGTATTGGAAGCCTAAAACTTGAATTCAACATGATAAGCAAGATAGGCCCGTTAACATGAACGAGTCAAGCCATATCTTATCTGCACCTAAGCCATTTGAGCCACACCCAGGCCGCGAATTGGAGTTGCACCTGGTTGAACACAGCCATATACTTATCCAAGTTATTTGGTTTTAATTAGTTAGATGAGTATATATTGTGTCTATTGAGCCACTTGGATTTTCAGATAGTTGTATCTGTTATGAGTTTGGCTAAACCATCCCAAGTGTTGTTTCATGATGTTCAAAAATCAACTACTCATGTCCTGAAATAAAGGATAAGTGTTTTCCTATTGATTTAAGTCTAAAGATACTTAGCCTAAATCTTAGTGTCCTAATCCCCTACCCTATTGTTCCTACTGAATAAAGAAATAATTGATACATAATTTGAAAATAAAATTAAAATAAAAAGGAGTTCTTCTTGAGCCGCGGGTCTCTCTGGGAGCAACCTCTCTATCTTTTGTGATAGCCCTCATCTCACCCTCCCCACACACTACTGTTGGAGTGGGATTTTTACTGGGTATGCTTGCTTTGTTTGTTTGTTTGTTTATAATTTGAAATAATAATGTCTTGGAACCTTAGATGTCGTTGTCTTTACAGTTTACACCCCACAATATGCAAAGAGAAAGCACGAATGCAAGGTGCTTTGGATTAAAAAAGCCCCTAACGTCTTATTTTCTAATCACCCATATTTAGTTTCCTAATTGTTAGGACATTAATTGCATAATCATATGTTGCGAATTGATATAGTATTTCTCTTCATCATCAATATCAAAATCCATTGAATAAAGATTGGTTTTTGAGATCAGTAAAAAGCACTTCTTGAAGGAAGTTTTGGCATATATTATCTGTGATGCTGACTCACTAGTTCTGTAAGTTTCATCATGGTAACGTAAAAAGGTAATGAGGATTTCAGCAAAAGTGTTAGAAATATCAAATAAGAAAATGCTATAAGACATTAGGATGTTACTTGTAACAACTAAAGTTTGTACGTCATCCGTAGAATACGCCAAAAGTTTAGTAAATACACCTCACTTGTTTAACCACACCCCAAACTGAAAATAAATACATTAAAATGAAGTAAGCCATATAAATTTCCAACTCAATTCCAGTTTTCTCCTTCAATATATCTCTTTCTTTCTCTTACTATCTTCTCTTCAGGCTTTACTGCCCAGATCATTGACCAAATAAGCTATGTCAAACATTTGGACCAATCCAGATGTTGGACGGTATCATATTTCTTTCAAGAAAATATTTTTCTTAATCTTTTATAAGCCGTACAAACTTTTGATTTTTAATTTCTCTTTAAATTTTATATATATTCTTTCTGATGATACAATATGCTTGCAGTCGATACCTGGAAAATCTGCTTGAAGAAAAGAAGAGCCTTGCTTATGTACATGGTCTTCCAATTTGCAATAATTTGCTGAATCAAGGTTAATCTTCTAAATGTGTATATTACCGTTTGTGTGATTGACATTTTTCGATTAATCTTTTAATGTATATTGATTTGAACTGTTTTGCTTGATGGACAAAATTGAGGGATTGTTTCTAACCCCTCTTGATATCCGAAGATGGCTTTTTCATGAAATAAATTGAGGGATTGTCTGTATTTTCTGAAATTTAATTGGTAAATTGAATCAGCAGTTCATGGCCAATCACGCAAGTGATTTCGTGGAAGAAGAATATGAATTTTTAAGCGATGAAATCATTGTGTTTTCATATTATACATGATGCAAAAATTTCTTAAGTGCAATAATATGACAATCTTTACATGCTTGGATGTCATTAATAGTAACAATTTGCTAGCTGTGGCAGTGGAAAAAAGTAGGATATTTATAGCTTGTCATATTGTCATTTATTTGAAGGATATTTATAGACTTTACATTAGTTGTTATTTTTAATAAATTAAAAGAAGGGGGTTTTCTTGAGCCGGGGGTCTCTCTGGGAGCAACCTCTTTATCCCATGGGATAAAGGTAAGGTTTGCCCTCATCTCACCCTCCTCGGACCCTACTATTGAGTGGGATTTTTTGGGTATGTTTGTTTGTTTTGTTATTATTATTATATTATTATTATTATGATTGTTGTTATTATCATTATTATTATTATCGAATAGATTGAATTACTCATAGCTTAATAATCACCACCACACCATGCACAATAATATTCCTTAAAAGAAAATTTTTTGATTACGTTTTTTTAATAACAGTACTACTCATTTTTTCGACAGAGATAGCGAGGGTTTTTGAGATCATATCCAACCAAGATTTTAATATTTTTGGTGGACTGCAATTTGGAAGCCCAAATCTCTTGAGTCCCTTGAACATCATGCCCAGTTTTGCTGCTATGAATTTAGGTCATTGGGATGGGAGTTCTGGCTGGAATCCTCTTCAGCATCAGGTGAATATATTTATGCTAATGTTAATCGTTTTCGTTTTTCTCTTCCATATAGTTAAGTTCCCATAGTGAAAAGCTAATACAAACCATCGCATCTATACTTGATTAATTATAAGTATTGCAGGTTATATCTTTTCTTTATATGCTAATCATCATTAATGAATCACCATGTTTAATCAGTATTTAGAGCTTGTTTTATTTCCCACCTAGATGTAAGATAGGCATTAAGGAACCCACTCACAGAACCAACCAGAGACCTTTTTTTTACTTTTTTTAAATTTATATTCTGAGTTTTCTGTTTTTTATGATGCATATGAAACTAGCTTAATAAACTAATGTAGAAGTGTTTCTTCCACAGAAAAGGTAAAAAGAAGGATTTTGGAGGAAGTCCTTTGCTTTTATCCATTTTGGTTTAAAAGTTTGGGATGGCATATTTTAAGGGCTTATTGTGTTCTTTAAAAGCAATTTTGTTTTGAAGTGTTTGGATTGCTATTAACTTATGGCTTATTTGCTTATATTTTACTGAAATAAGCACTTTAGTATTTGATACATGCTTATTTAAAAGTGCTAAGAAGCCATAAGCTATGCAGACACCGCCTAATTCTATCTTCTTATTTTGTTTTCTGCTTTTGTCTATTTCTGAACAAGTCATCGTGTTGGTAGAATAAAGTGTTATCTTTCATTGTTGAAATATGTCAATATATGTGTTCTTTCATCGATTGACATGTTAAATGGATTTATTGTAGCCTGTAATAGTTTCTTTCAGTTGTGTTTCCCTCTCTTGTTACCTTGTTAGTTTTTCTAAAAGTGTAGCAACTTTTTTCTAATTTTTGTTGTGCCTTAACTCTTATTTTGTGCTTCACATGAAACACCATAGCTTCCATATATTCTAGTTAAATGGGACCATAATCACATAACAGCATGTAAAATGGGATCTGCAAATGAAACTTTAGAACAGCCAAGTTAATATCACCTTACACTGGCTCACAAAAACTGCAGAGAGAAAATTATGGTGGCAAAAAAATGTGTGCTATAGAAAATTGGGGACTAGAGGTGACAATTTCAACCCATTTACTTATGAATGGGTTGGTTTGGGTTATATTTCATCTCTAATTACATTTTCGCACTAATTTATTTATACCTAATTTGGGCAATAAGTTTTTTGGGTCAACCCAGCTTGGCCCATACACTCAAATGTGAACTTTAGTCCAAGTACAGTTAAATTTCTATAATTTTCAATTAACTGACTTTAATAAGTATTAAGTACTTGCTCCAAAATTTTGATCACAGGGATTCGGTGGGCCACAAGGACCACCATTTAATCATGGGAATATTGTAGCTGCTAGCCCGTCTACCTTGCTTACAAAGAAGTTGTTGCGTTTGGATATGCCTGTCGATACCTACCCCAATGTAAGTTTTACATCTCGAAAGAAGTTAAAGACTTACATTATACTTTCGTTATATTAAATCAAACTGATTACGGTTTATTTGATTTTTTTCTTTCGGTGTCAGTTCAACTTTGTTGGCAGGCTTTTAGGTCCAAGAGGCAATTCCTTGAAGCGAATGGAAGCTCTCACTGGATGTCGTATCTTCATCAGAGGAAAGGGTTCTATGAAAGACCCAAACAAGGTACAACTCCTAATATCAAAATTAGAGGGGGCGAAAGGGGCCGGTTGGGTAACGGGTCAAAATGGTTCGGCTCAAAATCGGCTTGGCCAGTCTACCAACACTTTTTTGCCCATATTTAAAGTTATGTAAGTAGTTAGTTAACTAAATATGATTATAAAATAATCCAAGTTCTTTCAAGTAAAATGATTTAGGGCATTGTTAGCTTTTAATACACATTAGATGACCTAGACCCCTTTAACCCGTTTGGCCCATTTGACCGATTAGCTTACCTTTTCTATTTGACCGTTACCAAACAAATTCACCCTAAATTGACCTTGTTTTTCACATAAATGTGATGAAACACAACTGACCATTGAATATTCATAGTTCTTTCAAGATCTTTAAGATTATCAATCAGGTATATATACTGTAAGAATCATATCACTTCCATCATTATTTCCATTTTTAATCATGTTAGGAGAAACACCTTCCTGTTAAATTGCTCTTTTGAAAGTTGTTTTGTCCCTAGTTTACCATTTTATGTTGTTGGGTTATGAAGGCTTTTTGATTCATTGGCTCCTGATTTGGGCCTTGGAATTGGGCCGTTGATAGAAGCAAAGGGCGGCAATCCTTATGGCTTGCAGCCGGCCCTAGTGGGTTATGAGCCCATGTCTCTAGTTGCAGCTGTGGACGTAGCTTTCACACCGAAACCGAACCACGTTATATTCTTGTGTCTTTTACGTGCTTTCTGCTTTAATCGTTTGTGTGGTGTGTGCTTGTTTCCGCTGCATACGTTGGTCAATTTGATTAAAATTGATGGAAATGATGCAACTGTAATAGAATAAGCACACGATAGATAAATCTTTTTATTCATGCGTGCAGTTGTTAAAACTCTATTAACTTGCGACCAATTTATATATTTTGCTTACATTCAGATGTTAATTTTTCAAGCATTCCGAGTTATCAAATGATTCAAACATAAAAACACAAATTATTTCTTATAATTATTTTCTTTTGACTATTTTTGTAGGAGGAACGTTTGAGGGGAAAACAACGCTACAGTCACCTCAATGAACCACTTCATGTATTGATTGAGGCCGAATCACCTGCAAATGAAGTTGATGCACAACTGAGACATGCTCAGGAAATCATTTTAGAATTGCTCAAACCCGTGGTATGTTTTCGTTACGCATCAGTTGGCTACATTACTTCTGCCCTGTGCAAGTACGGATGTACAACATGTATGCACATAATAAACTACCTTTCTAGACCATTAATATTTTATCTACCCCGGTCAAAACAGATTCCGGCCAAATGTGTAGTTTTTTTCTATGGTTGAAACGCGTCAGATTGACCCAAATCACTTTACATTTAAATTGTTAAAAAGTTTATGTAAGTAATTACGTGTTAAATATGATTATAAAAACTACATTAATATAAGGATATAAGGGGAAAGTGAATATGGTGATGTCACATACGGCACACCTTAGATGCGAAACCCCTCAAAACTACATCGTATTAATTAAAACCCCAAAAAATTAAAACTAAATCACACTTTCTTTTTTCTCTGTGATTCATGCTTTTTTTTCCTTATTTTTCCATCGAATTCGACAAATATCTTACACAAATACTGTTATTTCACTGGTATTTTTGGCTCATGATAATAGTTCAATGTGGTATTTTTTTTTCCTTGTTTCTTTCTTCTCTGTGATTCGTGCAACTGAGACTAACGGATTAAAAAATAAAAAATTAAATAGGTTAAGATGAATGGAGATATTTGTTGCAACTTTGAGATATAGAGACAAATGAAAGCAAAATGAAACAGGTGAAATTATTATTGCAGTAAATAATATTATATGAATATGTATGAAAGATTTTGTTGAATTCGATGGACATAGCAAATAAGGAAAAAGGAAGAAACATGAATCACGGAGGAGAAAGAAGTAATTTTTTTTTGTTTTGGATAAAGAGCATTGGCCCGGAAAACATATAAAGAATGAAAACCCCCATTACACCCAAAAGGGGGCATGCCCCCCTATAGAGCCTACCATGGTTCTCTAACCAGGTAACAGGAACCTAAAAATACCACTTTCTAGTAAGACTACCATCACCCCGGCTATACAAAAAGGGGTGGAATTGCAATCTAACCATCATAACTCTATGAATCCTATCCCTACCATGCATGAACATACAACCAAAATTACACATACAACACCACGTCCTACAACTAGATAAGGAATAAACATACAACCACAACAACCAAATCACCAATGGGATTGAAAATGATGGGACCACATCTAAAAAAAAAATACATACCCAGTAAAATCCTGCACCAAAGTGGGGTCTGGGGAGAGTGGGATGAGGACAAACCTTGCCCTTATCCCAAGGGACAGAAAGGCTGCTCCCAAGATAGACCCTGACTCGAGAAACACCCCAAATTTTGAGAAAAGTAGGAAACAAGGAAGGGGAGAAACAAGTAAAACAAACAAAAGTTTAAAAATAACACAAGATAGAAGAGCATGAGGCCATAATAATAATAATAATTAGTAGTAGTGAGACGGCTAGCATTAGAGGCACACTTGAACTAAAAAGCACACCTAAGACTAAGGGCAACCTAGGGATAAGCAGCTAACACCAACCCTTAAGACTAAAGGTGGCCTAAGTGAAATACAAGGTAAGAAAAGCAACCCTAGCAAAGACCAAATCTTTACGCTCCCCTAAAAATCCCTAACCTTTATTCGTCGTCTTCAAGAACTCCTATTACTGATCAAACCCTCGGAGAGGTACAACTCTAACATGTCCTACCTAATCTTCTCATCCCAAATCAGTTTTGGTCGACGGTGAGGGGTCCTCACGGGTGTCGTCGCCTGTCTCCTCCGAACGTGCCCGAACCATCTCAATCTTTCCTCCCTTATTTTCTCAGAGATGCGTGCTACCCCTAATCTATCCCTGAAAACTACATTCTTTATCTTGTCCAACCTTGTGTGTCCACACATCCACCTCATCATCCTCATCTCTGCTACCTCTAACTTTCGCGCTTGTGTCTTCTTGATTGGCCAACAATTGGATCCGTATAACAACAACCCTATAGAATTTCCCTTTTAATCTCTCTGGGAACCTCCTTTCACACAAGATGCCTGTGGCTGCACTCCACTTGCACCAACCTGTCTGAACACAGTGAGCCACATCACAATCAATGTCCCCGCTATCCTAGTCGAACGATCCCAAATACTTGAACTTGGTTGTTTGTGGAACAACTTGGCCTCTAATAGTCAACTGCGTGTCCTCTCTGTTGGCCCCATTGAAATTACAATAAAGATATTCGGTTTTAGACCTACTAATGTGTAAGCCTTTACGCTCTAAGGCATCACGCCACTCCTCCAGCCTCTCAGTTAGGTCTTCCGTCTTTTACGCCACCAACACAATATCATCTGCGAAAAGTATGCACCATGGGATGGCTCTCCGCAAAGACTTTGACAACTCATGACTCATCCAAGACTACTACAAAGAGGAACTGACTCAATGCAGATCCTTGGTGAAGTCCCACCTCTACATGGAAGAAGTCTGTATCTCTCACTGGTGCCCGCACGCTCGTCTCCGCACTACTATACATATCCCTAATTAACTCCACATACTTCATAGGGATCCCTCTTCTCTCAAGCCAATCCCAAATCTCTCGACAGGGCTATCGTAGGCCTGAAATCTCAAACAGCCAAATATGGCCCGGGTTAAGATCCAATCCCATCATCCACACGCAATCTTGATAGATCCTAGCTAGCCAACGGATAACATTAGGCCGACCAGAACTCTTAAAATTGGCCCAATAGTACATCACCACCTAGATATCCATCCAAACCCGGCCACATTGATTGGGCTTGGATACACACTTGGCAAGGACTGGGCCCCTTAAACCCCCACTGGATGGGCTTGATAAAACTCGTAGCTAAAACTCGTAGAAGCCCTTTAGGCCGACTTCCACTTGGGCCAAATCTGCCACTATTGGAATCATCTTGGGCAACTGAGAGAGCTTCTTCCCAATTAACTCCATGTCTCTGGTAAGCAGGCTCAAGTAGCAGCAACCTAGCATCACCCTAGAGCCCACAAAGACCAACCAGGTGGGCCAATCTGAGATGGGCCTTGAATAGCTGATCTTCATCCAGATTCCCTCATGCAAATAGGGCCTAATTTCCATCCCCTTCCCAACTGTAATTTCCAGATCGAGTAGAGAATGCCAGTGTTGTAAAAATCGCGCCTAGGCGCCGATTAATCGCTAGGCGGTCGGGTAAGGAGGAATTTTGACCTAGTCGGTCCAAAAATCGCTAGACGGTCCAAATCGGGCCTAGGCGGCCAGATTCCGGCGAAAACCTGAAATTTCCGGCCAAATTCCCGCAAAACCCTGAAATTTCCGGCGAAAACCTTTGGTGTGGTTTAAAAATGAACATTTTTATAAAAATTCCAATCCGATTAATCCCGCCTAGGCCTAGGCCCTACCCCACCGCCCGACTAGCGCCTAGCGATTTTTACAACACTGGAGAATGCTTCCCACCAACTCGAACATTTGTGCTATTCAAACGACAACCATTATGCAATCCGACAGCCATCAGTTGGACATCCATCAACAGCTTTCTAACGACCCTGTCCAACCCAAAATAATAGTCCCCAAAGCAAACATGTTAGAACCTACCTCACCGCTTCTACTCTCGACACTCAGCAAAGAAACCGTGAGGATAGCCGCCAAACCAACCCAGCCTGTGCCCCAAATGCTCACAAAAAAAACCACACACACAACCCTATTAGGTCCCACCCTGCCCCCACTCAGCAGGTTATAACCAGACAGAAAAAAAAAAACGAAAAAACAAGGATTTTCATTGCACTTTTCGTCTCTAAGTAGATTCCCAGAACCAAGTAAATCCCATGGATATTTCGGTGCCGCCCCACCTACAAATGCAACACCACTCCATCCACACAACAAGCGCCAACAGACCACCGGCACACAACAAATTATCCGATTGGATCATTGATCCGATTGGGGGAGGAGGGTTCCAGGGAAAACCATAAATGTTCCAGATTCTCATCACCCGAGTTGACGCAGATTGCATAATTGGGAGGCCAAGAATTCTCAATCTAACCGCTTCCAATATAATATCACCCAAAGTAGTGCCAGATCTCGATTTATGGTCATAGATACGCATGTTTCTTTTTTGCCACTCGTAATAAACCGCAGCTCCAAGAACCAACCGATTTACAACACTCCAAATGGACTTGTTATGGGTACAAGAACTTAGGTGCTAGGAATGTTCCCCCAAGAGGTTTGAGTACTAACCCTAAGCCAAATTTGACGGGAGTAAGTACACTCAAAAAACAGATGACGGTGACTATCAGGGACAAGATTACACAACACACATTTAGACTCCCCCATGTCTTGCCAAGAGCTAACAATGTCATGGGTTTTAAGCTTTCCCAACAGCGCAATCCATAGAATAAACGCATGTCGTGGGAACACCACACAAGTTTAACCCACGGGACCTCAAGACCAGTTTCTTGAATGTCCGATCACCTTTTCCAACCTGAATCGGAATGTCCACACCACTTTATCTCTTACCCCCAGGGACAGGGGCTCGGGGGAGAAGAAAAAAGCATGAGGATCATTGGGACCAGTCACTGGGCCACTTCCATGCTCCATTTGAGATGATATCCTGGACAACAGTAAATCAATTGAAACCACCCTCACCCATCGTTCTGGCCGATATATAATGGCAAAGCGGGCCAAAAGGGTGCCAGTTATCAAACCAAGCAGTGTTTGACCCATTGCCAATATATGTGGATGATATGACTTCTGAGAACTGCGCTCCAAAATCTTTCTCCAACCCTAGCATGTGTCATATTTGGAATCAATATCCCAGAAATTCTTACCACAGAGTCTATAGGTGCACCCACTTGACCCATAAAGAATCCTTATTTGATATAATGTTCCAAGCATTGTTGTTGATAAGAGCGATGTTCCAAGTTCTGAGGAGTTTAAGGCCTAACCCTCCGTGTGTCATGGGCTTACACACATCCAACCATTTAACTTTGGCCTTACCTCTCTTCATATCCCTATGACACCAAAGGAAGCGCCCCCCCCCCCCCCTTTTATGATAGTTAGATTGCAATTCCACCCCTTTTTGTATAGCCAGGGTGATGGTAGTCTTACTAGAAAGTGGCCTTTTTGGGTTCTTGTTACCTGGTTATGGAACCATGGTAGGGTCTATAGGGTGTATGCCCCCTTTTGGGTGTAATCGGGGTTTTCATTCTTTATATATTTTCCGGGCTAATGCCCTTTATCAAAAAAAACATAGTTTTAGGGTTTTTAATTAAAACGACGTAGTTGTGAGGGGTTTCGCATCTAAGCTTAGGTGTATGACAACATCATATTCACTTTCCCCTTGATATAATCATAATTTAACAGGTTTGGCAGTTCTTGACAATACACCCAAAAAAAATCAGGTTTCCGGTTGTCAAATCTAACCTGTTTAATTAAACAGGTAGACCCGTCAACCCGTTTATTACAACCTTTCAACCGGTTTAGCATGTTTACAACTTGATTAAAACCCGTTCACAACAGTCTGTCCGTTTGAATCGTTTAGATAAATGGGTCGTGTTCAGGTTACACGATTTTAAGTTTATCCGGGTTAGGGTTGATATCTCTTACACTCTGTTTGACTGTACTTTGGGAGACTTTCATCCTGTTTTTGTTTTTAGCTAAGTTTTCTGTTTTGGACACCAAATAACTTCACTAACTGTTATTTTACTTTTTACAAATGCAAAGTCTCAGGATTCATACAAAAGGCAACAGTTAAGAGAACTTACTATGCTGAACTCCCTCTTCAAAGAAGACACCTCTCAGCCTAGTAGCAGTGCATCTCCTTGCAGCTCTGGTGCAAAGAAGTGTGCCACAAAGGCTTGCAAGAGAACAAGTGGTACCTCCTCTATTGCACAGCGTACAACCCTTTGATGCATGTCCATTGTCTAAGGGCCAACTAGTAAAGTGTCAAAAAGAGTACAAAGTTTGGTCAAGTTTGCTTTTTTTTCTTCTTGAAGTTTAGTTTGCTTGATGTTTGGAGCTTTTTAAACCATGGTTGCTTGTTTTTTTGGTTGACTTCATGTGAATATGTTTGTGTGTTATGTATATATAGTGTCGGTTTTAGTGTCTGAAAAATGGTTTTTGCCCTTGTGTTTTCTAAGAGACAAAATATACATGGCTGGCTGTTAAGTGTCTAAAAACTGGTTTTTGCCTTGTGACAGGGTTAGGGTGTTAATCATATTGGGTTGGTTGTTAAACTTATAATTATATATTTTCTAATTCTTTATATTAATTTTAAAAGGACTGACAAGTTGGTCTTATTTTTAGTACAACTTAAAACCTAATTATTGTCCAATTAATATTTTGGTAGGACGACATACCTTATATATGTCATGCTAAATTGGATCACAACATGCAATCATAAGAAACAAACAACTTTAAACATATTATTCAAAAAAACGTTATCATACTTTTATCTGTTTTATGATTATTATCATACATTTTACTTAACTTTGTACTTGCTACTTGTTTTTAAAAACTTGATATATACATGCATGAAGATGATTAGACATGTCAATGTTGTATCCTTATTATAATAAATAAGTAACTAGGAGGACACGTGTCGACTTCTGGTAAAATCTAGATTTTTGTTTTCCGTCTCTCATATTAAATAATAATTATCTTAAATAATTAAGTTATAATGGTTTTTATTTCTCGTCTCTCTCATATTAATAATAATAAATTTAAATAATTATATATCTAAAATACAAATCTTGTCATTCTAATAATTTATCAAAACTTACTAAATCATAAGGAGATTTTAATTATATCTTATTTTAAAATATAATTTTATAATTCTTAAATATTTATTATTTATTATTTATAATTATTAAATATTTATTATTTCTTATTTCATCAGTGGCTAGTGACATTCAACATACAAATTTTCATAAAAATTGTTGGTTTACAACATGTTTGATTTATTCAACAAATGTAATACATGAGTCTCTAACCTAGTGTATTATATATATATATATATATATATATATATATATATATATATATATATATATATATATATATATATATATATATATATATAAATAATGGCTAACTTACACGCTTTCTAAACCTACTTCTAAATCTACACCGCTGTCCATCAATAAGACTAGAACTATACCTGTGAATGAACACCTTACTACACATCATGATATTGCTAGCAAGGCCGGCCCTAAGGGTGTGCTAGTTGGGCGACCGCACAAGGCCAAAATTTTGGAGGTCCCAAAAATTCTTTTTCCCCGTTTTACATATTTAAAATAATTTATTTATTATATCTGGGATTTAAACACAAAAATAGTGTTGCAAGAGCTGATAAGACACTCTTCCTGTCACAGGCGAGGTTGTGGGCTCAAAACTTAGCAGCTCTGTTTTCTGTTTCGCTCACTTCTCTTCCCCCTTTGTTCCACTTGTGATTTACCCATCCCTCATTGCAAATAATAAAGTTTCCCCTTCTTTTCTTCTTATATATCCATGTCCCTCATCGCCCAAATAACAAACTTAAGAGATGGCTTATCTTTATAAATTGAGAGCTTGGGTACCTCACTCAAGTACTACTTGAAACCGAAACAAAGTAAGCCGAGCCAAGTTGGCTCAATTTATAAACGAGCCGAGCCCGAGCTCAAAATTTTAGCCCGATTTAAAATTTGAGCCGATCGTAGCTAGCTCGGTGAGACTTCCTGAAGAGCCCTATTTAAAACAATATTGTCGTACTAGTCATTTTATTTATATATAAGTTTCTATTTTACGGGTCCATTTTTTCTAGAGCACGTTTACATGTTAGTAAACTCCACGTGCCGTTCAAAAAGAAAAAAAAAGTAAACTCCACGTGTCCAGGAATAGCAGGAGTCCATGAAGCCCGATGGACCAATAATATCAACAACCAATTACATTAAGAAGCCCAATTTCCGCCAGTCAAATTCAATTTTGGGGTTCGTGACTCGTTCCAAAATCCAAATTCAATTTTACGAAGCAGTTGTTTTGATCTGGTCAGATCGGATGGGGAAGATTCCGGTGAAGATAAAGTCGGTTGTGTACGGCCTATCGCCGTTTCAGCAGAAGGTCATGCCTGGTCTCTGGAATGAATTCACGCATAAGGTTACTCACAAGGTCACCGAGAATTGGCTTAACGCCGTTCTTCTCGTCGGCCCTGTCGTCGGCGTTTACTCGTACGTATCAATCTCTCATCGTTTCTAATTCGATTTACTTTTTATGTTTGTTTTTTTTTATATAACCTAATCATTCATTTACTTAGCTTTCGATTCAATAAGTTCAGTTTATCGTAGATCTCAATGTAGCTACGGATTCATCATTCGTATATTTCATTTGTGATCGCAATTTGTATCTTTTTCATTGGAATTTGCTTGAAATATATTCAATCTTTGATTACAGAAGACTAAATTAAAGAAGAAACCTAAATCGTTTAGTTTTTTGATCCGTAGTTTATATTTTTAAAATTTTGAACTTCTTACATATAAATATTAATGTTTATGTACGTAAAAAACCGTTAAACTAATTTTTTTCATATATTTTTATATATTTTAAAAGTTGGTTATATACATAAACGGAATATGTTAACATTTTTTTAATTTCACTAGAGACGAATCATTTCTCTTGTATTTTTTAAATTTTTTGAGATTGAAAAAATGAAGGATTTTTTTAAAGCAGCTGTCGCCTGTCGCTAAATACAATTGAGTCTAGCAAGGCACACATGTATTCCAGGCCATATTTAGCTGTTTCAGACCAGTTTTCTGTCGGTTTTTTGCACAATTTGCCTAGAATTTGTGCCTGCGTGCCTTGATGCCCGCAAGGCTTTATTGCTGCTCTGGACGCCTTGTGCGCCTTTGACTACTATGTGTTCTCTGAAAGATGATTGTCTTCTAGGTATGTTCTCTGAAAGATGATGTTGAAGACCTGTTCTGTTGTCTTATATTGCAAGTTTTCAATAGACCATGAATAGGAATTATATTTTTATGTACATCTCTTCAAATTTTTAGCTTTTTTGGTTATAAATGCCTATATGCAATATGTTACTTCACATTTGTTGCTGTATTAATAACACTGTCATCACCTTTCAAGTGGGTTCGGTTCGGGTTCAGGTTCAGGTCAAACGGATAACTTTTGGTTGGGTCAGGTTAACCCATACCACTTTTTTGTATACAAAATTTTCAGGATTTTGCTAAACATAGACACATAGTTCTAAGGGCTATTGAAGAGCTAACTTCCACACTTAATAGTTGTAAATAGTAATATAACCACCATTGTACTTTAACCATCAAAATCACTCTTAGCCATAGCCCTAAGGGCTATGTTTAGCATTTTTCCTTTTATTTTTAATGTATAATAGTATTTCAGTTATATTTATATTATTTAAAAAGAATTTAGTTTTCTGATGAAATGATTTAGGTGGACACATGCATTAAAATACACTTTGACATTTGACCCGTTTTTTTTTTATCATTACACTCTAGATATAAAATATATCCTAGGTCGACCCGTTTCTTTTTCATCTCTTCTTTTCTCTTGTTTCTAGATCACTAGATGTTGAATATGTTATTTGTGTATGCAGGTATGTTAAGAGTTATCAGGAAAGTGAGAAAATGGAGCATAGGTACTAATTGAGTGGTGTCAACTGACATGAACATGAAAGAAAGATTGATGCTTTTTTCCATTAAATAAATTTCTATTATTCATTAATAGGGTGATCATTGGAGCTGTATTTGTTGAACTCCATAACCATTTTTTTCATGTTATTTGTTCCCATTTGGTCTTGGGCTGAAATGAACCACTTGATCATGCCTTTATATTCATGCATTCTTTTAATGGGAAAAGTTTATTTTCTTTATGATTCTATTATATAGTCCCCTGACAGAAACATGAATAGGGATTGCTAACGATTCCGAAATATTCGAACTGAGTAATAGGTATTCGGGTATGGGATCGGGTATGAGATTAGTTTTAAAAAAATTTGTGTATGGTATTAGGTGATACCTGGCCTGATTATTCGAAACATACCCGTAAACGTTTTGGTTACTTTTTTTTATTACAACTAACAATAACATATTTCCTATATCAGATTGTCCAATCTAGGGGTGAGCATAAAAACCAAATAAACATAATAACAGAAAAACCAAAAATAAATAACAGAACAGATTTACAAGCCTCCAAAAGACAATGATTTTGCTTTCTATAATGATAATTTAGTTTCAATTCCTAGTCAGTTTCATTTAACATGTTTACTTTACACATGACAACATTTAGCGACCTTTTATCCACCTTCTCCGTATCTGTACCGAAGTCTCAATTCAACAAATCATATGCTTTTTCAAAGTCCACCTTAAATAACTCATTTTTTTTAACCATGATCCAAGATTTTCTTCAAGCTAAAAATGCCGATTGAACTTTACTTACTACCGAGTTTATTACCCTAGCCAACACTTTGGTTACATACAGTTATACGTAATAGTATTATTTGCATAATATAAATGCAGGAAAACTAGTTCTTCATCATTTCTAATCTCTTTTAATTTGAAATTAGCTCTTCTAGACCCTCATACTAATGTAATATAATAGTTATATTTGACTGTTGTATATATGAAGTGAGGAAATATAGTTTAGTATATTCACAATTTATTTATTATTTAGTAAACGTGATTATCATTATTCTCAACACACATATTACAGTCAAAGGGCCAAACAAAAGGACTTTATTAATAGAAATTTAAAACTACACAAATGAAATAAAACAACTAACTTGCACAACTTATTCACCATGTAAAGGTGTAAACTACTAAAAACTCAAATCGACCTTGAGCCCGAGCTTGAGCTTGAGCTTACTGTTGATAAATGATCTCATTCAAAAATTTAATTAGACTACCTGGTGTGAAAAAATAAAAATAAAAAATGGAAGGGCTTAGCTGGTAGTTAAAATTTCATGCCGAAATAACCATTTACAACAATGTATACATCAGCTAATTCTCATAAAAAGTTGAAATATTAAAAATGTTAAAATATTTATAAAAAAAAATTACTGCAAACAATATTTTTATCTTTTGAGACGTCAGCCATGTAGTTTGTCCTGCATATTTACAGAAAAAAAAGAACAGAACAAGTTAAAATAATTGTAGTCAAGTCTACTTCAAATAATGTATTAGAAATGAGTGCAAAAAAAAAAGATATGATTACGTATAAAGTTGAATCTTTTAGCTTCACCCTTTAGAGATAAACATAGCCTGAATCGACCCATTTTTATGTAAACGGGTCGAAACTGTTACCATACAGAGCATGAAAAATATCAAACCTGAAGCATTTGCATCAACTTTGGGTGCTGTTCTAGAAGCTGGACAAGTTTATCTCGATCACCCAACAGTTCCTACAAATAAGAAAAAAATATTAAATAAAAGTTGCATATTACTGAATCATTTGATAAAAACTTAGATGTCACAGTTTCAACCTGTTTACTTATTAGAGAATTATTTGTCTTATGTCTGACATGTCTAAATATAAAAATAAAAATTAACTTAAAATAAACATGTTAAAGTGTATTATTTAGAGAATATACCTGAATATGTAAAATAAACATGTTAAATGGGTCGAAAGTCGCGCAAATTAATCACCATTTACACATTAATTATGTAAATTATGTGAAAAGGAAATATACCTGAATAGCTTCAGGGGAACTGAAAACATGCTGCAGCGACAATGCACTAGCATCTTGCTGTTGAAAATTACTACTTTGCCCTTGTTGATGGTGAACTTGTGTTTGAGGTTCCAACCGCTGCTGTGGTTGCTGAGTATGTGAAAAGTTCTCTTGATGCATGGTTTGATAATATGGATTAGCCGGTTGAGCCATCTGCATTTGCATCTGAACAGATGCAGCCATGGCTTGATCGGGTTGTGTTGAAGCCTGAACCGGTGGTCTAAGATGGTGTGGCGGTGGTTGGGGTGGCCGAGGGAGTTGGGGCGGTTGCAATGGCTGCAAACCAATTGAAAAACTTTGTGGAAGAGTAGATTGGTTGTCTCCTTGATTTGGGGTTGGAGTGTTTCCATAAAGGTTGTATGGAATTGCAGGCCTGTTGAAAATCATTGGCATCATTAATGACGGTGGAGGGAAAGAAAGATTTGTCATATTTGAAGGAGCAAAACTCTGCATTAAATCAGAAGATCCAATATTGGACTGATTATATACTGAAGATGGAGGTGTGGATGTTCTTAAAGATGATAAAGATGCGGCGGTGGTGTATGGTGGTGGGGTAGGCGGAAGAGGCGGTTGATGCCTCACAGACCCGCCAGAAGAAGGGTGTGAAGTCCTTGCGTAGTCGGAATGAACCTGATAAATTATATAAACAAAAAGTTAGCTCCTAAAAGATTTCATGATCAAACAATATGTATAGATTAGTTGCCAACTGTCTGATCTGTTTCTTACTTGAAATCCTGGCGGCTGATTTGAATCCAGAGTTCTAGGGTTTACAGGTGCAAGGGTAGGTGGCGGCGGCAGTGGAGGAAGTGGAGGTTGAGTCATCAGGAATTTTTGTTCATAACCGCCAGCGGGTCCATGACTAGTATTAGGATATGAAGTTTGAGATGATGATTTAGGATTCTTCATATTACCCGAAGATGAAAACCCTAAAGATTTATCCGGTGTACCATTTCTCCCGTCATCAGACTGGTCAAAAAACTTTTTCTCAGAAGAAATACTCGGTTCACGGGTCAACGACATTTCGGGCCGTGAAACTGATACCCGTGATGAAAAATCACTTTGATTATTATTATTATTATCATCAAAATTGGACTTCAAAGGTGTACCCAAACGGGAATCACTTTCAGTCTCTTCAACAATGGACCGAGGGGAATTTTGGTTATCAATGGCTGTGGACTGTTGCTGTAAACTGTCATCCGGTTGAGGGAACGGAAGCCCGTCATCAGACCCTGAATCCTCGCCACCAAAAACTATGTTTAATCCCTGAAGATCGTCATCTAAATCGGATCTCAAATTCTTTGACTTATTCATTTTTTCAGCATCCAGGTCATTTCCCGGAGGAGTGTTTTTCAATTGTAGGCCTCCCGCCAGGCCCACAGGATTCTGTCGCTCACGTTCACGGGCCATAAACTCATCCACATGTATAGATGGTGGTCTGCCACTACTAGATCCTATCCGTGGGACTGCAATAACATTTGAACTAGTAGTACCATCATTTCTCTCTCTGGCAACATAGTCATCCACATGCATAGAAGGAGGCCTGCTAGTATTGGGCTTCCGAAGCCTAAACGTGTCCCTACGGGTCAGGCCTGAAGGAGCTGTAAACTGGCCCGAACCCCTGGAAAACGCACTTTGGCTCGTATTGTCACCAAGGGAATTATCAACCCAGGGACGCCTGGTTGCACCTTCCAACGGGGTAAGTTTTTTTCTAAGTGATTGCCCATTTTGAGAAAACGGGTCGCGCATATTTTCAGGGCACTCCCACATGAACTTGTCCCCGTAACTATTTAAACTCAAAAGGTCAACCCGGTCAATGCTAAAATTTGAAATCTTTTGTATCTTTGATGGGTGTTGACCTTCACTCGACATTGACCAGAAAACACTAGCAATGGAATCATTATCCTTCACCGAGTCATTAGGCGTTTGCAACAAAAGCAACAATGAGTTTGCATATTCTTTAGCCTGCTTGTTATTTATAACAATAAAAAGTTACCAGCTTTCTATTATCCAAACCACAAATATAATAAATAAATAAATACTCTACACACCTGACTGGAACCTAGTAAAGATGTCAACTTAAATATGTACTTGATGTTCTCTTCTGAAGAGTTATTTGGATTACTTGTATCACAAGGGAGTCCAAATAGGTATTTCATTGCATCAACCATCTTTAGGTTCAAGTTGTAACTAAAAACATGTAATTTGTTTAGTTTAATCAGTAACATCGGTCAAAACGATTTTGGATTTGCATATAATAACGTCAAACTGACCTCTTATCCATGCAAAAAGTCAAAGCTCCTAATGAAAGTGCCTCAACAGCTTCAATGGTCGGTACAGATGGAACATCATCGGTTTCAAATGAGTTTAATAAAGTTCTCCAGCAAAATAGCAACGGGGGAGACTTTTTTAATTCAATTATATCAAAATTATCAATATCATTAATTAGCTGTCTGCTATCGGGGTCGGATTCTTCATTCAGTGAGGACTGAATATGCAAGAAAATTGAGAGTAGACCACTTTGACCTTTAGATGAAGAACCTAAATCTTTAAAAGCTGATAAACAAGCAACTAACTCTTTTCCAACTGGTAGAAGCTGGAAAATAAGAGCATATCAAAATATCAGATGTTGAAAGTGTTTTTATCATATGAAACACGTGCCATGGGAGTGGGACCTACCTTGACGAGGCTGAAAAGCTGGAATAATAGCAATGAACAATCATCGGCTGTCAATTTCGTTGCGTTGAGCCTAAATTAAGTTGCAAAATTTATTAAAATATTGTGAATAAACAAATTTATTTAAGTGCAAATATGACAGAAAAAAGAAAAAACTTCAAAGCTCACCTATCATGCCTAGAATCAGATAACAAAGAAATCGACCTAAACGCAGGGATGCACCAACTAAGTTGAGGAAGTTTGGTGCAACTTTTAAGTGCTTTAGTTAACATTTGTATAACGCCTTCACTCAACAATATTGGCTGTCAAAGAAATGATAATTTCAAGTCAAAAATTAAATAAAATTAAGTGGATAATCCATGTAAGAATGTCTTTTAAGCAACAAAATTATAAATAGAAGGAACCTTTGCATATGGATGCTCAAGTAAGCTAGCAATAAAATCGAGTGATCTGCAAACCTGAAACCAACAACCAAACTTCTCATGACACACAGATCTAGATGCTGCAATTTCAACCCATGTGATGAGTTTATTTGGATTGTGTTGTTTCAAACGGGTTAAATGAGTCTAATAAAAAAGAAATATAACTTCACACAATATTAACCAAGTTTCCTAAGTGTTCCAATGAAGTCACTCAAAGTTTTTTGTTCCTCTAAAGTCACTCAACTTTCATTAGTGTTCCAATCGTGTGAAACTTTTTTATAAATGTTAAAAAAGTTTAAAGTTATGGAGCCGGGGGTCTAAACGGGAGCAGCCTCTCTATCCCTTGGGATAGGGGTAAGGTTTGCCCTCATCACACCCTCCCCAGACCCTACTAATAGCGTTAGCTATGTGTGGGATTATACTGGGTACGTTTGGTTTGGTTTGGTAACTATGAAGTAAGAGGTAATAGTTAGGAAAAAAAAAGATTGTTGGGCTAATTGGTGTGGAGGCCCGATCAAGGGAGGGTGGCCGGCCCTAGCCTTGGGTTGGCCCACGCGTCTTTATTTAGCCGGCCCTAGTTATCTCTATGTGGGCTTGGGCCTAACTTGGGGATTAAGTTACCTAACCCTAGATTAGTCTCTATATATTGATATCATTGTACTTGTAATTCTTTGAGCACCTAAATATAAACCCTAGTTGCAAAGTGGACGTAGGTCAGTTTAGACCGAACCACTATAAATCTCGTGTTCCTGTTTTCCCCGCATTCGTGTTTGCGTGTGTGATCGTCTTTAATCCTAACAACTGGTATCAGAGCTTTGGCTCGAGATCAGATCACACGAACCGTTTCTGTTTGCCGCCGCCAGATTAGGGTTCCGCCGCTGCAGTAGCGCTGTCGCAACAGTACCCCGCCGTGAACAGTACCGCGCGCGCCGCTACAGTGTTTCCCGGCTATAAACAGTATTTTCTGCCGTGAACAGTAGCGCGCCGCCGCTACAGTGTTTCCCCGCTGTGAACAGTATTTTCTGCCGTGAACAGTGCCGCGCCGTCGCTACAGTGTTTCCCGGTTGTGAACATTTTCAGTCGTTAACAGTACCGCCGCCGCTACAGTGCCTCTGGAACAGTACCGTCGCTACAGTACCCCTGCTGAGTTTGACCAGAAAAGTCAACAGCGTGCTGAGTTTGACCAGAAAAGTCAACAGTCTGCTGAGTTTGACCAGAAAAAGTCAACAGCTGCTGTTTTCTGTCCAGTTTTCGCTGCTGCGATTTTTGGGCAGTCTGCACGTTCTACGAGGTCAGTTTTTCGGGTTGCTCTTTCAGTTCGTTGCAGTTCGCAATGGCAGATAACGAGAAAACGAAGATAGAGAAGTTTGATGGGAATAAGTTTGGTTGGTGGAAGATGCAGATTGAGGCACTACTTTGTCAGAAAGACTTAGATGCAGTGCTTGAGGGTGAGAAGCCAGAAGGTATGTCACAAGCAGATTGGATGAAGATGGATAAGAAAGCCAGAGCAGTGATAACGCTTTCTCTGTCAGAGAATGTTGCCTATAACATCCAGAAGGAGACCTCAGCTAAAGGTATGATGGAAGCATTATCTAACATGTATGAGAAGCCATCTGCAGCAAATAAGGTTTATCTTATTCGAGAGCTTGTGAATACTAGGATGAAGGAGGGTGACTCGGTAGCAAATCACATCAATAACCTAAATTCGATATTGTCTCGCTTAGTGTCTGTCGATATTAAGTTTGATGATGAGGTCCAAGCCTTACTGTTATTATCCTCATTGCCTGAAAGTTGGTCCGGAACCGTAACTGCTGTTACTAGCACTTCGAAATCGAGTAAGTTTACGTTTGAGAAGATGCGGGATCTTATTCTGGGAGAGGATGCTCGACGTCGTGGTTCAGGTGAGTCTTCAAGTTCTTTGTTGAGTACAGAGGGCAGAGGAAGAAAGAATCAGCGGGAAAGTCGTCAGAGCAAGAGGAGGAGTGTGTCTAAGGCTCGGAAGGATGTGGTATGTTGGAATTGTAATGAAGTAGGACACTTTAGGAATCAGTGTTCGAAACAGAAGAAAGAAATAAACTCTGCAGGAGACTACAATGATGATGATGATGATGCGTTAGTTTGTAGTGTGGAGAGCAGTGTGGATTCCTGGGTCATGGATTCTGGTGCTTCATTTCACGCTACCCACAGCAGTGAAGCACTGCAGAATTTGAAAGAAGGTGACTTTGGAAAGGTAAAACTGGCGAATGATGAGGTACTTGATGTTACGGGCATGGGTGACATTGTTTTGAAGACTTCAGTCGGTTCGTGGACTTTAAGAGATGTCAGGGTTATTCCAGGTCTGAAAAGGTTGTTGATTTCAGTTGGCCAGTTGGATGATCAGGGACATGAAGTTAAGTTCGGGAATGGACAGTGGAAGGTTGTCAAAGGGAATATGGTCATGGCTCGTGGAAAGAAAAGAGGCTCATTATACATGGTTAGTATACCATCAGAAGGAAGTGACGTTCCAGTTCCGAAGAAAAACAAAGTCGAGTTCACAGAATCTCAGGGACAGAAGAGGGTTTCCTTTGCAAGAGAGAAACCTAGAGTCACAGGGAAGATTCGGGATGAACGAGTTTGGAAGGTCAAACCAGTAGGAGGACATCGTGACAGTGGGAGCGCAAGGTGTGTTTCAGTTACAGTGTCAGAACGACAGTGGGTTAAAAAGACCAGAATTCCAGATGGAAAAGTCTCTCCAGAGAATGTCTTGCTAGTTATGGAGAGTGTGTGTTCTCAGGATTTCTTAGGATTCGGCAGTTCGTTTAAGTGGGAGCCGGCAAGGACAGAGAACGAGTCACATGTTATGACTGATGAGTTGAGGCTCAGTGGGAGCTTCAACGTGCCTTCAGGTTAATTGTCGAGAGGCTGCTGCAACTAGGTGAAAAAGGAAGATTACAAGATGTACAGATGTTGAAGACTATTGGGCGTTGTTCGAGCCTCCAAGTGGGAGATTGTTGGGCTAATTGGTGTGGAGGCCCGATCAAGGGAGGGTGGCCGGCCCTAGCCTTGGGTTGGCCCACGCGTCTTTATTTAGCCGGCCCTAGTTATCTCTATGTGGGCTTGGGCCTAACTTGGGGATTAAGTTACCTAACCCTAGATTAGTCTCTATATATTGATATCATTGTACTTGTAATTCTTTGAGCACCTAAATATAAACCCTAGTTGCAAAGTGGACGTAGGTCAGTTTAGACCGAACCACTATAAATCTCGTGTTCCTGTTTTCCCCGCATTCGTGTTTGCGTGTGTGTGTTCGTGTGTGATCGTCTTTAATCCTAACAACTGGTATCAGAGCTTTGGCTCGAGATCAGATCACACGAACCGTTACTGTTTGCCGCCGCCAGATTAGGGTTCCGCCGCTGCAGTAGCGCTGTCGCAACAGTACCCCGCCGTGAACAGTACCGCGCCGCCGCTACAGTGTTTCCCGGCTGTGAACAGTAGCGCGCCGCCGCTACAGTGTTTCCCGCTGTGAACAGTATTTTCTGCCGTGAACAGTGTCGCGCCGTCGCTACAGTGTTTCCCGGTTGTGAACATTTTCAGTCGTTAACAGTACCGCCGCCGCTACAGTGCCTCTGGAACAGTACCGTCGCTACAGTACCCCTGCTGAGTTTGACCAGAAAAGTCAACAGCGTGCTGAGTTTGACCAGAAAAGTCAACAGTCTGCTGAGTTTGACCAGAAAAAGTCAACAGCTGCTGTTTTCTGTCCAGTTTTCGCTGCTGCGATTTTTGGGCAGTCTGCACGTTCTACGAGGTCAGTTTTTCGGGTTGCTCTTTCAGTTCGTTGCAGTTCGCAATGGCAGATAACGAGAAAACGAAGATAGAGAAGTTTGATGGGAATAAGTTTGGTTGGTGGAAGATGCAGATTGAGGCACTACTTTGTCAGAAAGACTTAGATGCAGTGCTTGAGGGTGAGAAGCCAGAAGGTATGTCACAAGCAGATTGGATGAAGATGGATAAGAAAGCCAGAGCAGTGATAACGCTTTCTCTGTCGGAGAATGTTGCCTATAACATCCAGAAGGAGACCTCAGCTAAAGGTATGATGGAAGCATTATCTAACATGTATGAGAAGCCATCTGCAGCAAATAAGGTTTATCTTATTCGAGAGCTTGTGAATACTAGGATGAAGGAGGGTGACTCGGTAGCAAATCACATCAATAACCTAAATTCGATATTGTCTCGCTTAGTGTCTGTCGATATTAAGTTTGATGATGAGGTCCAAGCCTTACTGTTATTATCCTCATTGCCTGAAAGTTGGTCCGGAACCGTAACTGCTGTTACTAGCACTTCGAAATCGAGTAAGTTTACGTTTGAGAAGATGCGGGATCTTATTCTGGGAGAGGATGCTCGACGTCGTGGTTCAGGTGAGTCTTCAAGTTCTTTGTTGAGTACAGAGGGCAGGGGAAGAAAGAATCAGCGGGAAAGTCGTCAGAGCAAGAGGAGGAGTGTGTCTAAGGCTCGGAAGGATGTGGTATGTTGGAATTGTAATGAAGTAGGACACTTTAGGAATCAGTGTTCGAAACAAAAGAAAGAAATAAACTCTGCAGGAGACTACAATGATGATGATGATGATGCGTTAGTTTGTAGTGTGGAGAGCAGTGTGGATTCCTGGGTCATGGATTCTGGTGCTTCATTTCACGCTACCCACAGCAGTGAAGCACTGCAGAATTTGAAAGAAGGTGACTTTGGAAAGGTAAAACTGGCGAATGATGAGGTACTTGATGTTACGGGCATGGGTGACATTGTTTTGAAGACTTCAGTCGGTTCGTGGACTTTAAGAGATGTCAGGGTTATTCCAGGTCTGAAAAGGTTGTTGATTTCAGTTGGCCAGTTGGATGATCAGGGACATGAAGTTAAGTTCGGGAATGGACAGTGGAAGGTTGTCAAAGGGAATATGGTCATGGCTCGTGGAAAGAAAAGAGGCTCATTATACATGGTTAGTATACCATCAGAAGGAAGTGACGTTCCAGTTCCGAAGAAAAACAAAGTCGAGTTCACAGAATCTCAGGGACAGAAGAGGGTTTCCTTTGCAAGAGAGAAACCTAGAGTCACAGGGAAGATTCGGGATGAACGAGTTTGGAAGGTCAAACCAGTAGGAGGACATCGTGACAGTGGGAGCGCAAGGTGTGTTTCAGTTACAGTGTCAGAACGACAGTGGGTTAAAAAGACCAGAATTCCAGATGGAAAAGTCTCTCCAGAGAATGTCTTGCTAGTTATGGAGAGTGTGTGTTCTCAGGATTTCTTAGGATTCGGCAGTTCGTTTAAGTGGGAGCCGGCAAGGACAGAGAACGAGTCACATGTTATGACTGATGAGTTGAGGCTCAGTGGGAGCTTCAACGTGCCTTCAGGTTAATTGTCGAGAGGCTGCTGCAACTAGGTGAAAAAGGAAGATTACAAGATGTACAGATGTTGAAGACTATTGGGCGTTGTTCGAGCCTCCAAGTGGGAGATTGTTGGGCTAATTGGTGTGGAGGCCCGATCAAGGGAGGGTGGCCGGCCCTAGCCTTGGGTTGGCCCACGCGTCTTTATTTAGCCGGCCCTAGTTATCTCTATGTGGGCTTGGGCCTAACTTGGGGATTAAGTTACCTAACCCTAGATTAGTCTCTATATATTGATATCATTGTACTTGTAATTCTTTGAGCACCTAAATATAAACCCTAGTTGCAAAGTGGACGTAGGTCAGTTTAGACCGAACCACTATAAATCTCGTGTTCCTGTTTTCCCCGCATTCGTGTTTGCGTGTGTGTGTTCGTGTGTGATCGTCTTTAATCCTAACAAAGATAACAAAATAATAACCAAGTTTCATAACTTTCAATTTGAGTTAAATTTAAAGAAAAAATAATCACTAAATATTAATAAGGATTCTTATATGTTCGATTTAGTTCACTTAATTAAAAAAACAAATTAACATATAAAAAAAATCACAAGATTGGAACACCTAATGGAAGTTGAGTGACTTTAGAGAAACAAAGAAACTAAAAATGACTTTAGTGGAACAGATGCGAAACTTGGTTACTATTGTGTGAAGTTTTCCCTAAAAAATAAGCTAAAAAGGTATTTTTCAAAATTAACTATGAAGTAAGAGGTAATAGTTAGGAAAAAAAAGATAACAAAATAATAACCAAGTTTCATAACTTTCAATTTGAGTTAAATTTAAAGAAAAAATAATCACTAAATATTAACAAGGATTCTTATATGTTCGATTTAGTTCACTTAATTAAAAAAACAAATTAACATATAAAAAAAATCACAAGATTGGAACACCTAATGGAAGTTGAGTGACTTTAGAGAAACAAAGAAACTAAAAATGACTTTAGTGGAACAGATGCGAAACTTGGTTACTATTGTGTGAAGTTTTCCCTAAAAAATAAGCTAAAAAGGGAATCGGTCAAGCAAGTTAAAACCTCCTAAATTGTTTTATTCAAAGATTAGCATATTAAGCGTTTATAAAAGAACGCACAAAAAAGTGATTGTGGGTCAACCAAGCCAGGGCTGCCCCGTTTCTATCACAACACATTTTAATCAAATACCCAACCGCCTTTAACCCTTTTTTACCATCTTGCCACCTGTGCAGAGATAGAGTCACCAAGAGCATTGGATTTAACATGCAAAAAGCCAAAAAGGTATAACCTTATAAGCATCTGTATCAGTTAATGTAGATGATTCAGATAACCATTCATCAATCCAGAGTATTATAGGCCTCAAGAGTACAGCAGCACTATCAGCATGTATACAAGCCACACGGATAATAAATATCCGTAACAAATCTTGTATGACAACCAACGCCTGTTCAAAAAGGTATTAGAATTATATCAGAACACATGATTATAAAATAAAACACCCCAAGAATATTGGCAGGCGCGTATACTTACACTAATAGCACAATGTAAAACAATTTCTTGAATCTTGTGAAGCATTGGTGTTAACTGCCCAATCAGCTTCTCCTTGTGTCCAGCCAGTAAGTACCAATTGATCTCTTTTTCCTTCTCAGGGCCTAATAATGTTCCAACTGCCAGCTGGCGAAAAGCACTCAGCATCGGCATTCCATTCTTCCAAAGTGAGACACCTTCATCGGGTAATAGATCATTCTAGCAGAAAAAAAACAAAAAAAATTATGGTATTTCTCTGACAATAACTGAAGTTAATAATTAAATATAAACTTACCAACAGAAAAAGCAAACTACAAGTTTCTTTTGGGCCCATTGCAAGCAATGAAGTAGCATGAAGACTATCAAGAAGAAAATGAAAAAGTGTAGGAGTCCAACCATATGCGGGCCAAAAAGCAAGTGCAGAGACGATAAGATGACATACAGCTTCTAACCCAAGGGCAATATTGGGATACGGGTAACATAAATCAACTGCAGATGCGGCTAGTTTCGGGCTGCAAAAAAATTATAACTTAAAGGAAGTAGATTTTCTGATAACGGGTTCTCATGGTTACCCAAAAAAAAACCTTCAATAATTCAATGACTCAAACTACCTCAGTTCTCGATGCAAATGTACAAGTGCCTTCATGAGTTTTGTATTTCTGTGTTGCTCCTTTGTCTCCTAAAAACAGAAAAGTGAAACATTTATTTTATGCAACATATTAATAATTAACTAATGGATGTTAAAAAGCAAACCTTTATTTTATGCAACATATTAATCAGGAGTGACAAACAAGGAACTAAAAGATCAACTATGCTCTGTTCACGGTTACGTTCGAGCAATATGTCTGAAGTAGTATTACATTCTGTACCCTCATCAACAAGATAATCTGCTCAGAAAAGTAAAGATAAAAAATAATTAAATATATATACATATATATAGCACAAAATAGTTAATATCCGTCTACTAACCATAGTTGTTAGAGGACTTCTCAAGCATCAGCTTACAATCAATAAGAACTGCATGAACAACCATTACAGCACCTTCATCGTATAAAGCACCAGCGACAACCTTCATCAATTAAATGCTTGTTAGCTGATTAAAGTTCTATAAGAATATACATAAAAATAAATTAAGAATAAATAATTACGCACAGAATTATCTGAAGTGAAGGCTAAAATACGGAACGTTGTAGTCAACTGCGCTACTGAGGAATCACGAAGAGTAAAACCAAGAAACCTTGACTCGGTAATCGGTTTCCCTAACAGATTATCTATTATGTTTCCATCAGAACTTCCGGAAGCATCTCCAACAACCTTATCGACATCCATGTCATCACATGCTAGAATGTTTGTTGATGCCATGTGTGCATCTCCACCAGAAGCTAACACAGCAGCGTATCTCAGAAGGCCAATAGCCCCGTTTTTATGATAAACTAAACCGCCGTCTATCAGTTCCAAAATCCGAGTAGGAGCATCCTTTCGAGTTGACCCGGGGGAGGAAGAATGTAGGGCCTTGTGAAGCTCCTTGGCATGCCCAATCCATGAGCTCAGGGATGATGATGTGGAATCAAGAACAATGACTTCGAAAATCTCGACAGCAGAGTGAAAGATGGCAAGATTCAGTGACGATGTTCCTGCATGATCACAAATATTGTTGAACAGATGTTACTGAAGAGACAACTAGGGTTGGATTTGATTGATAATGGGATCACAGATTGAAATATAAAAAATAGCTGAAATGAAACATGTCATAGCGGTTAAAAGGTTCAAGTGTCACTAAACATATATTCAAACGTTAACGACGTCCTAAATTTTTCTTAAAATATTATACTTTAATAATATAGTTTTATAATCATATTCAACACATTAGTTAGTTACAAAAACTTTAAATTTTTTCAAAAAATGTTGTCGGGTAGGTCAACCCTACCCGGCCCATTTTGATCTAGAAACAAGTGACCCGTTACCTAACCCACCCATTTTGATCTAGAAATCGCCAGAGAACTACCGGTATTCACGGACACCGATTCCAATTCTTTAACAGAATGTAATGCAGCAATCAAAACAGAAACAGCCTGAAAACAAAAAGCAAAGAAAATAACTATTATAATGATGACCAAGTAAATATACATAGTTAACTAAAGCTCCCTAAAGAAATACTAGACTTGGCAATCTTGACCCAAAGCAGGGGAAATGGGTTGGTTTGGGTAAATAATTTTTGTATTTTAGGTTAAATTGGGCAACACCATAAGATAGAATGGGTTGAATTAGGTAACACCTTAACACATTTTGGGTCAAGATGGGTCGTCTAAAAACTATAAATTTACAATGGGTTCAAACGGGTGACAACGGGTCAATGACATGTTTGGCGAGAAAATCACTTAAGATTACCACCACACACCGCCTCTTGCACCATCACGACACCACCGTCACCGACAGCCGTCGCCGCAACGCCACCAACACCCGCAGAAAAAAATATATCAGATTTTGGTACTTTTCTTTTCTAAGATAACTCATTTCAACCCGAGCCACTTTTTGGTTACAACCCATTCTAATCCGAAGCAAATTGATAGTTTTCTTAAAAACGACCCGTTTTGACCTGAACTCATTTTGGTCATAACCCATCCTGACCCGAACCCATCCTGACCCAAACCCATCCTGACCCGTTACCCAACCCAACCCGCCCCGCCCGTTTAGCCAGGCTTAGAAAATACACAACTATAACGTTCATAACATGGTCACCTCTGGAAAATGTCCTATAGCCAACAAAGCCTGGCGTCCACAATCAGACCTGCAAATCATTTAACCACTCAATATATCATGTAATATGTATAAAGTTTAAAATTATGCAAATGGGAATTAAGTTTGTCGCACCTGGAAATACAACAAAGCTCCCATAAGTTCCATACAAGTTCATCTAAATGCCGTTGTGAGGTAATCAGGCGATCTATCACATTCATCTGAATATAAAAGTCATTAGAACATAAAGAATTAAGAGAACACAGTTTCAACTAACATATGATACTAACCACCCTTAAATGTGTCTTCATAATAATTCCAATTTCACGTGGATGACAAAAGAAACCCTTGGATATCAAGACTGATGCATAACGAAGAGGGATAGATTCTTGCATACTCAAATCAGGTCCTTTTAGGGAATGAATTACAGTGGTTGAGAGCTCAGGGTCAAGCATAAGGAACATTAAACCTGATTAAGCAACAAAATAACAAGAATACAACAATAAGGGGAAAAGGAACATAATATCAGAGATCGAAAATGGATGTGGCTGGTAATGGATCAAATTGGGTTCAGTCAAACACGTAAGTTTTGTATGTCATAAAGGTCTATTCGAACACCTTTTTTCGTAATTATTACTTTTTTATAAATAGTTAGGGTCACACTATGGTTAGAAAAATTATAATACAAATAATCTAATCCTTCTAAATTAAACGATTTAGGATGTTTTATGCATCACCAATGCATTTTAGGGACGACTTTTGACTCACTCGACCCATTTCCTTTTGAGCTAATCTTTTTTTTATAAGTTTTACCAATTTGAGATACAATAAACCAGAAACAATTCTTTTATAAGTAAATGGGTTGAAATTGCCACATGTACATGATAGTAATAACATCATGAGGTATGATTTGACAAACCTGAGCGACAAGAAACAAGTGAAAGAATTATCGATGCAATGTATGACGTGATATCCATAAAGACATCCCTAACATGTCCGACTTCAGATCGTAGTGTAGAAGATGATAAAAGTGCAGCAGATAAAGGTAGAAAACCCCTTTCCTGTAAAGAAAAGATTAAAGTAAAATATCAATAATCTTGAAATATAAACAATGAACAAGAGAGCAGAAACAATAGTTTCTAAGATAAACAAAAAACAGAAAAAAAGAAAAAAAAACTAAAAACATGCAGGTACAATACCTTGAGAAGAAAAAGCAGGTGTAAGTCAATATCCCAATTTGAAAACCGACAATTTGACGAAGTAATTAGCTTGCTAGTATCTTTGTATGACAACAAACCATCTATTTCACCAAGAATAAGTGACCTGCTTATGCTTGCAACTTGAGAAGGATCTTCAACCAGTGGGTTGGAATTTATTAATTTCTGCAGCAACATTTGGTCAAATACATAACAGGTAATCAACAAATGTGCCACCTAAAGTTCATTAAGGTGGATATTGGATAACTAGCTTCGAAATGGAGTATGTGATTAAATAACACAAACAAACAAAGCACACCCAGTAAAATCCCGTTCATAACAGCGTTATTGACAGTGTCTGGGGAGGGTTGGATGAGGTCAAACCTTTCCTCTACCCCAAGGGATAGGAAGGCTGCTCCCAGAGAGACCCCCCGGCTTTCAAAAACCTCTTTTCGTGTACAAGTATATATCATATATCAAAACGCATACAGTATGGTAGTCTAGATATCATAAAATATGACTAAGGTAACAGAGAACATAGCAAACTATAGTAACAACAGATAACAGAACAAAGAGCCATGAACAAAGATGTACACCTAACCCCTTGATTATGTGATTAAATAATCACAATCAAATAATCAACTGTGAGATAGTGTTTGCATGTGCTTCTGTTGTTGGATGTTGTAATGATCATAATATTAATTGTTTGGAGTGTTTGGCAAATTCTGATTGTTAAGTAACTAATAGATAAAGTTACCAAAACAGACTTTCTACTATGTTGTTCGAGTATCCTAACTCAAAATACAACAATCTATTTTTTTTATCATCTAGTAATATATTTTTCCAGAAATTATCAGTTCAATTATTCGTATTGTATATAATTCAGAATTTCTGATAATTGTATTTTTCGGTACTATTATTTACAATAAATAGAGAGAAAATAGGGGTAAATAAGTATCGTAAAATTTCTTAGATTAGTCTGTTTTGTTGCAGCAGGTATGAAACTGATTATTTGACCCCTAAACAGTCAGATGATCACAATCAGAATTGCAATATCCAAACACTACAAACATATCACACGACTTTAAGTTGCAATGATCAGATAATCAGACTCTAATGTGCATCCAAACACCCAAGAGATAGAGGTTTTTAGGTAAGATAGAGCAAAAAAGAATAGCTTAAAACTCACCAAGAGTTTTCTGAGTTGAAGTTTAGCACTTGTAAGCATGTCGATATTGACCGGCATAACTTTACCAGCAGTAGATAAACCTCCCAACACATGTAGTACAGCAAACTGTAAAATCATAAACATAAAAAAATAACAATTCAAAAAAGTTCAAAAAAATAAATAACAAACAAACAACCTCATATCTCGAAGCAACTTCATAAAAGCGTGCACGATGAAGAATATAGGTGGCAAGAGAAGCAACATCATGACGCGGCTTTTGTACCAACAATTTAAGTAACTGATTATAACCGTTACTGGTGCCAATTGGAATCTTATCATCTTCCCGGGGCCACCAATTTAGGAATCCTTCACAACCAATAGAATGTCTAGTAGCCTGCTTGATAACTCCAAGAAGGATTAGTGTAGCAGCACTTGAATGTACTTTTGTGCAGAAAATGTCACTGAGTTGCTTCATGCCCCCACCATTAACAAAGTTGAAGCAGCTTTCTTTATAAGAACATAATAGAAGTGCAGCACTTAGCCACACCATGATAAGCTTGCTCTGAGAAACAAAGCAAAAGTTTAGTAAATGACTGCAACAAGGCATTTAGAATAGATAATACATGAATATTAGACATATGTTGATTTGGGTTAAATTATACCTCTTATGGGTCAAATGGGTGAACTTTAAAAACTTGGTTAAAGATAGAACAGGTCAACTGGGTAAACTTTAGAAACTTGGTTAAAGAAAGAGCGGGTCAAATTGGTTTAATGGTTGGAAGTGACCAGAAGTGTATTAAATAGCTATGTTAAAGAAAATAGATTAGTATTTCAATATTGTGCTTTTAGTAATCAGATTTAATATATTAGCGATTTATGAAACTCGAGAAAAAAGGGACAGTGAAATGCTTGTGGATCAACCCAACCCAATTGAACTTGTTATGCCCCGCATTAGAAATCGCATGTTCTGACCCTAACCGGATTCGGCATGTTACCCTTCTCCCCCGACAATCCATTTTGCTACGTTTAATGCGTATACATAATTATGTTGAGATAAGTAAATAACCTGTGAAAGCTGAGCACCAACGCTATTTTCACAATTATTGAGATCGTTATAGCGTTGTGCTAAAATATCCACCAACTGTTTGGTATCAACTAAATCACCCTCAGACTCGAGAAAAATGTTATTGGTCAAATTTTCAGGCAGTGAATTTTCAGAGTTAGTCAAAAGACCATTAAAGATATCAAGGAGCTCTTTTATGGCTTGATTAAAATCAAAACAAGATTCTTCACGATCAACCAATTCATGATTTCTAGATGCACAGTGCAAGCTTTGAGTTGAATACATGGTTGCTGCAGACACAAGAGAACTAACAACTGTATTCAAAGCATCATATCCAGCATTTGGCATCTCTAGAATCTTGAAAGATAACTGTAAAAACTGTTTTATTTCAACTAATATATCTAACGCAATAGGTTTAAAAGTCAGTGACTTTAACAGAGATATGGGTTCCTCAATGGTTGAATTTATGGGATTTAGTGCAGGTGGGAGGTCCTCAAGGTTGCCCTCAACAATTGACACTGTGTTTGCTAAAGAGGTGTCTAGGTCTACTTCTATGTTGAATTGACCAAGATCTTCCCCTGTATTTCCATATATGACCAAACTAAGGCTCCGGTAACTTCCCCTAACAACCAAATGGCTTGTTACAATAGCCTGAAATAATAAATGTACTTTGGTAAGAACTCAGGAAAATAATAATTAAAGTATTGTAGGCACAACTGTCAAAAGAATTAATATTAAGTACCTCAACTTCAAGGACATTTGAAGATGAAGGAGAGTAGAGAAAAGGCTGGCATAGACGCCTAAACCTTGTTTCTCCTTCACAGTGTACAAAAACCTCTAAAGCAAATGAAGAAGGCGAAGTGGCCCTGTACGGAATGAGAATGGCAATATATACAAGATTTAACATAAACATGAAGCATAAAAGAGTAAAAGGTAATTTTTACATTTTCTTAAATAAAATATATGATCCACTTTATTTTGTAAATCAAGAAACATAGATTCATTTTCAAAAAACATAATATGATTTTGTTTATTTGCCTCCTACTGTCCTACAACAATGTTGGTCCAAATTCTTTTAACGTCAATATCCAGTTGCTCTCAAATTATATAAATCTTTAGTTTTTATAATTAGTATTTATCTTTATATTAGAAGTTCGTGGAGACGCCGGATAAAGGTTGGGGACTATTAGGTGAGTGTATAGGTTGTCAAAGTGGGGATTTAGCTTGACTTAGTTTTGGTATATACTTTCGTTAGGGGACTCTATTCGTACCTTCTAGGGGATTGCTTTTTTTCATGTCTCTTTGCTCCGTTACTCATTACTCATTACTACTTACTACTTTACTTCCCTTACCTTTTGTCCTATCGCTTGTCTACTGTTTACCTTTGGTTTTTATTTGGAGTCGGGGGTCTCATCAAGAGCGGCCTATCTGTCTCTCGGGATAGGTGAAAGGTTTGTCCCCATCCTACCCTCCCCAGACCCTACAAATATTGTTGCTATGTGTGGAATTTTGCAAGGTACATTTATTTGTTTGTTATATCTTATAAAAAATTAACTCATAATTATTTTCACATTACTCATTCTTATTAAACTAATAATATATTTTTCACACTATTTTACATGTATGCCTATTGCAAATAAAATTATCTAAACAGGGATGCATAAGTAACTACAAAATGTTTGATGAGAGCACATAGTACATCCCAAATCTAGAGTAAAATGAAATGCTCGCATGTTTGCACTAATGCTATTAGTCCAGAAAAATATGATCTTGTCTGAGTTTATTAATCTTGTGTAAAATGAAATGCTTGCATGTTTGCACTAATGCTATTAGTCCAGAAAAATATGATCTTGTCTAAGTTTATTAACAGATATGAACGCCTAGGTATCATTATTAGCTGAAGCATAACACCACTATTAAGATTTGAGAGCAATGTAAAAAAGGTAGGTCATGTATGTAGAATACTATACCCCAAAAGTGTTACTGAGGGTGATGATGACGATGAGCTCTGCTCAAGAAACTCACAAGCAGTGACAACAACGGGTTCAGAGAATATCACCTTCAAAAAAGATAACAAACATATGATTGAAAATTTTGATACAACTCTCTTTTGATAATTCTTAATATGCATAATCGCATACCGAATCAATATAGTTCTGTTGTTTTTCTTCAAAAGGGAGATATTACTTTCTTTTGAAAGAGATAGCAAGCTACATTTTATTTCATATATGAATTCCGTATTATCATATAAAGATTAAATCATTCAAGATATAACAAACTATATAAAAACAAAAAGAGTAAAAAAAACTGAGTGTTTGCCTATTAAATACAAATAAGTATGAATTAGGAGGACAAGATACATACCTCATCAACATATTCATCAAGTTGTGCATGAGCAAATGTCTGAGCAAACAACACAGAAGGTTCGGGCCGGCCCATTACTTGTTATTGCATGGAAGTCCTTTTCCCACTGAAAATTTCCTAACAATAAAATCCAAAAAAAAAAATCTTAAGTGAATGCTTAAAAATATCACAACTGAATTCCCTCGGTTCCATAACAAACATCCCAGTATGACATATTGTTGCCAAACATATCATAGTCCACATTGCAAAACAAAATAACTTAAATACATTAGTAAATATAAAGAGCCATCTTCCAAACAAAAAGTTGAAAAAACCATCTTGCCGATAGTTATGCCTTCATCCACTAGAACCAACACAGGGCTATAAATCGTTTGGTAACAAAAACAATGAAGTAGCATTCAAAAGCAAGCCTGAAATTTTCAAACAAATATGTACCGGTTCATAACATGTGTTAATATTTTTGTGCCAGATTTTGCTTTCTAGTTTCTACTACAACTAGAGACTTCAAAAAACTCTTTATTTCAACAACTAAGGGCTATATATCACAACTCCTATTGGAAAAACTGCATTTAACTAACTCACAAAGACAACCTGTGACTCCAACCTCATCATATCTGATTTTGCCCTAGTCCATTGAATTTGATTTAAACAGGATAAAGAACTCTAATCACAATCATATGAAGCGCTCTACATATCAATGAAATAATATATTGTTTCCATGTAACAAAGATATCTCAAAGTTAAATATCAATTCTTACAAATTTTCTAGGTTTCGGGACTGTTGATGGCAGTCGGAAAAGGCAATTGAAGAGGTTGTGTTAGCCTCTTAGGGTTTCAGGCTTCATACGTACAAAAGAATCCGATTGAAGAAGGGGGAAGACAGTACCTGCGATTCAAATTTGGTTGAAGAGAAGGGAGATGGGTTTGATTAGGACTGTGGCGCACACACACTCGATTGGAACCCTGGTTGCATTTTCGTAATTTTGATCTTTAAATTATAACTGGGACTCGTTAGGGTTTTTATTTTTCTGGTTATCAATATTATGCATTTATTTTTTATTTCATTTGTTTCTATATTATTTTCACTAACTTAGAACCGGTATAATACAGACGAGATGAAAAATATCAATACATAAAATTATTAAATCTTTATGTATATATTTTACAGTTATAAAAACGTATTACATATACTAAGGGTAGAAAACAAAATTCAAAATATGTAAAAATTAATATATAATTGAGTTTCGAAATACGTTAATTACTATTTAATTTAATTTGACTTTCATTTACTATTTGATTGAAAATAAAAGTTAAATAATTATATTTCAAAGTTTCTTATAATAAGTGATAATTTATAATAAATATGTTTTATTAGTACAATTAGTATTTTCTTTGAAAATATATTATTATTAAAAAATAAGGTGTATTTAATAAGAGAGAGATGCGAGAAAAAATGATAAGAAATTAATATGAAGGCGACACGTGGCATGAACAAACTTTTCTTTATTAGATAGTATAGATTCTCTCTTCTTTGACTTCCGTTTTACCATCACTAGGCGTGTCTATATTGGAGGCGTGAACCGGGGGAGTGAGCCACCTGACCCTTTCACAGGCGTGGAACACCGCCCCTGGGGTGTGAAAGTGGGTGTGGGAGGGGGGCGTGATTGGAATCACGGGGGAAGGGGCACAACCTACCAAACCAACACACAATCGTATTCTTTCACCTCATAATTTCTTTTTCTTTTTTTTATATTTAATTTGGTTTTTCTCAAATTACTCATGCTCGGTGATTATTTTAAAAAATGAAATACACGGGGTTGTTTTTTTTTTCTGAACATCCAGGTGTAAATTTTAACGAAAACGTGGTTGTTTAAAAAAAAACTATTTTTCGTCACGTAAGTTGTGTTTTAACGTGTTTGGATCGACATTTCAAATGATAAATAATTGTTTTATAAAATAAATATCAATTGTGTATAAAGATTAACAACATGGATTCTGTAATATCCCGAAAATACGTTAACTAATGGATCGGGTAAATGATGAAACGGAGTCTTCTTTAAACAGCTTGGACTTTAAGGCTTTTGCGTAAAGCTGGGTTTATCAAAAGTTAAGGACCTGGTTCGTCGTTATTGTGAAAGTCGAGCTAGAAACGCGTCGAATGAATTAGGAGGGACCGAAGCAAACTTGTGGTGGTTTAAATACCACCTAATGAAAACCCTAGGCCATAATCGCCCTAGGACTTGTATGCGACGGCGAGGAGAGCCGCGGGAGGGAGGAAACAGGTCGGAGGAGGAAGAAGCCGACGGAGAGGGAAGCAGCCCGGCAAACACGGCTTCCGTACGCGTGAGGTAACACTCATATTCACCTATTTTCCTTTTCTTGTTCGTTTACGGTTGTGCATAGGGGCCCGATTAGGGTTTTACCCTTGTTATGGTGATTGGTGGATGGAAACAGCCACCCAAGGGGACGACGGTAGTCACGGGGGGTGATGGTGGTCAGCTGTGGTGGTGGTTACGGATGCAGTAGGAGGCGGCAACGCTGGAGTGGTGTGGTGAGGCGGTTGTGGCGAGTGGCAGCGGTGGAGTACGGCTGAGTTCGGGAGTACTGACGCGGTGGTAAGGTAGAGCCGGAAGCGGGGCTGATGTGACGGTAGTGGTGGAGGTGTTCTACAGCAGCGAACGTCGGAGAAACGGTGGTGATGGTTGGGGTGTTTTGGATACGATGATGGTGGCTCGGCAATGGCAATGCGAGGTGGTGGTGCGTGGTGGTGTCTGGTTAGTGATACTCGGTGGATGAGAATGAAGCGGTTAGGGTTTTGGCACAATGAAGATGACGATGGTGACAGGTAGCGTGAGGGTGCATGAAGTGGAGACGAACGATGGTGAGGGTCCGACAAGGGTTTTCCCTTTTTGCTCGAGTACATGTGTAGTCGTGGGGCTAGGGCTTTTGCATGGCCACGTGTACATGCATGCATGGGACGGGACCCGGTTCGGGTATTCGGTTTCTAAACTGGTCGAATACGATCCGGTTTGTGTGAGCACATGGAATTAGGGTTTCGTGGAAAGAAAGGACGAGCTGACGAGACGACGTTAGGATTTAATTTTATATAATTATACGACGTATGTGTAGAACGTATTCTGATCATGTGATCGTACGTTTGGCAGGTTCAGGATTTGAGCGAGTGGTCGGGGTGTAAAGCAAGGATTGGGATTCAGCGTAACCTGTGAGTTTCTAATCCCCTACGTTTTAAACGTTTTACTGACCTTGGGGCTATCGTACATACTTACAAGAGATGTTTATTATATTAATCGTGTTAAGAGTTTTGGGTTAAACCCGATGAGTTTGTAGACTAAAACATTTATTAACGAGGCTGAGGGACTATGTGATGTCCTTGTGATTACGTGAGTTAGGGATAAATGATTTGTTGATGTGTGTCGTGTTATGAGTTGGTCGGGTGAGTCGGATATGAGTTAGACATTTATGGGTATATGTAGGGTGCATTATCCTAAGTAAAGATGTGGGGTGCATGCTTAACTAATGAGTCATGTGATTGCTAGTATGTTGTTATGTGCTATGTGTTTGTCGGTTTTGTGTTTGCATCGTTGACTTTGTGACATGACAAACGGGATTATGGAGGACGAGGTCCTTAGGGAGGTCACCAAAGGTGAAGATGTCCAACATGACAGAGATGAGCTCGGGGTGTGTTCGAAAGTCCTGACGATGGTGATTGTGACGAAGTATGTGTTTGTGTGCATTTATGATTTGATTTAATTGCATGCAAGTGTTGATTTATATTTAATGAGCTGAGTTGACATGGTTGTGGTGTTAAGCATTAGATTGACCGTTGTGTCGAGATGGTGTCAATGTGTTTACAACTGTTGTGTCAGTTGACTTGTGAGAGTCTTGGTTAAGGAAAGTTAAGTCGATATCTAGGGGTTGGTTGTATTAACCGGGTTTCGGGTTAATATGTGTGGTAGATTACGAGTTATTAGTGTAGTAAGCTCGATCTATGTCGGTGAGACTTACTGGGCTATAATTATGGAATGAGACTTGGGTAGTGAACTTTTATGGGATGTCGTAAGATAACAGGGGTTACCTATATGTCAACAAATCAAAAAACTATTTTATAAGGACCGGGATGTCATGAGTGGAGATAAATAATATTTCTGATGAGATGATTTATACTTAAATTAAACTATTATAACTCACTCAGCGTAGCTGACTTTGTGTGTACGTTAGGTTGTTATGCATGTGAGATTCGTGGGCAACGTATCTTGGTTTGGGAGCGATGCTACTCGGGTTGGTGTGCATGCATTCAAGATGTAAGGTTTATGTAACATCCCAAAAATCCGTTAATTAATGAATCAGGTTAATGAGGGATCCGAATTCTCTTTTTAACGACTTTGAACTATAAAGATTTCATGTAAGGCTTGATATATCAGAGTGAGAGGACCCGGTTGGTCGTTATTTAAGAAGTTCGGTTAAGAAACACGTTGGACGTATTAGGAGGGACCCGAAACGAAACTCCTAAGTGGTATTTAACCCACCTTAAAGCGCAACCCTAGGCCATTCGGCTAGGGCTTTTGCGACGGCAGAAAGAGACGAAAGAGAGGAGAACGACGGCGGTGGTCCTACGGCGGCGTCTAGCTAAGGGAACTCCATTACGAATAAGGTAACTCTCGTATTCCATTCTTTCGCTTCACTATTTTGGTTTAGCATGAAGACCCGATTAGGGTTTTGGTTTAGTTTGGTTCTTGTTCTAGATGATCGGAGAAGAGGACAGGGATGAGGCGATGAGTGTGATGGCCGACTGAGGTGGTGGTAACATGTGATGGTGACGACGGCTGTGGAGAAGGTACAACGGTGCGAGGCGGAGGGAGACGAGGGTGTTGCTCGGCTTGGACAGACGACGAGGATAGAGGGAGTAATGAAGACGATGTTTACCGTGGGGATGACTTGAGTGCAGGGCTACGGCAATGGTGGCTCGGCTATGGCAGGGCAAGGTGTTGATGCCGGGTGGTGGGCGATGGCTACCAGCGAATGCGGGGTGGTGGTGCTTCCGACGGTGAACGGCCGAATGTGGCAGTGGTGATAGTTCCGGTGATAAAGAGAATTCGGCTGGAGTGTGGCGTAACGAGGATGATGATGGAAACGAAGACGACGGTACAACGGCGTGCAGTGGTGGAATGGGAATGCGACGAGCATGGTGTTAGCCGATTAGGGTTCCTGCATGGCATGCATGTATGCATGGAAATCTGGCTCGCGCTCGCGTGTTTATGGAGATAGGGTTTGCATGGTCACGTGTACGTGCGTGTATGGAAGCTTAGGCTCGGGCAAACGAGTCCTAAGCGGGTCGAGATCAAGGTATTACGTAAACCCGGGAGACTAGGGTTTTTCGGAGAAAGAAGGACTCGCAAGGAAGTCGGTGTTGGGACTTTTTTTTTATGTATACGTTATTCGATGTACGGATTGAACATATTCTGATATGTAATCATACACTTTACAGGTTTGTATTTCGGGCGTGAACGAGCGGGTTACAGAGCAAGGATTTGGATCTGCCTCTCAACCGGTGAGTTTCTAATCCCCTTCTTTCAAACGTTTTACTGTTTTTGGGGCTATCGTACATACTTTCAAGACATGTTTTATTACATTAAATGTGTATCGATCTTTGGGGTCTAACCCGATGAGTTTACGAATTTAAGTATTTAAATACCGGGCTAAGGGACTATGCGTAGTCCTTAAGATGTGTAGGTTAAAGGTGGGTATATGGTCGTGGGTCGTATAGTGACCTAATAGGGGTGGGTCATATAGTGACCTAATAGGGGTGAGTCGGGATTGTATTTACAGGTCATACGGGTACGACTAGGAGGTGTCACAATGTGTGCATGTACGTAGTATGTGCTTAGATAACTAGACATAGTAATTGTATGTGTGTTGCTATAGTAGCAGTGTATTGTGTTATGTGTTAGTCGGGGTGGATCGGTATATGAGCTAAACGCTTATGAATACATGTATGATACCTTATCCTAGTGTTATGTGTGAGGTGCAGGTACAGCTAATGAGTCATGTACATAGAGTATGGTGTTATGTGCTTATACATGTGTTGTGCATATTGTGTCGTTGTCCTTGTGACACAGCGGGTATTGTGTTTGCATGGTTGTCTTTATGACACGCAAACGGGATTGTGGAGGACTAATTCCTTTGGGAGGTCATCAAAGGTGGCAAGTTCTGAGCAGGTTAACGATGAGCTCGGGGTGTGTCGAACGCCCTGACGAGGGTGCAGTAATGAGGTACGTGTTTGTGTGCTTATATATTTGTGTTAAATTGCATACAAGAGTTAAGTTATATTTATTGTGCATGAGATAGTATTAATGTGGGGAGTAGAGTTATATTTACCGTTGTGTCAGGATTGTGATGTGGTGTTTACAACTGTTATGTCAGTTGATTTGTGAGAGTCTTGGTTAGGGCTGGTTAAGCCGGTGTCTAGAGGGTGGTTAAGATAACCAGTGTGTGGTTAACATGTGTGGTAAACTTTAAGTTGTCAGAGTGGTAAGTTCGATCCATGTCGGAGAAACTTACTAGTTTAATAAGATGGGGTGTGTTTGGAGTGGTGAATGCTTTGGGGTTATTGTAAGATAACGGGGGTTATCTATCTATTAATAAATGATAAATCTACTTTCTAAAGACCAGAGGGTCTTGAGTGGAAATAAATATTTAATGAGACGAGTTGGCTTTTGTTTAAATTAAACTATTAGAACTCACTCAGCGTAGCTGACTTTGTGTGTACGTTAGATTGTGTTGCAGGTGAGTTGTGGAGTCGACATATCTTGGCTTGGGAACGGTGCTACTCGGTTTGGTGTGCAGACATTCGTGAGGTAAGCTTAATAACATTAATGACTTTAAAGAGCAATAATTAATTTAGAAAGACTTTCGCTGTACGTTTGTTAAATAAAACAAGTACTTTTAAAGGGTATAACCTGTTATGAGGACCAACTGTAGGGTGCCTGGTTCGGGGCCTTACAGTTTATAACGTTAATGAGTAAAACAAATAAGCTATTTTTACTAAGACTTCCGTTGTTGTTTGTTGATTAAGACGAGCACTTTTAAAGAAAATACCCAGTGATGAGAACCAATTGTAGGGTGCCGGTTTAGGGCCTTACAGAATCAAAAAATTCACTCATTAATGTTGGGCGTGAAACCATTACGTAGCTTAGTGATTATGTCAAGTGATTGCCCATATGCTGATGTGGACGTGACGTGGCAGAGCGTGAATCATTTGGGCGTTAAACCACTACGAACGGCCGCCACATCAACATGGTGCAATCACTAAACCAAATCATTAATGTGCGTAGTGGTTTCACTATCAACACACAAATATATACACATATACACATAACACACACATGGAGCCCCTTCCCTCATGATTCCTCTCACGCCTGATGCCCCACGCCCCCAATCACCCCTATGGAGGACGACGTTTCGCGCCCGTGAAGGAGTTAGGTGGCTCACGCCATCACTACGGATAGTCTAAGTTCAACACAACAAAAAATCTAATTTCTAATAAATAATCATTGTCTTTTCTCCCCCTTCTTCGTGTGTTTATTTGAATATTTTTTTAATAACCTATGAACCCCAACATTGTTCATAAAATGGTTTTTGTTTTTATGATCTTGATATTGTTCGCATCGTCGACTGACTTGGAAATAGTAGGTTATCAATGGTCATGGGCAAAAATGTAAATCACACAATGGACATTAACACCAACCAATATTAGGGGTGAGCAACAACTGAACCGTTAACCGAAATCGAACCGAAAACCGACGAAACTGAACCGAAAATCGATTAACCAAAAACCGAAGATCGGTTATCGGTTTTTTTTGTACCCTCGGTTAACCGAAATTAACCGAACCATCCATATTTTCATATATTTCTAGCTTTTATACCTCCATTTCATGTTTTATACATTCATTTCATGTATTTATACATCTATTTCATGTATTTATACATCAATTTTATGTATTTATACCTCCATTTTATGTATTTATATCTTCATTTCATGCATTGCTAAACAAAAATTACAGCCGAAGTTTAGTTTTGGTTGTTAACCAAAATTAACCGAACCGAAAATCGACAACTAACCGAATAAACCGAATCGATTAACCGAAAACCGATCGGTTAATAAAATAGATTAACCGATGACTTCGGTTTCGGATTTGGTTAAGGCTAATAACCGAACCGAACCGTGCACACCCTAACCAATATTAAGAAAAGATAATACAAAGACTTTTAATTGAATGTTGAAATGATAAGTAATAGTTTCAAGCACGTTTTACTTAGATTTTTAACTTTATCCAATGCCAAATAATCAAATATATGTATCGTGTATGACTATAGAGAATTTGCATAATCACATTGCAGGATCTCATATACCAAACTATTTGATAATTCAAGAACACTAAGGGAGGTTGTTGTTTAATGGAATTGAAGATGGGATTTCACCATTAAGGTAATTAGAGCTAAATTGTGCATCTGTGTGATGTGGGACACTAAAAAAAATAAAAAAACAAACAAGTGAATGATTAAAAAGAAGATAGATTCGTTTGGTACCTTATTCATGAATCGAAATTTCCTCAGTTCCTCAAATTTTTGAATACTCTGGATGGTCGCACAAAAGTTTTGGTGTTCTTGATGGTTGCACAATTGATGGAGCGAGAGAGACGAGCGGCTTGGTAGACTAATCGATTAGGATTTCTTTGTGTTTTGAAAATAGGCAAGTAGAGTTTAAGGGACCTGACCTGTACATGGAAATAGAAAGAAAAATAAATAAATAAACAAGATAATCACCTAACCTATGACTCAAACAAGAAGATAGATTTGATTGGTACCTTATTCATGAATCGAAACTTCCTCGGTTCCTCGACAATTTGAAATACTCTGGATGGTTGCACAAAAGTTTTGGTTGCACAATTGATGGAGCGAGAGAGACGAGAGGCTTGGTAGACTAATCAATTAGGATTTTTGTGTGTTTTGAAAAGAGGCGAGCAGAGTTTAAGGGCCCTGACCTGTACATGGAAAGAAAAAGAAAAATAAATAAACAAGAAAATCACCTAACATATGATTCAAACCTTTGACCTACAATTAACTTTTTTATAATAGTCTTAATTGAATTCTAGTATACTCCAACCTAAATCTACTCCATGTCTCAAGTGAGACTAGAACCCAACATTAATTGGGTGAGTGACATACACCTTTATCATTAGGCTAGTGTCAGTGGTTGTTGACTTGCAATTAACTAACATGGGGGTTTACCACTAAGCCACTAAACAATTCTATCTTTATTCTCCACCTCACTTTTATTGTGTCACTTTAAAAAAATGTCATTCGAAATTCTATAATTATTTGGTGGATTCGACACCTATCAAGAAGAGTGTTGAAAGTCGGAATAAAGGCCACATCTTAAGCTTTGGGACCATTAATTATCCCTATTATACCATGACCGGTGATGCATACTTCCAATACTAAAAGGTCCTCATCCAAGGTATGCAATTATTTCATGTAATGTAATTATTATATCGCCAATAGATTACTTACCACATGTATATTGTTTGTTTTTTTTTGAACAACCAAGAAAATCACCCTATATATTTCCACCAGAGCCAGCCAGAAGCTAACAAAAACACAACAGTACATCCGCCAAACGTAGAAAAAAAACACAGTCAAAACAGGAAATACTAAAACCACCGAGATACTAAAAAAGATGATGAAATTCTCCACAGGATTATCCAAGAGCTACCTTGTCGAAACTCTTCCATTGTTCCCACGTCAGATTCAGCATTTTTGACCTGTTTCTAACCCATAAAAATCCTTGCACCTTTATCTCCTCCACTGTATATTGTTTGTAGATTGTTGTCTTAAAATAAAATTTGGAAGCGGTGGAGTAACAGGACGCGACACGAGACATGAAGCATCGTGTCTGTAATCCATAGCAAAATGCATTACCTACGCCATGTTTTCCGACAAAGTATCACCAATGTATTTACCGACGATACTCACCATCACGAGGGATTTTTTATGGATCTGCCCGTCATTAAAAATCTTCTGTTTTATAGTAGTGAAGCCATTAAACTGTTTTATAGTGGTGAAGCCATTAAATTAATATTTGTTATAATTCATTAACAATGTAATGGATATAATTAAAGCAAGTGCAATGTAATGTATCACACAAAATAATGTTTATTTAAAAAAATGATAATGACGGCATTTATATTAAAATTAAAACTCGACAAGCTTCAAACTTCAATTACGTTTTATTAAAATACATATTTTGGATACTCGACATTAACTAATGTCATGATAACTCATAACAAAATGTAATATTCATTTTATATTTGGTAATTTGCAACAATAAATACGAAATATATCCCATGCATGTGGAAGTCTGCCTATATAGTATAGAAAGGTCAAACATTTTTTTGATAAATTCACAAATAATCATATTTTATTTTTAAGGTAAAGAAAATGATGAGAAAAGGAGGATATATAAATTCCTCACTAGTATTGATACAAACCAAGGTGGAAGAGTTTATTTACCAAAGCTAAACGTTGTGGAACATTTAATAAAACATATGGATAAGGATTTGCAATCATCAGTAAAGAGAGGACGTGATCTTGAAGTTGTTTTGCAAATTCCTAGAGATGGAAGCGTTCGCAATGTACGATTTGGATTTGAAAAGCAGGGATATCATTTCAAAGATTTCTATCCACAAATTATGGATTAAAAAAAAGGAGATTATGTTGAATTTGAACCTTCTTTAGGTGTACTCGGTGAACAAATAACTATGAGATTAAATTTTACCCATGTAGAGCAATGAAGGTGATCTATCAACAAAATTAAAGTGGGCCGCTAGTATATGAAAAAGTCATTATATATATATATATATATATATATATATATATATACTAGCTTAGAACTCGTGTAATATGCACGGGTGAAAACTATCAATATATAAAATTCTTAAATTTTTATGTATATATTTTATAGTTGTAAAAATGATATATACTAAGGATAAAAAGTAAAATTCAAAATATATAAAAATTAATATATAATTAGGTTTCGAAAATACGTTAATTACTATATAATATAATTTGACTTTTATTTACTATTTGATTGAAAATAAAAGTTACATAATTAAATTTCAAAGTTTCTTATAATATGGAATAATTTAAAATAAATGTGTTTTATTAGTATAATTAGTATTTTATTTAAAAATATATTATGATTAAAAGATAGAGGTGTATTTAATAAGAGAGAGAGACGGGAAAAAAATGATGAGAATGAATATGGAGGCGACGCGTCGCATGAAAAAACGTTTATTTATTATATAGTATAGATTAAATTAAATATATATACATTTGTTGGAACTGTTTTTATTGATGTAAGATTATACATATACATATATATTATATATATATAGGGGAAGATCACGAGAAAACTCCTTTTTGGGAAGGGAACCAAGAAACTCCTCATTAATGACATTTTTGTAATTAATTGCACATTTTTTGTAAGGTAAAAAAAAAATCCTTAAAAAAAATAAAAAATATATATAAAAAATAATAAAACAAAAAACTAAAAAACCAAAATGTTTCTCTCGTTTGCCTTGTTTCATAAAAAAAACTCAAAAAAGTAGTCGATTTAGCTTTAAGATTAAGTTTTTTGGATTAATTTAGCTTTTAGGGTTAAGTTTTTAGGTTATGTTTTTGGAGGTGGGGGTGGATGAGGGGGGTTTAGGTTTTCAGTGGTGGGGATGAGAGGTTTAGGTTTTTGGAGTGTATGAGAGTGTTAAGATTTTGAAAATATATATAATGATAGTATAATTACAAAAATACCGATACGTGGGCCTCAGTTGAAGGTCATGGAAGTCGGGCTACTTCTAGAAGCCCACTACCGGTCCATTAAAACACGCAAACGAACGACTTACAGGCACATGAAACCCAACTATACCAACCCTCTTTCTCGCTCTCGCCCTATTATATCACATCTCAAAATCTAGGGTTTTTGTGACGCGGCTGCAATCGACCATGGGAAGAAGTAAGTTCATCCTTTTTTATTGTAATGTTCAATTGATTAGAATTCATAGCATGTTATCAGATGCAACTGGTGTTTATCATCGTTTCGTGTATCGTGATTTGCGGTTTATTATTCGTTCACGAGATTAGGGTTTGTTTTGAGCTTGAAATGTTAGTTTTCAGATAAATCATTTGGTGAAATCTTGCCTACCACCATCTAACTAATTGGTGAGCATGAGTCGGTTAGTTTGTTTTGAGCTTGAAATGTTTATTTCGTTTTTATGCTCACACCTAGATTGGACAATCTGACGTAGGAAATATGTTATTGTTAGTTGTTCTCGATGAGGATACTGCTAAGTGTATATGGTTTTGTAGTTTTGTAGTTTTGTATTATAATCGATTGGTTTCGAAGGTTTTGCTTTCTATTCGGTTTTTGTTTTTGTTGATCTTAACTGTGTATGATTGAATCTATGATGTAATATTTGGTTTTATGGTTCAGGACCTGCGAGGTGTTACCGCCAGATCAAGAACAAGCCATACCCAAAGTCCCGATACTGTCGTGGTGTACCTGATCCAAAGATCAGGATTTATGATGTTGGAATGAAGAAAAAAGGAGTTGATGAATTTCCTTTCTGTGTTCATCTGGTAAGTTGGGAAAAAGAAAACGTATCGAGTGAAGCACTGGAAGCAGCGCGTATTGCGTGCAACAAGTACATGACTAAGTTTGCAGGAAAAGATGCTTTCCATTTGAGGGTTAGGGTTCACCCTTTCCATGTTCTTCGTATCAACAAGATGTTGTCATGTGCTGGAGCTGATAGGCTCCAAACTGGCATGAGGGGTGCTTTTGGTAAACCACAGGGTGTTTGTGCTCGTGTTAGCATTGGTCAGGTTCTTCTCTCAGTTAGGTGCAAAGACGGTAACAGTCAGCATGCTCAGGAGGCTCTTCGTCGTGCTAAATTCAAGTTCCCGGGTCGTCAAAAGATTATTGTCAGCAGGAAGTGGTATGAGATTTAAATCATAATTTTTTTATGTTTTTTTTTGTTTTTAACTGAATAAAATGGTTACAATCTTTATCTGGTTATTTCAGGGGATTCACCAAGTTCAGTCGTACAGACTATCTTCAGTGGAAGTCTGAGAACCGTATCGTTTCTGATGGTGTCAATGCTAAGGTAAAATTTTTTTTTGTCATATTTAGATAACTGGAAATGATGCACAAGTATTTGGATACCTACAAATGATAATCATGTTTAATGTAATGCAACAGCTTCTGGGATGCCATGGACCTCTTGCGAACCGTCAACCTGGAAGAGCTTTCTTAGACGCGGTTGCTTAATTGCACTATGTTCATCAGAAACATCCCAACAGCAAACATTGTAGTTGAATTTTGTCTTGGTTCTTGTTTTTTTATTATTTATTGCATTTCCTTCTTCAGTTATGATTGGGATACTTCAATGTATTGAAGCACGACTTTTTGATATTGAACCTGAATGCATTGTGTTTTGATTCATTTACTTTGTGATCTTGTGGTTTTTCTGCTATATTTCTACTTAAAACTTGCATTAGGTCACCTCAAAAGCACCAAGCAGCAATGTTTTGCTGTTTCTCAAAGCGATTTAAGCGTTTTGAGTACTCCTGGCAAAGTGGGTGAGCATACATACTTGGTTCGAGTCAAACTGCATTTGCTTTGGCTCTATCCAAAATGAATACTGGTCGAAATAAATCGCTCCAAATTAGTTTGAAATAAGCTTGTAAAATTTTTGAAACTAGCCAAGCTGAGCATGTTTGTTAAAATAAAATTTCAAACGAGGTTCTTGCATTATGTATTTGCTAGTTTATGTTGATGATTTGATCTTAACTAGCAATCAAGAACATGTCATTTCGTCATTCATCTCGGTTAAACCTTGAGTTTGCAATAAAAGATATTGGAGATCGCAATTATTTTCTTGCCTTTGAGGTGACTTACACAGTCCAAGTACGCCTGTGACATTCTTGACATGGTTGATTTGCTTGACTCAATCTGTGCATACACCATTAGCTCCTCATGAAACTTTCATTACCACCGGTGAACCTTTTAAGGATCCGGCTCTCAATTGTTCACTTGTTGGAGCATTGCAGTACCTAACTATTACTCGACCAGTTCTCTCGTATACAGTCAATCAGATTGGTCAGTTTTTACAAGCACCCGCTATTTCTCATTTTCAACGTGTCAAGCGAATTCTAAATTCTTCGCTATGTTAAAGACACTTGCTTTTGGTCTACTGTTTCTCAAGCCCAACAATATTGTATTTTTGGTTATTCTGATGTTGACTGGGCTCAATGCATTGAGACCCGTAGATCCACTTATGGATATTCCATCTTTCTTGGTGGAAACTTAGTCTCATAGAGCGCCAAGAAACAACCGATTGTGTCTCGTTCTAACTGTGAATTCGAGTATCGAGCCATGACTAACACAACAGTTGAAATTGTTTGGATAACTCATTTGCTACGAGAGCTTCATGCTTTGCCTCCTGATCGTCCTACATTATTATTTGACATTCGAAGTGACATTTTTCTCACTCAGAATCCAGTCTCTCATAAAAGAGCTAAATAAATTGATCTGGATTATCACTTTATTCGAGAGCTTGTGTCTTCTGGTAAGTTATACACTAAGTTTATTCCGACCAACCTACAGGTGGCTGACATCTTCACAAACAGTCTGCCTCGGCCTCAGTTTGAATTCTTTCGAGTTTCGAGCTATGCTTCGTCTCATACCGTCACCGTTTCGCTTGAAGGGGTGTATTAGAGTTAATTTAGTATCTTGATTTATTTTGTACTACGTTAAAATCTCTTGTATTACACGTGTTGAATAAATAAAATGTTATATATTTAGTAATAAAAAAGTTATACTTTTAAAAACCCATGTATTGAATAAACCGGTGTATTACATCGGTTGAATAAAATATAATGTAATTTGTTAACACACACATTCGTCAAGATATGTTTTTGAAAAATGTAATTTGTCGTGACAGTTATAAGCTCTGTTAAGTTAGTTTTTAAATTTTTTCAACTGAGTATTAATTTTTTTATTTAATTGATTAATGTTAATTCATATTAAATTCATTTGATTGATGATATAATAACAATTTATAATTAAATAATAAGTATCCGTAATTAGATTTATATTAAAAAAATCGTTTAATATCATTATTCAATAGAATAGACATTTTTAAAAAATAACTTACACCCGTTAAACGGGTCCAGATTTAATGAAGTGAAATTTTGAGTGTTAAAAAACGTTAGCTTAATACCTTTTTATTTGTTTAAGACGATGTGTATGTGTATTTAAAATGGTTAAAATTGATGAAGTGATATTCCATCCCACTAAAAGAGTCTACATGACATTCATGTAAAGACAAAGTTACGTACATAGCCTTTATAAAAAGTAATGATTTTGTTACTACCAGCGTTTTTAAAACAAGTTAATACACACATGTATTTATTTTTTAAATTTCAGTGACTTTAATATGCCAAAATTGTGTTATTAGACTTTTTATATTAATTTTTAGGAAAATTGAATTTTAATAATTCAAACTTTGACCTATTGACCGATAATAATCCAACTTAAGGCCATCTGTAGTGGTTTCACATTCACGCCCGCCGCGTCACCGCCACATCAACATGGGGCAATCACTAAACCAAATCACTAAGTTACGTTGTGGTTTCACTATCTCCACACACACACACACACAGACACACACCCCTTAACCCATAATTTCCCTCAAGCCAAGCCCCTCACACCCCATTCATGCTTTAGGGGGGCCAAGCCAAAATCGTTTTCGCTCATAGTGATGATTATGAATAAAATGTGGAAACATACACGCGAAATTTAGTGAAAATCAAATGTAAATCAGGTTTTAATCTATGATAATTATGTTATTAGAATTGTGTTTGACAACGAAAGTAAAAATATGAAGTGTTATTAGTCAGATTACTAGTATGAATTATTATCAGACAACGTATAATAGCTTGTATTATTAAAATGTAAACTTGTACACATACGCTCACAAGTTGTACATTTGTATGTAGTTCACTCCTTGAAGACCTGTCCCTAACTATAGCTCAAAAAAGGATCACATTCATTAACAGGAGTTTTTGAGTGACACTCTTTCTCTCTCACACACACAACACACACATACTGCGTGCTATTCGCATGCGCAGGCAAATCTCACTCCATTTCGTCTGAAATTTGAGAATTCAGATTCAATTTCAGCTTTTCGTAACAAATTTGACGTAAATCTACAGGTAAACAGAATGCAAAACGCTTGTTGATTGGAGACGAGACTACGAGAGTGTTCCAGCTGAATGATTTCTGTTTTCGGATTGGATTCGTTATTGTTTCGTGAAGAAATTTCGATCGGAAAACTTAATTAGATTGAAGCTTTGATGAAGACGACTAAGCTACACAGCAAACGATTTTCGCAATGTTCGAAGGTGCGGTAATGTAGTTTTGTTCGTCGGAAATTCATCTCCTTGTTGCAAATCTGACGTCAGAAATACTTGGATGCAACCTGTGAGGTAAATTTATACTCCTGAAACGTTCGTTTGATGAATGCAATTTACAATTCAGGCATGTTAGGTTGAAATGTGTGTTTAATTTTGTCTGGTGATGAAGTTCACCATATGCGATATAATTTAGCGATTTAGGGCAATTTACGGAACTGCTAAGCAAATTACAGTTTAATTCATCAATTTGTGTATCCAGGTTGATTCTGCTGATTGTCAATTTGTTTCAAGGTAGAATTCCATAGGATTAATTTGTATGCAATGGCTAGAAGTTTGGGTAATTATTCTGCATGCAGCTAGGGCACACAATATATGATCCACGGGCGACTTACACTTGTTGAATATTTGGATTTTCTCTTACTGTTTAAGAATTAGGTTAGAATTTGGTATGTTTTGTGCTTTACTGTGTTGTAGGGACTGATATGAACACATGAAATTTAGTAGCTGAACTGAAAGTTAAAGGAGTTTTATTTATATTTACCGAGGCTGTAGTGTCAAAGTTTTTATGCCTATTGCCTTTGGCTTCACTATTCCATATTTGCTACTCTTTCCGCTTCTTGCTCATTCATTTTTCTTGGTCAGTCTGGAGAAATGAGTTGCAATATGATAATAAATCATCCTGGTTAATTGCACACCAATTTATATTGTATTTTATGAGTTCTTAGTTCAATTGGCAAGACACCAGAATTCTGGTCATGTTGTGCACACATGATCAGCCCACTACTCCTGCATTATGTTACAGTAATAATAGGAATAAGGGACTCAAGTGTCCGAGGGTCTGTAATGGAAATAGTTTTAACTTAATGACTTAACAGATTGCTAAAGGTAGTTAGGGACAGTTGATTGTAATCAGAATGGTACTTAAACGATGGAAGGAAAATAATAGAGACAGCTTGATGTTGAATACTTCTTTTCCTCTGAACTTCTTCTCCATCTATCCCTATTTGTCTATTTGGTTCATAACACATTATGTCCCTGGCACTCTGGCATTGAGCTTTCTTTTGATTTGGTTTGTAATTTAGTTTTGATACAATAAATGTGTGTGTAAACCCTAGCACTCTGGCAGTGAGCTTTCCTATACGAATAACTATTTAGGTGCATTTGGTTTGCATTCAGGAATTTCTTTGAGTACAGATTTGATAGTTGGGAGAATGAGATTGAAACCCACCCTTGACCCTCCTCCTTGGGAGATTCTCATATATTTGGGAATTATTTACATTTTTCATTCTCATTTTCTTACACTAAACAAACCATATTACTATCATTCCTATTCTCTTAAACCAAACACTCCCTTAGATACTCTTGGTGTATCTAAATTTTATAATAAAAATACGTATAAGGCAGGGATTTTCATCATTGCTAGAATCATGCAGTGATGGTTGGAAGTAATATTCTTTATTTCTTTGGAATAAAAGGATGTAACCTCACATCATAATTTACATAGATGCTGTGCTTAACTAGCTCTCTAAGATACTTACACTATGTTCAATAACTTGCTGCATCTAATGAACATCTTTACTGGTGTTCTTCTATTTTGTCATACCTTTTGATGCTTACAAACCAGTTTACTTTATTTTCTTTTTGCCATTATTTTTCAAATTAATTCAAAGTAGTGCTTGATGTGCATATCATCTAACTTTGTTCTTTTTTGGACTGAACCAGGAAAATCATATTCCTTGCATCACCATCAACTTCCTACATGTGAATATTAATATTTCCTCATGAAACTCTGCTCTCCTGTACCACTTCATTCCATCCTTGTCATACTTTCCCTATTTTCTCCAGTGTTTGCTGACTTGGACTCAGATAAACGAACTCTTCTAGCATTTGCTAATGCTGTACCCCATGGTACAAAGCTCGACTGGAGCAATGATACTGATATATGTACATCCTGGCTAGGAATCTTCTGTTCTTCTAATGGGGCCCATGTGTCTGGTATTCGACTTCCTGCAATTGGACTCACAGGCCCCATTCCACCCAACACTCTTGGAAAACTGGAATCATTAGAGGTTCTTAGCCTTAGATTGAATCGACTCACGGGAACTTTACCATATGATATTCTCTCTCATCCTTCCCTCCATCGCCTTTTTCTTCAACATAATAGCTTTTCTGGTAACATTCCCGCCTCTTTTCCTCCTCAAATGAACGTATTGGATCTCTCGTTTAATTCATTCACCGGAAAAATCCCAGAATCAATCCAGAATTTGACTCGGTTGACCAGTTTAAACCTCAAAAACAACTCACTTTCTGGTTCTATTCCTAATATCAGATTCTCAAGACTCAAACACTTGAACATTAGCTACAATCATCTCAATGGTTCTATTCCCCTTTCCTTTCAAAATTTTTCAAATTCATCATTTATAGGGAATTCTTTCTTATGTGGACTACCTTTAAATCCTTGTTCACCAATCCTCTCTCCTCCTCCTCCTCCTCCTCCTCATCCTCCTGCAGCCACCAACCGCCAAAAGAAAAGTTCAAAGAAGCTTCCGTTATGGGCTATAATCGCCATAGCAGTTGGAGGTGGTGTTGCTATTATATTGTTAGGCTTTATATTATTCTTCTGTTGTTTGAAGAAAAAGAGAAGGAATGTAAATGGAAATAGGAAGTCTTCTATTGGTCAAAGGAGTGAGAAACCTAGGGAAGAATTTGGTGGCGAAGTGCAAGAAACTGAAAATAACAAGGTGCTTTTCTTTGAAGGTTGTTTTCATAACTTTGATCTTGAGGATTTATTACGGGCGTCTGCTGAGGTGCTTGGAAAGGGTAGTTTTGGAACATCATATAAAGCGACTTTGGAGGAGTCGGTAACTGTGGTTGTAAAAAGGTTGAAAGATGTAGTTGTGGGTAAGAAAGAGTTTGAACAGCAAATGGAGATTATAGGGAGAGTTGAACCACATCCGAATGTTGTACCTCTTCGTGCTTATTATTACTCGAAAGATGAAAAGCTACTCGTTTATGATTTTTTCCCAATTGGCAGCCTGTTGACACTCTTGCATGGTATGTTATTTTCATGTTTTTCATCCCTTTTACCCTTCCTTCATGTGTTCTTAAGACATCATAGTAGATGTGGCAATATGGGTTGGTCAGTCCGGTTGGGTGACACGTTGAAATAGATTGCTTTTAGTACAGGTTGGGTTGGGTTGCCCCACAGCCTTTTTTTGTCCATTTATTATAAACAGTTAATGCAGTAAGTGTGATCTCGAAAACTATTTTATCACAATAATCTAAATCTTTTAAAATATTGAGATTTAGGAGCATGTAAGCATATAAAATACAGTTTGGGTGACTTTTAGCCCGTTCAAACCGTTTTCCTTTTAGCCAAGTAAGTTGAAATATGCTGATTCTTACCTCTAGATATGGTTTCCCTTAACCAGAGGTGACAATGGTTCCCACTTATGAAAGTGTTGATTCAGGTTATACGTAGGTTATGTCTTATCTCTAACGGGTAAAGTGAGAAATAATAGCCGAAAAGAAAATAAGTCAAATGAGTAAAACGGGTCAAAAGTAACCCAGAGTGTTTCTTGAGGCAGAGAACTAGAATTTTATAATTTTCTTAACATATTTTACACCATAATAAAATTTTATACTTCTTTTTGGAGAAATAATATATCGGGTCAATCCAATCCAACCCCTGTTATGTTTTGATCAGCTAGTTACCGTAGAATAAGGTTGGTTTGCAACCCTTTGTCCATGAGTCCATCTACTTATAAACTTCAGTGATATCACAGGAAACAGAGGTCCTGATAGAACTCCGGTTAACTGGGAAACCAGAGTCAGAATCGCCCTCGGAACTGCACGCGGTATCGCCCATATCCACGCTTTTGGTGGGCCTAAATTCGTTCATGGAAACATCACATCATCAAATGTCCTTATCAACCAAAACGGAGACAGCTGCATTTCCGACACCGGCTTAACCCCTCTTGTAAAACTACCACCCTCCACATCTCGGTACACCGCCGGCTACCGAGCTCCTGAAGTTCTAGAAACCCGAAAACACTCCTATAAATCTGATGTCTACAGCTACGGTGTCCTCCTCCTCGAGATGCTCACTGGAAAACAACCACTCCGATCTCCGGGAAGGGAAGACATGGTGGATCTCCCGAAATGGGTCCAGTCGGTAGTGCGCGAAGAATGGACCGCTGAGGTTTTTGATGCCGAGCTTATGAGGTTTCAGAACATTGAGGAGGAGATGGTGCAAATGTTGCAGGTTGGTATGTCATGTGTTGTGCAGGTCCCAGATAACCGGCCCACCATGGATGAAGTAGTGAAAATGATTGAAGAGGTTTGTGCATCCGAATCGTAACCCGACCCGTTTCTGATGAGAACAAGTCAAAGGACCCGAATGTGCAGTCACCTTGATGATGCCATGCAACATGTAAGTCCCCATTTGATGTCTAACTCTAAAAGCATTGACTTGATTCAAAGTTTTTACCTTTTTAGTTTTCACTAAACAGCAAAGTTTTTAGTTTGATTGATGATCTATCTTCAGTTTATAGAATGATGTCTCACCGTCGAGTCTAGAGCCCGAATCTGTCGGGCTTACAAAACCAAATAACTTGAACCGTATAGAATCTGTCGTGAATTTTCGTTTATGCCATGTTAACGTTCTTTCATTAATATTCATTTATGTTCATTTATATATAACTAGTGGGCACACCCGTGCTACGCGACGGGGCAGACCTATTTTGAATAAAATTTAAACGAAAACGTAAATGAAACTGTAAAAAACGTTAATAAAAAACAAATCTAAAATTAAAATATAAAAAAGGGAAAAAAATTAGCATTAACATTTGTGCGTTGCGGCGTGAAAAACCATGGGAAAAAAATAAAGTATCCGAAACTAAATTTAAACAGAAACGCAAACACAACAGTAAAAATAAGGTATAAAAAAACAAAGCTGAAACTAAAAGTTAGGAAGAAAAAAAAACCAAATGTGTTGGTCACGTTAACGTTGTGAAGTATGTAAAAAAGAAGCGTATGAAATTACGGTGGATCACCTCCGAATATCGAAACGTAGATAAATAAAAAGCATGTCGTAACGATGCACTCTGAAAAAAAGAAAAAATTACGTCACTGTAAAAATTAGCGTTAAGAAAAACAAAAGCATATTTAAAAAAAGTAAATATATTATGACGTAAACACTCACTACGGTATATTCGAAGCTTACGAAAATACTATATTTAAAAAAATTAATAAATGGAATAATAGTAATAAAAAGGTAAAATTAATATAAAAAAACATTGCTTCAAGAAAAGAGAAACAAAACATGCATGAAGTGGCATCGATTTTTTATAGATAAAACTCTCCTGGCTTACCGTTGTGTAGGACACAAAAGTCAAAAAAAGAAAACAAAATTGATGGTGACATAGGCTGAAGTCATCAAGTAAAGATGTGTGGTAAGTTATGTATAAAAGGGATGCATTATGGGTTTTGTAAGTAATCTAATCTAATATATATTTAACTTAATAAAATAAAGTATTAATATATGAGCCGGTGATTTGAATGAACGATGGTGAATTTCAAAGGGTTGTGCTATTATCAAATTGGTTTCGTTCGAAGAATTTAAAGCTATTTTTCATAGTTGACTTAATCTCGGAATCATTAAATCGTAAGATGGTGTTGTTCAAACTTTAACTTCCGATATTGATGTTTAGGTTTTAAAAGGTTGGATTTTTATTTTAAATTATTTCCGTTCGTTTATGTTATATGCTCGTTTAGAGTATTAACGAATGACTATAAATGAACAGAGACAAGTTTGATTTATTAAATAACACTAGGTTAGATTCTCGTGTATTACACGGGTTGAATAAATGCAATTTTATATACTTAGTAATAAATATTTACATATTACATATAGCTTAGAACCCGTGTAATACACATGGGGTGAAAAATATTAATACATAAAATTCTTAAATCTTTATATATGTATTTAACATGAGTAAAAATATATTACATATACTAACGATAAAAAACAAAATTCAAAAAATGTAAAAATTAATATATAATTGGGTTTCAAAAATAAATTAATTAGTATTTAATGTAATTTGACTTTCATTTACTATTTGATTTAAATATAAAAGTTATATAATTAGATTTCAAAGTTTTATTAGTATAATTAGTATTTTATTTAAAAATATATTATTATTAAAAGATATATGTGTATTTAATAAAAGAGAGAGGCGGGAAAAAATTGATGAAAATGAATATGGAGACGACACGTGGCATGAAAAATCTTTTATTATATAGTATAGATATACATCAAGATAATATGTTCGTTTATGTTCTTGTGTTTGTTTATTTGTTTGATTAACTAAAGTTAAAAGAACAAGTAGGAATATACCTTCGCTCGTATTCGTTCGGTTCATTTATAATATGTAGGATTAATCAACATCGAAACATTTTCAAAGTAAATGGGTGAAAACAACCAACTATCATAATAAACGTCCAGATAAGTCTAACTTTTCAAGCACATTGAAAGCAACAGAAATAAAACGCATTAAACTTTCCAGAGACCCTTTTCAAGGAAAAAGTTTAGATTGTTATTATGGTGATATAGTTTTATAGTCATATTTTATATAATAAATATTTACAAAAGTTAGAATAAAAATTACTTATACTCCAACTCAGTCTTTTCAACACATTACTAAAAAAATTATTTGTTTTATCGTGTTACTCAAACTTAGGTCATGACCTATACCCCGTGGAGGTGATATGACAGTGTGGAATTCCGCATCCCTATGGTATGGTCCACGGATGTGGAAGGTTTTTCGTGGTATTCTCTACAACTGTGAAAAAGAATTTACAGTTTTTTTATTCAATAATTAATTAAACAACTTATATGATTTTTTGCTAATAACTTATACTCGTTAACTTAAAAAAATCTAAATACACAGTGTTGTTTATTTATTTTTTATGCACATTCCAATTTGGTTTCAAAATACAGTATTTTTTGGTTTCGTATATGACTTTGTATTTTACTTTTGCGTTTTTTAAACGGCTCGAGTTGTAGTTTTTTATCTTATTTTTAGTAGTCGTATTTAATATTTTAGTATTTTTAAATCATTATTATGTAATGTTTTTAATTATAATTGGAAATCGTTTGTTTAAGTTACATCTATTTTGTTATCTTTTATTTACAAATCGTTAAAACATAAAACTACTAATTGTAATTAAAAAATAAATATGACGTTACAGTGAAATCAATATGGAAATGTGAAAGTATACCCCCAAATGTGGAGATATGCGAAAAATCAGTGGAAACTGATTTGACATCATGGAAAGATGTGGACTATGGAGCGTGGAACCATGCTTGATGGCCTTATCTTTCATTGGTTTTGCCACCTTTTTATTTTCATTTCTTGTTACAGCAGTGCCAGTGGCGAGAGCCGCTCACTGTTTTCCGGCTAGAGATCCGGCGACCAGAGGTGTGTTCCGATGATTCCCGTTTCCCAACGAATTTCCGGTGAGTTTCCTTCTCGATCTCTTGTCTTTTCGGGTTAGATCTACACGCTTGTGAGAATTAATTTTCTGTTTTAAAGTTCCGACGACCCACGGCTCTCCGGCGAGCCTCCGACGAACTTCAAATGGCCCGATTCTTGTTTGTGTAATGTTCTATTGACCCGATCCACAATTTTAAGGTTAGTTATGTAGTTTTGTGAATTACCTTTAATGATTAGTTATTTCCCGACTAGATCGGACGAATTGTTGGCGGGTTTTCATTCCCAGGTTGTTAAACGAGAGTTTTTGGACAGGATACGACGTCCCGAGTCATGGTCAAACTTGGTCAACTAAAGTCAAATCGGTCAACGCAGGTCAACGGGTTTGCGTGTTCGAACCGGGTGAACAGGAAGGTATAAACGCGAACTAAAACGACTATATTTTTTGTCGAGGTTAAGTCGTGTTGGGTTTAAATGATTCGTTAACGGTTAAAATAAATAATAACGAGGCGTTAACACTAAACGAGTTGTACTAAACGTATTGTGGACAAAGGAAATCCGCTCGAATGAAGTAAATAATTTTAGACTAGAAACCTTTAATAAGTAAGACGGTAACTTTAATATGACAAACGACCGTAATATATATATATATATATATATATATATATATATATATATATATATATGAATAATAATTAATACTTTAGTCATATATATGTTTACAAAAATACTCGTGATATATGAAACATCGACGGTTGTCATTTGAGATAAATTTGACAACAAGTGCGTTTTGTATAAACTTATATTTTGAATACTACAACAAACGATATGGACAATCATTTAATACTAGTACACAAAAGTGAGTTCAATTTGGCGAAGCTTATATGGTATAAAATTATATAACTGGTGTAATTAAACAAGGATTCACACTGTACCATATAAGTGTGTGTGTACATATATATATATATATATTAAGCGTTTTGGATGTGAGATACGAGTAATTGGAAACTTAAACATTCACGTAATGAATGAATATGGGAGATTACATCTTATTAAACTTGAACGAATACTTTGCCATATAGATAATTATAATTATATATACAAATATAATTATGAATGTTTATAGTTTGTAGACAAACCAATACACCCCAAAATATTACTACAACTCGAATGACTATCAAATAATCACTACTCCTTAACGAATCAATCAAGCTCAACCGTGATCGCGGTGTCAAGGTCAATCAAAAACATTTATAAAAACTACTACTTATCTACCTTAGACTGTAGACAGGGAAGTAGGGTTGTCGAATCCACAGGGAATCAGTGGAAAGTTCAATTGTTTAGATTAACAAATTAGAATAAAAACACACAGATTAAATAAAGATGTAACCTCCTCCAAACTTCAGGTTCTAGGTTTCACATAAAATTCAGTTGTTCAATTGGACACCACATAGACATAGTGTTGGAAAATTAGTTGAAACAGTAATTGAAGACAGATTCTTTGTCAGAAAACATATACAGCTAGTTTCGTCACAAACCAGTATAATTCAATCACCCAATTTATGAATGTCAAGTTACCCCTTTAGTCACCCAACCCTGCTACTAGGTTTTGTCATCAACCGAACAAGATCGTAAAGCAAGCAAACTCAAAGCATAATCATAAACTGTTTAAATCAACTAATACATCAATCTCTCAAGTTATTGTCAGAAACTAACAAGATCCAAACATGAATAAACTGAATCAAATACAAAAACCTATACGAACCGTCCGCCTGGAGGAAGCCACAAGTGAATCACCCACTCATGGTGAGGGAGATCATCTTCAATCTTCAAGTGGGTGTGTGAATCCTCTCAAAATCGCCTAAAAGTGTGGTGTAAGAGATGGATCTCGATTTGGGGAAGAAACCCCCAATAAAACCTAAAAATCGGCTGTTTCCCCGAAGTTCCGCGTCTGAGACGCACCCAGCGTAGGCTTACGCTGGGATGGCGTAGGCTTACGCCGGGCCTCTGATGCGGCTGTGAAGAAAATGCTCAGGCGTAGGCTTACGCTGATGGGGCGTAATCTTACGCTGGTGGCGTAGGCTTACGCCATGTGGCGTAGGCTTACGCTGGGCCTGTATTTTGCCCCGTTTTCTCCGTGTCTCTTCCGACTCTTGCATCTCTCGCCTAATATCTTCCAAACTCATACTTTAAGCGTCCAAAATCTGCACATGCACAGCTACACAAAATCTTTGTATTCCACATATTAATTTGCATAAATATAACATATTGCACCTTTTAATACATGAAACTTTGGCCACTTATCAAACCGCACACCCGATAACTCAACACGAGTTTAGACTCGATTTACATTGTTAGAGTTAGTCTATAAAGCTCATTAAGTACCTACAGGTATCGTATGATTCGAGTGGGATATAGACCCGCTACTATCGTATTACTTGGACTTTGGTTCCCGTTGTTACGTGAAGGATGTCACCATTCTTAACACATTACCAGGTGAGTTCACTGCCCCTTTTAAATGTTTTAGAAACATCGGGGGAAAACATACTTGCATAACACGTTTGAAAACTTGAAACATACTTACTTGATACGTTGAGAAAACACGAAACATACTTCAACTTATTTGAAAACTTACATGAAACTTATTTATTTAATATGCTCGAACTTTTCTTTTGAGACGATAATTGGAAAACAAGACCTCATATATGTATGTGAACATGGGTGAACGTAGCCCTCTTATGGTTGTGGACCATACATATACTATAACCATTAGCTATGGACTTAGCCAAGTAATATGTGAATAGTACTATTGGGATGGACCTCCCCACCAGGGTTAGTCGCGCTAATCGCACGATCCACATGTTAGTCTGGGTGCAGCATAATCTAACACACATTACCGTGATGGCACGGGGTTGGGCAACATCAGTTGACAGGTTTAAGTTTGGTTATAGGTTCATGTGTCGACATATTAACTCGTATTCCTAGCTAGTCTACGGGGGATCAACGTTACTTGTTTTGGTTATCGTTCTTATCTTTAACAATTTCATTACAGAGGGATTAACACGGGCACAAATTCATTACATGTTTTCATTTGGGAAAACGACTTATTTATGACTATGAAGTCATTAGATGTTTTCATTGGGGGGGAAAACGACTCATTTATAACTATGAAGTCATCACAAGTTTTTGAGGAAACGATTTCATATTAATCCCATATACACATTTTCAATGTTTTCAAAGAAAACGGTTTCATCTTATGGCCATGTACATATATTCAATGTTTTCGAGGAAAACGGTTTCACATTTTGGCCACGTATACATTATTGGTGTTTTCAAAGAAAACTACTTTACATTGACACAATTAAACCTGTGAACTCAACAACTTTTGTGTTGACACTTTAAGTATGTTTTTCAGGTAATACATAACAATGATACGGTTGGAATAGGTTAACCACTCGGATTAAAACCCTAGAAGCCGATGAAGCATAATTTACAAACCTCAAGTCGGTTCTGACCTATACAGTTCTAGGTCATGGTATTATTTCAAATTAGTATTTGTAATGGTGTTCAACACCTTAGAAGTCTTTACTTTAGTTTTCGCTATTGTGTAATGTTACCAATTGTTGCAACCTTAATTTATTTATTAAATAAATTTGGAGGTGTGACATAGGAGGAAGGGAAGGGGGGGTTAAGTTTAGGTCAGGTGGGCGCCACCAATTATTATTATTTAGATTTTAGTTTTATGTTTTTTATAATATATTTTCAACATTATATATTTAAGACTTATTTAATAATAAGAAGTATTTTGGTCATTTCGTATGCACTTAACAAGAAAACTTGATGACCATCCATTTTGGGGGCCAATAATGGAAAGTTACGAATCAACCATATAATTTTTCAAAGCTAAGGACCAAAAGTACAACCAGGGCATACCATAGGGGTCCTCCATGTAATTAACTCTTTATTATTTATAAAATTATATTGGTTAGAGTAAATTACAGATTATGACATTTATAAATAATATGAAATTGCATAGTGCGTCTTTACACTTCAATAATTACATTGTATGTCCTTTTTTTTGGAAATTTTGAATATTTATTGTCCTTTCCACTAACTGATGTTATTTTTTTTTCTGTTAAGTCCAGTTATGTCATTGCACATGAGGATAACATAGTCATTTTACCTTATAAAGGACGAAAAATATAATTTACTATAAAAATATATTTTATTAAAACGGCACACTCTCTCTCATATCTAAATCCACCAACTCTCTACACTCTCTACCCCTTCTCTCGTATGCTTTCTCTCTATAAATAAAACTAAGAACACCACCACCACCGGATCAATTCTCTCCTAGAAAACCATCACCGCCATAACCCTATCCCTAACCCCATCACAACCCCTTTTCCTCTCAGCTTCACCATCCCTTCTCTCTTCTCTAACTTCTCCAACCTCACCCACCACCAACCCTTCTCCCGTCCCTCTCTACTCCATGGGACACTTTGATTGGCAAAATCAGAAAAGATGCTTCGGGGTGGAGAGGAATTTTTGTGATCTCCTATTCTCTCTCTCTCTCTCTCTCTCTCCCTCCGTGTACTCCGCCTCACTCTCTCAAGAACAAACGTATAAAGCAATTTAACCGTGACAAGTTGTGATTTTTTGGGGGGTTTTAATTGATTTTGGATCATCGTTTAAGGATTGCAATTCCAGAATATGCTCCCCCAATCATTCCAACTAAAATTGTGATTCAGGGGGTCGATTATGTTGTTCATTCTATCATCTGGGTCACACACCAGATTAATAGAGCTGCCAAAATTCATCAGTATGTAAGTTGTTTGATAATGAATTGTAACATCCCCATTTTTAAGGAAATATAAGTCTAGGGGCCAATGGGTAAATAACCCAAAGTTAAAGGACTGAAAAATAAAGAAAATCGAGCCGGTAGCGGACCGCTACCGGGTTCCATAGTGTTCCGCTACGTGTGGACAACGCAATCAAGCAGAGAATGCCACGTGGCAGTGACGTGGATGATGACTCAGCCCTATGGCGGACCGCCACCAGGCAGGTAACGGTCTGCCATCCGCAATTTGGCCCAAACAACGAGAAGGCGACGCGTGTATGGTGACTCGCTGAACAGGATAGGGTAACAAACCGCTACCCAAGGCGTAACGGTCCGCTACGTGGTGAGCACGCAGAACAGGTGGCAAGAGGCGGTAGCGGACCGCTACCCCCTTGCTTAGCGGTCCGCCACCGGTGTCATTCCAGCCCTATAAATAGAGGTATTGGCCGTTCAAAATGGAAACAACAACAACAACTTCACCACTATCATCACACACACACACACACTCACTCACGCAAACCGAGGCAAGGATAGCACGACGGTTACGAGCGTGGTGGTTACGAGTGCGGAGCATTAAAGTTACGGGCAAGGAACTTAGAGACGTTTTAGCAAGGAGCGAACTTAGGGAACTATCTAAGAATAAAGTAAGTACACTGGACCTGTACCCTAGGCACCATTATGTGAATTATGTGATTAAATGTTATGTGTTATGTGCTATAAATATAACGAGGGTACGGGGTAATGACAGATTAGTCTAAACACTAAACGAGAATAATGGAGTAGTCACGACGTATCCAAGGGGTGGTGGATACGCCGCTGTTACTTCCTATATATAAATCTCTTTGATACTTCGTGGCGAAATCATTATGAATGTTTAGAGGTATAGACTAAAAGGTAGTAATGAAATATAGTAAACGTACGGGAGAACTTCCAACCGGTATGTAGTTATCTGACAAACAGAATGTTCTGTCTAAGGAAAGAGTGGTGTATAAATCTCTCCTAGACCCGTCTCTCTTTCCTAGGAACATCTCTGTTGGAAGTACTACTCTGGAAGGATAATCACCCCAGTTTACAATATATGATAAAAGTATACCATGCATAATGAATATGAATATTTGAAATGCATGATGAATACGTGAATGCATAATGATACGTGCAAAATATAAATGAGTATGATTGAACGAGTCTAAACCCTAAAATGGAATAACGGAGTACTCACGAATTGTTAAAGGGGTGGTGAATATGCCGCTTGTACTTCTTATATATAAACCCTTTTAATATATCGTGGAGAAACCGTTATGAAGTTTTAAGGTGAAAACTAGTTGGGGGAATAAATCAAGCATATACATGAAATGAAAACAAATGCTTGATACATTTAGGAGGCTATGAGTCTAAGATACTCAAGGTCCAAAATAAAATAAGATACCCGGCCAGTAAGGTGGATCTCAATAAATAATAAAGAAGAGAACTAAAGAGAACTCCAGGCCTACGGGGCTGAAGGAGAAAATATTCCAAGCCTACGGGGTTGTGGAATGAATGAGTGTTCGTGACAAATGTGAGGGGTCTATACTGACGAGTAAAAGAACATTGTTAATACTCGGACCGGAGGTACGGCCTAAGATGGTTGCGAGGGGGTTAGCACACCCATAAAATACATAAATACCGTGATCGAAGGTACGTCCGAAGATGGTCACGGGGGGCACCGAGAGCCCGAGATAACGTGAATAATAATAAGAACCTAAAGGGTTCATAATGAAATGAAAATATGCAGTGTACTTACTTAGCGAAAGCTAATTCAAAAACGTTTTTCGAACACTGCAGGAAAAACGCACATGGATTGAAGCTTACTGAGACGGAACGATCGGAGTTGAAAGATCCTTATATAGTATGATGTAATCATATATTTCACACCCACAAATTCATTTACTTAATGAATAAATAAATTAATTAAGGTTGCAACGATTGGTAACATTACACAACTGCGGAAGCTAAATGAAGACTTCTAAAATATTGAACACCATTAAAAATACTAAACTAAACTAGTACATTGACCTAGAACTATGTAGGTCAAGATCGACTTGAGGTTTGACAATCATGCTTCTTTGGCTTCTAGAGTTTTGATCCGAAAGGTTAACCTATTTCAACCGTGTCATAGCTATGCGCTACCTGAAAAACATACTTAAAAATGTCAACACAAAGGTTGGTGAGTTCACAGGTTTAGTTGTCTCGATGTAAAGCAGTTTTCCGTGAAAACATTGATATCGTGTACATAGCCATAATATAAAACCGTTTTCATCGAAAACATTTGATGACTTCAGTCTTAAAGTGAAAACATTGAAAAAGTGTACCTGGCCATAATATGAAACCGTTTTCCAGAAGACCTTGAAAATGTGTTCATGGGCTTAATATAGAACTGTTTTCCTCGAAAACATTTGATGATCTCATCGTCATAAAGTGAGTCGTTTTCCCAATGAAAATGTGTAAATGAGTTTATACCCGTGTTAAGCCATCTTTGATGATAACGAAAACAAGTAGCGGTTTCATGTGTATATGATAAACAAAATAAGTAATGTTTGACCTATTCGTAAGCTAGCTAGCCTTACAAATAATATGTTTATACATGAGCCATAAGCAAACCATGATCGATGTATGCCCCTCCCTCGCCCCTTGCGAGTATGTGTTAAGACAATATGCGGCCATTCGACCCTCCAAGTCGTCGGTTAGCGCGACTAACCATGAACGGGGCGTCACCCCCAATAGTACTATCCATAGAATCCCAAGCTATAAAGTTAATGGCTATAAAGTTGATGATGTTCATGGGACTTTTAGCGCTCTATGTGTGTTCACTTATGTAAACATAAATGCCGGTTCTTGTTTTCTTGTTATCATATGAAAATGTTTGTAAGTATGCATTATGTTCTCCAAACGTATCAAGTAAATATGCTTCGTGTTTTCAAACAAAGATGTTTCATGTTTTCAAACGTGTTAAGTAAGTATGTTTATCCCCCGATGTTTCTAAAACATTTAAAAGTAAAGAGGGGCCGCGAAACTCACCTGGTGACGTGTCAGGAACACTAATGTCTTTCTGATAGTAGTGGAAACCAATGTGTAATATCCAGTATTTTTCCGACCTGTATTTCCCTAAACCTTTGCACGTATTTTTAATTCAAAACTTGAAATTTTATTAAAACTATTTTCTTAAATAATAGTTATTAATTTATTGATATGAGTTTCAAGGAAAAAACAAATTTAACTTGTACATATATATATATATATATATATATATATGTGTGTGTGTGTTTTATAAATAAAAGATTATCAAATTCTTAAAACATTATGAGTTTATACTTATATAGATATTATAATTAATAAACTTATATTTATATACTAAAACCTATAAACTTGAGCTTTATAAAAATTTTATCAAACTTATTTAAGTTTATAAAAAAATAAAACGTACTTAAATTGTTTATAAAGTTTGGGGACCAAAATTGTCAATTCTGAAACATACTTTAAACAAAAAAATCAAGTTTAAACATGAAATGCTAAAAACTGGAAACCTCAGGGACCTGTTGTGACATTCCTGCAAACTTCCTTTGCCCAGAAACCAGTCATGGGTTCGAAACCCACAACGACCGATTTTTGAACCTTTTCCCTCGAAAACGCGTTTTAGACCAGGTTCACTGAACCTCGAGACTCGCCTCGCGCATGCGACCGAAACCCAATATGCTTCAATACCTAATTTCAACTTTAGACACCGCATGATCCGCGTTTAAATTCGTTCGGCTCACCCGTCTCCTTCCCAACTGTCCAGGCAATTAATGTGGAAATCTATTATAAATAGCGACTCAAACGCATCAACGACACACCACTCATACTCCTCCTACTCTCAATTCATCCAATTTGCACCTGCATTGCTCGATTGGAACCCGTGGACAGCGACTTCGAACTCGGACTCCTTCTCCCTCATTCCGACACCATTCCAAGTAATTCGAAAGGCCAAACTCATCGTTTTCATCTAAGAATCAATAACCCTCTGTCAAGTTACCTTAACAGAGTGTTGCTCGATGCGTATTTAGGAGACCTTGATTCTAGGGTTCATACGGGAATTAGGGGCGATTTATGATTGTGTTTAAGTAATTGTTTTTTCGTGTTAATAATCAGCGAGCCCTGTAGCCGGGATGGTTAATCTGTTGTGTGTGTGTTGCGACCGGGGCGGCGCCGGTTCGATCCGGCCAACCCAGATTTTGTTAGATCCCATTTTTTTTATGCTAATTTAATCAGATTTAATTTCCCACTAATTTTTATAAAATCTGATGAACGTTCATAAACTTGATTATGATTTTTAATCACATTTTTATATTCAGGAACTATTTTAATTAATTAAACTTAGTTAAAACTTATAAAAAGATTAATCTTTAAAATAAAATTTTAATGCTTAAATACCATAAAAGAAATACTTTTTATACTTATGTATTAATTAGAAAGAGGAATACTTATAGACTTATGCATTTTATAAAAGTTATATCTAATAAGTTCAAGACTTATTTGTTTATTTATTTAGAAACAAGAAAATAAATAAACATTCTTAATTAAAACTAGGAAGCTATGAATTTATAAACTTTATAAAGATAGAAAAAAAAAACGTTTACTCATTTATTTAAAAACGTAATATTCTAAATTGATAAACCCTATAAATATTAAATGAGAAACTTTAAACGTGTATAAACATGTAAACTTTATTTAAATACTTTAAGAAACTCTATTATAAACTTATAAACTTTAAAGAATTTTAATTTAAAGTATAGACTTTATAAGGAATCCTATTTTAAATAAACTTATAGAAACTTGGCATTCATTTAAAATTATAAACATTATTTATTACAAAGTAATTTGTAATATAGATGTAAATACTTGAAAACCTAAATGATTTATATTTCTTACTTTCGACTAGATAATTATCTATCCTTTAAATAATTATTTATCCTTAATATTTAATCTTTAATAACTATTTATTCTTTAGATAATTATTGTTAATCTTCAATAAGTCTTTAATCTTTCAATTATCTATTGTTACGACCTTGTACCTAGAAAACTACCGTAAATTACGATAATCAATAATCATAAGGATTTTCTAAATGATTATCTTTCTAAACTATAAAGTTATTAAACTTTGATAATCAAGTCTTGTGTCATTCATTCAAAACCTTTATTTGAAACTTTGATTTAAACTTCATAAACACAAATCAATCCCATTTCCTATATGGAACCCTAGTCAATCTTGAAATCCTAGATCCTTTGTCTTAGACTTTTACTTAAATCTTTAGACTTATATTCTTAGGCTTATTGTGAGGATATTCCCCTCAAAATCTTGCAAACTTACTCTTGTCGGATACTATTCATCATCCAAGTGAGTATACTTAGCCCCTTTTTTCATTTTACATTCTTTTGGGGTGAAACATGTTCAAACTTCAAACTTATACAATTCTTGTACAAACTATGACTAGATGTTTATTATTATGTTAAACTTGAGACTTGTATGCTTAGATTAAACTTAATTCTAGCATGTTCATTAACTTTGATCAAGCCGATAGTAACAATGATAGATCTATTGCATTTAACCAATCCACCTTGATTGATTGACCCTTCGGGGGGAGCCCTTGGTGTTTGTTACTTAAACTATTAAACTTGATACTATAAGGGTAACCTGCGGGTTATGCCTACACTTGGTTTGGAGGTTTGACATGCACAATGTTTAAGATACTTGTTTCTCATACTTACATTATAGAATGCATATATCATAGTGAATTGTAATTCTTCTCAAATACTTGTTAAACGATGTCAAAACCTTTGTATCTCACCAACTATTTTGTAGTTGACAGATTCTTTCACATGTTTCAGGTTCTACATCATGAGACTCGTTTGTGATCACATAGGATGCTTTGGACCTAGACTACTTATTAAATAAATGTTGTATACTTGTTATTTCCTTTGTATTAAACCTTTGAATCTATTATAAATGAAATATTGAAACTTTAATAGTCAACCTTGTGCTATTGAACAACCGCGTCCGCCCCGACGTATAATCCGCCGTCGGTTGGGGTGTGACACAATGTTCATATGATGGTCACGGGTTTACGTCCTGCTTGAGTCCTACGATATCTGTAGGTGCTTTAAGAGCTTTATGAAATCACCCTAATGTTATAAAGTAAATCTAAACTCGCGTCGAGTTATCACGTGTGTGGTTGAGCTCTGTTGATTCTTAACGGTAATACCGATTCAGTATACGATGTCGGTTTATCATTTGGTAATAATAGTTGCTTAATTATAGTCGAGTTTCTCACCTCGAATATATTTCGCTAGTTATATACAAAAAGAAAATACTACTTTGTCGTATACACGTTCGTATATAGCTATGCGCGCATATAGTTAATAATAATATTTTGCGTTCCTTAATAGTATTTGTTTGTCTTTATGTAAACACATATGCGTAATACGCCTACTGTAGTATATTTGTTTATCGTATTTTGTTTACTCAAGTCATAAGCAAAAATATATTCATATGTATTTAACTTTATCCTTAAATATAATCATATACACATTAGTTTTCCCATAAAACATGTATTTATATTTTATGTACAAATATGTGAAATATCGTTTAAAACGAGTATTAAAAGTATATAATTACATATATATTTATATTATTTATTCAGGATATGTTAACACCTTAAGTTTTGAAACCGTTAGTATCAATATATAATCAAAAACCCAAAGTCATATATTTATTTATTTATATTCATATTTGAATATTATATTTAACAAATGACCGTCCTATTTTGTGTAATACGAATGTATGTATTTATTTTGAATGTACATATATATTCGGATCTAAATATCATATTATAAAATTTCCGTTTGATTTTATATAAAAAGAATACTATGTGTATATATATATGTATATATATGTTCGGATCTAAATATATATATAAAACGATCGCTAGTCATGTCAATGTCTCATCCTACATATTACACGTTCGATTGTACTTATCGACTAATAATTTATACTTAGTTTGTACGGATCTCTCTTATCAACAACACGTTTTATACGACTCGTTTAGTATTTAACGCCGCATTAATATATATACTCTTACCGTTTAACGGATTAGTTAGGCTCAACACGTATAACCGCACTCACGTTTAACTTCGCGTAAATAGATATAACCAATTTAGTTCGCGTTTATACCTTCCCGTTCACCCTATTCGCAGAGGTGAACCCGCTGACTCGCGTTGACCGATTTGACTTGTTGACCCTTGTTGACCAAGTTTGACCGAGGTCCGAGAGTGTCTAAAACGAGTCTAACAATCCGATCTGACTACCACCGTCGGGTCACCCCCTAAACCAGTATTATTTCTTGTGGAAACCTCCACCCTAACCCTAAGTATAAAAGCATCTCATCATCTTCTCCTCCTCATTTCTCCCCAGCCCTAACCACAAAAAAAATACACACACGATTAAAAAACTACCACCTGGTTTAGGGAAAGTGTGTATCTACTCGAGTCTCCGTCACGATTAAAATTACGAATTATTATTTTAAGGTGTTTAGAGTTGTGAAACGTTATTATAAATATCGTTTAAGTATTTAAATCATGAAATTTTTGCTTCGTTTGATAACTACACCGGTACACGTCGGCACCGCGTTTCTAACGCATTCGTCCTTTCAAACGTTTCGCCCTCTGAGTATTATTATTATTTTACTAATAATTATTAAAATAAATATTCATAATCTTCTCGTATCAATATACGTATTGGTAACAACTGTACCGCTATCGTTAATCTTACGAGCCTCTGACGTGGTTTAATGTTCACATAGACGTACTACGCTTGTGTTTATCTGAACAGTTTTTCCGAATGAATAATAATACTTTATATCAATAATTCGTTATCTCATTTAATCGTCTTACCGAATATTCAGTAATAAACCGATGCCTGGCGAGTTTAACATTTAATTTCTGAATCATGTACGTTCTTATATGTTTTCTTAAATTTTCAGAATCGCGCAATGAGTCATTAGATGAAACCGAGTGGCTAGTATGATGTTCGGATTATGTAAATTTGGTTTCTAACGAGCTTGGATCCTTATTGGGACTCAAATGGGCTTGGATTTCCGTAGGGCCTTATTTAGTTGGGTTTTGCCCAAAAACTAAGTTTTAGATTCTGAAATTTTTTGCAGGTCACAATATCATCTTTTGTAAAACAGTAATTATAAATGAAAATTTATACTTTAGCCATTTAATGGCAAGGTTTTGTCAAACTGAGACCGTTTTCTGTAATAAAATACTCTGATAAAAGAAGAAATAAGTAGGGTGTTTCATGAATCAACTTGGAAATGCTTGATACTGATACAAGTTTTGTCGACCCATAGTTCCTTCAAGTTGTTTGAATACCGAATCAGCTTGGAAATGCTTGATATTGATACAAGTTTTGTCGACCCATAGTTCCTTCAAGTTGTTTGATACCAAATCAGTTTGGAAATGCTTGAATAATCATTGGTTGTTCTTTTGGTCGGAGAAAAAATTGAAGCCACCGAAGGTTAGGGCAAGAGGGGAGGGGTGTGTAAAGAGATAAAGAGTAGAGATAGAAAGAGAGTAGGGACAGAGAGAGTGTATAAAGATAGAGAGTAAATACTTTTATTTTTTTTTAAAAAAAATCCTTTTGTATTTTATTAATAAAATATCTTTAAGAGTAAATTACATATTTTGTCCTTTATAAGGTAAAATGATTATGTTGCTCTTGTGTGTTGATTGAATTTAATAAAAAAAGATAACACCAGTTAGTGTAAAGAACAATGGATATACAAAATTTTCATAAAAAAAATCCAGTATCATGTAAGGACAAGCTATTCAATTTCATATATTATCTATACTAGTATATAATACATATTTGAATGATATTGTTGTAATTTACTCAAAAAATTAAGACACATAACATAATTTTTTTTGCATAGTGTATAAATTAACAATGTCTCAAATGTGTACAACTACCTTCTAACCAATGTTTATAATTTTAGCCTAATAATTACCCTTTAACCCATACATTTAATTATCTTATTTACTAACCCATACACTTAAGTCTCTTATTTACTCAAAAAATTAAGACACATAGCATATTTTTTTTTACATAGCGTACAAATTAGCAATACCCAAATTGTTTACAATTACCTATTAACCCATGTCTATAATTTAACCTATGATTAAATTGACACTATGTTAAATAGAGAAAATCAATTAAAGACGTTCAATTATCCACGGCAACGCGCGGGATAACTTTTACGTGTGGTGGTACCTCATGTAAATATTTTATAAGCAACTTGCATGTGTGTTTGCAAATGAGGTGTAATTTATAAAAAAAAATTCGTTTAATTAAACAAATATTTACACAGAATTAATTTGTCAGGGCTACACATCATGCTCGTTTTTGGCCTCTGTGGTTTTGTCTGTTTAACCCTTTTAATCCAAAAAGGAATCTTTTAATATATCAGCCCCTGAGATTGTATTTTTGTAACCATTTCAATGCATCACATTAACCCTGTTAGCTTTTTCTGTTAAGTATAAGAGTATTTTAGTCATTTCATTTTTAAATAAACTAGTTTAACCTTTTCAGTCCAATAAAAAAAATTTCAAGCTTTTTCATAAAAACTTTCTTTCTACCTTTTTAAAAACTTTTTTTTTACTTTTTTAAAATCATTTTTTTAGTTTTTTTTTCATAAAAACGTCTTTTTTTAACCTTTTTAAAAATGTTTTTTTAACTTTTATAAAAATAATTTTTTTAAATATTTTTTTCATAAAAAACGTTTTTGAATACATTTTTTCAATTTTTTTTATAAAAAATGTTTTTTAGCTTTTTCGTAAAATATTTTTTTAATTATTTTAAAAACGCTTTTTTAATATTTCACTATTTTAAAATAGTTAAAAAAAAATTTACGAAAAAGCTAAAAAACATTTTTATAAAAAAAACTAAAAAAATGTTTTTAAAAACGTTTTTTTCTGAAAAAAAAATATATTTTTAGAAAAGTGAAAAAAACGTTTTTAAAAAGGGTCAAAAAAGACGTTATTACGAAAAAAAAAAAATTTTAAAAAAGTGAAAAAAATAACGTTTTTGAAAAAGTAAAAAGAAGTCTTTACGAAAAAGACTAAAAAAAGTTTTTATTGGACTGAAAGATTAAACTAGTTCACTTAGAAATAAAATGATTAAAATCTTATTTACTTAAAAGAAAAAATTAACATGGTTAATATAATGCACTGAAATGATTAGAAAAATATAACCTCATGACTGATATGTTAAAAGATTATTTTTTAGACTATTTTTTTACCGTATTTAAGAAGGAAAGGGAACAACTACTGGGGTTTGGCCTAGTGGTTAAGACAATGAAGACTCAACCTGCCCACGCAGGTTTGAGTCCGAGCCACCCCGGGTTTTAGTCCGGAGTGCGTTTCGTTAGCGGGTTTCGGCCCGTGTAGCAGCGCAACTGTTGTTAAGTGGCAGCAGGCTCCATGGTTTCCCGGTGATAGCCTATGCCTCTCGTTCTGACCACGCGAGCCCGGTTCAAACAACGTAGTGGTCAGGTTGTGAGGTACGGGTCTCCGATTTAAAGATGTAACTGACACGTAAAAAATGAAAGTTACCTAAAAAAAAAAAAAAAAAAAAAAAAAAAAAAAAAAAAAAAAAAAAAAAAAAAAAAAAAAAAAAAGGAACGATACCCTGCGTCTTTTCCACGCCCACTGGTTGGCCCACCATCCCCTATCTCCCAACAATAATTAAATCAAAACCCTAGCATTTCAATTTCCTCTCTTTCATTTGATTGGCTAAACCTGCTCTCATTTCTATCCAAATTCTACACCTTGCTTTTGCTTCGCCTTCACATCTCATCTATTAGGTGATTCATCTCAATTTTACTTCAATCTGTGTTTCAAATTTTAATCTAATTGTTTGTAATGAAGAACAAAGTAGATAGATCTTCAATTTTCGATTGTTGACCGGTTGTTATCCATGTAGTTGTTTGAATTCCGCCGTTGACTGACTTGTTTCTTCAAATTAGGGCTTGTTTAGGCGACTTGTTGGTTAGGCGTTGTGCTCTCACGATCTGATTATAGGTCGGTTTGAGAGATAATCTAGGACTTGCAGCTTGTTGTGGTGATGGCGTCGAAACGAATTTTGAAGGAGCTGAAGGATTTGCAGAAGGATCCTCCTACATCATGCAGCGCCGGTACAATTATTCGCAATTTTTGTATATGTAGTTTTATTTATGTTGTGAAGTATAATTATGCTTTGTTTGATTTGCTACAGCACGTTGAAATATGTTGTATGTTTGTACATAGTGCAATTTTACTAATTTAACGTGTGTAATCAGTTAAAAGCACTTTGTAATTGCCTGTTTGAATAAAGAATTTAGGGTTATTAACTCCATGTGTGATCTCTAGGCATAGAGGAGCCTATGTAGTTCTTTTGAGAATTTGGATTGTTGTAGAATCATCTAATATTATTTTTCTCAGCTTATAGTCATGCCATGCTGTCTGTTTTTGTTATCGCGATCAGAACATTGTATTCATTGTCGATAAATAGGCGAGGAATCGTGTCCAAATATGTTCCATTTTTATTCTGCCTGAATCAAGACGAACTGTATGGTAATTTGGGCATGCTCTCCGATCTTTGCTTCAAGGATCTTGGATTGGTCTTTGTATTTATGATCTCTTTTGCAATTTGCTTGATGTGTTAGTATATTAATAATTGAAGATGCTAATAGTAAAAGAGTGACATGAGCTCATCCTTTTATAATCATTTCCATTTGTACATGGTGTTATTTTTTTTTTTGAACGGCGAACATTGAATGTTCTGACGTCGCACCCCCCGTCACATGGGAGAGCCTCGTCCAACTCCGGCTAATATGTTGTCTTAACCGGGCCCACTTGGCGTTAGAGTTGGAGAGCATCCAAGGAAAAATCCCACCCAATACGGCCCCTTCCGGGCTTGAGGGAGAGCCGAGGCTCGAACCCTGGATCGGCGTGGGTAAAACCCTGGTGCATCAGCCTAAGAACTAGGCCTCGTTTGCATGCCTCAGAAATTAATGGTGGTGGCAGGGATTGAACCCGGGTCCCTTGGGACTTCAAGCCTCACCTCAACCAATACACCACAACCTCTTTGGATGTACATGGTGTTATCTGTTTCCAATGTATTTTATCTGTTGATATGATAAGCTGACAGGTTGTGTTTTTTACTTTGTAGGCCCTGTTGCTGAAGACATGTTCCATTGGCAAGCAACAATCATGGGACCCTCTGATAGCCCATATTCTGGAGGCGTGTTTCTTGTTTCAATTCATTTCCCTCCAGACTATCCTTTCAAGCCTCCCAAGGTAGTTTTGAGTTGTGATTGGTATTCTGTTTCTTGATATCATTATTTTGAATTTTAACCATACCAATTTGGAAGAGTAATTCTATTAAGACATCTCCTAACAGTAAAATGCTTAATGAATATCAAATTTGAAACGGGTGGCTTACTAGCTTTACTAAGAGTGGTTATCAAGAAGAAACTTCTGGGTGCTTCCATTAACGTTGTGTCGTGAGTTATGGCTTTTATCTAGCATGAGCAACTTAATGCTATTCGCTATTCTGCTCTTTCTACTTTCACAGTGTGACTGTTAAATCTTGCATGAAAGCATGAGCAACATTATGTGTTGTATACTCTAGTTATTGTTAAAATTGATTGGTTAATCAAATCTAATATAGCTGCCACGGCTCATTAATCTGGCATTTTGTTGGAAGTTGTGTTGAACTCGCAAAGCAATCACGAAACTAGTTTAATCTTTCTAACCCCAGGTGATGCAGACTATATTTCTTCTCTAGCGAAATCTTATGGTAACTAAGGTAATGTTGATATACAGGTTGCATTTAGGACTAAAGTCTTCCACCCGAACATCAATAGCAATGGTAGCATTTGCTTAGATATCTTGAAGGAGCAGTGGAGCCCAGCTTTAACAATTTCCAAGGTTTGATATTTTCTACAAATTAGTTTTTTGTGAATTTTTCTTATGTGCTGCAAATCTATTTGTATAACATTGATTTCTAGCCCCTCATTCTTTGCTAGCAATTTAAATGCAATTCCTTTTCCATGCCTTCTCTCAATATGTTCTCACAACCAGTATTCTGCGTATAAAATAAATGTTGTCCAAACTTGTCTTCTTCTAAGTTTCATACAATATTCCATTGTTTCTAAGACATTATTTTTCGACCAAGAATAAAAAGAAGTTAATTTTGTTTGTTGTAAAGTGACATTGACGTTTGGTAATTTACATATCAAAACAGTAGACCTATGTAAATTTTATGAGCAAATTATTTATTTATAGGACCAGGGGAGTATGAAATCAATCTAAAATTTTGAATTATCATTTTCAATTTTTAAACTTTCATGTGATGGGATGAAATGTGAGGACTTTCAGATCACATATGCATGTTTATACAGCATGCAAAAGCCTTACATTTCTAGCTTTTGGAAGGAGGGTGTATGGTCTCTTAGATGACAAATATTAGGGTTTGAAATAAGTGTTTGGACGGCTTGACCAGAACTTGTGTAAATATTTTATTTAATATAAATAGTTTTAAAAGTATTTGGTTACTATATTTTAATCTAGTTTTTTATATAAAAAGTATTAGAGGGTCCAATGCAATAATATACTTTGGGTGACTTCCAATCCTTATGGTCTGATCCCTTATTTTCCGGCTTTCTATATCTTTTTAGCATGATCAGACGTGTTTATGGATGTAAAATCTAACAATTGTTGATGTGATTTGCAGGTGTTGCTTTCCATCTGCTCTCTGTTAACTGACCCAAACCCTGATGATCCACTGGTGCCTGAGATCGCCCACATGTACAAGACCGACAAGTCCAAATACGAAGCCACTGCTCGTAGCTGGACCCAGAAATATGCTATGGGATGATCTCCAAAACTCATCCGAGCGTGTTTGAATGATTGCCGATGGTGTTTTCAATCTGCATGCTGTGGGTGATGAACCATAATAATAAAAATATTAGTAAGAACTTTGTTTTTATTATTCTTCATGTGTTTGTTAAGAAGCATGGCAAGACATTGATCATCACTGTCTTAATTTGTGCATATTTGATTTGGAAGAAACGTGTCGTACTGTAATGTTAAAAGGTGTTAATTTAATTTTCCGCTTATTGTGTCGGTTTCTTGGGTTATTGTGAAATCAAAAAAGTTCATTAAACGGGTCTTATAAAAAATGGTCAAAGTATGTTTGTAAGTCGACCCGAATTGACCTGATCTAACCCGTATAAAAAAGCGTGTTTTAATATGAACATGTTTTGACTACTAATCCAATAATATCAAAATTGGTCAGATAATGTTTAAGCTTATAGTTTTATTCTATATTTGTTGGACCCTGGTGAACGGGTAACTGAACCAGTTGTTTGTGAGGGTTCAATTGAGCATTAAGGGTTGTATCAAAAGCTGGACCAGTGGTTCAGCCATCAATTGGTCGCGGCGTAATGTGCTCAAAGATTAATACGCCGCAGGCATATTGCGCCCAAAGATCCGCAGGCGTAATGTGCCCAAAGATTAATAGTCATCAGCGTATTGTGCCCAAAGATAAATAGTCGTAGGCGTATTGTGCCTGAAGATCTACGTGACTCGTTTTTAGTGGTCCTTGTGTGGCCCATGGATGGTGCACCTTGGTGCCGGTCCAAGTCAGGTGTCAAGATATCGTCATTTGGTCAATGTTTATAGATAAAAGAAAAAAGTTAATGTTCATTTTGTTAAGTTTAACCTGTCAAATATCCATTTAATGAATTTCCGTTAAAACAATAATTACATATGCTTATACCATTCTCACAAATTTCAGATTTTATATTGAATACACACACACAAAGGGTTGTTAACGTGCGAATTGTACGAAAGAATGAGTCATTTATTTAGAAAATCAATACTTCAGATTAAAGAAAACAATTGTCACGTATGAAAATGTTCTGGAGAGGTAATTTTGAAATAGGTTACCATTGTTTACTTTTTTCAAGTTTCATCAAATTTTTAAATACGGATAATTTATTTGTACAACAATATTTTTTTTAAATTACCGACAATAAACTCGAGCATTTTATTCTGTTAAACATAGAATATTCTTGCTATACTTCTTTAACATAGAATATTCTTGCTGTACTTACAGACAATAAACCCGATGTGTTGTGCCTATAATGTGTATAACTATTATTGTGCATAATTCATAAACATAGGTTTCATTATTATTATATATATTGCGTAATTACCTCTCATCCACGCATCACTTGTCGTGTTCTGATGGCTTCGTACATTTCGCACACTAAATAGACTTTTTACAATCTATATCTATATCCATACTATATAATAAATAAAGATTTTGATGAGACACTTGTCAATCTCTCATGCATTCTTAAATTTTTTTCCCGCCTCTCTCCAATTAAACAACAATGATTTCTATAATTATTTTTAAAAAACGTTTTTCATAAATATGTAATATGTAAATCTTTATTACTAAGTATATATAACATTGCATATTCAACCCACCGGGTTTCTAAAGTTTAATATGAATTAACATTTATCAGTTACATAAAAAAAATAATATTCAACTAAAAAAATGATTTAAAATTTAATTTAACGGAATCTATAACTGTCACGTAAATACACGAGCTTTTAAAGACATAATTTTTTTATTACTAAATATATAACATTACATTTATTTAACCTCTGTAATACACGAGATTCTAACTTAATAGTATATATAACAGTAAAATGTGTCATATAAAGCATATTAATGACATCAAAATGATGTGATTGAGCATGAAGTACGTTGACTGTTGATTCGACTGCAACCTTTGGCCAGGTTTCCAAGTTGGTCATTGACCGGTGAAAATTATGATAGGCAGGGGAGGGGACCCGTTGCCCGTTGGTGGATCTTCAACCTCAACTCCATTTTTTCATGTTTATCATCAAACAATCTGTACACGTCACCACTGCCTAGTGGTACACGTAAGCAAAACCATGTAAAAAACGTCGTTAAATATATTTTTTTAGGGCTACTCTTAAAGTGGTATAGTGGTAGGAAGTCTGGACTCTCTAAAGGAGACTCAGGTTCAATCCTCACTTGCAACATTTTGGGGTGGCATTGGAGACAATGAACAGAAACTTGTGGCAACGCAAGTTCGATCCCTGAGCCGAACGGGTTTTACCGCTAATTCGATGTCGTGCCTTCGGGCGGGCGGGTTAGCGGGTTTTTCCACGGGTCATGGTGTAGTTAGGGCTTGGGCCACCCGATGCCGTTTGCGCTCGTGGGGCAGGGTTGCCTTTAGCCATCGGATTACCCGGGTGGTCTAGGTGTTTGCTTTGCCTTTCTAAAAAAAATATATTTTTTAGGTTTAGTTAAAAAAAATGTTAATTTGATTCTTAATATTTATATGGTTTCTTCTTATTTAATAATATTTTATAAATTTTTTATGTTCGTGTTTTTTTTTTGAACTTTAAGATTTTTGCATTCTTAATATTTAATAAGTTAGCACATCAATTTTGTATGTTTCTTGAAAATAAACAAATTTATAAACAAACACAACCCAAAATTTAAACAAAATACAAAAAAACATACCATGGAATTGAACGTTAATAATGACTCAAATCGAACTTAAATACAAACTAGAATCGAACATGAAAACAAACTTAAGAACAAAGAAAAACATACTTATGAACCCTAAACTACCCAAAGAACAAAAACACAAAGAAATCATGAAGCTAAAAACTTGTTTGAGTATCTTATTATTTATGTTGCTAAATACACCTATTTGTTTCAAATGGGTGAAGCCCACTGAACAACGGGGTCCGGGGGCAGCGCCCCTGGTTAGCAGGGTCCTAGGGGCGGCAGCCCCTGGTGGGGTCCAAAGGGCAACCACTACTAGAAAAATGTGATTTTTCCGACAAGCATTTCCGACCAAAAATATTTTGTCGGAAATTCCGACCAGTTTCCGATCATAACGAAACCCTAAATTTAGCGACAAGTTTTCGACAAATAACCGATGAAAGAAGAAACTTGTCAGAAAATTGTCGGAAATTTCTGACCAAAATGATTTTAACCAAATTGTTTGGATTTTGGTCTGAAAATGGTCGGTAATTTCCTACTAATTTCCAACCAAAATGATTTTAACCAACTGTTTGGATTTTGGTCAGAAAATGGTCGGTAATTTCCTACAAATTTCCGACCAAAATGATTTTAACCAAATTGTTTGGAGTTTGGTCGGAAAATGGTCGATAATTTCCTACTAATTTCTGACCAAAATGATTTTAACCAAATTGTTTGGAGTTTGGTCGGAAAATGGTTGGTAATTTCCGACAAATTTTCGACCAAAATTATTTTAACCAAATTATTTGGAGTTTGGTCGAAAAATGGTCGGTAATTTCCTACAAATTTCCGACCAAAATTATTTTTTCTGTTATTTTTTTACTTATTGATTATAACACTTAACATATAAATAATAATAAAAATAATATTACTAAGAAGCATAAGAAATATAATAATATTCTTGATAATAACAAATAATAAATAACAAAAAAATAAAATAAAACGCAAGTGTGTATATCGGTGTGCGTGTGTATGTGTATGTGTGTACATGAATGTGTATCTGTGTGCGTGTGTATGTATGTATGTTAATAGGGTATGTATGAGAATGTTTATATGTACGTATGCGTGTATATGTGGCTCTGTGTATATGTACATATATGATGTATGTGTCTAGGTGTGTGTATGTGTATATGTAGCTATATGATGTATATGTGTGAGCATGTGTATGTGTGTTTATGCGTATGCGTGTGCGTGTGCGTATGTGTGTGTATTCGTGTATATTCGAATGTGTATGTGTGGCATGTATATGTGTACGTATATGATGTATATGTGTAGGTGTGTGTGTGCATACAAACGCTCGCACGCGCGTTTGTATGTGTCTTGGTGTAGACACTTAAACAAATTGCACATACATGCATACTTATGGTGTGTGTGTATAGATGTGTATGGGTGTATGTGTTTGTATACGTGTATGTATGTGTATATGAGTATGTCTATGTATGTATGAATTTGACTCCATGTCTACCACCCATCTGTGGCTCAGAATCGGGTCCACTTGCCCGTTATATTCCTTGGGCTTGATCACCATGAAATCCTTCAGTGTACAACCCCGAGGTTCCTTATCTTTCTCTTTCATGATCTCCTCGAGAGAGAGTTTAATAGTCCCCCTCATTTCTTCCATCAACAGATTTGTGGCTTGCTCAAAGGCCTTGGCCACTTCTTCCTTTATCATATCTTGGATCCTTGGATCCAACGGTTCTTCGTTCACATCAACATTTTCGTGGTGGTCACCCTCGTCCGTCATCTCTTAACTGAGAAATAGTGCCAAAAACACCTTAACATTCCTATACCTTCAAATCACCTAGGGTATATATATATGTGTATATTTACCTACTTATACACATACATATACGATCACCTTCACCTAATCCTTGCAAATGTTCATTGTCATATGGTTATCATAAAAGCTCTTGCACATCTCGTCTTATTAATCATATTGGCCAGACATGTTTAATAATACGTTATGCCCAAGTGTAATTATCATATGCATATAACAATTCACAAGACAAGTTTCGGCACACATAACACTTTGTCATTCAATCAATCATATGCATTTACAACATATATACATAATCACTTATTAAATCATTACTAACCTTTCATTTCCGAAAGCTCCGAGTCTTAGTCAAGTCCTTCGTGGATTCTCGTATCATTTCCCCCCTATCAAGAGCATCCGGTTTGAGTTTAGTGTCTCGCACACCAAATCCCTCAAACCATTGCTCTGATACCAAGTTGAAACGCACCACTTTTTAAAAGAACAAAACTTTAACGCGCGGAAGTCTTAACCCAGGAATTTTTTTTTTTTTTTACCTTTCGCGTAGCGCGAGGAAACAGGCTTCCTCCCTCGCGATACGCGAGGGAGTCAAAATTCCATAAAGTTTCATTTTCAGCAGTTTTCACACTTAACCATTTTTCCAACCTTTTTCACCAATACATCTAAACATAAAATCCCAAACACTTGGGCATTTAAACACACACTTATACCACCAATTTAACACCAAAAACATGATTCCTAGATTCAAAATTTACATCCTTTACGGGAAAGTCAAATTACTTCAAACATTTGCACCTAAAAACATATACGAGAACCCGCGATCACCTTGGACTTGACTTGGACTACTTCGGAGCTTTTCCTACAACCACATAAACATATCACCATTAGTAATGAGATATATATCATAACAATAAGTAATTTCTACTTATTTCACCCATTCACCCATTTTGACCCGTTTGCGCCCAAAGATGCATTTGGGTGCAAACACTTGCATTACACCTTGCCAGTTCCATTCTTTACTTAACATAACATCTTCACAACATTTAATAGTGCATATCATCTTATCGAATTAGCGACTACGGTCATTTTCACCCATTTAAACCTTTTGACCCGTTAACATTCAAATTGATGTTTGATTGCATACCACTTGTATTTCACCTACAAGTTTCATTTACTCTTTACATTATCATTTCATTTATGACACAAAGGTCATAACTTTCTTTCCATTCTTCATCTTGGTACATAGACCAAGATCTTACCACATTTCCATTATGGTTCTTTGACCATAACCTCCCCTTTTCCATTATGATTATTTGATCATAACCTCCACTTTTCCATTATGATTCTTTGATCATAACCTTCCCTTTTCCATTATGATTCTTTGATCATAACCTCCGCATATTAGATATAGTATTATAACCATATCACATTCATACATACACTTATGCATAATCAATTCATGTATCATTCATACTATGCACAACATAACACATACATCACATATCACATTACTAAGTAAGTGCAAAGGCACTTACCTTGCGGATTTGAAGATCCCGCACCTCCTTCTAGTTTAGAAATTTGATTACCTAAACATATACACCTAGTTCAGTAATCTTAACATACATAAAAATCACTTTAAAACTGAGTTGACAACCCAATTTCCATTTCCACCCAAAATGACCCGTTTGGGTTATTCCCACATCCAAACACCCCCTTAAAACCAAGAACTCAACCTCTTGAATTCTCCTTCCAATACCTTGACACTAATTTTTTCATCAAATTAGTTCTTTAAGTTAATTTGGGGTTTGTTTATGTGTCTAACATCATAAAAACACCTAATCATCAATAATTCAACATTCTAGCATTATGATCCAAACACCCCCAATTTTCACCATATGAACCCTAACTTCTCATATTCAAAATTAAAGGATTCTAGGATGTTAACCATCATTCTTTAACTTTAGCTTAGCTAGATTATCAATAATCTAACACCATTTCATCACATGCATACAAAATTTCGGGTTTCACCTAAAACCCACCAAGAACACATACATGGTGGAATCAAGAGGAAGAGAATCACTTACTTGATGTTAGGAGAGTGATATGCAAGCCAAAACCCCCACAAATCAAGCTCCAAATGCACGTTTTATGCTTCAAACTCGTTTCTCCTTTTTCTCCTCTTGAGATGAACGACCCTTTACACAACAAAAATGCCAATTTTGACTTCAATAAGTCAAATATGGCAGATTTGCCATATTTACAAGTTTAGCCCCTCAACTTTCATTTCACCCACTTCATTCCAAAACTAGTTAAAAACTAGTATAACCCCATTACTAACTTGAAACCCACTTGTTTCAACTTATTTCATAAATATTATTTTCACCATAATATTTATTTATTTATTTGAAAACGAAACCCGGATTTTGGTTCGTTACAGTATGTGTATGGGTGTATGTATATGTGTACGTGTGTGTATGTGTATGTATACGTGTGTGTATGTGTATGTGTATGAATATATATGATGTATATGTATGTGTTTGTACATGTGTGTATATGTATGGATGCCTATGTGTATGCATGTATATGTACGTGTGTATGTACGTCTCTTTGTATACACAAATATATACGTATAGAATGATAAAAGCTTGTTTTGAGTAATGGGTTCTGATGGGCTACACACACGTATGTATGTCTATAATATTTATAAGTTGGTGAAATAAAAGTATATAATATATAATGAAGTTCTACAAAAGATGGAGCGAAAAAACAATGTTTAAATCTCGAAAATCGAAAGAAAAACTTATTTTTGTCGGAAAATGGTTGGAAATTTCCGACAAAACTTAAAAATTTTGTCGGAAATTTCCGACCAAACCTGAATAATTTTGTTTTTTAATATATTTTTTATTATTATTATTAGTTTTAGTAAAAGAATAACAATACTAACATTGTTATTTTTTTATTTATTTAATATTACTATTATTAGTGTTTATAATAATTTTTTGTATTAGGATTGTTAGAGGCATTATTATTACTATTTGTTTAAATTATTATTATTTTAGACGTTTGACGGAAAATTGTGGATATTATTGACAAAATTTCGACCCTCGTTATAATATTTCCAAAATGTTTCCCCAAAATTTTTCATCTCCCTCCATCAATTCCCGCTTATTCTCAATTCTTCTTAAAAGAAAGTTTGAATAATTGGGAGCGATTTGCTCTTCCTCCTTCAGCACATCGTTAGTGACAACCTCGCTGATTTTCCGATTCACACTTCTCCTGTTTCCACCGTGTTGAAAAGTTGTTTTCTTCCAAAAGGCTATTCAATTTCCCGTTGATGTGAAAACTTTAATTGAATAGTTTTGATTTCAATGTTGTTGTGGCAGATCTTCACCTACTAGGGTTTCCAGGTTCTTTCTCTCTTATCTTCACCCAAACACAATTGCTTAATTCTTTTACCCGTCTTCAAACACCCCCATCTCATTTCATCGATCATTCCAACAAATGGTTGCAAATTCTATCATAAACAATCCGATTTGGCCCGCACAATGGGTCTCCCCCAAATCCATGTTAATCCTTCATTGAAAAGTATTGAAGCTGTTGTTGAGGTTAGTTTTATTTTTCAAAGTTTCTTGATTTATTGTAAGAGATTGTTGTTCTTAGTTGTGAGGTGTATTTGGAATGTAGGTTGAGGACGATAGAACAATTATACCTAGAAACTGTTTGATTGAGGTGAATCAATCTGGACTTCTTATGGAAACAATGATTGATTTTTGTCCGCGAGATCTGATTCCAAAGCCTTCTTTTGGTCCTTTGGACCCGAATTGTGTTAAAGAAGGTGTAATTGTGTGTGACAGGGAAAAGTCAAAAGTGTTTTAAGTTTGGATGAATTAGTTGTGATCTGTATGCGTGTTGGACGAGAAGTAGAACAGATTGGTGTTGCTAATACTTATGCGTTGGTGGAACGAACTGCGGCTGTTATTGAAGAAGCTAGATTGTTGCTCTTGAAGGTGTGATATGTCCATCTTGCATATGTTTCTTAGTAAATTTTGCATGTCATTGGTTTTTGTTGAATTTATTTCAGTCAAGTTATTTGATCTCATGTTGGAGTCTGCATTTTCATATGATGAACTTTATAACTTTTGAAAGAAATATGAGTTTTTTGTTAGGTTAGATGTGATTTCATTGAATGATGAGTTTCACTTTTGATTGATTTTCAGGTTCTTCCCATTTCATCTCTATATGGGAATATATTGTATTGCAAGCCTGTCTATTGAAATCATAATAGATTGTTCTCCGTGGAGTTTTTGGTAATGATTATTCAGGTTCTTTTTGCTACGTTCAATAATATATAGATTTGGATGATAATTTAGTTTATTTGTGATGATTGACATTCACTTGTATTGAAATAAAAATGTATTATGTGTTTGTTTTCTGTTATTTTGGTGCCTTTAAACATTCAAATGCTCAATGGCTTCACCACTTGTCACTTCATGCTTGTGTGTTCTCTTTGTTGATTTGCTTTGTCACATAATTGCTGATTACCCTCCTAATTAGCTAGCATTTGACTTTTGTAAATGCCTGTATAATTAGATAGAATATTGGACAATAAAATTATATTTGCTATTTGTGGTTCTGTCTGTTTATCTCTTCACTAGTTAATGATCTCATGGTATATTGCTACCTTAATTTCATGGTTTAAGTAAAGATTTTATGTGTGAAATTAGGACATTTAGGATCTTTGTTGGTGAAAAAGTTATAAGGATTCCATTAGTAACCTTGCAATATGCATTTACTAAGATTTCATGAGCTGTACCTTTTATTTTTGTCTAGTAGTAAAACTGAAACAAAGATAGCAATGCAATATTGAGAGGCTGCACAACTACATAGCGTTATGAACTACAGACCCAAATGCACAACGTGTGATGATCAAGGTCAAGTCGTCCCTTTGGCTCTATTTATGTGAATTTTTTTTATAGTTGTAAATTTTATACATTTTGTAAATTTGTATAATATTATGAATTTGTAATAATTTGTTTAATGTTGTGAACTTGTATAAGTTTTTGGTTTGATTTGCTTTAGTATCTGTTTATGTGATTTTTTGATGTTTTATAAATTGAATAATAACAAAAAAAAACATTGTTTTAAAATTATGCATGACTTTTAGTGATGGATTTGTAACAGAAAATTCGGTGCCAAAATACCTTTTTTTTAAATTTATTTTTAAAAGTGGTCGGAAAATCTTGTTGGAAAATAGTCGGAAAATCATATCGGAAATTGGTCGGAAAAAGTTGGTCGGAAGGTGGTAGGAAAATGGTGTCGTAAATTGGTCGGAAAAGTGGTTTTGTCGGAAGTTTGTTGGAAAGTAATTTTGTCAGAAGTTTGTTGGAAATAAGTTTTGTTGGAAGTTTGTCGAAAATTTTGGTCGGAAAGTAGTCGAAAACACGTTTCCTAGGAGGTTTTTTCCAAGAAGTGATTTTTGTCGGAAATTGGTCAGAAACGTCCAATTCCAATGAATTTCCGACCAAATATTTTGTCGAAAAAGTTTTTTTTTTCTAGTAGTGAACGCCTCTTGTTGGGGTTAAGTTGAAAATTTGTATTTTGTATATTTTGTTATGCATAAAAAACTGAGTTTGAAAAAGAAAACTGCTAAAGGATGGTCCTCCAGACCAGTTTGGTCATGCTAACCAGTTTACTCCTTCGGAGTAAAGATTGCTCATCCGGAGTAGATTGTCTCTACGCAGTAGAATAACTTAGCAGTTATGGATTGACGGTTTTGGCGGGTTTCAACCAATAATCGTCATAACGGTCCCATGCATCCGTTTACCCCATATATACACGCGTTTTGGTCAGTATAAACATACGAAATTCTTAACAGACTTTCACATATTCGTTATTTGAATCTCTAATTTATTATCCGGTTGAATACTCGTATACACGAAAAATAATTCAATCTGAAAGAGAATATCCACGATTATCAGAGTATCCATGATACCTTCAATATATACGAACCCGGTTCTCTAATAGGTGGTACCCAGGCCGTCATGTGCATGATATATGATGAAGGTTAACGACCTAACAATATTCGTTTTAGTCTTTTAGATACCAAGATTGTTTTAAAAACTTAAAAATAGAAAATACAAGTATAATTAATAAAGTTAAGAGAATATATACCTGAAAACCTTCTTTTAACCAATTTTTAGGAAATTATATTTTTTTTTGATACCGAAATATTTGATTTGATAACCTGCTACTAATTCTTCTTCTGCTTCTGGTAAATCAAAAGGTAATCGTTCACACATTTTTGCATAGAAGATGTCAAACAAATTTTAGGGATTCTAGAAAAAAAATTTCGTAATTGATTTACCGAAAAATAAGTTTTAAATCCATTGGATTTTTTCATCTTTTTTTGACTATTGACATACCGCAAAGACTTAATAATAAAAAGTGTAATTTAAACAATGTTTAGTTTAGGTCGGTCAAAAGTCCATTTTGGTAATTTTCCCTTAATGTTGTCTTTTTTTTTAATGACAAATTTCTTTATTTAGTGGGACTTGAACCTATGACCTTTAGGTCTTTAAGTATTTAAATGGCTTTGACTCTACCTCTGAACCACCACCCTCATGACCCTTAATATTTTCTTATATGTTATAATTTGAATTCTTATATTTTAAAATAAAATAAGAAGTTAGTATACCTAACATTCATAAATTTTATATTTCTTTAACAACTTTTTCTATTTTTACCTTTTCTTAGAAAAGACATTTACGATCAAAAATCTATTTTAAAACGTTGAAAAATCAAATGTGGATATTACTATCGTTTTCCAAGTCTTTGTTTAATGTCAAATCCAATATTGTCCACTTGCTTAATTTTGCTATTTTATGGGACATTATTTTATCCATGTCTTACATAATGTGACGTGTGTCAATATACGTAAAATTGAAGTTAACTAGTTTTTTTCACCCGTGCTTCGTGGTAAAAGTTTGGTTGTTTTTTCCCGTATCACATGAAGGGAGTTTGGTCGTTATCGACTGGGTCTCGTCGAAAACCATAAAAAAAATACCGATACAAGTTCCAATAATACTAATACCGGTCACAGTATCGTAACGATAACGACACTCGCTATAGCCTATTGTCTAAAAAAACTCGATTTTGAAAACGACTACGTTTAAAAAAATTATATCGGAACGTTGAAAAACAAATTAAAGACAGACGTGCACTCTGTTTTTTAAAAAAACTTAACGAACGAAATTTATTATTGAAAACCGAAATTATTAGAAAATTAAACGGGTTAAAAACGTATATTATATATAGCACAAGAGGGGAAAATGAAAAATATGTACAAGTTTGGTGGCCAATCTACAAAAGTATAAGAGATTGGTTGCCAATCTACAAAAGAACAAAACTTGGTGATCAATTTACAAAAGAACAAAAGTTTACTAGGCAAACCGACCTCTTACTTTTAATAGTTATCATATGTAAATTATGATGTTTTATATGTTTTGTATCATATTTCGGATATAGTTAAATAATTTTTTTTTACCTATTATAGGATTTTGAATATTTTTTGACAAATTTATGTAAGAAAGCAATATCTTTTTTTTTTAGATTTTTAAAGGACGTCAGATATTCTATGAGCAATAATCTAGTTGGGTGTGTATAAAGGCGTGTCTATTTATAGACGTGTGTTAAATAAGGTCTTATTTAAGTCAAAAAACACTTCTAAAAGAAATTTCACATTTTCAAGTTAACTCTATTGGTAACCTTAAATTGGGAATTAACATCCAATTACCCTTTAATTGATGATTAACCTTTAAGAATGTTTATGTGTTTTTGTATTTGTGTGTTCTTATATCTTGTATATCAATGTTCTTAAACAACTATAACCACCCACCACCCGCCACCGCCTCTACCATCCACGATCTACCACTTGTCGTTGTTACCACCACTAAATCATCACCATCAAAACTCGAACGCAAACCAAGGAAATACATACACAAACCTAAGAAACACACGCACAAAACTAGCCAACATTGCTACCAACCACCACTAGCGACATCACCCACCACCAAGACCACCTCACACTGTCGTTGACCACAAACTAGCCACCATCATGACTAATCACCCAACTACAAAACTCTTTTCATGTTGCGTCCTTCACCTTAGTGGCGGAACTTGAACTTTTAAACAGGGGGGCGAGATTTTTTTCCTATCATGGGGGCCGGAACTATAAAATTTTCGGCCGAATACGTTTAAATTAACACTATTGAGCGAAAAATCGGCCGAATACGTATATATTAACACTTCCAAGCGAAAAATCGGGGGGGGGGGGTGGGGATCGGGGCCCCCCGGGCCCTCACTATATTCCGCCCCTGCTTCACCTAACCACATCGCCTTTGACCATCATCCCTTCCATCCACATTACCCTTGTTAAAAAGTGTACATACTTGCAAGACCCAAACTTCCGGTATAAACGAAAGTGGTTGATGGTTTAATTCTCATAATGTAAAATATAGGAGGTGTGAATTTATGGTGATAGACATAGCCAGGGTAATGTATGTTTAATTTGTGTGTGCGGTTTTGTTCATGTGTAGGGTTGCTTGTTTATTTGTATTCTAATTATAATGATAACAATTAAAGCAATAATTCAAAGACAATAACTTGTTATCATATATGAACCGGTCATTTGTTATCTAAAAACGTTTGTATGATACCATTAGAAGTAATTTGCTTGTTGGGCCTTTAAATTTACCGATTAATGATTTCTTATATGTTATAAATTGAATTTTACTTTTTAAGAAGAAAATAAAAGGTTAATATAAATAACACTGATAAATGCTATTTTTTTCTTTCTTTAACAAATCTTTTTTTTTCTTTTTAGTTTTCTTTTATAAAAGAGAGAGTTCATTTACGACCAAAAAATATATATTCCATGTTTGGTTTTCATTTGGTTCATACCCCTATATATTTATATTTATATACATATACATATTATAATTTATAAATTATGTGATTGGTTGAAAATGATTATCACAGTTAACACATAAAATAATTGATTATCATTTGATTTATATATATATATATATATATATATATATATATATATATATATATATATTATAGTCAAAATTAAAAGTAAAAAAGTTTATGGTCATTTTAAATATGACCAATTAATTATAGAATGAGAAAATTATATATTTCATGTTTATTAAATGTATTATATAATAATTGAAAGAAAATAACTTGTTATCGGATTCAACTAGTCATTTGCCATCATGATTGAAAACTTTTTGTATGATATATTATTACTCTACTTAAAAATAAAAAAAGTATAGTTTTCTGGCGTGTTGTTTGCCGTTATCTTTTTCCCACGTGTTTCGGTTTTCTTGCTTTCCTCGTTCGTCCATATTTTCCCAACTGTATTTTATTTAATTTTCTTGAAAATTAATTATAATCTTAATATTAAAATAAATAAATAAATAAATAACATGTTACAAAGATTCAGTTTTTCCACTGTCATATGAATAAAGAAATTTACATTTAAAAAAAACAAAGATTCAGTTTTCCAATTTTCTAGAAGTAACCAAAGTCGTATCGTATGGTCAGAGTTTCCGTTATTTCAGATTTTAGATTCCGCTCCCTTCCAACACGCTTTTGTATTGCTGCTTAGCTCTAAAAAATAAAAAAGAAAATAGTATCTTTTTGTTTCGGGTATTTTACATTTATACCATTACATATTTATGAATTTACCAATTGTACGCAAAAAGTTGATACACGGTCGTATTGTCACATAAGTCATAAAGGTGTAAACGAGACAATATAGGCTCGAACCCAACTCTTTTAGTTTATCAGAGTTTGAGATCGACCTCTTTCGAGCTCTATATGTAAAATAAAACTTATTTATGCACATATATAATTATTTATGTATATTTGTATTTTAAATTTACATATATAACATAATCCATATTTAGGTACTTTTTATGTAATTATATACAATAATATTAACTATGTATATATGTATTTATTATGTTAAATAAAAAATATTATATTTATATAAGTAATATATTCATTTAAGCTCTCGACTCTAGTTAAGCTTAGTATATAAAGCTAGGGTTCAAGTTCATGTATTAAGTGAGCTGCAATACTTGCTCAAGCTCATTTAAACTCGACTTATTTCGAGATTTTAACGAGCCGATCGTTTAAATTATTCTGTTACTATCAAGGTAGAAGTGCACAAAGAAAACGGTTCGAGATCCGAAACAAATTCTAAAGCCGATAACAAAACTGGTTTGCGTAAAGCAATCCAATCCGATCCTCCGGTTTTATACCCGTTTGAGATTATATACGTTAAATCCAGTTTAGAGAAACTGGTTTAATAAAAACTAGTTATATAATACTTTGAATTTGGTCCTGTTCTAATCCAATCTAAACGAGAGTTCTGATTTCATCTCTTAAAAACCGGTTTGGACTTGAACCGATCGAAAACGAACCGGTTTGGTCCAAAATCCACTAAAATACTATTTTTCTGGCCCATTGTGGTGGTGAGATGGATGGTACATTCAGCATAAAAAGTGGTACGATGGTGGTAATAAAAGTCAAATGAGCATTTTGACTTGTCAGTGAAAGAATTAATCCTAGTTGGGGATATCCACGCCGACACGTCAGCGGCACACTAGCTGTCACACCCTCTCTTTTCCACTCTACACTACCAAGAGGGATAACTTGTGGGACCCCTACATTCGGTGGATGTAATCTTGTAATTACTAATTTTTTTTAACGACAACACGTAGATATTCTAGAATAATTAGGTTTCTTTGGGGCAACACCTAGAACGTTCAGGGCAGCCCATCTCAGGAGGAACCCCTCAACTGGGTAAACTCGCTGACCTGGTCACAGACCCCTTTTTTGCTTTGGTCAGGATTCGAACCCAAGACCTCTCTTGAAGTTATCATTTCACCAAATAGGAAACAGTTGTAATTACTAATTAATACTATGTTTCCAACACACTTTTATAAATACTTTTAAGTAGGTTGTTTAATTTTATATACATGCCACTAAACTTTTATGTAGAAATATCATTTATTTAAAATAAATATGTTGAACATGAAAATCCGATATTATTGGTGGTATTGTTTGTCAATGTTAGGTCATTCGTAATAGTTATGTGATAATGAAGAAAAAACGATGCCACGTAGGTAATGCTTTCATGATGTTGAATGTGATAATTAACTAAAAGGAGATGATGACGTGTAATGGTGGTGATGACAAAGTCTCATGGAAGTCTTCGTGTGTAGCTTATATCTACAAATGATCAAATTGTTGATACTTTACAAAGTCGATGCCAACACATACAGATCTCTTGTTACGATCCAAGCTATAGGTGTTGGTGATGGAAATGTAGGCTGAATTACACGGAACATCTTGAGTTAAATCAATGTTGTTCACTTCTTAATCACATATCGACGCATGAAGACAAAGATAAATGGGTATGGTTGGGTAAAGACTCGAAGGAGTTCACGGTTCATTCTCTAAGACGGTTGATAGAAAAAAGCATGTGTAGTATATAAGGTTATGTACACGGTTGGTTAAGGTGGGTTCCATTAAAAGTAAATTGTTTCGGATGGAGAGCGTTGCTAGATAGAATACCCACGATAGAAGCACTATAAAGAAGAGAGATACAAATTAATTTGACTCGTACTCTATGGATGGAGCCTTGGAGACAGCCAATCATCAGCTCATTGAATGTCCTTTTGCAAAAGGAATATGGCCTAGGTCTGTTGCCCTGGGACAGCCTCCAGATTAACATCAAACAAGATGGTGCAAAGTATTTTTTTCGGCCACCATACGGTTTATTTGGAGAATGCGTAAGAATAAGTTTTTTAACAATATTCCATTGGATTAACTAAAGTGGTTGTGGAATTTGTTTGGTTCGCGGAATTCATTGGAATTTGAATTGGGATTGGATTTGGAATTGGAAGGATTTATTTGTAATCCATAATGTGTTTGGTTAGCATATTTGTTAATGGAATCGTAATGTAAAAATACCCAAAAGACAAATTTACCCCTTAAAATGGTGAGAGATTCCGAATTCCATTGAAATGAGGAGGGATTTTGAATTCCATAAGTTAAGGGATATGGTTAGAATTAATTCTAATTCCTTATCTTAGCCAACCAAACATGTCAATAACTAGAATTTAAATTCCAATTCCACTGAAATCCCGTTAATTCCTGTCAACCAAACAGGCTCTAAGGTGTTAGAAGATATCAAGACAACCATGTATATGTGGGTAAAGAATAGGGCGAGAATACAATCACTTGAATGACAAGCTTGGTGTATGCTTAATTTCACAAATTTATCGTTGTAATTTGTACTACAGTAGACTCTAGCTTCTTGCTAGAAGACCCAACTTTCTTTTAATAAAATTGTTGAAGTCCGTAGTTGCTTCGACCGGATGAATCCTAGCTTCGTGATCCGCTGTCGAACTTATTCCAAGAGAGCTCTGTTAAAAAAAAACTATTAACACCTTGCAAGATAAGCATTCGTAAAACGTGAAGTTTGGATCAAAATGCGTCAAATCGAATAGAAAATAATCCTCTTTTTTCTAAAGACCAACAATCTTGAATACAGTGTTCATCAGTCTCACGGTGCTTTATATGTCAGTAAAATATTGATATTACTGTTAAATACGTGGATATAATAAGTATATAACATTGAATAGATGGACGCAGAAAAAACAAGCGTAAATCCTGAAATACATAAAAAAAAACCCAAAGAATTTTGCACTCACCCATTTATGTTATTCAAACATATGAAAACGAAATCATAACATAGAAATCGAAGCAAATTTTAGGCGATCTTTGGGCTTGGGGTTTTATAAGTAGAGAAAGTGAAACATGTAAACTGTAATCACACACAAACACCAATTCAAAGTAAAAAAAATGAAGAGTTTTGCATGTATCAACGATGTAGATTGCGATAATTGCGATAGTGAACTTTCGTATATATGTTAGGCCATGCGATAGTGATTCATGTCTCGTTACGTCACTGTCACGTCAATCACTAAGGGGTGTAATTGTTTCACTATCTATCTATATACATATGCACATATACAATTATACATACACATGACACACACACATCAAACACCTCACACCTGTGGTTTTAGTCACGCTTGTGCCTCATGCCTCCATTCACACCCTAAAGGCGGTGTTTCACGCCCAATCACGCTTTCACTACACATGATCTTATGCGCGAGATAGTATGATCATATCTAATATTATCCATAATATTGTTTATTAATTTATTATGGGCACTACTAATCGCACACGGGAATTGCTATTTGGACCGGGCTCTATACGCGTCGTATAGGGCAATACGATGCGTATAGCCCTTCACAATTTCCCATGCCTGACAGCCTCGTACAAAGTGGTCATTCCAACCCCTATACGCATCGTATAGGACAATACGATGCAGTTTAGGGTACGAGGTACCTTCTGCAACTAGTCATCCATCACATCGCTATACGCCGCTTATAGGACTATATGTGGCGTATAGAGATGTGATGGATGACTAGTTGTAGAGGGTACAACCACAGCGTATTGCCCTATACGATGCGTATAGGGGTTGGAATGACCACTTTGTACGAGGTTGTCGGTTTGACCAGGATTCTATACGCATCGTATAGGGTTATACGATGCGTATAGGGGCCAAATTTTGTGTATTTAACCATGCAGAATTCTCATTTGAACGTATCGTTCAAAAAATTTTCAAAAACAATTCCCCTCAAAAAATTATAGCCATGTCTTGGTGGTGGGATAGTAACTACGGTTTTCAGGTATATTCTAACGAGTCGCTGGAAAACAACCCGCAAAGTTCTGGATTTCAAGATGTGAACCATGAGGAGGTCTCGTCCGACGTTTATTCTAATCAACGGGTAAGGCTTTCAGATTTGAACGAGCCACTAAGCAATCCCGAGTTCGTATACGGTGAACCCTCTTACTTCACACAACCCACGGACGACTTTGTGTATGGTGAAGTCTTTTACCCGACATAACAAACCGACAACTTCGTATACGCGGTGAACAAGCCCGCTAACGACTCCGAAGACGAGGAACAAACCCATCCAACCGTGTCGTATAAAACTGACAAGTATAACATTCCTATATATATATACACACATACATTTAGTTTGTTGTTTATTAACTTTTACCGTACATTTGTTGCAGAATTTCCAGTCTCGTGAACAGTTGGTGGATTGGGCTGTCCGCAGAGGACGTGAAAATGGTTACGTCATTGTCACCCGACGATCGAGGAAAAAAGGCGACGACCTGTCGGAACCGGTTATCAAGGTGTGGCTTGTGTGTGACTGTCACAGCGAACGTAAGTCTACCGCCACTGTTCGATGTGCCGATAGCAAGAAAATAGGTTGTTCCTTTAAGATGAAGCCATACGCTACGTATAGTCCTATACGCTGCGTATGGCTTAGGTTTCCCGGTAACGACCTTCGTATGGTCTGAAGTTGCTCCGTATGGCTTGGGTTGCTCGGTATCTGACTTGCGTATTGCTTGGGTTGCCTGCGTATGACTTGGTTACCCGGTAACAACCTATACGACATGGCGTATAGGTATTTCAAAAAAAAATTTCTTATTATTTTTAAAATTAAAAAAAAAACAATTTATTATTATTTTATATTATTTATTATTATATTCAGATATGGCGGATCACGGGGACGATATTCATAAGGAGGAGTTAGAGGATCTCGCACACTACCCGTATTTGGATTTTCCGCCGACTCGGAGTGGTTTGGCCGGTGCCAGAAGCTACGGGAGGTGAGGTGAGGTTGGGGCCGGGGACGGCGTTGGACTGGGAGCTTCTCCAGGAGGTCCAGGAGGCGGAGCGGGCTAGGGCCATCATAGGCGAGAACATGCCATGGGATCGCCTTTTTGATCTTTCATTCACCGAGAGGTGGCCGTCAAGTTTCTTTCGACGTTTATCTACTCAGATGAGGGGATGGAGCCCCTTCCCGGGGAGGCGCCGACAGAGGAGCCGGATCAAGTCTCCTTCTGTATTTTTTGCCACGTTTATCGGCTGACCCTCCGTAAGTGGGCCGTCGCGACGGGTTTGTATTTCGAGCCCGACACGATCATGTCACTTTACACCGAGGTGGTGACGGAGGTGTACGGGGAGGATCTCCTTGTTTTTTGGGGTTTTATTTCAGATAGCCCTTGGTTAGGTACCAAGGGTATGGTCTCTGGGATTAGAGACCCCCTCTATATATATTTGCACCGGCTTATCTCGACGTCGATCACACCGCGTCTGAAAAGGCGTGAGTGGTGCACCGATAGAGATCTCTTTTTTCTTACTGCCTGCTTACAGGCACGTGGTGCGCCCTATCCACATGCCTCGCGATTTATTTTGTGTCTGCCTATATGCGGCAGAAGCGCGGGCTTTTGTATGGCGGCGCTTTCATCACTCAGATCATGCGTACTCTTACACCATGGAAAGCGCATGACCTGGGTTGTTACCGCCCATTCCCCTTGTCTGATTAGACCGTCGCACGGCTAGCGGCATGCGCTTCACGCACCGATTCCCGGGGCTCGACCTTCGGTTCGTAGGGGCCGTCCAGGACGAGCTTTTGGTCCCGGTGCTGTTGCCACCGATGCCGGGACAGGGGGACCCGCCTATGCCTGACCCGCTACATGGTGTGTCGTTGCCGCAGCCGCACGTCGAGCCCATCCACAACCAGCCGCCACAGCATCCCCGACACGCACGTCGGTCTGTTAGGCTGGACAGGGCGACCCAGGCATTGCTTGATGGACTTGTTGCCGACTCACGGCGACAGGCTCGTCATAGCGACCGCATGGAGGACCTGATGATGTGTGCGGTTGGTTGTCTCGTGGATCTGTCACGAGCCGCCGACATTGAGCCACCACCACTACCACCGCCACGTCATTATCCCGGCGACCCCGTTCAGGATGAGGGCGGGGCAGGTCAGGATGACGACGGAGCGGGTCAGGCTTAGTTGTTTTTATTTGTATTCAGTTTTGTTTTTTCTGTTATGTATGTAAAAACATTTTGTTGTATATATTTAATTTTTTGATGTAATGTAAATGTTTTGATTATTTATTTGGTTGTAATGTTTAATATTTTATTTGGTTGTAATGATAAATTATAAATGTAAAAATATAATAAATGTTTAAAAAATAAAAATTATATAAATTAAAAAATAGGTAAAAATTATATAAATTAAAAAAGATAACAAACTTATATTAACAAAGTTATATAAATTATGATAAAAAAAATAATTAAATAAAAAAAACCTATACGTGGAGTATAGGGCGATATGTCACGTATAAGATTCTTAAATCTCAAATCTGTCAACTTTTGAAGCAAAAATATAACTCGTGACCAATACGTTGCGTATAGCTTAATACGTCACATATGGGATTCAGCCACCAGACAGGGAATGACACGTGCAATTATGTTGTCAGATATTAAACCCTATACGCCTCGGATTGGGCTATACGAGAACGTATAGGACGACGACATGTCTAATTTACAATATTCGAAATCACCCTTTATTATTTGTCACCATCTTTTTCCCTAAAACAAAATCACATGAAGAGCTGATTGTTTAGTCTAGAAACCTAACTTTTTAGTGCGTGTTTCTCACGGTGTATTGAGTGTGTGTTTGTACAGTACCAGCGTAGTGGAGCTCACACTCACACCCTTCCATCTCTCCTCCCCCTTTATAAACACGCTCTCGCCTGCAACTCTCTTCGTTTTCTTCCCCTCTCTCTCTCTCTCTCTCACTCACACACTCTCTCTCTCTCTCTAAATCCTACCCTACCAGAAAAGAGAGGGGATTTCCCGCCAAAATACCTACACCTTCATTTCTCCTACTAATTTATCTCCTTCTAATCGTTAGGGTTTTGTGTTTCTGTTGGTGATATGGCGTCCGTACAACAAACAGTTAAATTCTCAGAGCATGTGCATAGAACTAGCAAGTTTGTTAAACAAGTGGAACCACCAGGCGAACCTTCTACAACGACGTCGTTTAAGCGCAAGATCGTCAGAATCACGCTAACCGATCCGTACGCCACTGATTCCTCCGGTGATGAGTTTGTCGTCAAAAGAGTGAAGAAGCACGTATCCGAAATCAACTTTAAACACGATCAGCGCAAAAAACGGCACGTGAGGAGCACGGGATCGTCGGAGAAGAAGTTCAGAGGCGTACGTCGCCGGCCGTGGGGGCGTTGGGCGGCGGAGATCCGTGATCCGTCTCGCCGGAAGCGTGTTTGGCTCGGGACGTTCGATACGCCGGAAGAAGCAGCGACGGTGTACGACGAAGCCGCCCTTAAGTTGAAAGGACCTGACGCCGTTACAAATTTCGGCAAGGTTTCCTTCCCGGAGTACTTGAACGGTGCCGGAGAAGACCTTGCTGTGGATGGATCTGTAAACGACGGCGATTTCTCTCCGACTTCTGTACTTCCGTCTAGCGACGAGTTAACGCCGGTGGATGGTTTTAGCTACGGCGATGTGGACGCTTTAGGGTTTGGTATCGACTTGCCGTTTGATTTGCCGGAATTTGTGGTATCGGGAAGCTACCTTGGCGAGGAATTTGGCGAGTTTGACCTTGATGATTTCCTCGTTGACGTTCGAGATATTATTTAATTGAAAACTACATTAGTATATTCAATAGAAAATTCGGTTGTTATTTAACGTTGTTGAAAAAAGAGGGTTAATTTTGTGTATGGTGTCTGGATGTTATGTATTTAGTTAGGATATTTAATTTAGTAATTATTATTTTTTATAATTAATCTCGTTGTGGAAAAACTTTTATGTTATTTAACCCACAAAGTGGTATAAAGTTGTTCCATTTATTGTTTACTAGCTTAGACCCCGTGTAATACACACGGGTGAAAAATATCCATATATAAATTTCTTAAATTTTATTTATGTATTTTACAGGTGTAAAAATGTATTACTTTATATTAAAGATATAAAACAAAATTCAAAATATGTAAAAAATAATATATAATTGGGTTTCGGAAATACGTCAATTACTATTTAATGTAATTTGACTTTCATTTACTATTTGGTTGAAAATAAAAATTACGTAATTAGATTTTAAAGTTTTTTTTTATAATAAAGGATAATTTAAAAATAAATATGTTTTATTAGTATATTATTAATTTATTAAAAGATATGGATGCATTTAATAAGAGAGAGAGGCGAGAAAACAATGACGAGATTGAATATGGTGACGACATGTGGCATACAAAAACTTTTCTTTATTATATAGTATAGATTATATATTAATTTAAATTAAAAATTAAACTTAAAAGTTTGGGCATCGCCATCCTTTGTCGGGGCTCACAGACCCATCTCTCTTTCACGTCAGCCAACAGTAGAAACTCTCACCTTGTGTACTCTCTCTCCTCTTAAAGAAGTCTCTTCTGTCTTCAAGGATGATTCGTGCTAACGGACTTTCGCCCTGGAAATCGGTCAGGTCCGTCGCCCGTCTTCTGTGGAGCACATCCATGTCCGTGGAGTTGAAGAATCTTCCATTGAAGATGCGCTTATATACAGTATGGAGTTGATGTTCAATTTATATCACGCTGACCATTATGATATCAAAATATTTTACGGAAAAAAAATATTATTTATATAACCTATTTGTATAAAAGTTTTGCTAAAACCTGATAACATTATTTATGTTCGATTTCTTTTATCAACCAATATTATATGTATGACCCATTTCATTTATCTTGAAATTACTTCCACCTTAGAATCAAAATAGATTTGTCTTTGAAGCAAAACATTTTTTATTACCCAAACATCTCTAGTTTCCACTAGCAAATTTGTCTGGGATGATACATTCTATCTCTTAATATTTTTAAATCGCAAAAGAAAAGGATGTATACGAAAAACTTGGCTATCTAGCAAAGGCATAGATATACCTAATTTTATGTTCGGCTTGGAAGTTCATGTGGCTTTTTGATTGATGGGTTCGTGTATACCGTTTAACTAAACGTATTGAAAAGATTATCCTTAACTATAACACGTTTATTAAAAAGGTTAAGACTAGATATTAAAAAATATATGTTGAAATAATTTGTGTACAAAATAAATATCAGTGTATAAGCCTAACTATTGTAAAACGGTTTAGAGAGGTCAGAGGTTAATCAAAAACCAACACTCTTCTTAGGGGTAACTTTACATAATAGTAACCAAGTTTCTCAGTGTTACATTTAAGTCACTCAAAGTTTTTTTTGTTCCTCTAAAGTCACTCAACTTTCAGTATGTGTTCCAATCCTATGTAATATTTTTATAAATGTTTAAATTTTTTAAAACTGAATAAACTAAATGAAACATATATGAATCTTGTTTACTATTTAGCAATTATTTATTTCCAATTCGAACTAAATATAACAATTTTGAAACGTGTTTATTACTTGGTGAATTTTTTTCTTTACTATTGCCTCCTATTTTTAAACTAATTGGAATAAAATTTTCACTTATTGGTAACTAATATTTATATATATTTCATTTGTCTCATTCAATTTTAAAAAATTTAAACATTTTTAAAAATATTACGTAGGATTGGAACACTTAATGAAAGTTGAGTGATTTTAGAGGGATAAAAAAACTTTGACTGACTTAAATGTAACACTTAGAAAACTTGGTTACTATTTGATGAAGTTTCCCCTCTTATTAAATGGATTAATCGTGTTAGTGTGCTTATGGCTAGCCCCTTCTTGAATTGAAACCCCATATAAACTCAATCATATATGTTAAGTTTTTAGATTTTAATTTCAAATAATATATTTACAAAAATAACACTTTATCAAAGGTTTATAAAATAGTGGTATCTTAGCGTGTAGTAAATATTTCTCTCTCTAAATAGTTGACAGTTCTAGTCCTACAGTAAACCAGTAAATCTAGGAGTAGGTTTAGAAAATGTATGAGTTAACGGTTCTATAGAAATATTAACACTTGAAGTTAAATAAAAAATTAGGGGAATATAAAATATTATACTCACAACAATTATCTTGTCCTTCAAGAAAAAAGACAAGATACAAACCAACCAGGTCATAGTTGATATAAACCAAGCTGTTACAAACCGTGTGATGCAGAAGAAACAATAAAATATAAAAGTTTATTTATAGTAGTGTTATGCTTAATTACACAAAACATGTCGTCATGTATTCAAAAGATAAAAGTGTAATATACTAAAAAATATCGATACACATTTTACATTGATAGTAGTTATGTTGTTATGAAAATGTGTTAGAATCTCATTTTTCATAACCTGTGGAAGGTAGCAGGTGTACAAACCGGTTTTTTTTCGGAACCGGATCGGTTCCGTCAACGATGGTCAACAACCGATCCAATGGAACCGGTTTCGGATCGGATCCGGTTAAGAGAGTGGAGACTTGGAACCTATTGGGACCGGACCGGATTTATGGAACCGGACCGGACAAAAAAAACCGGTTCCACCGGATTTTTTTTTTAAAAAAAATTAAAAAAAATTAACAAAGATACACTATAAAATACATGTTTTATTTATTTTGTAGCTTTTTTTAAGTGATTTAACAATAGTTCGTAAAAAAAATACAAAAAACATAATTGAATCACAAAATATATTATTTATTATGTTTTCAATCTTCTTCGTCGTAGTCTTCGTAACATCGGTTTTCATTCTTCTTCGCTTGAGATACGTTGGGCTTCATCATAAGCTTGTTATTCGTCCGAAAGTGGATTCACCGCCCCTTGTTCTACTTCGAATTCATGTATTTCTTGTTCAATGTCAAGCTCGCCTTCTAGTTTTGCAACATGTTGTACACGTTCGGCGGCATCCAAATGGTCCTTCAAGCAAATACACATCTTCATAGATTCCGGTGTAAGCCTCGTTCTTCGAATAGATAAAACCCTGCCACTAAGAGAAAAAGCAGATTCTGAAGCTACCGTAGAAGCTTGGACGGTTAGTAGGTCACGGGCCATTGCGGCTAGAACGGGATATTGGGATTCTCTTCCTTGCCACCAACTCAAGATATCAAAGTTTTCAAACTCTTCGGATCTTAGAGTTGAAATAAAGTCGGTTGCTTGATATCTCCCAAGCTCGCTACTTGGTGTGGTTCCACGAGCTCGTTTAATATTTTCGTTTCTTAAAGTGTTAAATAAATTTAGCATCGGGTTCCTTGAACTACTAGAACTTGAACCCGAACCCATTGATTCACGTATGTTTGATGGATCACCACTTCCACCATATTTGCGTAAATAATAATCAAACATATTATTAAAAGCAAATTGAAATCCCTTATTGCCTTTGATTCAAAATTTGGGTCTTCCTCGAACATATTTAAATCATCCGATATTGATTCAATTAATGTTTCAACACCGGTTACATTAATCGTTGAGTTTAAGGCGGCCGAACATGTAACAACGGCCGGCATTTCCGAAAAATATTTTTTAAATTTAGCTTTCATAGGTTTTACCATTTTTTCAAAAATAGGGCCGTGATATTCAAACTCTTTTAATTTATTACATATTAAGTATAATTGTTGAAGTATTAGCGAAGATGTGGGATAATAAACTCCCGATAAACATGTAGTTGCATTTTTAAAAAACTCAAGCAAATTAGTTAGTTTCTCGATCATATCCCAACTTATATTATCAAATTTTTGTAGAACCACCAATCGAATTTTGAGTGCTTGCGGAAGCGGAAGCCATGAGAGCTTTTTTATTTGCGTAAAGTGAGTGTTTTTTTGCGTTTTGAGAGCGCTTTTGAGTTTTGAGAGCTAGAATGCTGTGGTGAACTAACTCATACACCCAATACCTATTTATACTAAGTTTAAAGCCTTAAAAACAAAAACAAAAAAGGCCAAAAAACGGCTATATAGCCGTTTTTTTTCTTCCAACGGCTATAACCGGTTCCAAATTGTCCGAAAAAAACCGGTTCCATTTTGTCCGATTTTTATCCGGTCTGTCAAAAAAACCAGAACCGGTTCTCACAAAATCCGGTCCGGTCCCAAAAAAACTGGTTCTAGACGGATTCGGTTTCGGATAATCCATCGGATCAGATTCGGTTCCGGTTCTTTTGAGCACCTCTAGCAGAGGGTTTAACTTTTTTAATTTTTTTAAGTGATTATCGTTCGAATCTGAAAAACTGGAAATAATGATAGTAAAATAATAATAATAATAATAATAATAATAATAATAATAATATTATTATTATTATTAATATTTCATATGTAAATTATTGTTCATACTAGTTTAGAACCCGTGTAATACACACGGGGTGAAAAATATTAATATATAAAATTGTTAAATCTTTATATATATATATTTTATAGGTGTAAAAATGTATTACATATACTAAGGATAAAAAATAAAATTCAAAATATGTAAAAATTAATATATAATTGGATTTCAAAAATACATTAATTACTATTTAATTTAATTTAATTTGACTTTCATTTACTATTTGATTGAAAATAAAAGTTGCATAATTAGATTTCAAAGTTTCTTATAATAAAGGATAATTTAAAATAAATGTGTTTTATTAGTATAATTAGTATTTTGTTTAAAAATATATTATTAAAAAAAGACAGATGTGTATTTAATAAGAGAGAGAGTCAGGAAAAAATTGATAAAAATAAATTTGGAGGTGACACGTAACATTAAAAACCTTTATTTATTATATAGTATAGATTTCATTGAGGTTTTATCGAAATAAGTGTGATTGAAAAAATTATTTATAAATGTAATGAAAATTTAAAAGTATTAATTAAAAGATAGCCATCTTAAAAATATTTATTAAGCTAGCCTTTTTTTAACAAACTTAACGTACTTTTTTATTTCCTTTTATCTTTTTATCAACTCATTTTTTTTAGCCAATCCATTGTTCTTTTTAAAAATTTTGGCTAAACTCTTTTTTATAAAGAGCAAACATAGCCTATTTAATGGTGTTATTGCTTTCCAAAGTAAGTTTCATGATATTTGCAATGCTTTTCAATACTATTTTAGTTGAAACCAGATGGTTATACCCGTACTCCGCGACGGTGTCGGGCCCATTGTTAATAAAATTTAAAAAAACGTAGGCGTTACGGTAAAAATCATTTTAATAAAAGAGAAATATAAAACTAAATAAAAAAAACAAAACAACCGGTTCGGGTCGTTGAAAACCATAAATGCAAAACCGATACGAGTTCTGACAATACCAATACGGACAATGACGTTGTTCGTTCATAATAGGTTCGGCTCGTCACGGTACCACAACGGTAACGGCACTCGCTATAGGCAATGATGAAAAAAAACTTGATTTTGAATACAACTCCGTTTAAAAAAAAAAATATCGGAACGTTGACAAAAAAAACTAAAAACAGTCGCGCCATCTGTGCTTTAGAAAAGTTAACGAACGAAAGTTATTAAAGGAAACAAAATTAATAGAAAATGAAACGGGTTAAAAACGTATATTATATATAATATAATGGTTAAAAATGAAAATGTAAAAAAGAAAAAAAAACACGTGTAAAAATGGGAATGGATTGAGCGATGTTCAAGGGTCATAGACCCACAATAGAACCATGTTCAATAAGTGGAACACGATACCTTTTGTTTGTTAAACCGTAAAGTATTTGGTGCTTATCACTAATTGACGTTAAAAATTTATTAAGTTCACATAAGTAACCATTCTATCCTTAAAGTTAAAAAATAAAGAAAGTTTATATATATAAAAACGACATGGTCGGCACTTGCAGGCTGCCGGACGGGGGACCGCACATGGCCCGATTTTTCGAGGGCCCTAATTTTTTAAATTATATATATATATATATATATATATATATATATATATATTACATATTTAAATTTGTTTTAAAACAATAGCATCTAAAGTTTAAAACCCAATAAACTTTTATAAAAATTAATCCAACATCTTTTTTAGCTTTAGCCCGTCTGAACCCATTTAACACATCTAAAATTGTAAATCCATTTAAGTAACCCATTTAAAAAATTAAACTTTTTTTTAATCCTAATTAAAAAAAACTAGTGGCAATCTCTATTGAGGAGACCCGGAGACATCGTGAGTGTAGAGGCTTCAATCGAGACAATCGGCAATCGCTATTCAGGCTTCAATTCAATCGATCGAACAAAAAAAAGCTATCAAACAATTCAACCAAAAAAATAGAAGATTTCAAATATGTGGTGAAATCAGAAACCGAGAATCACTTTCAATCGACTGATCATTTATCATGTAATTTTCTGACTTTTTGAATTGGATTATATAATTTATGCTTGAATCTTGATAGTTACTAGTAAGATTATATTATTTATGCTATAATCTTGATAGTTTACTAGTTGGATTATATGATAATGATTATATGATTTATGCTTGAATCTTGAACTTTTTAGTGGATTAATTTATAGAATCTTTGAATAATAATTACTAGTTAGATTATATGATTATGGCCAATAAGATTTAGATCAATTGGTTTGAGAGAAGCCACCCCCATGGTATATAATGTGGAGGTCATGGGTTTGAGATTCACTTTGTGCAATATGCTCAGGTGGGTCAGAGGTTTTTTCACAGTGGGCCTTCAGGTGGTGGGTTTACACCGGAATAGTGGGCGGTCGGGTCACCAGCGTTGTCTGCATTCGCGGGCGTGGGTGGCCTTTCGCCAATGGGTTTACCCGGGTGGCCGAGCTTATACTATTTGTTGGCTGTTAAAAAAAAAGATTATATGATAATGATTATATGATTATGCTTGAATCTTGATTTGTTCAACTGTTATTGGATCACTTCAACTATTATTGGACTTTGTCGGTTTGAATATATGATTTATGCTTAAATCTTGATTAGTTCATAATTCTTGGTTTCTTGATTAACTATGTATTATAGAGTGTTTTGCTACAATAATTTTGTTATGTTTATTGTTATAACAATTATCGTCGTATTAATAAATTTATATACATAACTTTATATTTTAGGGCCCATTTTTCTACTAGTACAGGGCAGCTGAAATCTCAGGACAACCCTAATAAACAATTTGGTTTGATTTCATATATCTAAGACGGTAATTGCTACACGAAGCTCATTTTGTACCTAAATGTATACAATCATGTAGACATGTTATGCTGATATTTTAATTTATATGAGCACCACATAGGTGAAAACTGTGAAAACCGAGTGAAACGTCCTCGAGAGATGAATATTTTAACCCTTTTAAACTTAAATATCATTATTTAAAACGGTTAAAACTCAACTTTTAAATTTATTGTGGTGAAGAAAATATATGGTTTCCCGTATCAAAACTTTAACATTTTATGTAGCCTTATTTTGAAATCATTTGGACTAGAAACATTAATAGTAATTTAAGTTGAACGTTTTCAAAAGTCATTTGCTATTTTCACGTGATAGAGTTGGGGTTGTATAATATTATTAATTGACATGAAACACGTATAAACAACATAAGGGCCCATTGTGATGTATGATATATTGGTTGTTGGATTTAGTGGTGCACAAAAAAACCGGTTTTTTTTTAACCCGGTCCAAACCGGTAAACCGGTTTGGACCAAACCGGTTCGGGTTGCCCAAAAACCGCCGGTTGCAAACCGGTTTGAGGATTTCTGAAAAAAAATCGGGTTGGGACCGGTTTTGGCTAAACTGGGTTAGGAAACCGGTTTTCAAACCGGTTTGAACCGTTGGGCGAGTTCTAGCCGTTGGGGTCGATTTTGACCGTTTTTTTGGACCCATAAAACACTATAAATAGGTGGGGGTGTTTAGGGTTGATCACACTTCTCTTTACACTCTCTAATCTCTAAAACCGTTCTTTAACCGCTCAAAACGCTCTCTAAACTAAAAAAAAAAACATGGCAAGTTTTGGTGTTAGTGGTTCCTCAAACGAAGTTACCGTTGTGCAAATTCTAGCAACAACGAGAAATCCGACAATCTGGTGCAATTACGATTTATGTTTGTTGTCAAACGGAAAGGAACGTGCTCGTTGCAAGTTGTGTGGTGCGTTTTTGGGGAAAGATTCAAACACTACTTTGAAAACGCATATGGAAAAATCTTGCCCGTCATTGAAGGGAATTCCAAGTGAAGGTCAAGCCTCGATGACAAGCGAAGGAGGAATTTGGAACTTTGATTCAAATGTTGTTCGAGATCGAATTGCGAGGTTAGTGATTCAAGAAGGATTGCCGTTCAACCACTTTGACAATCCGCGCTTGACAAAGATGATTCAAGAGACACTCCAACCTCGTTATCACCAAGTAAGTCGCACAACCCTTAGACGAGATTGTATAAAAATGTGAAAAAAAGCAAAAAAAGAATTAATTTTAGGTTTTGAAAATTTGCAAACCGGTGTAAACTTAACCACCGATGTTTGGTCGGCTCCACATGGTATACCCGATTCGTACCTTTGCGTTACCGCGCATTGGGTTGATCCCAATACGTGGCAAATGATGAAGCGTACAATCGCTTTTGACTTGTTTGAATATCCACACACCGGCGAAAATTTATTTTATATATTGGATGGTGTTATTAACGAATTTAAATTACAAAATAAACTTTTTTCAATGTCTTTTGATAATGCATCTAATAATACAAATGCGGTTCAAAAACTAAAAATTAAATATAAACCCGTTTGCAACGGCGTTTTTTTCCATAGTCGATGTGTCGCACACATCATTAATTTGGCGGTGCAAGCCGGGCTTGCAATTGAAGAGGTTTCAAACTTAACATATAGTTTTCGACAAATGCTTAAAGATATTTTTAGTAACAGAAAAAGATACCATGATTATATTAAATTTTGTCGTGATACGAATAATCTTTGCTTAGGCCCGAATTGGGACGTCGAGACAAGATGGAACTCGACTTATATTATGTTTTATAGCGCTTTACGACAAAGAGAAACTTTAGAAATATTTCATGATATGCTTTCCTCAAAACCTCGTCGTAAAATTCAAAACTTTCCGTCTACAAATTGGAACATTTTAAAAGACGTAACCGAATTGCTTGAAGTTTTCAAAACCGCCACAACTTTTTTATCCGGTGTTTATTATCCCACAAGTTCATTAACACTAAAACAAATATATTTAATGGCTAACAAGTTGTCTGAGCTTGAAAATAAAAGCGATCTTTTTACAAAAATGATAGAACCGATGAAAGAAAAATTAGTGAAATATTTTAAAGAAATCCCTCCCGTTATAACTTGCGCCGCCGCGTTAAACCCTACCATAAATGTTTACGGGGTTGAAACCTTGATTGATAGAATTACTTACGCTTTGAATTTGGATAGCGAAGACATCCATTTTGCACAAGGCACAAAAACATATTTTAACAAATGTTTACAAGATTTATTTGATGTTTATTTACATAAATATGGTACAACTCCGACTCCACATGATACAATGAGTACATCATCAAGTGGTAGCTCGAGAGATGTTAACTTGAATTTATATAACGAAATGTTAAATGAATTTAGTAAACGTGCTCGAGGTACCACCCCGAGTAGCGAACTCGGAAGGTATATTGGCACAAACTTTTTAGCGTTTATGCCTCCTACCGTTTTTGAGGAGTTTGATATTTTGGCATGGTGAAAACAAAACGAAGCTTCGTTTCCGATTCTTTCCGCCATGGCCCGTGATGTACTAACCGTCCAAGCTTCCACGGTAGCTTCGGAATCTGCGTTTTCTTTTAGTGGCAGGGTATTATCGATACGAAGGACTAGACTCACACCCCTAGCGATGGAAATGTGCATTTGTTTGAAGGACCATTTGGATGCGATGGATAGGATACAAGACCAAACTTCTCTCGAAGATGAAATTCAAGCCGAAGAAGTCATACACAACAACGAGGTTGATCTTGGAATATCCGAACCAGTCACGGATGAAGAACTAGCCGAAGATGCAAGGCTACGAAGCTCTAGTTCCGAAGACAACGCACAAGAATAATCAATCAATATTCCAAAAAATAAAACGTTGAACTTAATGTTTTATATTTGTTATACTTTTTGTAATGTTTTACAATTTTATCTTGTTATGTTTTTTAATTTTCGAACTATCCAAATATTAATAAACGTTGAACTTTATGTTTTAATTTTGTTATATTTTATTTTGGATTTTATATTAAAAACATAAAATTTATTTGATTTTTTTTTTTTAATAAAAACCGGTTTAAACCGGTTTAAGGGGCAAACCGGTTTAAAACCTACCCGAACCGGTTTGACCGGTTTACATATTTCCCTCTCTGAAACCGGTTTAACCCGAACCGGTTTGGGTCCAAACCAGTTTTGACTTTTCGTTGACTAAACCGGTTCGGGTCGTTTGAACCGGTTTGGGTTAAAAAACTGATTTGTGCACCTCTAGTTGGATTTGCTTGCTTCGAAACCAAGTCTCGATCTTTTAAAAGTGGATCATATCTTGTCACGTGAAAATATAATATTGCTCATGTTTTACTATAAAAATCGTCCGTATTTTTTAATTCAACTAAAATACTAAATCAAGGTTATTGGATTGTGTGTTTTATGATTTTTAATTTTAAAATAGAGTTAACTACACGGATGGTCCATGTGGTATTTTTAAATTTTGGATTTGATCTCTAATTTTGAAAAATTACATTTTCAGCCACCAAATTTATGCATAAACGTAACATGTTTTGTCGCTATAGTGGATGACAGTTAACTTTTCTGTTAAATATTTCAAAAATGACCAAAATACCCCTATATTAAAAAAATAGAAATTAAAAAACCTATATTTATACCCCTAGTTCTCAGGCGGCACCACCACTTTTTTTAAAACATATTTTTTTAATTTTTTTTGTTTTTTAATCTAACGGTATTTTAATCATTTTAAAAATATTTAACAAACGAGTTAACTGTCATCCACTCCCAGGGACCAAACATGCTACATTTTGTATAATTTAGGGACTGAAAGTATAATTTTCCAAACTTAGAGACCAGATTCAAAATTTAAACAGAACACATGGACTATTCGTGTACTTAACTCATTAAAATATATAGATAAGTGTAAAACATACACTTCAATATTTTTATAACAGTTTGTCTCACATTGAAAATGTGATTTATGTGAACCTTTTATGCTTATAGTTATGGTAACTAATAACTTAAAATTTAAATCATGGTGAGGTGTCACTCCCAACAAACCTATAGGATAAACAAACATTACATAAATGTTATAGAAGTAACTAAAATGATTTTTTATAATAATATAACAATTAATATGATGGATTCAGTGTATTTATAAATAAAAAATAAATGCATCAGTTAATAATATTGGCAGATCCAACATTTTTTATCAGCGGTGCAAAAATTGGATCGGTTAAAACGAGTCAAATATGTAAAAAATGGGTCAAATATGTCAAAAATGGACGGTCATAATGGGTCAAATAATGATAATTTATTCGGCTAATTAGTAAAAAGAAAATGTCGATCTCGACTGTTTTTACTTATTTTTCATTAAATATATAATTAAAATGAGTTATATTGTTCCAACTTCTTAAATTTAGTGTTGATTTTAGTAGTTTTCAACAACGATAAAAAAAGTTCACGTTAAACTTCTATAGTTCCTGTACTTTCAACAGTTGAGAATTGAGACACTTCCTAATCGCAATAAAACTATTAAAACAAATTTACTAAATACCTAATTTAATACTTTAGGGGTATTAAAAATTCAAATCAAACTTAAAGGTTTACTTTTTAAGTTTTAATCAATTAAAAGGGGCTGATATGCTAAAAGATTACTTTTTGAACTAAAAGGGTTAAACATGCCAAACCACAGGGACCAAAGCGAAATTTACTCTTTTTTTTTATAAAAGTGGAAGTGAATTTAAATTGTTGGAAGAATCTTATTAAAGAGGAAGTATTTCTACATGTTTAAGAGTTTTGAATACATAAAACACACATTCACTACTCGTCTTTTGGTCAAGTGGTAGCCCGGGAGCCTCATCATTTGAGATGTCATCGGTTTTAATTCTGTCTGGGGCATAAATGCTCTGGGTGAGTCAGAGGATTTTTCTGATGACGGGTTTTCTCCTAGGGGCGGGGCCACCTTGTTCTTCAAGTGCACTTCGATTCGCTTTGTCTTTCCAAAAAAAACATGGGCTTGACCTTTTGGATAATGACACAAATCTTTGTGTTTCCCAATTTCCTAAAATGTTTGAATTTTCTTCCCAATTTCCGAGATGGTTTAAAATTCAACTAATCACTAGGAAGCACCAAAAAGCAAGTTTTTGAACAAAACACGATAACGGAAAAAGTTAAAGAAACCGCAGCTTGAGGGTCGATATTTATCCACCTGTCGAATGCGAAATGATTGTCGATAGTTTGGTCATTTTAAATTGTTTTAATATAAATTAAAACTTTGATCCACACTTGCAATCAAGGGCGGGGATATAAGAAAACGGGAAAAAAAGGAAAAAAATATGTTAGTGCACATACCGACTTCCGTTTATTAATAATAGTTTAAACCTCGCCTTACGGTGAGAGTTTGGTTGTTTTTCTTCTGTGTCATGCGGTTGGTCGTTATCGGTTCGACTCACCGAAAATCATAAAAGCAAATATCGAGACCGATTCCACTAATATCAATACTGATCACACTATCATAACGGTAACGACGCTTGCTATAACGGTAACGACGCTTGCTATAGCCTACGATCCAACAAAAATATTCGGTTTTGAATAAACGAAAAAAAAACTTGATTTTTAATACAACTACGTTTTAAAAAATAATTATATCGGAACGTTGAAAAAAAACTAAAAACAGTCGCGCACTCCGTATTTTGAAAAAAGTTAACGAACGAAAGTTATTAAAGGAAAACGAAATTAATAAAAAATAAAACGGGTTAAAAGCGTGTATTATATATAGTATAAGGGTTAAAAATGAAAATATAAAAATTATAAAAAACATAAAAAAAAGACGTGGCAACATTTGTATGGTGAAGTTAGTGTTCCCTTACCTTCTACTCTAAACTTAGTTTCTAATAATAGTAATGTGATCATTGCGTAGACAACTTAGAAAAGAAAAATATGATTATTTTCTTTAACCACTGAGCCGCTATTGGTGATCCATTCTAAAGATAAAACAATAAGAAGTTGTGATCTCTAATCTCTTACCTTTACCTCCACCTTTTGTATATGCTAATCTCTATCAATAAACAATGAATACGATGAATTTGTTAATATCCAACTTAACCACTATACACCCCGTGTCATTTATATAGCTACGATTTACGTGACAATAAGTTCACATGTCATTTTTAGTTTCATCTTCAATATGTTTAAAAATAGTATTAATTACAAATAAATGAATGGTTATTTAACAAACGTAAATGAACGAACATAAACGGAGGTAAATGAACGAATATTCACAAACATAAATGAACGAAGAAGACATGTGGCCATGTCTGTTCGTTTAATTAAATGAACAAACTATTTTATTCATGTTTATTCATTTATTAAAGAAACAAACTTTCTATCGAATAATTCACAAACAATTTATTGAACGTTCGATTAAACAGGACTCGTGTAAAGTGTCAACTCCCCTAGTCAAATTTCAGGAATAGGGAGAATTTTAAATATTAAGAAATTTGAGGGTGACAAATATAATATTTTATTTTTTTAATAAAAGATCTTAACTTTCATGAGTCCCACTTTTGTCACCATCGATATATGAAATGAATTATTTGGTTGTTAATTCTAGCCGCCTCCCACGACTACGACTTGCTCGTTCACTCGTCATTTTCACTTTTAACAAAAGAGTTTCACTTTTGACCCCCTTAAGTTAAACTATTTTAATTTTACACCTTATTATATTTCAAAGGGTTACAATATATCACGTACAATATGTTTTAACAACATGAACACCGAACTTGGTTGACTTATATATCCTATGTACAAAAATCGGAAGGGTCACAAGCAAGATAGAAAAATAAATTACAATAAACGACCAATCAAGAAAAACTTGAATGATAATTTATAATAGTCGTAAAGCTACACATACACATGTTACAAGTTCAAAGGTTCTGCTCTCTAGACTAAAGGGGTATTTAAACGTTCTTATTCAAAATGGTTATGGTGAAGTTCAAATGATATATACATAAATAATTGGTCATAATAAGCGTATTAAAGGTATGGAAGTAAGCTGATTTCATGTATAACGAAGAAACCGCCTTTTGTTCTTTCACTTACTACATATCTTTCAATGTCGTCATTATATTATTTTAGTTGTAAAAACCTAAAAAGAATACTAAAGTTTTAAGAGTGTAACATGCTATTATTATGGCTTTAAGTTGATGGCAATAAATTTACAAAATTCCTAACATGTGATTCAGTTATTGGATTGAGAACCACTTTAAGCTATGATAAGACGATACTAAATGCTACAACTTTCAACAAGTGTAATTGGCCCTTAAACTTGACTGAAAACGCGCCCCTTAAACCTATAACAGTTTTAGAACCAAAACATATATGTGTACGTCTCCCTTTAAACGAGTCATTTGATGCGTTGTGTGCTTCTCTCACCCAACTTGATGCACTTAAAAGAAAAAAAAATGTCTTGTATGCCTAGTTCAATTATATAAGAAATCAATCCACTAAAATATCAAAGTGGTAGTCCTTAATTATATCGTAAAGAGTTCATGATTCTCAAAGCCTAATGGCGCTTTTGATATGGTTAATACTAGCCAAGGAACATTAGAGGTTAGTAAGAGATTGTTGGAATGCATGTCTAACATAAATAACACAATATTATAACTAAACACATGTATAACTTTCTATGTGCATATGAAACATGCTTACCTAAGAACAATAACTCACCACAAAACCATTTTGTATCCTATAATGACTTATCAGTTAGGTTTACCGATCCCTGTCTTTTTAAGAAAATCCATTATTTATATGATCCGATGATATCAAGTCATGACACAAATCCTAATACAAACATAAATGAGAATCACAATTTGGGCATTTACCACATTAATAGGGTAGACAAAGCAAATAAGCTAATAAAGGCATCCAATTTCTTATCACTTAGCCATGTGCCATGTATATGGCATATGGTACAAAATCGGGTCCTTTTATGGTGCATGTGGGGCATAAATCACACCAAACGTTTTTCAAGGTACCTAAATGTTAAAAAGCCTTGTTTTAGTATCCAATAATTCTCCATCACTAAACTTAGGGACCAAATATGAGATTTGTAAACTTGAAACCATAAGAATTATTTGAGCCACATAGATTGAGTGCGAAAGGAAAGTTTGCCATCACAATCAATGAATAAAAAACGTGATTATTATATGTCGTTATGTTGTTAATAACAAGTCAATTTGGTAAATAGTAAATACTCGTTTATTAAATGGAAGATTCATGTATGATTTTAGAAGTATCAAGTTTAAATATTAGATTAAGTGTAGTGGTTTAATTAAAAGGTGAAAAAAATTAATGTCACGTCATTGTCACATAGGCAGTGAGGTTTTAAGTAACTAAAATATCAAAAGTGTACTGGTTTAACTAAAAACATAATTATTTAAAAAAATTTATAAAAATAAGAGCAAATGGTTTGATTGGTCGGCACTTAAATAGGCCCCACACCCCAAACCTTCACGCCCCTGTACTGGTGTGTGGCGCCCCTAATGGTTTACGTGTACGTGGGTGTTAGCCTTCTACATTTAGTCTTGTATACAACCAAAGGTTAAATTAATAATCAATAATTTGTTAAAGGTGTGCGTATAATACTTTTTTCTAAAAACAAAGTTTTACGATGGCTAGAAACTATATTTAAAAAAAATTCAGGTTGAAATCGAGAACTTCAAAAACTCATACCAACCAAATCAAACAAAAACTTTATAGTTTATATCTACACTTGAAAACCTAAAATATTTAGTGACCCAATCTAATCTGATGTTAAAAAATTTCGATTATCCTACCCGATAAAAAGTTATCTTGATAAACATATGAAGACCGAAAATTATGGTCATACCATAATGGTAAAATTATTTTTAGCCCCGTCACTAACATAATAATTTTCTTACACTGAATTTAACTACCTTATTGTCGTAAATTCAAAGGTAACAAATAGAAACAATTCATGTTAATAAAAAACTTGGACCGATGAAGTGCTATCGGATACCCGAACCCTCTTCTAATCGTGATCTAAAAGTGACCCTAACTATCTAAACATGTCACTAATTGAAATAGAATTGGAATCAATCCAATGAATTTGCATCCATATAACGACGACATGAATGGGACTCTTGGGTCGATTTACATACATTGAACCTAGCTAACCATGTGCTCACGTCATCATGTGTGACCACTCATGCTTTAAAACACACAAGTTTTTTTAAAATATCTACATCTATTCATATAATTATATAAAACCATACGTTAAATATATAAACGTAGGTATCAGTATAATATTGACTCGAAAATAACTAGAATCATTTGTTAAAATAACTAAATGAATATAAATTTTAAATTATTATTTTAAAATATAAAACAATTTAGGATATGATATGTAGGAATTTTAGATACACTTTTAGCCGCACGTGATAAGTTTGGCATGTATGTATGTGTATATATATATATATATATGTGTATATATATATATACATACTAGCTTATAATCTCGTGTACTACACGGGCTGATTAACGAAAAAGTTGTTAATCATTAATTTGTATATACTTCATAGTAAAATGATTTATATTACATACAATAGTCAAATAAACATTAGCAAGTTTTCTTCCATGATTCCATAAGTAATAATATAAAAACAACTAAATTTAAATTAACTCTGTGATTTGAAGACATTGGAAGGATATGAAAATTATTTACAAGTTGATGATCGGAGATGAAAAAGTGAATCAACTGTTATGAGAGGATTGTATGTAAAAAGAATTACATGTAGGTGATATTTATATAGGAAAATCAAGATTCAAATTTTAATAAATTTAAATAAATTACATAAATAAAACCTTAATTATAGGATTATTTGAGGTGACTTTCTGATTTTTGAAAAGTTTTAATAATCTATAAATAAAATATAAATTTTGAATGAATTCAAATCATTTTGTTTTAAAATTTAAATTCAAAAATGGAAATGATGATCATTTAAAAAAAATGGAAAGGATGATTATAGTGTAAAAGAAATTGATATTTTAAGATTTTTTAATACTTATATATACTAGCTTACAATCCCGTGTACTACACGGGCTGATTAACGAAAAAGTTGTTAATCATAAATTTGTATATACTTCATAGTAAAATGATTTATATTACATACAATAGTCAAATAAACATTAGCAAGTTTTCTTCCATGATTCCATAAGTAATAATATAAAAACAACTAAATTTAAGTTAACTCTGTGATTTGAAGGATATGAAAATTATTTACAAGTTGATGATCGGAGATGAAAAAGGGAATCAACTGTTATGAGAGCATTATATAAAAAGAATTACATGTATGTGATATTTATATAGGAAAATCAAGGTTCGAATTTTAATAAATTTAAATAAATTACATAAATAAAGCCTTAATTATAAGATTATTTGAGGTGACTTTCTGATTTTTTGAAAGTTTTGATAATCTATAAATAAAATATAAATTTTGAATGAATTCAAATCACTATGTTTTAAAATTTAAATTCAAAAAATGAAAATGATGATCATTTAAAAAAAAAGAAAGGATGATTATAGTGTAAAAGAAATTGATATTTTAAACTTATATTTAGGAATTAGTAATCAAACTTGTTTACTTATTGAAGGGAAAGATCAGAAACTGATTTGGGTTAGATTGGATCCACGTTAGATCCGCGTGTGGTGGTGGTAGCTTAGGAGGGAAAAGGTGCCCCCAAAAACCTTTATTTATTAGTATGTATAGATATATATTTATATATATACATATATATATATAGGGGAGGGATATTCTAAAAAGTTTAAAAAGTGTAAAAAGTCTTTTAAAAACCCACCACCACCACCCAAAAGCCTAAAACCTCCCACCCCAACCCCCCAAAACCTAACCCCCACCCCACTCTCAAAAACCTAAATCCTAACAAAAAAAACCCTAAAAAGCCAAAAAAGTCGTCTAAAAACACCACCACCACCCCCAAAAGTCTAAACCTCCAACCCAACCCCCCCAAAAACCTAATCCCCACCCCACCCTCAAAAACCTAAAACCCCTACCCCCCCCAAAGCCTAAATACTAAAAGCTAAACTTCTAAGGCTAAATCCTAAGGCAAACACTAAACCCTAAAATCTAAAATCTAAAAACTAAACCCTACAAGCTAAGATCGTAAAGTTCGACGAGACGGTTCCAACGCCGCCGAAATGAGTAAAATCGGAGTTCGTATGAGCCGGTTATGAGCGTTTTAAATGACTTTTTACACTTTTTTCATTTTTTTGAGTTTTTAGCAAAACCTCACACTATATATATATATATGTTCAAATGAGAACTCATAAATACTTGAGAACTCGCGAGAACTCGTCAAAAAACCAATTAAAACCATTTTTTTTGTTTTCATTATCTTTATTATTAAAATATAACATAAAAAATGATTTCTCTATTCAATTAATTCATCCCTTCTCTATAAATTATCCTTAAAAAAAATTTATATACATATGTAAATGGTAAACATTTACACATGTGTAAGTGGTAAACTAACACAAGTGTATATTTTTTTTAATATATGAAGACATGTAAATTTACATATATAAATTTATTTTTTTATGTTGTATTCTAATAATAAAAATAATAAAATGATTTTGATTTGTTTTTTGACGAGTTCTCGTGAATTCTCAAAATATTTAAGAGTTCTCAAATGATCTAGGTTCAAATGAGAACTCATAAATATTTGAGAACTCGCGAGAACTCGTCAAAAAACCAATAAAACCATTTTTTTTGTTTTCACTATCTTTATTATTAAAATATAATATAAAAAATGATTTATCTTTCAATTAATTTATCCCTTATCTCTAAATTATTCTTAAAAAAAATTATATACATGTGTAAATGATAAACACTTACACATGTGTAAGTGGTAAACTTACACAAATGTATATATATTTTTTAATATATGAAGACATGTAAATTTACATATATAAATTCATTTTTTTATATTGTATTCTAACAATAAAAATAGTAAAAACAAAAAAATGGTTTTGATTGGATTTTTGACGAGTTCTCGCGAGTTCTCAAAATATTTAAGAGTTCTTAAATGATACATTCTCTCTCTATATATTTTTAACTTTTTTCTTTTTAATTTCACCCGATTAACATGTTTGATAACTATTAGGTTGGATGGTATGGAATTTTCCGGAAGGATGCTGGGTGGAGACGACGTGGAAAGAATTTGTGGGAAGGCCATCACGATTGAGAGAGGAAGCAAAGAAGAAACTGATCGATCGGGAGCCATGATCGGAACGGAGGCCAACTGTATGCATACCGCCCACCCCTCGCAAGTTGGTAGAGGCGGGGATGCGATATGCATACCGCTTGCACTTACGCACAATGATGTATTAATGGATAATTGAGTTGAAAGTGTCATTTCTGTTATTTTATTTTGACACGGTCGGAGTTATTTTGTAGAAAACATTATAACCTAGTTTTAAATATTTTATGTGTTCTAATATTATAATTACTTAATCCTTAACTATATATCTTTGCTTTAGTGTTTCTTTTCAAGTTTAGGTGGTATTTAGGAGTAAAAGAATTGTTGTTTAAAAAAAGGAGATATGATTTAATTAGATTATTTTGTAACCGTTCTTATTCTACTATTACAAATAGTTGATCAATAATACGTAATATGTTACGGAATTTTCATTATTTTATAGAAACTTTATAACCTTTTCATAATCTATTTTTTTTTCAAATTTGTTTGTATGGACCGATTATAGAGATAAGGAGAAGGTTGAGGATTTCTTACCAATAATTGCACCTATAAAGGCTTTATATGAGCTTGGGCACTACGTTAGTTCGTTACCACAAATTGTTGTTATCCAATGCGCTAGATACGTTTAGCTTAAAAAGTCAACTTTTTGGGGAAAATTATTCTTAGTCCATGATTTGAAAACGGGTAGGGATCAAGACCTCGTTGTTTTAGCGGTTCATTTGTCAAATTGGATGACATCATAACTAATAATAAAAAAACTTTAAGATTAATCTATTCTACCTAATAAATAAAATTACCGTTGGCTATTTGGTGCAATGGTAGTCTCAAGACTTCCCATAATAGAAGTCTTGAGTTCGAATCCTGACAACAGCAAAAAAGAGGTCTTTGGCCAGGTCAGAGGGTTTACCCAGTTGGAGGGGTTCCTCCTGTGGTGAGCTGCCCTGGATATTCTAGGTGTTGCCCCGAGAAAACCCAATTATTTTAGAATATCTAGGTGTTACCGTTCAAAAAAATAAATAAAAGTAATTTAAGGACACGCGTCATGCTATCAGACTATCTAAATGTTCATTTTCCCGCCCAAACTCTATCTCCGATTTCTTTCACACGCGGATCCTAGATCCGACCCCTTTACTTTGCTTTTACCCGTATCTATTCACAGGTTTAGTCTTTGGTTTCCCATTTTTCTATTCCAAACCCTAATCTTCCTCATCCAACAATCGTCGCCACCATCAAATCTTCTGTTGTTCATCGATTATCTTCAAGGTATGTTTCTGGTTGCAACAATCGACGCCACCATATTTAATTTTTGTAATATTCATCTTCACCCTTAATTTGTTCATCTATTAGGGTTGTTCGAAGCCTTTGGAAGTACTGTCACAACCAAGGCTTTTATTGATTTTCTTCAATGTAAGTTTCTTCTTCTGATTCGTTTTTTGAATTATTTGATTTTGTAATTTTTATCTTCATTGTTCCTTTGTTCATCGATTAGGTTTTTTTGAAGCCGCCTCTTCTCACTATTGTCACAATCAAGGCTTCTGTTGATTGTTTAACCTGAGGTAGAAGAAGACTGATTTCAACCTTTTAGGGATATCGGTTGGTAAACATTACAACTTCGATCTCAGCTTTTGGAATTTGATGTAAAACGCCCGAAATTCATTTAGGAATTGATGATTTAGTAAACATTAATTTTTTAGCAACACAACATTTGGATAATAATGTTAAATTTGAAGGTTTAATTTGTGTTTGAGTTGGGATATCCTCAACTTTAAGTTGCGATAGGAATGTACAAAAGCGCGTTCTCTGTTTTCAAGTAAGATTAATTTATATGTAATTAGTCAAGAGTCTAATTGTATCAAACATGATCAGTATTTATTTCATGTTTCTAAATAAATTTTTGACAGAATGAAGTGGAACTTCTTTATGACATAGAAAAGGAAATAGGGAAACAATTGGAAGAGTTTGAATGTAAAGAGAATGAGGTGCTTGAAAATATTACACAGGCAAGATTTAATTGCAATTTTTTATGTTTCTTTTAATATATTTTAATAGAATTATGCAGTTTGCTAAAATGAGAAATGCAGGTTTTCAATGCTAGACGTGTGAATAACATGAATTTAGTGATGGCAATTTCGATCAGTCTTTCTCCTCGATATCTCTTGATCGACTCCGACTTGCAAGTTCTTCATACTTCAGGTTCGTCTTCGTTGATTCACTCCTTAAGGTCAGATTATTTTCTGGATCACTTGTAGTTTTTTTTTTGCAGATTAATTAGTATTATATTCTTTAATGAAATTTTGGTCCCATCATTTTCACTTTACCATTAAATCATATGAACAACTTAATTTTATTTACCTATGAATGTGGCTTATATTATTTAGTTAATGTTGTTCATGATTGATTGATTTCATTCAGGAATTTTTTGCATAAAGGGTAATGTTTATACATAAAAAAATTGTTTATGTATAAACACTTTGCTATTGATTTTATTCAAGAACCGATTTCATTCAAGTGAGCTATAAACGGGTCAAACTCATCACTTCTATAATGTTTGCTATGTTATTTTAATATACTAGATTAAAAACCAGTGTATTACAGAGGTTGAAAAATGTTTGACCGTTTACTAAAAACAACATATTACCCGTTAACTAAAACATTAACTTTGACCCGTTCACTATAATTGATGAGTTTGATCCGTTTACTAAAAGCGATGAGTTTGACCTGTTTATTAAAGTAGCTCACTTTGACCCATTTAATAAAAATGGTAACCTTGACCTATTTATTAAAAATGAAGAGTTTGACACGTTTATTAAAGTAGCTCACTTTGACCCGTTTAATAAAAATGGTAACCTTGACCTATTTATTAAAAATGAAGAGTTTGACCCGTTTATTAAAGTAGCTCATTCTGACCTATTTATAGTTTTCCGCTGTTATATTAATATATTTTTTAATTCAAGCAAATTTTCTGGAGCATAGTTTTCTGCTGTTATATTAATATATTTTTCAATTCAAGCAAGATTTTTATATAGTTTTCAATAGTATAGTTTTCTGCTGTTATAGTTTAGTATATTGTACAAACAAAATGAATACTGTTAAGAACAATTTGCAAGGGACCACCACCTAGGGCACTTTCATTGTTTCTTTTGTTGGTTCAGGCCCCAATTAAACACATACACAATCACGTATGTAGTTGAAGAAGAAAATGGTTTTTCAAGACGTTTCTATAACTCTAGAATATTACAATATTTGGAATGAAAACAACGAAAAGCTTAAAATACATAAAAGAACTACAACTCCTATTTATAATAAATAAAAGTATAAAACCCACATGCAAAATAAAACGCTCAGTCCACGTATTCCTGTTTTTCAGCAAACAAACATTTGAAGCTTACTTGTTCTCCAATTTCCACACGTTCACTTTCAATTACTTGGTCCTCCACATTACCCGGTCAAACACAAGACTCATCCCTTTATTCGATATTAAAACATGTGGAAACAAATAACCCGTGACCCGAAACCCGTATGCGTGACCCGGTACCCGTGAACGAACCCGATTAATCTAACATCTTTCACCATTTTATAAATCACTTGATGGATATTACCATTATTGAAATATTGGCTTTCATCATCATGTAACAATAATACATTAATTTGATGGATAAATACCACTGTAAAAAGATGTTCAATAGTTGTTAAGATAAAAGACACTGTAACTTTTTTGAATTAATGTTTCGGTTAACTTATGATTCTTGAATTTAAATGTAATTTTTCTATATAAATGTTTAGTACTTTGGAAGCTTTTCTATCAATGGATCAACAAAAGGAACTTTTTTATGGATTATTATTTTGTTGTTTCTCTTTTTACAGTATGTTTGGATGGAACGTTACCCGGGTATCATTTTGCACTGAGGATTCGACCACACTGCAAACAGTTGGCTCATTCAATTGGAGGTTAGTGACAGCTAAATCGATAACGACATTGAAAGTGTAAGTATAATTCTAAATTGTTATGTCAACAGGGGGTTGCTAAAAACTTATTACCAGCATGCATCAACCAACTCGACCCGACTTCGGTAAGCCGTCAAGTTCCGGTGCTTTATGGGTTGTGAACGCGCTTTTTTAATCTTCATTCTAAAATATGATTCTTGGCATATGATTTCAGTGCATGAGTCTTGGCAGGTAAATGTTCATCTCTATAATTTATAAAGATCCATCAAATATATAATAAAGTAATAATTTAAGAAATTGTTTTTAGACATTAATTATTATTTATTTATTATTCAGGATGGGGCATGAAGAAGGCAGGCTGGTGAAGTCTGGAAGCTTTATGCATTCATATCTGTTTTGCAGGAGGTCTGATACACCACTCATCTACAGAGTCGTTCCCAGCTGGTACATGTCTAAATTATCTTTTTAATTAAATAAAACTTATAATTTATTGCCATTTTTATGTGTACAATACATCTTTTATTTTACCTTCATATTCTATGTTAACCGAAACCCGTGTAATACACATGGATTGAAGAACTAATGATATTTAAAATTAAGTGATATTTTACCTCTCACTTCCTAATAATTATATATTCTGGCATCCAGTCGTCGTAGTTCATAGAACTTATTAACTGATTATGGTTGGATTAAGTAATCCTGACTATGATTATTTGATTGTTTATGGGTCAAATAATCAGTTTAGATATCCAAGTTGATAAAATTGATTATGATAGCTCAAAATATGTAAAAATTACTTATTTACCCATATGGTGTACACATACTCTTTGTTTTTTTAACAGCAAGGGTTGACTAAAAGTATGGGTCGAACGGGTAAAACTGTTTGAATGGGTCGAATGCTGCATACGTACATGACTTTATTTGAGCAAGTCCTTCAAGGCCTACATTGTGAATGGATTCTGCATGACTTTAATCCAATTTTGCATTCTGCATTGTGAATGTATTTTGCATGACTTTGTTTATGGTGCATACATACATGATTGCACCAATTTAATCCAATTTTGCATTTTAAGTCTTGATAATTTTGAACCAATAATATTATGCAGTATTTAATCCAACTCTTGATCATTCTACAGTATAAAATCCAATTTTGCATTTTAAGATTGCACCAGAAATATATGAGACTTCATGAACTAACAGTTGACCAATTTTTTAAGATTATCCATTAGTTTCATAAATTAACCTGGAAAGAATCGACTTTTTTTGATCAATTCCTATTCACTTAGAGCAAATCAAGAATTCATTTGCTGCACTATTTGGTTTCCACAGTAGACTCAATCAATCGGAAACCAAATTCTATTCATTTGAGTAGTGTACAAAACATCAACAGGAAGTGCAACCTTCATTACATATGCAATTTTCTCTTACATTAAACTTAGTATAATTCTAAATTGTTATGTCAACAGGGGGTTGCTAAAAACTTATTACTAGCATGCATCAACCAACTCGACCCGACTTCGGTAAGCCGTCAAGTTCCGGTGCTTTATGGGTTGTGAACGCGCGTTTTTAATCTTCATTCTAAAATATGATTCTTGGCATATGATTTCAGTGCATGAGTCTTGGCAGGTAAATGTTCATCTCTATAATTTACAAGACCTATCAAATATATAATAAAGTAATAATTTAAGAAATTGTTTTTAGACATTAATTATTATTTATTTATTATTCAGGATGGGGCATGAAGAAGGCAGGCTGGTGAAGTCTGGAAGCTTTATGCATTCATATCTGTTTTGCAAAAGGTTACAAAATAAGAGCCCTAATGCTAGACATAAACTAGACCGAAAACAACAAGCATAAATATGAGCCATATTTCTACGAATAAATCCGATTGTGGACAGGAGAATAATCGTCTTCCTGGGTTCAAATCTGTCCACGAGGTACGAACTATAGCAACCCTACCACATTCCCAGATTGCCATGAAAGAACCTTGATGCTTTGATCGATTGGAAGAAATCATGCAACCCTAAAAACTGAAATAGAACCTGTTGTGATCGATTGGAAGAACATCGTATATGTTCTAAAGGATTAAATGAACAAGAAAATGCTAAATGACAAATATACCCTCACTTAACCCTACAAACTAACTGGGTTGACGGTGGGGACTAAAAGCCTCTCACAAAAGTTTGGACTATGTTTACAACTTTTAAAACCTGAGGACTAAACTAGCAAAATGATCAAACCACAAAGACCAAATATGCAATTTTCTCTAACTGTAATGTAATTGGTAACTATATGTATACACTTTATATATATTTTATATATATCATTTTAAAGAAGTATATAAATAATTAAATATTTTATATTTTTATTGTTTTTTATTATTTAAACCCGTGTATTACACGGGTCTCTAACCTAGTTATTCAAACATATAAATAAATATAAAGAGCAATTATCTAAAATAATAAAATAAAAAAGGAAACATAATATAAATATAATAGCTTGCAAATACGAAGGGGCGTCACAACTGTTTTGGGGTTCAAAACGAAAGTAAAAATTCAAGACCCTATTTCTAAGTTCTGTTGTAGTAAACCTTAATCCTTTTATTAGGCTTGAGACCGACAATAATTGGCGAAGTTAAAATGATATAAAAAATCACATTGAATAAAAGTTATATAACAAATCAAGATTCACATTGGTCTAAACAAACACAGGATTACAACTAACTCTACCAGGTAAGATCACAAAGTATAAAATTTTATATTCCATTAGTACTTCCCAAGCTTTAATGAAAACTTTAATAACATTTATGAAATTCATGTCATATGAAGTTGGGTCGGTAGAACGGTGATAAGAGTGAAAGACTCTTTCTAGAAGACCAGGGTTTAAATCTCGGCATAGGTTATATTAGGAATTGATGTAGTTTAAGAGTAAGTAGATAAGTGTGTGAGTCGCTGTTCTAAGAAAAAAATATGAAGTTGTGGTAAAAAAATTTTAAGGCCCATTTTAACTTTATTTATGGAGGACTTGCATAAATTTATTTTGTCAATGACAACTCCTATGGACAAATTGGGTGCATAGGAGTACAAATGTGTGTAAAAAATATGTCTCTCTCCAAGTGATTAAGAGTTCAAGTCATACGGTGGAAAAAAATGTGTAAATTTATTAAGTGTTAGGTTGTTTTGAACATAGCAACCACAAGATCCAAAGATCTATCAGGATACCAACATTACTCCAACATTCAGAAACAAGGTATCGATTGGTACGTTTAGGATTAAGAACTAAACAATTTAATTAAAAAAACCTATATCACTTTCTTTTAAAAAAACCTATTTTTTATTTTTTTACTTTTTAATCTAGGAGTATTCTAGTTATTTTTAAAATATTTAACAGAAAAGTTAATTATCATCAAATTTAAAAACCAAACATGTTACGTTTATTCATAGTTTGAGTATGAGAGTGTAATTTTTCAAACATATGAATCAAATCTAAAATTAGATTTTATTTTAATAAATTGAAAATAAATAAAATTTTAATCTTATTTTTTTTTATGTGAAATAAATATACATAACGGATTCACGGGCTTTGTCGAATTTTTCAGAAACAAAAAAGGGTTAGGAGACCGTTGCCCTAATTCAACTTCACTATATAAGCCGCCGATACCGAGCCTCAAAATGCAGTTTCTTAATTTCAGCATCAACGTCGATCACATCGAAGAAGTTATCTAATTCGACGGTATATTTGATCGATTCAGTTTCTAAGAGTTAATATATCATTATAATATTAAAACACAACTTCCAAAGGGAAATTACATAGAAATAGAAGGCAAACGGGCAACAAGCTGCGCCGCCAACCCTAATTTTCATTTCCATTAACACCTGATGATTATTACACATTCTCATTGTTAATTCGCATTCGATTCCTCAATTTTAGGCGATTTATCAAAAATACAATTCAGGGTTTATTGTTTGAAATTAGTCGAGCATTGCTTTGAGTTTTCAATGATGTATTCACCGTCTGTTGTAATCCTGTTACTATCTTCTTTTTCTCATGAATGGTGGTTGTAATGGTCTTTTAGGGTTTATGACTGAAAGTGCATTTTGTTTACTTTTTTAATCATTTTGTTGTTCTAAACATTTAGAACATTGTGATAATCAGATTGAGATGAAGGAGCTGATGTAAGCAGATCATGTTATTATTTACTGTTAGTTAGTGAGGCTGTGCAGGAAGTATTACTAGAAATATTGTTTTTATTGATGTGTTAATCATTATACACCTTGCTCCTTTTGATCCTTCGAAAAAGAAGAAGAAAAAGAAGGTTGTAATTCATGATCCTGCTGATGATTCTGTGGAACAGTTGGTTGAGAAAACTGAAAGCTTATCAGGTGATCGATTTGGCAACTGGACTTTTTAATTAAATCTTTTATTAGTTGCTTTATGATGATTTGGTTTATAATTTGATATATACTTGACCTGCAGTTTCTGAAGGTCTTGAACCTACTTTTAATGGTTTAAAAAAGAAGAAAAAGAAGCAGGTAGGTATCTCGTTCCGCCAAAATGTTGTCAAGGTTTAAAAGAACGAAATCGCGCCTCGAGTCGTTTTCCCCTCGCCTCACGAGGCGTAAGCCTCGAGGCGAAACGAGGCATAAGCCCGAGGCGGAATTAAAAAATAAATATAAAAATTATATATCTTATAAACACACATCAAAAACAAAACAGAGCTTATTGGTTGTCAAAGTAGCAACTTATTATGGTTAAATTTATACAACATATGAGTATACAACAAAATATCCATTATTAATTTAATGTAAAACCATCTAAAGTTAAATGATGAATAATCTTCCTTCTAATAAATTATTCCATGAAAACACGTGTCGATCAGCACATTCTCCTCATTTGTGTTTTCCTATAAAAAAGTTAGCTAGTGATAGGGCTGCTGATAGGCACATGGGTTAAACACTAGTTTCCAAGAAATTTAGATAATAAATATTATGTTTTAGTTTTCAAAAACACTTATTGCAGTCCTTTTCATCTTCTTCATTTTAACACGCATCTATCTTCTTCTTCATTTGGCTGGAAAATCGAAAGTTGTAGACTGCAGGCTTCAAAGGATTCAAATCGTAAGGTTTTAGACTGCAGAAAGGCTTCAAACCGCCTCAGCCCTTCGAACCGCCTCGTACGTTTTCCGTACCGCCTCAGCCCTAGAGGCGTACGTATTAAAAACCCACCTGAGGCGCCGCCTCAGATACGCTATCCTACCGCCTCGTCTCGAGGCGTACGCCTCGTCCGTTTTTTTAAACCTTGAATGTTGTTATAAAATGTTTCTACGGATTGCTTATGCGAGATAGTTATAATTTTTATAGGTGGAAACAGAGTCCTTGGATGAAGAAGATGACAATAATGGCGAAAATCTAGACCTTAAGAAGCTTATATTATGAATTAATTACACGGATGGCCCATGTGGTTTACCTAGATTTCACTTTTGGCCCATAGGAATGAGAAACTACAAGTTTGGCCCAATAGTTTGCACGATTGTAACACCCATGGCCCCTGGGTTGGACGTCCGTTAATTTTATCCGTTAAGTGAGTGTAAATTGACCAAAATACCCTTTACATTAAAAAAAAAATAAAAAACAAAGATTATAAATCATAAAACCCATCCCAAACACCCTCTTTCTTCATCCCCAAACTCCCACCTTCCTCCACCACCACACTTCATCATTGAGCTTGAGGGTATGTGGATCAAACACTGCCTTGAGCTGAACGGATAATCTCGAACCAATTTGCTCCACCCCACCCCTACAAAACAAAAAGCTGCAGCACAAACAACCCTCACCCTCTCACACCTCCATCGCCTTCCACCTCCTTCCACTGCCGTCTCCGCCCCATCCTACCACACCCCACTTCCAAACTCAAAATTTCACTGAAAGTTGTAATCGCCTGAATCTCTGAGTGTTGAATCGCCTCCGGGAGCTCGCCTCGTTTTCCCTTTTCAATCGTTTTTGCGTTATTGATTTGAAGACCCTGCAATGTGGTAATCACCTCCGAGAGCTCACCAGAGATGAAATTAGAAGACAGAGAAAGCGATTGGAGGTCGGAGCAGCTGGAAATTGAAACAGGAAGGGTTCCATTGATGGAACTGTTAGAGATTATGTTCACACGTGTTCGTTATTCGTAGATCTCATTGTTTCTGTTGTTAGGTAATGGATTTAGATGAATTTAGAGCGATTTTATCAAATTCAAAGGTGGATGTTTGGGGAATTATTGATGCGGCGATAACCCTAGCTTCCACGGATTTCGCCGGCGAGCTTAAGCGTCAGAGAGATGAAATCGTGCAGTGGCTATACACGCAGCGGACGATGACGACGACAATAAAGGATGTAAACGATGACGTCAGAGGAGGTGATGATTCGCCTTTAACTCCGCAGTCGGATGAAGACAATGAACCGAATCCGTACGGAGTGATTGAAGTGGTGGTTGAAGAGAAAGAGTGATTGAAGTGGTGGTGGGAGGTGTTGGGGCTCGCCGGAAAACCTCGCTGGAAATGGGTCGCCGGAAGAGAAGAGAGGGAGGGACAAGTTTGGAATCATTTTGTGCAATTACATGTGGGTCCATGAATTTTATATTTATATTTGTTTTTTTTTTACTTTTTAATGTCAAGGGTATTTTAGTCATTTTACCCACACTTAACGGTCAAAGTTAACGTCCATCCAATTTAGGGGCCAAACTTGTTACGTTTGTGCAAACTATTGGGTCAAACTTGTAGTTTTCCATTCCTAGGGGCCAAAAGTGAAATCCGTTTAAACCACAGGCCATCCGTATAATTAATTCATAATTTTTTGTTCTTTCTTTTTTCTAATTTGAAATGTGTTTAATATGGTTATTAGTAGTTTATTATTAAGGTTTAGTTTTGTTTAACCCACGGCCCAAGTTAGGTTTTTCTAGTGTTTCTAGTTTTCTTTTTATATATTGAGGGTTTCTCTCCATTGTAAATTACAACATTCAATTTGGATATATTAATTCAAGTCTGTTTTATATGGTATCAAAGCTAACGCTCTGTGTACAATACAAACCCTAGCTGTCGTCACTTCCGCAGTCACTTGATACAAACCCTAGACAGGGCGGCGTGCCCCCTTCCTCTATTTCTCCCAAGTTTCAGTTCCCTGTTCCTTTTTTCATGTTCTAGATTCCAGATGTATGTTAATCTCACGAAATCTTTTTCGGAGACCTTTGCACCAGACCGCCATCTTGCTCAGGGTACTTTGATTCGGGTACCCATCAAGTTCGCCGCCGAACCACAGCGTGCACGCCGCCTCAAGTCTGCCGCCGCTGTACCATGTGCCAGCGTGTGGGAAGGTGTGGCTTGCCGGATTTTAGCCGGATTTCTTCCTTTGCCATCGCCTTTTTAGTGTGATTAAATCCCTGCTGTCTGCCGCCATGAATCTGATGCCGGTCGCCGGAACCTTGCCCGAAGCGCCGTCTGCCGCCGCTAGACGCTAGCATCTGACCTCTTCCCACCGGTTTTTTGGTTTCAGTTTCGTGCTCGCGTTCCAGTTCGAGATTGCGTTTTCTGGCCAATTGCCGCCATTTTCCTATCTGAGTTCTAGTCCCAGATTCCTGTTCATGTTTCTAAATTTTATTTTTAATAAGTTGGGTATGATTAACGCCTACAACTTGAGGAGGGTGTTAAATATAGTTATTAGTAGTTTATCATTAGGGTTTAGTTTTGTTTAGCCCACGGGCCCAAGTTAGGTTTCTCTAGGGTTTCTAGTTTTCTTCGTATATTTGATTGTTCCCTTCCATTGTAAATTACAACATTCAATCTGGATATATTAGTTTCAGTCTCTTTACAAAATGCATTACAATATTTCATGGGCTTTGTATGTTTTCTAGATCCTATTGGAGAAGATAATGAAGGAGAAGGGATTGTTCAAGAAGAAAACAAGCTTCCGTGGGAAGGAACTGATCGTGACTATGACTATGAAGAGGTATCTAATTTTGTTAAGTACAAATAAATTAAAGATATGATGTCAATTGGATCCAATTTAATTTTTTCTTATTTGTTTTTTTGATATTATTTTGCTAATTTTTGTTTATTGACATATTTGTGCAGCTTTTGGACAGAGTTTTTTTATATTCTTCGTTAGAATAATCCTGATCTTGCCGGAGACAGACGAAGAACAATCATGAGGCCACCACAAGTTCTTCGTGAAGGAACAAAAAAGACCGTCTTTGTGAATTTTATGGACCTTTGTAAATCGTACGTCTGCTTGATTATTTCTATATTTCAATAGTTCATTTAACTTTACCTTTTCACATAACAATAATAAAATTTAATAAATCCAATTTCACAATTCCTCACTCGAATTGTTATTCTAAAAGTTTTTGGTTCTTTTAACATCTGTTGGTGGTGCTAAACGTTTGCTGTTTACATCTACCAGAATGCACAGGCAGCCAGACCATGTTATGACCTTCTTGCTGGCGGAATTAGGTACAAGCGGGTCCCTTGATGGCAAGCAAAGATTGGTAGTCAAAGGAAGATTTGCACCAAAGAACTTTGAAGGGATTCTGAGGCGATATCTCAGTAAGTTGTCAAAGCTCTTGAATGATCTTAGTCTCCAGATGTAGCAGATTAAATTCCCTTCTATAAGTTTTGTGTTTGTACCTTCATTTTTGCATGCATGTTCTTATGATATTTTAACATTTACAGATGAGTATGTCATCTGCAATGGTTGCAAGAGCGCAGACACAATTCTTCAAAAGGAGAATCGCCTTTTCTTTCTCAGATGCGAGAAGGTATGACATATACTTTGTATTATGTTTTCAGCATTCTGGTTTTATACCAGAAAGATGACATAATTGGTTTACATTTTTTTTTGATTGTCACTTGGTAGTTTAGGCTTTGATAAGACCCACCAGCCCTTTGGTTTCGTAGATATATTAGAGATTTATGAGGTTTTGTTAAATTTATTAAAGTTTGGCTTACCGCACGATCGATTATCGATTAGTTAAGGCCTGTGATGAATAAAAGTTTTGCCTACATTGTCCAATTGTTTACGATGAAGAAAAACCTACAGATTTCTGAGGCCTTCTTAAACATACCCACACACTAGATGTAATTTATCACTAAAGGCGTTTGATTAATAAGAAGTGTATCCACATTGTCCGATTGTGGGTTATGAAGAGAATATGTTTTTCCTGTCCTTCCCTTTTTGGATACACAAGTGTAGTACATTGTATTAGCGGCAACTTCATAAAATACCCTTTAAAAACTTGCATAATATCGTATTTACCCATATGAAAACTTATTACTAAATATACCCATTTAAAAACATAAAATTTCATATTTACACATTTCATTAAATACAATTTTTAATATTACCATTATACCCTTCTCATTATCCTTACACTTCAAACTTTCTTATCCTATTGCAAGTTTTAAGAGAAGGGTATAAATGCCATAAGTTTGAAAATGGGCATATTTAATATTATGATCTTGTATTAGGGGTAAATATGGCATTTAATCAAGTTTTGAGCGGGATATATAAAATTATCCCATTGAATCATCTATTTGTAACAGCCAATGATGAATAAAGTTTTGTGAACATATTGTTAGTTATGAAGAGAAAACTGAAGATTATCAATGTCCTTTTTGAAATAATTATATCTGGTTATAATGGTTAATAATAAAGTTTTGGCTATATTGCTTGATTATGCGCTATAAAGAGAGAACTAGAGATTTTTGCGCTCGTTTTGAATATATTTTTGTACCATAACATATAATCTATTTGTAATGGCCTATGATGAATAAAAGTTTGCCTACATTGTCTGATTGTTAAATATGAAGAGAAAACATAAGATTTCAGAGGCCCTTTTGAAAATATAATATAAATTTAAATATGCAGATATTATTATTGAAATATTTGTCTAAAGCTTTGTCCTTTAATCTTTAAAGGGTTGTTTATCCAAAGAGCTTTGGTATATCTATTATTTTTTTTTTTGCATGCATTGTACCGACTAATTTATACTTTAGGCTTTTTATTTTTTTTTAAGAAAGGCATTGTGTTTGCTTACGGTTCTCCTTTTACATAATTATTTGTATATTTTTTTTATATCTTGCAGTGTGGTTCTGGACGGTCTGTGGCTCAAATCAAGTCTGGTTTTGTGGCTCTTGTTGGACGTAGAAAGGCCGGGACATAATTGTTGCTTTGATATCTTGTTTGAAGTGTTTTATGCTTATGCATTTTTTGATTTCATTTGGTATATGGAAATCAACAATTTTAAATCCTCAAAAAAAGTTCACTATGTACTTCACCAACTTGAAGCTACACATGTTCGAGATTGACGAGTCTATCTAGATTTTACATCGAGCATAAAGATCCGCCTGCTCTCTTGTGCTTATCAGCTTGTGATGTCAGAAATGGTTATTATATGATGGCATACGAAGATGTGGACTCGTCTATCAAATATCATATTGAAATTGAAGTGATTACTGGTTGGGTCCTGTGCTTCGTACATCTTTAAGGAATCATATGCAGTTAACCTTTTTTTAACTACAGTTTACCATTTCAGGACCCCAAACGAAATTTGCATCTTTGCGAGTCAACTAAGTCATTGGAAATGCAATACGAGAGAAGTTTTCGATAAATTGCCGATAGTAACCCGCTAAGCACAAAAAGCTTTTAATCTCCGTGGGTGTTTTTGGTGATATCCAAGCTTTTACCACCTCAATTTTTTGACGGGTCCAAAGAAATACCTTATTCACCACATGAACCAAGAATTGTATCTCACGGAGCCAAAAGGCATACTTAGAGAATTTAGAAAACAATTTCTCCTTTCGAAGGACTTCAAGACTTTCACAAAGATGGCACACATGATCGTCCTCAATGCGTGAATAGATAAGAATGTCATCGATGAACAAGATGACCGAACGATCGAGGAATGGTCTCCACACCCAGTTCATAAGATCCATGAAAGCCGCGGTCACATTAGTTAGACTGAAAGACATAACCGTGAACTCATAATGACCATAGAGAGTATAAAAATCCGTTTTAGAAATGTCATCATCTTTCACCTTCAACTGATGATACCCAGATCTCAAATCAATCTTTGAAAACCGCGAAGCTCCTTGTAGTTGATAAAAGAGATCATCGATCCTTGGTAAAGGATACTGGTTCTTGATAGTCAACTTGTTCAACTCCCGGGGATCTATGCACATCCGCATACTCCAATCCTTCTTCCTCAGAAACAACACGGGTGCACCCCAAGGAGAAACACTTAGGCGTATAAAGCCTTTATCGAGTAACTCTTGGAGTTGCATCATCAACTCTTTCATCTCTGGTGGAGCTAACCGATAAGGTGCTTTTGCGATCGGTTTTGCTCCGGGATAAGATCAATCCCAAACTCCACTTCCCTCTCGGGTGGAATTCCCGTAACTCATTCGGAAAGACATCGACATATTGATTCACAACTGGAACGTCATGAATCTCTACCACACCCCGACATGAGTCCGTGGCACAAGCCATAAACGTCTTACACCCATGCACAATATACCTCATCGTCTTGAGATATGAGCATAACAACACGCCACCTGATCTTTCACCAAGAATAAAAAGAGTTTTCCCCGATGGAGAGATAAGTTGAAACGCCTTAGGACCACACAATATGTTGGCATCTAGAAAGCCAATCGATCCTTACTATCACATCGAATTCTCCTAAAGTCATAGGAATTAGATCTATAGGAAAAGTTTCACATTCAACCTCCAACTTGCAATTCTCGTACACGTCAAACACCAAGAAGCTCCTATCATTAGCCACCTCAATTTCTAATGGTTCACATAACCTTTTACTTAGAAATGAAGTATGGTTGGAAAATTTCAAGGATATAAAAGAACGACTAGCACCCGAATCAAATAAAGTAAGAGCGGGCAAAGAATTAATCATGAAGATACCTAAAACGATATCAAGGGTTTTCTTTGCGTCCTCAGCTGTGATTTGAAATGCCCGACCCTTAGGCCTTGGAATATCGACTTTTCTTCCTCCCCCATCACCATGCTTTAGCTCGGGGCAATTACTCCGCGCATGCCCGGGCTTGTAGCAATTATAACATAGATTGATTTGACTAGAACACTGCGTAGCTATGTGTCCCGGCTTCCCACATCTATAACAAGATTGGGTTTTGAGTCTACACTCACCACTATGCTCATTTCCAAAAATTCGACAATGTCAAGCATTAGCCTTTACAAACGATTTCTTGCTACGGCTAGAAAGTTTGACTTTCTTGGAAGCCACCTCTACCTCAGCTCTCTTCCTTTTCTCACCATGTTCTACTTGCCTCTTAATTTCCACTTCCCTTTCTCGGCATTTGTTAAATAAAAATCATAGGGGACACGTGTTACTCTCTTGTATCCCCTCAACCTTTTTTTTCGCCTCTCTCCTATTAATTATACAAATTTCTTTAATTGTTTTTATAACCTTTTGTTTTTCGGCTCTCTCCCCTATAAAATAACAATGATTTCTATAATTCTTTTTATAAAATATTTTTTATTTTTAAAAAAGATAGGTTTGTTCATAAAACATTTTTATAAATTGAACATTTCTTTCATTCTTTTTATAAAATATTTTTAAAAATAACTATATAATGTTTGTAGAATTTGTGTTAAAAAACTATGTAATATGAAAATTCTTATTACTAAGTATATAACATTACATTTATTCAACTCGTGTAATACAACGGGTTTCTAACCTTGTATTATATATATAACTATGTTAGAATCCCGTGTATTACACATGTTGAAAAAATGTAATATTATATATTTAGTAATAAAAAGTTTATGTTTTTAAAACCCGTGTAATACACGGCTTGAATAAACCCGTGTATTACACGAGTTGAATAAAATATAATATAATCTATTAACACGTACACTCGTCAAAATGGAACAATGTAAATATATGCTTAAAAGTTTTTTATTTGAATCCTAGCAGGCTATAAAATTATTTTCAGTTTGTAGAATTCATAAAAATATGATTGAACAAATTAATTGATGATAAACACAATTTAAATTTAAAAAATGTGTAGATAAAAATTGAAACAAATAATTAATGTAGTTGTCTAAAATAGTAGAGTTGATTATTAATAGGAGAGAGAGGCGGGAAAGTGAAAATGATGATGCCTAGAAATGTGACAAGTGTCCTACTACTTTACTTGTTTATTAGGTAGTATAGATACTAGTATTATATGGTAAACTTACACATGTGTATATATTTTTTTAATATATGAATACATGTAAATTAACATGTATAAATTCATTTTTTATGTTGTATTCTAATAATAAAGGTGGTAAAAACAATAAAAATTGATTTTGAGTGGTTTTTTGATGATTTCTCGCAATATTTAAGAGTTCTCAAATGATCTCCCCTATGTGTGTGTGTGTATATATATATATTAAAAGCTAGTGTAGGTCGGTGTGAACAGTAAATTTTTTATTATTATTTGTTATATATATGTTTATATTCAAACATACTTAAAATAGAAGTTAGCGTCTGCCTTGGTGGTTCGCCAGTCACACGCTCACCCGCGCAACACGGTTTTTAGCCAAATCTCCACCCACTTCCCCGACAAGTTCATTGGGCTTTAGTTTTTTTTTTTAATTTCTTTCTATTAAATTAATAGAAATGTGAACAATACATATAATTAAATATAAACCCAGTGAGTAGGTGCATGTACCTCTAAACAAGAGGTTGTGTGTTCGAGTTCGTTTCTTTTTCTTTATTCAATTTTATTATTTTAATATTACTAATTAATTTTAAAGATATTGATGTGTGGGTGATTGTTTGATTATATATGTGTTTAATATCATGTTTTTAGCTGTTTAATTGTGTGAAACACAGTGACTTTGTATGTATGTGTAATCGCAGGTGAATGAAGCTTGATCAAGAGATTTGGAGCAAGTTAGAAGGTTGGATGAGCATTAAATGAAAGTGGAAGAAACATACAAGATTCAAGCATGAAGAATGGAGTAGACTGAAGGAAGAAAACACCAAAGTTGGTCTTTGTCGTAGGCTACACCATTGTTGGTGTAGCTTACGCTGGTTCCACCCCAGCGTAGGAAGTTTGCATTTTTTCAGAGTAGCACATAGGTCAAGGTGTAGGATGAAGCTTGAGGTCATAAGCTACGCCAAAGTCCGCGTAGGCTACGTTGGGATTGAGTTAGCCTCCTATATCAACCCTAATGCTAGGGTTTCGTATACAAATATCCCTGGAGCCTCTTGGACGAATTTAGGACGATTTCTAGTGATCCAAAGGCTTTCAATTATCATTCCGTTCATGATTTCATCTCCTAAATTAAGGTTTGAAGCTGCTGTGATGAAGAGGCAAGGCTAAATCACCCGTGATCATCCCCAAGTGTAGGGTTAGTGGTTGTGAACGTGTTTTCTTATTTTCTATCATACTTTGGTCACGATTCCTTCATAAATCATTTGGTTCTCGGTTTCGTGGGTTTGTTTTATTTAGTTTAAACACTATATTCAAGTGTTAATCTTTCTACCATTAGTTTTGTTTGCTTATTTGAATGTGATTGGTAGATTGCTTAGATAACATCTCAACGTGTGTTCTTGTTGAGTTTCGTATCTTCTGGTCAACACATTCAGATTAAGCAGTTTTTCATCTACTTATCATTTAAATCAATTAGCTATTCATGTCTATGTGGATTCCAAAGTGGTAACTAATAGGTTACACAAGTGCATCATAAATCTGAAACCCGGGTGTGATCTGTTTTCCCATTATTGTTTACAAATCACGTTTTAATTTACATGTTTACTTTCCATTGCATACAATCAATCTAGGGTTTTCAACAAAACAAACAATCAATCAATCCAAGTTTTCAATTCTTAGGTTTTTAGGTAATTAGTTAAACAATCAACTTCAATTCACACACCGACCACATACTTCTCGTGGGATCGACACCCTACTTACCGTAAGCCAATTAAGGTATTTAGGCATAACATACATCACTTTAATATCTTATTTGACCGGGATTTCGACCCCGATCACACATTTTGTTTTTCTTTTTTAACTTTTAAAATACAATATTTTATAAAATTCCGAATATACCGGCACGATATGCTTATTTTTATCTACGTTTCGATATAAATTTTGTTTAAAATAGAACTGAAGATATGATATATTTTTACTTTCTTTATTTTTAAATTCAGATTGATTTTCCTTTTACAAATTATGATATATAATGTTTTATAAATTTTTGAATATAACGTTACGACGATATTATTTTTATCTACGCTTCGATATAAATTTTATTCAAACCAAGCCGTATCAAATATATTAACCTCACCATGAACTAAACTTTTAAGATCATCAATACCAGTACCGTCACATTCAGAACAACAACACATGCCACAACCCCAAGTATACCATCCTTTTTATTTACGTGTTGATATTCAAAACCGAGTTGCCGTAACTTCTTACGCTATTCTTTACGTATTTAAGCACGCCAATGTCAATGCTGCATTGCCTGACATTGTCCACTAGCTATTCTTATTTTCACTTAATGATAATAATAATCAATATTTAGAAATTAAACTATTCATATTCATTATTTCATCAAATAATTATAGCGGCACCGCGTTTAAATCGTATTTAGACGCGAACTTGATAACGTTGCTTAGTGTGTGACTCTTTAAGTTCATATGTCAATAACAACATTGTTATATGTTGACTCCTAGACATATAGACCCAACAATTTCTTCAAACTTTCATTACATTTTCGGTTATTTATTTGAGTTTTTGATTGATCTACTACATATATATATTTTGGGTATTCATGGGCTAGAATCTTTATTAACTACGCTTTTTAGTGTTATGTTTCTTCAATGGAAGTTTTTAAATCACATGAATGTTAAAAGAGTTGGGATATGTTTTAGGGTACGAGCTAGTATTACTACATGATGCACAAACTGATAACCCCAAATACTTAACATTTAACAATGTTAGTTTTATCTAATTACCTAAAAAAAACTCAACCTAAAAGAAGCATCTTTTTCATATTCATAAACCTCAGTGTCTTTGACTTTGATCTAAACTCTAGAAAAAAATATCAATATGATTTCATTGGTTTTCTATCTTATTATTGCCGCATTTAATCCAAATTTAAGCCGAAGATATATAAAAACAAAATCTGTCTTTTGATGTTTTTAGAAGTCGATCTGAACCGAATGGAAATCACTTTCGAAAACCCATACGAAGTTCTACACCTAAAACCCAAATTATTTTGGCCAGACTTAATTCGACAAAAGAAAGTCGGTGACATGACCTAGTAAACAAGTAATTAAACAACCTTCCTCATAGACATACAAGTAATATCGTACTTGGTGGGAATAGGGAGACAGTTTAAAATGCACCATTCGGGATGCATGATTCTAGAATTTATTAAGTCAGAAAGACACATTAGAAAACATGTTCAGGTGATTGTTACCAAGCTCCAAGTTCTCAAATGGAAAAAGTTGTTGCCAGAAACATTGAAGATCATCAACGGTTCCGGGTGAGCCTGTGTCATAATAATCACATCTAAAGTCAACGACTTCTTGATCTTTGGAAGAACTAGTGCAGCTTGATGAGAAGATATCATCTTCAGCAGTCAAGCAAGACTCAAAAAGTTTATCAATGTGATTAGCAGGCTGTTTGATTTCGTCCGCATCATCGTGCTGGAACTTTAATGATGTATTCGAGCCGTTTTGCTCGGATGATTTGGGATTCATGTTGTAATGATTCACACGTTTCTTGAGATGTGCATGCCAATGGTTTTTTACATCATTATCAGTCCTTCCAGGAAGTTTTGATGCAATTGCAGACCACCTAATTAAATAGATTAAGAAAAGAACAATCAGATGATCAATGTATTTACAGTGGATTATTTCCCAAATTATTTAATAAAAAAATGCATACTTGTTGCCAAGAACTGAATGCGAGTGGAGTATGATTTCGTCTTCTTCGGTGGAAAAGTTTCCTCTCTTTATGCTAGGTTTTAGATAATTCATCCATCGGAGTCTGCAACTCTTTCCTGTTCGCGATAACCCTAGAAACAAAATAATATAGTCACAAATGCTATTTCGATATTCAATATTATCGCATTATATAACCCTATATTTAGGGTTTTGAATATTTACCAGCAAATCTGGGCATCTGGGACCAATTCCAAATGCCAAATCTGCTGATATAAGAAATCAACATCTGATCTTCTTCATGGCTCCATGTACCCTTGTTTAAACCTATGTCCATGTTACTATTTGGGGTCCTCATTACTTCTAAGTGGCTAATTAATATGGTGAAGGAGTGATTGATTGGCTGCAGGCTATATATACTGGTGTTTTGTAATAGTGAGATTAGTACTTCACGGATCTATCTCGATCTCCTGGAAGGTTCTAAGGTATATAATTTTTACTGCATTTTGCAATATGCACGTTGGTCAATGGGGTCATTATATATACATATATTATCTAGAAACCTGTTTCTCGGAAATATTCCTCCCATTTTTTTTAAGTTTTAACTATGTACGATAGCGAGGGGCGTTTGGAGTCATGAAACGTGTGTTACGCGTAGGGTTTGATAACATCGTGAGATAAGAACAAGTATAATTAATTAAAAGTTGTTGGATTGATTTAGATAGTAGTTTTGTATATTATTTAACTATGTTAGAAACCCAGTGTATTAGCGGGTTGAATGAATTTAATGTTATATACTTAGTAATAAAGATTTACATATTACATATTTATGACATATTATTACAAAGTTTTTTAATATAAATTCTAGAAACGCTATATAGTTATTTTTTAAAAATGTTTTATAAATAGAATGAAAGAAATATTCAATTTATAAAAATATTTTATGAACAAACCTATTTTTTTTTAAAATAAAAAACGTTTTATAAAAAGAATTATAAAAATCGTTATTATTAATATTTAATAGGAGAGAGACAAGAAACAAAAAATTATAAAAACAATTAAAGAAATTTGTTTAATTAATAGGAGAGAGAGACGAGAAAAAAATGTTAAGGATGTACCGGAGAGTGGAGAGTGACAAGTGTTATACCAAAACCTTTATTTATTAAAGAGTATAGATAATTAAATTGTCTAGTTTGTTACCTTTAGATATACAAATACAATAAATTAGTATCTTTATCAGAGGCAGATGCCTAGTTCAAGTGACTCGGAGATTCTTTTTTCTTATAGTCATTGCTACTAGAAAACTGGACAATCACCGACGAAACATTTCGTCGGGAATAAACGGATGGGTCACCGACGTAATCCGCTAATTCTTGATTTTCAGTTAGTTTTTGGAATTTGGTACACATCGTCGACTTTCCGTCGGTGATAACTGATGGATATGTAACTGTTTATATTTTTAATTTCGATTGAAAGTCTCCATCGAAACATTGTTTTAAAATATTTTAAAAATCAAAGTTTTTAAGGTTTTCGATCGAAACTTTCAGTCGAAAGTTCCAAGGTTTCAATCAAAAAGTTCTAGTTTTTCAGTCGAAAGGTTCTATGTTTCGATGATCATTGTTTTTCTGAGGCAAGCCAATATTAATCATGCTATCACAATCAATCGTGTGATCTATGAGAATACAATTCAAGGATTCTGGAATACTGCTATTTTGGTCACTGTGAATGAAGAATCTCAAATTCATGCAAGCATAAATTGTCAAAACTTGGTAATCATTGAGTCTACCATTAGAGAGGTGCTATGATTTAGAGATCAAGCTCATTATCCAATAGAGTATTCACAAGAATTTATAGAGTCAAACTTTAGAAGAATGGGATATAATGATGTTTTTAAGAGTAGACAACTGAAGAAGACTTTATTATCATACAACTGTCGGTTCTTAGTTCATATAGGCATTCACTGCCAATCTACAAGGAAAGGTGGATATGATACAACAAATACCGCAATTGCTTCTGCTATTATGGGATTAATCAAGAACAAGACTTACAATTTTTCAAGGTCTGATTGATAATGTCACAGGAAAAACCAGAGACAAGTTTCTATTATATCCTAGATTTCTTTAGCAAATTATTAATGAAAGATTGCCAAATCTCAATCATGCTGGTCCCACATTGCAATGGGATCACAAGAAAAAGGATGTTTTTACTTACATGAAGTCAAAGCATACTAACAGTGAGTGAGATGGTGTGATTGTTCCTTTATTTGGACATATCATTGGTGAAGAAGAAAATGATGAAGAACAAGATGCAGAAGAAGATAATGAAGATCATGATGAAGCAGAACATGCTGGACAAGACAATCCTTTACTAGAACCCGAATCACCAGTTCATGAAGGTGGCGATGGTTTAAATTTAGAAGAAGAAATTCATGATAAACAAATTGTTGATTTAAAAGAGGAAGAATGTGAAAGTGAACATGATAATCTGATCTCATTAGAGACCGAGTCAGAAGAAACCAATGCTTACAGACATTTGATCCCAAGATTTACGGGCTTGGCATCATCGAGTAGGAAAAGGAAACATGTTAGCCCTCCTCTAACATCTTCCTCAATACTACCTCCTACATTTCAACAACAACAGGATGATACAGATGAAGAGTACGTTCATGATTCTCTATTGAAGAAACGAACGACCAGGATGCGTGTACATCAGATTGGTAGTTCATCATCACAACCAAGAACTTCAACTCCATAAGCAACACAAATGGATGAAGATTACATGCGCATCTCCCTTCCAAGAATTGAAGAAGATAAACCATATGATTCTAATGATGACACTGGTTTGCCACCACCATTTATAACTTTATGAGCTAGAGGAAAACTCTACAACAACAAATGGTAGTTAAGGATGATGAAATTGTTGTTTGGAAGACTAATGTGGCAAGCTGAGATTGATGAGTTAAAGAAGACTACTGCATCACAACCAGAAACTCGGAACGAAGTATTGAAGATTGTTGACAGCTTGACTTCCAAATCATCTCATCTGAATTTTGAAATTCCTTCTTCTTCTGGGTTTCAAGAACCAACAATCAAGACTTGGATGAGTTAGGGAAAAACATTAAAGAAGAAGAACAACATAAACAAGCCACAGAAAATGTGGAATAACAATCTCAGGGGGAACCAACTAGTGAAGTGTCAAAGGCTTTAGTTGTGTTTAAAGGCTCTGTTGTGGATAAAGGAAAGGAACAGATTGCAGAAGAATAAATTGAGATAACGGATGTGAACAATTCAGATAGTGACATAGAGAAAGATCCAGAACTGTTGAAATTATTTGGTGACATTAATGTTATCACAAATATTGATGAATACAGTGGCTTGGTGATACAAGAGTTTGAATCGGCAGAAAGATTATCTATACTGATGCCGATGGCCACTTATTTGAAGGCTTTACCGATAGTTCAGAAGAACGTGACAAAGATTCAGCATATCCTAATGCAACTCAATCAACTGCTAAATCTCAACAAGCACCGGTTACTACTGACAGTGTACCACCCACAACTTAGGGAGATACATCTATACCAACTGAAGAATTGTCTCCAAGGTCAAGAAGAAGGAAAGAAAGAGAAAGTTGGTTTAAGAGAATGGATGACAAAGCGGAAAGTAGCGAAAATAAAACTTATGAGGTTAGGGCAGTGATAACATGTTTTAGTAGTAATAAATATATTCTATTTAGAGCTACATAAAATCAGGTTTTAAATTTATAAATTAAATGATAATTACTTCAACTAAACACACACAATAGGCAAGTGTACCTATCGCAACGTAGTATAGTATGGGTAAGAACCAAGTATCGAACCATGGACACGGATCCAGTACTCAACCATCGCTATTGTCTGACTAGGGTAATAAGTTGGAAAATGGGTAAAGGGAAATAAAAAGGATAAGAAATGTAATTGGAATTGTTACCTCGTTTAAGATGTTACTCTAGTTGTTATCCCTTGTTTAATTAATGCTATATTTAAAGTAAGGTTGGTCATAGTTACTAGTACTAACTCTTTCGATAGGGGAGTCAGCATTTCGTAACGGAACAGTGGATACGGTCGGCCAACTGTTCCTTAATGAATCTCCAGACACTAAACGGGGTCTCAAGTCCGCCGGTTATCTCGTGATTCATTATTCGGACTAGGATTATTCAATGACTGACGTACGTCATGTCTTGTAACTTCTTCCGGTAATTCGGAATGCACGACTTTCTCCATAGGTACTTTATGAACGCTCGGACCTAACAAATTATGTTCTTAAATAGTTGTCTTTACTTATAATATTATTTTAAATAAATAAGACTTTCATTCTCAAGATCAAACCCCATGGCTCCCGCTAGAAGTCCTCTGCAAGCCGACACAAGAGAAGTAAAGAAATACCGACACAAACCGCCCGGTCTGGTTAGGGCTCAAACAGCTTGCTGAATACCCAAACCCCCAATCAACCCATAATATTAAATCTATACTACCCGGCCGTTGCTAGCACCAAGATTTGTATATAGACCGTAATAAGCTTCCCAAACAAGAAGTCTTGCTTAAGTAACTTACAAGATTTAAGATTATTAGATTGGTTTAAAGATCACTTATTCTTGTCTTTTTAAGATAACTCATAGTAAAAACTTTAAAAACATATCATACTAAAAATACTTCATTAATTAATTAAAGTTCAACCAACTCGAGCAACACAAGAGGACTAGCCATGAATGACCATACAAGTGACTCCACTAACCCTTAGATAATGTGTGAAAATATTCCAACACCAATGGAGAATGGGTATAGGTTGCCTCTTGATTACTTGAACGAGAAGAAACATTCATATTACAAGACTTTAAAAAGGAAAATAAACAAGAAAGCTAAAACGGACCAAAACCAAGAGAGTTCTGGCTCTTAGCAGAGCACTAAGGCCTTCCTACTCTTGATCTTAGACATCTAAAACAATAGAATGAGCTTGCTATTTATAGGCTGAGATTTTGGCAATGCACGACCGTGCATTGGATTGCACGGGCGTGCAAAGTACCCTTCTCTTGCACGTGGGGAATCTTGACAACTTTAGGAGGTATAGGGAGGCAAAACCCCAAATGCACGGTCGTGCATTGGGATGCACTCCTGTGTATTAGGCACTTTTGCTCCCTGTTGACTTTTTTGCTTCCAGCTTTAACTTCCTGCGTCCAGTTTCGTTCAATTGTCTTCCGAATGCTGATTTCACCTTGATTTTGAGTGATTTCCTCATGTTTTTGCATACCAAGGTTAATTATCCTATTGTAACACAAATGAATAGATTAAATAACAATTCCTATCATTTTGTCTATAATTGTGATCAATATGTGGATAATTGTGCATGTAAAACATGTATAATTTAGGTCATATCAAACAGCTAAAAGATAAATGAAGACTCCTATTATCAGTTGGAAATATGATAATGATAGGAATCTATATATTGTCAGAAGATCCAAAGGTGGAGTTTTCATGACTTTCAGAGTTTACCTACTTTTGATATACGAAAGCTGAGTACATTGGACTTGATGAATCTGAATAGTGTTTAAGAAGCATATGGTTTTGAAAAGCTTCTTAGGAATCAATGTACTCATGGCTTTACCACTTTGAGACCACATAGACCAAAGAGGAAGAGGTCTAAGTTGTGGACACACTTGGCTACAAACAGACCCGCTTTAAGATTAATCTATTAACTAGGAAGAGTGGTAACCACAACCACATTACCACCAATTGTTTCACACTGTTTTCAAAACTTGAGCCATTGGTATTATGATAAAATTACTGGCGAAGCAGTGATTGTTTGTGAAGAAAAGGAGGAGATAAGAATTTATGAACCGACGGATCATTGAAATTTCAGAATGACGATTTAAATGTTCTTTTTATAAATCACATTCAATATGATCCAAACTACGAGGGAGATGCCAAAACTTTTCAGAAGGTTGTGATGAAGAATGTAAAGCCAATCATGTCTTAGATATTTTAGTGTAATAGACTAGGGAGAGACTGTAGGGTTTATTTTGTCTATTGTACAAAATATGCTAAGTTTGTTTAGTTAGAAGTTAGGTTTTCATCGAAACTTTATGTTTCGATCGAAAGCTTGGCTATATGTTTCGATTGAAAGCTTGGCTATATGTTTCGATCAAAACCTTTTGAAGCTTAATCTGTTTGATCGTTTTTGTATTCTGGAGCTATAAATAGCTGCAGCTTGTAATCATTTTCGTGTGATTGCTTATCCTTGTACGTACACACTTATTGAATACAAAATCGGTTTAATTTCGTTACTATTGATCACATTTTTTGTATTCCTGGATTCGTATTGCTTCAATTATGACTAGTTACATGTTTTACTGTAAGGTCCAATAAACGTCCAAAGAATCTGTTTGAATCCAAATTAAGAGGCGAAAACTCTTGATTTGGTGTAGAAATCAACAAGAACACTATAGATGTAAATATAATTCCACTTGTATTGATTTGAATGTAAAACGCTAGATTTGCATATGCGTTACAATGAAATCCCTAAATCTTACTAATCTCTCTCTAAAACAATCTATTTATAGTCTTTCATACAAGTTTAAGCTAATTACTATTAAGCCCCTTTAAACCTTTCTATGAATGTTTTCCATGAAAGTTTTCTATGAAACTTTTCCATGGAAAGTTGTGTACGGAACTTTGACTTTCACGTGAAACTTTGATTTTCGTGTAAATCTTTGACTTTTACGTAAACTTGATTATTTTGGTAAGCGCCAGCTTATTAATTCCTTACAGTCCGCCTAGGCTGATGCTATCAAAATCTTCTAATATGATAAGCAACTTCAGTATCAACATTTACTGAGATGATGATGACTTACACACGAGATTACTTCGTTTTCGCCGGTGTAATCGTCGGATATTGATCGATTGGAGGTGTATTACATAATATCATATGTAGGGAAATTATTCAAAAGTGTTTTTAGGATTTATGTACCTAGATATACGTAGGTACACTGGTACTAGTGTTTTTATGTACGTACTTATGTGTAACAAAAAAATAGATGTTTATACATATGTAGGTAACCAAAAATGGATGTTTACAGATGTTGTATGTAACAAAAAGTAGATGTAAAAAATCTACATTAACTCAAAGACATAAATCAAATATCATTTACACATATGTCCATAGATGTTTACACATGTATACCTAAAAAAAAATAGATGTTTACACATGTGCACGTTCAAAATATTCACATATTAAATGTTTTTTTTTCACCCTAAACATTTACATTCTCACTAGTCTCTTTGTTTTCTATTGATATTTGCAGTATTTCCAAAGCAATAAGAATGCCTTAATTGCACCAAAACCCTAAAACAATAATAAAAAAACTATCATGAATGTAAAAGTGAACACTAAGGAATTAACAATAAAATCAAAAGATAAAGACCGATTGGTCATTTTTTAAAATTCTAACAGAAAAATTAACGTCCGTTAGACTAAAGGACAAAACGTGCAAACATTTTAAAACATAAAGGACGATCTATGTTATTTCCTTAGTTTAAAGACGTCTACTGAAATTTGGTAAATACCTAAATGATGTAAAATGTGAATTAGTTTATTAATCGGTTTTTATTTATTATTTAATAAACTAATATACTTGTGAATTTGAAAACAACTTTCTCATCCTCTCCAATTTCCAGTCGTGAGTTTAGAGAGAGAACAAGAGTTTGCTTTGAATAAAAACACTAAAGAACTTGAACAAAACTACTTATCATATTTAGTAGTTTGATTTGGTTCTTTGGAAGTTTGGATTTCTATTTGCAAAAATTCACAAATATATTTCTAAAGAAGCTTTAGAAGTGTGATCCTTGGCATAAGTTGAAGCTAGCACTTAGGGTTGAAAATTGCTTGGTGTGGACTTGATTGGGGAAGAAAACATTTGGGTTCTAAGTTATCATCATCAATTGGTAGCAACCACTTATGTTCAAAGGTTGTAATGATCTAAACTCCCTATGGTTGTTATTTTATAGTTTTATCTTCTTACATATGGATCTTGATGGGATTTGGTTTAAATGGTTTTAAAAGAACTTGTCTGTCAGTGTGGTTTAGTTGAAGGTACTCCTTTTATTACTTAGGAGTCTAGGTTAGGTTTATTTGTTAGTTTTTATAGACCGTCTGTACGACATCATGTTTTTGGCGCCATTGCTGGGGACACTTGGCAATAGCAATATTAGCTTTGACTAGTTCTTTTAGTGATTTTTGGTTTATTTTATTTTCTCTTTCTTTTGAGTCTTGTGAGTATGCTTATCTTTTGTGCTACTTGTGTGTCCTTTCTGTGAGTCTAAAATAGGATCGAGTCTTTCTGTTTTTGAGTATGTGTCTCTTTCCTTCTAGTGTCTTTCTGTGTATGCACAATACTCGTTCACAGGGATCACCATCATTCTCAGCTTTTACAGAGCCCGAACGAGAGCTTCACGAGCACACCCGCGACTTTCGGGAGCGTTTGAAGGAGCTTTGCAAAACCCAGGTACGTTCTAAGAGCCCAATTCCATTTCCTAATATGGGCGACGCTGACCCACCAGCGAGACGTACCGTGCACCAGAGGGCTAGTGACGGGGTCACTGGGGCTAGATCTTCGATCACACGCCCCGCCATTCCTAACACCAATACATGGCAGATCCCGTCACATGTCATGAGCACGATCACTCATGCCACCCAATTTCATGGCCTTGAGGATGAGGATGCACCGGGACATTTTTCCCAATTCGCGCGGATATGTGATACCTTCAATATCACGGGTGTGTCTAAGGATGCTATCTTCTTGCTTCTCTTCCCATTCTCGCTCTCTAGTCGCGCATCTACTTGGCTGGACACCCTTCCCGACAATTCTATCACCACATGGGAGGATCTTCAAGCCAAATTCTACAAGAAGTACTATCCACCTTCTAGGGCCGCTCGCCTTAGGGATCAAATCCATTCTTTACGGATGGACCCGACGAGCCTTATCACATGGCCTGCGGTTCAACACGTTTTGAGTCGATGTCCTCAGTACGGTCTTTCCGACTGGGCACTAGTGGAGAAGTTCTATAATGGCCTTACCTTTGAGAAGCAGCAAATGTTCAACACAACTGCGGGAGGTCATATCATGGAGAGACTCGAGCCTGATGAGTGTGAGGAAATGTTCGAGAGCTTAGCTCAAGCCGAACAGCAGCATCCACATTCTGTTAGGAATTCCATTCCTACTGCTAGAGCACCTGCCTCTTCTCCTAGGGTGTGCATTAGGTCACTCCTGAGACTAGCGTGGCTGCTGCACTCGCCTCAATGACTAACGAGATTAAGGAGCTGAAGCTCAGTGCTCAGCGGTGTCAAGTGTGCAGAGGAGGCCACGATAGCCGAGATTGCCCCGTAAATAATCAGGAGCATGTGAGCTATGCTGGAAACCAGTACCAGAACCGAGGGTATAATAACAACAATACTTATGGCTCGGGATGGAGATCTGGAAATAACCCGCCCGAGTTTAATGGTCTCCAGCAACAGTATGGATGAGCAGAAGTTGGAGCGAGCTCGCGAAGCAGTGTCAATACAAGGAAGATCGAAGAGATGCTCGAGATTCAAACACAACTGCAAGACAAGGATACGAGGCAAAGACTGGATATCCACGACACTCTATTGAAGAATCACCAGTCGGCATTCCAGGACTTGCAGCGCATGGTAGGAGACATCGCTCAGAGCCTGAAGGGTAGACAGGGAGGTCAATCTTCAGGCTCCAACGCTTCAGTGATGGCCGTGTCAGTTAGGTGTGTGGAGAAATACACTTTAGGTTCCTTAGTTGGTGACACCCTGAGAGTGATTAGGGATCCACTAGGTCGTCTTTAGTTGTCATATTTAGAAACCCAGATCCATCTTAGTTTCCAGAACCGGTAGAAGTTGTGCTTTGCAAATAGGATTCCGACCTAGGTAGTATTCTTCTCATCCTTTGATTTCACCTTTAGTTCTTGTTCTTGATAGTTGAGTCGACTTAGTTTGCTGCATTCATTAATTTAATATTTAGTGTAGTAAACCCCCCAAACCAAATCAATCTTTAGTCCGAGTCAGAGTCTAGTTTTGTTATTCGCTGTGCTACACTCGATAGACAGATTACCTCTCAGTCTCACTGTCCACCAATACATTCAATGAATGCACGGGGTAATCTCAAGATAACAACTATGACATGAATAGTAACAATCACTAGACACCTAATACCAGCTTCCTCTCAGACAGCTGACACTCGGATTCCTAATGACGAAGACTAAACGACTAATTCTCAACTCTCGGGTATTGAACTAGGATACACACTCAAATCTAATCAGCAGTCAATCACAATCCCTATGGTCACTACGTCTAGCAAACCACTCACAATCACAAACCCTAAGATCTATGACATAGACACGCAGATCAAACTGGTAGACAACCATAATCAACGCAGGGAGTTATAATCAACCACACAATCAGACATGAGCATACATATTCATCACACTTATTAACTCAAAGATTGCTTACAAAATCATTAGTCCATTCAAAATAACCAAAACCGATAAAAATAAATACTTTAACATGTATTCATCATGTGACCTAGGCAATATCAAAGTTCTAGCCTAGGATCATGTTCAAACAACTAAAACAGAAGTAGAAAACAAGATTCATGGTTTCAAACATTCAAATCAAAGATAAAAATCGAATCTTGAAAACCGAATATGTTAAACTAACACACCCGGAATCCAAAAGCTTCAAACTTGCACTCCAATAGCCTTCCTTGCTCCCAAAATCGCCCTAGGGACTGCTCTCGACGGCCAAGATGCGAACTCTTGACCTAATGGGATTAGAATTCTATTTAAATTGAAATTAGGGTTTTTTCTCGGAAAAGAGCTCTCTCGCGTACCGCGAAAGAATTTATTAAATTAGTCGGGCGGAATTCTGGAAGTCCTCGCGTACCACGAAACTTCCTCTATCTCTCTCTCGCGTACCGCAAGAGACTAAAATTCTGGAATTCTGGACTTTCTTCTCTTGCTCGGTTTCTTCGTATATTCCCTTGTAATCTTCACGAGCACCTACAAATATAACAAAGACTCAAATGTACATTAAAACGACTCAAAACAAATACAAAACTAAGTAAAACGCACAAAACACTAGGAATAAAGATGTGTGCTTTGCACTAAATTAATTAGATCATTTTTTAATTTTATACCCTAAATTATGGTTTAATTATTAATTAACTCAATCACTATTTTTAACCAATTGTTCTTTTCGTAAAAATTAAATTAAATAAATAATGATTTTATTTTTTTTAGGTAGTTAATAATTATTTATTTAACTAATTATTATTCATTTATTTATTCAAATATTTACAAACTGTGTATTTAATTATTTATTTGTATACTTACAAACAAAAGAAATCAATTATTTATCCTTTCACTTATTCAAATTACAATACATTTATCTATCAAGATTTACATAAACATCTTTTGAAACTCAAACAAATATCCTCTTATTAATTAAGGAAACTCACATCAAACCCTTCGTACCTCAGGATTCTCTATTTCATTTATACAAAATCATTGATACACGTATACCATCAAACATAGGTTGACCTTGTGGTTAGCTAGACATTTGTGCAACAACTTATTTGTGTGATTTATCAAGCTGCTTATTGCAAGGTGAGTTTACATAGCCCCTTTTTCATATTTACATTTTTAGGGTGAAACATGATTTTCATTTGAAACTATTTGCAACTTATACAATTCAAACATTATGATCATGTGTGCAATTTGTGCCTTATGCTTAAATACTATTATTGCAAACTATATTTACATACTTTTGTGCATAGTGCAAGTGCAATCATTAACTCTGTAAAAGCCGACGGTTAACAATGATAGATCTATTGTGTCTAACAAACCCACCCAGGTAGGGTGATTGTTACCGATATTACATTTGGTTAAATTTGTAGCAGTCATAAGGTTTGATTGTACGCCCCGGTTTTAACTGTAGTGGTTCTCCATAATTTCCTTATTAAACCATGCTTCATATGAATTGTACACAACATTTGGAAGCTATTTGAGGTGTCAAAACCTATGTATGCTTACCAACTATTTTTAGTTGACCTTGTTTTTATCATGTTTCAGGTACTAACATTTGAGACCATTTACAAGATGCTACATATAGGATTGAGGACTTCGTTAAATAATCAATGAAACATTGTTAGTGTATTTTGTTTCTTTTGTATGTTTGTGCATGTTTTGTTTGATCAAGTGTTATGGTAATCTGGATCTAATTAATATGTGAAACTCTAGTTTGATCATGTGCTTATAAACAATCTCCATGTGTCACACCCTCAAAATCCATCTACGGGGTTTTACCGCGAGGCGCGTGACACACCAGGATCTCAGTCATTAGTTACACGGAACGACTCTATATGAATTTGAATAAAATACCATTGCTTCTCATAGTCACGAGACAACAATCTTTAAGTTTGAAAATGTTGCGGAAGCGTAAATAAAATCAAATGCAAGTAAAAATCCAATGCACAAAACAAGGCGCCCAAACCATGTAGTTTAAATAATTAAAATAAGTTCAGTGTTTGAAAATGATGGGACTCCATGTATGTCCTATGCTCGTGCTCAAATACCTTTGCGACCTGAGAAAAACATGCTAAAAGTGTCAACACAATGGTTGGTGAGTTCATAGAGTTTGCAAGTAAATAAAAGTTCGATGTTTGCTAGATAATGTAATTAATGTATACCGATATATAGCTAGTCTATGTCATGCTACTACAAGTGTTCGAAACCGAAGCTGACTGTTTGTGTTTGTTTGCCTTCCGCCATGTCTACCAAACAATGGCAAATGTCTAGGCTAATCTTACACCCGTTCGACCTCCGGTCAAGATAGCATGACTAAATCGGGTGGGGCTTGTCAAAACCCAGTAGTACTACTCAAAATCACCTCGCTATGTTCCAATACTAACGGTTCGAGAATGTAACGACTTATTGGTATGTTTGCACTTTAGTAAGCAAACGATAATACAATAATACAAAACCCAAAATGTTTGCGTGCATGCTTTCTCCCCCGAAAAGGAAAGTAAGTAAAGATAGGGGCCATGAAACTCACCTGAGTGTGAATGCAAGTGAAAGCTAAGTAAAACAGATTCATAGGTCTATAAGTGTGTATTCGTGCAAGTTGATATAAACCCTTAGTATCCAAATAATACTATTGTTTAAGTGTTTAGAAAAGATTTACAAGTTTGACTCAAGTTTGACCCGACAACCCGTTGGTGACCCGTTAGTGATTTAATGTTTGATTTGAATACTAACCCATAGTACACAAGTAATCCAAGTTTCATGCAACACAACTTATAACTATCATAGCATATCAAGTTATGTCTACACATGCACGTTCATCAAAGTTCCTACCTTAATATAATGTATGAACACAAAGTTTGGTTTCTATATGTTAATCACTTATAACACGTTTGCATGATCAATATGTTCCTTAACATAACACATAATAAAAGCCTTGAACTTAGCATGCAGATCATACTTCAACTAATGTTACCAAGTATAGCAAGTTATGAACATCATGCGTGTTTTGAACTATCTAACACGTTACAACATGTTATTATATCCTAACTAACATGTACCAATCATTAAACCATGTCATGCATGTATAATTAGCAAGCTATGAACAATTTAGACAATTAAAGTTTCCTCTTTTAGTAAGTTTGCAAAACCGAGCTAGGTATTAGAAATCTAGTTTCACAATTCACTTATACATGGATCAAGTAGCATATAAACATCATCATATCATTCAACACATGTCTAGTATGCAAGATAGAATTTCTAAAAAGTTTCAATTATAAGTAAGTTATGATTTCTAGGCTTGTTTAACAAGATTCAAAGCATCAAAACCATTACATACAATCTATCTAACATGATTATAACCATAACAAGCATCAAACACATCTAACATGCAATTCTACACCATCACATAATAAAAAAGTTTAATATTTTAACAAGTCACTAATCATATGAAGCTAGGGTTTTCCAAATAACCATAAAAACATCAAATAAATGCAAAACAATGATAAAGTCATCATCTTTATTGTAAAAATTCATGTTTGGATGAACTAGGGTTTGAATCAAGATTTTAGAAATCTTAAAATCATAAAATTGGAGGAAACAACTTACGTAGGATTGTTAGAAACGCTTAGAGGAGTCCGAATACGCGATCAATTGCGAGATTAAAGATCAAACGAGGGGTGTTTGGGCTTGTTCTTGGTTTCGGCCAAAGGGGGGGGGGGGGTTGGGGGTTGGGATCGACGATAGGGAGAGAGAGAAAATGGATTATGGTTTATTTTTTTATAAAATTCCTTATATGGTGGATTGCATGGGTTTTAAATTTGGTATGGATAATCTCTAGGTTATTAAAAAAAAACATTTAATTAATCCACTAGATAAAGATGTTTTTTAAATAATTATTTTTATAAAAGCTCCATATCAATAAAAATAACCAGTAAAATTAATATCCGATAATTTTACACGATTACACGAATGTTCACATAATTCACAGAAAAAATCACTAAACACATAAATTCATATAATACATAAATTCACATAATTTATATTAAAAATAATTATTCGCAATTATTTTTATTAGTTCATCAACGTTCCGGGTTCGACTCGTGTGTGATCCGATAATTCTATAAATTACCGATACGTGAGTGTTTGTGCGAAACTGACACATCTAACTAATGCTAATTAAATGTAATGCATGAGTGAATGTTCGAGATTGAGTTTGAATAAATAAATGTTTGAGATAACGATGTTTGTGTTAACAGAGTTAACCTGAAAATGTCGGATGTCACATCATCCCCTTGCTGAAAGAATTTTCGTCCCGAAAATTAATCCAAGTTGCTAGTTGTATGAAACAAAAAGTTTGGGTTGTCACACCATGTCCCGCCCCGACGTATTCTGCCGTCGGTTAGGGTGTGACAGAGCAAAGTCATTTGCAACTTGTAAAGCATATTATAAGGTATTTAAAAGGGACAGTAAACATGGGGATACGTTACGGTTAGCAAGGAGGAGACGATTTGGTAGGCTACAGTGATAGTAGTCATGCCACAGACCAAACCGATGGAAGAAGTACCACCGGTATGGTGTTCTATTATGAAGATGCAATTATTTCACGGAACTCGCAAAAGCAACAAACTGTAGCATTGTTATCGTGTGAAGCCGAGTTTATGGCAGCTGCCGCAACGACATGTCAAGCAATATGGCTTAAAGGGCTCTTAGGTGAAATTACAAGATCAGAAGAGAAGACTGCTGCTACGTGTTGACAACAAATCATCAATTCCTTTGATGAAAAATCCAGTGTTCCATGGTCGTAGTAAACATATCAACACGAGGTTCCATTTCATTCGTGAAAGTATTGAACGAGGTGAAGTATGTGTTGAACATGTTAGCGATGAAGATTATGTTGAACATGTTAGTGGTGAAGATTAAAAGGCTGATCCGTTGACGAAAGCATTACCGAGAATTAAATTTGAAGAGATGAGAAAACTACAAGGTTTGAAGAACTTGGAAGGTACAAACAAGGATTAGAGGGTTGAATGATGGGCTAATCCAAGTTTGCATATGGGCTGATTTGGTACGGCCCAAAAGGACCCGATAGTATGTTTTAAGTTTACGTGTTTTGTTTGGTTTTAAGTTTCTGTTTGAGTTTGAGTAGAATAAGCAGTCTAGTCAGATTAGAATGCTTGAGCTGCAAGTTTTTGTAGCTCATAAATAGGGTCTTCATTTATTGTAAGTTTCGAGTCTTTTTCAAGTTAGTAAAAATCAAGAAAAGCCGTCGTGGGTTTCGTCCTCCCACAAAATACCGGTGTTCGTTCTTTGCTATCAATGATTGTCTCCAACAGTATCTTGTTTTCATATTGTTTAAGCGTTCATGAGGATTCTTCATGTTCATTGACACCAATGACCAGTATTGTTGACCATCATTAAAACATCATCGTTATCTCCAACAAAGTCATACTCACCTCCTCCATTATCTCTCCTTATTTTCATCCGTGCGCTCGTCACGCACAAATTAATTCAAAAAAAGATTCCATTATTCAGCCTCATCACCACAAAGATTCCATCTTTGATATAGATGGCTTTCAAACACACATAAAAATTGAACACAAATACATAAATAAAACACAAACGCTGTTCACTAAATCAAACCTACGTACAAGAACCCTAGATCTTAAAGGGGAGCTTGAAAATTTGATCCATGAAAGTGACAGAAAGATTTGAATACATTAAATAAAGATAAAAAGTCCCATTAGCAATAATGACAGGGCGATATGACGTTCACATTTAATACGTAAGCTAAAATTAGCTTTATGACTCTAAAAATATTAGATGTATAATATATTTAAATACTAAATCAGTTTTCATAGAATTAAAAAAAATCATGCAACTGACTAACATTAAATTTTTTAAAAGTACCGGAATAGGGTAAGGATCTAATCAAAACACCGTTTTCATGTAAAAACCTCGTAAAAATCGATTCAATCTTCATTTCATTTTTTTAATAACATTATTACACGAATTCAACGTCGTGTTCTTTTTTGCATTTTTGTAAATTCGCAAGTATAAGAGAGTTTACACCGGTGTAAGTTTTTACAAAAAAATATATTTTTTAGAACCTACACCGGTGTAAGCTCCAATCCTTACACCCGTCTAAACTCCCGTATACTTGCGAATTCAACAAAATGCAAAAAAAGAACACGACGTTGAATTCATGTAATAATGTTATTTAAAAAAATAAAATGAAAATTGAATCGATTTTTGTGAGGTTTTTTTTAGGTTTTTACACGAAAACAGGGTTTTGATTGGATTCTTACCCTATATAAGCACCCCTATGAGCTATATATATATATGTATATATATATATGTATATCATAGAAGTGAATGTGAGAGATGAAAGAAAACGAAACATAAGAGTGTAAGAGATATAGTGAAGAGAGATGTCATCATACATAGATCTGATGGTGTAGGTTGAGGTGCATTTAAGTTCATCCATTTTTATAGAGTATCTTAAACGCATCATTTTACACCCCTTTAGGCCGCCCGTTACAGAAATGTCGCATGTGTCACACAACCTAGTGTCCGATGTGGTTTCGCTCGGTGTTACATGCGTGGTTGAAGTACCGCTCGGTGATGAAGAACAAATCGTTGTGGGGTCATGGGAACACCACACCCCACCTATGGGGCCGCGGGGTGAGCAGCGTGCGTGAAGACAATACCCTCGACCTAAGAATTTAAATGCATATGTTTTATTGCTTTATTTATTTGTTACTATGTTAGAAACCCGATGTATTACTCGGCTTGAATAAATGCAATGTTATATATACTTAGTAATAAAGATTTACATATTACATATTTATGATATGTTACTTAGTTTTTTAATACAAATTATACAAACATTATATAGTTATTTTTTTAAAAATGTTTTATAAGAAGAATTTCAATTTATAAAAATGTTTTATAAACAAACCTATTTTTTTAAAATAAAAAGCGTTTTATAAAAAAGAACTATAGAAATCATTATTATTTAATAGGAGAGAGAGGCGGAAACAACAAATTATAAAAATAATTAAAGAAATTTGTATATTTAATAGGAGAGAGAGTCGGTAAAAAATGATGAAAATGCACAGGAGAGTGACAAGTGTCTTATCAAAACTTTTATTTATTAAAAAGTATATAGATTATACTATTCTTATTAACGATTTTGATTATATAGTTTTTATTTATTGTTATATTATGTTTTTTCTTTCAATTGTGATTGGACAGAAGGAATTTGGAAGCCTTGAAGTCGTACGAGAAACGTCGGAAAGGTTGATCAAATCAAAGCACGAATGAAGGCCGCCCAAGATCGTCAAAAATCCTACGCAGATAAACAACGAAGGCCTATTGAGTTTGATGTTGGGGACAGAGTAATGTTGAAAGTGTCGCACTGGAAGGAAATCATACGATTCAGAAAGAGAGGAAAGTTAAGTCCAAGGTTTGTCAGACCATGCAGAATAATGGCACGGGTTGGTGAAGTCGCTTATCAGTTGGAGTTGCCTGATGAGTTAAGTGGGATCCATCCTACCTTCCATGTATCACACGTGCGAAAGTGTTTGGCGGATGAATCAACTCACGTCCCACTTACTGACATCGAGGTTGACAACAGCCTTAAATACATCGAAGAACCCGTTGCCATCCTAGATAGGAAGGAGAAACGTTTGCGTAACAAAGTTATCCAATTGGCTAAAGCCCAATGGAAGCACATAAAGGGATAGGAGGCTACATGGGAAACGGAGACGGAAATGAGTTAGTCGTGCCCTCAACTATTTGACTTATGATAGGTTTCGGGGACGAAACCTATCGTAAGGGGGGTAGACTTGTAACATCCCAAAATAAGCCAGAAAGAATAAACGAGCGAGGAATGGGGCGACCATGGGCTTGCGTGCGAATGAGCTTAGGGGAGGGTAGCCTCTCCCTATAAATAACTTAGCCCATCTCATTTCCCTCCTTTGCCATCCTAAAGAGAGAAAGTTGACGGATCGGTCCGAGAAGCTAGCATCTTGTTCCTACACTACTCGTGAGCAGAACCTCCGATTCAGAAGCTCGAAAGAGGTAACAACTCGACCTAGAATTGAGTTTTTAGTTTTTGTTGGGTTTCTCGGGTTTTTGGATAAAATATGGTATTTTTACGTATGAAACTTAGAAATAAACATAGATCTAGCATCTAGAGTGGAAAACAAATGTTTTGAACGTAAAAAGTTCCAAACTTGATGAACCAATCGATCCAGATCTGAATTGTGACACCCAACATTTCAAGTAAATATACATACCTATTAAGAACGTGTTCACATTTCATGTTTCCTGACCTATTTAGTGTCAAGCTAAAAAATATAATAAGTCTAGCAGAAAAACATATGTTACACAATTTGCATTTTTGGTAATTAGGAGAATTACCAATACATGAACACGTATGACCCGCACAGTACGAACGTTGGTGATTAATTTAAAATAACCAGTACGATATTTAGAGGCCATAAAATACGAACTCTACAAGTATAAAATATATATTCATGAATTAAATACATGATGACCTTTTTCAAAGACCTTACCTCATATAAACGCGTTTAAACATTTTTTTATACAAATAAACACATCAACAAATTATACAACCCGTGATTTGAATATTTTTCACCAAACTGGCCTCTAACCGGTTAAATTGTAATTCTAGTACCGTTAATAACCTAAACCAAATTAAATTGTCACTTAAAACTCTAATTAAAATTAATACACTTAAATGATCTAATTAATTAACATTTAAACCTAATTACTAAATTAATTAACCCAAACCACCCCCCATCATCCCTTCTTACGATTGATAGCCTCTAGTGGGGCCACCCCACAATCATTTACCTTTCTACTCCATTATTTATGACATAAATCATCTTCATTCAACCTTGAAACACACCACCATCATTACAAGTTCCATACACCCATGTTACTTCATCTATTATCCAAGTCAACAGACAAACACTTTTTTTTTTCTCTATTTTTGAACATCATGTATGCATGGATACCACCATCCCACCTTACCCACTTACCATATTTTCATTATTGTTGTCATAAGGCACCATGCTCATTCAACCAAAACTCAAACATTTGTCTCATCCATCTCACCATCCATACATGACAATGATGATTAACTAACTCAACACTCAATCCCTCTTGTTCTTTCTCTTTTATACGACAACATACACGCCCACACATCTCACACTTTCAAATCTCAAGAACAAGTTCCATTAGAAGAGATTAACTAGAATCTTGGATTTTCAAAGAATTCTTGGAGTTCTAGGGAGCTCTCACTAGGAAGATCAAGCCACCACCATCTTCTACTTGTTATTCTTCCCTAGCTAGGCTAGTGGTATGGAAACCGACTCTTCATCTCTTATTTTTAGTTCACTAATCTTAAATCATGCATATTGTTCACCTTAAAAATGAAAGCATTTATTAATTTGGTGATTTTCATTAAGAAAAGAAGATTTGAAAATAGTAAAGTGTAAATATATATATATATATATATATATATATATATATATATATATAACCGTAACATATGTATACATATGTACATGTTTATAAGTTGTTGGATAAAGGGAGACCATGGTGATGAAAAGGGTTTTTATAAAACTTTAATGAGATGTTTAAGAAATATAAAAGTAGTTGGAATATTTAATCTAAACAAAAATATGGTCATATATGTGTGTGTGTGTGTACCATATGTGTGTGTATATGTCGTGTATGTGTGTGCATAACGTGTATATATATCGTATGTGTGTGTATATGTATATATATGTTTGTTGATGATAAATAAACACATATAATTATTAACTTGCATGTTTGTGGTAAATATATAAATATTGGAACTTATATGAGTATGTGAACATAAACACCTTGATAAGTGAGTATATTTATACATACATATTACCAACAATTTGAAAAAATAAAATAAAAACGATTGAATTATTATTATATTTAAAATGATTGTATAAATATAAAGCGTAACTATTATTATGTAAAATGACTTTTATTAAAATGACGGTTTGACGACTTAAAATAGATTATTAATAAAAATTAATAATGTATAACTTATAAGGATGTTTTGAAAAGAATCAAGAGTAGGATCTATTATATTTGGACAAACACCGGTGGACATATTAAAACAAATAATCCCGAACGACATTACTCGTATGTTAATATAAGAAATTGTGACAACATAACATGTTGTTGGAACGACTATATGTATACGTACATGTTTTGAGAAAATGTATTTATAACAAGACTTAAATAATAATCACCAACGGGTCGCAACTCGAAACACCTTATTTAAAAAATGAACACATCTTTAACGACATTATTATGTCGGGTGAACAATTTGCACATAAGACGTTCGGTCTTAACACGAATTACCCTTTTGTAATTAGGGTACGAGTAGTCAAGTTTGACTAGAACAATTATCGTTTGCTAGCATACACAAACTCGAGGTGAGTTTCACGGCCCCTTTTTACTGTTTTCTATATTTGGGGGAAGAACATACTTACAACTATTTTTCATGTGATAATAAGAGAATAAAACTCGACCTTTATGTTTGCATGAGTTGAACAATTTTTGGCCTCTAAAGTCCCCTGGAACAATTTAGTAACCATTAACTGTAGCCTAGGGTCCTATGAATAGTACTATGGGGAGTGACGTCCCGCGGTCATGGTTAGTCGCGCTAACCGCAATCTGGAGGATTTATGGCCGCATAACATCTGATAACAAATGAGAGGGGCGAAAGAACAATTGTCATGGTTTGGTTACGTCTCATGTATGAACATATTATTTGTATTCCTAGCTAGTTTACAGATGGGTCAAACATTACTTATTCTGATTATCACATGCACATGGAACTATTTGCGAACAATTGAATTTTGAGAACTATATGATTTAAACCTGTGAACTCACCAACCTAGTGTTGACACATTTTAAGTATGTTTTTCAGGAAACTAAATCGCGGAACCCAAGTACGTCAATGTAGGAAGCATGCATGAATTTGGATACCTCTTTTGGGGATTTTTCTTATATAACTCATCGTGATGGGTCATATTTGCAAAATCTCAAGACTTTTGATTTTCAAACAAGTATTTTGGTTGTAAACCTTAACTTAAATTAAGTATCCATTTTGTATGTATGTGTTTGCAATATTCATATGCTTTGAGAAACCTTGAACGTTACGCCTCGCATTTCCGCCTTGGCGGGGTGTGACATGAATCTATGCAAAAACACGGTTTTTGATGAAGTTCATGGTTTTGGGAAGTTGATGGTTTGGGAAGTTGACGGTTGGGACGAAGTTCACGGTTGGGAAGTTTACGGTTTGGGAAGTTTGCGGTTTGGGAAGTTCACGGTTTGGAAAGTTTACGGTTTGTGAAGTTCACGGTTGAGTGAAGTTTATGGCTGAATGAAGTTTGCGGTTGGGTAAAGTATGCGGTTAGGGTGAAGTATGCGGTTAGGGTAAAGTATGCGGTTAGGAGAAAGTATGAGGTTTGGGTAAAGTTTTGCGGTTGGGTAAAGTTTGCGGTTTTGTAATGAGTTGTATGAGAAGCTAAGACTAGGTTGTGCACGTTCAGGTTAGAAGATCCTTTAGAGACCTTTGACCCTGTTTATCTCAGGTGAGTTCTAGAAGCCCTTATTTTAATGTTTTAAATTATATTTTGGGCTGGTGTGCATACTTGCGAAACAGTTTACGAAATGGTTTACGAAATGATGCTTACGAAATGATGTTTACGAAATGATGTTTACGAACTGATGTCTACGGAATGATGTTTATGAAACGTGTTACGAAATGTTTTGTCAAAAGAAGTTTAAGAAGTGTTTACGAAAGAAATGTTATTTAATAAAAAGTATGATGCTTTAACTGAAGTGAAGTAAAGGTTTTTATGAAAGTCATTAAAATGAACGAATCTGCTATGGTTCCCTTGGGAATCGAAGTATGTATGTTATGTAAAGGCCTTACCTTTATAAGGGCCTTTATGGCTGGCCAACGGTTGTACAACTGGGTGGAAAAGGGGTGACGACGGTCTTCAAGGGGATTACCGTGATCCTTGAAGTGGGTATCGTTCTCTGCGAGGGAACAGTGCTTGAAGTTTGGTACGTGCTATCCTTGGGGACGCCGTGCTTGAAGGGAATTGACGATTATGTATGGTTACGAATGGTTACGTTGGTATGTGTGCTCTATGAAGCACCGTGCTTGAAGTTGGTACGTGTGCTCTGTGAAGTACCGTACTTGAAGGGAATTGACGGTTACGAGAAGGCGCAGATTCGGTTAATTATTAACTTATGTTTTATGTTTATGTTACTGCATTATTTACGTACGTTTTTATTAAATGAAGTTTGAAGTTAGGTTTTTGACAAAACGTTTAAAGTTAATGTTTTACGTAAAGCTAGAACTTACCAGCGTAGCTGACTTTTTAGTATGCATATTCAGGTTAAGGCAGGTTATGATGATGGACGGTGATGTTGGGCGGCTTTATGAGTTACCCGGATGATATGAAGACTGGCATCCCGTTTTGAAGTTGGTTATGTTATGTTTATGTATTAGAAAATGTTACACTTCCGCACGTTGAACGATGTTATGTTATGTTTGAAATGAAATTTTTCGCTGTGTTATTTGATATTCAAGTTTAAGAATTGTTTGTGAATGAGTAAATCCAACAAGTGAGACCTCCCGGGTTTGGGGCCTTACAAAACTTATACCTGAATAACCACATGCGTCATATAACCGGGTGGTTAGTAGGCCTAGGTACGAGCTCCCAAGTGTCATTATCACGTAAGGCTTTAAATTCGTTGTTCATAGCTTGCTGCCAATTGGGATCTAGTAATGCTTTAACTTAAGAAGTGGGAATGGGAGAAATCGGAACAATGTTTGGAACATGTAGGTTAAGGCGGGAGACGGATTTAGTGATACCGGCCTTAGAAGGTGTAGTCGTGGTGTGGGTATTCGGGTTGAGAGGAGGCTGCTGATGGGTTGGAGAGGTGGTTGAGGAGGGAGGTGGGGAAGGTATAGGGGCTGCTGAGGGTGGGAAAGGAGTTGTAGGAGGCTCGATTTGGGCAGGATGGGACAACTATGGGGATGAGACAAAGGAGGTAACGAATGTATTGGATGGGGTGGGCTGTTGGGTAGGCTGTTGATAGCAGAGTGGGTCGAGACTGATGGGGGAAGTGTCAAAATCGATGTCTAGGAACCGAAGAGCTGTAGAGGGAGTGGGGTCACAATAGGGGAACACATGTTCATCAAATATGACATGACGTGACAAGTAAACCTTTCCGGATATCGGGTCGTAACACCGGTACCCACAGAAATTATTAGGATAACCAAGGAAAATGCAACGAACTGAGTGTGGATGAAGTTTATGTGGTGATGTGGCTAAGAGAGTAGGGTAACATGCGCAGCCGAACACCACAACGGTGGCATTTGCGGCTGAGTTGATTGGGTACCGGTGGTAGGTACTTGCGGTATAATCAGAACAGACTGAGTAGGGTTTAGACGTGTCGCTTGGCGTTGTTGTTCCAAGTGTATCATATCGCGAGCATCATTCAATTATTATGCTATACCCTTTAGTTTTTGGCAATACTCATCCATGGAGGAGCATCCAGATAAAGTGAGATTAGTAAATTCGTGCTCGAGTGCAGCAGCACGAGAACCTTTGTTGCTTAAGAATATATCTTGAATTTAATCCAAACAGCCCTAGCAGTAGTATCAGTTTCAAGAATACGAACCATAATGTCATCAGAAAGTGTACCATATATCATTGCAATACAATGGTATCAATCTCGACCCAAGGCATACGTAGTGTCAGTTCGTTGGGTGCCGTCCAAATGATATCCTTTTGCATGGAGCTTGAAAAGTTTCATCCAGGAGGAGTAAGTAACCTTGGTGCCGTCGAGTACACGAACCTTATTCTGGATGTTCGTGACAGTGTATACAGGGTGAAAAGCCTGACCTTTTGGAGTTTCAGCATCGTCAGCCATGTGAAACTTCTTGCGCCGGGAATATGTGAGGAATTGAGAGTGAGGGTTGGTGACAACGAGTTGCTTCTGGTTGAAACAGGTGTCGTCGGCGGAGAGGAAGGGCTAGATGAAGCTGCCGGCGATGTGGAAGAATTAAGGTTAGGATCAGGTGATCGTGACGGCTCTGATACCATATAGGTTTATGGTAATTGTAATCTCATTCCTTCCAAGAATAATTACAAGCACCCTATTTATATTTATCTAAGAGCATTCACAGTAGCTCCCCTATTCCCATCCCCATAATTACACTAAAATCACTATATTTTCTCTCTCTTTTTCAATTAAATAATAATTTTTTATACTTTTATCATTATCTTTTCTCTTTTCTCCACTCACAACCACTTTAAAAAAATATTAAAAAATTATGCGGGTGAACAGTGTTTCCCTCAAATATACAAAAATTTTATACATTTTCTCTCTCCTCCACTCACAACCACTTTAAACCACCTTTTAAAATATAGGGAACTCACTCACATAAATATAGGGAACCTACTGTGAATGCTCTAAGTTACACATAGACACTCTCTACAATCACTATTATAACATAATGATACAAATACATATATATCCGCTAATAAGTTTATGTTCCGCTTCCTTCCCATAATAAGAATTTCAATCTTTTTATATCGGTAATCATTTTCATTTGGAACTTAGATCCTCGTGACGTCAGTGAGCCCAAGTGCAACTGGTTTTGGAGTAGGCACCCTCATGGTCTTCCAATGTGGAGGTCATGGGTTCGAGTCCCACTTGGTGCAATATGCTCAGGTGGGTCATAAGTTTTTCCATAGTAGGCCTTCCGGTGGTGGGTTCCCCTGGAATGGTGGGCGGGCCGGGTCACCAGCGCCGTTTGCGTTCACGAGCGTGGGTGGCCTTTCGCCAATGGTTTTACCTGGGTGGCCGAGTTTATATTATTTGTTGGCCGTTCAAAAATAATTGAGATAATTATGTTTATGACTATTGGGTTGAACTATTTTTGGATAATTATGTCAAGTACTTGACTTTATATTTATTTTGGATGATTATGTCTAATGTTTGGGATTAAAAAGGTTGGATTTTTTATTTTTCAAATTAATATATGTTAATTTGTGTTCGTTCATATTCGTTTGTGTTCATTTAGAAAATTAACGACCGAACGAAAACATACGAACTCGAACAAATTCATTTCTTTAATGAACGAACACGAACAAGAAATTTTGTTCGGTTATGTCTTCATGAACCGTTTCGTTTATTCGATAAATTCTTAACGAACAAACATTAACAAGATCTCGTTCGTTTCGATTCGTTTACACAACCTATGTAAATTTGTAACATGGAGGGAATTGAATTGTCCCAATCTTTTCGTTAGCATGTATCCCCCATTTTTTTTCCTAAAAATATTGCGATAATTTATTTAGTTGGTATTTTCATAAGATCTGTCTAATAACAAAAAAATATGGCCTTATATTTAACAAATTAAATTAAGGAAATTGCTAAAATCAATCCACAAATATATTATAATGGTTAGTATTTAAGTAATAAATATTCCCTGTAGGATTCGTAGAAAATGTTGGATATTTAAATTAAATAATATTAAAGAAAAGAATGTTAATCACATGTTGAAGGATTAAATAATATGATAATTCAAATTAAGTAGTTCACCGTAATTGACTAATTACCGTAATTGACTAATTAAGCACACCTACGTAAGCATAGTACAATGTTGTGGTAAGCCATGTATCCATGAAATACATCCGGTCATCAAAATTCCAAAGGGATTGTTAAAACTTGTTTTTAGGGTACAAAACAAATTAAAAATTGAGATCTATTTCATAAAGAAAAAGTTTATAACCTAGAGCGAGTTGATAACTGGGTTTGGTATCTTGTATGGATGGTTCAAGCGATTTTGATAACAGGTCAAAACAAATATTAGAAAAAAGAATACATCTGAATACTCGATGTTAATTTGTCATATATATTCTGCGACTTGAAAGTATTTGGATAAAGTAGCCATTTCACTTTTTTTTATAAACGACACACTATGCACACATAGAAGAAAATGAAGTGTTACTAATTCTTAGACGAAAACGCAAAAAGGCTTTTATATATGATCAGCAAGAATGCTAAATAATAAATACCATATATATATATACACTACTTGGCATTTCAAACTTTGTGCTAGTGTTTCTCCATGTGAAGTAAATTAATTGCCGAAAACCATAGAGATATATATCAACCCAAAAATGCTGAAAATACAGAACAATCATTTAGACATGTACATTTAGCTTTTAGTGATCAACTCATTGTATCAATTATCTAAATAACTTGAATAAAATCAATAACATTTCATATTTATAATAAAGCAAAACAACAAGTAATACAATTAGCACACATGACTATAACATCCAAGAATTATAACAATTGACTGAATTATAAAATTTGACTAGATGAAAACAACAAGATATTTACCCATCTTTGTTGTATGGGACCTTAAACACCAACACAAAAAGTAATCTAAAACTGTAACATCACAAAATTTGTTTTCATAGAACCTTAATAAGCATATACACTATTGTCAACATTAACACGACGAAACTTCAATGATGGTCATATGAAGGTCACTAGGAAACCTTCATCATTAAGATAATATTTCAAGAACACAAATTTGTATCATGCAAATCAAAATTCAAAATGGATGCAGATGATCCAATGTTTAGATCCTACGGATATCGAATCTCATGTTTCAAATTAGCAAAATTATGAGTTTTTGTCAATAATTTATTAGCTTTAATGATTGAAACAATGAGCATCTATTGTTCCTGAATATCCACTTTATGCTTCGGATTCCATTGATGATGGAAGTTAGTCTAATATCAGTTCGTTCATGACTCCATGAGTTTGCCAACTCCTAACCTAATATTCCTATAGCGGCTTTCACCAATCACGGCTCCAAATCACTCCATCTGTAAAATCCCGAGTTTTAGAACACGAAATAATACCCGAGAATTAAAATAAACAAAAGAAAAGGGGAACGAGCTTGGGCTTGGGAGCATGGGCCGAAATGGGGGTAGTTGGGCCCCTTAAAAGCCCCCAAAATCAGCCTTTCTCCACACCCTATTGCCATTTTCGAATTCTAGAGAGAGAGAGTGGGAGAGAGCCTAGTGAGAGAGAGAAAGTCCCGGTTTCCATTTCCGAGCCTCAAAGATCGTTGGTGCAAGTCTCTAGAGTGTTTAGCAATGAACGGGAAGCGATTTCAGGTAATCATCCACTCTAGATCTGAGTTTTTATAAAGTTTTGGGTTTTGAAGAAAAGTCGAGTAAAGATAGGATTTTTACGTTTAAGTTCGAGTCTTGTTAAGATCAGACTTGAGCCGCCATGTTCATGCAAGCTTAGGGTTTGAATGGGGAAAAAGAAGTCCGCAGGCAAACTTTTTAAGTTCGCCGGGCAGAGGTTGAGTGAACTTGCTAAGTTCACTAGGTTTCATCTTAGCGAACTTGGTACATTCGCTGGCCAATGAGTAACCGAAGTTAGTAAGTTCGCTTGATAAGTTTGCCAGGTGCTATCTAGCGAAACTGCTAAGTTCGCTTAGTAAGTTCGCTGGGTTTATGGGAGGCGAACTTAACCTAAGTTCGCCTGGTCAGAAATAGTGAAACCGTTAGGTGTTAGGTAAAGTCTTATATGTGTTGAATTGTTATGATTGTTCAGATTATGTAAGATTCCAGTAGGACATTCCCGCTAAGATACCAGGTGAGTTCTAATCCCCTTTTTGTCTGCTTTAGGGGTGGTGTGCATACTTAGTGTAAAGTGTTTATTACATATTTTATATTAATAAACAATGTGAAAAGCTATGTTCTAGTGTGAAGTTTAAAAGAGGTAAATGTACGTTTTGAGCAAAGTATACTCGTATTTATGGCAAGCGTTTCCTATATTTTCATATACATAAACAAATGCATAATACATGTTAAAATTATGATCAAGTTAAGGAAAGTTGTATGAACTGTAAGTGAATAGTTTTTCTATGGGAAAGTGTATCAGCTTGTTAAGGTCCTTGGGACAGATGTTACTTGTACAAGATGTCAGATATGGGTTAATCCCATTAGTAAGAACCTTTGGGTTCGCTAACGGTTGTACAACTGGGATGGGTGACGGCGGTTGCTTGGGAGGTCCATGCAACCTCCCCTTAGCGTTAAGCGGTATTGTCAGTTCATGGTCGTTAGCCATGGGGGCATTGACCAAGTACTCGTCGGTTCATAGAAGTTAGCCATGGGGGCGGTACAGTAGTGACAAAGGATTTGACGGATAAGCGGTATTGTCGGTTCATTGGTCGTTGGCCATGGGGGCATTGACCAGGTACTTGTCGTTCATGGACGTGAGCCATGAGGACAGTACAGTAAAGAGAAATTGACGGTTATCACATGAATGTTTTAAATTGTTTTTTAAAGGTAAAGTATGTAAAGTATTGCCTTAATGACAGTATGTATGTATTAGTCAATCTTTTGAATAACTGATTTAAAGTAAACGTTAGAACTCACTCAGTGTTGCTGATTTTTAGTAAGCACATCAGTTAAGTGTAGGTGACTGTTGATGGATGTGGATGCTTGGATTTGCGCAGAGAGTTACCCGAAGATCAGTGTCTGGCATCCCGTTTGTGTTTCTTTTGATTATGTTAAGACAAGTTTTAGTTTGTAACTGGCAAGTATACTTTAGACATGTTTTGTATTTCCGCTGCGTATGCTAAAGTTTTAAATCGTTTCCATTGCATTGATGAATGTCTTATGTTTATGAGCTATATGTTAATGAGTAAATCCAATAAGTGAGGTCTCCCGGGTTTGGGGCCTTACACCATCCCACCCAGGCTTAGTTTCTTTTAGTTTTCTTTCGGCCCAAACTTGCTTAGTTTCTTTTAATTTTCTTTTAACACAAACTTATAAAAAAGCCCAATAAAATATAGGGCAATTTTTAACAAAATAGAAGTCAAAGAAAAATTATGGGCCTAAAGCGCCTGCCTTAACCCTAAGCCCATTGGGCCGGCCTTGGTAGTCAAATGAATCGGTACGTTACTCTTTATAAGGCCTACTTCTTTTTTATCATGAAATAATGAATTGAGCTCATATAGGCATTTTGGACGATGCTATTGAAGTAGTCGTTCTGGCTATATTTTCTGTTGCTCCACACATTTCATGAAGGATTCGACCTAGTTTAACAATAGCTACCCAATATTAGGGACAACCTTTACCTGAACCAGGCCATATGTGTTTCTACGGGCCTTACTATATGGAAATATATGAACCCATATTTTTCAACCGCAACGTGCATTTCGTATATACCATAACAAATAATATTTCCTAGATAAGATATTAATCCATTCATTCTTCCATTTGTTTACAGAAATAAGGTTCTTTTATGGGTATAGATGATGGTTTGTTTTGAATTCCATCTCTACTGTATGGGTTCTCACGATGTCGTGACATGGATTCTTTTATAACATGATATTGGTTTTTCTTTCATCAATTAGTAAGTTCATAGGATTTAACTTTATTATTAGGGTTAAAAAAATTAGCAAGGTTTACTTAAAATTTCAATAAATTTGACGTTTTAACCGTTAAATATGTTTCATAATGTTTTTATCCCAAACTTTAATTTGTTGATTTGTTTTTTAACCTTTTAAACCTTTCTGGTAATTGTTTTACCTTTTTTTTACATGCAACATGACATAATGATTTTCAAACGCTTATCATTTTATTGAGGGTTTAACCCCTCAACTTTGTTGTTTTGGCGTAATTTTTAATATAATAACAATATTATGTTATTATATAAAAGTTTTAAAAGTATTTCTACTCTATTAAAAATTTGGAGTTGTAAGTGTAATCTAAATCAGAATTATTATCAAGACTAAGGGTAAGTGTAATCTAAATCAGAATTATTATCAAGACTAAGGAAGAGAGCTTGATTTGGCTTTAAAGTGTTCTGTATGTGTCTTTTTGATATCGAAAAGAGGTGTATATATGTTTTTTTATTTAATAATAATAATAATAATTTCTATTGAAAAACATTTACTCTTATTATTTAATAATATTTTTGAATATAAAATTATATTAAGAAAACGCGTTATTAAAAAACAATCAATTATATGCTTACATGTGAAAACAATAAGGAAACAGAATCATAATAGAAAATATGCAAAATAATTTATTATGAAAAGTTGCTATCACGAACTAAAGCTCAATATTGGTAGTTCTAACTTCTAAATATTTAATTTTAAATTTAATATAAAAAGAGTATTCAGGGATATGAAATAAATAAAACTAATTGTTACTGGAAGGGCTCACAAAACGTGTATTCAGATTAGAGAGATGGAACCTGTTTAGATACAATTTTAATCGTGTAATAATCGTGCCGACCCATTTATGACCCATACCCATTTAGCTCAAACTCAAACTCATTTAATTTCGTGTCGTGTCATGTAACGAACCAAAATCCGGGTTTCGTTATTAAATAAATTAATGTTCTAAAAAAATATTATGGTGGAAATAATATTTTAGAAATAAGTTGATACAAGTGAGTTTCAAGTTAGTAATGGGGTTATATTAATTTTTAACTAATTTTGGCATGAAAATGGGTGAAATGGAAGTTGAAGGGCTAAAGGTGTAAAATGGCAAAATCTGTCATATTGACTAGTGAAAGTCAAAATTAGTCTCATTTGGTGTTGGGTCGTTCTTGAGCAAAGGAGAAAACGAGATTGAAGCCTAAATCGTGCATTTGAGGCTTATTTTGTGAAGGTTTTGGCTCACACATCACCTTCCTATCATCAAGTAATCAAATTGCAAAACTTGAAGGTGGTGCAGGATCTTCTAACCCGAAAGGTAAGTGTTTTTGCACTTACTTAGTAATTGATGATAAATAATGTTATATGCAATGTTGTATGCATAATGTGTTATGTGGTATGAATGTGCATAAAGGTGTATGAGTAAGTGAATGAATGTAGTTATAGTTCTAATACTATAATGGATGTGTGGATATGGAGTTATAGTCTAAGTGTCATAATGGATATGTGGATATGAAGTTATGATCTAAGAACCATAATGGAAATGTGGTGATGAAGTTATGGCCTATGTGCCATAATGGAAATGGAAATGTGTTAATCATGAATATAAGATGAAAGGAATGAAACTTGTAGGTAATATGCAAGTGACATGTAGCCTTTTGGCAAATTGGGTGGAAACGGGTCAAATGGGTGAATGGGTGAAACAAGAAGAATTTTACTTGTTTGTTATATTTTATCTTCATTACTAATGGTGATATATGTGGTGTTATGTAGGAAAAGCTCCAATGTAGTCAAAATCAAGTCCAGGGCATTGGCGGGATTCTCGTATGCGCACATGTTGTTTTTGATGGTTATTTAGAAATCCTTAAAAGGATGTAAATTGATACATGGATTTTGTGTTTTGGTGTATGTAGATGTCTTGTATGCTTTCTTCAAAAACCCAAGTGTTTTGGAAGTTTTGGTGTCTTGTTGAAATGGTAAAAGTTGAAAAATGGTTAAGTGTTGAAAATCTGCAGATGCAGAAACTTTCTGTGAAAAAGAGGTGTTCGCGCCACGCGAAGAACCTAGGTCTAGTCTTCGCGACACGCGAAGACCTGGTTTCCCGGACCTGTCTTTTTTGGACTCCCTCGCGCCACGCGAAGGGAGGGGCCGGCTCTTCGCGACACGCGAAGAATAATAAAAAAAATTCTTGGGACAAATGCTTCCATGTGTTTTACTGATTTTTTTAATCATTGTTTGAAATTAGAGCGTATCAACTTGGTATCAGAGCAATGGTTTGAAGGATTTGGTGTGGGTGGCACCAAACTCAAACCGGATGCTCTTGATATGGGGGAAATGATACGAGAATCCAAGAAGGACTTGACTAAGAGTCAGAGCTTTCGGAAATGAAAGGTTAGTAATGATTTGATAAAGTGGATATATATATGGTGTATATGTATATGTATGAATGAATGACAAGGTGTATGTGTGCCGAAAATTGTTTTGTGTTTTGTTATATGAATACGATAATTACAATTGGGCATAACGTATTATTAAATATGTCTGGCCAATATGATTAATAAGACGAGATGTGCAAGGGTCTTTATGATAACCATATGACAATGAACATTTGCAAGGATTAGGTGAAGGTGATTATATATGTATGTATGTATATAGGTAGATATATATATATATATATATACTTAATACATAAGAGTGTAAGTGTGATGGATACCTAAGGTATTGAAAGTGTAAGGTTGTTTTGGTGTTTTTGTTCTAATTCTCAGCTAAGATATGACAGAAGAAACGAGCAATGAACCGTTGGATTCAAGGATCCAAGAAATGATTAATGAAGAAGTGGCCAAGGCCTTTGAGCAAGCCACATCTTTTCTTATGGAAGAAATGAGAGGGGCTGTTAAGCTCACTCTTGAGGAGGCTATGAAAGAGAAGGAGAGAGAACCACGGGGATGTACCCTAAAGGAGTTTATGGTGATTAAGCCCAAAGAGTATGATGGGCAAGTGGGCCCGATCCTTAGCCACAGGTGGGTGGTGGATATGGAATTGAATTTTGAGACGACAAAGTGCAAACCCGAGGACAGGGTTATGTTTAGTGTGCCTCTACTGACGGGAAGGGCAAAGGAATGGTTATTGAATCTCCGAAAGGAGAGGGGTGAATTGGGTGTGACCTCCATGACTTGGGAGGAGTTTAAGACGACTTTTCTGAAATACCATTGCCCACAAGCCGCAGTTGACAGGATGACTGAGGAGTTCCTCCTCATGAGGCAAACGAATGAGTCAATAGATGAATTGACTGGAGCTTTCTTTGATCGCGCCAAGTTCTGTCCGGACATGGTGTCGACCGAGAAGGCAAAGATTGACAGATTTTATGCTATGTTGACTGTGGATTTCAGAGATAGCATATCTCCATCCTCTTTTACCACACTTGTAGATTTGATAAATAGGTGTCGGGAAAGGTAGGTGGAGTTGAGGAGGCAAGAAGCAAGAGGTGAAAACAGAAAGCGTGAAATTGTGGAACAAGCTGTGAAGAAGATAAAGGGCGGGAGCCCTAGCAAGAAGCCGTTTGTCAAGTTTTCTCCACGGGGATGCAAGGTTTGTGGAAAGGAGCATTTTGGGGAATGTAGGAAGGGAACGTCAAATTGCTATAAATGTGGGAAGCCAGGGCATATGGCTAATCAATGTCAAAGCCAAATCCGTATATGCTACAATTGTTAGATATGGTGGATTGCCCCGAGCTGAAGCAAAGTGGAAGTGAAAGGAAGGTTGAGATACCAAAGCCAAAGGGTAGAGCTTTCCACATCTCGGCGAAAGAGGTGAAGAATAACTCGGAAGTGGTGTCAGGTACTTTCAAGATTAACTCTTTACCTGCACTAGTTCTATTTGATTCGGGGGCTAGTCGTTCTTTTGTGTCTTTGAAATTTGTTAAGCATTCTTCGTTTCTAAGTAGCAAGTTAGATGAACCCTTAGAAATCGAGGCGGCAAATGATAAGAGTTTCCTAGTGTTTGATATTTTTAGGAATTGCAAGTTAAGGGCGGGGGGTAAAACATTCCTTATTGATTTAATTCCTATGGCCATGGGGGATTTTGATGTGATAGTGGGGATGGATTGGTTATCAAAGAACAAAGCAAATATTTTGTGTGGACCTAAAACGATACAACTCGATTCCCCATCGGGTGAGTCCATTTACATAGAAGGTGATAAGAAAGGTAAGATTAAGATATGTTCTTATGTGAAGGCTACAAAGTACATGGTGCATGGGTGCAAGGCATACATGGCTTGTGTTGCGGATGTGATTGAGAAAGTGAAAGATATTCGCGATGTTCCGGTTGTGAATCAGATTAAGGATGTGTTTCCAGTTGACTTACCGGGGGTTCCTCCGAAGATGGAGGTAGAGTTTGGGATTGACTTGATACCGGGTGCTAAGCCGGTAGCCAAAGCACCTTATAGGTTGGCACCGTCGGAAATGAAAGAGCTAATGGAGCAATTACAGGAGCTACTTGATAAAGGTTTCATACGCCCAAGCGTCTCGCCTTGGGGTGCACCCGTTCTCTTCGTTAAAAAGAAGGATGGAAGCATGAGGATGTGTATGGATTATCGGGAATTGAACAAGTTGACGGTGAAGAACCGGTACCCTTTACCTCGGATTGATGACCTCTTTGACCAATTGCAAGGGGCGTCATGGTTCTCTAAAATTGATTTGAAGTCCGGGTATCATCAGTTGAAAGTGAAAGAAGATGATGTTCATAAGACAACTTTTCGCACTCGATACGGTCACTACGAGTTCATGGTTATGCCATTCGATTTAACCAACGCACCCGCGGTTTTCATGGATCTTATGAAACGGGTGTGTAGACCGTTCCTCGACCATTCGGTAATTGTGTTTATTGACGATCTTCTCATTTATTCAAGGAACAAGGGTGATCATGCTTGTCATTTACGTGAGACCCTTGAAGTTCTTCAAAGGGAAAAACTTTATGCAAAATTTTATAAGTATGCATTTTGGTTGCGCGAAATTCAATTCTTGGGTCATGTGATTAATGAGAAAGGGATTACTGTCGACCCATCCAAGATAGTGGCGGTTAAAGATTGGTCATCACCGAAAACGCCTTCGGAAATTAGAAGTTTCTTGGGGTTGGCGGATTATTATCGACGGTTTATTGAAAACTTCTCTCGGATTGCTTTGCCAATGACGAAGTTGACGCGTAAAGAGACTAAGTTTGTATGGGGTTCCGAGCAAGAATCCGCCTTTCAACTCTTGAAGGAAAAGTTTACTAACGCATCTATTCTATCCTTGTCGGATGGGACCGAAGATTTTGTGGTGAATTCGGATGCCTCGCATTCGGGGTCGGGGTGTGTTTTGATTCAAAGGGGGAAAGTGATTGCCTACGCGTTTAGGCAATTGAAGACTCACGAGGTGAATTACGATACCCATGATTTAGATCTTGCGGCCGTGGTGTTCGCACTAAAGATTTGGAGGCATTATTTGTATGGGACTAAGTGTACGATATACACGGATCACAAAAGTCTCAAATATTTCTTTGACCAAAAGGACCTCAACATGAGGCAAAGTTTGTGTCTTGAATTGGTCAAGGACTATGATTGTGAGATACTTTATCATCCGGGTAAAGCTAATGTAGTAGCGGATGCGCTTAGTCGAAAGACGAGTCATACACCTATCAAGGTGAAGTCATTTAAGATGACAATTTCATCATCTCTTATTGATGAAATCCGGGAGGCTCAAGTGTTAGCACTTGGTGGTGATTTGAAGAAAGAACGGATGGTTACTTATGTTGACAAGCTTGGGGAAAATAGTTCGGGGTTAAAGACATGTTTTGATAGGATTTGGATTCCTAGGTTGTCAAGCGTTTTGACAACTATTTTATATGAGGCGCATAAATCCAAGTATCCTATCCATCCGGGGGCCACAAAGATGTTTTATGATTTGAGGTGTCATTTTTGATGGCCGGGTATGAGGCGTGATATTGTTAAGTATGTGGAAAGATGTCTCACTTGCTTAAGGGTTAAAGCGGAGCAGCAAAAGCCATATGGAAAGCTCCAACCGCTTGAAATACCGCTTTGGAAATGGGAGAACATAACCATGGATTTGATCACTAAACTACCAAGGACTCGAAAGGGTTATGATGCGATTTGGGTAATAGTGGATCGATTGACAAAGAGTGCACATTTCTTTCCTATAAAAGAAACGTATTCATCGGATAGATTGGCAGAGATGTATGTGAAGGAAATTGTGTCACGCCATGGTGTGCCGGTGTCGATTATATCGGACCGTGATACGAGATTTACTTCTCATTTTTGGAAGATATTCCATGAGGATATGGAGACTAGATTGAATCTTAGTACCGCTTATCATCCACAAACGGATGGTCAAAGCGAGCAAAGGATTCAAACGCTCGAGGATATGTTACGAGCGTATGCTTTGGATTTTGGGGGAAATTGGGACGATCATTTACCATTGGCGGAATTTTCGTACAACAATAGTTATCATTCTAGTATTGGTATGCCGCCTTTTGAGGCATTGTATGGGAGGAAATGTCGAACACCCGTGTGTTGGGGTGAGATTGGTCAATGGGGAACTCGGTAGCAAAGAGGTGGTCAAGGAAACTAATAGTAGAAATGACCAAATAAAGGCTCGCTTGAAGGCGGCTCAAGATCGCCAAAAGTCCTATGCGGATAATAGAAAGTGGGCGATTGAGTTTCAAGTGGGGGACTTTGTGCTTTTGAAAGTCTTTCCTTGGAAAGGGGTGATACGGTTTAGGAAACGGGGGAAGTTAAGTCCACTTTTAACCGGACCGTTTAAGGTGTTAGCAAGGGTGGGTGAGGTGGCTTATCGTTTGGAGCTACCAGAGGGACTAAGTAGACTTCATAACACGTTTCATGTGTCTCATTTGCGAAAATGTTTGGCGGATGAATCTACTTTTGTTCCATTAGATGATATTGAATTGGAAGAAAAGTTGAATTATGTTGAAGAACTGGTGACAATCTTGGATAGAAAGGTGAAACGTTTACGCAATAAAGAGATTTGCCAAGTTTTGGAGAGGTGGAAACATAAGAAGGAAGAGGAAATGACTTGAGAAACCGAGGAAGAAATGTTCAAATATTATCCGAACCTTTTTATGTGAAGTCGGGTTTCGGGGACGAAACCCAAATAAGGGGAGGTGATTTGTAACGAACCAAAATACGGGTTTCGTTATTAAATAAATTAATGTTCTAAATAAATATTATGGTGAAAATAATATTTTAGAAATAAGTTGAAACAAGTGGGTTTCAAGTTAGTAATGGGGTTATATTAGTTTTTAACTAATTTTGGCATGAAAGTCGGTGAAATGGAAGTTGAGGGGCTAAAGGTGTAAAATGGCAAAATCTGTCATATTGACTAGTGAAAGTCAAAATTAGTCTCATTTGGTGTTGGGTCGTTCTTGAGCAAAGGAGAAAAAGGAGAAAACGAGATTGAAGCCTAAATCGTGCATTTGAGGCTTATTTTGTGAAGGTTTTGGCTCACACATCACCTTCCTATCATCAAGTAATCAAATTGTAAAACTTGAAGGTGGTGCGGGATCTTCTAACCCGAAAGGTAAGTGTTTTTGCACTTACTTAGTAATTGATGATAAATAGTGTTATATGCAATGTTGTATGCATAATGTGTTATATGGTATGAATGTGCATAGAGGTGTATGAGTAAGTGAATGAATGTAGTTATAGTTCTAATACTATAATGGATATGTGGATATGGAGTTATGGTCTAAGTGTCATAATGGATATGTGGATATGAAGTTATGATCTAAGAATCATAATGAAAATGTGGTGAAAAAGTTATGGCCTATGTGCCATAATGGAAATGAAAATGTGTTAATCATGAATATAAGATGAAAGGAATGAAACTTGTAGGTAATATGCAAGTGACATGTAGCCTTTTGGTAAATTGGGTGGAAACTTGTCAAATAGATGAATGAGTGAAACAAGAAGAATTTTACTTGTTTGTTATATTTTATCTTCATTACTAATGATGATATATGTGGTGTTATGTAGGAAAAGCTTCAATGTAGTCAAAATCAAGTCCAAGGCATTGGTGGGATTCTCGTATGCGTACATGTTGTTTTTGGTGGTTATTTAGAAGCCCTTAAAAGGATGTAAATTGATACACGGATTTTGTGTTTTGGTGTATGTAGATGTCTTGTATGCTTTCTTCAAAAACCCAAGTGTTTTGGAAGTTTTGGCGTCTTGTTGAAATGGTAAAAGTTGAAAAATGGTTAAGTATTGAAAATATGCATATGAAAAAACTTTCTATGAAAAAGAGGTGTTCGCGCCACGCGAAGAACCTAGGTCTGGTCAAGACCTGGTTTCCCGTACCTGTCTTTTTTGGACTCCCTCGCGCCACGCGAAGGGAGGGGCCAGCTCTTCGCGACACGCGAAGAATAAAAAAAATTTCTTGGGTCAAATGCGTCCGCGTGTTTTACTGATTTATTAATCAGTGTTTGAAATTAGAGCGTATCATGTCATGTAAATGGGTCGTGTAGAAATTGCCAGCCCTAACTAGAAGTAAGAAGTGGATACATTTATTATTTAGACAATGTTATAAACTCATGTATTACATGAGTTATATAAAGACAACTTGTTGTATACCAGCAGTTTTTATAATGATTTGTATGTTGGATGTAATCAGTTATTGGTGAAATAAGAAATAATGAAGATTTAAAAATTATAAATAACAAATAATAAAAATTTAAGAATTATATTTTAAGATAAGATATAACTGAAATATTCTTATGATTTAGTAAATTTTAATAAAATATTATAATAAATTTTAGGTATTTAATTATTTAAAATTATTATTATTTAATAACAGAGAGGGTTATTTAATAGGAGAGAGAGACGAGAAACAAAAATATGGATTTCACCAGAAATCGACACGTGCCAGATAAAGTTATTTATTTATTATAATAAGGATATTTGAAGAAGTAAAAAAGAAAAAGAGAAGCAAAATCAGGGCCGGCCCTGAGGGTGTGTCGGGTGGGCGACCGCTCAAGGCTCAATATTTTTGCTTTAATGATTTTCTCACGTAGCACCATCACTCACCATTTTCTTTGTCACTTGTTTAATCACTAACTTTCTCAATCAAATTATATATTTACAAATCAATTGTATGATTTTCATAAATGGATATAAAAAATTCAGTTGTGTGCTTCTATGTTTCGTGGATACAATCGAGAGAGAAGAAAAAATAAAGTGGTGGAGATAATCAGTGGTGTTTAGAGGTGTTTCTACGACGGTGGTGGTTATTAGCTAACGGAACTATGATATCAACGGTGATGAAACCCGGTTAAACGCGGCAGCTCAAAGGAAATTATATAGTGGGATATTAATCGGTTTATTCGGGTTAATCGGTTCGGGTTATTCGGGTTATTCGGGTTTTTGATGTTTGAAAGTCTAACCGAAACCCGACCCTAATAATAGTCGGTTTGATCGGTTTTCGGGTTAATCGGTTATGAGTTATTCGGGTATGGGTTTAATCGGTTCGAATGAAATCGGGTCAGGTCGGGTACGGGCCTAATTTAATCGATTGATTACTTGTAGACTTTTTTTATTTTGCTTTTCTTTATATATTTTTTATTTATTATCTTTTATGTCGTTAAAAAAAATTGTTACTTTTTATTTAATGTGGGGGCTTACTACTTTATATAACTTTCTTATCATAAACTTTCGATTCCAAGCGTCTATGCCTCCTAGTTTTATTTTTTTCACAAAGAATTTGTGACTGAAAATGGTTCTCTGGTTTCCCTTTTTTTTATTCCCTTTTGAATATTCCTCTCTCTCTATATATATATATATATGAGATTAATTACCGATCACACAATTATTGCAAGAACAAAAAGTAAAAACTTAAATTGTTTAATTTATTTTATTAATTGTTTATACTTTTTCAACATACAAATGAGTATGCTTATCTTCATTCAAAATCATGATACTTATATATTCATATGTATATTCGTATTAATGAATTTTTTTCATATATGTAACTTTATATTTTAGGTTTTTAGGGGACTATTTTTTTAAGTCGTACAGGGCATCCGAAATCTTAGGGACGGATCTGAGCAAAATGTTCGTAAAATCTGAAAATGTATTTTTTAAGAAAAACTTCACATAATAGTAATCAAACAGAACAGCTTTACACCCAAAAGTAGAAGAAAAACTCTCTACTTCATTGAAATTAATACGAACACCAAACATAATAGATTAATTTATGCAGATTTATCTTTAGACTAGGACCAAATAAAAGCAATTCAACATTCTAACTAAATTTTTAATATTTACCTCAGATCATTCACCAACTATAATCGCATCATCTACATACAACAAGTGAGACGCCCGAATATCCTCTTTCCTAACACAAGCCCCTCGAAATGAACCAGAAATAGAAATGTCTTCAATAGCAACATGATGACCCTTCATAGCTAAAATGAAAAGAAAATGAGAAAGTGGATCCCCCTGCCTTAATCCCCTGTCAAGCTGAAATTCAGAAGTTGGGCATCTATTCACCAAAACAGAAGCCCTAACAAACCCTAGACATAGACCCCAAACTTGGGAGTCTTTTTTTATTGGATTTACTCATCAACACATAGCACATAAACATGAGACATTCAACAGATCACAACGGAAATGATTTAAACCTAACATAACAACGGATTACAAATCATGTATTGAACTTTCTTGTCTGGTACGAATTTAAACTTGTCTTAAAACATCATAAACTTTAAACATAAAATACTAAACATAACAACAGGATGCCAGATCTTCTCTTCGGGTTAACTCCTCAAGCCAGCCAAGCATCCAAACTGCCACCTACATTTAACTGATATGCATACTAAAAATCAGCAACACTGAGTGAGTTCTATCGCTTACATAAAACATTAATACATAATTTAAAAGAAGAAGGTTTTGCTTGATCATATCTTTTAATGCCAATAAGGCAAAACTATACATATAGTATCTTTTAACTCATACATACATTATCTTAACTAAAACTTATCTTTAACTTTCCATTTCTTCCCATATTGCCCCAAATGACTCAAGTCCAATGGCCGACAAATACGGGAAGATAACACGATGCATCACAATAACACTTTGTAACAGTCTTGACTAGTGTCAAGACGTTGTCACCATGCCATTAATTCCATTTGTAACTGCTGAGGCACAAAACCTACTTAGGCACTGAGCCATACTTAGGCACTAAACCCTACTATAGGCACTGAGCCCTACTATAGGCGCTGAGCCCTACTATAGGCACTAAGCCCTACTATAGGAGTCCTACGTTAGGCACTGAGCCCTACTATAGGCACTGAGCCCTACTATAGGCACTAAGCCCTACTATAGGCTCTAAGCCCTACTTTAGGCACTGAGCCCATAACTAACTCTCTGTACATAGTAACATTTGTCCCCGTAGGAACCGTAGCTTGACTTGGTACTTATTCCCGAAGGAAAAAATTTATCTCTATTCTTGTGTTAATGACTTTCTTTAAGACTTTACATTCATTCTTCTTTTAAAAATATCTTTACTATTCATAAACGTTTCATAACATCATTCATAAAACTTCTTTTACCTCTTTTAAACCTTGTTATAAATCATGACTTTCGCTATTGTTTACTAATATAAAATATGTAATAAACACTCTTCTCTAAGTATGCACACCACCCCTAAAAGGGGATTAGAACTAAGCTGGTATACAGTCTACTACGAAAACTAGAAAGCTTTAGGCTACACAAGTGCTACGTGATCTGTGCGAACACAATACATGAAATCGGTTAAACTTGCTAGTGTCGGCTGATAGTGTCGACTGACATTCTTGAGAGTTGGCCGCTAGTGTCGCCTGACACTCTTGAGAGTCGGCCGCTAGAGTCGGCCGACACTCTTGAGAGTCGGCCGCTAGAGTCGGCTAACACTCTCTTAATTAAGAGTCGGCTGACACTCTCAAGCGTCGTCTGAACTTGCGTTCAGGACTTGTGTCGTGTTATAGGAGGGCCGATTATCAATGGCCGATTCTCCTTGGCCTTCTTCTTCGTCGAGTGTCGCCACATGAAGGTGGTCGAGACTCGAGTGTCGGCTCAAGAACATGAATTCCAAACAAACCCAATTTTGATCCAAAACCATAACTTTTTACGTCCAAATCTTTTCTCCAACTTCCTTGAGCTAGATCTATACTTTTCAGGTGTGTTTATACGTAAAAATCTGACCTTTATGTGATTAAACCCAAGAAACCCTAAAAGCCTATTTTAATAAGAAACGACAGATCTGAGGTCGATTCTTACCTCAAAACGCGTTGTTCTTCATGTAGGATCAATCTATGATGCTGGAGAATCGATATAGAAGCAAGATCCAAGTCTTGGTGGGGTTTCCCTTGAGCTTTCTCTCTCTAGGTTTCTCTCTCTAGAAATGAGGAAGATGAAGAATGAGATGTGGGAGGAGGGGTAGGGTTTTAAGGCCTACATTCCTTCATCTTGGCCCATCTAGCGACCCGGGCCAAGGCCCGGTTCATCTCGTTTCTTTCTCCTTATATCTATGTAAAATCCCAAGCTCGGTCTATTGCTTTCAAAATTCAGGACGTTACAGGCTTGAATCAAACCAATCCATTTCTGACCAAATCCCATAAAAAACAAAATTTGCAAAAAGAACTCCCAGCTAACCGAGTCATATGCTTTCCCAAAATCAATTTTGAACACCATCGATTTCTTCTTCCGCTTCTTATACCACTCCACAATCTCATTCATGATAAGAAGCCTATTAAGAATTTGACGTCCCTTAATAAAATCAAATTTGACATCCTATAATAAAAGCATATTGCTCCCTGCTCACCACCGAATCAACAACTCTTGCCAACCAATTCGCCAACAATTTAGCAATGATTTTATATTGCAAATTAATCAAACTAATCAGGCAAAAATAGGTAACTAACAAAGGGCTCGTCACCTTAGGGATCAATGTGATGAAAGAAGAGTTACACCTCTTAGGAATCATAGCGTCTCGAAAAATTCTTGAACAAATTCCATAACTTCCTGTTGAAAAACCTCCCAGAACTTCTTCACGAAACCGAAGGAAAAACCATTAAGGCCAGGAGATTTATCACTCCAGCAATTCCAAACCACTTCTTTAACTTCTTGAACTGAAACCTCCACTTCTATGGAATTCGATTGAACTGAACTAAGAACCTTAAACCCAAGGTTTCTAGACACTATCTTCACATTTTTTAACTTCTCGAATTTCTGTTTATAATAATTGAAGAATGTGTCTTTAATTGTACTTAGGTCATCAACCCAAACACCCTCCACCTTTATACCTCAAATAACAAGTTGTTTCCTCTTTTTATTTAATAAACCATGAAACAACTTTGAGTTTTCGTCAACTTCTAAACACAAGTTACCTTTGTCAACCCCAAGATCAACTCTCACGAACACAACGATTTACACACAAACACAGACTTTTATTGAACACAAATTCGTAGGGAATCGTCCCTAACCAACAACTACAAATGACATCGTTTGTTCCTATTTAACCTAACTGGGATTTGATGAAACGTCACGTTCATTCCCAGACATACGGTTTCTAATTTGGCCTTTAACACATATGGCCCCTAGACTTACAATATATACACAAATGACTCAAACTACACTTTACAATATTTACATAAACGACCCCTACACTTTAAACTAACATGGATTAGGAAATTATATTCAATATTCCCCTTTAATTTTTTAATCCATGCCTTCACCACTTTGACATCTTCATTCCAATTTATCACATGCAGCTTTGTAGAAAATCCATGTCTCTAAACTTCGGTTTTCTGCCTTGCTGATAGATGTTCTCTTCTTTGACTTTAACTCCATGAGTTGTAGCATCATCTTTATCTTGAACATGAGCATCCACTTCTATGACTTCACAACTTCTTTGAGTATCGTCATCATCTTTAACCTTTACACCGTTCTTTTGAATTTTTACTAGTTCACCTTTGACTGGTAAATCTTGAGTTGCCTCTAGGCTTCTTTTCTTATACGGTAACTCGAAATTCTTAATAATCTTGCTATCAGGTGACAACACAACCTTTGATGACATATCTATCTCTCTCTTGCATTCTTTTTCTTTGTCTAACAATGCTCTTTCAGTTTTTATTTTTTCAATTTCTTTACTAGCAGCATCCTTCAAGTTTCTCATATTTGCCATCTCAATCTCCATCTTTATTGCAAATATTTTCTCTCTTTCATGCATTTGCCTTTCAAACTCTATCTCTTTATTCCTTAGTTCAGTCTTGAGTTCTTGTTTCTTTATTTCAAATTCATGAAGCAGTTCTACTTTCCAAAACTCTAACTTTTCCTTTATATCAATCTCTAATTCCGTCCTCAAATCACTCGGCTTTTCTTTCTCAATTGAAGAAGTCTCCGCATACTTCTCTTTCTATCCGGTAATAGCCATCAAGAGAGTCGGTTCCTCATCCTCTTGTAATAAATTCGACTCCTCTTGTGCTTGCTCTTTCTAACGACATTCTTTCACAAAATGTCCAAATTCTAACAGTTGTAACACTTCACATCTCTCATATCCCTTTGATTTCTTGGGAAATCTCTATTCCTTTTAAAGTTATCATACGAAGGACCTCCTTCTCTTTTTCCTTGTCTAATCCTTTCATCACGCCAATTGTCTCGAGATGAATTAAATCTTCCTTGTCCACGGTTTCCAAAACGCTTTCCATGATTCGACTTATTGTCATGTCTTGTGAACAAGAGCTTTTCTTGACTGTCCACTATGCCTTTATTCAACGTACTTGTCATTTCCTCAAAGGCTTTTAGTCTCCCAATTATTTCATCTAGAGTAGTTGTCTCTAGATCAGCAAATTGTTCAATGGTAGCAACAATTTGAATGAACCTCTTTGGCACAGAACTTAGAAGTTTTCGCACTAAAGTAGGTTGATCAAACGTTGATCCAAGTCCACTTGCCCTCGTAACAATACAATTAAGCTTTGCGGTGAATGAATCAATAGTGTCTTCTTCCTTCATTCTCAGCAATTCAAATTCCGTCTTTAGCGTTTGAAGATGTGCCCCTTTTGTACTCTATCTACACCAACGTGTCTTGTCTTGAGTGCATCACATATCTCTTTTGCACTCTTACAGCTCGCAACTTGTAATATCATCTCCTCCGGTAGTGCTTGAAACAAATACACAGTCGTAGACATATCTTTCTTTTCATCCTGTTGCGTATCAGCTTTTGGTTCTATCATTTCCCACAGTCCATTTGCCTTAAGTATGGTTTTCATATGAATTGCCCATACCGTGTAATTCGTAGACTTTAGGACAGGACACTGGAAATGAGGAACTGAACTACCCTCTTTATGTATTACAATCTTTTTATTCTTATTTTCCCCTCCTGATTCTGACATCGCTTCTCTTTTCTCAACCACTATTTTTAATCAGGAATAATACAACTAGTTTCTCTAACCCACAATAATCCCAAAAAGTTCACGCTAACTTTTCTATCGGGAATCACAACTTAATCTACACCTAATCTCCTTTAGGTATATACAAACTAAAAATAAATTTCAGGTTTAAATTAGAACGAAAAACTTGGAATTTTCTTGAACCCTCTCGCTTGATTCTGACTGCTTGATCACCAATCTTTTTCACTTTGATACTTGACCCTTATGGTCTTCACCTCTTACACCAATAATACACCTTCGTGTTTTACACTTGTTTTCAACACAACAAACCCAAATGCCAAAACTTTTGCTTTATTTCCTTCCTGCCTTCGATCACATAACAACCACACAAAACAAATTCTTGTTTTTCTTTTGAATTCACAACAACCTTTTATGGCCTTTTGACTTGAAAAGTCAAACACCCAATTTTGTTTCTTATCTGATTCTGTTTACGAAAGTACCACTCAAAAACCAGAATTGTTTTCCATTAATTCAAAACAACCCTTTTTTTGTTGACTCCTTTCTTCAACTTGAATTCTTTGATTTTCTTCTTCACGCAAACAACACAAAAATGCACTGCCTTTTGTAATCAAACCAAACCAGAAGCAAAAATCAATTTTAGCCTTCTTGATTGGTTCGACGATTCCGAATGGTTTGAACAAACAACACCAATTGATTTCTTTTCTCTGATCGTACACCGCAATTAACCCAAACTCACCTTGAACCTTTGAACGAAACACAAATTTTCTCTCAATCTTCACTGATTGAACGCCAACGATTAACCCTGTTAACCACAAATTCCAAACAACCATGTCGCCTCCAAATTCTTCAAATTGAACACCTTTTTTCTCTGAACTCGTTCTCAAAATGAACACTCTAACCACGCAACACACCAATCGATCACTCCTCTGTGATCGTTCACTCCAATTAACCACACCGCAGTGGTTTTCCTCTTCAAATCTTCGATCGTACGAGCCTTTGGCTCTGATACTACTGTTAACCTCAAGATCAACTCTCACGAACACAACGATTTATACACAATCACAGACTTTTATTGAACACAAATTCGCAGGGAATCGTCCCTGACCAACAACTACAAATGACATCGTTTGTTCTTATTTAACCTAATTGGGATCTGATGAAACGTCGCGTTCATTCCCATACGTACGGTTTCTAATTTGGCTTTTAACACATATGGCCCCTAGACTTACAATATATACACAAATGACTCAAACTACACTTTATAATATTTACATAAACGACCCCTACACTTTTAAACCAACATGGATTAGGAAATTATATTCAATAACCTTTCAATTTTTTAACCACATCCTTTGCTTCCAACTTTTCAATATCAAACATTTGTTTAACAATATGTTTTCGTTCCATAGCCGCTTGATCTATTTGAATGCCATTAATCAGTATTTAAATCAACCAGAATAAGCCTAGATTGAAGATTCGATAGGATTTTGATCTATGTTCTTTTCACTCTTATTCCAAGCCATTAAAATTGTATCAATTTAATGTTGCAAATATATGTGTTTAAAACTTTGGGCTTAAAATGTTTAGTAATTAATGATTAATTGGTTGTTAAACATTTAAGCATATAATATTTTGGCTACACCATTTATTTATTCTTGTAAATTTTTTAAAAGTTTACATGTATATATTCGATTCAGTTCGGTTTTTTCAGATTTCAAAAAATACAAAATCAAGACCAAACTGTAATTTTCGATTTTAAAAAATACAAAACAAAATCATCGGTTATTAGTTTGGGTCAGTTTTTTTGCTGCTGTTAATTCGGTTTTGGTTCAATTTTTTAGGTTTTTTGCTCACCCCTAACTAGCATGTCTCTTTTTTCTTTCTAAAAATATATTAAAATATTTTAGAGTTAAATACGGTTTTAGTCCCTGTGATTTAATCAAAAATAACTCTTTTAGTCAAAAAGTTTTAATTTGGTTTTTTCAGTCCAATAGTTTTATTTTAGTTTCAATTCAACCAGACAATTAACATCATCCATTTCTATCGTTAACTTTCTAACAAATTGATTAAAATACCCTCATGTTAGAAAACTAAAATACAAAATTAAAATCCTATATAACGTGTCTGTCTTGTCTTGTTATTCGCTTATGTGCTCTCTTCATCTTCATCATTCTTATTAGGATTTGTGTCGAGGTCTGATTATGAGATGTTGTATAGCTTTCTTTTTGTCTCGTTGAGAGTTATGATCTTGTAATCTATTGTCTGTAAAACTGGGTTTAATAAATTTCTGGTTTAGGTATCATCTGTGTTCGAGTGTTGATATCATTGTTCTTGACGATATGAGAAAAACACTCTCGTTTAAGGCTATAGAATAAAAATTGCAAAAACCACATGACATAATTAGAACTCTAGCTTTTTTTTTTTAACAATAATTCGTTTTTCATCTAAATACCAATCTTATAAACAATGATTTGCAAAAACCACATGGGTAGATTGCAGGACCCTTTAAAAGAGGGAAAAAATAGTCCTTTTTAGTAATATTTTACAGTCTAACTCGGATACCTTTTTAGAAAAACTCATCAGAAAACATATTCAGGTGATTGTTGCCAAGCTCCAAGTTCTCAAATGTTTGAAGTTGTTGCCAGAAACACTGAAGATCATCAACCGTTCCAGGTGAGCCGGTGTCATAATAATCATATCTAAAGTCGATGACTTCTTGATCTTCGGAAGCACCAGTGCTGCTAGAGGAGAAGATATCATCTTCAGAAGTCAAACAAGACTCAAAAAATTTATCAATATGATTAACAGGCTGTTTTATTTCTTCGATGCTATCGCGGTGGAAGCTGTTCAATGATGTATTTGTGCTGTTATGCTCGGTTGTTTTGGAATTCATGTTGTAATGATTCACTCGTTTCTTGAGATGTGCATGCCAATAGTTTTTTACATCATTATCAGTCCTTCCAGGAAGTTTTGATGCAATTGCAGACCACCTAAATAGATTAAGAAAAGATCAATCAGATGATCAATGCGTTTACATTATATTATTTCCAAAATTAATTAACCAAAGATGATCAAATCGAATAAAAAATGCATACTTATTGCCAAGAACCGAATGCGAGTGGAGTATGATTCCGTCTTCTTCTTTGGAAAAGTTTCCTCTCTTTATGTTAGGTTTCAGATAATTCATCCATCGGAGTCTGCAACTCTTCCCGGTTCTCGACAACCCTAGAAACAAAAGAAAAACAGTCACAAATTCTACTTCAATCTTCAATATCACATAACATATGTATCCAAATTAGGGTTTTGAATATTTACCAGCAAATCTGGGCATCTGGGTCCAATTCCAAATGCCATATCTGCTGATATAAGAAATCAACATCTGATCTTCTTCATGGCTCCATGCACCTTTCTTTAAACCTGTGTTCATGTCACTATTTGGGGTCCTCATTACTCCTAAGTGGCTAATATATGTGGTGAATTGAAGGAGTGATTAATTGGCTGCAAGCTATATATACTGGTGTTTTGCAATAGTTAAATAAGTATTGAAAGATCTACCCTCGATCTCTCTCCATGAAGGTTCTGACGTATATAATTTTGTTTTGCAATATGCACGTTGGTCAATTGAAGCATTATATATTTAATTTTATCTAGAAACCTATTTCTAATTAAGAAATATTTCTCCAATTTTTAACAAAGATTATTGAGGGTGTTTGGAGTCATGAATCACGTGTTATGTGTAGGGTCAGATAATATCGTGAAATAAGAATGAGTATTAATTAATTAATTAAAAATTGTTTGATTGATTTACATAGTAGTTCTGTATATGATTTCATAATTAAATTATGTAGTTTGATATCTTTAGATATAAAAATACAATAAATTAGCATATTTATTAGGGGCAGGCTTTAACTAATATTTAGATACTGAGTTCAAGTGGGAGATTTGTTTTCTAATGTTATTTAATATTCAATACTTAATTTATTTTTATGTGTAATATATGAAAATGCATCCGGTTCATCACACAAAAAATTAACCTACTTGGCCGCTTTATCATCATGGCACTCACTGATATTGATAACAACCGTCATCCTTGCAATAAATTGAAATGTGGCAAAAACATCCTTTCTGCCATCCAGTTGAGGTGGGTCACAGCCTCTAAAATTTTTGTAACAGCACCCACGAGCAGGTTCAACATCTGAATCATCACTATCAGTTATTTTGTTATCCTTGTCACCTCCATTTGGTTTACTTTTCGTATCATCTTTCATCTTTAATGTTTCCTCTAGTTCCTGTCTAACCTCTTTCATAGCCTCAGTTAAAGCTACAGACAAAGTGGCTTGCAAAATCATAGAAGCTTCTTCTTCTATAGCCGCTCTAACCGTGAGTTCCAAAGTTGGTCGTTCATCGTTCTCAACATCATGTTGAGTTCCACTGTACCCATTCTCATTGTTTTCATTCTCATTAGTTTCGTATTCGTTATAGGTATATTCATCCTCCTCCGTTTACCTTTGGTTAATTGGCGGTCTATCTCTACGACCGACACCACCTCCTTTCTTTCCTCCAACCATCTCTATAACTACCTATGAAGAACCAGGACGCTAACACTATAATGCTAGGTAATTAATCCAGAACACCACGAGTAAGGTAAATTGTTACTTATAGTGATCAGTTTGTGATTAATAATTTATTTTCCTTTACGAGTTCCAAAAATTTCTTGCCAAGAATAAAATCGGCATCCAGGTCTTTGTCCTATATACTAAGGCATTAACTTTTTATATTCTACTTTAGCTAAACTCTTATGGCATTTGGCAACCGGTACTAACATCCTTGACTTGGTCCCATTCCCAGTTTAAGTCCAAACATTAGGGAATGTCGGAATCTTTCAAACTATTGCTCTGATACAAACTTGAAACACTCCAAACCGGGTCTTAACAGTTGGATTTACTCGTTTACAACATAGTTTTTAAACTATAAACTTCATTCATACGCAACGGAAAATCATTCAAGTGTAATATAACATGCCTTCAAATACAAAATCCTTAACAAAACATAAATGTCGAAAGACAAATCATAAATAACGGGATGCCGGTCTTCAAGTAGGGTAGTCACTCCATCCATGCCCTTCATGCCTCTCAAGCATCCATAAGATACTTACACTTTTTCCTAATGTGAATACTAAAAAAATCAGTTTCGTTGAGTGAGTTCTAGGATCCCTTTTTTACTTACTTTGAGGCGGTGTTAATACTTGATAAATTGTTTTAAAGTAACTAAATGAAAGTATGAGTTAAAGTGTTTGTGTTATAGAATGTGATAAAATATATGATAAAGTATAAGATAAAGTGCATGTGATAAAGTATGAGATAAGTGCATGTGTTAAAGTGTATGTCATAGTATATGTTAAAGTATGTGTTATAGTAGATGTTAATGTATGTGAGTGTGTGTTATAGTTGATGTTAATGTATGTGTTAAGGCGTATGCAAAGTAATAGGTAAAGGGCCTTGCATATGTTGCAAGTAAAGGATAAAGGTTAACGGAGTCTTGCAAGCTAAAGGAGTCTTACATACGTTGCAGGCAGATAAATGATAAAGGAGTCTTGCCTTGTGCAAGCAGATAAAGGGTAAATGAGTCTTGCCTTTATGCAAGTAAGTAGTAGATAAAAGAGCCTTGTACTATTAGAAGCATTGTTATGTGGTAAAGTTGAAAAAAGACTGAAATGATATTTATGTTTAAAGTTATATATGTATTTGCCAAAGTTATGTATTATGAATCTAATGTGATATAGTTTTGTGTGTTGAAGTAAAGTAAACTAGAACTTACTTAGCGAATCTGACTTTTTTTAGTATGCACATCGAGATAAAGTGTAGGTATGTTATGGATTCTTGAGAGTCATGAAAGGCATGTTATGTTACATTTGAATGATTTTCTGCTTCGTATGAATGAAGTTTACAGTTTAAGATTAACCATGTTGTAAATGAGTAAATCCAACTGTTGAGACCCCCGGATTTGAGGTGTTTCATAAACCCTCTACTACGAACTATATTTTCAACTTTTCATATTTATTATGTGTTTTTGTTTTTAATAAAAGGCCAAAAAAAGTTGACTAAAACCACTGAGTGGAGGGATTAGCCAGTTTTGAACACGAGTATATTGTGTCCAAGAAAAGACCTAAACCATTATATTCCACACAATTCGGTTTCTTTATGGCTCTGTTTTGGGGCGCAAATTTAATTTCGAAAATTAATGTTCTCATATATTCCTAGATTTTGGGTTCTCATTATTGGTATCAGAACCGGGTTAAATAAGATCATTTTGAGAGTCGTAACATGGAGTCGAGAAGGCATCAGCCTTTAGGCTAATGTGGCAGTTCTTCTGTGGCGGTGATCAAGAACGTGGTTGTCAATCCGTGATAGATTGATTAGTAACACAAGGCAGATTTGTACCTCCTAGATCTTGAATTCCCAACAAAGACCTGTAACTTTCAACACCATCACGATCTTCATTTTTTTTATCAATAACCCGAATCACTCAAGTTTTTCACACCAACTTGAATCACTCAAGTTTAATCACTTTCACAACTTTCTTCTATACAGGTATCGCACCTTCACCCCCAATCTGAATCACTCAGATTATTCGCCCCGTTTCACACAGTCTTCAATCATGCCTCACATAGAATCTTCCCCCTATTTGATCACTATCTGATCACAAATCTGCCTTGTGTTACTAGTCAATCTATCACAGATTGACAACCACGTTCTTGATCACCGCTACAGAAGAATTGTCACAGCAGCCTAAAGGCTGCTGCCTTCTCGACTCCATGTTACGACTCTCAAAACGATCTTCTTTCACCAAGCTCTGATACCAATTCTTGAACGATCTCTCGCTCACAGGTTCTAATACTTCTTCATCGGTATCACACCGTACCATCCTAAATCGCATAGGTAAACATTTTGCAGATATCTACACCCTTCGCAGGAGATTGATCCTCCACTCAATCTGAATCGCTCAGATCGATATCTTCCTTGGTTGACTCGCACAACCCCTTCGTTGATTTATTGTATCACACAAACAACCCACAAACCGTATCTCACGATTTTATTCTCTGTCTCGCACAGAGCTTCTGATCGGTCTCCAAACACCTCACATCAACGACTTAGTGAATTAAATTGGATAAAAATAACAAACCCAATTTTTATTTATTTATGCCATCCAAATCAACCCCAATTAAAGTCCAAATCAACCCTCATTAAAGTCTCCAAACACCTCACATCAACGACTTACTGAATTAAATTGGACAAAAATAACAAACCCAATTTTTATTTATGCATACCATATCCATGGCTTCATTCTCATGTATTCCTACATGCATCATATAGCCCATCATAGACCTATCTGCTTGTGCCACGCAGCAACCAAGTTGTTTGTTTGGGTCGTTCCTTTTCTTTCTTTCGTATAACCAAAAAAGCAACCAGGGTGCTTGCTTCCAAATTTGAGAATTAATTCAACAGATCCGTTGATTCCTTTTTATTCCTTATTAATTAATTCTCAATAACTCATGTCTTCAATTTTGAGAGTTGCTTGCTTCACGAACGTGTTTTCAATTTTCACCGACCAAAATACCAACACACTTTTTTTCTCTCGTCTTCAGCCCCGCAGCCGGGGCTGCCACCCTTTCTCGGAACATGTGAAGGATTTAATCTTGATTAAAATTAATTATTAATATTAGTTTATTAATTATTTGGTTAAGTTTGTATTAGACTATGAGTGAGTTTGTTATTTATTTGATTATTTAATAGTTATTGAGTTGTATTAGGATTAGTTTAATTAGTTTTAGTATAAATAGAGGGTTTAGGGGTTCATTATAAAGTGTGGTTTGGTTTTCATTATTAACAAAATAGTCGATGTTGGTTGAGATCAAATTTTGTGTTGGTGCTTTTGGGCATGATTTCCAACACTCATGTGGTAAAATTGAATAACCTTTTTTTAATTGATTAAATTGCCTTACCATTTGGTGTGCAACTGCATAGATTTAATTATCAAAGTATTGTTGTTGGCTATATTCTAGATGCATATATATATATATATATATAAAAGTTCATAAAGGGTTAAAATCGTACCTTGGATTTTAATAATGTTTATGAACCTGGGTTATACATTCATCTGTTTAATTAGCCAATCTGACATGGTGGCTGCGACCCATCTAGCTACAAGGCTTATGATAATGTGATCCAACTTGAAAAGCAACTCGTGATAATAACGTGTTATGAAACTAACCTACTATATATATAAATGGAATATGAAATGACATAGATGTTTAAATCATTAATAGGTGTGATATATACATTGAGATACAATGAGGTATATATAGGGGATGAAACCCAATCAACCTATAACTCTAAAAACCATTTGAATAGCATGATAGGTATATCTATAATAGAATAAAACTTATCTATACAATTATTGATAACCATAATAATTATATTTATAACAATAACAATGATATATTTTAATAGTAATGTTAGAATCTTAAATAAAAACACAAACAGATAATTTTTTTAGATTAGTTCTGGTATTACTTATCATTCTATTATATACTGAAATATCCTATTATTAGATATTGCACACAAATATTTAACTAGACGACACATCCTGAAAACGAGATTCACGTTTTTTCTTCTTTTTTTATTTTTTTTACAAAAAGAGAATGAGAATTTGATCATTGAAAGAGACGGAAAATTTGATACATTAAATAAAGATAAAAGGCATCATTTAAAATCAGTATTTGATGACAAAGAACGTATGACGTTCGCATGTTAAACGTCAGGTAAAATTAGCTTTATGACTCAAAAAATATTTATATTTATTGTGTAATATATTTAAATGCTGAATTCATTTTCGCATAAGACAGGAAATTATGCAACTAACTAATTGGATTATTTTAATAACTAATTACATGAATGAGTTATAGTTAATTTAAGGGGACTACTAATGGCACACGAGAATTGCTATTTGGACTTGGCCATATACGCATCGTATAGGGCAATACGATGCGTATAGCCCTTCACAATTTTCCATACCGGACATTCTCTTACAACATGGTCATTCCAATCATATACGCATCGTATAGGACAATACGAGGACGTATAGCGTACGAGGTACTTTCTGCAACTAGTCATCCATCACCTCGCTATACGCCTCGTATTGACCTATACGCGGCGTATAGAGATGTGATGGATGACTAATTGCAGAAAGTACCTCGTACCCTATACGCACCGTATTGGCCTATACGATGCGTATAGGGCCCAAATTTTATGTATTTAATGACACACGATATTCTCATTCGAACGTATACTTTCAAAAGAAAATTCCAAACAATCTCACAAAAATTATAAACATGTCTTGGTGGTGGGATGGTAACTACGGTTTTCAGGTATATTCTAACGAGTCGGTGGAAAACAACCCGCAAAGTTCTGGCGTTCAAGAGGTGAACCGAGAGGAGGTCTCGTCCGACGTTTATTCTAATCAACGGGTAAGGCTTTCAGATTTGAACGAGCCACTGAGCAATCCCGAGTTCGTATACGGTGAACCGTCTTACCTTACACAGCCCACGAACGACTACGTATACGGTGAAGTCTCATACCCGACACAACAAACCGACGACTACGTATACGGTGAAGTCTCATACCTGACACAACAAACCGACGACTTCATGTCCGAAGACGAGGAACAAAACCATCAAAACGTGTCGTATAAAACTGACCAGAATTTTCAGTCTCGTGAACAGTTGGTGGATTGGGCGGTCAGGATAGGACGTGAGAATGGTTACGTCCTTGTCACCCGACGATCGAAGATAAAAGGCAACGATCCGACGGAACCGTTTATCAAGGTGTGGCTTGTGTGTGACCGTCACGGCGAACGTGCGTCTACTGCCACGGTTAGACGTGCCGGTAGCAAAAAAATAGGTTGTCCCTTTAAATTAGAAGGAGAGTACCAAGAAAATACTGGTGATTGGAAATTAACAGTGAAGGATGACAGTCATAACCACGATCCTAGTCAACATCTTGAGGCGCACTCCTTTGCGAGGAGACTGTCTCAGTCGGAACAACTTTTGGTGGCGAAGTTGTATTCGCAAAACATGTTGCCACGAAACATTCTGGCAACTATAAGGGAACAAAACCCAGAGGGTAGTTGCATTAAAAAGGACATTTATAATGCGATACAAAAGATAAAAAACGAAACGAGAGTCGGTGAAACTCTAATGCAGATTCTGGAAAACCTGCTTTCTTCTAAAAAATACGTCTACTATACTCGGGAAGATCCTGCCACAAATATTGTGGAGGAGATATTCTTTGTTCATCCGAAATCGTTTGAGATGTGGCGTGCGTTCCCGCACGTGTTAATGATCGACGCGACTTACAAAACAAACATGTATAGACTTCCATTTGTCCAAGTGGTCGGTGTGACCTCCACACACCAGTCATTTTGCGTCGCTCATGCATTTATATCAAAAGAACGAGAGGAAAACTTCGTCTGGGTGCTACTGCAAATAAAAGCAATGTTGCAAAAGTGTATGGAGCCGCGTGTGATAGTAACAGACAGGGACAAAGCTCTTATGAACGCACGTGATAAAATATTTCCGGTTTGTTCGAAGAACCTATGTCGGTGGCACATACACGAGAATATCGCAAAACATTGCAGGGCATCATTTACAGACGAAGACTGGGCAAATTTCAAGTATTCATGGTCGGTATTATGTGAGTCTCCCACGCCAGATATATACCAGTACAACTTCAACCGGCTTTACGAACGACTGTATGCTGCCAAACGAGGAAGTAAGTTTTGAATATTTAATATTTTGTTCAATCGAAACTACTAGTTTCGATTGAACAAATGTTCAACCGAAACTAGTAGTTTCGATTGAACAAAAGTTCAACCGAAACTAGTAGTTTCGATACTGTAATTTCGATTGACAGCATCAGTCTCAAAATTATACCCAACATTGAATAATTATTAAATATTTAAATATTTATTCAATATTTTTCCAGAAGTTATACATTATGTGACTAAAAATTGGTTGGACCCGTATAAAGAAAAGTTTGTATCCGCCTGGTCCAACAAAAACCTCAATTTTGGTCAACAAACAACGAACCGAGTCGAGAGCCAGCATTCGCTCTAAAAGAGTTATCTTAGAAATGCTAACAGCTCCCTAGATAGACTTGTTGGGTTTGTTGATGAAATTGTAACAGATCAATATTATCAATTACAGTTTGCGTTTGGAACAAGCCTCATAAGAAAAATGGATAGCCACATAGTTATTGAATTGTTTGATAACCTGCACGGTAAGGTTTCACATAAAGCTCTAAATTTGTTAGAAAACGAGTGGTACAAGTTATCACATATACGGAAACAAAATGCAACGTGTGGTTGCCAACTTTTCAGTAGTTGTGGGTTGCCGTGTGCTTGTCGTCTGGCAAGTATCGAAGCTACATGTGGCAGAATCCCGCTAGATGCGTTAGACGTCTTCTGGAGGAAACTTGATTTAAAACCGTCGTTTGTCGATGATGAAAATGTAGACGTGGATAAAGTACTTGGTCAAGTGAGAAACAAAATTATTTCAGAACCTGATCAGGTTAAAAGAAGTATACTGTCGAGAATCGCATGGGTGGTCTTTCCGAGCAAAAGTAACAAGAAAGCGCCTGTGGTACAAGAAGATACTCGCGGTCGTCCAACTTTGAAAAAGCAACAACAAAGGAAACAAGATGTCGCGAGAAACAGCTCATTCACAGGATCCCAACAAAGCAAATGTGACCCTGCGAGACACAGCTCGTACATTGCGTCACAAGACTCGATACAAGCGAGTTCGGTCATTCAACACCGTCGTCCAACGAAGGGTAAAGGAAAGCAACCACAAGATGATAACGCCTATCTTGGTTTTCCATTGATTATGGGGAAAGATGCGGTTAACAATATAAATTGTTTTAAGGATTCGATACCGTCTGTCTTTCATCCGTACATTTCACATATACAGGATGTAAATCCCGACGGTAACTGTGGTTTTCGATCGGTAGCTTTGGGCTTAGGGTTAAATGAAAACCGGTGGCTTTTTATCAGACAACAACTTCTACAGGAGATGGACAATAAAGAGGAATGGTGGAGAACTGTTTTTGACAGAGTCGCCTTTCAAGAGTATGATATGCTACGTCACACAATAGATTGGCAGGATGTGAAAGCCGCACCAGTTAGTCGTTGGATGTCGATGCCATACACAGGACTCCTAATTGCTCAAAGATTTGGGGTGATTGTTCATCTTTTAAGCATCGCCGGTAATCAAACATTTTTTCCATTGTGGTTTGGTCCAAACGTTCACGCTCAACATCAAACTGTATCATTAGTTCACGTCAACAGGGCTCATTTCATCCATGTCAAGTTAGACGGAGATTTTCCGATTCCCACGCCGAATGCACTTTGGAATTTGCACCGAAATGATGATGCAGCAAAATGGGAAAATATATACAGTGATCGTATTGAACGATTTAAGAAAATAATGGCTACTAATGGATCTACATTTCCACAATACTTCACGACTCACGGATGATGCTTTATTAGTTTTTTTTTAATTTTAAGTATAGGGTCAATTTAATTATTTTAAATTTTATTTATTTGTAATTTTAATTATTTTAAATTAATTTTAAGTTAATTATAATTTTAATTAAATATAACTAACTAATTTAATTATTTTAAATTTTATTAATTTTAAGTATAGGTTATACACCACGTATAGGTCAATACGTGGCGTATAGAATACCAAAGGTTGGTAGCTATACGCCACGTATTGATCTATACGCGGCGTATAGCCACTTGATATACCAGGAAAACACAGCGTACAGACCCAAACGACACAAAACAAACAAACACAAACCCATACGCGACCGGCAAAAAAGCTCGTTGATTACGATTGTCGTCTCAAAAAAACTTTGAAAATGTACGTCTCTACACCCACGATCATTAATGTTAGGTTTATATTGAATATTAGCGGGTAAAACTGGGTAGATTAGAGATTTTTGGATTGAAACTTAAGAACTATACGCCATGTATAGGGCCATACGTGGCGTATAGTTCGTCTGAGGAAGACGATGAAGCCATACACCACGTATAGATATATACGTTGCGTATGGCTCATGTTCTCGGCAACTTGGCCCGCGTATGGCCTGATTGCCCGCGTATGGCTAAGTTTGCCCGGTAACTGGCCTGCGTATGGCTTGGTTGCCCTACGTATGGCTTGGTTTACCCTGTAACAGCCTATACGCCACGTATAAGGCTATACGTGTGGCATATAGGTTTAAAATAAAAAAATTAATTATTATTATTATTTATTATTAAAAATAAAAAACAATATATTATTATTATTTGAAATTAAAAACAATATATTATTATTATTTATTTTTTATTATTTAAAATTAAAAACAATATATTATTATTATTTATCAGATATGGAGATGCTAGACGATCTTGCGCACTACTCTTTTTTGGGTTTTCCGGCTGACTCGGAGGCGTATGCCCGGTGCCAGAAGCTCCGGGAGGTGCGGTTGGGTCCAGGGACTGCAGTTGATTGGGCGCTACTCGAGGAGGTACAGGAGGCCGAGCGGGCTAGGGCCATCATCGGCCAAGACACGCCATGGTCGCGTCTTTTTGATCTGAGACCTACCGAGAGGTGGTCGTCGAGTTTCTTTCGACGTTCATCTTCTCAGAGGCTGGGCTAGAGCCTCTTCCCGGGGAGGTGCCGGATATGGATCCGGATCATATTTCCTTTTCGATCTTTGGGATCGTTTACCGTCAGACCCTCCGTCAATGGGCCGTCACGACGGGTTTCTACCACGAGCCTGAGACGGTCACGCCACTTTTTGAAGAGGCGGTGACGGAGGTGGACAAGGAGGAACTCCTTGTTTTTTGGGGCTTGATTTCAGATAGTCCTTGGTTGGTTACTAAGGGGAGGGTCTCGGGTATTAGAGACCCTTTGTATAGATATCTGCACCGGCTTATTTCGACGTCGATCGCACCGCGTCTGAAAATCCGTGAGTGGTGCACCGATAGAGACCTCTTCTTTCTCTATTGTCTGCTTACTGGCAGGCGGTGCGACCTATCGACGTGCCTTGCACTTTATTTTGCATCTGCCTATATGCGGCAGAAGCGCGGGCTTTTGTATGGCGGTGCTTTCATCACGCAGATCATGCGCTCGGTTACACCATTTGACGTGCATGAGCCTGCGATGTCACCGGCCATTCCCCCTGTCCGATTAGACCGTCGCACGGAGAGCGGCATGCGCATCACGCACCGATTCCCGCAGGGCCTTCGGTTCGTAGTGGCCGTCCAGGACCAGGTTTGGGTCCCGGTGCCGTTGCCGCAGATGCCTGGACAGGGGACCCGCCTATGCCTCAGCCGCTACATGGTGTGGCAATGGTGGACGGGCCGCCGCACGTCGAGGCCATCCACGACCATCCGCCACAGCATCCCCGACACGTACGTCGGTCTGTTAGGCTGGAGAGGGCTACCCAGGCATTGCTTGATGGCCTTGTTTCCGACTCACGGCGACAGGGTCGTCAACTCGATCGCATGGAGGACCTGATGATGTGGGCGGTTGGACAGATCGTTGATCTGTCACGAGCCGCCGGCATCGAGCCACGCCCACTACCACCGCGACGTCATTATCCGGACGACCCCGTTCAGGATGAGGGCGTAGCGGGTCAGGATGAGGGCGGAGGCGGTCAGGGTGACGGCGGAGGCGGTCAGGGTGACGGCGGACCCGCTTAGCTTTAGTTATTTTATTTGTATTTTGTTTCTTTCGTTGTTATGTATGTAAAACATTTTGATGTATATATATTTAATTTTTTGATGTAATGTATATAATGTTTAGTTAATTTGTTTGGTTGTAATGTTTAATATTTTGTTTGGTTTGTAATGTTTAATACTTTGCTTGTTTATACTGTAAAAATATAACAAATGTTTAAAAAAATATATATATAAAATTTATAAATAGATAACAAACTTATATTAACAAAATTATATAAATTAAAATTAAAATAAAAATAAACAAAATATAAATAAAATAAAAAAATTATAATTAAATAAAAAATACATATACGTGGCGTATAGGTCAATACGCCACGTATAGGATTCATAAACGAACAACTCTTCCAACTTTTGAAGCAAAAATATAACCCGTGCCTCATACGCTGCGTATAGGTCAATACGCCACGTATTGGACAAGCCGCCAAACAGAGAATGACACGTGACATTCTGTTGGCAGTGACTGAATTCTATACGCCCTCGTATTGCCCTATACGAGGGCGTATAGGGCGACGGCGGGTCCAATTAGCAATATTCCGTGTGTGGTTAGAATCACCCTAATTTAAAGATTTATCGATAAATGTAATATGAAATTTCAAATTTGACGGTGTGGTGTGTGAATTTTGATGTACATGAGCATAAAATAGTAACATAAAATATTTTTCAATATTTAGTGGCTATAGAGATAAAAACTTGTGTGATAGATGAAGATTCATGTAGAAATATACAAAAGATATTATTTTTTGGATTTCTCTATATATAGTTATTAAACTAGTGGATAATTATTCGTCTACGCTGTAGGTCGATCTTGAATAAAATTTGTATGAAATGTAGATAAAAACTAACACGGCTCAAGGATAAGCTTAGAATTTAAGAGAACATTACGTTTTTTTGGAAATAAGCGTTGAAACGCTTGAAAAACGAAAGCTAATTTAAAAACAAATGAAAACGTGATTTAAAATAAGCATGGTGCAAGGGTATATTCGGAGGTGGGGGTGTTAAAATTTGTAAGACTTAGTTTCAACGATCTGTATGATGGCGTTAACATCATGGAAAAAAAATTCACGTATAGACGCCGATAAAAATAAGCACGTCGAAACGGTAAATCTGGAATTTTATAAAACATAATATTTTAAAGGTTGTCAGAGGAAAAAAAAACAAAAAAAGAAACAAAACCTTGGAGCAGTTTCGACAGCTTGTACGCTTGTGCTCCGATGACTTGTACATTATAACGAAAATTCAGTTTTAAATGAAGATTATATCGAAACGTAGATAAAAATAAGTATGTGGGTGGGGGGTTGGGTGTAGTGGTAAATAGGTGAGTTAGAGTGGTGATCTCACCAAAGGTTATGGATTCGAGTCTTGGGGGTGACAGATCCTGGATTATCTAGATGTTTCTCATTCTATCTTAGGTAATCTAGGTGTTGCTATTAAAAAAAAATGTCGCAACGGTAAATTCAGTGCTTAATCTCCAATTCCATGAGATTTTATAACAGGTGCGGATTCATTATGGTGTCAGAGGGTGATGAGGCACCCCCTTAGAAAAAATATATTAGTGTAAAAACAGACAAATTTTGTATGAGACACCCTAACTTATTTCACGCATGCACCTTCTCTGAAATGGTGGAGAATGTAAGAAAAGAGAAATGAAGAAGATGACAGAGTTATGAGCCCACTGCCCACCTAAAACTAATATAATTATTATTTATTACATTTTCTCCTGTTTCAAATATGCTTTTTCTGACCTGGTACAGTAAATACTTTGGTCAATGTGCAAAGTATAAATAGTTTTATTTATTCCTTATTTTTTACTTTATTAATTTATGTCGTTTTAACTTAAAATATTTTGATTTTTTTATTTTATTTGATAGTTTACTTATTATCATTGTATTTAATTTGGTGTTTAAGTACGTATTAATTTTTTTTACTTTCTCCATCGTAAAAAGTAACATTAAGACATCTACTTTACTCGTAAAATTGTAGTTCCGCCACTAGATCTTGTATGAATTTTTAAATTCTTTGCTTTTGATTACAAAATTCACATCAAAAGTATAGAACACCCACTTTCACCCAGACCACGGCGCACACTACAAGAAATCTTAGCAGTTTCGTCAAGGCAATCTCGACGACATGTGTCGTCGAGATAGGGCACCCAAATATGACGACATGTCGTCGGCGATGGTCCCAGTCAAATTTGTTGACTATTTTCACCTTTTCTCGACGACATGTCGTCGGCGATGGTCCAGCGGAATAAGTGAAAAGTTTTGGGGCTCATCGGCGACATCTCAGGGCAGTCTCGACGACATAAAAGGGCAGTCTCGACGACATGTCGTCGCAATTGCCCATTTTATTTTATTTTTCTTTTTTTTTGCCAGGTAGAATTTTAATTATTTTTTTATTTAAAGGAAATACCTAGTCTCGACGACATGTCGTCGAGATATGTGTGTATTAAAAAATTATTTTTATTTAAAGGAAATACCTAGTCTTGACGACATGTCGTCAAAACTGGTCTTATCTACGCAGGAAACCCTTTTTCCTCCTCATTTCACCCCCTTTTTCTCTCTACTCTTTCTCTCGGCTTTCACCATCAAATCTGACCATTTTACATGAAAATCCACCATGCTCCACCTCCACCACCACCATTACTCATCTTCTTGAAGTGGTAAGACTCTATTTTGACTTTTTTTTTAGTAATTTTCCATTATAATTGAAAATTTTTAATATAAATCTTGTGTAGGTGAGGGTTTTGGTTAAGTGAACGGATTAAAAGCTAGATTGAGGCTTATAGGTATATTTTTGTTAAATTTAGTTTTGCATAGTTGTTTTAATTGTTATTTATTTAAATAATATAGATGAATATATAAATGTATGTATTATTTGTGAAATTGATGGTTAATTTGTATAGATAGATGTATTATATTTGTGTAATACTTTGCTAATAGGTATATATTTGTGAAATTTAGTTTTGTATAATTGTTTTAATTGTTATTTATTTGAATAATATAGATGAATATATAAATGTATGTATTATTTATGAAATTGATGGTTAATTTGTATAGATGTATGTATTATTTGTGAAATTGTAGGTTTGTATGGATGTATAAATATATAGATGTATGCATTATTTGTGAAATTGGTGAAATGTAGGTTTGTGTAGATGTATTATTGGTAGTGTTATGTATGTATTATTTGTATGAATTATATGTTGTTGATTATTTTTTTGTGATGTATGGTTTGTATGAATATAGTTGAATGTATGCATGTATATATGTTAGTAATTTAAACACGCACCGTTTCACTTGTTTTGACCCGAGTATTTGTATGTATTATTTATTTGGGTATTTGTATGAATATAGGTGAATATATTGTTGTTATTTATTTTTTGTGAAATGTATAATTTGTATGAATATAGATGAGTGCATGTATGTATATATGTAGATGAATATATTGTTGTTATTTATTTTTTCCATTATAATTTAAATGTTTTAATATAAATCATGTGTAGGTGAGGTTTTTGGTTAATTGAACGGATTGAAAGCTAGATTGAGGTTTTCCCAACGACATCTCGTTTACAAATTCGGATGTATTATGTATATATTTGTGTGAAAATTAGTGTATTTGGGTATGTAGTTTTGTATGGATATATAAATATATTTGTTTAATACTTTGCTAGTAGGTATATATGTGTGAAATTTAGCTTTGTATATTTGTTTTAATTGTTATATATTTGAATAATATAGATGGATATATAAATGTATGTATTTTATTGTGAAATTGATTGTTAATTTGTATAGATGTATAAATATATTTGTGTAATACTTTGCTAATAGGTATATTTTTGTTAAATTTAGTTTTGTATGGTTGTTTTAATTGTTATTTATTTGAATAATATAGATGAATATAAAAATGTATGTATTATTTGTTAAATTGATGGTTAATTTTGTATAGGTGTATGTATTATTTGTGAAATTGTAGATTTGTATAGATGTATAAATATATAGATGTATGCATTATTTGTGAAATTGGTGAATTGTAGGTTTGTGTAGGTGTATTATTTGTGGTGTTATGTATGTATTATTTGTATGAATTATATGTTGTTATTTATTTTTTGTTATGTATGGTTTGTATGAATATAGATGAATGTATGCATGCATATATGTTAGTAATTCAAACACGAACCGTTTCACTTCTTTTGACCCGAGTATTTGTATATATTATTTATTTGAGTATTTGTATGAATGTAGATAAATATATTGTTGTTTTTTATTTTTTATGAAATGTATAATTTGTATGAATATAGATGAATGTATGTATATATGTAGATGAATATATTGTTGAGGGTTGAAGACGTATGCACACTTCTCACGCCACATGGGTCAACGATCGGGCACAAAACGATTGGGTAAGTAAATATATTTTGTTATTATGTTGCGAATCAAAGTATAAATGAGTCAAAATGACACGTAACCATTATAAATGGGTCAAAATTACTCGTTTAACCCAAGTCCACTAATACATGTATTTTGATACCTTTATTGTAGGGTTATTGATGTTTGAGAAATTATTTGCGTATTATGTTTGTATATGATTTGCAATAACTTACACATTTTGTTTGTTTGCAGTACTAATACATGCATATATTGCGTTTTGATACCTTTATTGTAGGGTTATTTTTGATACCTTTATTGTAGGGTTATTGTAGTCGATCCGACAACCAAGATGATGACGATGAATATGATTAAATTGTTTTGTAGCATTTTATTTGAACGATTTATATGTACCATCAAAGAAACGATTGTATTTAGGGGAGGACATACCCTTCGAGTACCAGGGTTAACTGACCCCTCACCTTCTTTATATGTACCATCAAAGAAACGATTGACCCCGTAGTTTGTCTGACGATGACCCTTATATATTTATTGCATGACTAAATTGAATAATGATTTGTGGATGGAGTGGTTACCCCATCTCATTTGAATCAATAGACCAGTTTTTTTTTTCCTTCTTAGTCTTTTCTAATGATATGTTTTGACTGCACCGTTCTTCTTTCATTTTTGATAAATGCATTAAACAGCATATTTTACATGTGAAATTATCTCTTCAAACATATATAAATGTGGTTATAATAGACACTATCACTTATAAGTATTTATATGTATGTATAGGTACAAGAATGAGGAAAACAAGTCAAGAACGGCTAAAATTGTCAAATGTTGCTAAAGCAAAGGAATGCGTTGTTAGTTGGGTAAATTAAGGCTCAAAGAAAGTGGGAGAGGATATGAAAAGAATACTTAAACATCATTCAAGTGGGGGAGGTTAAAAAGACTTGAACACCATTCAGGATGGGATTACATTTTGGAAGAATAATCTCCTTTTTTTTTTTAACGGCAACACCTAAATATTCTAGGAGAATTGGGTTTCTCCGTGGCAATACCTAGAACATCCAGGGCAGCTCACCACAGAAGGAACCCCCAACTGGGTAAACCCCCTGACCTGGCCACAAACCCTTTTTTTGCTGTTGCCAGGATTCGAACCCATGACCTCCACTATTGGGAAGTTTTGGGGCTACCATTGCACCAAATGGCCAATGGTGGAAGAATAATCTCTTACAATGACAAGGAAAAAACACAAGCTTTGGATTTTGAAGATTGTTGTTACTTTATTTTGGATTTTTTAAGATTGTTCTTCACATTTGTAAGGATGAATTTCTTCTTTATTTCATTTGGTTTCATTCCATTATGTGTAGCTAATCTTCTAATTCAAGTAGTAGGTATTTAATTACATTGCGTTTTGGTTTGAGTTTGAGGAGAATTGGTACGATTGTTACTGCACTTCAAATTTATGTGTGAACTTGTTCTTCAATTCAATTCATTTTTTAAGATTGCAATTAGGTAATTAAAGACCTTACTAGTTATTTTGATATGGGTACATCTTGGAACTCTTTATTAGCCTTGTTTCGATTTCCTTTGATGATTGCAAATTTTATGTGGGCTCATGCGTTGATTATGGCTTCTAGTTAATAGTTAGCATAAGTGTTTATCAATTTTTAATATGATAAAAAGTCTTGGTTAGGGATTTTGTAGATTAACGTTGTCTATATTTTATATATATGTTAGTAAACGGGATTTTCATTGACTTCATGTTGTCTAAAACTTTTCTAAATATGAATGATAATCTTTTTATGTCAAGTCAATTTTAGGGTTTAAAAATACATGACAATTTGGTTTCAGGTATACTTCTATTTAGGATATAAGTTGAGGGTTTAGAAAGGGCTTAATATAACAGGTTTTAACCAAAATATTAGGGTAAAAAGTCGACCCGGTAAATCACCTTCAAAATCCAAAATATTCCGATAGTCTGACTTTATCCGACGAAAAGAATTCGATAACCCAACCTAGTAAAATACCTTTTCCATAAACATATGAAAACAAAAAAATTATAAGCCTGTTGAAAATATTTATGGGTTCGCCCCCAGATGTTTTATACAATATAATGTTTATCTTATACAGTACAAATCTACGATACAAATAGAAACAAAAAATATGACAGAAAAATAAGACGTGTAATTCTACTATAAGATGAAATAGAGAAACATGACAGGAAAAACGACACAACATATGGGACTATGGGAGTTCGTTCTACATGTAAATTTGGAACACCGAGGGGGTGTAACTCTGCCAATTTTTTCGCTAGTATGGGTCAGTTTGGTTCGATTTTGGGCTAAAACCAAACCAAAAACCAAAAATTCGGTTTTTGGGTTTTTAAAAACCGTTCGGCTTCGGTTTTTGGTTTTCGGTTTTCACGATTGGTTCGGTACGGTTCGGTTTCTTTTTGTCATTTAGGCTTGAAATTTTTGGACAAAAAAATGCCCAAAATAATGAATATGTGTTTAAAACTTTGGGCTTAAAATTTTTTGTAATTAATGATTAATTGGTTGTTAAACATTTAAGCATATAATATTTTGGCTACACCATTTATTTATTCTTGTAAAATTTTTAAAAGTTTACATGTATATATTCGATTCGGTTCGGTTTTTTCAGTTTTCAAAAAATACAAAATCAAGACCAAACCGTAATTTTCGGTTTTAAGAAATACAAACCAAAATCATCGGTTATTAGTTTGGGTCAGTTTTTTTGGTGTTGTTAATTCGGTTTCGGTTCAGTTTTTTAGGTTTTTTGCTCACCCCTAAGCATGTCTCTTTTTTTCTTTCTAAAAATATATTAAAATATTTTAGAGTTAAATACGGTTTTAGTCCCTGTGATTTAATCAAAATAACTCTTTTAGTCAAAAAGTTTTAATTTGGTTTTTTCAGTCCAATAGTTTTATTTTAGTTTCAATTCAACCAGACAATTAACATCATCCATTTCTATCGTTAACTTTCTAACAAATTGATTAAAATACCCTCGTGTTAGAAAACTAAAATACAAAATTAAAATCCTATGCGCCTATTTTTTATTAATAAATTAAACAAAATAATTAATCAAAGTATATTATAGGACCACCACCAACAAGCCAGCCCCCAATCTTCTTCAACTTAATTCATGCAACTTCGTCTTTCGACAACACAACTCCGACGACCCACTACCCAAATCTCACTCTTCAACCTAAAGTCAATTTCAGACTAATAATGCAATCCCCCATCTCTCCGGTCATAATAAATGAAATCCAAAGACACCCAAATCAAAATCAAACCTGACAGTGGAGGTGATGGTCCAAAGATACCCAAATCAAACCCATTTTTACTAGCCAAAAAAGATTTCAAAGACACTCAAATCAAATTCAGAGGTAAAGCGTCGTTGATTCAGGCCTTTAGATGTGATTTTTTGGTGCCAGTTGCAAAATGAAACCCATTTTCTGATGTGCTTTTTTGGTGCCAGGTCGTTGCAATCAAAGGTGAAGAATTTGACGCAAGAAAGTGAAAAAAACCATCTCTCTCCAGTGAAAAAAAAACGGTGTAGGTCGTTGCAATCCGTTTCTCTCTACTACCGATCATCTCCAACTAAACCCCCTCCACGCAGTTGTTGTTGGGTTTCTAATGGGTCAGCTAATGTTGGGTCAGCAAATGGGTCAGATCACTCGTTCATAATAATGGGCCTGCAGTTAAGAAGTCCACGCATGCTGAAAGTTTTGAGTCAAGCCCAAGCAGAAGTTTTCGTTGGTAGCTGTTGAAGTCTTTGTTTACTTAGTCTAGGGTTTCCTAGTCTAATGGTTGAATTTGTCAAGTAGTGGGTCGTTAGTTTGTTTGAGTCTTCCTACTTTTACGTTTCTAGCCGTTTGTTTCTTTCGTATATTTAAGTAATTTGCAGTGCATCAATAAAGTTAACGAGTGATTACGTACTTGTGTTCTTGATATACTTGTGCTCTTACAAGTGGTATCAGAGCATAAGCTGGGAGTTTTACTTGCAAAATTGAGAGCATTCATGGCGGAAGAAGGATCACACTACCAAGTCCCAAGCGTTCCTCGGTTCGATGGTGATTTCGAACATTGGAGCATGGTTATGGAGACGCTGTTGCGATCAAAGGAGTGTTGGGTGGTAATTGATCCAGGGTTCAGTGAGCCAAACCCAGGAGAGCAATTAACTCCAGTTCAAAGGACGACACTGGAGACAATGAGGATCAAGGATCTGAAAGCTAAGAACTATCTGTTTCAGTCGATTGACAAACAGATTTTGAAGACCATCACGCAGAAGGAAACTGCCAAAACAATATGGGAGGCTATGAAGATCAAGTACCAAGGTAATGTTCGGGTGAAACGAGCTCAACTTCAACGTCTAAGAAGAGACTTTGAATTGTTGGAGATGAAGGACGGAGAAGGAGTAAATGAGTACTTTGGACGAGTTATGACCGTGGGAAATGATATGAGGAGCTATGGAGATGATGTGACCGATGTCAAGCTAGTTGAAAAGATACTACGTTCACTTACCGAGAATTTTGACTTTGTGGTTTGCACAATTGAGGAATCAAAAGACATAGATTCTTTGACTGTGGACGAACTACAAAGTTCTCTTCTGGTACATGAACAAAAGCTGAAAAGAAGAGTCAGTGATGATCAGGTGTTAAAGGTGGAGTATGACTCAACAAGTGGTAGAGGAAGGGGACGAGCTCCCATGGGTCGAGGACGTGGACGAGGTAGGGGAAGAACCCGTCCAGACTTCGATAAATCTGTCATTGAATGTTACAAGTGTCACCAAATGGGACATTTTCAGTATGAATGTCCCAAGGCAGAAAATTCAGTGAATTACGCAGAGTTTGACGAAGATGAAGACTTGCTTTTAATGGCTTATGTAGAGAAAAAGAAGGGAGAAGTAAAAGGGATTTGGTTCTTAGACTCGGCATGTTCAAACCACATGACAGGTAAGCGAGAATGGTTTGTACAGTTAGACGAAAGTTTCACCCATACAGTAAAGTTGGGCAATGATCTGAGGTTGAAGGTGAAAGGCATAGGTGATGTACGGTTTGAAGCAGGAGGAATAACACAACTTGTTACCAAAGTCTATTATGTGCCTGAATTGACTTCAAATCTGTTGAGCATAGGGCAGCTGCAAGAAAAGGGACTTACTATTGTCATCAAAGAAGGTATGTGTAAGATATACCATCCACAACGTGGACTTATTGTTGTTTCCAGCATGACACGGAATAGAATGTTCCAGCTCAATGTGGTGATGAAGCAAAGACAAAACCATTACATGAAGGTGGATGTGGAACAAAACTCACAACTATGGCATAGAAGACTCGGACACGTTAATCACAAGTCCATTCGGAAAATGCAATACAACAAGTTGGTAATCGGTTTACCACAAGTAGCTGAGCAAACAAAAGTATGTGAAGTGTGCAATGTGGGAAAGCAACAAAGAGAAGCTATTCCAAAGAAGAGTTTGTGGCGTGCAACAGAAAAGCTTCAACTAATCCATGTGGACTTATGTGGTCCTATTTCACCTGCCTCCTCAAGTGGCAAAAGGTATGTTATGGTATTAATTGATGATTTATCTCGAAAGGGTTGGGTATATCTTTTATCAAATAAAAGTGAAAGCTTTGAAATATTTAAGAAGTTCAAAGCCTTAGTTGAAAAAGAATCTGGAGTATTGATTAAGGGACTAAGAAGCGATAGGGGTGGTGAATTCAATTCAAACGAGTTTAGAGAATATTGTGAAATGCACGGTATCAAAAGACAACTGACCACTGCTTTCACCCCCCAACAAAATGGGGTGGCGGAACGTAGAAACCGGACTTTACTGAATATGGTCAGATGTCTTTTGAGAGAGAAATCCATGCCTAAATGGTTCTGGTCAGAAGCTGTCATATGGGCATGCCATGTTGTTAATCGGTGTGCTACTTGTACATTGAAAGACAAAGTCCCGGAAGAAGAATGGTCAGAAATAAAGCCAAATATTGAGTATTTTAAAGTGTTTGGGTGCATAGGACATGTACATGTTCCTGTGCAAAACAGAATCAAGTTGGATGATAGAAGTCATAAATGTATTTTTGTGGGAATTAGTGGTGAGTCCAAGGCGTATAGAATGTATGATCCGATCCAAAAGAAGGTTATTATCAGTCAAGATGTTATCTTTGAAGAAGAGGAAGAGTGGGTTTGGAAAAAGGAAGATATGGGTGTCACAGAATTATTAATTCCTGATGATGATTATAAAGAAGAGGCTGAAGATGTGGATTCAAAAAATACGCAAGAGACAGAACAGTGCCAGTCTCCTTATTCTCCTCAAACTCCAGCAAGTACTAATGAAGACTCCAGTGGCCCAAGTGGATCCCAAAGACAAGTTGGTGGAACCTCTCACATAAATGAAGGCATTTCAAAAAGAAACAGCAAAGCTCCAGTTTGGATGAGGGACTATCAAAGTGGAGAAGATATCTCAGACGAAGAAGTTGACTTTGTTATGTTCAGTTAACTTGGTGATCCGTCTACATTTGAAGAAGCATAAAAAGAAAGTAAGTGGTTAAAGGCTATGGAGGATGAAATTAAAGCTATTGAAAAGAATCAAACTTGGGAACTAGTCGAGCCTCCTGATGGTGTAAAGGAAATTGGAGTTAAATGGGTTTACAAGACAAAGATGAATGAAAAAGGGGAAATTGATAAATACAAGGCCAGGCTTGTAGTAAAGGGTTATGCACAGCGGAAGGGAATCGACTATAACGAAGTTTTTGCCCCGGTTGCACGCTGGGATACGATAAGAACGTTGATGGCTTTGGCAGCTCAAAACAGTTGGGTGGTATACCAACTTGATGTAAAAAGTGCCTTTTTACATGGGGAACTAAAAGAAACAGTATTTGTTGAGCAGCCACCGGGATTCATTAAGCATGGAGAAGAACATAAAGTGTATCGTCTAAAGAAAGCCTTGTATGGATTAAAACAAGCACCAAGGGCTTGGTTTAGGCGTATTGAAGGATACTTTCTGCGTGAAGGTTTCAAGAAAAGTGAATTTGATCATACTTTATTTATTAAGAGGGACTGGGATCAAATACTTATAATAAGTCTGTATGTTGATGACTTAATTTATATGGGTAGCAATCTGGAAATGTGTGAGAGTTTTAAGAAGTCAATGAAAAAGGAGTTTGAGATGACTGATTTAGGAAGGATGAGGTATTTTCTGGGAATAGAGGTCAATCAAAGTGAAGATTGGTATTAGCATGTGTCAAAGGAAGTATGTTAAGGAGATCTTAGAAAGATTTGGAATGTGGGAAGGAAATTCTGTGAGGAATCCGATAGTCCCCGGAACTGTGTTAACTAAAGAAGGAGGAAAAGAAGTGGATGCTACTGAGTACAAGCGATTGGTAGGCAGCTTGATGTACCTCACTGTAACAAGACCGGACCTGATGTATGTGGTATGTCTCATTTCTCGCTTTATGTCTAATCCTAAAGAAGAACACTTGCAGATAGGGAAGAGGATCCTTCGGTATGTAAGAGGGACGTATTGTTTTGGGCTGCTCTATGACAAAAGATCTGTAGGAAAGCTACAGGTCTACACCGATAGTGATTATGCCAGAGACTTAGAAGATAGAAAGTGTACGTCCGGGTATGTTTGCATTCTCAGTGGAGCAGCGATCTGCTGGAGTTCAAAGAAACAAGAAATTGTAGCCTTATCATCTACCGAAGCAGAATATGTGGCTGCAACTTCGTGTGCATGCCATTCAGTTTGGTTGAAAGGATTGCTGAAGGAGTTAAGGGATAAACACAATGGCATAGTTGAGATTCAGTGTGATAATGACTCAACTATAAAGCTTTCGAAGAATCCGGTTATGCATAGAAGAACCAAGCATATTGATGTTCGCTATCATTATTTAAGGGACTTGGTGAATAAAGAAGAGATCAAGCTGGTGTTTTGTCCTACTGGTGATCAACTAGCAGATTGTATGACTAAGCCAGTAAAATTGGAAGCATTTGAACGCATGAGGAAATGGTTGGGAATGGTAGATCTCGATGAATTAAACTGATAGGTGAACCATAATCAGTTTAAGGGAAGGTTTGTTAGGTTTCTAATGGGTCAGCTAATGTTGGGTCAGCAAATGGGTCAGATCACTCGTTCAGAATAATGGGCCTGCAGTTAAGAAGTCCACGCATGCTGAAAGTTTTGAGTCAAGCCCAAGCAGAAGTTTTCGTTAGTAGCTGTTGAAGTCTTTGTTTACTTAGTCTAGGGTTTCCTAGTCTAATGGTTGAATTTGTCAAGTAGTGGGTCGTTAGTTTGTTTGAGTCTTCCTACTTTTACGTTTCTAGCCGTTTGTTTCTTTCGTATATTTAAGTAATTTGCAGTGCATCAATAAAGTTAACGAGTGATTACGTACTTGTGTTCTTGATATACTTGTGCTCTTACAGTTGTCGCCGCCATCTACCACCAAGCCCCTTCTCTCAAGTCGCTCACCACCGCTGGAATAGTTTCAGTTGCACTGTTCGATTAGGGTTTTGGTTGAAATTAGGGCAATGAAACCCAAATTAGGGGTGGGTTCGTTGGCATGAATGATGTTGGTGGTGATGAGAATCGAGTAACCACCGCAAGAACACCACCACTGCTGGAATCGTCAAAGGGATCTAAATACATTTCACGATTGAATTTGTCAAGATCAGTTGTGAAACAATTTATGTGTTTGGTGGTGCCGAATAGATTTGTACAGTGTAAAGAGAGAGGTAGAGTGGGTTTGTTTAATACTTTATTTTATTTTTTACTTTTTTTACTTTCTACAATAGAGGGTAATTTGGTTAATTTACAATAAGTTAACAGAAGTAATCTAACGGTGTTAGAAATGTGGAGTTAATTGAAAAGAAAATGAAACTATTTGACTGAAAAAGTCAAATTAAAACTTTTGAATTAAAATGGTTATTTTTGCCAACCCACGTGGACGAAAACCGTATTTAACTTTATATTTTATTTAGTAACTTACTAGGTTAGAATCCCGTGTAATACACATGGGTGAAAAATATTAATAAATAAAATTCTTAAATATTTACGTATATATTTTATAGGTGTAAAAATGTATTACATATATACTAAAAACAGAAAACAAAATTCAAAATATATAAAAATTAATATATAATTGGGTTTTGAAAATACGTTAATTACTATTAATTGTAATTTGACTTTTATCTACTATTTTATTGAAAATAAAATTTACATAATTAGATTTCAAAGTTTCTTATAATAAGGGATAATTTAAAATAAATGTGTTTTATTAGTATAATTAGTATTTTCTTTAAAAATATATTATCATTAAAAGATAAAGGTGTATTTCATAAGAGAGAGATGCGGTAAAAAATAATAAGAAAGAGTATGGAGGCGACACGTGGCATTAAAAAACCTTTATTTATTATATAGTATAGATTTTGATACGATGTGTCTAATAATATAATAAAATAAAGTTAAGAAAAACTGCTAAAATAAACAACCAATATTATGTAATTAACAAATAAATATTCTCTGTAGGATTCGAAGAAATTACTTGATATCTAGATTAATTACCACTTTAGTATTAAGAAGAAAAAAAATGTAAATCACATGTTTGAAGGATTATATATATTATAATAATTCAAATCGGAATTGACTAATTGAGCACACCCACGTAATCATAGTACAAGATTATCGTATGCCATGTGAGTTGATTAGGGCTTTTCAAAAAGCCCGTAGCTCGTGGCTCGCTCGAAAAAAGCTCGGAAAAAGCTCGGCTCGGGAAAAGCTCGGTTTTAAACGAGCCGAGCCGAGCTGGCTCGAATTCTAAACGAGCCGAGCTCGAGCTAGGGTTGGCTCGGCTCGGGCTCGGCTCGTGGCTCGGCTCGTGGGCTCGGCTCGTCTAAATAACTAATATATATATATATGTTATATATGTGTTATATTTGAAATATGATGTTTTGATTTTTTAAGTTAATTTGTTTTCAAGAACTCTGAGTTTTGGACTAAAATTTTACTTTATCTACAATTGTATTTACTCTCTACTTTGTAAGTTTTGGGTTATCTATGTTTTTTTTGTATTTTATATATTGTCCCTTCCATCTATTTAGTTTTTTGAAGACAATCAACTTCAAACCGAGAATAAAATATTTTTTTTGTTGTTTATATATATATTAATATGTAAAAAAAAATTTAAAAAAAAAAAAAAAAAAACGAGCTGGCTCGAGCTTTTTACGAGCCGAGCTTGAGCTCAACTTTTCAGCTCGGAAAAAAAATCGAGCCGAGCCGAGCTGGCTCGTTTAATTTCGAGCTCGAGCTCGAGCCAAGCCTGGCTCGGCTCGGCTCGTTTACAGCCCTAGAGTTGATCCATAAAATACGTTCAGTGGGTCATTAACAACTAAACAATTACTAAGGTCTTGAATAGTAAAGTACCACCATCAGGTTATCCGTAGTTGTTTCACGCCCCTATCTTTCACGCTCTTTCACGCCCTTCCACGTCAGCGCCACATCAGCACAGAGGTTTTCACTGCACCTTTTCATTAAGGTGCGTAGTGGTTTCACGCACCGCATTTAATTTTTAATCATTAACTAATCATTTAACTAAAATACAAATAAAATAAAATTAAAGTAATTAAAAAAGTACTTTTATAAAAAAAAACTACATTAGAAAAACAACATTTAAAAAAGACTACATTCATAAAAATAAAAAAAACTACTCGTCCTCATCCTCGTCCCCGTCCTCGTCATCATACTCGTCGTATACGTTTTGGCGTTTGTATATTTCTTTTTTTCGCCTCTCCTATAGTTTACGAGCAGCTCCGGTAAGGTGGTCGAAGTTCATACTTAGAAACTTGATATCTTGTAATTGTTGTTTATCTTCTCTAAAAGAAAGTAGTTTTTCAAGTTTGAAGTCTAATTTTTCAAAGCGAGTGTCCGGTGTTGACGAAAAAGCAACCCGTTTACCTTTGTTTCTTCTGGGCGGACGAACCGGTTCTTCCGGTGCTTCAACTTCGTCATCGGTATCATTTAGATTAATTTTTGAATTGATACCAGGCGAATAATCGCCGGTAGACGACGTTTTAGTTCGTTTAGACGACGAGGACATCAACGGGATTTGGCCCTACTTGGGAGATTTTCTAATAATCTCCCATGATTTATTAGAATTAAAAGCCGAACCCACTACGGCTTTATACTCCTCACAAGCTTCTAAGTATATATCGTGATCACTTTGACCAAGCTTTAGTCAAAACCAATTCTTCTTCCGGCGTCCACCTTTCAACAACACGAGTCGGTTCTTTGGTTGTGTCGACAGTCGATGGTTGTTTCTTTCTATGTGAACGTTTCGGTTTAGTAGACGGTTGTGTCTCGGGGATGGTAAATTCTTGTGTTTCGGGTATTGAATCCGATGTGGGCATTTGTTGAAAGTTAAATCCACAAGAAATTTGTTGAAAAAATGGTTGGTTCCGGTGACGTACTCGGAACGTAAACATCTTCAACATTTCAATTGAAAAGGTTGCTCGGGTCGGTGTTCGGGTTGAAAGGGTTGTTACGAAGGTTTAAAAAATATGTATTATTTGGGTTTCAAGGATTCATTGTGATGTTTGAAGTTGGTTTGAAAAAAAAATTAAAAATTGATTGATGATTTAGTGAGTAAAAATGGTTGGTATTTATATTAGATTTTGGGTTAATTTTTTTTTTAAATGGTAATTTTCTTTTTTAAACGGTAATATTACCGTTGGAATGATTAGAGAGTGTGTTGGTAGTGTGAAACGCCCCACGCCCCCCTAAGGGGGGCGGTGTTCCCTGAGTTGAAAGAGTGAGGTGGCTCACGTCGAAGCTCTTCACGCCGGTGCTACGGATGGACTCAAGGCATGTGGTACAACCCTGACTACATCATCATCGTTACGTGTGATGTTTTTATACCCTTCAGGCCACGTGCAATCTTCAGATCATCATCGTTTTCTCCCTCTCCATTTGCTTCTGTGAAAAACAGGTGAAAGACTTTCAGAAGACGAGTCAGAGAGATCGGCGGTCAATACATCAGGCGACGACTGAATTGCATTGCGAGGCGGAAGCGGTGGAAGACAGGATGCCGTTTACCTCCGGCAGCGGCGGCGGATGGTGAGATATGAGACGACGGTGGCAGCTCTAATTTCATCCGCTTTCAAGTCGATTATCTCCAAAGTTAAGGTTTCTTTTTTCCCAAATTCAAACCCTAGATTATTGGTTAATTTTCTATTTTAAAATGTAGTCTCAAGCCTACTTTTAGTTATAAAATTACAATTAGTGGATATGATGTTTGATATTAGATTCGTTAATCTCCCATCCTATGAAAACATCTTCTCACAACTTCTGTAATACAGATTTTGATGTGCGGTTGGGACGGAGGATAATGTGCGATACTGTTGAGAGAGGTATGTGCTTGACCGAGTTAGTAGAGCTCACTTTTGACTTAACGAACATGCAAATACTGGAATTTTGACTTGACTCACTTTTAGCCTACATTTTTTATTTTAGTTTGCAGTTGATAAACATGTAAAACCTAGCTTTGAGGAATTCATTCTCTCATCAAAGAAACATGCAGATAATATAATCCCATTGGGGAGCAGATAATGATGTTTCAATTGTGCAGCATATTCGAACAAAGCTTGCTCAACATGATCTTTGTTAAGTATATCAAAATCGTTTTCTTATACCACAGCATTCACTTTTGTATATTCTTTAGTTAATTTGAATTTTGTTTAATGGTATCATCTGATTATGTTTTCTGCTCTCAGATACGCGGAATGCACACGCGATGTCAAAACAGAAAACATGATTTTGTTTTTTGTGCAGCCATCTTATTTGATTGGTATGATTTTGTTTTGTTATGATGTTATGGAGTGAGTATAGGATTGATGATTTTATCAACCGAACCTGATCTAATCTAAATTTTCAAGGGAAAAGATTAAGAGGAAATCTGCAACGAGAGATACGAACACAGCTGCTTTCGTTATTTAACCGTCATGAATTCGAATCCCCCTTACAAGTCAACAACCATAGTCTTCTTCTGGCGACCACCAAAATAGCCCCTAAAGACCAAATGTTTCTCCAACAACAGCGACCCAACTACGAGGTTTTTTATCTATGACTTGCAATTGACATACAAGGTACTCCTCGATTGTATGACATTATTATAACCAAATTTGTTGTTAGGATGTTATGTTGATATCTATCAATAATTCATATTTGATAATCATGGCAGAGGAACATAAACAAATTGAATTGAAGGAGTAAGCTGCATATGTAAGTTTTAGTTACTCATTTATTTCTCTTTTTTTTTTACTTTGTATGAATAATTCGGTTTGATAATCATGGGAGCGGAGAAAAATTAAATTGGGTTGAAGGATGTAAGTTTTATGTGACCTCCTTCCAAGTGGTAGTCGTCTTCCAGTCCTCGGATCTAATTTCAACGATTTCGTTCTGTATTGGCCTGTTGTCGGCAAAGAAGGTAGGGTTTCAGTTTACACCAAGTTTTTCTCAATTGTTGAAACTGTATTGTTGATATTAGAAATTTTTGTGGATTTGATTTTGCGCAGCTCTCAAGCAGTGGGTGAAGATTCAGGCGTCGGCGGACGGCGGTGATTAAAAGTGGGTGCCGGTGGGACTACCGACGAAGCGCTCCGGAAGTTGGAAGTCGTGGTTCAATAAATCACTCAATCTCAAGGTATCATCTCATTGAATGTTGCAACATAACTGAATTTTTTTAGAATTTGAATTTGTTCAGTGATGAATGTCAGATAAAACTTGATGCTGTATGTGGTTAGGATTTTGTTTGCTTTTCAAATCAATTTTAAGATTCATACTTTGATTCTTGACAAGATATCGTAACTCCACATGTGAACATTTTCATATTTTGAATTTTGCTGTGAATTGTAGTAGTTACTGCATATTAATAGGGACTTAATGATCAGTTTGCAGCTTTTGGAGATGATTGTGTTATAACTATATCGGTGCACATTCATAAATTAAAAACTTTTAACTCCACATGAAGTTAAATGAAATACATGTGTGAGTCCTATCTGTAAATCATGGAATCTTGTTTAATTTTAGCTGCATCAATTGTTTTGTAAAACGATCCTTGGATAATAGTTATGAGACTTTATCCCTAATATAAATATCAAGTAACACAATATGTTCTCAAAATTCGAGCCCGGTTCATTCCCGTCGCAACGCGCGGGTGGGAACAACCTAGTTAACATGAATCGATAATTCGATATGCATGGATTCTTTTATAAACACAATATTTTATTTATTTAATCAACTAGGTTAGATTCCCGTATATTACACGGGCTGAATAAATGCAATTTTATATACTTAGTAATAAACATTTACATATTAAATATAGCTTAGAACCCGTGTAATACACACGGGGTGAAAAATATTAATACGTAAAATTTTTAAATCTTTATATATGTATTTAACATGTGTAAAAATGTATTACATATACCAAAGATAGAAAACAAAATTCAAAAAAGGAAAAATTAATATATAATTAGGTTTCAAAAATACATTAATTAATATTTAATGTAATTTGACTTTCATTTTCTATTTGATTTAAAATAAAAGTTACATAATTAGATTTCAAAATTTCTTATAATAAGGGATAGTTTAAAATAAATGTGTTTTATTAGTATAATTATTATTTTATTTAAAAATGTATTATTATTAAAAGATATAGGTGTATTTAATAAGAGAGAGAGACGGAAAAAAATTGATTAGAATGAATATGGAGGCGACACGTGTCATAAAAAAACATTTATTTATTATATAGTATAGATTAGTAAGTTCAATTGATTTGATGTAATGATGTTTAATCTTTTAAACCTTTTTATTCTTAAAATAACTTTTTCTTAGGTTTTACCCATGAGGGGGGGTCTACGGACTTGGTAATTATTGTGGGGACTTGTGGAGAGTTCCCTAGGGCTACTTATCTTTACTAACTGTAACATCCATGAATTTATGGTATAAATTTCTTTTTTATTTTATTACAATAATAGCAATCCATTTCGATCTCATACTTGTTCAAACACAATATGCCACATTACTTGCCATTTATTTTTTTTACATATATCAATTCAAACTTTCAACCCTACACTTCACATTATTTCTTATATATGCAGGTATATTATTATATATATAGATAAGTAAAACATCCGGTCTTAATAAATATATATATGTAATTATTTATGAATATATATGTAAACATATATATCTATGTATTTGGTTATACTAATTTAATCAAGTATACAACTTTTAGTACTATAAAAATAAAACTCATAAGCTTCAACGATGTAATCACATCTTTTATATATGTACACATACTTATAAATATAAATTATATATTTTTAATCATATTAAATAAACATTTAAACAATTTGTAATTTAAATGGAAATGGTAAAATTTATAAACTTGGGAAACTTTCTGTTATAAAAAGTGATGGTTAAAAACAAATAATATTTTGGATTTTTATAAACTTTATAAAAACAATGTTATATATAATAAAAAAAGATTTAAACAAATAAGAAGAATTTAACTTAATTGATTTTGAACCTTGAACCCTCTCACAAGCAAAGAACCCTCTAAGATCTTTTGAACCCCCTTTAATTGTGTTGAACCCCTTATGTTGAACCCCTTATATCCCCATTCATGAACTTTGACTTCCTAAGTTAAAACTAGCAATAAATTGACCTTATAATCATTTTTTGATGCAACTCTTGAGATATATGATGGTGATGAGGAAGAAGAATATAGCTCCATATACAACTCATAGACACTGGATTCAAAGGATCTACAGGTAAGTTTTAAAGATTACTATTTTATATTTTTTATTAACATAATTACTGAAAAAGTTGATGAAAATTGATGCTCATATATGCTTTTCAACATATTCATGTTGTGATCATCTTAATTTGCAACTCAGTTGGCACCAAGTTTTAGGGTAATAATATGATAAGTTTCAGACAACATAATTAGAAAAAAAAAATTTAAACTAAAACACAGGAAAGTTAAAACATGGTCTTCTTTTTTTTGGTAATTTTTCTCATAATGAAATAATTAAATCTGTATTAAGAAAAATAGTCATCGAAAGTGCTATATAATGGTGTTTTTATATCAGGTTATTCAGTCAACCATATGTATGATCCTAAATCCTAATCCTAAAATTGCACCATGTGATGCGTGTTAGCATCAAAGCGAGCTGGTCCCCATATACAATGTTCATCACATCCATCTTAATCGACACTACTATTACTACTGGTCGTATCTCATCTACCTTTTCTTTGTTCTTCATATCGTTTTTTGCATTATGTATAAGTGTATAACAATCACACATTTGTGCAGGAATTCCAATTGCGGAATTCTGTTAGTGAAGACGGTGGCACTTTGTTAAGGTATAATTTTACGTGCTCTCATTACCTCTTTCAAAATACTATTGTTGTGTTATGCTATTTTCAACAAAAAAAAACATGTGTTGTAGGTCCGGATTTTTGAACTGGTTGCATTATGTGACTTACAGTTTCATGGAACTGCCATATTACCGTCACAAAGAAAGTGGATGCCTAGAAAATACTGAATTTTTATTTTGGTTAAAGAGGCAGAATGGTTATATTCTTAAGCATGATCTACAAGAACTTAAATAACATTGTTAAAACAGCAGTTAGGATTCTTCAAAGGTACCTTCCTTCCTTCTATCGCCTTTTTTTCCCTTTTGTTTACAAGCATAGGTTTCTTTAGCAAGACGCATTGTTTTATAATTCAGGATATTACTTATTACTCAATTTTCAGAGTCACATTAAATTCCCTTCAGAATGCAGAGTAGCTCCAAAACTATTTTCCTTTCTTTTCAATACCATCATACACGATACAATATTGAAGCAACAATAAAGATCTTTATTAAGGCTTTGAAATCATTTTAGTTACTTCAGGAAGTGTTGGAGCCGGCTACCAAAGGCTTAGATACGGGAAAATGATCAACAACAGATCATTCTCTTTCTTTTCCATTTTGCTTTCATATCGTCCAGGCAAGTTAGCTAAACATCGGTCCTGCAACCATAGTGTAAGCTATGCAGGAAAGAAAGACGGAATTTTTGATATAAAACACATTTTTATAGCGTGTTTACTGTTCCATATACACATGAATTCTCAAATTCGAGTATTTTTTTGATATCGTTAGCTATAGCGAGTCTGCATTTTGATGTAAATTTTTCCACGTTAAAGCGATAACGACCAAACTCCCGCCGCGAAGCGCGGGGGAGAAAACTAGTTTCTTAACATTTGTCCAAATTTGATGTTCAGCTTTATTGTTGTATTGTTAGAATTTAGAAATTAAACATGGGGGTTAGCCCAATTTAGTTACCTTTAGAAATAACCCAATTTTAGTTTAATTAAGTCTCATATTAATTTAAACAATCTAACCTGAAATATATAAAAATTAAAATATAATTAAAACTTATGGTTGATGACATGTCGTTCGAGTCATGTAAAAACCTAAGTAACCTTGAAAGTCAGGGTAAGTAGAGTATCGTATCCACAAGTATCATGTGATTAGTGTTATAGAATCTGTTTGATTATTTATACTAAACCTAATTAACCTAACTAGAATTGATTTTTGGATTGGTTTGTATACTAATAATAACCTAGATTGCAATTAATTTAAGAAAGAGTAATAAAACGAAACATGAAAACTCAAAATAAGAAACAAGTGATCACATTCAGGTTCAGATTTGATAGCACTATGTATAACCTGAACTTTTTTAACTTTTCTAATGAGCTACATAGCCATGTTTAATGTATACAATGATGGACAATATGAGATTAAGAAATCTAGCAATGTCAACTTAACGATCCTAAACCGAATAAGAGTACGCTAAGATGAAATCAACATGTTTTAATAATCACGATCAAACACATGAGGGTTAATGATTCAAGACCAATAAATGTCATATGTTAATTGAACTAACAATAATATATCTTTCAAACATAAGCATACGTTAAACACATAAATTCACTCTAGTTATCAACATATTCAAATAACAAAAGCAAACTCATGTCTAACAAAAATTAAAAAATTAGATTGAATAAAAGAGGGACACAAATCCTAAACCCATTTGTGATCACAACAATTTATTAGCTAGCCATGAAAAATAAAGAAATAAATATCTTCATTGTTTTTTAACCTACTGCCTCTTTTTCTTTTTTAATCTCCTTGCCAACCGACGACATATTCTTCTTTGTGGGCTTCCTATTTGCCTTCTTTTCTTGTCACGTTTTCCACAGCCCATAGCCAGACAATAATTAATCTTGATTCAAGCCCAACACTTTGTATCAATTGTTAGCCCAATTAGTATTACAGCAAAGCCCACTTAGCCTTTGATTTTCGTTTCCTGTATCAGTCACCATCTTTCAATTTAACTAGTTTTTACCCCCCGCGCTTCGTGGCGGGAGTCTGGTCGTTATTGGTTTGGCTCGTTTGCGTGGAATCGCAAACTCGTTATAACGTACGATACCCAAAAACACTCGAAGTTGAATACAACTTTGTCTCCAATAAAATTTAAACCAGAACGTTAACAAAAGAAATTATTAAGAAAACGGCGCATTCCGTTATTTAAAAAAACATAACGAACGAAAGTTATCATAGATAACGTTGTGTGGCCCATCGTTAATAAAATTTAAACAAAAGCATAGGCACAACAGTAAAAATAATGTTAATAGAAATGAAACATAAAACTAAATAATAAAAAAAGGGAAAACAAATTAAAAAAATTACCGGTTCGGTTCGTCGAAAACCATAAGGCGAATCGATAATACCAATATCGACAATGATGTTGTTCGCCCATAATATGTTCGGTTCATCATGGTACCACAACGGTAACGGCCCTCGATACAGGCAACGATAAAAAAAATCAATTTTGAGTACAACTCCGTTTTAAAACAAATTTATGTCAGAACGTTGACAAAAAAAACAACTGCGCACCCGTATTTTGAAAAAAGTTAACGAACGAAAGTTTATTGAACTTATGTGGCAAATCTATAAAAAAACAGAGTTTTGAGTAAAGAAAAAAAAATTAAAGCCTGTTTTGAACTTTAGTGGCCAGTTTATAAAAAAAAAACTTTTGTAAGAAAAATTAAAAAAAAACGAAAAAAAAAAAACTACTATTCATCCCCATGGGAGGCGAATCGATAATACCAATATCGACAATGATGTTGTTCGCCCATAATATGTTCGGTTCATCATGGTACCACAACGGTAACGGCACTCGATACAGGCAACGATAAAAAAAATCGATTTTGAATACAACTCCGTTTTAAAACAAATTTATGTCAGAACGTTGACAAAAAAAAACAACTGCGCACCCGTATTTTGAAAAAAGTTAACGAACGAAAGTTTATTGAACTTATGTGACAAATCTATAAAAAAACAGAGTTTTGAGTAAAGAAAAAAAAATTAAAGCTTGTTTTGAACTTTAGTGGCCAGTTTATAAAAAAAAACTTTTATAAGAAAAATGAAAAAATAAATAAATAAAAAACTTTTGTAAGAAAAAAAAAAAAAAAAAACCACTATTCATCCCCATGGAAAATATATATATATATAATACTATGAAAATTAACTTGTTTTAATTCAATTAGATTTAACTAAATTAAATTAAATTGATTATACTAACGTAATATATTATGTACTAATATTGATACATTTATATTATAATTAGTATACAATAGAGTGTACCTTAAATACACCGACCAACGGTCCGGTCCGGTTTTTGCCATAAACCTCAAATCAAACAGTTCGTTACAGTTTGGAATTTTTGAAACCGACCGACCAAAAATTAAGAAAAATCCGACCGTGAAACCAAACCGATGACCGGTTTGAAAGGTTTCATGGTTTTAAACCGAACCAAAAACAATCCTACCAGATGCAAGAAATGTAGAACCAGAGAAGATGGAGAATAATTAAAACACATTAATTATCTTATATTAAATCTTGTTGATGATGGTGGATGATTGACTAGTAATATCCGCAGCGATCCAACAACGAACGGTGCTAGCCAATACGCGAAATTCACCAACATCGCGTAAAACGAGAAGCTTCCCGACTTCCTTGCTTTAGACGAAAATTTTCCAATGGAGAACGGTGTGGCGGGTAGGGTTTGTGGTGGTGGTGGCTAGGGTTTCAACTTTTGAATTCCAAATCTGTAGATTTAATCCTTATTTATAACCTTTTAAGAGCATTCACATCAACTTCTTCATCTTCATCTCTATAATTTAACTAAATATCACAATTTTTCAAATTTATCTTTAAATTTGTTTTAACCTCCCACGTCTCATTCTCTGTCTCTATCTTTATCTCACTCACAAATACTTATTATATTTTTTTTTCTTTCCTAAACACTCACAAAAAATAAAGAGTTTGATTAAAATGATTCTCTATATTTAGAGAATCTCTATTTACTAAGCTATAAAATTTAAAGATAGAGATCCTGATGCAGGTGTAAAATATAAGAAAACTCTAAATAATAGAGATAAGGATGAATATAGAGATGTTGATGTGAATGCTCTAATCCAATTAATATTCCATGTCATATTCCAAAGAAAATGACATATTCTATTTGGATAATTATTGTTTTTAGCGAGTTCTCAAAATATTTAGGAGTTCTCAAATGATCCATTCCCTGTCATATAATTTTTATTTAATAAATATATCTATATATATTTATATCAAAAATTAATATATATATATATGTATTATTTATATTAATTTCTAATTAATTTAAATAGTTACAGTTTAAACCCTTATATTATCATCTAGTTATTATTTCTCAAATAATAACAAATAATATATTTATATTAATTATTCCCATCATAATTAACGCCACAATTATCTTTCCCGTTTAATGTGTCTAACAAATTTCGTTGCTCGTCATGTTACTTTTTAAGATCAACTCCATTAGCAGTACTGTATTACGTTGACACTTGAACACACTAGATCCAACAGTTTGAAGGGGCGGTAGTGCGAAATTGGGGGTAAATTGTGCAGACGTAATGACTTTTCGACGCTTAATCTGCGGTTGCAGGGGTGGTGACATGGCGGTGATAGTGGTGGTACTGACGCGAACATGTGGATGAATTGGGCCGGTGGTGCTGGTGACCCCCTGGACATAACCCAAGAAATACCCAAAAAAATTCCCGAAATAGGCGTAGGCAGGGGCGTAAGGCTACCCCTAGGCCTACCCCCTGCACTTTTTAGTCAAAATTCGTTTTCCAGCTTAAAAACACTTAGTTTATCCCCAAACCCAATGGTTTTGCATTCAATTCAACCATACCAATATCTATACCTATGTAATTGATTTCTCAACTTCAATCCACCCCAAATCAACACAAACATATGACAATCAGTGAGATTCAAAGATCTCAAATCATATGATCACCGTGTGAAGTTCAAAGATTTCAAATTATACACCCTTGTGAAGTTCTAAGACTTTAATTACCAAACGCCTTGTGAGACTCGAAGTCTCAACTGGTAACACCCTGTGGGATTCAAAGATCCTAATGTGCTTTGCACAACACCCTCGGAAGTTCAAGACTTCTGATTAACCAATATACTACCCACATTGTTTGCAAACAAAGCATATACATATAATTCACCAAATTACCCAAACATATAATCATATAAACATACATATAATTCATGAGTAAGAAAACAAATTAACCAATTACTAAGTAAGTGTGAAAACACTTAACTTTTGATTTAAACGACCCCGGTTACTCTTCAACCTTTAATGCTTGATTACCTAAACAATTACACCTTTGTTTAGTAATATAATAATCTCATTATAATCACTAATTAGGATTCACACACCTATAACCTAATGGTTAACACTCCATGCTTATATTGATCAATTCAGCCTTAACACATCATTTTAACATCCAAAATCAAAAGCCCTTAATTTCACCACCAAGAACCATAAAATTCAAAACCTCAAATTCGATGCTAAAACCATGTAATCTACCACCCTTTAACATTAATAAAGCTAGGTTATCACTTCTAATTAAGAATTAACCTTTTGAATCCCTCAATTCCAGAAAATTAGGGTTCCTCACCCAAAACCCACCAAAAACTCAACAATGGAGGTTCAAAAGGATGAAAGATACTTAGTTGATGTTTAGATGATGATAAACACTTCAATTCTAACAGATTTCACATGCAAAAATTCGGATTTTGGTGTTCTTGATCTCCCCCCTTATCCTTTCTCTTACTTTTCACGATACACACACATACAGTCACTAAAAATAGCGTGTAATGCATTTCCCCTTTTCTAAAATCCAGAATTTTAGAATTTACACATAACCCCCTTCAACTTTGAACTGTTACTCCTTTTAACCAAAAGTCAAAAATTCACCCTTGAAAGTTTAAACCCCCTCAACTTTAATCAATTTATTTTACAACCCCATAATATGAAATAACATATTATATAATAAATTGAACGTTGGTTCATTACACAGTAACTCTTGATAAATCAAGTTCCTACTAATGGCTCGGTGGATCAATCAACTAGGAAAGCTCAAGAAGCTTTCAACCAAGGTAATCAATTTTTTGTTCGATTTGGGAACCACTCATATGTTCTTACTCAACACTATTATATTAGTTTTGTGTTCTTATCCTCTAATGAGTATATAAAAATCCAAGTCCAAGCTTCTTGAATCCTCCAAACTTCAAACTCATGTATGTAGGTCTTTTAGTCTTGCACGTGCACATGCACGTGAAATTTTTCAAAAGAACTAATAATAAGTTCAACTGTAACCTCACTCATTTGCAAGCATGAAAACATACATACGGATGATGTACCATGTGTGTTCCAACATCTACATGTAGCTTTCCACGTTGAATTTAGCTTGTAACATTATATTAGAAAATAATTAAGTATCTTATCATAAGAGGTCTTAGATGGACTTTAAACCCATCCCTGATATCCGACTTGTGCACTAAGTCTCTAGCTAACCCTGTGGTTAAATAATTAGATAGATTTTGTTGTGAACAAACAAATTCAACCGAGATCGTTCCAGGCATAATTAGTTCATGGATCATTATATATCTAACACCTAAGTGTCTAGACTTGCCATTATATACTTGATTACTAGCTTAGACCCCGTGTATTACACACGGGGTGAAAAATATCAATACAAAAAATTCTTAAATCTTAATGTATATATTTTACAGGTGTAAAAATGTACTACATATATTAAGGATAGAAAACAAAATTCAAAATATGTAAAAATTAATATATAATTGGGTTTCGAAAATACGTTAATTACTATTTAATGTAATTTGACTTTCATTTACTATTTGCTTGAAAATAAAAGTTACATAATTAGATTTCAAAGTTTTTTATACTAATGGATAATTTAAAATAAATGTGTTTTATTAGTATAACTAGGTTAAAATCTCGTGTATTACACGGGTTGAATAAATAAAATGTTAAATACTTAGTAATAAAAATTTCATATTATTAAAAACCCGTGTAATACACGGGTTGAATAAATTGGTATATTACATCGATTGAACTAATTATAATTAAATAATAAGTATCCGTAATTAGATTTATATTAAAATTTTAAAAATAAATTCTTTTAATATGAGAGAGAGGCGGGAAAAAATGATACAAATGAACCAGAAAGTGACACGTGTCTATACAATTTGATTTATTAATATAAAGATTATTATTTGATATTAATAAGAGAGAGAAATAGAAAAATTAATATTTAATAGGAGAGAGAGGTGAAAAAATAAAGGTGGAGAGTAATCAGAGAGTGACATGTGTTCCATATGGTTTTCCTTTATTATATAGTGTAGATTAGTATTTTTTAAAATATATTATTATTATAAGATAGAGGTGTATTTAATAAGAGAGAGAGGCGGAAAAAAATGATGAGAATGAATATGGAGGCGACACGTGGCATGAAAAACCTTTATTTATTATATAGTATAGATATGCTTTAACCAAAGTGGTTGCACTATCACAACGAATAGAAACAACGAGATCTCCACAAGGGCCTTAGGGTCCAAGAAGGCGTTGCCCCCTTGAACTCCTAAGGTTTCCAGGTGTTGGAAATCTGATTAGTCTTAAACGAGCGTATACCTTTTAACTCGTGTCAATGTTTAACCGTATTTCAATGTTATATAATGTAAACTAGTTAGATCAATCCCGCGCGTTGCGGCGGGTGAGAACTCGGTTAATTTCGATGCAGTCATCGTTAAATTAAAATATGAATGAAAGTAACAAAAAGGATTTTGTAAGAATCTATATATGTAACTTACTCTAATTTTTTATCATTGATTTTGTTAAAATAATTTTTCATGAACTGTTTTACTAAACTAAAAATTGGTTACTAAAAATAGCCTAAAAGTTTGCCGAGGAAAAAAAGGAAGAGAAAAAAAAAACAAAAAAAACGCAAAAGGGAGCTAACTATGTTACTAAACTAAAAATTGTTATTCGCTCAAGTTTAGGCAACTCGATATAAGCTACGACACGAAAAAAAACTCTATTTTGAATACAACTCCGTTTTCAAATTAATTTATATCAGAAGTTTGATAAAAAATAAATAAAAACAGCCGCGCACTCCGTTCTTTTAAAAAAGTTAACGAACGAAAGATAATAAAGAAAAACGAAATTAATAGAAAATTAAACGGGTTATACCGGCGATAGGCAGCGGGTGTCGGGCCGATCATTAATAAAATGTAACGAAAACGTAGGCACAACGGTAAAAATAACGGTAATAAAAAAGAAACCTAAAGGTAAATAATAAAAAAAGTAAAAAAGTTCGGGTAGTCGAAAACCATAAAATCAAAGATCAAGACCGGTTCCGATAATACCGAGACCAACAATGATGTTGTCCGTTCATAATAGGTTCGGTTCCTCACGGAAGCACAACGGTAACGACACTTGCTAAATATCGCAATACAAAAAGAAAACTCGATTTTTAATACAAGTTCGTTTTCAAAAAAGTTTATATCGTAACGTTAAAAAAATAAAACTAAAAGCAAACACATACTCCTTTTTTTTAAATTAACGAACGAAAGTTATTAATGAAAAATGAAATTATTAGAATGTTAAACGGGTAAAAACGTATTTTACGGGAGATGAAAGTGAAGAAAGAAACAAAAAAAAAGTCAAGGTGTCAAATTTTAAATGAAAAGTACACTATTTACTTACGTTACCTTTTAATCTTTACAAAATAATAATAATATATTGTTTCATATATTATTTTATATAGAGTCAGATATTTAGACATCCCTTCATTTTATATGAGGTACAAATAACATCACCCTTTTTATATATAGGTAAGCATGTGAGAGATGAAACTAGTTACTGCGGTTGTACTTTGACCTAATACACGCCACTTTTTCTGAAACCTCATTAAAGCCATTAAACAAAGCTCCATTTTCTCTCATCTCCCATGGCGGAATCTTAAATCATCCTCCTCCTCCGTTATCTGCAGTCACGTCAACCGTTTCTGCTTACGAATTATCCGTCTATCGCTTCAATCTCTACTTTCGTTTCATCATCTTCATCATCAATCAACAACAACGAGGTAAAAATTAGGTATAATACTTGTATAAGATCTCCGATTAAGAGCTCCTGCTTCAAATTTCAATCATTATCTTATCAATCTTCAACTTAGATCTTCGATCTAATTTTGCAGAAAGAAATAATCGGACTGCTCTGCCTCTGTTTTCCACGGTGAACTGTTTCCGATTCCGATTCCGATTTCAGATTCGAGGTTAGAACAATTGTATAATTATTCATCATATTATTCGTTTTTCTTCTTCTGAAATTGTTAAATTCGTCTGTATCAATCTTCAAGTTAGATTTTCGATCTAGTTTTGTAGAAAGAAGTGATCGGACTGCTCTGTCTCTGTTTTCCACAGTGAACTGTTTCCGATTCCGATACCGATTTCAGATTCGAGGTTAGAACAATTGCTGAATTATTCATCATATTATGCGTTTATCTTCTTCTGAAATTGTTAAATTCGTCTATATCTTCGTTCTACCTTGGAAGCTTCTCGATCACATGTTTAGGATTCAGTTTATCATCTTATCTAGTTATCTTCTATACGTATATATTTTTCGTAAATTCTGCATCAAACAATCAGAATCTCATAGTTCTTAGCAACAAAATATTAATCACAACATCGAACTTCAAAATTTTGGAATTATTTGCACATTATTATACCGCTTTTTGTATTATTATAATTCCTTCCACTTTTTGGCTTTTTCCTAGATTGTTTCTTCTGATTCAAATCCTTTTCAATTCATTGCCGCCTAATTGAAAATTGATTTCACTGTACGAAAATGAATTTAAAATTCAAATGCGTGTATTGGTTACATAATCTCGAAACGATTTTGCCTCTGTAATTAACATCTAATAATTCGTCGGTGCGTTTTAGAAATCTGAATAAAAAAAGATTTATTGGCTGTTTAATTAGTAATAAATCAAATTAATTAATGAGTTGTATTATGAGTGTGGGAACCGCGTAGCTGGAATCAGCGTTTCCGGTGGTTGTTTATTTCAGTCACGACTCACCGGCATGAAGTTTTTGCTGATTTTACTCCGTGTAAGCTACTCGCGGTTTTGAGCGCGTGTTTGCCACACATGCTTCAGCAAGTTGTGCGTGTTCTTTAGTGGAGTGTATGGGTGACACGTATTGTGAGGCCTGCAATATTTTTGTTGGAAACTTGTGGGGGATTATTTTTTATATTAAATATTTTCATAATTTATTTTTTTGTTCCTTGTGAGATAATAGGAAGCCCCAAATATATATACAATATAAATGTAATATAGGTTAAAATATACTCCATCTCCCTGTTGTCACAATTGAAGGTATTTAGACATGCAACTAATTTTTCAATATTTTTGTTAGAATACATGTATAGAGGAAGCGTTTTTTAAATATGTAAAATACCACGAGAAATCGTAAAAGTAATCTAAATCATTTATTTGTTTGTGTATTTATATAAGATTTTAATATGACGGGGTGACGTAAGTATCTTTGAATTGATATGCGTAATCTATGTGTATTCATATATTATAAACATCTACACATGTATAGTTCAATTATAATTTCCTGACCTATACATGTATACAAAACTTGTTACGAGTAATAGAGAGATAAAAACTAGAGGAATTAAATGATTAGAGAGAAATCATTTAATCTTTTTAGTTATATTTTTAATAATATAAAATGGTTTAAATTGGTTTTCGCGAGTGATATTTGTGGTTTTGTAACCTCACTTGTATGTATATTAGTTTTATTTTGGGCTAATTAAGTAAAAAAATGTAACCCACTTCATCAAATTTTCTATTTGAGGTAATCAAATAATTTATGTTTCGTTTTAAAACCTATTAAAAAAATTAAAATCGCACCGGAGAATTAAATATTAAAAGTTGATTACCTTATAATGTAAAAGTTATAGTTTATTATCTCCAGTGAAAATTAAGTTTTTTTTAAAATATGGTTACGTTTGTGATGTTTTTGTTTTTTTAACGGTAATTTGGATCACTGACGGGTCACTGACCCACCCGATCATCTCCACCTCCCTCAGGAGGAAATCCACCGTAGGTGAGAAAACCCATGGCTTTTGTGGATTGCCTTTTATCTAATGTTTAGAAATGATCATTTATATGAATCGGTATTGAACTGAACACGTATTATAAATTATAATTTTATTTTATGTTGCTGTCAATGTTTTTCATATATTCCACCCCAACTCGGAGTTGAAAATGTCCTTTGATTAGAAAAGCCAGATATATAATTCCTTAATGGACGGACTAATTGTTGCTTTGTAATAAATACAAATTATAAAAGTTGACCATTACTATACCAAAGAGTCTTACACGTATGAACTTTCTTGTCTTAAATTTCTTTTGATATGTCCCTTTACCTGAACAAGAATTAAATTTCATCTTTGTTTCATATGCATTGTAGACTGGTATCATACAATATAGTCCTACACGCTATACAGTACAAGTGCTAAGTGCATACGGGACAAATTTAATACGTAGGAAGTAAAACAACATATCCGAGCTTCAACAAAATACTCATGAACTATACTTTAGAAGCAGAAATCATGTTATTTCATATGAAGTTTGATCTTGTTTAGGGGTGTAAACGAGATGAGCCGAGCTTTGTGAGTAGTTTTTCAGGCTCGAACTTGGATCGTGCTCGGCTTATTTATTATTTATTATTTATTTATTTTATTTATATATTGTTATAACTACTTATATATATATATATTTATAATTTTTATATAAACATAATATATATTATTTTATTATTTTTATCATAATTTTATATAGAATAATAATTATTGTGTATATATATATGTGTTTGTTTTAAATAAAATTATATATATAAAAGGCTCGTTTAGGCTCGCAAGCCTGCTCAAGCACGATATATGAAGCTCGAGCTCGTTCGGCTTGATTCGAGTTTTTAGCTAGTCTATCTCAAGTAGCTCACAATCAGCTCATCTCGTTTACACTCTTAATATTCTTGATGGATTTATGTGTTCATCATTTTATTTATTTATTTTTATAATTTCAGGTTATCTTGTTAGGACGAATAAGCAAAATGGCATCGCCTTTGGTAAGTCGATCATCCTGTAAACTTTATATTCAGTCAACTTACTTTGATAAGTAGGAAGTAGTATTTGTTTTGCTAGTATGGTCATTTTCTCTAGCTTAAAAACAGTTGTTGCCAAGAAGTTATCGCCTGATATACAATGTTTTATAAAATTCTGTTTTCAGGCTAAGTCGCATAAGGGTTATCGGAGGTCGGATTCAAGAAATAAACATTCATGGTGGTGGGATAGCCACATCAGTCCCAAAAACTCCAAATGGCTAGCAGAAAATGTCGAAGGTAAGCAACTTATATGCAATTCTACATGGCATTAGGAATTTATATTAAAAAAATGTTTTTTTTCCATAAAATCATATTGAGTTTGTGATCAATTTACAAACATTACAACATTAATGCAAATCTATGGTCCATATAAGAGCCCAAAGGACTATAAACTTAAAACTTGTGTCTATATTGGGCTTGAAAGAGATTAATTTACCTACAAATATCTTTTTTTTAATTAATTTTCTTCATTCTTATCTCACAATAAAAAAAAGGTTGTATGGTATTGCACGTAACACCATTGTTGTCTCATCAACTTTTCCCCAATTTCTACCACCACTCATTCCATTAAGATAACATCACTCATTCCATTAAGATATTTCTGGTTTGAAAGTTTGAAATACCCATTTGTATTATGTGGGATAGGGGTCTTCATAACCATTAGCTACGTTTCAAGAACGAGAAACCAAATCGGTCGGGTGGGTCAGCGAACCGGTCTATTTAACAGTTCGGTTTTGACGGTTTGACTGTCTTTTTTCATTTTTATTTTTAATGTGTATTAAATCTTTTAAAATGATAAAGATGGTTCATGGTCTAATACATATACATAACTATATATTCAAAAATGGAAAAAATAAATTATAACTAGTAAAAGGTTAAGCAGCCGGTTCGGTATACACGGTTAGTTTTATACTGGACCGAACTACTAAACTGGCCGGCAAACCGTGAAAACCAAACAGTTTGGATCTCAAACCGGCCGACTTGTTTCGGTTTGTATGGTTCAGTCGGTTTCTAACGGTTTTTGAACCCCCATACTCTCTACATTATCTTACTCTCTTGTATTTCTTCTTTAACCTTTATCATTCCTACGTTGTAGACTTGTACTGTAACATCTAATACTATCATGTCTTAACTCTCTTTTAGATTGACAAGTTTTTTTTTCATTTAACAAATAATGAAATAATTTATTTAGAACCATGTTTCAAGTCATGCTTGTCATGTTTTATGGCATCACACGCTCCCTCATGACAAGGGTCGCATGTTTCCTTTCTTCATTTTTAAAACTAAACTCAAAATTAAAATACCTTTTTGCCTTTTTTTATTCTTTTTAATTGGAGGTATTACCGACTATTCTAATAGTCAAACACCACTCATAATAAACAAATACTTTTTTAAACTTAAAGGCTTTTCCTTCTCATGGAAGTTGATAACATACCCCACTATTGGTTCCTTAGTGGCTGTCATAGTTGTTCCTAATAATCTTCACACTTTCTAGTGATCTAATCAAATTGGGTCCCATTAAATCTCTCTTTAATTCAAATAACAATTCACAACAATCAATCCAACCTTTACCAGATTCAAATGGCCAAATTTCACAACCCTAAAATCACTAGAGAGTTCTTGATTGCAGAAATGGATCAAAGTGTTAAACGCATGTTGAAACTAATCGAAGAAGACGGAGATTCGTTCGCAAAAAAAGCCGAAATGTATTACCAGAAACGACCCGAACTTGTTTCACACGTCGAAGAGTTCTATCGGATGTACCGATCGTTAGCCGAACGGTATGATAATGTCACCGGTGAGTTGAGAAAAAACATCCCCTCAGATCTTCAATCTCAAGGGTCGGGAATTTCGGATGTTGGGTCTGAACCACCTCCGTCTTCTAACCCGCGAGCCCGGCCCAGTACTCGAGCCGCGGGTTTTGATGTCTTTCTGAAAAATGGAGGGAGTAGTTCGGATTTGGGAACCAAAGAAGGAGATGAAACGTCTACATTGGATTCGGAGTCGGAATCAGATGATTCGTCTGTTAATAACTACTCGAGTGCATCGGCGAATAGTGATCATCGAGGGTTGCGTAAGAGAATCACTGAATTGGAAAGTGCGCTTCAAAAGGTTCAGATCAAGAACGATAACATTGTAGAAGAACTACGCGTTCAAAATGAAAAACTGGAAACCGAACTACAAAAGTATGAGTCAATGGCACCGCGGTCTGATGATGTTAAAGAGGAAAAAATCCGGGCTCTAGAAATTGATCTGAAAACAATGAGGGAAAAGCTTAACGGTTCAGAGGAAGAAATAAAAAGATTAAGATATGAACTTGAGAACAGCGGGCCTTCGAGTAATCATTTACAAGAAAAACTCGGGTCAGCCCAGAAAGAAATCTCGAGCTGGAAATCGAAGCTCGAGAAAGAAAAACGGGAAGTATTGAAGCTTCAAGATCGAATCACGAGATACAAAACGAACTTATCAGAACGCGATCGGGAAATCCGGGCCATGAGAGAAACATTATCAAATGCAAACAAAACATTATCAGAAGAGAATATGCAGCTTCAAGAACAAGTTACAAAGCTTTTAAAAGAAAACGCATTTTTGAACGATACGATAAAAGAATGCGATTTACGTTGTCAGTTTTCGGATGCGGAACTCAGAAGGATGAAGATTATCAAAATCGAAATGGAAGGTGAAATCGAGAAGCTAAAGTTTGAGAACAACGAGCTTGCGGTAAAAGTCAACGAGCTTGACCAAGCGTTGACTTTGAAAGACGAACAAATCAACGGTTTAAGCCAGCATTTGGACCAATTACATCTAGAACATATCAAGTTAGTTGACCGGATTTCAAAGTCAAACAAGTCAATAGAAGAGTTGACTTCTAGAGGCGAAGAACTCGAGAAAGAAATCTCGAGGCAACGGGAAGTGATTAAAGAAGGAGCCGAGGAGAAACGTGAAGTGATACGACAACTATGTTTTTCACTCGAGCATTACAGAGATGGTTATCAAATGATGAGACAAGCTTTCATGGGTCATAATAAACGACACCCGGTGATGGCATCTTAGGACAAAACGAAGTTTTAATGAGTCGGTGCGAGATAATCATCGGGTGTTAATAACTAATAAGTGACCCAGTCGTTTACGGGTCATTGTAAGTTAATCATCTGGTGGTGTTTTATTTTTGGTTTTTGCTTTGGCGATTCTTTTGGTTTTGTTGCTGGTGTACAAGTAAAGGCTTGATTGTTGATCATCATGTGTCTTGATAGATTTGTGGTCTGTCAATGTTTAAGCTATAATTTATGGTTATTTTCAATTGAAATGGTTTGGCATTTTAGCTTCCAGATCGTTTACTCTTCATGTCCACTTTCGGTCATGATATTCAGATTAGAACTTTTTTTCTGTCGACCTGGACGAATCTCATGAACAATGTTTTAAAAATCGAACTGTTTATTAAGTTATTTATTAAGCTGGTTATACTATTGGTTCACTGGTCTGACACACGAATCAGATGATATTATAATTCGTCTTGTAAATGTTTATATAATATATATAATAATCTAAATAGGATATTATTACGTTTTGCTAAAATGATAATATGCAGTTTAGGATTGTTTATACAAATGTTAATTTTTGTTATTTCAAATTGTTCTCTTTCAAATCACAATATGACCAATTCAGATTTGTTAAGTAACAATTTTGAACCAAAATAAATAATATTTTGTTACAGGTCGAAATGAGTCGTGTCATGTTCGCTTTAACTAACGCTTTCTTTATTCTACAAAAATCCTATGTATATAATGCACTAAACTGTACTATATCTTTATTGTGCACAATAAAATGATCTTTGAGATTGTAATTATTTAAAATAATTTCACTTTACTTTAAGGTGATACATCGTACATGCAATTATTTTAACATCTGAATAACACATGATTTTTGGAGTTATGTTATTATGAACATAAATCCTTTTATAATTCGATGGCGTATAAGCATGATGATATAACCTTCACATCTTATTGATGCGGTATGAAATATATAAACACATACAAAACTTCATTTTCCTAAAATGAATAATAAATATTAAATGGCTAGTTTGGTTTACAAGGCCCGTTTCACGGTCCAAACAATAAAACTGTACAAAACAAACTGTAAACCAAACAACATATATTTCAAACCAGCCAAACCAACTTGACTTAGATCGGTTTAGTGCAGTTTGGTCGGTTTCAAATTAAATAATAATACAAAACAAGATTGGAAGAGGCCTTGAATTGTCCTAAAAACAACTCGACCCAAAATATACACAACGTAGGCCCTAGGGTATCATCTACCACCCTGTACATCTTATTTTTATCATATTTGAATAATAAGCCCAAAAACATTTCTTTTTTTATAATAATTTAAAAGTCTTGGTGGTATATGGGTTTAAAGTCAAACCTTTTGTAGAATTTTAATCATCCCAAGCATCATCAGCAGAACCCTCTTTTTTGATCATTGCAGGGGCAATCATGTACTTATACTTATCTTCAACATTTATTGATGTGGGTGGAAGCTTTGATTGTGCAATCCTTGCTTCTTTCTGTGCAGCGGCTGCTTCCCTCTCCTTCCTTCTGGCAACCTGCATATTATATGTGCTTACATTTTTATCTCTAACGACCCAAACATGTAAAATAAAAAATATTAGCTCAAAAGAAAACGGGTCAAATAGGTTGAAGGCAATGTTGTTAAAACAGGACCGGATCGATTGGTTTTTGGCGGGTGGCGATTGAACCGGTGACCTGGTTTAGTGGTTGGACCAGTTTTGAGTAAAAAACATTTATATGTTTTTTTTGTAGATTATAAGATTTTGAACCTGGTGTTTACCAACTAATCTAGGAAGATGTTAGCTTTGCATTTTTTTATAGTTAAATTAGATACTCTCCCCTAAAAAAGTTCACGCATTATCTTCGTATTTAATATAACCTACATAACAATACAGTATTTAAGTTTTATGATGACGTCATCCAGTTTTTGAGTCCGGGAGTCCGGTCCAACTAGTGAACCAGTCCTGCAGCCAGTTTAATGATCGTTCCAGTTTTCGAAACATTCGTTGAGTGCCTTGGTTACAATAAGGGGTTATGTTAGAAAATCACTAGACTTTTAGGAGGATATATATGAAATCACACCTTTTATAAATAATTAATGTGTTGAATAATTATATAAATTATATTTTCATCATAATAATCTACTTTTATAGAGTGCGATTGAGGAGTTTGTAGCTTATAAATACAGTTTAGGGAATTTTCGGCCTGTTCAAATTTTCGCTAAACTTTACCACTGTCTCATTAGCATATAATCAAATCGACCCACATAGAGATAAACGGATCGAAATTGTCACTTCTACGACCTACAAGGTCTAGAATGTCAAAATAAGAAAAGAGTACCTTGCCCGTGGCGAAAGCCACAGTATTCCCAGATTGAACATCTGCTATTGCTTTCCTTATTTGGGATACAAGGAACTGAAAGATATTTATCGTCAAGCAAGAGCAATTATCAGTAACGAGTAAATGACTAAAAGGGCATCAAGCGTCACCAAGAATTATGGGTGTTGGGCCGGGTAACGAGTCAAAAATAGTCATTTTTGGTACGGGTTGGGTCGGGTTGGCCCACAAATGTTTTTGTCCATTTCTTAAAACTCTTCATAGTAATGAATGCGTTAAATATGACAACAAAAACACTATTATGAGAAAAGAAATCAAATACTTTGGATAAAACACATTAAAAATAGACTTTGAACTCCTACCGACCCGTTCTGCTCATTCCCCTTGAGCTAAAAATTTTAATTTGACCTGTTCGAGATCAGAAAAATGATGCATGCGCCTAAAAGTATGTCTAACAAGGAGATTGAGACACACGGCAAAACCAAAAGAAAAGATGAGAGATGAAATATCTAAGCTGAGTCAAACATTGAATGCAGTAGGCATATTTCTAGGTTCATGACTTGATGGTTTAGGCATATGTATACACATCCCAAATTAATTCATTCATATATAAATGGATCGAAATTACCAACCGATTAATTCATAACATTAATATGATTCCACAAAATCCTGCAAGTTATTTTTGGTTAGTAGACAAACATTTGTCTTAAAACTGTATGTTTTGTCAAATGTTGAAACTTTAACGGGTCAGATGAATCAATTTGGGATATGTGTTGTCAAATGTTGAAATTTTTGGATAGCAGACAAACATGTATTTTAACTGAGTAATAGAAAAGGGGAAAGGTTAAGGAAAAAGGCACCATATCACGATCTGTATAAAATGAAGTAGCTCGGCCTGTTGATCCTGCACGACCTGTCCTTCCAATTCGGTGCACATAGTCCTCCATTGTCTGAGATTAAGGCAATAAGAAAAGATGCAAAGTAAAAGAAAAATGTCGATTATAAATTACCAGCTTTTAATGTTGTAGAAAGATTTTAAACACGCAGAAATGCTAGTTTTCCATACTCCAAGGGCATTTAAGGGGTGTTTGGATTTGTGTTTTGGAACTGAATATCTAGCGATTACGACTTTAAGTCACAATAATCAGCTTCTAATGTTTAATTAAACACAGATCATCTGATATTTAGGGGTCAATTAGTCAGTTTCATAATCAACTATTTACCAACTTTTTAAACCTAACTTGACAGGACTTCCCCATGTGGCATCTTTTTTTTTTCAAATATGTACTTTTTAGTCATTTTACGTATTAATATCCTAAACAGTTGGAATCTATCAAACACTCAAACAACCAGATATCTGATTGTTACAACTTCAAACAGCAAAAAAAAACATATTTGAACACTATCTTCAGAAATCTAATTTATTATTGATTCTGGTTATTCAATATCTCACATAATCAAAATTCACACACATCCAAACACTCTGCTAGACTTTTACTGAAATTGGTAAAAAGAATATTGCATCTCATGTTATATTATAAAAATACCTTTGGAAGGTCCAGGTTAACTACATGAGCAACTCCTGTAACATCTAGGCCCCGAGATGCAACATCAGTAGCAACCTGAAAATCAGTGTGCACGATCCAGAACAATTCAATATTTGAACATTTTAGTTAAATATTATAAGCTTTATGACATACCAAGATATTAGTGGGGCCATGTCTAAAATCACGCAGGGCGCCTTCTCTTTCACTTTGAGTTCGACCTCCATGAAGGGCAACAGCATTTAGACCTTGAGCTACCAAAGCTTCAGCAATTTCATCACACCTTGTCTGCGTGCACAATATAAATTAAAACTGTAAGGGGTTTATGTTGGGTTCGTAGGCCTTTTAGGGCAGGCACAGGTTAAGGGCAGCCGGCCCTATCCTGGTTGCTAAGCCTAATTGGTTTTGGGCCCTAATTGGGTTTACTTGGGGATTAAGTTTCCTAACCCTAGTTTAGTCTCTATAAATACAATGTTTTGTACTTGTAATTTGTGTCGCCTCTAATAAAGAATATCCTAGTTGCCACCCGTGGACGTAGGTCAGTTTAGACCGAACCACGTTAAACCCCGTGTTCATTACTGCTTTCGTGTTTGTGTGTTCGTGTGTGATCGTGTTTAATCCCAACAACTGGTATCAGAGCTTTGGCTCGAGATCAGATCACACGAACCGTTGACTGTTTGCCGCCGCCAGATTAGGGTTCCGCCGCTACAGTACCGCCGTCGCTACAGTACCCGCGCACGAACATTAAATCCGCCGCTACAGTGGCGCGTGAACAGTACCGCCGCTACAGTGGCGCCGCCGCCGCTACAGTACCACGAACAGTAAAAACGCAGATCTGCTCCGGAAGTTGCTGTTGACCGTGCCGGTCAACTCTGGTCAACGTTGACCAGTCAACAGAAAGTCAAACAGCAGTTTTGCTGTTTTTTTTTGACTTTTTTTTTGGGGTTGCGTGTAGATCAGTTTGACCAGCGTGTTTCAGAAAGCCGTTTGTGAAGATCAGAGAAACGAGACCATAGATCAGTGATCGTTAATCAGGTGCTATTGTTTCAAGTTTATTTCAGTTCTGGTTTTGTTTATTCGATTCAGTTTCTTTTAGTCGTGTCATTGTGTTTATCATGGCAGAAGAAAGGAAGGTGCAGATTGAAAAGTTTAACGGTGTGGATTTTAGTTGGTGAAAAATGCAGATTGAGGCATTACTGGTTCAGAAAGATCTAGATGTTGTGTTATCAGGGGTTAGACCAGAAAAGGTGGATCCAGCAGATTGGGAATCAAAAGACAGAAAAGCTAGGGCAGCTATTACATTGGAGTTGTCAAAGAATGTGGCATTCAACATCATGAAGGAAACCACAGCCTGTGGAATGATGTTAGCCCTATCTAAAATGTACGAGAAACCTTCGGCTGCTAATAAGGTTTTTTTGATTCAAGAGCTGGTGAATACAAGGATGAGAGAAGGAAGTTCAGTTACAGAAAACATAAACAAGTTAAATTCGATTTTGGCCAGACTTGCGTCAGTGGGTATCAAATTCGAAGATGAAGTTCAAGCTTTGCTGCTGTTATTTTCTTTGCCAGACAGTTGGTCCGGAACTGTTACAGCAATTTCCAGTTCAGGGGGTACCAACGGATTTACTTTTGAGGGGATTCGTGATCTTATTCTGAGCGAGGACGTCAGAAGGAGAAGTTCTGGTGAATCATCAAGTGAATTATTGAATGTTGGCAGAGGAAGAAAGAATAACAGAAGTAGTGGGAGCAGGAGGAGGAGTCAGTCTAGGACTCGTAATGATATAACTTGTTGGAACTGTAAGGAACAAGGACACTTTAGAAATCAGTGTCCGGGTGTTAAGAAAGAGGATGATAAAAACGAGGTGAAACAGGTTGTAGTAGAGGACGCACTGGTTTGTTGCGTAGAGGATGCTATAGATTCATGGGTGATGGATTCTGGTGCTTCATTCCATGCTACCCACAGCAGTGAAGCATTGCAGAATCTGAAAGAAGGGGATTTTGGGAAGGTAAGACTGGCGAACGATGATGTTCTTGAGGTTACGGGCATGGGTGACATAGAATTGAAGACTTCAGCTGGTTCATGGACTTTGAAGGATGTCAGGATAATTCCAAGTTTGAAGAAAAGGTTAATTTCTGTCGGACAGTTGGATGAACAAGGACACGAAGTTAAGTTTAGAAACGGTCAGTGAAAAGTGGTTAAAGGTAATCTTGTCATGGCTCGAGGAAGAAAGAGGGGTTCGCTTTATATGGTCAGTATACCGTCTGAGGGAGAGATTATCCCGGTTCAGAAAGAAAACAAAATCCGGTTCACAGAATCTCGTGGGCAGAAGAGGGTTTGCTTTGCAAGTGAGCAACCCAGAGTCAAAGTGAAGATTCAGGATGAACGAGTTCGGAAGGTTAAACCAGGTAGAGGGCATCGTGACAGTGGGAGCACAGGTCGTGTTTCAGTTACAACTCCAGTGCTACAATGGGTTAAGAAGACCAACATTCCGACTTGAAAGTCTCTCCAGTGGATTACTTGCTTATGATGGAGAGTGTGGGTTCTCATGATGTTTCAGATGCCAGCAGTGTAACGGGTTGGTTACAGTGGGAGCAGGCAGGGACAGAGAACGAGTCACTAGCTGTGACTGATGAGTTGAAGCTCAGGGGAGCTTCAACGGGCCTTCAGTTTAATTGATGAGAAGGTGGTGGTAACTAGGAGGAGCATGAAGTTCCGTTGACAGATTACAGAAGTACATTTGAGAGAGCAGACGAAAGCATTCAAGGCCTCCGAGTGGGAGATTGTTGGGTTCGTAGGCCTTTTAGGGCAGGCACAGGTTAAGGGCAGCCGGCCCTATCCTGGTTGCTAAGCCTAATTGGTTTTGGGCCCTAATTGGGTTTACTTGGGGATTAAGTTTCCTAACCCTAGTTTAGTCTCTATAAATACAATGTTTTGTACTTGTAATTTGTGTCGCCTCTAATAAAGAATATCCTAGTTGCCACCCGTGGACGTAGGTCAGTTTAGACCGAACCACGTTAAACCCCGTGTTCATTACTGTTTTCGTGTTTGTGTGTTCGTGTGTGATCGTGTTTAATCCCAACAGTTTAGTTGCAGACTTAACTTTCAATTAAGAAAAATGAAAATATGTGTTTACCACAGTTGATAACTGTCAGTGATTGTTAAATAAGAAAGAAATTGCAAAAAAACAAATGAATACCTTTCGTTCCACAAATACAATTGTTAGAGGAAATCTGTGGCCTAAGTTTTCAGCCACTGCAGCCTCCTCAACAAGTAATGATAGTAATCGATCAATCTGCAAAACGTTGTAATTATTAAAAACTTAACATAACTAAAAAGTTGCAAGCTTTAGACACATAACAGATTGCAAAAAAAAAGCAGCAAATTCACTTATTTACCCCAATCCTCCCTGTTGTGAAGTAAATAAATTATATATTTTTATCAGCACGTATACTAATGACGAAAAAACACATTAAGAAAAAGACATATTTCAGGCCTGCCGCAAATTCAATTATTTACCCCCATTCCAACCCAAAAGAAAAAAATAAGTGAGGGACCGGTCGCTTATATAATTCTCACATTCATAGATAATCTCACTTTTAAGTTTAAGTGTTTTTAATTATGGTTGATTCTCTTCATAAACACTTTGATATATCACGAAGTCACAAAGTCACCATGTCACAAAGAATCAATTATGTTATCTAGTAAAAACTGTAAGTCCCTTTTTGCCTGCTTGGAAAACTTCCATTAATGGTACACTTTATTTTTTTTTCAAAGATGTACTAATTGAGTTCTATATCAAAATAATGAACTACTGAACCTAAAGTAGGATTCGATATACCTTTTCATTTTCAGTAATTTTCTCCAATGTTTGGGATACGTTCTCTGTTGGGCTGCTAACCTTTCCAACCTTCACTTGTACTGGATTTGTCAAATATTCCTGAAGTCCGTGTAATATAAAGGAAATTCATAATCATTTACACAGTAATAGAACCTTTTGTAACTCGAGTTTAGCTGTCAAGTACTACCTGAGAAGATATAAGATAAATCCCAGTTCCCAGAAAAGCAACAATATTTAATTTCATTGTCTCAATGATTTTGCGTTAGAATGAAAAATCCAATGTTATCTTGATTAATAATATAGATCTCAATAAATGACAATAACAAAAGAATATGAAATCACATAAACCTGTGCTAGTGCTTCAATCTCCACTGGCATAGTTGCACTAAACAACAGTGTTTGATGCTTTTCTGGAAGATTATGCATTACCTAAAAATAGATGAAAAGCAAGCACAATGTAGATTAATTTAACAGCCTACATGAATATGAAAGTGCAGATATATCTGGACATTGTTTTAGCTATTAATCAAAAGCAAAACCAAAAGAAATGTATATTTTTAATGCTATATATAAGTTTTAGATAAGATTTTAGCTATTAATCAAAAGCAAAACCAAAAGAAATGTATACATGTACATGTGTTTGTATATTTTTAATGCTATATATAAGTTTTAGATAATATGTTAGCACTTATTCCCCCAAAAGAAGGAACTTCAGTACTTCACAATAGTGCATATATAAAAACATCCAAAGTCGCATAATTTTGAAGCATAATCACTACACTTTAAAGACCAAAGCATGTTCCTATACTATGTGAAATCACAAATAATGGTAAGCAGGCTTAATAGCACCTGCATAAGATTATCACCACCAAAATTCAAATATAGGAACATGACGATGAATATCTACTTCAGTTAACTTTGTTGTAAAAGATAAAAGATTATGCTCACATGTTGAGAATCAACATCAAGTAGACACAAAATAAAGATCCTTGGTAACATTTTTAAAAGAGGATAAACGAAAAAAGAACAAAAAGCAGGAGCACTAATTACAGGAATTTAGCATTGATATCAAAAAAACACAATTTACCTCTCTTATTTGAGGTTCAAAACCCATATCAAGCATTCTATCTGCTTCATCCAGAACAACATATGAAATCCGTGTGAGAGAAGTGTTTCCTTGTTGTAAATGATCAATAAATCTTCCAGGAGTAGCGACAACAATTTCTACTCCAGCCCGAAGCTCAGACCTCTGTTAGGCATCCACAAAAAAATATAAATTTGTGATATACCTATCAAAACCCAATAGATAGTATTTTTGTTTTTTTATTTTTGGTTGGCCACACAGCAATTGAATATCAATCACCTGGTCAGCAATGTTTGTCCCACCAACAACAATTGCAGTTCTGAAAGACACCAATGATTGACTGAAAGCCTTCACCTGTAATGATCCCATGAAAGATGTAAACTCATACTGAATATGAATGTAACATCATCAAACCTAAACATTTCAGATAATATATGTTTAATATTAATAATGACTGCATATACAAAGTTTTGCGCATAGTTACCTAATACGCGGTTCGCTCCGGTACGGGTACGCGGTTCGGGTACGCAATTCGCTAGAGTAAACGTATTCGGTACGGAGGGGGATAGGTTCATTTCGGTACGAACCGGTACAGTGTACCATGTAGTTCGGTTCAATGTACCCGAATGAAACATAAGTTCAAATACAATATAATACTTGCTAAATTCCAAATAAAAATAGAACTTCAAATACCATTTAATACTAACTTCAAATACCATTTAACACTAATATGAAAAGATCATTTTTATTGGGCTTAATAATAATGTGAAAAGAGAGTGGGCTGGGCCATCTCTCTTAATCCAGAGATACCCTAAACCTAAAAGAAACCTAAAAGATGCCTGGAAAGAGAAAAGGTCAGCCACCCCCATTCCTTCGATCTCTTGCTTGCAGTCGATCTAGAGAAAAGGTCAGAGCAGCAATGGTGAAGCCTCTAATCCCATCGCTTAACAGAGGGATGGTGCTGAAGATCGTTCCTCCGTCCAAAACCAGGTAACCCTCTAGCGAATTCGATGACCAAAAATCGCGAATTCCACAGCGATTGGAACGATCGGAAATAGGGTTTGGTACAACGAATTCGAGGTAACTGGATCGCGAACCTGATCGATTGGGTACGCCGTACCATAGCGAATTGGAACGAAACGAATTGCGATTTGGTACATCGCGGTCCAATACGGGGATCGCGTGTCTATGAACGAATTCGGTAACTATGGTTTTGCATTCCCATATGAAGTAGACATCACTAGTAATTGTGTATAATACTAAGTAATTAACACAAATGAAGATCATCAATGTGTCAAGAACCCACAGTAGCCTACGGCCCTACACAGATATATATGACAGAGAAGAACTTCAACCGCATGTATCACAACACAATATCCAACTTTTGTCCATAACTAGTACTTCACAAGACCATGTATCAACAAAGGGGAAGTTTGGTATGTTGCACGAGAAATGGGAATAGTTATGGATTTGGCTTTAGGTTGAAATAGAAATAGATATGGTTATACTTAAAATGTTGTTTGGTTTAGAATCGGGTTTGGGTATTCTTAAAGTGGCGAGAAAGAGAGAACAATGGTCTTACAAAACCCCACCTTTTTGCGTACACTCAGACCCTTGTTTCATGGGTTTTCTCAAACCATTATCTTGAAGCAAACAATGGTTATCACTTTCATCCTCATTCCCTCATTTCTAAACCCTCACGTCAAGCACACACTGAGAGTTTTGATCTTCAGAAAATGAACATGTGCAAGAATTATCAATGGTCTTACAAAACCCCACCCTTTTGCGTACACTCAGACCCTTGTTTCATGAGTTTTCTCAAACCATTATCTTGAAGCAAACAATGGTTATCACTTTCATCCTCCTTCCCTCATTTCTAAACCCTCAAGCCAAGCACACACTGAGAGTTTTGATCTTCAGAAAATGAACATGTGCAAGAATTATCAAAGCTATCAGCACGTACCATTCCTCAAGGGCTAGCTTCCATTTCTATAGAATGGCATTACTGCAAGTGCCATCCCAATATAAGACCCAACAAAAGCCAACAAAAAATTCAAAAAGTGCAATATTTTATATGAATTACTCAACTGCTCTTCAACATTTAATATGCTAACCAAGAGGTTTAGAAAATTGACATAGTGTATGACCAAAGGAGTGTAAAATGCATATTAACATGTTGTACGATCAAAACAGCAGTGTGAATAGTAGTCAAATTTGATACTTCTGATATAAATAAGTGTGAAATGCATATCGGCTGTTTATGGAACTATAAAAACCGCATATCATCTGATTTGTTGGATCAAACATGAACTGCCTTACCTCTTTCTCTATCTGTTGTGCAAGCTCTCTGGTGGGAGCCAGCACTAGTGCCAACGGTCCATCTCCACGCCGAACAGAAGGCTGAGCGATACAATGCTGAAAATGTGAAAGAAGTAAATGTATAAGAAATTATGAGAGGTTAAAAAAACAGAACTTATCATACAAATAGTAGTTCATAGTAAAGAATATACAATTATAGTGTTTTATATGCATAATTACATGAATTAGTACCTGTATCATGGGTATTGTGAAAGCAGCAGTTTTGCCACTGCCTGTTTCTGCACAGCCTAAAAGATCCCTTCCACTTAAAGCAACAGGCATCGCCTGTGCCTGAATAGAAGTAGGTGTCGTGTATTCATGAATGGCAATATCCTTCATAATGCTTGAGTCCAAGCACTGCACATGTTGAAGAAATTGTATTAAATAACACAACAGAAAAGTATATCAAGTACACAAATTGGTTACCATGTCTGTAAAAGATTCAATTGGTGCAGGCGCAGGAGGAGAGTCGGGAGAGACAGTAACATCAACATTGAGTCGTAATCTGACCTCTTCTATCTGTAGGTAATGGAAATAAATTAGAAATAGATACATATAATCTATCAAAAGATGTACAAATATGAACTCCATAAAACTAAAGAAACAATGAGAAATACAAAACAATCACCATCCGACTGATCATCTATTAACATAAATTGTACCTAAATATGACAAGTACTCATAAATCAGGAAATTAGTTAACCGCTCCACAACCAGAAATGAACTACCACATAAACCAAATTCTACGAATGCAGTTCTTTATTTCTGTTTCGTGTCAAATAAACTAGCATAAGTCTATAACAACTTCACATGTTATTAGACCCAGCGGCTAGCTCGACATTCAAATTTGGTATTTTGGCCTCCTCTACTTTAAGTGACTTAACATGTTATTAGCATTCAGGTTGCCACTAATTTCCAATCAAGAAAAGATTGTGTGTTAATATATTCCAGAAGTGAATGGCATGTTTGTATGGAAGTGCAATAATATTCTTAAATACAAAAACATGTTATCATTCAGGCACACATTAGTACATTTAGTATGAGCTTACAGAATTCCTATCCTACTCTATGTACCAAAATAACAGATGAATCATGAATCTATCCCATCCAAAGGCAGCATAAGAGATCTATATATCAAATTGATAGCCAAAATTTATTTGTTTATTGTTAAGAATATTTACTAGCAAGCAACTTGAAAGTCACTTAATTAGTAGTATTAAGTAATATTTAATAGTTGGTAGTTCATTAGTCTTGTTTGTTTCTTTTTAAATCTATGTATTTGTTATTGAGAATTGAGAATGGAGAACATCAAAATCACTTAATAAAAATCCTTCTCCTAGCCTATGTTATTTTAGGCGAGTTTCATTATCTTTATATTTTAATTTTGTCATGGTATCAGAGCATTCAAACGCTCTTGGTGACTTAATCATTTCTGCTTTCTATTTGAATTGTTCTTACAAATCAGGCATTGATCCTGAATTTTAAAATCCGGACCGAAATTACAGCAAAGTATGCAAAAGAATGAAAATGAAAAAGAAAAAAAAAGAAGAATGAGGATGAACAAAAACAAAGAAGATGAAGATGAAGAAAGAAGATGAAGCAGAATTTTAAAGAGAAAAAAAAAAGAGATTTATTGAAAGATGAAGTCATCAGATTGCTCGAGCTACTTTTTTTATTCTCTCTTTTTATTTCATTATTTGTTTCAAGCTAATTATCAATACCGACACTTAGCTTGAAGGGGCATGTTAAGAATATTATGTATGAAGCAACTTAAAAGTCTCATATTTAGTACTATTCTTGGTTTCTCGCAACTCGACATGAGGCGAGGAGTCCGGCGAGTCTTGTCACATAACTCGAGCAACGTACAAAACTCGCAAAACCAATGGCTATATTTTTGTGCTTCAAGGTGTTATACATTTAGCTAAAAAAGTTGTACATGTAAGCAATTTATACATTAAATCATATATAAACCTTATTTATGGCTATATTTTGGATAGGGGATACTAAAAACCAATGGGATATATAAAAAAAAATTATATAAGCACCTTGCGCTTCGCTTACGAAAGTCGGTCCGCTTTTACGATTTGCGCTTCGGATTTAGACCTTGTCGATTTGGTGCGCTTCTCGCTTTTTAAAACCAAGGTACTATTAAGTAGTATTTAGTTATGGGTAGTTCAAGAGTCTCTCTTTTTCTATATAAACTTGTGTAATTGTCTTTGAGATTTGAGAATGGAAACTCAATTTCATTATCTTAAACTTTCTCCCTTTAGTTTACATGTGTTCTAGAGTGTATATTTTCTATCATATGTTTAAAAATACTATAGCAGTGTATGACAAAACCTCATGAAGTTGTATTTCATTGAGAATGTCAAGTTTATTTTAAGTGTGTCCCTAAGTTCTTAGGTCTATTACTTAGCAATGTTAAATAAACCCTAAAACTTGTGCATTTGATGAGAATGTTATGATTTAGCGAATTATCCAAGGAAGAAATGATTGAAGTCTGGTTAATAAGCCAGATTAGCAGAAGCTCCAAATTATGCTCCCTGTGAACAATAATCACACGATTCAACTACACATGCGTCCAATAAATGCCCTAAAAACTCAAATGAAAACCTAAACGCATCATTTCATCTTAAAATGATCATTAGTTCGAATTTCAATCAATCTCATAGCCTAAACAGTTCCACAACCAGTTAACAGAACCAAAATATCCATAAAAAAGACGTCGAATACGTAACGTGCTCCGGTTTAAGACGCATAACGCGTTCGGAAGGCTTCCATTGCGGAAACACGTCGTTCGGTACGGCGAAGGCTCCCGACGGTTGGATGTGGTTGTTTGTTGAGCTTCGTCGAGGAGGTGCATTGGAAAAGGCATTGTTAACGGATTTAGAGTTGAGTTTGTGGTTTGCGGTGGTGTTATCTAGGGTTGTGGAGGTGGCATTGGTGGTTTTGGTGGTGGTAGCGATGGCGGCGATTGATTTACGGAGGTGAGGAGGCACGTAAGACATTGCTTGGATGAGTGTGGAAATAGTGTGTTGTGTGTGAAAATGGATCAATCGTGCCCGAATCTCAACGAAGTAGACATGCAATTGCCGGTAAGGATTATCGCCAAAAAGAGTCTCCAAGTTAGGGTTTATTTTCAGAAATCCGTTAATTTGGGCAAATTCGATTGTATTATTTTTCTTTTCAAATGAAAGAGTTTAGCTACATGTTATAAAGTTATATTATAATGGATATTCAATCATCTATTACTATACATAATTTTTCTTGTTAATACGTTATTATTATAATCTTATGATTTATCATACTAATTATGTTAGAAACTTATCTTTTACACGTAATTATCTTTGGCTCACATAATTTTGATATATGACGCAAATAGTTGCTTATTTATTGGGTATATATGTAGAATCATATCGTTTATTATTTTAAACCGTTTTGTTAATTTTTATAGCATGTTACTAACATGATAATATTAAATAAAATGTAACTGGTTTTTGCTTACATCCAATACATTGTATGATTATACCAACATGAGCTTAATGTCACGGAGTGATTCTTTCCAACTCGCATGCGGCACTTAGACTTTTGCTAAGTTCAGCCTTTGACCCAATACTCGTGACGATTCTTGATGACTATAGTGGAAATGCAAGCTTTGTATACAAAGATAACTTTGTATTGATTACAACAATACTTTACAAATGACATTACAAGTACAAGTGTGTAGCTTGTGTGTATGTTTGGGTCCTCCCCAAATGAGACCAACTTCATCTATTTATACTAGTTAGTATGGATCTAGATCTTTCCTTCTAGAGAATTCTATACAACAATTTATACAAGCATTTCTAGATAGTTATACTAAAGTATCTTTACATGGCTTCCAAGCATGTTCTTGATCATTCCATGACAAATTTCTTGAACTTTTAATGCTGAATTCTAGAGTCTTCCATTCATCCCTTAAAATTAGAATTTTTTAGCCCGTTCTAGAGAGTTTCGGGGTTGTTTTTGGGTGTTTCTAGGGCTGCACCTTTTGGGCAGAATTCTGCAGCCTTTTATAGGCAATTTTTATGTTTGGTTATGATTATATGTGTATTAATAACCGAATTAACTGAACCGGCGTAAACACCATCCTTTATGTTTTTTTTTAAATAGTATGGTATATGTCTAGAAAGTTTTATTATAATTTTTATAAATAATATATTAGTTGTCATTTTTATAATTAGATTTATTAATTGAATTTAGCTTGGATTCACCCACATCCAAAGTCTGTGGTTAAATGATGATTAACAAATTAATTACACCATCTCTTTCTAACTGTATGTAAGTGAAACCAGTCGCATATTAAAGTTTAGAAACCGAAATAGCAATTATATGTTTGATTTCGGCGAATAATCAATCTGAAATAACCCATGTTCACCCTTATGTTTTATTTTTTTATAAGTTTTAATATGTATTTACTAAGCCTAACAAAACGATGGATTGTGCCTAGTCATCTTTGAGATATATGGGGTTCACGTGAAAACAAGCCTGATTTAAACAACTATTCAATTTGGTTCGGTTACAGTTCTGACAAAAAAAAAACCAGTTCGGGTAAAACGGGTTGATTTATAAAAAAAATTATATGTAGATAATAATTCTAGCTGTGTTGGGGTTGTCAATAATAATTTTCATGATTCTGTGTTGGGCTTGTCAATAATAATTCTAGCAAGTAACCTATGTTTTTTTTTAACGGCGAACATTGAATATTGTGACATCGCGTCCTTCGTTATATGGGAGAGCCTCGTTCAACTCCGGTCAATATGTTGTCTTAACCGGGCCCACTTGGCGTCAGAGTTGGAGAGCATCCAAGGAAAAATCTCACCCAATACGGCCACTTCCGGGCTTGAGGGAGAGCCGAGACTCGAACCCTGGATCGGCGTGGGTAAAACCCTGGTGCATCAGCCTAAGAACTAGACCTCATTTGCATGCCTAAGAAATTAATGGTGGTGGCAGGGATTGAACCCGGATCCCTTGGGACTTCAGGTCTCACCTCAACCACTACACCACAACTTATTTGGCAGCAATTAACCTATGTAACTAGGCTTTTTAATTCTTCATTTCATATTCTTACTTTTTTTTAAAGTAAACGAAACTATTATTGCCAAAAACGGAAAACCAACCTCGAGCTATTGGCTCGGGGCAGCCTAAGATTACAAACTTAGCCACAAAGTGACCACACCAAAATTACAAAAATCCCTCTATTGTATTGCGGTCAGCTGAAACGAGCTTCAATCCTCCCAACTAATGTTCCACGTCTTTGCTTTACATGTTATCCATAAGTATGATAGTTCCTTGATTTGCGCCACGCCATAGTGATCTGATGAGGCCTTTGTCTTCAAAAATTTTCTTGTTCTGAGCGAGCCATAAGCACCACATTGTTGTATGTACAATGGAATGTATTAATTTCTTTTTCTCCTTTGTAAGTTGAAGTCCCTCCACCTTTTCATATGTTTACTATTTGTGAGATTACCAATCCAACAATGACTTATAATTGGGTCATATTCACAAATCTAGCGACTATGACTGGTAAATCCATCACTCGTGTTTGTAATGGGATCCTCACAAATTCCACACAAAATATCGTTCCATTGGTAATCATAAAAAATTCCGTAATATTTTTCTAGATACTGATCCATCGGAATGCTGATGACGAAAACATATTAGGCCCTTAACCTTGATTTTTCCTAAAGTATTTATATCCCTGGCAACGACATCAAAAACTTTGTGTGTTCGTGTGTGTATATAAAAATTGATGATTTTCAAACACAATTTAACTTTTAAATTTATAAAAACGGTAATTACTTCCACTCACTACGACATACATAGGGCAAGTGCACCATCGCGGACGTAATATAGCCTTGGTAAGACCGGATGTCGAGCCAATGATATAAAGGCTCTTAGTACCGAATTTTGGTTAAAGTCTAATCTAAATGAATTGAAAAATAGTTGATTTTTTAATTTTAATTTTGAAAGCGGTAAAAAGGATAGATTTTCTCAATAACAATGATAAATCACTTTGGCTTGAATTTCCTCCAATGATGCAATTAACTTCAAATCATGGATTCTTAAAAGATCACTATATCGCAAACATGACGGTTGTCACTTAAGTCACTAGACCCTATAGCGAGGCTTGATTTTATCTTCCCAAGGGTAGTAGTCTTTAGCAACGAGGCAACCGCTATGTCAGGCTAGAAATGGCTCCTGGTCAGGTTACCAAATCATACGTTTCTTCGGAAAGTTGCCACAAGTATCTTACATGACAACCACCTAAAAACGTTCTATAAAGTTCAGTGATAATGTTTGTGTTAGTGCAAAAAATGGAACAACTCCTTGATCGGGATATTAACTCCAACAACAATATTGGGAAGTTGCCACGAGTAACTTACATGACAACCACGACAATATTGGAATTAAAGTGTCAAAATTACGTCTTTAGACAAGGGACTTTACACACTAACTATTATGGATCCTTTGATTTGATTCCTCTCCTAAAAGGTAATGGCTCCCCTGTCCTCTTGCAAATTAAGCTACTTATAGCTGTATGAGGGGTTGGGCACGACCCGTGCCTGTTGAGGCACGGCCCCGTGTGTACCTTAATCCTGCTCCACTAAGTTGGTCGAAACAGAATCAGACATTGTAGTGCGCACGTGGGCGTGCTAGGTTGGGCACGAGGCGTGTTTTACCTTGGGCACGAGGGTGTGTTGAGCTTGGCACGGGGCAGTGGGTCCCAAGTGTTTGTTTGTCTCTTGACCTAGGGTACGGGGGCATGCTGAGTTCGGCACGCCCCATGCTAAACTTGTTGAGTTGACCATTTCCTTGCTTTTTGCAGGGTTTTCCTTCGTTTGGCCATTTCTCGGTCTTTTGTTCCTGAAAACTCAAAGTAAATCAAATAAGGGTCTAATTTACTAGAATTCCAAGAAAACAAACAAAATTGGGAAAAATTTGATGTGAAATATATGTATGGTTTTGTGCACATCAATACACATAAAGGATGGTTTTTGTAATTTACTCTAAACTTTAATATGTATTTACTAAGCTTAGCAAAACGGATGTATGTGGTTCATCTGTAAACAAGCCTAATTTGAACAATTATTCAATTCGGTTTGGTTAAAGTGGGTTCTAACAAAAAATAAGTTCAGGTTAAACGGGTTGATTTAAAAAAATATATATTAGTAAATTCTATGAGGGTTATCAAGCAGTTTCATGATGTTGTGTTAAGGTTGTCAATAATAATTATAGCAAGTAACCTACAATTTTCAGTTGTTTATTTCATGTGCTTACTCTATGTGAGATTATCAATCCAACAATGACATACAACTGGGGTCATATTCACAAATCCAGCAACAAGGATTGGTAGATCAATTGCATAAAAGTACCAAATCCAAGTTAGATTAAAACACTAGACGAATCACAATGAACCACAACAAATATCAATACGTAATGCATTATCCTTGATCAAAATTAGGTTAAAGATTGAAATATGTCACGGTGTTGTTCAGGAGTCACAACATCGTCTTTCTTCCCTTCACTGTCGTAACGAGCTCGAGCTCTTCCGCAAATATCATAAAAAAAACATAAACCTCGGTCAAAATTAGGGCACAAATTCAATCTTTTCACGACGTTGTTAAGAGGTAAGCCCATCGTCTTTCTTCACCGTCGTTACGAGATTGAGCTCTTTGGCAAATACGAACATGTAAAACATAAACCTCGATCAAAATTAGAGCAAAAATTCAAACCTTTCATTGTGTTCAAAAGTTAACACATCTCCTTCTTATTTCCTTTACCATTGTTACGAGCTTGAGATATTTCACATCCTTCCCCTTGGTTGCCGTGTTCGACCCTCCATTAAGAAAAACACATACACAAACAAGATCTAGTTGTATATATATAAAAAAAGTTATATGAGAAATAAAGAGAATGACCATTGTCACAGTCTGACTCGTTTTTTTTTTCTTATCACTTTTATCCAATTTAACTCGTTGAAAATATCAAACAGTACAAAACAATCCAAAACCCTATGTCAAGAGTCTAATTTAACCCAAAATTTAACCATTAGGCAATGATTTGTGGGACTAGTATTTAGTAAATAATTTCATAGGTTAAAGATTTATGATTTATGACAAGGGAAAATATAACATACATGTATAATCACTAGAACATTGCATTTACAGGATTTATAAAAAAATTAATATAAGGCTTAGTAATAAGATTATATAAAGAAGTTAACAAAGTTCCGGAGGATGAACCACCGGAAAATCATTCCGGAGGCTATTCAAAGACGATTAACAAAGTTCTTCGTTTCCAATCTACCGGATCGATGTAGCGGAAGCGATATAGCGGGGGCCGTTCGACAATACGGTGACATCTTTGATATCTATATTGCACGGAAAAGAGATAAAGGAGGTAATTGATTTGGATTCGTTTCCATGCTTGACGTAAAAGATAAAGTTGAGATGACGAACTTGCTAAGCAGTATTCGTTTGGGAGCTTTCACTTTAAAGTTCAACGTGGCTCGGTTCGTGTTAGAAGACGGAGAAATCGGGACAAAAAATTCGGACCAAAGGCAACCAAATAGGAATGGGATTGATTCGGGTGTCCACAGGGAAGGTAAAGATCCGGTCTACAATGCGGGAGGAAGATCTTACAAGGAGACTTTGATGGGGAACAATAACTATAATGTTCAGACACGTTTGATCAAGATTGATAACAAAATTCAAGCGTTCAAAGATCTACAGGGGAAGGCTATCGTGGCTAGAATGATCGACATGGATGCTCTTAAAAACATTCGGACTATTGTGAAGAAAATTAATCCAGGTGGAGGTCGGGTGCAATACCTGGGCGGCTTTACAGTGTTAATTTCATATGATGACAGGAAGACGACGATTGACGCGATGGAGTCGGCTAAAGGTATGTTGGGCAGCTTCTCTCATATTTATTTATGGGAGGGACAATCATTGGGTTTTGAACGCCTAGCTTGGCTTAAGATTTACGGTCTTCCCATGAATTAGCTCCATAATGATGTGATTGATACTGTGGGGAATTCCTTTGGCAAACTGGTACATAAGGATCTATCCTTCGAGTACATTGGTGTTTTTACCGGTGAAGGAAAAAAATCTCTGAAGAGGTGGACGTGTGCTGGAGAGATCGCAAATTTAGAGTTTGGGTTTCGGAAGATTCCAGTGAATGGGCTCCGGACCTTAGTGAAGTCAATGATGAAGAAACGCGGTGTAGTGGCTCGGCTGAGGACAGTGATGTTGATAGATCTAATGGTGATGAGGAGATGCAAGAGGATTTGAATGGAGGTGACGTTATTGAACCGTTGCCGGAACCGGAGAAGACCACCGGAGAAGGTAACGCCGGTGACACGGCGTCAAATTTGGTAACCCCTTTGATAATCAATGACAATCAATCAACATTTAAGGATATAGCGGTTGAAAAGGAAACAAATTTGGAGAATTTTATCTCGGGTAATTTATTCCCCTTTGACCAAGCTTTAGAAGATGGCATTTTTGTTCAAGATGGAGTGGTTAATTTTAATAAAAGAAAAAAAAAACAGGTTTGCAAAATGTGGGCCGACCCATTTCCTATTCTAGTAGCAATGAGATTTTAAAGCAAGGAAAGAAGCCCAAGTGCAATGACCCTTTTGGACTTAATGATATATTGGGCATTCAAGACGATGAAGAAACTTGTGGGGAAGAGTGCTTGGAAAGAAACGCTAAAGGAATTTACAATTCCTCTGACAACCACATGGTAGCTGATAATGCTGGGAGAAGAGATGGGGTTCCCATTACGTCAGTTGTGAATTTTTTTTCTCAAGAGCAGGTTGGAGAAGAGGATAGGATCGAGACAGAGGTTGAAGATACGGTCCGCTTCGGTGAGACTTTGGGTGCTAAATTAAATGGGTTTCAGACTTTGGTCAGAGAAACAATTAAGGAAATGGGGCTACAATCAGGTGATAAATGAATTTTTTATCCATAAATATTAGAGGGATTGGGGTTGTTGGAAAACCTAGTTGGGTTAAAGGCTTAAAAGAAAAGTTTGGGGTTGATTTTTTGGCGATACAGGAAACGATGAATTCTGGGGTCCGCAATTTTGATTATTCCAGGTTGTGGGGCGGGGGCGGTTTTGAGTTCGAGGTGGTGAATGCTATGGGTAGGTCGGGTGGTCTAATTAATATTTGGAATCCTAAAGTTTTCAAGAAATTTTCTTCGGTTCAGAACCAAAATTTCCTGGTGACTTCGGGATGCCTAGTTGAAGATGGGTCTGTTCTAAATGTTATTAATGTTTATGCGCCTCAAAAGGTGGGTGAAAAACGGGACCTTTGGGACCGGAATAAAGGGGTGATGCAGAGTAGTCAAGGGATGTGGATTATTTTGGGGGACTTTAATGCCATGAGGTACCCGGAAGAGCGTAAGAACTCTAATTTTAACAGTTTATGTGCATCGAATTTCAACTCTTTTATTGACGATGTTGGGTTACATGAATATTTTATGAGGGGGAACAAGTACACCTTCTTGGCAAGCAAAGGCGGGGGAGTTAAGCTTAGTAAAATAGATAGAGCCTTAGTATGTCAAGATTTTTTCAACAGGTGGCCGTTAGCTTGCTTAAGAGCCCTTCCGAGGGGTTTGTCAGACCATTGCCCTCTTTTGCTTACGTTGGTGGACTCTAATTATGGTGCTAAGCCTTTCCGGTGGTTTAACTCCTGGTTAGAGAGAGAGGAGTGTGAGGGGGTGGTGGCTCGGGCTGTAGATGGGTTTGAATTTGAAGGGGCTCCAGATGTGGTCATATCAAAAAAATTCAAATGTGTTAGGGAGGCGTTAAAATCTTGGTGGAACGAGGTGATTAAAGAAGAAGGATTGGAACTTGCCAATCTTAAGGAAGAAATGGAGAGAATGGAAAAAATTATGGAAGATCGTGATCTTGAAGAAGAGGAAATGTGGGTGTGGGAGGAGTGTAGAGTTGGGATGGAGATGTTACATAGTTATAAAAACAGGGACTTGAAACAAAAATCTAGAGTCAAGTGGGCTACTCAGGGAGACGACAACACAGCTTTTTTTCATAGTTTCATTAATGGAAGAAAAGCAAAAAATGCTATTCCAGGTTTGTTAGTTGATGGTAGATGGGTCTCTAAGCCTTCTCATGTCAAAAGGGAGGTTTTGAAGTTTTTTAGAAGCCACTTTGTTGAAAGACATAAAAGAAGACCTGGTTTAATTTGTCATGGGATAAAGAGACCGGATGAAGGAAGTGCAGTGGGTTTAGTGGAGCCGTTTACTAAAGAAGAAATCAAATTGACAGTTTTCGATTGTGGGTCAGATAAAGCCCTGGGCCCTGATGGTTTTAATTTTAGGTTTCTTAAACATTTTTGGAACCTATTTGAAGATGATTTCTGGAAATTGCTATCCGAATTCCATAGCACAGGTACGATCAATCATGGGTGTAGCACGGCATTTATAACCTTAATTCCTAAATCGAAGACTCCAGTGGGGTTAAAGGACTATAGACCTATAACCTTGATAGGTATTATTAGCAAGGTTATTTCTAAAATCTTGGCTACCCGGATAAAGAAAGTGTTGGGTTTAGTCATTTTCGAAACTCAATCAGCTTTTTTGAAGGATAGATTTATCCTAGATGGTCCTCTGATTATAAATGAGGTGATTGGTTGGCTTAAAAAGAAGGGTGAGCGAGCTTTTATGCTTAAGATTGATTTTGAGAAAGCCTATGACTGCGTGAATTGGAGCTTTTTGATCTCGATCTTGGGCCAGATGGGGTTTCCAGATTTATGGTGCACTTGGGTGAAAGGGGTTTTAGAATCTGCCAGATCTGCAATTTTAGTTAACGGCTCGCCTACCTTCGATTTCCAGTGTGGTAAAGGATTGAGACAAGGGGACCCAATATCTCCCTTCTTGTTTCTCGTGGTGATGGAGGCTCTCGCTTGTATGCTAAGGAGGGCCAACGAAACGGGCGAGTTTATAGGTGTTAAAATTAATAATACAGGTCCGGTTGTCTCTCATCTTTTTTATGCAGACGACTTATTGATTATGGGAGAAGGCTCTCGTTTTAACATTCAGAAAACTGCTCGGCTGCTTCGGGTTTTCTACATGTGTTCCGGATTAAAAATCAACCTCCAAAAATCTACTCTTTATGGGATTGGTATACAAGGGTTGGAGATTTCTAATTTGGCAGGTTTCCTCGGGTGCAAGGTGGGGGAATTCCCTTTCAGTTATTTGGGAATTACGGTGGGGGCAAATATGAATCGGATTTGCCACTGGAACCCGGTTATTGAAACTATCCAGTCCCGGTTGGCCCTATGGAAGGCAAAGACGCTGTCTATGGGGGGTCGTTTAACTTTGATTAAATCTGTCCTCGCGAGTCTCCCTATTTATTACTTCTCGTTGTACAAGGCGCCGGTAAATGTTATACATCAGATTGAAAGCATCATGAAAAGATTCTTATGGGCTGGGGGGGCGAGGGTAGCAAGATTCATTGGGTAGCTTGGGATACGGTTACATTGTCGAAGAAAGACGGGGGACTCAGTATATCCAAAGTGTGTGATGTGAACTCCGCTCTTCTCGCAAAATGGGCATGGCGGTTTGTTACAGAAACAAATTCCTTGTGGAGGAAGGTCGTTGAGTTAATTCACTGTGGGCAGGGAGGGTGGTCTTTTTTACCGATAAAAAGATCCTTTACGGGTCCGTGGCAGACCATTGTTAAGAGCCTAGAAAAGATCAAAATTCAAGGAAAAAGTTTACAATTTTTTATGCAGGCTAGCTTGGGAGACGATGAAGATATTAGATTTTGGAAAGATATTTGGTATGGTACGGTTCCTCTTAAAGATCGATGGCCGAAGCTTTTCACTCTGGAAACGAACAAGGATTGCAAGGTTGCTGAGAGACTCTCCTTACAGAACAGGGAAATACGGCTGCAGCCAAGTTGGTCGAAAAGCCCATGTACTGTGGAGGAAATTTCCGAAGGACAGGATGTTATTTACATGCAGACCCGAGTCTCGTTCTCGGCTAATAGGGACAGATGGGCATGGATCGGTAGCAAAGATAATTCCTTTTCATTTGCGCAGCTCAAAGATATGCTTAGAAAAGATAGAGACACTTGAAAAAATCAGTTTATGAAGTGGGAGAATTGGGTTCCGGCTAAAATCAACATGTTCATATGGAGAGCGGAGATGGGTCGTATTCCTACTCGCACCGCCTTGGCAAGAAGACAGGTTCAATTAGATAATATTATATGTGTTCTATGTGATACAGCCGATGAGGACCATAATCATGTTCTCATAGGTTGTGGTTTTGCTTTTGGGGTTTGGGACGCGGTTGGGAAGTGGTGCAAAATAGACCCAATTTTCGCTTTTGAGCTTTCGGATGTTTTGTTGCCGCACAAACAGTTTGACGGTACTAAGTGGGCTAAGAAGATCATTAGAGGCATTGTAATGATCTCGTGTTAGGCCATCTGGAAGGAACGAAATAAAAATATCTTTGAGGGGCACATTCCTAGAGTAGCCGAAGTAGTGGCTTGTGTCAAAGCTGTTTCTTTTCTTTGGTTGAAATGTCGAGCTAGATTTAAATATTTAGTTTGGAAGGATTGGATGGTAAACCCATTGTATATGTTGTAATTGTTTTGGTAGGCGGTCCTTGTTTTGAGGACGCGCCCTTTGTTTTTTAATGAAGTTCACTGTTCAAAAAAAAAATAAGATTATAAGAACATCTTGAGAAGTTTTAAATGTTGTTTAAATTCTAATAAACTTATATTAAAGACTAAACTGAACTAAAATGACAACCAGATTAATTAAAATTAAAAGAATATTGATATATGCATTTAACAGTCAATGTTAAAAAACAGTGGTGGCTTTACAGTACAAAGCAACAAAAGCAACCGTTTTAAGCTCTCAAATTTGAAGGGTTTCAAAAATTAAAAAACTACTTTAGTTTGTATTCTCAATTTTTGTGAATACAGAGAGAAATTATAATTTCATAACTTTTATGTCAACATTATACGTTTTAACGCTCAATTAAATTACATTTTAAATTTTTTTATATATTTACAAAACTTTCAAAGAATGTCTCAATTTCAACGTTCGCTTCACAAAATATGTTGAGCCGGCCCTGTTAAAAAACTATCTAGATTTGAATTCATAAATGAAGTAAATATATTAAAGAGGCGCTACATGATTCGAATGAATATGATCGAAGGACTGTGTTTTCTAAATTTGTTTTTATCTCCTATAAAAAAATAGGAATTAAATGCTCAGATGCGCTATTTTTATTCGAGTAATCGAACGGGTGTGATGAACCAACATCACTTGAGCGCATTTTCTTCATTGCAAGATGCACCAGCCGGGAATCGAACCCGGGTCTGTACCGTGGCAGGGTACTATTCTACCACTAGACCACTGGTGCTTCATGTTTCTTCAAGGAAATAAATAATTCAAGTGACAAGACGTAAATAAAATGCTTCGAATACAACATAACTACTTCTCACAGTTTCCGTCACGTACATCCGCTACTAGTAATTGGTGTCTTGTTAAAAAATGAGTTAATTTTATGGATTCGTATAAATATTAAAGTCAGCTTCGAGTTTTAAAGTAAACTCGCGGAATAAATACTAACTGAAATAATTTTGCTTGAGAGTTAATATGACTCAAGTAACTTGTTTGTTGACTCGAATAAATTAACTTATTATTTGGTGAGTAATTACATATATCGTACTTTATGTTTATATTCTTTTTCAGATCTCGTCCTTTAGCAAAAAAATTATCAGGTATCATCCTTTACATTTACAAATCTTGTACGTTACATCCTTTGTCCCTAACCCAGTTAAACTTTTTCGTTAAGTATAAAGACACATGAGGGTACTTTGATCTTTTTATCCATTTGTATAAAAAAAAACAAAAAAAATTAAAATATAAAACCCAAAAAACCCTCTCTCTCCAACACACTCTCTCTCTCTCTCTCTCTCTCTCTCTCTCTCTCTCTCTCTCTCTCTCTCAAATCTGGTGTCCACCACCGCCAAACACCACCATGATAATCTGTGTGCTAGAAGACGACCTCGAAATCTACGAGAACCATGGCTGCTCCGGCATCGGCGTCGTCTTGCTCGCAATCTACGAGAACCTAGAAGACGACCTCATCAATCTACGAAAACTCCGATCCGTCATCAACAATGGCTGCTCCGGCGTCGGCGGCGGCGGCGACGAACGTCATGCTCGAAATCTACGAGAACCTAGAAGACGGCCTCGAAAACCTAAAAGAGACAGCATCGAACGCTCCTCCGCTGCCGACTCCTTTCCCGCCCGCCGTGATCTTCTCCAGAACTACTTCAAAGCCCTAACCCCCGTCGAATCGAGGTTTCCGTCAGCCGATGGAAGGGAGACGTCAGCCGTCTCACTCGTTTATTGAGGTCGCCGATGCATTTGCCTATTTGAGGGATAAGATGGTGTACCACGGTTGTAACATCCGGCCTCCCGTACCAACAATATTGTCCTCTTTGCCCCATAAAAGCTCACGGATTTGTTTTTGGTTGCCCGGGTGAAAACTTCCCGGGGGGTCACCCATCCCTGGATTACTCCCACCCGAGCACGTTTAACTGTGGAGTTCTCCTCTCATCCACTACATTAAGCCCCAAAACGCGTTGTGGTATTTGAGGCGGGGCATTCCTTATGAAACCAGCATCTCTCCCGTGGACAGAACAGAACAGAACGATATGGGATTTGCCTAAGGTGTTACAAACACCCCCTGGGACTCATCGTCCTCGATGAGGTTTGCCCCACTATTGTAAACAGAACGGGAGTGGCTCTGATACCATTTGTAACATGCGGCCTCTCATACCAACAATATTGTCCTGAAGTTACTAGCTCAAGATAATTTCACCATACGACATGACCAGATAGGTCACTCAGGTAGCATTATGATGATATGAATAATCAAAAGTGCCAACGAGCACTAAAATAATATAAAAGCCTTGTTATTATAACACAAACACCCACGATAATAACACAGACCAGAATAGCATGTGAACCCATTTGATACTTTTTTTCCTCTAAACGACTTGTTTCAACCCAAGCCTATTTTGAATATAACCAGTATTTAAGCTGAACCAAATTGATATTTTTTAAAAGTCTTTTTTTTACCCAAACACATTTTGCCAAGAACCCGTTTTAACCCGGTACCCGACCTTCCTGTTTTGTCATGTTAGTAAATTTAACACAAATCAATGTAACTGGTAGCTCATGATTTATATGATATATAAAATGCAAGATGTCAAACTGCAAGAAGAAACTGAGATCATTGATTGACTGATCTTAACTTCACCTTTGGTAACTTTGAAATCAAACAACAAGAAGTGTATTATAAACATTTCTAAGCATTTAAGTCATTCTCATATGCAACCATTTATCCTAACAATAGCTTAGAATCCACGTGTTGGTCATAAATCATTTAAAAAACATTTTTTGTTACAATAACTTCACTAAACCATTTTAACAGTTGATAATAATTTCCAATTTTAAAGTTTTTTACACATAATTAATGCATTATATATGATTACAGAAACTATATTATTAACATAATGACGAAAATTATAGCATAATATCATCCCAAAACATCATGATTTGAGATTACTGTAGCTAATAAACTTAAAGATTCAGTATGATAGCCTAAACAACTCTATAACAGATTCAAGTGTCACAAACATAATTGGCATGATCATAAAATTACCAAATATCATCAATTCTAAGGAGTATTTAACATCTGACTTTATATAAGTTTTACTACTATAGGATAACCTAACAAAGTCTATAACAGCTTAAATTTAAAAAAATTGACATCATGATAACTTGCAGATTAAGAAATTGTCAAATGCTCCAATTTAAGTACGAAACAAAAAATATGCAGAACAATGAAATACCAAACGGAATTGGAAACAAAATCAGACATCTGATTTCATGCGAGCGCATGCAGATTCAATATAGATTTCGAAGATTGACATTTTGAAACATACCTGCTCAAAGCTCTACAGGTATTCCATCTATGCAACCAATTTCTTGGTCACCAAAACAACATGAATTTGAGCACAGGTTAGGGAGACTTGGGCATGAAATCATCAACTCTGACTACTTTTATGGTAAGAAAGCATCATGACTTGAGATTAATGTTGCTAATAATTGAACAAATTCATAACAATAACCACACAAACTATATTGCCCTTTGATTCAAACTATAATTTAACATGTTTTCCACATAATCAAATCCCAAAATCCATACAAATTAAGTAGAAAAGCAAGACATTTGAATTCTGTATTCAAAAAATGGGTCAAATTATGTAATCTTAATATCTGTTGAAACACATTTTGTCCAACTTTTAAGTATTTTACACATAATTAATGCATGATTACAGAAACTAAATTATTAACATAACAGTCTAATGATCAAATTAAACCATAGCATAATATCATCTATGCTAGGTCACCAAAACACCTTGATTTTGAGATTAATAAATTTACAAGATTCTTTATGACAGCCAAAAAAACTCTATAACAGCTTAAAGTTCTACAAAATTAATGATCATAATTTACCAAATATCATCAATTCTAAGTAGGATCTGAGTGCATTACCTTAACATGTGAGTTTGAGCACAAGTTAGAGAGACTTGGGCATGAAAACCTCACCAATTTTTGCTACTTTTAGGGTTTCTGATAACAGTATCGAGGAAAAATTAGGGTTTATGCGAAGACGATGAAAACGAATATAAAAAAAATTTGGACCATTTCTCGATTTGTGCGTGTCATCCTTGCGCAGGGGCCATGCTAATCTTCTCTGTATCGTTCCAATTTTATCGGATGTCCCCGAAGGGACGATGATAGACATCAAGTTCCGTTATTTCAAGCAGCTGTAAGTTCATCTTCTTGTCGATGTGGGACGAACTGCAAACAACAGATATTGAATCGAACTGCATGTATGGGGAAAATGGTTCAATGCTCAAACAAATATCTATAAATTAGGATTACCGATTGACGATGGATAAAGGAGATGGAGTGTACGTTTTTGAGAGAAGGGTGAGAATGATGAAACAATTATAATTATCTCAAGTTGATTATTCATCTTTAGTCAACATTGTTATAATTTTTTTTTTAAATATTAACTAGTATAATTAGTGTAAAGTAAATTCACATCATTAAAGTTACAAACTCTATTTTTTCATTTCAAAAGTTAAACAGGAAGTCCGTAATTTTCCAGATTGTAACACCATCGTTTAATTATTGTCGTCATGTACAACGTCATGTGAGCAGAATGATTATTTCATTAATAAATTGTCTAGTTTATATAAAAAACAAAAACCAACCCTTCAAATATATAAAATGAAAAATACCCCTCATTTAACGTTAAAAAATGGATGGGGTTAACCTATTTGGATAAAAATGGCAAGTTTTGGAAAGCATAAGGATGCGCAGGAAAAAAAATAAACCTTTTGGACAAAAGTGACCAAACCAGAAGGACGAAAATAGTCGTTTACTCTAAAGCAAATGAATAAACTGATATAATTTCAATAATAATAAAAGATACTTACACTGATTCAAATCTCCCTAGTTCTAGATGACGGCTCTTACGAATTATTAAATAGACTTCAGTATAGAAAACATAAGTAATTAGCTTAGATGATCTCGTACAACTCTCAGGGTGAAAAGACACTTGGTTGTGGTTGGGAGATAGCTCAGGAAAGTTCTCAGTTTGATTGGTCAAAAAACTTATCTTCATGAGTCTATGCCAGCAATATGTTTGTTATGAAATGAAACAAATGGGCTCCTCCATATACGTTTGGAGGGTGGAGATGGAACGTCTACCGACTTTAACTTCTCTACACAAAAGGAATATTCACTTTGAATCCCAATTGTGTCGGCTTTGCGGTGATGCGGAAGAGACTGCCAACCACTTATTTATTTCGTGCAACTTTGCATGTGTAATTTGGAAAATGATAAATAGTTGGTGCAAAACCCTCCAAATCATTAGCTTAGATGATCTCGTGCACTAATTACCCCCACTCATTATTATCATTCTCCTTTTTCTGTTTCTCTGTCATGTAGAAAACACAAGTCTAGTCATCAATATATAACAACTTTCTTTATTTATACACATGGAAAAAGTACCAAGTCTATAAACATAATCACAATCCACACTTAAAAACTAAAACTTTAGTTGGTTAAACGTCTATCTTTCATTAGGGTTCATATCATCGATTTAAGTATTGAACGACTACCCCGTAATTAAATTGAAAGAAATCGAAGTTGAGGAGAAATAATTTTTTAGAATAATCGAAGTTAATATAAATTTTAGAAGTTGCTTTGGCCTGTTACCCAACCTGTCATTTTGCCACCATAATATGAACTGTGGTTGTAATCTCCTAAATGGGCCAAAACCCAAGGATTTAGCCCAAGCCCAACAGGCCCATATAGCAGGCCCATTAGGGTTAGGCATTCCCCTCCTCTATAAATAGAGGGGTCATCTCCAAGAAATGGCAGGTTACTCTCTCTCTCTAGCTCACACTCTCTTTACACACACTATTATGAGGCCCTGACTGACTTGAGCGTCGGAGTGCCCTCGGAGCTACGGCTCCCAGGCCCTCTAACGAGCGTTTTCCGGTGACTGCAGATCTGAGAGGAATCACCCGACTCTACTGATGACGCGAGATGTGGCTGTCTTCTCCTTCCCGTTGAGGCATCTTCCCCTAAAGCCACCATGGCCGGAATTTGCTTCTTCAATGGCGCCATCCGTGGGACTCGAACCCAAGACCTAAAGTCTTTGCCCCTAACGGCAAAGCCCACGACATTACACGCCGCCTGAGACACAGGCGCGCGCATAAGACCTAAAGTCTTTGCCCCTAACGGCAAAGACCATGGCATTACACGCCACCTAAAATAATGGCGCGCGCATAAAGTCTTTGCTCCTAACGGCAAAGCCCACGGCAATACACGCCACCTGAAATAATGGCGCGCGCATAAGACCTAAAGTCTTTGCCCTTAACGACAAATCCCACGACAATACACGCCGCCTGAGAAACATGGCGCACGATGCTTAAAGAACTAGTCCCTAACAACAGGTCCAAGGTTTTTGTACACTACCTGAGATACCGGCGCGCATAGCTTAAAAACTCGTCCTAACACCAAGATTATTGTTCCTGAGCATCTCCTCGAGACAAACAACCTTATCCGCTTCCGGTTTTAAATGACATAAAGCGGCTCGCGGGTAATGTGTATGGACCATTTTACGTTCTTATTGCAGGTCAGCCGAAAAAAGATCTGAAGTGATGGTATATCATGGACGTTCCCTCTTTGCGCATCAAATGATCCTTATTCAAGGACGACTGTTCGGTACAACTCTTATTTATATATCATCATCATGTTTATTATGTAATGCTTAACAAATCATATTCAATATATGGGTTGGCCACCTCACTACCATCAACTAGATGCGCGCATTATCTCCATATGGCTACAAGTCCCACCTACATTTTCCCGCGTGCAGTGATCCTATAGGTCCACTAGTGACAAGAAAATCACAAATCATCAAGCTCAAGTCAAGAATCTGGACCGCGCATCCTATATAAGCAAACAACACTTGTTAACATGATGAAGTGTTTGTCTGGACCACACATCCGCGCTTACAACACTCGTAACCAGTAAGCAATTGGACAAGAGACAAGCAACTGTTTAGGACGAGCAACCGACGGGTTTGACGAACGCTATTCGGACGTCTAGTTCACACCTAATGTTTTGAATAACGCCATCAACTTGTCCTAATGTCTAAATCGAAATATCCCTTTATGACTAACATTTGTATTTTTACAACTTTGCTTTAAATAACATTTTTTTCAGGATTACAACTTAAGGGTCACGAATGATACGAGTCTAGCACAATGTGTTTAGCACCACATCATACTAGACTGGGGAACTTTTGGATGTAATCTCCTAAATGGGTCAAAACCCAAGGATTTAGCCCAAGCCCAACATGCCCATGTAGCAGGCCTATTAGGGTTAGGCTTTCCCTCCTCTATAAATAGAGGGGTCATCTCCAACAAATGGCAGGTTACTCTCTCTCTCTCTAGCTCATACTTTCTTTACACACACTATTATGAGTCCCCGACTGACTTGAGCGTCGAAGTGCCCTCGGAGCTACGGCTCCCGGGCCCTCTACGAGCGTTTTTCGGTGACTGCAGATCTGAGAGGAATCACCCGACTCTATTGATGACGCGAGATGTGGCTGTCTTCTCCTTCCCGTTGAGGCATCTTTCCCTAAAGCCACCATGGACGGAATTTGCTTCTTCATGAACCAAGTAGAAGTCTTCGTCCTAGAACCAAGTCGGCTTGACAACCTCTTGTTAAGCAAAATAACCAACAATTCCATAAATACGATTATATTCTCAGCACATGAGTTAATCTATAATGACTCCATAAAAAAGAAACCCCCCAGAATAAAGAATTCATAAAGCATGAAGAAATATGAAATTGAACTACAGCAAACAATAAGGTCAATTGAACTACTCTTGAGAGTTGAGGCCATGACTCGTGTCATAGTGAATGTGAGATAAAGTTATCAAAACCACCTAGCATACAAAAGCTTGCAATCTGACATGAATATTCAATGTAACTTGTAGTATAAGTAAATAAGGTCAATGATTTAAGGGTGTTCAGTCTGGAACTCAACCGGTTCACCATAACAAGAAGACAGTCAACCAAAAATAAATAAAAAGTGTCTAGCAACAAAAATGTCAAAGGTTTCTTGGTCGTTTCAACTGTCTACCATCGTACCATTTCTAGATTTGCATATGTCAAAACTAGCTGTGTTCCAAAATTAAAAGATCATATCTAACCATCCATGACCACCGTCGATATTAGGATATTACTAATTTACTATTAGGAATTTACTAATTTACTATCAAAGTCATCATGATATTTATAGGTAACAAAAGTGGGTAATAAAACATGCTCGAACCACCAACCAGCATCCCTGCATTCAAGCCATCAATTGCCGCTGCTGCCACACCACCACTGCCTGCATCATGCAAGTTTCAGTTGAACTTACTATATACTTGTTTCCTGTTTCAGTTTTAAAAAAGTAAATGATTGATTTAGTTTCTTGTTTCAGTTTTTAAAAGGTAAATGATTGATTTTGTTTCTTGTTTCTTAGTGTTAAATCCTAAATTCTTAATCCTCATTAGGTAATTCCTAGAATTGAAAAAACCCTGAATTTGATTGTAAGTTATTTGTTTAGTTCAGAAATTGTTGAAGTAAGTTGCGTAAAAATATCAACTACATTTAATTTTATGGTTTGCTGGTTTCCTAGAGGGTAGCAAGCGAATCCACACAGTCAGAGGCCGACAGTTCTAAACCGATTGTTGAAAATTGTACATTTTCTGGTCCATGCTTTTCAATGGCCTGGAACCAGCCTCAACTAGCCTTAAACCAGTCTAAAACCCCTAAAAGTGTCGTGTTTATACAACGTGCCTTGTTTAAAAAAGTCCTTTCTTTTTAAGCGTCTGGCGCTTAGACCCAAGGCTCACCCTTTGTGCATTGAGTACGCCTTGAGCCTTTGACTACCTAGTTCTAATCATATTTAAAAATATAATGATCTATACAACTTTAAAAAAAATAGACAAAAAGAGTATTGAAGGATCAACACACTACATGTTTTGCCCAAAACCTTACCCGAACCTTTTTGAGCCATTGCTTAACTCACCGGTTTAGAAATTACATGTTTTCTCATATAATCAAATCCCATCATCTTGAAGCTACAATGGGGGTTGAATATGAAATGAAATTGACAAGAATTACAAGTAACAATTACTCAAAAATCAATACAAGTAAAGGGCTTGCATTGGCAAGAATTTGAGTAGATATGTTAAAACAAATGGGTAAAATTCTGTAATCTTAATATGACCTACAAACACATTTTGTCCAATTTTTAAGTTTTTTTACACAACTTATGCATTGTATATGATTAAAAAAAACTAAATTAGTAATGTACTAATCTAATGATCAAAAGCATAGCATAATAATATAATATCATCTGTGCTACTAATTTCTTGGTCACCAAAACATCATGAATTTGAGCACAAGTTAGAGAGATTTGAGCAGAAAATCATCAATTCTACTACTTTATGGTAAAGGAAGCATCATGATTTGAGATTAATGTTACTAATAATTGAATAAAATTCATAACGATAACTAAACAAACTCCATAACAGCTTAAATTTCATATCATTATAACTTGCAGCAAATGCCCTAATTTGAGTTATAAAAAAAAGCAGAAAAATGAAGTGAGAAACAAAATTAGGGTTGCTGAGAAGAAAATCAAACAAAATTAGGGTTTCTGCGAAGACGGGCAATAGAAAATCAAACAAAAATGGCACGATGATGACAGTATCGATGAAAAATTAGGGTTTCTGCGAAGAAAATTGGGGGAAAAAAAATTTGGACCATTTCTCGATTTGTGCGTGTCATCCTTGCGCAGGGGCCATGCTAATCTTCTCTGTATCGTTCCAATTTTATCAGATGTCCCCGAAGGGACGATGACAGGCATCAAGTTCCGCTATTTCAAGCAGCTGTAAGTTCATCTTCTTGTCGATGTGGGACGAATTGAATCGAACTGCAAACAACAGATATTTAATCAAACTGTATGTATGTATCGGGAAAATTATGCTTCAATGTTCAACCAAATACCTGCAACTTGGATTACCGATATGTATTTGAGAGAAAGGGGAAGAACGATCGATGATGAAACCCACTTATATTAATTAGTTCTAGAGATGATCTTTGGATAGTTATATATTTGAATTATAGTTTATTATTAACTTAATAATTTTTTTTTTCTGTTTATGATGTTTTGAATCTATATATATACCTTACTAACTAGTTAATATTTAATTTATTTAACTTGTATTTAACTTGTGTAGTATTATATAGAAATATATTATTTTTTATACTAAAATCAAAGACTCGTAACTTTTTCTTGCTCAAATCTCATTTCCTTCTCCTTTTTAGGGTGTTTAATATGCGGTTACAAACCAATTAAATCGAAAATCAAACTTAACCAAAGATGATTAAAAAAACGAGTTAAATATTTAATTTTTGGTTCGGTTTTCAACCGCACCTAATTAGTTATTAAGTTTTGGGATTTGTTTTTAACCTAACCGAATTAGGTATTCGATTTTCAGTTCAGGTTTAAGAAATTCAGTTATGTTAAACCGACAAAACTCGATTCATACATATTGGGTTTTGGATTTTCCTATTTGTACACTAGCTCGTTACAAAACCATGAAAGCCTAAATGAGGGACCAGAAGAACCTGAAACATGAGCTGATAACCCTTGGATATAGTTTTCCTAAGATTCTATTTTTTTTATGTAACCGAAACCGAACTAAATTCAAATTCAATTTTTGGTTCTGTTTTGACAGTTTGAATTCGGCTTGTTTCGATTTTTGGTTCAACCAAAAAAATAATCAAAACTGAGGAGATCAAAGAACCATAAACCTAAACCGATGAACACCCCTACTTTTTCGACCGTAACTTTCCTCACCCACATTCTCTCTCACCATTTCTTATATCTACACACCAACAACTTGAATTACCCGATACCACCACCTACATTGTGTTCCTTTCAGGTTTCTATTAGGCCCTAATCTGATCCTTGCCGAAGACAAGGCGTGTCACCACTGGTTTTCTGGCTCCGCCTCTGTTGCTACCTCTTTATATATGTCGAACTAAAAACAAGTATAAAATTTTCATGTTTTACATGACACACTTATAAGGTTGAGGTGAACTCAAACATTCTATTTGAACATTATATATGTAAGCCTGTAACAAAGAAAAATATCATGAAAATATATCTAGTTGGTTGTTTTCATAAATATATACTTTTCAACCTAATTCAATAACTAAACTTTTTTGACGTGATCAAAATGTTTTAATTTAATTTATTTTATGATTCGTATATTTTATTATCATTTTTATATTAATAAATGCTATAATAATTATTATTAATATGCTGAACAATAAAGTGTTTTCATAAAGCGTTATCACATGATTACATATTTACATGTCCTTTTGGGATACATCATACATAAACATGCCTATAATCATGTTTGGGTTCAATCAAATGGGAATATTCGTTTTTTTTTGTGACAAATCAAAGTTTTTATTAATTATTCATAAAAAAAAAGTTAAAAAGACAGTTCCATTTGTGCAAAAACAGAGATAAGGATTCCATCGGTCAAGTTTGATGAATACCTCCTCAAAATCCAGCAATGGCAACTTCAGTTACATTGCATTTATTTGATGGTCTAGTTCAATATAAAAAGAGGAGAATCAACCAATATACAATTCAACAAAATAAAAACGCTAACCGTCATTAATGCTGTGAATTTCTAATATAAAATGAATCTAAAACGAAATTTGTGAGTTTGAATTTAGTCTAAACAGGTTTGAGTCTAACCCGTGCACATGATTAGTAAAACAGACCGCGTTTGTGTGAACCTGGTAGATTCATGGGTTTACTCGTTTAACCCAATATTTTACAAATTTTTTAAAAATTATGTTTTATGTTATGATGGGCATTTTATATCAAAATTTAAAAGACAAAGAAAAACATCATCAAGTTTCATAGTTTAAAAGTAATCATTTCATGTACGTTTGTATTTTTTTTAATGTTGTAGATTTGTAATTTTATACTATTAACATGCAAAAAGTAAAATAAATAAATAAACACAAATTTCATGTTAAACGGATCGTGTATGTGTCAATAGAGATAACAATGAGACGGGTTGGGACGGGTATACCGTATGGGTAATCCCAGTCCCATACTCAATTGTAAAACCGTGTCCCATACCCAACCCAATATCAATCGGGTATTTGTCGGATAATTATACATCAGGTATTGGGTATGCCTGCGGGTATTGGGTATACTCGTTAGTTTGTTAAAAAATACTCGTTGAGATTTCCAAGTATATTTCTTTTCCTTACCATTCTAATTTTTATATAATTTTATGTTTATAACATCTACTTCAAGTTAAAATATAAAAAAATATATACATATAAACATCACCATAAAAATGTTTGAAGTATCTAAAATATATAAATTTTATAAAAATATAAATCTTAAAAGATAAGTTCATATTTTATAGCATACAAAATATAAAAAATATTATTAAATACATATTCTAATATAAAAGTTAAAAAAAAAAACAAAAGGTAAAGACTGTCGGAGACACAAAATTACTATTCATAACTTAGAGCCACTCGCAACATGGTATCTATCGTTTAATAAAAGTTACACTTTTGAGCCTTAGAAGTTATAGTTAGACATCCTCACCTTTAATGCAAGTTACACTTTGACCCCTTAAAATTTATGATTATATCTTAGATTTTTCAATTTGTTTTTTTACACACTCATAATTTTTTTGTTTTTTTCTTTGTAACTTTTAAAATTTAATGTTTTATAAAGTTTCGAATATACCTTTATGACGTACTTATTTTTATCTACATTTTGGTGTAAATTTTATTTAAAACGGCGTTCCATGTCATAATGTACAAGTCATTGAAACACAAACGTACAATCCATCAAAACTGCTTCATGGTTTCGATTTTTTACAGTTTCTTTTTTTTCCTCTTACAACTTTTAAAATATGACGTTTTTTAAAATCCAAATTCTTCGTTGCGACGTGCTTATTTTTGTCAACATTTCGACGTGAATTTTTATCGGTTTCATTTTTTTCCGTTGTGACGTGCTTATGACGTGAATTTTTTTACGGTTTCATTTTTTATATAACGTCCCTAATATTATCAACATTCCCACACAGCGTGCGTGTTTGCGACAGTATCGTTTTTTATATAAAAGTTTCAGCTGTTATTAATGCCCTTGTTGTTGAGTCGTGCTTATCATTGTCAACATTTAGACATTGACTTTTTTAGTCAAAATACCTACTTTTTTGGTCACCAAACTTCTTGATTCAAGATTATTGTGGCTATTTTTTTTTAACATCAGTTTTTTCACCTTAATACCATCTAACATTGTACTTGCAATGATTGAACTCCACCACTTTTGTGATGGGCAATCATCATACAAACCTAAATACCATCTAACATTGTACTTGCAATGATTGAACCCCACCACTTTTGTGATGGACAAGCATCATACAACTAGACCACGGGTTATTAAGGCTAATATATTAACCAAATTCATTATGATACCCAATTTTATGAGATGTACTCGAAGGGACAATCCACTTTGCTCAGCTCCACATATAAATCATCCGGAAGTTCATCTTCTGGTCTATGTGGGACAAACTGATTTCACAACATATCGTTTGAAGAAACAAAGTATCGTTATAGAACTTAAGACAATAACATGCTTCTCTGAGAAGGGAAATCCAAGTGTGAGTAAGCTCCGATTAGTAGCGAATAACCTGCAAGACCGAATTTCGATTAGAATCCGACCAATGCTTATATGATGACATCATTTATTGGGAGTAAAGTTTCATTTATCACCTCGCCAAAAAGCGGTGTTTGAATGTCTCCGGGCTCCTCGGGCTCAAGATTTTCTAACAGTTATCCCCATTGAAGGACTAGGCCAGCATATGTCGGCTGTGGAGTACCGGGCTATCCTCAAGTATCGGCTAATGATCCCCTTGTTTCCGACTGATGAGCCCTGCCCAATTTGTCGCAAGGCTTGTTTGGATTCTTTTGGCGAGCATGCGGTCCATTGCAAAGAGTTACTCGGGTTTAAATACAGACATGATTTGGTTAGGGATGTTCTTTGTGATGTTCTCAAACGGGCAGGAATTTCTGCTAAAAAAGAGGCTCCCGTGAACTTTCTGACAGATCCGCTTGAAGGGAGGTCTACTCTACGGCCGGCTGATATTCTTGTGTTTGGTTGGGCAGGGGGGAAACACGCTTGTGTGGACCTTACAGGAGTGTCCCTTCTTGTAGGGCTTAGGGACAATGGGGTTGTGGCAGGTCATGTTGCTTTAAAGGCGGAATCAAGCAAAGTTGTTAAACACGAGAAAGCTTGTTTAGAGAACCAACACGTGTTTATCCCTTTTACTTTTGATACTTTTGGGTTCTTAGCACCGGAGGCAGTGAAATTCCTAAACAGGGTTCAACGAGTCGTGCATAATAATATTTCGGCCCCTAAGACCCAAAACTTTGTTTTTAGTAGGATCAGTTTTGCTATTCAAAAGGGGGTTGCAGCGCAACTTGTTGCCCGTTTACCGGCCACTTTATTGTAATTGTCCTATTTTAATTAAAATCTATACTCAGCTACGTAAAAAAAATAAAATATATATATATATATATAAGCATGACCCTACACGTTCATCCCTTATTAGATGCCACCTTTTAGGTCATAACCCAATTATTTTAGGGTTTTCACGCTTCCCATTGGTTAGCCCTTTTCACATGGATCAATATGCTATCATATGTATCACATAATTTTGCCGATTAGGCACCTACATTATGATTCAATATTGCCACATGGACATATAGGACCCCATCTATTTGGGGTTAAGTATCCGGTTCATATTTTTTCATTTTTCGGTATTACACCTCTTCATCGTTAATGAAACTAATTCACCAATTTAATTCTTTCGTAATTTTATTTTGCCTTCAGACTGAAACGATATCATATGCATTCATGATTGAAAACGAGTTGATTCATAGACAGCATCGGTCACCACCCCCAATACCTATGACCATGTGATTTAAACGAAGACTTTTTGAGTCGATGCATTTAAATAATTAAATATGATAACATTATTTGTGGATGTATAGCTACATAAAAATAATCATTATATGGTTCGGTAACGGGACACACTATTTATGGTTGTCATTACGTCACGTGTCATCATTTATCCATTTTCATTTTAATGTTATGAGTGCATATTGATATATCTATATATGTTTTATTAAATTTTGATGTAGATAGCAATATATTTTCAAGATACACAAGTCCCTCTTTCACTCTTCCTCGGTCACTCGGGTAATTTTATGGATTTCAATAGTCCTTTTGTCATAACATATTTCATAAATCTTAAAATAAAATATAGTCCCTGTGGGTTAGTAATTTTTGTTAGTTTTCATCCAAAAATTTATTTTTCTCTTGTGTATCCTCGTGGTTTACAAAGTTTTTTATTTTCATCAATCAGTTAACTCTATCAATATTTTAACGTTAAATTAGGGGCAATTATATATTTTTGTATATTTATTTATTTTATCAATTTTTAACCCTTAGTTATTCCCCCAATCCCACTTTTAAATCGTAAAAACTCTAATTCATCAATTACAATCATCATCGAGTCTGAGTTACACCGCGAAAGAAATTGAAATTGCGATCGTAATTGATGAATAATGGTTTAAACATGGAATTGGGGGTGGGGGGAATAATTAAGGGTTTAAGAAATTGATAAAATAAATAAATATATAAAAAGACATAATTACCCTTCATTTAACGTTAAAATGTGGATGGAGTTAACTGATTTGATGAAAATGATAAATTTTATAAACCATGAGAATACATAGAAGAAAAATAATTTTTTTAAATGAAACTGATAAAAATAAATAAACCATATAAACAAAAATAACAGTTACTCTATAAAATATCTAAAACATACTTTAAATATGAAAAGGGTTTTCAAGTAAATCTTGGAAAGATGTCAACCTAAAAAATCAATCTAATTCATTTAAAATTTAACATATTCATTCTACTCATAATTAATTTTTTATTTTGCTTGTAGGGTTGATTTTAGGTTCACAAACAATATATTTATATACTATACATTAAAATTTTGGAGGCCTTATTTTTGGGGTCTTATGTTGTTCAGGGACCCCGGACCCGCACAAGTTGATATCGAGCTACCTTTGCTCCGATTTAAGATGTGAATACAAAATGTATTTATTGTGTTTTACGCGTTTTGTTGCTCATCTTGCGTAGTAAATCTAAGACATGGTTAGAGACGGGTTATAATCAACCCTAGATTGTGTTTGGTATGTAAAAATGAAAGACAAGATAGAATGGATCATTCTGATTAAATGAAAAAAAAAAAACATGCCTGTTAATCACGTTGGAACGAAATGGTGTGTTTCATAAGAATTTTGATTACTTATTTTTTAAGAAATTTCATTATTAATTAAATATATACGCAACTGGATGATTGAATCGATCAGAAGCGAAGCTGGACGTTGGAATCGATCGGAAGCGGGAATAAGAAGGTTAGGGTTAGGATCGATGGAATAAGAATACTCGTATTTCTTGTAAGGTTGAAAGAGTAATTTTATAAAAGAGGGGGATATATGTAATTTAAGTTTTGGGTTAAGTATATATGTAATTAAGGTTGAAAATAGAGGGATATATGTAATTCTAAAAAAATAAAAATAAAAAATGATCACTAAATGTACAAATGACAAAATTATGGAATCTTGACTTTCCTGCTTATGTGTGGATCAAACCTAGGCCTCGAAACTGGGCGGGTCGGGCGGGTTCGGGTCAGAACGGGTCGGGTTAATGCGGGTTAGGAGCAATAAGACTTCGGGTCAAGACGAGTTTGGAGCAAAATAAGTCCGAGTCAAAACGGGTCATTTAAAAAATAATATATCATTTTGGTTTCGGTCAAAATGGGTTCGGCCAATATGGTTGGAGGTGGTGGTGGCGGGGCGGTGTGTGTGTGTGGGGGGGGGGGAGGGAGACGGCGGTGACGGGTGGTAGCGGTGGGACGCGGTAGTGGCGGGCGGTGGGCGCGGTAGTAGTGATAGTGGGGGTGAGGTGACAAAGTTGGGGGAACCCATATGCACTATTTTTAATTTAACAAAATTTTATAATATTTGATCATTTTGACCCGTTGACTAATTTAAGATGACCCAAATTAGCCAGTTAAATATTTGATGTGACCCAGATTGATTTAATCCTAAAGTCAAAATGGTTACTTTTTTTTTGAACACATGTGATGAATCAAGAACTCTCTTCGTAAATTACACGTAAAAACAAGTATACTAGATAAAATTCTTCAAGATCACTTCATCGTTCGGGATATATAGGAGCTTGAGGAGGCTCCTCAAAGGTTTGGATCATCCCTTGAATCAAAATTCTAATTTGTACTTATGAATATATAAATTATCAAGTAGTAAGTGAATCGTCTTTCTTTGAAAGTTTTTGTTTATGGTACAATGTGACAATTTAAAACAAACTAATAAGAGTGGGACCCGATACATGGCAACGATTATTGGTATCATAACTAATACCATCGTTTATGAAACTTGTTGATATTCAAAATCAATCTAAATAAAGAAATGCGACAATGTGATCAATACTATAGTTTGTTAGAGTATTTTGGTTTGTGAAGCAACGTTTACGCCTACATACCTTTTCATTTTTGTGACACGAGTTTTTTTCATTTTGAGCAATTTACAGGTTTCGTGTGTTTCATTCCTATTCGGTTATCTGCTTCAAAATAATGTTAATATTCTATTAAAAAATCAAACGCCACATAATCAAAACTTTTAATTTGGAGTTACAATATAAAACCTCTTTACATTCGTTTAAACTACCCTACTGGTAAAAATTTAACTGTGACGTTTGATGATGCTATTAATAGAAAATTTGGTTGTTCAGAAGGTTAGTTAACCTCTAGAAAATTTGGTTGTTCCATCCATAAACACCATTTAATTAAAGGATTTGGTTAATGGTTAAACATAAAGACATTAATGAGGCAAGTTTTTGTAGGGGTTCCCTTCACCTCACGTAGTACAGGGTGGCTATGCTCACATAGTGTTAAAAGATTGTACGTCCCCATGGGTCATATATTGGTAGCTGTATTTTTAATTCTGATATCAATTCGGGGATCATACGTCAATATTTGTTTCCAATGTGATAATATATATTCTTTTAATAATAATTCTTACACAACTTTTTTGTGGTTGATAATATTTTCAATTCCTAGTATTTATTCTTCTTTTCTAAATTGAATTTTAATAATTCGAATATCACATATTGTCGATAATAATCCATACTATTAATTTGGCTGGTGACAGTCATAACTTTGACATTTGTTATCAATAGCAGTCTCAGTAACATAATTATCAAAAATTTATGCTCCGTTTACACGGGCTTTCTACACAATTTCGCTTGTACATTTCTACATTCCGCTTAAATTAATCATTTTGAGCCAAAACAAGTGTAAATTGAGCATAAATTTACGATGATTATGTTACCAGGGCTGATATTGGCAACAAAAGTGAAAGTTAGGATTGTCACCGGTTAAATTGATATTATGGATTATTATCGGCCAATAGGTCATAGTTTGAATTATTATAATTAAATTTGCCATTTTTTATAATAAAAGTATAATGGAGACCTTTAAAAAGGTAGATTTGCATCCGAACTCGAGCACAAGATTAAAAATATTCGAGAGGAAAAATAATATTACTTAAAAAAACGTTATATCTGGCCATCGTATTACAAAACGAGACATCTACATTAAATCTTGAAATTAAAAACTAATAAATTAAAAGTCAATTAGTAAAAGTGAAAAAAAATTAGTAAAAGATATTTATAGTCGACATTGAGGCTCCAAATAAAAGAATTTAGCCATTTAGGTTTCGAGAATCGGGCAAACCACATGTGGCCCTTTGTCCAAATGTTCTGCCCCTTAAAACTTTTTCGTCCATATTTAACGTCTATTTTTGGTTGGACCACTGAGATCTTTTTCCTTCATCCAATTTGCTCATATATGTGTGTGCTTTAGTAACCTTTTAATTACTAGCATCTAATTAGGCTAGTGAAAGACTTACCAACTTACATTAATTAGAGTTTAAAACCCATACTTTTAAACTCATTGTAGCTCATTATAGGATGTCAACTGCCATTGTCAGATAGCCTAGGTTGTCATGTCATAATCCATCTTAACTCACCATGAAACACGTACTAAAATGAGTAATACCATATTAAACACCATTTAATCTTTCTAAAAACACTTTATTAAATGATTTACGTTTAAATAATCACATCCACTGAACATACCATATTAATATACTACATACACACACACACACACCACTTGCTTACTCACACCACATCACACACACACCCACACCCACACTGTTCATTAACTCACAATGTCTTTAACTTACACTTCATAGAACCAAATGTTAGCTAACACACGAGTATTAGATATAGTTGGGCCCACACACGTTATCAACGTGAGACTTACACTGATTTGCCATCTGTCACACCCCAACCGACGGCGGATTATACGTCGGGGCGGACGCGGTTGTTCAATAGCACAAGGTTAACTATTAAAGTTTCGATATTTCATTAATGAATAATTTAAGATTCAATACAAGGAAGAATAATTTAAGATTCAATACAAGGAAGAATAATACGAATACAACATTTAATTTAAGTAGTCTAGGTCCAAAGCATCCTATGTGATCACGAATAAGTCTCATGATGTAAAACCTGAAACATGTGAAAGAATCTGTCAACTACAAAATAGTTGGTGAGATACAAAGGTTTTGACACAGTTTAACAAGTACTTGGAAAGAATTACAATTCACTATGATATATGCATTCTATAATGTAAGTATGAGAACAAGTATCTTAAACATTGTGCACTTCAACCCTCCAACCAAGTTTAGGCATAACCCGCAGGTTACCCTTATAAGTCTCAAGTTTAAAGTTTAATTCAGTAACAATCACCAAGGGCTCCCCCCCGAAGGGGTCAATCAATCAAGGTGGATTGGTCAAATTCAATAGATCTATCATTGTTACCATAGGTTTGATCAAAGCTAATGAATGTGCTAGTTTTAAGTTTAATCTAAGCATACAAGTCTCAAGTTTAACATAAGAATAAGCATCTAGTCATAGTTGTACAAGAATTGTATAAGTTTAAAGTTTTGAACATGTTTCACCCCAAAAGAATAGAAATGAAAAAGGGGCTAAGTATACTCACTTGGATTGATGAAGAGTATCCGACACGGATAGGTATTTGCAAGACTTTGAGGGAGAATATCCTCACAATAAGCCTAAGAATGCAAGTCTAAAAGTTTAAAGTATGACCCTATAAGGCTATGACAAAGATCTAGGATTTCAAGATGGACTAGGGTTCCAAATGGGCGATGGGTTGGTTGTGTTTATGAAGTTTAAATTAAGTTTAAAATAAAAGCTTTGAATGTAAGACTTGGATATCAATGTCTTAATAAGTTTGTAGTTTAGAATAATCGATTAAGATAATTATTTAAAGTATGGATAATTGTTAAAGATTACTAATAATTATCATAAGGATAAATAATAAGTATTTTAGAGAATAAATAGCCTTTAAGGATTTATAATAACATTTAAAGGATAAATAAAAGATTAATAGAAATTATTTAAAGAGTGAATAACTATTAAGGATAAATAATTATCTAAAAGGATAATTATTTTATTTATAAATCATTTAAGATTTATTAATGTACTCAAGTGTTAAGTATCTATTTTATAATTTGGCTTGTAAATAAATAATGTTTTCAAGTTTAAATAATTGTCAAGTTTCCATAAGTTTTAAAAATAGAATTTCTTATAAAGTTTATGTCTTTAAATTATAAGTTTATAACTTATAAAGTTTCATAGGTATGAAAATAAAGTTTGCGAGTTTGTAACGTTCAAAGTTTTTGTTTCGGATTTATAGGGTTTATAAACATTCTACAAATAAAGTATATTTACTTTGTCTTAAAATAAATAAATGCGCAAAGTTTATATAGAATATGGACTTTTATAGAAGGTACAAGTTTTCAATTTCCATAAAATATTTCCTATTCAAAATATAAATTTTTATAAGATTTAAAGGTGTTTTTATAGTTTTTAAATATTTACAATTATTTTTAAAGAATTAGTTTTTATAAATTTTAACTAAGTTTAATTTAGTTAAAATAGTTTCAGAATACAAAAGTGTAGATAAAAGCCATTTCTGGGTTTATATGAATTTAACAGATTTTATAAAATTTTTTGAAATTTTAATTCTGATAAAATGGGCACAAAAAAAAAATGAAACAGAATAAAACGGGCCGCCCGGATCGAACTCGGGTCTGGGACCGGGTCAGGCATACACTCGCGCTCCAACCATCCCGGCTACGAGGCTCGCTACTAGTTTATCCGGAAATGAAAACTTTTAAATACAATCCCAAACTAACCCCGAATCCGTATGATGAACCCTAGAATGTAAATCCTTAAAATTCGAACCGAAATCCCCTCTGTCATTACGAATTGACAGAGGGCTTTCAGTCTTTGGATGGAAACGAGCCTTTTGGCCATTGAAATTACCTGAATCGGTGAAGGAATGAGGGAGAACGGTCTTGGGCTCGAAGTCGGCTGTCGTGGGAAAGAACTCGAAAATGCAGGTTAGCTTTCGACGAATTAAGGATTGAGATGCTTGTAGTGTGATGTCGTCTACTCGTTGGTACTCGTATTTATACACGATTTTGCGATTAAATGCTCGATTAGGTGGGAGTTAGTGGGTGGCGTTCACGCGGATCGTAATCGTAAATGCGCATGGTTCCGGTTGAAGTTGGGAGTTAAGGCACATTGGGGAGAGGTCGCACGCGGGAAACGAACCCGAGGTTCACTGAATCCGGACGGGAAAACGCGATTTCGCAAAAATGGCTGAGAAACAGTGAGGCGGGGTGGGTCGAACCCACGACCGGTTCTGAGACTGGAAGTTTGAACAAATGGCAAAACAGGCCCTTGGAGTTTCACTGTTATAACATTTCATGTTTAAAAGTACATTCTAGTTTAAAACACGTTTGAATATTGACAGTTTTAGTCCCTGTACTTTATAAAATCCAATTAAGGTTTTTTTTTAATAGGTTTTCTTAAATAATTTAATAAATATTATAAAATGATTTATAAAATTTATTATTAGTTTACTTAATAAGCTTAAATGATTACCAATTTGTAAGTTTTTTTGAGAATTATATATATATATATATATATATATATATATATATGTATGTATTTTTCATTCTCACATGTATACATATATACGCGTATGTTTTAAGTATAAATTATCTATTCATATATTAATTTGAAATTAATATTTTTTTTTTGTTTTAGGGAAAGGTTTTAATACGAAGTCGAGTTTAAATTTTTGTAGCACGTGCAAAGATAAGTTGGAAAAATCTTGGACATTACACCATCGTCCTAGACTTCACAACTAGTTTTGCCACCGTCGTGGACTTCACACACTAGTCAACACGTTTCCCCACACTTACTAGCCACAACATCTAAACCCTTAGCTCAACATTGCTTTTAAAAGTATTTAAAATACTTTTATCACACTTTAGTTAAAGCCTCTGTTTAACTCACACCACTGATCACACACACACACATGACCACACTCTTGACAACTAACTTACATAGATATGGTTATGCAAGCTCATTCATGTTAATACAATTATACATGCTCATCCAAGTGAACATTCTTATATAGACTCCATTACACAAAAAAATTCATGTAATATTATTTATACCGGTTGATGTGACATCATTTATACATATTTTTCATGTATAATCGTCCCCATATTTGATTGATTTCTAAGCAATTACATTGGAATTAGGACTAAATTGGTTCATTTAAGATAATTGCAGGTTATTTGGCTTTCTGTGATAAAAGGAAGAACAAGTCAAAGAAAAGTCAAAGATTGTGAAAGTCAAAGGCCAGGCACGGCCGTGCATGGCTGGGGATTGGAAACTCACGCAAAGCATTTTGAGTTTTATTTGAACCTTGTGTTTTGTGTCGGTATCTCTTCTATCCTCTTTATCTCTAGCTCGCAAATAACTTCTAGCGGGAGCCATGGAGTTCAGGGCTTGAGGTGGTAGATATATTTATGTAAAACATGTTGTAGTCAAGATATCTTTATTCCGGTCTTGCAGTGGCTAGCGTGCCTTATCATTCTAGCTTTCCAATAGATTGAGGGTCGCGACAACCCTACCTGGGATTTCTTCCAGTTTATTACTAAAAACATAAACTATTTCAGTAATCTAAAAGTTCTTCATAGAGTGGCTTTGAGGTGGTTGTGCACTTCAACTTTCCAATGAGTCATACGACGTGGTAACCCTACATGGGAGCCACGCTAATAGGATAATCTTAGTCCGGTTAATGATCTGAGGAAGCGTTAGCATTTGTGGGAGTCTGTTAGCCTTCCAACGATCATTAAGAATGGTAACCAGACCAAGGAGACTTTCACTCCATTACTAAAATTGATTACATCATTAACCTATTTCTAAAATATTGATTTATTACCAAGTGGATTATAATCCAAGTGCTATGCCGTTGATATGATTATCTCTCGATCATCTGTCTCGTTTTGTTGCCTCACTTGTTTTTTACATTAAAACTATTATCCTTATTATTAGACTAAAAAATAATAACAATTGAGTACTGATATCTAACGTGTCAATTGGTTCGATACTTGGTTTTTACCTAAACTATATTACGCTGCGATAGGTGCACTTGCCTATTTTGTATAGTTAGTTGAAGTAATAACCATTTTATAAAATTTAAAACCTAATAATTGTGTTAAAATAAATCCCTAAAACCATATATTTCTATAACTTAATACTAGCACATACATCACCTGTCTATTCACACCAACTCACTTGTATAACTAATTCACTCAACTCACTTACAATGCCAATTCTACTTAAGTCATTCCAATCATTAACTAACACACACACACACTTTACACCTAACACATGCATATAATAATCAACCTCAAAGATTATATCATGAACATCCGACTAACATACACTTCTGAATTAAATAACATATCCTAAACCCACCCCCAAACCTCACTGTTTATCATGCTGAAACATCATACTTTAACACATTTGTTCATATATCTGAACCACCACATAAACACACTTAACAACCACCATTAACAAACATTATCTAGGTTAATTAACTCACATTAAACCATGACCTTAACGCACATGGAATTTAGCGCCGAATTCCCACACCAAAGACATTACCGATTAAATAGTTAATCACATGTTAAACCGTTAAAACCGCTAAAAAACACATTGTACGTGAATCGGCCCAAACATTAACACACTTAAAATAGGGCATATAGAACTCAACTATATTGATCAAAATCTCATGCTTTCCACACACTCGCATAGGCTTAAAGCACCCATAACTACCACTTTCACCGCTAGCTGCCGCCACCGACCAGCACGTTCTTGCTCTCAGTGCCTTGGTTCTCATTTTGGGATTTCATGGTAACTTTTAAAAATCAAAGTTTAGGTAGTGGAAGAATAAAACCATGAAAACTGTTTTGATCAAATAAAAAACAATCCCACCAAGATTGTAGATGCAAGAATTGTAGAAACATGAGAAGAAGAGGATGAAATTAAAACACTTTAATGTCTTACCTTAGTTCTTGTAGGAATGTGTGGAAGACTTGACTTCATATATCCCCAATAATACCACGACGAAAGGTGCTACCCAACACGCGAGAATCACCAACGAACAACAAAACGTAGCCCTGGCTTCTTCTTTGCTTTGGCCGAAATCTCCAAGGGAGGGAGGAGGGTGGCGGCACAAATGGTGGTGTAGGTGGCTAAGGTTCCTTCAAATCTCTTGTGTGATTAAATGATTTGATCCATATTTATAACCTCAAATCTTCAGGTAATATTCAAGGTGATTTGATATTCAAAATTGATTTAATTATATATATATATATATATATATATATATATATATATATATATATATATATATATATATATATATAGGGTTGGGTTAGATTGAAAACCCAATTAAGTTGTGAAAACCCTGAAAACCTTACATGGGCCATTAATTAGATTTTGATTTATGGCAAAGATTGAATTAATCAAATAACCGTGTGTCTTTATATTAGTTTAATAATTAAAATTACAAAAAGAGTATTAAAGACTTTTTGTAAACCATGTACCCATCAATCCCATCAAATCATATTCTCCTTGTACCCTAAAAATTCAAATTTCAAAATTACAATCGATTACTATTCTCTTCTATCATAATCTTTTCTCCAAAACTGATAAGAGTGGTTGAGAAGTACTTTGAAATTATTCTCTCCTACATCTCTTTACTCGTTTGGAATTTCACAATCGGAATAAAGGATTAAAGGTCCTCCTTACTGTCGTGAACGGACCAAGGCCGTCGGCCTCAACTTCATCGTAGTCGTCCCGGTGTCGCGGACTCGGGAACCTGCTTCATTGTGGTACTGGCCCGAACAGGCCATCATCGTAGTCGTCCCGGTGTCGCGAACCAGCTTCATTGTTTTCCATTGTAGGCCGAGAGTAAGAAATAAAGCCATGGATGGGTTTAGGGTTCTCGCGGAGGAGGGGAGGGCTGGAGTTGCAGATCACCCGAGAGAGAAGGGTTATCGGATTCAAATGGGGTGTCGCGGCTGAGAATCAAGAAATGGTAACTAGGTTTAATTAAATTTTAATATGATTAAATATAATTAAATATTAAACCTATTACAGTGAGTTATATAATTAAATATTTCAAAACTAATTTTAATCCTTTTGCAGATCAGGTTCCTCCTCCTCCAAAGAGTTATCTGCGAATTGTTTTGAAATTTTTTAATCCTTATATTTCAAAACTAATTTTAATCCTTGTGCAGACTAATGATTAAATATAATTAAATATTTCAAAACTAATTTTAATCCTTGTGCAGATCCGGTTCCTCCTCCTCCAAAGAGTTATTTGCGAATTGTTTTGAAATTTTAAATTGTTTTGAATACTAAATATAATTTGATCCAACTTTAGTTACAAACCTTTTACGGTTATTGGCAACCTCGTTCCAAACCCAAATTACATTATTTACTTCTTTATATTTTTTTAAATAACTTATTCTATGATTATTAATCCTCGCATTCAATCCCCCAATTCTACGTCACTTAATTAAAGGGTACCTAGGTATAATTAAAATTTTCATTCTTGGCCCTTGTCTTCGAGGAAACTACATTATCGACTTTTTAATTTATTTAGTCTTATAAGGTATGGTATCATAATCCGTTCTTTGACAACCTAAGTCCTAAACTAATCTCGTGTTTTAAGAAAAAAGAATTTAGGATTTACAATTTCTTACATACCTTTTCAGGAAAAAAATATTTTCAATGATTTATTAAATGTTAGTTAACTATATATTTAGGTTTCATATGTATATAACTATTCTAGAATTTTTGAATTATACATATTTGTTACAGAAATGTTACATATCGGTCGCATGTTACAGGAATGTTAAATGTCTGTTGGATGTAATATGCTTAGAATTTTTGAATTATACAAATGTAACATTTGGACATATGTAAAAAATGTTGTAGGATTTGGGAAATACACATACTTGTTACCGGTTTTTAAAGTTTTATTCATTGTAAAATGTTTGCTAGATATGTATAAAATAGAATTGTATAAAAATATTATAGAAATTTTGTTACAGGAATGTTACATGTCTGTTGTATGTAATAATTTTTTAATTATACATATTTTTATAAAAATATTATACAATTTTTGAATTGTAAATATTTGTTACATGAATGTTACATGTCTGTTGGATGTAATAATTTATTTTGGTTTAATATTAAATGAGTAACATGTTATGTAACGTATATGTAATAAATCAATTTCACTCTTAAATGAAAATGTAATGTTTTTTTTAATTCTGTAACATATATGTAACGTTAAGTTAAATGATATGAATGAAACATAAAGTTAAGTAAAAAAAAGACTAAATGACGAAAACTTACTTTTATTGAAAAAAAAACAATACATTGATGGAAAATCATACACAAGGATTAAAATTTAAAACATAACAAAGGATTTCTAATTAGAAACATAACTGATTTAGTCATCCCAAGGATTTCTAATTAGAAACATAACTAATTTTGTAAGTATTAAAAAAACGAGATTTTTTAAACCAAGAGACTTTTAAAAGAATTAAATGCGATATTTTTATAAAAAAGTAAGATTTTTATATGAAAACTAAAGGTTTTTTTAATAAAAATCTAAACAGGACTTTTAAAAAACGAGACTTCATTTTTTGTTTTTATAAAAAACAAGGTTATTATATAAAAAAAATTTAACTGTTTATTGCTTAAACATTACAATATTTATATTATATAAACTATAAAAATGAGTAATAATTTATTTTGGTTTAATATTAAATGAGTAACATATTATATATCATGCCATGTAACGTATATGTAACAAATCAATTTCATTCTTAAATGGAAATGTAACGTTTTTTTTTTAAAATAATGTAACATATATGTAACATTGAGTTAAATGATATGAATGAAACATAAAGTTAAGAAAAAAAGGCTAAATGACCAAAACTTACTTTTATTAAAAAAAACAATACATTGATGGAAAACTTTTAACTGTTTATTGCTTAAACATTGCAATATTTATATTAACGTTACATTTAAGAGTGAAATTGATTTGTTACATATACGTTGGCATGATATATAATATGTTACTCATTTAATATTAAACCAAAAATGTTAAATATGTATCTAACACATGTTACATATGTAACTAGTACGAGTGTGAAAAAAAATCAGTAAATATACACATAATATTACATTTGTGTTACATATATGTAATCTCATATGGACTTGTGAAAAATAAATGCGGTATTTTTATTAAAAAGTAAGATTTTTATATGAAACTAAATGGTTTTTATATAAAAATCAAAACATGAATTTTAAAAAACGAGACTTAATTTTTTTTTATATAAAAAGCAAGGTTATTTAAAAAAAAGATTTTTTATGAATTAGACATAACAAGAAAATCTGTTAATAATTAAACAAGACTTAATTTTTAACTTTTTATTGCTTAAACATTACAATATTTATATTATGAAAACTATAAAAAAATGTTACATATGTATCTAACACATGTTACATATGTAACTAGTACGAGTATGAAAAAAAAAGTAATCAGTAAATATACACTTGTGTTACATTTATGTAATATAATGTTACATATATGTAATCTCATATGGACTTGTGAAAACTGAATGCAATATTTTTATTAAAAAGTAAGATTTTTATATGAAACTAAATGGTTTTTTTATATAAATCAAAACGGGACTTTTAAAAAACGAGACTTCAATTTTTTTATATAAAAAACAATGTTACTATTAAAAAAAAGTGAATTTTTAACATTACAATATTTACATTGTGTAAACTATCAAAAATTTTACATATGTAACTAGTAGGGGTGTGAAAAAAAAACGTAATAAGTAAATATACACTGGTGTTACATTTACGTAATCTCATATTCATTTTGTTTTTTAAACAACATTTCTTTTAAACGAGTGTTAAAATATATGTAAATACACTAGTGTTATAATATATGTAAATATGACATTATATGTATACACCAAGTATATTAATATGTAACTAGTAATGTTACATATGTAACTATCAATGTTACATATTGGACTGTCAAAAGCTTACAAAGAAAAGCACCATAAATGTAATAAGCAAATATTAATTGCTTGAACATTACAATATTTATATTATTTAACTAGAAAGATATTACATATGTAGCTAACAAAAAAAGTTACAAATGTAACATCTGGTAATTACTTATTTTAAAATTTTACAAGAAGCATAAAACCTCACATATAAAATCAATTACAATTGTGTCTTTTGTTTCTTAGCCTTGATGTTGCAGTCTGCTAAAATGCGGTCATCTTCGAGTTGTTTTCTTTGACGAAGATTAAACACTGCTGGTCTGAAGGATTCCTTCATTGTCTTGGATTTTAGCCTTAACGTTGTCGATTGGGTCCTAACTACCGACCTCAAGAATGATGGTTTTGTAGTAAGAGGATTGTTACATATCAAACCAAACTTATAATTACCATAATTCAAAGTCAAACTGAACTCCCAGAATATACAAATGCCCAGAATGTTCCAATAAAGAATTTATATGAGAGGCCTTCATTTAGTCAACATAAGATCACTTTGTTGGTAAAAACATACCATATCCAATAAGTCCAATAAATTAGTCCACCTGATAATTTCAAACTTAGCATTTCAAAAACATAACCATTGGCATTTTAGTTTCACACAAAATTACCTTTTCTGTTTAATCTTTATTTTGTAGTTATAAACTAGTACTTTAAGACTCTTAAAGTCAAAATCAGACTCTAATTGCCAAATGAGAAGGATAGTATTTAACCATCAGACGGGTAACACCACCATAATAAGTTGTCAAAATTGCTTAAATTAAAAACTACAAAATAATTAGAACAAAGAGCAAATATAGATGGAAATAAAAAATTTTACCTTCAAAATACATGAACTCATCGTCCTTTTGGCTTCACCAGATCTCTCCCGCAATCGATCTTCCCCATCCTTTCATAACCCTTTGCTTCTGTGTCTCCATCCTTAGCCTTCAATTTACGAATTAGACCGTCAACGACCGCCGTGGAGGGTGGCCAGAGATTCAAGTGTCCATCTACGGCCGAGTCACCGACGAATTGAAGTGGATTTGTGTTATTCATACTGCATTTTGAAGGATTCAGTTAAGTTGTGAGTTTCGAAGAAGGAATTGTGGAATTGGTGAGAGATTTGGATTTCTCCATCATTGTTTTGAACTGAATCGAATTGGATTTGAATTCTATTGATTCGTGGCAGATCTAAAGATGGAGAGGTTGAGAGAAATTGTGATGGTGATGTTTTTGAAATTAAAAAGGGATAGAGAGAGATGAAGTAATGTAATGAGGAAAGAGAATGTCAGGTCTTAAGAATTAGGAGAGTTTGTGGCTAAGTAAATGTCCATTATACCCTTGATGCATAAAAACAAAAGTTGTTGAAAACATGGATGTGACAAAATATGGACCACAAAATGAGTTTGTAGAGTTTTCACAAGTGGCATGGGATTTCACCCAATATATACCCTACATATATATATATATATATATATATAGAGAGAGAGAGAGAGAGAGAAAGAGGGGAATGTTCCCCTACAAAGTGGGGTTTCCCTAAAAAGTGTAGAAAACAAGGAGAATGCGCCACGTGTACGGTACTGATTCCATGGGTGAGGGGTATTAACGTCATTTGTGCGTACAGAAAAACATCACGATTATATGATATATGTTGTACTACTTTAATATTTGCAACTGTGCTGATAATGGTAACCAACACAAACTTCGAGCATCATTCTCTTTTCCTAAAAAAATCTCATTTTTATATAAAAAATATAACAATACTATATTCAAATTAAAGAGAAAAAAATGCTCGATTTTATGGTATAATTTTAAAAAAAATGTATAAAAAAATTATTTGAGTTTAAAAAAGATGGTGGAACTAATATTTAATGTAAAAGAAAAGTCAACCGAAGGACAAAATCTCTATTTTACCTACTTTAGCCATTAATTGCCTTTTAAATTAATTTTAGCCATTAGATTAGTTTGATCAAAAGTTTAAATTACTTCCTACACTTTTTAGGCAAAACACACTTTGTACTTGAACCTTTTTCTCTCTCTCTCTATATATATATATATAGAGAGAGAGAGAGATTTTTGAAATCTTTATATATATTATTTATATTTAATTCCCAATTAATATAAATAATACAATTAAATACAAATATTAATAGCTAGTTTGTAACACCCCAACCCGGTAGGGCTGATGTGTCACACATACAATAATCAGAGATAATAATAACGATATAATTAAAATACTTAACGGAAGTCTAGATCCTTACAACGGTTCAAAAAGAAATATTAGATGTTCAAACTAAGTAATACTAAGTCTCATAAGTTTTCTCAAACATTCACACTCTAGTCTGTTGATTCACTCTCTTCACACATTCCCATGATCCCCTCGAGTACCTGTCAAGTAAACAAAGAAAACACACAAAAAGAACACGGCTGAGCAATGCTCAGTAACGAAAAGAACAATAGCAGTAACAGTGAACGGTAACAATGAACCAAAGTAGTGCAACGGTTTAGCGAAACAATATCGATACAAATCGGGAATAAGTCATATCATATGGAAATACCCATTGAGCCAGTAACAGTAACAGTAACAGTAAACAGTAAGTACATTGGCTGCAGCCCTAATGTACAATAATGTAAGATGGGAGTGTGGGCACATACACCTAGCCATCCACTAATAACAGTAACAGTAATTATCCTAGGATCGATCCATACGCCTCCTACCATAAATCACAAATCACAATAACCATGGAGACGCCATGGGCTAATCGCACCGCCACGGATGGTGCACGTCATTAGTGCCAAAATGACGCCCTATGTCCCCATAGGCGGATATGCTCGGGCATTGAGGTCAAATGAAACGTACAGTCAAATCAAAGGCAGTTCAGTATAGACACACTAAGTCTCGTTAAGTGTTTAATCAATAAGTCAAACAGAAATCAATCATATCACGAACATGCAATAATGAGTTCAAGAAAATTAAGCCTATCGCATGCATATCAATGTCAATAGTTCGATTCAGTGCTTATAACAATAATACCATAGAATTAACGATGGGTAAGTCAATATCAAATACGGATAAAACACAAAGCAGAGATCGGGAAACGAAGAGAAATCATGCTACAAAAGTGAAGGGTCAGAATCCGTAACTTAGTCGAAAGCAAAGAAAAACAAAATAAGACAAAGTAGGGTTCTCGTCAAGTCGTATTAGCGCCTACATTTTAATTAACACGAATCAATTTATGTAACATCAATTAAGTCTCATGTCAGTTCATACTAATCGAAACGGGTTGACTTCATTTTCTTAAATTTCATACATATAATTACAATTACTTATACATGTTATTATCTTAATCAAATTGGAGTTTAATTTAAAGTGCCTACATTTATAAATATTAATATGGATTCTTATTTCTGGCTAAACAGATACTTGGAACAAGCCTACTAAATCCACACACACATAAAAGCATGCACTTGCATATACACACACCTGCACACACATTATATTATTAACACTAACACCACACACACATAACTCATGCACACACATATGTATATAATCATAAAATACATTCATACACGCATATATTACGTTTTCAAGCATCAAATTACAAGACCCGTCAGCTTCATGATGTTTTTATTTTATCACTATTATTTTCAACTATGTTTAATTGCCGTAAAAGTGTTTAGAACTGAAACATGGAATCGAAGCGTATTACACCAAAGCCGAACAAAACGAACCAAGGAGTGGAACAGCAGCGTTATAACCGGATGCGTGACGGTGGCTGCGTAAGTTGACGGAACAGTTTAAAATCTTTTGAATTAGAATTTCATAGACGCAAGACTAAAGAAGCGGGTATGTTAGTTTGGTACCTGATCAGTCGCACAACCCAAACAGAAAGAATGCAGTCCGATGACGCACTGGTGGTACCCGGATGTATAACGGTGGCTGCGTCCCACGGAAACGGGTTGGAGATAGCAACACGGTACACGGTGGCGTGACACCGAGGCTCTGTAGATCAGCGGAACAATTGGTATGTTAAAATCAGAATTTCGCAGAAACATGATTCAAAGGAGATGAGGGGTAAGGCTAGTTTCGATACCTGACCGTGAATAAAAACAAACTTAATCGGTGTTCTTGCTGCCCTTGCCGGTTGCAACTGGTGGTGTAGTGGCGGAACTTAACACGCTACGGTTTAAGCTAGTGGTGGTGGTGCTTCATTGGCAGTGGCTCAACAGAACGGAGATGGTTTCGTAAGTTAAATCGAGGGTTGAGGGGAGTATAAAAACTGATCGTGGAACGTACGTTGAGGGAGTATCATCGCGTTCCCATCGCGAGTTTGTTGCATTTGATTTACATCAGTGAAATTTTAAAATCAGTTTGATCAGGAAGCTTATCCGGACAAAGAATTTCAATTTCACTTATGATACCTTTTATTATTATTATTATTATGATTAAATTTCATGAGCTTATTTATTTATTTTAAATTTCCGAGTATTACAACTAGTTACTATTTTCCAAATAATAATAATTAATATTTATTTGAGATTATAATTAATTATTCCCCGAATAATTAATGTCACAAAAATTCTTTTACGTAATTGTGTCTCTACACATTTAATAACAAGTGTCGTTGCTTGTCGTGTGACTCTTTAGAATCTTACAACATTAGCAACATTGTCATATGTTGTTACTTGAGCACCTAGGTCCAACATCTTAACATTAGACAACTACGAGCCCCTGACCGCCAATCCCTTGACCGCCCTTGATCTCCATTGCCCGTTTTCAAGCACACACACACACAAACTCACGGCTTTCTCTCTCTCTCTCTCTCTCTCTCACTCTCTCACCCCTCTCTTCGCAGGTCCTCACCACCACCGAGAACCACCACACCATCAACACCACACCACCACAACCACTTGCTGCTATCAGGACCACTACACAACCACTGCACACCTGCCACCGGACCTTCGTGAAACCTCAACCACTGGTACGGTCGCTAACACCACCCTCATCCGATCACCACCCCTCTCTCTCTCTCTCCCCCTTTTTCTCTATCTCTCACTCTCTCTCTCTTTCTCCCCTACCATAACACACACAAATAATGAGAGGGGAAGTGGGGCATTCAAATGATATGGGGAGGAGATGATAGAAAAGTTTGTTACCGGCCAAAGTCAATCCACTTTGGATTTCAAATTCGGTTCTATCTCTTAATTACATTTGGTATTTATCCACACCCTTCTCAACGAATATTATTAAAATAGTTAACTCACATTAATTTATATAATTATATACATTTTGGCTCACTGATGCCTGTGTGTCACACACACATATATACATGACACACAATCACACACTTCACACTTCCACATGTTTCACATGTGAAATGCGCAAACACATTTAATTAATTAAAAATTAACGACCTAAAACTGGGTGTTACATCTCACAAGATTATCAAAAGTTAATCAAAATGGGTTAAAACCAACGGAGTTAATAAGAGGAAGACAAATACTAAATTTTTTTTTGTTTCAAAACAAGGTTGTGAATTAAGCAAATAAAGTCAGATTGAAATGGGGTTTTAAGTAGATTTTGAAAAAGCTTTTAGCCCACTCATTGGAATGGAGATTTCTTGATGGGAACAATGAAACAAATGATATTTGGGCATAAATGAAGAACGTGCATTCGAAGATTAACAGTTGGAAAATTTAGTGAAAATGTGGTTTTCACTAACTTTGGATACTAATAATTATATGTAATTGCTATTAATATAATTATTATTTTTTGGGCTTGTGTTCTATGGTGCGAGAGCTTCACAATGAACAAACTGTATCCAAAACGGAGCTAAGATGAATGAGATATCAATGCTCGAAGTTGATTCGTTGGAATGAAAAATGTGGAACTTTGGTGTTTCTAGTAGAAATTTGTTGCATCTTTTTGATTAAATGCTAACAAATATTTTGTCATAAAACATTGTGAGTGTTTTATTTTTAACTCTTAATTCCTTGCCATGAACCATATGGTGGTTTTGGTTTTGTCTCATTAATTCATATTAAACACTTTTTATTGTGTTTAATTGTAACATCCCGAGTTTTAGATCCGGAATAGTTAGCAAGAAAATTAAAACTTAGCAGGAATAGGAGGAACGGGCTTGGGCTTGGGAGTATGGGCCGAAAAATGGCAAGGGTTGGGCACCTTATAAGCCTCAAGACCAGCCCCAACCCTCATTTGCAACACAATTTTTGGATTCTAGAGAGAGAAATTGAGAGAGAGCCTAGAGAGAGAAAGTCCCGGTTTTTGGATTCGAGCTTCAATGATCGTTAGCAAGAGTCTCTAGGGCGTTTAGCGACAGACGGGAAGCGATTTCAGGTAAGGATCCCTCCTAGATCTGAGTTTTTCATACCATGTTGGGTTTTGAAATAAAATCAGGTAAATGTTAGATATTTACGTTTGAAAATGAAAATAAAGTATAGATCTAGACTCTCGGTTAGAAAACACGAGTTTTGAACGTAAAAAGTTCGGATCTTGACGAGGTCGGATCTGCATGCAAAAGTTAGGGTTTTGTGGGGAAGAAGACAACCCGCAAGCATGTCCTGCGTACTTGATAAGTACGCAAGAACAAAGTCTGCGTACTTGATAAGTACGCAAGAACAAGGCCCTGCGCACTTGCTAAGTGCGCAGGCATCAGGTCTATGGGTATATATAGCTGGTTAGTGAAGTTAGTATGTTCGTCAGGATAGAAAGAAGTGAACTTAGCCTTAAGTTCGCGTAGCCAGAAATGGTGGAACTGCTTAGTGTCGAGTTAAGTCTGATACGTGTCAAATTGTTATGATTGTTCAGATTGTGTGAGATCCGATAGACCATTCCAGCTAAGATACCAGGTGAGTTCTAATCCCTTTTTCTTGCCTACTTTTGGGGTGATGTGCATACTTAGTGAACAATGTGTTTATTACATATTTTATATTAATAAACGATGGCGAAAGTCATGATTTATAGAAATATTTAATAGTGGCAAAGGAAATGTTTTGTGTAAAGAATGATGCTTAGGAAATGTTTGTTAATAACAAATATATTTTCAAAAGAACGAAGATGAGATTTTAAAGAAAGTAATTAGTAAAGAGAAATGTTTTTCCTTCGAGAATGAATACTAGTAGAGAGTTAGTCATGGGCTCAGTGCCTAACAAGGGCTCAGTGCCTGAGGTGGGCTCAATTCCTAAGAAGGGCTCAGTGCCTAAGTGGGTCTCAGTGCCTGGGATAGGCTTAGTGTCTAAGTAGGGCTTAGTGTCTAAGTGAGCTTTGTGCCTGAGAAGTGATAAATAGAATTAACGGTATGGTAGCAGTATCTTGACACTAGTCAGGGCTGTTACAAATATCATGGTGACGCATCATGTTAAATCTCCTTATTCGTCGACCTTTGGACCTGAACCATTGGGACAATACGGACAGTAATAAAAGTTAAAAGATATTATATGAAAAGATTTTTACCAATTGGTTGTAAAGACATGTACAAGCAAAACCTTCTCCTTTAATATATGTAAAGATGCTTTATGTAAATGTTAGAACTCATTCAGCGTTAGCTGACTTTTAGTATGCATATCAGGTAAGTGTAGGTGGCAGTTTGGGTGCTTGGCTGGCTTGATGAGTTACCCTGAAGATCAGAGTCTGGCATCCCGCTTATGTTTAAAGTTTATTATGTTTTAAAGACAAGTTTAAGTTTCGTATTAGACAAGTTATGTATTTCCGCTGCTTATGTTATGTTTAAAGTCGTTTCCGCTGTGATTGTTAATGTCTTGTGTTTAAGAGCTATGTGTTGATGAGTAAATCCAATATGTGAGGCCTCCCGGGTTTGGGCCTTACAAGTTGGTATCAGAGCCATACTTTGAGAGATTTGGACATCCCCGATGTCCAGAATTAAATTGAGAATGGGACCAAGTAGCGGATGCCAGTAACGGGTAACTTAAGCCAAAGCACCAGAAGTGTATAGTAAGTAAAGTTTCTTTCCTTGTTTAGAGTGTCAAGATAAGAATAGAGGATTTAGTGGAATCATGAAAACGAATAAATAGAAAATAAGAAGTGATGTAATGGAATCATGAAAGCGAATAAATAGAAAATAAGAAGTGATGTAATGGTTAATTGCAGATGACCAGTGTATATTAACATCTTAGCTTACTTATTGTGTTCTACATATTCCCTAGCATGATGAAGTTAAATCCATTTGTTCTCTATCTTACAGTTATAAATGGCTAGATGTGGAGGAACTAGACGAGGTGGAGGAGGAAGACGTGGTGGGCGTACATGCCGTCGCGGTGGAGCTGGTACAAAACAAGATATGGATGGGAGTGTTCACACTACCCTTACCGAGACGGAGGTTAGTCCGCACAATGCTGAACATGCGAAAGGGGATGACCAACCATTTGAGTTTAAACCAGCCATACAAGCAGCTCTCGACCGGGAATTCATTCGACTGCTGAAGGGAACCTTACCAACCATACTAGACGAAGCCTTGAGGAAAGCCAAAGAGAACCCAAACACGAGCTCAGCCACTGAAGAGCCAGTGGTGCTTCCAACAATGGGAGGACCCAATCTGGTAGAGAATGTTACACCGCCTGCTCGCGGCTGTGACTACAAAGCGTTTCGTGGTTGTAATCCACCCGTGCTTATTGGTGAGAAAGAAGCAGCATATACTTTAGACTAGATTAACAGCATGGAGTCGACCATTCGTCTTAGTGAATGCCGACCGGAACAAGCAGTCATATTCGCTGCGAAGTCATTGAAGGGAAAAGCAGCACACTGGTGGGAAACTGTGAAACAGGCTAAGGGTGACCAAACTGTCGGATTGATGAAGTGGAGTGACCTGAAAGCGTTGGTAATTGAAAATTTTTGTCCTAAGAATGAGGTGCACAAGGTGGAAAGGGAATTCTTGACTCTGTAAGCCGGACTCATGACTCACCGGCAATACACCTCCAAGTACAATGAGTTGACACGACTCGTGCCCCATCTGGTGACAACCGAGGACAGGAGTATTCACTACTATGTCCAAGGATTGCCTCCGAAGATTCGTACATTTTTCAAGACCAACACACCAAGTACTTTTGAGTCGGTGGTCGGTGAATGCCGACCGGAACAAGCGGTCATGTTCGTTGTGAAGTCATTGAAGGGAGAAGCAGCACACTGGTGGGAAACTGTGAAACATGCTAAGGGTGACCAAGCGGTCGGATTGATGAGGTGGAGTGACCTGAAAGCATTGGTAATTGAAAAGTTTTGTCCTAAGAACGAGGTACACAAGGTGGAAAGGGAATTCTTGACTCTGTAAGCCGGACTCATGACTCACCGGCAATACACCTCCAAGTACAATGAGTTGGCACGACTCGTGCCCCATCTGGTGACAACCTAGGACAGGAGGATTCACTACTATGTCCAAGGATTGCCTTCGAAGATCCGTAAATTTGTCAAGACCAACACACCAAGTACTTTTGAGTCGGTGGTCGTTGTGAGTGGTGTTGTGTATGATGACATAGCCTCCATCGAAGTCATCCCTGAGGAACCAAAGAAGCAGACGGTTAAGAGACCTGGCGGAGACCTCCGGGTCCCAGTGAGGCAAGAGCAAGGGTAGACACCGAGGGGATGTGCGGTAAGTGTGGAAAGAAGCATGGGGGTGAATGTAAGTTAGGATCAATGGGATGCCATAAGTGTGGCAAGTAAGTCCACCTCTCTCGCGATTGCCCAGACATGCGTATATGTTATAACTGCGGCGAGAAGGGGCATTATGGTGGGGAATGTAGGAAACTGAAGGCCGCAGCAAAGGCAAGAGTATACCAGGTGACCGATAAGGATGATAGAGAGAAAGCTTGACGCCAGGTAGGGTACGTATCCCTTCTCCTTACTATTTAATTTTTCTATACTTCCAATGAAGTTCTAGTGTAAGTAGAACACGTGTACGGTTAGAAACTTTTAACCATCCTAGTTAGCCTAGATGTCTCAAAACTAGAAACTGTCCCACGATTAGACCACGCATAACCGAAGGATGAATCGTTTTAGACCCTATATGATAGGTTTTCACAATGGCTTTCATGACCAAGCTACCCGCACAGCTACGGTTTACGCCACCCATTCTGTGATTTCCTATCGGTATAGTTTATTGCAGGTTTCAAGGACGAAACCTATTGTAAGGAGGGTAGACTTGTAACATCCCTAGTTTTAGTCCCGGAATAGTTAGCAAGAAAATTAAAACTTAGCAAGAATAGGAGGAACGGGCTTGGGCTTGGGAGTATGGGCCGAAAAAGGGCAAGGGTTGGCCCCTTATAAGCCATAAGACCAGCCACAACCCTCATTTGTGTCACACCCCAACCGACGGCGGATTATACGTCGGGGCGGACGCGGTTGTTCAATAGCACAAGGTTGACTATTAAAGTTTAAATAGTTTTATTAAATAACTTCAAGGTTCCAATACAAGGAATAAATCAAATACATAGCAAGAATACAAGTCTAATTGATTAAGCATTCTAGGTCCAAGCATCCTATGTGATCACGATAAAGTCTCATGTTGTAGAACCTGAAACATGTGAAAGAATCTGTCAACTACAAAATAGTTGGTGAGATACAAAGGTTTTGACACAGTTTAACAAGGATTTGAAAAGAATTACAATTCACTATGATATATGCATTCTATAATGTAAGTATGAGAACAAGTATCTTAAACATTGTGCACTTCAACCATCCAACCAAGTTTAGGCATAACCCGCAGGTTACCCTTATAAGTCTCAAGTTTAAAATTTAATTCAGTAACAATCACCAAGGGCTCCCCCCCCGAAGGGGTCAATCAATCAAGGTGGATTGGTCAAATGCAATAGATCTATCATTGTTACTATAGGCTTGATCAAAGTTAATGAATGTGCTAGTTTTAAGTTTAATCTAAGCATACAAGTCTCAAGTTTAACATAAGAATAAGCATCTAGTCATAATTGTACAAGAATTGCATAAGTTTAATGTTTTTGAACATGTTTCACCCCAAAAGTATAGAAAGGAAAAAGGGGCTAAGAATACTCAATTGGATTGATGAAGAGTACCCGATAAGAGTAAGTTTGCAAGACTTTGAGGGAGAATATCCTCACAATATGCCTAAGAATATAAGTCTAAAGTTTCAAGTTTACTTCTATAAGTCTAGGACAAGGATCTAGGATTCAAGATTTGACTAGGGTTCCAAGTGGGAGACGGGAATGGTTTGTGTTTATGAAGTTTAAATCAAGTTTATAATAACGATTTTGAATGAATGTCACAAGACTTGAATATCAAAGTTTTATAAGTTTGTAGATTTAGAATACACTACTACAAAAATGTTCATTTAAAACGGTTTAAAGTTTTTAATTAAAACGGTTTTACATTAAACCGCTCTAAAAAAGAAATTGACCGCTTTAAATTCGTTTGTAGCTTTTGACGGAAGGTTTTAAGACAATCATTTAAAGCGGTTTTTTTATTTCTATACTTTTTAAATTTATAGAAAATTCAATTTAATTGATTTGTGATCATTTAAAACGGTTTTTAAATTTAAATTTATATTATTTTTTTCAACCGCTGTAAATAACATTTAAAAGGGTTAAATAATTAGAATTTGATTACAATTATAAAGCGATTTTAACGTAAATAACATTTAAAACGGTTTTGATATTTAAATATATTAATAATTTAGAACCGCTGTAAAAAGTAAATTTAAATTTGGAATAACAATAATATTTAAAACGGTGTATTAGGAATGAACCGTTTTATCTGGTGTTTTATTTTGAAACTATCCTAATATATTAATATATATCGTAATATACTATTATATAACCTATAACTATCCTAATATAACTTTAGTTTTTCTTATTAATTAGGAATTAACATCAATATAATTTTGAAACTATCCTAATATATATTTTAAATGTTATTTGAATTTATTTACAGATTTGTTAGCCTATAATACTTAACCACCTATAATACTTAACCTAATTCATAAATTTAAATATCATCTCTTCCTTTTTCTCTGCTTCATCTTTGCGATTCATAAATTTTTCATTCATTCATATTTGTTATAAGATCATTATTAAAGGATCATACTTTGATTTCAGATTCAGATTGATTTAGCAAATTCTCCAGGTAATATTCTTTCTTTTCTAATTTCACCTTTATTTAGATTATCTATGTATTGTTATGTGATCATTTCTTGTGACTAATCATCTAGATTTACAAACCTTTTAGATTATACCCGTATAAAATTAACCTATTAGAGATTAATTTTATATTGTCTCCTTTTGGGACTACTTTTTGATTGTTCTATCTCATTTAGGATATATATACGTTTTAACGGGTTGATTATTTAAAAAAAATCGATAAATTTCTCTTTATACTCCATCGAGTATGCTTTTTATACGCATACTTGAGGAGTTAAAGGGAAATACGGTCGATTTTTTTTTTAAAATAATCAACCCGTTAAACGTATATATATATATATATATATATATATATATATGAGATATAATAATCAAAAAGTGGGTTAGGATCCACCGCCTTAGATTACTTTAGATTTTTTCATTCACATCATATATATACATTTATATAATTTTTTTATTTGAAAATTTAAGATGGATGGTCGTAGTCATTGGATGTACAAAATTGGAAGTTGTCACCCAACATATTTGAGCGGCGTGCAAAGTTTTCTTAAGGTTGCTGAAGATGATCGTGTGATAAAAGGAAATGTATCCATTCCGTGTCCTTGTATGGAATGCAAAAATTTTACCGAATTTAAGGAAATAAAAGATATCGAGTATCATTTGTTCAGACATGGTTTTATGTATAATTATACTTGTTGGTCAAAACATGGGGAGTCACTTGCTAATCGTATGGCAACGCCGACTAATTTAGTCCGTAATAATTATGAGAACAATGATCCGTACTTTAGTGATGATAATAACAATTTAAATGAGGACAATGATAATTTAAACGACATGTTCAATGATTTGGAAACTAATATCGGTGACAGTGATCAAGAAAAATTGCAACAGATATTTTCTAATTCGGAAAAACCGTTATATGCTGGTTGTGAGAACTTTTCTAAACTCAGTGCCGTGTTGAAACTGTTTAGCTTAAATTCGAACAACGGATGGAGCGATAAGAGTTTTACAAGTCTATTAGTGATTTTGCATGACATGCTTCCCAAAGACAATGAGTTACCCATATCCTTATACCAAGCTAAAAAATTGATGTGTCCAATGGGATTGAAAGTTAAAAGAATACATGCATGTCCGAATGATTGTATGCTATATAGAAATGAGTTTGAAAAATGTCATAAATGTGTTACATGTGGTGAATTGAGGTACAAGCGGAAAAATGAAACTGATGAATATGATAACGATGTGACGAAAAATGGACCACCTGCTAAATTATTGTGGTATTTGCCCATTATACCGAGACTGAAACGTTTATTTGCTAATGCTAAGGAATCAAAATTATTGCTGGTTGTGAGAACTTTTCTAAACTCAGTGCCGTGTTGAAACTGTTTAGCTTAAATTCGAACAACGGATGGAGCGATAAGAGTTTTACAAGTCTATTAGTGATTTTGCATGACATGCTTCCCAAAGACAATGAGTTACCCATATCCTTATACCAAGCTAAAAAATTGATGTGTCCAATGGGATTGAAAGTTAAAAGAATACATGCATGTCTGAATGATTGTATGCTATATAGAAATGAGTTTGAAAAATGTCATAAATGTGTTACATGTGGTGAATTGAGGTACAAGCGGAAAAATGAAACTGATGAATATGATAACGATGTGACGAAAAATGGACCACCTGCTAAATTATTGTGGTATTTGCCCATTATACCGAGACTGAAACGTTTATTTGCTAATGCTAAGGAATCAAAAAATGTCATAAATGTGTTACATCTGATGAGCGTAAAAATGATGGAAATTTAAGACATGTGGCGGATTCACCTCAGTGGAGAAATATTGATTATAAATTTCCAGATTTTGGTAACGAGATTAGAAATATACGGTTTGGTCTTAGTTCAGACGATATCAATCCTTTTGGAAACATGAGTAGTCGTCATAGTACTTGGCCGGTTCTTTTATGTATCTACAACCTTCCACCATGGTTATGCATGAAACGAAAATATATAATGATGTCATTATTGATTCAGGGTCCAAAACAGCCTGGTATCGACATTGACGTTTATTTATCTCCTCTGATTGATGACTTGAAAACACTATGGACTACAGGCGTAAACGTTTATGACGATTATAAAAAGGAGAACTTTAATTTGAGAGCCTTGGTTTTTTGCACCATAAGTGATTTTCCAGCATACGCCAATTTGTCAGGATATAGTACGAAAGGTAAACAAGCTTGCCCTGTATGTGAAGATGAAACAAGTTCGATATGGTTAAATAATTGCAAAAAAACAGTATATATGGGACATCGACGATTTCTTCCATATAATCACCGTTATCGAAGAAAAACAAAAGAGTTTGACGGAAAAACCGAGCTGAGAAGAGTTAGGAGAGGTTTTGATGCATTTTCACGAGTTGAAAACATAAATACCGTGTTGGGAAAAAGAACTCGTAATGAGAAAGGAGGCAGTTGGAAAAAGAGGTCAATTTTTTGGGATTTACCTTACTGGAAATGTTTGGACGTTCGACATTGCCTAGATGTTATGCATATTGAAAAAAATGTATGTGATAGTTTGTTAGGCTTGTTGTTAAACATTTCCGATAAAACTAAAGATAGGATTAAAGTTCGTAAAGACATGGAAGAGATGGGAATACGTAAAGAGCTTGCCCCTGTTGAGAGAGCCAATGGTATTTATCTGCCGCCTGCGTGTTATACCATGTCAAAAGCAGAGAAAACAAAGTTTTGTAAATGTTTGCACGATATTAAAGTTCCATCTAACTATTCTGCAAACATTAAAAGGTTGGTGTCGATGAAAGACTGTAAATTGCTTGGTATGAAGTCTCATGATTGTCATGTTTTGATGACACACATGATTCCTATTGCAGTTCGTGGATTGTTACCAGAGAATATCCGACATACAATCACAAAACTTGTTTGTTTTTTAATAAGATTCACTCAAAGGTTATTGATCCCGAAGACTTGGATGAATGGCAAAAGGAAATTATCATTACTATTTGTGAGCTAGAGATGTACTTTCCGCCGTCATTTTTTGATATAATGGTTCACCTGGTATCTCATATCATACAAGAGATTAAGTTTTATGGTCCTGTATTCCTACGTTACATGTACCCTTTTGAAAGATATATGGGATTTTTAAAAGGTTATGTAAGAAACCGTTATCGACTTGAGGGCAGTATTGTTGAAGAATATACTTCTGAAGAGGTGACTGAGTTCTGCACAGGTAATATTAGTTTTGTTAAATATAATTTACAATGTAATAATTAATTTATTCACAGGTTATTTGGAAGGTGTCAAAAATATCGGTGTTCCTATAACTCGTCATTCGGGTCGACTTGCAGGTGTGGGAATAATTGGTATGAAATAAATGGTCCCAGATGATAAGAATCTACAACTCGCACACTTTGTCGTTCTACAACATATGACATGCCTAACTTCGTATGTTGAAAAACACATGAAAGAATTACGGTCGACAAATTTGCAAAAGACAGAAAAATGGTATAAAACGAAACATAACGAGGAGTTTTCTGAATGGATGAAGAATAAGGTTGCAGAAACTTACGGTCAACCAAATGTCGATAAAACCGTGGAAAGGTTGGGGCAGGGGCCAAATTTTAGGGTAAGATCTTACCAAGGCTATGATATTAATGGTTATACATTTTACACTAAAAGTCAAGATGAAAAAAGTGCAACGCAAAATAGCGGAGTTACAATAATAGCCTCAAGTACGGAATTCGACAGAATGGATCCCGACACAAGATTAAGAATCGCTGAAGACTCATATTATGGTGTCATAGAAGAAATATGGGAGTTAAATTATTATGAATTCACTATACCTTTGTTCAAATGTAAGTGGGTCAATAATCGTACTGGTGTTAAAGTCGACGAATATGGTTTTACACTTGTTGACCTTACGACAGATGGGTATAAATCAGAACCATTCATTCTCGCAAGTCAAGCCACACAAGTGTTTTTTGTTAATGACCCGAGCAAACCAAGGTACCACATAGTATTGCAAGGTAAACGACGGATTCTCGGTGTTGATCATGTTGTTGACGAGGAAGAATACGACCAGTTTGATGAGTTACCACCATTTTCTGTCGATATTCAATCAATAAACGACTTTGGAACTGATGGCACCACATACTTACGATCCGACCATGACGAAGGAATATATGTTGATAAAACACGTAAAGTTAAATAATAAAGGTTGATATGATATATCTATATTTTTATTTATTCGTATATTTTTAAAGCTAGCTTATTAATAAAGAAATTTTTTTTTGCAGGAATGATCGAAAACCAAGATAAAGATTGAAGAAGACGTGCGGTTTTATTTAATTTTAAACTTTGTTGGAAAATACATTTATTTATAAATTTAAACATATGTTTGTTAAGTAGATGGTGCATTGCGTGTGTTGGTTAATTAATTTAGTACGTTTATTAATTAAATTTCAACATTTAATTTCTTAATTAACAAAAAATTTAATATTACACAACATTAAATTATTTGTTTCATGTATACCAATTTAATAATATACATCCATCTTTAATAATATACAGGCCTAAATTATACGATATACAAACTGTTTTAAAAACAAAATACCAGGCCCACCACGTTTATCTCTATAACCGCCTTAGAAGCCCCAAATAATTTTCCCTTCCCCCCGTTTATTTTCACCTTCCCCGCCATTCCAAATAGGGTTTTTCGTATAACCATTGGACATTGCATTCTCCTCCATCGTTTACAGCTATTGTACTGTTAAAGTCGGAGTAATCGCAGCAGGTCATTTGTATTCGCTTAATCTCAACAGGTCTGTTCGGTTGAAGTCAAAATCGGAAACGGTAGAAGTTATCGATAGAAATTGTCTTGCCCTAATCTAAGAGGTAATTATTTATTCCCTAATAATCAATTGTTTCTACCATAATTTCACCCATGGGTTTGTATGTAACTGTGATGGTGTCTAGATAAGGCTAAATCTTCTAGAACCGAGTTTTTTTTCTTGGTAAGCTTTTGCATTTACGCCACTTTGTTTCTTAATTTTTTTGGTTTAGTAAAAATGCCACCTAAGCGCAAGCGTGGAACCGCAAAATGTTTGAAGATGATTAAAGATCCGAAAGATTTTAAAATTGAATTCGATAGCAATGGTTTAGCTATTGGAGAAAATGCAGCGTTTTTCATGTCATGGGTTGGTAAAGTGTTTAGGAAAAAGATTCCTTATTATCAACTAGTTAAAGACATAGACAAACAACTCTACAATGATGTATGGGTGTCCCTTAAGGTATTGTTTCTTTTTTGTTTTATTTTTAAATTGTATATTTGTTACTTTTTATGTTTAGTGTTTTTAAATATGTAGCAAGACTGGAATATACCTAACGATGATGCAAAAAGTACAATTATCAAACTGGGAAAAGTCGCGATGAGAAACTTCAGATGTACTCTTGTAAATAAATACGCTAAAAAAGATAAATCTCCTATCAAAGAATACGAAGATTTGGACATGAGTCATTGGGATTCTTTTGTTTCAAAAGCTTTATCCGAAGACTATGAGGTATTTTTTGATTACTTATTATTAAATGTTGTAATTTGTATTAAAAGTATTTATTTAATTTTTCTTGAAGAAAACAAGTCAAAAGGCCAAGATTAGTGCGGGAAAAAATATTGATCCTGCTCGTGTAGGGCGTGGGGGATTTCTAGGATTGGATAAAGTATGGGAAGATAGATGGAATCAACTTGTCTTACGCTACCCACATCTAGCTCATATGGAAGATAGACGTTCAAGAATATATACCGTTAGCAGAGCAATTTGCAATCCTGTCACAAAGTTATTTGAACTTGGACCACACCTATTATCAGAAGGCGTATTGACAGGAAGACTTCACGAATTGGTAATATTTATATTCATTTTATATAATTGTTATATATATATTTATATTAATCAATCAATTATACATTATATATTGTTTTAACAGTATTCTAAAGAGATAGAGATGAAGGAAAATGGTACTTATTATGAGGAAGGAAAAGACGTAGTTACCGAGGTAGTCGAGAAGGGACGTCAACACGGGGGGCGTACACTGTTAGTTTCTGATGTGATTGGTGCTACAAAAATCTTTTTTTCTAGAAAGAAAAAGAAAACAACTAAGCATGCAGATACACTTAGAGAGGAGATAGATGCTTTGGAGAGAGACCAGTATCGGGTTGCTGCAGCGACTCAGGTGAGCTCGGCTATTTGTCTACCAGAAATCGAGGTAATATTTTTTTTAAGGTTCGCTTACTAGTTTTTTTATTATGTTTAGTAAAAATGTTTACTTGTTTGCAGTCAATGAGTAGGTGTGACCTTATATGGCCATTCGACGATAGCTTTCCAGATTTGGTTTTAGGACATGGTCAAGTTTATCCTACTTCTATTAGGATTTTACTTGGAAACCCGATACCTAATGATTACGTGAAAGTCCATGTAGATTATGTAAACGAATCTTGTAAATATTACCCTGTCCCGCCCTACACAAAGCATGAGAAAGTAACTGATATGGAAAGCACACGAACACAGTTTATTCAGTGGCCTAGAAAAGCAATAAAGATATTTTTTTATATAATCAATAACCGTATATTACCTTTTGTTTTTTTATATTAATATTTTTTTGGTAATGCATAGCTTTTAAACACTGATTCTTCATGGCAATCAATTCCCCTACATCAACAACCGCCCCAACATTCTGGATATTATAGGCCAGTACAGGTAATTTGGTTTTTTTTTGCATATTATATTTAGTTGAAATAAAAATAAATTTGTTTCGCCAATATAGCGTGATGAAGGACCCATGACGTTTCAGGGAGAAGGAAACGTTGATTTGACTTTTTTTGATATGGTAATCAATCTATTCTATATAATACACACACACACATATATATTTATATATATATATATTAATATGGTATACTAAATGGTTTGCTAATTCCATTTGTTGATGTAGTTGAATGACCAGTTTCCCATAGGATCGCATCATACTGAGGATGTTACTGATCATCAAACGACTCATACTGAGGTTCTTCCTGATCTTAAAAATATAGCTCCACTTTTGACTTTGGCAAAGTCAAGGCCTAAAAAAATATATAGGCTAGCGAAAAAACTTGAGCATATATATAGCCAAACCATCTCAGTAACTGTTAATTCACCGAGTGGGATGTATATGTCAAATTGTACTGAGAATGTTGAAGTAGAGTCGATGTTGAAGTTATGTGTCAATGACTGCGCGGATGTCAGAGTTTTGCATTTGTATACAATGTAAGTTTGATTTTTTTTTTATTATTATTTTATGGTAACATATTTCTTAAGTATAACCGAGTGTTATTAACTTTATCTATTTTTTATATTTTAGGTATTTATATACAGTGGGGGGCGGTAATACGGCATATTTCAATCCTCGAATGATCGAACTTAGTTACTGCAATAGTGATAGTAATTTTGTCATCGATCATATTAAAGTTGTTATGGGGTATCACAAAGACAAGCGATACTTTATGGCACCGTATCTAGCCGAGTATTATATCTACATTTTCTATTTCGTTTATATTATATTTGTTAATTGTTTAATTTATTATAATACTAAAATATTAATGTTCTGTTTTTTTTTTCATTTTTGTAGGGACCATTGGTCGTTGATTTTTATCCATAACAATCACACGGATCATAAATTGTATGGACATATTATTGACTCAATTAACAAAGGAAAGAGTGCCAAGTGTTACACCATTGCTAATTTACTAGAAAAGGCTATTGGAAAGAGTATTTTATGGAAAATGGTTAATGTAAGTTTTCTTTTTCTCGCATTATTATTTGTTTAATTTAGTAAAATATATAATAAATTATTAGTTTAATGTATTTAGTGCCATCAACAATCAAGTACCTGGGAATGTGGATATTACGTAATGAACGCCATGTATGAATTTGTGATGGAATGCGATGAACATCTTGTAAGTATATTATATATACTAATATTTATGTATATTTATACGTTATATATATTTATATATTGAATTGTAATCTAACTTTTATCTATTTTAGATTATGCACAACAATAGAGCACTTAGTCAACTTGAAATTGACCAATTTGTAGAGCATGTATTAGAGAGCTTTATCTCTTTATGTTCTCTTTCAGTGGTGTAAGTTCAAATTCAAGACTCGTGACAAGTAAAAGTCATATCTATTCCAATTACTTTTCTTGAATTTATTTCTTAAGTTCTCAAACTTCACAAAATATATTTTATCCGGCTAGTGTTTGGTAAATGACCAAATCCTACGGATGGAATGGTGAATGGATATGTGATTCCTTTCCACTTGATTTCAATTTTCATTCCATAACCAATGATTGTTTTTCTTTATCTTCCATCATGGAATGAAATGAAAATTACATAACACATTTATAATAAAATAAAATTTTACTTTATCTTCTTTTCATATCAACCGGAAAAATTATACTTTTGTATGTGGTTTTAACTTCTTTAATTTGTTTTATTTTTACTCAGAAAAAAATATTGCTGATAAGTGCACTTGGTTAATGATGAAATTTTAGCTTTTTCTGGATTGAGAAAGGATGATAGAGATTTATGAATGATAGAGATATAGAAGAAAAACTATTACTTCACCTGGTGGGCTTCAAAGCTTAGGAAATATTTGTATTTGCAGACATATGGTTATTTTTGAAACTTGTATTCCAGTTCAAAGCTGATTTGGGTTTAGTTCGTTATCAATTTCACCTGCATTTGAGCTGTATTGTTATTTGTGAATTCATAGAACCATTTTAATTAAAAAAATTTCATTATTAATTTCACCTGTGGATTTTTTTTCCCTTTTAAATAATACCATTTAAAATGAATACTCATTTAAAACGGTCTGTAGTATCATTTAAAACGTTTGGTCTGTAGTATCATTTAAAACGTTTGCAATGTATCATTTAAAATGGTTTGTAAACATCAAATAATTACCTTTTAAAGCGATTTGCAAAACTCATTTAAAACGATTGTTATAACTCATTTAAAGCGGTCTTATTATTTATTAACAGCTTTATTTATACTAATATGTGAATTCAACATAATCATTTAAGGCGGTCACGAATCGTTTTAAAAGACAAAACCATCATTTAAAACGCACCTATTTAAAACGGTTCACTAACCGTTTTAAAAACTAAAAATACCGTTTTAAAAGCTTTGTTTTTTGTAGTAGTGATAATCATTATTTAAAAATAATTATTTAGAAGTCTTATAATTACTCTAGTTAGGAAATAATAATCCAAATAGTTTTCTAAGTATTCGTAAATGAAGTTGAAGTAATTGTTATGTGAAAGACCAAATGATTATTAAAGTTTTAACAATAATTATCCAAGAACTAAATAATTATTAAAGATTTATAATAATTATTTAAAGAATACATAATGATAATTATTATTTTGAATAATAATTAAGATTTTATTATAATCATTTCAAGAATGCATACTTATTAAGGATAGATAATTATTAAAAATATTCATCTAATTGAAAAGAATTAATATAAATCATTTACGATTTATTAAAACATTTAAGTATTAAGTATTTATTAAAATACGTATAGTTAAATAATGTTTAAAATATTTTCATAAGTTTAAATAAGTGACATATAGTTATAAGTTTAATAAGATCTCAAAAAACATTTCTCATAAAGTTTTAATTTATAAGTTTTTAAAGTGCACATAAAGGTTTAAAGTTTCTATTAAATCTTTTAAATTTTAGAAATCAAATACTAAATTAAGTTTACTGATTTATATCTATAGTTTCTGTGTAAATATAACTTTTATAAAAGTTTAGAAGCATTTTTATAGTTTTTAAGTATTTAAAATTGTTTTTAAAGTATTAAATATTATAAGTTTTAACTAAGTTTAAATGAATTGAAATGGTTCGGAAATATAAAAGTGTAAATAAAAATCCAATTCAAGTTTATAAAAGTATTAGAAAGTTTATAAAAATTATTAGAAGTGTTAAAAACTATTTCGAAGGGCTGCAAAAATAAAAGGAAGCAAAACCCGGCTCCCCAGATTCGATCTCGGGTCTGCCCCGGGTCAGTAACCACACACACACACTTAGCCATCCCGACTACGGGTTTGTTAAGTTAAAACACGGAATAGAAAAATTATAAACGAAGACTCAAATCGAACTTGATTCCCTCATGAACCCTAGATCAAAAACCCGTCAAATAGGCATTGATTATCCCTCTGTCGTTGTAATCCGACAGAGGGCTTTTGTTCTACGCATAATTACGAATGTTTGGCCTCAAGAGTTACCTGATATGGTGTCGAATCGACGGAGATTGGTTCTGGGTCGTAGTCGGCGGTTCACGGCTTCAAACCGAGAAATGTGAGCACGATTACGTGAAAATGGCACTTGAGAGAGGTTTGGGATGCTGTTGTTGAGGTGTAGGAGTCGATATTTATAGCCAATTCGGGCATTAAATGATCGAACGTGTTGGAGGATGGTGGTTGAGCCGAATGAAATTGAATTCGAATCCACACGTGACCGCGGTTGAAATCGGGCATTGATGGGCATCGGGGTTGGGTCGCATGCGCATTGAATCCGGACGGGATTCGCATTTTTGGAGGAAAAGGGGTTGGACCCGGGCTGTGTGGGACTTGAACCTGGGTTTGGTTTGGGTTCCGGAGGTTTGAAGTAATTACACAACAGGTCCTTGTAATTTTTGGGTTTTAACATTCTGATTAAAGGTATTTCAAGTTCAAAACAGGTTTCAGAAAATGACAGTTTTGGTCCCCGGGGTTTCTATAAAATAAAAGTTTAACGAGTTTTCCCATTGGATTAAATTTTTATAAAACGAGTTATATGGTTCGTTTGCTTAGAAATTTAAATAATTAAAATGAGATTACAAACTCATTAAAATTTTCAAGAGTATATGTATATATATGTATCATTTTTTTATAAAATTCTCATGTATATATATATGTATATATATACCTATATATATGTATGGGTTTCAAGTATAAAAGGAAATAAATATCTATTAAACGGGTTTGGGAAATCCAGGATATTACAATTTGCAACACCATTTTTAGATTCTAGAGAGAGAATGTGAGAGAGAACCTAGAGAGAGAAAGTCTCGGTTTTTGGATTCGAGCTTCAAGGATCGTTAGCAAAAGTCTCTAGAGCATTTAGCAACAGACGGGAAGCGATTTCAAGTAAGAATCCCTCCTAGATATGAGTTTTTCATACCGTGTTGGGTTTTGAAATAAAATCGGGTAAAGGTTAGATTTTTACGTTTGAAAATGAAAATAAAGTATAGATCTAGACTCTCAGTTAGAAAACATAAGTTTTGGACGTAAAAAGTTCTGATCTTGACGAGGTCAGATCTGCATGCAAAAGTTAGGGTTTTGTGGGGAAGAAGACAACCCGCAAGCATGTCCTGCGTACTTGATAAGTACGCAAGAACAAAGTCTGCGTACTTGATAAGTACGCAAGAACAAGGCCCTGCGCACTTGCTAAGTGCGCAGGCATCAGGTCTATGGGTATATATAGCTGGTTAGTGAAGTCATTATGTTCGCAAGGATAGAAAGAGGCGAACTTAGCCTTAAGTTCGCCTAGCCAGAAATGGTGGAACCGCTTAGTGTCGAGTTAAGTCTGATACGTGTCAAATTGTTATGATTGTTCAGATTGTGTGAGATCCGATAGACCATTCCAACTAAGATACCAGGTGAGTTCTAATCCCTTTTTCTTTCCTACTTTTGGGGTGATGTGCATACTTAGTGAACAATGTGTTTATTACATATTTTATATTAATAAACGATGGCGAAAGTCATGATTTATAGAAATATTTAATAGAGGCAAAGGAAATGTTTTGTGTAAAGAATGATGCTTAGGAAATGTTTGTTAATAACAAATATATTTTCAAAAGAACGAAGATGAGATTTTAAAGAAAGTAATTAGTAAAGAGAAATGTTTTTCCTTCGAGAATGAATACCAGTAGAGAGTCAGTCATGGGCTCAGTGCCTAACAAGGGCTCAGTGCCTGAGGTGGGCTCAATGCCTAAGAAGGGCTCAGTGCCTAAGTGGGGCTCAGTGCCTGAGATGGGCTCAGTGCCTGAGATGGGCTCAGTGCCCGAGATAGGCTTAGTGCCTAAGTAGGGCTTAGTGCCTAAGTGGGCTTTGTGCCTAAGAAGTGATAAATATAATTAACGGTATGGTAGCAGTATCTTGACACTAGTCAGGACTGTTACAAATATCACGGTGACGCATCGTGTTAACTCTCCTTATTCGTCGACCTTTGGACTTCAACCATTGGGACAATACGGACAGTAATAAAAGTTAAAAGATATTATATGCAAAGATTTTTACCAATTGGTTGTAAAGACATGTACAAGCAAAACCTTCTCCTTTAATATATGTAAAGATGTTTTATGTAAACGTTAGAACTCACTCAGCGTTAGCTGACTTTTAGTATGCATATCAGGTAAGTGTAGGTGGAAGTTTGGGTGCTTGGCTGTCTTGAGGAGTTACCCTGAAGATCAGAGTCTGGCATCCCGCTTATGTTTAAAGTTTATTATGTTTTAAAGACAAGTTTAAGTTTCGTATTAGATAAGTTATGTATGTTTAAAGTTGTTTCCACTGTGATTGTTAATGCTTGTGTTTAAGAGCTATGTGTTGATGAGTAAATCCAATAAGTGAGGCCTACCGGGTTTGGAGCCTTACATTAATACAAATTAAAATTTAGAGTTATGTCATATTAATCTAGTATTAAATATGGAGTCTTTTGGCATGAGCATAAAATGAACATTTTGGTTATTTTTGCAAATGATGAAAAAGATGAGCAAATGAGATGAAAAAGATATGGAAAAAGAGAGAAAAGACTAGAGAATTATTTCTATATAATTTAGAGAGGAACACTCTCTAATTCTTCCATCATTACCAACTTCATCTTTTCTTACCATTTCTAAACACATACTTTAACCGGTAAAACATCGGGCGCGTGCACATCTCCGACAATACACATACTGTTTTTCTTGTTGTTGTACCCTGGTAGACAGACACGTTCGTCTTAGAGGAGGCGCGAAATCTGTTTTAAGGGACCTGTGTTGAACACGAATTCTCAACCAAAACCGAAAACTTTTAGTTTGTTTTTGTTGTAGCTAAGGACAAAGTTGAAGACTCAAGGTGTTGAAGACTCGAGTCAAGTATACTTTAAGAAGGCGGTCGTTAGAGTACCCGTTGAAACCACCGGTTCGAATCATTTATTTATATAAATTTTTATTTTATATTTATTTTCGTTCGGGTTTGTAACCGGTATTGTACTAAGTTGATTTCCCACTTATGACGAGAGTATCGTCATTTTATTTTATTATTATTTTAATAAAAGTGACCCAATATTCCTACATTAACAATATCCAAGATTTTCTAAACCTAAGTAATAAAGGTGATAAATCTCATCGTGTCTATACTAAGTGTTGTCGGGTGATATCATATCTATTGATCACACCGGAGGAAATGTAATGGGCGTTGGAATTTTTGTTATTAACGTATAACCTATCTTACTTAAGAGTTAGCAATTATCACTTATAGTGAGAAATTTTATTTCTACAAAGACAATTGGATGGGCAAAGCTTTTCATGGTGTATGTTTGTCACTTTTGGTCTGATTTAAGCTTGGAGAACCAATATCGCGCATGTGAAGGTTGAGGCTAAGTTGAGTACAAAGGTTTGGACTTCTTTGCCAAATCCGAGTTCTCTCCCTGCTTACGATTTTCGATAGAGGCAGGAAGTCGGGTTTCAATTAGACTTCTTGGTCAACAAAGCCTCATGAATCAATCGCAATTGATGCTACCCAAGAAAACTTGTAATAGTACGCCTTAAATTGAAGTAACATTTAATGTAATTTGATAAATTGTCTCTTTGAGGAAGACTTGATTCGTACTATAGTTCCGTGTACATTTTGCCTTCCGGTTTGATGTTTTACATTATTTTGTTCATAGAATCTTTTACGATATCCCATAAGCTATAATATACATGTATAGGCTGGTTTAAATGAGAGTTGCTGAAAAGCTAAGAATAAAAAAAGCTTTAAAATTACGTGTTAATTGATATGTGATTAAGTTGATTCGCATATGAAGCTCGGTGAAGATTCAAATTAAAAAAAAAGTTTCAAAAATACAAAATCTGATGAATTGACATGTGTCGTGTTAATTGATATGTGATTAAGTTGATTCATATATGAAGCTCGGTGAAGATTCAAATGAAAAAAAAAGTTTCAAAACTACAAAATCTGATGAATTGACATGTGTTTTGATCTATTACATTCAAATGAAGATTCAAGTTGATTCGTACTAACTTGAACCATTCACATGTGAAAGATCAAATAACATGAGAACTAAAAGGTGATCTAATGATTTACTAACTTTTATGTTTTCTAAACCTCTTCAATAGTCACATGTTAACCAACTTAATCACATTTTAATTAACACCTAATTTTGATGTTCTCAACCTTTTTTGTAGTTCTCATATGAATGTTCCGTGTGTGTATGACTGTTAGGCATGTAAGGTCGAGTGTAGAACCAGCCAAAACACGTGGTTTTATTAGAAGCATAACGAAACATATATCTCCTCTAAAGTTGGGTATTAGCTATTCAAAATGACATGCTTACTAAAACACACCTCAAGTTTATCCATTAATCTTGCTTAATGTTTTCTATTTTAAATATGAGAATTGAAAATGAGTTAAATGGTAAGATTTTTGTAGTTAGTATGTATATGATTTACAAATTTATCTGGTATGATTTAAGGGATCAAAATTACATATTTTATGTGAAGTGAGTATATTAACATATATTCTAAGGGCTATAATAACTATTTGGTATAAAAAAAATAGATAAAATATTAGTTGACAGGTGACAGTTTTATCTCTTAGGGCATATGTAGTGGGACGTGACACGTCCTATGTGGCACCTCTATCACGCTGGCACACCGCCGCACACCGCCCCCTGGGCGTGATAGTGCATATGGTGGTGGTGATCACAGACAAGGAGCAAGAGAATGTGTGTTTTAATTTTTATTTTTATTTTTATTTTTTTCACTAACCATAATACTACACATCATCTTATCTTTTTAAATTAAACCCCACATTGACAAAAACATAATTACACAACTTTATAGTGATCATAACACTGTTTACGTGGCATCACTTTTCATCACTATCACACACACCCACTAAACATGCTCTTATTAAAGAACTAGAGAAGATTTTAAAATTAAAATACGTAAAACTACTGTATTAATGAGCCTTTGATAAAGATAAATTGTCGTTTATAAATATCAGTTGATATTTTCGTTTTCTTAAAGAAGTTATTTTTAATTAAATAATATATATATATATATATATATATATAACAAAATGGAAAATTATCAATATCAACTTACTTATAAATAATAATTTATTTTTATTAAATACGCGTTTAAAATATCCACTTATAACACAAATTAAACAAAACCTTTTATTTATTTATATAAAAGGAGGCAAATTCAATCGCTTGACATAAAGTACCTTTCTATTTGGAGTTGCTTGTCAAATAGGACACGATCCTCTTATAGATTTGTTTTAAAGTAATTTTTTTTGAACGACAACACTTAGATGTTATAGGAAAATTGAGTTTTCCCGGTACAACACCTATAACATTTAGGGCAGCCCACCTCAGGAGGAACCCTCAACTGGGTAAACCTCCTGACCTTACCACAGACCCTCTTTTGTGCTATGGGCAGGATTCGAACCCAAGACCTCTACTATGGGAAGTCTTGGGCTACCACTGCACCAAATGGCCAACGGTGTTTTAAAGTTATTAAATTGAGTTTCTCTAACTATATCCTTAATTAATTATTATTGTAAAAAGTTATTTTCCTTTAAATTAAAAAATAAAAGTTATTAACTATAAAAAAAATCTTTCAATACATCGAACATAACCCAATATTAATATGTTTTAACGTTTAAATCTTTATAATCTTACTTAATGATTATTGTAAAAAGTTATTTTCCTTTAGCTTAAAAAATAATAGGTATTAACTATAAAAAAAATCTTTCACTACATCGAATATAACCCAATATTAACGTTTTAACATTTAGTATCTTTATAATCTTAATAGAGGAAAATGACACATATTCGAGAAAGATCACAAATGTTCTTTTATAATTCATTTTTAAGACATTTTATATACTCATGTCCTATAAGTATTTTATATCATTTAAAATATAAGTTAATATAATATAAAAACTAGTTTTAAAATTAAAGTTGAGCCATTTACGTTACACAATACCTGCATGCAATTAAGTTTTTTTTTTCATAAAAAAAACTCTATACTTGTTTTAAAATCTTATTACTTTTGTGCTAAAAGGTTAAAAAAGTTGAAACCAAAATTAATATATTTAAACTCCGCTAAACATTATATATACATATAAATTTCAAAGTTGCTACAACACACAATACTAGGTTGAGTTTTTTTTTTTCTTTTCTTTATTTCTTTTTTTATTTAACTAAAAGTTTATTATAATTTCAATTCATTATGTAACTAAAGTTTTTTTAATTATTTGATTTAATAATTTTACGTTTTTAATGCAACTATATAAAAGTTTTTTTATCCACGTTTCAATAAAAAATTTATTCGAAACCGACCCGGGCCGATATATTTTTAACTTTTTTCACAACAACGTAAATTGTTTTAAATTTCGAATGTACCGTTGTGACATATTTATTTCTACTTACGTTTTGATATAAATTTTATTCAAGACCGAGCCGAATTTTTTTCACATTTAAACACGTCGCAACGCGGAGGTTTTAATAAAAGTTAATTATTAACAATATATGGTTGTGATAGTAGTTTTGTGACGGAAATAATGGTAAGCAATTGTAACCCTTCCGTATGCAACTCAATTGATGACCCCTTGCTGCATTCATGTTCATATGCTTCTAATTACTCTCCAAACAAACACCATGTGTAACAAAAATGTTGGTGGCCTCTCATTAAATCACATACCATTCATCACTCTCCCTATATTAATATTCACTCACTCAAAAACACATTAATAAACACACACCAGCCCCTTAAAATCTTGAAAAAAAAACTAGTTTTCAAGAACCATATTCAATGGCTCTTCAATGGTTAAGCTTAGTTGGTACCATTTGGCTTCAATCCATAAGTGCAACAAACTCAAACTTCCCAGCTTACTCATCTCAACTCAAGCTTCTTCTTTCACTTTCACAACTTCAACTCAACAACTTAGCTTTTGCTTCTGATGCTGGAAAACTGTTTGGTTTTGTTTCGGGCATCGCGGCAGTTTATCTCCCGCTTTGGATCGTTCTTTTAATCGGTTCATCACTCGGGTTCATTGGCTACGGTGTTCAATATCTTTTCCTTTTAACGGATAAAGTTTCCTCTTTGCCATACTATCTTGTTTTCATGCTAACAGTTTTGGCTGGAAACAGCATTTGTTGGATCAACACGGTTTGTTATGTGATCGCGATACAAAACTTCTCGTTTGATCGACAACTAGCAGTGGGGTTATCGACAAGTTATCAAGGTTTAAGTGCAAAGATCTATTCAGATGTAGTTGATGTGGTTTTTAAGTCCTCATCATCCATACAAAGAGCAAGATCATATCTTTTGTTGAATTGCATTTTACCCCTTGTAGTTTGTGTGATCGCTTCACCGTTGATCCGAGTGATCAAAACTCCAAGATCCAGGAGATTATCAGGTGGGTTTCTTGTAATCTTTACTATCACCATATTAACAGGAACTTATGCTGTGATCACAAGCTTGGGATCAAGAAAAGGACTATGTCCTCCATTGGTAATCTTGATTGGTATGTGTGTGTTCTTGGTGGCACCATTAGTGGTTCCATTGATGGAGAAACTAAGAGAGAGAGTGGAGAATAAATGCTTGATAAGAAGCTATGGGAAGAGGGTGTGTGATGAGAGTAGCATGGAGGAGGAAAATGGAGGGGTGGTGAATGAAGTTGGGGTGAAAGATGAAGGGTTGTTTGTGTGTGGTGATGAAGAGATGGGGGTGAAAGTAATGATAAAAAGATTGAATTTTTGGTTGTATTTCTTTGTGTATATGTTTGGTGCAACAATTGGCATGGTGTATTTGAACAACTTGGGTCAAATTGTGGAGTCTCGTGGAAGTTCAAAGACTTCTTCTTTGGTGTCATTGGCTTCTTCTTTTGGTTTCTTTGGTCGCATCTTTCCTTGCCTCCTTGACTACCACATCTCAAGGTATCTCTTTATTCTAATGTTTTTATGTATTGTTTATATTGATTATATCATTTGTTATTTTTATTTAATATATTTTGTGTCTCATAACAATTTAGGGTTGAGTATAGTTTGTTAAGGTTATGGAATAAACAGAACATATAACTGATGTTTTGGTTTTTATATTTTAATAACTGATATGTTTCAGTTTAAACCATTTAGTTAACTCGGTTATTAAAAAAGAAGGCTCGGTTAACCGGCGGTTTTCGATGTCGGTTGATTCAAACTCATTTTAGTTAATAAACCCAATTATAGTTTAGGAGAAATGAAAATCAATAAATATTTTAATTTATAAAAGATAATGAGTGACAACTAATATATTATGATATATAATATATTATTTATAAAAACTATAAAGGTTATTCATACACGTATAACCAAAACCGGTCCATGAAAATCAATTATTAAAAAAATATAATTGTACCATCATTTCTTAATTGGTTCGTTTATTTTAGTTTGTTTGTTTTATTTTTATTTTTTTGCTATTTCAATTATTCGGTTTTTGTCACCCCAATCAATAACCCACTTTAAATAACAAGATAAATGAATGTAAAACAAGAAAGAAAATAATTTAAAGACATTCTAAAAAAAGAAGATGAGTTTAAACCATTCTTTTTATACCAATTTCTTTATGCTTTATATTGGGAGTCTCTCATCTCTATTCCTCCATGAACCATGAATAAAAATAGAGAAATGAATTGGAGAACTAGAGGATGATTGAGTAACCCGTTTACACATTGACCGATCAGACTTTCTATTAATAGTGGTATCATACATCTTTGTTCTTTTTAGGTTCATTCTTAAAATTATAAGAAATTTATATTGTGATTCTCAATTTAAAAGTTATGATTCTGTCACCGATTATAAATCAGACTCATAAAAAATAAGATCAATGGGAGACAAAAATTACAAGTAAACATAATCATAGAAAAATAAATGAGTTATGTTTTAGGTCTAAGAGTATGAGGTATATTCTCATTTGGCTCTCCCAAGTGAGAGTATCTTTTCTGCCACATAGGCGTCACATCAGAACGCTACACTTCTCACTTGGCTCTCACCTGGCAAGGGGTATACTCTACTCAAGAGAGCATTAAATGCATATATTATAAAATATTTATTTTTTAAATAAAATATTCATTTAGACATAAATAAAAGTTATATAAAATAAAATAAAAAGAGAGAAACCAAGGAACCTCTCTTTCTATATCATTTAATATCCTTAAAAATAAATTCCAGCTCATTCGAAACCGGGTAGCAAAGTGTTCATCGTCATACGTACACCCTTCGTTAAAATAATCTTATAGTAGTAGGGCGTTAGCAACCGACCGTTCTCGGTTTAGACGAGCATTTCTTGTTAAATGTTGTGATGATTCGGCTTCGTGCCACTACATAATCGCTGCGGATGTCCAAGCACGGAACATCATTTGAGCCGTTTCGTCATTTGAAGATGAAGATGATGTCATTTTGATTAGGTTTGTGTTTGAATTGGTGAATTAGAGATAATAATTTGATATATGAGTATGTGGGTTTATATAGTAGTTTTTTTTAAATGAGTCACCCTCCAAACGGTCAAAAATTATCTCCAACGGCTAGAATTCAACGATAACAAAAGTTTTGCTACGCGTGAGAAATCTCACGGGTCACCACTCACGCCCCCTTCACGCAAGAGGGGGTGGTGTGCTAAACTCCTTCACGCCGTGAAAGGGCTCACTCCCACCCTCTTTTGAGGGTATACCCCTTACCCTAATAATTTCAAGATTAATGTGCGGCTCTTAATGTATATATTATAATTTAGTATCGTGGAAAAAGAATTAACCTTACAATTTAGACTCCCAAAAAGATGTTGTACAAGCATTAATGTGGCCTTCAATGTTGATAAATGACAAGGAATATTATGGTTGAAAATAATTTCAAATCCAAGTCTCATTTGAGCCACCATTTTTGGTGCTCATTTATTTCACATCAAGGACAAAGAAAGAAATCAAAGGCAACATAAAAAAATATAATCTTTTTAAAGATTTTTCTAGATGAAAGGAGAGAAAATGTGAGGGGTGATTTTGTAAGTATTTTTTTAATAAAATTTTCCTCACTTTTAGAAGGAATATAAAATAATTTTTTTATAACCCTTTATGTCCTAATTATATATAATACTTAATATTGCATACTATAATTATTGTAAAATTTCATATTCTTTTTTCTCCTTTTTTTTCCTTTCAAATTTGAGAATACAAACTTAATTCAACATTTATAACATCGTAAACTCAATAAACTTAAAAAATTATTTCTATCTTTTACAGGGTGAAATATAAAGTTTCAAGACCGGCTTTGATAGCACTAATGATGGTGCCAATGACAGCATCTTTCTTCTTACTCCTTAACAACAACCACCTTTGTCTTCACATAAGCACGGCCACCATAGGCATATGCACGGGTGCCATCACCTCCATATCTGTGTCTACCACCGCGGAGCTTTTCGGGGCCAAGAACTTTGGTGTGAACCATAACATTGTGGTCACTAATATCCCAATAGGTTCGTTGTTATTTGGAAACATGGCGGCATTATTTTATCGCGAGCAAGCACTTGCAAACGACAATGGAAAATGTATGGGCATCAATTGTTATCAAACAAGTTTCATGATTTGGGGTTCCCTTTGTCTCTTTGGGACCTTTTTAGCCGTAGTTCTTCATTCAAGAACTAAAAAGACTTAAAATATAGGTTTTAGTGATTTAATCTTATCTTTTGATACACATTTAATGCATAACCAATTTTAAGTAGAGAATCGCATGCATTTGTACATATATAGTACTTATAAAATGAGAGACAAGATTAGGTTGTTACGTAACCGCCTTATGTATTACATTTAAAGCAAAAAGTACAAGTGCATTATACGGTTCTGACATTTTTTTACTTAGAATTGGTTGGTATTAAACATCCCTATATATAAACATTTATGTAATGTATCCATATGTATATATCTTGGTTATTTTAGTGTAATTGTATTGGCTTATTGACCAAGTGAATCATAATATGCATCACACAAGTCAGGAGGTGCGAAGTGCATACTTGTTTGAGTTTATTATGATTTTAGGAACCTAATAGGCACTTAGGGGCGAAGCCCCAAAGCAATGGGGGTTCCATGGGGCAACGCACCCTTGGCGGGGTACGGGGGCAGTGCCCCTAGAAGCTGGGTCGAGCTGCCAAAGGCAGTTTCTGGCCCCAATCCCTGCAAAACTGGAGGTAAAATGTTGCTATATTAAAAATTCATTAGATATTGTTTTTCCGGATTTTCACATGTGAAATCCGTTTTATAAAATTGGAGATAAAATGACACAAATTCATTTAAAAATCGAATTTAAATGGATAATTGCCAAAGTCAGTTTCTGGCCCAATCCTTGCAAAACTGATTTGTTGATCATTTGGTCAATTGACTGGTTTGCGAAAATTCCCTCATACATACATATTCAATTCTTGTTTCTCAATCTGAGTTTTATCAGATTGAAGTATTTGGGTGAACCACCGAATAATTTTGATTTGAAAGTGTTTCTTGACTATCAGATATCAGTTATTGTAATCGGTAAAATCCCCCACAATATATACTCTTTTTTGGTTTTAATCAAGCTAGAGTTTAGTATACGTTTCCATCAATAAGTTCCAAAAGAAGAGTAGAATAAAAACGTTGTTCGATATACAATAGTCAAGATGTTATAGACAAGAAGTAGTATGACAAACGTAAACATAATAGAATTGTCACATGGTTAGAGAAATGTGGCCTAATTAACATGTGACGTTTAAAGGTGACGTATTTTTGTTTGTATTACTTGTATTTATTTATTTTTTATATGTTTGTTTCTCTGTAGAAATTAAACATATAGCAACAACTTATAAACACAAAGTTTAGAACATAAAATACGGTTACACAATTACTTAGACTAATTTTAGTTTGTTGAATGTAAACTTTTATCAAACGTTATTCTTTTTCTGATGTAGATTTTTTTAATATAAACACAAATATTATATATAGGGTTATAAATAAGTCTAGTTGCTCGTAAGCTATTTGAGATCAGCTCGTTAAAAATTTGATTTGAGTCGAGCTTAGCTCGACTCGAGTTCGAGGCTTCGAGCTCATATTGAGGCTCATTTAATAAATAAGCTCAAGTCGTAGTTTCACACATCGAGCTTGAGTAGGCTCGCAAGCCTAAACGAACTTATTATTTTTATAAATTTTATTTAATATATTTAATATATACTAACATAATTATTAGAGTAAATTATACAGATTGTCCTTTATTTATACTATAAATGACACTCTTTGTCTTTTGACTTCAATAAGTACACCACATGTCATTTTCTTACATACTTTTATACACTCTATTTCCTTTAAACTAACTGATATTAAGTTTTTCTGTTAAATCTAGACATGTGCAAGGCACATGAGCGTACAACGGTATTTTTACCTACAAAAGGACTATTTATGTAAGTTCCCTTAATCACACACCTTCTCTCCCTCACTTCACTGACTCTCCTCCATCCACATCTTCAGACCACCGGACTCGATTTATTCGGCTCTTTAAATTTTAAACTAAAGAATTTATGAATCTCTTTTTTTAATTTTGGTAGGTTCCAAGCACCAGACTCTATTTATTCGTAAACCACTGATCCGGTTAGATCGAATATTGCTATTTATAATTCCATGAAAGAAACGGGAGTGTTCATCGAGAACTGATCCGGGGACACGTTTTTCGAGAGTAGTTTTTGAGAACTGAATTAACGATCTAACCTGGTTAAGATCACTTCCCAGGTATAATTCTGTGGGGATTACCTTTGGTCTTTCCAACTTGGTCAGATTAACACTCACCTTAGCTCCATCGATTCCACCATCTTATTTTTGTCCTTCACCTGCTGAAACCAAAATACTTATCTTTTCTCCTTGGCATCTCCAAACTACCTTCCAGAGCTTTCAGGCAGGTTTCAAACGAAGAAAGGGGTTTCTTGTTTGGGTTTGGAACTCCATGTTTCTTCTTGATTTCCACTCTATTACCTAGTACCCACACTTCCCTTTAATTTACATCTACTTGAACCTCATCTTGAAGGTCGATTGAGAAGGGGAAACGGCGATGCTGGAACACTTTGGTGCCGGTGCTAATTTTTTGGTTAAAGCTAAACACATTGGTACCGGTGCTAATTTTTTGCGATTTCAGGCGGTGGGTGGTGGACGGTTGTGGGTGAGATTTCAGGCAGGTGGTGATAGGTCTTTTAAGTCTGAAGATGTGGATGGAGGAGAGTCAGTGAGGGAGAGAAGGGTGTGTGATGAAGGGATATTACATAAATAGTCTTTTTGTTGGTAAAAAGACCGTTATACCCTCATGTGCCTTGCATATGTCTAGACTTAACAGAAAAACTTAACATCAGTTAGTGTAAAGGACATAGAGTGTATAAAAGTATGTAAGAAAAGGACCCGTGGTGTACTTATTAAAGTAAAAGGACACAGAGTGTAATTTATAGTATAAATAAAGGACAATCTGTGTAATTTACTCTAATTATTATTAGATGTATAATTAGTATTAGTAATACTATTAAAAGGCAACTGTTATGAATAATGAAGCTAGCAGGCTACTGAAGCAAGCAGCCTGCTGAATATTTTCTTTCTCATTTTCACCGCTTATACTTTATATAATTGACGCTTTTAACCCCGTTTAATTATGTATTAATTTCGTTCTTCTATAATTACTTTCGTTCATTTACTTATTTTTAAAACGGATTGCGTGGCTGCTTTTATTATTTATTTTTTCTCAACGTTCCGATATAATTTTTTTTTAAACGGAGTTGTATTCAAAATCGAATATTTTTTTGTATCGTATCCTATAACGATTGATGTTACCGTTATGGTACCGTGACGACTCGAACCTATTATGAGCGAACTTTATCGGTATTCGTTTTTATGTTTTTCGACCGCCCGAACCGATAACGAACAAATTTCTGCCGCAAGCCTTTGACGAAAAACAATTAGAGTTCCGCGCTAACGCGCGAGTGTTCGTTTATAGAAGCTTATTCAACTCTTTTTTTCGTTCTACGTAAATACGTCTCGCCGCGAAGCGCGAAGGACCCAACTAGTTATGATAAATTAACCAAACAATACATATTTTGATATACAAAAATTATATTATAAATATATTTAAAAATAATTATAAATACTTACAAATAAAATAATTATAAATACTTACAAATAAAATAATTAAATAAATAATTAAACCTGGAACAAGCACGAGCTTTAAAAATTGAACTCATTTCAAGTTAAGTTGAGTTCTCTTAACTTAAGCAAAGAGAGTTTAAAGCTTAGACGAGCCCATGCTCGTCTATACTCGTTCACACCCATAACTATTAAAAAAAACTCTCTGAGTGATAAAGGTTCATGAGTAAATTTTATACACGAATCAATTTCTAAGAAAAAAAAGTTAAAATGATATATATGATGAACTCAAAAAACTTTTGTTACTTCCGGTAGAAGCCACACCTTTCATCCTTACTTTTGTTACTTGTCAGAATCATATTTGATTACCATAAAAAATAAAGTTACAATTTATATATATTTTTAAAATGTATATAATATCATATTTATCCGGTAAAATATGTAAAAATGACTACAATAAATATATCCGCTCAAATCACTTAATATTACATATTTTATCAAATATAGTTTATAATAGTATCCTTATATTACTCTACTTCTCCTAACATTTTAAAATCTTATAACATTTATGAAATTTTTAAGAAAAATATATAATTAAACTGTTTTGCCATATTTATGAAAATGATGTGAGGTCATAAAGTATTCACCATCATGTAGCTGACGTTCATTTTCAAATTTTTTCAGGAAAGCAATGAATTGACCTCATCGTACCGGGACTGGCTACGGCCTGGGTCCTGATGACAGTTTTGTTGCACAGCCGGGTCAGGCCACACACCTAGACCCGGTGCAACCCAAAAATATGTTGTTACAGGTCGTGCATTGCACAAAAAGAACCTGAAGAGTAAACAAGGTTAAGGTGACCGAAGGACTACGTTTTCCTTAGACAGATTACCTCATTGTAAACCTACTAACTTTGCGTTAGAGTTTTGATTTGAAATTAAATGTACAAACGATCGGGTTTTCTACCCAGTTATTTAAATAAAGATAATCTTTTGTCTACACGACGATATTTCTATATTTACAAAACCAACCCTTGAGGTTGAGTTGAAACGATCCATTTTCAAACGTTATTCCGCTACACAAAAACAAACTTTAAAATCAAAGCAGGTATCGAAGGTGCCAACGGATGCCGTAGCCCAGTAACATCCCGGGGGTGCCCGGGGCTGGGTGTGACAGAGAAGTTGGTATTAGGCAACAAAGAAATAGTTCAAGTTACGTGAGAAAAACTTGACTTAATTAAGACACGAGTGAAAACTGCACAAGATAGACAGAAGTCGTATGCAGATAAAAGGTGTAGACCAATAGAATTCCAAGAGAGAGATTACGTTTTGTTAAAAGTATCTCCTTGGAAAGGTCTAATCCGATTCAAGAAACGGGCAAGCTAAGTCCACGATTCATTGGTCCTTTTAAGATCATTAAACAAGTTCGAAAGGTAGCTTATCAACTGGAACTACCTGAAGAATTGAATAAGATACACAATACATTCCATGTATCTTATTTAAGGAAATGTTTGGCAAACGAGACTGCACATGTTCCTTTGGAAGAAATAGAAGTTGATGAAAAGTTAACTTATGTTGAAGAACCTGTCAAAATTTTAGATACCAAAGAAAAACAGTTACGTCACAAAACGATCAAGCAAGTATTAGTGCAATGGAGGCACAGAAAAGGATCAGAGATGACCTGGGAAAATGAGAAAAAAATAAGAAAGACTTACCCTCAATTATTTAAAGATTAACAGGTTTCGAGGACGAAACCTAATTTAAAGGGGGGGTGGGAATTGTAACATCCCAAATTTTCAAGAAATAAAAGTTCAGGGACCAAATTGTAAATAGCCCAAAGTTAAAGGATTAAAAACAAGAAATCAGAAAAGGTAGATGGTAGCGGACCGCTACCAAGGTCCTTGGCGGTCTGCTAGCAGCAGTTAACCCGGACAACGAGCAGACGACACGTGTTTGATGACTCGCTGATAAGGATTGGGTAGTGGACCGCTACCCAAGGCGTGACGGTCCGCCACGTGCGGAGTACGCCAAATAGCTGGCAGTGGGCGGTAGCGGCCCGCTACCACCCAGCTTAGCGGCCCGCTACGGGTGGCAGTTTCACCTTATAAATAGAGACATTTTTCGTTCAAAATGGAAACAACAACATCACCACCACTATCACACACACAAACATGCAAACCGAGGAGCCCGAACGACGGTTACGAGCATAGCGGTTAGTGCGGCATGGTGCGAGTGCGGTTCGAGTTCAAGAAAGCGTCTAGACAAGGAACGAACTTAGGAACTACCGAGGATAATGTAAGTACACTGGACCCGTACCCTAGACACGATTATATGAATTACGTGCTTAAATGATATGTTTTATGTGACATGTATATGACGAGGGTACGGGTAATGAAGGGTTAGTCTAAACACTAAACGGGAATAATGGAGTAGCCACAACGTATCCAAAGGGTGGTGGATACGCCGTTAGTACTTCATATATATAAATCTCTTTGATACTTTGTGGTGAAACCATTATGAATGTTTAGGGGTATAGACTAAAAGACAGTAATGAAATTATAGTAAACGTACGGGAGAAATTCCAACCGGTATGTAGTTATCTGACAAAAAGAATGTTCTGTCTAAGGAAATAGTGGTGTATAAATCTCTCATAGACCTGTCACTCTTTACTGGGAACATCTCTGTTGGAGGTACTGCTCTGGAAGGATAATCACCCAGTTTACAATATATGACAAGTATGAATATGTGATGAATACATGAACATGTGATGCATGATAAATATGAATACGTGCAAGTATGAATGAGTATGATAGAACGAGTCTAAACCCTAAAATGGAATAACGGAGTACTCACGAAGTGTTAAAGGGGTGGTGGATACGCCGCTGGTACTTCCTATATATAAACCCTTTTATTGCATCGTGAAGAAACCGTTGCGAAGTTTGCTAAAAACTCGGACCGGAGGTACGTCCGAAGATGGTCGCGAGGGGGTTTGCACACCTACAAAATATACGAATGACGTGACCGGAGATACGTCCGGAGATGGTCACGGGGGCGCCGAGAGCCTGGGAAACTTGAACAATGATAAGAACCTAAAGGGTTCAAAATAAAATGAACGATGCAACGTACTTACTTAGCGTAAGCTAATTCAAAAATGTTTTTCAAACACTGCAGGAAAGAAGCACGTGGAATAAAGCTTTCTAAGGACGGAACGATCGGAGTTGAAAGATCCATATATAATATGATGTAATTATATCACCTTTTGTAAAACAATATTATAATAAAAAAAAAAGTTACCTTAGCCAGTTATGACAAGATTTTGTTAAACTGAGACCATTTTCCGCATTATAAAAACTCTGATAAAGTATGAGATAAGTAGGGTGTTTCATCACATCATTTATTTAAGTTTGCCAATTTGACACAACTAGTCCCCTTACATTCCTAATTATTATTTGATGAAAATAAAAGAATGTATATAAGGGGATAACTGATTCCCTTTAGATGTGTGGCAATTTTAGAGAGAAAACCCTAGAACATCAAAAAAAAAACACACACATTCTCTCTGATCGCTAAATCCATCATCGATTCAGATATCATAACAGGATCAAACAAATGGCATCATCATCTTCTTCAAAGATTCCAATTCCAATAAGTAAGTTATTATTTTGATGTCTAATTTCATATTGATGATTGGATTAATATGATTAGGATTTTATGATTTTGATCCAAGTTTCAAGAAATAATCAACACTTGATTATCATCCACGTTTCCTGTATGTTATAGTTTCCATTCTCATGTATTTTAGTGATTAGTATAAGTAATGAAAAAGGAGAAGAAAATTTGGAACAATAAGTCGTCTTTCTCTTCTATTTCTTTGGGAGCTTTAGTCACCTCGAATCATCTTTCTATCAATGGTGCTTTCATTGGCTTACTCACCTTCCACCATGTCATCACGTAGCACTCTCATTTCTGAGGTGTCTCGGCTTGAAGCAGTCCACAAAATATACTTGTAAGGCTCATCAGACCAGTCTTTCAGTTCAATGAAGGAACTTCTTAGGGCAATTGATGTAAGGTTTGACCTTAACTCAAGACTTGTCTCCAGCTTTGACCATCTACGCTCAAATCCCATGATGAGGCCAGACTGCCAGTGTCATGGTCCCTGTGTCGACTAGGGGCAATATTCACCCAAAGACTAAATTATAGGTTTAATTTAACTTTTAACATAAGGTCACGAAGTGTTTTGGGTTAAATATATACATTTTAATAGAACTGAGTAAAAACGAAAACAAGAAAAGTTGAGAACGATTTAGAATGAGCCAAAAAAGAGAACGGATGATTATGATATTCTCGTCTCATGCTCTTCACTTGACCACAATCAATCTCTCATCTCAGTATCGTTGTGGCGTTTCAATGCTGCAATTGGTTAGTGTCTTCTGAATAATCGGACCCTCGACCAATCGGCCATCCCCCCTCCTCTTCATCTCATTTCTCTTTGGTTCACGTGCCTTCATTGGCGAGCTTCAATCCGACCTCCAGTTCGAGCTCTAACATCTACTACCAAGGTTGGATTTTGATTTTTTTTTTATATGTTTTCGATTTTGTTAGTGCTACTTTAATCTCCATTCTTTTACTTGTTTATTCTTGATTTTTCAAGTCCAACATTATTATAATCAGAGGATATTATTTCTTGAGAGTTTGTTTTAATCTTTAGTCTTTAGCCTTTAGGTAACCAACAACAAACATATTCACATGAATCAATTGGTTATAAATCTCCCTAGGGTACGTGTAGTGGCATGTTGTACATATTATAACTTTTCTAGAATATAATAACTCATTTAGAAAATATTATTTATGAAATCCAAACAACAAATGCTACGTCCCGTGATTGGTATATTATTTAGTCATTTGATATATCTTTTCAATACGAGCGGTTTTAACCATAATCAATTTTGACCCAAACCAAATTGATGCAAACATTTTAAACTAAGCTTGGTGTGCCTCATTTTTTGACAACCTACCCGTTTTACCAGGCTTACTGTCGACTCAACAACAGCTGCCAGGGGTGTAAACGAGCCAAGCATGCTCATGAGCTACTCGAGATCGGCTCGCTAAAAGCTCGAACTGAGGCGAGCCCGAGCTTCACTTATCGAGCTCGAGCAGGCTCACGAGCCTAAACGAGTATATTATTTATATAATTTTTATTTAATATATTTATATAATAATAATAATTAGTATATATAAAAATATGATAAAAATAACTTAATGATATATATAAAAATTATAATAAAAATATATATAAATAACTACAATATAAATATATAAATATATAAATTAATAAATAAATAATAAACGAGCCAAGCTCGAGTTTGAAAAACTACTCACTACCCGAACTCGAGCTTTAAAAATAAAGCTCGAAACGAGACGAGCTCCAGCTCTCTATAAGTTAAAAGAACCGAGCCCGAGCTCGGTTCGTTTACACCCCTGATAGTTGTGCAGAACAAGGACATGCCATCGTTCTATTTGATATGTGTCCACAGTTAATGAAAACTTAAGATGTTGTAAACCAAATGTGGTGATTTAAAAGAAAACACCAGTGATTAACAACATTAATTGTGAGTTATGGCCTCTTATTGGTTGATCCGTTGATGTAATAACTTCATTTACTTTCAAAGTATTAATAAATAAGCAATTGGATTTGAATAATCAAAACTATAACTTATTAGCCGACAATAATTCTAACAATCGGACTATTGACAGTCATAACTTTCACTTTTGTTACCAATGACAATCCCAGTAGCAGGTCAAATTCAGCGTAAAAGCGATTTACATTTGATTTCGCTCACAATGATAATTAGCGTAAAAGCTCTGCGTAAATATGTGATGATAACAGGTCAAATACTAATAAATAATCCTATAATTGTGAAGGTATAATGCCAAAAAAGTAGGATACTTGCATGTAGATAAACATTAACAAGACACACTAAAGGAAATAATACAAGGTCAAATTCAGGCAAACAAGTGATATGTCAGCTTTATTCGTCTGCAATTGCTATGAATCTGTGATTATGAACCATCTGAAATTAGGGCAAAATCATAAGTGACGAGCAAATACGCAAAATCAGTCATGTTATTGATCGAATCAGTTGCAAACAATGTCATATTTACCTAAATACAAGCATTTCATAAGAAAATCGGATCAATCTGAAAACCTAAATCTGTTATCCGGCACCGCCGCTGCAGATTCCGGCGAGCGAAACTGAAAACCTACATAAAGAGCAAACAGAGGTCGTACCTTCATCACCATCAGACGACGGCGGTTGCGGTTGCGTTTGCGCTGGCGGTAAAACCCTACCGTCAGCAAATAGCGTTCCTCCGTTATTCCGATCATCTACCTGCATATTCATCACCGTTTCACCGCCAAACAATGCCTCTTCACCGAACCGCCGCTCTACCTCCAGAAATTCGCCAAGCGAAGACGGCTTTAAATCCTCGCCGCTGCACAGCCACCACCACCGCCTCCTCCTCAACCGCTTCCGACGCCGCTCAGAAACCAAATCCACCGCATTGTTCCTCCTCCGCCGCCGCCGTTCTCCGAATCCGCCGGAATTGCTGGCATTCGGAGCCGATCCGAGAGTGACGGTCGGCGTACCGTCGCGACGCTGGGAGGGTACTCGGAACGTGACGGTGGGGAACGTGGTGGCGACACCCATTAGAGTGCCTAGACTTGTGCTCCGGTCGTGGAAGAAGGAGCCGGTGGACTCGGTGTCGAGATCAGAGGATGAGATTGAGGAGATTGTGGGTGAAGAGAGTGGCGGAAGCAATTCCATGCCTGGATCTAGCATTTTTATCTCATCTTCAAATTCATACTCAGATCTCTTTCGTATATATCGGCAAATGGTGAAATAGATGAATTGACTAATTTGCCCCTGTGGGATAAAGGTCTCGTCACTTGTCACTTTGTCAGGGGTATAATGTGGGGGGTGTCTGAAATATTTTCAAAAGAGAACTTGCAAGTTTTCAAAATTGTTCATTTGTTCGTAAAAAACAAAGTTATATTATTTTATTAAAAAGTTATTTTATTATCTTAATAGTATATTTTTAAGGAGGTTGTGAATTTTATTTAGTGTGCATAATTTTGACACGGTTTTAAACGATAAAAAGAACACGGCATTATTATAATAACTAGGTTTTACTTCCAGCGTGTTAAATCTGGGATTTCGTCACGATCCTAAATACCAAAACACGTATGTCAAAACACGTTGCAACAGCGATCTTTCTAATGTTAAAACCCTAAAGCGTCAAGAAACCCGATTGCAAAACTAGGTCACAACAATGCATACATCTTAAAAAAACCCAAAGCAACGGGAAAACACCAAAATCTAGGTTGGGCGAGGCCTCGAACCCGGGTCGTTGGCGGCGGAACAATCCTGGATATCAAAACAAAAAAAATACGTCGTAACAACTATCACTCCGACGTAACACCCTAAAGCGTACTCAATCGTAAAAGTGAGCGTCCCTACGCCATGAAACCCGAAGGTGTATTTCGTCGTAAAAGTGACCGTCAATCCACCGTAAACCCGAAAGCGTACTCTGTTATAAAAGCGGTCAAAAAGCCCGAGTACAAACACAGAAGAAACGATAAACATAACGTTAATAAAAGGAAAACCTAAAATCGAAATATTAGAAAAAAAAAACAAAAAACAAAAGTTGAAAGTAAATTTTGTGGCCAAAATGAGAAAACTTAAACTTTTGTGGCCAAAATGAGAAGACCTAAAACTTCACTATCCCCCTCCCCTCAGAAAACAGGAAAAAACAGCCAAAATCTAAGCTGGGTGCAGCCTCGAACCCGAGCCGTTGGCAGGGGAACGATCTTGAAAATCAAAACGAAAAAAAACACGTCGTAACGGCTATCTCTCTGACGTAACACCCTAAAGCGTACTCAGTCGTAAAAGTGAGCATCACTCCCCCGTGAAACCCGAAGGCTTACTCCTTCGTAAAAGTGACCGTGAATCCACCGTAAAACAAATTTAGGAGTTGTTTTGTCGCCGATAGTGGTGGTCGTGTGTTGTAATAGTGGTGGTTGTTTGGTGGTAGATGGTAGTTTTCGGTGGCAGTTGTCGGTGGCAGATGCGGGTGTCAGTCACCGGTCATGGTGGTTGTCGTAGATGGTGGCTGAATTTTCAAATCGAATCAGCAAACAATTCGAATTAAGATTTCAAACTTCGAAATCGAATTCAAATTTGTGAATTTTTATTTGATTCAATTTAAAACTCGAAACAAATTATATATATATATATATATATATAACTTTTATTTTAATTTATTATATACAATTTAAAAAGTATAGACTTTTTAAATTAATACATATATTTATATTAATACGAATTAAATCAACATGAATTAAATTCCGAATTCGAATCATGTTCGAAATTTGAATGACACGATTTGATTAACACGAGATTCAATACACTGAACACCACTAGGCACAGATCGTAACATGAGGATGAGAAGAACGCGATGAGAGGTGTCAATTTCCTAGTCACATATCATGACAACAAAATCTTTACCATGTCATCATTTAACCTCAAAGCTTTTATTAGGTGGTTTAATCTTATAATTTTTTTTATAAAAATTAAACTTTTATAAATTTAACCTTGATGAAACATATATGAATATTTGTTACTATTTAGTTATTATTTTTATTTTTTCCAAATTTCACTTAAAAGTAGGTGATACCGAAAAAAAATCACTAAATAATAATAAAGCTTTATATATTTTTTTTATTTAAATCAAGATGAAAAAAATAATAATAACCACTAAATAGTAACAATATTCATATATGTTCCACTAGCTTAGAACCCGTGTCTACACATGGGGTGAAAAATATCAGTATGTAAAATTCTTAAATCTTTATGTATATATTTTACAGGTATAAAAATGTATTACATATACTAAGGATAGAAAACAAAATTTAAAATATGTAAAAATTAATATATAATTGGGTTTCGAAAATATGTTAATTACTATTTGTTGTAATTTGACTGTTATTTACTATTTGATTGAAAATAAAAGTTACATAATTAGATTTCAAAGTTTCTTATAATAAATGATAATTTAAAACAAATATATTTTGTTAGTATAATTAGTATTTTTTTAAGTATATTATTAGAAAATAGAGGTGTATTTAATAAGAGAGAGACAAAAAAATATGATAAGAATAAATATGGAGGCGACACGTGACATGAAAAACTTTATTTATTATATAGTATAGATTACAATCACTTATTTTTAATATTTATATAAAAAAAGTTTCACAATATAAAACTAATAAGAATTGAGTAACTTTATAAAGACAATTTTTTTTAAGGTGAGTTATAGTAAACTATATTAAATGAATTTTTCTTACAATTATTACTCTATAAACTTTCACCAAGTGTCAATTAAACTGATTTATTAAATTATGTTTAAGCAAATGGAGTTTTACTCGTTAGTATCCCTCTGAGTGCACAAGTATTTATCATCATCTTTTAAAGTATATTTGGATTAGAGTTATAATGAAGAAATAAAAATAGAAATAATAGAAAAGTGTTTAGTACTATAGTATAAGGTCATAAGGAGAGGGGTTTTAAAATTTAAAATGAAACCCTTGGGTTTCTCCAAACTTTCAAAAGGGGGTTTTGGTATGAAATCTCATACCTAGTTGATACGGTTTTACGATTTAGTTTGACTGGTTTGATAAAAAATTTAAAATGAACCGTTAACTATATTTCAAATTTTAATAATAAAAAGGTAATCTTAAAAATTACTGAACATGAAATAAGTTCCTTTGCTAGACTCCTTAACTTTACTTAGTCAAAATAAAACTTCAGGAAAATATATGTTATGAACGTGCATTTATGAAATATGGATATTGACCTGAAATGCCGGGTGTCACATTCTCCCCATGTTAAAGAGAATTTCGTCCTGAAATTCAGTTCTTGTCATCTTGACTTGGAATGTTCATAAACAAGGACGGGTACTTGGCTTTCATTTTATCTTCCCGCTCCCAAGTATACTCGGGGCCGTGCTTCGAATTCCAACGTACCATGACAAGCTTAACTCGGCTACGCCTTGTTTTCTGAACCTTCCAATCTGTGACTTCAATCGGTTCCTCAACGAAGTGTAACTTGTCGTCTATGTGAATCTCATCAGGCAGTATAATTAACGTCTCGTCTGATAAGCACTCTTGAGATTAGATACATGAAATGTATCATGTATATTGCTTAGTTCTTGTGGCAACTTGAGCTTGTAAGCTACAGAGTCAACCCTACCCAGTATTTCAAATGGTCCGATGTACCTAGGATTAAGCTTGCCACGGTTTCCAAATCTTGCAACTCCCTTCCAAGGTAAAGTCAAAGAGTCTAGCAAAGGAACTTAAAAAATTTATACTAGATTACTAGTTGTTTTAAACAAGGTAAGGACAGTTTATCAATATAATATATGTACATAACTTCATATTCCATAAATGAAAAATAATAAATAATAACTGAAGACGGTTCAATTACACGATCGGTTCCAAGTTTCAAACATTAAACCAAACCGTGAACCATCAAATTGTCAAAACCGAACCATATATATATATATATAGATATATATATATATGTCTAAACTGCAAAGCCGACGGACTTACTTCGGCCTAGACAGTTCGTTTGATTTTAATGTTAAGGACAACACTACTATTAAACAAATCTCATGATGATTACCATCTAACAACCAGACTTTATTTACATTAGTTCTGAACTGAAAAGTGAAAACCCAATCGGCATAAATGCAAAATAATTCAACTAAAATATATAAAAAAAGAGAGAAGTAAATAATAAAAATCTAACTTGTATTCAATTCAAATTTGTTAATTGAAGTTTAAAAGTCATCAAGAAAAAATAAAATTTTAAAATTTAATATGCAGAGTGAATATACTCCTATTTTGCTATGAATTTATTGGATTTAATAATGAAAAGTAAATTAAATTATTACTTTATTATTGCAAGTCACACCAGCAACACTTTATCATAGACAAAAATAAGCGTGTGAAGTCGTTACCAATCCACCCATAACTCATAGCAAATAACTACGGATGAGATTGTTACTGTACCGGTGCTAAAATTACCGATACTGAATTTCTAAAAAACTGGGTACCGAATACCGTACTAAATCTATTGGTACAGTACCGATACAGTATCGGTACGGTACCAATACAGTATTGGTACGGTACCGGTACCGTTACAAAATGCTTATCTCTAGATGGTATCGGTACCGTACCAGTACCGATACCGAAAATACCGATATCGAATTTCTTAAAAAGTGGACACCAAATACCATACATAATTTATCGGTACGCTACCGGTACCAAATGCTCTCCCTACAAATAACCTTTTTTTTAATAAAAATGGGTAATTATATTTTAAATAGTTTAACACTTATCACGTTGTAATGGTGTACAAAATCATACATAATAATTGAAAAGTTTGGCAGGAATAAGTGCGGATGAGGGCTATGATTGCGAAAACAAAAAGTTTTGTTATTGTAAATTACAAATTAACTTAAATAGCCCCTTGGTTTGATTAGATTGCATGTTTGTCCTCAGGTTTTAAAAAATGTAAACTTAGCCCAAACCTTTGTGGCCTGGTTGTGCATTTAGCTCATAACGTTAATACTAGTTAGTTTGAACAGGAAAAGTAGCTCATGTGCCATCTGTGTGACTTACGATTGCAAACTTAACCCTAAAAATGAGTTAAAAATTAGTAAAAATTAAGTTAAAGTTCATAAAATCACTAATTTTTTTACCGATTTTTACAAAGTTTTACTGATTTTAACTCATTTTTAGGGTTAAGTTTGCAATCGTAAGTCACGTGGATGGAAATTGGGCTAATTTTTCACAAAAAACTAACTGATATTAACGTCAGGCGCTAAAGACGAAATCAAGTCACAAAAGTTTAGGCTAAGTTTACAATTTTTAGAACCTGGGCGCCAAACATACAATTTGATCAAACCACAAGGGCCATTTGTGTAACTAACTCTTACAAATATAACAATGTAATAAGACCTGTAATATTAATATTTTAATTTTAGTTTTTTTAGAGTTAATTGCACAAATGGCTCTTGTGGTTTGATCAATATGCATGTTTGGCCCCAAGGTTCTAAAAAATGCAAACTTCACTCAAACTTTTGTGACCTTATTACGCCTTTAGCCCTGGAGTTAATACCAGTTAGTTTTTAATGAAAAATTAGCCCAAGTGTCATCTACGTAACTTATGAATGCAAACTTTTTACTGATTTTTATATTTATTTTCTACTTATTTTAACTCATTTTTATGGTTAAGTTTGCAATCATAAGTCACACGGATGGCACATGGGCTAAATTTTCGTTAAAAACTAACTGGTGTTAACGTCAGGGGCTAAATACTTAACCAGGTCACAAAAGTTTGGGCTAAGTTTGTAATTTTTAAAACCTGAGGACCAAACATGCAATCTAATCAAACCATAGGGGCCATTTATGCAACTAATCTTTTTTTAAATGACAAAACTTTGTTACAAACTATAACAAAAATGTGATTTAAGTGTGAAGAATTAGACTTATAAACGAACTGAATGCTCAGTAGACCGTTCGACTGAAAATTAGTTTATTTAATAATCGAATGAATATAAACAAAAGTTTTTGGTCACCTGATTAAACGAACATGAAGACACGTCCTGTTCGTTTAGAATATTAACGAACGAAATAAATGAACATGAACATGTTCATTTTCTTAACGAATGAAAAAAAAACTATTTCTTGTTTGGTTTGTTTACAAGCCTACCAAGAATTTGTTTTCCCTGGTTTATAAAAAAATGTTTATGTGCAACGATAATAATTGCCGGATCACTTTCAAAAGACTGCTGAACTCGCTCAGCCTCTTCATCCGCTCTTCCAAGACATGATCATTCAACATTTTAGAACGGGTAATGGACAGGTATTGGGTACGAGATCGAGTATGTGATTAGTTTTAAAATGTTAAATGTATGGTATTATGCGATACTCAGTCCAATTACCCAAAACATACTTACATGTTTACCTAAACCATACTTGTAAAATTTTCTTTTTCTATTTTTACTTTCCTTTGTCCTTAAAGGTTAGGAATGCTATTTCGAGATGGCTTGATATTCGGTTGCGGACTCTAAACATCCGACCAACCTTATGAGTTGGATTATGGTGTATATATGTAAAAAGATCAAGGAGATGAAGGAAGCGATTATTTTAACATCTTGGTGGATACTCGATAGTGGCGTGTCAGAAATGAAACCATGTTCAACAGTAACAAAACTTGAGAGGAAATGATCTTTGATTCTATCGTCAATTATTCCTTTTTGTGTTTGGTAACAGGAATCGTAAGAACAATTTGAATTGGGTTGAGTGGTTGAAAAACCCTCATGTTCTTGTAATTTTCTCCGATTAGTCTTTTGTTAGCCAGTGGTGTTTTCAATAAATCCTTGTGTTGTTAAAAAAAATATACTAATGCACCAACTTTTTAGCTTTTATATTTATAATTGAGTAAATTACAGAAATCGTCCTTTATGTTTATATCATTTTTCAGATACTGTCTTTTAGCCCAAAAATTGTCAAAAACCGTCCTTTATGTTTACAAATCTTGCACGTTACGTCCTTCGGCTCTAACCCAGTTAAACTTTTCAGTTAAGTTTGGTCATGTGCAAGACACATGAGGGTATTTTTGTAATTTTACTCATTTGATTAAAAATATCTTAATAAACAAAAGGACACAATCTGGATTCAAAATTAAAAACTCAAAAACTTCCATTCCCAAATTAACCCATCAAATAAATACCACAATTTGATTACAATCCAAATTAGTTTAAAAACCCTACACAAGATAAGATCAATTTATGAAATTCACAGTTGATTCATAACTCATACTAACCCTAGAATCAACTGTTATGCTTTGTTCCATTCTATATATGTGTATGTATGGATTTCGATTAAATCTAATCATCGTATTGTATTTCGATGTCGATTGTAATCTGATTGATCGGATTTTTCTATATATATGTAAACTTCCAGGTCTGAAAAGTTAAATTGAAGCTAAATTTCGAGGAGAACTGATGTGATGCTAGACCTTAATCTGAGTGTTCATCAGAGCGATTTAAATTCGAATTACACGGAGGACAATAGCGGTAAGCAGTTTTTGAAGGTATGTGGCAGAGGCGGTCAAATCGAGTACTCCGGTGGCACCTTGAATTCCTCCGTCTTCAATGTGGAGATATCGAGTAACGCTGGCGACGAGGAACACTCGTACACATGTCCGGATCTCGCTTATAGCTTCGATATATTGAAAACGAGTAATCAAGAGGATGATCAGAATTTTAGTTGAGATCCAACTGCTTCCATGGCTCTCTTCTTCGCTAATCGTGTAACCCTAACCCTAACTCCATAACTGTTCTCCTGATCCGCCATTGAATAGTAATCGTTGGAAGCAACAGACATAGGAGAGAACGGGGGAGGTTGATTGGATGATTGGTGGTGAGAAAATTGGGGAGAATGTGAGTAATTTGTGATGAAGATGCCATCATTTTTAATAATATTTGAGGTTTTGGGGGTGGAGGCTGAAGACTAAAACTAAAAAATTTTGAGGTTTTGAGAAAACTACAAAATATCCTCATGTGGCTTGCACATGAGCAGACTTAACTGAGAAATTTAACTGGGTTAGGGCCAAATGACGTAACGTGTAAGATTTGTAAACATAAAGGACAATCTCTGACAATTTTTTGGATAAAGGACAATATCGAAAAAAAGGTATAAACATAATGGACTATTTCTGTAATTTACTTTTTATAATTCCTTAGTAATAACATTATATAAAAATTAAAAATATTAAGAAATATACTTGAAAATCCAAATGGGTATTTTTTTAACAAACTAATGGATACCCGATAACCCACGGGCATTGAGTAACTGGGCACCCCACGGGTATGGGACACGGTTTTAAAATAGGGTACATGTTTTAAATAATCAGCTCCTCATCAAAAGACGGCTGAACTATCACCTCCATTCGCTCTTCCTGGACATAATCACTGAACATCTCTCTTAATTACAAAAGGTTTTGACTGACCAAGGCGGGCGACAAAGGGTTGTGCACTTGCATGTCTATCCGGAGTATGGTTTGCACTTACATGTCTGACACAGTTTTATAATCGTATATGAGACTGAGATTACTAATACCCGTCCAAACCTGTCAATTGCAAATCTTATTTACACTTTGTTTTCATTTCATCACCAAATTAAAGGGCACAATGAAAAAGGATGGTAGAATATGAGAAAGAAACTCTAGCCACTAGGATGTGGGTCCCAAAGATGAATCTCAGCAGTGCAGATTGCTCAGGGATAGTGTAGTCGTAGCCCCGGAACAGTCAAAGAAACCCACCGTTAGCCTCACCGCACCGGCTTTTAGCTTGCAAACCGACACGGACGTGAGAACAAGTATCAAGAGAGTTGTTGAGGATTGAATGCATAAAGACCATTAATGAAGCTAGAATCATGGGACAGATGAGGGCCATTAATGCATACTGCAAGAGAAATGGCCTGATACTACAGACCGTATGGTGGAAAAACTGTTGGAATATCATTATAATTGGTTTCGTGCTTTCGACAACACCGACTACTTCTGGCACATGCCAACCACACTTCTGTCATCACGACGCCATATTATCTGGTTATCGTCATTACCCAGACCATAATGTTGGATACACATACATATGGCCAGTAACATGGTGGTTCGGTGAATATCTAGAGCCATATAGTTAATATCGGGATGTAGGTCCATAATCTAGAGTCATATGTCTAGACCTACCTGGCTCTAGATTATGGACCTACCTGCATCATTAGATAGAAAACAGAAAAACAAAAATTTACTGTGCGTGAAACTTTTACACAAACCAGAAGAAAATTTCATCAATTGTATCCATGGTTCCAAATGTTTACAGTGGATGCCATTGATTTAGCATCATGAGAACTAACTCCCTCTCCATATAGTAGAACTTTGGTAACACTCAAAAGACCAAATCCATTTTCTCCATTTTGGTCCAAACCCCATTTGCAACATATTCTTGTGCAAACCATGTTGGCACGAGGCGATTCCAAGTATAGAGTAAGTGCCCCAAGGCACACTCCTCGTAACCCTTCTCTTAGAGGCGCATATGCACATCCAGACACCTTGGCGTCGATCGACAAATTTAGTTTATTTTTCATGGGCCTACTGTTTAATTGTACTTAATTTAAATGGGTTCACATTCTAATTTCGAAAAAGGTTACGAAAAGCCCATTTTAGACAAATGGCTAAGTGACAACATGCCAAAACTGACCATGGTCTTCATGTGATCTGTTCAGCTACTCGTTCCTACTTCTGGATTCTCATCTATGCCCTACTTCAGTTCTCCTACAATAGTCTCAGTAAGTTTTCTCATTCTTCTTCTGTATGATGATGTGTGCCCAACAGTTAGGGGTGTAAACAAGCCAAGCTGAACCGAGCCAAACCCGAGCTTGCCTAAGCTCGAGCTCTGCTCGTTTAACTTATGAGAGCTCAAGCTCGATCTCGGCTCGTTTAGAGCTTATTTACAAAGCTCGAGCTCGGCTCATGACGAGTTTTTCAAGATCGAGCTCGTCTCGTTTATTATTATTAATTATTTTATTATTTATTTATATATTTTTATAATTATTTGTATATATATTTATGGTTATCTTTTCTAGATATAACATAATATATATTATTTAATTAATTTTTATCATAATTTTATATATAACAATAGTTATAATATAAATATATTTTAGTACATTAAATAAATCTATACTATATAATAAATAAAGGTTTCATATGCCACGTGTCGCCTTCATATTCAATATCATCATTTTTTCCCGCCTCTCTCTCTTATTAAATATACCTCTATTTTTTCAATAATAATATATTTTTAAAGAAATTACTAATTATACTGATAAAACACATTTATTTTAAATTATCTCTTATTATAAGAAACTTTGAAATCTAATTATAGATAGTTATTATATCATTAATCAAATGAAATTATTATGAATTAATATTTATCAATTACATAAAAAATTAATACCCAGTTGAAAAAAATTGTTTTAAAAATTAACTTAACAGAATTTATAACTGTCACGTTAAAGTACATTTCTTTAAAAACATATTTTGACGAGTGTATGTGTTATATTACGTTTATTTTATTCAACCCGTGTAATGCACGGGTTTATTCAACCCGTGTAATACACAAGTTTTTAAAGACAAATTTTTTATTACTAAATATATAAAATTACATTTATTCAACCCCTGTAATACATGGGATTCTAACCTAGTATTATATAAATAAAAGGCTCATTTAGGCTTGCGAACCTGTTCGAGCTCGATATGTAAAGCTCGAGCTCATTTATTAAATGAGCCCTATAAGCTTGAACTCGGGCTCGAGCTCATTTAAGCCCTGCTTGATTCAAGTTTTTAGCGAGCCCATCTCGAGCAGTTCACAAGCGGCTTGGCTCGTTTACACCCCACCCCCTAGCTCACGTGTTTGCCTTTACTCACATTCTGACAGTTATACAACTGTCACAAATAGACTGAGAACTTTACAAATGATGGTTGCTTCTGACCATTTTACTTTACATCAAATATTCTTATAAAGAATTTACTCAAAATTTAAACTTCATATTGATGTTAGTGTTACTTCTTCGTCGTGCTTCCATGTTAATAAATTTTATTTTTTAGTAAATTATGCACTTATCTTGCTATTTCAATAACGAGTCATTGAATAGCATATTCCAAAGAACTACAGTGTGATGAGCCAATTCAAGAACACTTGGTGTTTAGAATGGACTAAAATGTGACCCGTTTTAACCTAACAAGACCCATTACAACTCAATATGACCCGTTCATAATCAAGCCAATGTTGCTAAGCACTGCAAGCTGACAATCACTCTGTGGGTATTTCTTTCATGATGAGATGATAAACGCAAGATGACATCGCTACACATAATAAATGGAAGAAAATAGGGTAAGCAAACAGAGGTTAACTAACCCGTAGTTGAGTTTAGTGAGCTAAGTTTGACATAATATCACGACTGGTGAATGTTGGAGATGGCAGTGGTAATGCTTTTACAATCTAGTTCCATTGTCTTCATCCAGTTCTCAAAATCTCCTATTTCCTGTGAAACCAAATATAATTTCATCACTAAGAAAAAGTTTATTTCCAACTCTCAGTATAAATACAAAATGAACAGTTGAACTCTAGACAGTACAATTTTTCAAGAAAGCTTTGTAGTGGGACCCATTCTTCTTAAGTAGGGCCGTTCAACATCATATTAATAACTGTTGGCCTCCATTTTAGAAAATAAGCATGTCACAAAGATCAAGCGCGCTTGATTAAAACGAGTTTTTTGTAGGAATAATTTATTGATATTCAAGTTTGGCCAACCACGAGTATGAATATCTATCAACTCAATTCATAACTCTTTGAATCAAACTGCCTTAGAAATTGTAACTTCCTTCACAAATTTCAGAAATTCAAACTAACCTCTTTAAAAGGTTCAAAATTAAAGCAAAAATGTCACAAATTATCTTAGGGTTTGTATTTTTCCAGTGACTAAGTTGTCAATCCAGTGCAATGTCCAAAATTTACTACAATAGAGCACAAATGTCTATAGCATGATTGCTAATTGGCAATTGCAGGACAAAATGATGAGGAAAGCGAACCTTGATGGCATTGTTAATAGCATGAGTTGAAGCTAGCCATTGATCAGTTTGCTTTCCAAATCGCATAACAGTGGCCTTCAATGCTCGGATTTCGACTTCTATTCGCTTCTCGTTCACGAAACATTCTTCAACACCTCCATTAACAGCCTCCACTAACAGATCCGAGACACGAGAAGCACTTTTGATCGCCTCTTTCTTCGATTTCTCTGTGAAATTGTTAATCAAACAACTAAACATCAAATTCCCCAAAACCACAAGTTTCAAAAGAAGAAAAGTGAAGGGATTATATATACCTGTGTGTTCACGGAGCCGTATAGCGGTGTTTTGATGATCATTGACTAGTCGGAGTAGCGAAGATTCCAAACTTCCTGATTGCACATCCGACCGATTGATCTCTGATAAAGATTTTACGCGTGCACGCGCTGGCTGCCTCCGCGGTAAACTCATTTTTGGCAACTAGATCATTCGCTTCTGTTGCAATTTTCAGCTAAGCACCACAACTATATTTCACAAAACCCCCTCATCTTAGGTTTACTTTTCCTTTTGTAAAACAATACTTTTTCTCAATTATTATTATATTCATACGGTTAAAACTCGTTTAGGCTCACTAGACTAGTCAAGCTCGATGTATAAATCTCTGATTTGAGCTTGTTCATTAAATGATCTTCAATTTAGGCTTGAGTTCAGCTCGATTCGAGTTTTAAACGAACCGGTTTCAAGTAGCTCATGAACGATTTGACTCATTTACACCCTTATGTTTCTCAAAAAAAACATGTATCCCAAACTACATATATAAAAGAACTACAAAACTGGGTTTGTTTAAACAGTTGCATTTGTAAATATAATTTGAAGTCTGAGTTCGAATACCATATTTGCGGGTTACGCATCCCTGGTAATGAAAATGTTCAAACTTTTAAGGGCATAACAAATATACGTTGCAACGGTGCATTTTATATACAACTTTGAAATCATCGTTTGAGACACTTTTGAAGATATTCTAACCAATTGGTTTCAGTTATAACTCAGTTTGTTTCTTTCGTTTTGAACTAAACGAAACTAAACTAGGATCGATCAATATGCCTCCCAAATAAAAATATCTGGCCAATGTACTCCCTAAGTACTAAACGGAGACGTCATGATCTTTATAACATAGTCACGATAAGGGTCACATCATTTGACTCCAAAATGGCATGTCTAACATGCTCGGGTAACATAGTACTAAATCTGAGGAGTAGCAAAACTACCTAACAAATAACTGAACATAATAGCACAAGTACAAACTCTTTATCATCTACGGAGACATGCAATAATGAGTACGAGTTCATAAAGCCTATTGCATGCTAGAAGTTTCAAAGTGCCAATACCCAGAACAAGGCATAAAAAATGTCAAAACTGAAACTGAACTGTAATACTAAATAACATATAATTAATTTCAGAAGAACGTATAGGATGCCCGAAGGCCAAACAACGGGAATCAATAAAAGTAAAGACATTCGTACTACATCGAGTACTTGATATATGAATCCGTACCTTAGATGGTTAAGCAAAGCAAAACAGATGTAAGCCGTCCTCAACAAGTATGAAAACCTACAGTTTATTTAGTTCGATTTAGAATTACTGAACTTCAAGTTTCTTATGTCTGATTTGTTGGGTTATTGGTTTACCGACGACTAGAAACTTTTGAGGTTCTTAAATAGTCATTAACCCTTATTATCATACTTCTCTTCAATTAATTATCCAAACGGTTTCACTTCTCAAATTATCAGTATTCACATGATTATTAGGAATTAAGTAAAATTCCAAATGTAACAAAAATTGGTTTATTCAACATAATAGTTACTAATACTCCAAGGAACTTAATATCAACTTTCATTCTTATAATCTATGTTGTCAAAAGCCCACAGGGTGCTCAGGTGCAGCCGAGCACAGCCTTGTCGCCTGGCTTCAAAAGCCCCATTTTAGGCGCTCAGGCGCATTTTCAGACCAAGTTCCAGCCAAATTCTGGGTAAAAATCTTCTGAACAGGTCTTAAACAATTACACTAGCCCTAAACAAGCCTGTAATCAACCTAAAACATGTTTAAAATCCCTAAAAATGTTATTTTTATAATATGCGATTCGCTTAAAAAACCCTCGCTTTTTAAGGCTATGAGCGAGGCCTACGCGCCTTGAGTGCGCCTATGCGCCTTGAGTGCGCCTATGCGCCTTGAGTGCGCCTATGCGCCTTGACAACATCGCTTATAATACACTGTAACAAATTTCCTCGATTAAGTGGATTTCATAGCAGATTCCTAAAATGATGTTTAAGTTTTTTATACAGGTTTCTGCTAGCAGATTTCAATATGTCAATTTAGTTGTATAATTTTCATCTCTTCATAGAAGTTTATTAGACAAATTCCCAAATTGAAGCATCAAATTCAATTGTTTATTAAAGGAAACACGGAAGCCTCAATTACTAAACAAAAAACGAAACAGAAGGAACATTTTGCTTTATTGATATTGTCGTGGTTCCAAATTTTTGGTTCTGATTTCAATTTCTATCGAAAATTTAGAATGCATTCAAGGACCGTATGTATTGCTCATAGAATCGAAAATTAGGGTTTGATAGATACCTGGCTTTTGCAGATCGGAAACAGATAGAATGTTGGGAGTTCGTATAGCGGTGTTTTAATGATCGAGTAGTGAAGATTCCAGACTTCCCGATTGCACTTCCGGTCGATTAATCTACCATTTCCGTCCCTGTGGTCGTCTGGTCGATTAATCTACCACTTGTGGTTTAATTATTATTTTGAGTTAATTGCATAAATGCCCCTTGTGGTTTGATCAAATTACATGTTTGGTCCCAGGTTTTAAAAATTACAAACTTAGCCCAAACATTTGAAACCTGTTGCGTCTTTAGCCCCTGGTGTTAACACCAGTTAGTTTTTAACTGAAAGTTAACCCATGTGCTATCCACGTGACTTACGATTGCAAACTTAATCTTAAAAATGAGTTAAAATAAGTAAAAATTATTTAAAAATAATTTTTTTGTAAAAATTCATAAAAATCAGTAGAAGTTCATAAAAAATCAGTAAAAATCACTAATTTTTTATTGATTTTTACCGATATTACGCATTTTTTAAGATTAAGTTTGCAATCGTAAGTCACGTGGATAGCACATGGGTTAATTTTCCGTTAAAAACTAACTGGTGTTAACACCAGGGGCTAAAGACGCAACGGGTTTCAAATGTTTGGGCTAAGTTTGTAATTTTTAAAACCCAAGGGCCAAACATGTAATTTGATCAAACCACAGGGACCATTTATACAATTAACTTAATATTTTCGTATTTGTAGTAAGGGTATAGTACTCCTTTTTTTGGTTTACAGTTTTTGTTTAAATACAAATGATGGGGAAGAGTTAACAAATCATCGGATGGGGCGATTGGTTCGTTGATGTCAGCAGGTTCTCTGGTTATGTCATAATTAGTTTTTTTTTCTTAATTCTTTTTATTAATAATTTAAATCTTTATACTTAATTTTGGGTTGTAGCTTTTATAATATTATTTTTTTAGTTTCAAAATGAATAGTTTCTGGTTCGTTGACGTAAGCAGGTCCTATTGTGAGTCATAATTAGGTTTTTTCTTAAATTGTTTTATCAATAATTTAAATTTTTATATGGATTGTAACTTTTAGAATATTATTATTTTTAGTTTCAAAATAAACAGGTGCAACGTGACGTTTAATGAGTATAACAGAAATATATTCGCTTGTAACTTTTCATTTTAATCCTACTCTCTCTCTCTCTGTCTTTTTAATTTAGAACCGGTTGTCATTTAAAGGCTAAGTCAAGGTCATTAAAAATTGGTCTAACTTCAATTGTGATATGATAAAAATAAAATAAAAAGTATACTGTTATCAATTTATTGTTTGACAAAAGTCTCAATTATCTTACTATTTATGTCAAATATTACCTAAACTTGAAAATAAAAGTATGTTTTTATGTTGTGTATCGTCTGAATTATAAATAATATAAACTATGCTATATATGGGCATTAAACCATCAAATTGTACTAAATCAGTAAAACTCTAAACAAAGTACATTACAATTACCAAAGGTACTAAAATAGCAATTCAAATTTAAAAGATAAAAGTATAAAATTATGAAAGACTGAATTGCATTACTGAATAGATTAGCTTACAATTTGTAGACATTACAATAAAATCATGATAAACCTAATGGGCCCGTAGACTCAATACTAGAAACTCTAATCTGGTATGCATTCCAATAAAAAGACCTTTAATCATTGTAATCTCGTAAAATTACTTAATAACAAACAATGAGAAAATTGGAGCGGTCGTCACCTGAATTAGATATCGTTGGCACAATCACAACAAGAACTAGAAGAAAATATATTATGGATCAATCAGAACTTGATCTTGCATAACTAAATCACCATATAAAAAATAGGCTAAAAATAGTATGTACGGTTTTAATCTAATAAACTTATGTGTCACATTTTAAGATTATAAATCAAATTGGGTTTAATAAAAGATTTCAAATAACATTCTTTAACACTACAAGAAGTTTAAGTGTACATGACACCACTCCTCCTCTCTTTTTTTAAATGGCAAACACACACACGACACACCCTCGTAAATTTTACTCCTAAAATCCATCTATTGCCCACTTTTAGGACTCAAAACCGCACCAATTCGAGGGAATAAACATGAGTTGCCACTAGACCAAAAGGCCATGGACGACACCACTTCTACTTCATATTGTATTTGATAACATCATGAAACTTGGAAGACCTAAAAATGCATCTTATAAAATATGCTATAGTAAGTTATTAGACCATCTCCACGTCGGCCCCGCCCGTGGAGACAGATTTCACCCTCCCTCTCTCCTTACAACGTCCTCCCCTTCCGTCTATCTCTTCCACATCGGCCATTGGTGCGCATGCATCGAAGCACGTCCCGGTCGAAGATTATCTTAGCTCAAATAAGTGTGACATAATAATATTATCATTATAAATAAAAACTTTTTATAGTTGTAAAAGATGTTACATAATTAACGACTTCCTTATAGATTATAGTATAGAATGGTTTCTTGTAGTTTTAGTACATATATGTTTGTAATGAAAAAAAGTGATTAACCTATTAAAACAAATTATTTGTCCTATAAAAAGGATTGTAGAACATTTATAGCTTTATGTCGGGGCAGCCGTACCCTAAACTTAAAAAGGGTCCTAAAACCTATGGGTAATTGTTGTATGGAACTGGATAACCTATAAAACATTAAAGCCTATCTCAAAAGGACGAAAATAATTAAGAATTATAATAGCTTACATGATAATGGAACTTAAAAATTAGATCACTATATTATCTTTTTGTAGCACAATTAAAATTATGTTATATGAAAGGTTTTTCACCATTTTTCCTAGTGAAAAATAAATTATCATTCTATTTTTTACATACAAAAATAACCTATAAAGAGTGATAATTACATTGCTTAGTTTACTAGGGATGTAGTCAAGTCGAGGTAACTCGCTAGCTACTGTTGTCAAATTAAGTACTTAAAATTGTCCTAATTAGGTTAAGTCGAGCATATTATTGAGTCAAGATCAAGTATTGAAAGGATTGGCTCGTAAAGCTCACGAGCCTTATTAAGGCTGTGCCATTTTATATGTTATCTTATTAAGGTTGTGTAATTTTATATTTTTATCATTTGTGCAGATGTAATTTTATCTAATAGTATCATCAAAGAGGGTTGGCTCAAGTTGAATTCAAAAGTATCAAGTCAAGATGAACTTCAAAGTTTGAGTAGGGTAATACTTTTTTTTTAACGGCGGCAAGAAAGAATATTAAAACAGGGCCTCTCTAGCAAGGAGCTAGAGAGAAGCCGAGTGTATACAAAATTAGAAATTGAAAGATAGATTACACTAATTGTACCAATCTTTCAAATGTAAAGAAATTTTCTTCGCTCTATCTTTAATCCAAAGAAAGGTGGTCGCCTTAATATCCTCCACTATACATTCCGGTATTGGTCTGGAGGCGGTGAAAATCGAATCAATCATTCCTAGCTTTCCAAATAAACCGCAAGGTTGCCAAAGAGATTGCATGAAGTGTTTTCTTGTAACCTTTGTCACCATTAATTAAACCGAATGCCAAGAGAAGTTCCTTAACCGATCCCATATGAATTAATGGCAAACCACACCAAGATCCAACCTTTCTCCAAACCTTCACAGCTAGATTGCAAGAAAGCAGCAAATGATCAATTGATTCTGGATGGAGTCCACATAAAGCATAGAGATTGGAAGGAATCGGGGTCTGCCTATTTACTAGCCCTTCCTTTGTAGGCAGCTTGTTGAGAGCAACCTTCCAACCTAGGAACTTTGTCTTAATCGGCACCCAATTGTTCCAATTATGGATATACGAATAAGAGGTAAGGGACTTTTTTCTATCGCCAATCTCACTGTTTTAACCAAGAAAGGTTCATCCTCGACAACCCCCCCCCCCCCCCCCCGCCCAAAAAAAAAAACCAAATGTCCTCCTTGTCTGATATAACCGAGAAGGAGTTAAGCTGAACTTGATGCTTATAACACACTTAATTTGGCCTCTCTGTGTATATATATGGGAATGTTCCATTGAAAACCACATCCTTACGTAAAAACCAATAAACCTTCTAACTTAATCAGAAATGCCACATGTCTCACTGTTTGACTTAAATTTGCTCCCTTTTTTAATTATTTTTATTAAACTACTTCCTCCTATTTTTTAACTTTAATAATTTTTTTACGATGTTTTTTCCTAATTATATCATAAAAATGAGCATTTTTATCTTTAAATATTGTATAATCTTGATATATAAAAAAAATAAACTTCTGTTATTATATATATGTAATATGAATTATTCATTCAAAAACCTAAAAAAACCCAAATATTAACGTGTTCATCTAAATTGTTCGTCCGAAAAAACCAAAACCCATATATTTGTTCATTCAACAAACCAAAACCCAGAAATTTGATATGTCATTTATGTAATATTATATTACATATATGGAATTTATTCATCCAAAACCAAAACCAAAACCAAAACCAAAACCAAGACATTTGATATTGAATATATGTAACTAGTAGTATTCCCACGCGCGTTGCAGTGCGCTAAACTTGAAAAAAATTAACTTCCTTGAAAGTCTTTAAAAGTTTGACTGCGCGCTGCGACGGGTTGTACGTTAATATCAGATGATATAATGGAAAATTTTAAAAATAAAAACCGAAATTTCAAAATCTATCTATAATTTATAATAGTTAAGAGCAGAAAATTAACGGGTCAACTTGACCTCATGCTTTCACATGCGATCAATCAACCCGGTTTATAAAATGACCCAACGAAAACTTACTACCTTACAGGTAAACCTGATCCACTTGATTAAGAACAAAATTGTTTTGTTCCGACCTTGTTTTGGCACATTACCCAAAACAACAGCCTATTTTAACACGTCTACTCGCCTTGAGTTTTACAAAAAATTACGAACAATAAAAGTCGGTAAATTCTTAAATAAATAAAACTGTATAAATAACTAAAGGGAAAACTAACTGACCTGGCTCGTTCTGATTTGACCAGAGAGCGTTTGAAGTGCTTCAAAATATGACCCAACGAAAACTAATGATTCAATCTCATCTCCGACCTGATTAAAGAAATGACCCATCCGACCCATGTTAATCCATCACTCAAACCGTTGGTTCAAGAAAGAATATGGAATAGAAACCTTGGATTTGGGCTAAATGATCTTGGATTTGAACATTGGAAGCTACCATAATCTGTGAACATAGTGACTATTACTTGTAGCGTTGTGGTCTTTCTCATTTATTACTGAAAATAGAAAGTAAAAGAAGTCATAAGTTTATGGGTCTACTGATTTACTAAGGTGCAGTAAATATAAAAAAAGACATGATCCCATACAACATTGACATATATTTAGCCAAAAAAATCTTCTCTTGGTAAAAAGGCAGTAGATGGGGCATCTAAATACATTATGAAGGGATCAAAGGTCAATATATTGGCTATTTTCATACCTGAAAAGCTTTGAAATCATTCCAACAAACTGCCATAACTCTTCCCAGGTCCATGAGAATTCTTTTACATGAATGATGAAACTTAATCACAACATCAAGAAACCCAAAAACACTACAAAACCACCAACATAAAATTAAATTTCTTATGCAAGACGTCAAAGATTATGAATTTATAAAATTAAATTTCTTATACTAACCTGCTACTACCCGCGCGGCCTCGCATTGCTGCGGGTTTTATTGCTTGCATATTTGGTGTTCATTTCCTGCGTATTTGCTGGTCATTTTTATCTATAGTTAACTTATAAAATTATCGACTTTGATACATGTATTTTTCTGGTCATTTTTATCTGTAATTAACATCGTCGCAAAATGTGTCGAGTGTTGTCCGACTACAAAAGTTGAAGTATTGAAATTCATCTGTGTTTGTTATGGGAATTATAGAGCTCGCTGCTCCTGTCCTCATATTGACAGGGTGTGCGCTAAAGCATTCACATGCCTGTTGGGCTCTGAACATGTGTAAGCTTCAATACGATAACAATTGCCAATTTCGATGCTTGATTCAACGAACTGCTGATCCTTCCTGACGTGTGCTATTGCCTGTATTCCATCTCCCTGAAAACAGTATAAATATGAAAATGGTATAAGTATCAGCTAATGTCGCTGTGAATGGACTAAGTATGTAAATATAATTTATGTTGCATTAAGGGAAGTTATTTTTCTCAGAGAGATTTCATTAGGAGCTGAGAGCCTGGAGGATGAACTTTCAGCAGCAACATCAGAAAAAACTTCAGGCTGAAGTAGACGTGCGCGTTTGGCGGAACATAAAAGCGATGTGTGATGAGACAATTGTCTGTGGCTTTGTCGTCCAGCAGAATCAGAAGAAGAGGAGGCGTCAAGCCGAGCAAGCAGAACACGGGGCCTTTTTTTTACCTGATTTCTGAAGAGACGACATGATATTAAAGTTGCCAGAAAGCATATACATGTATACGACACCATACCTATGAACACCACCCCAATCAAACAATAATAACAAAGCGAGGTGAAATAGAGACTTCATACTGATGAACACCAATAAAGAAAAGCAAAAAACATAGGTTATTGAGAAAGACCTGCATACAATCGAAAAGATAGGAAGCGACGACTTAGATATTAATTGCAAAGAATCCGGGTTGAATCAGAACAGAACTCCTGCAAACATAACACGAAGCAAACTGTTTAAGATGTTGCAAACTGAATTGGCCATATGTTATATACTGTATATCAATTGTATTTAACTCAGTAATCGAAAATTTCAAACCCCACTGTATGGATTCATTATTAAACAAACCATAGTGATACATAAACGAAGCAAACTGTTTAAGCTGTTTAGGCATATTTAAGCAAATGCATTCATTATTAAACCTTCTTTTAAGCATTCAGCTATGTGGTATTTCAGCTTAAACACAATAATCCCATATTCCTTTGTTTGTATGTTTAATCGTATAAAACACATTAGAACTCAGCTTAAAAAATATTATCATCTTCATAAATTCATAAAACAATGGGTCTGGATATGATTTATTGACATCGCCAGAGGCTAAATAGCAAGCAAAAAAAAAAATCATGTAAACATAAAATAGGATAAAATATGCCTAAAAAAATTATAACTATAAGCATAGAACAACCCTAAATAGCCAAAAAAAAATAGCTTGAATCCGGACATGATCGCATATTTCATGAACAGTATTGTGGCCTAGACAGAATATTCATGAACAGGACATGATCGACTAAAGGCATATAATATGAAGGGCATATTTGGTAATACAGGTCGCATATTTCAAACATCATCATTAAAAAGCCAATTAGAGTAACATTTTTTTGCTATTTTACTTATTCAGTAACAATAAACTTGTCATCTAAAACTTTATCATACTTGTTAACCACTAAACACTCTTCTTTCTTAAAATATATTCTTTTAACATATTTTAAGCCTTTCATTGGGTGGAAGTCATGCATCTTGGATATTATACTATAGATGTATCATAAGTTTGGTTTCATTAAGTTTCTATATTTCTTTCATATATAGTTCTTTGGGTAGATTGTAGGTAAATCTCTGAGTTTGTAACTTGTTGTATTTGATCAATAAAAGACATGTTTCATGAAAAAGAAAAAGGATTTACAGAGCAGGTTCCAAAAAAGTAAGGTTGATAAAAAAGTAAATTTGGTTATCATCCAACTACATGCACCTCTTTTTCTTCTCTCGCTTGCTCTTCACCTCGTCAAAAAGATCTGTAGAATAAAAAGAAGTATTAATCTTTACTCAGTAATACCGAGGAACTAAATTACATCAAATGTTGTAACATAAATCGACATTTCAAGACACATTACCAGAAACTGAGGCAGTATAACAAAAGCTAAATTTTTTATCAGTGACACAAAGTAAAAACATGTTCGTTAACTGTTCATATTCACTTGTTTCAATGGTTAAACTTAAATGAAAGAACCTGCATTGGGTTCATTTATAACCTTATCTCTAATGTAATTCGAGAAGGTATGCATTCTAAATTATTAGTAATTCATAGAAATACAAAAATAAAAAAGGAAAAATACCATAAAAAGTGAAGAAACTTACAGGTAAAGAAAGCCTCTTGTATTTGGCATCCTGAATTCAGTGCTCCACTACTCCATCGGACGTTTTCGAACAATTGGAACCGAACAATTCGAACAGAACTCCAGCATCAGCTACAATATGTTATCATATCAGATTTCTTTCAAGAATCCTTGCAGCTTAGAAGCCCCCAAAAATCTCAATCTATTAATCCTATCAGTAAACCTAATAAAATCAACAGTAACATTTCTTGGATAATCTATGATCACTACCACATCTAACTACAACCATACAGCTCTAACTGGTGGTAATTTAAGTTACAGCTGTAGATTACGTAAGCCTTAAAATCGATTAAATAACAAAATCGGCAGTGAAAGTAAAAACCCTAACAATCAAATTGATCAACATATGATGAGAATCAGAGCAAGATGTTAAAGAACCCTAACAATTGAGTACTTTAAGGAACATACCAAGAATGAGCATCAACACCTTTTTTGCTGGCAAATTCATGTCAGGAAGTGAAACAACCAAATCTGGCAACTACCACAGCCATGGTGCTGCCCCCGCCACACCACCGGCAGCTAGGGTTTAGCGAAGGGGATATCTAAATTCAAGTAATTAACCATATTAACAAACTGATCACGGAATAAAAGTAACAAAATATTAAAATATTGATTTAAACCTTGACCAACCGATCTTAATTTTGCTGAAATAAAAAATCTAGTGATCTTGAACAACAGATTATATATGGATCTCAATCCCAAGCAAACAAATTATAAGAAAAACAAAAGAGAATAAAATTTATGAATATGCAAACCCTAGGCTGCAAAGTAGAATCGCAAAGAAAAAAAACAACAATTAGCTTGTTCTACTGCAGAAATCAAACATATGAAGCGATATAAATGTATACCTTTGATTAAACAGGATGCATACCTTTGATTACAGCCATAGTCTCCGAAAGCAGTACAAGCTCTCTAAACAAACACAATTCACCAGACAAATCAAGCTCTCCATGGTCTCCATTATAACAATTACAGCTCAAATCAACAACCGGAAAACCCTAGCACAAACCGTAGGATCCTAAATAGACAAAAAGTTCTAATTTGGGATGAAGAAATAAGAATAATGAATCGTTATAAAGCTGAAGTCGTGATCAAAGGATGCATACCTTTGATTTTGACGGAAAAGAGGAACAAGTGTCGAATCAGAAAAGTGACCACAACCGTCGCAGCCTCCGTCGAGCCCTGCGACACTGTGCGCACCGCCCCCGCTACCATCACGGCCGTCGATAAACAGTTTAACACCACTGCTCCATCGTCGACCCACAATCTCTCTGTCGTGATTCCTTTCTCTATCTCTCTTGGTACAGATACATAAGGGAACCCTAACCTGATTCCCTGGTGTGAAAAAGGGAACGCATATAAAAGCAAGAAGCAACACACACTTGTACATCATGCATTCAAAGTTGCAATCTACTGTACCTACTATTCATCTAAATGGGTTTTAAATAAGTTAGAATATGTGATTGTAAAAGTTATTTAACTGTAAAAAAAGTCAGTGAAACTTTAATTTATTTTAAAAAGTCAACACAAAGGTAAATCTCCACTTTTACCCCTCACAATCATTACTAAGATCCAATTATTTACAAAATTGTACCGTGTTAATTTTAACCATTAAATTAGTTGATCAAACAATCAAATTGTTTTCTACGTTTCTTAGCTGGATTCTTTTTTTCATATTTGATCCACGTTCTATATATTTGTGAAGTTATCACCTATAAATATAAATATATATATATATATATATAAATATATATATATATAAAATATAATATCCTTATTCTAATAAATCACTAACTATTATGTCACATGTTAATTTTTTGTGCATCCAATTTTGGGTTTTCCCGTCTCTCTCTCCTCTTTACAATCAATCCATTTGATTTCTAAAATTACTCCCCTAATTTCATCAGTTAATTTTCATTTAATCTTTGCTTTTCTTCTTTTTCTATGCACCCAAATGAATTTAAAAAGAGTGTAGAAACTTTATAATTTTGTAAGAAAATTGATTATTGTCCATACCCATTAGTTAACTTTGTTTGATTATAAATTATGTTTCTAAACTCACAATAATCACTTTGAAAACACGAATCCAAACACTTGTGAATAATTAGTTTTAGCTACAAAGTGTGACCTATTTCTTCAACCAGTCTTAAAACATGAAACCCTAATATACCAGTAATAAAAAGTATACAAGTGTATTGTCAATTGTATTATTTTAATATTTTAAGCCTATACAATACACGAGTTTCTAACATAATAATATAATATCGCAATGGGAGATATCATAAATATTTCATACTCAAACTTTAATAATTAAAGATTCACGCCTTATATATTTTGTGTACTTCAATTATTAACTTATTTAAAACATGTTTCAGAGTGAGCAGTAATACAGTGATGTACAAGTTCAAAAGCCTAACGTACAAATGGTGATGGATTTGCTTTTTATCACTCTGAAGCCACGCATCTGACTCCATTTTCTTCTGCTAAAGAGAGATGAGAGAGAGAGGATTTGGTTGGTTCATGGCTCCTGATGATGGTGATGGCGATGGCGAAACCGTCACAACCGAACTACGGCTGTGGAGAAGCCCGCCTTTTGAAAACCTTCGGTTCCTATGCCTCCGCCTTGCTGCGATCTTCTTCAGCCGGTAAGTTTTCTTTGGTTTTGATTTGGTACTTGGCCTTCGATATTGGGGTTTTGAGTTGCAGTGTTCTTTTTCTTCAGAGTCAGTTTGAAGCATAGACCCAAATTCTCATCGACTCCCCTGGTAGTTTCATCTGTTCAAAACCCTAATTTGATATGTTCTTTTTCATTCGCTCTTTGTTATTTGAATGATATTAGTGGGTAATGTCAGGTTGATGGTGAAGATGAGGACTGAATAAAATCAGCCATGAAAATGAAGAATTTGCTGCAGAACTGGAAAGCTGATGATGATGATTGTGAAATTGGAGACTTAAATGGTGAGTTTTCTGGTAATCAAAGTCTAATGACTGTTTCTCCTGGAAAGGATAAACTGAATGAGGAACATCAGGAGCCCTTAAGACCAGTAGTGCAGGGGCATTTTAGGGCTCCTGTGTCATAATTATTACAATTAGATTTCAACTCAACAGACAAATGGATTCATAATTACATCATTAGCAGTTTAGCACCAGTGATTAAGTAAAGATTAAATGTATAGAATCAGGAAGTCCTACTGAGAGGTAAATAATTAAATATACATTTCTATTTGAAGATATTCAGGTAGTGATTTAATAACTAAATACGAACTTATCTTTTATGCAGCATATTTGCGAAAGGTGTAGTTTGTATAAAGAATATAAAACACAAACGAATGACTTCGCAATACAAAAATGCAAGATTACTTATTTTAGCAGGTGCAGTTGAGTACAACAGGTCACAAGATCAACTATCTTCTATTGAGACACTACTTCAACAGGTTCATTACTTTACCGTGCTAAATCCATTGATATTTGGTTTATGAACTCTGTATCTTATGTTTCTTTCTAATAGGAAACGGATCATTTGAAGATGGTTCTTTCAAGAGTAGAAGCTCATTGTCTAAGTGTGTTATTAGTGGAAAAGTGTTTCGTCTTTGCTACGTCTCCAAACTGTTGAGAAGGTAATATACATTTAATACTAACGATTGAAAAAAAAATGAGACTACGAAATTGATAGTAGAGTTCATAATGAATTCGAATTGGACTCTAGGTAATGGTGTTATTCTCAGAGGATTGTTAGAGTATGATCCACTATTTTCATGGGTATAATGTATGATAGTTTATAGACTTATTTAAGTTACTTTAAAGACCTCTTTAAAAGCCAAACCTAATTCCTCCTTTTGTGTTCTGTGCTCAACTTTTCATATAGAGTTATAGACATACTATATGATGACAAAAATAGAATAGTTGTATAACCTAAGGTTAAGAAATTTTGTGTATGTAATCGTTGTTTCCTTGCATCTGTTACATGATTATAGCATACATATGTCTGAGTTTTCTTCTGTGGTGATATTTTAAGTTCTAAGTGAACTACACACGTAAGTATATGATTAGAGGTATAATTATAATGGCTAGCATATTATGAGGTGATTAGATGTGCGAATTGAAAGGGATTATTGCATATTAGGCGGATTGGATAATGGGTCAAAATGGGTAAATTGTAACGGTCATAACACGTAAATTTATAGGGTTGATGACAATGATATTTGAAAAGGCCCCATTTTTTGAGTTAGCTTTAGGCCTACGAAGAGGTTGACCTGGCCCTGGTTTTGAGAAGGAATTTTTTTTACAGACAGCAAGATTTGTTACAAAATGAATGATGCAGTGATTTCATATTGACCCAACAGTTTCTGTTTTTAAAGCACAGTCTGATTGATATGAGATTAATCTAAAACATTTTAAAAAAGAGATGACCTTAGATTGGAGTGTCTAGAAGGATGTTAAGAATTGGAACTCAAAGTACAAAAAGATTGATCGATCTTTTGAGTTTTCAAAACAGATAGCAAATTAACGCATAAAGTAACAAAATTAAAATTAAATGTAGGCAACCTTGGCAGATCGGGTTGATATGTAAAGATTTTCAAGTTTTTGATGCTACTGTAATTCTATTTCATTGGCTATTAATTTTTCAGAATCTCCAAGTCCACTAGCAAAATTTTTATTAACAGTGTATCATATATGAGAATAAGTGGAAAAAAGTCAGTAATCAGGAAGTCAACAAATACAAAGCATCCTATTTTACAAGCTGGAATTCTAAATGTACTGCACCTGCCTACTGGAAAAAACAAAGGGGCCCACGGAAATAGTTATACGCAAAGGCTACGGACAACGGTATTGCTTCATTTTCTACTTGCACTTTATTTATTTAGTCAACCATCTGCTGTTTACTCAAAATGAAGCAAGACGGCTCTTTGATCGTGCACTAAACTGGAAAACCATTTGCTGGTTGAACACATCCTCGTACACTATACTAAAAAGATATTATAATATGTATCGTTTTATTATATTGGTTACACCAAATTTACACATGTCAGGTTTGTTTTATTGAGTGGGTCAGTTTTATTAAGTGGGGCAATTGATTAAAGAAACACACACACAAATACATATTGTTTGCATGTGAGAGAAGACATTAACAAAATCCAGTTCTAAATGGATAGGAGAAATTTGATTAGAGACCTTTCATCTTATAAGACACTCGCTTTTGTTGGGTTGTGGAGTCTTAGGGCAGCCTGCCCGTGGACGTAGGTCAGATCGAACCAAACTACGTTAAACCTTTGTGTCGTTTATTGCTTTTGCGTGTGTGTGCGTGTGATAACCCCCTAACAACTTTCACCTATTTACTTGAGAACAAAAATAGTTCCAATCGAACCGGAACTGTTTGTGTTATCTGGCTACTTACAGTTTGTTTGGATGTTTCCACATATGGATAAACTGATTTTCATTGATGCAAAGTGTTTATATTGCTCATGCATGGCATAAACTTTATTGCAAGTTCCTATTTTTTGGTTATTGGCTTTGACTTAAATAAAATTCATGGTTCATGAACTGGATGTCACTGGCTGAATTTAACTATTTTTACTTCCGCTTTAGCAGCTATTTTGCTTAGCATAATATATATTGAGATTTGTCAATGACTGAATTTGACCATTGTCGGGTTTGACGAAACTTAACCAAACTTTTATCATGTGATTAGGTGCTTAATCAAGAAGAAACATCTTCAATACAAACAAGCAGAAAAAGGATGCGTTTCAGCTTCTGAAACCCGACTTAGAAATCAACCCGGATAAACACCCACACTTTGATCCTCGAATGCGTGTAGATAAGATTTATCTTCAATTAGGTTCAAATGCTTATTTACCTTTGAATTATTTTTGTTTCGGTTTCCGTTATGTACATGGTTTTAGATACCGACCTGTTTTTTATCCTTTACCTGTCAAACGTTTATTTTATTGACAGTTTTTCGCGACGCAGCGCGCGGAATAAATACTAGTTAAATGTAAACTTTATGGGATTTGTAGTTTTATTTAATAATGGATGGATTGGTGGCAATTATAGTGAAGGCAGTTATACACATAAAATAATTAAATCACATAACACCTAACTTGAAAAAGCACATACACCTAACTAAAATCCGAATAACTTTTTTTAAGTCCTATTATTTTATTTTTAAATGTCTACTAATAATCACACAAATCTTTCATTTTTGGGTTCAATTACGAGTAAATTACATAAATGGTCTAGTTGTGTATAGTTTTATTTATTTATTATCTTTTTAAAAGGTAAACTACATAAAAATATCATTTTACTTCTACAACTTACCAAATAATATAGGTTAAAAAATATAAATAGTAATCAAAACTAAATATCATTTAATTTAAATTATTTAAGCTTTTTTTATAATCGAAAAAGGCCCTTAAGTTTTAGTACCATTTTATTATTGTTAGTTTTTTCTATAACTTGTTAAAAATTAATGATTTAAATAAAATAATTATAAATATTGGTTAATATTTAATGATTATATTCGTTAAAATTGAAAAAAATGTCAACTAACAGTAATTATATTTTATAATAGTTTCCTTTAGGAGACTCGGTTATAACAAACTAATTTTTTTTTTGTAACAACTTAATAACACTGAAATTTGAATGGTTTTTAAATTAAAAAGTTTAACTTTTTTGAACGGCCAACGAGTAAGTACGGACCAAACCAACCCCCCCCCCCCCCCCACCCACCCATACAAGTATTTAAATGTATAAATATAAGAAAAGGTACCCCCTCCCCCTTGTATGGCTAAAATCAATTGATGTAGGTTACTACATATAGATATGGTAACCCTTTGTTATATGTTACTATATATAGATAAGATAACCCTTTGTACTTCCGACAGACTCACTGCTCATAGTGACAAAATGGCTTCTTATATAACCATTTCCTTTGCATTGCTCGCTTGTACTTTGTGCTTGATGAGTGATACTTCTTCGGCTCAACTCACACACCACTTCTACTCTAAAAGTTGCCCGCAAGTTTTTGAGGTCGTAGGCTCGGTGGTTTGGGCCGCTGTGGCGAGGGAAAAACGCATGGGTGCATCCCTCCTTCGGCTCCATTTTCACGATTGTTTCGTTAATGTATGTTATTAAATTTCTTTCTCTCTAGTTGATTTAAGTCATAGAATAAAAGTGACATCTTTTGATAGTAACAGTCAAAGCTAAATATCTTTTTTATTGAAGGGGTGTGATGGGTCAATTCTACTAGACGACACGCCAACGTTCAGAGGGGAAAAGACCGCGCGCCCAAATAACAATTCGGCGAGGGGTTTCGAGGTGATAGATATGATCAAGTCGAATGTTGAAAAAGTTTGCCCTGGTGTTGTCTCGTGTGCTGATATATTAGCAATTACTGCTCTTAAATCTGTTGTTGCTGTAAGTATAACTATATTAATAACCATTTCATATCGCTAAAATAAATAAAAATGTTGCTAATTGTGTTTCCTCTCTCATGATGAGTGTTTGCGTAGTGTTTAGCAATGGTCTCTCCCACATACGTCGCCCATGATGGAATCCCTACGAACATACCCCCACCCCCTTCTCCAATCTCAGTCTCTCCCTCTCTATGCCTTCGTCTGTGCCTGTCGGTAGCAACGGACAAATCCATCTCTCTTTCTATTCAAAATCCGCAAGACTAGCCACACACATTCGTTGCGGATGCTCTAGTCACTCTTTTGTTACACGGTTAGCTTCATGAAAACGACTCGGCAAACAACATGCTTGCTTGGTGTGTGTCCATCAAACATCAATTTTGCAAACATCTTTGAGACAGTCGCAGTGTCGTTGACGAGGGTTGTTAGAATTTTTAAAAAAATATGTTACAAGTTATGATAAATGTACCTCACCTATTTTTACTGACTGTACCTCATATATTTTGTGCAGTTAGGCGGACCAGCTTGGAAGGTTAAACTAGGAAGAAGAGACTCCAAAACCGCCAGCTTTTCCGCTGCCAACAACGGCGCCATACCGCCACCAACATCCTCCCTCGACAACCTCATCAACACGTTCAGAGCTGTGGGTCTCTCCGCCAATGACATGGTAGCACTCTCGGGCGCACATACAATCGGAAAAGCCCGATGTACGAATTTCAGAGCCCGTGTTTACAACGAGTCCAACATCGACCCTTTATTCGCCATCTTGCGTCAATCAAACTGCCCACTTTCAATTGGATCCGGCGACAACAACCTTGCACCACTTGACGTTATAACACGGAACCATTTCGACAACCACTACTACAAGAACTTGATCAGGCACCAGGGTTTGCTCCACTCAGACCAGCAGGTGTACAGCGGTGGCTCAACCGATTCGCTGGTGGAGCAGTACAGCAGAAACCCCATAAGTTTCAACATGGATTTTGCTTCCGCCATTGTCAAGATGGGTGATATTCGTCCCCTCACCGGTGCCAACGGCGAGATTAGGAGGAACTGCAGGGTGGTTGATTCGTAATTGGCTAGAAAACTGTTTGTGTTTCTGAGTAGGAAATAAAATAAAATAGAACTTCTTTTTAAATTGTTTGGTCAAATTAATGTTATTTGTGTACAATTCATCATGATTTAATGTCAACTTCATGATAATTGAAGATCAATTTAGTGTTTTTGTTATCTGGTTTAGATTGAAATTTTCTATATTTGGAAGAATTTCATATATAAAACTTTTTATCTTTATAAATGTTTCATAAAATCCCCCCATTTTAGGTAAGTTTTTCGTTCTGTACAACAAATTACTTTCTCAATTGACCGCCACCGACAAATATGCAACCACATGATACATTGGTGATCCAAACTTTTACTTGGATTAGTTAGACAGAAAGAAACATGACTGAAAAAACCCTTAAAAAAAAAAGCATAACCTAGCCTGTGAGTGGAGTTACGAGAATGGAGATAATTTCAAAATTAAGATGAATTCAAGAAATTAAAAGGTTGGCATAATCTCTATGAGATAGAGATAAAATCGATCTTAAGATAAACTGAAAGAAAAATGACTAAAGTTATCTTTTAAGTTAATCATGAGTTTTTTTAAAATCAATTTGCTTATAAATATATATATATATACACACACTGGGAGGTTCAAATAAAAAGTGAAAAACCTAAAAAATAACAAAAACCTTAAGAAACGATATCAAACGAACTCCAATTGAGCTCATTCCAGCGGCGTTGGAACCGTCTCATCGAACCCTAACCCGGATCCAAAAACCTAAACCCCCCTCCACCCGCACCCCCAAAAACCTAAACCCCCCTCCTACCCCACCCTGAAAAGCCTAAAACCACCACCTCCACCCCCAAAAAACCTAAACCCCCCACCCCCACCAAAAAAAAAAACCTAAACCTTAAAAGCTAAGCCCTAAGGCTAAACCATAAGGCTAAAACCCTAAAATTCAAATGTAAAATCTAAACCCTAAAAGCTAAGATTGTAGAGTTCGACGAGACGGTTCCAACGCCGCTGAAATTGGCTCAATCGGAGTTCGTTTGATATCGTTTCTTAAGGTTTTTTGTCATTTATTAGATTTTTTAGGAAAAAACTATTTTCTTATTTGATCATCCCCCTATATATATATATATATATATATATATATATATATATATATATATATAAAGAAAATCCATATGAGTTTAAAAAACTCTAAAATCCCATCATATGACCCATATCTTACCACATATGTTTTTTTTTCAAAATCTTTGTTTTTATGCCAGAATGGTATAATAGTCAATTTGTTTCTCTGTCCTTTCACCTCATGACACCTATCTTTATATTTACTTTAACTTTACAACCTAAACAAAATTTCAATGAATCTTATGTTTCTCTCTTTCAATGTTTCAGATCCACAAACTTTCAGATCCAAACAAGTTTTATTTATCCATAAATTTTCAGATCCAAACGAAAATATGGCGTCCAAGATTATTGCAGCCATCGTCCGTCTCTATCCACCGCAACGGCCGCCACCGTGGAACCCTACGATGAGACGACCAAGATGTCAATGGAAACATTTCTCTCCATCTTTTTGTAGATCTGTTCGTTCATCTAATATATTTTGATTTGAGTTGCGTAATCGATTGATGAAGTTTTGTTAGTAACACAGTTCTTTTTGTAGATATGTTCGTTCATCTCATATAATTTGATTTGAGTTGCATTATCGATTGATGAGACTTCCACACTGCTGTCGAAGAAATGGTATGACTGGCTGAAGAAGACAAGAGGGAGGGAGGGGGAGTATTTGAGGGCTGGGTAGGAGAAGAAAATCAAAAAAATGGTGGGTTGTGATGGAGATATTTGAGGGCTGAGCACGTGGAGGTCAAGGTATTTGACGGCTGAGCATGTGGAAGTCAAGGTTTGTTAGCTTTTCTTATGATGAACATTTCAAATATAATATTTTCTATTTTCCACATTCATTAATACATATTCTTGTGACATGAAGGTGAGTATGCTTTGGTTTAGTTATCAAAAACATAAAAAATGATTTGAATAATATAAGTTTAACTAAAGTATTCTTTCGGTTAATATATGTATTTGGTTTAATTATTAAATTTAAAAGTATATTACTTATTAAACACATAAAAAACCAAAGCACATTCACTGTCGATATCTTCAATCTGGGCTATGTCAGCTATCCATACAGGTATAAATTCAAATCTCATTTGTTAGCTACATATATAACATTTGCTAGCTACATGTGTAACATTTTGCTAGCTACATGTGTAACATTTTTCTAGTTACATAATGTTTCTAGATGAACGTTTCTTCTTCTCGCAGAGTTAAACTAATCATCCCAAATCATAACCGAATCGCCCAAATCAGAACCTATGAGATGAGAGAGGAAAAAAAGAAAAGAAGACACGGTTGTAACGGATTGTATATGTGATTTTTATTCTTTTTGTAAAATTTACAAATAATGATCATTTGAGTTCAAACTTCTGGCTTGCTGTTCTTGTTTGTTTCATAACTTGACTTCATGTAATCTATAAATGAATCATAATTTTAAGAGATTAGAATGGCGGTAACATAAAAATCTTGTTTAAAATAGTTAGCTACATATGTATCATTGTTAATTACATATGTAACAATCGTAGTTACATATGTGATACTTATTAGTTACATATGTAACGTTTTGCTTGTTACATACTGTAAATATTGTAACACGATCAAGGACCACAGTTTAGGTTATGAATATGTAACATTTATTACCAGCTGGTTAAAATATATGTAACACTATCTTGTTTAAAAAAATATTTGTTTCTTAGAAAAACTAGAATTTAAAAAATGTCATGTTTTAAAAAAAATATCGAAATTTAAAAAGTTTCATGTCTTTAAAAAAATCATGTTTTAAACAAAAAATCGTCTTAAAAAATGGAACTAAAGAATCCAAAAGTTGAAAAAAAAAAATTAAACCTTGTTTTTATAAAAGTTTAAATTTCTTTTTTTATAAAAAAAAATAATAATAAGATTACTTATTACTTAGTATCTTTTAATTGAAATTTAAATAATTAATACGATTTAAAAAAAAGAGGAAAGAGATTGTTGATATGTTAGGTTGACTTTTTAAAAGTAGAAAAGGTGATTGGGAGGGTAAAATGACAACAATGTCCTTCTTGTCATTTAACTAAATGATAATTGAAAAAGAATTTATTTTTTTATCTCCTTTTAATCTCAAACACAAAAACTAAATGAATTAATGAAACATGTGGTCTATATTAAGTTTTCACGGTTTTCACTACTAGTGGGAGTTTTTTCATTTTATCCATACCATATATATATATAACACCCTAAAAATTTCAACAAAATTTTAACTTTATAAAACACACGGAAGTAGGTCCCATTAAACACTCTTGACAAACACCATATGTTAAATACGACAAAACGACAATGACATAAATTCGTTTAAACAACTGGCCAACATTCAAAAATAGCAACAAGCTTCAACATCCAAAGGTAGTTTAAAACGAGTTAAGTGACTCCCAACATTGAGTCATAACTCCTAACATTAACAACAATCCAAAAGATTGAGAATCCAACCAACACGAAGCTTGACTCGAGACATCAAACCGAAGCTTTCCTTACAATCAAAACACCACAAAAAAACCATTAGTAATGATATAACATTGCACAACAACCCCAAGTGCTTAACTTCCCAAAACTCTAAAAATTGCCAATTTCAACAACTGGCGTTTGAGCCAGCGTTCACCAGAAGCCCACCGGCGTTCAGAACGCTGGTCTCAGGCATGCACACCCAGTTTTGTAGTTTTCAGTCTTTTCGAACCTCCCGACTCGACCCCAGTCGTTTTAATCAACCGTTACTATCTAGGCATGTTTATAAACACCCAATAACCCACCCTTAACACCCCTCATGATTCTTATGAATCTCAAACACCGATTCAACCGTTTAAGTTTTAGGAATTTGTTTCGCATTTTGCATACATGTTACAATCACGTATGCCACCATTATATACATATTTCACCTGTGTACATATATCACCAATCATATACATGTATCACCCTTATATATATCACCATTTTATATACATGTTACACCCATGTATATCACCAATTAAATGCATATTCCACATATGTATTTCATCATTTATGCACATGTTTCACCCATTTACATCACCATTTAAATACATATTTCATCTATGTATTTCGCCTTTTACAAATTCTTATTATCACCATTACACCATGTAAGTTTAATAACTTAATTCACCAAACAACATAATGAAGTCCTTAGACCTCAAACACCATACACCCACCTTGCATATTTCACCATATATAACATCCCCAAATTCAACAAATATTTTTAAACACATAAAAGACATTGAACAACCGACATGTAAATCAATTATGTGTATCTACCAACCCCTATCATTACTAAGTAAGTGCAAAGCACTTACCTTGTGCTTTAGATGATTCCGGTTTAGCTTCAATATTAGCCACGTGATCACTTAAACAATTCATCTCAACATTAGTCTAGACATCCCAATGTACACCAATTGTGGTTCTAACACACTCCTAACACCAATTGATCAACATTAACATTTGTCTAGGTTAGATTAATACAATCAAACCCTTAACACCCATCAAACACTCCCTTTACCCAAATGACCCATTTAGGAATCACCCAAGTTCCACCAAAACTCCCATTTTACAAATCACCATAAAAATTGGGGCTTTATGGTTAATTGTGTGTCTATTAACTTCCTAGACACTTATCCAACCTCAATTTAACAATCTAACAACATTAAATAGAAAACCCCCAAATTTCCCTCAAGAACCCTAATTCTTGAATCACCAAATTAGATGTTTAGATGATGTTTAGATGATGTTATCTACCCCCCATTACTTCAAATTAAGCTAGATAACTATTTATTTCAAGTTTCTAACCATCTAATTCACCCCCAACAGCTCCAATTCGGATTTCACCCAAAACCCACCAAGAACACCTCAAATGGTGGATTCAAAAGATGAAAAGGAACTTACTTGATGTTATGAAGGGATTGAGCAAGCCAAAACCTTCAATTCAAGCATGCAACACCTGGATTTTGCTCCTCAATGCACCTCTTATTCTCTTCTCTTTACAAAAAACTCAAGAACACACACACTTTGTGTGTGTAAATGTCTCCCCCTTCTAATTGCAGAATTTTGCAATTTACAAAACAGCCCCTGTAGTTTCAAAAATGACCCCTCCCACCCAAACTAGTTAAATCCCACTTTTACAACAAACCTCTAACTTCCATCTTTTATTTATTTACACACTTATAATATAAACGCCATATTATAATAATAATACAAAAGTTGGTTCGTTACAATATAGGGAATGGATCATTTAATAACTTATAAATATTTTAATAACTCGCGAGAACTCGTCAAAAATCCAATCAAAACCATTTTTTTATTTTTACTATTTTTATTGTTAGAATACAACATAAAAAAATAAATTTATATATGTAAATTTACATGTTTTCATATATTAAAAAAACATATACACTTGTGTAAGTTTATCACTTACACATGTGTAAGTGTTTATCATTTACACATGTATATAATTTTTTTTAGAATAATTTAGAGATAATGGATGAATTAATTGAAGAGAAAATCATTTTTATGTTATATTTTAATAATAAATATAGTGAAAACAAAAAAAAATGGTTTTAATTGGTTTTTTGACGAGTTCTCGCGAGTTCTCAAGTATTTATGAGTTATCATTTGAACCTAACCCTATATATATATATATATATATATATATATATATATGAGGGTTCTAGAGAAAACCACATAGTTAGGTTAAAACAGAGAAAACTACTAAAAAATCAATTTTTAACCAATTATATAATAATATTTATTTTTTATTTTATTTATTTATAAGAGTGTCAATGTAATATTACACATTTTTACCAAAAAATCATTTAAGTATTGGCTTACGTATACGTAACACATAGTGTTATGTATACGTAAACAGAAAACAAATAAATTGCGGTTACGTATACGTAAAACACAATACGTAAAATGATTTTGGAAAATTGTTTAATATTATATTAATACACTTAGAAATAAATAAAAATAATAAAAAATGTATAAATTATTTGATTGGCTTATAGTGGTTTTCTCGGTTTTCGCCTAACTTTGTGGTTTTCTCTTGATTCTTCCCCTATACATATACACAGGGGGAGGTTCAAATAAGAAGTGGTTTTTCGCTAAAAAACCTAAAAAATAACAAAAACCTTAAGAAACGATATCAAACGAACTCCGATTGAGCTCATTTCAGCGGCGTTGGAACCGTCTCGTCGAACTCTACCAACTTAGCTTTTAGGGTTTAGATTTTAAGGTTTAGATTTTAGGGTTTTAGCCTTAGGGTTTAGCTTTTAAGGTTTAGATTTTAGGGTTAGGTTTTTTTTGGGGGGTGGGGGTTTAGGTTTTTGGGGGTGGGTTTAGGTTTTTGGGGGGTAGGGTGGGGGGTTTAGGTTTTTGGGCGTAGGGGTGGTGGTTTTAGGCTTTTCGGGGTGGGGTTGGAGGGGGTTTAGGTTTTGGGGGGTGCGGGTGGAGGGGGGTTTAGGTTTATGGGGGCGGGTTAGGGTTTGATAAGACGGTTCCAATGCCGCTGGAATGAGCTCAATCGGAGTTCGTTTGACCCATTTCTTAGCGTTTCTTAGTGAAAAACCACTTCTTAGTGGAACCTTCCCCTACATATACATATATATAGGGGAGGCTCAAATAACAAGTGAATTTTCACTAAGAACCCTAAGAAATGATTTCTTTTTTAGGTTTTTTGGGGGGTAGGGTTGGGTGGGGGTGGTGGTGGGAGGATTTAGGTTTTTGGGGGGTGGGGTGGTTAGATTTTTAAGTTTAGCATTAAGGGTTTAGTTTTTAGGGTTTAGGGTTTATCTTTAGGTTTTATTTCGACGAGCCGGTTCCAACGCCGCTGGAATGAGTTCCATCAAAGTTCGTATGACCCAGTTTCTTATGTTTCTTAGCGAAAATTCACTTATTAGCGGAACCTTCCCACACACACACACATATATATACATCTATATATATATATATAATACTATATAAAGCATATAGAGTGGGCAAAGTTGTAATTTCACTAAAATTTTAAGACACTTAGGAAAAGAGTTGTATTTGGTATAAGTGGTGATGCATAGCCCACCTTGCAAATTACAATTTTGTCACTCAAAGAAAGTTCATACTATCTCACATCGCTTGGTTAAGAAAATTTGCAAGGGAAATGTGGTTATAAAAGGAGAACACCCATCAGGCTTTCAGTTAACTTATTTTTGTTGTTTAATCGACCCATTGACCCGTATTGTAACGCAAAGTTTTGCTTTTTTCTTTCATAACTGGTGGAGAAAGCTACAAGACCGGTTCGCCGAGTAGGCCGAGTTGAACAAGGTTGACTGAGTTTGAACTACAAGAAAGTTCATAAACCTATTATTTTTCTATCTCACATCGCCTAGTTAAGAAATTTTGCAAAGGAAATGTGGTTATAAAAGGATAACGCACATCTGGCTTTCAGTTAACTTATTTTTGTTCTTAATCGGCCCATTGGCCCGTATAGTAACACAAAGCACATAACATATGTACCTATCCCACATCGATGGAGAATAGAAAATGAAAGAAATGATGAGTTATATAAATGGATTGTATGCTTACCTTAGTATACTCAATGAATGATCAAAAGTGTTCATGTGATGGTTCGGATCTATCCCATATCACTAAGTTAAACAAAACTTCGAGTGTCCCTTGTCTTATAAAAGGGATGCCCAAACTAAATTCACTATCGTAGGTTTAATGGTTAGCCAACTAAACCTAGCTAAAACTTTAAAGTTTTGAATCCAAGATTAAAGATGGTGGGGATCAATCCGTCAACTTGATATCAACTGAATCATATTGATTTTAGTGAGAATGTAAGACTGTAAAATACTAAACCCAAGAGTAATGTGATGATATTTAACACCCTTCGCGAAGCGCGGACTTTCCTACTTTTTAATCTATACTACCTTATAATGCGTATTGGGTGGGCAAAAGGGTAATTTTACCCAATTTTAAGACACCATCTTAAATACCACTTGTTAAACATAATATACAAGTACATCAAAACCTAATCTTTTAAAGCTAAACCAAATGTTTTTTTTTTGACTTTTTAGCTTGTCCCACATTGGTGGTTTACCTAACATAATCATAAAGCAAACTACTATAAATAGAGAAGTCTCGTTACTTGAGAAAATTGAACCATTTGTTCCGTGCCCTTTTTGGCTAGATTGGGTAAACAATTAATATTTTTTTAGTGCAAAAATTTGGATAATTAATCGAGGTTCGATTGCTTGAAAAAAACTTGGCTTGAAATCGTTCCGGTTGTAAACTTGCTGACATGGATCGGCTTGGTTTGTAAACAAGCAGAGCCGAGCTAGGCTTGGCTCGACTGGTGAGTTTGTGAGCTAGGTTTGAAGTTTATAATAATAATAATAATAATAATAATACCCAAATATAATCAATATTTAAAGCGGATCTGGTTAGATTGCGCTCATAAAAAAAGCCAAGGCGATACCCGCTGCTTTACGCGGGCCAACCCACTAGTATATATATAGAGGATATAATGTCTCTTGATTTTTGGTGGCTCAAGAATATGTCTAATCTCAAGAACTTTATGAATTCAAGAAAAGGCTGGCATAATCTCTAATGACTAAAGTTCTTCCTTGGGTGGGGGGGGGTTGTCTTTTATTGTATTAAAAGATAATGATATTAAAAGATATATTTTAAATATATTTAATTTAAATCTAATTATTGATACTTGTTTTTGAAAGACAAATTTCTATAATCCTATGGGAGTGGGATTTGAATCCATAATCAGTATTTAAACATTATATTTTATTCAACCCGTGTAATACACGGCTTTTTAAAGACATACATTTTTTTTATTATTAAGTATATAATATTACATTTATTTAATTCGTTTAATACACGGGGTTCTAACCTACTATCAATATAAAACAACTTTTATAGCCATAAAAGCGTTGCATAAAGGCCCTAACAAATTATAATATATAACGGTTTTTGTAGTCATAGCACATGTATATTTGTAATGACAAAAGTGATTAACCTATTAAATCAAATTATGTTGTCCCATAAAAAGATTAGTTATAGAACATTGTGTTGCATAAAGGCCCTAACATATTATAATATAGAACGGCTTTTGTAGTTGTAGCACATGTATGTTTGTAATGACAAAAGTGATTAAGCAATTAAATCAAATTATGTTGTCACATAAAAAGAATTAGTAACAAGGTTTTGTAATAGGTTAATGTCCGGGCAGCCGTAAAACCTATCCTAGAACTTATTTTGTTTAATAGGACGAAAATAATTAAGAGTCACAATAGCTTTAATAGATGATAATTGAACTTTAAAACCATATCAATATATTATCTTTTTATAATATTGATTAATATTATGTGATATGAAAGGAATTTCACTATTTGTTGTGGTGAAAAATAAAGTATTATTTCAATTTTTAAAAATCATTTGGTAAATACTACACACAAAGGTCGTGTCCAAATATTTATGTAACTTAAAAGTACTGATTTTAGGGCTTAGAAAAGGATAGGAATCTTGAAAACCGAACATTACCCGATCATTTTTTTTTCAGCTTCTTAGGAACCATACCCGACCCTTGTGTAGCCTAAAGGGTGCGAGTTCTAGGAGGTTTTCACTGGTCCTAGACCATTCGGTTCTGGTTTGAACCTTAAAAAAGATAATTGTAAAAACCAAAATAGTATTTATTCTTCATTCAAGTAACCAAATTCAAAAATACAACTAATATTAAATCATATAATTTATAAACACGATTGCAAAACTCAAATATAAAACCAAAATAATATTTATTCCTCATTCAATCGCCATTGACCAGCATAACATCATTGAATCTTAATTCGATCTTCTAAAAAATCTAAATAAAACTAACGATTAGAAATAAAGAAAAACACTATAATGTGATTTTCAAAAAATAATAATACTTACATTTTGAAAACTCGTCGAACTTCTCATATTCCTCCTCTTCGTTTATTTCTTTCCACCCTTTCGAATTCAGTCTTGTGTGCAAATTAACGCCTCAACAATGGTGGGGATAAAGTACTCCTATAAGACTCTACTACCCGTTTGCCCGTACCAAACGTCACAGTTGAACATCAAAACATACATAATTCAAAGATCATAAGCCAAATTAGCATACCATGAAGTCATCAATAATAGTTATCTAAGTTAACCATTATGTATGCATACATACATAAGAGTAAATCGCGTATATACGTCACAAATGAACATCAAAACACACATAGTTCATATTTTACAAAAGGAAATCACTCTCAAACATCAACATATAAAGTTGTTGATAAGAGGAAATCACATACATTCATGTAGATTGAAGCAGATGAAATATTGCAGAAGACATGTTAGAGTTGAAAGATGAAAAATAAAAAAATGAAAGTGATGGAGTTGTAGAAGACGTTGCCCGTCCGTCTCCTCTTTATTTGATCGCTAAAAAAAGTAGGGTTTTTAAAATTTAAACCTATGTGGTTCTCGGGGTTCTTAAAGGGTCACGGTGGGTCTGACCCTTACCCGACCCCGAACCTTGAACTAGTGAATTCCAAGAACCACATATCGACCCTAGTGGCTATAATGGTTCTTACCGACGGTTCTAAACGTTCCGGTTCGAGGTTCTTGAGGGTAGAAACCTTTAAGTCTTTGACTGCTCACCCCTAACTGATTTAGCATCAAATAATTTTATTTAACTGTTAATAAATGATATTAATAAAACTTCAAACTTGAGTCTATAAGTAATTTAGCTTGTCAAATAATATAGGTTAATAAATGACTAAATAGTCATCAAAACTTATAGTTATTTTATTTAAGTCATTTAAATTTTTCTATAACTTAAATTTCAGTATGGTAAATTTTTTCTAATTTGTTAAAACTAATTCGTCCTAATAAAATTTATAAAACTTGCTTATTATTTAATAGTTATTTTTAAAAATTACACATTATTTAATTAAACTTAAAAAAGTAACTATTCATTTAGGTAACTTAGTTTTAACAAGTTACAAAAAGAAAAATAAGCTTGTGTTTCAAATGGCAGATAAGGCGCCGTTTGGTGTAGAAGATCTACCAAAGTGGTGGGATGTAAAATTACATCGGTAAAGGAGTATTCTTCTATTTTTAAAGATAAGTAAAACTTGATTGGTTTTAGCTATGTGTAATGGAATCATTAAAAATTGATTCACGCTTCGTCACTTCAATCACTATTGTGTGTAAAGGTTTCACTATTCATATATACATATACATAGCACACACGCACACATCATCAAGCCCCACGCCCGTGGTTCTAGTCACGCCTACGCCTCACGCCCTAAGGGGGCGGTGTTCATGCCCAATCACGTCCAACGCCCCCAATCACACTTCCACTACACATGACGTTATAGTTAAAAAGTTTGTATCACTCGAATGGGTCTCCCTCCTTTTTTTTTCTTGAAGGCCCAACATAGAAACCATGTATAGCTTCTCAAGTAGAAAATGGGCTGATGACATCTCTTTGACAGTTTGATCTCAACCTCCAACTATATGCGTTCCTATATATATAGAGAGATATGGTAACCACAAACTCACTACTCATAATACCAAAATGGCTTCTTCTATTATCATTTCTTCTACATTGATTGCTTGTACTTTGTGCTTAATGAATGGTACTTTGTTGGCTCAACTCACACCCGAATTCTACTCCCAAAGTTGCCCGCGAGTTTTTGAGGCCGTACGCTTAGTGTTTCGGGATGCTGTGGCCAGGGAAAGGCGCATGGGCGCGTCGCTCCTTCGGCTGCATTTCCATGATTGTTTCGTTAATGTATGTTGATTTAACTTATAGAATACACGTGACTTATTTGATAGTAATAATCAAAGCTAAATGTGTTTCTTTTTTAGGGGTGTGACGGGTCGGTTCTACTAGATGATACACCTACGTTCAGAGGGGAGAAAACCGCAGCGCCAAATAATAATTCGGCTAGGGGTTTTGAGGTGATAGATATGATCAAGTCGAATGTTGAAAGAGTTTGCCCTGGTGTTGTCTCGTGTGCCGATATATTAGCAATTACTGCTCTTGAATCGGTTCTCGCCGTAAGTATTCCTAGTTTATGTTAGACTTGTTCATTGTTTTAATAACTAGACCGGTCATCAAACCCACCATTTTACCAGTCGATCTGCATTGTTTACAAAAACAAAAAATATCATAAATAGTTTAAAATTTTTACACACATACATAATTTACTTAAACAAAATATAAAACTATTTATCTTTTGATTTGTATTTGTAATTCTAAAAAAACATAAAAACTGAAATAAACAAAGTATATAAAGTTTGAAGTAGTAATAAATCAAATAAATGAGATTATCGAATGTAAAAATAATAATAAAAATATTAAAAGTAAGTACGATCCAACCACTCAGGTTGGTTCAAATGGAAAGCAGTTCAAATAGACTCAACCAAACCTATTATATAACCGGTTCTTATTAGACTAGCCGGTCCGGTCCGACTCTGAAAACAATGCGAGCCTTTTGTTTAGCCTGTTCAAACCGAAAAACTTTAACCAAACCGACAAAATTATTTCTGTTTCAACGGTTTATTCGGTTTATGATGAACTGCACACTCTACTAAACTACTAACTGATTCTACATCTTTTGAGCAGTTAGGTGGGCCTTCTTGGGAGGTTAAACTAGGAAGAAGAGACTCCAAAACCGCCAACTTTTTCGCCACCAACATCCTCCCTCAACAACCTCATCACCACCTTCCAAGCAGTGGGTCTCTCCACCAATGAAATGGTGGCCCTCGCCGGCGCACACAACATCGGCAAAGCACGATGTATAAATTTCCGAGCACGTGTTTACAACGAGTCCAACATCGACCCTTTATTCGCCTTCTTCCGTCAATCACGCTGCCCGCCTTCAAACGGATCCGGCGACAACAATCTTGCACCACTTGACGTTAGAACACCGGCCCGTTTTGACAACCTGTACTACAAGAACTTGATCCGGCAGCAGGGTTTGCTCCACTCCGACCAGCAGCTGCACAGCGGTGGCTCCACCGATTCGTTAGTGGAGCAGTACGGCAGAGAGCCCGTAAGTTTTAACATGGATTTTGCGGCCGCCATTGTCAAGATGGGTGATATACGGCCCCTCACCGGCGCCGACGGGGAGATTAGGAGGAACTGTAGGGTGGCTAATTCGTAATTTGTTGGAATGTTGTTTGTGTTTTTTAGTAGGTGGTAAAATAAATTGAAGTTTATTTTTTGGACTTTTTATTGATTTAATCTCAGTTTCTGGAATTATGTGAAGTTAATTCTGAATTTTTAAACTTTAAAACATAATAATAATTTTTTTTAACTTAATTTATAGATTTTTTTAGGATAAATACATATGTACTTTGCTGGATTTAAATCTTAACCTTTTAGTTATGAGGTACATTAGTTACTTATTAGTTATTACTATGTCCATTAGGCAACCGTATATAAGATAACATACCGGTTAATTATGAACGTTTGATAATTAGAAGTGGAAGTTAATTGATGAACTGTAGTAGTCAGAGCATCCGGTAAACATACCGGTTTCACGGCGTGGTCCTATGTGGGCCCAAAAATCACGGCGTGAGTAATTTTGAACCAACACCGCCCCCTGCAAAAATTTTCACGGCATGGTCATTCTGCTTGATTTTTTTCACGGGAGAAACCCACTCATTTCAAACAAAATAATACCGTTGAACGGTATTATTTTCGACCGTTTGAGATAAAAAAAATTCAAATAAAAATAATAAGTAATATTTTTTATTTTACTCACTATAAATACTCATTTTTACTCCATATATCTACACTCATTTCTACTATTTTCCACTTATTTCTACTCTTCTACTCTACTATAAATTCTTTCTATTTTCTCAATCCAAAACAAAAAATGAGTAACGATCCGAACCCACACCTTTAAGCTCAATACGCGGCTCGTGATAACGCGTTCATGGCCAACCAAATGAACTAAAACTTTCCACCAACACAAACTTTCCACCGAATCCAAACTTTCAACCCAACCCTAACTTTCAACCAAACCAAAACTTTCAACAGAACCCGAACTTCCAACCCAACCCTAACTTTCAATCAAACCCGAATTTTCAAATGTTTAACTACCAATCCCCAATGTCCCAACCGAGTACACCACTTGAGTTTGTACCGGAAACTCAAGAAATGGCACAAGAAATCGTGGCCGATACTCAAACTGTCTCCCAACAAAAAAAAGGAAAAAAGAAGGTGTCGCAAGAGACATCAAACAAACCGAATACAAAAAAGAAGTGGGGGAAAGACGAACCACTAGAGTTGGTTAAAGCGTTTATAGACGTCTCGGAGGATCCAATAATCGGTAAAAAATAATTTTGTTTTTCGTATTTTTATTATTTTTATTTGTGTTCATTAATTTTAATTATATTTTTTTTTGAAGGCAACTCCCAAACCAAAAAGGCTTTATGGACTCGCGTTTGTGAAAATTTTTAATCTTTCATGAACGTACCGTCCGGTTACCGAACTTTAAACCAATTGAGTTCAAATGGACTCATATAAACAGAAAGGTCGTAAAGTTCAACGGGATCTACCAAGAATGTTTGCGGGACCGAAGAAGCGGGGAAAGCGATACCGATATTTTGGGGAAGGCAACCGCCCAGTTTCAAGACGACGTTGGTGGCGACGCATCATTAATGTTTTGGGAACTTTTGAGGAAATCGCCAAAGTGGCAAACACTTTACGTTGCCCCCACCCGAACCGGCTCATCCAAAAAACGAACATCAACTGACATCGACGTTAGTCCTGGCGCGTCCGATGGTTGATCTTTCTACGATCTCAACGTAGATGCACCGGAAGACGTGAAAGAAATACCCCGCCCGATAGGGAAGAAAAAAGCAAAAGCCCAAGCAACGGGATCGGGTTCGGTTGCAAGTCACGATGAAATCGGCGAGAGAATGGTCGAACAAATGACCAGATTTAACAATGCCTAAGAAGAGAGGATGGATTGGAAACGAACAAAACAGGAGATCGAAATTCTTGGCATGGATCTTGATTCACTCTCCACCGCGCAACGTTTTTTGATCGAAAAAAAACAAAAGGAGATCAAAGAACGTCATGGTATCCCGTAGTTTTTTAGTTATGTATTTTTTTTTATTAATTTTGTTAATGTTTTTTTTAGTTGTTTGAATTAACGTATTTTTTTAGTAATGTTTTTTTTAGTTATTTTATTTAATGTATTTTTTTTAGCATGAAAAATTATGTTTTATTTTATTTAAATGAAAATTAAAAAAAATAACATTTAATTATCACAACACCACAATCACACGGGTATACCCCTTGCTCTAATTGAAGAAAAATATAATGGGTATTGTAGTTAAGAAAATGAATGTTAAGATTTATTGAAATTAGAATGAATTTAAAAGAATTAAATCAAATTTAGAATAAATAGAATTCAAATCAATTTATCTGAGGCTCATTTCTATTCCACGTAAATAGTGATGATCATAAAAGCCAATTAACTGAATCATAACAGAAAAAAAAAAACGATAAATTAAAGCCGAGCAAAAGAACTGATTTAACAGGTGGTTCAGTTTTAGATGGTCTATTAACGGATTTTTTGGTTTGGTTTTGATTATACACATCCCACAAAACCAATTTAACTAAACCTGATCCATGTGAAGACACCGAACCAGCTGTTTTTTTTTAATAAAAGATTTGACAACAAAAAGAGAATATGGAACTTTAATAGACATCGTAAAGATTGATCAGGCAGTACATATTTCTTCGAGCTAGTTCAAAAAGAGTCTGTTTATCAATTCTCATGAGCTTTTTTTGACCTAAAAAGATCCATGCACACTAACTGATCATGTAATAAATATAGCGGATCGTTTGGAGGCCTTCATAGTGTTCTTTTCTTTTGTGGAGGCATTGCATTTAATTTGATAATGTCAAAGTTAAATGTATATTAATATTTTGGCATCAATAGTCGGATGAATTGAGGAAACAATTTCTAAACCTAACTAGTCTTAAGGTAAATTTTATTGGACATTCACCAACTTCACATGATGTTGTCGTAGTAAATTTTCAATAGAAGTATTGTTTCCTTTTTTGAACGGCAATAGAAGTATCGTTAATTATAGAATCCTAACTGGTCTTTATAAACATCGGCAAGTTTATGGAGGTTCATGTCTACAACAAATTCACAAGCACGGTCCCACATAGACTTCAAACACTCTCTTATTAAACTTTCTTAACCGTCATATTAAAGTCACTCAACTTTTATTTGGTCTTCCAATCTTGTATAATTTTTTTTAATAAATGTTAATATTTTTTTATAAATTAAACAAGACAAATGAAACATGTACGACGTTTTAGTGAAACATTTGAAAAAAAAAATTATCAGTAATTTTAATGAAACACTTGAAAAACTTAGCTACTATTATATGAAGTTCTTCGAAAATAAACGAGGAACCATCGTCAACACAATTGGGGCTCCATCCCATCAGTTACACACCCGCCCGCACATTAAGCAGGAGTTGGGTCGGAACCATTACCCACTCGAACTCGATTCCCTTTTGCTTTTTAATTTTTACGTGTGGACCTTGATTCGGATCTTAGGCTGAACTGGCCCCTTGGTCCAGCCCGCTCCCTTTCGAAGCCCATGAACCTACCCAATATCTTTTTTTTTTTAACGGCAGCCCAATATCTTGTTACTTATTATTACTTTCAGCATAAGTTAATTTTTGATAATATATGTATTTATAAATAAATGTTTATAATATATATATATATATATATATATATGTGTGTGTGTGTGTGTGTATGGATCATTTGATAACTCCCAAATATTTTGAGAACTCACGAGAACTCGTCAAAAAACCAATCACAACCATTTTTTTTTGTTTTTACTACCTTTATTATTAGAATACAACGTAAAAAAATTAATTTATATATTTTATTTTTACTACCTTTATTATTATAATACAACGTAAAAAAATAAATTTATAAATGTAATTTACATGTATTCATATATTAAAAAAAAATCTACACATGTGTAAGTGTTCACCATTTACACATGTGTATAAATTATTTTAAGAATAATTTAGAGAAAATAGATGAATTAATTGGAGATAAATCATTTTTTATGTTGTATTTTAATAATAAAGGTAGTGAAAACAAAAAAAAATGATTTTAATTGATTTTTTGACGAGTTCTCAAGTATTTGTGAGTTCTTAAGAGATCCTAACCCTATGTAGTGTGTGTATATATACTATTGATTAAGTTAGTTTTTATAAATATGACTTCTATAAAGTAAACCTATAAATTAGTATATAATTTTCTAAAGCATTATAATTAAATAACTTCTATTGATATTAATAAAGTTAACCCATTTAAAAATAAAAATAATATGAATATTTTGATAATGATAAAAACAAAACATATGCGTCTAATGCTTAAACATAACTCCATATGTGTTCACAAACAAATCTCCCTAACTCTTGCATCAATCAAAAGCTCAACAGATGACTTCACAAAAAAGCCATGGTATCTCCACGATCGATATGTGGATCGACATCGGATCAACCACAAGGTCAACGCTCCAGTCCTGAACAAGAATATACACAAATGAGAAAAGGAAAGTCACGATCGTATCGTAAGGCAACCCACCATGGAAAATTAAAACAAAGGTATCTACAACAAACAACAAGTTCACGATGGATGCCTTGGCTTAACTGTTAATCGGCAATTCAACTATATAGTCACTAGCAGGCCCGGTCCCAAGAATTCTCAAAACGTTTTGGGCCAGGGACATGTAAAAAAAATCCGGGCCTCTAAAATAAAAAGTCAATAATCATATATAAAAAAATCCAAAACACACATATATATATAAAAATTTAAAATTTCGGCCTCGGAGGTTGTCAGGCCTGGAGCGGTAGCCCACTCTGCCCCCTATGGGCCGGCCCTGGTCACTAGCAAAAATTTCTAGAACGTAATAAGTCAAAAAATTCAAGACCACTTCAACACTAATATGAAGAGGTACCCAAACTTTGAAAATGTTGAAGTAAGAAATAAAATAAAATAATCATGAGGACCCATTTTGCAAATAACATGTTTTATAAAACAATTCAAGTTTTGTTTTTTTTTTAATAATGGTCAAAGATTAAATTTGGAATGAATTTCTTCAAGATGAAGTATTTAAATTCAAAACCTGACCAAATATTAGTTTAATCAAATAAGAAAGTGACCTACAATTTAATAAAAAGAGAAGATTTCTTTCTTGTAAGAAAAAAATGCTTTACAAATTAAGTTATGGTCCTACTTTTTCAAGTCAAAACCAACTCTTTTTCTTAAGTGATTTAGCCATATTAGAAAAGTAGAATTCAGATTTTGATTTATTATAACAGATATAAAGTTCATGTACAAGAATATTCACTAACAAACCATGGCCGATGCTACGGTCGTGTCGCGCATCAACCGTGCGGCCACTAGCGATTTTTAAGTCTCTCTCATCTATTTGCTACCTTTCTTCCATCACTCTGCCCTACCTTTTGTCAAATTAAAATTATAGATTTTTCTCTTTTAAAAGTGATATTTATACTTTATTCATCTTCTATAACTATAAGAATTATCAAGATCCAATAGAAGGAAAAAAGAAGTGTCTCCTCATCATTGTAAATCTCGTGAACACTAATTTAGATTGACCGATTTGTATGTACATTTAGAAGAATACAAGGTGGTGATCACTACAATATTAGTGAGAAGATAAACAATGATCCTTACTACATTAGCCAGAAGTTAAAGTGACGATTACTACCAAGATTAGTGAGATGATATTGATGATCATACCAAACTTAAGGAAACAAAAAGAGGTGATGACTATCTTCTTAATAGGAAGTTAACAATGATCTCTACCGATTTAGAGAAAAGATTTTAGTAGAGGCAAACTCTCGGTTGAAGATCAAGAAGTAAACGTTAGGTGAATTTGTAACATCAATCTGAACCACTATATATCAAACTAGTGTTAGAACCAGTGTATTACACGGAGGCTGGATAAATGATACAATGTGAAAAATACCAAATCAAAACAAAATTTGGAAACTCGTTTGACAATCATTCATGACCCGTTTAAAGTTAAAAGACATTTTGCAGAGTCCGGTTTTCCCCTCAACATGAGTTGAATAAATTATGTATTTTTGTTACAAATTTACGTATTTTTAAAATTTTTCTTATATACAAAGAGTGCAATTGAAGCTATAAACTACACTTATACTGTGTTGGGATCATTTCCAATAAGGTGAGGTGATCATTTTATTGATTTGTTTTTAATTTATTCCCCTTGTCTAAGATTTTTTTTAATTGCTATTGGTAGGAGTTTCAAACCATTAATTTATATAAACGGGCCGATTCGGGTTATGTTGCATCTCTTACGGGCTAAACGGGTAAAATTAATATAAAAAAATTAGCTTTAAAGAAAGCTGATCGAATAAATCAGAAGTTGTCCATACATCTAAAGGCAAACTATACGAATTAGAAATGAAATTTACACTTTTTCATGATTTTAGCTACCAACTAAAAATTAGGCCAAAACAGAAACTACCCAACATTTTATTTTCACGAAAAAACAAAACTGACCCGTTTGATCCGTTTAATACAAATGATAGACTACCCCCATTTAATAAAATTGACCCGTTTAACCAATTACACCAAAAATTTCAATATTCACATATTTAATAAATATTCCACGCTAAGGTAAAAAAAAAAGTAAAAGCACATAATTTATGCAACCTCATTTGGCCATTTTAAATTGGTAACTTATTCAATATGTCTTTTTAAGGGTTCTTACTATTGAATATAATCATTTGTAATAAGTTAATTAAATAGTTATAAAAAAATTAAACAAATATTAAAGTTTAAAAAATACATTTGGTTTTATAAAAGGTTATATGCAGAATTACAAAGAGTGCATTTGCAGCTCTAAACTGCAGTGGTGACTGGTGATGTGCTGTCGTGCTGAGATTATTTTGCTGATTTGTTTTTTAATTTATTCTCTTTTTCCACTTTTTTTGTAATTGCTATTGGTTGGAGTTTCAACCCATTCATTTATATTTCTGAACCGTTGAATAGCAGATACATGCAACAAAGTAATTAAATACTCGATTCTTTCTCAACCATATTTATCTCTGAGTTCATACCTGAAATGAGAACAAATAATTCGACAACTTTTTGGATGTTAAATATCGTTTCATTAAATTTCATCAACCCTAATTTAGCAAAATCAAGGACCTTATTTGTTAAAGTCTACAAAACCAAAAACCACAACATGATGTAGAATTAGTTATTCAAGTATTACAAGAAGTAAATCAAAACGCCAAAATGAAAGTCGAATTTGAAATCTATTAATAAAAAAGAAAACATAACTCACCAAATCAGTTCCAATGTAACCACCACCACCCCCGGCTGAATTTTTATGTACCCGGTTTCACTTTAGTTACGTGGTAACATGCATTCATAAATTCATATTAAACTTTCTTACTATTGGTGTTATCTGTAGGTGGTAAACAGTGTCAAACATACCAACTTATAAAGTCATGAAAAAACTCGACTTGCTACGAAAAGGATGTAACATATTTCTAAGTTTGTGAAAGCAGCCCTTAAACAACTCATTTTGAACATTACTCGTTTCCATTTTATGGGTCCTATTTAGAAATAAAAACGAGGCACATGAAAATGGGGAACACGGTGCTTCATTATTAAAAAAAATGTATATATAACAATTAAAGAGGTCATACATTCACCCAGTATGAAATGTCTTACAATTTCTCATGAGCAAATTTCACTTTATTTGTTTTCACCATTTGAAATGCATCTAGTGTCTTTGCTGCAAAAAAACACAATCAATTAAAAGGTTTTCTTTTAGAAATATGTTTTCTTATCAAACCAAACAGTTCAACAATAGAACGTCATCTATGCCATAGCTTGAAGTACATCTGCTACTTTTTGTATTGAATGAAATAAGTTTATACATTACCTTGAAATCCCTAATCAACAGATTTTACTCACGCATTCACAATCACAAACCGTGTTAAACAGAGAAGGTTTAGAGATGAAATTATACCAGTGAGACGAAAGAGATGTTGTAGAAATCGACGAATACCCTAGAGTTGGATAATCATTCAAGATAGGCGAATCCAGTAAATAAAAAGGAATGAATCAAAAGAAAAACTAAGAAAATTAGGAATGATACTTACTTTAGATATGGAATTCTACCTCTGCGTGGAAGAAAACGACGTGGAAAAACGGGCAACGGTGGAGGAGCCGAAAAGGATTCGAGAAGAAGAGGATATTTAGGAATAGAAATTAGGGTTAATTAGAAAGGGCGGAAAATGATATTTCTGTATAAACGTGTGTGGAACAATGGGCGGGAAAACCAATTCTCTAAATGTTTTTTGAAAATATTTAGTTTAAATAAGTCGTGGGTTATTTCTCAAAAACGTTTTATAAAAAAAAAATTAAAGAATAGAACTTTGTATATAAACAATCATACAGTAATAAAAAAAGAAAGAATTAAAATTTGAACAAAAGAACTCACTTGAAATAAAGAAACGATGATTTGATTACATAGTAACATAAGAAAACGATGATTTTATTAAGTATAAATGCTAATAGGAGAGAAAAGTAAAAATAATAATGAGAATACATAAACAATTGATTTATTTAATTTATATTATCTCTTTAGATCTCATAAGATGAACACTGTATTATTGGTATAGCCTATAGGTAGACACTTTTATTATCTAAGAAACAAATATTTTAATATTTATTTAAAAGTAAATTAATAATAATAATAGTTCTTTTTTTTGGGAGTAAAAAATGCTATTTGAATCCTTAACGTTTGTTCATTTTAACTAATTGAGTCACTTATGTTTTAAAACCTCGGTCTGAACCCTAACTTTTCATTTTTGATTCAATTTGAGTCTAGATGGCTAAAGTCGTTAGATTTAACAGTTAACTTTTTTTCTTTCTGAAATGACCAAAATACCCTCAGAGACTCAAATGGCTGCCACCGCCGCCACCACCACCACCACCACCATGACTGTTGTTGTTGGATCGAAGGAAGATGTCGATGTTGAAGTTGCCGAGTTGCAGACGATGGTGATTTAGAGTTAAAAGGGTTGAACTTGAATGTCGGGATGAACTCAGTGGCGATGATGATTTAGGGTTAAAAGGGTATTGGGGGATAAGTAAGGCTTTAAAAACGAATAAAAATAAACAAATATATAAAAAGACAGAAATGCCTTTTATTTAACATTAAAAAATGGATTAGGTTAACCAATTGGATGAAAATAGCAAGCTTTGAAAGGCACGAGAATATTCAGAAAAAAATAAACTTTTTGAATAAAACTGACAAAAATAATCAAACCATAGAAACGAAAATAAGAGTTTACTCAAAATATTTTAGTCAAAATGTGAAAACAGAAAAATCAAACACCCCATTTATTGTGGATAATAAAAGTCAGGGTGATTGTTATTAAGTTTTCAAAATCGGGAAGTATGAATTAGATTAGGTTTGACTAAAGGTATTAACAACATATTTATTTGAGCAACTAACGAACCCACGATTTCGTATATTTACAATCACAACCTTTTGTTTAACGAATAAAAAAGGGGGCAATTTTATATATACTCTTACAAGCATGAAAAATATCATATATATACCCGAACAAAACTAAAAATATTATATAAGATTAGGTTCAAATAAAAAAAAATTTAAATCTAAATAGGGTGAGAATAATTTAGGGCAATTAGATATATTTTTAATGGTTGAGATCAAATTATAGAAGAAAAAGTTATTTTAACGGTATTTTAGTTATGACCATTTTTGTTGACTTTTTATCAAGTTCCCTTCTTTTTTTAAACGTTTATAACTTTTACATACAACATTATTTTTTTTTAAAAATTACACCATAAAAACGAGCGTTTTTTAATCTTTAAAACGAGTATAATGTCATTATATACAAAAACGACAAAAAAATTACGTTTTCTAATTTATTGTGTCTAATGTCAGGTCATTATGTCTAATGTCAAGTCATTGTGTCAAATATTTTTCATCATTGTGTCCAATGTCAAATATTTTTCTAATATCAGGTCATTGTGTCAAATATTTTTCATCACTGTGTTATATATAATACATAAAAAATAGTGACAAAAACAACACGAAATTATGTAAAAGGTAAAACACAATGATTAAAAACATTTGACACAATGACCAGACCTGTAGTCAGACACAATGACCAGACGTGTAGTCAGACACAATGACTTGACGTATTTAACACAATGACCAATATGCCCTTTTTTCAAAAACAATAAAAGGACAAATATCAAGCCTAGAATCTTTCTTACCCCTTTTGAATTAAATACCCTTTTTACTATAACTCATTCCATATTATATATACCTTTACAAACATTTAATAATATCATACATACCCATTTAATTAAAAATAATTTAAGAGTAGACCATTTTACACTTATTTCTTTAAAATTTATAAATTTTATATTGACCTATTTTTAACTTTGAAATTTCATATTTACTACTTTTTAACTTATGAATTTTATGGCATTTATACATCATATATAACAATTTTCTTTTATAGCATTTAAAATTTTCTCGCAATCATTACTTATAAATCGATATCTTCTAAATGGGTTTAGAGAATCGCGATGGTCGCCATCAAGAATAGGGGTATGGGTATTTTTTACGTATGAGATTAAACTAAAATATTAGGTTATAAAAAACTCTTGTAAAATGAGCAGAGTTCAAATCCTGGTATTAGGTAGATCAGAAATTGACATAGTTTAAGAGTAGAATTAGACCGGTCTTTGAGTCATCGTTCTAAAAAAAATTAATGCGAGAGATAGCATGGCAGCAGGCAGCTAGGCAGGTTGTAGAATCGAAGAATTAATACGAGCGAATAGGGAAATTGTAAACTTTGGGCTGCTCTTTATTTCCTATCAGGCTGACAAGGAGGTTATTGGTTAATCTAGAATCTGATGGGCCCGTCTCTAAATTTCATGGGTCCTAATCAAGTTTTAAGTTTAGCCCACTAGCTAGAGGTGCACAAATCGGTTTTTTTAAACCGAACCGGTTTAAACCGACCCGAACCGGTTTGGTCAACGTTTGGTCAAAACCGGTTTGGCCATAAACCGGTTCAGGTTAACCCGGTTTAGAAGCATGGAAATCCCTAACCCATTAACCGGTTAGGGTCGGTTAGAAACCGGTTTGCCCATTAAACCGGTATAAACCGGTTTTTATTAAAAAAATCTAACAAATTCAATAAAATTCAATATTTTTAATAAATATATATATATATATAAAACATAAAGTTCAACGTTTATTAATATTTGTAAAGTTCGGAAAATTAAAATTCGGTTATAACACCATCTAATATATAAAATAAATTTTCGCCGGTGTGTGGATATTCAAACAAGTCAAACGCGATTGTATGCTTCATCATTTTCCACGTTTTGGGATCAACCCAATGCGCGAAAACGCAAAGGTACGGATCGGGTATACCATGTGGAGCCGACCAAACATCGGTGGTTAAGTTTACATCGGTTTTCAAATTTTCAAATCCCAAAATTAATTCTTTTTTGGCTTTTTTCCACATTTTTATACAATCTCGTCTAAGGGCGGTGCGACTTACTTGATAATAACGTGGTTGGAGTGTCTCTTGAATCATCCTTGTCAAGCGTGGATTGTCAAAGTGGTTGAACGACAATCCTTCTTGGATCACTAACTTCGTCATTCGATCTCGAACAATATTTGGATCAAAGTTCCAAATTCCTCCTTCGGGTGTCATCGAGTCTTGACCTTCACTTGGATTTCTCTTCAAGGACGGGCAAGATTTTTTCATATGAATTCTCAAACTAGTGTTTGAATCTTTCCCCAAAAACGCACCACACATCTTGCACCGAGCACGTTTCTTCCCGTTTGACAACAAACATAGATCGTAATTGCACCAAATTGCTGGATTTCTCGTTGTTGTTAGAATTTCCACCACGCTAACTTCGTTTGAGGAACCACCAACACTAATTGACATGTTTTTTTTTTAGAGTTTAGAGTGAGTTTAAAGAGCGGCTTTAGAGATTAGAGAGTTTAGAGAGAGGTGTGATCAACCCTAAACACCCACACCTATTTATATTGATTTATGGGTGAAAAATTGACCAAAAAACAGCTAGATTTAGCCCCAATGGCTAGTTTAGTTTCAGCAAAAAAAACCGGTTTAAACCGGTTAAAAAACCGGTTTGCGTACCCGGTTTGATTAAACCGGTCTTCAACCCGATGGTTCCCTGAATGCCTTAAACTGGTTATAAACCGACAGTTTATACGCAACCCTATCCGGTTTGTCTTAAACCGGTTAGAGATGAACCGGTTTGGCCCCGATTTGCTAGTTTACACCGGTTTGAAAAACCAAACCGGTTTTTTTGTGCACCCCTACCAGTAGCCCACTATTAAAAGATTTAAGGGGATAAAGACAAATACGTGCTTACGTTGTGCTCTTTAATCTTTCTGAATAAATGCAGTTTCGTTCCTGAGTTTTGATTAAAAAATCAGTTTTCATCCAATTTTCAAAATTAGGTGGGGTCCCATATTTATAAACGACGGAAATGCCCCATGTGAGGGGCACGTGGTATAAGTTAATAGAAAAGTTACCGGCCGTTACTTTTAATGATGAAAAGGGAGAAAAAAATAAAATACAAGTGACACAAGGAGTTAAAGGTTTAAAATCGGATAAAATCTGAATTTTTTTAACCGCGAACAAAAAGTACATTTAGGTCTAAATTCTATGATCCATTCAAATTCTAAGATCGCCTCAATAACGTTCGGATTCCACCACTCAATATTTCAAATAACTCAACTATTAGAATAATATTCAAAATTATTCTCCCACTATTTTAAAATAATATTCAAAATTGTTTTTTAAATAGAGTTCGAACAAATTGTAAAAAAATACTAGTAATAAAATAAAACATGTTTTTAACTAAGATAAAAAATGACAGGTAAAACCACTAGTATTAATTTATTTTTAATATTGTTTCATTTTTTTTAAAATAATAACTTTTATATATTTTGTTAGTTTTAAAAGAATTACAACATAAAATTTAATGTTTCATTCTATTTAATTTAAGTATGCTATTTATATATATATATATATATATATATATATATATATATATATATATATATATATATTAAAAAAACATCTTTTAAAATAAAAGTTTTTACGTGGTGTGGTAATTATCTATTACGTAACATACATAGTTTTGCGTCATGCTATACAACATATGTTAGTGTGCTTTTTCACACGTGATGAGTAATTACTCCAAGACTTTGTATATTTTGTCTTCTCTTGTGGGCTCAGGGACAATAAGTTTGTTGCAGGCCAAGCTGTATTTAAAACGAAATCAGGTAAAGTTGCATGGAAGTACCCCACTTTCAAAAAGCAATAAATTTTCAATACTAACCTAAATAAAAAAAATTCAATGAACTATCCAAATAATATAATGTAAAGTTGCATGAAATACCCCACTTTTGACAAATTCACACATATATCCATTCACGTAAACATGTTTTTATTAATTAAATTTGCATGCAAATTAGTCCAGATTAGTAGGTTAGCTTCTTTGCCAGAAGACACCCCTTCGACTTTGAACTATCAAGTTTCAACCCAAACTTCTTACTATATATATAGTGACTCCATGTTCTTCCAACACAATACTCTTGACCTTTAGTGACCAAATTATGGCTTCTTCTGTTATCATCTCCTTTGCATTACTTGGTTGTACCTTGTTCTTGATAAGCGGTACTTCTGCTGATCAACTCACACCCGACTTCTACTCGAGAAGTTGCCCACAGGTTTTTGATGTTGTAGGCTCGGTGGTTCGGGCCGCTGTGGCCAAGGAGAACCGAATGGGTGCGTCCCTCCTTCGGCTCCATTTTCATGATTGTTTTGTAAAAGTATGTGGCTTTCTCTCTTTATTCGACTTAATTATTGTGTAAAAATTGACTTTTTTGGTATCTGTGAGGATCCATTAATGAAAAAATCACAGGCCCAACTGGATCGGGCAATGTTTTAAAAATCAGGTTTTAAACTTGTACCGGGCGGTTCAACCAGGTTGGCTAGTTAACCCTATAATTATATAAAAATACAACTTCAACTCAAAATTTAATCCAAAAGTACATGATTCCATAATAAAAAATAATCCAAAAGCACTCGATTTTCCAACAAAGTTCTTTTAAATAAAAGTGTACAATTGATTTATGTCATTCAAATGTTGAATGCATCAAGTTCACGATCGATTAAAAGATGAAATTCACTATCATCAACAAAAGAATATATTAAATAAGAAGTTTTAGTTACCATATACTAAAATTACGTAAGATAAATAACATTTATAACAAGTAACCTTGTGTTTGAGAAATCAGTTTATGCTCTTGCTCACCAAACATGCTATCTATATCATAATTATGAACTTAATTTTTCTTTGTTTAAACTTAAAATTTTACTTTGGCCTAAACCGGTACAATGGTCTAACCCGGTATTACTGGTAATACCGACGGTTCAAGTTACAAACCGTTCTTCCAATTTACCGGGCTCAAACTTATCAGGCTAGTGACCGAGATCCGGTTCAACCGGTATTACCAGCCGGTTTGAACCGGTTTTTAAAACATTAGGATCGGGTATGACACAACTTGCGTTGGGTAAGTGGCTTTTAAGTGGATTCAAAGTAAAACACTAGTTGAAGCTAGATTCGAACCTTTGCCATAGGGACTCACGCACATACCACTCACTCTCTTGAAGGTTGTTCTTAAGTAACTTGTATGATGATAAAAGTTAAAGTTTAAATTTTCTTTTTTTTTTGCGCAGGGGTGTGATGGGTCCATTCTACTAGATGACACGCCTTCGTTCACTAAGGAAAAGACGGCCGGGCCGAATAAGAATTCGGTTAGAGGTTTTGATGTGATTGATGATGTCAAAACGGAGGTTGAAGAAGTTTGCCCTGGTGTTTTTCTGCTCTTGAATCCGTTCGTGTTGTAAGTATATATAACTCCACGTATCGCTAAATACACTCATGTAGTGTCGAATAGTCACCTTTTTCAACACATTTACCAGACGTTAACATAATCATGTGAGACGGTTTTCGTAGTTTAAATATAAACTCGACTAGGCTATTCGCCCACCAAGATCAACTAAACCGACGAAATATGAGTCGGTTAAGCCGATTCGATATCATGTAGCGTAATTTAAAAAAACTAAAATAAATGCCTTTCAAATATAAACAACAAACTAAGGGTATGTTTGATTCGCGGAACTTTTTTGAAGAAAATGGAGTTTTTCAAAAGAATTGGAATTTGTCAAAGGAATTGGAATTTTAATGAACTGCATTTGGAATTTGAGCTTATTAAAAGAATTTGGAATTTAAAAGAACAGGAATCCAGTTTGATATTTGTAATGCATTTGAAAGACAAAACAAATATAAAGAAATTTGAATTTATCACCCTTGGCATTACCTATGGGTCACCCTTCCCCCGCATCTGCCCCTTGCTCGCTCGTTGTTGTTGTCGCGTTTCACACGGCCTCCGCCACCGCCATCACATACCAGTCGTCAGGACGGATATGGTGGCAGAGTCTGGGATGTAAATAGTGACGGTGGTGACAACGAGGGATGCAATGTTGGTGGGAAGACGGGGGTTGCAGCATGGACAACGATGACGATCGATGGTAGCAACAATGATGGCGGTGGTGGCCGATGGCGAGTGCAACAACGGTGATTGGCCGGAGATTCCAGTTTCTTTTGTTGAATTCATTCACAATTTGAAATTAATGTTTAAATCTTTTACTTGAAAGGATATGAGATAACTAATTCCAATTTAGATTTGAATTTACTTCTTAACCAAACACAATAACGAGGAATTCATATTTCAACTCCAACAAATTCTGCAAATCAAACACATAATAAATAGAATTCAGATTCTAATTCCATTAAATTATACGAACTAAATGCGCCCTACATATTAAACTACAAAATTAAATTTAAAGTTTTAATTATATTTATAATTTTAATATAATATAGTATATACTGATGAATTCTGATGTTTTTTTAACGACGAATTTCTTTATTTCCGTGTGACTTGAATCAAGCCCTCCAAACTTACGTGTTACAAGATGTTTTTCCTTACGGGAGTGGTTAGTATTGATGTTATATTTGTCTTTAGTTAGGTGGGCCCACTTGGACAGTTAAATTAGGAAGAAGAGATTCCAAATCAGCCAGCCTTGCCGCCGCCAACAGCGGCGTTATTCCGCCGCCACAATCCACCCTCAGCAACCTCATCAACAGGTTCCAAGCGGTGGGTCTCTCCACCCAAGATATGGTAGCGCTCTCCGGCGCACATACAATCGGGCAAGCACGATGTACCACTTTCAGAGCACGTGTTTACAACGACACCAACATTGATCCTGCATTCGCCAAGTTACAGCAATCAAACTGCCCACTCCCAACCGGCTCCGGCGACAACAACCTCGCACCTCTTGACGTTGAATCACCGGATGATTTCGATAACAGTTACTACCAGAATCTAATCAGCCAAAAGGGTTTGCTCCGGTCGGACCAACAGCTGCACAACGGTGGATCCACCGATTCGTTGGTGGAGGAGTACAGCGGAAACCCCCAGAGTTTCTATGAGGATTTTGCGGCTGCCATGGTGAAGATGGGTGATATCCGTCCCCTCACCGGCGCCAACGGCGAGATTAGGAAGAAGTGCAGGGTGGTGAATTCGTAATTTGTCGTTTTCGAGGTTTTTATCGAATTGTAAATTTTAATATTTTATGATTTGAGTTGATGGTGAATTTTTGTTTTCTAAATTAGAACTATCAGATGTTGCCGCCGGTGGCGGTGCTAGTAATTTTTTTCTATAGTGTCATTTTTTTTATACTCGGGTTTATAATAATCCGGAGTCAAAATTTTTGGATCAGGTTGAGTCGGGTCGAATCACATAATAAAAGTTAATATCATAATAAAAGTACAATCTTATTGAAAAAACACATAATAAAAATATAAAATCATTTAAAATATATATAAAAAAATACATTTTATAGTTATTCCTTACGTTTTCTCATGTTTTGAAATTGGTTTTCTTTTGGAAGGATCACATGAAAGATGATCCAAATCAACACCATTCGAAGATGAAAAATCAAAGGTTGTTGACTTTATATTTAAAAATCGTTCAAAACTTCTAAACAAGTAAAATACAACTAAAATTAATAATCCTCTATAAGGTATCATATTATCATTAAAATCAATAACCAAGTGATCAAATCTATTAGTTTACAATCTAACAATCACATAAACAAATTACACATTTAATTAACTAATTTCAAGTTTAATCAAGTATTTAAAATTCAAGTATAAAATCACATAACTTTAATCAAGTATTCAAGTGACATAATCGCACATAATTTCAATTTTAAAGATTAAGCTGTCAAATTATTGTGTAGATTGAAAATAGAACATCATGCTTTGTAGCAAAAATTGCAAGACCTAATATAACCCTTAGATTATTATTATTATTATTATTATTATTATTATTATTATTATTTTATTTTTATTTTATTTTTGTCATCAATTCACATTATTATCTATGCAGATACCTTGGCGATTCAAAGATGCTCGGTCTTTGATTGTCCAAGAAAGAACAAAATGAAGTTGAGGAAAGCCTATGAGTTCATTGCACACGAAGAAATGTTATCATAGATTGATTTTCAAACTCTAAAGAAAAATATTCGACACTAAAATGACATGGTATCTGAGATGATGTGGTATAAGGAACTAATTCCCGGTCTCTGAAACATCTTATTAGGGACTGAATTGACATGGAATTGTGAACCTAATGAAACGTACTGTGATGACAAATGAATCCAAACACGATGGGTAAACCTGAAACATTCCGAAAGGGTAATGGGATGAGTATTCAGATATGTGATTGGTTTTAAAAAATTTCTCGGGTATGGGACGGGTATGATATTAGGTGATACACGACTCGAATACTAGAAACATTCGGAACAAGTGTTGTGAGACGGTATGATATTAGGTGACACATGACACGCTTACCTGAAACATTTGGAACGAGTAATGAGACGAGTATCCGGTATGAGATCAGGGGAGAAATATTCTAAAACTACAATCAGAAGTATTCATATTTTTCTAAAAATAGGGGAGAAATATTCTAAAACCAACTTTTTTATTTTATACATAATTATGTCTAAAGAACATCATACATTTTAAATAGATATATGTATAATCGGTTCGATTCGGTTAATTCGGTTATGACACACACCAAAACTGTAACTGAACCATAATTTTTGGTTAATCGGTTATGGCTTAACCAAACTATCGGTTAATTGTTTGGTTCAGTTAATTCGGTTCAACTAAGTCAGTTCATTTGGTAACGGTTTAATTAATTCGGTTATTTGCTCTAGACTGTGCATTACTCGGTAACAAAAAAAAAGTTTGATGAAGATATGATGAAATTTAGTTTGACTCAAAGAAATTTACTCATCTTCCGTTTATTTCCTTGAATATAAATTATATATAACTATAATATATTTTGATTCTAATAACTTAATTAACAATTTAACATCAATGTCACCTGATTATTAGGTAACAAATTATCTCAAACCCTTTGACTAAATTACTAAACATTCGAACATTACCTCATTTTGTTATATGAGCAGCAAATTTTAATGTTATGTTATTATTATTATTATTATTATTATTATTATTATTATTATTATTATTATTTAGGTTTAAAAATTCGGGATGTTTCAATCATATTATTATAAGTAGGTTTTTTGTTTAATTATTTTTTACTTCTAGTATATTATTATTATTACTATTATAAATTATTATTCTTTTTGTTACTAATAATAATAATACCACTATTATTTTATTATTATTATTATTCGGGAAAACTTCATAGAATAATCACAAAGATTCCAAACTGTTCCAAATAAGTCACTTAAACTTTTTTTTTATCTCATTTAGATCACTCAAGTTTCAAATAATGTATTAATCAAAGTTTTTTTAAAAGTTACTATGCTAACATGACATTTTTTTTTTGGAAAAACTTCACCAAATAGTAACCAAGTTTCTCAAGTAATTCATTTAAGTCACTCAAAATTTTTTTGTCTCTCTAAAGTCACTCAACTTTCACTAAGTGTTCCAATCCTATATAATATTTTTATAAATGTTTAAATTTTTTTAAAATTGAATGAGGCAAACGAAATATATATGAGTATTAGTTACCAATAAGTGAAAATTTTATTCTAATTAATTTAAAATAGGAGGTAACAGTAAAGAAAAAAAATTTACAAAATAATAAACAAGTTTCAAAATTGTTTTATTTAAGTCGAATTGAAAAAAAACAATTGCTAAATAGTAAACAAGATTCATATATGTTTCATTTATCTCATTCAATTTTAAAAAAATAAATATTTATAAAAATATTACATATGATTGAAACTCCTACTGAAAGTTGAGTGACTTTAGAGTAACAAAAAAACTTTGAGTGATTTAAATGAAACAATTGAAAAACTTGTTTACTATTGTGTAAAGTTACCATTTTTATGTTGATGTGGATATTAACATTTTAAATTTTAAAACTTCAAAAGTTTTAATTTTTAATGTTTAAAAAATTATATTTTTTAATTTTATCAAATCTTTCAGATCCAGGCTTATCAAGCAAGACTTTTTTGGATATGACTTTTCTTGTTTTTAGATCGAATATATCTTGTTTTATATGTGAATTTACTCAAAATAACTGTTATGTTTATTTTTCTTCATTCTCAAAATAAAGACTTTAAGACTATAAGACACGGAAAACACTTAAATAATTTTGGAAAATAGTAACTACTTGTATGATTATAAATCGTCCTCATTTCCTTCTCTCTCAAATCATTTTGAGTAATTCACATCTAAAAACAAGAAATATTCGATCTAAAAACAGGAAAGTCATATCCAAAAAAACTTACTTATGAGCCTAGATCTGAACAAGATTTGATAAAATTAAAAAATAAAATTTTCAAAACATTAAAAATAAAACAAAAACAAAAACATTTACTTTTGAGATACACATACTATATCACCTCTTTATATATAGGCATCACATGTATGAGTATTTGCACATATGTAAATATTACATATAAGTGTATTTATGTACATCTATATATCAAATGTTATATACATGTGCGAGCTGCACACATATAGGTAAATAAAAATCTTAAGCAAATATTTAAACGCTTTTCATGCGTTTAATCATAATCGCATGTTGGAGCATTTGGAAAGCTAGAAACGAAGTCATCTACTCAAATAAGACAACCAATATTGAAATAATAATAAAAGAAATCAAAACTCTCGGATTCCTTTGGATCAAAAATAGATCTCATCTTAAATCCATCACTTGGAAGGATTGGAATAGCTTCAATATTATGTAATTAATTGTTCTTGGCCTTGTTTCTTTTGGGTGTTTCTCGTCAATTGGCGAGTGCCCTTTTGTTAATAAAATTTGCATTTTGAAACAAAATTTAAACGCTTTCGTACGGTGTGAGTAGTGTCCCAAAATGAAAAATTGATGAACTCCACCTACATATGTCTAGGTTGAAACATTCATATGTTAAAATCTTTATGACACTTTCCTTTTCAATTTAATGTTCTTGATATTCAATTTATTTACAAATGTCATTACGACTATATATTGATGAGATTATTGAATAGTTCAGATTTATTCTTCATTTTCTTGTATACAACATATTAATAATTAAAATATAAAACTTCTAAGACTATAATTCAATATACTTTTCTATAACGAATTTTATATATTAAGATACTGTCCCGACAATAATATATCCAAATAATGTAATATAAAATTGCATGAAAGACCCCACTTTTGACAAATTCACACAGATTACCTATCACGTAAACGTGTTTTCAAATAAATCACATTAATAATTAAATTTGCATGCAAATTAGTCCTGATTAGTTGGTTAGCTGCTCTACCTCAACACACCCCTTTGAACTTTGAATTTTCAACCCCAACTTTTTACTATATATAGTAACCTTTTGTTCTTCCAACACACTCACTAATCTTTAGCATTAGTGAACCTAATTATGGCTTCTTCTGTTATCATCTCCTTTGCCTTGCTTGCTTGTACCTTGTTCTTGATGAGCGGTACTTCTTCGGCTCAACTCACTCCCAACTTCTACTCGAAAAGTTGCCCGAAGGTTTTTGATGCTGTAGGCTCGGTTGTTCGGGCCGCTGTGGCCAAGGAGAAACGCATGGGTGCGTCCCTCCTTCGGCTCCATTTTCATGATTGTTTTGTAAATGTATGTGGCTTTCTCTCTCTGGTCAACGTATTTATTGTGTTAGATTGACTTGTTTGATGATAAAAATTAAAGGTTTAAAGTGTTTGCTATGTGTAGGGGTGTGACGGGTCGATTCTACTAGATGACACGTCTTCGTTCACAGGGGAAAAAACTGCCAGGCCGAATGTTAATTCGGTTAGGGGTTTTAATGTGATTGATGATGTCAAGAAGAAGGTTGAAGGAGTTTGTCCTGGTGTTGTCTCGTGTGCTGATATATTAGCAATTTCCGCTCTTGAATCCGTCCTTGCTGTAAGTAAAAATCCATGCATCGCTATATACACTTATTTCTGTCTTGTGACCACCCTTAATTCTATCAACACATTTACGACATGTTAACATAATCTATAAGCTCTTTTTTCATAATTCACATATGATTCGATAACATACATAGCAAATTTAAAAAATGAAGGACAAAAAAAAGAAGACTAAAATCAATGTCTTTCCAATATAAACAATAACAAACTAACTATTAATCTACAAAATTACATTAATTATTTAATTATAATTTTAATTTTAAAATAATATATACTGTTTCTGTTGAAATTATTGGTTATCCATACCAGTAACCATATCCAATAACTATTTTAAAAAAATTATGTTATATTTGTCTGTAGTTAGGTGGGCCCAAATGGACAGTTAAACTAGGAAGAAGAGATTCCAAATCCGCCAGCCTCGCCGCCGCCAACAGCGGCGTTATCCCGCCGCCAACATCCACCCTCAGCAACCTCATCAACAGGTTCCAAGCGGTGGGCCTCTCCGCCAAAGATATGGTGGCACTCTCCGGCTCACATACAATCGGACAAGCACGATGTACAAGTTTCAGAGCACGTATTTACAACGACACCAACATCGATGCTCAATTCGCCAAGTTACGGCAATCAAGCTGCCCACGTCCAACCGGCTCCGGCGACAACAACCTAGCACCACTTGACATTAAAACACCGAACTTTTTCGATAGCAGTTATTTCCAGAATCTAATCAGCCAAAAGGGTTTGCTCCGGTCGGACCAGCAGCTGCACAACGGTGGGTCCACCGATTCGTTGGTGGAGCAGTACAGCAGAAACCCCCGAAGTTTCTTCGCGGATTTTGCGGCCGCCATGGTGAAGATGGGTGATATCCGTCCCCTCACGGGGGCCAACGGCGAGATTAGGAAGAAATGCAGGGTGGTGAATTCGTAATTAGTGTTGTATTTTGTTTTTTAAATTTAAATTTGAACAAGTGTGTTTACTGTTTTCCTTCCTGCAATCAGAATATGTTTTTGTTTATTTTATTTTTGTGTGAGCTTGAATAAAAGGTTTATGTTTTAAATTCTTGCAGCAATTATAGGTATATTATTTTAAAACTTTATATGGGTTCTATTAAAAAAGAATTAGTATAATAATTTGTTTTATTAATAAGTTATTATATATACATTAATTTACAAGTTTGTAAGCTTATCTAGCTTAGAGCACCAGCAGCGCCCAACGTGGACGGATGCGTCAGCACAACACCACCGTCTTTCTCTCTAGTCTTTCCCTTCTTTCTCTCTCTTTTTTTCCTTTCCCCTCACAAAGCCATCTGGTTGCATCCGGAAATTCGAACGACCAACACCCTCTTTCCTCCTTTTTCATCTCTCTCCTCCACCCGAGCATCCACCTAGGATCTGAACAACTCTCCAACATTGCGTTTGAGATGCTCTTACAGAGTGTTTTTACTATTCATGCAAAACTACTATGTGGCTAGTGATGTTACGTCACGTGGCACAATAACTACACTGAAATCGTTTTAATATATATTATTGAAATTTATTGTTTCACATGGTGTGGAGTTAGTATGGTGGTTAATCATCCACAGCCAGGGGCGGATCCAGGAATTTTTTTCAGGGGGTTCACTGTTTTTAGATGATCCAATTTCATAGGTGCCGGACATAAAAATTTTCGGTTCGGTTCGGTTCGATTGGTCGGGTCGGGTCGGGTCGGGCAGGGCGGCTCAACCATTTTTGGAGGCCTAAAGCGAAGAAAAAAACATGAAAATTATGCTTCAAATGTTCACAAAATCAACTAATTTGTATTTAAAAGTCATCTACTCATTTGTTTCTATCAATTTTTTACCTCTAATCATATGAATGCTCAAGAACACACATTTAGTTCAAGAAAGAGTTCTTAGTTTTATAGCTTCACAACCGGATCAAGCGAGCAGCAGTGGGCGGCGTCGTAAGGGGGTTCACCCTATAATATTTTAGGGGGTTCACCCCAGTTTTTTTACCTACCGTTACACTAAAATTTCGAAACTCGGGGGGTTCCTGTGAACCCCCTCGGCTCTTACTAGGTCCGCCCTTGCCCACAGCCTTAGATGCAGGACGCGGGTTCAAACCTTGTCGCGCACCTCTTCTTCGATTTAGAGTTGATGTCAACCGGTGTAATTTTTTTTTCTTTTTTTACTTTTTCTAAAAAAGATATTCAAAAAATATGTATTTTATTTTTAATTTTTATATTTCCTTGGTAAATTTTTTTTTGGATTATTGGGTTTTAATAATCTCACATTTTACCAATTGGCCAATAATAATACTAACTGGGAATATTCTTACCACCGGTCCCTACTTTCAAACTATTTTCTTATATTGGACCCCTCGTTAAAGAAACTTAACGCCGTTAGATTTTATATAACGTGGACATCTGCAAACCGCTGGAAAGTCGAGCCAAGCTAGCAGTGGTCTCGTGGTGGGTTTTGAAATTGGCTCTGGTGGTGTTTAACTGGTCTCGTTAAACACCACCGTTGTCTCTGTTTGGACTTGCCGGACAAACGAGACCAGTTAAACACCACCAGAGCCAATTTCAAAAGCCACCACGAGACCACTGCTAGCTTGGCTCGACTTTCTGGCGGTTTGCAGATGTCCACGTCATATAAAATCTAACGGCGTTAAGTTTTTTTAACGGGGGGGTCCAATATAAGAAAATAGTTTGAAAGTAGGGAACGGCGGTAAGAATATTCTCAGTTGAGATTATTTTGGCTAATTGGTAAAATGTGGGATTATTAAAATCCAATAATCCATTTTTTTAAATTCCTAAATAATTTATTTCTTTATTCTTTACATTTATTTTTAAGTTTTAACTTTTAAATACGGGTTGTTGAGACCAAACATTACAGATTTTAACTAGTTACTTACACCAGCCTCTGTTGTAACGCGCGGGTTTAAAACTCTCTAGTTAAAATAAGGAGTAAACTCCGGTTTTAGTCCCTGTGGTTTGGGCCAATTCTCGTTTTTAGTCTCATAGTTTAAAAATCACGATTTACATCCAATATTTTCATCATTTGTCTCAGTTTTAACCAATCCACTAACCTCCATCCATTTATTCCGTTCAGTTAAGGTGAAAAACGAAAATACCTTTAAACTAATTATGTAATATTTTAACAAGTTTAATTGTTGAAGGATCATTTGCGTAACACACATTCTCTCAAAACACAAACACACAAATATGGTGTAAATGAGATAAAGAAGGTAGAGAACACCAGATCCAGCGAATTCACGGCGGTGCACGACAGCGGCTGATGGTAGCGAGCCCTTAGGCGGCAACGGCGGTGGTGTCGTCTTTAAGATCTAGGGAAAGAGAGAGGGAGCCGGCAGGAGAGGGAAGACAGAAGGAGGGAGTCAGCCACCTCCAGGAGGCCCCTCCTTCTACGCGATGACGACGACGGTGGTGGTGGTCTTTGACCACAGAGATGACGGCTCTGAGACGAGATTCAAACGACTGCGGGTGGCGGCGGCGTTTACAAGAACAAATCCATCATCACGATTTTCCGTCGACCCTGACTAGGGTTCCGCCGTAGCCGACGGGGTGACGGCGCAGGTGAAACAATAAATAGATGGAGGTTAGTGGATTGGTTAAAACTGAGACAAATGATAAAACTATTGGATGTAAATCATGATTTTTAAACTATAGCACTAAAAGCGAGAATTGGCTCAAACCACATGAATTAAAACCGGAGTTTACTCTAAAATAAGAGTGTAGTTGATATAACTCGTAATAATATTATTATCTTCCAGCATTCAAACACATGTTTCTCGTTATTTTATTTTTAAGTGAGCTTGAAGAAAAGCTTTATGCTTAATTTCTTGTAGCAATTATTACTAGAGCAGTTGCATTTTCTATTTTCACTGTATTTATATTTTAAGTCGTGTTATGTTACACTACAAAATAAAACAAAGACTTTTATCAACCGGGAAATCATTTGATAATCCGTCGGAAACAGATTTTCTAATGGATTCCTGACGGATACTACCAAAAGATATTTACCCACGGATATTATCGACAGATTTAAAAAGCAAATAAATTACTGCTATTTTCACAAACAGTTTTTTTTTTTGATTTTGTGGGTTACATCGGTAATCAGCCAGAAATCTGTCGGTAAATTACTGACGTTAATTAAATTCTTTTTTCTTTTTTTGATTTTGTAGGATTCGTCAGAAATTTGTCGGTTGTAGGATTTTTCTGTCGGTGTTCAAAGTTAATTTTCTAGTAAGAGCATTCACATCATCCTCCCATCTTCATCCTCACAATTTCACTTAAAATTATTTCTTAAATTTATATTTCACTTTTTAAAAACATTGCACATCATACTACCTATATCTATCTCTTATTTTAATTAAATAATATTTATTTATTAATTTATTATAATTTTTTGTCTTTATTTCGTTCACACACTTATAAAAAGTATAAAATAATAAATAATGGGTGAATGAAGACCCCTAAATATAAATGATGGTTATAATTTTTTATAAAAATATAGAGGATGGAGATGGGGATGGTGAAGCTGATGTGAACGTAAAATTACATGATTTTTCATGTTTCATATATAATTTAGAGATGATGGTAGGGATGTGGAAGCTGATGTGAATGTTCTAAGAGCATTCTCATCAGCTTCTATATCTCTATCTCTATAATTACACTAAAAATCACTACATTTTCTCTCTCATTTTCAATTAAATAATACTTTTTATACTTTTATCATTACATTTTCTCTCTCATCCACTCATAACCACTTTCAAAAAACATTAAAAAATTAATAGAGATGAAAAGTGTTTTCACAAATATACAGATGAACGGTAACATTTTCTCTCTGCTCCATTCACAACCACTTTAAACCACTCCCTAAAATATAGAGAACTCACTCACAAACATATACAGAACCGGCTGTGAATTCTCTAAGTAAACTCTAATATTAAAATCTTCATCTCTATCTCAATAACTTAACTAAATATCACATTTTCTCTAACCTTCCACATCTTATTCTTTATCTCTATTTCATACACAAACACTTATTTTATTATTTTTCTTCTTTTTCTTAGATATATTCACAAACATTTGATGATAAATAGTGGAGCTCTATATTTAGAGAATCATTATTTATTCATAAAACTCTAATATTTAGTTTTTTTTACTTTTAAAGTCATTCAACTTTCGTTAAGTGTTTCATTCTTGTGAATTTCTTTTTATAAATATCAAAAAAATTTAAAATTAAGCGAATAAAATAGAACTTACATAAATCCTAGTGACTATTTAGTGATTATCTTTTCTAAATTAACATGCAATAATGAAGAAAAAAATTCACCAAAAAATAACCATATTTCATAATTATTTTATTTAATTTAAGTTGCAAAAAAATCTCTAAATAGTAACTACGATTCATGTGTGTTTCATTTGAATCATTTAATTTTAATTTTTGAAATATTTATAAAAAAAATGATAAGACTAGAACACCTAATGAGAGTTGAGTGACTTTGATAGACACGCGGGAGCGTATTCAAATGACTTCAAGAATAATGATAATAATCAAAGGATTTCTACCGATAATTCTGGACGAAAGCAAAATGCTATTCAATTTCTATGAATCAATTCACCAAAAATGTAATTAGAATGATTACCTATTTTCCTAATTTATAATTGATAGGGTGCGAAAGCACACGTCTTTATTCCTTTGTTTTAATGTGTTCTAAGTAGTTTTATATTAGTTTTGAGTCAATTTTATGTACATTTGAGTCGTTGGTCTTATTTGTAGGAGCTCGGGAATATTAATGAAGAATACGTGAAGAAAACGAGCGAAGAAACGAAGCCCGGAAAAGTCCAAAGATCAAAAGACAATTTTCTGAAATTTAGGTCTCTCGCGGTACGCGAAAAACGAGTGTAATAATTCTCGCGATACGCGGGAAACTCCAGGAATCTGCCCGACTATTTTGGTCCTCGCGGTACGCGAGGATCCAGTCAACATTCTCTCGCGGTACGCGAGAGGGCCGTTTTCCGCAAAACCCTAATTTTCTAAATTAAAAAGATTTAAACGGCCATTATGAGGGAGTTCGATTCTAAGCCGTTCCAGGGAAGAAAAGAGGCGATTTTGGGAGTTTGGAAAAAGATTGAAGCTTAAAGATTAAAGCTTTGGATTCCGGGTTCGTAGTTATACGTTCTAGGTTTTAAAGACTTGATTTTTATCTTTGATTTTATGTTTTGAACCTATGGATCTTGCTATTTGCTTCTGTGTAGATGTTCTTAGTATGATTCTAGGCTAGATCCTTGATCTACCTAGGTCAATATGATGATTATGTGTTAAAGTTTCGATTTTTATTCGGTTTTTGGATTTGAATGTTGGATTTATGATTTAGTAAAGGTTTGAGTTTGTTTATGTGTGATGTTAGTGCATGTTTAATTCTGATTATGTGGTTGATTATGCTTTTCTGCGTTGATTGTGGTTGTCTGCCAGTTTGATCTTCGTTTCTGGTTCATAGACTTTAGGGTTTGTGAGTTAGAGTGGTGTCTAGACGTAGTAGCCATAGAAAACCTAGTTAATTACTGATTAGAAGTGAATGTGTGTCCTAGTTCAATACCCGAGAGGTGAGAATTAGTCGTTTAGTCTTCGTCATTAGGAATCCGAGTGTCAGCTGTCTGAGAGGAAGTTGGTATTAGGTGTCTAGTGATAGTTGCTATCCGAATCATAGTATCCATTCTAGAACTACCCCATGCATTCCTTGAGTGTATGGTAAGCGGTGAGACTGAGAGGTAATCCGTTTATTAGGGTACCTGTCATAGTAGGAAATACCCGAGAGGTGATCCGATCATCTGGTGAGTTAATATCCTTAGGTTGTCTTCTGGTCACATCCCGAGACCGAGAGTGATCGGGAATCCACTAGATATCTTTTAGGTGTTATATCTTTAGAAACCCAGATCCAACCTAGTTCCAAAACCGATAGAAGTTGAGCTTTACACATAGGATTCCGACCTAGGTAGTGACTTCTCCATTCTTGATTTCATCTTTAGTTTACTCGTGATAGCTTGAATTGTCCTTAGTTTATTGCATTCTTAGTTAATCTTTAGTGTAGTAAACCCCCCAATCAATTAATCATATTAAGTCCTAGTTAGAGTCTAATTTAGTTATTCAGTGTCTTTTGGGTTCGATATCCGGACTTCGTTTAGGCTATATTACATTGATCGGTACACTTGCCGGTTGTGTGGTCTAGTATTAGGTCGAGTCTAGGTTTTATAAATTTAAAGCTAGAAAGTCTAGAATAGGTTTTATTTGTTAGTTTTTAATAGACCGTCTGGACGACATCAAGTTTTTGGCGCCGTTGCCGGGGACACTTGGCAATAGCAATATTAGCTTTGACTAGTTCTTTGTTTGATTTTTGGTTTATTTGAGTCTTTTGTTTTCTTTTAAGTCTTGTGTGCTACTTGTGAGTCTTTATTCTGTTTCCTTCTTAGAGTCTTTCTGTTTATGCCCAATACTCGTTTGCAAGGATCACCATCTTTTGCAGCTTTTCAAGAGCCCGAACGAGAGCTTCACGAGCGCACCCGCGACTTTCGGGAGCGTTTAGAGGAGCTGGTTAAACCAAAGGTACGTCCTACTAGCCCAGTTCCATTTCCTACTATGGGTGACGCTAACCCACCGGCTAGACGTACGGTGCACCAGAGGGCCAGTGAGGGGGTCACGGGCGCGAGATCTTCGATCACACGCCCCACTATACCGAACACCAATTCTTGGCAGATCCCATCACATGTCATGAGTACGATCACTCATGCCACTCAATTCCATGGCCTCGAGGATGAGGATGCACCCGGACATTTGTCCCGCTTCGCGCGGATATGTGATACATTTAATATCACGGGTGTATCTAAGGACGCAATCTACTTGCGTCTCTTTCCATTCTCTCTTTCTGGGCGTGCATCTACTTGGCTCGACACTCTTCCCGACAATTCTATCACCACATGGGAGGATCTCGAAGCCAAGTTCTTCAAGAAATACTTTCCACCTTCCAGGGCCGCTCGCCTTCGGGACCAGATCCATTCGTTTCGGATGGATCCCGACGAGCCTTACCATATGGCCTGGGAGCGGTTCAACGCGCTGTTGAGCCGATGTCCCCAGCACGGTCTCCCCGACTGGGCACTAGTGGAGAAGTTCTATAATGGCCTCACCTTCGAGACGCAGCAAATGTTCAACACAGCTGCAGGAGGCCATATCATGGATAGACTCGAGCCTGAGGAGTGCGAGGATATGTTCGAGAGCTTCGCTCAAGCCGAACAGCAGCACCCACGTTCTGTTAGGGATTCCATCCCTACTGCTAGGTCACACGCCTCTTCTCCTAGAGGTGTGCATCAGGTCACTCCTGATACTAGCGTGGCTGCTGCCCTCGCCTCGATGGCGAATGAGATAAAGGAGCTCAAGCTCAATGCTTTGAGGTGTCAGGTGTGCAGGGGAGGACACGACACCCGAGATTGCCCGGTAAATAATCAAGAGCATGTGAGCTATGCTGGCAACCAATACCAGAACCGAAATTACAACAATTCTAATACTTTTGGTTCGGGATGGAGATCTGGATTCACTGGTCGTCAGCAACAGTATGGAGGAGCAGAAGAAGGAGCGAGTTCTGGGAGCACTGTTGGGTCACGAAGGATTGAGGAGATGATGGAGACTCAGACACAGTTGCTTGCCCAGCTGGTGCAGAATAACAAGGATGCTCGGCTAAGACTGGATAGCCATGACACTTTGATGAAGAATCAGCAATCGGCGTTCCAGGATTTGCAACGCACGGTAGGAGACATTGCTAGGAGCATACATGATAGACAAGGAAGCCCTTCTATGGGCCCGAACGCTTCAGTGATGGCCGTGTCTATAGAGAGTGTGGAGAGTAAAGTGGTTGAAGAGGTTGACCCCCACTCTAAGGAGCATAATATTCCCTCAGTGGAGGAGGTGAATAAGATTGACTGGGAAGCTCGATTTGCTGAGATCGATGCTAGGATGCTAAAAGAGACCGAGTCGAATGCTGTTTCGACGAGGAGCATGATAGAGAAGGAGGATGAGAGCCCACCGGTAGTAGTAGAAGAAGAGCCGGTGGAGGAGGAGATAGTGGTTGAGGTGCCTACCAAGAAGGCACAGGAGAAGAAGAAGGGGGTGGAGATGAAGTCCCCCGAGATTGACTTGAGTCGTATTCCTTATCCCGCACGTGTGTTGCCACATAAACACGCTAAGGAATACGGTCACTTCCTTGATATGTTCAAACAACTCAAGGTCAATCTCCCGTTTGTAGAGGTCCTCCAGCATATGCCCAAATATGCTAAGTTCTTAAAAGGCCTTCTTTCCAACAAGAAAAAACTTGAGGAGGTCTCTGGAGTCTCACTTGGTGAGCAGTGCTCGGCTGTGGTGCAAAATCATTTGCCAGAAAAGTTGTCTGATTCGGGTCGGTTCACGATCCCGTGCTTGTTGGGCAACCTACCATTACACCACGCGTTGGCCGACCTAGGCGCTAGCATCAATTTGATGCCCTATTCATTGTACAAGCAGCTGGACCTAGGTGAACCACAACCAACGCGCATGAGCATTTCCTTGGCTGACCGCTCAGTCAAGTATCCACGGGGAATAGTGGAAAATCTATTAGTGAAAGTGGGCAATTTTGTTTTCCCCGTGGATTTTGTGATTCTAGATATGGAGGTGGATGACAAGGTCCCACTCATCTTAGGACGCCCGTTCCTACGAACCGCAAAGGCGATGATTGATGTCTTTGACGGGAAGCTCACACTTCGTGTGGGGGATGAGGTCCTTACATTCAATGCTGTAGAGTCCGGGAAGGATGTTGGCGAGCACAGCCACTCCGTGTGCATGCTCGATTCTTTCATGGACCACCATTGGGACCCCGATCCGGTGATAGAAGTAGGTGAACCCGCCCCGAATATAGAAGAACCATATGATTGGGCGTTGGAGTTAGAAGGATTGCTAGATGAGCCAGACGATTATGGAGATGAGGTGCCTGATGATTTGCTGGAGATGATGGCAGAGTTTGAAGAGGTCATAGGCAAAACCCCAAGTGTGGGGAAGCTAGTAGAGATTGTGGAGGATCCCTATGATGATCCTGGTGAGAGTGAAGAGGTCATACCGCTGAAAATATCTATTCCTGAACCTTCACATGTCTTCACCCTTATTTGTGTTGAGGGGAGAGTTGAAAAACCGACCCCTAATTCTAATCCCCCTAGATCTAGGCCACCACGTAAGAGAACCCGCGAGTCGAGAGAGGTAGAGTTGAAGATGGAGCAAACCCCAAGTGTGGGGATATGTAAAGATGACAGTACACTCGGTTATTTGAACAATGTTATCTTCGGTCCGGGTAGGTTTAAGTTGTGGTGGAAGGACTGGATTGCTACATGTGATATGAGTTTAATGTTTGAGAGTAGTATTTGTTTGCTAGAGGTATGGAGGACCCGGAGGCCGCGCAGGATGAAGGCGGTACCGGTTAGGATCAAGGAGAAGCCCCCTGATAGGCTTGCTTGAGTCATGGGCAAGTGCCCGGGATGTAGAGTTTGTATGATTTCATTGGGTTGAGTCCGTGTCTTTTTCTTTGTTTTTCGGTTTGTGTTTTGGTTGTGTCAAGTTTTGCAGGAATCCATGCTTGATTCGGTAAGGAAAATCGTCGGGAATGAAGCCCCAGGTATGGTTACATGTGTTTTTATGCTTGGGACAAGGTTTTAAGGAAGTTGGGTGAAAATTTTTTCTTAAATGGCAAAATTTTTTCTAAGTACAAAAATTGGAAAAACTTAAAAACTTTCTGTTAACGACACCCTCCCGCGGTACGCGAAGAACGAGAGGAAGATCTCTCGCGGTACGCGAGAGACAAAAGTCTCGGCCGGCCTAACTTTTTGGCCTTCGCGGTACGCGAAAAATATCCCCTTCGACTTACGCGGTACGCGAGGGACTGCTGGTGTCACCCTATTTCCTTTGTTTCCCATGGTTTCCCGTACCCGTTTCTGTCCCCGTTTTCACTCACCACCACTATTCATCACCTACCTTCGTACCACCACTACCATGAAGCATCACCTTTAACCACCATCATCCATCACATTAATTCACCCACCTACCACCATCCGACCACCGTGACCATGGGAAACTAGAAACCGTTTATGACCGATGTTCGAACTTGCTGTGGTATTCATGTCTTTGTGTTTGCCACATGTCGAGTATGTTTTCTCTGCATCTATCTATCTTGAGTCTTTTAGTTTTCTTGAGTCTGTCTAGTCTCTATATTTTATTTGAGTCAGTTTAATGCTGTGGGTTTGTATGAGGTTTATTTTGCAGGTTTTATCATTCTGTCCGTACTCAATCTCCATTCGGGCGGGTTTGATGATTACCATTACTATCTTGTAAAGGCAACCCAACAGCTGATGTGTAACCGCGACCGAAATGCTATACGGTGCACACAAGGAAGAACGAAGCTGCATACTAGATTGCATCTACATTACCAGCTAAGTCGCTTCCTGTTCTGTTTTGTTTTTTTTTATTTTTGCATTTTTTTTAGTTGTGTTTTGCTTCACATTGAGGACAATGTGTCTTTCAAGTGTGGGGATGTGAGTGTCTAGTTTGTTTAGTTTGTGTCTTTAAAAATTCAAAAATACAAAAAAAAATTGAAAAATTTGAAAAATGTTCTTGAAAATAATTGCATATATTTGGAAAATGATAGTAGAACTGGATCTATTTATGAGTTTAAAAGATTAAATAATTGAAAACGTGTCTAATTAGTGATGTTTTGGTAGACCCAGCTAACTAATAAAGCTTAAATATCCTGTTTGTGTTATTTAGGATTAATCACGGAATAAAATCATGATATCTTGTGGGTATTCATCTTAGAGTAATGGTAATACTGAAACTGTCAATATAGGGTGATAGGTACCACGATTAAGTTAAAATTTAAAGGTTTTTGAAATTTTTTATGGCACACCATTCTCTTTTTATGAGAATAAATCCGAGTTTCGGTGGCGCCCGCATTCCATAATCCATGTTATTCCATAATTTATGAGCTATACTGAGTTTTGCTTATGTGTTACCCTTTGGGATAGCGACTTGGAGGATACACCCCTAAGTAAGATTTATGTGCTTCATTGATAGAATGTAGTCTATGTGTTACCCTCCGGGATAGTGACTTGGTTGAAACGCCTCTAGACGAAAGTTCTTTTGCTTATTATGCTCATTATCATCCATTCATTCATGATTTCATCTGATTTCTAAAAACCTGTAAATAGTAGTTTAACGTGGTAGGGTAAATCTATATGGTTTAATCCGTGCCTAAACATGACCTTGAGACGGGATTAGGTAGAGCTGTAACTTCTAAGTGTGAGTCACATAGATTGATTGATATGTTGTATAAAATGGATTTAGAACACGTAACGGGGGCTTGAAAGTTAGTGCTTGGGTTTAATCGGACAGAAATACTAATTGTTGCTTTTTAACACGTGAGTATGTTTTGAAAATTGAAATTTATGTTTGTTGAGTTAGATGCCAGTTATGATTCCATTTGCAGATTTTTCGAGGACGAAAAAAGGATAAGTGTGGGGATATTTGATAGGGTGCGAAAGCACACGTCTTTATTCCTTTGTTTTAATGTGTTCTAAGTAGTTTTATATTAGTTTTGAGTCAATTTTATGTACATTTGAGTCGTTGGTCTTATTTGTAGGAGCTCGGGAATATTAATGAAGAATACGTGAAGAAAACGAGCGAAGAAACGAAGCCCGGAAAAGTCCAAAGATCAAAAGACAATTTTCTGAAATTTAGGTCTCTCGCGGTACGCGAAAAACGAGTGTAATAATTCTCGCGATACGCGGGAAACTCCAGGAATCTGCCCGACTATTTTGGTCCTCGCGGTACGCGAGGATCCAGTCAACATTCTCTCGCGGTACGCGAGAGGGCCGTTTTCCGCAAAACCCTAATTTTCTAAATTAAAAAGATTTAAACGGCCATTATGAGGGAGTTCGATTCTAAGCCGTTCCAGGGAAGAAAAGAGGCGATTTTGGGAGTTTGGAAAAAGATTGAAGCTTAAAGATTAAAGCTTTGGATTCCGGGTTCGTAGTTATACGTTCTAGGTTTTAAAGACTTGATTTTTATCTTTGATTTTATGTTTTGAACCTATGGATCTTGCTATTTGCTTCTGTGTAGATGTTCTTAGTATGATTCTAGGCTAGATCCTTGATCTACCTAGGTCAATATGATGATTATGTGTTAAAGTTTCGATTTTTATTCGGTTTTTGGATTTGAATGTTGGATTTATGATTTAGTAAAGGTTTGAGTTTGTTTATGTGTGATGTTAGTGCATGTTTAATTCTGATTATGTGGTTGATTATGCTTTTCTGCGTTGATTGTGGTTGTCTGCCAGTTTGATCTTCGTTTCTGGTTCATAGACTTTAGGGTTTGTGAGTTAGAGTGGTGTCTAGACGTAGTAGCCATAGAAAACCTAGTTAATTACTGATTAGAAGTGAATGTGTGTCCTAGTTCAATACCCGAGAGGTGAGAATTAGTCGTTTAGTCTTCGTCATTAGGAATCCGAGTGTCAGCTGTCTGAGAGGAAGTTGGTATTAGGTGTCTAGTGATAGTTGCTATCCGAATCATAGTATCCATTCTAGAACTACCCCATGCATTCCTTGAGTGTATGGTAAGCGGTGAGACTGAGAGGTAATCCGTTTATTAGGGTACCTGTCATAGTAGGAAATACCCGAGAGGTGATCCGATCATCTGGTGAGTTAATATCCTTAGGTTGTCTTCTGGTCACATCCCGAGACCGAGAGTGATCGGGAATCCACTAGATATCTTTTAGGTGTTATATCTTTAGAAACCCAGATCCAACCTAGTTCCAAAACCGATAGAAGTTGAGCTTTACACATAGGATTCCGACCTAGGTAGTGACTTCTCCATTCTTGATTTCATCTTTAGTTTACTCGTGATAGCTTGAATTGTCCTTAGTTTATTGCATTCTTAGTTAATCTTTAGTGTAGTAAACCCCCCAATCAATTAATCATATTAAGTCCTAGTTAGAGTCTAATTTAGTTATTCAGTGTCTTTTGGGTTCGATATCCGGACTTCGTTTAGGCTATATTACATTGATCGGTACACTTGCCGGTTGTGTGGTCTAGTATTAGGTCGAGTCTAGGTTTTATAAATTTAAAGCTAGAAAGTCTAGAATAGGTTTTATTTGTTAGTTTTTAATAGACCGTCTGGACGACATCAATAATACTAGTATAGATAATCTTTAGGAAACTAAATCTACACAACTTAAAATTCAAATACAAAATAAATACAATTACATAAAATATTTCGATAATCTTTGAGATTATTCAATTCCCTCTATAAACCGTGACCTAGTCCGCAAGTATTTCGATCCATTTAGCTTTCCTTGCGAGTCCTAACGCAGCAACGGCCTAAAGCCCAAACTAAAAGGGCTAACTATGGATAACCGTAAGGGAACCCATGGATCCTCCTACATCATACCCGCTGGGTTAGTAAAAGAATCAACCTCGAGTCTTGCATAACCCAACAGCAAAACTCTAGAAATACCAAGGCCCCCGGGGATGTCAAGCCTAAGAACACTAGGCCCATTGGAACCCAAAATCTCATTCAAGCAGACTTCTTCTTTAGTCTGACCGATATCCAACCAACGCCCAAGCTTGACATTTATTTTCAGAAGAAAATTTGTCAAATACGGTTAATCGACTCTCCCTGGTGCAATTCCAAAGTCTGTAAGATATTTTTTCTTAGGACATCCAACATCTTACCTAAATGATAAGACGATCCGAAATATCAGACCCGTGGGCTCACCCCTCGTCTTAACCCGACAAGAATCCATGACCCATCTAGAGGAGAACTAGAAACCACTCAGGATCATCCAATCCCGACCAGAACCCATTCTAACTGGTTCCCAAGCTATCAACCTTTGGATCCCAATAACATGTATGTTGTTGTAATTTCAATGAATCGATAATGTTGTGTATCCGAATACGGCTCCAAACATTTTGACTCGTGTAGGCCCAAATGATACCCATGACGAACCCAACATGCACCCATGTTGCACCTCATCCAAACCCAATAACCAAACGTGTCTTAAATGATATCCATTTCTACAACCAATAAGATCATCGAAGACTTCGGTTGGTTTAACACCCAAACCTCCGATGATGACTCCCAAGCCATGGTATGAAACCCTAGCGCTAGAGATACCATTACTCCCATGATGCTCAACACTAGACTGGTATCAGATGGTAATGACCACCCTGGTGGAAGGCATTATAATATATTGAACAAAACAAATGACCTCGTTTTATAGAGGTCCACAAGAGGAGAAAGAGTTCACCTTACCGAGTACTTCGGCCTCTGACCCGTCTTCATATTCGCAATCTTTAACCATCACCGCCACTTTCAGAACAAACCTCGATCGCCAGAAAGTACCGAAGCTCCTACCGCCATGTCGGCCACAGCCCGAATAAACCCACTACGGTGTTTCTCCTCTCTCTCTAGCGTCGCGTCGTCTGGATGAGGCTCCTCCCTTTTCGCCTCTTTTCTCAAAAACCCTAACTCTTTGTTGTGAGAGGGTTTTTCGAAAGCAGAGGATAAATCCCCAAATTTAGAAGGGTTCGGAATAGGGGAGAGCTGAAGAGACGAAAAGCGTGTCTCTTTAACTTCCCCGGATTCCTTCTAACATGCGAGCGACCCATCTCCCCTCACGGATACCCACTCCTTATTAAGATCGTGTCGCATAACCAGGCTTTCTCTCGTCCCTGGTCCGCTATTTGGAAGCCCAAAAAACACACGACCCCATAATCCCAGCCATCGTGAAGTTGTTTTGACGGCCCCACTTCTTTAAGCACCTACAACCCAATTTAGCCTTTATCTTTTCTTTTACAAAATCCCCTTTAAGCCCAACTGGATCAAAACCCTAATGCCCAAATTGGGCACAGAACTCCTGGCTAGTCCAATTATTCGATTCATGGCCCATTATGCCATTGGCCGGATCCTCGCTCGCCCCTGGCCACATGCCACTATCCCGCGACAAAACACCCTAAACATCGCACGATGGCCGATCCTCTTGAACAACATTCTTATTCAAGGATTCAATAGCCCATCCACGACCTCCTCAAAACCCCCTTCGTCATTATTCCCATCTTCATCAAACACGGGTTTGTCGTCCGACTCACCCTTTGGATACTTTGGGTTAGAAAACCGAGGTGGGTGATAACTAAATGGTTGTTTCTCTATGTTACCACCTTCTCCCTAAATGACGGTGCTCAACTCGATTTCCACCTTGCACATCTCCCGTAGCAATTCCATATCGCAGACTCGTTGTCGGAGTCGTTTGATCTCTTGTTGTTTTCAAGATTACAGAATTGCTGTCGGAGTCGCTTAACCTTGAGATCCCGAAGGTCGAGACCAACCCCACCACTGCCTTTGTCGGAGATTCTGTGAGTAGAAAGCTCATATCATCCACGAGCATGTGGTTCGTGAATAACTCTGTTGCCACGTCTAGTGAATTTACAACCTAGAGCGTCTTTCCTTCCACGCAAAGCCATTTGATCACCTATAGCTCTGATACCACTTGATGCACACACGGAAGCGTATTCTAATGGCTTCAAGAACAATGATAATAATCAAAGGATTTCCATCGATAATTCGAGACGAAAACAAAATGCTATTCGATTTCTGTTAATTTAATTAACCAAAAACGTAATCATAATGACAACGTATGTTCCTAATTTATAATACTAGTCTAGATAAAATTTAGGAAACTGCATCAACACAAGTTAAAATTCAAATACAAAATAAATACAATTACATAAAAGATTTCGATAATCCTTGAGATTATCCAATTTCCTCTCTAATCTGTGACCCGATCTACAAGTTTTCTCGGTCCATTTAGCTTTCCCCGTGAGTCTAAACACAACAACGGCCCAAATCCCAATTCAAAAGAATAACCGTAAGAGAAACCATGGATGGTCCTGCATCAGACTTAAGAGCAACAAAAAAAACTTTGAGTGACTTTAGTGAAGCATTTGAAAAACGTGGTTACTGTAACACCCTAATTTATTACACCGATATTTAAATCATTAAAACACGCGGTAGCATTCGTCCCAAGAATATATATATATATATATATATATATATATATATATATATATATATATTTATCTTCGCGTGTCGCGAAGAACTAGCCCCCTCCCTTCGCGTGGCGCGAGGGAGTCCAAAAAGTGCAGGTCCGAGAAACCATGTCTTCGCGTGTCGCGAAGACCAGTCCCCAGCTTTTCGCATGGTGCGAAGAGCCCCTTTTTCCAGAAAGTTTCCAGACCTGCAGATTTTAACACTTAACCATTTTTCCAACTTTTACCAATACAACATGACACTAAAAAATTTCCAACACTTGGGTTTTGACCAAAATCATTCATACCACATTTTTAACATCAAAATACATTTTCTAGTAATCCATTTACATCCATTAGATGGACATCTAATTTCACCTGAAATCACCAAAAGCGCATACGAGAATCCAACATTCGTCATAGACTTGACCTTGACTATCCCGGAGCTTTTCCTACACAACACCACATATAACACCATTAGTAATGAAGATAAAACATATCAAACAAGTAAATACTACTTGTTTTCACCTGTTCACCCATTTGACCCGTTTCCACCCAATTTGTCATTAGGCTACATATCATTTGCATTTCACCTACAAATTTCATTCTTTTCATTTATCAATCATAATTAACACATTTTCATTTCCATTATGGCACATAGGTCATAACCTCATTTCCATTATGATACTTAGATCATAACTTCATATCCACATATCCATTATGGTACTTAGACCATAACTCCATATCCACATATCCATTATAGTATTAATACTATAACTTCATTCATTCACTTATTCGTACACCACTATACACATTCATACCACATAACACATTATGCAACTTATCACATTATGCAACTTATCACATTATGCATACAACATTGCATATAACATCATTTATCATCAATTACTAAGTAAGTGCAAGAGCACTTACCTTTCGGGTTAGAAGATCCCGCACCACCTTCAAGTTCTGCAATTTGATTACCTAAACGTATACACCTAGTTTAGTAATCTAACCATACATCAAAATCACATTATAATTGGGTTTACAACCCAATTTCCCATTTCTAACCCAAACTGACCCGTTTGAGTTATACTCATATCCAAGCACCCCGTTTCACCCCAGACTCACCTACTTGAGTTTCATAATCCTTACCTTAATACTAATTTTTCATTAAATTTTTATCATTAGGTTAATTTAGTGTTTTTTCAAGTGTCTAACATCATATAAACACTTAATCATCATTAATTCATCATCTTATCATCATAATCCAAAACCCCCCAATTTTCTCCATATGAACCCTAACTTCTCATAATCAAAATCAAAGCGTTCTAGGATGTTAATCACCATTCTTTACCTTTAATTTAGCTAGATTATCAACAATCTAACATCAATTAACCACATGCATCATAAATTTTGGATTTCTACAAAACCTACCAACTAACACATCAATGGTGAAATCAAAAGGATGATTAACACTTACTTGATGCTAGAAGGATGATGTGCAAGCCAACACCTTCACAATCAAATCTTCGATTGCACGATTTTGACTTCAACACCTTTTTCTCCCTTTTCCTCTTGCAAAGATCGACCCACACACAAATGAGAGAAATTCTGGATTTTGACTTCTTTTAGTCAAATATGGCAGATTTGTCATATTACAACTTTAGCCCCTCAACTTCCATTTCACCCATTTCATTACATAATTAGTTAAAAACTAATATAACCTCATTACTAACTTGAAACCCACTTGTTTCAACTTATTTCTAAAATATTATTTTCACCATAATATTTATTAGAATATTTATTTATTTATAACGAAAACCCGGATTTTGGTTCGTTACAAATCACCTCCCCTTATTTGGGTTTCGTCCCCAAAACCCGACTTCACATAAAAAGGTTCGGATAATATTTGAGCATTTCTTCCTCGGTTTCCCAAGTCATTTCCGCTCCCTTCTTATGTTTCCACCTCACCAAAACTTGGCAAATCTCTTTTTTGCGTAAACGCTTCACCTATCTATCAAAGATTGTCACCGGTTCCTCAACATAATTCAACTTTTCAGCCAATTCAATATCATCCAATGGGACAAAAGTAGATTCATCCGCTAAACATTTTCGCAAATGAGACACATGAAATGTGTTATGAAGTCTACTTAGTCCATCCGGTAGCTCCTGATCGATGTCGTTAGGTCGGTCAAAAACAATCCTTAAACACTTAACTAGTAAGGGTAAGAAGAGTATCGTATCCACGAGGAATCAGTGGTTAGTGGAATTGCTTAGTTTGATAATTAGGATGAAAACACACAGATCAAATAAAGATGCAACCTCCTCCAAACTTTAGATTCTAGGTTTATGCAAAACTCAGTTATTTAATTGGACACCACATAGACATAGTGTTGGAAAATCAGTTAAAATAGTAATTGAAGACAGACACTTTGTCAGAAAACCTATACAACTAGTTTCGTCACAAACCAGTATAATTCAATCACCCAATTTATGAATGCCAAGTTACCCCCTTTAGTCACCCAACCCTTCTACTAAGTTTTGTCATCAACCGAACAAGATCGTAAAGCAAGCAGACTCAAAGCATAATCATAAACTGTTTAAATTAACTAATACATCAATCTCTCAAGTTATTGTCAGAAACTAACAAGATCCAAACATGAATAAACTGAATCAAATACAAAAACCTATACGAACCGTCCGCCTGGAGGAAGCCACAAGTGAATCACCCGCTCATGGTGAGGGAGATCATCTTCAATCTTCAAGTGGATGTGTGAATCCTCTCAAAATCGCCCAAGGAGTGTGGTGTAAAAAAAATGATTCTCGATTTGGGGAAGAAAAACCTAAATAACCTTTGAAATTCGGCTGTTTCGCCCAAACCCCGCGTCTGAAACGCACCCAGCGTAGGCTTACGCTGTGAGGGCGTAGGCTTACGCCGGGACTCTGATGCCGCTGTGAAGAAATTACATAGGCGTAGGCCTACGCTGTAAGGGCGTAAGCTTACGCTGGTGGCGTAGGCTTACGCTGGACCTGCATTTTGCCCCGTTTTCTCCGTGTCTCTTCCGACTCTTGCATCACTCGCCTAATATCTTCAAAGATCACATTTTAAGCTTCCAACACCTGCACATGCATGACTACACAAAACCTTTGTATTCCACATATCAAATTGCATAAATATAACATATTACACCTTTGTATTCTGATCCAAGGACATTTTTGAAAATTTTTAAATTTTTATGGATTTTTCAATTTTTATATATATATACTTTTTTTTTATACACACTCAGTCTCCCATCCCCACACTTAAACTCTACATTGTCCCCAATGTAGGATGAGAGACGATGAAAATAAATATGCAAAAATAAAACTATATACAGAATTGGAAAGCACGCACACTCACTTGACAACCCATGAAAATTCCCCACACTTGGCCGGCTCACACACAAAACAAAGAAAACAAAGAAATAGGCGCCAAAATTTGATCGGTGTCGAAGGGACCGGTCAAAGATAAAGAAATAGAGTGTCCTAATCACCTTAAACTAGTTAGGGTAAGAAGGGTGTCGAACCACGAAGAGTTTGTGGTCGGTGCTCAACTTTAATTGACAATGCAAATTATGAAGTTACAACGGGTCTTTCTGACCAAACACAATCAAAGATTTAAGTGAAAACTTTATAAATTCAACAAACAAATCAAGTACCAAACAAAACGGTTTAAGTTGTAAACAATAATTAAAAGGGTATCACACCCGGGTTTCAAGTTCACAAGTAATTAGGAATTATCACACCAACATTTGAGTTCAAACAATCGAATGGTTATTCAAATCTAATTAACCAAATCTAACCAAGAACATCAACATTCATACATCATCGACAAATAGTGTAAAACAATATTTACGAATGAAATCGAGACAAATGTATGCAATATAGAATTAGATTAATCAATAGATTCAACATAAATCAAAGTTCATAGCAATTATCATCTAACGGGGTCAATGGTGCAAGAATTTATCGACTCCCGTGAGTTCATAACCATACTAAACACAAAGATTCAAGTGTTTCAAACCAAACGATTACAAGAATTGTTTCTCAAAGCTGGCACATGATAAAACCCTAAAAACTTACAAACAATCCACCCGGGAATGATTACCGGTGGATTAGCCGCTCATGGTGGTGGAAATCATCTTCAATTTTTCAATCGGATGTTAGAATCGTGTTCTTTATCCTCCAAGAATTCCAAAATCGCCTCAAGAACTGTGGTGTAAAAGATGGATTATGGAATGCGGGCGCCACCAACTTTCGGATTTATTTTCATAAAAATAAAGCGGTGTGCCAAATAATTTTAAAAACTTATAAATTTTTGTTTATAAAGGTACCTATCACCCTATGTTGATAGTTTCGACCTTACCGACACCCCTAAGATGAGAACCCACAAGATATTCTGAATTAATTATTCATTTAAGCCTAGATACATTATCAAGATGTTTAAGCTCTTAAGTCGGTTGGGCCTACCAAAACATTACAAATCAGACGCACTTTCTATTCTTTATTTATTTATTTTTTTTATTTCAATTCACAAGCAGTTTCCAATTCTACCTATCATTTTCCATTTATTTGCAAAAATTCTAATTCAATGACATTTTTGATTTTTTTTTTTTAAATTTTTATGGATATTATTTTTTATGACTCAAAATACAGACTCAGTTTTATGACTCAAAATACAGACTCGGTCTCCCCTCCCCACACTTAAACACTACATTGTCCTCAATGTAGGATGAGAGATTATGCACATATATAAAAAATTAAATAAATAAATAAACAAAACTATACAGAGAATTGGAAAGGACTTAGCTGGTTTCGAACTGTAACTGTCTTCAATCCAACCTCACACGATCGTATAGCATTTCTTTCGCGATCGTATTCAAAATCTGCTATTGGGTTGCCTTTTACATGAATACGAAGCTCGAACATCACCACCCGAATGGAGATTGAGTACGAGATGATCAATCTAAACCTGCAAAGTTAAACTCGAACCAACCTAAGAGCATCAATCTGACTTGAAAACCCATGAAACTTCCCCACACTTGGCCGGCTCGCACACAAAAACACAAAAAATAAATAAATCAAACAAAGTCCTAACTCACTTTTGTAGGAATCACGAATGCATTTAGCATATGCATCAAGCCTTTTAAACCCCTCGGTAGCCCGAGTGGACGAGTTGAGTCTCGTGAGGGTTTCTATTGAACACACCCGCAAAGTTCATTTAACTAGACATGAATGTAAAACATACCTTAGGCTACCTCCTAAGAGTGCTAAGTTTAACGTCCTCAGCCAGACGCAGTGTACCTTACTTAGGTCATGGTGGTCGGGTGGTCGGGTGGGATGCTTGCAGTCCTCCTTCCCCGCACTCAAGTTCCTCTCATCATCAAATTTTCTCCAAGCCTTCATAAACAAAGAAAAGAGTTCTTGATCTACATCATGAACTCGCGGTTTCTTCCCTTTTCGCCTTCTCTTTCTGACCCGTTTAGTTCTTCCACTGTCTGGCGTTTAACCATCCTTCTGCTCAGCTAACCTGTCATTCACAAAACAAGCATTCTCGACTGTGTGATTCACCTTTTCAGGTGATCCACACTTGTTAGCTTTCGGGTTTGGCAAGTTTGGAAATATTTTAAGACTTATTTTCTGAGCCCCAAACCTCATCCTTATCATTCCCTCAGCACAATTAATATTTGCCTGAATAGTGGCCAAGAATGGTCTACCCAAAATGATAGTTGGTTCTGTGTTATTCACACAATCCAACACCAAGAAATCCACTAGGTAATAAAACTCTCCTACTTTCACAATCACATCCTTTACAATCCCCCGAGAATGTGCGGGAGTCTGATCAGCCAACACCACGGTGGTGTTAACTCTCTGTAATGGACCAAATTCATGCTGATCATACAGACTCCCTGGAATTATGCTCACAGATGCTCCAAGATCCAGTAATGCTCTATTCAATGTAATTTCACCTATTTGAATTGAAATAATAGGTGCCCCTGGATCTTGGAGTTTCGGGGGAAGGGTGCCCTTAAACACGGCATTCACACTGACACTTAATTTTACTTGCTCGGGACATTTGTGCCGTCGTTTTCGGGTACTCAAACCTTTTAGACATTCAACATTATTAGGATCTTGTTTAAGCGTATTTAAAAATAATGAGTTAATTTTACGCTTCTCAAACTTTTCCCATCGTTCATCCTGTGTTGGATCTTTTTCTTTTAAAAACGGTTTGATTAGAGCATCTGGAAACGGGATTTTTACAGGTTTATTCACATTTTCAGTTTTCAAATTATTCTGTGAAATAAAATCCTGATTAGGGTCGGCCTCAGATTCACTATGCTCCACCACTCTTTCTACAACCGGTGGTGGAGTCTGTTCACGAGCAGGATATTCAAATGAAGAATGGAAACTTACATCATTGAGGTGTGCACTGGTTGTGGTTTCAGAACAGGAGGACTGATGTGAACAGCAAGGCTTACCTACTTCCTTGATGAGTGACCCGACAATCCCAGTTAGGTTGGCAACTAGATCTACCAAAGCTTGATGAGCTTTGTCCTGGCTCTCCTGTTGCTGCACCACTGCTTGTATCATCTTGGCCAACTCCTTCATGTTTGACTGGATGACATCCAGTTCAGAATGATGGTTGTCTTGATCAGGTGGCCTGCTTGGGTGGTAGTCTTGGTTGTAATCGTCCTGATAGTTTGGGTACTCAGGACCACCACCACATTGATTGTATCTTGGGCAATCTTGTGCCCAGTGGCCAGTGATGCCACAGTTGTTGCAAGGTTCATAGTAGTCTTGGTCACCATAATAATTACTGTCCATGTCAACCTGCACACGTAGCACAACCGAGTAGATCTGAACAAAGAAATAAACAAAATAAACAAAAAATAAAAACAGAAGTAAAGAAAATCTTTTTGGGTGTTTGATAAGAATTAAAATCAACTAAAGATAATAAACTAAAGCAATAGAACTAAGCGCACCGATTCCCCGGCAACGACGCCATTTTGATCGATGTCGTTAGGTCGGTAAAAAACAATCCTTAAACACTTAACTAGTAAGGGTAAGAAGAGTATCGTATCCACGAGGAATCAGTGGTTAGTGGAATTGCTTAGTTTGATAATTAGGATGAAAACACACAGATCAAATAAAGATGCAACCTCCTCCAAACTTCAGATTCTAGGTTTATGCAAAACTCAGTTATTTAATTGGACACCACATAGACATAGTGTTGGAAAATCAGTTAAAATAGTAATTGAAGACAGACTCTTTGTCAGAAAACCTATACAACTAGTTTCGTCACAAACCAGTATAATTCAATCACCCAATTTATGAATGCCAAGTTACCCCCTTTAGTCACCCAACCCTGCTACTAAGTTTTGTCATCAACCGAACAAGATCGTAAAGCAAGCAGACTCAAAGCATAATCATAAACTGTTTAAATTAACTAATACATCAATCTCTCAAGTTATTGTCAGAAACTAACAAGATCCAAACATAAATAAACTGAATCAAATACAAAAACCTATACGAACCGTCCGCCTGGAGGAAGCCACAAGTGAATCACCCGCTCATGGTGAGGGAGATCATCTTCAATCTTTAAGTGGATGTGTGAATCCTCTCAAAATCGCCCAAGGAGTGTGGTGTAAAAAAAAATGATTCTCGATTTGGGGAAGAAAAACCTAAATAACCTTTGAAATTCGGCTGTTTCGCACAAACCCCGAGTCTGAAACGCACCCAGCATAGGCTTACGCTGGGAGGGCGTAGGCTTACGCCGGGACTCTGATGCCGCTGTGAAGAAATTACATAGGCGTAGGCCTACGCTGTAAGGGCGTAAGCTTACGCTGGTGGCGTAGGCTTACGCCAGTAGGCGTAGGCTTACGCTGGACCTGCATTTTGCCCCGTTTTCTCCGTGTCTCTTCCGACTCTTGCATCACTCGCCTAATATCTTCAAAGATCACATTTTAAGCTTCCAACACCTGCACATGCATGACTACACAAAACCTTTGTATTCCACATATCAAATTGCATAAATATAACATATTACACCTTTTAATACATGAAACTTTGGCAACTTATCAGCTCCAAACGATAAGCCACCGCACCCACCCTTGCTATCACCTTAAACGGTCCGATGAAACGTGGACGTAACTTCCCCCGTTTCCTAAACCGTATCACCCCTTTCTAAGGAGAGACTTTCAAAAGCACAAAGTCCCCTACTTGAAACTCAATCGCCCGCTTTCTATTATCCGCATAGGACTTTTGGCGATCTTGAGCCGCCTTCAAGCGTGCCCTTATTTGGTCAGTACTACTATTAGTTTCCTTGACCACCTCTTTACTAACAAGTTCCCGTTGACCAATTTCACCCCAACACACGGGTGTCCGACATTTCCTCCCATACAATGCCTCAAAAGGCGGCATACCAATACTAGAATGGTAGCTATTGTTGTACGAAAATTCCGCCAACGGTAAATGATCGTCCCAATTTCCCCCAAAAACAAATTTACACGCTCGCAACATATCCTCGAGCGTTTGAATCGTCCGCTCGCTTTGACCTTTCGTTTGTGGATGATAAGCGGTGCTAAGATTCAATCTAGTCCCTATATCCTCATGGAATTTCTTCCAAAAATGAGAAGTAAATCTTGTATCACGATCCGATATAATCGTCACTGGTACACCATGACGTGACACAATTTCCTTCACATACATTTCCGTCAATATATCCAAAGAATACATTTCCTTTATAGGAAGGAAATGTGCACTCTTTGTCAACCGATCCACTACTACCCATATCGCATCATAGCCTTTTCGAGTTTTTGGTAGTTTAGTGATCAAATCCATGGTTATATTCTCCCATTTCCAAAGCGGTATTTCAATATGTTGAAGCTTTCCATACGACTTTTGGTGCTCCGCCTTTACTCTTAAGCATGTAAGACATCTCTCCACATACTTAACAATATCACGCCTCATACCCGACCACCAAAAATGACACATCAAATCATAAAACATTTTTGTGGCTCCCTGATGGATAGAATACTTGGATTTATGCGTCTCATCCAAAATAGTTGTCAAAACACTTGACAACCTAGGAATCCAAATTCTATCAAAGCATGTCTTTAAACCTGTGCTATTTTTCCCAAACTTATCAACATAAGCAACCATCCGTTCCTTCTTCAAATCACCACCAAGTGCTAATACTTGAGCCTCCCGGATTTCATTGATAAGATATGATGAAATTGTCATCTTAAATGACTTCACCTTGAAAGGTGTATGACTCGTCTTTCGACTCAGCGCATCCGCTACTACATTCTCTTTACTCGGATGATAAAGTATCTCACAATCATTGTCCTTGACCAATTCAAGCCACCGCCTTTGTCTCTTGTTGAGGTCCTTTTGGTCAAAGAAGTACTTGAGACTTTTGTGATCCGTGTATATCGTACACATAGCCCCATACAAATAATGCCTCCAAATTTTGAGCGCGAAAACCACGGCCGCAAGCTCTAAATCATGAGTAAGGTAATTCATCTAGTGAGTCTTCAATTGCCTAGACGCGTAAGCAATCACTTTCCCCCTTTGCATTAAAACACAACCTAATCCCGAATGCGAGGCATCCGAATACACCACAAAATCTCCAGTCCCGTCCGGCAAGGATAAAACGAGCGCCTTAGTAAACTTTTCTTTCAAGAGTTGAAAGACAGATTCTTGCTCGTAACCCCATACAAAGTTAGTCTCTTTACGCGTCAACTTCGTCATCGACAAAGCAATTCGAGAGAAGTTTTTAATAAACCGTCGATAGTAACCTGCCAACCCCAAGAAACTTTTAATCTCCGAAGGCGTCTTCGGTGATGACCAATCTTTTACCGCCACTATCTTGGATGGGTCGACTGTAATCCCTTTCTCATTAATCACATGACCTAAAAATTGGATTTCGCGCAACCACAATGCGCACTTAGAAAATTTTGCATAAAGCTTTTCCCTTTGAAGAACTTCAAGAATCTCACGCAAATGACAAACATGACCACCCTCGCTCCTTGAATAAATGAGAAGATCGTCAATAAACAAAATGACCGAACGGTCGAGGAACGATCTACACACCTGGTTCATAAGATCCATAAAAACCGCGGGTGCGTTGATACCGAATGGCATAACCGTGAACTCGTAGTGACCGTATCGAGTGCGAAAAGCTGTCTTATGAACATCATCTTCTTTCACTTTCAATTGATGGTACCCGGATTTTAAATCAATCTTAGAGAACCATGACGCCCCTTGCAATTGGTCGAAAAGGTCGTCAATCCGAGGTAATGGGTACCTATTCTTCACTGTCAACTTATTCAACTCCCGATAATCCATACACATTCTTATGCTTCCGTCCTTATTTTTAACGAAGAGAACGAGCGCACCCAACGCGAGACGCTTGGGCGAATGAAACCTTTATCAAGTAGCATCATCAGGAGCATCGTATCTGGCAGCATAAGGGTCCTTATAATTAACCGTGCCTCCGAATGTTATGTTTCTTGCTATCTCACTTTGGAAGATGAATTCATCATCTGGTGTCCAGTTTCTTCTTAAAGTGTCACGATCTACGTCAATGTTTTGTCCACCAACGTTAATTCTATAAACCGGGCTAAAAGCATAAGATGAGGATATGTTATCCATATCACCATTTTTTTCGGCGGGTGATATTTTAGGTAAAACGACGTTGTGCCGGAACATTTCAGAAGGTGTTGTGAAAGCTTCAATGGCGTTGACAAACGCACGAGACGAGCCGTTGGATGGTGTGAATTCGATTATGAACTTTCGTTCTGATAGAATTGGGATTATAAATTCTTTGATTACAGTCGAGTCATGCACGTTAAAATTGGATAACATAAAGAACCCCAAAACCGAAACGGTAGTGTGGTTTTCATTTCCGATGAATATCTTCCCGAAGAATGAAATCGATGTCATCTCCGATGAATAGCCACCGGAGAGTGAAAAGGTAGTGCGGTTGTCATCTCCGCTGAATATCTTGCCGATGAAATTGATGTCAGAGTTGGATCCACAGTTAATGAAGTTGTGGTCCGGTAAGGCATACTGTGACTGTGAGGAAACAAATGAGAGAAGGATGACGAGAGAGAAAGAAAGGGTGGATTCCATTGAAGGATTTCTGGTTGGAATGAAATACAGAGGTGGAATGGATGGATTTTTGACGGTGGGACGCAAAAAGAAAGAGAAACTTTACCATCGAGGGTTAAATTGCACTTTCTTTTAAGCAGGGTTGCAAAGTGTCAGCGGGCATAAACCACAGGGGTGCAAATTACAGTTTACTCTAAAAATTATAATTCATAAATTTAATAACAAACATATATCTTAACCTACACTTAATACAAATGTGCATGATACTTAAAAAGTTTACATATGCTATATTCACAACAAACATATATCTTATGAAACATGCATTCACACAATATATTATAAAGAACAAACTGTCCTTTTTATCCATGTGGTCTAGTCATTTTTACCAGTTTCATCCAAAGAGTTTATTTTTCTCTTGTGTATTCTCGTGGTTTACTAAACTTGCATTTTTCATCTAATTGGTTAACTACATCCATTTTTAACGTTAAATGAGGGATATTTGTGTCTTTTTATATACTTCTTTATTTTATCCATTTTTTAAACCCTTAATTATTCCTCGCGTTTTTTAAACTCTTAATTTTATCCAGTTTAATTTTGACTTTTAAAAGTCAAACCAACTAAATTGACCTGCAGCAGGAGCTTGGAGTTCCATATTGACATATCTCATGCTTAATGTCAAATGACATATCTCAAATGTTCAAACTTTTGCATATTTCAAAAGACATATTTCAAGTTGCAAATGTTCAAACTTTTGCATATTTCAAACTTTGATAATATATTTATTTTATTATACTATGTATTCAATAAGTTAAAACAACCTAGTAAATATGTTATCTATTCAAAACAGAGCCTAGACCAAATCGAAAAGAACCAGTAACCTAGTCGATATCTTCTGGCTGAAGATGCGTTGGTTTGGGGATTTGCCGGAGCTGCTGCTGGAAAGTCGGCGGTTTGTAGATCAAAGAGAGGGAATTCTTTGATAAATTAAACTCCAAGTTGCTGTTGCAACTGATCAAACTAAGATAGAGATGTTTAGGTTGTTGAAGATGCAGATCCTCAGGGACGATACGGATCAAACTAAAATGATTAAAATAGTATTATTTAATTAAATAAAGATAAAAATAAGGTACCAAATGTGGTTTTTTTTTAAACCTTTAAATTGATAAGATAAATATGTTTTTTTAGTAAAATTATAAAGATGGGAATAAAGATCCCATTGTGAATGTTCTAGTAAGGTTTAGAAAGGGGAGGGTGTTGGGAATAATTAAGGGTTTAAAAATGGATACATAGAAAGAAATATATTAAAAAAGACACTATTACCTTTCGTTTAACATTAAAAAATGGATGAAGTTAATTAGTTGTATGATAATGGCAATTTTAGTAAACCACAAGGATACACAGAAAAAAAAATAAACTTTTTGGATAAAACTAGTAAAAATGACTAAACCACAAAGACAAAAATAACAGTTTACTCTATTATAAAAGTTACATGTATATATTCCGTTAGGTTCGATGTTCCAGGTTAAAAAAAATACAAAACCGAAACCGAATGGTAATTTTCGGTTTTCAAAAATATACAAAATCGAATCGTCGATTATTAGTTTGGGTCGGGTTTTTTTTGTTAATTCGGTTTTTCAGTTTTTTGCTTACCCTATACATAGGGGCTAACTGTAACATAAATGGAGTGTTCATGGTCTATTGGTCTGGTTCTGATGGTTTTTAGGGTAAACTATGAGCCAAACCGTTAGTAATGGTTTTTAAGTATTATACCAAAAGCAAACCATTGAAAATCAAAACGGAATCAAACCCAACCGTTACTAACGATCTGGCTTTGACTTGGCTTCACGTTTTGGGAATTTTTTCCCTTCATAATAAAATAATATATAAAATCTGTTCAGAATAAAGCAGCGGTAATATTCCAACAATTAAAGCATAAAAGACCTACTCGTGTAATGTATCATTAAGTAAAACCCAATAATGAATATAGTCTAACTTAAAATAATTAAAGATCCAATTGAGATCTAAAAAGTTATATAGCCCAAAATCATACGGCCTCCGGTTTTCTATGACCAGTTTCGAGCATAAACCGTAAACAAATCATTCGATACAGTTTGAAAATTTCAAAACTAGTCAACCTATTTCTTTTAAAAAAACGACTTTAAAACAAAATTGATGATCGATCTTGACGGTTTCATACCAAACCATGAACAACCCTGGTTATTGAAAAAATCAACAAGAATTCGCGTTAGAGTCCATAAAAGGCCTTCAAATTTAAACTCAAAACTCATTTAAGATTTTTAAACTGGAAATTTGTACGGTTTAACTCAAATTAGCTCAAATGAATTTCATGTTAAATAATTTAATATAATTATGGACATACAAGCTATTGGGGTGGTGGTCCAATGGTAGACGCAAAACCTCTTAAACACTTAAAGATCTCAAGGTCATGGGTTCAAGCCCCCACTAAGTAAAGAAATATGCCGTTCAAAAAAAAAATTCTGGACATACAAGTTACTACCCTAGTCTGTATATGTATAGAGGTGCACATCCCCACCGGTTTATGATCCGAAACTGGACCCAGAATCCGGATCCCATCCGAATACAAAAACGAATTGGGTTTGGGTGAAACCGGTTTGGGTGAAACCGGTTCGGTTTCCTATTTGATCCGTTGATTTGAAATCGGTTTGGGCAAAACCGCTAGTTATATATAATACATTGAATCGGTTTGAAACTTATTCTACCAAATTTGGTATGATTCTCCTTTAGAGACCGGTTTATAAACCGAACAGGTTTTGGGCTAAACTGGTTTTGACTAGCTTTGAAACCGGATCGGTTTGGACCCAAAACCAGAGTGCACCTCTATTAAGAGTATAAAATATCAGGCCAAGGCAGGATGTTGGAGTTTGCAAACGGGCCAACTGTAAAGGGCCTCAAACTTTATATCCTAGTGTGTATTTGTGTAATAACAATCAGCCCACTTCCATGGCCCTGTCCAAAGTTTGTTTTCTTGTTGCTGTAACAAATGACAACGGGAAATATTCATGTCAAGAACATAATAAGCCTAAAAGAATGAGAATGATGGGGATTTGAAAGTAGTTTTAAGAATTTTAGCATGAGTTAAATCAAAAAATTGAGATTTTGGTTAGTTTTAGTTAATTTCGATGACACAACCCGGTAAAAACCTTTCTTGGACATCAGAAGACCGAAACATGATGATGTCGATAAATTCTTTTTTTCAACTATCACTGATCTATGTATAAAAATCTTGCATCTTTCACCCTTCTAAAAATTGATGGCCTTTTACTATTGTAAAAATCAATCATCTTTTTATCAGATTCTCATTTTCGTAGACAATACTTTTCAGTACCTTTTATTTATTTTGAAGAATATTAGTGGTAATTGAAATCTAAAACTGGTTTTAAATATTCGTTTTAAGAAACCATATAATTATCGTATAAACCATGATACTAAATCAAAATCAGCTTGGGTTTATATTAGCTAGGGGTATGCATTAAACGGGTTGGCCTGTGAAAGCCTGAAGGACCGGCCTGTTAAGCCGGAGCCCGGCCCTTGATGTATGTAATATGTCCGGTCTTTGGTTCTATCTTTCATGGCTTACAGGTTACGGTCCTGATCCGGGCTAAACCCACAGGTCTTCAAAAAAGCCTGTAAAACCTGTATGTATAGAACAATCAGTAATTGTACGTATAATAAAAAAACCCTAATAAAATATTGCAAATACGGCAGGGAGAGAACTAGCGATTGCAGGTCCTTCAGCTCGTTTTTAACAATATTTTCTCAAAATCAAGTTTTAACACTTCAAGAACTTCCAAACTGAAAATTAACTTCAAGACATGTTTTGCGCTTTAAACAACTTAAAAATAAAGTTATAACATGGGTTTAAATCTTTAACCCACACACCCAAACCGACATATTTCATATTTATTTCTTTTTCAATACTTAAATTAAGTCATCAAAACATTTCTACAGGTGTTTTAGCCAATTTTAACATCACGAGTCATCTAATAGCTCAAATTATCCAATTCTAGATCAAAGTTAATGAAATTACCAATCTTTTTACAACTAACACTTCCAAATCATAATCGTACTTGATGTAACTTTAAAATATACTAAATATCATTTCTAAACCATCATAGATATTGCATACACCTTAGTCCTTACAACAAAAACAACCCTTAAATGGTTGTCAACATAAAACCCATATCCCATTAATTAACATTTTATATTATCCTTATGATAAATTTTACGGATCAGGAGCAGTGGGTGGAGAAGCGGGAGGGGCGGCGGGTGGAGATGTGGTCTAGAAGCGAACCAAAAGAATACGAACCGGGGCTTGTTTGTGTTCGTTAACACAATTGGGTTTTCAACTGGGAGTCTTGGATCCAAAATTTTATATATATTCAATTAAACGGGCTTGAATGCTAAAGCCAGAGACAGGCCCGTTAAAGCCCAAAAAAGCCCGGGCTGACCCATCTACAAATGGTCCGGTCCTCGGTCTCTAATTTACCCCTTTAACGGTCCCGGTCCGGTCTGGGTTGGTCCGGTCAAAGCCCGATGCTCACCCCTACTATTGGTGTAGTTTGGTTTGGCTAAAAAATGGTTATAGATAAGTTAAATTTCTTGATATTTTGGTTCACTTAATACCATACCTAAAAATAGGGATGTAAACAATCCGAGCTGATCATGAGGTACTTGAGACTGGTTCGTTAAGAGTTAGAATTAAGTCAAGCTTAAACGAGCTCGAACATAAAGAGATGGTTTAATAAACGAGCCCGTGCCCAAGCTTCATATATCCAGTTTGATAAGGTCTGTAGGTCTAAATGAGCCTATTATTTATATAAATATAACAATTTTTATTTAACATGATAAATATATAATTACTTAATAAAATATTATTATATATAAACTTAGGTTAAATATAAGTAAATAATATATATTTTGTTATATATCAATATATATATATATATATATATACACATACATAAATAGTTATATTTATATATAAATAAAACAGTTATGTATTTTATAAATGATAAACAAGCCGCTCGGTCTTGAAAAATTATTAACGAGCCGAGCTTGAGCTTTAGACATAAAGCTCGAAACGAGCAGAACTCGAGCTTGCGCTTTAGTCATATAGCTTGAAACGAGCCTACTTGAACTTAAATTCGAACTCTCTAAAATTAAACGGGTTGAGCTCGGGTTCGTCTCCTTTACACTGATAAGAAAAACAGTTTATAAATTAACAACACAAGTCGTTAACGGCCTAAAGGGCCTAGGTTAGATGGATGGTACAGTGTCGTGGAATTTATCGGACGACCCTGAAATAAATAAAATCAATAAAGCTAAATTAACATGTGTGGTTGTTTGTCATTTTTAAGTTTGTGAATTTATATATGTATTATTTAAAACAAATGTTATTAAAAGTTTAATAAATTAATGGCTAGCGACGCAACTTGTTGTCCATTCGCCTTCTATTTCGATTTTGATGTAAAAGTTTTTCAAGTTACAAAAATTAAGGGTGAAGGGGGCACAACCCTCACCCAAAACTAGCCTAACAAATATATCCAATGAGGGTGTGCCACCTCATGTTAACCAAATTCAACCCTAATACCCTAAACTATTTGTGGCACAACTCTAATACTCTAAAGATTTTTTTTCTTCATTTTTTAAACCCTCTTCACTACTTAAACATGCATGTATATATAGCCGAAAGAACCTACCCTCTTAACTACCCGATTCATTAGGGTGCGTTACCCGTATTACCCGCGAACCGATTGGAGTTACCTGAGGGTGCCCCTTTCACCCTAAGATCTGAAAATGTATAATTAATAAGAAAAACAGTTTATTAGGGTGCGTTACCCGTATTACCCGCGAACCGATTGGAGTTACCTGAGGGTGCCCCTTTCACCCTAAGATCTGAAAATGTATAATTAATAAGAAAAACAGTTTAAAAATGTTTGTTTAATCATGAAAAAGTCAACTAGGTGCTTAGGTGTTGGAATTACAATTTTCATTAAAATAAATTTATTATATAATTTATCTTGAGATTGAAGAAAATAAAATGAATTGCATTTACACTTTGCCGGCAACATGGATAGTATAGTATTCATCTAGTTATGCTTCTAATTTCAGGGTTTTTTAATGAATTAATTATTCTAAGGTTTAAGAATCAGATTCATACGACTAATCTTTATTCTAATAAATCACTATTTCATATGTCACATGTCATTTTTTAGCTACTCAATTTTTCGTTTTTCCACCTAAATAATCACGCATAGATTCCTCTCTCTTTGTCTCTCTCTCTTAACTTTAGGTCTAAATTTGTTTTCAAAAAGAAAACTCATTCAATCAACCAATCTGTAGTAACGTCAAACCAAAATCAACCAAGCTGTAATGTCAAACCAAAATCTTCGCATAAACATTTCAAAATCGCATCTCAAAAATGAAAACCGTTTCCTTCCCCCATCTGCATCTTACAAAAATTTTGTATGTCATATTACGCTGTTACATTTTACATGTATCATTTTTTTCATTTTCAGTAATGAGAAGTACTTACAAATTTGTGAGTTGTGTCGTTTTTATTGTTCAACCCGTGTAATACACGAGTTTCTAACATAGTAATACACGGGTTTCTAACCTAGTAAGTAAAATATATGTTATTAATTAGGCAATTTTACATTGATTCTTAAATATCAATCTAATTAAAACTCAGGAAATAAACCTATCAAATATTCAAAAAATGATTAGTGTTACTTCAATTTAGTAATCAACTATACAAAGAAAAAACCTTTTTTTTTCTTTTTGGCAATTAAAAAAAATGATTAAATAATTTTGTAAGACCATATTAGAGATCGTCTTGTTAACTTATCTTTAATACATTGGTAGAGATTGTCATAATTCTTTCTGATTAAGCTAGAGATCCCGTTTTACAACCTTTCTATAAAATGTTAGATATCACCATTAACAAAACTACAAAAGAGTGTTTGAATACTAAAATAGTGCTCACATTAGCTCAATTCTCATCAATGATCTTATATTTTAAATCAAGCGTAAAGCTGTCAGTTGATCGTAAATTTAAAGATATATATATATATATATATATATATATATATATATATATAGAAACGGATTTGTTGGTTTTAAAATCAGTGGCAAAGTCATTTCGGTCGCAAATCAGATTGATGACAAAATTTGTTGCAATCGAAAAGATTTTACGGTGTCTCTCTTTCTCTCTTCTATCTCTCTCTCTCACGAAATATATAAAGTATTTAGAATGCGACACATGTATTTTAAGGTAAAGTTATATGCATCCATTAAGTTGCACTTGAGTTTAGACACATTGTAGTAATTGTTTGGACATATCATTATAATGTATAGTTATTAGTTTGTTCACGTGTCACATATGATGCACCGTCGTAACTTGTACATTAGACACACTATTTTAATTGTTTTAAACGCAACGTTATAACTATTTTAGTCGTACTGTTATAATCAACATCGTATCAGTATTTAATAAAGCTTTGTTTTTGTTTTAAGAAAATTCATAGCAATATAATTATACTCTAAAAATAATAAAATTCTCCGTTTTAAAATATAATTAGTTTTTATAAAAGATAATAAAATATATAAAAGTTATTTAAAATTTTAAAATAATTAATAAAGTAGATTAAAAAAACAAGTAAATAATATATAAAGATTGATTATTTTTGGTCTTTTAGTCTATCTCTAACTTTTCTAAATTTGCTACCTATCAATATTTTAACCTAGGTTTAATCAACGTTTCAATTTTCTTCTTATTTTTTTGAACAGCGAACATTGAATGTTGTGACGTCGCACCCCCCGTTTATATGGGAGAGACTCGTCCAACTCCTGTCAATATGTTGTCTTAACCGGGCCCACTTGGTGTCAGAGTTGGAGAGCATCCAAGAAAAAATCCCACCCAATACGGCCCCTTCCGGGCTTGAGGGAGAGCCGAGGCTCGAACCCTGGATCAGCGTGGGTAAAACCCAGGTGCATCAGCTTAAGAGTTAGGCCTCATTTGCATGCCGCAGAAACTAATGGGAAGGACAAGGATCGAACCTGGTTCACAAGCAACACCAGATCTCTTCATTACCACTCCACCACCAATTCATTGGCAATTTTCTTCTTATTGAATTTCAGACTGTATTTTTTCTTTATTCTATATATATTCACTTAAAAACTATGATGGTTAATAAAAAATAAAAAATAAAAAATAAAATCATAAAATAAGAATAAATCATAAATGTATGTTTAAAGGAAGTTGAGGTGAAGAGGGGGCAGAATACGATTGGTCTCCCCGACGTGTGCTTGGGCTTTAATTGCATCTCACGTCCTCTTAAATAAAGCTGCTCTGAACTCTGACCAATATCTATATAAAATAGCATGCATCATTTAATTGCATAATCAACTATTTTAAAATTCATACATTAAACTAACAAATATTTAATTCCTTAATTAATTAATCAACGAATATATCTCAACTTTTAAATAAGAAAAATGTAAAATTCATAATGTAATTTTACTTCGCCATAAAATAATATAATCATTGACAAGCTGCAAAATTATTTAATTTAAAAACATGGTTTTTCAGATATTTAGAAAGAAAACAAGACAAATATACAAATTATATAACCGCTACTACCAGTTTCTTTGCTTGTCATACATAAGCATTTATTGTTAGTTTTTATCTTAATTTATGAAGATTACAAGTTGATCATTTATATGCTTTCTATTGGGTTTAAAAACCCTAAAATGACATGAGTTTAGTTTGTATGATATACTTATACGACCTTCATTATAATGAAACCCCTAAATGCCGTAATTAATTACGGGTCAGACAATGAATTCTACAATTATATAATCTAATCACTAGAAGACAGAGGGCTTTCAACGATAGACAAAACCGTTAGATATCACTTGTTGAAAGTGATATCCGTCAGTAATCCGTTGTTAAAAATTGAGAGAAAAGTGACGTAGGATTTACCGACATAATATTTTCAATATCTAAGAGCAATAAATTCATAAATTATGAACATCTAGATCCAAAATCTTGATTAATTTCCAAAAAAAAGGAGAAAAAAACACAGAATAATTTAAACTCATGTTTAATCATATAGTCATCTTTTCATAACTGATACATAACAAAAACAAACAAAAAAGAATAAACTAGGTTTTCAAATAATCAAGCAAAGTAGCCTGACACATTATTATTAGGAATTGTACTAGTACTATAACCAGAAGTGCTAGAAGGGATTCCATAAAGATGGACCGAAGACGAAGAAGATGATGACGAAGAAGAGGACGAGATAACAATGGACGGTTGTGGTGGCGGCGGTGTAGGCGGCGCCTGGATGGTTGAGAGCTGAGCCGCCGTGATGGGGACGGAAGAAACCAAGGTGGAAGCAATGATATTAATGTCATGAGTATTAGCTGCAGCTTCTCTATATTTGTACCTCAAAATTTCAGCCCTAACTGCATTGAGATCAGCTTGTAAATACTGAATTTGTTGTTGTAATGCAGAAATTGCACCCATGCAACCATAGATTGGATCTCTTAGCCTCACATTTGCTTCATATACCAAACTGTTTGCTGCATCTGCTCTTTGACTTTCAGGCACTTCCTAACAAAATCAAATAGTAAAACAATGTTTAATTATTAGTAATCCCTAGAAATTCAAATACAAGATTCAAACTATTGTTACCCATTGATCAATGCTCACAATATAGAGATACAAGATTCAAATAAAAGACTATTTTGTTATATTATCTTAAAAGTTACCACCTAAACAGATACTACAAAAACAGGTATTTGCTATGGCCAAATTAATAGCTAATTTGTAGCAAACTTTGCGACAGGTTTATTTTGTAGCAAATAACTGTTTTTGTAGCAGAATTACAAGATTCAAAGTAAAGATTTTTATGTTATTATCCTCAAGCAACCACCTAGCTATAAAAACTGGTATTTGCTACAGTCAAATCCGTAGATATATAATTTGTAGCAAACTTTGGGACTGGTAATTTATTCTGTAGCAAATACATGTTTTTTAAGCAGAATACAAGATGCAAAGTAAAGATTTTTATGTTATCATCCTCAAGCAACCACCTAAACATATAACACTGCTATAAAAACTGGTATTTGCTACAGTCAAATCCATAGCTAATTTGTAGCAAACTTTGCGACTGGTTTATTATGTAGCAAATACCTGTAATTTTAGCAGAAATACAAGATTCAGATTAGTGTTATCATCGATCAATACGAGAATACAGAAATAAAAGATTAAAACTTAAGACTTTTAGGTTATTATCGTTAAGCAACCACCTGACGAGATATCAATACTACAATAAGGTATTTGCTAATGTCATATCGACAGCTAATTCGTAGCAAAATTAACGGCTAAGTTTTTTCAGTAGCAAATACCTGTTTTTATAGTAGCGTACAAAAGCATAATTATAAAAAGGTAGCATATATAATACCATAAGCAACTTAGAGACGTTGCTGGCACCAAAGATTTTATGAACAGCAGCAAACTTATGGGGTTCATGAGGTGAGAAATAAGGTGAAAATGGACACTCTTCTGCACATCTTCTTCTCAGCAGCTTACACGCGGCGCACGGTGTGATCGTGTTCAAAGTCCCCGGTGCAGGAGCCAATATCTGCCTCCTTCCCATTTGCGCAATCGACGTTTTACTATACGCATCGATCTCTCGTTTTATCCTCTTCCCTGGATCATCATAGAAATCCCTAGAAACAAGAATCAAGAAACCATCAAAAAACAAGAAACTTGATCATTGGTCAAAAGTGACAATCAAGTTTGCAAATTTGTTTGATCTTTATCTTCTTTAATGGTGATTAGTGTATAGAAATCAGTAAATCTGCTTACATGAATGAAATCTAGAGAGGGAGATTGATCTACCTTTCTCTGGACATTCAAGAAACCTGCAAATGAAGAGAGAGAGAAAGAGAGGAGAGAGAGAGGGAGGAGAAGAAGAAGCATTAAGATGAAGAAGAAAATAGTGCTTTAAAGGCAAGGAAAGGTACGAATATCCATAATACAATAATATATAATAGTTGAATATTTATGTTAACGTCTAAGTTGGACTAAAGTTATTATTAATATATTTAAGGTCTCATTTTATAGGGTTCATATTTCATAACCAACAAAGATGTGAACGGTTTATATTGTAATAGTTTAGTGTAAAGTTTTAAATTAAAATTAGTTATTTGTTAGAATTATTATTAACAGATTCTTAAATGTTAGGTGCTCTTTTTTGCTAACAAAACTAGTATTTTAGTTCGGATTTAACAACTACACTCACATTTGTTACAAAGTTCTTGTGTCTTATTTTCGTCTGTGTATGAAAGTGAATTTTCAATCAAGTTATTAATTTATTGTTTTGTAACAAACACATTATGTTTAAAGATCATTACATATTTAGGTGTATGGGTGGTAATTTCCTATACAACACGAAAATAATCAGGTTTTGTATTGTCATATCTAACCAGTTTAACTCATTTAATTAAACAAGTTTAATTATATGGGTCGTCTTTCGGTAGACATGTTTAACCCATTTAATTAAACAAGTCGATCTACCAACATGTTTAATTAAACAAATCGACCGACTAACCTGTTTAACTCATTTTTTATAACCCACCAACCCGATTAAGACACATACAACTTGATTTCTCATCGTCAACCCATTTGACACGTTTAGATAAATGGGTTAAAGGGTTGTAGTCGGATTACACGATTTTAGTTGTACGCCGATAATTATAGTTGATTTTTTTACACTAATAAAATTACGGGTCGTATTCGGGTAAAATAATTCAACCCATCAACCCAACTTGATTTACATCCTTATTACGCGTGTTCATTGTATTTTCTTATTTATTTATTTTTACTTAGTATTATTAAACTAAATATTTTTCTTGTGAATATGGTTGGTGGTAACAGTTGGCCATTTGGTGCAATGGTAGCTCCAAGACTTTTCATCGTGGAAGTCTTTGGTTCGAATCCTTACAATAGCAAAAAATGGATCTGTGGCCAGGTCAGGGGGTTTACCTGGTTGAGGGTTCCTCCTGTGATGGGCTACCCTGGATGTTATAGGTGTTACCCTGAGAAAACCCAATAATTTTAGAATATCTAGGTTGCCGTTAAAAAAAATATGGTCGGTGGTAATCTTCTTGTTTACATTTTATTATGGATGGTGGGAGGTAGAGCACGTGTTAGAGGCCACCCACGTGCGGGTAATTGCGGGTGTTGACTTTATGGGAAAAAGTTGCTAGCTGTGAATTTGTCACACTTTGAAAACAAATACCCGCCAGCCTCTCTTTTTACGACTTCTGCTCCTCAATTATTTACCCCTTAAACTTTCCATTAATTTGTTTTTACTCTCTTTTTTTTTCTACCAATTTTAAACCATTTACATGAATAATCTATGTTTGGTCACTCGGTAAATATTTAAGTAGGCTTAATATTATATTTCTTCAATTCTTTCTTTAACTAATTTTGTAATATTAATTAAAATTAAAATAGTAAACACACTAGAAATATATATAACACACTAGTTTAGAAGCTGTGTACTACACACGGTTAAAAAATATCAGTATATAAAATTCTTAAATTTGTATACATGTATATTATAGTTAAAAAATGTATTACATATACTAACAATAGAAACAAAATAAAAAAATATGTAAAAATTAATATATAATTGAGTTTAAAAAGTACATAAAATACTATTCAATGTAATTTGATTGCAAAAATAAGCTAGGCAATTACATTTCAAACTTTCTTATAATATGAGATAATTAAAAATAAATATGTTTTATTTGTATAATTAATAATTTGTTTAAAAATATATTATTATTGAAATATGAAAGTGTATTAATTATGAGATAGAAGCGGAAAATTTTTTATAACGATGAATATGGAGCCGACATATGGCATTGAGAAACCTTTATTTATTATATAGTATAGATTAACCTAATAGTAGTTTTCTTGAACAATAAATTTGAATAAAACCGACACTAGCAAGATGCTAGACCAAACCAAAGTACAATCACACTTATATGAGAGAAAGTTTATGAAATTAAAATTACAGGGTTTAATTTTTTAGCTATGTTTTTGTATATGTGCCTATGTGATTTCAAAATTGATTTCACGCCACCCCTTTCCTCTTTGAAATACTTTACTAATTTGTGTGTGTTTTTTGTAAATGTTCGTTTAGGGTTCGATTTAAGGTTTTGAAGGACGTTTTAATTTATTTATTTTATTATTTTATTTTGTGATTTTGTTAGATGTTTGATTAGGTCTTCTCTTTGAGGCAAGAGGATTGATCGATAAAAATCTCTTGTTCTTATTGTAAAATAGATACCGATGCTTAAACCTCTCATAGGAATTTGGGTCGTGTCTTAGTCCCAGTGTGATTGGTCATCCTCTCGGACCATCTAATGGTCATCGTCAAATCACAAGCTTCTGATAAAAAAAAACAGTTGCAAAATTTGTAATATGAATTACCTTTATGTTAAATAATTATGAGTTATATATGCTCTAAAGTACTATAACCCCTAGCCTTCCCCTAGCCTTCCAAGCAAATGGATGTAGAAGGATTTTGAACCAAGAGATAGACCCTAGAAACTAAAAAAAGGATAATGTGAGCAATAATAATCGAAATCACTGTAATGTATTCTATAATAGTAAAACAATTGTTTTAGATTCATCAGAATATAATTTTCAAAGTCATTTTTTAACATGCACACATTGCCTTAGGTTAAATCTTAGTTTGACATTCGGAATCCTCTCAACATCTAGAGTGCATTAGATGTTAAATGGTAGAGCTCGAGCTTGAAAATTATTAGAGAGCTAAACTCGAGATTCAGATGTAGAGCTTGAAATGAGTCAAGCTTGAACTCTCGTAAATAAAACAAGACGATTAAGCTTAGGGGAGCTTGGGCTCGTCTCTGGTCGGTTGTGGGTCGGAAACATACAGCCATGTGATGGTGGAGCAACCAAGCAACCAGGTAGGGTGTGATCCGTGACAAAAAAAAACGGTGTGATAAATGGCATAACGCGTCTCATATCTGAGAGGCCTCATGAAGTATGTGTTACCGACGGATCTAGCTCACATGGTTGTTATTGTTACCTTTTGTTTATTAAATTATTAAACATATTTCATAAATAGACAAAAAAACAGTATTTATAAAACAATAACTCCCCTAATAAATATTAATATAATATAATAATATTATAAATCTAAGACTTCAATTGCTTATTAAATTATTAAATATATTTCATAAATAGACAAAAAAAAACAGTATTTATAAAACAATAACTCCCCTAATAAATATTAATATAATATAATAATATTATAAATCTAAGACTTCAATTAAATAAAAAAAATATTAAATATGTATAATGTTTGGTAACTTGGTATAAGCCAACCTAAACATAACCCGTTTAATTAATCATATTAAAAAATTCAACTTCAATTTGAATCCATTTAATTTATGTAACATGGATATGACTTGTGTAACCCGTTACCCACACTGATCAAACATGTTGATGAGTTATAAACAAGTTGACCAAGTAAAAAGGTTAGACGGGACGAGTTGACGAATTAATCTATTTATATACAATCTAATCACACAACCTGTTTATTGAAGTTTTTGGATGGGTCGGCATGTTTACATCCTGAACTCGTTTAAATCTAATATTAATTCATTTATTCTTAAATCATATTTTTTCGTATTAGAAATTACCACCCTACTCTTCTAAACATGTAAATAAAGCCAAATTTATACACAAATAATGACATTTTGAAATCCTAAAAATAATAGATAACACGATTATATTATATATACATTTACCAAGTCAAAATGATAAATAACTATGTTAAAATAGTACAACTCTTTGAAAATCTTAAGGCATAATTAACTTCTTAAAGCTACTATTATTTTAATATTATAATTACTTTTAAACATATTTAGTTTTTCTCTTATAACTTGTAAAATATAATGTTTTACAAAATTTCGAATACATCGTTGTGACGTACTTATTTTTATCTATGTTTTCATATAAAATTGATTTAAAATTAACCCAGATACAAGCTCTCTAAGCACAGTAATACAACTTATTAAAGCTACTACTATGTAACACCCCAAAATAATTGTTCCATTTAGGTATTTTGACATCATTAAGTGAATTAAAGGAAACACTTGGATTCATAAGGGGCAAAGGAGTAATTATGGTTAAACTTATCTAAAACCCCAAATAAGGAAAGGATTATCCCCTAAAGTCGCCACCCTCTCATTACCTTCCCATTTGCAACTTTTGTAAGAAAAGTCGAGAGAGAGAGAGAGAGAGGGGCCGAGAGTGTATATGTGTGAGTGCAAAACCTTCAAAGGATCTCGGTTTCGAGTTGGTTTGCTATCAAAGACCGAAGGTGGGTGTTGTGCTACCTTTTTCACTCGAAAAGAAGGATTTCAAGCTTGTTGTAACTCAGTTCTCGGTTTTAGCTCAAATGTAAGAACTTTACGTAAAAGTTCACGTTTTTATGATGGATTTTGCATTGAATAATGTTGTATGATGGTTTCGAAGAGTTCCACGGGATAAAGTTGGAATCTTGACGTGATTTCAGATATGAGAAGGTGTAGCCGCCATTGCATGCAACTAGGGTTTCGGCTGAGGAAGAAGAATGTATGTTTTGACCGACGCTGATGCACTTTCACTCTAAATTTTATAACTTTCGGGTGAGGGGTTTTACTCAAAAGTTTCTCATGTTAGAGTGAGAGGTTTACATGAAAGTCCTCAACTTTCGGGTGTGGGTTACACGAAAGTGTGGCTTACACGAAAGTGTGGACACCCGAAAGATCAGACGAAAGTTAATCCATCAGAAGGGTCCCAACTTTCGAGTGGGTATGTTTTCTCCAAAAGTTTCCAACTTTCGCTTGGAATGTTTACACGAAAGTTAACATGTTTCACATGTGAACCTATGACCAGATTTGATAGATTGTCCGAATGTTCTACAAGGGTCAAGATCATCCAGCTTATAGTAGTGAGTAGTTATTTCACTCAGCTGAGTTCTAGAACCCCTCTTATTTATTTGGGGTGGTGTGCATATTCGACATGTGATTTTATAAAACAGTATGTTTATAAACGAATTAAATGTTTTTAAAGTATGAATTGCTATGTGTGAAAGAATTTTAGAAACAACGTTTTAAATGGTAAAAATTTTAATAAGTCAATACATTGTCGAAATCTGTTATGTTCCTTCGGGAATGAATGGTAAAGGAGTCTTATAACCTAGTGTCGGGTCCCGAGGTACCCTAGCCCATTATAAACACGTATGTATGGTCTTTATTAGACAACTGTATGATATGGGCAGTGCCTTTATGGCTTGCCAACGGTTGTACAACTAGGTATGGATACGGTAACGACGATTAACGGTATGGGGGATGACGGTCCTTCATGTACGTTATGTATGGTATGATGTAGCTAAACACTAAATGTTTGACTTACAATATATAATGAAAGTATGTTTTATCTAATGTCGTGCATCCTTGTGGTATACGGATGGTACGTTTTTATGATAAAGTTATGTTATGATGTAAATTATATGAAGTACGTTTTTAACCTTTTCTAATTTATAAAAAGTAGAACTCATTCAGCGAAGCTGACATTTAGTATTCACATCAGGTTAAAATGTAGGTTCTTTATGGATACTTATCAGAGCGTGGATGTCATGGTTGGAGTGGCTACCCTAATTGAAGACTAACATCCCGTTTTCAGCATTTTGCCTTAGACAATTATGTTTTGTTATGGATTACGTATTTGACTTAAAAAGGCAAGTTTTGTTATGTTTGAATCATTTCCGCTGCATATGAATGAAATTTTCAGTTTAAGAACTATGCTATGAATGTGCAAATCCGACTATTGAGACCCTCGGGTTTGGAGCGTTTCATATTTAAGTATTATAATTACTTTTGAACATATTTCGTTTTTCTTTTATAACTTTTAAAATATAATGTTTCGATATAAATTTTATTCAAAAATTGGCTCGTGGTCAAATATACTATGTTTTTAATTTTTTTTTTCACAACAACGTAATGCTTTTTTTAATTCCGAAAATACTGTTGCGACTTGATTATTTCAACTACATTTCGATATAAATTTTATTCAAAATCGAGTCCACAATATGCGGAAAATGAATAGTAGTCTTATACGTTTATCAAAATAATACATTCAAGCTAATCGGGAGTCGTAAAACAATAGTCTTTGTTAGAATATTTTCAATGTATAAGAAAATCATTACAATACAAAGTAGGCATATAATTATACACACTTTTATGATTTTTATCTATATAAATATCAATAACTAAGAGGTACAAACACAAAGAATAAAGCAAACATATGTGTTTGGATTAGAAAACAAGTTTACTAAATTTTTTTTTGTTAATTTCATTTTTTTAATGTGTTTGACCCGCATGTTTAGGCTCATAAGTCGCACCCTTGTACAAATTTCACACTCTCGTCTTTAAATTTCACAAGCTTATAACTCACCTACAAACTTGACACTTATTGTGTTTCCAACAAAGTGTTATATTTTCAATGAATAATATATTAGTGATTTTGTTATAAAAGGTTATTTATATCTCTAAAAAATTAATAACTTTTTTTAGGAAGTTCTAGTTGTTATTATCCGGGAAAGAAGGGTGGTACAATCGTAAAATTTATTAATCTTTAAAAAGTATTTTATAGGGGTGATAATTTATGATTCCACTAAAAATAATCAGGTTTTACGTTGTCATATATGTAACCGTTTAATAAATATATCGTGCTTAGATTGATTTGTTTAACTCATTAATTAAACGAGTTGTATTCGCTTGATTTGTTTTGTCGTTTAACTAAACATGTCAATGTGTCATCTAGTTTAAAGTTTGAATAAAAAATAAAAAATACATATGTTAGAAGGTTAACCCGTTTACGACACGTTTAACCCATCTGTTACAACTTGATTATAACCCGTCAACCCTTTACAGACGGATTTGCTATTGCATCTTGTTTGGATCGGCTAATGATCTTGTTTGGAATCACATATTGTGCATTTAACCGTTACATGAGGCAATTTCAGTTTTCCATTAGTAAAAACATCATTAAATAAGTTATTCCGATTTGTCTTATTATGATAATATTACCTAAGGGGACAACATGATGGTAATTATCAAATCATTAAGGGCATCCAATATACCCCATGTGAAAAGGGGGTGTGAGGGGCGTGGAACACCACCCTCTCCTTGGCGTGAGGGGGGGGGGGGTGAGGGGTGGGTGTGAGTCTGCTCACGGGTGAAAGCCAAAATTTGAAAAAAAAATTCTTAGCATTTGATTGGCTGAAGTATTATGTGAGTGGAGTGAAAAGCATGGAACACCACCCCCTTTTTGTGTGAGAGACTTGAGTGAAGTTTTCACATGGGGTATACCGGATGCCTTAAGTTATGGTCTCTCAATATCTAATATTGTGCATGACAAAATCCCTAATTAATTCCATCATCTTAATTGAAGAAGCAAATTCTGAACTCTCGAGTCTTTAAGTAGTTGCTCCATGAATAAAGAGAGTACAACCCCATCTCAAATCTATAGTGAAGTCGGTTTCCCCCTCTCCTATCGGATTGTTCTCTCAACCAAAGGAAAATGCTCGTTAGAGGTCCCAAGAGCCTTATCTAAGGGCACTCCGACGCTCAAATAAGTATTGTATTTGTCATCATCATATCAGTAATAGTGTAAAGAAAGAGTAGGGAAGGAGGATCATGACCTTTAAAGGCGGAGGAGGAGACTCCTATATATATGGAGGCTAGTGGGCCTAACCTGAATAGGCTAGCCTCATGTTGAGCCCCACCAGGATTGAATTCACTTGGACTGGACCCACATATTGGGCTCTGGTCCAAGTAGAGTGATACCTTTACAAATTGAAGAATGAGACAACAATCTGATCCTTTGGAAGGTAAGATCCAAGTGATAGTAGGCTTCAATCCACCTGCAAGGCCAGAATTCCTATTAGAACTTCGGTCAATGCAGTAATCTTATGTGTAAAAACTTGGAGTGATATTAAAGGGGTAATTATCAAACCATTAAGTTATGGCTCTCAATATGTGATCTTGTGCACGACAAAATCCCTAATTAATTCCCTCATCTTAATTATTTTACTCCATCCAATATTTTGTCTCAAAATCATAAGTATAAAGGTTAGAATGCCCTCGTTAACTTCATCCAAAACGCATGAGTTATTTAAGAATGCCAAAACGGGTCGGTCAGTAATGGGTGAAATTTTTTTAGTCATTGAATAATCTCTTATTGTTCGTAATAACTCAAAAGGATGTTTAGGTTTGCTTTACCATGATGTTATTGACTTAGGAAATTGTAATTTAAATCTATGATAATTATTCGAATATATGATTTTTCAAAACAAGAAAAGGAAAGTATGATAAAAAAGCATATTAAGCCACGTATTCTTGTTAAATGATATCTAAGCTTAGTGATGATATAACGGTTCTTTTCTTGTATATATTGATGATATTATGGCTTTTGTTATAATTTAACAATAAGAGGCTTAAATTATATTTTTTTTAAACCCATAACTCACATGCAGGGCCGGCCCTGGGGTAGGCCGAGCCGGGCCGCCAGCCAGGGCCCGTTTTTTTCGGGGGCCTAAAATTTTTACGGGGCCTGTATATATATATATATATATATATATATATATATATATATATATATATATGTTTTTTATAAAATTTTAAATACCGGTTTTATATATTGGGTCCTTTTTATAAAACTTAAAAAACTATTAGGCCCTTTTTATACTGGTTGGGCCTTTTTAATCTTTATACTGGTTGGACCCTCTTTTATAATGGTTGGGCCCTTTTGTTTATTCCATGACCATTGAGTCATTTAAAAAAAATTTTATATGTTTATTGGTTTGGCCATCTTTAAACTTATAATAGATTTTTTATTGTTTTTGTTTATTACATACTATATTTTTTCTATGTTTATTGTTATAACGTTAATCGTCGTTTAAAAAAAATGTAGTTTATATATTTTGTTCGTATGGGCCTTTTTTTCCGTCTCGGCCGAGGCACTTAAATCCTCAGGACCGGCCCTGCTCACATGGCTTGTTGACTTAACAACATTCGACACCATAGGAAATCATTTGAATCATAATTTCATTACAAAACATCGTAACGGAAATCATTATTTCTTAAGAGCATCCACGATAAATGGGCTAAAAACTTTAGCCATATTATCCCTGTCCAACCTTACACAGGCTTTACCTCTTTCACAGTAAAAAAAATAGCTCCAAAAACAATGAGAAAATGACCCCTTCTCTTCTCCCTTGGGCCATTTTTATACAAGAACGCCCATCCTCTCTTTCTCATCCACATCATACCATCTCTCCTCTCGTGAGCTAAAAACAACCAAAAATGCCATATTATGGATTATGGGTGTTTAAACAAATTGAATTTCAAGTTACTCGAGTTAATTAAATTGGGTTACTCTAATTTTGGATCTAATTTCAATTAAAAAATGGTTTGAATTCAGCTTGAATTCAAAATTCGATTCGATTCAAGTTCGAGTATGTTTGAATCGAAGTTTAAATTCATCTTGAATTCAAAATTTGATTCCAATTTGATTCAAATTCAAGTTGATTTGACTCGAGTTAATAAAAAAATATAATTCAATATGAAAAGCGACCACGACGAAGAACTATTCTAAAATCATAAATTCATCATTAGAAAATCATAAATTCGAATTCGACTTAAAGTTAGAAATATAAATTCAAATCAATTGTTAATTCGATTTGAAAATTAGAAATTCGAATCGAATTTTAATTTTCAAAGTTCCATTGAAATATTAAAACACCCGTATGATGATTTGAGTTGTTGGGACTTGGGTAGTTTGGGTGTCCTCAATCTCCAACTTTTGTGATAACTCAGAAATGATGGGCCAAATGGGCCTCGAACATATCAAGTAGCATCTTTTGGGCCTCCATCAGGCTCATATCACAATTTAGAGGTAAAAAAAAAACAGTTAGAATAACCATAACCGTTAGTCCGTTACTAACCGATTTAACCAACTTAAGGTTGGAAAAAACCACAGGTCAAAAAATAAAATGTATTTGCTTTTTTAATGTTTTTAAACGAATTAATGTATTGTTAATTCTAAAATTTTAAAAGTAAATAAAAAAGAAGTTTATTAAATATTAAGTATTTTATATATTTAGTATACATATTTTTTAATTTTTTGATTTTTGATGAATTTTTTAATTATTTATAAATAGCCAGTTATTTATAACCGGTTTCCGGTTAACCGGCCCAAAAATTCCGATTCAGTTTAATAGGTTATGATTTTCGAACCCCCAGAATAGATTATTAACCTAACCGGTTTTGACCAAGTTTGAAAAAAACTAGTTAGGTTAATAACCAATCCGGTTATTTTTAAATAACTGCTTTGTGCACCTCTATATCACATTTCCACACTTTACTTTGAGGATCTAGTGGCAAAAATTGTTTGTTTTGATTTGACGGGTTGAATTGGTTGAACCAAATATAACTCATACATTTATTCGTGTTAATGACATTAACCCTACCCTGACACACTTAAATTTGTGTAGTCCAATGTGGCCCGTGTAACCCATTTATGTAAACGAGTCAAACAGATTGTAAAAGAATTTAATAAATGGGTAAAGCATGTCATAAACAGATTTACGGCTTGACCTTATAAAATATATTTATTTTATTCTAATTTTAAACAACTTGAGTCGATCTATTTAATAGGTGGGCTAAACAGGTCAACCTAAAACGACAGGTCAACCCGGACGTGACATGCTTATATATTAAACATGTTAGACGTAATACGCAAAACTTTTTATTTGATTTCGTATGATTTGAGTCCGTCGGTCATTTTCATCTTAGGATCTAGTGTAACAATTCACCACAGGATGATCATATAACTGTTTCAATATCAGATTTCATAGGATCTACTATAACAATTCTACATAAAAATCCAACATGCCTTGTTGAAGTAAAAAAAACATTTGTACCACATCAACCTCCAACAATATGTACCAAACACCTAAAAACACACCACACCAAGATCATGTTCAATTCGTTTACGATCACTATGCCGAGGTATAGAAAGAATAGAATAATGAAAACTCCGTAACATATTTTTATATTATCAATCAACTATATATATGAATATAACAAAGATAGTTATAAAGAAAAACTTATGAAATATTTCCTGATTATGGTAACAATAATTACAATAAACATTAAGTAACATATGCAATCTAATAGAAAGATCTTGAAGGGTAAAATGCACGTACTAAATTTAATCACCATTAAGTAACAAGTACCCGAATGAAATTTCAAAGCACATGCCAAATATTTAGCATCAAGATTCATAATAAACAAAACCTTGCTAAAAGAACATAATGATTTGATTCATATTCAATGATCTTAGGTCAATAAACAAAGTGAAACGAATTAGAAACAATGAACACGGAAAGACGTTGTACAACAACAACAAAACTTTGAGAGGGATTGTGCAGGGTAAGCGTTTGAGTCCTATAGTAGAGGTCTCAGGTTTGAATCTAACTTTCACCGGTAATCTGTCTTTAATCCTTTGAAAGTCACCTGCCCAACATGAACTGAGTTTTACCCCATCTTATTACCCAGCAGAGTATTTACGGGGTCCGTAAGTTTTTGGTAACGAGTTAAGCATTTATTTCTTGATTCGAGTATCATACTTTAAAAGAAAAATATACTAAAAGGAACAAAAAAACCACTATAACACCCAAGCCTAAAGTGACAAACTAGCCCAAATATTACCAATCAAATCAACTTGAGAGTTATATGGGGCTAACCGCGGGTATTACTTTCTGTTGATCTGGGATGGGTCGATTTTGGGGTGGCAGCACGCCTGATACGAAAACAAAGAGATGAAACGGGCGACCCAAACCCATCTTGATCATCAAATGATTTTCTTTGGGTTTGCCTGTGGTTGTTAGGGGTGTAGAGAGATGATGCAAAATCCGAATAAGATGAAAGTGAAAACAAGGAAGATGAATCAGATGAAGCTGATGAAACGGGAGAATTAGGGTTTTTCCTAGTGGAAGTAAGCCTAGGGAGGACAGCATGAAGAAAACCTCCTTTTGGTTTTGACATCTTTTTGTTAGGTGTTTTTGGAGAATTGAAGAGAAAAGACGGTGGCAGGGTGAGTGGTGGCAATGGGGTTTCGTGAAACCTAACCCTAGGTGTACCTGGTTGTGATTCCCATTTGAATGGGACTGCAACAGGTGCACCACCGTAATACACCTCTCCAGGTGAGAGGTGTATTGACATCTCACTTGATAAACGTCTTGAACTTCTGGAGAACCGATGATCTTCTGCTTTAATGCTCATTGATGGAAGATTGAAACCACTCAAAAGTCTCTTAACTCCAAATTAAGTCACCTAAAAGTATTTCAAAATTTAAATCCCAAGAAACAAGCTTTTGGATCTTTATTTTTATATTGAAAATGGGAGTTGAATCTAGGGTTAAATGATATAAAAAAAGAAGCAAGATAAAGAAAGGGTACCTACAATCTTGAAGTTATTATAATGATAAATGCAGGTAATAGAACATGTGAGAGCGGTATTATAGCAAGAAATACTTATTCTTGAATGATGGGTGCATGTGGTCAGTTGAGCAGGAATTTTATAGTGTGCAAGAACAAGCCCTTTAGGGTTTGTATAGGTTTAAATTTTGAAATCGTGATTTGTCATTAAAGCACTCAGTCAAATGTCTATTTTCTAATAAAATGTCGTTTCAAATTGTGATAGATTATTTTGGGAAAATAGACATTTCGATCAAGTTTTTTTACTGATATATAGTTGTTTTAACCGGCATTTTGAAAATATAATTATTTTACTGAACTTAAATTATTATACACGGTTTGGTTTGATTGGTTTGATTGGTTTTGACAAAAACGATGAGCCGAACATCTAACTTTTCTTTCGGCAAACAACAAACCAAACTAGTCATGTTGGGTATGTCCGCCTGAGTTCCTGACTAACAGTTTGACGGTTTGAACCTATTTTTTTAATCATTAGTTTGTGTTAGTTTTTTAAAATAATAAAATTGGTTCATGATTACAATACATATACATAAATATACATTTCAAAAATGAAAAAAAATATATATAAATATTAAAGGTTAAACATCCGATTTCATGTTTCAAACCGTACAAACCATGAAAAAGAACCATTTGGATCTCTAACCGGCTAAATTTCTTCAATTTGAACGGTTTGGTCGGTAGATATCCCTAACACGTATACGCACAAATCTTAACCCAATAAACAGATGGCACGTGACCCAAAACGGCGACATTATTTCGGTTTAGAGCTGATATCACTTGATTGGTCGCTTGGTCATACCATTTGTGATATAATCCCTAAAGAATGTTGATTTTTTCTTAGCTTATTTTGATTATATGATTATAAATGATTATCTATATATTTATAACTAGGTTAAAATCCCGTGTATTACACAAGTTGAATAAAAATAATATTATATATTGAGTAATAAAAATTTTATTTTTTAAAAACTCTTGTTTTACACGGGTTAGAATAAACCCGTGGAATACAATATAATTTGTTAACAAATACACTCGTCAAAATATGCAAGAAATTTATTAATATAAAGATTAGTATTTTGTTTAAAAATACATTATTATTAAAATTTAAAAGATAGAGTTGTATTTAATAAGAGAGAGAGGCGAGAAAAAAATGATAAGAATGAATATGGAGGCGACACGTGTCATGAAAAACTTTTATTTATTTTATAGTATAGATATAGATTTTGTTCATATGACTAAAAAAAATAAGGGAGGAAGGGGCACAACCCTAATACCTCAAGTATCCTAATGAATTTGTCCAATGAGTGAGTGTCACCTCATTTTTAACCAAATTCAATCCCAAGTATACAAAGCGGTGAAGGCACAACTCTAATACCCTAAATCACCACATTTACTCCACACGTTTGAGAACACACAAACACACAGGTACATATACCCGAGAATGCTACACGTCACGGATACCCGCATAGCTTGCGGCGATGTACCCGTGGTACCGATGAAGCCGATGATGGTACCCGAAGGTGTCCCTAGCTCCCTAATCTATCAATTATAATAAATAAAGGTTTTGAGGTATCATATGTCATTATTTTAGAGCCTCTAGATTTTTGTTTTCCCGACTAAACGTTTTCCAATTATCTATTTTAATTCATGTTTTTTTAAAACTCCTAAATTGATTAAATACCATTTAAACGTTTTCATATTTCTTATGATTTTAGATTTTAAATTTTAAACATTAAATGTAGGATAACCTTTGGTTAACCAATAACTTCCTTTTTTAAATACATTATTTGTAATTAAATTTAACTAATTTATTATAATTCATAAGATTTGGAGGTGTTAATATATTTTTTTTAATATTATGAATTGTTACTATATAAGAGTTTTATTTATGTTTTCTAATAATAATTTATCAACATATAAGCTATTTATTTATTGTATTTTTTTCATGATTCAGCTCGTGTAATACACGGGAATCTAAGCCAGTATTTGATTAAAATGTTCATGTCCGTAAGTTTTAGTTGATATCATTCTCATTCTTGCTTATAAAAGTCAAAACCGAAACAAATGCTTATAAAAGAGAAGTTTTATTTTATGAATTTCATACTATGCTAATTCAAAGTCAAACGCTTGATACAAAATATAACTTCAATTTATAGTTATTTCTTCATTTATAAGTAAGATTTGTGTAACAAAAAATAATGAAAATAAATAATAATAATAATAATATTTATATTATTATTATAATATTAATAAGAAGAAGAATATAACAGACAAACTACCAATAGATAGACTAAGAAAATGTTGAATGGTCTCTTTCTTCTAGTATACCGATCTAAATACCACAAATAACAAATATTATAATAGAACTAGAAATGTTGGCCCGCGTTTCGTGGCGGGAGGTGAACCTTAAACGGTTGAGGCGGTGACATTTACGTGACTAAGCAAAAAAAAAAAAAACGTGATTAAATAAATTTTGCCCCGCACTTCACGGGGAGGCAGACCTTAAACGGTTAAGGCGGTGATATTAACGTGCCTAAGCACAAAAATAAGCGTGGTCAGATACATAAAAGAAACGTTTGAAGTTACGGCGACTCGGTTGTGGAGATCAAAACATAGATAAAAGACAATTATATAACGGAACCGATGTTTTTCAGTCGGTGTCGGTCTAATTCTTCATGGTACCAGCACGTCACCGTCAGTCGTTATAACCCACGATACCTAAAAAATACTCTATTTTGAATACGACTCCGTTTGTAACAATTTATACCGGGACGTTAAAAAAAATAAACAAATGAACATTATTAAGGAAAAAATCAGATTATATATACTAAAGGGGGTAAATTTAAAACTTAAAAAAAACTTGAGAGATCAAAGTAACATTTTATAAAATTGAGGGGCCATTTATGTCAATTAACAAAGAGGAGGGGTTGATTTTGTCAGTGGCAAAAGTCACCGACACTTGCTATTAAGTGTTACTATAATTGTTACAAACAAGGTAATCATCTAATGTTCGAATTCAAACTTTCGTTTATTTTCTCCCTTTAATTCTTTGGAAATTCATATGTCCAGTGTAGACTGTATTTTACTCGACCCCGATAGTTAACAGGGTATTGATAGGATTCTGTAAGTTTTGAATAACGTGTTTTCATGGTTAGAAAAAACTAGATAACCGTTTCAAACTCTCTTTTTTTAGTTTATACTTGAAATCTTTATTATATTTACATTTACAATGTATACTCTCAGGACTCTAATTAAATTAAAAGTTTATCTCTTCGTATATTATGAAAGACTAACTAATTAAAGGAAGAGTCACTTTTCATGTGATTAGTTATTTAATTTCTTAGTTGTATCACGTGTTTTCATGGTTAAAAAAACTAGATTTTTTTTAAACGGCAACACATATATGTTCTAGGATAATTGGGTTTCCCTGGGGCAACACCTAGAACATCTAGGGCAGCCCACCCTAGGAGAAACCCCCCAACTGGGTAAACCCTCTTACCTGGCCACGACCCTTTTTTGCTATGGCCAGGATTCGAACCCAAGACCTCCACTATAGAAAGTCTTGGGGCTACCATTGCGCCAAATGGCCAACGGTTAAAAAAAAAAACAACAACTAGATAATCGTTTACATTACAACTAACTCTCTTTTTTAGTTTATATTTAAAATCTTTATATATTTATATTTTTAATGTATACTCAAGACTCTAAGTGAAAAGTTTATCTATCTTTTTATGTTATTTTATTTAAATTTAGACGTATTGTATTTAGAACTTTAAAATTAAATCTTAATTTATAAGAATATTTGTTTCTTAATTTTTTTATTAATTATTTGATTCAATGTAAAGGTTTAGTTATATAATGTATTTATTAATTTTTGTTTGTTCTTTTTTTTACAGCAAGAAATTTCTTTATTTATTTAAAAGGATTATTAGATTTTAATAATCCCACATTTTACCAATTGGTAATAATAATCTCAACGGAGAATATTTTTACCACCAGTTCCTACTTTCAAACTATTTTCTTACATTGGACCTCCCGTTAAAAAAACTTAACGCCGTTAGATTTTATATGACGTGGACATCTGCAAACCGTCGGAAAGTCGAACCAAGTTAGCAACGATCTCGTGGTGGGTTTTGAAATTGGCTCTGGTGGTGTTTAACTGGTCTAGTTTGAGAATATTTTCATATGTCCACGTCATATAAAATCTAACGGCGTTAAGTTCTTTTAACGGAGCCAATTTCACCACCAGAGCCAATTTCAAAACCCACCACGAGACCACTGCTAGCTTGGATCGACTTTCCGGCAGTTTGTAGATGTCCACGTCATATAAAATCTAACGGCGTTAAGTTTTTTTAACGGGATGTCCAATGTAAGAAAATAGTTTGAAAGTAGGGACTGGTGGTAAGAATATTCCCAGTTGAGATTATTATTGGTCAATTGGTAAAATGTGAGATTATTAAAATCCAATAATCCTATTTAAAATGGTTAGAAAAACTTAACCAACCAAACAAAGATGATTACAATATTACAAGAATAAAAATGGGTTTTTCATCCACCCGACCCAACTCATCTTAAACTTGCTATTTCTGTTGTTAAACCAATTCTCAAATAATAGATCTTTCTTCACACAATTCTCTTAAAAGATGTTAACATTTCTTTTGAAAGATGTCAAAATTTTTAGTCTTCCACGTAAGCCGTCACGCAAGCCTCTAATTTTTGTTTGTTCATAAGGTATCGATTTGAAATAATAATTTAGTAGAGAAATCATCATATGAATTTTATGTTGTTATTCAAAATGAAATTTGGACATGTATATTAAATTACATATACCATCTAAATGATAAATAAATGTTAATTAATACAATAAAATAAAATATAAACATAATATTGAATTATGAGTTCATTCAAAATGTATCAAGTAAATCTTCTAATTGATGTACGTTTTAATTAATTTTACATTAATTTACTTTTATATTTTATCTATTAATAGAACATATGAAAATATCGCCAGGGTTGGTGCGCCAGTGACAAAGGCAAAGCCTCTTGAAACACCTAGTTTAGAGGTTTTGGGTTTAAGTAACACATTAGCAAAGAAATTCGTCGTTTCTAAAACAATTAAAACATACGAAAATGACTAACTTTAAAACATGAACTAAAAATAGGTATGGGTTACTGGATCTGATTTTTTTTAACGACAAATGTGATTTATACTCTACTTTTCATCAATAATTCTAAACTACTTTATTGCTCAAATTTGAAGATGTGACCTCCCCCTCTAAGAGGCTTGTGGCTCTACCACATTGGCGGTTACTAGATCTAAATGATAATTACTTTTGTGAAAGGAGTGAAATTAAAAAATAGAGAAAATTAAATTTAAATGAAAGACATGTGATAATTAAATAACAAGTACTTAAATCATTTAATTTTATTCATTATATGTATAAGTAGATAGTTTAAACACAATTGTGAGAAATAATATCATAAAAATGTTTTAAATAAAAAAATGTCATCTCTATCCACGTTAGTCATTTTCCACTAGGGTTTATTTTAGTCGATGGGGGTTGGTTATTTGGGGAATACATCTCGATCACCTTGTAATTTTGATCTTAAGCTCTAACTAAATTAGTGTTTTAGAGAGTAAACATGTTAGAAATTCATGTATTACACAATAAATCTAACTTGTTATAAACCAAAAGTTTCTCTTAAAATTTGTATGTTAGATGTTATCAGTCATTGATAAAATAAGAAATAATGAAGATTTAAGAATTATAAATAACAAAATCGAGAAGATTTAAGAATTATAAAGTTATATTTTAAGATAAGATATAATTGAAATATTAAAATATTCTTATGATTTAGTAAGTTTTAATAAAATATTAGAATAAATTTTAGATATTTAATTATTTAAAATCATCATTATTTAATAGGAGAGATATGCGGTAAACAAAAATCTAGACTTCACCAGAAGTCGACACGTATCAGATAAAATTATTCATTTATCATTTCTTGGTTTAAGACCATGATCACAAGTCATCAAAATTCAAAAACAATTTTCATTTTCAAAATAAATATTTTTCTTTCTACCGGGTCATTAAAATTTTGGTAAGTGTTAATTCACATGTTAAACAATTTGTCCAAAAATATATAATAAAAGTTGTTCATGAATGCATAAAACAAGATTACAAGAAAAAAAAATAAGCAACAGAAAAATAAATATCCATTATTAAGAGCAGCCTAATTATGTACTAAAGTAGTCCATTGTCAACAATCAGAAGAAAAGAAAAATAACCAGCAGTGGTACTACCTCTAAACATAAAAGGAGATTAACATATAGTCTTACAAATGTACCAGGATGTTTAACCCCCATAAATCACTTAAAAATATTGTCATCAGCCCATTAAACATTTAGGTCCATATGGGAGATTAAAATCACTTAGCTCAGATTGAATTTAAGGCTTGCGTGTGTCTCTGTATCTATACACACATTAGAGGGGTGTCCGCGCGATGCGACGGAGAACACAACACATTAACATATATACTGGTAAAACGCTTGAATAATTAATTGGTGAAATGTCATATATATTTGAAGGTTTATTAAAAGATTATAAAATAAAGTAAATATGAAATCATATAAAATAAAAACGATTTTAAGAATTTAATTAAACTGGAAATTGATTGTTTATATAATTAGATTTCTAAAGGAAATTTGTTACTAATTGTAATAACTACAAAATTGAAGTTGTAGTCTAACTAATTTATGGTATCTATAATCAATATTATTCACTTACTCTTTTGTATTTAATCACATAATTGACATGTGTGTGTAAAATATAACTTTTTTTTGAACGGCAATTTTGATCACTGACGGGCCAATGACACACCCGATCATCTCCACTTCCCTTAAGAGGAAACCCTCTGGCCCAACCTGAACCCCTTTTTTTTTGTCACAAGTGAGACTTGAACCCAAGACCTCCATATTTTAGTGAAGTCTTGGGTATACACCTTTGCCACTAGGCTAAGCTAGTGGTTGTGAGTAAAATATAATTAAAGTAGTCAAATTCATAAAAGACAATTTTGCCCCTTAATCTCTTAAAAATTAAGAGTAAACTTCGTTTTTGCTCCATGTGGTTTGACCATTTTAACCCTTTTGCTCCAATAGTTTGAAAATGCCCAAAACACTCCTTGAGGTTACCATTTTGCTCCCTGGCACTAACTCCATTAAATATTTCAGTTAAAATTAAGGGAATTTTGGTAATTTCACGTGTAAGATTATATATATATAACTGAAAAATTACCAAAATGTCCTTAATTTTAACTGAAATATTTAACAGAGTTAGTGCCAGGGAGCAAAATGGCAACAAAATGGTAACCTCAAGGAGTGTTTTGGCCATTTTTAAACTATTAGAGCAAAAGGGTTAAAATGGTCAAACCACAGGGAGCAAAAACGAAGTTTACTAAAAAATTAATGTAAAAAGGTAATCCCGTCTTTCTCAAATGTATTATAATATAGTATATATATATATACTATATAATAAATAAAAGTTATATATATATATATATATGGAAGGGTTCAAATACTAACCAACTTTTTATTTGATAACCGTGCTAACCACTATAAAACAATCACATAAATTATAAATTATTTTTTCTTTTAATTGTTAAAATAGCATTTAAGTATCTTGAATAAATATTTTTAACGTAAATACGGAAATGATGAGTCTTACGTATACGTACCAAATAATGTTACATATACGTGACACATAGTGTTTACATATATGTAACATTAACATAACGATAATTGTTACATATACGTAACACTATGTTTGAGAATGGTTATCATGGTTATCACATAAATATTGGTTAGTATTTGAAACTCACCATATATATATATATATATATATATGTATATAGTATTTTAAAAAAAGTCAAAATAGTCCAATATACCCTTTTGGTTCGCTTTTATATGGTCGGTTTTTAATATAAACCCAAATCAAACCGACCGACCAAAAGTTAAAAAAAAAACCACCTACCATGAATCAAACCAACCGACCTTTTAGTTTGCTTTTATGGTCGCTTTTATATGGTGGTTTTTAATATATACCATAAATAGTTTTAGTGTTTTAAATCGAACTTTGAACATCTTTAATCACTCTTTTCTCTTTATCTCCCTCCACCTCTTGTCATACCATAAGGACAGGTTATACGTATTTTTAACCTTAGTTTTAGTGTGTTTTCTTCCTCCCATCGAAGCTTTTTCATCTCAATTTTCTTGTTATGGTTTTAGCTTTTGCGAACATAATCATAGCCCGTGTTCTTATCACACACTTTTTGTAATTGTCCTCTTGTTAGCGTTCCATCCTCAACACAGCTGTGGCCTTTGAAGTTTCAACAACCTCTTCTTTTTTTCAAAATAGTATACATTACTATACATACAACTTTAAAGGTGATGGAATTTCCTTCTTTTTTTAATAACTTTTTAACGTTTATTGTTGCTACGATGATCCAGGTCCGGCTTGATATTGGGTTGAATCGTGCCTAGCTATCCCCAAGTTTAGATCCGAGCTGCAACAACAAAGAACTCGTTAGAAGGTGACCCGGGGGCGGAGCTCCGGGAACACCCTCCGACGCTCAAGTCAGTTCTTGATATAAAGATGAACATATCAAACATGGATATGACGAATAAACATAAATATAAGAATGAGAAGAAAATGATAAGAAGTTAGAAATGAGAGAGATAGACATCCTGGAGAAAAGAAAGTGTGAAAGGATGTCTTGAGCGAGCATCATATGAGAGATTTGAGTATCATATCCCAATCCCTTACCTTGTTGGGGTATGCTCCTATTTATACTTGTGATTTTTGTGCAGGTTCGGTTGTCTTTTGACCCTGGGTATTCTATTTTGGTGACTGTCAGACCCCTTTGTTATCTGGTATCTGTCTCGTTCTTGCTGAGATTCCCCTTTTAAGTATGAAATATGTTGACATAGGGTTATTATAGGTTTCAGGCCTAATCTCTCTCCTGATAGGTGTTGACCTGTCCTTTCGTTTGAAGGCAAAAAGGGGAAAACACGGTTAACTTCTGAGGGTCTGGCTCTTTCCTCTTTTGTTACTGTCTAGGCGCATAGTCTCTTTCATGGGAAGACCGTTGCTTTCTTGGGATAGTGTGTGTATTGCCCAGCCTTAGGCATCTTGGCTGGGCCTTTTGGTTTTGCTGGGCTAAATCTTTCTTGGGCTTGATCTTTATCTTGAGCTTATATTATTGGGATGTCTAATTACGAATTAAGTTATCCTACGTCATCACCAATGATAGATATTGGATTCCTGGCATGAAGTCATCCTTGCCATGCTACAGGCCTTGGCTTCCTAGCATGTGGTCATCCTTGCCATGTTGCAGGGATATAGCCTTGGCTCCTTATGTAGGGATAAAATGGGTTCCTGTCATGCAAGGGGTGATTATATTTCTGGCCTGGAACCTACCTACATCATCAACCCCCTAGTCAGGTGTGAGCATGATTCTAAGCGTGGTTGTGCCTGACTCGATCTATATTTTTTAGGCCTAAGTGTCTCGTTCTTTATTTCAAAGTTATTTATGGTTCATAACATGGGAGTTAATTTGGAGTGATCTTGGAAATGTATGATATCAACTGTTCTTTAGACCATCTTAATGTGGTGTAGTCAACAGTATTGCAACCATCGGTATTAATAGAATACTTACGTGTTTAGCACCTTCGTTGTGGCCGAAGGTTATTAGTGGAAGATACGTTCACTAAATAACATTCACAAGACTTTCTCAAATTAACATATTATTGGGATAACCAAGTATTGTCGAGAGAGCACAACTCAATCAAATTATAAAGTACTCTAGTGAGTCACTTCTTCTTAATGATCGGACATAGTGAAGCAAAGGTAATTTAACTACTTGCCCAAAATATCTAGCGGTGGCAGAGAGAAAGTAGCATGACCGAATGCACTAGGGTAGGGTGACGTGTCATTCCCTTGGAACAACTTAGAGAAACATGGAGAAAATAACTTAGCTAACTCTCCCTCAGGAAAGGTAGTGAGTATGAGGTTGCTAAACTAGTCATTCTCCTACCTAAAGTAATAGGGTTGTCATGTCCTGTGGTGAGGGTAAAGTTCCCATAGCACGCAGTTAAATCATGTTCATGACCACATAGGTAAAGTTTATGGTCTCTGATCAGGTAAGGTTCCCCTGGCATGTGGTTAGGTAAGGTTTGTAGCATGTGTCCAGGTAAGGCTCTTGGCCTTTGATCAGATGAGGCTTCCAAAGGCAAGGTTGGGCAAGACCAGGCCATGCCAGGTAGTCGAGTGGCAAGGTCAGGTAAGATCAAGTCATGCCAGTAGCCTATATTCAGATGTGGGGTAACGCAAGGCATGGACCGTTCAAGGAAAGCTAGGTCAAATCATGAAGATTAAAGTAAGGCAAGGCGTGGTCAGGTAAGGCAATGCCATGCCATTCCATGCCATGTAGACCAGTAAGGTAAAGCTAAGTCAAGCCATGATTACTAAGGTAAGGCAAAGAAAAGCAAGGCAAGGCATGTTAGGTAAGGCCATGCCATGCCATATAGACTGAGGCTCTTCTTCATAGTCGTGCCTCCTTACGTTATTAGCCCCCAGTCGGGTGCGAGCATGGTCCTCAACATGGTTGTGCCTTACTTCATCTATGCATAGCCAGGTAAGGTTTTCATGACGTGTGGCAAGGCAAGGTTTTTTTTTGCTGTGTGATTAAGTAAGCCCTCTTTGTGGAGACTCATTAGGTATAACCTTTATGAATGTATTATAAAGTTCCTAATCTTGACATGAGTAGGCCGGGTTGTATGACTTTTTCAATCATAAGTTCAAGGAGTGTTCTCGTATAACCAGTGAGATACTTAGTATAGATGCTAAGTTTAGAACTTTGGGTGTGATAGTATATGAGTTATCTCATCTTTGGTGAGATGAAGGTAAATGTTCACCTTTTCCTGTAATGGGCTTAAACTTCATAAGGATCAACGAATGGTTGACCTCCTGATACGAAATTGGATAAGGTGCATGACCCGATCAAAGAGTAAGTGATTACCACTCCTCATAGTATGGCATTAGGCAAGGTGATTGACCTCATGCTTCACATTTTTTTTAACGGCGATAGCAATACCTTAGACGGGATTTCAACCGTCCATCGTTAGTTTGACGCCTTAGGATGGCGCCAACCCGTTCCAGAAGGAAACCGACTAGCTCGTATGTAACCTTTCTGATTTTCATGTTTTTCCTATGTATTTTATGCCGTGCAATAAAAGATTTCAACCTTACATTTATTGTTCATATACACTTACAAGCATACACGCGTTCATTATAATACAATATTAACGAAAACAATCTTACAAACCTCGAGGACCAAACTTGACCAAAACTCAAAACAGCATCAATATTACAAAACTACAAGGACTAGTCTTGAAACTTCCAAAAACCAACACAAGCACGGTCGCGCCTAGTCCTAGGCACGGTCGCGCTTGTGCCATGACCACGGGCGTGCTTAACATTAAGCACGGTCGCGCCTCGTTTACAGTTTGACTCCGCAAAGTCAAACCGACTCAAATCTTGTCCAAAAATAGATTGTAAACACGTTTAGAAGTTTGCGAAACTTGCAGAAGAAGATATTCGGCTAATTGAGACTAAAACACGACCAAATACACATGCAATCGTCCCAATACTCGCAAATTCTAAACCGACTCTTTTTTTTTAAAACGAATCAAGTAATTGGGGCAAGAATCAAACGAATTAAGTTAAGCCCATACCTACCCGAGACATATATAAACTTCTCTAAACCCTAAATCCATCATTCCATCATCTCTATCTCGTCTGTCGATCAAGAAAAAGCCGCGAAGTCTCCCCGTAGCCGTCTGCACTTGTTGCCCATTCAAAACAGGTTAGTAATAGTTCATTAGGATCGTCTCTCCAAGTTAATCGAAAGCCCTAACTCAATTCGTAACCACATTACATGATTCTACAGAATTGAATCTGAGTTTTGATAAAAAATGGTTTTAAACGATCGACACGTTAAACAGGATATAAACCTAATTAAATGGTGTAATTCGATTCGCAAACATCATATCAATGAAAACCCTAAGTTTCTAATCTGTGTTATTTCAAGAATCAGACGAATTACTTCTGGAATTGACCAGACACGGTCGCGCCAGCCTATGAGCGCGGTCGTGCCTGACCAAGCACAGTCGTGCCCCGTAAGAGGCCCGGTCGTGTTTACCGATCAAACCAAGTCCTGACCTAGTCAAAACCCTAGGCGCGGTCGTGCCGGATACGGACGCGGTCGTGTCTCAGGACCAGACTCTTGTTTTGACTTCTGACCAACCACGGGCGCGTTACCGACCAAGCGCGGTCGCGTACGTGCCGGGCGCGGTCGTGCCATATACAAGCACGGTCGTGCTCATCCCTTAAAACAGAATCTTTACTTTTATTTTTATTCTGTTAATTTGATAAATAAATAACAGTTTAAATAATTATTTTAAGACAAACCCTACACGTTTAAGAATGACAAATTCACTTCCGTCATTAAATAACGCAAATCAATAACACATATACATTGTTCATTAGGTCAAACCTAGCAATCTACAACACATCGTTGTTTTCCATTTGCTTGTGCAACCTACACGCTACATAACACGTGAGTTACATAGCCCCTCTTTTACTCTATTTTACAAACGTTTTGGGGTGGAACATGCGTTCTATTTACATGTTTTCAATTATACACATATACAGTTCCATCCTATGCATGTTTACAGTTTTGCGCTTTGTGCTTGAGTACATTTTGTAGACCAATTATTATGCTCTTCATGTACAATCATTAACTAACAGCCGACAGTGAACAGTGGTAGATCTATTGAGTCTGACAAACCCACCCAGGTAGGGTGACTGTTACTGACAACACAAGTTTTGAGTGCAAGTTACAAAGGTTTGATTGTATAGGTCACACGATGTTTTCTCTCCATAAATGCCTTAATTGTCATGATTGTATTGAACTGTATGCACACAACACGTATTTTGCTATCACACGATTAAACCTATGTTTTCTCACCAACTCTTGTAGTTGACCCTCTCATTTAACCATGTTTCAGGTACCAATGTTTGAAGTGATCAAGATATGCTACACATAGGACTTTGGACCTAGAATTTAATTAAACTAGCTTATTTGATGTAATTTACATTTATGTTTTGTGGATTGATTGTGCTTTGTTGAACTTATCTATTTGCAATGAAAACAATTATTAATTATTCAAACATTAGCAAACCATGAGCAATGAACAGTCTGCACGCTTCACGCCCCGACGTTTCCGCCGTTGGTTGGGGTGTGACAGATTGGTATCAGAGCCTTGGTTATAGGGAATTAGGTTATTAGACACCTTTGACCTAGACTATAACTTTAGGATACCCACTTATGCCATGCTACATGATTTACATGCTATGTGCTACATGCTATATGATATATACTATATGTTTTTATATGTAAATATAAATATAAAATAAACAATATCCCTACCCATATCCTAAGCCACACATCCTTCTTGCCTGCTTCCATGTTTATAAAATTTTCTTTTACACCCGTTAAGGTTTTTAGACTTTGTTTAATTGTTAAAGGACACGTGCAATCTGGAAGAGTGACACCTGTATTCTGGGTTTTCTGTCTAGGAAAGCATTTCGTATAAATCCCAACCAACCGAGGGACCCGTATGCTTTCCTGGGAATTCCCGGGATGAGTGTTTACTTATAGGCTAAAGCACGTCTCCTTGATAATTATCTGAGTTTGAATTAACCTTAATATGTCATAGTACTCGAGTGATTATGTCACTATTTGAGTACAATCCAAACTATGAACTACTTGCATCTATTTATTCTTCTATTTAATCCAAGAAAATCTCATAACTCTTATTGTGTCTAAATCTGTAGAATGCCTCCTCGTCGTGTCAACAGCAACAACAGCAATAACACTGACCTGGCTGCTTTACTCACACAGTTGGTGAACCAAATTACCCAAGCCAACAACAACAATAATGGCCATGCCAGTGGAAGTGCTGCTACTGGAGGTGGTGGTGGTGCCAACCCGCCACAATGCACCTTCAAACACTTCAACTCCTATAATCCCCTCAAATTCTATGGCAGCGAAGGAGCCACGGGACTCCTTCAATGGTTCGAAAGCATTGAGAGCACTTTTCTCAATAGCGATTGTCCCGACAACCTCCGTACTCGTCATGCTACTAGTGTCTTTCAAAAAAGGGCTACATGGTGGAATGGTGAGAAAAGGACTAGGGGAGTGGATGTAGCAGTGGCCCTGCCGTGGGATGAGTTGAAAAGGATCATGACTGAGGAATTCTGTCCTCGAAATGAGATGAAAAAGCTAGAAGCGGAATTTTGGGATCTTGCTCAAGATAGTGGTGAAAGCTTAGCATACACCACCCGTTTTCATGAGCTGAGTCTACTTGTGCCACACATGGTTACACCTCTGTCTAGGTGTATTGAAAAGTACATTGGTGGTCTACCTAGACAAATTCAGGATACCGTGGTAGGAGGAAATCCTGCTACTCTGGAGGATGCTATCCGTTTATCAGCTACACTTACTGACAATCATGTTAAAGCGGGTACACTTACAAGAAAGGGGGCCAAGAAAGTTTCTGACACAACAACACCTTCCGCTCATGTCAAAGAAGTCCAAACTGAACCGTACCACAATACTAGGAACAGAAAGGTCAAGAACTGTGCTGTAATCACTCCGGCTGCTCCAGTAAATCAAGTTACACCCATAGCTCCAAACCCAGCAAAGAAGCCCTATGGGGGCAGCTACCCACTTTGCAACACCTGCAACTACCATCACCCTCCAAACATACCTTGTCGCCTTTGCAACCACTGCGGGAAACATGGCCACACAGCCAATATTTGTCGAGCCAAGGCACTTGCCAACCAAACCAACCCAGCAAATCAAGCCAATCATCAAGCAACTAACCAAGCCATCCCCGCCATTGCAAATGGACGTGCTTGCTTCGAATGTGGTGACCCGAACCACTTCCGTAACCAGTGCCCAAGACTGATCAATGTTAATCGAGGCGGAGCTCATGGGCGTGCTTTCAACATCAACGCCAATGAGGCTCAGGCCAACACTGATGTGGTTAACGGTACGTTCCTTATGAATAATCATTATGCTTCTATACTATTTGATACTGGAGCCGATAAAAGTTTTGTGTCACTAGACTTCGAACCGTTACTTGCAAAAACCCGGTCTAAACTAGAGAAAACCTTTACCGTTGAGGTAGCCGATGGTAACACCGTTGCAATTGACACCATCATTTATGATTGCTCCCTAGAACTAAATAAACACACCTTTCCAATCAACCTCATACCAATGCCATTAGGAAGTTTTGACGTCATCGTAGGTATGGATTGGTTGTCGAAGCACCACGCCGAAGTCATGTGCTTTGAAAAATGTATCCGTATACCACTCCCATCCGGTGAAACGTTGAAGGTCCTTGGTGAGAAACCTTGCAAAGGACTCAAACTAATGTCATGCATTACCGTCCAAAAGTATATACGAAAGAAGTACATGGTTTTCCTAGCCCATGTTATCCAAAAAGAAATCAAAAAGAGGAGTGTACAAGACATCCCCATCGTTCGGGATTTTCCTGAAGTTTTTCCTGATGACTTACCAGGTCTTCCACCTGTTCGGCAAGTGGAATTTCGCATCGATCTTGTACCTGGAGCAAACCCGGTGGCTAAAGCTCCATACCAGCTTGCACCTTCCGAGATGCAAGAACTTGCAAGTCAACTTCAAGAACTCTCCGACAAAGGTTTCATACGGCCGAGTCATTCACCGTGGGGTGCACCAGTCTTGTTTGTTAAAAAGAAGGATGGTTCATTTCGCATGTGTATTGACTATCGAGAACTCAACAAGCTTACAATCAAAAACCGCTACCCTTTACCTAGGATTGACGATCTCTTCGATCAACTCCAAGGTTCTACCTACTTCTCGAAGATTGATCTTCGATCTGGTTATCATCAACTCCGTGTGCAAGAGGAGGATATTCCCAAGACTGCCTTCCGAACGAGATATGGTCACTACGAGTTCATGGTTATGCCTTTTGGGCTAACCAATGCACCTGCTGTTTTCATGGACCTCATGAATCGCATGTGCAAACCATACCTTGATAAATTTGTTATCGTGTTCATTGATGACATCTTGATCTATTCAAAGACTAAGGAAGATCATGAACAACACCTTAGGTTGATTTTGGATCTCTTGAAAACCGAACAGCTATACGCCAAGTTCTCCAAGTGTGATTTTTGGCTAAAGGAAGTGCAATTTTTGGGTCACGTCGTCAATGAAAAAGGAATTCATGTTGACCCCGCCAAAATTGAAGCTGTTAAGAATTGGAAAGCTCCTAAAAACCCTACCGAAGTTCGTTCATTTCTTGGTTTAGCGGGTTATTACCGAAGGTTCATTTCTAACTTCTCCAAGATCGCTGTTCCCCTCACTGCCTTAACCCAAAAAGGTAAACCCTATGAGTGGGGACCGAAACAAGAAGAAGCCTTTCAAATTCTCAAGCAAAAGTTGTGCAATGCTCCTATCCTCACCCTTCCTGAGGGTGAAGATGATCTAGTTGTTTACTGTGATGCTTCAAACCAAGGTCTTGGTTGCGTTCTCATGCAACGAGGCAAGGTGATCGCTTATGCATCAAGACAACTCAAAATCCATGAGAAGAATTATACGACGCATGATCTGGAGTTGGGTGCTGTCATATTTGCGTTGAAGATTTGGAGACATTATCTCTATGGCACGAAATGTGTGGTGTTCACCGACCACAAAAGCCTCCAACATATCTTCAACCAAAAGGAACTCAACATGAGACAACGACGTTGGGTTGAACTACTCAACGATTACGATTGCGAAATTCGTTATCATCCCGGAAAGGCTAATGTCGTAGCCGATGCGCTAAGCCGCAAGGAACATGTCATGCTTCAAAGTGTCAAGATCCATTCCGATATTCAAGTTCGTATTCTAGCCGCTCAACATGTCTCGGTTACCGAGGGCAATATGTATATGAAAATGTCTTGTGGTGCTGAATTCCAACTAGAGACTAAAACCAATGGCTTGCTTTATTTTCTAGATCGTATTTGGGTTCCCGATCGTGACGATCTCCGAGCTTTCATCATGACCGAGGCACACAAGTCTCGATATTCTATTCATCCCGGTGCGGATAAAATGTACCAAAATCTTCGTTCCCAATATTGGTGGCCTGGTATGAAGAAAGACATTGCCTTGTTCGTAGCAAAATGTCTCACATGTTCTAAAGTCAAAGCTGAGCATCAACGTCCTTCTGGGTTACTTGAACAACCGGAAATCCCCGTGTGGAAATGGGAGAATCTAGCTATGGATTTCATCACTAAACTCCCTCGCACTTCCAGCGGTTATGATAGCATCTGGGTGATCATTGACCGTCTCACTAAGTCCGCACACTTCTTGCCTATCCGTGAAGACTATAAGGTTGAGAAATTGGCCCGAATTTACATTGACGAGATCGTGAGTCGTCACGGCGTTCCTTTGAACATAATCTCCGATAGAGATGCTCGTTTCACTTCTCGGTTTTGGCAATCTCTTCAAAAGGCACTTGGTACACGATTGGATTTGAGCACGGCCTACCATCCCCAAACTGATGGTCAGACCGAGCGAACAATCCAAACCCTGGAAGACATGCTGAGAGCCTGTGTCATCGACTTTGGTGGCAATTGGGATTCACATTTGACACTTATCGAATTTTCCTACAACAATAGTTACCACACCAGCATCGACATGGCTCCGTTTGAAGCTCTCTATGGTCGTAAGTGTCGTTCTCCCATCTGTTGGAACGAGATTGGTGAAGCACAAATCACCGGTCCCGAGTTAATTCAAGAAACCTCCGACAAGATTATCCAAATCCGTGACAACATTCGAGTTGCGAGGAGTCGGCAAAAGAGCTATGCCGACAAACGACGTAAACCCTTGGAATTCCAAGTTGGTGATCTTGTACTTCTAAAGGTGTCTCCTTGGAAGGGGGTGATCCGTTTTGGGAAGAAAGGCAAGCTAGCACCTCGCTATGTGGGTCCATTCAAGATCCTTGAAAGGTTTGGGAAAGTGGCTTACAAGCTCGAGTTACCTCCATCACTTGGCAGCGTACATCCTACATTTCATGTATCCAACCTCAAGAAGTGTCTTGCTGATGAGAATCTTCATATACCTCTTGACGATGTGCGCATTGATGAGACGATGCACTTCGTTGAAAAACCAGTCGAGATTATGGATCGCGAGATAAAACAACTCAAGCGCAGCCGTATTCCTATTGTCAAGATTCGTTGGGAATCTAAACGAGGACCCGAGTTTACTTGGGAACGAGAAGACCAAATGAAGCTCAAGTACCCACATCTTTTTGCTGAAGCAGTAGCCTCAACCAGTTGAATTTCGGGACGAAATTCCCTCAACATGGGGATACTGTAACCTTTCTGATTTTCATGTTTTTCCTATGTATTTTATGCCGTGCAATAAAAGATTTCAACCTTACATTTATTGTTCATATACACTTACAAGCATACACGCGTTCATTATAATACAATATTAACGAAAACAATCTTACAAACCTCGAGGACCAAACTTAACCAAAACTCAAAACAGCATCAATATTACAAAACTACAAGGACTAGTCTTGAAACTTCCAAAAACCAACACAAGCACGGTCGCGCCTAGTCCTAGGCACGGTCGCGCTTGTGCCATGACCACGGGCGTGCTTAACATTAAGCACGGTCGCGCCTCGTTTACAGTTTGACTCCGCAAAGTCAAACCGACTCAAATCTTGTCCAAAAATAGATTGTAAACACGTTTAGAAGTTTGCGAAACTTACAGAAGAAGATATTCGGCTAATTGAGACTAAAACACGACCAAATACACATGCAATCGTCCCAATACTCGCAAATTCTAAACCGACTCTTTTTTTTTTAAAACGAATCAAGTAATTAGGGCAAGAATCAAACGAATTAAGTTAAGCCCATACCTACCCGAGACATATATAAACTTCTCTAAACCCTAAATCCATCATTCCATCATCTCTATCTCGTCTGTCGATCAAGAAAAAGCCGCGAAGTCTCCCCGTAGCCGTCTGCACTTGTTGCCCATTCAAAACAGGTTAGTAATAGTTCATTAGGATCGTCTCTCCAAGTTAATCGAAAGCCCTAACTCAATTCGTAACCACATTACATGATTCTACAGAATTGAATCTGAGTTTTGATAAAAAATGGTTTTAAACGATCGACACGTTAAACAGGATATAAACCTAATTAAATGGTGTAATTCGATTCGCAAACATCATATCAATGAAAACCCTAAGTTTCTAATCTGTGTTATTTCAAGAATCAGACGAATTACTTCTGGAATTGACCAGACACGGTCGCGCCAGCCTATGAGCGCGGTCGTGCCTGACCAAGCACAGTCGTGCCCCGTAAGAGGCCCGGTCGTGTTTACCGATCAAACCAAGTCCTGACCTAGTCAAAACCCTAGGCGCGGTCGTGCCGGATACGGACGCGGTCGTGTCTCAGGACCAGACTCTTGTTTTGACTTCTGACCAACCACGGGCGCGTTACCGACCAAGCGCGGTCGCGTACGTGCCGGGCGCGGTCGTGCCATATACAAGCACGGTCGTGCTCATCCCTTAAAACAGAATCTTTACTTTTATTTTTATTCTGTTAATTTGATAAATAAATAACAGTTTAAATAATTATTTTAAGACAAACCCTACACGTTTAAGAATGACAAATTCACTTCCGTCATTAAATAACGCAAATCAATAACACATATACATTGTTCATTAGGTCAAACCTAGCAATCTACAACACATCGTTGTTTTCCATTTGCTTGTGCAACCTACACGCTACATAACACGTGAGTTACATAGCCCCTCTTTTACTCTATTTTACAAACGTTTTGGGGTGGAACATGCGTTCTATTTACATGTTTTCAATTATACACATATACAGTTCCATCCTATGCATGTTTACAGTTTTGCGCTTTGTGCTTGAGTACATTTTGTAGACCAATTATTATGCTCTTCATGTACAATCATTAACTAACAGCCGACAGTGAACAGTGGTAGATCTATTGAGTCTGACAAACCCACCCAGGTAGGGTGACTGTTACTGACAACACAAGTTTTGAGTGCAAGTTACAAAGGTTTGATTGTATAGGTCACACGATGTTTTCTCTCCATAAATGCCTTAATTGTCATGATTGTATTGAACTGTATGCACACAACACGTATTTTGCTATCACACGATTAAACCTATGTTTTCTCACCAACTCTTGTAGTTGACCCTCTCATTTAACCATGTTTCAGGTACCAATGTTTGAAGTGATCAAGATATGCTACACATAGGACTTTGGACCTAGAATTTAATTAAACTAGCTTATTTGATGTAATTTACATTTATGTTTTGTGGATTGATTGTGCTTTGTTGAACTTATCTATTTGCAATGAAAACAATTATTAATTATTCAAACATTAGCAAACCATGAGCAATGAACAGTCTGCACGCTTCACGCCCCGACGTTTCCGCCGTCGGTTGGGGTGTGACATCGTAAAACCCCCTGACTTGCCTATGCATGAAGAGCTCATTGGCAACCACTGTTAATGGCAGCAAGATTTTTGTGCTGAAGTGGGATTTGAACTCATGACCTTAGGGTCACAGAGCTCTTATCCACACCAGCCGGTGCCAGTGGACCATATGACCACCAACACCTCATGCTTCACATTAAGTGAAATTCTTGACCTAAGCCACTAATAAGTGAGGGTCATATCACATTAGGCAAAGCACTTGACCTTTTGGCCAAAATAAGTTTGGGCTAGACCTTACGATGCAATATTAGGTAAAATACTTAACCTTTCTCCAAGAATAGTTCTAAATCAAGATCTTTTAATATATTATCAGGTAAGGTACTTAACCTTTTTACAAATAATTCTAGGCTAGACTTCTTGATAAAAATAAGCTTAGGTTAGACCTCATCAGGTGAGAAGCATAACCTTTTGTGAGAATAGATGAAGGTAAGACCTCATGATGCAACATCATGTGAGGTGTTCTATGATATTAGAAGAGGTCGATCCTTGTGACGCAACATCCGATAAGACAATGCATTTAAATAGAGCAAATGAGCAATGAATGTCGGGCCTTATGAAACAAGATCATATGAGTTTCTTGTCTTTGAATGTTATGACCCCCTTGGTGCCATATGAGGCAACCCACTTGGCCTTCATAGAATAAAATTAAATAAGCTTAGCTTAGACCTCAAGGTGCGATAGCAGGTGAGGTGTTTAAACTTTTTTGGCATGGATAAGTGTAGAATATAACTCATGATGAAATATCACATGAGGTGTTTAGCAAAATGATATGATAATCTTTACATGAGTAGGTCAAGGAGGGATCTCATGGAGCAGTTTTATGAGGTGCTCATCTTTTACATGAGTAGGTCAATGTTAGACCTCTTGGAGCAGTATTATGAGGTGCTCACCATTTACATGAGAGTTTATTTATATTGAACAATTTTGTGTACATGGGTGGGTCAAGGCCGGATCCCACGGAGCCAAATTATATTAGGTGCTCAACCTTCACATGAGCAGGTCAAGGCCGGAACTCATGGAACAGTATTATGAGGTGTTTACCCTTAAGTAATATGTCATGACTTGCTGCTGAAAGTTGTGATTCACGCTTTGGATAATTCAATCAATACATGTATGTGTTCTTGCATTGATCATGTAGAAGTGTGTGGATTATGTTCCACATTTATGCCATGTTAGCTTTAAGAAGCTACGGAGATGACTTGAGCTTAGGCCCCCACAAGGCAACATTACTTGTACTCTAGCCAGGCAAGATGACCTGGGAGCTAACCAAGCAGGGTGATTTTATGTCTGACCAGGCAAGGTAATGTTTGAGGCTTGGTTAGGTAAGTTGACCTAGGCTCTGACCAGACAGTTTGACATTGGCCAGCGAGTTGAGGTCTGCCCCAGGGGGATGACTTGGTTTGGGAGCTCTCGCCAAGCAAGGAGATTTAACTTGGGCTTTGGCACGGCGAGGTAATTTGCATTTTGGCCAGACAAGACAACTTGTGCTTGACAATGCTTGTTGACTTGTTATGAATTTTAAAATGTATCATCTTCAATAAAGTGTAAAGGGGTTACTAAACATCCACTCATATTTATTGTCGATGCTTGTTGACTTGAAGTCATCTAAATTGAAGGACTAAAAAAGCAAGCAATCTAAATTGAAGGACTGAAATCGTACTTTTTCCAAACTTACGATGTAAAATATTCAGCAATCAAAGTGGAGGGACTGAAAGCATATTTTCGCCGAACTTGCAGCGAGGAATATTCATGACCCAACCGGACGGCCATATAAACGCACTCACGAAAAATCTTCGGTAACGGCGATGATCATCAACCATTGCAATTGCATGTGTGAACTCCATTGTATAGATCGTATCTCTGTGAAGATCGCACAATTTCAGCTTAATTTTATTCGAACTAATCAATCCTTCGTCTCCATTGATGCACTCGCTCGAGCTCTGTAAACGAAACAGGTAAATTGATATCGATTCTCCTCTTTTTACTTCGTTTCAGTTATATAATTCAGCATGATTCACAATCGAATCGAAGATGTTGTTATTCGTCACCATGCGTACCTCGATACCTTTGAATTGAACGTATCTGTGTTCGTTTTGCTGAATTAGCGCTCATATGTATATAATAGTATAATACACCTTCATGTATGCGAATCGGAAAGAAGAATTTAGTAGTTTATTTGATTATTTTCGTGCTGGATTCAATGGAAAATCAGTTTATTTCTCAGTGGATTTGGTTTAATTGCCTTAGAAATTAGTATTTAATTACATCTTATTGTTTACTTTAAATTCCTTTTGAATTAGGTTTAGGTTTTATTTGCTGTTACAGAAAGAGCATTCACACCAGAATCTCTGATATTTAAAGATTTCTTCTATTTTGCATCTCTATCAGGTTTAATTTTTAGAGTTTTGTGAATAGTAATTTTCTATATATAGATATCCATTATTCATCAATCTTTATATTTTTTTTTAGTGTCTAAGAAAGAGAAAAAATAATAAAATAAGTGCTTGTGAGTGAGATAGAGATATAGATGGAGAATGAGATGTGGGATGTTAAACCAAATTTGGAGATAAATTTAGAGAAATGTGATATTTAGTTAAATTATAGATATAGAGATAGAGATGGAGATACTACTATGAATGCTAGCTGCAAATTGAGTTATGATGCAAATTGACCTAAATTTTCAAATAAAAAGTTGTTAGTGTTCTTAAATTCTCCAGATAAAGCTGTTTGTCCCCTTAAATTATTGGATCAAATTTTATAGTAATTTATACAAATAGCATAGTGTTGGCCTAAAATATGATAAAATGGTTCGTGTTAATCCTCAATTTATGCATACTTGTTTGTACTTTAAATTTGATATGATTTGGAGTTTGAACTTAACCATACGAAACCTATATTTATGAATTATGATTAATAAGATCATGTTTAGAAGTAATCAAATGATATCTCTTTTATCAATAAGCATGAACATGTTTGTTTACAGATTTTGATGTTCAGGCTTGGATGATTGCATATTTAACAGAACAGTTGCTTTATTAGCATATATAGTTTGATTGTAGTTTATTTTCTACAAGAAAATATGGACATTAAAGGGAATATCCTGATGGAAAGATACGAGTTAGGGAGATTATTAGGTCAGGGCACGTTTGCTAAAGTTTACTATGCTCGTAATTTAACAACGGGCCAAAGTGTGGCAATTAAGGTTATAGACAAAGAGAAGGTGTTACGGGTCGGGCTTATTAATCAAATCAAAAGAGAAATATCTGTTATGAAACGAGTGAGACACCCTAACATCTTACAGCTTTATGAAGTCATGGCTACCAAAACAAAAATATATTTTGCATTAGAGTATGCAAAAGGTGGTGAGCTTTTTGATAAAGTAGCTAATGGGAAGCTAAAAGAACAGATCGCTCGTAAATATTTTCAACAACTAATCAATGCTGTAGATATTTGCCATAGCAGAGGGGTCTATCATCGCGATTTAAAACCCGAAAACTTATTATTAGACGAAAATGAAAATTTAAAAGTTTCTGATTTCGGGTTAAGTGCTCTTGCTGAATCTAAGCATCAAGATGGGTTACTACACACCACTTGTGGGACCCCTGCTTATGTGGCACCAGAAGTGATTACTAGGAGAGGCTATGATGGGGATAAAGCTGATGTTTGGTCTTGTGGGGTGATCTTGTATGTTTTATTAGCGGGTTATCTTCCGTTTCATGATTCGAATTTAGTGGAAATGTATAGAAAGATTGGGAAATCAGAGTTTAGATTTCCAAATTGGTTTCAACCCGAGGTACGAAAGTTGATTTTAAGAATATTGGATCCAAATCCTGTAAACAGAATCACAATTCCCAAAATAAAAGAAAATTCATGGTTTAGAAAAGGAAATGTTACCAAAGAACCAAGTTCAGACAAAGCCTCAGGATCCTGCAGTACATATCTTGCAGAAAGTCAAGATTTAATGAAACCTTCAAACATGAATGCATTTGATATTATTTCATTGTCACCCGGGTTTGATTTGACAGCATTGTTTGAAGAACCTAGACAAAAAACAGAAGCAAGATTGACCATTTGCAGACGTGCTTCGGTTATTATTACTAAACTGGAAGAAATTGGTAAATGTTTGGGGATGAAAGTGAGTAAAAGAGAAGCAGGGTTGTTGAAACTGGAGGCAATGCAGGAGGGTAAAAAAGGAATTTTGTCAATTAATGCTGAGATATTTGAACTCACTCCATCCTTCCATCTGGTGGAGGTGAAGAAATCTAATGGAGACACATTGGAATATCAGAAGGTGTTAAATGAAGGTTTAAGACCTGGATTACAAGATGTTATATGGAATTCGCAAGGCGGTGAACAAGAGCAACAAGAGGCACCACAACAACAGCAGGATCAAAAGTCTTGATTTTCTTCCATTGCCGTTACTTCAGGTATTAAAATCGGGTTTTTATAATATACATTCGAGTCTGTTAAATACATTTATAGAATGCAAATCTCTCGTATATGATTAGGGGTGTAAATGAGCCGAGCCGCTTGTGTCCTACTCGAGATTGGCTGATTAAAAGCTTGAATCGAGTTAGTTTAATGAGCTCGGGCTTGATTTTCACATATTGACCTTGACTAGTTTTGCGATTTTTATTTTATATATTAGATATATAATTACATAATAACTAGTGTTATATATAAAGTTCTGATAAAAGTAACTAAATAATATATATCTATACTATATAATAAATAAAGGTTTGTCAATGCCACGTGTCGCCTCAATATTCTTCCTTATAAAAATTTTCCCGCCTCTCTCTCATAATAAATACACTTCCATATTTCAATAATAATATATTTTTAAACAAATTATTAATTATACTAATAAAACACATTTATTTTTAATTATCTCATATTATAAGAAAGTTTGAAATGTAATTACCTAACTTATGTTTTCAATCAAATAGTAAATAAAAGTCAAAATATATTGAATAGTATTTTATGTACTTTTTAAACTCAAAAAAATATTAGTTTTTACATTTTTTTTGTTTTATATTGTTAGTATATGTAATACGTTTTTCCGCCTATAAGATACATATATACAAATTTTAGAATTTTATATACTGATATTTTTTCATCCTGTGTAGTACACAGGTTCTAAGCTAGTTATGTTATATATAAAAGTTATAATTATGAATATAGATAAAAATAAGTATAAATGTGTAAAAATAAAATAATTAAATAACTAATAAATAATAAAGGAGTCAAGCCCGAGCTAAGCTTTAGCTTTACAAATAGAGCTCGAAACGAGCCGAATTATGAAGACGGAGTCAAAACATGAACATGGGAAACTGGTCTAAAGTTGATTACAGTGTCTTTTGTTGAACGGAAAACATCCAAATAATTTTGTTTTAAAAATTAGAAAATAATATATACATATATATTATTGTGACAATAAATATTTAAAAAAAACTTAAATTATTTGGACATGATATACTACATGAGTGGATTAGTATTATTTGTGGGTTGGATCAAAAGTATTTGATCTTGCGTGTAACAACTGAAGAGGGGAGCGAATCACATGCCAATGTGCTGGATATCTTCTTTTTCACATATTGAAAAAGTCTCCATGCTTTTGGTTGATGCCTTGCAATAGTAGAGTTATAAAGCTACTTTGCTTGGTGAACGGATAAATGCAGATTCACATGATCATAACAAAAAGTATCTATAATCACATTAAAAGCTCAAAAACATGTTTTTACAAGTGTATGAACATCAAATTTGTTAGGAAAATATGCTTTTAAATTTTTACAACATTTTAAATCGTTTTTATTGTAAACAATCGGATTAGATAATTTATTTTTGTGGTGATATCTCTGAATTATACATGTTTTTATACTTAATAATCTTGGTTGTAGGCGTTTTTACTGACGAGAGTGTCTAATTAGGTGCTTAAAAGCTTCATATTTGGGTGATAATCCCCCTGCAAATGGTAAAAGGAACACATAGTGAAGAATTTTGTGGAAAATGTTAAGAAAAAAATGAAGAAATGTACATTACACGGCTATGTGATCTCAAATCACATACATGTATAGCTCTGTTCACTACACACGCCTTCAGAAGAATGTTGCTTTCGCATGTGAATTTTAGCAAATTGACTATGAAAACGCACATGTGTGTAAATTCATATATATAATCGTCTGATCCTCTGTGATACTGAGAGAAACATACACTAAAAGTGCAAGGCTGCAAGAGTTTCATTACATAGGCATGTATTTGCATAAAACATTGAAGGCCGAGCGTGAAATCCAAAGAACACGGCTATGCGTTCTTAAATCCAATACACATGTCAGGAGCGGTTGGGCGGCTATAAGGTTCTTTTCTAGGCCAAGCTTAAGGAGCCACTAGAAGAGAGTTCACACTCTTGAGGAAGAAGATCCATTAAAGATCATTTCTTTTCCACTTGGGAGTAACAAAGATTTCGAATTATATTGTAACATCCATGATTTCTCAGACCATAAATTTTCTGGATTCATTTTATTTTAATGATTCCAATAATAACACTACACTTAAAACCTGTATTTATTCTAGCACTGTTGTCATATAAACCATCAATTTAAATGTATTTTTAATACATCTATTCAAAATTTAGAACCTTGCGTTTACATCTCTTCATCACCGGTTTCATATATATATATATATATAAATACATATATATCCACATATATGTATGAATATTTAGTTATAAAGGTAAACAAAAATATTTATTTGAATTATATAATTAAACCACACAAAAAGATTTGTTTAGCAATTATATATATACATATATATATACATATATATATACACATATATATATATATATATATATGTATATGTTTGGCATTTTTTAAAATTATAATTAGTTTTATAAATTTTATAAATACATTTTTTTATTAGAAATAAAAATATTAAGTCTTGAATTTTTTTTATATCAACTTGAACCTATTCTACCTATTTTGACCTTCAAAAGTCAACAGCCCCAAATCCCTCACAATTCAAGGCTGAAATCGATCAAACCGGAATCAAAGGACTTGCCATAGATACTAGATCGACTTTCGACTGTTTCTAAACCTATTGGACGTATTAGTTCGCGACCTATTTTCAAATTTAAATCCATTTGGACGAGTTTGACTCCCAGAGTCAAACCGAGCCAATTGCAGCCTCAAATCTAGGAAATTAGGCACGTTCAATCCCGCTAATTTCGCGTAGTATAGTCTCGAATATATCCAGACCTTCAGCATGACTCAATTCATCATTAATCGATGGAATTCACGCTTAAATTCATGGTGCCAACTGTCATCCGCGTGTAAGAATCGAATCGGGCCCTTATGATGAAATCAATCAAAATAACCCACTTCTGCACCTTCGCAAACCCTATTTCAAACTCCCCCAACTCCCAATTGAACCGTATTGCACCTCTAGAAGTCTATCAAGCTCCAAGAACACCGAGTGTTTGCTTTCTGTCGATCGCCTTCGTTCGAAATCAAACCAGGTAAATTTTATATCCTTAGTTTCGCCTTAGTCCGAGGATCTAAAGCCCCATAGTTTGGGGATTCGATTTCAGTTCAATCAAGTTTATTCTGTGGGCTAGGGTTGGTTTTTTTGCAATCGGGACGATAGGGGGGGGGGGGAGGTCAGTTCTTACAAGTTTAATAAACAAAGCTAAACCGATTACTACCAAGGCATCATGACCAGTTCACTTGGTTAAACTCTAGTCCCTACATGGTTAAGGTTCCGGGCTCGAACCATCCCCACACTGCGTTCCTTTTTCCTGATTTGACTAAACCTGAGACCCGGATCCCTTTGTACCAGTGTTTAACTATTATCCAAAACAGTTTAAGATCAAGAGAAGCCCCTGGTGTAGTGGTTCAAGCACTTGGGTTTCCCATCCCAGGCCCGCGTTCGACTCCGGGCAAACCCATTTATTTTAAAACCCGTTTTAATATATTAAATTTTAGTCAACCATGTGCTCATGAACAGTCTACATGTCTCGCCCCGACGTCTCCGCCGTCGGTTGGGGTGTGACAGATTGGTATCAGAGCCAGGTTATAGGGAATTAAGTTATTAGACACTTTTGACCTAGACTATAACCTTAGGACACCCATACAATGCCATGTTACTACATGCTACATGATTTCTTCTTGTGTGAATATTTCTACATGCTATCATAAGTAACTTTACCGCATGATATAGTATTTAATGAATTATGTGTCACACTACTTGATAACTCTTGTGCTTACATTCATTACTATCTACATGCTACCTATGTGTTTCATTAGGTGCTATCCTAAGTTTTACACACACACATACACTCCAAATTCTTCACACACCTTTGAACCCACATACATGATACCACCACCTCTTGTGAACAAGAGTTTAAACTATTAGGCCTAATGCCCACCAGTAATAAACTAAGAAGCCCATATATCTTCCAAGAAGAAGAAGTCTATTGAAATGCATAAACCTTACTTTTGGGCCTCAAGGCCTAGTCCACAATAATTCTCATCATGACCATGAGCCCAACAATAGTGTTATTAATACATGATGGCTGGAAGAGTGTGTAGGCCCATGAGGGATTCTGGCTAAGGAAAGATAGGGTACTTAAGTGTGTCCTAATGACCCACCCCTCTTTCCTGGGAATCTCCTCAGGAATGCATTGCTTATAGGTCAAGTGTAATTCTAAAATACTATCGGGAAGACTCGGTGTTATGACTAGTCAAACTCTAAACCTATGAGAACTTATATATTAAACCCTCAAAATTTCATTATCACTTACAAACTTTTCACTGTTTTCCTACTAGACATGGACTCCTACTCTCCTTCTTCCCCGGTTTACCGTCCTGGAACAGAGTCTGATTGGGAAGAAGACATCGGGACACCCGTGTATCGGTCACCACCACCCCCAGCTGCCAGGCCAAGGTTTGATGTAAGGACGGATTGGGCTAGGAACACCGGCCCAAGACTTCGAACACCTCAATCACCCCCATTAAGAGACCCGTATCTGATGCCCGACCCGTATCATCCTAACCATTGGGTAAGGCATACCATGACACCCACCAGTGCCATGGGAATCCCAATCAATGAAATTCACCAATATGTGAGTGCCTCAGAGTTTGAGAGACAAAGGAGGGAACACGAGGTAATGCACGACTTGCAAGGGCAAAGGATGGATAGTCTAGCAAATCAGATAGGCTACCAAAAGGAGTTAATCTCCATCCTCGAAAGGGAAATACTGGAGAATCGTACGAAAACGGCTAGAGCTGAAGGCAGATCGACTACCCGAGCGACCATAGCCGTGCTCGTCTTAGTGATTATCTTCCTTCTAGTGGAAAGCTACCAGCGACGTTAACAGAAACTTTTATTTATTGCCTTTAAATTTTCAGTTTGAGAACCATTTTCTTATGTTTTGAATAAAGTTTACCATTTCAGCAATTAATAAATTTTATATTTTTTTAATTCTAAAGTTATTATTCAATGATTTAATACGATTGAATGTGAATTTCACCCATCATATTTTCATCAAGATCCTTCAAGTATCACCTTCTTCATTCAATACGATTTAATCTCCTTCGTAAACAAATCATCATATTAGATTTAAACAACCTCGTTACTTTCAAACCAAATGTTTATCAAACTTTTAAAAGAGTATCAGAAATATCAATTTCTCATAAACATTTTCACTTTGCAAGGGAATTTAATACAACCTATTTTATAAAAAATATTACTTCAAATTGTTAAATAAGTATGATTTTCCTCATTAAAGTAATTATTTCTAAATCGTGGCTAAATTAAATATACAACTACTTGATTTGCCAATAATTCCTCTTAAAAATATTCTCCTTATAATAATTGAAAATTTAAAAAGTTTTTCCTATAAACTGTCTATTTATTTGGATTATGTAACTCAATGATTTCACTACTTTATATATCTACAACCAAGAACAATTTACAAATTCCTATTTTCAAACAAAGATCAGAAATTGTAAACACATCTCCCCGAATGTTTTCTGAACCTCCTCGTTATCTTTCTCTTGCCGCTCCAAGAAACGATCCATACCGCATAGACGTTAACTACCCCTACAAGCCTCAACAGAAGAGCTAAAACCTAACTACCACCTTTTTACACGAACACCAAACAACACACTTCTCCGCAACACTTACCCACATGCAAAACTCGTTAGTACACGTCACACTTGAAATTCAATAATATGCGTATGCACATTCACAATATACACAACACGATCACATGGCACATGAAACCCAGTTACTTCCAATATACCCAATGCTACACTGATTACATGATACGTGAAATTTGATTAGTTGCAACACACGTTCTACTGGATTGATTATGTAATACATGAAACGTAGTTGTTTGTAATATACATATACTAAAATGATCACACAATACATAACAATCTTTGGTTTGATACATAATACTTGATTGTCCACACTGAACATGAAGCTCATTTGGTTACAAGACACACGATATTACATTACTGACATTACACATGAAAGATTGTTGGTTTACAAATACGTGGTACTAAGTTGTTAACACCATACATGAAATTCATTGCTAGTAATACACATGATACTGCATTACTTACAATACAAGTTTAGTTGATTTTACAAGATACATGATGATAAGTTGTTCACGTTACACATGAAACCTATTTGATTACTAACTACATAACACTAAATCATACATGAGATTTGTGTGTTCACATTATATATGGAACTAGGATACTTACGATTTTTGCAATTGATTGATCACAATATACATGAAACATGGTCATACACTTTGTTCACCAAACTTGAAAACCATGACACATTGAAGCTACTCGGGGTTTGACGTATACTTGTTCAAACACGAGGAAGCTTTAACACATTAAAACAACTCGGTATTTGACGTATTCTTGTTCAAACACGAGCAAACTATGGAACTTTAAGTTATACTACTTTATTACTCTTTAGTTGCTAACTGATCTACCTATTTAAGGACATAGTTACTTTTTAGCAACTCTTATGTGAAAACAGTAAACATGAACTGAGTGAAATTGTGCCCCTCTTGACCCGCATACAACGGAAGGATCTATACGGACCATGCGAAGATTTGAGTAATTACGGGTGCACACGGAATTATGAAAATCAGCGCCTGGAAAAGATAGCGAATTTTGTCGTGTGTTGTGACCTAAAACCTATCGTGATATATAACAACGAAACTAATGTGATATGACAAGAGCATGGTGGATACGCTAATGGTACTTCCTATATATAAGTGCCCCTATCATATTATCAGGAGTAGCGTTGTTCGTGTTACGCGAAGTTTTGACCTAGACCTATGTTTGTGTAACCTTTTGTCCACTAACAATTTTGAACATATTTGTCAACATCTTAAACAAACCCTAATAGTCAAGTTCCCATGAAAGTCCATTCGAGGTGATGCCTTTCACCTTTAGATTCTTCGAATGATCTCTCCTTAACTCTCTTATTCACTGATATCATTCATACTGGAGCTTTACACCTAAATCTGGTTGTCACCATACTCCTCAAACCAACAATCGAAACTCAAACTCACTTCTTTCCTGGTTCTGTAGTCTCCACTAATTAAATTTCGGGACGAAATTCACTTAACATGGGGAGACTGTAACATCCATGATTTCTCAGACTATAAATTTTCTGGATTCATTTTATTTTAATGATTCCAATAATAACACTACACTTAAAACCTGTATTTATTCTAGCACTGTTGTCACATAAACCATCAATTTAAATTTATTTTTAATACATCTATTCAAAATTTAGAACCTTGCGTTTACATCTCTTCATCACCGGTTTGATATATATATATATATATATATATATATAAATACATATATATCCATATATATGTATGAATATTTAGTTATAAAGGTAAACACAAATATTTATTTGAATTATATAATTAAACCACACAAAAAGATTTGTTTAGCAATTATATATATACATATATATATATATATACATATATATATATATATATATGTATATATATGTTTGGCATTTTTTAAAATTATAATTAGTTTTATAAATTTTATAAATACATTTTTTTTATTAGAAATAAAAATATTGAGTCTTGAATTTTTTTTATATCAACTTGAACCTATTCTACCTATTTTGACCTTCAAAAGTCAACAGCCCCAAATCCCTCACAATTCAAGGCTGAAATCGATCAAACCGGAATCAAAGGACTTGCCATAGATACTAGATCGACTTTTGACTGTTTCTAAACCTATTGGACGTATTAGTTCGCGACCTATTTTCAAATTTAAATCCATTTGGACGAGTTTGACTCCCAGAGTCAAACCAAGCCAATTGCAGCCTCAAATCTAGGAAATTAGGCACGTTCAATCCCGCTAATTTCGCGTAGTATAGTCTCGAATATATCCAGACCTTCAGCATGACTCAATTCATCATTAATCGATGGAATTCACGCTTAAATTCATGGTGCCAACTGTCATCCGCGTGTAAGAATCGAATCGGGCCCTTATGATGAAATCAATCAAAATAACCCACTTCTGCACCTTCGCAAACCTTATTTCAAACTCCCCCAACTCCCAATTGAACCGTATTGCACCTCTAGAAGTCTATCAAGCTCCAAGAACACCGAGTGTTTGCTTTCTGTCGATCGCCTTCGTTCAAAATCAAACCAGGTAAATTTTATATCCTTAGTTTCGCCTTAGTCCGAGGATCTAAAGCCCCATAGTTTGGGGATTCGATTTCAGTTCAATCAAGTTTATTCTGTGGGCTAGGGTTGGTTTTTTTGCAATCGGGACGATAGGGGGGGGGGGGAGGTCAGTTCTTACAAGTTTAATAAACAAAGCTAAACCGATTACTACCAAGGCATCATGACCAGTTCACTTGGTTAAACTCTAGTCCCTACATGGTCAAGGTTCCGGGTTCGAACCATCCCCACACTGCGTTCCTTTTTCCTGATTTGACTAAACCTGAGACCCGGATCCCTTTGTACCAGTGTTTAACTATTATCCAAAACAGTTTAAGATCAAGAGAAGCCCCTGGTGTAGTGGTTCAAGCACTTGGGTTTCCCATCCCAGGCCCGCGTTCGACTCCAGGCAAACCCATTTATTTTAAAACCCGTTTTAATATATTAAATGTTAGTCAACCATGTGCTTATGAACAGTCTACATGTCCCGCCCCGACGTTTCCGCCGTCGGTTGGGGTGTGACATGTATTGTCAAGATTTGGGCGTTTTCTAGCTCCACTTCTCTCTATTTTCGGTTTTAGTTCAACTTTTAGTACATAATGACCAAATGTGTTACTTTCATTGTGCCACTCCATAATTATGGAGTAAATCCTTTATATTTCTTTGGTGAAATGAACCTTTGTAAGGGATGACTAAATTTGCTCCAAGTTATGATTTTTAGAAGTTTGGTTCATTTTTGTAGATAACCTTGGTAATATTTTCATATGTTAGAGTTGATGATGTTATAAACTAGATTGAGTGCTATTGTTGGTAGTGACTATACATGAGATCTACGAATACAATAGTGTTTATGATTAATAAGTAAATTGATTTTACGTTGATAGGAGTACTTTTACTTAGAATTGGTTTTAATTTATATATGATTGAAACTTGGGCTTGCAACCTTCATTGGATTTACACATCAAGGAAGACTTTAAAAACATTACATAATTCCATTACATTTTAATACTCCTTTTAAAATAATGGAATTTTACACCCTATGATACTAAAAATTTGTCACTCTTGTCAGATAGCCTGCAAATGCCTATTCACCTGCTCACTAAGACTCATCTATTAACAAAGCCGGTGAATCTATAATTTAAGCTTTTAAAATCTTTGTCAAGATAAACATTTAAATTAACTTTCATAAACATTTATTAATGGCATCACCATATACCACTATTCACCAACTTATCACAATGACGTAACATCACTTTTAGTTATCACCACAATTATGCAAATAATATTCACAAAATTACCATTTGCCACCCACACCCAAGTGACTCTTTAAGTTGTCAAAACATTTACACCTTTAAATGCTCTTTCGTAAATAATGTTTTAAACAACTTGCAAAACATTATTCAAAATCATCCTTTTGTGTTGACTAATAACTAACATTGACTTTCGTTATGCTCGACTAGTTGTCAACATGAGACTCAACAATTTTGCCCATGTGACTTAGACAAAGCAATAACCCATCTCATAATCAAACACCACCCGCCATTAAAGTCAAACTTTATAAAAATCAACTGATGGAAAAACTCACTTCTTGATCTTCACCTATTTTTGTTTAAAAACATTCATTTACTTTAGAACATGTTTAAAAACCACCTTTCACCATTTAGTGATTAACCCAAACCATTAACCATATGCACCCTTCTTGAATCTCATGGCAATTCATTCACATAAACATATTCATATGGACTTATTAATACGAATGCATTAATACCAATTTAATTACGTAAATTCGTTTATTTATAACAAATTCAAATAAACTCGCTTAGGTCAATTCATCACGTAACCTCATCATCAATTTTTCACTTGAAACCATTGACACAACTAGTTTACATAGAATCGTCTCAATCACTCACACAACTCGTTTAGAATAAACGATCAATTTAATGCATATATAGTTACCACACCCACCATATTTAACCATAACACTAGTAGTCACCAAAATCATCAATAATCAACATGCAATCACGGTAATAGTAGTAGCATGCAAGACTCGAACCACCCATCTAACACGTTTAATTAATTGTATATAACACCCTTTACATTGGTTAATTAGCTTTCAAAATCTCGTTTGTTCGTATTTTAAGAAAACAGCCTCAAACCACCATTAGTATCATCTTTTCGGTTTTAAAATAATCATCAAAACGTTAACCCTTTTCACACTTTAAACCATTTATGAACTAGTACATGAATCAGCTCAAACTCATCAAAACAGTTTTGTAAAAACGGGCATATAGTACTCACCTAAAACATAAAATAACGTTTAGCTCGTCTAGTTCACGTGCAAACTAATCGGTGTCGAAGGCCCGATCAAAAATATGTGTTCTTAAACACCTTAAACAAGTTAGGGCAAGTAAGAGTATCGAATCCACAGAGAGTTATGGGCCGGTAATTAGTCCTAATTGATATTCAAATGTAAACATGATCAATTTAGTGATTTGGATTTACTTCTAATGTAAAACAAACTAAACAAACAAGACATGATAATCCAATAGAAGATAATATAATCATCAATGGGTTTTAGGTTTAATCATACACTTTAACTTTGCACATTCATTATAATCATCAATTGGACAACCAAAGTACGCATACATATATGCGTTTATGAACACAATTAACTGGTAGTTCAAGCAAATTAACAAAACAAAGTCTTACAAGTGATGATCAAACCCTCAATCCACTGATGATTATCAAGTGCTTAGCTACACATGCTTAAATTGAAGGAAATCAGAAATAGATGTGTAACCTGGGATGAGATCGGTACCGAAAATACCGATACCGAATTTATCAAGAAGTGGGTACCGAATACTGTACTGAATCTATTGGTACTCGTTACAAAATGCTCATCTCTAGATGATATCAGTATCGTACCGGTACCGGTGCCGAAAATACCGATACCTAATTTCAGGAAAAGTGGGTACCGAATACCATACCGAATCTATCGGTACCAAATGCTCATCCCTAGTGTAATCTTCATTCGATTGATGATTATCAAGTGTTAACGATCAATCTTCAATATGCAAATGGTAATTCTTCACTTCTAGTTCGTCCTCTCTTGTTCTCTGATATCTGATATGATAAATGGCCCCAAATGGAAGACACTTGCCTTAATTTTCCATCCAAAACTGCTCAAAACCACCAAAAACCGTAGCTTGGGCGTAATTTACGTCAGGGAACCGTAAATTACACCAAACATAAATAATTTACGCCCAAAAAGGTTGTTTACGGTTGCTTGTACGTTGGTCTTGATCACACCCAGCGTAATTTATGTCCGGCCACTGTAATTTACGCTAGCCACCATCTTTTCCCTTTTCTTTGATGTTTGATGCTCAATTCCGGATTCAATGCTACACAAAAATGAAGCAAAAGTAGTCTTGTCCAAAGCATATTCATCATAAAATGCACATATTTTCATCATATGTAAATCAATACATCAACATCCCCCAACTTAAGCCTTTTTCATTCCAAAAAAGAATGTAATGAGATCATAATTAACATAACAGCTGCCCACAATCATTTAAACTCGGGAACTACTTTAGCATTCAAAAGCAGTTGTTGATATATTGGTCCTCTGTTAAACTTATGATGTCTTATTTACACCCACATACTTGCAACGTCTTCGTTTTCCATCCATCCAGCTTACTTTCCCACGCACCCAACTGTCCAAATTGATAGCCTTCCTAACTCAAAGTCTATTGAGGCATATTCATCATAAATCGCCATGCAATCTAATAACTAATAACCTAATGCTTGTTGATTGCTTTAACTATGAGGATCATGTTAAAGATATTCGGGAACTTAAACGCCCTATTTAGATAATGGTCCAAAATAGTTATTGAAATGCTAGTTCCCCGGCCCAAAGTTCATGCAAGAAAGCCGTAGACCTGGTTATGAAGATCATGTTAGAGATATTCGGGAACTCAAACGCCCTATTTAGATAATGATCCCTAGTAACCTTTGTCTTAGTTATTAGCTCAATTGTTTAACATATATGCAAAGTGACAAACATCCTTAAATGGCATATGATTAATGAAACACTTGCAACATATATTACCAGGTCTACGGCTTTCTTGCATGAACTTTGGGCCGGGGAACTAGCATTTCAAACTTCCAACTTAACAATTCCACACTTATAATGGTGTTTTCAAGAAAGCTAAGCCTACCAAAACACCACAATTTGTTGCAATTTTATCCCCTATGTGATCATTCATGTTTGCTGATGTTCATATCATTGCTCATGTAAGCACAAATGACAAATCTAACTCAGGGGACATCAAGCATTTGCAGGCCATGACCATCTTATTTTCTTGGAAACACAATACTAAAATTAGAGAATCCATGAATTTTTTTCCCAAGTTAATTAAACAACATATGAATTGTTCTCTTTATAGAGTATAAAATAAACTGAATCTATAACAATTGTTTCATAAAAAATAAAAATAAAAAGGAAGTTACACACATATGGGTGACTCAGTCAAGTCAATGACCTCAGGACATACAACTGAAACCCCTCTTTTCTTCCTTTTTGAACTAATTCTATACTCAGGTGAAGGAGTAAATAAATCTACCACCTCAACCTCACCACTAGAACCAGAAATCTTCTTTTTAGGTCCATCTTTCTCCCCAACACAATCCATTTCACCATTTTCATTTCCAGTTGTTAAGGAAACAACATTAAAACAATCCGAGTTCATAAACGACCACTTGGGTATGTTACTGCAGGTCGGCTGTTCATAATTTTCATCATCTGAAACGCATATTGCTTCTTTTTCATAATTTTGATGATCAGCAGAAACAGGAACTGAGATTGTTTCAAGTTCTTTATCACCATCCCACAGATCCTCATTAGTGCAGGATGGTTGTTCATAATGTTCATCATCTGAAACGCAAATTGCTTCTTTTTCATCGTTTTGATGATATGCGTAAACAGGAACTGATACTGCTTCTGGTTCTTTATCATCATCCCATAGATCCTTATAAGAGCAGGATGGTTGATCATATTTTTCAGTATTTGAAACACAAATTGCTTCATCTTCATCATTGTTCTGATGATTTGTAGAACGAAGAACAGGGATCGTTACATCTTCTAGCGATTTTTCGGGTTCTTTGTCATCATCAGATAAATCATTTTCAAATCTGAACATATCCTCTTCATCTTCTTTATATCCTTCTGTATAACATGGAAGTTCGTCCATGGAACGAATGTGTACCCTCATGTGGCTGGGTAATGTAGGACACCCAGCGTAATGCTTTGTGTATTTTGTTGAAAAGAAGTTCACACTCAAATTCAAGCTGATCAACAACAAATCATACAGTATAAAGATGTTAGATTATTATAGAAAAAATATAAACTTTTTAACAAAATTCAACAGAAGTGTTTCTGGCCTTCCGGGTCAACCTAGCCCAACAAGTTTCTACTTCCTACCCGTACAAAAAACCGACCCGTTTTAATAACCAGCTCAATATACGTACTTGTTCCAAGCTGGTAGGGTGAGCATTGTGTAAGCCAATTTGATCTTATTTGCAAGCCCACCAAGTGATTTAAAACCCACCGCTGCATTTCTAACAGCCAATGATTCCACAGGGTGTTGCCAAGCCCACTCAAACTGCACCAATTGACCCAAATTATAGTAACAGTTCAAAGAAATCTTAAAACTAGAACTTCAGTTGGTAAAGGAAGATCTATAAACAAAGTCCATAATATTTAGAAAGCTACAATATATTTACTATTTAGATTATTTCACCGAGCCATACCTGAAGTGCAGCAACGTTAGTTGGGAAACCATATATGCAGAGTACCATTTCCCATGGGCGTTTCTTCTTGGTCCTCCCTGCACCACTGCATAATTCCCCATTATGTTGCCTAATTCGCCTGTGTGGGTTCACTGTGAACCTACAAAATCAACACCAAAAAGATGCACATCATGCTACTAATCTATAAATTAATTCAAAATGATAAGTTGCTAAGCCATGAAATTTATTGAAAATTGCTTCTTCATCGTTAGCATCAGTTGTAAGTCAGTTTTTCAAAGCTGCTCGTTGCAGTTTATTTTGATAGTTGATGGAGTTAGATTTGTCGTGAAAACTTATCATTTTACAATTTCTCAAGGATCACGAGTAACTTGCAACAAAATTTCAGAAAAGTAACCAGCAATCCAGCATAGTATACCATTACAGGTACTTCAATTTCTTTTCATAGGGAAGATTAATAAGAGCATTAATCTTGGTTTTAAAATGCGCGCATCACACAATGCGGTGATGAGATCGCATTAGGCGGTTGACTAGTATTTGAACAAATTAGACCATCGATTACAATGGGTCTGAGTTTTTCAAATCTTATTGAACAAATCTGACCATGGATTGAGCAATAGGTTTGAGTATTTGAACAAGTTAAACCATCAATTGAACAAATGATGAGAATATCTTATATTTCAGTGTTCAAAAGTTAACAAATTATGATATATCTACAAATAATTTTTTAGTATTTTTTCAATAACGAACACATGGCATACTTGACGCCGCACGCATCGATTAAAACGCACCGGTGCGCCACTAGCTTTTTAAAACCAAGGCAGTAATTTACAAATAACTTTTTAGTAATTTTTCAATAACGAACGCCTTAAGAGCTTTTTAAAACCAAGGCAGTAATTCATGATTATCACAAAAGGAAGCTCAAAATCGAAAGGAAAGCAGAAGTTGAAACAACAGATCTGATTTACAGATCTGTTAACATTATAATCCAGTGAGTTTGAAAACTTAGTAACACATATAAACCCTAGATCAGCGTCTAGATCGCTAAATATCGCAGAATCATACATCTATGGTGATTAACAACTGTATTTCATAACAATTAGAAAGAAAACCCTAGAAATCAAAAGGAAAGCATAAAATTACCCGATGTAGGTGTGTCCTTTGTATCTCGGGCAGAGTGACGTCAGCAAATAGCAAGCGAAGAATCCTGATTTATCGTCCTCTTCTGAATCCTCCGATCTTTGATCTCTGTATTCATCTTCTCCTCCGTTGGAATGAATTAGGGTTTCTGTGATCGCCGATTGACGCCCCTTTCTTTTCCCCATCCTCTCTCCCAACTGTTCACTCGAACTCTGTGCTGTTAAGTAAAATGTGACCGTTGCGACTTTTGACTGTTGACTTCCCTTTGTTATCTGGGTTGAACCGGAAACCGGGTTTGCTTACCGCTTCGATTCAATTCCATCTTATGGCCCAAAAATGAGTTGGCCCAACCCAACACTAGTCTATATCTATATATCTATACCTACCTAACGTTGGTCATTTGTTGCAATGGTAGTTCCAAGACTTCTTGATGGGTGTCGAATCGACCAAATAAAGTAATAAACTGTGAACCTACTATGACACAATATGAATAGTATGAATGGAAGTAGGTTCGTGTCCTGAGGGATACAGATTAACAGGATTATACCAAAATGTTTGAGCGCAGATTCAGTTGTTGTTAAAATTAAATGATTGGGAGGGTGGTTTTGATTATGAAAAACTAATAATAAAAACATTAATTAAACTATCAAGCGAATCCAAATATTACAAGATAATTCCAACACAAAGCCATTTTCTTAGTTTGATTCGACTTACGATCATTAACAATTATGATGCAATGATCCTTTATTTAAATGGTTTGTATCAATACTAGACGTCGCGCCGTTCGGACATCCACTCCATCTAATGTCTAACCAAGCGCAGTTCATCGGTTAGAACCAACCCGCTACTCTAAGTTCACGCCGTTCGGACCTTAATGTGCGGGTTGCAGTGATAGAAGTATCGATTAGAACTAACACACACGCCGTTCGGAATGTTTAACTAGATTGTTTGATTTTCATAACGAGATCGAATTCATAGACAAACGCGAACCGTTATTTGTTCATTTTATCAAGATTAAAATCGTATTAGGGTTTTAAAATTGAAGAACTTTATTAGAAAAATTAACAAAGTGGCCGACTTTATTAACAATCTAATATGTTTCCAAAAAAGATTATGGATTTGAGACCAAGAAATCACACAAACAAACCAATCAAAAATTAGATCTCATATCGTTTCACCCAAGTTTTGAATCAACCCAAAAAAATAAACCCTAGTGTTGAAATTAAAATTGATTTAGCCGGACATGGCGACTAAATCAATCAAACCTAAAAAGAAATCAAACATAAAACTAAAAAAACTTAAAGAAACCAAAAATTAGTTGCCTTCGAATTGATAAATTAAAATCCCAAAAGAAAAGTCTTCATATTTGCTCCTGGTTGGTTTCTTCGTAACCGTCAAAATCCAGAGAGAGATAACGATGTCATCCCCTTTTTTATGATGATTCTCTATATATAATCATCCATCTTTATCTCTAAATATATATTTAATATATATTATATTAATAGATGAAATCTATAAAATATAATATTTCAAAATTTTAATCTCTTTTTTTTTTCCTTTCAGCAGCTCCAAACGGCCGTGTAAATTTTCTGCATAAAACTGAAACGGCCGTTTCAAGGTTCTGTCTGAATTTTGTTCACTCTTCAATATCAAACTTTTAACTTCTATGACCCGTCCAATGCTTTCCAATCTTCTTTGTTATCTCTCGCAACCGCCCCACACCTACAAAAAACATTAAAAACTATCCAAAGTAGATTACATTGCACCAAAACAAGTGTTGCACAAAATGATGAAATGTGGATATGATAAATACATGAAATGTAATAAAAATGGATGCTAAAATTGTGATAAAACATGTCTAAATATGCAACTAACAAATCTCCACAAGCTTAAACATTTCCTTGTCCTCAAGGAAGTCAAGAATAAGAATAAAATGTGAAGCGAAAATAAGTAAAACAAAAGAACACTCTAGCATGCTTAAACATTAGCCTACACCCATTATTGTACCGAGTAAAAACCGTGAGCATGAAATCATATTATTATACCAATTTCAATTGACATACATAGATAAGGCTTTCAAGATGTTTATTAACAAAATGCACCCAATTTGCTAGTTATGGTCCTCCAACCCTCGAATTCAAGATTTATGGTTTTCCATGTTATGTTGATTAATTAAGCGTGCCAACACATTTTCTCCCACGGTGAAAACCTCCCTAACCTCAAGGACTATAGAGAGCAAGTGGTCAATTTTGCAGCACACAAGTTGACAACTATAGAACAAAGAAGAAGAATCAAAGATAAAAATAGGAAGTGAGATAGAATATATAACAAAGAAGAAGGATATGCTCGAAATAATAAACAAGTGATCAATTTTTCACCACACAAATGCTTTTTCTCTCTTTTTTTTCATTGTTTTTAATTTTTTTTCCTCTCTTTTTTTCATTTTTTTTCACTTGTAGATTTTCAGAATAGGCTAAAGAGTGTATACGATTGATAAACAAGCAAGGCTCTCAACCTATTTTTGCTAGGTCTCAGAATTCTTATGTGATTAGATTAGTACTAGGCACGAAAGAGCATTAAGTGTTTTATCTTTGTAAATCTAAGAATAGAGGGCACCGGCGTAACGGGGCACATGTGTCTTTTTATTATTTTCATTCCTTTCTAGCATTCAATTTATCACTAACATAATAATTACTCACTTTTCATGTTACTCCCACGAGTTTTTCAAGAACAATTAGGGTGCATGACAAACGAACAGGTACTAAATTCAAAGAACAAGTAAATAATATACCTCTTGAATCTCCCCAAACTTAAAATTCAGCATCGTCCTCGAGGCTGGGAGAAAGGCGTGGAATGCATCTACTAAGGTGGCGAAGGCGGTGGTTGTGGTTTCAATCGGAGGAGATGGTGGTGTAGAGGTGGAGATCTAGGTCGACCCATGGTGGTGGCCAGTGATGAATTTTTTTTTCTTTAGGAGAAGACATGAAAAAGTGACAGAGAGTTCAACAAAATTGACGCGCCCTCGGCCGGGTCATTTTATAAAGAAATTTTAACACGGCCGGGTCGCAGTTCTGATTGAAAATTTGATTTTCACCCGGTTGGGTCATTTTGATAAGGAATTCCAACACAGCCGGGTTATCACAAACTAAAAACAAATTATTTTTGATTTCTCTCTTCTTTTTTTTGTTAAATAATAAATAAATAAAAAAAACGAAACAAAACAAACACGGGTTGCCTCCCGCGAAGCGCCTTTCTTTATCGTCTTCGGCTAGACTTGGAGCTTGTTTCGTTCAATCTGGTGCCTGCACAATAGATGAAAGAAGCTTCTGGTTAGTAACTGATAAATGTGTTTTCGTTGCTTCATACCTGGTATTCTTTTGTGCATCCATGAAAGTTACAACTTCCATCATATCCTCCCCAGCCTTGAACTTTTTCAGTAAGTTCTTTTGCTACAACTTCATCAATGCTTTTGTTTAACACTAATGCTAGAACGCCATGGTTAGATAACTCAAAACAATCATCAGATAAGGGTTCAATAACATCTAACCAATTCAAAGATGAAACATCACTTGGGTAACGCATAGCATCATCTATATTAAAGTTGATGACATCCCCGTCAAATTCCATAGATACAGTGTCGCTATAAACATCGATTTCTGTCCTTGCGGTTTTTATGAATGGCCTCCCCAATAAAATGGAACTTGGATTTGGGGAGTCATCATCCTCCATGTCTAGTATGTAGAAATCAGCCAGAAATACTAATTCATTCACTTGGACCAACACATCCTCTAACACACCTTTTGGGTGTACTGTGAACGGGTTGACCAATTGAATGATTACCCCAGTCCTCTTTAACGGCCCTACATTAAGAGTAGGGTAGGACGTTAATAGAGGCTCCAAGGTCAAGCATGGCTCTAGGAACTGAAATATTCCCCAATTTACAGGGAACAGTGAAAACACTTGGATCCTTACACTTTGAGGTAATCTCTTTTGTAACACTGCAAAAACGTTCTCACTTACCTCAATCATTTCATTACCTTTTAGCTTCTTCTTTGAAGTACAAAGCTCTTTTAGGAACAGTGCATACCGCGGAACCTGTTTTACAGCATCAAGGAGTGGAATGTTTACCTCTACCTTACGGAATGTCTCCATGATCTCTTGTTCTTCCCTTTCTTTCTTTGTGCTTCTCAACCTTTCAGAGAATGGCGGTGGAGGAGTAAACTTCATATCATTTTTAATCAACTTTTCATTCTTTTCATCGTTCTTCTTTTTAGTAACAGCTTCTTCCTCCTTGTCATCTTCTTGCTTTCTTGGGCCTTCATAGCTCTCCCCACTTCTCAAGGTAATGGCACAAACATTGTGCTTAGGGTTTGACTCGGTCTGAGCGGGTAGTTTACCTCGAGACTCTATCTTGCTCACTAAACTAGCAAGTTGAGCCATTTGTTGCTCCAGATTCTTTATGCTAGCCTTGGTCTTTTGTTGAAATGCTTGAGTGCTGGTGTCTAAACTTTTCACAATGTCTTCCAAGGACATTCCCGAGCTACCCGATGGTTGTGGTTGGCGAGGCTGGAAATTCTGCTGTTGATTTGTCGGTTGGAACGGTGCTCGCGACTGATAGTGTGGAGGAGGTCTTTGTAAGCAGTTCATGTTGGAAGAATGACCCCAATTCTGATTACCTTGGGGCTGTTCATATTGTTTTGAGTTTTGTCCCTGATAGCCTCCCATTGCCTGTGCTTGTTCCACATCTTCTTGCAACATAGGACATATATTTGTGGGGTGTCCAAATTGTAAACATATTGCACAAGCCCGAGCTTTTGGTTGGAGAAGGCATATGGAGCTTTAATACTCAATTTAGTGAGGACAATTTGGTGAGGATTTTGACTTGCAGCACACACAAAAGTCATTTATTTTTTGCTTCAGAAAACAAGCATAGAGCATATAATCTTTATTGTATTTTTGGTTTGTATATAAATGTTGATGGCAATTTAGTGAAGATTTTGATAACAACTTTGAACTTCTAACCAGCAGGAGAAATTTCGGATATCCGTTTAAATATCCGAATCCGTATCTGAAATTTCGGATATCCGAAATTTCGAATTTGGATAGTGAAATCCACTATCCGAAATTTTCGGACATCCGAACGAATTTTCGGATATCCGACTTTAAACACCCCTACACATCATAGTCACGTATCAACTTTTACTTCCATTAATGGTACAGAAAATACATCCAAATTAAATGTTATTACGTGAGTAATATTCCAATATCTACTTTATGGCTAGCGTATTATCAAGAAATAGTTAGAAAAAGAGCAACATTGTTAGAAACAAATAGAAATAAAGAAATATTTTTAGAAATAGACAGAAGCAAGAGGCGTCCTCGATATTTTAAATGCCCAGCACGACTATAGAGAAAAGCATTCGAAAATCATCAAAATATATATTTTATATATATATATATAATATATATATATATATATATAATTTTATATATATAATATATATATAAATTTTAAAAATTTTATGCCTCTCGAAAACCATCAAAATTATATGCCCCGCGCGGCGACACATGCCGCACATGCCACTTAGCCACCTCTGACGGAAGCATTAGAATATTCTCAGCAGAAAGCCATGAACATATGTATCCATGCTATTCTCATTTTTTTTCTTTATTCCTGACCCATCAAACAAACAAACTTTATTAACTATCAATCACATTTCTCCAATCTCAAACCTATCAAACAAACACTCCAAACGACAGCGTTTTACATTTTACAGCTTCAATACTAAGAACAGCAGAGAAGCTAACAAAATGCGACATACAGAAAGAAACCAAGATTTGATATTATAGACCCCTAGATAAGATGATCATTTGGAAATACAACAAAAGATTATCAAACCGACGATTTGTATCCACTTCTATTCCAACCTGTATATACAAAATGAAGCCCACATCCACACCAAGTTTCCACCTGCAAATTTTGAATGTTTTGATGATAAAATTATAAGTTATAAAAGAGAGGCTGATTGATACATAAGTTTCCAAATGTCTAGAAATTCCATCTTATTTGAATACGTACTTTTGTTCGTATGAGATAAGAAAACAGTTCTCCACAATATCACTATTACAATCATTATAAGTTTATAAGGATTTCTACATCAACTGGCTGAATTGAAGGGTTAATAACTCAACCAACCTATATTCATATATCGCAATCACTGTACACCAATTAGAGGATCAAATGCCAAATTAATCCCATATATTAAGGAATTTGATATTTTTGTGGAATAACGATTGAAGAATAGAAGGAAATTCCTCAAGTTTGAAAGGGTTGATACCATAAAAAAACCAACATACTTCTCATTTCGCACGAAAAAGTCCTCAACCTAATTTTGATGTATTAAAGTACCTAAACTTGTGTACTTGCGAAAAAAAATTCAAATAATAACATCATACCCTAAACAGCCAAACAGGGAAAAATTTGATGCAGCGGCATTCATGTGCAAAAATGTTGGCATGAATACTTCTTTTTAATCATATAAGATGCTATAAATTTGTATATAAAGCAATCAAAAATTGATATGGTAGTGTTCCACATCAACAAAAAGGTCTACATGACATCCACGTCAACGAGAAAAACCATCTACATAGCCTACACATGTGTATCAAGCGTGTTAGTAGCCTACATTTATTGTTGATTGTACAAATACATACATTTTTAACAAGTCTATAGACTTTAATATACCAAAATTGGGATGAAGATCTCTTTCGGAAAAAATGAAAAAGTATGTTAGTTTTTTATGGTATTCACCAAAGTAAGAATGCCTTAAAAACACGCATCATGTCCATGACAACTTTGTAAACATAGATGCAAGGATCCTCCATCACATCCACTCTTACTACATTAAATTTGTAAAAATATTACAACTGCATTAAAACAGTCAAGAGATCTAAAAGAAGTTGAAATTTCATGAAAAAAACTTGTGCCAAAATCAGGATGGTTAAGAACTCCAAAACATAATTAGCAGTTGTACTTATATCAATTTGGATGCATGCATACATTAGAAGTAGTAATTATGGAAGGGATGAATGTTATCAAAATTAACTTTTCCCCAAATTGAAGAATAATTACAACTAAACCATATGAGATCAAATCAATCAGTTAATCAGTAACAAAACAGAAACTAAACTCACAAAATCAGAAGATCAATCCGACTTTTTGGAGACTGAAACTAGGTTTCTCCACAGATAACGTCCACTCGCCATGTCAACACAGGTCCAAAATCCGTTCACAAAAGCACCGTAAATCTGAAATTAACACATAAACATCACACATTTGCGTATATTCATCATCAATGTTCTAATATCCTACAAAATAAACACGAACAGGGGCGGATGTAATAGTGAAGCGGGGGGTGCACAGGAACCCCCCGAGTTTCGAAATTTTAGTGTAACGGTAGGTAAAAAAACTGGGGTGAACCCCCTAAAATATTATAGGGTGAACCCCCTGACGACGCTGCCCACCCCACGGCCCACTGCAGCTCGCTTGATCCGGTTGTGAAGCTATAAAACTAAGAACTCTTTCTTAAACTAAATGTGTGTTCTTGAGCATTCATATGATTAGAGGTAAAAAATTGATAGAAACAAATGAGTAGATGACTCTTAAATACAAATTAGTTGATTTTGTGAACATTTTAAGCATAATTTTCATGTTTTTTTCTTCGTTTTAGGCCTCCAAAAATGGTTGAGCCGCCCCTGCCCGACCCGACCCGACCCGACCAATCGAACCGAACCGAAAAATTTTATGTCCGGCCCTATGAAATTGGATCATCTAAAAACAGTGAACCCCCTGAAAAAAATTCCTGGATCCGCCACTGAACACGAAACCCTAGAAATCAAAGAATAAACCTTATGCGATGATTGTCCGCCGCATGTAGAGGCGGAAGACGGTGATAATCTGGAGGCGGAGGTGGTGGAATCGTCGTCGGCGTCAGATGTATCGGATTGAGATTTGATGTTGCGTAGAACGAAGAATCCGGCGAGAGTCGCCGACAGAAAGATGAGAATAATGCGTAATGGACACATTGTATTTTTCTCTCTCTCTAGAAGTTGGTGTTTAGAGAGAGAGTAATTTGGTTGGTTGAATATTGAGGCCACAAAGTTTTTAGTAATCCTATCATCAACGACTTTTCTTTAATTACTTTTGGCTATTTAATTTCATCTAATCTTATTCCGTTTCTTTTCCCTCCTTTTTTTCTATTAGTTCTTCTTTTCTATTTTTTAATAAACAAAGAGGGGACACCCGGATCATCCTAGCAAACGGACCATCATTCCGTCCGAAGAACAGAAGCGTGATAACCCTATCCCACACCACAAAAAAAAAACCCATAACCGGGACTACTAATTAACCAGAAGACTCGGTGGTCCTCTTTTTATGGGTAAGTAGACAATTTATGGTAAGTGGTAACCATCACATTCATAATAACTACTTTTCTAAAAAGTGATAATTATGTTGTAGAGGTAATTAATTCCATTAAAAATTTATGAGGTGTATGGTTTGTAAATTTATTAAAAACTAATAAGATATTTGGTTTATAAATTTGTAAAAAAAATTAATATGTATGAAAAGATAAAAGGACAAAATTACCCTTATTAGTAATAACCCTTCCCAACCTTAAGTTTTGATCGATGCCGGCCGAAGGGTGGCTTTACACTACAAAGAAATAAAGCAATCGGTTTAGGCCCCTAAATTTTAAAAGCCCAAAAATTAAAGAAACTACTTTAATCTATATTTTAACGTAAAACTATATGTAATAATTTATCAACTTTTGTGTTAACATTATACGTTTTCAAGCTCCATAAAATTACATTTTGGTAATTTTTATATATTTACAAAACTTTCACAAAAAGCCACAATTTTGATGTTCGCTTTAGACCCCAAAATATGTTGAGCTGCCCCTGTGCCGACCAACTACAAGTTCCGATCTATGCTGACCAACTTCGTAATAGGGACGAACAAATAGGGCTTTTGATTGACTTCTTCGATTACAATCGATGATTTTTGGCTTCTCGGGTTATGAATGGGTTTTCTTCTTTATCGACCACCTACAAGTTTCGATCTTCTTGTGTTATTATTGTCGGTGCTTTCTGGCTTCAAATTTGAGATGGTTTCTAGCTTCGAATCTGGCGTCCGTCATTGTTTGTCTTCTTCATTTTATTCAATTGGCTTCTTCTTGCTCATTGAGTTATTTTTTTTTCCTTAAGATTTCGAATTTGCTAAGATTTCGTTTATATTTTGAATTTGTGGTTCAATTCTGCTCAACTTTCATTTGTTTCATCATGTTAATGGATGTTATGGCGTCACCAAATGGTGGGATGAGTGTAGAACTCCTGATGAACGGTGGTGTAGAAGGCTAGAACAAACAAGATGGTTTTAGGGGCATTTAAGTCAAACCCATACTATTCATGAATGGAAGTGAAATTCCTATAAGTGAAAGACTTTGATCCATCTAATGTGAAACAACACTATTTCTAGTGAAATATTTTCTAATTCCAATTTCAATTCTATCAAATTTCGTGAACCAAATAAGGATCAAGTGTAATGACTTTTCACAAGTGTCATTTTATATAAGGTACTTGGAAGCAGATTTTACAAGTATGAAGACTTATGGAGTACCAAAAATGATATGTTATATAAATAAATATAGTAATATATTAGACAAATCTCAGTTCATTAAAAAGATGCTGGATCATAACAAACGTCCGACCTTAAACGCCATTAATGCACTCAAAGTTCAACCAGAGTGCATTGGTTGTGGAAGAGAACTTCTAGATAGGTGACGTCTTAAAAAGTTTCCGCTCCAGTAGCCAAAATCAAATCCACAAGAATTGCAGATACATTTGTAAAAAGGCATGTTTGCTATTATGTGTCACTATCCATGTCTCTTAAGGTCATGTTTTTCATACCTTTCTTTTTGACTTTTAAAGATTAGCAACTAACAAATCTTTGGCAACTTCATAGGGTCCATCCACCAACAAGAGAGAAGAAAATCACAATTGGTTATAACCACCTCACTAAAATGTCAATAGTCACTATTCCACTACCAAAACCATTGAATCTGGGAATATAGATTTAAACTCAGCACCAAACTCATTAAAAACCACCAAGGGAACCAGGACCAATGGATGAGTAGTTTTGAGGATCCACCCACTAAAAGAACTGAAGATAGCTTTTGACTTTTAAACTCAAAACACATCAGCAATCCAAATTTAAGATTGATATCCATTTTAGCACAAATCTAACACTCACCACTTGTATTCACTACAGATTCTAGTGCAACTACCAAATATTTTATAAAAGTTGAAAATTTCCTATCGATTTTTAAGTTAATACTGAAATTGACTTTGACCTTAAAAGTCAAAATAGTTTTCAGTCTCGTGAAGCGAGATTGTGGTTCTGTAGAGAACATATGCAGTTGTCTCATGTGCAACATAATTGTGACAGCATCAAATCAATGTTGCAATTCAGTTCTAATTCAGAAGAATAAGTGTAGTAATTCAAAAAAGTAGAGGCGGTAACTTATATAAGAAACAAATGAATGACATAAATACCCCTAGAGTCTTGCAAATCGAGAAATGTTAGAAAGCACTGTTCTTAAACTTCTAATCCCAGCTCCGGTTTTTGAGCTAACCATCATCTGCAGTGCAGGTAAATAAAAGCCAATAGATCTTATTAAATCCATATTTGACTTTTTAAAGGTCAAAGAAAGTTCTTCTCAACTTCAAATTGACAAGAAAAAAACAGAAACAAGTTTTTGCAAAAGAATGTATGTGAATCTGACTTTGGAAAAGTGGTATTTGTCTATTAGTGCCATGAATTATACAACGGGTCAAATGGGAGAAACTAAAAAACTTTAGCTAAGATGGAAACAGGTCATACGTAAAATAAAACCTCCTAGACCGATTTTATTAAACAAAACTCAACTATTATAACAAATTAGTTTTAGCAATCATAGTTAACACACTAACTAAAAAATGACAAAAAGTGCTTGTGAGTTGTGGGTTGACCCAACCCAGTCAATTTCAACCTTAAAAACTGACTGTTTTGACCCAAACTCGTTTAAACAAGTTACCCAACCCACCTTTTTTTTCTGTCTCTACTAACATTTTAACAAATCAAAGTTTCTTACCAAGGGCTGAACAGCAGATTTCTTCGTTTTAAGGCTCTGTAAAAAGTAAAAACAGATGATTATATGCATTATTAGCTCACGTCATCAAAATAAGGAAGCAAAAATCTTGAAGTACAAACATAATTTAACCACCTCCTCAATTTGCATTGCACGCCTAGCTACATCAATTGGGAATGCTAAATCTGTTTTTGTCAATACTATCTGGTATTTGGTTTTTGACCTGGCATTTAAAACAATAAGAAAAATTCGGGTATGAAATTATGGTAAATACTATTAAATGAAAATATAACACTAATAAAAAATAACCAGTTTAAAGGGTAATGTTTTATACATACATAGTCTAGAGGTGGCAATTTTGACCCATTACTTATGAACGGGTCAATTCACACTATGTTTTATTTCTAATGGGTCAAAGGGTAAATAATTGCTTATAGGAAAACAGGTTGAAAATCACCCCAAGTGCATATTTTAAGCATAAAACCTCCCAAAACAGTTTAATTTAAAAACGGTCGTTATTAAAATAATCTATTCTTTTTCATCCGATTCTAAACACTGATTATTTATAAACTAAAGTTAAAAATAAAATTTTTTTGGACAAAAAGTGTTTCAGGCTAAACCAATTCAACCCATTTCGATCCATACAATAAAATTGCCCATTTTCACCCGTTACCTGACCTGCCCGACCAGTTTATTTTGCCACCTCAAGTATATACCATGTTTCTCGATTTTATGGATCTTATTTTTGTTTTTCCTTACAAGTAAATAAGACTTGATATCAAATCTTTATTTCTTCTCAAAGCATAAAAATGGAAGAATGGAACACAAAAAATAGAAATAATATAGTCTCAGATGTTATTTGTTCTTTTTTTGTTTCTATCAAAATTTCATTAATATTTACTTACCTTTCCATTAAATCAACAAGTTCATGATCCCTTGGCTTCATACCCCACTTTGTGTCAATTAAAAGGCATACTCGTTTTAGGCCTTCACGGGTGGATACATATTCTTTCACCTAAAATCCACAAAATAAGTTACAAAATCAACTACTTTTTCAAAGAAATGGAAACAATACTATGAAACCACACATCATTAAAAAGCTTGGCTGACAAATTCAAATTAGTTTTATCGTGCTTACAAGTTCTTCCCATGATTCCTTGACTTCGTCTTTTGCATAAGCAAAACCATACCCAGGCAGATCCACTAAGCAGAGCTTTGATCCAAGGTTGAAAAAGTTGATAGTCTGCACAAGGTTTTATTATAGATGATTTTCTGATTCTGGTTATTCAATATCATATAATCATTAATCACTTTCAAAAGTACATCTAAACACCCTTTAAATAATTTGGCAAAAGTTGTACTTGAACATAAACTTTGAGCAAGAAAGATGATGTGGCACCTGAGTGAGACCAGGCTTGTCTGATGTTCGTACAACACCCCATTGCCTGGTAAGTGAGTTTAGCAAAGATGATTTGCCAACATTTGACCTGCCTAATAAGAAACCAAAATATAAGCCACAAAATAAGAAATATTATGTGAAACAGACATGGAAACCTCCAATTAGAAAGAAAATAAAAACCTCAGATATTTCAAGGAAAAATTATTGAATAAAGATTTTTACCTGCAAATGCAATTTCTGGAAGATCAGGAGATGGGAAAGATGAAGAAACTTTTGCAGCAGCAAAAAATGCCAGTTTATTCCTAAAAGCCTGCAAAATATTCAGACCACGATCACATATCTAAGGATGGCAAACACAGCACAGTTTTGTATACTGACAACCTAAAACGGTATGAGATAAAAACTATTTAGAGGTTGCATTTTCGAATCATATGCTTATGAAAGGATCAAATGGGTCAAATTAATTAATAGAAAGTCGCCAAAGGTGTACTTTTAATGCATACAGCTCCAAAATCTCTAATACTATATTAATATTGTAATGATATAGTCTTTGTAATCATAATTAGCACACTAATTGCTTATACAAAAATAAAAAAAAGTTAAGACTAAAGTGTTTTCAGTCGACCCGACCCATTTTGACCCGAACAAAAAATTTACCCGTTGCCCGTGCTGTTCAACCTGCCCATTTAGATAGTAGTCGCCTCTAAAACTATTAAAACCGTTAGTACATTCTTCATATGCTATTAAATTAGCTCACAAAAATTATATGAAGTGCAAGCTTACTGATTCTTCAATTCGCTCTCTTTCTGAACTTGTAGAGAAGGGAATATTATCTAAAGGGGAAGAAAGTTCAATATTGTATCCTGCCCTTTTGAACTCAATTTCACGTCTACGCCCCAATAACTACAACAACAAATAGCCAGTAATTATACAACAAGGCAAGTATGTTACAAAGAAAATATCGAACTTACAAAATAACAAATAAATAACCAAGAAAAATTACATTTTCATTCACAAACGATATGATAGAGGAGCTTGGTTGTATGGCCCGAAACTGGGCATTTTTTGACATCTCATTATTTTCTTCAGTATCTTGATCGTTCTTTTCCTCTGTAGTATTATCTGAAAAAGCAAGACACCAAAATATGAAGCGTACTAAAAGATCCATGAATTTTACTCGAGTTGATAAGTGAGAAATGTAGATGAGTGAAAAATCGATATGCTACTTACTGTTACTGATATAATATTTTGTTACGATCAATAAGCACATATTATAATAGTTACAGAAAATGGGAAATAAAACAACTAATATTTACCAAGTTCAACAATTTGCACATATCCATGAATCAGGTGGTACATTTATAGTGATATAACATCCAAAACTGTTTAAGAAAATTATACGTGGGAATTATTACGACAATAATATGTACCTGGTGCCTTGAATATTTATAAGTGTGGTGATTTCTCTTGAATAAGACATTCATGTAAAGGGTTATTGTGCAACTTGAAGCTGAGGCACTAAGTATGTAACAAAGCCTAAGTGGTAGACTTAAAGGTGTTGAATGATTAGACTTTTTAAAAATTTGAAAATTCTTTCCTCTCCTTTCACATTCATAAGTTATGAATAAGATACCAGAGCATGCATTTCACTAGTTAAGCTAATACTGGTATCTTGTTTGGTATACAAACCATGTTAATTTCTGTTTCAACTTTGGTTTACATCTTTAACAAAAACATGCCACAAAGCTTCCAAAAATAATGCATTTTGGATAAAGACACAAGCAAGGATATTAATATATACTTCATCTTCACCAAAATATGCATATGATGTTTAACTCAGAAGTCAGAACTTGGTTTAAGAAAGTCTATGTTTGACTATCAGTCAATATCTAAAATAACTATCAATAATGACAAAACATGAGAATCTTGGGGACCAAAATCAGTATATTAACATGTTGTACCAAGTAATATTTGCAACATGGTAATCTACAATTATCCTTAGATAACCCAAAAAACAACTCCATTTATATGGGATAGTATGGACATTAAGTAATAAATTGAAGTGAAACATACTCATCATGACATGTACACATTCAAATGCAACATTCGAAATGAAAACAAAAACACATACATGATAAAATTCATCAAACTGACCAATTGTAGGTAGGCTATCGTCAAACCGCTTATTAGCAGTATCATATGGATATGCAATCCGGATTAATCGCCTCTTCCTCCTCGGTCGATCAAACGTTTCCACTGAATCATCAGCCACATTCTTTTTTATTTTTAATCTCTTCATTCCAAATTTATGTTCCTCTGCAGAACTTCTTAACTGTTTGCTATTCTCATGTTTTGCATCTCCATTTTTCCTCAAAAAACCGCTAAAACCGTTCCTATTCTCACCGTTTTCACTTTTCTTTCTTCTATCACCACCTCCCGCGTCCTGTGATTCCCATTTATTAACCATTCTATTTTTCGAAATAGATGCATCATTAGCATAAATCCTCTTCTTACTGCCAAATCTGCTTCCTGCAAAGCCATTGCTTTCATTCCCATGAATTTCCCCTACTTTTCGACTTCTATAATTCGATTTCAAACCCCTGGCCCTACTATCATCACCATCAATTCTTTTACTATGATGACCACTAACATTTTCATTCTTCAATTTCACACCATCATTTCTTCTTTTATAGAATTTATCTTCAACATTGGACACAATATCATCAGTTTTCACTCTTCTGCCTTGAATTCTCCTAAAATTCCCTAAATTCCCCTTTTTCTTAGAATCTAGGGTTTTAAATCTATCCCTAGACGAACCAACAGATTTTCCTACTGTAAACTTTGCTCTCTTCTTAAGATTACTATGCTTCGAGCTCGTCTCATGATTCATTCTTCACTAATTCGCAAAACAACCATCAAAAGAAAGCAAACAACGATGCTTCAGTTTACTAAAATCATTCAAATAACGAATTTGCGTATAAACGATATAAGTTTGAATTCATTCGATTACCTTTCGTCTTCCCTGTGATTTCTGCACTCAGAGGTTTAATTCTGTAACGCTTTTTGCATCTTCGTTTGCGTTGCCGCCAAATCAATTTGGTTTCTTCGTCGCTCTCGTGAGGTCAGTTGCCCTTTTGTTTCTTTGTTGGTTGAGCATTGGGCCGTGTGAATTATTTGGGACTGATCCAACTATAACCCAAAAAAGAGCAGCAAAACGAGTTTATAATTTTATTTTTATTTAAAATAAAACTTATGTTATTGTCTAGGGAATAAATTTTTTGAAAAATTAATTTAAAATTATATATGTTTTAAAAAAAATTATGATCACTAAACGTATTATAAAATTATGTAAATAAGAACATGTCTAAGAATACGTGAACGTGTAAACAAATACACGAGACCATGTGTGAATGCGTATAGGTGAGCATACGTGAAACATATGCACGACTACATGTTACGCATGAACATGTATGGTGAGGGATGATTTGGTTGAAAGTCAACTTCGCGTCACACGTAGACATGTCGCGTGTGAACTCATTCGTACAACTTGTTTTTGAGTACAAGATCATATTCATCAATCCCGTTTAGGCCCTCCAAATGGTCCGGTATGGGACAGGTATTGAGAATCTCAGTCTCATGACGGATTATACACTCGTGTCTCATGTCGGTCTCATACACGACGGGTACCTGTTACTCAATACCCAACGGGTATCAAACATTCATGTTTATGATCTTATATGGTTAAAAATTACGCATTGGGTTGCTTATTTTGCAAAACATGATCTTAACTTCACCTCAAAAGCTGACTTGAAATATTAAATAGTTAAATACTCAATTAAAACTTCTTATAATTATATAGTTTTACTAATTTCAAGTTTTTAACAGCTTTAACATACTATTTATTGTATATTTTTAAATTACATAATATAATCGGGTAACTGGGCGGATATCAGTATATCACCCAATCCCATACACATCCCACAACCATAAAAATTTCTAAAAATAATCTCAAACTTGAGTATTTGTCCCGGATGTTTCCGTTTTCAAGCTTTTCTCGTCGGGTTCGGGTGTTTTTGTTATCACTAAATCCGTTTTTGGTCTTTTCGTAATTTTCTTTATTTTTATAGGATTAAATTGATTAAATTAACAATGCCTTTTGCCTACTTAGTTAATAATGATGACATACTTTAAACTATGATATCAATCTTATGACTAGGTAAATGGATTTGTATGAATATAAACTACTTCTAGCATAATTAGGTAGTAATCAGTATGTGATAAATAATTAACTCTTGACGAAATAAAGAATAAGTTTATATCTATATAACAAGTTTAGAACAAACAACCCTGTATAGTTTATGGAATCAGAATTTATAAAATATATCATCAGTTATGCTTGGTATTTTAAACATGTTTTGGTTGATTTTTCCAATTTCTCATTATCTTTTAACATTATCTTTGACTTAATTTATTTGATCAAATTAATATCTTATTAGTTATTATTATTATCATTATTTGTTTTAGTAATTAGTATTACTACTGACATTAATACTCAAATAATAAAAAAAATATGTGTTTACGAGATTTTATTTATTAATATTCAATAATATTTTTATTGATGGATGTAATAATATCATTTTTATCCGTGAGCTAAATATCTATACTATATTATTTGTTGCATACTTCATGATTAAATGAACTGAATTTGGTTGTTATTTCGACCAATTGACCTTGGAAAATATGTACTAGCAGTTTGTTATGCAATGCAACTTGGATAATTTTTGACTCTTTTTTTCAATGTAGTAAACAATTGCACTAAATATATTAACCATTGATGGAGTAAACAATTACACATATAACTAGGATCATAGACAAGCATACCATAACTTGAAAACAAAACACAAGCATCATCAAAACAAAATGGTTATAACTAGGTCATTAGGGTGGAGGTGGAGTAGAGGTGAACAAAAAAACCGGAACCGCCCAAGGAACCGGAACCGGTTCTTCCGGAACCGACCTTACCCGTAGGGTCTGGATAAGTTTCAATATTTCTAGTCGAAACCGGTTCTAAAAATACCCGAAACCGGGTCTACCCAGAACCGGTTATATATATATATATTCCCCTTTCAGAAAATGAATATTAATAAATTACCAAATGAAGTCACGAAGATGATAAAAAAACGAAGTCACGAAGAGGAAAATGAAACCACTCTTGTTTTTTTTATAAAATTTATCTATGTTTTATGAGTTTGTGTTTTAAACGTTTATCTATTTTGTAACATTTTAAGTTTTTAATATTATTGGATTTTTTAAGTTAGTTATTTATATGTTTAATTAATGTATTTATACGTTTAACTAAGTTTTTCGAATAGCCGGAAATAGGTTCTTGAAATACCCACCTTGAATTACCGGAACCGGTACATAGGGTCCGGTTTTTCAACCAAGAACCGGATCTGGAACCGGAACCGGTAAGAACCAGAACCGATAAGAACCGGAACCGGTTGCGGAACCGGTTCTTGAGGATACCCGATTTGTGCACCTCTACGTAGAGGGAGTGGTACCCATAGAACCCTCTCATTTTACCCAATTAAATTTTGCTATGTCATTTTTACCTTCTTGAACCCTCTCCAACCCTAAGAGGAGGGTGTGGAACCAATGAGCCCTTGAATTTTTTTTATTAAAACAATATTTCATTAAAAAAAATAAAAAACCACATCTCATTAAATAAAAATACAACTAATAAAAAAAATACTATTTGTCTTCGTCGTCCGTAAGATGGATGTCCAAGTTTGTGGCAACATGTGTCGTAAGATCAAACCTCAAATGAAATGTGTGGTTTCGTTCCGCAATTCCATTATGATATTATCGGAAACAACTTCATTGGTAGGCGGATCCGCAATATGAACCGGTGAGATTGCATTTCTCCAAACCCAATGAGTACAATCGATGCCAAACTAAACATCAAAACACAATGAGTACAATCAATGCTACCAAGCTAGTGGGACAATTTCTCCAAACTCAATGAGTACAATTGATGCTACCAAGCATCACAGGAATCCCGTGCTTATCATCGTGTGCTTGGTATAAAAGTGCAATATCGTGACTAGTCGGTGCACGTAAATATTCATTACCATATAGAATAACAATAGCATTGCAAAAATACTCAAGACATTCCCTAGAGGTTCTCGCGGACATACATAAAGACATGAAATTTCAAAAGACAAGCAGATTAAATCACATATTCTGACTTGCTTGTGGAGCACTTTGTGAACTGGCTGTAATGATCCCTGCCCGTAAGATCTTGAGTTGTGACCTTTGTTCTTGCACTTTCCACAAGTAACAAAAGATCTTCTTCTTATCAACTTACCATTTTCAGCCAATCCCTCATGGTTGATTTTGAGGGAAAACAGGCCAGGCTCATTAGTTGTGATAAACATTCAATGGTTACTATAATGCTTTTAAAAATGTTGAGAATCACCAAAAAAATACAAATTTTTGACAGTGTATGTGAGAAAAATCCCGTAAATTTCGAACATATCAAACCCTTCATCACCTGTGAGATGAAAGTGACGCTTAGGGGTTTGCTTTTATTTTATTCAAGGAGTTAAACATGGTTGAACGAAAATATCCTCATGTGAGAATCACGTGATTGGTTTTTAACAGTAGAAATGAACGTCGTTTGGCATAATGACTCAGATGGTTAAAAAAATTAAAAGTCAAGCCATGAATCAACGAAAAAAAAAACAAGAACTTAAATAGTTAAAATGTTCAAACCTCAAAGACTTGAAATGAAATTAACTCTAAAATAATTAATAAATAATAAACGAGACGAACCAAAGTCGAGCTCGAGCTTTTAAACAAGTCGAGCTCAAGCTTAGACGAGCTCGAACCTGACTCAACAAGTTTACACCCTAGGTCCACTGTCCGATTGGTGTGACACTGTCCGATTGGTGTGATAAAATGTTGAAAACGTTGGATTGATCATTCATGGTTTATCATTGCTTAGGTTTCAAGTGTTCACATGTTTTTCTTGTAGTTCAGTAGTTGTATAACGTGTTTGATGTAACCAAATGAAAACCACAAAAGACTACCACGTGTCATTGTCAGTTGACTAATTTGGTTCCGTTGAACCTTAAAAATAGTCTTTGATTTATGTCTGTCCACACAAATCCTCCATCCAATAAAAGGATTGTCAGTTGTTTAAGGTTCATTGAAGCCAAGTCAAAGATTGAAACGCGGTTACATTGGTCGGTTCAGTAGTCTGAGATTTATACGGTTGGTTAACCTTTAATTTATTATTAATTTTGTTAAAAAGAAAAATACATATACATATAATATTTTTAAACCCTTTTTTATTATTTTAAAAAAGTACTACACAAATGAACAATTTTATAGAAAAATAAGTAAAAAAAACGATTTAAACCGATCAATTGGATAACCATTTTTTATTTATTCTCAAAACAATAAATAAAACGTGTTTTATTTTACAACAAAATCAAACTTACAATTGCCCCAATGATTTACAAGGCAAGTTACATGTTATGTACATATTCACACATTTCTATTTTGACCACTCTGTTTTTTTCCTTGGTAACTTTTCATCTCTCGGTAAAAAAATTTATGTAAAAACAAAAATGTCAAAAAAAATATGTGCCTGAATGATTAAGTACATACACCCGACACGTGCCCCGCCGGCGAGTTACTAGCTCTCGGCTACCGGTACATCCCGTCGGTCAAGCAACTCCGATCTGATTTTGTTATTCCACAACTCGTCGTAGAAATCTGTACCTCCGCCGCTACTTTGAACCTCCACCACCACTAAGTTTTCTGTCAACCGGAAAACCTCTATTTCGATTACATCCTTACCATTCTGGCCTATCAAATCCACACTCCAATCCTTTCGTTTTATAATTCTACCGTTTACATCCTTCACGATCTCCTCAACTCTCTCGATCACATTCTCCGGCGACTTCGCTACCACCAGCCGTTCGCCTTGTCCCGGCGAACTACTCGTTCCGTCAAACAAAAGCGATAGGTTTAAACCGGAGGAAAACGAGATTATATCGAATGCGTTTAACGCCGTTGATTTATCCTGTTCCGGCTTCACGACGGTTTCTAGATCTAGATCTGATTCTTTATATCCTCTTCTGAACCACGGATCACTTTTGATCTCATCGACGGTGATTCTCGTCTCTGGTTTTGTATCCAGTAGACGAGATAACAACCGCCGGAGATCCGGCGACATCCACTTAGGGCACCGGTATTCGCCTTTGTAGATCTTCTTATACATCATCATGAGATTTGAATCGTTAAACGGCAGGAACGCAGCGTTCATCACGAACAGGATGATACCGCATGACCAGATGTCCGTTTTCGCTCCGTCGTATCCTCTCTTCGTTAGAATCTCAGGTGCGACGTACGACGGCGTTCCGCATAGCGTGTGCAACAATCCGTCGGCTCGGATCTGACCTGTAAGAGCACTCAATCCAAAATCCGAAACCTTCAGATCTCCGTTCTCGTCAATTAGGAGATTCTCCGGTTTCAGATCTCGGTGATAAACTCCACGAGAATGACAGTATCCGATGGCGGAGATCAACTGTTGAAAATACTTCCGGCTCTGTGTTTCCGATAACCGACCTTTCGCAACCTTCGCAAACAACTCGCCTCCTTTCACAAACTCCATCACGAAATAGATCTTCGTCTTCGTCGCCATCACTTCATACAATTTAACGATGTGCGGATGCCGTAGCCGGCGCATGATATCAATCTCCCGCTTCACGTTCGACACGAGATGAGCGTTATGCGAGATCTTATGCTTATTGATGACTTTAATGGCGACGCTCTGGCCGGTGCTGATGTCCCTGGCATAATACACCTTAGCGAAAGCGCCGCAGCCGAGGAGTCTTCCGACCTCATACTTACCGAACAATGAATTGGCCGTCGAAAAGGCCATACCGGGAGTAAAATCGGCGACCTCTGGCATCGACAGGACGAAACCAGAGATCGAATCGAAAATGGTGGCGATTGTTCAATAGAAAGACGGGAAGATTGAAGATGATCGGAGCAAATTTGGGGGTTTTCTGATTCGAATGTTTGATTGATTTTTATTCGGCAGGCAAATTTGACGATTTAGGTTTGAAATTGAAAATATTGTGCGGTCCACATCAGCAAATATATAATTATATAACAGCGTGGCGTTTTAGCTGTTCATTCCTTTTTATTTTTTGATTTTTTTACGTGTTAAAATTTGTTTGGATGATGAATATGCACGCGGAATAATTAGTCTAGAAATTTCTTAATTACTTTAATGGCTTGTATTAAATATATAAATGATATATTTTAATGAACAAAGCACATCAAGTTATGAGTATGTGGACCTATGAGAGTATATTAATAAATTTTATAAGAAAGTGCAAGTGTACACCAAATTTGATGTGGTTTTGTATGGAAAATTTTTTGGGCACCTTTCTGTTTTATCAAAAGCATTTTAAGAGGCACCTTACCACTTCAAATAAACCTGCAAACCCAATTCAAATCAAAGACAAATATGAAATCGTCGATTAGTTTCCACTCTAAAATCATGGGATTTGAGGTTGAGATCATCGTGGGATGTCTTGAAACTGCCTTGTTCGATTGAAAACGCAGCACTGAAAATCAACCCATCATTTGAAATCGTTAAATACAACCTGACATCGCAGAACTGGGATCTCTAATCGCCTGACATATTTGGCCCATTTTGACTGATACATTTTTGGTACCCACTAACGAAATATCTTGGATCCGTCACTTACGACAGATCTCTTCACGTTTCATATATTTGACAAATTTATATATATTGATGGATTTGTCAATGTATTGAGAATTCTATGTTAACCCAACTACTAGAAAACTTATAAATTAAATTAAATTATATGATATGTTGTTATAATACGAAATAAAGTATAAAATAATAGGTAAGAACACGATCATGAAACCTATAGTCATGTTTGTAATTGGTCTATTTAAAATGTGAAATTGGTCCCCCCTCCTTGTAATCTTAAGTATAATCATATAGCCCGAATAATACTTCAAGTAAACAATGGCAATGGCCCTAGGCCATCTATTGGAGTAAGGTGAACCATTCACGCTAATTAGGATCACCACACACCACTGCAAAGTGTGACAATTGGGTAGGATAATCATAGCTTGATTCACATTTCAACGTAATACTTGAAGCAAATCCCTATATGTCGTGGACATGAGAGATGTTATTCCAATCGTTGGCAACCAAAAACAAATCAACAAGTTCTTAGTGAATAGAGCGTATTGATTGGTATCATGGGCAGATGTTGCATTCAGTGTCATGTCATAAGTATGAGTTAGTTGCTCGTTGATAATGGTTATACACACAAATCAAACATGTAGTATACATGTTGCAATAATTAAAAGACGAAGCAGAGGACATATCATTGTTTGCATAATAAAATGTTAGATATTTTTTAAGAGTAAATTACCGTTTGCGTCCATTTTGTTTACACGATTTAACACAATGTGTCCCTAACATGAATTTTTAACGCTTTGAGTACCTGTGGTATATAATCTGTAACACTCTGAGCCCTTGGGCCTAACTTCGTTAAAAAATTCCGTTAAATTTAGTTTCGACAGGGGCAAGACTGATATTCACACGAAACTACTAAGTTCACACGAAACTACTAAGTTTTTTATAACCCTAATTCTCACTCTGAGCCCCTGTGCCTATTTTAACTCACGTCCCTATCGAAACTCGTCGTCCTCTCTTCGAAACTCGTCGTCCTCCCTCTTCCAAGCCGCCCCCGACCTCTTCCTAGACAATGCTGTAACGAACCAAAATCCGGGTCTCGTTATAAATAATTAAATAATTCTAATAAATATTATGGTGAAAATAATATTTTAGAAATAAGTTGAAACAAGCGGGTTTCAAGTTAGTAACGGGGATATACTAGTTTTAACTAGTTATGGAAGGAAATGAAAAAGATTGAAAGTAGAGGGGCTAAAGGTGAAATATGACAAATCTGCCATATTTGACCCTTAGAAGTCAAAATTGACTTCATTTTTGGAGTTGGGTCGTTCAAGAGAAGAGGAAGAGAGGAGAAATCGGGTTGAAGCCAAAATTCGTGTGTTTGAAGCTTGTAACTTGAAGGTGTTGGCTCACACATCACCTTTCTAATATCAAGTAAGTGATTTCTTCCTCTTTGATCCACCATTTATGGTGTTCTTGTTGGGTTTTGTTGAAAACCCGAAATTATGGTTGCATGTGGTAAATGGTGTTAGATTGATAATCTAGCTAAACTAAAGGTGTAGGAAGGTGAACAACACCATGGAACCCTTTGATTTTGAATTTTGAAAGTTAGGGTTCATATGGAGGAAATTGGGGGTTTTGGGGTTTTGATGAAAAATTGATAAATTGATGATGATTAAGTGTTATAGAGGTGTTAGACACTTAAACAAACCCCAAATTAACTTAAAGAAACTAGTTTGATAAAAATTAGTGTCAAGGTATTGGAAAGAGAATTCTAGTGGTTGAGTTGAGTTCTTGATTAAAGGGGGTGTTTGGATATGGAAATAACCCAAACGGGTCAATTTGGGTTGAAAATGGAAATTTGGGTGGTAAACTCAATTGTATGTGTTTTGAATGAATGATTAGATTACTAAACTAGGTGTGTATGTTTAGGCAATCAAATTGTGGGTCTAGAAGGCGGAGCGGAGTCGTCTAACCCAAAAGGTAAGTGCCTATGCACTTACTTAGTATTGATGATAAATGGTGAATTTTATGGATTATGTGTTATGTGATTGTGTGCATACTTGTGATATGTTAAATTGTGAATGATTTAGTATGTGCTATAATGGTAATGGATCATGTGTTGATCATAAATGAAACGGAGTTATGGCCTTGTGCTATAATGGTAATGGATCATGTGTTGATCATAAATGAAACGGAGTTATGGCCTTGTGCTATAATGGTAATGGATCATGTGTTGATCATAAATGAAACGGAGTTATGGCCTTGTGCTATATTGGAAATGGGTCATGTGTTGATCATAAATGAAAAGGAGTTATGGCCTTTGTGCCATAATGGAAATGGATCATGTGTTGATCATAATTGAAACTTGTAGTAAGGGTGCAAGAATATGTGGCCTAAATGACAATTTGGGTGGAAACGGGTCAAATGGGTGAATGGGTGAAACAAGTAGGAATTTACTTGTTTGTTATGAATTTATCTTCATTACTAATGGTGATATGTGTGGTGAATGTAGGAAAAGCTCCGAGGTAGTCAAAGTCAAGTCCAAGGCGTTGGCGGATCCTCGTATGCATATTTTCATGTTTTGATGATTTGGTGAAATTCCCCTTTTTGATTGTAAATTGATAAACAAAACATGTTTTTGAGTTGTGATCATGTTGTTGAAGGGGGTTTTTGGTTAAAACTCATGTGTTGGGTAAAATTGTTGTCTTGTATTTTGGAAAAAGTTGGAAAAATGGCTAAGTGTGAAAACTGCTGAAAATGAAACTTTCTGGAATTTTGACTCCCTCGCGTATCGCGAGGGAGGGAGCTTGTTTCCTTGTGCTACGCGAGAAGTAAAAAAAAAAAAAAAAAATCCTGGGTTAAGACTTCCGCGCGTTAAAGTATTGTTCTTTTAAAAAGTGGTGTGTTTCAAATGCCTCTTCGAGTGGATGCCATCATCGACAACCAGGTTGTCACATGTACAATTTTTTACTAATTTTGTGTTTGATCGTTTTTGTGTTAATAATCATACATTCGATCGGTCTAATTTTTGACCAATTTTTTTTGTGTTTGAAGCATCGATTGGTGTTTTTTTTGTCAAGTTAGTAGTTTCAATTGTTTTTTTTTTGTCAAATTAGTTGTTTCGACTTGTTTTTTGCGTATGTATTTTGGACGACATGTACCACAGGGACGCAAACAGTAATTTACTCTAATTATTATCTTCACATCTTACGAAGAAGTTCCATCAATTATATATTTTTAGATCTTACAAACAAATTATGTTACATTTTCACATTTTACAAATAAACTACGTACATAAATAACATTTACACATCTTACAAATAAATTAACTTTATATGTGTGTCTGTACATAAGACCCGACGTCTCACCATGGGAACATATACAAATAAACAACATTTACATGTGTACCCACGTAGGGTTTTGTTCAAAGAAGCGACAAACCAACGTCCCATTTGTGGCAAACTTATTTCAAATTTTTGGCTATTTATAGAAAGTTCTACATATTGGTAAGTGTGGAATAATGCACGCGTGTGTTGATGATATTATGATTTTTAGTGCTAAAGGCACCTTGTTGTATCAGGGGGTGAAGCCCACTAAACAACGAGGGTCCGAGGACAGCGCCCCTGGTTAGCAGGGTCCTACGGGCGGCGGCCCCTAGTGGAGTTCAAGGGGCAACGCCTCTGCCTGGGATCGAAAATTGTTTTGGAAGTTGAAAACTGTTAAAATTACATGGCTTTATGGCAACAATGATCCATGACGAATCTTCTCCTGCTCACCGGCAATTACCTTACAGAACTGCTATGCTTGTAATTTTTGGATCTTGGTTAGGGAGACGAATCTTCTCCTGCTCACCGGCAATTTGCTGCTTTTGTGAAACCGCGGCTACTTCTGGTTGTACTTCTTCTTGACAAGGATAAGATCTTGCACTTGCGCTAACAAGTCCTTTAATTGTTGTTGTAAGTTCTGTATCCTTCAATAGGGATTCCATGGTCACATAAACACCTGAAGGGGTAGATTTTTTTAATGTTAAAATTACCTATTTGTCATCATAATTGTAACATATATAGGATCATTGATTTTAATGTTAAAATACACTTACGGAATCGCCAGTAATGCTTAGGATTTGTAGGATCATTGATTGTCTCCTCTGCTGCAGGGCGTGTCGTGTATTCTTCTTTCAATGTTAACAAATCCTGATGAACATTTTAAAAGCTCATTTGCTTGCACAAAACGGTAGAATTGTTGCGGCATGTAAGAAAGGGTGTTTGGATGTGCGTTATAAAACTAAGAAAGTAACAACAAATCACACTACAAAAACCACTAAAATATCAAACTTCAATTTCCAATAATTTAACACAATGCGTCCCTATGGTTTATACGATTTAACAAATGCGTCCCTGTCGTTTATACGATTTAACACAATGCGTCCCTAGTAGTTTCAGGCGAAAGTAGTAGTTTCGGGTGAGTTAGGTCCAGGGACTCAGACAGGGATGCAAACATATATTACATTTTTTTCTAGGGACGCAGACTGTTATACAGTAAAATGGTACAACGGACATTTCACCTAAATTTAAACGGAATTTTTTAACGAACTTAGGTCCAGGGACTCAGAGTGTTACAGATTGTATAACACAGGTACTCAAAGCGTTAAAAGTTCGTGTTAAGGACGCATTGTGTTAAATCATGTAAACCACAGGGACGCAAACGGTAATTTACTCTTTTTTTAAAGACTTGCATTTTTTATGGGTAAATAGAACTCGGTTGGTACTAAAAAACCAGGTTCTATTGCTTAGATATTTTTTTGAAAGACAAATGCAACCCATTTGGAATATATCTAATAATATGAAACTGGACTCGTACTCAAAAGTCAGAATTTTGAATAAACTAGTAGAACCCTATAGTCACTTTGAATCGCTACGAACATCAAGTAAAATGGCTTAACTTAGAAAGTGTCTAAGTACAACACTAGAGTTTGAGAATCACTCCGTGACAAGTGGTATCAGAGCCAACGATTTGTCTAGATGGCGATCGAAGCAAGCAAGAGTGCTGCTATTACTAAAGAGTATCGTGGTCGAGAAGAGTCTCAAAAAGAAACCAAGAAAGTTTGAGAACTGTCAAGGACATAACCTTAGAAAAATTACTTGGAGACGTCCATCACCAAAATGGGCATCCAAGTCGACTATTCACTCCAAAATTTGCAAATGTTGGAACATGATTTTGGGGACTTTAATGAAGATTTCAAAGTTGTAACAAATGTGTGGCACAACGAGTTATGTGATGATCAAGGATGAGATCACTAAGTTGCTATAAGATGAGGAACGCGAACTTTACGAATGCCACAAAGCTTCTTGGATTTAAAGGCCAAGGTGAAAGAATAAATACAGTGGAGCATTGGTTAACACAAATGGTAATGTTAACCCTTTCGATCCAAGGGTCGAAGTCCCTAAACGGTCACCGTTCTTTGGCATAGAGAAGCACCAACGGTTGGCGACTTCATGTGGGAAATGGAACAGTACCTATGAGGGGTACAAATCTTGGATTATAGACGTGGATAATTTTTCAAATATCCATGTGTTTATAATTGCACATGCATAAGTTTTGAATGAGAATATCGTCTACCAGGTTTTATATCGAGCTTCCTCCATTGGTTTATTAGGAGACAATGACATGTGTCCCAATCGAAGTTGTGAATAAGGATTTGTGTACCGGCAGTGAACATGAAAAACATCAATCTGATCGTTGTATGGAGAACACAAAATGCTTTTTGTACGTGATCCTACCGATGACGCCAATGTTGAAGCAAAAACCCTTCACTCGGGGTTCTAAGTAGATGATCCACACATATCGGGTGAAGAAGATGAGTCTCCTCCTTTTGAAATCGGTATCGGTAGTGGTGTAGCCTAGTTTTACCCATTCTTGGGTGAAAGTGTAAACTGCAACCACATAAAACCGATTAGAAGGTCCACGCGCTTGAAACCCAGTGGATACTCTGACACTCAAGTTCAAGTTAGGGCCGCCATGAGAGAAACAAGTATATTTGTATATGTAATTACATGTAGTAGTGGTAGTATGTATTGAATTTTTTTTCTTCTGAAACGGGGATTATGGGTTTTGGTTAATTGTTTATACTCTGTTTATAGGACTGAATCTGGTGGATGATGGTTTATAGGAGTTACGTGAGTGGCATTCACGTAACTATCCTAGGTGGCATACTTACGTGAATGGCATTCCCGGATCTAGAAGCTTACGTGAATGGCATTCCCGGATCTAGGAACTTACGTGAATGCCTTTCCCGGATCTTGGTGCTTATGTGAATGCCATTCCCGGATCTTGTTGCTTACGTGAATGGCATTACCGGATAGCTCCTTCCGTTAAATTTTCAAACGCCATGGAAAATTGTTACAATATTTCGAATGGCATTATCGGCTTCTTTCAATATCTCAAGAACTTTCAGGAACTGCCATGGAGAATTGTTACGTGAATGCCATTCACGGAGATAGAGTGTCACACCCCGCCCAGGCACCCCCTGGACGAGTGCGAGCTTGATTGGTATCACCTGCTTTGATTTCAGAGTTTTTATAAATACAGCGGAAGTCTTTTTCAAAAGGTTCGTTTCATCATTTGTTCCAACCTCAAGGGTTGTATTTATAAACATCAAGACTTATTTGAAAACAAAAAGTCTTGTAATTATTTATATAAACATAGGGATTTAAATACCTTTTTTATTTTGATTACAAATCAGAGTTTGAAATCAAATACATCTCTTGTCTCCTATAGACAAATTTAAGCCACCGGAAATAGTACTATCCAGGGTTGATCAAACCCTTGGTCTTATCTCTTTTTCTTTTCTTTAGGATTTTCTTTATACGAGGCCTGAGAATCCTACGTATAAGTTATCCTTTTCACTTTTCTTGGCAGATCTTATGTTTGCCCGAATCCCCATTTTCATTAAATTTTATTCGTTATCTGAAAACATTTTTAAAATAAAACGTCAGCGCGAACGCCGGTGAATACAATTATCTTGACATTAAAATCATTTGGCGCAACAAGCATTAGTTCATTATCACAATGTGACAATCCGACTTTTCAAGTTAACTCCGTTAGCAATCCTGTTAAATATTCCGTTAAATCCTAACCCAATTAACCTAACCTTAAACCCTAGGGGCTATTTCTGCTAATATTTAATCTTGAACTACAGGGACTAGTTATGTAATTACTTAAAAATCAAATCTGTTGACTCTAAGAAGTCAAAATCGCAAGTTTTGTATTCTGTTGACTTTTAGAAGTCAAACCCGTGAACCTATGATCCAAATTCACAGCAATAACTTGAAACCGACCCGTAACCGTCGACCCCTAGTCATTAACCCATCAAAAACGATTACTTCGATCAGAATTCGCACGAAATGAACCCCTGCGCATCTGAATTGCATCCCCCTGAACTTGTTTCATCATCCAATTTGATCGAAAGTGAAGCCGTGGTAGCCGGAGACAAACTCGCGCAAGTCGGAATCTGCAATTACTCGATCGTCATCAATTCGTGCATCATTTTGGTAATTTCTTACACCTACAGCTTCGTGTTTGTTCCTAGATTGAAAGCCCTATGCTATTTAGGCCTTACAACACCGAATCGATCTTGAACCGAATTCTAGGGTTCATAACTTTCGAGTTTAATCAAACACCCACCTACACTCGATTTCAATCAGATTAAATCACTCCATTAAAATCGCAACACTCTGTTTATTGATAACTCGATTCCAATTCGGTCTCATAACATCGAATTGTGTAAGAACCAGTATCTAGGGTTTACTCTTAAAAAGATTTGGGGATTTTGATCATAACAACCTTGTAAATCTAATTAATATATATGTACAGAATCGAAATGATCTATTCAAAGAAAACCCTATGATTCCAACGACTGTTAATATCAGATTCTATCAAATCGATTTGGCGTTCTTGAAATAGGGTTTCAGTTTCTAAAAACAGGAATTAAACGACTAAAAACTTAATGATTCCGCAATTAAATCCGCCTACAGCTTCGAAATGGATTGATAATCAAAACCCCCAAACTCTCATTTCAAATCATTGTTGTAATCATTGGAATCGGGACTGGTTTTGTTTAGATCATCGAATGGGGAAGGAACACCGGTTGGCTTCGTGTTAAAACCCAACTGATCCGGCTTTGGTTGCGATACCCTAGCGGGCTGAGTTGGTTAAAGCTTAGTACATACACGCAGGAGACCCGGGTTCGAAACCGGACTTCTGCAATTATATTTTTGAGACTTTTTCAATGATTTTCATTTTTTAAAAACTATACCCTATATTATTATATTATATATTAAAGTGTTTTAGCCAGGAAAATAACACGTAGGCTCGGGTTTGGTTTTATAACCTATTTTTATTCCCACTTTTAATTATAATATATTTATATTATTTTCAAACCACGACTTCGTATAAAATAATATATTTATATTATTTTCAACCCGTGACTCCTATTATAAAATAATATATATTTATATTATTTCTCTTCGTTTATAAACCTCGTGTAACGTTTCAAACTAATTGATAATTATTTATATTAGTTACTCACGTATTATATCCTCGAATAAAAATAACATATTTATTATTTTTGTCACGTAAATGATTATCGTATATATTAATTATATTATTTTCCTAGCCATTATTTTAATGGTACAAACGTACGAATATATTTATATATTAATATTATTCGTAATTAGAGACGTTCGACACGTAATGTAACTATCTTAATAATTAAATTAAGAAACTCTTATTCCCGTGGACACGTTCGTCTACTCATTGATCCTTGGAATGTCTTAAGACGTTCAAATCTTTCGTGTCGTCGTCACAAAACCCCATTGTATCCCTAACTATTATGCTTGTAATTTTAGGGCATACGTACGCAGTTCACAGGCAAACTCTTGTGTTTCCTACTTGCATCCTTGTGTGATGCTATCTACTATTCGTACACAACTCAGGTGAGTTTCACAGCTCCTTTTTACTTGTTTTACTATTGGGGGAGAAACATGCCGACACACAAACGTATTTTACTTGTTTTCCTGTTGAGGAAGAAACAAACATGAACACCAACTATCATACTTTTACTTGTTTTCCCCGTGGGGGAGAAACAGGTACGCAAGCAAATATTATGTTACATGTTTTTTCCGTTGGGGGAGAAAACATGACGCAACTATTTGATTATGGTATTTTATATGATATCACTGTTGAGGCTAAGCATAACACACTATCATAGAAAGTCCTCGTCTTATATCGGACCGTTAATATGGATCTTAGCGAGGTAATGTTTAGCAGTACTACTGGGTTTGACAAATCCCACCCGCGTTAGTCGCGCTAACTCGATTGGATATCGAACGGGTGAAATGTTAGCCTACTCACATTTGCCAGAGTTGATAGACCTGGCAGGAGGCAATAAACAAACAGTCAGCTTCGGTTGCGAGCGCCTTAGTAAGACATGAACATAGGCTAGCTACCTATAGATATGCATATTGAATGTACATAATCTGGCAAACACTCTCTTATTACAAACTTGAAACCTGTGAACTCACCAACCTCGTGTTGACACTTTTTCTTACATGTTTCTCAGGTCGCTTTGGCACAGGTTGCGCACTTAGGACATGCATGGAGTCCTACTGTCATATCATTCATTTCAAATATTTTAAACAATTGATTTAATTACATTATTTGACGCTCGTTGTGTGTAATTATTTTTTACTTCAATTTAACGTTTACGCTTCCGCATTAATTCTGAACTTTTATGTTATGACATTTCAAGTCCCATATAGTGTCGTTTGATGTAACTAATGACTGAGATCCTGGTGTGTCACCTTCCAAACGGTAAAAATCCGTTAGTGGAATTTGGGGGTGTGACAGATTGGTATCAGAGACATTGGTTATAGAGAACTAGGATTGCATACTAGACTATAACCGCACACATGCATTAGTTACACGGCACAGACACTCATACGTGATACACTCACATGTTGACATCATTCATATCACCCTCTGCTGATGAGGAACACATCATTGCATTGCATCATCATTCCTAGTGGCAACACTCGGGGAATCACCAGAACATCATCCACTCCCGTCCGAGGGCAGCGAGACGGAGCCTTCGGAGGAGTCACTTGCATCACCATCACCCGTTGGGTATGGAGGGCTTTCTCAGGTCCATGTTATGGACGACACTCAGCACTAGCACATATCTCTTTGGGAGTTGGGATCATCGGAGGCGAGTCCCTACTGTACCCACTAGCAACAATACGCCGAGTGAAGGCAGACCGTTGCACGCATTATTGCAGAATCCATTGACACGAAAATGTCATCACTTTCCCGAGCCGTGGTGTCACACCCCGACCGATGGCGGAATCATCAAGGCGGACAATGTGATGATTGTTCAAAAGCACATGATAGCTAAAGGTTGCATAATTCATTAATTTAATTTAAAGACAACAAGATCCAAATACAATACATTCCAAATAACCTAGTCTAGTTCAAAACATTGATTTATTTAACTAGGTCCATAGTCCTTAAGTGGAGAAACCTTCGGCAAGTAGTCACATATCCAAACCTGAAACATTATTTAAATCAAGTGTCAACTAAAAAGTTGGTGAGTACATAGGTTTAGTAAATCCAGTAAATAGTAGTGTAAATCGTTTTGCAACTCATTGTTTATCTGGTTAAACATAGCATATGATGTAACATTTATTTAATCACAATTCAAACCGAGTTTGACGCGCTTGAACAGAGCACAACAGCTAAGTCCGGTATGCTTGAATATAGTTACCCACTATATCCGGTATGATTGAATATAACACGCGGTTATATCCGAGTATGCAGTAATAAACACCCTAACCGGGTGGGCTGGTCAGGCACAATAGATCTATCAATATTACAGTTGGTTGTCTTGTGTTTAAATGTATGTACATCCAAAGAATAAGCATATAGTCTCATGTATAACACGTATAAACAATGTGAGTAGCATGTATAATGTTTCACCCCAAAACGTACAAAAATGTAAAATAGGGGCTATGTAACTCACCTGGCTAGCGGATGTTTTTAAATCCACAAGTGCGGGTGATAAGGATGTTGAAAACTAAGCACGATGAAATCCTATGTAGATAAATACGTATTATTGTATGTTTGTATGTGCGTATTCGCATTTAAATGTATATCGGTTTTATAATAATATTCCTTAATATTTATTTATAAAATATGGTAGGAATATGATAATGGTTTTGTAAAACTTTAACTTAAAAATATATATATATATATTGTTTTAAACAAGTATTCATTATATTTAATGTATTTATAAATAATAATAACAAATAAAAGAAAATTCTTTATTTGACTAATCATGTTATATAGTTTAAAATTTGTTTTAACAAGTTTATTAAAAATATTGCAAGATTTATAAAAATGAGACCTTTTACATATTAAATGTATTTTAATAAGTTTATAAACATGTTACAAGATTTATAAAAATATAGGACATTTTATATATATAAAAATGTGTTTAAACAAGTTTATAAAAAATGTTGTAAGTTTTATAAAAATATTGGACATTTTATATATAAAATGTGTTTGAATAAGTTTATAAAAATATTATAAGATTTAAAAAAAATTGGAATAGTTTATAGATAAAAAGATTGTTTAATAGATTTCAAAATAAACGAACGATCAAACCGACTCGTTTTAGTCTTTAGTGTATAAAAATAATATTAAAATAAGTTAAGATAATTAAATAAAATAAAAAAAACAAAAATAGGAGCAAAATGGGGTTGGGCCGTAGGCCACCCGGATCGAACCCGCGACCTGATACACAAACACACACACACATAACCAGCCGGGCTACTGCCCATCGCTGGTTATGTGTGTGTCGTTTAATGATATAAACGCAACCCGTGTTGGTCGCTGGTCCTCGGCAATCCGGCAACCGCGTCCGAGGACTTGAGATTGCTCGGTAATCCTCGAGCGATTGCCGAGATTTCGTCGGGGATTGATTACCTGACGATGACAGAAGCTAATGGACCCGAAATGAGGCTCGAACTTGGTCGCGAAGTGTCCGGTCGGCAAGGCTTCGGAACTCGAAAATGTCACAAGTGGGAATCGACTTCTGGATGGAATTAAACTTCGAAACTTTGGTCACAGCTTCTTTCAGGGACGACGAATGCGATGGTAGTCTCAATTTGGAGTGAGAATGTGTGGACGGAGGGTAACGAGTTCGAGCAGGGCCGACAATGGCTATTTATGGCCGGGCCTGATTCTTATGCTCGAACGTGCAATTGGACATGTCCCGACATAAGTCTGGACGAGGCGAAGCTAACCCGACATTCGACAGGCGTGGAGGTGGCCTGTCGGGCACGAATTCGGATGTGGTAACTCGGCCACCAACAGGATCGGATGATCCTTATGTTGGGGGAACAAATTGGTTAAGGGTTCTGGTTCACGTGGGGGAGACGAAGCCAGAGGTGCTTTTGTCGGGCGTTGAGGTGCAGGGAACAATCCTGTCGGGCGTTCGCCGGAGAAAAGCTTGGACCGCCGGACAAAGGGGGAAGAGGTGACCGGATAATCGATTTGTGTTTTGACAGATTTAGTCCCTGGAGTTTGGTTTGATACGGAATAGCCCTTAAATTAAATACCGGATGAATCCCTGTGGTTTCATTTGACCAGAAACAGCCCCTCAACGATTTTAAATTTTAAATCCTTTTAGTTTGGTTAATTACAATATAACCCCTGAACTTTTATTTAAATAATTAATTAGATTTCTTTTTCAATTTCAATTAATTTATTTTATACTTATATATTTTATAAATCCACTTTCTTTAATAAAACTAATCTTTTTAAATAATTATCTTTTTGAAATAATGCATTAAATTATTTATTTAAATCATTAAGTTTATTTAACTTAAATTCTTTTAAACTAAAATGAAATTTAAGTTTATAAAATTTATAAAACTTATGTTTTTATTTAAAAATCCATCTTTTTAAATGGTTAATTTAATAAAATTGAAAACCATCGATTTATTTATATAAATTATTTAATTTAATAACATAATTTACATAGTTTATAACCTTAAAATATTTTTAAAATTTACTTTAAAAATACATAAATTGTACGCCAATTTGTATAAATTTGATTAAATATACGTGTATATGATTTGAAATAGAATGTTAATATTTATGTGACAATTATTACAACAAAAATTTTGAAAGGTCACACGTGGGCTCGCGCTTTGGTCGATATTCTGTTGGAGAAAGATTGACCACAAGATTGAGAACGCATTGCTCATTGTATACTCAAACCCTATCCTGACTTAGTTGGAAGGACGGCTACTTTGCTTCTTCCAGTGACACATATCCCTGAACTAGTTTCATTTCTCGAAACCGCCTTTCTTGTGCATGTTTGTTTCATGTGCATGTCCCCATCTACAATCTGCTGGATTGGACCCTCGTATTGTACTTCAACTCGAGTGAATACTCGGATCAAACGATTCCTGACTACTCATCCTGATATGAGTTCTAGTTGATCAATTTATGGTTGATGACTAAGCTTCTTGATGACTTATCGTACCTGATAACACTCTGTACTTGGCAATACAAACTAAAGGACATTTTGAAATAGGTCAGGGAGAAGCTAGGGCGAGCATGCAAAGTAAATTATCATTACGGGTGCACACGTAATAGTAAGGTGAGGTGCATGTAAGTCCTGGTGAAACCTGGTGTGTGGATAAATGGTCCTAATATGTGATCTATAGACTTATATTCCCACTGCCAATAGAGACCCTCATAACCCACTCAACGACTAGTTGGTATCGTTAAACTCGTTTAACAGCTGATAGACGCAACTATCAGGTTGAAAATGTTTACGGACACACTGAATTATCATCACTGGAATCCATCAATGTTATTTTCACTCATGTAAGAGTCTTAGTGATCTTACGACTCTCATTCAAACTTGATCAATGGAACCACCTAGAATGAAACTCAAGTAAAACCTCAGAGTAAAACCACCGACTTCAACTAGGTATACAAAATTTGAGGAGTTCTTCACAAAATGATCATGTTGATCCAATGACATTAGGAAACAAAGATTTAACCTAACCAACCATCTGTTGAACGCAATTACTTAAACATACATTCTATCTCTTATGCTACTGGAATCTATATCTCATTAGACTTTTCTTTCCTACATGTGAACCTCTCTTCTTAACCTATGCATTGACTGACACTTGCTTTATAAGCGCGGGTCTCACTAGAAGTCTCAGTATGACTTCACAAATTCCATATTAGTGTGTCGTGCTCCAACTCTATTAAAATCCAAGTATACTATTGAGATAGTAGACGCTCAGAGAATCGAAACAACTCGCATTCTTACAGCTATAAACTAGTATTGGTTAGTCATAAACTTGACATTGACCTTCTGCCAGTTACACTTAGCAGTATCGACCTTATTGTCGGTATGAATTGGTTATCCAAGAACCAACCTGAGGCCATCTGTTGTGACAAAAATGTTTGCCTTCCTCTCCTTAGAGGGGAAATCCTTTCTGTCCAAGGCAAAGGAGAGTGGTGCAGTCGTTGGTATCATATCGTTCATGAAAGCACAAAAATGCCTTCGGAAAGGACATACCGCTACCTTAGCTCTCGTTGTCGAGCAGCCATCCGGAGAGAAGAAGATTGAAGATATCCCAATTGTACGGGAATTTCTGGAAGTATTTCCTGAAGATTTACCTGGCTTACCACCGCACCGTCAAGTGGAATTTCAAATCGATTTAGCACCAGGAGCAGCGCCGATCGCTCGGGCACCTTATCGATTAGCACCTAGTGAATTGCAAGAACTATGTACTCAGTTACAGGAGTTGTTAGATAAAGGCTTCATTCAACCTAGCTCATCGCCATGGGGAGCTCCAGTCCTGTTTGTTAAAAAGAAGGACGGTACTTTCCGTATGTGCATTGATTACCGGGAATTGAACAAGGTAACAATCAAAAATCGTTATCCCCTGCCGCGTATTGATGACCTCTTCGATCAACTCCAAGGGTCAAGTTTCTATTCCAAAATAGATCTTAGATCTGGTTACCATCAGCTGAGAGTCCGAGATGAGGATATCTCTAAGACTGCTTTCAGGACAAGGTACGGCCATTATGAGTTTATGGTTATGCCTTTCGGATTAACCAACGCACCTGCGGTATTCATGGACCTCATGAACCGTGTGTGTAAACCTTATCTTGATCAGTTTGTTATCGTTTTCATTGACGACATTTTAATCTACTCCAAAAATGAAGAAGAACATGAAGAACATCTTCGATTGATTCTGGAACTGCTTAAGAATGAACAACTTTATACCAAGTTTTCCAAGTGTGAATTTTGGATTCGGGAAGTTCAATTCTTAGGGCATGTAGTTAACCAGAAAGGGATACATGTCGATCCATCGAAGATAGAAGCCATCAAGAATTGGGCAGCACCGTCAACTCCGACTGAGGTGCGACAATTTATGGGATTAGCTGGTTAGTACCGTCGTTTCATCGATGGATTTTCTAAGATCGCACAACCCCTTACTGCTTTGACTCAAAAGGGTAAACCCTACAACTGGGGTGACACCCAGGAGTCAGCGTTCCAACTTCTTAAACATAAATTCTGCAGTGCATCCATCCTATCTCTTCTGGAGGGAACGGATGATTTCGTGGTATATTGCGATGCATCCATTCAAGGTCTTGGTTATGTACTGATGCAATGTTAGAAAGTGATCGCATACGCTTCTCGTCAACTGAAAATCCATGAGAAAAACTACACGACTCATGACCTAGAGTTGGGAGCCGTAGTATTTGCACTGAAGATATGGAGACATTACTTGTATGGTACCAAATGCACTATCTACACCGATCACAAGAGTTTTCAGCATATATTTGAATAGAAAAAGTTGAACATGCGACAGCATCGTTGGGACGAACTCTTAAACGACTATGACTGTGCAATAAGATATCATCCGGGGAAGGCTAATGTCGTTGCCGATGCCCTAAGCCGTAAGGACACCAAACCTAAACGGGTTCGAGCATTACAACTTACTATTCACCCCGGATTACCTGACAAAATCCGAAGTGCTCAACTCGAAGCCCTTAAAGAGGAGAATCTACCGCTGGGAGCCACACACGGTATGGAAGAACAACTGGAGGTCAAATCAGATGGCATTCGCTACCTGGCGAAGCGAATATGGGTTCCAGTGTATGGGAACTTAAGAGAACTGGTTATGGATGAAGCTCACAAGTCTCGATACTCTATTCATCCTGGTTCTGACAAGATGTATCATGACCTAAAGGTGCTATATTGGTGGTCAAAGATGAAGGCTGATATAGCCACCTATGTGAGCAAGTGCCTGACTTGCGCAAAGGTCAAAGTGGAATACCAAAAGCCTTCTGGCTTACTGCAGCAGCCAGAGATCCCAATGTGGAAATGGGAACAAATCTGAACTCCTAGCGGATGCGACACCATCTGGGTGATCGTCGATCGTCTGACTAAATCCGCTCACTTCTTAGCAACCAGAGAGAATGACAAAATGGAAAACTTACTCGTGTTTACTTGAAGGAAGTAGTCTCTCGGCATAGAGTGCCAATTTCTATCATTTCGGATCAAGACGCTCGATTCACCTCTCGGTTTTGGCAATCAATACAAAAAGCTTTAGGTACGCGTCTAGACATGAGTACGGCGTATCATCCTCAAACCGATGGTCAAACGGAACGTACCATCCAAACCCTTGAAGACATGCTACGAGCTTGTGTGATAGATTTCGGTAACTGCTAGGAAACTCACTTGCCTTTAGTGGAGTTCTCCTACAACAACAGTTATCACACTAGTATCAAGGCAGCACCATTCGAGGCATTGTACGGACGTAAATGCTGATCTCCTATCTGTTGGGCTGAAGTTGGGGATAGCCAACTTCCAGGCCCCGAACTTATATTCGAAACATCCGAAAAGATCGTTCAAATTCGAAACCTTATAGCGGTAGCTCGTGATCGTCAAAAGAGCTACGCCGATAAGCGTCATAAACCGTTAGAGTTTCAAGTAGGCGACATGGTCTTGTTAAAAGTCTCACCTTGAAAAGGTGTAATTCGTTTTGGGAAACGAGGCAAACTAAATCCTCATTATGTTGAACCGTTCAAGAAAGTAAAGAGAATTGGCCTAGTAGCGTATCAACTGGACCTACCTGAAGGACTGAGTGGTGTACACGATGTCTTTCATTGTCTCGAACTTGAAAAAATGTCTGGCGGACGAGACACTCGCGGTTCCTCTTGAAGAACTACACATCGATGAACAATTGCGTTTCGTCCAAGAACCGGTAGAAATCATGGATAGGGAAATCAAAACGCTCAAACACAGTAAAATCTCTATTATCAGAGTTCGTTGGAACTCGTAACGCGGACCGGAATTCACATGGGAGCGCGAGAATCAGATGATGCACAAGTATCCTCATCTATTCAAGCACTCCACGTCAAATCCTTAAAGTACTATTTTAATTTTCGATACGAAAATTCTTTCAACTAGGGGATGATGTGACATCCAAATTTTTTTTTTATTATTTTAATTTTCGAGACGAAAATTCTTTCAACTAGGGGATGATGTGACATCCAATTTTTTTTATTATTTTAATTTTCGAGAAGAAAATTCTTTCAACTAGGGGATGATGTGACAATCCGACTTTTCAAGTTAACTCCGTTAGCAATCCTGTTAAATATTCTGTTAAATCCTAACCCAATTAACCTAACCTTAAACCCTAGGGGCTATTTCTGCTAATATTTAATCTTGAACTACAGGGACTAGTTATGTAATTACTTAAAAATCAAATCTGTTGACTCTAAGAAGTCAAAATCGCAAGTTTTGTATTCTGTTGACTTTTAGAAGTCAAACCCGTGAACCTATGATCCAAATTCACAGCAATAACTTGAAACCGGTTCAATTCACGACTGTAATGACGAGCATTGATGATCTCGACCCTGTCATAATCATTCCCATATGTTTTTGATCGTTAATGAGTACGCATTTAATCATAGAACCCGTAACCGTCGACCCCTAGTCATTAACCCATCAAAAACGATTACTTCGATCAGAATTCGCACGAAATGAACCCCTGCGCATCTGAATTGCATCCCCCTGAACTTGTTTCATCATCCAATTTGATCGAAAGTGAAGCCGTGGTAGCCGGAGACAAACTCGCGCAAGTCAGAATCTTCAATTACTCGATCGTCATCAATTCGTGCATCATTTTGGTAATTTCTTACACCTACAGCTTCGTGTTTGTTCCTAGATTGAAAGCCCTATGCTATTTAGGCCTTACAACACCGAATCGATCTTGAACTGAATTCTAGGGTTCATAACTTTCGGGTTTAATCAAACACCTACCTACACTCGATTTCAATCAGATTAAATCACTCCATTAAAATCGCAACACTCTGTTTATTGATAACTCGATTCCAATTCGCTCTCATAACATCGAATTGTGTAAGAACCAGTATCTAGGGTTTACTCTTAAAAAGATTTGGGGATTTTGATCCTAACAACCTTGTAAATCTAATTAATATATATGTACAGAATCGAAATGATCTATTCAAAGAAAACCCTATGATTCCAACGACTGTTAATATCAGATTCTATCAAATCGATTTGGTGTTCTTGAACTAGGGTTTCGGTTTCTAAAAACAGGAATTAAACGACTAAAAACTTAATGATTCCGCAATTAAATCCGCCTACAGCTTCGAAATGGATTGATAATCAAAACCCCCAAACTCTCATTTCAAATCATTGTTGTAATCATTGGAATCGGGACTGGTTTTGTTTAGATCATCGAATGGGGAAGGAACACCGGTTGGCTTTGTGTTAAAACCCAACTGATCCGGCTTTGTTTGCGATACCCTAGCGGGCTGAGTTGGTTAAAGCTTAGTACATACACGTAGGAGACCCGGGTTCGAAACCGGTCTCCTGCAATTATATTTTATGGACTTTTTCAATGATTTTCATTTTTTAAAAACTATACCCTATATTATTATATTATATATTAAAGTGTTTTAGCCAGGAAAATATCACGTAGGCTCGGGTTTGGTTTTATAACCTATTTTTATTCCCACTTTTAATTATAATATATTTATATTATTTTCAAACCACGACTTCGTATAAAATAATATATTTATATTATTTTCAACCCGTGACTCCTATTATAAAATAATATATATTTATATTATTTCTCTTCGTTTATAAACCTCGTGTAACGTTTCAAACTAATTGATAATTATTTATATTAGTTACTCACGTATTATATCCTCGAATAAAAATAACATATTTATTATTTTTGTCACGTAAATGATTATCGTATATTTTCTACGAATTCAAAATAATATATTAATTATATTATTTTCCTAGCCATTATTTTAATGGTACAAACGTACGAATATATTTATATATTAATATTATTCGTAATTAGAGACGTTCGACACGTAATGTAACTATCTTAATAATTAAATTAAGAAACTCTTATTCCCGTGGACACGTTCGTCTACTCATTGATCCTTGAAATGTCTTAAGACGTTCAAATCTTCTGTGTCGTCGTCACAAAACCCCATTGTATCCCTAACTATTATGCTTGTAATTTTAGGGCATACGTACGCAGTTCACAGGCAAACTCTTGTGTTTCCTACTTGCATCCTTGTGTGATGCTATCTACTACTCGTACACAACTCAGGTGAGTTTCACAGCTCCTTTTTACTTGTTTTACTATTGGGGGAGAAACATGCCGACACACAAACGTATTTTACTTGTTTTCCTGTTGAGGAAGAAACAAACATGAACACCAACTATCATACTTTTACTTGTTTTCTCCGTGGGGGAGAAACAGGTACGCAAGCAAATATTATTTACATGTTTTTTTCGTTGGGGGATGTTGAGGCTAAGCGTAACACATTATCACAGAAAGTTCAGATTATGGTATTTTATATGATATCACTGTTGAGGCTAAGCGTAACACATTATCACAGAAAGTCCTCGTCTTATATCGGACCGTTAATATGGATCTTAGCGAGGTAATGTTTAGTAGTACTACTGGGTTTGACAAATCCCACCCGCGTTAGTCGCGCTAACTCGATTGGATATCGAACGGGTGAAATGTTAGCCTACTCACATTTGCCAGAGTTGATAGACCTGGCAGGAGGCAACAAACAAACAGTCAGCTTCGGTTGCGAGCGCCTTAGTAAGACATGAACATAGGCTAGCTACCTATAGATATGCATATTGAATGTACATAATCTGGCAAACACTCTCTTATTACAAACTTGAAACCTGTGAACTCACCAACCTCGTGTTGACACTTTTTCTTATATATTTCTCAGGTCGCTTTGGCACATGTTGCGCACTTAGGACATGCATGGAGTCCTACTGTCATATCATTCATTTCAAATATTTTAAACAGTTGATTTAATTACATTATTTGACGCTCGTTGTGTGTAATTACTTTTAACTTCAATTTAACGTTTACGCTTCCGCATTAATTCTGAACTTTTATGTTATGACATTTCAAGTCCCATATAGTGTCGTTTGATGTAACTAATGACTGAGATTCTGGTGTGTCACATTTCAAACGGTAAAACTCCGTTAGTGGAATTTGGGGGTGTGACACACAACTTTATGTTCAATCCACACATTCAACAGGCCCGTCCTGTTCAATCGCACTACAATATACACTTGCGTCATGTCTTATAACAAGGGACATGTTTGCCTCCGAAGTTGTTATAAGACAAGCACCAGCCGCAATCAGGGAATTTCACCTAAGACCCGTGTATCCCTTGCAAGTTTTACGCATACCTATGGCCTGAATGCTTTGTTTGTAGAAGAACGTTGAGCATTATTCCCTTAACCTTTATTTGGCTATTTTCGTAGAAGTAAATGTTTGACATAAGTTTTGAAAGAGATAAAATATTCACCTTTTGTATAGGAATGAGCCTATAAGTCGAAAGCTTATAGACTATCTTCTTAACTTGATTTTTCTAGCGTATCAGCACCTCTACAAACGTTTCTTCTTAGACCGAGCACTACAACGAGCGGGAGTCGAACCGAAAGCTTCGGGATTGAGCTAAGGGGTCTCTGGAATGATTTTTATGTGTGAAGATCGGTTTGAATGTGAGAAAAACGAATGAGATTGTCCAACTATTTATATGGCAACTTCTGGACCCGTGACGGACCGTTACAGGTGGTGATGGTCCGTCACCAGATTAGGGTTCGCGAGTCATCAGACATGTGTCGCCCTCTAGTCAGTTTGTGGTGTAACAGACCGTTACCAGGCGCGTCGGTCTGTTACGGAGTGATATGTGGCGCACCCTGGTGCTTTTGCGGCTGTGACAGACCGTTACCAGGCGTGACGGTCCGTTATAGGGTTTCAACGCGTCAGATTTTGAATATGAGTCACTGGACACGTGGCAAGCCATCAGGGTTCGCGTGCCCAGCTTGTAACGGACCGTTACCGTCCGTGACGGTCCGTTACTGTTGAATTTTCACGTTTTTCACTTTTTGAACCTTGATCTATAGGTTAATTACATTTATAGTCCTTGTGGTTTGTACCTTTGTTAAATATAGGATATTTTTGTGGCAGGTGTTATATAGAGATTGTAACCCTACCGGCGTTGGAGAAAGTTAACGGAAGAAGCAACATCCGGGGTTGCCATTCACGGAACCCTCAGATCCGGGATTGCCATTCACGTATGCACTAAGATCTGGGAATGCCATTCACGTATCTTTGAGATCCGCCATTACCATTCGCATATGTGTACCAGGTTCTTGCCAACTAGGATAGTTCTGTGAATGACATTCACGGAACACCCAAAAACCTTCAAAGTCCGGTGTCAATCCTAGAAACCATTAAAAATCCCCATAGTCCCCATTTCAAAAAAAAAAAATCAATATGTATTACCTCTCTCTTTTTACCTCTTAGGCCTCCATATATATAAGTCTCTTGATGACACATTAAGAGTTAGTGACCATCATGTGTGTAGTGGGGGAGGTGGAAGAACCCGACTAATGTGGGTTACCCCCTGCTTACGAGAAAGAGTTAGTGGGGAAGTGAGCATAGTTAATGAGAGCTCATATAACCTTGTATGTGCTAACAAAATGACACATTCGACACCTATTGTCATAGTAGTGTATAATAAGGAACGCATGTCGATATCTTTCTAGGCATGCTACGCTTTTGTTTTTGGGTGTACTATACGTTTTTCATGTCATTGAACATAATACCGTTGTAAATAAACTTATTTTCTTATTTTTTTTCTCTACGTCTCGATATAAAATTTATTTAAAACCGTATCGCTGCAACGCAGGAACATAACCAACTAGTTATACTAAATATCATATATTAACCATCTCATTATAATAAGCATCTTATTTTTAAGTATATTGAAAACATCTATATTCTATCGCAAAAGCTTGTACCGGAAATAAGATCTCACAGAATATGATAGAAGTCTTTCAAAAAATTTTATTCTTAGATTCGTTAGTAAATACTATTACAAAATTTGGTTTTTTTATTTCTTTTACCCGTCAGAAAGTCGTTGGAAATACATTTTCACGGGCCTGAAACAATCTTGTGTTTTTTTTTCGGGAATTTCTTTTACCCCTCAAAAATCCGTCGGTTATGAGATTACCAACATATATTTAAAAATTTTAGTTTTTATTTATTAATTTTTCTTATATGTCTGTGATCACCAACAAACTACCGACAAATAGTTAGAAATTTTATTTTTGATTTTTGCTATCCGTCGGTTATTGGCAACAAATAATGTCCATCAGTGATAGTTACTTTTCTAGAAGTGTATAATCTGAATGGGATTCTATTTAAATCATTTATATTATAGAAAAAATTAAAAGTTATAGGCCGCTTAATTTAAGTACCCTACTAGTAGTATTAAACAATATTTTAAGGATTACAATCTTGAATCAATTAAGGTCTAAGTATATGAAGAGGAGAGGCCAAAAACCCATCATCCCATCAAGTATAGCCCTCAGCTCAAAGCTGAAGGGACCACTCAAAACGGTTAAGGCCACGAGGAAGGCCCTGATTGGGGAGAAGCATGTCCACAAATAGGAAAAGAAAGGATTTACGATGACCTTATGGTAGACCCCACGACCCCCACACTCTCCAACCAAGGTTATAAGAGAATGAGAAAGCGAATACATGTATGCACAACAAAATTCATACATAATCTCTCTATCTTTCTCCCTTGGAACTTATACCATCTTCTTTGATCAAAAAGACTGATTCTCACGCCGAAGGGTTGTTACAGGGATTATCCCCTCCCTGTGACTCCTTAACGCGTTGTATGTGTAGGAAGGAGTACCAGTAGAGACAGAAAGCTATATATAGGTTTGATTGGAGGGCCTCTTGTTAGCATGGAGGCTGGTTGAAGTATCCCTCATCGGAAAATTGTGTCAACAGTATAGATTAATTAGCTTCCGTCCTGTTTTTATACAAGATTGCTTAGTTGACAATCAATGATGGTCTACATAGTCGTATTCGAAGGACACCAAATTTATAAACATATATCTTGACTAAAAAACCGTCCAAATTACATCCAATGAATTTAGTACTAAGGTTTGACTTTAGATAATATGGTGTTGGGGACGGTTGTAGGTTGGAAGGTCGTGAACGATTTTAAAATCGGTGGTTGGTCAACGACTCGTGACAATTATTTCTTTAGGCTTGCTTTGTTAAAAAAAATTATGAGTAGTATGTTAATATAAAATTAATTTTAAATATTAAAAGTATTAATAGGGGAATTTTAACATAAAACTAATTTAAGGTATTAAAAATACTTTTAGAGAGATCTTTAATATAATTTTTTTAAACACAGAATGCAAGAATCACATAAGCATTTATATATATTACTTTAAATGTTATATGTAAGATGACTTTTTAACCGTTTCTCTCCGTTCTCTCCCATTCATGTGGTTCTCATAGTTCTTCACTTAAGATTTAATCTATTCGAACATGCCCCTGTATATAGGGGCAGTTACTCTAAAAAAATCAAAATTTCTAAAAAGCATGAAAAGAAATCTGGAGATGACACGTAGGGGCTCCAAACCCTTTCAAAACTTATCAAACTTGGCTAGACCTCTTTAGCGTCATTCATACTTTTAATTAAATAGTAAATTACTCTAGAATTTTTTTTTCAAAATGTCCATATTAAAAAGTCTAAAATTGACTTTTCTGGTCAACGTTTTCAGACCATTAGTTGAACCATTGACACCAACTTCCCAGTGCACCAATTGGGTCCTAGTGCATTGGTTGGACTCAATTTGGCACCAAATGGTGCGCCAAGCACTTCATAACTATATAACTCTGATTTACAACCCTTTAAAAAAAAAAGTAACTAAATACTTTTGTGACACTTATTTACATTTTTTATACCTTTGTAATTAACAAGATCAGCAAACATTATATATAAAAACACCTGATTAGAAATATCTAAACAGGGACAAGAGACAACGAATTACATAGATAATAATGGGTTTTTCATCCACTCTACCCAACCCATCTTACCTTGCTACTCCTGTTAATAAACCACAAATACGAAAAATGAACAATCGAATAAAAAATCATGACTTTTTCCCCCATCATTTGCTTGAAAAACCGCTTTATTCCTTACCTTTCAAATATACCACCATGTCACTTATTGGCGAAGCTTCATTAGGGCCCGAGGGGGCCGCGCCCCCCTCTCCCCGATTTTTCGCTTAAAAGTGTTAATTTATATGTATTCGGCCAAAAAAATTATAAGTATTAAGTTCCAGTCCCCCCTAATATTAAGTTCCGGTCCCCCTTATATCGCCGATAGGAAAAAAAATTATAGGACTCCCCCCCTGCGTTTTTCTTCAAGCTTCGTCACCGGTTACATAACTATCTTATTTACCACATTTAAGTCAATAGTTATAACTGTCTTATTTACCACATTTAAGTCAATAGTTACTAATATTTAGAATTAATTACATGGATGGCCCCTGTGGTTTACCCCATTTCACTTTTGGCCCCTAGGAATGAGAAACTATAACTTTGTCCCAATAGTTTGCACGCTTGTAACACCCATGGCCCCCAACCTGGATGTCCGTCTATTTTAAACGTTAAGTCCCCTCACGTGAATCCCACGTGAGGGTAATTAGGTCTTTTCATATCCCCTTCTTCTAGAATACTAATATCTGACCTTTTAGTTCCCTCCCATTCCATCGCTCCTTCTTCTTCTTCGTTCTCATCGCTCTCAGCACTCTCATCCGACTAATACGAAGCTTAACCTGCATCTCTATTACAAACCCTTTGTTTGAACGCACACGAAAGGTTCCACGACACTTCAATCGAATCTGGTCTTGACATTGATGAGAAAGAAGCTTACGGTACGTATACAATCTTTGTACAATTTGTATTTTTTTTACAAAACTGAAACAAGGTTGGATTTTTAAAGTGTTTTAGTAATATTTTTTCATTGAATGACAGGGGGTTCCCCAAACATGTTTTCATTAAGATTTTTAGGTCTGCACTGTTTGCTATGTAATTTGAATATGCTTTAGGTCTTTTGATATGGTTTAGACAATGTTTGGATTTGGTTGGTAATGTCTTTTGATATGGTTTAGACAATGGTTTCTCACTTTATCATCTTGGGTCTGTAATGGTCAAATTATATGTCTTTGAATTCAGGTTTATTAGTTTATGAAATGTTTGTGTGTTTTAATGGTTCCTTTTGTGTGTTTCAATTTGGTATGCATTTTTAATTTAGGAATGGTATTGTATTTGGTATGCATTTTGAATTCAGGTCAAAAGTGCATTTTCTTAACCATTTTGGTATGCATTTTGGTTAGGAATGGTATGCATTTTTGGTCAGGAATGGAATGCTTTTTGGTCTGGATTTGGTGTGGATTTTGGTCAGGAATGGTATGCATTGGGTCTGGATTTGTATGCAGGTAACCATTTATAAATTAATCCATTAGGTCTACAAAAAGCACACCATTTTGGCCTACCTGATTGAACAAAGTTAAATAACCCTTTTGGCATTTGGTCTGTAATTGTATGCAGGTAACCATATTGATTAGGACATTAGGTATGCATTGTGGTATGCATTTTTAACTCAACATACATTTCTTTTTGGCACAACAATACATATTTCCATTACAAAACATCAAGCATTCCCATTACATGATTGAAATACCTTACAAAAGAAAAGCAATGATCCTAATTAACAAATCTAACCCTAAGAACATGAATACATTTTGACTTTTCTTCTTATGAAGTTCAGTTTCCAACACCTTCACCTCCCTCTCAAGTTTGTTTTTTGACTTCAAAAGGCCATGAATAATCTAAACATAACGTGGGCACATGGGTGGTTCAACCAACCGATAAATCGACATTTGGAATTCTGCATAAAAAACCCAAAATCATACGTCCTCAAACTGAGCTAATTGCATACAATTAACTATAATAAAGAAATGCCAACCTAACTCATTTTCGTAGGAATCACAGAGACATTTAGCTTATAAAACAAGTCTTTTAAACCCCTCGGTAGCCCGAGTGGACGAGTTTAGTCTCGTGAGGGTTTCTAGGGAACATACCTAAAAAGTTTATTTAACTAGAAATGAAAATAAAGTTAACTAACCTTAGGTTGCCTCCTAGTATCGCTAAGTTTAACGTCATCAGCCGGACGCGGTGTACCTCGGTATGGTTATGGTGGTTGCAGCACGAACTCCTTACCAAATTCTTTTACACATGCCCTTTGGTAGTCATTACCGTTCAAGTTCAGGTTCTTCAATTCCTTTTCATCCTTAAGTACCCAAGGATCATCGGTTTCATATGAACTCTTGAAGAATTTAGGAGGTTTCTTTGACCCCCTTGGTGACCTTGATGGTCCTGTGTCTGATCTGATATGATCACTTATGCTCTCCACCTGAGGCTTCCATGGTGGCTTTCGCCCTTGTATTCCAACTTCCCCACACTTGGGGTTTGCTGTATCTACTTCCTCTATCATTACCTTCTGTAACTCTGACCTGTCAATCACAACACTTTTATCTTTGTCACCCTCATCCACTTTGGACTAAGGGGGACATTTGTTAGTAACACCTGTTTTAGAACATTTAACTTTGTAAAAATACGTAGAAGTAAGAGAATGAATGTCTATGTTCAACTCAAATACAAAGATATCTTAAGAAAGAAAAAGAAATCCATGTACTTACCGGTAGAGGATAAGAGTAGAACCGTCGACCATGATTATGATCAGTCCAAGAAGTACGAATGATTGCCCTTCTTCCATAGTCACATACAACCATGGGGATGAAGGTTTCGTAGGTCAACGATTTCTTAAGGAAGAAGAAGATGATTCTAGGTCATTGAGAAGAATAAGATGGATCTGGGATTAAGGAAGAAGAAGATGAAGTCACTTAGGTTTAAAAAGGCATTTAAAAAGGTAACATGAAAAGACCTAATTACCTTCATGTCGGGTTCACGTGAGAGGACTTAACGTTTAAAATAGACGGACATCCAGGTTGGGGGGGCATGAGTGTTACAAGCGTGCAAACTATTGGGCCAAAGTTATAGTTTCTCATTCCTAGGGGTCAAAAGTAAAATCGGGGTAAACCACAGGGTCCATCCGTGTAATTAATTCAATAGTTAAGTCAATAGTTATAACTATCTTATTTATCACATTTAAGTCAACAATTACTAATATTTATATCATTCTCGCATTATTGCATATTCTATATCTATACATAATAAATAAGTAATTGATTGTGTCACGTGTCATAATTTTGTGAGCCCAAGGTTATTTTTCCCGCTTATTTTTTCTTAATAACTTACTATTTAAAATTTCCTTACTAACTATTAATATTTCATTTATTAATTCTTAAATATTCATTACTATTTAATATTTTCTTTATAATACATAAAATTTTGACACTGACCCCCATAAAATTTTTACCGACCCCAAGAAAAACTAATTTTTAACACCGACCCAAGTAAATTTAATTTTTAATACCGACCCCCTTTTAAACTAATAACTTAAATTGGACTAAAAGTTAGCCATTTAAACAATTAAACCCACATTTAATTAACTATTACCCATTTGGACAATGAAGCCCATATATAGTTAACTCGTTACCCATTTAAATTTTTGAACAATTTAACCTAATAAAAAATCTAGGTAATGGCAATCATGAATCATGATCCATTGACGTCTCGACATTTCATATTCACGTTTCACACATTCTGCAGAACAACAACTTGCGAATCACGATTCTCGTCATGCTTCCTAATCGAAGTTAACGCAATCAGAAGAAAGATTAATCATGATCCTTGCCTTGCCTCCTCACGATTTAAGGTTCTTTGCTAATCACGAATTCACGATTCTCGCTCTGTTGGTCGGTTCACTGTTCACAGCCTTGAGTCCCTACCTTCTCACAATTTCAGGTAACTATTTTTTTTCTCTAAATTTTGGTTTTTGCTGATCATATTATTTTTCTATAATGTTATATCATATGTGTTATTTGCTAATTGTAATTATTGACAATGTGTGTACTATGTGACCGATCCGACCTGAACCGGACCGTAAAAAAAAATATTTAGCGAGATACAACTGACCTAAACAAATTTCGACCCCCATGAAAAATTTCTAGGTATGTCACTGCTAAACCCTACCCCACGAGTTCCACCACCCCATCACCAAATAAATGATGAATTTTTTATTTTTGAATAAGACAATAATTCTAATAACTTTTATATTTTTAATACTGAATCATTACTAATATTATTATTTATATAAACATTCCTAGCTGTCACATTATGAGATGTCTTCATAATTAAATAATCTTTTGAGATATATATATATATATATATATATATATATATATATATATATTAAAGCAAGGTAGACGACATACTTGAAGATGCCAACATTTGGATTATGGATTCTAGTTTACACAAGTTTTTTGGAATTGGCTTTTAATGGTTTGAAAAAAAAAGTTGGATATGAGTATAATTGTCGTAGATAGGATCTTGTGTTCTTGGTTGGAGTCTACTTCTTTATCGAAGCCCAAGAAACAAGTTATCTTTATGGTGACATCAGTCGCGAAGCTTGAAGAAAAACGCAAGAGGGGCCGTTGCGGAGTCCTATAATTTTTTTTCCAATCGGCGATATAAGGGGGACCGGAACTTAATATTAGGGGGGACTGGAACTTAATACCTATAAAATTTCCAGCCGAATACGTATAAATTAACACTTCTGAGCGAAAAATCGGGCGCGGGGGGGGGGGGGGGGGGGGGCTCCGGGCCCTAATGAAGCTTCGCTAATGTATGTAACTGCTTGTCCGCTTAACTGTCACTTATTCTATCTACCACTACATTTAATTATCTTTATGTACAAATGCTTATATGGTTCTCGTGACTCTCTAGTATTAAAATTTATAGATAAATATATTTCATATGTAAATGATGAATTATTTTACAAGCGGCAAATGTATGTATGTAATACGTATAATAAAATATATATATATATATAGTGTTAATCAGATGTAGTAGAGAAATGCGAGAACCAAAACAAACATTTGTATGTAATGCATGAAAGACAATCAAATATAGTGGAAGAAATAAAGAAGAGTGATTAAAAGATAGTCTCATGTATCACATATAAAATAAAATTATTACCTGATATGCGGTTCTGAATAGTGTTTTCTTTAAAATGGGTTCTGTTTTAACTACCCTCTATATAAATGCAGCTTTTCTATTTGTTATATGTATATCTTTGCACTTTAACATTATTAGTTTTAATGAAATTCAATTACAGAATTTTCGAATGATATGACGGATTGGCTAGAAAACTATAATTTCTCTAAAGGTAAGAAAGAGCTAGTTGGTCCAATTGTTTTTGTTGTTTGGTGGGCGATTTGGAAGTTGAGAAATTATGTGATGTTCATGAAGAATCGACTCAAAGAATCGTTGTTTTTTGATGAAGTGGTGAAGTATTCTTTCCTTTGGTTTGTTAGTAGGAACAACAAAAATAAGTTTACTTGGATAGAGTGGTTAAAAAACCCTCTAAATTTTTTGTGATGTTGAACTTTTTCTTTGCTTTAACTTGCTAGTTGGTGTGGTTATATTAGGCAAGGCAAACACGACACAAACTTAAGCATGACATAAATTTAAAAAATTATATAGACAGGTGAACCCGAATACAACATAATTTTCACGAGTTGAAACTGATACAACCCTTTAACCTAAAATTTTATTTATTTTGCATATTAATATTTTAAAATTACAAATTTACAATAAAAAGTACAAATGTATAAATAACAATTACGTTTAATCTAGAAAACTTGATGCTCTTTTTATTTCATCTATTAAGTTTTGACATAAAATCCCAATTAGTTTACGTTATAATATAACATACTTGAAAAAAAATAACAAAAATATATAGGTTAAACGGGTCAACCCGTAAACCCTACAGGTCGACCCAACGCAACCTATTTAGCTAAACATGTTCGTAGGTTCGACCTGAAACTATCTTAAATATGTTTAAACTAGACTTAGAGCAATCACAATATCATCTTCATCTCCATATCCATCTATGTAATTTAACTAAATATCATATTTCCCTAAATTTATCTCAAAATTTGGTTTAACCTCACATGTTTCATTCTTCATCTATATTTCTATCTCACTTACAAATACTTATTTTATTATATTTCTCTTTCTTATACACTTACAAAAAATATAGAGTTGGAGATTGAGATCCTAGTAAAAAAAAAGAAATCTTTAAATAACGAAGATGAAGACGGATACTCTAATTAATATAATTTTGTGTCGGTGATGACTCAATGAATTGTGTTAGTGGGTGACTCATGTTCCTTACCTTGTTCTAGAAACACTATTGGGCCCAAAGGTAACTTGAAGTGACGTTCTTAACATGAACGAGACCATGATGAACCATCGCCCAACACCCAAAAGTTATTTTGATGAATGAAGTGACAATTATAATTCTTCAAAATAGTAAATATATAGTTTTTCCTCAACGCAATTTAGCATAATTATTATTATAGAGTTTATTTTCTTTTGTATATAACCTCTTCTAAAATAGTGCTAGGAGATTTTGTATTCTTCACGGGTATATAGGGTATTATTGTTCAATAATATTGATTCACAATTAATACCATAAACTACTTTTATGATATCAGAGGTACGGCTATGCAAATTTTAACATCGCCGCTGAGATCACCATTTGCTTTGCCTCCTCCTGATCATTTGATTGCTTCCTCCCTTCATCTTTTCGATCATAACTATGGCCGACAAGAAAGCAGAAGCTTCCGATCCCAAAGCTATGCCTACGCCTGTAGCCCTCCATCCGGTATCCTCGGTGTCGAACATTCAAACTAAGGTCCGAACCCTTGACGGATCTAAAGTCACATATTCATCATGGACCAAGCTTTTTAAGATTCATGTTATCGCTTACAAAGTCTTGGACCACATCAATGAAACCAAACCACCCGCGCCAACTGATGAATACTACGACCTATGGAAAGAGATCGATGCTCTAGCATACCAAAGGCTTGTTGCCTAATGGTACCAACGTGTTAACAAAAGGTGTCTCTCCTCAAAGAGGTTGAGGGTTCAAGTCCCATAGTGGACAAAATAGTGAGTGAATTTGTTGTTAGAAAAAAAAATCAACATATTATACAAATTGATTTACACGTATTAACCCGACTCGCTTATAGATACCAAGATAGAAGGACACGAATGGTGTAGTTGGGAGATTGCGACATTTATATAGTCGAATAATGGAGGCACGAATGAGGGACCCGGTTTGAAAATGTGTAGGTCATCAAGATAATGAACCCACGTGTGTGGTGTTGATAAAATCAGATGTTTGATGCTTACTTCTCACCAAACACCACCATTAAGATTTAGGTACGGCAAAGGGACATTCCTCCTATGCTCCTGCATAGATTCCCTAATGTCATTCTACTTTATACAAAAAGTAAAAACCATAGTCTTTTAACATTTTGACAACGGGGTTGGTGGATCGTTGGTAGAGGAAAATCCTCTAGAAACACCAAAGTTTAAAAAGGTAATGAGTTCAAGTCTCACTTCTGCAGTAATAAAGAAATCTGTCTTTCAAAAAAAAAATAGTCTTTAACATTTTGATATCTTAAACATAAAAGAACCCTTGTTTTTTCAAAAAACAAAATGATTTAACTTGTTTATGTGAACGAGACGTTTTGAGTAAACCGAAGGATCTATATGCGTGGTATACGAAAAAGATAGTTGATATGAAACACATGTTATGTTTATATGCCATAAAAAGAAGTTACGTATATATTAAGGCTTGAATCGCCAACATCATAGAGAGAAACACGTTAAATACATATATTGATACTGCTAGGTCAAAGACTTATACTTTTATTAAAATGTGAAGACGGATACAAGAGAACGTAAAATATTTCAAGAAAAAATGACATTTGAACCTTATTAAACCAAAGTTTATTGAAAAAATTCAAGACAAATGTTTGAGTAGACATAAAACTTTTAAATAAAAATGGTATACAATTTATTTATAAAGGTTTTCTCATTAGGTAATGTAATTAATTCTCTAAGGCTGAATTTTGTCCACCTTAAATGATGTTGGTGATTTTAGTTTTATCTAGCTATTTTGTGTAAACTTAATGATCAAATGAGAAGTCATAATGAAACATCAAACAAGTTGGTAAGTGTGGAGTGCACACTTGTTTGATGATCTTATGATTTCTGGTGCTAAACACACCTTGTTGTATCAAGGGGGCAAAGCCCACTGAACAATGAGGGTCTGGGGACAACGCCCCTGGTTAGTGGGGTCCTAGCACCTAGTGGGGTCCAAAGGGCAATGCCACTGCCTGGGGTTAAGCTGCTAAAGTTGATTCATTATGCATTGGAAATTGATTCGGAAATGAAAAATTGCTAAAAGTTAGTCATCCGGACTAACTTGTCCATCTGGAGTAGATTTGTTCATCCAGAGTAGATAGATTTGGTCTTCCGGAGTATGTTTGGTCATCCAGAGTAAACTGAAACAACAGTTAATTTCTAAACGGATGACGGTTATAGCGGTTTTCAACCAATAACCGTCATGGCGAATCATTACATCGTTTTACCATATATAGAAGTCAATTTTGGTCAGAATCAGTGATGGGATGTGGATTTTGTGTGTTTATAGTGTTTTAATCCCGCGTTTTTACATATTTTTCTTATCACATATGTTTGGATAGCGAATTCTACGAGGTAATATGTTTTGTAGGTAAACGGGATTAAAAGGAAGGTGTTAGAGCAAGTTAAGCAGGACGAAGAAACGAGAAGTGAAAAAGGGCTGGCCGTAAGTTACGGCCAGGCCACCGTAACTTACGGTGGACAGAAATTCAGATTTTCGAGATCGTAAACCAGAATCTACAGGCCGTAAGATAGTTTGTTGGGTAGGCTGACCGTAAGTTACGGTGCCTCTGGCGTAACTTACGGTGGGAAGAAAAATCAAAAATTTTGGTCGTAAACCAGAAGCTACAAGCCGTAAGTTATAATTTTGAAAAATTTGACCGTAAGTTACGGCCAAACCACCGTAACTTACGATGGTCGGGAAAACAGAAAGACGGGAGCTTCGATTCTGAGGAAAAATAAGCCAGGGAAAGTCAGTTTTTTGACGGAGACGAACAGGTAGGGAAATCTAGGCGATTTTGGGGCATTTGGATCATCAAGATTGAAGCTTTTTCACCCAAAAATTGTAATATCTGTACTTTTTTCGTTTACAATTTCCGGCCAATTGGCATTTATTGTAAACCCTAATTATCCATATTTAATAATATGTGAAAATTCTTAAATGAATTACTCAAACTATGTATTAGGGCTAATATTCATGGTATTTGAATAAAGTCCCTAAACTATATAAAATAAATCTCATAAATTATCTAAGTGTAAAAAAAAAAAAAAAAAAATTGTACTTAATTAATTTGGAAAAAATCTTAATTGTGTCTTATTCAATTAAAACACAAATTATATAAACTAAAAAAATGATTTTTATAAAATTATTATGAATTTTTAAGAAATAATAAGATTTATTCCTAAATAAATCAAATAAATAAAGTTTAATTAAATAAATATTTTTAAAATAAAGTTTTATAAAAATATGTCATTTTATATCATTTTTATAGAAATAAACAATTCTTTTATAATTTAAATGTAATTTATACATTTAAATATCAAATATATCAAATTAATTAACTAAAAACCCTATATAACCTAACTAACTTAGTTTTTGGTTAAAACTTAACTACAAGGGCTAAACTGCCTTTCCTCAAACTTATTTTCAAGTTTAAGTTGACCGGAGTCAACTTAACAAACCTCAGGGACCAAAGTTGTATTTTTCTGTTTTAAAACCCACCCAAAAGGGGTCGTGGGTTCGAAACAAGGGGAACCCGGTTTTGGGTTCTGATTATTCGAAAACGCGTTTTAAGGATTCGAATTCGAAAACTTGTAACTGCTATTCGTTTATTATCATTAAACGAGTATGATGAACTCGTTAATTCGAGGAATTGAACTCGTAACAGTTGAAAACGGCTAAAACTTTAAACCGTCTTAAACCCGTAATCAAAACTCAATAATTCACGCATTAATTGACGAATTGATGTTATAGAAACCTCGACGACACCTAATGCGTCCATTTGAAACAAATCACAACTCCTAACACCCTCTAATTCTCTCTCTCGGAATCTCAGTTCAGACGAACTGAACATCGAGTCCAGAACTTCGATCAGTTGATCTTACAGGTAATTTGATACGTCATTAAACTCGGAATTGAACGTATAACAAAAGCCCTATGGTTAATTGAGTTCCTATTATACGGATTCGTCGAATTCGAACAAACTCAGATTAGGGTTCTTGCGTTCAAACGGATTTGGGATTTTAAATTCGAAAACGTTGTTAAAAGGAACATCTCTCCGTTTGTTTACGGGTTAGTCACTTGGCCGAGATGGCCGGGTGCGCGTATTACGAGCGAGAGGTCACGGGTTTGAGCCCGGCTAAGGCCCTCACCCGTGAACCTTTTTGGCTTAAACGAACACAAACCGGACCCAAGATCCGGGTTAAATATAACCCAAATGCACTTATAACCAGGTTAGCCACTTGGCCCAACGGTCAGGTGCACTGCCGCTGAGCCAAGTAGCCCAGGTTCGATCCGCCTTTGTGGCCGGTTCGCCCATTTTTCAACATTTTCCTATTTTTGATTTTTATTAATTAAATCTTTAATCTTTAAAAATTCATAACTTTTTATTTACAACTTGAAAATGTACAAATAAATAGTCCAAATTTTTGTAATAAAATTCTCTACTGTTTTATAAAATAAAAACAGAAAACTTTCTGAGTTTATAAAATTAATTATTTAAAAGTCTAAATTTAAAACTTGGATTATTTATTTAAAATTAGTAAATCTATTCCAAAAATTTTACAAAAATTACATAAACTTAATTTATATATTTTTAACAAAATATTAAGTTTCTGGAACTTTTAGACATTTTTACTAATTTTCACTAATTTTGTTTTGTAATTAAATCAATGAAATTATTGATTTAATTAAACTAAAAATAAGTAAATTTTATAAAAATTTACTTATTAAAAGAAAATATTTATATAATTTATAATTTAAATTATATTTTTTATTTTTACTATCTTTTTGACATATTTAGTTAATTAAACACATTTATTAACTAAATTACTAAATAAGTAATTAATTAAATAATCTCTTAAAATATTTTATAAAATCAGAAATTATATTTAAATTACTAAACATAATCATTTAGTAATTTAAATACTTACACACCTTAAACTATAACCAAATTACATTTCAAACCTTAAACTTTCCAAAACCCTAATTTCCCAAATTCGAGAACACGAACGAACCTTAGCTTATTTCCATTAAACTAAATGACTAAACTACAACTATAATAGGTTAATTGTGACCTACTTTGGATTATATCTTTGGATCAAACTTAGCTCGAAAACTACTTACAAACCATGTGAGTTTTCATGCCCCTCTTTATACATTTTACCACTTTTGGGGTGAAACATGTTTCTATTTAACCACACTTACACAATTGACAAATCTCACAACTTGAAACAAATTCCCATATGTTAGACTTGTTTAATTGCATTATGTGGCTTATTTGTTGATTACACTAGTTCATATTATTAACTGTTTCTACAGCCTAGGAATGGAATTAGTGGTACCATGTGGGTTAGCTACCCCATACATTTCTTTGATCCAGGATGCATGTAATGAATTCTGATACTGAAAAACTGTTAACTATATGTTGGACAATCTGAATTGGATAAATCTTAAAAGGAAGGTTTAATTTGGACTGTGTGTATATACAATAAGACTATAATGTACAACTTGTCTTAGCATGGAATTTGTACTTTTATCTCAACTATATTATATCTATATCTACCATGATTGCTCACCAACAATTCATTTTGTTGATAACTCTTATTTTAAACATGTTTCAGGTGCACCAAGTTCAAGCAACGCTTGATTTATGTTCAACACTTAGGCTTGGACTTAGAAATTTGAAATCTGATTTTATCTTGTTTGGAACTATGTTTTGTCTTGTTTATTTGAACTATTTGTAGCCTTTGAGACTCTTTTAATATTATTGAATAAAATTATGAAATTTTAATAGTTCCAAGTGCTACGAGCAATCTGGTCACAATTCGGGTCATACTCCGACGTGTTCCGCCGCCCGGTTGGGGTGTGACAGATTGGTATCAGAGCCTTGGTTATAGGGATTTAGGTTATTAGAAATCTTTAATCTAGACTATAACTTTAGGACCCTCTTTTAGTCTTGCATGATTACGAACTTATGTGTTTATTTGTCAAATTCTAAATCTTAACACAAATCTTACAAATTCTCAAAATTCTAAGACTTTACCTTATATTTCCATCAATATTCTTTTATATGAAATTCTTCAATGTTTTAAAATATTTTATAAAACCCCCTAGACTTTGTAAGTCTATTCAAAGTCTCGTTAAGGTTTAAGACTTTGACAATGTTCAGAAACTCGTGCAATCTGGAAGGGTGAATGCCTGTATTCTGAGTTTCCTGTCTAGGCAAGCGTATTCGTACAAATCCAAATTACTGGACCTGTTACGCTTACCTGGGGATTCTCGGGATGAGTGTTCACTTATAGGCTAAAGCATGACTTTCTCAAATATTGTTGAAATCTTATTAACCTTGATATGTCCTAAGTAATTGTGAGGTAAAACCCAACCAACACAATTACTAACTATGTGTTTAAACTTAAGCCTATCTTTACTTTCAAAGCTTAACTCTTGAATATTATTATTCATCTCAAACTTGCATTTTACTTTATTTTCTTATAGAATGTCTGATCCCGTTGATACAAATCCGGCACTCACACAACAAATTGTTGATCGGATTGCTGCAATACTACCATCTCTGTTTCAACATCGTGATCAAAGCTCTTCTAATAACAACAACAATGCTTGCAACTTCAAATACTTTAATTCGTGTTCACCACCAAAGTATTCGGGTCATGAAGGAGCCACTGGACTACTCCAATGGTTTGAGGGCATTGAGAACACCTTCCTTAATGCTGGTGTTCCCGAGGCACTCAAGGTCCAATATGGCTCAAGCGTCTTTCAAAAGCGTGCACTAACTTGGTGGAACGGCGAGAAAACTACTCGCACCGTTCTTGTTGCTATGGCTCTTCCTTGGGCTGAATTCAAGGAACTCATGATCAATGAGTTCTGTCCTCGAAACGAAATGATGAAGATCGAGGAGGAATTTTGGACTCTCTCCCAAGATAGTGGTGACAATTCTGCTTATGTCACTCATTTTTATGAGCTTTGTCTACTCGTTCCTCACCTAGTCGACACCTTGGCTAGGAAGATTGAGAAATTCTGCAAGGGACTCCCAATTCAAATCAGGAGTGCTGTTCTTAGTAGTAGACCTGCTACTATCGAAGAAGCTGTTCATCTTTCAGCCACACTTACCGACACTTATGTCGATGCGGGAATCCTTCACCGCAAAGGAGGGAAGAAACCTGCTGTGGTTGCTGCTGTGACTTCTAAACCTGAACCTACTGGTAGAAACAGGAAGAGAAAGTCCAATCATAAACAAAATTATGGGACTGTTACACCTGCTCAACCTGTGAGCCAAGTAGCACCTGCTACTACTACTACTACCTTCAGTCCAACCAAGAAGGCTTATTCGGGGAGTTATCCTCAATGTGATATTTGCAAGTCTCACCATCTTCCCAATGCACCATGTTGGGTTTGCACAAAGTGCAAAAGATTGGGACATACTCAAGATCGTTGCCGAACCCCAAGCAACACTCAATCTCAAGTGCAAGGCCATAACGTGATACAAAACACACCATCCTTAACTGTTAAGGCTTGTTTCCAATGTGGAGATCCAAGTCACTTCAAGGATAAATGTCCGTTACTGGCCAATGCAATAAAAGCTTCAATCTCTGCTTCCAAAGGCCGAGTCTACACCATTACTGCTAGTCAAGCTCAAGCCGACAACGATGTTGTCAATGGTACGTATCTGATCAATAATCAATATGCTACTATTTTGTTTGATTCTGGTGCGGATAAAAGTTTCGTGTCCTTTGACTTTGAACCAATGCTTGCTAAGACTAGAACCCAACTAGACAAAACTTATAATGTAGAAGTAGCTAACGGGAAATCCGTTAAAGTTGACTCAATTATTGCAAACAATCAACTACAACTTAACGAACATACTTTCTCTATTGACTTAACTCCTATGCAACTTGGGAGTTTCGACGTGATCGTCGGCATGGATTGGTTATCCAAACATCGTGCTGAGATCGTTTGTGCCGACAAATTCATAAAGATTCCTCTGCCGTCTGGTGAAGTACTACACGTGTATGGAGAGAAACAACCCAAAGGCTTAAAACTGATGACTATAACAAAAGCTCAGAAGTACCTCAACAAGAATTATCCAGCTTTTCTAGCTCACGTTGTGAAAGAGAAGGACAAGGGTAAACTTATGGCTGATATTCCTGTGATTAAGGACTTTGCTGAAGTATTTCCGGAAGACCTACCGGGAATTGCCCCTACACGACAAGTCGAGTTTCGTATCGACCTTGTGCCTGGTGCAACTCCTGTGGCAAGAGCACCATATCGTCTTGCACCATCTGAAATGCAAGAACTTGCTAGTCAACTTCAAGAACTCTCTGATAAAGGATTCATACGTCCTAGTTCCTCACAATGGGGAGCACCTGTCTTATTCGTCAAGAAGAAGGATGGATCTTTTAGGATGTGTATCGACTATCGGGAACTCAACAAATTGACTGTCAAGAATCGATACCCACTTCCAAGGATTGACGATTTATTTGATCAACTCCAAGGAGCTTCTATTTTCTCAAAGATCGATCTTCGTTCGGGTTATCACCAACTACGTGTTAAGGAGGAAGACATTCCCAAAACAGCTTTTAGAACTCGCTATGGACACTACAAGTTTGTTGTCATGCCATTCGGTTTGACTAACGCACCTGCCGTGTTCATGGATTTGATGAATCGTGTTTGTCGACCTTATTTGGATAAATTCGTCATTGTCTTCATTGACGATATTCTTATCTACTCAAAATCTAAGCAAGAACATGAAGAACATCTTCGCTTAGTACTTGATCTTCTTAAACAGGAACAACTTTATGCTAAATTCTCCAAATGTGAATTCTGGCTAAAGGAAGTCCAATTCCTAGGTCATGTTATTAACGAGGCTGGGATTCATGTTGATCCTGCTAAAATTGAAGCTGTAAAGAATTGGATTGCTCCTAAAACACCAACAGAAATCCGTTCTTTTCTTGGACTAGCAGGATATTATCGACGCTTTATTTCTAACTTTTTCAAGATTGCTGTTCCTCTCACTGCCCTAACTCATAAGGGTAGGATCTTTGAATGGGGACAAGAGCAAGAAGAAGCGTTCCAAACTCTTAAAGAAAAACTGTGCCATGCTCCAGTCCTATCTCTTCCCGATGGCAGCGACGACTTCGTTGTTTTCTGTGATGCTTCAAAGCAAGGACTTGGATGCGTTCTCATGCAAAGGGGTAAGGTGATTGCTTATGCCTCAAGACAACTTAAGGTTCATGAAGATAACTACACCACTCACGACCTCGAACTTGGTGCGGTCGTGTTTGCTCTCAAGATTTGGAGACATTATCTCTATGGAACCAAATGTGAAATCTTTACCGATCACAAGAGTTTGCAACATATATTCAACCAAAAAGACTTAAACATGAGACAACGTCGTTGGATGGAACTGTTAAATGATTATGATTGCGAAATCAAATATCATCCAGGGAAAGCTAACGTGGTGGCTGATGCGTTAAGTCGGAAAGAATATCCTAACATATGTTGTGCTCTTATTCAATCGGATATCGAGACCAAAATTCTTAAAGCTCAACAAACGGTTCTTTCCGAGGGCAACATGCAAAAAGAATTGGGTTGTGGAGTTGAAAAACAATTGGAGACTCGACCCAATGGGTTACTACACTTCTTAAACCGCTTATGGGTTCCTGATCGGGATGATCTTCGTACTTTAATTTTTGACGAGTCTCACAAAACTCGTTATTCTATACACCCAGGAGCCGATAAAATGTACAAAGGCCTTCGCCAACACTATTGGTGGCCCGGCATGAAGAAAGATGTTGCCGTGTACGTTTCAAAATGTCTTACTTGTTCTAAGGTCAAGATTGAACATCAACGACCTTCGGGTTTGCTTGAACAACCCGAGATTCCAATGTGGAAATGAGAGTGTATTTCCATGGATTTTATCACCAAACTTCCAAGAACACCTCGAGGATTTGATAGCATTTGGGTAATCGTGGACCGACTCACGAAATCAGCTCATTTTCTCGCAATTCGTGATGATTGGGGAGCTGAGAAGTTGGCTCAAGTTTATTTGGATGAGATCGTTCGTCTACATGGTGTTCCTCTTAATATCATATCTGATCGTGATAGTCGTTTCACTTCCCGTTTTTGGGGATCTCTATAATCGTTCATGGGTACTCAATTGAATTTGAGTACAGCTTACCATCCCCAAACTGATGGTCAAACGGAAAGAACGATTCAAACTCTTGAAGATATGTTACGTGCTTGCGTCCTTGACTTTGGAGGCAATTGGGACAAATATCTTCCACTAGCTGAGTTTTCGTATAACAACAGCTACCATGCTAGTATCGAGATGGCACCCTTCAAAGCTTTATATGGTCGCCATTGTCGTTCTCCTCTTGGCTGGGATGAGGTCGGTGAAGCACAAATCACTGGTTCCGCTCTAGTCCAAGACACCACTGATCGAATCATCCAAGTTCGCGACAATCTTCGTTTGGCTCGGGAGAGACAAAAGAAGAATGCTGATATTCGTAGAAGACCTCTTGAATTCCAAGTTGGTGACATGGTTCTTTTAAAGGTATCACCTTGGAAAGGCGTTGTCCGGTTTGGGAAGAAAGGGAAATTCACACCGCGATACGTTGGACCTTTCAAAATCATCAAACGTATCGGGAAAGTTGCTTACGAGTTGGAATTACCCGACAAGCTTAGCAATGTACATCCCACGTTTCATGTATCTAACCTCAAGAAGTGTCTTGCCGAGGGAAACCTCCAAGTTCCTCTTGACGAAGTTCACATTGACGAGTCGATGCACTTCGTGGAAAAGCCTATTGAAATCATGGATCGAGAGATCAAACAACTTAAAAGAAGCCGAATTCCGATTGTGAAAGTACGTTGGCAATCTAAACGAGGACCCGAGTTCAATTGGGAACGTGAAGATCAAATGAAGGCCAAGTACCCACACCTGTTCACAAACTCCATTACTTAATTTCGGGACGAAATTTCCTAAAGTAGGGGAGACTGTAATATCTGTACTTTTTCCGTTTACAATTTCCGACCAATTGGCATTTATTGTAAACCCTAATTATCCATATTTAATAATATGTGAAAATTCTTAAATGAATTACTCAAACTATGTATTAGGGCTAATATTCATGGTATTTGAATAAAGTCCCTAAACTATATAAAATAAATCTCATAAATTATCTAAGTGTAAAAAAAAAAAAAAAAAAAAATTGTACTTAATTAATTTGGAAAAAATCTTAATTGTGTCTTATTCAATTAAAACACAAATTATATAAATTAAAAAAATGATTTTTATAAAATTATTATGAATTTTTAAGAAATAATAAGATTTATTCCTAAATAAATCAAATAAATAAAGTTTAATTAAATAAATATTTTTAAAATAAAGTTTTATAAAAATATGTCATTTTATATCATTTTTATAGAAATAAACAATTCTTTTATAATTTAAATGTAATTTATACATTTAAATATCAAATATATCAAATTAATTAACTAAAAACCCTATATAACCTAACTAACTTAGTTTTTGGTTAAAACTTAACTACAAGGGCTAAACTGCCTTTCCTCAAACTTATTTTCAAGTTTAAGTTGACCGGAGTCAACTTAACAAACCTCAGGGACCAAAGTTGTATTTTTCTGTTTTAAAACCCACCCAAAAGGGGTCGTGGGTTCGAAACAAGGGGAACCCGGTTTTGGGTTCTGATTATTCGAAAACGCGTTTTAAGGATTCGAATTCGAAAACTTGTAACTGCTATTCGTTTATTATCATTAAACGAGTATGATGAACTCGTTAATTCGAGGAATTGAACTCGTAACAGTTGAAAACGGCTAAAACTTTAAACCGTCTTAAACCCGTAATCAAAACTCAATAATTCACGCATTAATTGACGAATTGATGTTATAGAAACCTCGACGACACCTAATGCGTCCATTTGAAACAAATCACAACTCCTAACACCCTCTAATTCTCTCTCTCGGAATCTCAGTTCAGACGAACTGAACATCGAGTCCAGAACTTCGATCAGTTGATCTTACAGGTAATTTGATACGTCATTAAACTCGGAATTGAACGTATAACAAAAGCCCTATGGTTAATTGAGTTCCTATTATACGGATTCGTCGAATTCGAACAAACTCAGATTAGGGTTCTTGCGTTCAAACGGATTTGGGATTTTAAATTCGAAAACGTTGTTAAAAGGAACCTCTCTCCGTTTGTTTACGGGTTAGTCACTTGGCCGAGATGGCCGGGTGCGCGTATTACGAGCGAGAGGTCACGGGTTTGAGCCCGGCTAAGGCCCTCACCCGTGAACCTTTTTGGCTTAAACGAACACAAACCGGACCCAAGATCCGGGTTAAATATAACCCAAATGCACTTATAACCAGGTTAGCCACTTGGCCCAACGGTCAGGTGCACTGCCGCTGAGCCAAGTAGCCCAGGTTCGATCCGCCTTTGTGGCCGGTTCGCCCATTTTTCAACATTTTCCTATTTTTGATTTTTATTAATTAAATCTTTAATCTTTAAAAATTCATAACTTTTTATTTACAACTTGAAAATGTACAAATAAATAGTCCAAATTTTTGTAATAAAATTCTCTACTGTTTTATAAAATAAAAACAGAAAACTTTCTGAGTTTATAAAATTAATTATTTAAAAGTCTAAATTTAAAACTTGGATTATTTATTTAAAATTAGTAAATCTATTCCAAAAATTTTACAAAAATTACATAAACTTAATTTATATATTTTTAACAAAATATTAAGTTTCTGGAACTTTTAGACATTTTTACTAATTTTCACTAATTTTGTTTTGTAATTAAATCAATGAAATTATTGATTTAATTAAACTAAAAATAAGTAAATTTTATAAAAATTTACTTATTAAAAGAAAATATTTATATAATTTATAATTTAAATTATATTTATATTTTTACTATCTTTTTGACATATTTAGTTAATTAAACACATTTATTAACTAAATTACTAAATAAGTAATTAATTAAATAATCTCTTAAAATATTTTATAAAATCAGAAATTATATTTAAATTACTAAACATAATCATTTAGTAATTTAAATACTTACACACCTTAAACTATAACCAAATTACATTTCAAACCTTAAACTTTCCAAAACCCTAATTTCCCAAATTCGAGAACACGAACGAACCTTAACTTATTTCCTTTAAACTAAATGACTAAACTACAACTATAATAGGTTAATTGTGACCTACTTTGGATTATATCTTTGGATCAAACTTAGCTCGGAAACTACTTACAAACCATGTGAGTTTTCATGCCCCTCTTTATACATTTTACCACTTTTGGGGTGAAACATGTTTCTATTTAACCACACTTATACAATTGACAAATCTCACAACTTGAAACAAATTCCCATATGTTAGACTTGTTTAATTGCATTATGTGGCTTATTTGTTGATTACACTAGTTCATATTATTAACTGTTTCTACAGCCTAGGAATGGAATTAGTGGTACCATGTGGGTTAGCTACCCCATGCATTTCTTTGATCCAGGATGCATGTAATGAATTCTGATACTGAAAAACTGTTAACTATATGTTGGACAATCTGAATTGGATAAATCTTAAAAGGAAGGTTTAATTTGGACTGTGTGTATATACAATAAGACTATAATGTACAACTTGTCTTAGCATGGAATTTGTACTTTTATCTCAACTATATTATATTTATATCTACCATGATTGCTCACCAACAATTCATTTTGTTGATAACTCTTATTTTAAACATGTTTCAGGTGCACCAAGTTCAAGCAACGCTTGATTTATGTTCAACACTTAGGCTTGGACTTAGAAATTTGAAATCTGATTTTATCTTGTTTGGAACTATGTTTTGTCTTGTTTATTTGAACTATTTGTAGCCTTTGAGGCACTTTTAATATTATTGAATAAAATTATGAAATTTTAATAGTTCCAAGTGCTACGAGCAATCTGGTCACAATTCGGGTCATACTCCGACGTGTTCCGCCGCCCGGTTGGGGTGTGACAAAAATCGAAGAGCTAATCATGGATTCTTTGAAGAACTTTGAAGAATCAATCATTATGATGTCAGACTAATCACCCGGTACCCAACCCTAGATGTAAGACTTTGATGCTTGGATTCTTAACTAGTTTTGATTGTGTGAATGTAAACATGGGATTGAGTAGTCTTTCTTTCGTGTGTTTATAATTGTTTTCCGGATTCACAAATAGTTTTGAATCAATCTAATTTGCAATTATTCGATTGTCATTCGACTTTTACAGCCGCTAGCATATCGAGTTGTTAATCAGGTTTTTGTCGAAGTGATAACTGTTAGATTAGTTCGTGATTGTGTTCCATTGTCCGATCTCAGATCGTTGGGTTAACACACTGAATGAAATCTAATTGTTATTAGTTGAATTGGTAACAAATTGTCACTCAATCAAGTTGGATGGTTTTGAATCCATATCAAGTCTGAAGTCTAGGGTTGGTTACTATTTTTAATCAATTGTTATTCGTTTTCAAGTTTACTCTCATTTATTTTTGATTTCTTAATTTTAAATTCAGTAAGTGCATAATCGGTTTTTCTTAAAAATTAATCAATTCAAAAATTCGGTTTTACTTTTATCGCCTAGTTTAATTAGTTGCAACAGTTAATCTTCCACGAGCTCCTCGAGAATCGATACCCTACTTACCCTTTACTAAAGGTATTTAGGTTTTAATTTGGTTGTACCTTCGACTGCGATCAATCAGATATAAGAAATTCTTAATAGTCTTTCACATTTTCGTTCTTGTAATCTCTTATTCTTATCCGATTGAATTCGTGTACACGCGAAATAATTCGATATGAAAATGAACTCTCACGATTATCAGAAAATCTTGGTCATCAAAATACACGAATCACCTAGGTTTCTTACAAATGATCGACGTATGCTAAACCATCTTAGGCTCATCACGAAAGAACAAAACTAAGCTCACCGAGCGGACGAGTTAGACGGTGGTCCAACCAAATTGATCTTGTAGCACGCACAAGTTTTCTTTTATAAATTAGGACTAGCCCCCTTATCGGTACCAATGATTGAACTTGAGTTACTTCTCAAATCATTTATCATCCAAATCAACTTGACTACACACTCAATAACAATGTAATTTATTATTTTCTAAAACTATGACCTTGTAATTTATTTGAGATGTAACACTAATATGTTTTTTTTCCAAAAAGTATAAGAGTATAAGTAATTAAGTGACTCGGAAATAATAAAAGAAAGAGTTAAATAAGGTTTTAGTTCCTGTGGTTTGACACAAATAGCTATTGTAGTCTAAAAGTATAAATTTACCTTTTTTAGTCCAATAGTTTCAATTTTGTATCGATTACAGTCCGGTCCACTAACTCTATCCAAATTTTCTGTTAAGTATGTATAAAAAGACTATAATACCCCTGTTAATTAAAAAATATATAAATTACATAATTCTTAGTGAGTGAGTTGGATAACGAGTCGAACCTATCAAGTTTCAAACTCCTGTTGTTCAAGATTCTCATTTGGGGTCCAAAAAGAATGCTCTTACTGTCTGATAACTGGAGTATTTTCCCTGATGAGGGTTTTGTTTCATCCTCAAGAGATTCTATCATGTTTAAGCCTACTTTGTTACAATCCCTACTCTTTTGAGTTACTTCATTGGGTTTGGAAGAAGCCCTAAATGGTAAATTCCCAAAGTTTGGTTTTGAAAAAACCTTGAAATCCAAAGGGGAAGTGGGGGCATCTAACTGAATCAGTTTCTAAATTTTTAGGGTTTAGCCCTACAAATAGACCAGGAACAGTGAAAAAGGAATTGGTTTTGTGCTTCTGTTTCAAGAAAGCATCAGGATTTGAGTGCCAAGACTCATTAGAACAAGAATCAGGAACCAGAAGATGAGCCTGACCCATGTTTTGTTGATCTTTTTGGTGTGACCTGGTTCAAGAAAACCCTACCTAATTCAAGAAAACCACAGCTCCATCATCTACCTCCACCACCAGCCACCACCTCCACGGCCCCTTTCACCTCCGGCCGCCACCTCCACCGCCCCCTTCACCTCCGACTGCCATCTCAAATTTGTGTCTAAATCCAACCCCCGTCCGCCCAAATCTGACCCTACGGTTGTTGAACATCATTGCCGGTGTCTACACCCTACCCCCTCCTTCATCTTGTTCATCGGCAAACCTTCAAATCAACATCACCATCGCTACTGTGGACTGACGACCTGATGTAGCTAACCGAAACAAATAACTATAAATTTTAGTATTTCTTTGATGTAGATGATGACTGGCAGTGGCGGTGGTGGTGGTATCGCCGGCAGTGGCGGGTTCCTGGTGTAGGGAAGAAGAAAGGGGCGGTGGTGGTGGTCTCGCCGGCAATGGCGGTGGTCTCGCCGGCAATGGCGGTGGTGGCGATGGTCTCGCCGGCAGTGGCGATGGTGATGCTGATCTAGGGTTGGGGGTAAAGAGAATGTGTTTATATATATATTTGTTTTTATTTTTTGTTAAGAGTATTATGGTCTTTTCAAAAAAGTTAACAAAAAAATTTGGAAAGAGTTATTGGACCGGACTGTAATCGATACAAAACTGAAACTATTGGGCTAAAAAGATAAATTTAAACCTTTAGACTAAAATGATTATTTATGTCAAACCAGATAAACTAAAACTGTATTTAACTCTAAAACAAAACTATCATATGGGGTCTAAATATTATTGCTATAAAACTAACATATTAATCAAGCTTCTATATATTTCTCATCTTTTTGATTTCAGTCCCTACTGAATTGATTAATGACATAATACCCCCTCGTAGTTAATAGAACAAACTACCAAGACCTAACTACCTAGTAACTAGTAAGTACCAAATAAAAAGCCATGCATCATGGCATGTACAATCTGTTTCCACATTTGCACCTCCATGCTTCCGGGTAGTACTCAGCAGTCACCGGATTCCCTGGCGGCACCGGCACATGAACCGGCTTGCACGGGGTGCACCGCCCACATTTCCAAGCACAACATGGTGGTGATGATCCGGGCCCGATTAATCTCCTCCTTGAAGTGGTGGTGGTCCAAGGCCACAAAGTCTGTTTTTCAGTATTGGCAATTTCCTGGATCTTAGGTATAACACAAAGAAGCAACATGAGCTTAAGGAGATGGACATTACGCTTTATGAGTTGTACATTTAAACAGTTGAGATATAAGGAGGTTTGCTAACATACGCCTACCAAAGGGACAAGGTGGGGTTCACGGGAGGTTGAACTTATTAGCGAACATGAACCCGATTTACCCGGGGCTGGGTCCCTCAGAAAGGACTGATTAATGGGGGGTCATAAGGTCAGTGACTAATGGGCACCAACACAGGCTAACATGCGCCTTTTTGATAGGTTAGTTTTATGATTTTTGGATCCATATGATTATGTAAATGGAATAATATAATCTTGTTTTATACAATATCATTGTTTTTATATAATATTATTGTTGTCAGGGGTAGAACTAGAGGAGGGTCATTGACCACCCGGTCACCAAAGAATTTATCCATTTTTATAATATAAAAGTTGAGTTTTTTTAAAACAAAACATGAGTTTGGATCTCTTAGTTGTAGTCGGTAGAGAAGAGAATTTTATAATGACATTCTGACTAAGAAATTCTGATTCTGTCACTAATCGTTGTTTTATTAATATTCAACAATATGACTTAATACTAAAACATATCTACTAGTTAAATTGTATGATTGGAAGAATTTTCTGTGTTATATCCATTTAAGTATTTATCTAGTTTTATTTATACAAAATCTAATTAAAAAAATGCCAAATTTGATGAAACTTCTTTTTAGTTTTTTCAACATTTGATATATAGGTGGCGATTTCCAACACGACATGAAAATATTCAGGTTTGGGTTGTCATATCTAACCCGTTTAATATTTGGAGGTTGTCCATTTAACCAAACAAGTTGTGTTCGGTTGACATGTTTAAACCGTTTAGTTAAATAGGTCACCGTCAACCTATTTACGACATATTTTACACATTTAATACAATCAATCGGATTAACACGTTTACAACTTGATTATAACTCGTCAACCCATTTAACATGTTTAGATAAATGGGTTAAACGGGTTGTTTTGGGTTACACGACTTTAAATGTGTTCAGACTATGGTATGATGCTTAATTTTGACACAAATGAATATTTATATGGGCTATGTTCGGGTTGAACAATTCAACCCCACCCGTCAACCTAAAACCCATCAACCGATCTACACAAGATTGATAACAACCCTAGTTTTATAAGAAGTTTTACTCGTTGCAAAGATAAAAAGTAACGGGTGGTATTTAATTGTTTCAAATATTTTAGAGTTACACTCATTTATCCATGCCTTTTTCTTCAAATTAAAAACATAAACGAAACAGATACATGTTTTTTTAGATTTAATTTAATATAAAATTTTAGAATCTATCATATCTATTTTGTCTTTTAGTTAATATAGCTATTAACTTCTAAATAAATTTATTTGAATTAACATCAAAACTTATTATCATACATGTTGCAATTTTCTTTAAGTATCAAAACTGGTCAATGGCTGTCTCCTTCATTAGCTTAGTATGGACCAAAGCTTTTGAAAATTTATACCATCCAAATTACTTTATAAACATCAGTTTTATATGTTGTCCACATCATACAAGTATGATGTGAAGTTTTTTAAATAATTAAAGAAACAAAAATATTTTTTTTAATTTTCAAGAAAAAAACTTACCTTTTTTTTTTAGAACACGTTCTTGAAAATATTTTTTTAATTTTCAAGAAAAAAAACTTACCTAGTAATTAGTTGAGCTGGTGTTAACTTTTATGTGTACATTATTAGACTATAATTGAAACCCTACCTGGTCTTGCCCTAGTCTTGATAGTGGCACATATTATTGTACTGCTAGGGTATATCATATCTTCCCACACATACACATAAATATAAAAAAAAGTTATTAAAAATTAATCAAACCTACATATAATTAAAGGGTTTAATTAGTTCAATTTTCTTGGGTTTATATAAAAAAGAAATAAGTTAAATTTCAAGATTAGATGTAACAACTTTTTAATTAGACGGAGAAAGTAGTTAACATAAAATTATCGTAACCTGAAAGTAGAGATCAGAATCTTGGTGTTTGGAAGCCATTCCAAACCTGTAAACTGTAAAACAAGCTAGAAATCAAATTAAAAGATACATAAAAACATGTAAAAATGGAGAAAATTAATTATTAAATAAATGTCTAAACGGGAGCAGCGTCTCTATCCCTTGGGATAGGGGTAAGGTTTGCCCTCATCACACCCTCCCCAGACCCTACTAATAGCGTTAGCTATGTGTGGGATTATACTGGGTACGTTTGGTTTGGTTTGGTTTGGTTTGGATCAGATTACATACCTAAAGTAGGGTTTTTGAGGAGACAAATGGATATGAAGAACAAGAACAAGATCAACAGTAGTGTTGATAGAGGTTTTTTGAGAGTAGACATGATCAGTTTGATACCCACAAAAAAGATCCAATCTTTAAGACTTAAAAAGTTGAGATTCAGTGATAAATGCAATGGTTTGGAACAAAAGATCAAAACCCACTTGTGTTTTGTTCTTGCTTACAGTCTTTATAAAGAGAGAATATCTGTAAAGAAGCTTATGATCAGAAAATGGGTCTAGAGAGAGAGAGAGAAAGAGATAGTTTTAGAGAGAGAGAGAGAAAGAGATAGTTTTAGAGAGAGAGATAGGGTTTTAGAGAGAGAAGATGATTGTTGAGAAGCAGATGATGATATCCTTTGTGTTGCTATATTTGGAGGTGAGATTCTGTATGCAGATTATGGCTTCTGTCTTTAAACAATTCCCACTACCAGAAACTAAAACACATGCAATTATCTCTTTTTACTGATGAGTACTAAACACATATATTTCTTTGACATTTGACACCTTTTCCTGGTAACCATTTCTTTCTCTCTCTATCTTTGCATGTGTTTCTCTCTCTAAGAAGACACATAAAGACATTCAAAGAGACATGTAGTGCTTCTTGGAGTTGGACTTTTGTCTAAGTAAGCAAGGGGACCTTGGAGAAACTGACTACTAATGGTCTATATATGTGGCCTATTGACACTTTTTCTAGGCACACACTTCTTGGCTTACAACTTTTTAGGGTTTTTCTTTTCATAAATAAGGGTGTTAAAAACAATTTTTTTTAAATCACTCCTAAATTACACCAAATAATTCACCGCATGCGTGAGTTTGAACTCAGGACCTCTCATTTAAGAGGCAAGAGCCTCTACCAAGTGGTTTAGATGGTTTCAGATGTTAAAAACAATTGAAACCTACTTCACCGTATAAATCAAACCACGTCGACTGGTTTAGATGGTTTGAGATCTAAATTGATCGGTTCATGATTTGACGGTTTAATGGTTCCTGTTTAAAACTTGGACCGGCTGTGTGTAGTTATATATGTATGATCTTGGACCATCTTTATTATTTTAAAATTTTTAATAAAAACTAATGATTTAAAAAAATCAGTTTGAACCATCAAAAAGTAAAATTAAACTAAACTGAAGAGACTATAAAAATGGTCAAACCATATCATGACAGCGTGTTTAATTGTACCTAAGATCATATTTAATAACAGTGATATTTAAATTTAAAGGGATAATTCAAGAAAATGTAATTTATAATATCCTCGATTTCTATTTGAGGTATGATGTATTTATTTCACGTAGAAAATGAAATAAATTTTAAAATATTTAAAAGAGTACTTTTTACCTTTATAAAAAGGTAAAATAACTTGCTAAAAACGATAATATACTTATATTAAAATATTCGAAAGTTCAAATCCCGACATCGTTTCTTTTGTTTAGAGTTAACATGATTTAACTTTTTACTTGTGGGCCCCTATGGTGACACTTGACATTTCTAAGACATAATCGGTATTGGAATATAAAAATGGAACTAAATAGATTAATTATAAAACTAAATGTGAAAATATGATATATAGAACTTTAAAATTACTAATAACAAGTTAATTCTGACAACCAGGATAAATAAATAGATTATAATATGTTTAGTTGTTTTACTTACTTCCAAGGAATTATATAGCATTAATTTCAATTATTATATATTTCATATCTAATTTCTTTAAAGAAAAATGAAACAAATACTTACGAAAATACAAAAAACAATTTGTGTTATGAAACAACAATTACCAACTCAAAAGCTCGTTTTTGAGTTTAGTTTTAAAGCGTAAGTGGTTGTAATTATTACTTCTTAGTGAGTTACATCTAAAAGATAATATCTCCCAAAAGAACCATTAAGTATTCATGTCTTTTACATTAGATAAGTCGCACAAATGCCTCTTATAATTGACCAATGTTTTTTTTTTTAAAATGCAACTTGTTGTCTAATCTAACAGTTTATTAGTATCTGATAGGTCTAGTCTGATTTTAAATCTGGTCCGACCAGTCTAACCGGTCCAGTTTTCAAAACGTTAGTTCAAATGGTTGGCATGGTCTCAAAAAGGGGGGGTTGGCAATGTGAGAAGACAAGCATCATCGATTTTTCATATGTGGTACATTTAAACCAACTACTTCATTATCTCGTAACCAAACAAACAACATCAACGGGTTCTCGTTTTACAGGTCGGATCGACAGGTCTAGTCTGATTTTCAAATCGAAGCATAGTGTGAAACTCCAATTCCCACATCGAACCATAGTGTGAAACGACATTTATCATCCCTTAATATAAGGAAAACTTTATTGCAACTTGTACTTTATGCAACATAAATAGTACATTATCATATATTTGACCATTTAAGACATTAAAAGGCCCCACTCCATGTGTAGTCTTATTGGACATAACCAAAAATACAGTCCTTGGAATTAAAATAAGCAAGTATTTTGTCACTACAAGAAATAGTTAAGGAGCCAAAATTCAAAGAATCTCAATTATTCAACTTTTTATCAAGATTTCTAAATCCCCTTTTCAATGTGTCATTTCAAGGATGGAGTTGAAAAAATCCATAATTTTTAATTTTTTGAAAAAAAAATCCAAATAAGAAAGTAGGCACGTGCACGTTCATATAGAGGTGTAAACGAGCCAAGCCGGCTCTCGAACTACTCGAGATCGGCTCTCTAAAAGCTCGAATCGAGCCGAGCTTAAACATAAGCTTGTTTAAAAAACGAGCCCGAGCTTTACTTATCGGGCTCGAGCCGACTCGCGAGCCTATTGTTTATATAATTTTTTTAATTAATATATTATAAAATAATATATATATATATAATTATAATATAAACAACTGTATATATAAATTAATTAATAAATAAAAAACGAGTCGAACCCGAGCTTGAAAAACTACTCACGAGCCGAGTTCGAGCTTTAGAAATAGAGCTCGAATCGAGCCGAGCTCGAGCTCGAGCTCTCAGTAAGTGGCTCGAGAGCTCGGGCTCGGGCTCAGGCTCAGCTCGTTTACACCCCTACGTTCATAACAATAATGTTGTAAACACTTGTCTTTATGAAGTAAAATTTATAAAGTTAATTACTATCAATATTATTTTTGACACCACAGTTTATTTCGAGCCCTAAAACAAACTTTGGAATCAAGGTTTTTTCATAGGTTTTTAGATGTAGCAATTTTTTAATATTAATTCATCAAGTTCTTTAGAATATAGATCATAATCTTGGCTTTTTGACAACATAGTGTCTAAGAAATCAATATAATTAACCAGAAATTAGGTATAATACATGACATAGCAGGTTACCTGATGAATCTCCATACATGCAATAATACCATACTTCTCGAAAGCTGATTTTGATCAATTTCGATTCACTGGAGACTAGTATATATAACTGTTTTTTCCCCATATAGAAGAATTTTGAAAACAGTTTTGACTGCTTAAATCCATTTCTTCATTTTCTCATCCAAAATTTTACATTCAATCCTCTATACTTCCTCAATAGTAATCCTTTTGACCCAAAGAATGGACAAATACTCGACAACGCTCCTTTTTGTAGTTGGATTCAATCAATGATGGCTTTGAGCTCCTTAATTGCATTAGTATGGATGACAAAAACATTTTTTTAACGGCAATTTGGATCACTGACGGGCCAGTGACCCACCCGATCATCTCCACCTCCCTCAGGAGGAACCCATCATATGTGAGAAAACCCTCTGGCTCAACCTGGACCCCTTTTTTTTTGTCACAAGAAAACCCTCTGGCCTTTTTTTTTTTGTCACAATTTTAATGAAGTCTTAGGTATACACATCACCCTTCATTTTAACCTTAATTGCATCAGAACCAAGACCCAAGTCACTACAAATTTTCGGCCCTTCAAATTTGGGGCCTAAAGCAAGATTTTTTTTCTAAAACCCGGGATGACTGGTGCTTGTGGATCTGAGGATCCGCCATGACAGTTGTTATACGAGTCCTGACAAAATGGTTATTACGCGTCATACATTCCAGCAAACTAAATTAACATTGATCTTTAGAAGCTGTTTGGTTTGTAAGATGTTTTTAAAAGAAATTGGAATGTTTTGAAGGAACTGGAATTTGAGGGAATTGGAATTAATTACTATGAAAATTTGTATTGTGTTTGGTTTGTAAAGTTGTATATGGAAATGAAATGTAAAAAAGTTATATCGACAAAAAGACCACTCTAACATACCCCCGTCACCAATTCATCACAGTTCCAATTGACCTAAATTGGTAAACGGTGTCGGATGAACAAAAAATAAATGCTTTCTTCGATCTAAATCGGTGAATAAAAAAGGTTGTTTTCTCTGATTTCCCCTTTAAACCCCAACGTAAATCTAAATCGGTGAACAAAAATAGCTATTTATCTAAATCAGTGAACAAAAAACATCTCATGTTTCATCTTTGATTTTAATTGATTTCTTCTCTTCAATTTTAACCTACTTCTTCATTTGATTACCTTCTTTGATTTTGACTGTGCTCCCTTCGATCAGTTGGAATTTATCCCGATCTTACTGTTTTTAGTGTCTTGATTTTGGGGTCATGATATCGATTCGCCTGGAACCTATATAGGTCTTATTCATTGTTTGCAATTGTGAATCGATAAAGACGATTAGGTTCTTCTTTGGGTTTCGATTCACATTTTTTTTCCAAAAGCTACAATTGCGAATCGCTATGACGTTTATGTTCATGAACATCTTTTGTTTTTTTTTTCAAAAGCTACAACTTTTGGTTCATGAACATCGCGTTTGGCTTGCCGGAATTCAATGGAATTCAATGAAATTGGAATTTGAATTCCATTTGTCAATACGTTTGGTATGCATAATTTGTTAGAATTGCAATCTTTTTTTTTGAAAGGCAGACATTTTATAAAACAAAGCTAGAAGAATCTAGCAAAAACATACAGAACCAAAGTACTCATGGAGTATAGTCGAATAGAGAAAACAAAACAAGCCAACAACCCTCAAAAAATTAAAACAAGCCCATTCCTCCCAGTTTCGTACCCCGATCTCCCTTTTATTTTTTGCCCATAAAAAGCTTGTACATTTGAGATCTTCACATAGACATCGGGAAGCTGCTTGTTTACCCCCAAATACTACTCCAAGATATCCCTAACGGAGAAAACGAAAATGAGTGTGGTTTTGCACCATGTGCTAATGAAGCCCCAAAGCATGTTGGCGTAATAACATGACGTAAACAAGTGTTCAGCAGACTCCACATTATGTAAGCAAAGAGGACAACCATCCGAGATTAAATTTACCTTCCTTCTAGTAAGAGCTTGTCTTGTGGGAATCCTATCCAGTTCCGCACGCCATGCCAATATATTAACTTTCAATGGATTGCGACAAGAATTGAATTGGAATTAGAATTAATTCCCTCAAATTTCTTCAAATAAAGGATTTCAAATTCCTTCCAAATTGTGAAAGAATTCATCAAAAGGAAATGGAATCTTCGACCACTCACCGTTGTCGCATCCGCATCCCTAACCCCGTCGCCGACAAACCCCGACGAAATTTTCTAAGGAGGGGAGATTTGTAACACTTCAAAAATTCCTAAGAAAATAAGGACTAAAATTGCCAATGATTTAAAGTTAAGGGGGTTAACATGGGAATAGTCCAAAGTAAAAAGTGAAATATCTGAAAATTGGGCGGTGGAAGACTGCCACCAAGAACCCTAGCAGTCCGCTACGTGGGGAGGAAGGCAGCAATGATGTCACGCCACGTGTCTGCTGACTAGCGGGTGGTTTCTGACGCGTGTAAACCCTATGGAGGACTGTCACCAGTGGCCTAACGGTCCGCCGAGACAAAAAGGGGATAGCGGACCGCTAGCCTAAGGCTTAATGGTCTGTTACGTATGCCCGAAGGAAAGTTTTTGCGGCTAGAGGCGGTAGCGGACCACCACCCCTAGGTAACGGTCGGCTACGGGTCTAATGTTGGCCTATAAATAGAATGGTTGAGCTCAGTCATTTGGCATCAGTCCCACACTACAAATACACACACAACTCTGAAGAATCTGATTCTGAACCCCGATTCACGTTAGAGAGTCCGATTTCTAGCCTTACGCCTACAAATTTTCGTATATAGTTTAAAGTAAGGTTCCAAACCACTGTTAAGATTCGGTTAATTACCATTAAGCTTGTCACACCCCAACCGACGGCGGAAAACGTCGGGGCGTGAAGCTGTGCAGACTGTTCATAGCTCATGGTTGCTAAAGTTTGAATAATTTAAACATTCATTTTCATTACACGTAGCAAGTTCATACCATACAAGAACCAAATGTAGCGATTACAAAATATAAATAGTTTAGATTAATTGCTAGGTCCAAATCCTATATGTAGCAGCTTGTAATACTTCAAACATTGTCACCTGAAACATGGTTGAAAACAAAGTCAACTAAAAAGTTGGTGAGAATACATAGGTTTTCGTGTCATGTAATAGAATATAGTGTTGTGTGTATACAATTCATACAAACATGGCAATTAAGGCATTTATGGAGAGATACCATCGTGTGACCTGGTAGTACAATCAAACCTTTGTAACTAGTATCCAAAAAGCGTGTTGGCAGTAACAGTCACCCTACCTGGGTGGGTTTGTCAGACTCAATAGATCTATCACTGTTTACTGTAGGCTATAAAATAGTTAATGATTGCACGTGAATGGCTAACTGCGCGTTGGTCTACACACCTAGTACTCAAGCACAAAGCTCAAAATTGTAACACATGATTGTAGGGTGGAATTGTATATTGTGTAGTTTGTAAACATAGTAAATAGAACGCATGTTCCACCCCAAAAGTTTGTAAATAGAGTAAAAGAGGGGCTATGTAACTCACTTGTGTTGGATAGTGTTGTTTGCACAAAAATCAACCAAAAATGCCAAGCGTGTTGTAGGTCGCTACGTTTGACCTATTGGATAAATGTAATACGCGTGTTATTGTTTGTGTTGTTTTTTTTTTGTCAGAAATGGATTTGTACGTTTAGGGTTTGTTTGAAATAACAGATAAATAAATAATTTTTATTTATTTATTTAGAATATTTGAAATAGTATTGATATATATATATATTTATTTAAATACAAATTTAAATAAATGATTTATACATATTTATTTAAATATAAATTTAAATAAATCATATTTGGTTTGAAATATGTATTTGCGTAAATAGTTTATAACAATAATCATATAAACTTTTAATTAGAAATTCATCGGTTTTGAAACTATCGGGAATTAATCAGTTTAAATTTCTAAATCAACGATTTGGTTTATAAATGATTCCCGGGTCTTGGGATTTTTATAACCTAATTTTTTTTTATAAATAAATAAATTTTGAGATTTTTAATAAAACATATTAAATCAATTCTGAAAATAATAAAATCTAAAGTTTCTGGTCAAGGAGCACGACCGTGCTCGCGAGAGGCACGACCGCGCTCGTTGCCGGGCGTGACCGTGGTGTTCTGAGCGCGCCCGTGGTCGAGTCAGAAGTCACTACAGAGGGTCTGGACATAGAGCACGACCGTGCTCGTATCTGGCACGACCGCGTCTAGTGTTTGTTTTTGGTCAAGACTCGTTTGCTCGGTAAGCACGACCAGGCCACACCTGGGGCACGACTGTGCTTGGTCAGGCACGACCGCGCTCAGGGATGAGCGCGACCGTGTCGGGCCTTTTTCAGACGCAATTCGATCGATTCTTATATTAATAGCTTCTGGATTCTTAGGGCTTTCACTTAGTGGATGATTACGAATGTTTCTACATAATTTAATTGTATTTATATCTTGTCTAGAGTGTAGTTCGAGTAAAATTTATGTTTCGGCTTTTTGGTTCAAAATCGGATCGATTTGAGTGTTTCTACTACGAATTGATATAGGGCTTTCGTAGTAGAGGTAGATACAAAGCTGAAGACGTGTTACTTACTTGCTGAAAGTGGGCAATCGAATGCGGTCGGCTACGGGTCGAGCGGCTTCGTTTCTTGGCGATCAATCGGACGACAGAGGTGTTGTGAGCGTCGAGTGAGAGTTCTGAGAGATTGAGTGGGTGTATATGAGGGTGTAGGAAGCCTGCAACTTGCTCTCAATTGTTTAATTCGCGAGACTTGGTTGTGGTGGGTATGGGATTAAACAAATGTGCAAATTGGAGGACAATTTAGGCGTGTTGCAAGTTGAATTCAGTCGAGTAAGGTCTGACGCGTGAAAACCGGCTTTTCTTTATTTTAAATTTCGCGAATTCAGAGGGTATGGTATGGTTTGACTTCTGCAGAGTCAAGTGGGTTCATCAGCGCGACCGTGCCTACTTTAGGCGCGACCGTGCTTAGGTCGGCAGGCGCGACCGTGCCTAGTCCTAGGCGCGACCGTGCTTGCCTAGTTTTGTAGTTTTTGAGTTTTGTCAGTTTTGGTCCTCGGGGTTTGTGAGATAATGGTGTTTTGTTTAAGTCGTTATTGTAATAGAATAGTTTGTATATGTAATGGCCTCATAGTTGTTGTACACGAATTGAAACTGAAATACTTGTTTATTGTATTCAAACGATTACACGGTAAAAACCAGAAATGTTACAAAGCTGGGCTTATATAATTAAGAAATGTCAGTATAATTTAGGATATTGTACGAGGTGTTTATTCCAGTTTTACCAGCAAAGATACTATCCAGGTGAGTTCCTATGAACATTTTATAAAACGGGATGTGTGCCGGTTTAACAAGTAATTGTTTATGTACTTGAAAGTGTCTTGAATTGTTATCAATATGTCAGATAAAAGCTTTCATGTGGTGGGGTTTATCATGATTGTAATTCATGTGTCGACCAAGCCTTCAATTTTGGAGCGGTCTACTGTTCAGTTTTGACAGTAGACTACTGTTCAGTTTGGGCAGTATGGTCAGATTGCCATCTGTTTCTGTTATAGGGCAGATGATGGATATGCTTGTAATCTAGATGTAATAACAGATTATTCAAGATGATTGTTTAAACTGGATTTGGAATATACGTGTCACACCCCGACCGATGGCGGAATCATCGGGGCGGGACATGTAGACTGTTCATAAGCACAAGGTTGACTAAATTGAAATATATTAATTGTAAAATTTCATTACGAACATTCAAACAAAACCAATTCCAAGAAAAGAAACATAATTGAAATACATAAGTTCTTTATTTATTTTAACTAAGTCCAAGCCTATATGTAGCACATCTTGATCAATCTCACATATTAGGACCTGAAACATGAATAAAATAAAGTCAACTAAAAAGTTGGTGAGTATAACACAGGTTTGTATATAGATAGCATATAGTTTGAAAAACAAATCCATACATAATATGATAAATAAGGCATTTATAGGGAGCAGCTATTGTGTAACCAAGTACAATCAAACCTTTGTAACTAGCATGCAAATTGTGTTGTTGGTATCAATCACCTCAACCAGGTGGGTTTGTCAGACTCAATAGATCTATCATTGAAAACCGTCGGCTTGAATAGTTAATGATTGCACATAAGTGCTCACAAAAGTTAGCACACATAGCACTCGGGCATAAAGCTCAAATTGCACACATGAATGTAAATAGGATTTGTACTTGTGTTGTTTGTGTAAATGTAAACATGTAATTTGAATAGTGTTCATGTTTCACCCCAAAAATGTAAATGAGTAAAAGGGGCTATGTATACTCACTTGGTTCGAGGTGTAGCTAAACATGGAAGACTAGATTGAAATTTGATCCTTGCAACTCACCACGCTAACCTAATGTATAATGTATATTTGAATTATTAGTGGGTACAATTGTCTATGTCTAAGCCTAGGATTGAATCGGTTATGTGTGACAAGTGTTGGAGTGGTAAGTATTAGTGGTTCGTACTTGAATGAAATGTTTCATAAAGTGAGAGGGTTTAAATAAATAGTTTTAAAATAATTAAACAAAGTTTTGAGTTCGAATAACTAAATAATTTAAATAATTATTATTACTTAATAATTTAGTTATATAAAAATTAGTTGTATGATTTATCTTATTTAAATAAATATTTATTTATATATTTATAAAGATATGTAAAATGATATTTATTTATAGATATTTATTTATAAAGGTATGTAAAAATAAAATATATTTATCTTTGTAATAACTAACTTTTATTTTTTTTTCCTTTAAAAATAAGTCTTGATTGTTTTAAATAAATTTAATCTTTTATAACTTTTATAAAATTAAACTGTTTTTATTTAGAATTTATTTAAATATTTTAAGTTTTGATTTAAAAGGTTAATATGCAATTTAACACTTTTAATTTGGATTAAATCGAATTTTATATGGAAAATTACGGATTCTGCTTTTATTCTGACATAATTGTTACAAGGTTTATAAAAATATTTTTTATAAATTTTTTTTGGAGTTTTAGAACTGATTTTAAAAAAAATGCAGACCACCCGGTTCGAACCCGGGTGGTTTCTGGATGGATAGCGCGCATGCACCACTAGACCAGGGGACTCACCCGTGTAACAGAACAGTTTCTAAATGTATTAACATGGACTTACAGTGGAACCGTGTTTGGGTTTAAGGGTTGCGCAAAAAGGTTCGGTGATTATGGGTTTCGAACCCACGCCACCTGGTTCGGCGGCGCAGTGACTTACCGGCCGGACCAGGTGGTTTCGCTGATTGAATACGGATTCTAAATAATTAAAACACGATATTAAAACAAACCAGAATTCAAATACGATCCAACCCGCCATGAACTCTAGCCCCAGTCGGTCTTGATATGTTCTATGGACACGGATTGGTAAGGGGCTTTTGACAAGGATTCAAAAACGAATCGAATGGGAGTAATCTTACTTGTTTTGGTTTGGGCACAAATGCAGGCGGCTACGGTTTTGCTCCGACTGTTCTTCGTGCTCGATCAATGACCAGAGGTGATATGCAGATTGATAGAGAGTTCAGGGAGTTTGTAATGAGTTTTGCGAAGATGAATGAGTGGTTTAATTCGATTAATTTCACTCAACCCATACGATTTGATTGTGATTCGGTGGTAACGGCTGTCGAGCGGAATTACGCGTCAATTAGGTCGATTATGATTGAATTGAGTCCGGTTTCTGGTATAGGTTCATGCGTGTACCTCTTGCGCATGATTTGCTGTCATCAATAGTGCCTTAATTCGCAAATTACTTCCCAATTTAGATCGGTTTGACTCAGAGAAGTCAAACACGTTTGAATTCGAAATATTCCGCATTTTTTGATTGAAATTAACATCCAAATGGGCCTGAGGGTGGTGTAGGATCAACTAATTGTATACGGGAAATCCAATTACACCAATTGGATCCAAGGCAGTTCTTAATCGGGGTGTTCTTGGGCTATTTTGACTTTGAAAATCAATCATGGGTCTTGATTTGGGGTCAACCTTGAGGTCAAAGGTCCAATATCAAGGGTGATGGTTCAATTTGAGGGTTCACATGGGGTAGGGGGTTTATTGGTACCAAAAGGTTCAAGATAATTCATTTTTTTTTATAGAAATCTAGTTTATTTTAATTATTTTATAAAAGAATGAATTGTATATATATATTTTATAAAATAATAAATTGTATAAATGAATTGGTATATATATACATATATTTACCTATTTATCCATAAGTAAATACATTTATATATAATGAATATATCAATCTTTATGAGTTTTATTTTGGTTTAAGAAATTTATATATCTATATATATATATATATATATATATATATATTTTTATATGTGTCATATACATTTATCCATATATATACATGGTTTGAATGATGTGAATCTCATGAGTTTGTATGGGAACCTAGGGCTTAGTTGTTTGCACGAACGAATTTAAAACATAGCACTAGAATTGGATTTGAAAATAAAGATAATAAAATCAGAAATGTTACAGTATCCCCATGTTGAGGGAATTTCGTCCCGAAATTTAGCTAGTTGAGTCGACTGCATCAGCAAAGAGGTGGGGGTACTTGAGCTTCATTTGGTCCTCACGTTCCCAAGTAAATTCAGGTCCACGCTTAGATTCCCATCGTACTTTGACAATAGGGATACGGCTTCGCTTGAGTTGTTTGACCTCACGACCCATGATCTCCACTGGTCTCTCCACGAAGTGCATCGTTTCGTCAATGCGTACATCGTCAAGAGGTATACGGAGATTCTCATCAGCAAGGCATTTCTTTAGGTTGGACACGTGAAATGTAGGATGCACATTGCCGAGTGATGGAGGTAATTCGAGTTTGTAAGCCACTTTCCCAATCCTCTCAATGATCTTGAATGGACCCACATAGCGAGGCGCCAATTTTCCTTTCTTTCCAAAACGGATCACACCCTTCCATGGAGACACTTTTAGAAGAACTAGGTCACCGATTTGGAATTCCAAAGGTTTCCGTCATTTATCGGCATAACTCTTTTGCCGACTCCTCGCTACTCGAATGTTGTCACGGATTTGAATAATCTTATCGGATGTTTCTTGGATTAGCTCGGGACCGGTGATTTGTGCTTCACCAATCTCGTTCCAACAGATAGGAGAACGGCACTTACGGCCATAGAGAGCTTCAAATGGGGCCATATTGATACTTGTGTGGTAGCTATTGTTGTAAGAGAATTCAATTAGGGGTAGATGTGAATCCCAATTGCCACCAAAATCAATTACACAAGCTCTAAGCATGTCTTCAAGAGTTTGGATTGTACGCTCGGTCTGACCATCAGTTTGAGGATGGTAAGCCGTGCTTAAATCCAATCGTATACCAAGGGCAGTTTGGAGAGATTGCCAGAACCGGGAGGTGAATCGAGCATCTCTATCGGAGATTATGTTTAATGGAACACCGTGACGACTCACGATTTCGTCAATGTAAATTTGGGCCAATTTTCTAACCCGATAGTCTTCACGGATGGGTAAGAAATGAGCAGATTTGGTGAGACGGTCAATGATCACCCAGATACTATCATAACCACTTGAGGTGCGAGGGAGTTTGGTAATGAAATCCATAGCTAAGTTCTCCTATTTCCACACGGGAATTTCCGGCTGTTCAAGTAAACCAGAAGGACGTTGATGTTCGGCTTTGACTTTGGAGCAGGTTAGACATTTGGCGACATAGAGAGCAATGTCTTTCTTCATACCGGGCCACCAATATTGTTGGCGAAGATCTTGGTACATTTTATCCGCACTAGGATGAATAGAATAACGAGTCTTATGGGCCTCGTTCATAAGAAATGCACGGAGATCATCGCGATCGGGAACCCAAATGCGGTTCAAGTAATAGAGTAAGCCATTGGGTTTTGATTCAAGAAGAAGTTCAACACCACATGACATTTCTTCGTACATGTTACCCTCGGTGACCGAGACGTGTTGAGCTTCTAAGATACGAGTTTGAATACGGGCAAAATGACGCATAACATGGTCCTTTCGACTCAAAGCATCGGCTACAACATTCGCTTTTCCGGGATGATAACGAATCTCACAATCATAGTCGTTAAGGAGTTCAACCCAACGTCGTTGCCTCATACTGAGTTCTTTTTGGTTGAAGATATGTTGGAGACTTTTGTGGTCGGTGAATACCACACATTTTGTGCCATAGAGGTAATGTCTCCAAATCTTAAACGCGAATACGACCGCACCCAACTCGAGATCGTGCGTCGTATAATTCTTCTCATGAATCTTAAGTTGCCTTGATGCATAAGCGATTACTTTGCCTCGTTGCATGAGGACACAACTGAGACCTTGGTTAGAAGCATCACAGTAGACAACTAGATCATCATTTCCATCAGGGAGAGTCAAAATAGGAGCATTGCACAACTTTTGCTTGAGAGTTTGGAAAGCTTCTTCTTGTTTCGGTCCCCATTCATAAGTTTTACCTTTGTGGGTCAAAGCGGTGAGAGGGATAGCGATCTTTGAGAAGTTTGAGATGAAACGGCGATAATAACCCGCAAGACCAAGAAATGAACGAACTTCAGTATGAGTCTTCGGGGCATTCCAATTCTTAACTGTTTCGATCTTAGTAGGGTCAACATGAATACCCTTGTCGTTGACGATATGACCAAGAAATTGAACTTCCTTTAGCCAAAATTCACATTTGGAGAATTTGGCATATAGTTGTTCTTTTCTCAAAACATCCAGAACCAATCTAAGATGTTACTCATGATCAGCTTTAGTCTTGGAGTAGATTAAGATATCGTTAATGAAGACGATCACGAATTTATCAAGATACGGTTTGCACACACGATTCATGAGGTCCATGAAAACTGCGGGTGCATTGGTTAATCCGAAAGGCATAACCATGAACTCGTAGTGACCATACCTTGTTCGGAAGGCAGTCTTTGGAATATCATCTTCTTGAACACGGAGCTGGTGATAACCAGATCGAAGATCAATCTTCGAGAAGCAAGTAGAACCTTGAAGTTAATCAAAGAGATCATCGATCCTAGGCAAAGGATAACGGTTTTTGATAGTAAGCTTGTTGAGTTCGCGGTAGTCAATACACATGCGAAATGATCCATCCTTCTTCTTGACGAATAAGACGGGTGCACCCCACGGTGAATGACTTAGACGAATGAAATCTTTGTCGGAAAGTTCTTGGAGTTGGCTTGCAAGTTCTTGCATTTCAGAAGGTGCAAGGCGGTAAGGAGCTCTAGCCATGGGGTTAGCTCCAGGTATAAGGTCAATGCGAAATTCTACTTGACGAAAGGGTGGAAGGCGGGATAAATCTTCGGGGAACACTTCAGGAAAATCTCGGATAATGGGGATATCTTGAATACTCTTCTTTTTGACATCCTTTTGAACGATATGGGCCAAAAAGGCCACGTACTTCTTTCGTAAGTACTTTTGAGCAGTAGTGCATGACATTAATTTAAGCCCTTTGTAAGGCTTTTCACCAAAGACTCTCAACGTTTCCCCTGACGGAAGGGGTATTCGGATGCACTTCTCAAAACAAATTACTTCGGCATGGTGACTTGACAACCAATCCATGCCCATGATGATATCAAAACTTCCTAGCGGCATTGGCACGAGGTTGATTGGAAATGTATGATCATTGAGTTCTAGAGAACAGTCGTGGATAATGGGTCTATTGTAAGGGAGTCACCATTTGCTACTTCTACAGTGAAAGTTTGCTCTAATTTGTTTTTGCAAGTAAATGTTCAAAATTAAGTGACACGAAACTCTTATCCGCACCGATATCAAATAAAATGGAGGAATATTGACTATTAACAAGGAACGTACCATTGACCACATCATTATTGGCTTGAGCTTCATTGGCATTTATGTTGAAAGCACGCCCACGAGCTCCGCCTTGTCTAGCATTGGTAAATCTTGGGCACTGGTGACGAAGTGGTTTGGGTCGCCACACTCATAACAAGCACGCCCATTTGCAATAGCGGGAACACCTTGATTAGTTCCTTGCGGGTTGGTTCGGTTTGGTGGGTTGACTTGGCCCGCAAGAGCTTTGGCCCTACAAACATTAACCGTATGGCCATACCTCCCACAATGAGTACAAAGGCAACATGGGATGCTTTGGGGATGATGATAGTTGCAGGTGGCACATAGTGGGTAGATTCCAACATATGGCTTTTTGGCCGGTGCTTGAACCATAGGTGCAACTTGATTACAGGAATAGTAGGAGTGACCACAGCAAAATTTCTAGTCTTCCTCTTCCTATTATGTCGGGAGGGTTCAGTTGTGACCTCTTTGTTGTGGGTGGGAGGAGTTGCGGTGTCGAAAACTTTCTTTGCGCCCTTTTTAGTAAGAGTCCCCGCCTTCACATGATTATCGGTTAAGGTAGCGGACAAACGGAGAGCATCCTCAAGTGTTGCGGGATTCCTTCCTAGGACAGTATCTTGAATTTGCCTAGGTAGTCCCCCAATATACTTTTCAATGCAGCGGGACAAAGGTGTGACCATGTGGGGCACGAGGAGACTCAACTCATGGAACCGATTTGTATAAGCTAAATTTTCTCCACTATCTTGGGCAAGATCCCAAAACTCAGCTTCAAGTTGTTTCACTTCATTTCGAGGACAGAATTCCTCGGTCTTTAGCATTTTAACCTCATCCCAAGGTAAGGCCATTGCTACATCCACACCTCTATTCCTTTTCTCCCCATTCCACCACGTGAGTGCCCGTTTTTGTAGGACACTTGTGGCATGACGAACACGAAGGTTGTCGGGACAGTCACTATTGAGAAAGGTATTCTCAATGCTTTCGAACCATTGAAGGAGTCCCGTAGCTCCTTCGGTACCATAGAACTTGAGAGGGTTACACGAGTTGAAATGCTTGAAGGTGCATTGAGTTGGGTTGATACCACCATTGCCACCATGGTTGCCATTGGTGGCACTATTAGCTTGAGTGAGTTGTGTCACGAGTTGTGCAAGAATAGCAGCAATATCGGTATTGGTGTTGACCACGGAAGCACGACGGGGAGGCATTCTACAGATTTTCACAAGACAAGAAAAGATGTAAGAACTTATGAATATTACATGGATTTAAAAGGATGAGATAACAAATTAAAATAGTAAATCACAGTTTGGATTGTACTCAAATAGTGATATAACCACTTGAATACTATGACACATTAAGGTTAATTAAACTCATATAATTTTCAAGAAGACATGCTTTAGCCTATAAGTAAACACTCATCCCGGGTATTCCCAGGAAAGCATACGGGTCCATCGGTTGATTGGGATTTATGCGAAATGCTTTCCTAGACAGAAAACCCAGAATACAGGTGTCACCCTTCCAGATTGCACGTGTCCTCAAATAATTAACAAAGTTTAAGAGCCTTAACAAGGAAATAAAAGATTTTATAGATTTGGATTCATGAAGTTTCCACATGCTAAGAAGATGAAGATAGAGAAGTAGGTAAGAATATTATGAGGTTTAGGGTATAGGAAGGGATATTGTTTATTTACTTATTATTTAGATATATTCTAATAAGTCATAAATTTTTAACAAGTAAGGCATCAAAATAATATAACAACTAATCATAGTAAGCATGTAACACATAACATGTAGCACATATCACATACTCATGAAACATAGCATAAATGAGTGTCCTAAAGTTATAGTCTAGGTCAAGGGTGTCTAATAACCTAATTCCCTATAACCTGGCTCTAATACCAATCTGTCACACCCCGACCGATGGCGGAATCATCGAGGCGGGACATGTAGACTGTTCATAAGCACAAGGTTGACTAAAATGAAATATATTAATTGTCAAATTTCATTACGAACATTCAAACAAAACCAATTCCAAGAACAGAAACAAAATTGAAATACATAAGTTCTTTATTTATTTTAATTAAGTCCAAGCCTATATGTAGCACATCTTGATCAATCTCACATATTAGGACCTGAAACATGAATAAAATAAAGTCAACTAAAAAGTTGGTGAGTATAACACAGGTTTGTATATAGATAGCATATAGTTTGAAAAACAAATCCATACATAACATAATAAATAAGGCATTTATAGGGAGCAACAATTGTGTAACCAAGTACAATCAAACCTTTGTAACTAGCATGCAAATTGTGTTGTCGGTATCAATCACCTCAACCAGGTGGGTTTGTCAGACTCAATAGATCTATCATTGAAAACCGTCGGCTTGAATAGTTAATGATTGCACATAAGTGTTCACAGAAGTTAGCACACATAGCACTCGGGCATAAAGCTCAAATTGCACACATGAATGTAAATAGGATTTGTACTTGTGTTGTTTGTGTAAATGTAAACATGTAATTTGAATAGTGTTCATGTTTCACCCCAAAAATGTAAATGAGTAAAAGGGGCTATGTATACTCACTTGGTTCGAGGTGTAGCTAAACACGGAAGACTAGATTGAAATTTGATCCTTGCAACTCACCACGCTAACCTAATGTATAATGTATATTTGAATTATTAGTGGGTACAATTGTCTATGTCTAAGCCTAGGATTGAATCGGTTATGTGTGACAAGTGTTGGAGTGGTAAGTATTAGTGGTTCGTACTTGAATGAAATGTTTCATAAAGTGAGAGGGTTTAAATAAATAGTTTTAAAATAATTAAACAAAGTTTTGAGTTCGAATAACTAAATAATTTAAATAATTATTATTACTTAATAATTTAGTTATATAAAAATTAGTTGTATGATTTATCTTAATTAAATAAATAGTTTATTTATTTATTTATAAAGATATGTAAAATGATATTTATTTATAGATATTTATTTATAAAGGTATGTAAAAATAAAATATATTTATCTTTGTAATAACTAACTTTTATTTATTTATTCTTTTTTCCTTTAAAAATAAGTCTTGATTGTTTTAAATAAATTTAATCTTTTATAACTTTTATAAAAATTAAACTGTTTTTATTTAGAATTTATTTAAATATTTTAAGTTTTGATTTAAAAGGTTAATATGCAATTTAACACTTTTAATTTGGATTAAATCGAATTTTATATGGAAAATTACGGATTCTGCTTTTATTCTGACATAATTGTTACAAATTTATAAAAATATTTTTTATAAATTTTTTTTGGAGTTTTAGAACTGATTTTAAAAAAAATGCAGACCACCCGGTTCGAACCCGGGTGGTTTCTGCATGGATAGCGCGCATGCACCACTAGACCAGGGGACTCACCCGTGTAACAGAACAGTTTCTAAACGTATTAACATTGACTTACAGTGGAACCGGGTTTGGGTTTAAGGGTTGCGCAAAAAGGTTCGGTGATTATGGGTTTCGAACCCACGCCACCTGGTTCGGCGGCGCAGTGACTTACCGGCCGGACCAGGTGGTTTCGCTGATTGAATACGGATTCTAAATAATTAAAACATGATATTAAAACAAAGCAGATTTCAAATACGATCCAACCCGCCATGAACCCTAGCCCCAATCGGTCTCGATATGTTCTGTGGACACGAATTGGTAAGGGGCTTTTGACAAGGATTCAAAAACGAATCGAATGAGAGTAATCTTACTTGTTTTGGTTTGGGCACGAATGCAGGCGGCTACGGTTTTGCTCCGACTGTTCTTCGTGCTCGATCGACGACCAGAGGTGATATGCAGATTGATAGAGAGTTCAGAGAGTTTGTAATGAGTTTTGCGAAAATGAATGAGTGGTTTAATTCGATTAATTTCACTCAACCCATACGATTTCATTGTGATTCGGTGGTAACGGCTGTCGAGCGGAATTACGCGTCAATTAGGTCGATTATGATTGAATTGAGTCCGGTTTCTGGCATAGGTTCATGCGTGTACCTCTTGCGCATGATTTGTTGTCATCAATAGTGCCTTAATTCGTAAATTACTTCCCAATTTAGATCGGTTTGACTCAGAGAAGTCAAACACGTTTGAATTCGAAATATTCCGCATTTTTTTTTATTGAAATTAACATCCAAATGGGCCTGAGGGTGGTGTAGAATCAACTAATTGTATACGGGAAATCCAATTACACCAATTGGATCCGAGGCAGTTCTTAATCGGGGTGTTCTTAGGCTATTTTGACTTTGAAAAGTCAAAATCAATCATGGGTCTTGATTTGGGGTTAACCTTGAGGTCAAAGGTCCAATATCAAGGGTGATGGTTCAATTTGAGGGTTCACATGGGGTAGAGGGTTTATTGGTACCAAAAGGTTCAAGATAATTCATTTTTTTTTTATAGAAATCTAGTTTATTTTAATTATTTTATAAAAGAATGAATTGTATATATATTTTATAAAATAATAAAATGTATAAATGAATTGGTATATATATATACATATATTTACCTATTTATCCATAAGTAAATACATTTATATATAATGAATATATCAATCTTTATGAGTTTTATTTTGGTTTAAGAAATTTATATATCTATATATATATTTTTATATGTGTCATATACATTTATCCATATATATACATGGTTTGAATGATGTGAATCTTATGAGTTTGTATGGGAACCTAGGGCTTAGTTGTTTGCACGAACGAATTTAAAACATAGCACTAGAATTGGATTTGAAAATAAAGATAATAAAATCAGAAATGTTACAATACATATGTTCATGAACTCACCAACATTAAGTTGACCCATTTTTTCAATGTTTTTGGGCACACATCTTAGGTGCTCAGTAAGTGCAGGTAAATCTTAGATGGCTTTAGGGGCTGGCATTCCAGATGGAAAGGTGGTGATCATGACAAGTGATTGATTGACTGAAGGCATGATTTTCCTGTTGTTTTGGGTTCCCTGACAGAACCAGTTGTATGTAATAATCAGTTGGTTTAGATTGTAAAACATTTTGTTATTAATAAAAAGAAGTTATGGTTTAGCTTTCGATGTGTGTTCTGTACCACGCGTCACCTCTAACCAGTACCTGGGACTGTGGTGTGACAATTCTCCGCCCCCGAATATTGCCACTCACCGTCGCCCTCCGCCCCCATTGGCGAAGGATAGTGAGGGCCCGGGGGGCCCCGACCCCTCCCGATTTTTTGCTAAGTAGTGTCAATTTATACGTATTTGGCCGATTTTTCGCTCAGTAATGTTAATTTATACGTATTTGGCCAAAAATTTTATAGTTCCGGCCCCCTTTGATAGGAAAAAAAATCCCCGCCCCCCTGCATTTTTCTTCAAGCTCCGCCACTGTCCGCCCCCGACAACCGCCACCGACCAACGTTGCCACAACCGCCGCCATCACCCTCGTTCCCGACCACAACCGATTTGTGGCTATAAGAACCATTTACAAAGCACACAACACATTAGAAACATACATGCACACACACTAGAAACACTCAACATGCGTCGATGGATTGCAAAACACACACACTAGAAACACACAACATGCATCGATGGATTACAAAACACACACAGCACATTAGAAATACACAACATGCATCGATGGATTGCAAAACATACATGCACATTACACACACACACACACACTGTCACACCCCGCCTCAGGCACCCTCTGGACGTGTGCGACAGCGATTGATACCTACTTTGATTTCAGAGTTTTTATAAAACACAGCGGAAGTCTTTTTCACAAGGATCGTTTTAACATTTGTATCAACCTCAAGGGTTGTATTTGTAAATATCAAGAGCCAGTTGGAAAATAAAAGTCTTGTATTTATTTCAAAAACATAGGGATTTAAATACCCTTTTTGATTACAAAATAAGTTTGAAATCAAATACATCTCTTGTCTTCTTTAGAAAAGTTTCAAGCCACGGGAAATAGTACTATCCAAGGTTGATCAGTCCCTTGGTCATATCTCCTCTTTCATCTTTTAGAATTTCCTATGCACGAGGCTTAAGAATCCAACGTGCAAGTTATCCTATCTCAATATTCATTCCTGATTCAGATGTTATGTCTGCCCGTATCCCTTTTTTCTTTTCTTTTTATTCATTTCCTGAAAATATTTTGAAAATGAAACGTCAGCGCGAACGCCGGTTAATACAATTATCTTGACAGAAAAATCATTTGGCACAAACAAGTATTAATTTCATAATCACAACTTTATGTTCAATCCACACATTCAGCAGGCCCATGTCCTAACTGTATGCACCACTGTATACACTGGCGGCATGCCTTATAACAACGGACAGGTCCACGCCTCCGAATTTGTTATAAGATAAGCATCAGCCGCAATCCGGGACTCTCACCTGAGACCCGTGTATCCTTTGCAAGTTTTACGTATACCTGTGGCTTGAATGCTTTGTTCGTAGAAGAACGTTGAGCATTATTCCATTAACCTTTATTTGACCATTTTCGTAAATGTAAATGTTTGACACAAGTTTTGAAAGAGATAAAGTATTCACCTTGATTATAGGAATGGGCCTCTAAGATTATAAAGCTAGCTTTTTAACTTGATTCTTCTAGCGTATCAGCACTTCTAAGAGTGTTTCTTCTTAGATCGAGCACTACAACGAGCAGGAGTTGGACCGGGATCGTCGGGAATGGCCTACGGATCTCCTGGAACAAGTTTTGAGAGTAGGAATCGTGTTTGGGATGGAGAAAATCGAATGAGATTGTTCAACTATTTATAGGCTGAAATCGGGGTCCGTGTCGGACCGATATGTCAAGGTATGTCGGTCCGACATCTGTCTATGCCTCGTCAGCCCTAAACTTCAACATCTGATTGGACCGCACATGTTTTAGGTTCATATCGGACCGATATGTGGACCATGTCGGTCCGACATCACGACACGCGTCAGATTCTAGGGTTGAGTCATAGGACACGTGTCAGCACCATAAATTGCGGCTGAGGGAAGTTGTCGGACCGTTATGAACTGATGTCGTCCGATAACCGACCTATGACATATTGCGAACCGCTATGAGAATGGATATCGGTCCGAGTTCTAACTATGTTTCCCTTTGGACCGATATGAAAAGAGATATCGGTCCGATATCTGACTTATTTCCAGAATTTTCATTCTTAACCCTAGACTTTGGTATTTTAGATACACAAGTCCTTATAGGTTCTAACCTTGGCATTTGACAGGTGTTACACACACTGCAAAATATACACATAATACACACACAACATGCATCAAAGGTGATGGTTGATTGATACACACACATTTGAACTCCTACTGCAAATCAAGGGTTGTTGGTGGCGACGGTAGGGTGGTCGGGTGGTGGTGGTGCATATGGTGGGGTGGTTGGTGGGGGGCCGTCGGTAACGGGGGCGACGACGTTCAGTAGGTGGTGGTCATTGTGATAGATTCCAATTCCTTTATATTTGTGTTGTCACTCAAATAGATTAGGAATTCATATTCCTTTAATAGATTCTAATTGCTTTAAATTTCAAATCCTTTGGACAAATTACGATTCCAAATCCACTTCATTAAAATTTCAATTCCTTTGACGAATTCCAATTCCTTCGACGAATTCCAATTCCTTCAAAAACTTTTCGTGAACCAAACACACATTGTTTTTGTTTTCTTTTTATTTTTTATTTTTTCTTCTATTAAATTGTTTGATAAAAAATGGATTTTGATTATCGAATTGATTTCTAATCATTCGATTATTTTGTTGTTTGCTTTACTACAATTGAATTAACAGTGAAACCACTTTGTCAATTTCTGGTGATTTTCATTAGCGGCGATATGGGTTATGGACGAGCAAGTGGTTGAGGTTGAAAAGGCAGATCGGCTTTTTTGGTAATCTTTCAACATTTCATTGAAATGTTTAGAATTCCTTCACGGGTGTGAAGGAAAGCTAAATTCCATTAGTTGAAAGAAAGTTTTCCGATTCCAATTCTTACGTTGGTCAACGAAACACGATTTTGAATGAAATATTTTTCCAATTCTAATGGATTTCATGAACCAAATGTAACCTTATAGGCACACTAGTTAATTAATAGTCGATTTTAATCAGCAACACAAAAATCAGTACCATCGATAATTAATGGACCCCTTATGCAAATTAAAATAGTAAACAAACTTAAGTTCAATTTTATATAGATACTTAACTAAAAAAACTTCTTCAGATTTTTTTGTTAATTAAGATAGTCTTACATTATTTCGTGCCTATATATAAATATATTATTAGGCTATGTGTAGTGGGCTCACACCCATAGCCAAGTCACCCATTTTGAGCATGAAAATTAACCGCACCCTAGGGGCTTGAAGCAGTGGCGGAGCTTGTAGAAAACGCAGGGGGGCGGAGCTATAAAATTTTCCACCGAATACGTATAAAATAACACCACTGAGCGAAAAATCGGCCGAATAAGTATAAATTAACAGTACTGAGCCAAAAATCGAGGGGGAGGGGGCGGGGGCCCCCGGGCCCTCACTATCCTTCGCCCCTGGTTTGAAGGGGGCCATGGTGAGGCAAATCACGAGTGTGGGGCGCGGGTGGGTTATTCCAACCAATAAAGATAATTTTAAGTGGTAAAAATTTAAAAAATATATTTTTTTAAGTTAATGATGGATGGTGAAGCCATTACATACCTTAGTGATTCTGTTTAGTGATTGTCCTTCTGCTTACGTGAAGGAACATTTTTCACTATTTAGTTAAACCATTACATATAGCCTTATCTAAACTTCATACACCCTTTTGCTATTAAATAATGATATGCATTTTAATAAAAACAAATACTGATTTTCAATTTACAAGTTTTGTACCAAAATAATTTTGATTGTTAGTATTCATTTGATGTTGTTGTAATCGTAGGGGTTACAATTTTAGACGTGACAGGAACACGACACGAAAATAATCAGGTTTTGGGTTGTGTTCGTGTTCAGTTGACGTGTTTAATTAAACAAGTGGTGTTTGTTCATGTTAACCCGTTTAATCAAACAAGTTGACCCTTCAAACGGTTTAACTCATTTATGACAGCCCACCAACCCGATTAACATGTTTACAACTTGATATCTACCCACCAACCCGTTTGCCATGTTTAGATAAATGAGTTACACGATTTTAAGTGTGTTAGGGTTAGAAATGATGCTTTTGAAACGAATAAAAATATGGGTCGTGTTCGGGTTAAACAATTTGACCCAATACCCTGTCAGCGTAACACGATTGACGCCTGCATGTAATTACAAACCTCGGGGAGGTAAACATGAACCAGGTGAGCCAGGTACGAGTAGCGTCAGCATGGGGTCGAAGCAGCAGAACAAATTAAGACCAGAAGAACCAACAGAAGCAACAGTGAATGACGACGATGAAGAAGCTGTGATTGTGGACAAACAAGCAGATCGATAAGAAGCAATAATGGCCAGAGATAAATTGGAGGGTAGGTTTCAAAACTTTCTTCGTTTTGAAGACCATGTGACAAATTCGTTATAAACATTGAATTTTTTTTATAATCAGGAACGTAAAATAATTGAACATTTAGTGAACCATTATGTGAGAGTGTTTTTTTTAATCGGCATATGTTCGTTTATTTTTTTAATTTAATAACAAACGGAAGAAACATAAAAAAAGAATTAAATACGGTTTTAGTTCTTGTGGTTCGACATAAATAACCATTTTAGTACAAAAATTTAAATTTGTATTTTTTTAGTCTAATAGTTTCAGTTTTGTATCGATTACAGTCCGATCCACTAACTCCGTCCAATTTTTTCTGTTAACTTTTTTGAAAAGACCATAATACTCTTAGCAAAAAATAAAAAAATATAAACATCTGCAGACAAGGAACGCCACAAACAAAAGCACAAGTTAATTAGAATCTTCATGATAGATAATTTACCCCAACCACAAATGGTATTTCATTCATTCCTTTACAAAATTGTAGATCGAAGTGGTGTGCTGTCTTGGTTTGTCACCATGTTCCAAAGCTGCAGCCGACATGTTCTCTTTACCCCCAACCCTAGATCAGCTCCCACCACCATCACCACCGCCAACGCCGGTGAGACCACCGCCACTGCCGGCAAGACCACCACCACACAAAAAGGTAAAACCTGAGGTCTTCTCTCTCTATATATATCTCTCTCTCTCAAAATCAAAGTCTTTTTACCATCTCAAAATCAAAGTTTTCTACCATCGATTCAACAACCAAATCACTTAGGATATAGTTGCAAATCCTTCAAATCACTCCTGAGTTTCAAAACTATTGACTTACCCATAAGAAGTAATCGATATACCTATTGATTTTGCTACAAATTTGAGAAAGATTGGGGGAAATATCAAGATTTTGAGAGAAAGAAATCAATGAAATTAGACGCGGTCAAACTAATCCCAGCTATTCAAGAATTAGAAGTCGGACTTCCGGTGTCAGCAATAGTGATTGCCGCAGCCGGAAGGTTGAGAAATCACCATTGGTCTCACAGCTCCTACAGACGTAGGTTGCATAAATTTGGAGCTTTACCTACATTAATGGTGGCCGGTGGTGGTGAACGGTGGTGGTCTCGCCGGCAGTGGCGGGTTCCTGGTGTGGGGAAGAAGAAAGGGGCGGTGGTGGTGATCTCGCCGACAGTGGTGGATTCCTGGTGTGGGGAAATAGAAAGAGGCGGTGGTGGGGGTCTGGCCGGCAGTGGCGGTGGCGGCATCGGCAGGGGCGGTGGCGATGGTGGTGGGAAGCTGATCTAGGGTTGGGGGGTTGAGGGTAAAGAAAAAGTGTTGTGAAAACCATAGGTTGTTGTGAAAACACTTAAACTCGTTCTCATCCACTTATTTGTTTTTATGGTTTTTTTGTTTATTTTTAATACAAAGAGGTATTTATGTCATTTTTCCCCTCTTTCTCTCTAAACCTACTTTTATATAAGCTCTATCTATCACTCTATCTCTTTGTATTTTTAAAATCATGTTCTCTCTACCTCTTGTATCAGTCCTAGCTACCTTCTCTCATCTCTATCTCTCTAAACTTGTTGACTAAGAGCAACAACGATCTAATTGTAGTTCACAACCGCGTAGAAGATGAGTAATGTTCTTTACTTTTCAGGTAATTAATTTCTTTCACTTTTATCTGTCGATTCCAATCCCCATTTCATGGATTTTCCATTTATCTCTAATTTTTCCTTCTTTCTCGCAAATTGGCACTAATTCTTGACATTCTTGTGTTTAATTAGGGGGGGGGGGGGGGTTGGGTTTCCATTACTTCAAGTATCAATTTGGGGCAAAAAAAAGCAAGCTAATCATTTTGTTCATTTTTTTATGTTTATCAATTTGCTCGTTCGTTCTTCCTTTTCGATGATTTCGTAGATTTTTTTAATCGGTTTCGTTTTTTTAATTTTTCGGGCAATAACGATGAAGCTTGTGGCTACGATAAAGAAGCTTGTTGAAAACCCCCTCATTGTTTCGATACTTAGATATGGATTTTTAAGATCCAGATCTAGGTTTTTCAAGATCTTGATCATGAAGATGAGATATGGGATTTTGGAAGTAAGAAGAATGAACATGAAGATGACCAACGGTGGTACTACAATGGCGGCGCAACGAGTGTATGATCTTATGTCTTTTGTGATTTCATGAAACTAACGCTTTTTTTTAAAAAATTTTTGTTCCTTTCGACCTTGCTCAGCCTCTGGTCCACACCCAAAGGTAATAAAATTTTGTTTTTTGAATGTAAATTTTCTTTTTTTTCCAAGAAATTGTGTTCCTCGCCTTCTGTTCTAATTCTAATTAAATAATATTTTTTTAAAAACACCTCATTAGTGGGTATCTATCTATTTCGTTAGATCTGAATTTTATAATATTTAGAGAAAACTGAATTTTTTTATATGAGTTTTACACATGTGTTCATTTTTATCGTTGTTCGTTAGATCTGAATTTTGATCTATTCGACTAGATTTCTTTCATAACTTTGTTCTCAGAACTAAGGTTCAAATTATGTAAACAATATTCATTTTTATCACTGATTTGAGGTTCTTTATACATGTGTAAAGTCAATTTACACATGGGTTTTTGAGGTTAAATTACATTATTTTGCTGACTTAAGGTGATGATAATTGTGTTTTTTTTAATATCATCGACTAAATTATAAAACATCTGTATAATATTTATAAAGGTTTTGGTCATTCAAAATATATTTATAAAATAGAATTTTGATTTGGGTTTTTGGTTATCGATTTAGTTCTGAATCACAAAATAGAGTTTTTACACAGATTTGAAAAACTCAGATTTGAATTTACATAGATTTGAAAAACCTAGATTTGATTTTACACATGTGTAAATTCAGTTTACACGTGTGTAAATTCATTTTACACATGTGTAAATTGAAATTTACAAATGTGTAAAGAGTTTTTATTCATGTTCTATTATCGGTTAAATGAAATAGTGTTTTGTGGCTTATGATTATATCATATTTGTCTTGTATGTAGGGGAAAGTTTTGGCATTGGTAGAATACACATGTATATGGGTTTTACACATGAGTATTTGAGTATTACACATGTGTATTTAAGTTTCTTTTACAAAGTGTAATTATATAGATTTTTTCCCTAATTTACAAAGATGTTTGGCTATTTGGATGTAGAATTTTTTTTTTCGGATTTGTGTATATGTTTTTATAACTCATGTTTATTTGATTATTATACATGTGTATTTGACTTTTACACGTGTGTAAAAGAGCATGTTTTTCAATTGTTACGTGGGATATGGAGAGAGTTAAAGTTATGATTTATTTAAAAATAAGAAAAAAAATCCAGATTTAATTAAAAAGGAAAAAAAGTGTTATTACCTTTCTACCCTTCTAATAAACCTAGACCACATGTTTTTTTTAATTTAATATTAAAAATCTAGATTTGATAACATCCACAAATTAAAATATACAAATTGAATGTGTGATCGAGAATGAGTTTAATGGTTTTCATAACAATTCATGATTTTCATTTGATACGTCCCCTATATATATATATATATATATATATATATATATATATATATATATATATATATATATATATATATATATATATATATATATATACGTTTTATTAGTACGTGGCGTTGTTATACCAGGGTTATGAAGAATTTAATCTTCCTTAGGGCCAATAGCCCCGCAAACTCGGGTTTCCAGCCTATATACTTTTGAAACAATTAAGATAAACATAACTTAGATAATGAAACTTACAGTGTATTTTAGTATGGATGGTAGATAGTATTTGCAGCGGATGAGTTTTCTCTTTTTTCTTTTCTATATAATCTTCAAGTCTAGTAACCCTATCTTTTATAAGCACTATTTTTAATTTATTTAATTCTATAGCTAGCTCTAGTTTTTCTATTTTTTCTTCATATTCGCTAGCGTTTTTATTTATATTTTGACTTGTACTTGGTGGTTCTATGTTATAGATATCTTTAATGCAAATATGACAGATTTCTCTAAAGCATATATTACATTGAGATCTTTTTTCTATACTTGGGTAATATTCACAAATGTAGCATTTAATGTGATTATTACCTTTTCTATGTTTCCAGTCATGGTTACATTCTTCTGGATTTGTATATGTGTATGAGATTTTTGCTATTGGCTCATTTTCTTCACTATATATTCTTGTTTTATTTCTTCTAATAAACTGTAATCTATATCTTCTTGTTCGAATTTGGAGAATTCTGAATCTAATAAGTATTCATCTTCTTCATTTTCTGTATCATAAATGGGTTGTCCATATTCAGATTCGTCATCTGATTCTAAATTCATAAAATTATATTGTGGTTCTTGAGGAGGTTGTTCTTCTGAACAAGTACTCTCTTCATATTTATTCTCCTCTAGTTTAAAATCTGTAAATCTTAGACTTTGTGTTCCGTCTGTATTTTCATATATGTGACTTCTTTTAGGAATTAATGTTGAATTATCTTTTTCTGTTAAATCGTTTATTTGTCATTCTAATCCTGCTAACTCTTCAGGATCTATTTTAACCGGTTCTATCATTTGTATAGATTTAGATGCAACTGTATTTACTATTCCTTCTATGTTTACTTTGTACCTCATTCCTGATCTATTACTAGCTTTTCCTAATACTCCTATACTTATTACTATATTATTTCCTTCATAATTTTCATATCCTTTGGTTTGTAGTGCTAGTTTTAATTTTTATAAGTCTTTTATATCTTTTAATATTCCAGGTGTACAATAAAATAAGGCTGTGTTTTGGCTTAAATCTATTTCCATTCCTGATATTATTGCCTTTTTCATTTCTGATTTCCAACTTTTGTCTAGTATTAGGGTTAAAAGTTTAGTTCCTAGGTTTTTTCTTCCTAAAGCTTTTACTCCTATAACTATGAGTCCTGTATGTATAAACTGTTTTCCTGATTGTTTAATTTTTAGAATTGTTTCTGGTGAAAATAAGTCTATTTCTACCATTTTATCTATTACTCGTAGGCTTTCTTCTCTACTACTTTGTATTAAAGTTGTGTTTACATTTAGCATACCTGTTTGGTATAGCGTTCTTGGATTTAATATATCTAATTGATGTTGATTATATAAATTTATATTTTTGTCTAAGTCGATTTCTTCTTCTAATTGTATTGTTTGTTGTGTACTTCTAGAAGATGATCCTTTTTTTTAAATTATGTTTAAAAACGTGTCTGAAGAAATAATATCTTTTATATTACTAGTAGATTTTCTGGATCCTTGGATGATTTGTTTATTCATCTCTAGGTTTCCAATGTTTATAAGGTTTAGGTTTTTCACTTATATGTGTCTTACTTAGTTTATTTATAAGTTCGTTAATTTCAGTAGGGTTTCCTACTTCTATATGTTTATTTTTAGTATTTTTTATTTCTAGCAAAATTTGATTATTTTGCTCTCTTATGTAATCTAGGTTATTTGTAAAATTTTTAATTTCTTCGGTTTGTTTTGTTATTAAATGTGTAATTTTTTCTAATAGAAATTTGTTGTTTACGGATTCTTTTTGTAGGCTGAATCCTAAGTTTATAATTAAGTCTGTGATACTATTAAGGTGTGTATTGTCTGTGTGAAGACTATGTGTATGTAATTCTTTAAATCTACAAATATGATTATAATAACTATTAGATATATTTTTATGATCGCTTTTATCGGAAAATTCTAAGTTTAAAAATTCAAGTTTTTTGAAAGTTGTTTTAGTTGATTCAATAATTTTTTGATTAAAAATCTGATTTCTTCTTTAAAACGCCTCGTCTCTTTAGTTTTCTTAAAATATTTTCTTATATCCCAAAATTTTTAGCATAATTAACAATAATATTGACATAAGTAAATCATACGAAGTGTAAAAATCTATGATATCTTAGTCTAATTTTAGTTTCAAAGCAAATTTTTTCCTTAATCTTCACCTAAGAGAGTTTTCATATAAATAGGACTTAAGCACCAGCTGCCTGAAATGGACTTGTCTTAGTCTTTTAGATATTAGAAAAGCCTTTGCTCTGATACCAATTTTAGATTGGGTACCAGAGTTTTTTAACACACAAACATACTATTAATATGTTTCTATACGTTTCATTAGTACGTGGCGTTGTTATACCAGGGTTATGAAGAATTTAATCTTCTTTAGGGCCAATAGCCCCGCAAACTCGGGTTTCCAGCCTATATACTTTTGAAACAATTAAGATAAACATAACTTAGATAATGAAACTTACAGTGTATTTTAGTATGGATGGTAGATAGTATTTGCAGCGGATGAGTTGTAGATGCAGAGTTGCAGCAGCAGAAAGTTTTTTTTTTTTTTTTTTTTAATCTCTGGGATATAATATGAAGGGCTTAGAAAACTAATAAGAGACTTGAGGGTTCTTGGGAAGAAATCAGAAAGAGAAAGTTTAAGTATTCATGAAAAAAGAAAATTCTTGCTATTGAATATTTTCTCTGGTGTAATTACAACTGAACTCTTCGTGCCATTAAATAGGCAGAAGACTAGGCTAACAAACAAAACAATAAAGAGCGCACTAAGCGCACTATCTATAAATCAAAGAAAAAGAAAAAGTAAAAACTGACAGCGCACATGGCGCACTAAGATTACATTATTAGCAAAAAGTAAAAACGACAAAAAATATTTTGGAGCTGTCGGCCTAGTGGGGCTGTCTGCAGAATTATTTGATCTTGATTGTGTGTTTCGACGTCATTGCATACGTCTGTGTATCCTTTGATGTCATTGCTTACGACTTTCTTTATTTCTTTCAGAAATCTCTGTGTGTATCTGGGATGGTGTCTGTTTCGCTGAAATCATCAGGATTCAAGTAATAATCTTCTAAATCCATGATGTGGTTTAACTCTAGAGTTTCTCCTTCACCAATGAATGGTAAGAGCATATTCCAGTTTTTATGGCTCCAAATCTGTAAATAATGACCTTCGGCTAATAAATGATAGCAATCCCAATGGAAGCTGGAAGGTAGGGTTGGAGTTTTTTGGTGTAGGGAGATGAAATGTTTTGTGTCTTTTTGTTTTTCTTTTGTGTTGAGGCTGGCAAGATTGTCAACCCAGTAAAGTTCTGAGAACTGTATCTCAGTTTGAATGGCTAGGTTTTTCAGGTAGTCTTTGCCAGAAAGTTTATGACTGATGAAAATTCTTTTTCTGGCTGGTCTGTAGGTATGATCGTTTGCAAAAGGAAAGGAAGAAAATATTTTGCAACCGATATAACAAGGAGAGATGTGTGTAGAAATGTTTCCTGTGGTTATCACAAACTTTTCTCCGAAGAGGTTTATGATTCCTTCTGTCTTAGGATTTAATTCTAATTCAATAAAATCAATCATGTCGTTATGATAAAATTGAAGAATTAGATCATTAGGCATATCTGTGTCTTTTAAATTTATCTGGAGGAGAAGTAAGCAGGTTCCTTCTCCATCGTCATCTGTTCTTTCAACGACTTGTATTCCTTTATACTTTTCTTCATTGAGAGCAATGGACATGAGTCGGAGCTGTAAGTCATACAATACTAAAGGAAATTCTGTGTTGATTTTTTGGGAGACAATTTGTTCAAACTCTGGGAATTGATCGAAAACAGTTTGAAGACAAGTCTTCCAGGGTGTGTCTAGCATTCTTGCTCTAAAAGAGTCATAGCTTCTGTAGCTATTTTCTTTTTTGTCTATTCTTTCTAAAAGCAACATGTTTTTAGCTTCAAGTATTTCTACTTTCTGCTTTAGCTTGTTGTATTCAATATGATTCTGAATTGACTGTGTATTCTTTCCTTGCTGTATAAGCTATCTTTGCAAATTTGCTATAGTCTCCTCTTGAGTCTTTATTATCTGTTCATGACTAGTTTTTATAACTTGAGAAAAGGTTTGCACCTCTTCTGGTTCTATGAAAAAATTGTCTAGGCCAAAATGATTTCTGGCTGTGTCAAGTGCTTCAGAGAAGCTGTGGTATCCTTTATAAATGGGGCCATGGCACTGTATATACTTTGCTACCGTTTCCCATTTATTAAAAATCCCAATTTTTGTGCCTCTGAAAATTATGTAGTGTGTAAAATTTGGTGGAGGCTGGGTTTTTTCAGGGCATTTTGTTCCTTGTTCACTAAAATATATGCTAAGCGCATTTAAAATCTGTACTTTAAAAGAGGACGCGTGTGGCATGGTTTGTATATGCCACAAGTTGTCCAGTAGACACTGCTGTTTATCTGTAAGTTTTATCCCGTAATTAGGACGGAATTTCATGTGTGTGTCATTGCAAGCTTGTAGGTCATATGTACCGAAAGGGAAGATGGAAGGATTATGAGGAGAAGTGGGTTTTTGGGCTTGCTTTTGGTATTGTTTATGGGCCTGTTTTTTGTATATCATGTTTTGGATAAATGTGTTTGGGCTTTGAGAAGTCTGTGAGTTTTGGGGAGGTTGTGTAACTTTAAGGAAGTAAGGAGGAAGTTGTCTAGTACTTTGTAAAATAGGGGTTATTTGTGAAAGAGATGTCTGTCTAGAACTGTGTGTTTTCTCTGCCTTGATGGATTGGCTGAGCAGCTTTTCTGTTTCTTCGTCGTCGTTTGACGAGATACTCATGGGGGAAGGGCTCTGTTTAAACTGTAATGGTCTGATGACCACTTTCTCTTTTCCTTTTTGCTTTCTATCCATCTGAACAAAACAATTTGTTAATATTTCGAGATAATAAATCAGCTATCCCGTTATCTTTTCCCTTTATATGTTCAAACTGTATAGTGTACCCACTACCTTGTATAACATTTTGTAAATTTACCCACCTCGTTCTATTTATCTTTTTTACTCTGATTATTTTTTATGAATTTGACTATAGCTCCGCAGTCTGTTCTGACTGTAAAGTCTTTATGTAAAAATAGTTTAAATTTTTCTAAAGCATTAATTAAAGCTTGTATTTCAAAATCTAAGCTGGTACAAGTGGATCCAACTTTAAAACTTCCGCTGTAATAAGAACAAATCTTTTCTTCTTTTTTATAACTGTGTACGTTTGGTTTGCAAAGGAGGACTGCTCCCCATCCATCTTTGCATCCATCAACTTCGATAATAATATAATCTGTTATAAGGGGTAATTCTAAGGGTTTAATTTCTTTAACCTTTTCTTTAATCCTTTTTATCAAAATTACATCTTCATTATTAAAATGTATTTGGCCATTTTTGGTGGTTTTACTATACAATGGTCCAACCAATTTTGAAAGGTTAGGGATGAACTTTCTTGCATAGTTTACCGGACCTAAAAAAGCTTGAATTTGTTCTAAATTTGTAAGTTTTTCTGGAAAATCTAGAATTTTTATAGAAATATGTGGCTGTAACTCAATTTTTCCATTGCCAATTTCTAGTCCTAAAAAAGAAAATTTTCTTTTAAATAATTCCATTTTTCTTTTGGATACTACTATCCCATTCTTTTTTATTTCTTCAAATACTTGTTGTAAATGTTTTTCATGTTCTTGAACTGTTTCACTTGCTACTAGTATATCGTCAATATAAACTAGGCAAAATTTGTATTTGAGAAATATACTGTTCATAAATCTTTGAAAAATTGAAGGAGCGTTCTTTAGCCCGAAGCTAAGAACATTTCATTCATACAGACCTTCACAGCATGTGAAGGCTGTCCATTTTTTAAAGTCTTCTTCTAAATGTAATTGATTAAAACCTAATTTTAAATCAAATTTAGAAAACACTTTGTTATTTTGTATTAACTGAATCAGACTGTCTTTAAAAAATTTACAGATAACCTAGATTACATAAAATATTTAATAACAAAACAAACCGAAGAAATTAAAAAATTTATAGATAACCTAGATTACATAAGAGAACAAAATAATCAAATTTTGCTAGAAATAAAAAATACTAAAAATAAACATATAGAAGTAGGAAACCCTACTGAAATTAACGAACTTATAAATAAACTAAGTAAGACACATATAAGTGAAAAACATAAACCTTATAAACATTGGAAACCTAGAGATGAATAAACAAATCATCCAAGGATCCAGAAAATCTACTAGTAACATAAAAGATATTATTTCTTCAGACACGTTTTTAAACAGAATTTTAAAAAAAGGATCATCTTCTAGAAGTACACAACAAACAATACAATTAGAAGAAGAAATTGACTTAGACAAAAATATAAATTTATATAATCAACATCAATTAGATATATTAAATCCAAGAACGCTATACCAAACAGGTATGCTAAATGTAAACACAACTTTAATACAAAGTAGTAGAGAAGAAAGCCTACGAGTAATAGATAAAATGGTAGAAATAGACTTATTTTCACCAGGAACGCTATACCAAACAGGTATGTTAAATGTAAACACAACTTTAATACAAAGTAGTAGAGAAGAAAGCCTACGAGTAATAGATAAAATGGTAGAAATAGACATATTTTCACCAGAAACAATTCTAAAAATTAAACAATCAGGAAAAAAGTTTATACATACAGGACTCATAGTTATAGGAGTAAAAGCTCTAGGAAGAAAAAACCTATGAACTAAACTTTTAACCCTAATACTAGACAAAAGTTGGAAATCAGAAATGAAAAAGGCAATAATCTCAGGAATGGAAATAAATTTAAGCCAAAACACAGCCTTATTTTATTGTACACCTGGAATATTAAAAGATATAAAAGACTTACAAAAATTAAAACTAGCACTACAAACCAAAGGATATGAAAATTATGAAGGAAATAATATAGTAATAAGTATAGGAGTATTAGGAAAAGCTAGTAATAGATCAGGAATGAGGTACAAAGTAAACATAGAAGGAATAATAAATACAGTTGCATCTAAATTTATACAAATGATAGAACCGGTTAAAATAGATCCTGAAGAGTTAGCAGGATTAGAATGGCAAATAAACGATTTAACAGAAAAAGATAATTCAACATTAATTCCTAAAAGAAGTCAAATTCGAACAAGAAGATATAGATTATAGTTTATTAGAAGAAATAAAACAAGAAACAAATACAACCTTTAAATTAGAAGAAATTAATAAATCCTATGAACAAATAACAAACAGAATATTTACAGAAGCAAATATACAGGAAGAAGTAGACGATATGATAGTAGAATGCATGTTAAACTTAAAAATGACATATGAAGAAAGTTACAAGAAATTACAAGAAGATTTTAATTTACCTTTAGTAAACAGTATAGTTAAAGGAGACATAATGATCTCTGATTTTTATAAAAAACAAGATAGTAACTTTATGAACCCCGAAAATAAAACCAAAAGAACTTATCAAGAAAGTAGTATAAGACAAACATCATATGATACTATGGGAAGAGAACCATGGACAAAACCAGTTACAAGTTATCAACAAGAATCTAGTTATAATGGAACCGGAAAAAGGTTACCTATAGGACAAATTTACAGTGGAAATATGCTGCTATTAGAACAACAAAAACCTCAATTATGGGTAGACGAAGTCCTTATATGGGAACAAACAGTAGTAAGAATGTGGGAAACAAATAAAAAAGATAGTATGGACATGTTTGCCTATTTAGAAACAACTTTAGCCTTTGGAATATGGCAAAGCAAAAAAGCCCATAGCCCAGATCAGATAAACAGGCTAAAAGTTATAGGAGATAATCCCTACAATTTCACTTCTCAAATAAGAGTTCTTATTTTAGGAGTTGATCCAGCAAAAAACAACAGTCTATTACAAGACACGGCCATTAGAAACCTAGAACAGCTAAGTATAGCAGACATGAAATACATAAATGAATTTACATTAGATTTCACAAGATTATTAGCACAGACAGGACAAGCTATGGAAGATGGCTTATGCGATAAGTATTTTATAAAATTACCAGGAGACTTAGGAAAAAATATACACGAAGCCTGGAAATTACAATACGGAGATATACAAAACCTAGGGATAGGACCTAGAATAACCTTTACATTCGGTATTTTAGAAGAAAAATGTAAAGAAGTAGCTTTACAAGAACAGCTAAAACGAAATGCATTTGCATTTTGTAAAACAGCTATATACACTCCACAAGCCTACGGATATTACGATAAAAGTAAGAAAAAGAAAATTAGAAAAAGTACTACCTACAATAAAGAATACAAACCGTATAAAAAATATCAAAACAAATACGTAAAAAAACCTCACACTAGGACATGTAAATGTTTTATATGTGGAGATACAGAACATTTGGCCAATAGGTGTCCAAATAGAAATAAAAATATGGAAAGAAGTAATTTGATCGAACAAATTAATGACTACGAAATAGAGGCTTTAGACACAGATCATACAGATAACGAGTCCATATACAGTATATATAGTGAAGAAAATGAGCCAATAGCAAAAATCTCATACATATATACAAATCCAGAAGAATGTAACCATGACTGGAAACATAGAAAAGGTAATAATCACATTAAATGCTACATTTGTGAATATTACCCAAGTATAGAAAAAAGATCTCAATGTAATATATGCTTTAGAGAAATCTGTCATATTTACATTAAAGATATCTATAACATAGAACCACCAAGTACAAGTCAAAATATAAATAAAAACGCTAGCGAATATGAAGAAAAAATAGAAAAACTAGAGCTAGCTATAGAATTAAATAAATTAAAAATAGAGCTTATAAAAGATAGGGTTACTAGACTTGAAGATTATATAGAAAAGAAAAAAGAGAAAGAAATTCCATAATTAAATAATATGGCTACAGAACCAGAAGACCTTAAAGAACAAAACCCTATAATACAAACTGAAGAAGATACGTTTATACAAACCAGTGGGTCAACAAATATGATAAATATACAATGTAGACTATGGCTTGACGCCAATACACCTATAGATTTAACAGCCCTAGTAGATACTGGAGCAACAAAGAGTGTAATCTCACATAGCTTAACTCATGAAAAATTTCATAAACCACTCACATATAAACTAATGACAAGAACCGTAGAAAATAGACTAATAGACATAACACATTACTTAGATCCCGCAGGAATACAATTCCTAGATTTTGCAGGAAATTACAGTATAAAATATGAAATACTCCAAATAAACATTAATCCTCAACATATAAAGTCTAGAGATTTTGTCTTAGGACTAAATTTTATACTAAGATTAAACGGAGCTATCACAATAACTAGAAATTTTATAACAATTAGTAAACAAATTTATAGCTTTCCAACGCTTAGATACAAAAACATAAAAGATATTGCTAATAAAAAAGGAGAAAAAGGTAGCTTAGAATTCTTAAATAAAAATAGAAAAAATATTGCAGAAAATGAAGCACTACAACTCCTTACAAATTTCATAAACCATGAATTAGAAAAAGGACAAGATATCTCAAAAAGTATAAATCATCCTATATTCATACATCTAGAAAAACTAGGACTTATAGGAGAAGACATTACAAGTTCTAAAGTTAAGTATGTATGCAAATTTAAGATAAAAAATCCTGATATTACCATAAGAAATATAAATATAGATTATAGTCCCTTAGATAAAGAAGAATTTAAAAAACAAATATTAGAAATGAATAAACAAGGATTAATCAGAAAATCTGAAAGTCCTCATAGATCAACAGCCTTTATAGTAAAAAATCATAGTGAAATAAAGAGAGGAAAAGCGAGAATTGTTTACAATTATAAAAGATTAAATGATAACACAGAAGATGATGGCTATAATATTCCCAATAAAGACAATCTGATTCAGTTAATACAAAATAACAAAGTGTTTTCTAAATTTGATTTAAAATTAGGTTTTAATCAATTACATTTAGAAGAAGACTTTAAAAAATGGACAGCCTTCACATGTTGTGAAGGTCTGTATGAATGAAATGTTCTTAGCTTCGGGCTAAAGAACGCTCCTTCAATTTTTCAAAGATTTATGAACAGTATATTTCTCAAATACAAATTTTGCCTAGTTTATATTGACGATATACTAGTAGCAAGTGAAACAGTTCAAGAACATGAAAAACATTTACAACAAGTATTTGAAGAAATAAAAAAGAATGGGATAGTAGTATCCAAAAGAAAAATGGAATTATTTAAAAGAAAATTTTCTTTTTTAGGACTAGAAATTGGCAATGGAAAAATTGAGTTACAGCCACATATTTCTATAAAAATTCTAGATTTTCCAGAAAAACTTACAAATTTAGAACAAATTCAAGCTTTTTTAGGTCCGGTAAACTATGCAAGAAAGTTCATCCCTAACCTTTCAAAATTGGTTGGACCATTGTATAGTAAAACCACCAAAAATGGCCAAATACATTTTAATAATGAAGATGTAATTTTGATAAAAAGGATTAAAGAAAAGGTTAAAGAAATTAAACCCTTAGAATTACCCCTTATAACAGATTATATTATTATCGAAGTTGATGGATGCAAAGATGGATGGGGAGCAGTCCTCCTTTGCAAACCAAACGTACACAGTTATAAAAAAGAAGAAAAGATTTGTTCTTATTACAGCGGAAGTTTTAAAGTTGGATCCACTTGTACCAGCTTAGATTTTGAAATACAAGCTTTAATTAATGCTTTAGAAAAATTTAAACTATTTTTACATAAAGACTTTACAGTCAGAACAGACTGCGGAGCTATAGTCAAATTCATAAAAAATAATCAGAGTAAAAAAGATAAATAGAACGAGGTGGGTAAATTTACAAAATGTTATACAAGGTAGTGGGTACACTATACAGTTTGAACATATAAAGGGAAAAGATAACGGGATAGCTGATTTATTATCTCGAAATATTAACAAATTGTTTTGTTCAGATGGATAGAAAGCAAAAAGGAAAAGAGAAAGTGGTCATCAGACCATTACAGTTTAAACAGAGCCCTTCCCCCATGAGTATCTCGTCAAACGACGACGAAGAAACAGAAAAGCTGCTCAGCCAATCCATCAAGGCAGAGAAAACACACAGTTCTAGACAGACATCTCTTTCACAAATAACCCCTATTTTACAAAGTACTAGACAACTTCCTCCTTACTTCCTTAAAGTTACACAACCTCCCCAAAACTCACAGACTTCTCAAAGCCCAAACACATTTATCCAAAACATGATATACAAAAAACAGGCCCATAAACAATACCAAAAGCAAGCCCAAAAACCCACTTCTCCTCATAATCCTTCCATCTTCCCTTTCGGTACATATGACCTACAAGCTTGCAATGACACACACATGAAATTCCGTCCTAATTACGGGATAAAACTTACAGATAAACAGCAGTGTCTACTGGACAACTTGTGGCATATACAAACCATGCCACACGCGTCCTCTTTTAAAGTACAGATTTTAAATGCGCTTAGCATATATTTTAGTGAACAAGGAACAAAATGCCCTGAAAAAACCCAGCCTCCACCAAATTTTACACACTACATAATTTTCAGAGGCACAAAAATTGGGATTTTTAATAAATGGGAAACGGTAGCAAAGTATATACAGTGCCATGGCCCCATTTATAAAGGATACCACAGCTTCTCTGAAGCACTTGACACAGCCAGAAATCATTTTGGCCTAGACAATTTTTTCATAGAACCAGAAGAGGTGCAAACCTTTTCTCAAGTTATAAAAACTAGTCATGAACAGATAATAAAGACTCAAGAGGAGACTATAGCAAATTTGCAAAGATAGCTTATACAGCAAGGAAAGAATACACAGTCAATTCAGAATCATATTGAATACAACAAGCTAAAGCAGAAAGTAGAAATACTTGAAGCTAAAAACATGTTGCTTTTAGAAAGAATAGACAAAAAAGAAAATAGCTACAGAAGCTATGACTCTTTTAGAGCAAGAATGCTAGACACACCCTGGAAGACTTGTCTTCAAACTGTTTTCGATCAATTCCCAGAGTTTGAACAAATTGTCTCCCAAAAAATCAACACAGAATTTCCTTTAGTATTGTATGACTTACAGCTCCGACTCATGTCCATTGCTCTCAATGAAGAAAAGTATAAAGGAATACAAGTCGTTGAAAGAACAGATGACGATGGAGAAGGAACCTGCTTACTTCTCCTCCAGATAAATTTAAAAGACACAGATATGCCTAATGATCTAATTCTTCAATTTTATCATAACGACATGATTGATTTTATTGAATTAGAATTAAATCCTAAGACAGAAGGAATCATAAACCTCTTCGGAGAAAAGTTTGTGATAACCACAGGAAACATTTCTACACACATCTCTCCTTGTTATATCGGTTGCAAAATATTTTCTTCCTTTCCTTTTGCAAACGATCATACCTACAGACCAGCCAGAAAAAGAATTTTCATCAGTCATAAACTTTCTGGCAAAGACTACCTGAAAAACCTAGCCATTCAAACTGAGATACAGTTCTCAGAACTTTACTGGGTTGACAATCTTGCCAGCCTCAACACAAAAGAAAAACAAAATGACACAAAACATTTCATCTCCCTACACCAAAAAACTCCAACCCTACCTTCCAGCTTCCATTGGGATTGCTATCATTTATTAGCCGAATGTCACTATTTACAGATTTGGAGCCATAAAAACTGGAATATGCTCTTACCATTCATTGGTGAAGGAGAAACTCTAGAGTTAAACCACATCATGGATTTAGAAGATTATTACTTGAATCCTGATGATTTCAGCGAAACAGACACCATCCCAGATACACACAGAGATTTCTGAAAGAAATAAAGAAAGTCGTAAGCAATGACATCAAAGGATACACAGACGTATGCAATGACGTCAAAACACACAATCAAGATCAAATAATTCTGCAGACAGCCCCACTAGGCCGACAGCTCCAAAATATTTGTTGTCGTTTTTACTTTTTGCTAATAATGTAATCTTAGTGCGCCATGTGCGCTGTCAGTTTTTACTTTTTCTTTTTCTTTGATTTATAGATAGTGCGCTTAGTGCGCTCTTTATTGTTTTGTTTGTTAGCCTAGTCTTCTGCCTATTTAATGGCACGAAGAGTTCAGTTGTAATTACACCAGAGAAAATATTCAATAGCAAGAATTTTCTTTCTTCATGAATACTTAAACTTTCTCTTTCTGATTTCTTCCCAAGAACCCTCAAGTCTCTTATTAGTTTTCTAATCCCTTCATATTATATCCCAGAGATTAAAAAAAAAAAAAAAAAAAAAAACTTTCTGCTGCTGCAACTCTGCATCTACAACTCATCCGCTGCAAATACTATCTACCATCCATTCTAAAATACACTGTATGTTTCATTATCTAAGTTATGTTTATCTTAATTGTTTCAAAAGTATATAGGCTGGAAACCCGAGTTTGCGGGGCTATTGGCCCTAAAGAAGATTAAATTCTTCATAACCCTGGTATAACAACGCCACGTACTAATGAAACGTATAGAAACGTATTAATAGTATGTTTGTGTGTTAAAAAACTCTGGTACCCAATCTAAAATTGGTATCAGAGCAATTTTAGATTACCAGAAACAATTCTAAAAATTAAACAATCAGGAAAACAGTTTATATATATATATATATATATATATTTATATATATATATATGTTTTTATTTTTTGCTAAGGGTATTATGTTGTTTTCAAAAAAGTTAACAGAAAAATTTGAATGGAGTTAGTGGACCGGACTATAATCGATACAAAACATAAACTATTGGATTATAAAAAGTAAATTTAAACTTTTGTACTAAAATAGTTATTTTTGTCAAACCACATGGATTAAAACCGTATTTAACTCTAAAAAAATTATTCATTTGAAAAACGAAAGAACATGAACACATCTTAACATATTGATCACTTGTTTATTTACGTTCATTTATAACCATTAATTTACGTTCACTTATATTGTTTCATTCATATTCATTACATATATATATATATATATATATATATCCATTCAAATTTATATATTACTCATATTAATTTAGAATTATAATATTTTATATATAACTTTTGTTTATGTCATCACAGCCAAATTTTAGAAATAATTTGATATTGTTGTTTACTTTTATAACATGTTTTCGTTTATGTTCATTGGTGTTTGTTATGTTCGTTCAAAATATTAATGAACGAACATTAACGAAGAACGTTCATTTTTTTAGCGAACGAACACACATAAGAAAATCCATATGTTTAAATGTTCATGTTTGTTCAATCAAAGTTAGTTGAACAAATACAAACAAACCTAGTTGGTATTCGTTTAATCTGTTTACTTTGTATTTATAATGATACAACTTCACACTTGTATATATTATAATATAAAACATATATAACATACATTTTGATGTGTCTTTGGTACGCATTTGACGTAGTTTGGCTACACTAAATGTTTTTTAAAGTATACACTAGTACAGAACTACTCTTTTGGAGTGCTCCAAAAATCTTTTTTGGAACGGTTTTAACAAAAACTACCTCAAAAATAGAAATCGCCTCAAAAGATGATTTTTTTTAAGCGGTTTATAGAAACCGCTGCAAAAGAGGCTTTTTTTAAGCGGTTTTAACGTAACCACTTTAAAAAAAAGGTTCACGATTTGAAATTCAAGAAGATTCTCTTTGATATCCTTGCCTTATCAATGAAAATTTTGGCAAATCAAACACTCTTCCTTAAAGCTGCAAACGGACCGAACGAACAAGAACACGAACAAGGCCTTGTTCGTGTTCGTTTATTATGGAAATTTCATGTTTCATGAACACTAATCGAACGAGATTTCTTATTTGTGTTTGTTCATTAAGGAAAAGAACATGCTCGTGTTCGTTTGTGTTCGTCCAATAATTCTATGTAACGAACGTAAACGAACACAAATGAACGTAAACGAACATAAATTCATTTGAGAATAAAATCAACATTTTCATCTCAAATTAACATTACACAAAATCCACCCAAAATAAATATGAAATACTTGATAATTGACATAATTATCTCCCCATGCTTGACATAATTATCATAACACAATTAACAAATATTTTTAATTGATAAAATATAAAATATAAAAACCTATAAAGACCGAACAAACATAAATGAACACATTACCGAACGTTCACGAACATAAATGAACAAACGAGACACATGTTCATGTTCGTTCATTTATTAAACGAACGAACATAAACGAACTTCCTACCGAACGGTTCATGAAATGTTCGTTGAACGTTCGGTTCATTTGCGGCCCTAATCTTCCTACTTTCTCTCTATGTGAACGACTAACTCGTTCATTCCCTCTCCCCTAGTCCCTATTTTCGGCTCCCTCCCTCTTGACTTTCACCCTTCCAACATCTACACATCTACCACAAACTCATTCACACCTTGAAGATTTCAAGCCAATATCTCATTTGTGAAAAACTCAAATCGATTTGAAGCATGAACTAGGCAAGAAATTGCCATCTAGGTCACAAAAACGGGATTTCCAAGTAAGTTTCAATAAAACATTCATATCCATCTTTATAAAATCATCTTCTACCATAAACTCACTTCCTCACCGAAAAATTAGGCGTTTTTGAAGCTTTCAACAACAACCATTCAAGCCCTATACCGTGAATACAAGTTCACAACTTGGTAAGTCCATAAAAACCCTTGTTTTAAAGCTTTGAAAATAACATGCAATGGGTTGTAACATTTCAAACGAAACTCTTGATATATATGTTTTTTATTACAAAATTATGGATTTATAGCAATATATTTTTTTTAAAATAAGTGTTTTTTGAAGTGGTTTAGGAGACCGCTCCAAAAAAGTTATCTGGTGATTTTTTAAAGCGTTTTTTTTTTCTTTTAATTTTTTGAAGCGGTTAATAATCCGTTTCAAAAAATAATTTAATTTTTTGAAGCGATATTTTTTTAAGCGCTCACAAAACCATATGTATAAAATTAAGAGTAAATTACGCTTTTTGCCCATGTGGTTTGGGTACTTTAACCCTTTTAATCTAAAAATGAATCTTTTGACACATCAAACCTTGAAGTTTGTATTTTGTAACCATTTCAGTACTTGACACGAACTCTGTTAAATGTATGGGCATTTTAGTCATTTTATATCTAAGACTAGTTTAACCCTTTCGGTCAAAAAAACCCTTTTTAGTTTTTTTCATAAATTTTTTTTTAACTTGTTTAAAAACATTCTTTTAAACTTTTTTAAAGTCATTTTTTAGTTTTTTTTCCTAAAAACGTTTTTTAACCTTATTAGCTCAACCGCCACCTTTCTTTCATCATATATGTAATCAAAACGCAGGCAACTATACGGTAAATAGTCCGTACCAAAGAAATCTCGACACCGCCCTCTCCATCCTCCCCACCACCAAATCCGGCTTTGGTTACTTCAACTTCACTACCGGCCAAGGCAATGATCGAGTCATCTCGTTCGCTTAGTGAAGTGGAACCGGTTGAAATCTACACCATTTGTCCATGATGGGACTAGAACCCATAACCTCTTGAGAAGGAGACACTATGCAATGCAACACACCAGAATATCATTGGAGTAATGCCCTTTGGTTTCAAAATATTTACGACTATACATCATTGATAAGTCCCATTTGAAAAACACCAAATCCCACATTAATTACTTAACCATGCATAGTGTGGAACTACATCTAATCTATCTCCAATATTCTTACAGACAGCGTTATATTGACTTGTACTTTACACAATAAAGATAGTGCATTATCACATATTTGACCGTTTAATACATTAAATGCCAAAAATAGAGTCTTTTGAATTTAATATGGGCAAGTACTTTGTAGTGACGAAATGGTCAAGGAGCCAAAATTCAAAATCAGTTAACCGAATTCGGATCAGTTACTGACTTCAAATTCAAATTTAGTTTTAAAATTTTCAAATTTGAATAACCTAAAAACCGACCTGAAAAACATCCTACCCTCTTAATTTGTCATTTCAAAGATGGGTTGAGAAAAAACCATAATTTTGAAAATAAATTACCACTCTTTCTGGCAAAAGTAATTTCCCAAATAAAAAACTAGCCTAATTCATAACAATAATGCTGTAATTACTTGTACATTGTGCAATTAATTTTATACATTACTATCAATTTTTTTTGTTTTTATACAGAGAAGTGATATCATACTAAGGTAGCCCTTATAAATGATGGCACCGTGCCCGGACCAGCCCGGCCCGACCCGAACCATGACTGATATGAACCCAAGTCTTTTGCAAATTTATAGTTCCTTTCACAACACACACATCAATTTGTTCAAAGACTAATAACAAGCAATTTGCTCAAGTCAAACTCGTTTCCCTTTGTGCTTGAGCCGTTGACCACCACCGAGCCTGGACCTGGACCCCACAACAGGTACCTGAAACCCAACATCTTCAATGGTTCCAACCGTTTTTGACAAGCGGCGTTTGCTCACCTCCTCTACTAAAGATTTATGGAGCAGTTGACTTCTCATGTCAACCAATGATCGGTTTCTTGTTAGCCTCGGTCCTGCTCCTGTGCTAGCTTTAGATGTTGAAGCTTTATGAAAGTCAACAGTGACATTTGACTGGTTTTCTTGATTCTTGGAACCATGACCAAACCTAGTAGAGTTGTGGGCTCGAGTTTTCGGGCTCAAAAGATCGTGTTTTTCGTGGAGGTCTTCAGCCGAAACGTAACTCAAATTCGAGTAGGTTCCTGAAACTACAGTTCCTTGAGAACTTGTGTCATCAGAAACTTGATCTGCAAGAACTTTAGACCAATAAAAACGGTTCGGAAATTCTGATAAAGATTTTGTATTGATGCCAACTTGCAGTTCAAGATTTGATTTTTATTAGAGGTGGTAAAATGAGCGAGTTGGGTAACCGGTCAAAATATATAATGTTTTACGGGTCGGGTTGATCTAAAACATCTTTTGTTCAAAACTTTTGAACTTATTATTAGTAATTAGTTTGTCAAACATGATTACAAAAGTGATTTTAAATTTCTAAATAGGAGTTGGGTTGTTTTATGCATTGAAACATCTTTTATCCAAAACTTTTGAGCTTCTTACAATATACTTTTATCATTTTTAACAAAAAAGTCTCCGGACTTGATTTGGATATATTAAAGTCCATCAACTTGTAAAAAATACATGAAAGTGTCATTAAACTAGTTTTTATATATTAAAGTCACTAAATTTATCTAAAATGCACGTACTTTTGAAAAATTTACGTGCATTGGTCAAAATAAGATGGTATATTATTATTAGGGAAATTGGATTTTAATAATCCCACATTTTACCAATTGGCCAATAATAATCCCAACTGAGAATATTCTTACCACCAGTCCCTACTTTCAAACTATTTTCTTACATTGGACCCCCCGTTAAAAGAACTTAACGCCGTTAGATTTTATATGACGTGGACATCTGCAAATCGCCGGAAAGTCGAGCCAAGCTAGCAGTGGTCTCGTGGTGGGCTTTGACATTAGCTCTGGTGGTGTTTAACGGGTCTCGTTTTTCCGGCAAGTCCAAACAAAGACAACGGTGGTGTTTAACGGTGAAGACGGTGACAGACTAGGGTTTGCAGACCACCCCTCTGGCGAAGGCGGTGGCTAGGGTTCCGGCTTGGCTCGACTTTCCGGCGGTTTGCAGATGTCCACGTCATATAAAATCTAACGGCGGTAAGTTTTTTTAACGGAGGTCCAATGTAAGAAAATAGTTTGAAAGTAGGGACCGATGGTAAGAATATTCTCAGTTGGGATTATTATTGGCCAATTGGTAAAAGATGGGATTATTAAAATTCAATAATCCTTATTATTATTATATATATTTTTTTTTAACAAAAATGTTGAATGTCACTTTATCAATTTTGATCAATTTAAGAGTTAACAAGTCATTCTTTAAAAAAAAACATCATAAGTACGTGCATTTTTGACAAGTTTAGGTACTTCAATATACAAAAATTAGTTTAGTGACTTTTTTTTGCATTTTTTACCAGTTGAGGGACTTTAATATACCAAAATTAGGATGGAGACTTTTTATCGTGAAAAATAAGAAAGTATATTGGTTTTTTATGGTACCAACCCTTCCAATAATAACTTAAATTTCTGAATGAAAAGAGTTGGGAGGTTTTATGCATTGAAAATAAATTTGGGCAACTTTCAACCAGTTTCCGGTTTTACTTTTTCTCTTTTCCTAAAAGTTTTTTTTAGATGTTTGGCCTGTTAGAGGTACAACATAACCGGGATCGACTAATTAATAAGTATATTGGTCAAAATTGACACATTCATTGCATATTAGCATTTTAAAGCGTACCTTGCGGCCAATCACCTCCATCCATTTGTCGGGAAGCATTTATGCCTGAAAATGATAACTGAGATGATGAGGAAGACGAAAAGGAGTGGAACGAATGGCTGTGATCATCTTCATCTTGATTAATATTATTCCAAGTGGGTATGAGACCGGATATTTCTCCTTCAATCATATTAGAGATATCAGATGGGTCCCAATCTGTGATCTCGAGCTCCTTAACCATTTCATATGCAACTTCACCAGGGGTATCGTTTAATATATCAAACGGAAAGTATACGTTTCTCACAGAACCTGCTTACACACGATAACCAGAATCGATAATTAAATCTGTAATAATCAGATAACAAGATGTTGAGTGTTTGAAAATATGATTATTGAAGAAAAATATGATTATTGAAGAAAAATAGATAAAATGAAAACAAGAACATTTTTTTTTTGAAAGGAGACTTGTAAAATAATGTATATGCAACATGGCATAATATGGACATTTAGTAATTATTTCTAAATATAGTTTTAAAAATCATCTTCAAATGTGTAAAGAAATTTATATTATAACGTTTTCCTAGATAAGATTTTTTGCGTATGTGGCATCTGATGTGCCAGCCGGCATGGCCTCAGCCGATGCCACATCCACATGTTACAAGTGTGAGGTTGGTAGCTAAATCGTAAGTTGGTTTTATGTAAGATTTAAAGTTGGTTGCTAAAATCACGAAAAAAAATGTAAAAAGAAAAAGAAAAAAGAAAAAAATTTCTGTACTTCATGCAGGACTGGCAGTTTCGAAATGAATAAAATCCAAATCAAAATTACCTTCTCTATCAGCAATTTGTACCCGAAGAATAATGGTATCATCATCTGGATTCAACTTTCCTGCAATGGACATGTTGGTTCGTGGTGGATATCCGTTCAAATTCAGCCTCTCAATTTCAATATCATCATTCATAAACGGTTTCTGATGGATATATTCAGATGCAAGTGCCAATTCATCTCCATCCATGGCTAAAAAAGGATCAAACATCAGATCCTTAGCTGATAACCTATTTGAAGCATTGACCAAACATTTTCCAATGAAGCATTGGGCTTCAAGATCTTTGACTTTGTAGAATGCTCGTGGAAGCTTGCCCTAAATCATTTTATTTAAAAAAAAAGATTACTATCGAACAATATAATCTTTGTAATCATGTTTAACACACTAATTATGCATTAAAAAGGTAATCTTTTTCAAAAAAAATCATTCAAGTCAACCCGACCCGTTTTGATCCGTACAAAGAATTACCCATTACCCGACCTACGAATTTACAACCTCTAGTGTTCAAAATATGAGCATGCCGATGTTACTTTCTTGTTGAACAAAATAATCTTTGTAATCATGTCTGACACACTAATTATGTATTAAAAAAGGTAAACTTTTTGGAGAAAAACATTTCAGGTTGACCCGACCCATTTTGACCCATATAAAGAATTACCCATTACTCGACCTACCAATTTACAACCTTTAGTAATCAAAATATGAGCATGCCGATGTTACTTTCTTGTTGAACAATATAATCTTTGTTATCATGTTTGACACACTAATTATGTATTAAAAGGTAAACTTTTTGGAGAAATAAAGATCAGGTCAACCTGACCCGTTTTGACCCGTACAAAGAATTACCCATTACTCGGCCTACCAATTTACAACCTCTAGTAATCAAAATATGAGCATACCGATGTTACTTTTTTGTAGATTTGTGCTGGATTAGTACATTCACTGTATGGATATTCATGAGTTAGCATTTCTAGCATACACATGCCAAACGAGTACACATCAACCAATTCGTTGTAGTTTTCTTCATAAAGTTCTGGGGCCATGAACTCCGGCGTGCCTGAAAGAAATTGGACAACAATAGTGTTAAGTGGCGCATATATTAGCTAGAGGTGGTGAAATGGGGTCAGGCAGGTTGGGTAACGGGTCAAACGGGTAGTGATGACCCCAAACACTTTTTGTCCAAATTTTAAAATATAATTTATAAATAATTAGTACGTTAAATATGATTACAATTAAAAATACACTTTGGGTTTGACATGTTCCCCTTTATCTGAACCTTTTACAACTTTTTGACTCATTAGAGATAGAGCATAACCCAATAACCAACCCATTCATAAGCATATGGGATCGAAATTGCCACCTTATTGTTTTAGCTATAGGTGGCAAAATTGGGTTATGTTAGGTAACGGGTTGGGGTCAAAACAACTCTTTAGGGTGGGTCAAAACAAGTTAAACCCGCCAACATGTTTTTTCTACCTTTCTGTGGAAGGTCATATATGATGAATATATTAAAGAAGATATCAAGAAACTATTTGTTAAAATAATAATACAAATTTTAATAAGCAATTTAACAAGATGTTAACACTTTGATTATACTTGGGACAACTTTGAAACCGTTTGACCCATTCTTGTTTATCTAGTTTTTATTAAGTTTACCCGTTTGACCTTTTATCAATAAATATAACACAAATCGACATAACAAATAATAGAAACGAGTTCAAATATACCAATAATGGTATGTGCTCTGCAGGAGCCACGAAGAATAGCCGCGAGCCCAAGATCACCAATCTTTACTTGTCCCAAATGACCATTAACAAAAATGTTGTCACACTTAAGGTCTCTATGGATCACCGGTGGGTCATGACCATGTAGATAAATCAAGCCCGATAAAATCTGGCGAGCCCAAATCTTTATAGCTCGAATGTCCACTTTATTATATTTCTTCCTGTATCTACAAAAGCCCAAATGTTCCTCAAATTAGCACTAGAACCAAAAATCATCAAGAATTAAGTGGGAAAAATCATTACTCTTTGAGGGTTCCTGAAGTGAACATTTCAGTAATGAAATTGAAGGTTCTTCGGTCCACATCAATCCATGATGTGTAGAATTTGATGATTGAATCATGATTAAGGGTGCCGAGAAGGTGAACCTCTGAGTAGAGACGTTCCAAATCTTCTGGAGATCGAAGCAAGTCTTTAAGTTTGACTTGGCCCCACGCCACTTCCATACCAAGAACTTCATCAATTGCTTTGTACACGGTTTTCATCGCCCCTTTTCCAAGTACTTCCTTAAACTGAATATTATTTATATGTCAAAAAGAAAAATAAAAGATTAAACCAACTTGAAACAAGAATTCTATAGGACCACCGCGTTCATACATGTGGCAAAATGGGCAGGTCAGAGGGGTTGGGTAACAAGTAAAAATGGGTAATTCTTTGATTTGGGTCAAAACGGGCCGGGTTGGTGATCATTGACCCAAAACACTATCTATTTTTGCACAAGTAATAAGTGTCAAAACTTCAACAATAATCAGAATAGTTTGATTAAAACGATTTTGGAGGACGCGTGGGTTAAAAATACATTTTAGATGACTTTCAACCAATTTGGCCCGCTTCTTTTTTAGCAAGTTTAAACCTTTAAGGTAACCCGCTTGACACACTCAAGATCAAACATAACTCGATTCGACCCATGAAAAAAAAATTACAATGCACAAAAACAAAATACAAATTCTTTTTATTCTGATACATCCCCTAAAAGAAGTTATAATGAGAATACAATCTTGGATCCACCATTGTACATACTACACGGAATTACAAGCAAAATGGCTAATAAAAGTAGATCTAAAGACCACACATACAAGCCAAATTAAACTTTCTATGTACCCACAAAACACCAAAATGTAAATGATAAAAAAAGCCAACAGGCACAAGAAAAACAATATAGAATTCGGATCGATTAAGGTTCCATGAAGGTCCAAACAGAAGAAATAGACTAAAGGTGCAAGCTTTTTCTAGAATTAAGTTAATTTCTTAAAAAGTTGGCCAAGATTCATAGATTAAAATATCCTTTCAATTTACTTTCATTAGTTCAAAATACTTCACATAAATAACGACTCCAATCACTAAACTTATTCAACAATTATCAAGATTATATTCTTTTTCCATATAGCCTATTTCAAGAACTATTCTCAAAAGATAGTACCATACTAGATTATATAAAAGATGGATACTTTGATCATTCTTCGCACGAATTCAACATTCCATCAAGTTGTAAATCTTGATTAGAATTTAGAAACCTTCATGGGACTAGAATTTGATCACTCAATCATACTAAATTATATAAAAGATGGATCCTTTAATCATTTTTTGCGCGAATTCAACATTCCAAGTTCCAACAAGTTGTAAATCTTGATTAGAATTTAAAAACCTTCATGGGAGTTGGGACTAGAATTTGATCTTGAATTAATCAATTCTTTCATGCCAAGATTTAACAAACCATATTCAAAAATCAAAACTTTTTGAAGCAAGAATCAATAACCCAATTCAAAAACAAACATTTACAAGAAACATGAATGACCCATTCAAGCACACATCTTACCCGCCCATATCGACCGGTTGGATCCGTCTCAACATACCGATTCTGACCCTCTTCATCACCATAACCAGACCTTGATTTGGGGTTAATCATGGCTTCAAGCACTTTTTCTTGACCCCAAAAGTTGCTTACAAAACTATATAAAATAAAGTTTGAAGATACGTGTATCAATTTAGGAATATGGAAAACAGGGGAGAACAGAGCAATAACAGGGGCACCCACTATCTAAAATAAAGATTTTAGGGTTTTTACCGTCAAGATTTTTCACATAAGACGACAGCAAACATGAGCCAATAATGACGATGGCGGAAAATTGGTAGCAGTATCAAAGAACCAGCCATACCCATCTCAATTACCTTTGACAAGTCGTGATTATTAAAGATACTAATTTGAGTATTAGTAGTTGTAAACATTTGATTTTGGGGAGGTTAAATTGGGGTGATTTGACAAGGGAATAATGTTTTGTTTGGTGGGTAACCCAGAGAGATTGGACTCGTGTGTGGGTCAAAAGTTTCAAGAATGGAGATGAAGATGAGACACAATCACAACCCACAAGCGACAATGATAAGGATTAAGGATGTTCGAAACTTTAAGGTGTGTGGCTGTCGTTTGTTGGAGCTATTGCTTGTTGATTATTGAATATTGAATGGCTAATATTTGGAAGTTACATGAATAACACTTGAAGTTTGTAGGATTATGAAGAAAAAGAACATAAGTAGAGTTGATTTTACACTTGAATATTTTATTCATGTGATATTAAGAGGTTTAGAAATGTATTTTTTGTTAATCAAACAATAGGTCTAAATGGTAAAGCATAGCTCTTTGTGAGATCAATACCTTACTTAGCTTGGTTGATTATGTGATTTAAGCTTAACAATTATTGATAGTTCAATAGTCGATCAATATATATGGTGATGAAAGACCAATGCAAATATTGAAAGATACGTTGTGGGCTTGTCACTTGTTGTGGTGGTAGTTGAGATGTCCATTTACTATTAGTGAAGTTTTCCTACGATAACAACTAACATATAGCTATAAGATGCCATCATAGGAGATACTCTACAGGAAGTACATAATTCCTATTCACTAGGGATAAGTTAGTCAGGTAGATCTTAGTGAGACTAAAATTATCCAAAATACCATAAAAAGATCAGCAAAATCAGAGATAAGTTGAAAGTAGATCAAAGTCGACTTACAAAGTTGTGTAGATAATCATAAATGACAAATGAATTTATAGAAAAACTACCAAGTAATGTTAAAGTTGTGACCATGGAAAGAGGTTGTTTGATGCATGGAAAAAGTTCAAGATCATTAACGAGTCAAGAAAGTAATTTCTCTTTTGGCCCCTCCAGAGGATATGGAAGGGATCCACAACACATACCATGTTCCATCCTTGAGGAAGCTTCTAGTTGGTAAGATAGCCTTCGTACCAATAAATCACACCGTGATTAATAAGAATCTTAATTATGTAAAGAAATCAATAGTGATACTTGATCTATAAATGAAACATTAAGGAAACAAAGAGAGTGAACTAGTAAATGTCCAAGACACAATACATGGCAGTGTTGCCCTTAACATATGATTATAAATGGTCACACGCTAAACAACGTTATAAAGTACACATTTAAAAACATTTTGAACTTTGTACAACAATCAAGATTAAGCATATAATTTAAGTAAATCGTCATAGCAGATTTACCCCTCCATGTAACAAACGGTTTATGGTCAAGAGAAAGCAAACACAAGACTTGTACTCTTCACAAAACCTAGAAATCTAATCGTTAGAGTAAATTGAAACCCCCTTTTTATCTATTATGAATGAGTTTACTTAAATGTTCAATCTAAACCTCTTTTTATTTATTTCCAATCATTGGAGCAAATCAAAACTCCCTTTCATCTGACCAGAGATGGCGAGGAGTGATACTGGTCGGCAATTCCTCGTCTTTGGTGAGAGGCACGTGGCTTTATTTAACGCCAAAAATAGATGGGCGTTAGTGTAAAGGATGAAATGTGCAAACAAGTTTAAACATAAAGGACAATATGGTATTACCTTAGTTTAAGGACGGAATCTGAAATTTGGAATAAACATAAAGGACGAAAAGTGAAATTTGTTCTTTTATTGACGATAAAAAGACGATTTGACCCTCACGTGAGGGGCACATGACCATACTTAACGTCTGAAATTGACAGACGTTATTTTAAAGGATGAAAGGTGCAAACTTTTCTAAACATAAAGGACAAAATCTGTAATTTTCTTAGTTAAATGACATCAATTTGGTAAATACCTAAAGGCGTAAAATGTAATTTGCAAGAAGCATAAAATATTACTCTGGTTTTAAAGAAGGATTATTGGATTTTAATAATCCCACATTTTACCAATTGGTCAATAATAATCTCAACTGAGAATATTCATACCACCAGTCCCTACTTTCAAACTATTTTCTTACATTGGACCCCCGTTAAAAAACTTAACGTCGTTAGATTTTATATGACGTGGACATCTGCAAACCGTCGGAAAGTCGAGCCAAGCTAGCAGTGGTCTCGTGGTGGGTTTTGAAATTGGCTCTGGTGGTGTTTAACTGGTCTCGTTAAACACCACTGTTGTCTCTGTTTGGATTTGCCGAAAAAACGAGACAAGTTAAACACCGCCAGAGCCAATTTCAAAACCCACCACGAGACCTAGCTTGGCTCGACTTGCTGGCGATTTGCAAATGTCCACGTCATATAAAATCTAACGGCGTTAAGTTTTTTTAACGTGGGGTCCAATGTAAGAAAATAGTTTGAAAGTAGGGACTGGTGGTAAGAAATATTCTCAGTTGGGATTATTATTGGCCAATTGGTAAAATGTGAGATTATTAAAATCCAATAATCCTTTAAAGAATAACCAATGAAGAAAGTGTAAACCTTCATAGATCGAATTCTTCTGTAACAATTAGACCATTGTCTCATCTTTCAGATTATATGGATACTTTCTCGGCACCAAATCATCATCACATACCTGCAATTTTTATTTTCTCCTCTTTCAGACTCTTTGAATACTTTCGCAGCACCAGTTTTCAATATTGGCAGCAGCGAGAGTGGAATCTCGAACTCTAATCTTCTTTCATCCACATATCTTAATGATTCAAGCTGTTTTGATCCAAGTTTTATTGAAATTGACATGTGGACTAGATCTGACTAGTGTGCTACCAATTAACTTCACTGGACAGATTTTTTTGGGTCGCACCAAGACAATGGCCTCAATTCCTTTGGACCATCAATTCAAGGATACAATGTTTCCTTTGGAGATTTTAGGGGTTTAGTTAAATGCCCAGTATGCTCAAGAATTTTTCTTCAGGCCAAACCGTTTGTTTTGTAGACTTAACGGCGTATTTGATGTTTGAACATGTTTGGAAATGATTTGTTTAGTCATCGTTATCCAAATGAGTTTAAATCCAAATATTTCAATATTTGGATTCCTCTGAAACATAATGTTTTGTATTATGGATTGGCAATTGCATCCATTTCCTTTTCGGATGCACATCCGATAGGTGACATATGGATTCATGATTCTGGCGCCACGGATCACATGGTATCTGATATTCTGTAATGAACCATTTTTTTGTTTAAATAAATGATGTGTGAAAAACATATTATAAGGGGGTAAATAAACCAAAATAAAGGTGGAGGATTTAGTTGCAATTGAGCAAATCTTGGTTTTAAATAAAAAGGGGTCATATATGAAAGATGAGGGGGCAGATGTGTAAATTTCAAATCCATGGACTTATTTGGGTGTGGGTTACGCAGAACACACACTTATGTTTGTGTGTTCTTGTGACATTCATCAAGAGGAGGAGGAAGAGGACTCATAACTCGAAATCAAGGAATTGCATGCGAAATTAGTTAGATTCTAAGTGTTCTTCTCCTTCTAATCATCAAGAAGGTAACAATCTAATATTTGAATCACTAATTTTGTGTTCATATGGAGTTTTTAGTGAGTTTTGGTAAAAACCCTAAATGGGTCAAATTAGTGGTATGATTTGGATTGAATCTTGTCTAAATCATGATTTACATGATTTAAACATCCAATTGGATGAATTCAAAACTAGGGTTCTTGAGGTCAAATTGGGGGTTTTTGATTTGGAGATGTTTGATTGTTGAATTGAGATTGGGTAAGTGTCTATGGAGTTATTAGACACATAATTATCCATAAAGCCCCAATTTTTATGATAATTTGTAAAATGGAGTTTTGGTGTGACTTGGGTGAAAACCCAAATGGGTCAAACGGGTCAATATGGGTTGAAAGGTTAAATTGGGTGTTGGAGGTTATGTTAACCAAATTAAGTTGGGGTGTTGATCTTTAGATCATAGGTGTTTCATGAATCTCAATGTGGTGAATGAATTGAGATTGTATGATTACTAAATGCAAGTTGAATGCAAGGTAATCAAGGTGTTGAGGGAGCTAGCTTTGAAGACCAAGTGGAATCGTCTTTAGCTAAAGGTAAGTGCTTTGCACTTACTTAGTAATGATAGGTGGTGGTAATTGCACATATTTGATTTACATGTTGGTTGTTCAAATATCTTATATGTGTTTAATTGTATGTTGAAAATTAAGGAAATTGCATATGGTGAAAATATGCAAGGGTGGGTGCGTGGTGTTTGAGGTCTAAGAACCTCGCCTTATTGTTTGATGAATTAAGTTAATAAACTTATATGGTGTATTGGTGTAAATTGACTTGTGTGGTAAAAGTCAAACTTGTGTGCATAATGTGATTTGAAATTGGTGTAGTTGACTATGTAGTATATAATCAAATTAAAATGTAGAATATGAAAAATTGGTGTAGTTGACTATGTGGTATATAGTTAAACTAAAAAGTAGAATGTGGTATTTTGGTGTAATTGACTTATGTGGTGAATAGTCAAACTAGATGTGGTATATTGGTGTAATTTGACTTAGTGTGATATGAGTCAAACTAATATGTAAAATGTGATGATTTTGTGTAATTTGACTAATATGTGATAAGAGTCAAAGTAAAATGAAATTGGTGGAATTGAGGTCATGAACCCCACTTATGTCAATGTAGCTTGAAGTCTTTGAACTTCACTGATGTCGTTGTTGCTTGAAATCTAATAACCTCACACGAAAGTAATTTGAGGTCATGAACTTCACAAGGTTGTGTTATGGCGTTTGAGGTCTTTATAACCTCATATAGAGGAGTTTGAAGTCTAAGAACCTCACATGGTAGATATTTGAGGACATGAACTTCACAAGTCGTTTGTGGTATTTGAAGTCTAAGAACCACACACGAAAGTTAATTGAGGTCGTGAACTTCACATAGTCGTTTGTGGTGTTTTGAGGTCTTTGAAACCTCACAAGGAAGTATGGTAGGGTTGTTAGGTGTTTAAAACATTCATGAAATGTTGTTGGTTGCTTAAAACGACTGATGGTCGAGTCGGAAGGGTCGAAAAGGCTAAAAATTTGAAAAACAATTTGGCTGATTTTGGACTGGAGTAATTTACGGCAGGCCGGAGTAATTTACGCCGCCCCGAAGTATTTTACGTCCAAAGTGGCCTGTTTACGGCCCTATTTAAGCCCAAAGTGAAAATTTGTCTTTTGGGGTTGGTTGTTGTTGTAAGAGCTTGCGGGGCTCATCTGGGGGTTGTATATCATTACTAATAGTTTATTTGTGGTGTGTTCTTGTAGGTAAAGCTCCGATTTGAAGTCTCGGGTCACGCTTTGTGTCGGATGGATTCTCATTCGTTTTGGTGGACGTTAACGATTGGAGTTAGAACTCCGGTTGGGAGTCTTTAAACTTGTTTTAAGTTGTCTCTTTGATGCTAAAACTTGTTGTTATCTTTATGTTGTCGGATGGTTGTTTTGAAACAAAATCACGTCGTTGTCGTTTTGTTGTTTTTAAATGGAGTTGTTTGTCAAGAGTGTTCAATGGGACCTACTTTCGCGTGTTTTATTAAATTAAAATTTGGTTGAAATTTTTAGGGTGTTACATATTCGTACAGTACATGATGCGACGTTGTATCTTGGTTCAGATAGAGTGATAACCAGTAATGGTATGGCGTTTAACAGCTCCCATGTAAGTCATGCTTTACTTTATTTATCACATCACTCTCTTACATTCTAATACGTACTTGTAGTTTTAGGTTAAACCAAAAATCTTTTATTAATCACTCATTTAGCTTTTGATCATCCTATTTTCGTTGTATTATCACATTGTGTCTTGTCTATTCAGAACCTAACAGGTTGGATCTTCCATTGAATATTTCCTAGACCACATATGCTTTATTCGCTTTCAACCTCTATATCTTTGTAACACCTCAAAAATCCACATAAACGAAAGTACAAGGGCTAGAATTGTAAATAACCTAAACCTCAGGTGTCAAAAATGAAAATTTTGAAATTTTAGGGCAGTTGAGCAAATAAAACACCATTTGTCGTATTTCTTGTACATACACACCCCAGCAAAATAGGGTGGCTGAGCGAATAAAACACCATTTATCGGAAATCGCTCGAGCTTTACTTTCCATGTTCATCTACCTCATAAATTTTGGTTTGAGCTTATGCCACAAATATTTTTCTCATCAACCGTTTACCTTCTCTAACTCTTAATCATTCTTCCCCTTATTAGATTCTTATTTAGTCTCGACCAGGCTATATACTTTTACACACCTTTGGGTGCCTCTGTTATCCATTCCTTGTGATATCTAACTAGATAAACTACCACCTAAATCCGTTTCTTGGCATCTCTCTTATATGCCCCAAACATGAAGGCTATATATCTTACGATCATCATATTTTGCATAGCTATACTTCTCGCCATGTTAACTTTTAGGAGATTATTTTCTCGATCCCTTCATCAGCTCTTGTTTATGAGCCTTATATTACTATCATACCCTCATTCTTAGTTATTCCACCTTCTGTTCCATCCAACTATACAACTTCACCCCTAGCTACATCACCCCACCCCTCCTCTACCTCTCATCATTCTCGTCCGATTGGCACTCGTTCTCGTGACAACACTCGTCAGCCTAAACACTTTCCTGGTCATATTTTTTTTTCACGCCTACTTTTGAGTCTATTACTTTTATTCTTTTTCATCACCCCACCCCCTCCTCTACCTCTCATCATTCTCGTCCGATTGGCACTCATTCTCGTGACAACACTCGTCAGCCTAAACACTTTCCCGATCATATTCTTTTTCACACCTCTTTCACGCCTACTTTTGAGTCTATTAGTTTTATTCAAACTCATAGAATGTCAGTATGGTTGGATGCTATGCGTACTGAAGTTAATGCTTCACATTCTAACCAAATATAGGTATTGGTATCGGCTCCACTCACGACAACATTATTGGTTGTAAGTGGTTTTATAGGATCAAGAGTCACTTTGTGGATCCATGAGCACATATAAAGCCCCATTTGTTAGCAAAGGTTTTCATTAGATTTAGGGTATCGATTCCACCGAGACGTTAACCGGTTGTCAAACCAACCACTATCACGTTGGTCTCAACACGTATTGTTTCTCATAGATGGGATATCAACAGGTCGATATCAAAAGCACCTTTCTTCATGGCGATTTATCTAAGATTCTGTATATGGCACAATCGCCCACATCATGTATGCGTGTTATAGAAAGCCCTCTATGACCTTAAGCAAGCCTCAGGAGCTTGGTTTTCTAAGTTATCTATGACTCACATGTAATTTGGTTTTACTCTGTATATCCCTCATACTTCATTATTTGTTTATTGCCAAGATTCGGTCACTTGTTACGTGCTTATACACGCTGACGATATTCTTATTACTGGGATCTCTTCTGGTTTTGTCTTTGAGGTGATTTAGCAATTACATTCTCAAGTTGCTCTTAAGAATTTGGGCAAATTGAGTTATTTTCTTAGGATAGAGACCACATTCTCTCATGACAGTTTATACTTATCTTGGCATCCTTATTTATCATATCTTCTATAACGCACTTTCTTAGCTATTTTCTTTGAATATCGGGTGCTTGATCATGCTACTGCTGAGATGATGTGGATTATATCACTGATGCATAGGCTAAAATTATCTCCAACTTGTGCACCAACTCTTTGATGTGAAAACATTGTTGCTAAGTATGTAACGAACCAACTTTCGGGTTTGCCCCATAATATTATAATTATATTGTAGGGGGTACATTTGAATAAAAGAAAGTTGGAGGGTTCTACTTTTAATGTTGGAATGGAATTTTCATTGGCAAAGGTAAGTGCTTAGTAGTGGATAAGTATTTTGTATGTAAGTAGATAATGTGGTAAATTCTATTTACATGTTGTATGTTGATTTTGACTATGTGACATATAGTCAAACTAAAGTGTGAAATGTAGTAAAAGTGGTGTAGTTGACTAATATGGTAAAAGTCGTGTAGTTGACTAATGTGGTAAATAGTCAAACATAATGTGGTAAAAGTGATGTAGTTGACTAATGTGGTAAATAGTCAAACATAATGTGGTAAAAGTGGCGTAGTTGACTAATGTAATAAATAGTCAAACATAATGTGGTAAAAGTGGTGTAGATGACTAATGTGGTAAATAGTCAAACATAATGTGGTAAAAGTGGTGTGGTTGACTAATGTGGTAAATATTCAAACACAACGTGGTTAATATGTGTAGTTGACTAGAGTGGTATATAGTCAAACTAAAATATAGAATGTGGGAATTGATATAAAATTGACTTAATGTGATATAAGTCAAACTATTGCGGATAATGGTGAAATTGGTGTAATTAGACTATGTGGTTAATAGTCAAACTTGAATGTGCAAATGTGGTAAATATGTGTAATTAGACTATGTGGTTAATAGTCAAACTTGATTGTATGAAGGTGTAAATAAATGAAATTTGACTTATGTGGTTATTGGTCAAACTAATGTGTGATATGTGGATAATGGTGTAAATGACCTAATGTGGTCAAGAGTCAACTAAAATGTAGGATATGGTAACATTAGACTAAAACTGACTTAATGTCGTAAAAGTCAACCGTTGGTAGTAAAATGGTAAATTGTTTTATTATATGAAGTGTGGATACTTCATGGAGGTGTTTACGTGAAGTGTGGATACTTCACGGGTGGTAGTGAGGTCAAGAACTTCACGGGTGACATGAAGTGTGGATACGTCATGGGTGACATGAAGTGTGGATACTTCATGGGTCAGCATGGAATCAAATACTCCATGCGAGAAAGCGACTGGTGGTTCTCGCAATAGACATGTGGATATGTCAAATTGATGAATGGTGAAACGTTAGGGCTTGTATGAGTCAATACATGTCAAAGTTATAAGTCGTGGTATGCCTAAACAATTATTTGGTAGAACTTGAAGTTAAACACTTTAAGAGTTCAAATAGGTAGTGGTACTCATGTTTGGGGGGTGGATAGCTAACAAATATATGTTAGTAAATGTGGTTAAACTTATATGTGGTTAAAATATGAGTTTATGGTTGTTAATTGCTTAAATGTGCAAACGGGTCGGGATTTAACATGTAAGGGTGTTATTACATGTTGTCAGAAAAAGCCCAAAACTTCTAATAAGTATATCTCGGGCTAGAAAATGAACTACGAAACCCATAATATATGAATTTGGGGTGCCTCGACGTGAGGAATTCAAAAAATGTGGTTTGCACTAGGCTGGGCATAATTTACGGCCACCGGGCGTAAATTACGGTGGCCCTGACTAAATTACGCCCATATGGGGTTGTTTACGGTCACATTTACGCCCAAAATGCTGAAAGGTCGTTTTTGGTCGATTATTGTTGTAAGGGCATGGGGGGCTCACATAGGGGTTGTATATCATTACTAATGGTGTATTTTGGGATGATTTTGTTGTAGGTAAAGCTCCGGTGTGATCTCGGATCTCGCTTTACGTGGATTTGAATTCTCATGGCGTTGTGGTTTTTGTTTTGTTTAGACATCTCGTGGGGGAATTTACAAACATGTTTGGGTGTGTTATAACTTGTGGATTGTTGTAGTTATCTTTAGCTTCTTTACTTTTGTGTTGAAGTTTAAACTTATGTTTGTAAAACTTAAACGTTGTTGATGCGTTAAAATTGTTTTGGGACCTAACTTCTGCATATTTTAAAAGTTTTAATCGGGTTGAATTTTTGGGTGTTACAAAGTATCTGGAAGTTAATCCCGTCTTTCATCAGCACACCAAGCATCTTGAGATTATTTTATTTATAATATGGTTTTGGCTCGGTCTCTTACGGTTCATTTGCCACTACACATTAGCCTACGGACATCCTAATCAAAAAGTTTATCCTCCACTCAATCTGTCTATCTAAGGTCCAAGCTACACATCGATATTACTGACCAATTTAAGAGGACATGATAAAGATATTTTGTTTGTAGACTCTTTACATATACATAGATGAGATGGTTATTTTGATTTTGATATATAATATACAAGAATATATACTCTCTTCTCTCTTTCTATTTTTCCGTTTGTATGAATCTTTTGGGTAACAACTAACAAGGAAAAATAATAATAACAATAAAATTTATAAAAGATCTTAACTTTAATTTTACAGTTTGTTTTAAACTTTAGATACATTGTGTTCATCGGGTTTTTAATCGGGTTTCGGGTTATTCGTTCAAGTTATTCGGGTTTTTTGTTATAAGAACCCTACCCGTTTACCGACCCAAATAAGATTCGGGTTAATCGGTTTCGGGTTATTCGGTTTCGGGTTTTTTCGGGTCGGGTTAATCGGTATTCGGGTTTTTAAATACAAGTTGTAACGCATACTTTATTATTTAACTTAGCATTATATTTATTAAATAATAAGTACAAAATGTCAAATAAAAACTTTCTCAATATGATTTTTCTTTCAAACCTATACACTAAACACATATTAACTAAAAAAACACCAAATAAAATAATCAAAAAACTAAAGTGTATCAACCAATCATATGAAATAAAAAAAATGATAAATCGTATTAACCAACAAACTCGTTAACAATGTTCACTCTTCAAATTCTCACATTCATGTCCGCTCGTACGTTTTCAATCATAAATTAAAAAAAAAGTGAAATAAAATAACCATTAAAAATGGTTAGATGTATACTGAGCTAAAATTACAAATAAAATATTAATAATAAAATACTTTTTTATTATTATTCAGGTTAATCGGGTTAACCCGATTAACCTTTTTTTAACCCAATTACCAAACCGAATACCGATTAACCTTTTTTTAACCCAATTACCAAACCGAATACTACCTTCGGGTTCAGGTTCCATCTTAAACGGGTTCGGGTTGTTCGGGTTCCATCTTAATCGGGTTCGGGTTAATTTGGCAATCCGTACTACCGAACACTTTTTATTTCTTTAATTCTCAGCACATCCAAATATATATATATATATATATATATATATATATATATATATATATATATATATTCTAAAGAGAATAGCTGCACGCCACTTGCACAAAAGCATGAGACCGCACTCTTAGTAGCTTACAACTCTCCTCCTTTCATTTCCAACTCAACTTTCAAGCAAGTAATTGCACATGCGTTGACTCCAACAATTATTTGTTAATATTATAACAATAATATTATTATAAGATAAATTTTTCTATTAATAAAACTAGTTTTTTTGGCCCCGCGTTTCGTGGCGGGAGTTTGGTCGTTTTTTCCGCGTAATGCAGATCGTCAAAAACCATAGAAACGCATACCGATAATACCAAAACCAGCAATGATGTTAGTTGAAAGCATTAAAACCAATACCAATACCGGCTCCGATAATACCAATACTGGCAACGATGTTATTCGCTCATAACCTGGCGTCCGCTATAGCTTACGATACAAAATAAAAACTATATTTAACTCCGTTTTAAAAAAAAAGCCAATATTAATACCGGCTCCGATAATAGCAATACCGGCAACAACAAAAAACTAAAGACAGACGTACATTCCGTTTTTTTTAAAGTAAATAAGTGAAAGTTATTAAAAAAACGAAATTATTAGAAAATGAAACGGGTTAAAAACGTGTATTTTATAAAGTATGAGAGTGAAAAAAATATTGGACAAAAATTTAAAAAATAATAAAAAAATATTACTGTTCAATTAAGTTTGTCTTTCAATATAAAGGGGAATAACAAAATTAAGTTTGGACAAAGAAAAACAAACATTTCAATTTATTTTGAAATTTTGTTTTACGTTGGTAAGCATGTAAACGAATCGAATGTTGAATGAACCGTTTATGATTTATTCAGTGGGAAGTTTGTTTTTTATTTGTTTAAACGAACGAATATGTACAAAATTTTCTGTTCATTTAATTAAATGAATGAACATGAATACATGTATCGTTCGTTCATTTACGTTCGTTTATGTTCATTCATTTAAGTTCGTTTATGTTTGTTTATATTTATTTATATCCGTTCGTTTTTTTTTTATAATAAATAATTCAGAATTTTTTTATTACTAAGCCAATGCTCAACTATGTAAGTTTTAAATTCTTTTAGAGTTAGCCCACCCTTAATAAGCCAAGCATGATAATAAGCCCAATTTGAATGACTAAATGAATATTTGAGCATCCAACCGCCAGAGTCATCATCGACATCTAGGGTTTATGTTTGTTCAGTAATGTCCATTCAGTTATATCCGTTTACGCTCGTGAACCGTTCGTATATATTGTTAATGAACGAACATGAGCATGCTTATTTTCTTAACGAATGAACATGAACAATAAAACCACGTTCGTTTAAATGTTTGTGTCCGACCGTTTGTTCGTTTAAATTTAAACAAACAAACAAACATGAACATGCCCTCATTCGTGTTCGTTTGGTTCGTCTACAAGCCTATACATACAGATTAATTAAAAAAAATACCAAGATATTAGATATTTATAATACCATTATAATAAATAAGAATTTTTTACACATCCCTACATCATCAGAACACAGAAGAGTAAATATATGATGCTTATTGCATATATTATCAAAATAAATTTCGTTTTTAAAATGGACGAAAATTAAATTATAAAGTTGTTTTTCATTAGTGGATTTTTTATTATTAGAATTAGTTTTATTTATGTTGATATTGTGTCCATTTTTCTTTTATTTTTTTTAATTATACATTATCGTCTTGTATAATCACATGTCACGTTTCTTGTTACTTTCAAAGAAAAAGTCGCATATTCACTTTTATCAATAATATGATCAAATAATGTTCACATAAAGTTTCATTACAGAATAATATATTAGATTTATTTTGTGGATTATGTTTCGTGATAAAGTCGTAGACAATTTGTAGCTTACAAAATAACTACTTACATACTATATTTTTTGTTAATTACGGAAAGAAATTTTTATATACTTTAATTTTTAATAATTACGCAACGAAATTTTCATGATGTAATATTTGAATTATTAAACAAAGTAGTTTTTTTTATAACGGCATGTCGGTTAGGATGTCGCTAACCCCATCTAGCCCAGAGTTTAAGTCCTGCCACAGAGGGTGTTCCTGAAATTATGAAGTGCACCTTGTGAGGATTGAACCTATGACCTCCACGGGAGGAAAGCATTATGACAAAATCCGCTGACCATCAGACCAAATACCTGATGGCATTAAACAAAGTAGTTATTTATGACAATTAGATTACTGAAGTTGAGTATGAGTTGAATTTCATGTTTTGAAGTATTAAAAACTTGTATGAGTTAGGTTTGTGTTGATTGATTGACTTTTTTAAATCTATGAATATTGAATTAGTTACACGGCATGTAAAAATATGTAAAATCCCTTAAAATTTTTGTGTAACATGTAAAGTTACTTTCACTATGAATATCGAATGAATTACACGGTATTTTTGAGCTTTATAAATCAAAATGCAAAAAACAAAACAAGCTTTATAATTCAAAATGCAAAAAGAGATGAAAAAACAAAAGTCTGAAATAGATTTAGAAAGAGAAGAAGAATGTAGAATTTACTTAGGCTATTCGTAATCAAAGCGTGAAAGCCAGGGCGTGAGCCACCTGGCTCTTTCACGAGCGCAGAACACCGCCCCCTGGGGCGTGATCCAGGTCGTGGGGCAGATTGGTGTGTGTGTGTTATTATGTGTGCGGATAGTGAAACCATTATACACCTTAGTGATTCGGATTAGTTATTGCCCATTGTTGACGTGGCGAAGCGTGAATCACTTTTTAATAAAACCACTACGAATGGCCTTACAGCTGATGAACAACATGGTTTTAAAACTACAGCCATCATAGGGTACACCGATTAGAATTGATGCAGATTGGTATAATTTCTTGGTTTTCAGTTTGATCCGGGTTCATCTTGTCTGGTTTTTAGTTGGTATTAAGCCTTACTTGATACAAGTTTATATGTATACATGCTTCTTAACTTCTTTGCCAACTATATCATATTACCATTTGAGTTATTAAACGAAACAAGAACTTTTTCGTTGTTTTTCGTTGAAGGGTCATCATAAGATTTTCTTCTACTAACGATTACAATGAAAGGGTCTAACTCATGTGACGGATTAATCTTGATTAAAGATAATTAGTACTATTAATTTATTAATTGTTTGGTTGAGTTCGTATTAGATTAGGATTGAGTTTGTTTATTTATTTGATTATTTAATTGAGTTTGAGTTGGGTTAGGATTAGTATAAGGTTTACTATAAATAGATGGTTAGAGATTAATTGTAAAGTGTGAGTTGAGTTTTATCAATAAAGAGTCGATCTTGGTTAAAATCAAATTATTTGTTCGTGTTCTTGTGACTGATTTTCAACATCATGTTTGCTTTAAAAAAGGTAACTTTTATATATAAAAGATGGACAAATTTTAGTAATCAGAGGTCAATAGCCGTATGATGGGCCACCCAGGGTTCCTGGAACCGACGTGGACATGTATCAACTGGTCTGATCTATTATGTTTATGTTTTATTATTTATCAAAGTTGGATATACGTCTTCTATTCATGATACAAACATTCGGATTTACTAGCAATACATTTACATGTTCATTGTAACTAATAACATTTGAAGATGAGATGCACAGTACTAATTCATAATTGGTTGCTTTTGACGGTTGGCCCACGTAACAAGGTTTGATTGGGTTGATTATTAGTTTTTTTTTTAATTTATCAACAAATACAACCTCTAAATATTAAACAGCGTAGACCTTTTTAATATTTTTATATATGTACGTTTGCAATAAATACTAAATCATTGCAATAAAACATTATGTTACGATTAAACTTAAATGGAAGTCTCGGTGGCAATATAAGTGTTGGTCACAAAATGTTATGATTAAACTTAAATGGAAGTGTCGGTGCTCCCACCCCTTAATTTTGAGAAAATGACAAATTTGACACTTAACTTTGTATACTGACACTTTAACCCTCTTAAATTTTTAAAATTTTACGGTTACCTGCTGTAGTATATATGATCTAATTTTCCTCTATAACTTTCGTCCGTTAATTAATTTTTTTCTTGATGTCCCAGTATACGTAATCAATGTAGGGTATTTTTTAGGTTTCGTAGGTTATATCGACTAACGGTAACGTGTCGGTACCGCGCAGAATGAGACCGACACAAACTGAAAAACGTTGGTTCCGTTATATAACTATCTTTTATATATGTTTCGATCTCCATAATAGAGTCGTTGTAACTTTATACGTTTCTTGTATGTACTTAACCACGTTTCTTTTTATGTTAAGCCATGTTAATGACACCGTCTTAACCTTTTAAGGTCCGCATCTCGCCGTCACAGAGCGTGGGGCTAATTTTCTAGTTTAAAACAAATTGAAGTGGCTTGGAATCTTTAAATGTTCAAACTTATCATTATTGACCGCAATCCCAACCCTACCAATTAGTTTAAAGTTCGAAGTTGACTTTAACTTTTACAATTTGTTCACATGGAATGCTTGTACCACTTAACCTTATCCAAACAAAAAACATTTGAACATGTCTTCTTTTTATAAATTAGTTAAATTAATAATTTTTTCTACTTTTCATTAAAAATTGTAACTATAACACTCTAGCCAAATCCAATATCGACGTGGACAAGCGAGATATCGGGTTCATAAATAATATTGGACCTTAAATACCACCAACACGTTTTGAGCGCATTATTTATGAATGAGAAGAGAACATCACAATTAAACATGCTTGGGTGAGAACATCACATTAACTAAAATTTTTCTCTAATTTCTATTATTTGGAGCTCAATTTAATTCAATATATAAGTTTTCCATGTTAACTTTTCTCCAAAATATATAATTTGGTCTCTATGTTATTATTGAGCTAGAATAGACAGTTTAGAAAAATCAATATTATGAAATAGCTTTAAAAGTGTATGTATAAGAATACAATAAGACTATAAGAATATCTAGAGAAGTTTTAAACATTGTTTAAATTCTAGCAAAGGTATATTGAATTGAAGGCTAAGTTGAACTAAAATGACAACCAAATTAATTAAAATTAAAAGAATATTGATATATACATTTAACAGGCATTGTTAAAAAACTATCTCGATTTGAATTCATAAATGAAGTAAATATATTAAAGATAATAATGGTAATTTAGAAAACCCGTTATCATTTTGTTTTTGTCTCCTATTAAAAAAATAAAAAATAAAATAAATGCTCAGATGCGCTATTTTTATTCGAGTAATCGAACGGCTGTGATGAACCAACATCACTTGAGCGCAGTTTCTTCATTGCAAGATGCACCAGCCGGGAATCGAACCCGGGTCTGTACCGTGGCATGGTACTATTCTACCACTAGACCACTGGTGCTTGCTTGTTACATTAACGGAATGAACTATAACTAATTGGAAGCGTGTCACGTGGACCACAGCCATAAATATTCACTGATTATTTATAAAAAAATTTAAGAATTAGTTAAAGGATAAAATAATTACATTTTTCTCATTTTGGATGTTGTTTACCATTGAATGGTAATCGATGATCATAATCATAATTATAATAATATTATATAATGTGTTTCGTCCTAATGTTGAAATCGGTATTTCAAGATTTACAATTTTGATTAATATCAAACAAAAATTAATATAGTTAAATACAAAAAAAAATATTAAAAACATGATTTGCACACAAGTATATGCATTATAAAGCTTTAAGTACAACTACAAGTATATAAAGCAATGGTTTGTGGTGTATGGTACGCATTTGTTATTGATGTGCGGTGTCACTCGACTCGTCATTGAATCGGTTATCGTATCTGTTCACTTATAGAACTGGTTAGACCAGTTACAAGATTGAATGACATCATAAATAAGTTAGAAAAATTAAAATTATATATGTATATATAGTTTAAACAAAATATGAAGCTATTTCATTTTTATGAATTTAAAATATTAAAAAAATATGAAACCTAGAGTGATGAATAAATCAATAAATGAGTTTTAGAAAAATAAACAAATAAAAACTTTAGAATCCGCTCCGACTCACCCGGTCTGTTCCAACTCGTTCAAATGGATACGATTCAAATAGACTTAACCACACCGGTTGATGTATCCCGCTTCTGGTCTCTCCGGTTTTAAAAACATTGTTGATAGGTTATCTTCTAACACATGATTTGATTATTGATATGATCTTTTGTTCAAACACATAAAAATACAACTTAATTAGTAAACCGTACAATCATTTTAAGCAAGTGGAAAAAATGTTTCTCCAAGTAACTTTGGTCTAGGAAGCGTTAGTTACAGAATAACGCGTCACAGAATCAATTTTAAGAAGCATTTACTATAAGCACAACATATATATAGTTACATTAATGGTGAAGTGGTAAGTGAGAGACCTGATGTTCCAACTTCCTAGTGACCCAGGTTCAATCTCTGCTCTCCACATTAGTTTCTGAGACATGCAAACGAGGCCTAGCTTAGGCTGATGCAACTGGGTTTTACCACGCCGATCTAGGGTTCGAGCCTCGGCTCTCCCTCAAGCCCGGAAGGGGCCGTATTGGGTTGGATTTTTCCTTGGATGCTCTCCAACGCTGACGTCAAGTGGGCCCGGTTAAGACAACATATTGGCTGAAGTTGGACAAGGCTCTCCCATGTGACGAGGGGTGCGACGTCACAACATTCAATATTCGCCGTTCAAAAAAAATATAGTTACATTACTGTCTTGTATAGAAAAAGAGACGGTTATATAGTTACATTACTTTCTTGTGTGTAATATTGTAAACCAATGTTCACATAATCTTCGTGTAAAAAGGTCTGTTTTCTTAACTTTCTCAACCACTTTAACGTTCTCTTTTTCTCTACAATATGTCACAACAAAACAAAACCAAAACCAAAACCAAAAAGATTTGTTTTATAGAAGTAAAACTAGCAAAAAAAGGTTTAATTCCCCCTCCATCCCTAACATAGGTTATATCTGGCACCAAACGATTATATCCCGGTTTTCGGATAGCTCTTTTTTATACACGTTCATCACGAAATTCAGGCCGATAGTGGGGGGAATTCATCTTCATTCTTGAGGTGGAATGAATTCTCTCTAATCCTGGACGCCCACAAAAAAAACACCGATTTATGTTTTATCTTCAACAAGTCAAATCGGGAAAGTTAGCAAAAATAGACGGGTTAAACGAGTAATAAGTAAACTTAAGCAATAATAAATAAATCAACAGGGTTGAAAACTGGCCAGGGTGTGATTTTAATGTACAGAACACCCCATGTCATTTTATTATTCAAAAATTAAATTAGTACCGTGTGACAAGCTAATTATTTTTAGGTTTTTGGGAAAAAAATCACCCGATAATAACCAAATTTCCAATTGTTCCACTAAAGTTCGTCAAATTTTTTTTGTCACTCTAAAGTCGCTCAACTTTCATAAGGTGATTTAATCTTGTGAAAATTTTTTATAAATATCAAAAAAAATTAAATTAAGTGACCTAAATGAAACATATATAAATCTTTGATACTATTACCTCCTAATTTAAGTCAAGTTTTGAAAAAATAAATCATTAAATAGTAACGAAGACATAAATGTTCCATTTCAGTCAGTTAATTTAAAAAAAAATGTAAAAAAAATTCACAAGATTGAAACACCTAATGAAAGTTGAGTGACTTTAGTGGAACACTTAGAAAACTTGGCCTAGTGAATTTTTCCTTTAATTTTACTCAAAAGCGTTCCAGATCAATCCGTCCCGAATCCGGGCTATGTTCTATCTCTTATGGGTCAAACCCAAATGAAAATTAAGAAGATAGATAAAAAGAAACTGGTAGAATGTGATTTTATTCGAAAAAATAGAATACTACTGAAGTAATACAATCAGTGCAAGAGCATTTGGCACACTACTTTTATACAGCATTGAATTTTTTGGACAAAAGTGTTTCCCCAGCCAAACCTAACCTGACCCGTTTCGACCACATAAAAATTACCTGTTTTAACTCGAAACAGTTTTGACCATTTACCCGACCTACCCATTTTGCCACCTTAATATAAAAGGAAGGCATAAAAATAACATAAAAACCAGTAAATCTGAATTACCTCCCCTGTTTTCTGCCATATGCATTTCCTTTCGGGCTTTGCACATAAGAAGGTGGAGACGCCTCAGTATTAGGTGGGCTCTCGTTCTCGGGCAAAGACCGAAAAGATCCAAATTCAAGTTTCCTTTGGTGGTTTGAAAAACCATTGGCAGTTGAGTTAACCTGGCTAGGATGGTGATGAGTTTGGTTGGATGCATTAGCATTGACATGGGTTTGTCTTGGGGACCATTCCAGTGGGCTTTGGGTTGCATGGTTGGCATCGAGAACCAATTTGGGTTCACCAGAAGCAACTCGCGCTCGGTAGATGTTACCATTAGATACTAGTGGTCCACGGCCCCTTCCTCTACCCCTTGTAGGCGGTGGTCTATCCTCACATGCATTGCCGCTCTGCAACATGTTATTCATATGATTCATGCCTTCATGGCACATGAGAACCCTAACCCTTTCATTTGTGGGCTTGGTTTTAAAATGCGTGTATCAGGTGCGCATAATGCGGTGATGAGATAGCATCGCTGCAGTTGATGTGATGCGATTCCATGATGCGCAATGCGTTCTGATGCGATGTGATGCGTAATGCGGTCTGATGCGACGCATTATGCAGTTGACCAATATTTGAACAAAGAAGACCATTTATTGCAATGGGTAATCTTAATATTTGAACAAAGTAGGCCATTGACTGCAATGGGTAATCTTATTGAACAAATCTGACCATCGATTGAAAAAATCAGGCCAGAGATGAGAATATATATTAGTGTTTAAAACTTAACGAACGCCGAGCATACGTGATGCACGCTCATCACACATTGCGCATCTGCTTTGGGATCAAAACGCATCGGAACGCCACACTTTTTAAAACCAACTTTTTGTGGGGGTAGCATGTCAATCTCATCATATATTTCTTCAAAATTATTTAATTCACTTTATTTATACACAAGTACATTACTATTGGAATAATACACCTTTCGTAATCATATTTTACACATTAGTTATTTCTGAAACTAAAAGAACACAAAAAAAAACGTCTCAGGTCAACCCCGTTTTGACCCGTACTACAAAATTACCCGTTTTGACCCGTACTACAAAATTACCTGTTTTGACCCGTACTACAAAATTACCTGTTTTGACCCGAAGTTGCTTTTGACCTATTACCCAACCCGACCATTTTGCCACCTCTGGATGTATTACAAACATGAGTAAAAAACATACCATAACAGGAATATAAGGCCCGGTCCCACGCAATGCACTATTACCCAAGTTGCGGTTCGACCCGTTCATATACTTGGTGTGTCCCATCACTACACCATTTGTATTCACTTGAGAACCCAAATTCTGCTGGAAGGGAACGGGCCATGAATGAGCAGCTGCAGATGGGTCCCACGGGTTCTTATTACCATAAGGTGAAGTAGGCGGGCTAGGGCTAGCCCGAACCATAGTCGTAGACAGTGCATAACCATGGCACGCTTGACCATATAACAAATTCCTTATGTGAGCATCATAGTCACCCGTGAGATCAGAAAACGGGTTCAATATTTCAGTTTCCCATATACTGTCATCGGTTGCATCCTTCTCTTTATTGTCAAAGGATAATTTATCTGATGAATTGTCATTATTGCCCTTATTAATACACAAGCAAATTGTATCTCCATCCAGTAATTCAGACCCTCCATTTTCCATCAATAGCTTAAGGCCTGTTTTCCCATCAACAGACTCGGGTTCTTTCTCTAAGGTTGACTCGGCTAACAGAGGGGCATTATGATCATTCAAATAGTCATCAAAATCACCATTTGAGAATCTTGAATACAAATCATCCTCATAATAGGGTTCACTACGGGATGAAATAGACAAATTGCCAAACCCGTTAGCAGCAAAGATTAAGTTGGAATCGGGCCCGTATTTAGGCTTATGTCTTTGTAAGGTGTTTCTAAAGAACATCTTGATCTCATCTTTAATACTGCTGTTTGGTTGTTGCAGAATTTTACCAAGTCTACGGGCCCCGTATCTAAATGCACTCCGTATCCGGAAATAATTTCCTACAAGATTACGAAAAAATATCACACTCTGCACATTTTAAAAGTGATTATGTGGCATTGAGTACATAGAATCATATAATCAGGTTGTAGAAACTAGTGTTTGAATGTTACTGCTATTTGAATTTTTGATAATCAGATGTTTGAATGTTTGGAAAATCAGATTATGTAAGGAGTAAAAAGATAAATTGACCAAAAAGATATTTATATGAAAAGAAAAGGAGGGCGGTTTGTGAAATAGGAGTGTAAGTCTCTGAAATTAGAAATGTTTCAGAACCGGACCAGATATCGAACCAGTTGCCTTACCGGTCCACTGATTGGACTGGATTTAAGATCTAGAATTCTAGATGACGTCATAAATATTATATAACTTTAAACGATATATATACAATTTAAAAAAAAATATGAAAATATCTTATGTTTTGGTATAGATTTACAACTTTAAAGACTTAAATAAATAAAATATGGAGCTTGAAGTGATCAGTAAACGAGATTTTAAAGGAAAAAAACATTTTAATCCAGTTCGACCGGTCCGGTTCACGGTTCGACCTGCCGTTCGCTTCAAATGAAAAACGGTTTAAATAGGCTAATCGGACCGGTTAGGCACCTGGTTCCCGGTCCGGACCGCCAGTCCAGTCAGGTCGTGAAAACATTGGAAATTAGGTTAAAAGAAGGGTAAATAGGTGACTTCATTATATCCCTACACTAATTATCCAAAATTGACCCCTAAATAATCATATAACAAGCAGTAAAATCTGTTTATACAAACACTATGTTCTGACTTCTGACTATTGCGCCTTCAAGTGGCAATACTTAGATAATCAGTTCCAAAAAGACAACCCAAAATATATGTAGTCCAGTTGACAAAATTCTTGTGGAGACAAAATATACAAAAAGATGATATATTTGGAAAAAGAAAAACCTACTTATAATCCTATTTGTGCTTTTCATAGAACAAAAAAAAGTGTATACCTTTGTGGACACTTCGTCCAAGATTGTTGTTTTCTTTCAGTGGATCAATTATATTCAGATTCTTGAGGTTAAAAGCCCGAAGATCTGTCTCAGTTCCCTTAGAAGGCACTATGAACATATCCATACAGTTCTTCCTGAATTCGGAACCCAATAAGACATTGGTTCCTTGATTTTCAAGGGTTTCCACTGCATAGTTAATGTATTAATTATATTACAACACTTTCTTGACCATATTTTATTTTTTGAATGTTAGTCATTATTTACACAAACATAGCATTGCAAAATATAATCTAAAACAAATTAGGAGGCTGTCTGTATTTAAATAAACTTTGATCAACTGAGAACCCGTTCCCCTTATAGCTAAAGTTTTTTATTGACCAATTTGACCATTTGAGATAAAAACACAAAACCAAAGTGACCAGTTTATAATTAAATAGGTCAAAATTGCCACCTCTAGCAAGTCTCTGTAATCATCAGGTGGTAAAATAGGCGGAGATGTGTTATGGCCAAAATGGACAAATTTTACGACGACTTAGGTCGGTTTAGAATGACTTGCCAGCAACACTTTTCTTGTCCATTTTTTTTCGTGAATAATTTATTAATTAAATTTGATTGAAAAACTATATAAGATATGTCGATAAATTTATTTAAATAAAAGCAATTAGGAGGTTGTAAACACTTATAGTGTACTTGACAACTTCTAAAATATTTGGCCCGTTTCCACCTAAATGGGTTCAAATCAGCCAGTTTACATATTCTTACCTGTTAAGCTAGGCAGGGAAGATTTGCAAACTGGGCCATCCAAACTGATGCAATAGTTATCCCAGTCAAACTTAGCATAATAATCCAAAAATCTGTAGAGAACCTAAAAAGGGGGAAAATAGATCATCAGTTGAAACTATGATTTTGTCTGCCAAAGCGAAGAAATGTTACCTCTAAAGGGCCATTTAAAGAAGCATGGAAAACATGGAAAATATAAAGAACTAATGTTTCCAATGCATAAGTAGATATTAAGCCATGATGAGCACCAAGTATTCGGCTTTCATAGTAACACCATGCTTTTATAAGAATAATGCTGCGCTTGAAAAGATGATCTTTGCCAACAAGGCGGTCCACCTATCATCAATGAACGAACAAAAGAAGAATTAATAACAATGTTGATGATTCCTCTATAAAGGGGCGATGGGTAACATCAATAAGTTTACCTAAAATGGAAACAGTTCAAATGGGTTGAACAGCCTGAAAGTTGCCAGAAGCGTATTTTTAATGCATACAAGTATGCAATCTTCAAATTCTTTTTCTTTCCAAATTAACTGTTATTACTGTAAAAATATATTTCATAATAATCTTTATTTATAAACATTTTAAATAATGAAAAAAGGTGTTTCGTGCTGACCTGACCTGGCCCGTTTAAATTTACCCTTTTGACATGTTACCTGACTTGCCCATTTTGCCACGTCTCTCTGCTCTTTATCATATGGGATAGAGGCAAGGTTTGCCCTCATCTCACCCTCCCCATACCCTACGTTTGAGTGAGATTTTACTGGGTATGTTTTGTAATGGGGGCCAGGATATGCATGTGAATAATAATTTTGTTTGTTTGTTTTTTTTTTTTTTTTTTTTTTTTGGGGGGGGGGTGGTTGTTGATGATTGTAGTGTCTGTACCGTAAAACAGTTAGACACTAAAAATACTTATTGAAAATCTTGGATTCACCAGACTCATAGCATATGCTGAATGACTTATTTGACATAATGATTAGGTCTTACCTGTTCAAGAAAACAGAGTGTACAAAGTCCACCCAACTGATTAAACGATATATCTATGACGATATCTTGGACGAGACATTTCACAAGCTTCACCTGCCACACAAAAAAAACAAAAACTGATGGTATCAACAAAGGAGGAGGTGATGAAACTTCATGTTAAGAGACATCTAAAATATGACAGTTTACGCATGGATAAACAGAGGATGGTTATCAATTATCATAAACCTGAAGAATAGAGTTGGCAAGTTGCGCGGGTCAAGGAGGTTAAGTGACTGGTCAGGCAGGTTGAGTAATGGGTCACAACAGGTTCGAGTTGTAATGGGATATTTCTCAGTTCGGCAGGTTGGGTTGACCCACAAACACTTGTTTTGCCCATTTCTTAACAAAAAGGAATGTGCTAATTATGATTAAGAAAACAACATATTTACAGTAATAATCTAACATCTTTAAATAAAAACAGTTTAGGAGAGTGTATGCTTAAAAATAGTAAAAAAAGACTTGAGGTGACTCTCAACCTGCTTGACCAATTGACCCTTTCCCCTTTCAACTTTTTTTACTAAATTGACCTGTTTGAGATTAAAAAAACAACCCAAGTCGACCCATTCATAAACACAAGGGTTGAAACCGTCATCTCTATTGAAAAATATTGCTGGCATACTTTACATCCTTAATATTGAAGTAGAAGACCGTACAAATCACAATCACAGATGCACATATAGTAGAGCACAATGATAGGTGCAACTTAATATGCTCCAATAATCCACAGAATAATAAAAGGATTAAAAAAAAGTAGTGTTATGATGATAACCTCAGCATCGATGAATTGGGTATCCTTTAATTCAAATTCAGCATTTCCATACTTCTCTTCTTCCTGAAGAACACGAAGAACTTCACGAGGCAAAAGATCATCCAAGTTAGGAGTACTAAGGACCGTCAAATCAATGTCTCCATCAGGGAGATAGGTCTTGAGTGGAACCGAACCATACGGGAATACCTACAACAATTTATTTGATCAAAAGTTTTTCAGTATATACGCATCTCAATGAATATTTGAATTTGGCAGAAAAATCACTTAGTTTTGATGAAATTAGCACATACATTATGTCATTTCATGAGCCATAACCTTTAAATTTATAAGAACCACACAACCCCCTTAAGCAATTAATAAGATGATATGGCATAAAAAAGAAGGTTTTCAAATTACCACATGAAATAATAATTCATATAACTCTTGAATACGCAGATGTTTTTGGGTGGGAAGAATTTTGTGTGTGTATGTATCAAAATAATAATCACTGGTAAATATGAATCCACCACTCTGAATTATTGAAAAATCAGCTCAAAATGCTTTACAACATGAATTACATAAATATTAAAATTAATCATTATCCTTTAGTTTGGGAATCAACTATAATAAGCTAAAAGTAGAAGCCATGTAAGCTCGAAAAAGGAATTAGGAGACATTACAGATCAAGGAGACGAAGACACATTTTTATCTAAATCCAATTTATTTGATACGTTCCCAACATCGCATATGGACCAAAACTAAACTAAAAGAAGACGTGCAATATACCAGAGGATTAAAATACATCAACCAAAGAGAAAATGGATAAGAAAGCAGCACCAAACTACCAATACAATACAAAAGAAATATACAGACTGAACCTTGAAATAATTTGGATAAATAATTTTAAATTATATGACATCCTAAAGATTTTATTTGAAGTGAGAAAGAATACATATTGAGGACAACATATACAATCATCATCGTCATCATCATAAAGTATGCATATCACCAAACGGGAATATGAACAAGAAAGCACCATCAAATCAATAAATCAATTTTCAGCAACTTTTTGCTGCCTCTGAAAATGATTATTTTCACCTTAATCATCACAGCTAAAACTAAGTATCAGTTTAATGGCATGTCACACTTTTGCAGGTAAAGTCTAAAAGGAGCTAATTAGTAAATAACATAAATAATCCAAGAAGCATAAAAAAAATACACAAAGAAGTAAAAAAAAGAGAGAGAGAGAGATTATTATTCATAAAATATGGTGTAATTGAATCCAATTAAACCTCTAATGGGAGATTGAATCTGATGAGCTTCTGCACGTATTCAATCACATCTTTCCTCTTCTCTTCAGAATCCAAAGTCGGATATATGCAATTCAACACTTCCCGGGCCGGGTCTTCAACCAAGACCCAAGTCTCAGCTCGAATCGAATTCGGATCCGGGTTACACAATGGTGCAGCAAATGACGGCAGAAACGGGCGATCCTCGTCCATACCAAGATCGCCCATTCAATTAAAACCCTCAGACACAAATAAACCGATATAGACGAATCGTATATGTATCGTAACGCAAAAACCCTTCGAAGAATCAGCCAATTAGTCAAATTCCCCCAAAATTCGAACGAATTAGGGTTTCCTAGGGCTATATCGAACACATAACTGCAAAATCGAAGGTGAATTTGGGGAAATTAATCAAAATTGGGGGAAATGTTTGTATAGGGTTTATGGAAAAAGATTACACACAGAATTCTGTGTGTGGAGACGAAATCCAGACGGTTACCCCCTCGATCTTTTCTTCTTCGTCGGTTTCTCTGACAGATAGAGACAGATGGTGTATGTATGTATGTATGTATGTATGGGTTAAGTTGTTTCTTTATGTCAGCATCGATTTGTGAAGAGAACACGAGACGCGACGCGACGCGACGCGATGGAAGCGAAGGGATGATATTATGGAACAATTAGCAAATAGCATGTGTTCTTTTCGGTCTTGCTAAGTTACAAAAGCTATCCTTAGAGTATTGGTTACTTCATTTTCTTGGACTTTTTACCATGCTTTATAAACATACAAAATTAGGAACGCCTAAGGGTGTTACAAAATGTCACCCTTTTTCGGTACTTTGTAAGCGTTCCATCAACGTTTCACAGCAGATGAGCATTAGTCTAGGCGTTCCAAAACGCCTTCGGCAGGTCTCAATTCCCAGTTTTGTTTTAAGCATGTTTAATCAGCGTTTTCATTAGTGAAAACTTGATAGACCGTTCTTATGAGTTCATCATGAACCAACAATATGTTTATACATATATTAACTTCTTTTCAATAAGATTTAGTAAGGTTCCAAGACTTCAGTGTTACATATAAACCTTGTACGTTAAAGAATTGTTGAGGTTCAAACATCTCATCCTATTTGGATCAGTTTAACAACTTATCATTAGTGAAACTCATAGTCTTATTAGGCAAGCACATAAGAGAGTTTATTTATTTATATAACATTTTGAGTAATATTCATGTAAAAAGTTAAACTTTACTCACAATAGTCGGTACGAACATATTAGCATAATGTTTCATAGTGAGTATGATTTTTATAACTTTTTAAAGTTTATTTCTTTTAAGTATGTAACATACTATATTCATGGTTATTTTATCGTTTCCTATCAATTAAGAATTAGTATGAACTCGCCTTGACTAATAGAAGTTTCCACTTTTTTATCCTTGTTCACTTCTTAAGAGTCAAATTAACCATTGGTACCATTTGGTTAATTTCACCGCTTTTAACTTCTAAGCATACTCTAGTTGTTTTCTAAGTGCTAGGATTCATTTAAATATAGACGCCCTTGGTTCTTATTTCGACCCTTTTGAAACTAAAACTTGCATGGTCTTTTTGGATTACTTTCGATTACCATTTCAATACTTCAACACACATCAATTATATATAATTGTACTTGATCTTTTTAACCCATTTTGGACCGATTAGTATTGCCAAATCACTATTTTGGCTTTTCAAGCCTTAGATGGCATAAAAACACCATATTTTATTTTACCTAAATTCTAAATTTTTATTCTTAAAATTTGTTCTTTGAATCAAAACACGTTTTTTTTAATAATTTCTTTTATCATTCTTGTTGACTTGTAATGATAAAAACTCAATTTTATGAAAAATCTCTGTTTGAATCAAATTAGGTGAAATTCTATCAAAATCTCAAATAGGAATTTATTAATATAGACTATATATCCATGATTAGTGAATTCTAATATTTCTAAAACATCATTAGTGATATTTATAAACTATTAGACACTTATAAACCTTAAATTCTCATATTCTAGGCTTGGGTCAAAATTTACTAAAAAAACCCTAAAATCCAACTTCATGATTTCAACATACTTAAATCAAATATTTCTAATGGTCTCCGATCATCATTAGTGATGATTCTAGATTAGCAAATATCATAATAAGCTTAAACAAGAAATTTTACCCCGCGCTCCACAACGGTAGACGGACCTTAAACAGTTGAGGTGGTGGCATTGACGTGGCTAAGGAAAACAAAGAAACGTGGTTAAATACATAAAAGAAACGTATGAGGTTACGGCTACTCAGTTGTGGAGATCGAAACATAGATAAAAGACAGTTATATAACGGTAACGCTGTTTTTCAGTCGGTGTCGTTCTTATTTTTCACGGTACCAGCACGTTACGTTACTGCGATCAATATAACCCACTCTGTTTTGAATATAACTCCGTTTTTAAAAAAATTTATACCGAGACGTAAAGAAAAAAATAAACAAACAAACAGAAATTATTAAGGAAAAACCAGATTATATATATTACACGGGGTAAACTTGAAAATTTAAAAACTTAAGGGGTTTAAAGTAATATTTTACAAAGTTGAGGGGTGAGCTTTGAAGGTTTTTAAAAATTGAGGGGTAGAAGTTGACGGTGGTAACAATTCTCTTTTTAAGTGTATTGATAATTTATGTAAATTCACCATAAGTTCATATTTTTGCTATCAACTCAAAATTAAGAAGGTTTGGAGAACCAAAATGAAAACAATAAACCTTTGGAAATGTTGAACTAAATAATAAAATAAATGATCATTCTTGAAATAATTTAATAAAAAAAACCTACTTAGCTTTTATAAATAACTAGATTTTTATAAAGGTAATTATAAATAATTACTAAGTAAAAAAGAATCGTAGAAGGTTCTTTAAGAAAAAAATCTCAAATTACAAACTAAGTCAAATAAAGGTGGTGTGATGAGATGGGGAAATGAAAACTCTTTAAGAAATAAAAAATGAGTCTTTTCATGTTTGAAGAAAGGATACCGTCCTTCTCCCTCTTCACCAAGTTAAACCTACCCTTTTGAACGGGACTTTTTCAATGTTTCAGCTTTGGATAAAAGCAAAGACTAGGTTTATTGCAATGGTAGAACTCTATGAGAGATAATGGACTCAAACCATTCATGGTCAATGCATGATCTGATCGTGGCATTGACCGTCCTAGATCTGATAAACTTTTTGATATCTCTCTCTCTCACTCGTATTTAAGCAACATTCTATTCAATACTTTGACTCGCATCTTGTACTTGAAAAAAAATGCAAAATAATAAACCTTTTATTAAGTGACTATTTCCAACAACATCAAATCACAACCTTAAGATCACAAAAGAAAATTAAGATAAGAGTTAGACTAGAATCCAAATAACACAAGCACTTTAATGGGTGATAATTTCTTTGAAAGTGAGAGCTTATCAGTGATCTTTTCCATATGTTGTAAAAAATGATAAGTAGTTGTGATCTCATCATATGAGAGAGAATCAGTTGTATTTCTACTATCTTAGAGAGAGTACACTTGTCATCTCTACCATTTTAAAGAGAATCTTTGTGGAGTATAACTCTTGGTGGATGGTCAATGAGTGGGTGTAAGGTAGATTTGTTAACATTCACCCGACCACTAAACATTGTTGTGTTGTGTGGTTATAAAACTTCACAGAATAGTAATTTAGTTTCTCATTTGTTTCATTTTAGTCACTTAAACGTTTTTTGTCTCATTTTAGTCACTCAAGTTTGTCATCTGTTCCATTTTAGTCACTCAAACTTTTTTGTCTCATTTTAGTCACTCAAGTTTCACATGTTGTTCCAATCTTGCGCAATTACAAGGTTAAAATATTTCTTTTTTTTATTTTGTTTTATGAATATGGTGAAAATGTTGGTTTACTCTTTTTGAATTTCATTTTCACCATATCCATAAAATGAAATAAAAAAAAGTAACTCGTAACATGGTAATTACGAAAGATTGTAACAACATGTGAAACTTGAGTGACTAAAATGAGATAAAAAAAAGTTTGAGTGACTAAAATGAAATAGGTGATAAACTTGAGTGACTAAAATGAGACAAAAAAAGTTTAAATGACTAAAATGAAACAGATGAGAAACTTGGTTACTATTATGTAAAGTTACCCCTTATATATATCTATCTCTTGCTTATTATATTTTGACACAATCTGAGATTTTAATTAGATGGTAAACCAAAATGGTTTTACAACTTATTTTTTATAAATTTTGTGGCAAACATGTCGATTTTGGACGAAAACTAATGAATTGGTGAAATTGCATTGCAAACTCATTTTAATTGGAAATGATATGATCAATTCGGTGTAATTTGATTAAAAGGATTTCAAGAAGAATTGATCAAGTAAAGTAGAAATTGGTTTTTAAAACTATAAATTGTGCTAATAAGTTTGCTTATTAGTATTTTTGTGAATACTAAGTGACAGACTTCATAAAACGGGATATATATCAAAATTGACATCTTAAAGTTATGCAACTATTGTGGATTATGTATAATCTCTTGTCAAACTGGTAGTTTATATGGTAATGCCTAGTTAACGGTAAATGTTAACCGTATCATAGTTGAGTTATATGATCATTTGTTGAAAGCACGAAAATGGATTGTCTATGGATATGGTGGGATAGAGGGCTGCCCATGTATACGGTGGGACCCAAGGGCATTTAAATTGTTTTTTTTAAGGCAAATTTCTTGAGCTCCCCGGGATTTAAACCTAGAATCTTGATGTTAAGAGGCTTTGCTCTTACCATTGAGCCACCACCCCAATGGCTAAATAAAAACATGGATCATGTGAGGATATAAACATGTTTAGTGGTAAAAGATAGTTTGTTACATAAAACAAATTGTGGTTGTAAAAACATGTTTTGTAGTTAATGTTAATTATAGCATAATTTGAGTTATGTGATAATTTGTTGAAAGCACGAAAATGGATTGTCTATGAAAATATTTGTCGAGGGGGCCTCATGATAGGCAAGTGGAATTCAAGATTGAGTTAACACCGGGGAGGTGTTAAATGCCAAAAGTTCATATTGTTTAGCTCATAATAAAATGCAACAACTAATGAAGTAGTTACAAGAGTTGCTCTACATAGGATTCACACATCCTAATGCATCTCATTGGTGTACATCATACTCTTTTGAATAAGAAAAACATGTTTACAAGAATGTGCACTTGCTATAGAGAATCAAGGTAACTATAAATAATAGGTACTTGATGCAGTCGTGTTGTTAGTAGTGATTATATGATATATTTTTTGGATCTATTTTAACATAATTCTCAGGTTTTAAATTTACAAAATAATTAATACTTTAACTAACTGCACACAATAGGCAAGTGCACATATCGCAGCGTAATATAGTTTAGGTAAAAACCAAGTATCGAACTAATGAACACGGTGGCTTTCAATACTCATTTGTTATCATTGTTTAGTCTAATAATAAAGATAGTGGTTTTTATAACAAAATGTAAAAACAAGTGAGGCAACAAACGAGATAAAGTATTGAGAGATAATCAGAGCAATAGCATATCACTTGGGCCAGAATCCACTCGGTAGTAAATTTATATTTTAGAAGTAGATCAATGGTGGGGTCAAAATAGTGTGAACGGCTCCTTGGTCAGGCTTGTTCTTAATGACCATTGGAAGGCTAACATGCTCCCTCAAATGCTAACGTTTCCTCATATCATTATTCAGACTAAGACTGCCCAGTTGACGTGGCTTCTAGTCAGGTTACCACGACGTATGACTCATTGGAAAGTTGGAACACAACCACCTCGAAGCTACTCTATGAAGAACTTAAAATTACTGAAATTGACTGGTTTTTGTTTTTAGTAATAAAATGTAAAAGCTCCCGGGTAGGGTTACCGTGACCTTCAACCTATTGGAAAGCTAGAATGATAAGATAGGATAGCCACCGCAAGGCGGGATTAAAGACATCTTGATTACAAAAATCTTTAAATAAATATCTCTATTACCTCAAGCTTTAACCCTATGGATCAAGGTAAGAGTCCTCGGTGAGCCAAAGACAAGCGGATAAAAGAAATATCGACTCAAAACACAAGATTCAGTTAAAACTCAAAATGCTTTGCTTGAGTACCCAACCCCAACCAACAAAAGTTTAACTCTTTATCAACTAAGTCTGGTATAGACTTGTATAAAGATGTACAACTTTGAATTAATGTTTTAAAACAACATGTATTACTTAAGACACCCACAAGATTTAAGAATTTAGTGACTAGAAATTAAGCACTCATATCCATAAAGGATGATCATTGTCAATAATAACCAAGAAACATAAACACGTCATTTTAATAATTTAAAATACTAATTTACACCAAGTTTCATCTTCATCCAAGTGATTCAAGAAGACTAGCCGCTAGTGGCCATACAAAAGAATACGGAAACACTTGTTGACATATAGATCATGGAATGAAACAAGTAATCAAACCAAAGACAAGTGTGGTGATTATGAGATGTTCTTGATCTTGGGTAAAATGGCAAACTCTCTCTATGCTATTCTCGTGGAAGAGACATGGGGAGCTCTTCCCAAATGTTGCTTGTAAAATGTGGCTTGAGCCTCTATTTATAAGCTCGAACAGAGGGAGGCACGCCCGTGCCTCCGTACGCATGGCCGTGCGTACCTCCATCTGTGCGTAACTCCATCCGTGCGAATCACTTTTTGTATGAAGTCAACTTTTTCTAGCAAGCCTGTAAACCTTACTTCTCCTTTTATGTTGCTGTGATGGTTACCGACGAACGCTTCCAAAGGCGACCTCTCGAGTTTCCGTTTGTTTCTAGATTGAAATAGCCTTTCGACGCCTTGAAAGCGCTGAGACGACTATCCGTGAAGTTGAGCCAATGCAGTTGTAGCTTCTCTTAAGCACTGCTAAAGTCTAGGCGTACTCCTCCAGATGATGAGTATTGGATATTGCCTAGGCCACTACACCTATCCTAAAATGAACCCATCTCATGAGGTGCTTGTTGGTAATCGAAGATTGATTTAAAATGGTGATACTACCAATTGAAGGTTAAGGAAGAAGATAATTCAAATATGACTTTTCAAACTAGGTATGACCATGTGTGGTTATGTCGTTTCGATTGACGAATGCATTGACAAACTTTATAGATCTTTATGAATCAAATGTGACGACCTATGTTGAATAGTTCGATGATTATATATCTTGGTGTACTCGGTAAGCAAATACGATTACAAGCAGCATTTGCGAGAAGTGTCGGAGACATTGAGGATGAAGAGACTTTATGAAAAAAAAATTCAAATGTGAATATTTGTTACGTAAAGTTCAATTCTTGGAACACGTGATCAACTCAGGATTCGAGTTGGTCCTTTGAAAGCAGAAGTAGTTTTAAAGTGGGATCCGTCCACTATACATGTGAACACGTCTTTTTTCAACATGATCTTCAAAAATGAAGGTGTGCACATGTACATACCTTTAAAGAATAATGCTTGCATATGCTTTCAAAGAATGATATTTGCATTTGTATACCTTAAAAAAACAACATATGCACACATGCATACCTTAATCAAACATAATTCTAACAACATTTAGTATCATGCATCTTAACCAAACCAAATTCAAACAACAACAAATAAAATTATTCTTTTTAAGTACTTTATTGCTTCAAATAACATAGTCACACTTTTTTTTTCCCAAAAGAGAATAGGAACATTTATGCTTCACAATTTAACAAATTACACGATAGATGTTTTACATCATCAGAACCAGTGGCAGACCTATGATGAGTCCATGGGGGCGGCCGTCCTCCATAAAAAAAAATTAGTGTTATATACACATTAAAATCCCGATCGCCCCCCATGAAAAAAAAATTACTGTTATATATTGTCAGTGGCGGAGCCATAAATTTTTTCTTACGGTGTCATTTTTTTCGATACTTGGATTTATAGTAACCTGGAGTCAAAATTTTCGGATCAGGTCAGGTCGAATCACATAATAAAAGCTAATAATATAACAAAAGTACAATGTCATTGGAAAAAATACAAATAATAAAAATACAAAGTCATTTGAAATATATAAAAAAAATACATTTTATAGTTGCTTCCTACGTGTTTATTGTCTTATTGGGTTAAAAATTAAAAATAAAACATGGTTCTTTAATGATTTGAAGTCCACTATCAACAATTAAGTAATTGTGCTTAATTTTTAAACTAATTTTTTTTTATTATGAAAAACATTAGATAACTTTTTTCTTTAGTAAAACATATATATAGTTTTTTCATGTCAATTGGATCAATATTTTTTTATAAAACCAATGGTGTCAATCATAAAAAAACAATGATGCCGCTCGAAATTTTCCTATTACACGATACATATGAGACGCGAAATTGACTGGTGTCGGACGAACCCATTTCCCACTATGTGACTCTGCCACTGTATATCATTAGTCAGCTGACCCTCAGAAAAGAAAAAAAAATTTGGGTCCGCCACTGATCTCAACCCTAGAGAGATTATATGAAAGATCCACAATGATTTAGGAGATAAATACTAGGGGAGATGTGAGTTATGAAAAGGGATAAGACAATTTCTATATTACCTTCATTATTTAATTTTTATTAATCGTTATAAGTTAAAAGTACGTGTTTGATTTATAATAAAAGGATATATATGAAGAAGTAGAATATTGAATGATATTTTGTTGCTTATAATAGTCATCAAACAGAAACGCACAAGATGTTTGATTTAATTAGTTCGTAGTTTACTAAACAAAAACATTGATCCAAAGTTCCTGGTTTAACTTTTCCAATAAGTTTTTTCACAAAAAGCTAAAAGAAGATTTGATAATGTCACAAAAGGTAAATTATTAGCGGTATAATATTAAAAAAAATAAAAATTGGAAAGAATGTAAGATAATTGCTAAAAGGCATAACTTTTTTTGGGTTTGTTGAATGTTGTTTTCTTAAGTTGGAATATTCTTCCACTATGTATAGTTGAGATAAATGTTTGGATAATTTGACCTTTTTTTTATTTATTTCTAATGATTATCGAAATTTCAATATTAAGATTTTATAATTTTGTTTATTTTAAAACACATCAACATGCATGCGTGAGAGATCTCTTACATAGGAATAAGATCTGATGAGATCTTTTAGATTGAATTATGAATTAATAAACTATAAATTTATTATTTTCTAAAATAATGTAAACAACCGTACCGTTAGAATTAATTTCATTTCAATACTTTAAAAATCTAAATTCATCATACCGTAATTACATAATTTAAATCTGTCTTGTTAGTGCATTCATGACGTTTAAACTTTAAACCTTTGGTGTAGATCTAACAGGGGTCTTTCTTTTGGTGGGCTTGGGAGTTAGTGCTTTCACGGTGAGTCAGGCTGCTCTAAAAGCTGCTTCGAGCAAAGTGACCAAACACGAGAAAGCGTGTCTTGACAACCAACACGTGTTTATACCATTTGCTTTTGACACTTTTGGTTTCCTTGCACCAGAGGCCGTGGAGTTACTTAATCGAGTACAGCGGGTCATGCATAGTAATGTTATGACCTCAAGATCTGTAGATGTAGTTTTTAAAAGACTTGGTTTTGCTATTAAAAAATGGTTGGCGGCGCAGCTTAGAGGTGCACAAACCGGTTTTTTTTCGGAACCGGATCCGGACCGGTTCCGTCAACGTTGGTCAAGAACCGGATCCATTAGAACCGGTTCCGGATCGGATAAAAAAAACCGGTTCCACTGGTTCCGGGAAATTTTTTTTTTTTTTAAATTAACAAAGATACACTATAAAATACATGTTTTATTTATTTTGTAGATTTTTTTAAGTTATTTAACAATAGTTCGTACAAAAAAATACAAAAAACATAATTGAATCACAAAGCATTAATTATTTATTATGTTTTCAATATTCTTCGTCGTAGTCTTTGTAACATCGGTTTTCATTCTTCTTCGCTTGAGATACGTTGGGCTTCATCGTAAACTTGTTCTTCGTCCGAAAGTGGAGTCGCCACCCCATGTTCTACTTCGAATTCATGTATTTCTTGTTCAACGTCAAGTTCGCCTTCTAGTTTTGCAACATGTTGTACACGTTCGGCGGCATCCAAATGGTCCTTCAAGCAAATACACATCTCCATAGATTCCGGTGTAAGCCTCGTTCTTCGAATAGATAAAACCCTGCCACTAAGAGAAAAAGCGGATTCCGAAGCTACCGTGGAAGCTTGGACGGTTAGTAGGTCACGGGCCATTGCGGCTAGAACGGGATATTGGGATTCCCTTCCTTGCCACCAACTCAAGATATCAAAGTTTTCAAACTCTTCGGATCTTAGAGTTGAAATAAAGTCGGTTGCTTGATATCTCCTAAGCTCGCTACTTGGTGTGGTTCCACGAGCTCGTTTAGTATTTTCGTTTCTTAAAGTGTTAAATAAATTTAGCATCGGGTTCCTTGAACTACTAGAAGTTGAACCCGAACCCATTGATTCACGTATGTTTGATGGATCACCACTTCCACCATATTTGCGTAAATAATAATCAAACATATTATTAAAAGCCGAATTGAAATCCCTTATTGCATTTGATTCAAAATTTGGGTCTTCCTCGAACATATTTAAATCATCCGATATTGATCCAATTAATGTTTCAACACCGGTTACATTAATCGTTGGGTTTAAGGCGGCCGAACATGTAACAACGGCCGGCATTTCTGAAAAATATTTTTTAAATTTAGCTTTCATAGGTTTTACCATTTTTTCAAAAATAGGGCCGTGATATTCAAACTCTTTTAATTTATTACATATTAAGTATAATTGTTGAAGTATTAGCGAAGACGTGGGATAATAAACTCTCGATAAACATGTAGTTGCATTTTTAAAAACCTCAAGCAAATTAGTTAGTTTCTCGATCATATCCCAACTTATATTATCAAATTTTTGTAAACAACGTTTCTTTTGTACAAGTTCATCATGGAAATGTTTTAAAATAATTATTTGCCTTAAGGCAGATTCAAACATTTTCCAAGTCGAGTTCCATCTAGTAGGTACGTCCCAATTCGGACCTAAAAAGATGAAATCCGTTTGTTGGCACAAGTTTCTATAGTTTATATATCTTTTTTTGCTTGTGCTAAAAACTTCACGTAACATCACTTTAAAATTTTCTTTTACGTCCCTTATTTCTTGGACGTTTAGACCGTCTTGCACAACCAAGTTAATGATGTGTGCAACACATCGACTATGAAAAAAAACACCGTTACAAGGCGGTTCATATTTTATTTTTAATTTTTCGACCGCGTTTGTGTTATTTGAAGCGTTATCAAAAGATATTGAAAATATTTTTGGTTGAATTTTATAAGTTTGAATTACCGAGTCTAAAATATAAAATAAGTTTTCACCGGTATGTGGATATCCAAAATAATCAAACGCAATCGTACGCTTCATCATTTGCCACGACTCCGGTTGAACCCAATGTGCGGTAACGCAAAGGTATGATTCGGGTAAACCATGTGGAGCGGACCAAACGTCCGTTGTTAAGTTAATGCCGGTATTTAAATTTTCAAAACCTAAAATTAATTCTTTTTAGCTCTTTTTTTCACATTTTTAAACAATCTCTTCTCAAAGTAGAACGACTTACATTTGTGTAACTCGGTTGAAGCGTCTCTTGTATCATCCTCGTCAAGCGCGGATTATCAAAATGATCAAAAGGCAAGCCTTCTTGAATGACGAAATGTGCCATTCTCTCACGAACCCTCTCGACATTGTATTGCCAAACTCCTCCATCCCTACCAATTTGAGTTTGATCTTCACCTTCTTGAGTGTGTTTTGCGTGACTAGCAATATGTTTCCTCAAACTGCTATTTCCCGCCGCACCCAAAAGTCTACCACAACGTTTGCAACGAGCCTTTTGCGAACCGTTCGACATTTCGCATAAATCGAAATAAGCCCATATTTCTTGGTTTCGGGAGCAAGGAAGTATTGACACAACCGTAACATCGCTAGTAGAACCACCAACCGAATTTTGAGTGCTTGCGGAAGACATGAGAGCGTTTTTTTTTTTTTTGCTTAAAGTGAGTGTTTTTTTGCGTTTTGAGAGCGTTTTTGAGTTTTGAGAGCTAGAATGTTGTGGTGAACTAACCCATACACCCAATACCTATTTATACTAAATTTCAATCCTTAAAAACAAAAAAAACGAGCATAAAACAGCTATATAGCCGTTTTTTTAACCCCAACGGCTAGAACCGGTTCGGAACCGGTTCCAAAATGTCCGAAAAAACCGGTTCCAAAATATCCGATTTTTATCCGGTCCGTCAAAAAACCCAGAACCGGTCCCGGAACCGACGGTTCTCAAAATATCCTGACCGGTTCTAAAAAAACCGGTTCTAGCCGGATCCGGTTTCGGATAATCCATCGGATCGGTTCCGGTTCTTTTGTGCACCTCTAGCGCAGCTTGTTGCCCGTTTGCCTTCTATCTCTATGTAATTTCCCTTTAGGAGTTGTGTTTTATACACATTTCAAAAACCTTTAATTAATTCAAAATTCACTAAATCTTTGATATTAATATGAAATATTACACATGAAACTATAAAATTTGAAAAAAAAAATGATCCCCAAAACCTAATTTTGTGAAAACGATACCATGTAAATTCTTAAATTTAATGATCTTTTTTTTGTTTGATAGTTTAAAAAGAGAATTTTCTAATAACGAAATTTCACTCTTAAATTCATAGATATTATAGTAAGATAAAATTATAAGAAGCAAAAAAATACGTTATGCTTTGTGTTAAATAAAATAAAAAATACACCAATATATCAAACAAAATAAAGACTTGGGCCATTATTAGTTTAACTTGTTACTAAAATAAAATCATATAAGCCATCCCCAATCATAAACATGACCAATTCCAAATTTCAGACCAGACCAGACCAGACCAGACTGTTAAATACCAAAACCGTTGGTTTTAATGGTTTTTGACCATTATGTCCACTACACGATCACCACAGCCATCCATTCCCTATTGTCCTAAAATTCATGTTCATTTGTTTAATTAGTACTCTACCGCTACCCACAATTTCCAGACCTTTAACAGTTTTCTCTTTAATATAAAAACTAAAAAAGAAATATTAAAAAAGAAAAGATAATTTCCTGCAATAAAAATTATAATACACGCCCTGAAATTTCTAAATGAAGATCAAACATAAGAAAATGGGTTTGTTTGCTATTGCCATTCATTTGTTAAATGAAAATAGCATGTGAATAAAGAAAATGATAATCAAATGTGTAAAAAACGTCCCAAATTATTCTGGCATAAAACATGGAACTAAAGAGAACAAATTTGGAACAAGATCTCAATTCATGAGAAAAGAACACGATAGTAACCGATTCACAACTGACCTCTAGTAAAGTGATCGGGATAAAACTTAAGTACGGACTGGTGGAGGACCACCTGCACCACCAGCACGAGGGGCTTGACCTGGCCTAGGAGCATCATCCTGAAAACAAACATATAAATATCAAAATGTATCAGGATCAAGTAAACCAAAAATTACAAAAGAAATCATACATAAAGAATTTAAAGAAAATTGCAATTTAAAAAATAGATACTAACTACATCGTTTTGAAACAATAAGTGATTAGAACCGTATATTAATTTTTGATGAAACTAATTTAAACCTGTCTTACACGTATATATATATACATATATATGCTATATAGATGTGATAGATGCATCCATGCCGGGATTACACAAGTGAGTAAATTAATCGCAAGTATGAGGGATTCGTAACACTAGTGAATTATTTAAAAACCTTGAGGTTCTAATTTCAGCCTTGGTTTTTGCAGTTCCATTTGTAAGTGTGTGGAAATAAACATCTATATATCTAAAATATGATATCAGTATTGGTCAATTGACCTTCTAGCTTACTATCAAATTAGTTTCTGATTTAAACTAATAATTTTACGGTTCAAGTAATATGACAAAAATATATAAAATTACATGTATATAGAAAATAAGTATATATGTATATAAAAGATAGTAAATCAGAAATGCCAAACTGTGTGGCTTGTTTACACCCATGTAACAAGCCGTTAAAAGATAGAAAATTCATCGTGATTAAAATCTTTGATTTGATAACAGAGACCAGCCGTATGTATAAAATATGTCCTGGATGCAGCTAAATTGTTGCAAAGGAATGCAGCTAGCACCACCCATAAATGTGAGTATATATGCAAGTATATATGTAATGTAAGAAATATCTTAATTTTTGGAATAAGAAAGCATTTACTACTTTTCTTATCACATAAAAAAACTTCCTACAAAAACTATGTTAATAAATCCAGATTTATTTCCGACTTAGTTCAAACTACTTTTTATTTCATTGAAATCCCAAAGCTCCCACAAACTTCTCTATTTTACTTCATTCAAACAGTTAAGACATATCTTAAATTAGAAATTAGAAGAAGTAATAAAATCTTTTTCTTGATACATAAATAAAAAATTGGAAAAAAAAAATACTGTAAATCAGGAAATCCAGACCTTTATTTATAGCTATAGCTCAAACTAGTTTTTTTAGTGTAGAAATCCCAAATATCCAACTAAATTTCCTTTACTCCATTGAAATCAACTCAAACGATATATTGTTTCTTTTAGATGAAAGAGCTGATTAGTGCATACTATTTTGTGTTATAGAATGAAAAGATGCATATATTTCTTTTAAAAGTTATAGAGGTTAAACATCTAAGTTATCAAACAGCAAACTAACCACAAACTAAAGTTCACAGCTAATTCAGGTGCGTTTATTTTTTTTACAAAATCGCATATGATGTTAATTTGAAGGTTCCTCAAAATTTGAGAATAGCAAAACTGAGAACATCATTCTTTTAGTAACTAGTAAACAATAAGTAACAACTATATCATGCATAGACATTAGATATATAACATATTTTAAAAGTAATAACAAAATCTTTTAGAAAGATATATAACATACCCTTGGGCGAGTGAAACGCTTCGGGGGCTCACGGTTCCTCCTATCAGTTCGTGAGCGGACCCTAACAACTTTTGAGTGAATTGCACAGGAAACACAGTATTGCAATTTCACATATAACTTGGGTAGTGTGTACTCTGAGACAATAGAGAAACACAACATTTAAGCACAATAAACAAATTATTCTTATATAGAACAGTTATACTATATAACATACACCACAAGCAAGACTTACGCTCAAATGCACAAGCTTCTTGAACATCCCTAACAGCAGCTTGTTCCACTATGTTCCTCACATTAAATCTCTTAATAGCCTTGTCCTGATCAATATGTAGAAGTAGTGCTTAACAAAACAACAAGAATACATTTTCCATTTTATGTAGAAAGAAGCTAATGTTTGACTTAACTTCATAATAAATTAACAGCTGAAGTTGATACAATCAGGACTTAGTGCATATGGTACCCTTAAATCTTAATCAATCAAAAGCAAGTAAGCTTCAGTTCACTGAAAGTGTTTGTTGATGACATATAAAAATGTAAAAAAAGTGATTCGCTTTCCTATACTACTAGACTTTATCAAGTTCAAACACACATTTGATTTATCAGATAAAACTAAGGAGCGTTCATAAACAGTTGAACTTGAAACCAACAAGAGCGCCGACAAACCAAAGCAATTTGGCCGGCTCAGCCGGTTTGAGATTTATACTGTTTGATCCACTTAAAGGTTCGCTCAATGGTCAGCGGTTTGGATCTTAGAACATGCCATTCAAACTTTCTTTTTTTATTTTTTCCATTTTTGGAATATGCAATTATGTATATGTATAACATTCAAGAACCATCTTTATTATTTTAAGAAATTTAATACAAACTAAATAGGTGGTTTTCGCCTTTTCTGTTTTCCATAATTGTAAATAGTGGTTAGACCATGAAATTCATCAAAACAGGCAGAACCGGATATTGAACACTACTAGATCAAACTGAAATTTCCAAAACTCAACCTAAGATATACAGGGATAAAAAACCATCACATACTTGGTTATAAAAAAAGCAGCAGTTTTATAACAAAGTTCTAAAAGTCAGAGGATATCAATTTCAGATTTAAAACACACCAGCTTGATAATTCAATATAAATCAAGTCTCACGAATAGAGGTACTAAAAAACAATACATATAAAAACACACCAGCTTTATAATTCAAAGGTTATGGCAAAACCATACAGCATCAAAAGGGAAATCAACACTAGACCTTATCATCACACACTCTCAAGTCTCAACTACACAACACGAGCATTTCAATAACGTGCTGAGATCTTAACCAACGTTACTTGATTCGGCCTTTAACTTAACAAACATAGCCCTCTAGCAAACTCAATCCACCAGTAAATCACTCCTATACATCAAAATCAACAATACAAATCTACAAACAAAACTGAAATAAACTAAATCGTTTCACATCTTAAATCGTTCATCATACAAAAAATAATAATGACATATATACTACATAAACAAATCATTGCTACTAATGTGACGGAAATTGAGGAAATAAGATTACCTTAGGGCAGCACTTTCCGCAGTTAGAGCAGCGAATGAACTTGACGTGACCGCGGCCGTGCTTGTTCCGTCCGCCGTTCCTTCGCTTGAAAGTCTGCACGCACAAAAATCAGATAACGGAGATGAAAACACAGATCGACGGCGAATGCAATCGGAACGTAACGCTAATCGTCAATCAAGAAACCATTTTGTGAAGATCCTCGCGGTGCTGGTTTTGCAACAAGGAGATAACCTGCTTCTGGTGGTCGCTCCCTTGAATCTAGGGTTTCCAAACGGAGTGAATTTGGTATTTTAGTCTTTCCCCCATGGGCCATGAGTTTACAAATGGGCTCAAATTCATCGTCAAGTTGGCCCAAATTTACTCGATCTAGTTCTTAGAAACGAGAATTGAGAATGAAAATGAATTTTTAATTTTTAATAATGATATTGTTAATCGGTTTATTTATTCTCTTATAACTTTTGAAATATGATGTTTTTAAAAGTTCTGAATATACTGTTACGATATGCTTATTTTTATCCACGTTTTGATGAAAATTTTATTGAAAACCGAGTTGTGCATGGTAATGTACAAGTGATCGAAGCACAAACGTACAAATCTTCAAATCTACTTGAAAGTTTAGTTTTCGTTATATAAAATGACGTCGTTTTCCCTTTTTATTATTTTAGTAATATAATATTCCGTTGCGACGTGCTTATTTTTATCTATTTGAATATAAATTTATTCAAAACCGAGTCGGGTTAAATATAATTGAGTTTTTGTTCCTATATCTTTTAATACAATTTCGTTTTTCATTCATAATTTTTTTACATATGATTATAGTGTTCGGTTTGAAATTTATAGGTTCGTATCATTTCAAATATTCGAAACCCAAATCTAAATACGTTATTTAAATTTGGCTTTGTTGGAACTTCTATTGTTTCTATTCTAAATTCACGTAGCTATACCGGTAAAATTAAGCCAAAATCTAGTTACCTATTTAATGGCCAACACAAAAACGTTAATAGTGATGCACATAGACAAATTATCCACCGCAATGTGCGGCCATGTTTCCCAGTTATATTGCAAAATATGAATAGTACTCAACCAATGATATCTCATCAAAGTGGCGTTATGGAAGATTTGGCCACACTTTAACCAATGATATGTTGCCAGGTGTTTATATGTATTTATATACTTAATACTTTTAGTGGTTAATGTATCATGACCGGTCGATCCGGTCCGAGTTTCAAAACACTGTATACTTTTAGTGGTTAATGTATTATCTCATCAAAGTAGCGTAATGGAAGATTTCGCAAGTTTCTCACATTTTTGGAAGAATAAAGTATACGGATGGTCCTTGTGGTTTTCATAAATTTTGGATTTGGTCCATAAGTATAAAAAAGTACACAGATAGTCCAAACTTTTGCACATATGTAACATATTTGGTCCTCAACTTAGATTGGGGTTAACTATTCTGTTAAATATTTTGAAAAAGACCAAAATACCCCTGTATTAAAAAATTAAAAATTAAAAAAAATCATAAAAATATGGTTGCAACCATCGTTTTCTTTATATACATACAAACCCTAGATCTTGAAACTAATGGAAGTACCACCACCACATGGCTACAACCCCTCGCCAAATCTGTCAAAAACGAGAGAGATACGGAGTATTCTTTGCTCAAATTTGTAGAAAAAAAATGAGAGAGGGAGATAGAGAGACATGATGGTGATGGTGGCTGGTTCAGGCGAGGTGGTGGCTCGTTCAAGCGAGTATTCTTTGATTTTAAGAACCTGCAGAGAAGAGAACCATGCCGATTGACAGGACATCAATCGATTGAACATGTCAGTGTTCCGTAGATATGAGTTGATTTTTAAAACAACCCGTTTTGACTCGGACTCATTTTGCTTCAAACCCGTTTTGACCCGAAGTCGGTTTGCTCCTAACCCGTATTGACCCGAACCCGCTAGGACCCGTGACCCAAACCCGCCCGACCCGCCCAGTTTGCCAAGCCTAGTTCTAACAACAATTATTTATCATCTATGTCAGTTCATGTTAAATTACTAGAATGTCAAATAACTGCCAATCTTACGATTCACAAGTCACAGATTAAAATGTGAAACTTTTACTTTAATCGCATACAAAAATCCTAAATAAAAATGAAGTTTAAAACGGCCGCTTTTTTCTTTCTATAAAAGGCTCACCCAAACTATATTAGTCATATCATCCAAAAGTTTAAAACTTCTTATAACCTGGAAAAAGTGCACTAGTAGCATAAATTTCATCTAACTCTACACTTCAAACCACAAAAGCTCAAAAAAATTTTAAATAGGCTACCAATAGCATAAAAGATGAAAAAAACGTAAGTAATAAGATTTTATATCAATTATATCATTTTCTAAATTATATTAATATGAATTACAATTATAGTCAAATATGTTGTAAGACTTAAAAACAACTGGTTGATATATAAATGAACGTCTGTGTTATAAAATTTGATTAAAAAAATAAACAAAAACAATATAATAAATTATTAAATTGGAAGAAAGAAACTAAAATAGTGAATTAGTTCATGTAACGAGATACTTTGAAAGCAGCTCGTCCCACATCGACCAGAAGTTGAACTCACGGCTGCTTGAAATAGCGGAACTTGATGTCTGTCATCGTCCCTTCGGGGACATCCGATAAAATTGGAACGATACAGAGAAGATTAGCATGGCCCCTGCGCAAGGATGACACGCACAAATCGAGAAATGGTCCAAATTTTTTTCTTAATCGTTTTCGTCTTCACATAAACCCTAATTTCTGTTTTCGGCCTCCATCAAGGCCTTATTTTTTGTCTATTATCTTCTTTTGATGTTTAATCGGGATCAAATGGATGAAATACAGTGGAGATTTGACCAGGTATGTATCAACCCAATTTCTCCTTTCATCGTCTTCCTATAAACCCTAATTTTCATGTTTTCTCTGTTTGTCGTCCGGTTTCAGTTTGCTGATTCGTTAATTGGTTGATTATGTCCAGCTAGGGCTCCAAATGGATGCAATGCCAATCGAGAGCTTTGATGAGGTATGCATTTTTATGGATATTTTAAACTCAACTCGCAAATAATCTGCAAGTTATGATGATTTCAAATTTGTGAAATTTGAAGCTGTTGTAGAGTTTATGATGTCATCCTAAGGAATCTGGTAAAATATTAGGTACAGTAATCTCAAATCATGATGATTATTGCTTTTCATGTCATATATTGTATTGAATTTTGGTTTAGAGTTGTAAAACTGTGGATATTCTGCTATCAGTTCATTCATATTCACTGCTTGATTACTGTAAATAGGATCATCTGCAAGTATTTTTCTTGCATTATAAGTTCCTTTCTCATGATCATAGTAATAGATAGTTGATTGTGTTTGAAGATTGCATGTTGAATCTGTTCAGTCATATAAAACACAAACAAAGTAAAATTATCATCAATAACAGATTAACAGTCATATTATTACTACTTTTATATCAATTATATCATTTTCTAAAGTATAATAATATTAACTAAAGTAATAGTCAGTCTGTTATGAGACTCAAAAATAACTCTTTAATATATAAATGAACGTTTATTTTATAAATTTGATGAAAGTGAAACAAAATAAATAAATAAAATATTAAATGGGAAGAAAGAAACTAAAACAGTGAATCGTTGAAAGCAGCTCGTCCCACATCGACAAGAAGATGAACACACAGCTGCTTGAAAAGGCGGAAGCCGATCCATAGCATCGTCCCTTCGGGGACATCCGATAAAACTGGAACGATACAGAGAAGATTAGCATGGCCCCTGCGCAAGGATGACAAGCACAAATCGAGAAATGATCCAAATTTTTTCCCCCAAATTTCGAAACCCTAATTTTTTATCGATACTGCCATCATCGTGCCATTTTTGTTTGATTTTCTATTGCTCGTCTTCGCAGAAACCTTAATTTTGTTTGATTTTCTTCTCAGCAACTCTGATTTTGTTTCTCAGTTCATTTTTGTGCTTTTTCTTTTAACTCAATTAGGGCATTTGCTGCAAGTTATAATGATATGAAATTTAAGCTGTTATGGAGTTTGTCTAGTTATCTTTATGAATTTTATTCAATTATTAGCACCATTAATCTTAAATCATGAGGCATCCTTACCATAAAGTAGTAGAATTGATGATTTTATGCTCAACTCTCTCTAACTTGTGCTCAAATTCATGATGTTTTGGTGACCAAGAAATTACTAGCACAGATGATATTATATTATTATGCTATGCTTTTGATCATTAGATTAGTACATTACTAATTTAGTTTCTGCAATCATATATAATGCATAAGTTATGTGTAAAAAACTTAAAAATTGGAGAAAATGTGTTGTAGGTCATATTAAGATTACAGAATTTTACCCATTTGTTTACTATCTACTCAAATTCTTGCCAATGCAAGCCCTTTACTTGTATTGATTTTTGAGTAATTGTTACATGTAATTCTTGCCAATTTCATTTCACATTCAACGCCCATTGTAGCTTCAAGATGATGGGATTTGATTATATGAGAAAACATGTAATTTCTAAACCGGTGAGTTAAGCAATGGCTCAAAAAGGTTCGGGTCAGGTTTTGGGCAAAAAATGTAGTGTGTTGATCCTTCAATACTCTTTTTGTCTATTTTTTTTAAAGCTGTATAGATAATTATATTTTTAAATATGATTAGAACTAGGTAGTCAAAGGCTCAAGGCGTACTCAATGCACAAAGGGTGAGCCTTGGGCCTAGGCGCCAGACGCTTAAAAAGAAAGGGCTTTTTTAAACAAGGCACACTGTATAAACACGACACTTTTAGGGGTTTTAGACTTGTTTAAGGCTAGTTGAGGCTGGTTCCAGGCCATTGAAAAGCATGGACCAGAAAATGTACAATTTTCAACAATAGGTTTAGAACTGTCGGCCTCTTACTGTGTGGATTCGCTTGCTGCCTTCTAGGAAATCCCACATCGCTCAGAAGATGAACATACAGCTGCTTGAAATGGCCGAACTCGATCACTATCATCGTCCCTTCGGGGACATCCGATAAAATTGGAACGATACAGAGAAGATTAGCATGGCCCCTGCGCAAGGATGACACGCACAAATCGAGAAATGGTCCAAATTTTTTTATATTCATTTTCGTCGTCTTCGCATAAACCCTAATTTCTGTGTACGGCGGTTCATCGCCTTATTTTATGAGATTTTTTGTCGATTAGCTTCTCTTCATTTTTAATCGGGGATCGAAATGGAGCTTTGACCAGGTATGTATCAAAATCAGATGTCTGATTTTGTTTCTCAGTTCATTTTTTTTAACTCAAGTTAGAGTATTTCAAAATTTTTTGATCTGCAAGTTATAATGATGTGAAATTTAAGCTGTTATGGAGTTTGTAAGGTCATTGTTATGAATTTGGTCAATTATTAGCAACATTAATCTCAAATCATGATGCTTTCTTACCATAAAGGTAGTAAAATTGATGATTTTATGCTCAAATTCATGATGTTTTGCTAACCAAGAAATTAGTAGCACAGATGATACTATGCTTTTGATCGTTAGACTACTAATACGTTAATAATGTAGTTTTTGTAATCATTTACAATGCATAAGTTATGTGTAAAAAGGTTAAAAGTTGGACAAAATGTGTTTGTAGGTCATATTAAGATTACAGAATTTGACCCATTTGTTTTAACATATCTACTCAAATTCTTGCCAATGCAAGCCCTTTACAGGTATTGATTTTGGAATAATTGCTATTTGCAGAATTCTTACAAATTTCATTTCATGTAGTTTTTAAGCCGGTGAGTTAGACAATGGCTCAAAATGGTTCGGGTCAAATTTTAGTCAGAACATGTTTGTGTTGACCCGACAATACTCTTTTTTGTCTAAGTTTTATAGATAATTACGATTAGAAAAACTATTACAATTTTCTTCAACAATTTCTGAACTATACAAATAACCTACAATCATTTTCTGGCCTTTGACAATTTTAGTAATTAGGATTTAACATCAAGAAACAGAATCAATCATTTACTTATTTAGAACTAAAACAACAAAAAAGTAAATAAAAAGTTAAATTGAAACTTGCATGGTGCAGGCAGTGGTGGTGTGGTGGCTGCTGGCGGTTGAATTCCAGACTGAACACCCATAAATCATTGATCTTATTTACTTATACTACAAGTTACATTGAATATTCATGTTAGATTGCAAGCTTTTGTACACTAGGTGGTTTGATAACTTTATCTCACATTCACTATCACTCATGGCCTCAAGATCTTTCTCTTTTGCTACAGCCTATAACTACTTATATGTTAATAAATTTTGCTGGACTATTGTTTGCTTTAGTTCAATTTCGTATTTCTTAATGCTTTATGAAGTCTTTGTTCCGGGGGTTTCTTGTTTATGGTGTCATTATGGATTACCTCATGTGCTGAAAATATAATCATATGTACTGAATTGTTGATTATTTTGCTTAACACGAGGCTGTCAAGTCGACTTGGGTCTAGGACGAAAACTTTTAGTTGGTTCATATTATGGTGGCAACCGGGTACCCAAATGGATGAAATACAAGTGGAGCTTTGAGGAGGTATGTATCAAAATGTTAATATTCGAAATCTCTATCCAATCTGTATGCCCTCATTTAAGATTAAATGTCTGATTTTGTTTCCAACTTAGTTTCATAGTTCATTTTCTGTTTCTGTTTAAGCTGTTATCCGTGTGAATTCGGTCAAATATTAGCTACGTTAATTTCAAATCATGATGCTTTCTAACCATAAAAGTAGTAAAATTGATGATTTTATGCCCAAGTATCTCTAAATTATCTCAAAGTGACATGTTAAGGAAATGCACTTTCATATTCTCCTTAGAATTGATGATGTTTGGTAAATTATGATCATGTCAATTAATTTTGTGTAACTTTAAGCTGTTGTAAAGTTTATTAGGCTATCATAGCAAATCTTGTAAATTTATTAGCTACACTAATCTCAAATAGTGATGTTTTTGGTGATCAAGAAATCAGTAGCATAGATGATATTATGCTATGGTCTTTATCATCAGACCATTATGTTAATAATTTAGTTTATGTAGTCATATATAATGCATAATTACTTGTAAAAACTCAAAATTTGGACAAAAAGAAAATTTATATTTGGTCCAACTTTTCTATATAGAAAATAGCTTTAAGAGTTAATTTGGTGACTTTTCAAACTATTAACAAAAAAATAATTCATTATTATAATTGTCATCAAAATGAGTTATTCTAACACATGGATTGAAATAACTATGTGGCAAATACCAATATTTGATTTTCTTTTATGTGCTTACAGATGTGAAAAGAATGAACCACAAAAAATACAATTTTCAACACGAGGTTTAGAATTGCAGCCGAATGTGAAGGTTCAAATTACACACTTGGACTCTTGACGTTGTGGGTTCACTTGCAGCTGTATAGCTAACTTACAATCAATATCCTATTTACAGAATTCAGGCATGTCTTTTCTGCATTAATTTGTAAGAATTTTGGGATTTGATTATGTAAAAAACAATGTAATTTCTAAACCGGTGAACGTAGGTGGTGGTTGTTGGCTTGTTGCGACCGTGATGACGTAGACGGTGGTTGTGGCCGTTGGTGGTGGACGACGGTGGTTTTTTTAACCTTCTGTTGATTTTCATAAATCTTTTGAATGATTTACCTGCTTACCCATTCTGACTCGTCGACTTATCTTTTGAATGATTTACCTGCCATCTTTTCATTTTCTTCTCCAAACATCACATTATCTTTCACCCATTTTACTCAACAATGAATCCTTGGAACCCAAATAATCCATATTTTGCAAACATCCGTAACAACCCAAAAACCCGTTTTTTTCCTCGAAATCCCGACCCAATCAACCTTTTCAATCCAAATATTCAATATGTATACGAATGAAACAACATAAACGATGAGGATGACGACGAGTAGTTTTATGTTTATTTTTTATGAATGTAGTTTTTTTTCCAATTACTATAAATGTAGCTTTTTATTTATTTTTTTTATGTAGTTTTTTTTTTATTTTATTTTAATGAATGTTGTTTTTTTTATTATATTTCAATTATTATGTAGTTTTATTTTATTTTATTGATATTTAGTTAATGATTAGAAATTAAATACGGGGCGTGAAACCACTACGTACCTTAGTGATTCTGGGCAGTGATTGCCACTGTGCTGATGTGGAGGGGCATAAAACCACTACGGATGGTCTAAACACGATACGTTTACCCATTTATTGAACATATTTATATTATCATACATACAGTAGCATAGTTTGAGAACAAGATTTACAAAATTGGTTCAAACAAATTGTTTTCTGTTTGATTAAAAAAACAGTTGACAAACAACTATTTAGTAACTTGTATGCTTTTTTTGAGTGAACTGTTATCTAATTAAACAAATTTTTAAGTTGTTTGTTTTTGTAGTGAAGATGATATTGTTCCAAGTTTAATACACGTGTTAGTTGTGTCGTGTCTGCCCGTTTAGCAGGACACGACCTGTTTTGTCGTATAACTAAGCATAATAAAACAAGTGACCTCGGTTGGGTAACGGGTCAAAACAGGTTAATATAAGATTGCTTGACCCATCCATTTTTAACAATATATTATTTATAATTTATAAAATTCAGAAAGCGAAAAACCAAACATCTACTTGAAATTACAGTTTTGGCCCGTCACTCAGTCTACTTGACCCGTCCATTTTTTTACAAGTGTTTACAACCCATTTTTGCCACCCATCTTGCCATATAATGTGTACATTGGTAATTTGAAGTTACAGGAATTAAATGTGCAATGCAAGTACTCCACTAACCTCACTACCTTATTCTATGAACATGGACATGCACGAACCCCATGTTTCCGTACATGCAAGAACTACATCTAACATGTGACAAAATTACGTAAAGTAATAAAATGCAATTAGACTTGACTATTCTCAAAATCGTATGTTCATAAGCTGTCTTTTGGGGCTGCTTAGTCCCTTGATGGATGATTGGCCCGTATCATTATGCATGTATGTTATGAGTAACTAGAAATTAAGCCCGTGATGAGTCAGGTTTGCAAACTTTGTTTCTAAATATATAAAATAAACGTATTAAGTTGTCGCGACTCAGTTTTGGAGAACGAAAAATAAATAAATTGTTGTGCGAATAGGAGTTAACATTGAAACGACAAATTCGTTAACGAAGTTAGTAACAAAGTAAAAACAAAATATAAATATAAAAAAAAGTTTTTTTACAAACGAATATAAAAAAAACAAAAAAACTCAGTTTGTCAAACCCTAGACTCGAACCCACGTCGGCGGATATATACTATAGGGGTAAACTTGAGAGTTTAGAAAATTTGAGTGGTAGAGTTGAAAATTTTGTTCAGAACTTGAAACTTTAGAAACTTGATGGATATATTTGAAAAATTAGAAAGTTAAGGGGTACTATATATATATAGGGGACGGTTTTACTAAAAAGTGGTTTTTCGCTAAAAAATACTAAGAAGTGGGTCAAACGAACTCCGATTGAGCTCATTTCAGCGGCGTTGGAACCGTCTCATCGAACCCTAACCCGGACCCAAAAACCTAAACCCCCCTCCACCCGCACCCCCAAAAACCTAAACCCCCCTCCAACCCTACCCCGAAAAGCCTAAAACCCCCACCCCCCAAAAACCTAAACCCACCCTCCCCCCCCCCCAAAAAAAAAAAAAAACCTAAACCCACCCCCACCCTAAAAAAAAACCTAAACCATAAAATCTAAACCCTAAAAGCTAAACCCTAAGGCTAAAACTCTAAAATTCAAACGTAAAATTTAAACCTTAAAAGCTAAACCCTAAAAGCTAAGATGGTAGATTTCGACGAGACGGTTCTAACGCCGCTGAAATTAGCTCAATCGGAGTTCGTTTGATATCATTTCTTAAGGTTTTTGTCATTTATTAGATTTTTAGCGAAAAGCTACTTCTTATTTGACCCCCCTATATATATTCATCGTGAAATTATAAATCTAAACTAGAAGTTTTGAGCCCGCCCGTTACGACGGAAAATCTTAAACGATACCAAATACCTAAGCGCGTGTTTGAGAGACCGAAGGCATAAAATATCAAATTGCTTGCATGTAAAATATAAGGAATACGAAAAATACAAAATAAAGTAAACTCATAACAATCTTAACTAAATGTAAATGAGTAAAAAAAATAAGTAAAGTGGGGAGAAATTGGGGGAAAATAAAACCAACCCAAGGACTCGAACATGGGTGAAATGAAACAAAGGAAGCACCTCTACTCAACCATGTGAACCACATTCTCATTTGTGTTTTATTGGCGAGGGTTTGGTATTTAGCAATTTATTATATCGAAATAAACAAAAGAAAAAAAACGAACCGCAGGACTCGAACCTGGGTAAACCAAACAAAGACATAGTTTCAAGCACCTCTAGTCAAACTAGGCTTGTAAACGAACCGAACGAACACGAACATCGATGTGTTCGTGTTCGTTTATTTAATTTTAACCCAACACGAACATAATTGAACACGTTTTTTTGTTCATGTTCGTTCATTAAGAAAATGAAAATGTTCGTGTTCGTTCATGTTCGTTCGTTAAAAAGCTAAACGAACGTAAACGAACATAAATGAACAAACATAAAACGAATACAAACGAACAAACATAAAAAAACACAAACGAACATAAATTAACATTAATGAGCACACATGAACAAGTCTAATATTTAATAATTCATCCAAAAACACATGTAAATTAGTGGTTTAATTGTACATGGTTCATTCAAAAACAAATGAACACAAACAAACGAACATAAATAAACGTTAATAAACGAACATATATTAACGAACGTTCACGAACATAAATGGACGAACACGACATGTGTTCATGTTCGTTCGTTTAATTAAACGAACAAAAAAATTTGTTCGTGTTCGTTCGTTTTTTAAATGAACGAACATAAATGAACTTTTTGCCGAACAAGTTCATGAACAGTTCATAAACGTTCGATTCATTTAAAGGCCTAAGTCAAACATCTCAACTACTTTCTCATTTATCTTGTAAAGAAGGAAAACTTGGTATTTATCAATCGGTGATTTCGAAAAAAACAAAAGTATACTCTAACTAAGGTCGTTGCGTTTATAATGTCTAGGAATTGCAATTATAGTGTATGTTACAATTAGTAATTATTAACATATTAATTGCCGTGTGATTGAAAAGGGTACTTTACCCTTTTTGTTTTTTTGACACAAAACTTTTTTATATAAATTTATATAACTTTAATTTTTAACTTTTTTTTCTTTTGACATAAAAATTTTATTTTTTGTATATTTGTCACAACTTTATATTTTGACTCAATTTTTTTTTTTTACAGATTTGTCACAAAACTTTAATAGAGTAAAGGTTTTTTTTATAAAATTGCAACAAAAGTTCTTTGAATATTAGTAATAATTTCATTCTTCTATAATAACTTTCGTTGGTTAACGTTTTTTTAAACGGGATGCACGGGTTTGTTTTTTTTTTTGCCAGCGATCCGAGTAATTTTTTTTTGTATCGTACGCTATAGCGAGTCTGTGTTTAGACATAAGTTTTATCCCCGTCGACGAGCCGAACCGATAACTACCAAACTCCCGCCCAGGGCCAGGGCCAGGGCCCATTTTTTTAGGGGGGCAAAAATTTTATATATATATTTTTTTATAAAAATTTATATACCGGTTTTATATATTGGGACCTTTTTATACAAACTTAAAAATATATTAGGCTCTTTTTATAATGGTTGGACACTCTTTTTAATATTTATAATGTAATGGTTGAGCCCTAATCCGTTTAATTTTTATAATGTAAATATGTAATGGTTGATTGGTTGGGCCCTAATCCCGTAATCCATTTAATCTTTATAATGTAAATATGTAATGGTTGAGTCCTAATCTTTATAAAGAAAATAGAAATCATCGTCTATTTAAAAAAAAGAACAAATTGAATATCAGAAGAAGCGGGAAACGAAGAGTCGAACTGTCGATTTTTTTTTGCTATAACGTTAATCGTCATTTAAAAAAAAATTAGTTTATATATTTTGTTCGTAACGGCCTTTTTTTTCCGGCTCGGCCAGGACACTTGAATCCTCAGGACCGGCCCTGCTCCCGCCGCATAGATAGGGGAGAAAACTAGTTAGATTAAAAAGAAGCTGGGTTGAATAGTGTCAACCCCACATAATATTTAACACGTAAGTTTTTTTTTTTTTTTTATATTTTTATTTTCAACCTTTATACTATATATAATAATACGCTTGTAGCCCGTTTCATTTTCTATTAATTTCGTTTTCTTTTAATAACTTTCGTTCGTTAACTTTTTTCAAAATACGGACTGCGCGGTTGTTTTTTGTTTTTTTTTGTCAACGTTCCGATATAATTTTTTTTTTAAACGGAGTTGTATTCAAAATCGAGTTTTTTTTTATCGTTGCCTATAGCGAGTGCCGTTACCGTTGTGGTACGGTGACGAGCCGAACCTATTATGAACGAACAAAATCATTGTCAGTATTCGTATTATCGTAACCTGTATTGGTATTCGCTTTTATGGTTTTCGACGACTCGAACCGGTAGTTTTTTTGTTTTCTTCCTTTTTTATTATTTAGTTTTATGTTTATTTTTTATTAAAACTATTTTATTGATATGTCTACGTTTTTATTTAAATTTTATTAACGATAAGCCCCGCGGGTGTCACCATCTAGTTTGTAGTATTTGATAGAAAATTGACGGAGCTTATGCATTTGACATAAAAGTAAGAAAGAAAAATAAAAGTTATATCAAGTATATTCAACAAAATTGCAATTTATAATCATTGCTATGATTTCAACTTTTTATATAAGCTTCTAGAAACAAAAAACATGCATACTTCGACTTAAAAAGTTAAAAGGGCAATCTAGTAAAATTACAAGCTGTGTTATCATAAGTTCATTTAAGCCGAGGGGACTACCGCCCGTGGAGCTGAGGTGGCCGGTGTGGGACCGTGGAACACCGCGCCCCCTGTGTGGCGGCGCGGTGTTCCATGATCGTGGAGATTTCCACCGGCGTGGAGCAGATTTGTAGTCGTTGGGTGGGGGTGGGGCCAATTAGGCTTGTAAACGAACCAAACGTTCAGTGAACCGTTCAGCAAGAAGTTAGTTTATGTTCGTTCCTTTAATAAATGAACGAACATGAACACAAAATTTTGTTCATTTAATTAAACGAACGGACATGAACACGTGTGCCGTTTGTTCATCCGCGTTTGTTTATGTTCGTTCATTTATGTTCGTCTGTTTACGTTCGTTTAAATATTCATTCAAATTTATTGATTACTAATATTAATTTAAAATCAATTTGATTTTCATATTTTAAAACCCTTAAGCCTATATTAAAATCAATTTAATATATTTGTTAAATTTTAAAATGTTAGATACAAAGATGATGATACTTTAAACTTTAATTTACGTTTACTTTTAATTGGTGTTCGCTTATGTTCGTTTACATTCGTTCGTTTATGTTTGTGAACCGTCCGTTTAGAATATTAATGAACTAACATAAACGAACACGAACACACTCATTTTCTTAATGAACGGACACAAACAATAAATTATGTTCGTTTAAGTGTTCGTGTCCGTTCATTTGTTCAGTTAAAGTTAAATGAACGAACACGAACAAGTCTCGTTCATGTTCGTTCGGTTCATTTACAAGCCTAGGGCCAACCCTCTCAAACGGTCAAAATTTTAAAATTTTTTAAATATATTTTATACTATAAATATAACAAATCTCAAAAACATATACTACTCTTCTATCAATTTCAACCATCTCAAACAAATTTCCAATCAATCCCACTCTTAATTGGATTCACCCTCTTTCGAATTCGAAGGTGTCGTTCTAATCTTTTTCGAAACAGTTGCCACAACTATCATTGAAATACTTATTATTAATGTATTTTTTAGTTATTAATAAAAATTATTATTTTCTTTTTAATTTATTAACTAGAAAATTAGCCCCGCGCTCCACGGCAACGAGAGGCGGACCTTAAACGGTTGAGGTGGTGTAATTAATATGGCTAAACACAAAAAGAAACGTGGTTAAGTAAATAGAAGAAACGTATGAAGTTACAACAGATCTATTATGGAGGTCGAAACATAAATAAAAGATAGTTATATAACGGAACCAATTTTTTCAGTTGATTTCGGTCTCATTCTTCGCGGTACCAACACGTTACCGTTAGTTGATATAACCCATGACACCTAAAAAATACTCTACATTGAATATGACTATGTTTTTAACGAAATTTATACTGGGACGTTAAGAAAAAAATTAAATAACGAACGGAAGTTATAGAGGAAAAATTAGATTATACATACTACAGGGGGTAAACACGAAACTTTAAAAACTTGAGGGGATTAAATACCAATTTACAAAGTTAAAAGTCAAATTTGTCATTTTCTTAAAGTTGAGGGGTGGGAGTAGTCGGTGGCAAAAGCCACCGACACCGTGAAAGTTGTTGAATTGATTATTTGTCTTCTTTTTTAAATTGACGGTTTCTTTTTTCTATAACCCGTAATAATATAATAAAATCAATAATATGTAACAATATCACAATCTTATAAATTTTCTTCGAACTTGTGTACATCTATTTTCTTTTTCTAAAATCGACACGTACCAATTAATAATTTAATATGTTACAAATGTTTTAAAATGTATAACAAGCAAACCGAAACAAGCTACTAGTAACTCATTCGGTTTTAATTCTTCATCAATTTTATTTTACAAAAAGCCATTACTAAGAGCCTAAAAATCATAATAAACATCCATACATATGGACAATGATTAATAGGTATGTCCAATTAACTAATATATAATATATTTATATTTGTAAAATCTTATAGTTTTAAATTAATTTTTCTGGGTGTTGTTTTGATAAAAAAATCATGAGGTTGGCGTCAAAATTTCTTAATGACCGCTCAAGAATAGATTTCACATATAACAAAAAAAAAAATAAAAAAATTCCATAAGACTCGCTTTATACCTACGATTTTTTTAAGCTAATCATACCTTGATCAACACAAATAAATTATCTTTTTACAACAATATGTTACTTGTATTATCATCCTTACAATAAAATAAAAGTCCACTTATAGAATCCACGAAATCCTCGTTGCCGCATGGGTCGCCATGAAGTTCCCAATTAATGTCCAAAATATTTAACAGATTCTTACAACAAATCCCCCAATTTTCAAATTACTATAAACTCATACATACAAAACACAAACCCTTGCTTGTTCTGATCAACTCTATCCCTAGTGTCGTGCATGCATGCTTTCTCTTCCTCTTTCTCTCTCCTCTTTCTTCGTGTACTGTTCGTCAATCGATCGTCAAATTAACTCAACCGCTGTCCACCGCCGATATCGGATCGTCGAGTAGGTTACAGTTGCAGAATCTCTGAATCTGCTACCATTGTATGTACATTTTTATGCTATTTGACTTCGATTTTGTTTGATTTAGTTGTTGATTGACGATCTGATAATCGTAGAGGAAGCCGTTGATTTTTGTTTCGATTTTGAATTTTGTTAGGGTTTGAATTTGGGGTTTTTCTGTTTTGCATGTGTGCAGGTTTGATTGGAGAGATTTGGGGGTCAAATGTCGTTGCCGGCGAAAATTTGCATGAACGAATTGTGCGGGGCGACGACGACGGCTCCGTGGAAGAGAGGGTGGCCCATGAAAGTCGGTGGTGTGGCTACACTCTGTTACGCCTGTGGGTATGGACTTTTTTATCCCGATTTTACCCTTCATTGTTTTAGAAATTTACGTGTTCAGGTGTGGATTTATGTCATAAGGTTATGTAGGAATTCAGTTCTATACATTTATGTTTATAAAATTTGTCCAAAATTGCTCTTTTTTTGCAAAAAATTTATGCTTTTAGTTTTAGTGCATACATGTTCAAAATTTGTCCTAAATCAATCATATTTAGTTGGCATCTAAATTTATAATTTATAAAAAGTTACTCGATATATGCAAGCTATGTGTTTATTTTACAAACATAAGTTCAATGATGCAAAATATTTTTTTTTGTTTATGATGTGTTTACAAGAATGACGGTTAGTTTGTGGCAGAGAAGCTAAATATCACTCCATAATTGAACTGCCTATATTCATGCCTAAGAATGGCCTTGTTGATATTTATGTTCATGCCATTGTAATATCTATGTGAAGGTGACATTTTCTTGGTTGGTATGATATTTTCATGGTTTTGCTTTTGTAAATGAACCGTTGATAACTTGATACTGCAAAAGTGAAAAAAAGCCTTATCTGATAAGAAATTGTCAAAGTAACAAGAAGGTTGTTTTTACAAAGCATATACGATTTGTCCATGATTGTTTATTTTTGCTAGGAAAAAGAATTAAAAAAAGTAAAAGAAAAGTTTCCGCAAGGATGAGCAAATTGGACAAAGCCCCAAGCATTAGATGCTTACTTTTGTATCCGCATTGTCATGATTTGTCCAAAATCATTTATATTTGCAAAGAAATAGTAATTTTTTTTGCAAGAACGATGGTTGGTTCGTGGCAAAAAACTAAATGGTTTAAATACTAAAATTGATGTCCGTAATAAATACATTTGACCAAGACTATGGTCTTGTTGATATTTACCTTTATACATTCATAATTTTTAAACGAAGGTTGACCCTTTCCTATATTTTCTTGGTTAGGATGGATCTTTTTTGCTACAGAGACTATTTCTTGCAAAATACACCACTTTTAATGCATGAGAGATACAGTCAGAACAAGGTTTACTATTTATTTCATGCATCCTAAATGTAGGTTTAAGTGAAATTTGAGGATGTGGTAGGATACTAGGATCAAGAGGCATAATTTTCAGCCATTGTTCTAGGAAAGTTTGATTTTTACGGTTTTAAGGTATATAATGAAATGAGATTTATAGGCGTCAGTGTGTCACACATGCTGTGCAACAATGATAATATCCATCCTATTAATACCAATCACAGTTGGACTTGGATCACACACTCTCATGTAATACTGAAGGTGGCAAATAGGTGAGGTCGAGCATGCTGGGTTGACCTAAAACACTTTCTTGTCAAATATTCCTAAGGTCTTTTAAATAAATAATAGATGGTTAAAGATTATTTCAAAAGCCATATTTTAACAACAATATATTAATATTCTGAATAAAATTATCTTGGAGGTTGTATGTATTAAAAATACACTTTGGGACTTGTTCAACCCCTTTGACCCGTTCTCTTTTTAGCTATTTTTTTCTTTGACCCATTTGACTTGTTTGAGATAAAACATAACCCAAAGACCAAAGCGACCCGTTCTTAAGTGAATGTGCTGAAACTACTATCTCTATGTAACGTGGTGTGCTTTTGCATCATTGAACTTATACGGTGCGTGGCAATGATATGTTCTTCAGGTAGACGATATCTTCAATCAAATGTACCATCTTTGTTGCAGAAGCTATACAATTATGAATAACGCAAATATTGTGAAACTTCATAATAATAGTCACATTTGTGTCTGAATATATAATAATGCAGAATATGCCACCTCGCCTTTTCCACTCAAGATGTCATCTCTGTTCTATTTTTCTCTTCATCAAACATCTTGTTTCGTTTGTGATTTTTTTTGTGGATTTTATTTTGTTTTTAACTTTTCATATGATCCATGTGGAGTGCAGAACCGAATATGATCATGTACGCTACTGTGAACGATTCCACCTTAATGAACCGGGTTGGAGAGAATGCAAATATTGTGACAAGGTAATTTTTTGTCCAGCTAATTCTTGAAATCTCCAAATAGTAAATACCAACTTCCTTTTCAATCACTCTCACACACACACACACACACATATATATATTTTAATCACCAATTTTTCATTGCAGCCTGTTCATTGTGGATGTGTTGTTTCAAAATATCTTTTTGAATGCCTTGATTCGGGAGGGATATCATGTATAAATTGCATAAGAGCCCAACCCTTAAAACAGGTACTCTGTCCTTTATCAAGAAAAAAAGTCATGCATTCTGCTGTGCACCGATTCTTATGATTTGTGTTAAATCAGTATTAAACTTGATAATGTCCTTTCTACATCACACTTAAAGGTGGCGGGATGGGCGGGTCAGATGATGGGTCAAAACTTATTCAGGTTGAAAAGCTCCGTATTGACTTGCAAACCCTTTTTTTCTCATTTTTAAATGTTTCTTTATAAATCATTAATGCACTGCTTATGACTACATAAACAGTATTCCCAAAAACAGTAATCTAAATCTTTGAATATAATGACTTAGGACTTAGGAGGTTGTATGCATTAAAAATTGACTTCAGATGACTTTCAACCTGTTTGACGCGCTACACTTTTAGCATATTTTATTTGACCCTTTTAATATTAAAGCATAAACCATAATTTAAGCTAACAAAAAATAACTTCTTGTGTCATATCAATTCTCTCTCTCTCTCTCGCTGTCACAAAACTTAATTATTTCTTATTTTATACTTTCTTTCTATATTTTTTAAGTCGTGAATCTCATTTTTGTATCAATTATTTCAGGCGATTAACGAGATTCCAAATGGCTTCTCTCGGTTTCCTGGCAGTTGGCTTCCCTCTGTATTTACCAATCGAATGAATAACATTACACCTTTTACAGAAGGATTAGAGAAACATCATTTCACATCTTCAAATTCTTCTAAAGAATTTAACACCCGTTGCACTTCTGGAATAGATACTGGCTCAAGTTTCAAAAGCCCGTTACAATTAGCTACAATCTTTTCAAACCAATTACCTTTATCTCCGGAACCCAATGAGAACAGACAAAATCTAGGATCAAGCTCGGTTTATGAACCACGGGCCCAACAATCTATGGGCATAATCCCAACATCTGATCTTTCTTCATTTAAAAAAGAGAAAAAATCACGCCATATGGTGTTGAAGCAGTTGAAATCAGGTGATAGCATACAGTCAAAGTCAAACAAAGGGATGGCTTCGGGTTCGGATAACCGAGTTGGCAGACCGCCTGGTGAAGGCCGAGGCCGCAGTCATTTGCTTCCAAGATATTGGCCAAAGATGACTGACCAAGAATTGTTGCAAATACATGGAGAGTATCCTTTGTTATATTCTATTTATGCATGCATTTACACATGAAAAATGCATAAATGTAGCAAGACGAGCGAGTCTGGCAGGTTGGGTAGCTGGTTTGTTTTTAGCACGTGTTAAAACAAGTCTGGTTGTGTCAAGTTGACTAATGACTCCCAGCCACTTTTTTTAGTCTCTTTTTTACATAAAAAAATAATAATTTTGCGTTAATTCTGATTACAAAACAATATTATCAGAATAATAATATAGGATCTTTCATAAAATGATTTAGGGGGTTGGTGACTTAACTCGTTTGACCCGTTTAGCCAAGAATAAAAAAAATCTATTTCAACCGTTTGAGATAAAACACCACCCAAGTTAACCCATTTATAGATAAATGGTATGGTACAGACATCTCTAGACATAGATATACATGCTTGCACATACTTTTTGAAATACATGTCTCCAAAGAGTACTTTTAATGCATAAAGCCTCCTAAATCAGTTTATTAGAAAATATAGATTATCATTGAATTATTATAATTTCTATAATCATATCTGACATGCTTATTATTTATTAAAAAAACTTAAATACTCATGAATACAGAGTATACTGGAACAACCTGACCCGTATGAAAACTAACTGTTTTGACTCATTATCCAACCTCCCGACCCGCCCATTTCATCCACCACTAGTATACATAAACATTCATAAAGGCACTTTTTGTTCACATACTTCTAGAAAATACGTGTGTTTACCTTAATGCCATCTTTTAGTTTAAATTCTAACTGCACAATCACTCCACTATTTGAGAAGATTCTGAGTGCAAGTGATGCAGGTCGAATTGGTCGTTTAGTCCTGCCAAAAGCATGTGCTGAAGTGGGTTGACTTTCATCTTTGACTTATTTCTATCATATTATCATGGGCTCTAAATTTATGATGATCAAATATTGGTACAGGCGTATTTCCCGCCTATTTATCAATCAGAAGGTGTACCACTAACGATCCGGGATATAAAAGGGAAAGAATGGACATTTCAGTTCAGATTTTGGCCCAATAATAACAGCCGAATGTATGTTCTAGAAGGCGTCACCCCGTGCATACAAAATATGCAGTTGCAAGCTGGGGACACAGGTATCCTTTCATGTCCCCTGTGGTATACACACACACACACATATATATGTATATATGTATATGTTAATAATTCTAATATGGTTTCGAATGTTTATGCATTAAAATTATACTTGTGGCGACTTTTGACCCATTTGACCTGAATCAACTCATTTTCTTTGAGTTAAAACGTTTGACCCGTTAGAGATAAAACTGAACCGAATCTACCTGTTCCTAACTAAATTGGTCAAACTTGTCACCACTATTTAGCATTATGCGGTCTTACTAGGCATTTTATGTTAATATTTTTCCTTTCTAATAATATTTGATTCGTAAGTAGTCGATAAAGCTTACCTTTTACTTCGGTATTTGACTTAATCTTTTCTCTAATTTTTGTCATTTCATTTAATTTTCTGCAGTTATATTTAGTCGGTTAGAACCAGAAGATAAACTTGTAATAGGGTGTCGAAAGGCAACGGTTCTTGCAGATGCATCTGCTCTTCCTAATCCTGTTAATGGTGGAGCTCTTATTTGTACAGACAATGGGAACTTGCCAACAGTAGGTCCTTTTGTTTCTTTTTCTGTTATATTTTTGGTCATTTTAATTCACTTTTGCTTATTAAATTTCCGTTTTTTGGCAAGAATATGGAGCATGAAGGCGCTAGTAACTGGGATTCAATGCAGCCATCAGTGATTCAAGAGAAAAAGAAGACACGAAATATCTGGTCGAAAAGCAAGAGGCTGCACATGCATAGTGAAGATGCCTTGGAGCTCAAGTTTACCTGGGAAGAAGCACAAGAATATCTCCGTCCACCTCTTTCTAAACCGACTGTTGTCATGATAGAGAATTATGAATTGGAAGAATATGATGTAAGCATTTGACATAAATGTGGTAAGATAGACATGTTAGGCGGGTTGAGTAATGGGTCAAATGGGTTCAAGTCAAAACGAATAATTTTATATACAAGTCAGTTTGGGTAGACCTATAACATTTCTTGTCCAAAAAGTTCAATTTTTTAAAAAACAATTAGTGTTTAAAACATCATTACAAGAATTATATTATTTCATTGATAGTCTTTTTTTTTGAAAAAAATTGATTCCGGAGTGAAAATACAGTTTGGGAGACTTTCAACCTGTTTGATCCTTTAGAGTTTAAAGGAAAAGAAAACATATGTAAATTGACCTATTATAAGTAAGTGGGTCAAAATTGTCACATCTTTCGGTTAATCGTGTGTGGTTTGATTCAGGAACCACCGGTTTTTGGGAAGAAGACCATATTCACAACCAATGCAGCTCAGTAAGGAATCTCTTAAATATCTATTTTTTTAGTTCTTTTATCACCTGTGAAATGTTGAAAACTATTAAAAGGTATCATTTAAAAATTAGTTGGTAGTAACCCAAATTGCTTTTAGACATGGCCACACAAGTTTTATGTACCGACTACCGACTGTCCGTCTGACTACTTATATGTTTTCTCATCTATTTATTAACATGTGACAAAGTTTAAGGTCTTATGGTTGACTCCTAAAGTCAAATGTGCATACTTTTTTCAGAAAAAAATGGAGGATTGGGTTGTGCCAGTCTTTTTTGTGTGGAATTGTTTAATCATATAATAACTCCTGTTTTATAATTTTTAAAACTACACATTGAATTCTTGGGGACCCTTTTCATTTTGATTGAAGTCAAACTTGCTTATAAGCACGTTGACTTATCCCCAAGAGGACACGTGATTATGTTAAAAGTTAAAACTCTTCTTGTTGGGCCCATTTTATGCATCTCTTCCAATCAAATGATTTTTCTTACAATTAATTCTTCTTTAGGTTGCAAGAACAATGGGTTCAATGTGATAGTTGCTGTAAATGGCGGAAGTTACCTTTAGATGTTCTTATTCCTCCCAAATGGACATGCTCTGATAATGTTTCGGATCCAAACAGGTAATTTGTTTGTTGCTTATCTTGGGGACCCATTTCCATGTTACTACATGAAACAACTTTTATCATATCTTGTGAAGTCTCGTTAGTTAACGTACAGGAAATGATGAAGATTGTGGAGGGGCAATTTTGACCCATTACCTACAAATGGGTTGATTTGGATTATGTTCTATCTTTTAAGGGGTCAAATAGTTAAAATAAAATAAACTAAAAAGGAAACATGTCAAATAGGTCAAACGGGTTAAAAGTTGCCCAAAGTGTGTGTTAATTCATATGACCGTTATTCAAAGAATAGATTATTTTTTGTCATTGCAATCATATTTAACACTACATATTTTATAAAAAAATGTTCCAAAATTTGGACAGTTTGTTTTTGGGAACTCAAATACCCAATTGACCCATACAAAAAGTTACCTGGTTTGACCCGTTACCCAACCTGTCTCGGCCCGCCCCCAAAAAATATTGCCACCCCTACAAGATTGTCATCCTAACCATGTTTTACAAAATTTGGGATGAATCGGTCTCTAATGTTCGATTTGTGCAATCGTATGCCAGGTGTTTGTGTGCAGTTCCCGAGGAGAAACGGGTCAAGCATTTGGACCGGATCTTGAAATTTACCAAGCGTACAAATCCTTAATTTTGAATTGGATTATGGTCCTATATTCTGGAACTTTTTTTATTTAACTTTTATTTTTGCAGAATCTAAGAAGCAAAAAGTTGCTGAAAACTGGGAGACCGAACAAGTAGGGCCCACTGGGTTGGATGCATTAGCCACGGTGGCAGTATTAGGAGAAAATGGTAGCGAACATGAGGAAGCGGCCCCCACCACAAGACACCCCCGCCACCGGCCCGGTTGTAGTTGCATTGTTTGCATTCAACCACCGAGCGGAAAAGGAAAACACAAACCAAGCTGCATTTGCAACGTGTGCTCGACAGTTAGGCGTCGTTTCAAAACCTTAATGCTTCGCAAGAAAAAACGGTTGGCTGAACAAGAGGTTGAAATGATCAAGAAATCACAGGGCCAGGTTATCAACCAGACCGGATCCAGTGGGCCCAGTCCCGGACCCAAAATGATGATTGAGAGTAGTAATAACAAAGGTCAAGAATTGGATCTGAATTGTGACCCAACAGAAGAACAGATGATGCTAGCTGAAGCTGTTAATACCTCTAGTGTCCATCAAGAATGGCAGAATGTGCTTGCACGACTTGTACCCAATGGTACAAGTGACATTAAAGGCGGACCCGTGCAGGCAAACAACAAAGTGGTTGAAGGCAGTTGATCTTGGCTATAACCGTGAATCAGTTTCCCTTCCTTTTTTCTATGTTTGTTTATTTGCCCCTTTCAACCCCTACAGTTCTGGAGATTTTATGAATTTAGGATATATCGGGTTTTCTTCTTTATTTTGCTCGTATAGTATGTGTAAGATCGCCAACTTACAGCTGGTGGTGGCCTTTGCCATTTATTATATGAAAATGAAACTATATATATTTATAGTATTCATGTGTTTGATATGTAGTTTTGGTACTATTGTGGATGGTACTTTGTGTGTTGTAGCAGGTTAATAATAACTAATGTATAACTATACTCGGATGGCCTAAAGTAATATTAAAATTTGATGTTTTTCCTAGAATTACTGTAATTGAAAATGTAAATTTCTTATCATTTTTGATAGTTCACCTTGAATTTAACACGATCGGAAAAGCAAGATGGAATCTATGGATTTGCGTTCTCGTTTTAGAGGGTGTTTGGGATTACTTATTTGAAACTCCTTATGACTTATTCAAAAAGGTAATAAGTCATAAGTCACAATTTCTTACTTCTCAAAAACTACTAAAAGGAGGATGAAAAATAAGAAAAACCAAACAAACTTATTACTTATCTCCTTTTCTAAGAAGTTAATAAGTTATAAGTTGGTTAAATAAGTAATCCCAAACACCCCCTTAGACCTTAGAAATCTTCCAATTCACAACAAACAACTGGTTGAAGACGTGACTCTTTTACTCTTATTACATGTCAAAACATTAAATGAAAATGGCGGCTCTGTAAATGTGAGGATTTGAGACTATGGATTTGCGTTGTCGCTTTAGACCTTAGAAATCTTCCAATTCACAAACAACATATTGAAGACGTGACTTTTTTACTCTTATTACATGTCAAAAGATTAAATAAAAATGATGGCTCTGTAAATATGGGGATTTGAGACTAAAACGGTTGTTTTTTTTCTCTGATGAATCGAGTCTAAGACGGTTGTGTTTTTTTCTTTTTACAATATATTGGTGTTATCTAAAAGAGAGTCTGGTTGAACAAACCACTTTTTGAGTTTTTTTTACCTAAAATAGTAAAACATTGTTAAAATAAAACTTATTACTAATTAGAATATAAACATACCCAAATATTATAAATAATTTTTAAACACAAAAGAGGATATAGTGGATGCATACTTTTGCACCTTTTTTTTAAATAACATAACAAAGAAAAGATATCATCAATAACAGATTAACAGTCATAGTATTACTATTTTTATATCAATTATATCGTTTTCTAAATACTTAAAGTAATAGTCAGTCTGTTATGAGACTTAAAAATAACTCTTTAATTTATAAATGAACGTTTATTTTATAAATTTGATGAAAGTTTAACAAAATAAATAAATAAAATATTAAACGGGAAGAAAGAAACTAAAACAGTGAATCGTTGAAAGCAGCTCGTCCCACATCGACCAGAAGATGAACTTACAGCTGCTTGAAATGGCGGAACCCGATCATTATCATCGTCCCTTCGGGGACATCCGATAAAATTGGAACGATACAGAGAAGATTAGCATGGCCCCTGCGCAAGGATGACACGCACAAATCGAGAAATGGTCCAAATTTTTTTCGTCTTCGCAGAAACCCTAATTTCTGTTTTCGGGCTCCATCACGGCCTTATTTTTTGTCGATTATCTTCTTTTGATGTTTAATCGGGATCAAATGGATGAAATACAGTGGAGATTTGACCAGGTATGTATCAACCCAGGATGACACGCACAAATCGAGAAATGGTCCAAATTTTTTTCTTTTTCGTCTTCGCAGAAACCCTAATTTCTGTTTTCGGGCTCCATCACGGCCTTATTTTTTGTCGATTATCTTCTTTTGATGTTTAATCGGGATCAAATGGATGAAATACAGTGGAGATTTGACCAGGTATGTATCAACCCAGTTTCTCCTTTCATCGTCTTCGTATAAACCCTAATTTTCATGTTTTCTCCGTTTGTCGTCCGGTTTCAGTTTACTGATTCGTTAATTGGTTGATTATGTCTTCTCATTATGTTCAGCTAGGGCTCCAAATGTATGCAATGCCAATCGAGAGCTTTGATAAGGTATGCATTTTTATGGATCTTTTAAACTCAAATCGCAAGTAATCTGCAAGTTATGATGTTTCAGATTTGTGAAATTTGAAGCTGTTGTAGAGTTTATGATGTCATCCTAAGGAATCTGTTAAATTATTAGCTACAGTAATCTCAAATCATGAAGATTATTGCTTTTCATGTCATATATTATATTGAATTTTGGTTTAGAGTTGTAAAACTGTGGATATTCTGCTATCAGTTCATTCATATTCACTGCTTGATTACTGTAAATAGGATCATCTGCAAGTATTTTTCTTGCTTTATAAGTTCCTTTCTCATGATCATAGTAATAGATAGTTGATTGTGTTTGAACTTCAGTTTCTTACTTTAGTTGTCACTTTGATTAAGTGGCAGATTGCATGTTGAATCTGTTCAATCATATAAAACACAAACCATTTCTTACTAACATTAATCTTCAAAAGTAACGTTGAATCCTTGTGTTTACGCGCATGAGCAGATGCTGGATACGGTTTACAACTTCAGTCTGTTAATTCATTTATGTGTGCACCAGATGTGGATTAATTTATTTCTCAAGCAGATTCATGTTATCTTTATTTCAGTTATGAACCGTTTATAGTATTTTGTGAACTCATGGTAACTTGGTAATGTATTTACTTGCCATTAGATAGTTACAAATTATAATGTTTTGGATTTGTGAAGAAACAAATTTAGTAACACTGATGATTCTAAACCATAATCATGATAGTTAGTTGCATATCTAATTATACCTCTAGATAATCTTTCCTATATTTGGCTATTTGGTTATGTGAAATCCTAATTTCTTAACTAATGTGCCTCAAGATCTGTTTTTTTACATATAACTGAGAACCATTAAGTAATTAGGAACAAAAGAAACTATTTTTTAGCTGTTGATCATACTTCAATGAATGGTTGAGATCTACATCTCTTCTGCCCCTTTCAATTTAACCCTAGCTATTAATTTCCTACTATACATTTTCGAACACATATGTTTAGAACTAGTATCTAAGTATAAAATTAAGCGCTTAAGCTTATTTAATACTTCACTCTACCAAATTAGACACTCACACATTTTTATCAAAACACTAGAATATGTTGTTTGTATCAAGAAATGCACCTTAGACTTAGGCACAAGTCAAATCCACAAAATGGCGACTTGCATAAATTTAATGAATTAAATTAAATGTATTTATCCTTAAAATGAACTATTTTGGTGTATACATGGTTTTAGTAAACATTATGTACTCACCTTGGCTAAGTAAGCTCCCAATTAGCGATTCCATGCCCGATAACAGTTGACCACCTAGAAGTCAACCCAAGTTTAATTAGTGTGGTTCTTTGAACAGAATTTGGAATAGGCCTGGCAAAACAAGCCCAGCTGAATAGTTTTGGGTAAATTTGGGTAATAATTTTGACTTATTGGGTTACTTTGGGCCATAAAAAAATCCTTCAATGGGCTGAATATAACCTCATTGGATTGAGGACAGATTCTGATGGGTCAGAGTGGGCTGGGGTAAATGAACGTGTGAGTCACAATGGGCTGGGGTAAATTATGTGCGGGTCACGATGGTGATTTCAGAAACCGTGTCCTGTTTGGAAAGGGTCGACATATATAAAACTCAAAATCTTCTTTCTTAAAGCCCAAGTTTCATCAACTGAATGTGCAGTCAAACATAAGTACTTAGCATAATAGCATCACCTTTTGCAGCCCACGTGTCAACACTTAGGCTGATTTTCCCAGGAAAATAATAATTCTGGCAAGATCGAATCGACTGCTTTTGTACTCAAAGTTACCAGCAGTTTACTCGAACTTGTCAGTTTAATGATTGATTCCGAACCCGTCCTGACCCGAACCCATGCTGGCCCAAACCCATTCTGACCCGGACCAAAATTCTCACTTTTTAAATCAGCCTGTTCTGACCCGAACCTGTCATGACCCGACACCCAACCCTACCCGCCCATTTTGCCAGGCCTAAATTTTGGAATCAAATAACCTGATGACCGATTTTATGATCTACATTACCAAATCTGTACTAGTTGTTCTAAACCAACTATAGACATCCTTATGATCATGTTTAAACACTTAGGATTTGAGCTTTATTGACAACCTGATCTCAATGTGTTAGTTTCAAAATTCATCAAAACAAGTTTGATCACCTTCCATGCAAAATTTTAAGTTCAAAAACACTTGTGAAAGTATAATTGATCATTTGAAACCATGTTTAATCAATTTGACCAGTTGATTCACAAGTTGATTTTGGACAAACTTATCCAAAATCAACGTCTTTACCAAAAAAACCACAAGTTTTTTTAGAGTGTGCTCTTTCTTTAACTTTGACTAACCTTTTAGAAACATTATGCATAATTTCTAAAGTGATGTTCCATTCAAGATCAAGATCAAATGGTCAAAGATCAATATCAAAGTTGAAGATCAGGATCAAAAGGTCATGATTGTTTGATTTACTCATTTCTCCACCCTCACCAATGCCATGACTGCGGTCCCTAGTCCGCACCCTTCTACCACAAGCACCTTGTCCCACCACCACGCCTACTGAGCCTACCACCGGAGCAATGACTTCCATATGTATACTCACTAGCCCAACATCACATACCACCCTAGCCCCTACCCCTAGTCGAGCCACAACCGCCCATAAGAGGAGTCGCCTTAGAGCTCATAAAAGGCGAGTGATTTTTCTCCAGTTTTTTATATTATTTTATTTTAGACGTTGTCTTTTATTTTTGGGCTGTATGAACATATTTATCTAGTATATATTCTTGTTTATCTTATCTGGGGTGCCCTAGTGTTATTTTGTCGGCTTCTTTAGTTGTGGTGCCAACGAATTCAGTCGAGGTCGGTTCAAACGTTTTCATTCCAACCTGACATATTTTTCAACATATGCGTAAATAGGAGAGATCTCTTGTTCCCCTTTTTCTTCTTTTTAGAACATTGAGGACACTGTTCAGCTTTTAGTGTGGAAGATTCATTTACCTACCTTACATGATCTCTTAGTTAACCAATTTTGAATCTTTTATCCCCTTTCTTTTGTTTTAGCCACTTATATAAAATCATTAGTTAAAACAACTTTTTTACGTTTAACATTTTATTTTTGTCAAAGAACAATATGCAAATAGGCATTAAATTACTTGTTGGTACTAAAAAATGATCATGGTTGTGTGTTGGAAAATGAAAAGGTTGAAACTAATTCAATCAAAATAAAAGAAGTGAAATTCTACTAGGAATAGAAAAAGAGAAATATATAAGAAAATAAAAAATTAATAAACTAGAGACTTTATTGATAGGGTTAGAACCTTAAAAGAACAAACAAGCTAGAAGATAGGGGAAGAGATTGACTCAAATTCTTTTGCATATTCATTCCATACGTAAATAGCATAACAATTATATTAAACACACCATAGCAAAGAGTTTAAGTGTGGGAATATTTTATGTACTTTAAATTATACATGTTTTATGTGCAATTTTCTTGCAGGTTTTTAAGTATGAAGTTGATGAATATGATTCTTAAGTGAGCTTTTCATGCTTATTTCCACCACAAATGAAGGTTAATGAAGAAATGAAGACTTCAAAGAAAAGATATTGGAGATTTCACAATTACATGACTAGGTAACTGGATACACGTGTCCTGCTGAAGAACACACTGTAATGAAGGTACATAAGCGTGTGAAGGATAAATTATGAAACAAAAGTATACAATTATGTCTTTCTGAGTACATAGCCTTGTACCTTTATGTGATTAAAGAAATCAAGATGTTTCAAATGCAGCCATATTCTTATACATACATAACTTAGGTAAGCCATGAAAGAGGAACTTAATTGGAGGAGACTTGACAGTCAAAGACCGAACTTTTGGTAAATTTGAAGAGCAAAGGTTGAAGCTTTTCAAGTATTCAAGTGAAGATTCAAGCTAAAGATCCAAGCTTTAGTTCAAATTTATATTGTGGTTCAGTATTTTTTTTAGTTGATTTGTATTTCTACTCAAATTTTGTTTCTCTCACTTTAATTATGGACTAGTTTATCAACCCTTGCAATAACTAATTACTTAAAAGTTTTAGTTTTTAAGCATGGCTTGTGATTATGTTCACAAACTTAATACTCTCTTCATATGTATGAATTAATGAAGATAACTAAACTTTTTTGGTTTTGTGTTGATGTAGTAGTAATCTGATTCGAGACACGTCCCATCGATTTCTTGCCTTTCCTATGGTGGTTAAACCTTGGTTTGAGGACAATTCATAATTGGTTGTCTATGATTGATTATGCAAGATAGGTTAGCTTTGTCGTCCTGTTTTGAAATAACTAATTTAATATGTATGAGTAATTTGCATATGATGATCATTTGGCAAAGTTATGACCGGAAAAGGGAGAAAAAGTTATCGAGTCTTTTTTTACTCTGTTACCCTATTGCTAGCTATTATTTTAGGGCAGTTCAGTGATTTAGGTACTTCATTGAACTGTAAATAATGAAATGTACAGTTCACTGATTTAGGTTCTTCATTGAACTGTAGATTGTGTCGCTAGCTATTATTTTAGGGCACGATAAGTTGAGAAACTTGACCCTCTTTTTATTTTAATACTCAATTTTTGCACATTAAATGAAGTTCTTGATTTGGGTTGTTTTCAGAGATCTACTGAGGTGTTCTCGAGCAAAAGGATGGTAAATATTAAATCTTAATGGCACCTTTACTCTATTTGTGACAAATCCACAAGATACAGCAAGATAAAGATTAACCTTTTAAGTGATACTTGCAGGATCTTGATGACCCATATGAAATAATCTAAGAGAATCCTCAATTCACGCGTGCTCCTACACCTGTTTGTGTAGAATTCAGATGCCTATGGTTTTTCTTTCTAACTTCCATTACAAGGAAGAGCTGTGTTCTTTTTTAATTTTATTTATGGTGATTGATGCTAAGGTCATCATTCAAAGTTCAAACTAACGATCTTTTAGTTTCCTGTTTGTCATTTTAAAACTAAATATACTTTTTTAATATTTTTGTTTATTTTCAAATGGGTGGTATAAACTCTCTGATGTATATCGAGCGTTTGTATTCTTTACCATTGGTTTCAAACACTCCCACCATAATCTTTGGAATGGATGTGTCTCGTGGCGCTCCTGGCCGTTCTGATATTTCTTCTATTGATGCTGTGTGTTTTGTTTTAGATTCTTAATTTCATTATAACAAGTTTTATTAGTGACCTATTTTGACCCGTTCACCCAAAATGACCTTTAAAATTTGAGTTGATCGAAAAAAACCCATATGCAATTTTTTTTTCTCAAATCAAGCCAACCTAAATTATTAACAATGAAATTTTTAATCATGTTATACTTTTTTGTTTTGGGAATATGTAGGTTGTAAGCTCTAGAAAATGGCCGTTTGTTTCTCGCTACAGGGCATCTCTCGTTCAAAGTCTTCAAGAGTTGAGATGATCGATGACCTATTCAAACCTGTTGCACCTAATGAATAGGAAGGGATGATCATGTTTAAATTACATACATTATTTCCAAGATTTTTAAATTTTTAGTTTTCGAAACTAAATTGTACTGTTATTGTGATGTCAGGAAACTGTTGGAAGATTTTCTATCTGTCTACTTCTGCGTTGAAGACGGAAAATATAATAATTTTCGTCGATATAGTCTTAACAAATGTTGTATACAAAGGAAATATATAGAGATTTATGAAAAAAAAAATTGTCAATGGCATTGTATTTTTCTTTTTTTTCCATATGTAAAGTAAATTACTATTTTATTTATAAATTTGTTTTAGACGCTTATGAATGATATATATTTATTTTCATCAACCGTGTAGTACACGGGTACTAACCTAGTAAACTATATATAACTATTCAATGATTATCTCCACAACTTATACTTTATTAATGAAACATTAACTAAACTTAGATATTATTATCTCTTAAATAGTGTGATTCTATGAGTTGAAATGTTCCTTTTCAAAAACATACTCTCCATCTCTTTCATCCTCAATCAATTCTCCAAGTTATATATCTTTGTTTGAACAGTGAAGCATTTTCCCCACACATGGAGTTTGATTAAATATCTGTTGTTTATCAAGATGCAGTTCGTCCCACATCGACCGGAAGATGAACTTATGGCTGCTTGAAATGGTAGAACTAGATCATCAGCATTGTCCCTTCGGGGACATTCTATAAAATTGGAACGATACAAAGAAGATTAGCATGGCCCTATGCAAGGATGACACGCACAAATTGAGAAATGATTCAATTTTTTTTATATTCATTTTCATCGTCTTCTCATAAACCTATTAACACACTTAATGAATTCCATGAGTCCATCGGGTTGACACTCCACCTACTCACTTTAGGCCTCTTTAGGCGTAAACTACCATCACATAGTCGGCCCGATGATTATTTTGAATGATTCAGAACAAGGTATGCTAGAAAGAAAGGTTTTTTCGTCCCAATCTTAAATGAATTTATAGGATATTTTAGTCGCAAGAGTTTGTTTTATTATTTGTAAAGGGTCAAATGAAAAATATCTAAAAATGTACGTGTCAAAAATCAAAATCTTCTAAAATATATCTTTAATGTATACGGTCTGTATTATTCAAGAAGTTTGATTTTTATTGTGATAAATAGTGTTTGTAGCTACTTATTTATCACAATATACCTCTTGATTGCGGAGGTGATTACGAGAAGAAAATGCAAATTGGGAATGATTAAATGAGATTAAAAAAAATGAAGAAATAAAACAAATATGTAAAAGGACTGTAATACCCCTTATTTAACTGAGAAAAATGGATGGTGTTAATTGACTGGATGAAAGTGGCAAGATTTTAAAACCACGAGGATCCAGATGCGAGAAAACAAACTATTGGATGAAAGTGACAATTTTGACCAAACCACATGGATGAAAATAATAGTTTACTTAAAATAAAATGATGTTCTGATTTGAGCTTTCAATAAATATTCTTCATCATTCACTCAAATTCCTAAACTATCAACAACTTAATCAAATTCAATGTATGATATACATGAAGTGTCTTTCTAAAAAACTTTAAATTTGTTCATCAGTTACACTTTTTAACGAAAACTACCATCTTTTTATTTCGGCAAGAAACAGTTGGGTTATGCATAACCGTCATAACGACCGGTTCATCAAGATCAGGCTAAGAATAATTGTTAAATTAAAGCTTTATTAGATTCTAATCGTTAGGTTATAGTAATAAGTGTTTAGTCATCAGCGTAAACAAATCAACTTTGAAAAACTACTCTTAGATATGTACAATAACATATCCCGTAGTTACCTTTGTAAGGGTGGAGGATGTGGGTGTCGCACATCCCGTCGGTACTGCCATCCCGAAGTCGTGGAAATGGTGTTCCCGTTTCTCGCATTTCTTTCTCTGCGTCCACTCCAATTAAGGAGAGGTATCCCATTTCCCGTCCCGCAACACCACATCAGCTGGAAAATGGTGTTCCCCTAGTACCGAAGGTGCCACCTTAGTCCTCAACATCCCAAATCCATCCCGAAGCCTCACCCTCCACCCTAAAAGCAGTTTACACTAATCATCATATCGGCGTCATAGCTTATCATAAACGATAAGCTTTTAACTAAACTAATATTTTACCATGTTCAAATTGACCTTTTTTTAAACGGCAATTTTTGATCACTGACGGGCCACTGGCCCACCCGATCATCTTCACCATGGGCGAAGCTTAGTGAGGGCCCGGGTGGCCCCGAGATTTTTCACCCAGTAGTGTTAATTTATATGTATTCGGCCGAAATTTTTATAGTTCCGGCCCCCGTGATAGAAAAAGAAATCCCGACCCCCCTGCGTTTTTCTTCAAGTTTCGCTACTGATCTCCATTCACCACCCTCATGATAAAATTTTCCTAACTATAAATCAAAAACATATCTCCATTCAACATTTCCTAACCCGTATTATAAATTTCTTTTTACCTTATCATGAATTATCAATAACCGTTAATGTTTACGTGACATTCAAGTAATCTTTTCAAACTTTGATCCTGTAATTTCTGAATATCGTATATTTCGGATGGAGCAGCATCCATAATTACTTACGGATTTCTTCATTCCTTTCCTCTTAATTCTGATCGACTGTAATAATAAAAAGATCTCTCATCTGAAAATCCGTAATCGCTACATTTCAAGGTGTTCGTCAATCTCGTATCATGGCCCTAAATCCGCACCTTTACGGTAACGGTATGCCGGTTGCATTCGTCAACGAGATGTTCGTTTTAATCAGAGATGGAATCGAATTTGAAATTAACAACATCCACGGGTCAGTCTGATGATTTTCTTAATTTCTCATCTTCTTTTGCTCGCTCGTCAATCTCAATTGATGATCAATTTCTTTGAATTGCGAAATTGAAACCTAAACCTAGGGATTTGTTGTGGTAGTGTAAGTTTCTACCGTTGATTCTAATCAATTTCATCAGAAGCTTCTTAGCCTCCCTCTTTGTATTGCTTATTATCCAGGGTTTGATCGTGACATAAAAATTGTTCGATTTGGATTGTTCTTCTAGACTACTTGGTTTTGATTTTACTGGTTTAATGTGTGTGTTTTTTTTTGTTAGATAGAATATAGTAGTTATAATTAAATAAAATATATTAGTTAGGATTTGTTAAGTAGATAAGATTTATTGTGATTATCTTCATCATAAAGCAAATTGGATTTTAATAATTCAATCTATGACTCATTCACCGATAATAATCCATACTGGCAGTTTGACAGATGATAGGCAGTCCTAGTAGCATAATCATCATAGTTGAGTAGATCACAATAGTTGATTTGTGTTAAAGTTTAAAGTATATACTATCTATGATTAGAATCAGACATTTGGTTTGAACCAAACTTATGTTAGTTTATGATAATTTTTCAGGGCTCATGGAGGAACTGTGAAAGCAAAGGGTAGGATCTTTTTGTCGAATGTTCGCATGGTGTTGGTTGCTGATAAACCTACACAGATATTTACTGCTTTTGACATGCCTCTGGTATGAAGAATCTTTCAAACTTATTACTTAAATAGTTAAATGTTGGTTGTTTTAATACCTTTTCATGCTCACAAACCAATATTATTTACTAAGAAAACCCCAAGTGTGTAGAATTGTACCCATTGTCATCAGTGGCGGATTCATGAATTTTTGTAAATGGGTCGGGTCAATATGGTTTTGCTTCATGATTTAGGAATGCAGTTATTTTGAAGTGTCTCTTTGTCAGATTATGTTTTTCTCTTGTACCTTATTTTTGTGAAGTCGTAAATGAACTATTTATTGTATTTCTTTGCCCGAGTATGGGAACATGTTTAAATTTCCCTTTTTTGATATTTTGTTGATTCTTGCAGCTTTATGTGCACGATGAAAAATTTCACCAACCAGTCTTTCACTGCAACAATATATCTGGATGTGTGGAGCCCGTAAGTAGAACGCAACATATATTATAAAAGATAGAGGTGGCGATTTCAATTTCAACCCATCCATCTATGTACAGTTTGATTTGGGTTTTATTTTATCTACAATGGGTCAAAACAGGTTTTAAAAGGTAGCTAATAAGGAAATGGGTTGAACAGCTCGGAAGTTGCCCAAAGTGCATCTTTAATGCATAAAATCTCCTAAACTTTTTATGATATTTTGTACAGAAAGTGTTTCGGGTCAACCCAATTCAACCCGGCCCGTTTCACCTGGTACAAAAGTCTTTTAACTTATGGGATCATGTTAAATTGCAGGTAGTGCCATATGATCAGAACAGGGCAATGTACCCTGCTCACTCTTTCAAGATTCTGTTCAAGCATGGAGGTTGTGGAACATTTGTGCCCTTATTTTTCAACTTGATAAAATCAGTGAGACAATATAATCAACAATTTGATTCTGTAAATACAACCCATGCTGATCCTTTAAGGGCAGCCCAAACTCCAGTTGATGAAATGATGAATTGCGCGTAAGTATCCTTATAACTAAAGGTGACATTTTTGACCCATTTACTTATGAACGGGCCAAAAAATTAACTTAAAAAGGAAACTGGTCAAAACTTTTCAAGTGTGTTTTTAGTGCAAAACCTCCTAAATGATTTTATTGAAAAACTTAGATTATTATTTAATTTGGTATTCATATTTGAGCAGATACGTCGATCCCAGTGATCCAACAAAGATCTATCTGCAGCAACCCGCTTCAGAAGCACATCGACGTGACACATACCATTCTTAATACTGATAATCAAGACACCGCGATATATGAAAGTCTATACTTCAAAAGCTTCCACTTTTGTAAGGGCTACATGTAAAATTTTGTAAATCGGTTGTATGCATTGTAAATAACTTTCATTGCAATATTTGATCCAACTAAATTGTAATTCCGTCGGAATCGCAGAACAACCATCACCTAGTAAACCCTAATTTGTTGATGGTAAATTGATAAAAACATGACAAAAACAAAAAAGAATCTTGTTTAAAAGAATCATACTATCAAACAATATCTAAGAACAAGTCAACCGGTAAGTCCATACAAAAACCAATTTCAATATAGCAAGGATTACGAAAGGTTGTCATCTTTGGGTTCATCTTTATCTTCAGGAAACATTTGTTGTTGATTCATGGAAGGACTTGGTACCAGGTACCTGAATGGCGTAAACGTAAAATCTCCTTCACCGTGTGACATTACTTGTGTATACCCGGTATATGTTGGCGGTAAGTTTGCGCTATAGTTGAACATAGGGTTAGTAGGATACTGATAAGAAGATGCCGGCCAGTTAAATGGCATGGTTCCCGTATTGTTGAGCGGGTTGGTGGGTTGTGATGGCCCGACACATGGATTAAATGGCATGGTGCTCGTATTGTAGAGTGGGTTTGTGGGTTGTGATGGCCCAACACTCGGATTAAAAGGCATGGTATTGTAAAGTGGGCTGATGGGTTGTGATGGCCCAACACTCGGATTAAAAGGCATGGTGCTCGTATCGTAAAGTAGGCTGATGGGTCGTGATGGCCCAACACTCGGATTAAATGGCATGGTGCTCCTATTGTAGAGTGGGTTTGTGGGTTGTAATGGCCCAACACTTGGATTAAATGGTATGATGCTCGTATCGTATAGTAATCTGGTAAATTGTTATGGCTCAACACTCGGAATAAATGGCATGGTGCTCATATTGTAAAGCGTGTTAGCGGGTTGTGATTGCTCAACAACACTCGGATTAAATGGCATGGTACTCATATTGTAAAGTAAGTTGGTAAGTTGTGATGGCCCAACACTCGGATTAAATGGCATGGTCATATCGTAGAGTAAGTTGATGGGTCGTGATGGCCCACCACTAGGATTAACCGGCATGGTGTTGAGTAAGTTGGTGGGTTGTGATGACCGACCACCCCGGTTTGGTGGCTTAGTGCTCACCTTCTTGGGTAAGTTGGTGTGTTTTGATGACCGACCATCATCAGCCACCGGCACAGGATGGATATGCTTCCCTTCATAGGTTGTTATCACTGTCTTTATATTATCGGGTGCTCGCTCCACTTGCTTTTTCACCGGACAACCAGTGCTGTTGCACTTAAAGTAGCTTTTGCAAGAATTACAAAAATGACATAAATATTACTTACTATTTTAATAAAAAGTTTTATAATACAATAAAGAAAAACGTTTGTTTTATATATTGGATTAGGATTATTTTTAAGGATTTTTTGATCCGTCTTTTTCGACTTATATCCATCATCAAGTATATCAATATCGCTTTCTGTCTTGATCACAACTTTGTTCTCTTCACTCTCCATCTTCCTGTTTAGACAATTTAACCAAAAGAAAATAAATAAAAATTAAACAAGTAGAGTAAGGGTGTGTTTAGGGTCCTTTTCTGGGCCAGACCGTTGCATAACGGCAAACCAGTCCGGCCCGTTTTACCGGTTTGACGATTTAAACCAGTTTTTTTATTTCATTCTCCAGAATATTAGTTTGTATTAAAAATTCCAAAACGATAAAGATGAAAAAGTATATAAATAATAGCGCGGGTTCCCAATTTCAAACCAGACCGAACCGTTAAACCGTTAAATCATGAAAACGAAACCGTGAACTGAACCGTTTTAGATCCAAAACCGGCCAAACCGAACGACTTGCTTCAGTTTAAACGGTTAACGTTCTTTTTAGTTATCCAACTGAAACTGTAATTTGAACAAGAGGAACTCACAATCTTTTAGCCTGAGTTTGATCTTCAAGTGAAGTATCTGAAGAAGATGATCGTTTAGTAGATTGCGGTTTGGGATGATTATGATGTTCGCGATAGATAATCCGAATAATATTCCAATCTGAAGATGTTTCCTCCACCTTCTTCATCAAACAATCAGGATACGTGCATTTATAATAAGATCTTGGATATTCACTAACTGTCACTTGTTTCTCCCCATACTTTTTCCAATTATACCCATCATCATACTTCTTGTATGTCCATTGACGATTATGATCACCTGCTTTCTGAACAGGGTCCTCTGTTTCCACCAACTTCACATCGTTTCCGATTTCCTGCCAGTTTTTAATCCAATTACTGGTGATTTCAAGAAACCCAGAAGAATTTGAACTTCTTATTTCATCATTTGAAAAGAAAAACTTACTGTTGAAGGATTTGAAACTGGAAATCTTGTTGTTCTTGAATTTGATCGACGAAATCCCAATCCCAATTGTATGAATCGAATGGGAAAGAATCGCCTGGGTCCTGAAAGATTATAATCCAGTTAATTTCTTGAAGATCATTTGCGATTAAAATAATTGTTTGATGAAGAAATTGGGGGAAAACTTACTGGTGGAAACTGGATATCTGTGAAATCGTGTATACCCTGTTCTTGATTTTGATTGTTAGCTCCGGCGTCGGAATGTGGTGGCAATTTAGAAGTCATTGTGTCAAGAAGATTTGTTGGTTGGAAGACGTTGAATTTGAAATTGAGAATTAAAATACATGCAACAAGCGCGTATATATATATATATATATATATATATATATATATATATATATATATATATATATATATATATATATATATATATATATATATATATATATATATATATATATATATATATATATATATATATATATCATGTTCTTTTGAGACCAACAATATGTTGAGAACCGAAAGAACCACACTAAACGTGTACATATTACTTTAGTGAAAAAAGTAAAATTCAACAACAATGTTTTATTTATCTCTTCCCACTCTTAGTTTGAGTTTATCTCCTCTCTCCTGAATTTTTTTAAGAAAAGTATAAAAATATGCATATATGCATTCATTTGTGCATATAGTGTGAGTGCATATTTGCATTTAAAAAAATGACTATAAATTCGATGTCTTTTAAAACCAAACCTTAAACATATTGAAATGTACATGAATTCTAGTCAATTTATATTATAAATAGAGTAAGAGTTAATGCGGTTCTCACGGTTCTTAACATATTGTTGGTTCTCAAAAGAACATGCCCCTATATATATATATATATATATATATATATATATATATATATATATATATATATATATATATATATATATATAGGGGCATGTTCTTTTGAGAACTAAACATATGTTGAGAACCGAAAGAACCGCACAAAACGTGTACATATCGCTTTAGTGAAAAAAGTAAAATTCAACAACAATGTTTTATTTATCTCTTCTCACTCTTAGTTTGAGTTTATCTCCTCTCCCCTGAATTTTTTTAAGAAAAGTATAAAAATATGCATATATGCATTCATTTGTGCATATAGTGTGAGTGCATATATGCATTTAAAAAAACGACTATAAATTCGAGGTCTTTTAAAACCAAACCTTAAGCATATTGAAATGTATATGAATTCTAGTAAATTTATATTATAAATAGTGTAAGAGTTAATGCGGTTCTCACGGTTCTTAACATATTGTTGGTTCTCAAAAGAACATACCCCTATATATATATATATATATATATATATATATATATATATATATATATATATATATATATATATATATATATATATATAGGCATGTTCTTTTGAGAACCAACCATATGTTGAGAACCGAAAGAACCGCACAAAACGTGTACATATCGCTTTAGTAAAAAAAGTAAAATTCAACAACAATGTTTCATTTATCTCTTCTCACTCTTAGTTTGAGTTTATCTTCTCTCTCCTGAATTTTTTTAAGAAAAGTATAAAAATATGCATATATGCATTCATTTATGCATATAGTGTGAGTGCATATATGCATTTAAAAAAACGACTATAAATTCGAGGTCTTTTAAAACCAAACCTTAAACATATTGAAATGTATATGAATTCTAGTCAATTTATATTATAAATAGAGGAAGAGTTAATGCGGTTCTCACGGTTTTTAACATATTGTTGGTTCTCAAAAGAACATACCCCTATATATATATATATATAGGCATGTTCTTTTGAGAACCGAAAGAACCACACTAAACGTGTACATATCACTTTAGTGAAAAAAGTAAATTTCAACAACAATGTTTTATTTATCTCTTCCCACTCTTAGTTTGAGTTTATCTCCTCTCTCCTGAATTTTTACAAGAAAAGTATAAAAATATGCATATATGCATTCATTTGTGCATATAGTGTGAGTGCATATTTGCATTTAAAAAAACGACTATAAATTCAAGGTCTTTTAAAACCAAACCTTAAACATATTGAAATGTATATGAATTCTAGTCAATTTATATTATAAATAGAGGAAGAGTTAATGCGGTTCTCACGGTTCTTAACATATTGTTGGTTCTCAAAAGAACATACCCTATATATATATATATATATATATAGGGGCATGTTCTTTTGATAACTAAACATATGTTGAGAACCGAAAGAACCGCACAAAACGTGTACATATCGCTTTAGTGAAAAAAGTAAAATTCAACAACAATGTTTTATTTATCTCTTCCCACTCTTAGTTTGAGTTTATCTCCTCTCCCCTAAATTTTTTTAAGAAAAGTATAAAAATATGCATATATGCATTCATTTGTGCATATAGTGTGAGTGCATATATGCATTTAAAAAAACGACTATAAATTCGAGGTCTTTTAAAATCAAACCTTAAACATATTGAAATGTACATGAATTCTAGTCAATTTATATTATAAATAGTGCAAGAGTTAATGCGGTTCTCACGGTTCTTAACATATTGTTGGTTCTCAAAAGAACATACCCCTATATATATATATAGAGAGGCATGTTCTTTTGAGAACCAACCATATGTTGAGAACCGAAAGAACCGCACAAAACGTGTACATATCGCTTTAGTAAAAAAAGTAAAATTCAACAACAATGTTTTATTTATCTCTTCTCACTCTTAGTTTGAGTTTATCTCCTCTCTCCTGAATTTTTTTAAGAAAAGTATAAAAATATGCGTATATGCATTCATTTGTGCATATAGTGTGAGTGCATATATGCATTTAAAAAAACGACTATAAATTCGAGGTATTTTAAAACCAAACCTTAAACATATTGAAATGTACATGAATTCTAGTCAATTTATATTATAAATAGAGAAAGAGTTAATACTGTTCTCACGGTTCTTAACATATTGTTGGTTCTCAAAAGAACATCCCCTATATATATATATATATATATATATATATATATATATATATATATATATATATATATATATATATATATATATATATATATATATATATATGGGCATGTTCTTTTGAGAACCAACCATATGTTGAGAACCGTGAGAATCACACAAAACGTGTACATATCGCTTTAGTGAAAAAGGTAAATTTCAAGAACAATGTTTTATTTATCTCTTTCCACTCTTAGTTTGAGTTTATCTCCTCTCTCCTGAATTTTTTTTAAGAAAAGTATAAAAATATGCATATATGCATTCATTTGTGCATATAGTATGAGTGCATATATGCATTTAAAAAAACGATTATAAATTCGAGGTCTTTTAAAACCAAACCTTAAACATATTGAAATGTATATGAATTCTAGTAAATTTATATTATAAATAGAGAAAGAGTTAATGCGGTTCTCACGGTTCTTAACATATTGTTGGTTCTCAAAAGAACATACCCATATATATATATATATATTTATGAAAAATCGGGGTATAGAAAAATATTATGAGAAAAAGTTTAAAAAGTAAGGTGTTCACTAAAGAAATCGGATTTTTAAATAATTATTGAATCTTCAAGAACTTTCAAAAAACTAGAATTCTTAAATCTAGAATTTTCAGACAAAAGCGATCATAAAAATATAAATAGTAGTTATTATAGTCATATCTGTAGGTTTAAAGAACTTCATACGCATAGTCTTCATACAGATAATACACATCTAAATAGTATCACAGACCTTATAATAAATTTGGGTTTCAGTCTACAAAAAGAATCAGTAGACAATAAATACTTTTTTGAAAAAATTATACGTTTAATAAATAAAGAAACAGAAGAAGTTAAAAAATTCACAGATAATTTAGAATATATAAGAGAACAGAATAATCAAATTTTACTAGAATTAAAAAATATTAACAAAAATAAACACACACTAGAAGAAGGAGAAGGTTCTAACGAAATCGATCAACTTATAAATAAGTTAAATACAATACATATAAGTGATAAAAATCCAAAACCATATAAACATTGGAAACCTAACAATAATGAATAAACAAATAGTCCAAGGATCTAGAAAATCTACTAGTAACATAAGAGATGTTATTACATCCGACACCTTTTTAAACAGAATTTTAAAGAAAGGATCATCCTCTAGAAGTACACAATAATCAATACAGATAGAAGAAGAAATAGACCGAGACAAAAATATAGACTTATACAACCAACACCAACTAGACATCTTAAATCCTAGAATTTTATATCAGACAGGAAGGTTAAATGTTAATACAACGTTAATACAAAGTAGTAGAGAAGAAAGTTTACGAGTAATAGATTTATTCTCACCAGAAACTATTCAAAAAATTAAACAATCAGGAAAACAGTTTATACACACAGGACTTATAGTCGTAGGAATCAAAGCCCTAGGAAGAAAAAACCTAGGAACTAAATTTCTAGCTTTAATATTAGATAAAAGTTGGAAAACAGATATGAAAAAAGCAATAATTTCAGGGATGGAAATAGATTTAAGTCAAAATACAGCCCTTTTTTATTGTACACCTGGAATATTAAAAGACATAAAAGATTTACAAAAACTAAAAATAGCCTTACAAACAAAAGGATACGAAAACTATGAAGGAAACAACATAGTAATAAGTATAGGAGTCTTAGGAAAAGCTAGCAATAGGTCAGGTATGAAATACAAAGTAAATACAGTCGCGTCAAAATCTATACAAATGATAGAACTAGTAAAAATTGATCCTGAAGAATTAGCAGGATTAGAATGGCAGATAAACGATTTAACAGAAACAGAAAATTCAACATTAGTACCTAAAAGAAGTCATATATATGAATGGAATGTTCTTAGCTTCGGGCTAAAGAACGCCCCTTCAATTTTTCAAAGATTTATGGACAGTATATTTCTCAAATACAAATTTTGCCTAGTCTATATCGATGATATACTAGTAGCAAGCGAAACTGTTCAAGAACATGAAAAACATTTACAACAAGTATTTGAAGAAATAAAAAAGAATGGGATAGTAGTATCTAAAAGAAAAATGGAATTATTTAAAAGAAAAATCTCTTTTTTAGGATTAGAAATTGGCAACGGAAAAATTGAGTTACAACCACATATTTCTACAAAAATTCTTGATTTTCCAGAAAAACTTACAAATTTAAAACAGATTCAAGCTTTTTTAGGCCTAGTAAACTATGCTAGAAAGTTTATCCCAAATCTTTCAAAATTAGTTGGACCATTATACAGTAAAACCACTAAAAATGGACAAAGACATTTTAATAATGAAGATGTGATTCTGATAAAAAAGATTAAAGAAAGGGTCAAAGAGATTAAACCCTTAGAATTACCACTTATAACATATTACATTATTATAGAAGTTGACGGATTGCAAATGAGGACTGCTCCCCATCCGTCTTTGCATCCGTCAAGTTCTATAATAATGTAATCTGTTATAAGTGGTAATTCTAAGGGTTTAATCTCTTTGACCCTTTCTTTAATCTTTTTTATCAGAATCACATCTTCATTATTAAAATGTCTTTGTCTATTTTTAGTGGTTTTACTGTATAATGGTCCAACTAATTTTGAAAGATTTGGGATAAACTTTCTAGCATAGTTTACTAGGCCTAAAAAAGCTTGAATCTGTTTTAAATTTGTAAGTTTTTCTGGAAAATCAAGAATTTTTGTAGAAATATGTGGTTGTAACTCAATTTTTACGTTGCCAATTTCTAATCCTAAAAAATAGATTTTTCTTTTAAATAATTCCATTTTTCTTTTAGATACTACTATCCCATTCTTTTTTATTTCTTCAAATACTTGTTGTAAATGTTTTTCATGTTCTTGAACAGATTCGCTTGCTACTAGTATATCATCGATATAGACTAGGCAAAATTTGTATTTGAGAAATATACTGTCCATAAATCTTTGAAAAATTGAAGGGGCGTTCTTTAGCCCGAAGCTAAGAACATTCCATTCATATAGGCCTTCAGAACATGTGAAGGCTGTCCATTTTTTAAAGTCTTCATCCAAATGTAATTGATTAAAACCTGATTTTAAATCAAATTTAGAAAATACTTTGTTGTTTTGTATTAACTGGATTAGACTATCTTTGTTAGGAATATTATAGTCTTTTAAATAATTCCATTTTTCTTTTAGATACTACTATCCCATTCTTTTTTATTTCTTCAAATACTTGTTGTAAATGTTTTTCATGTTCTTGAACAGTTTCGCTTGCTACTAGTATATCATCGATATAGACTAGGCAAAATTTGTATTTGAGAAATATACTCTCCATAAATCTTTGAAAAATTGAAGGGGCGTTCTTTAGCCCGAAGCTAAGAACATTCCATTCATATAGGCCTTCAGAACATGTGAAGGCTGTCCATTTTTTAAAGTCTTCATCCAAATGTAATTGATTAAAACCTGATTTTAAATCAAATTTAGAAAATACTTTGTTGTTTTGTATTAACTGGATTAGACTATCTTTGTTAGGAATATTATAGCCATCGTCTTCTGTGTTATCATTTAATCTTTTATAATTGTAAACTATTCTAGCTTTTCCTCTTTTTATTTCACTATGATTTTTTACTATAAAGGCTGTTGATCTATGAGGACTTTCAGATTTTCTGATTAATCCTTGTTTGGTCATTTCTAGGATTTGTGTTCTAAATTCTTCTTTGTCTAGGGGACTATATTCTATGTTTATGTTTCTTATTGTTATGTCTGGTTTTTTTATTTTAAATTTACAGACATACTTGACTTTAGAGTTTGTAATGTCTTCTCCTATGAGTCCTAATTTTTCTAGGTGGTTGATTATAGGGTGATTTATGCTTTTTGTTATATCTTTCCCTTTTTCTAATTCATGGTTTATAAAGTTGGTAAGTAATTGCAGAGATTCATTTTCTGCAACATTTTGTCTTTTATTTTTGTTTAGAAATTCTAAGCTTCCTTTTTCTCCTTTTTTGTGAGCAATTTCATTCATGCTTTTATATATAAAGGTTGGGAAACTGTAAATTTGTTTACTAATAGTTATGAAATTTCTTGTTATAGTAATTGCACCATTTAATCCTAGTATAAAGTTTAATCCTAAGACAAAATCTCTGGATTTAATGTGTTATGGACTTATATTTATTTGTGGTATATCGTATTTTATACTATAATTTCCTGCAAAATCTAAGAATTGTATTCCTATTGGTTCTAGGTAATGTGTTATGTTTATTAATCTGTCTTCTACAGTTCTTGTCATTAATTTATATGTCAATGGTTTATGAAATTTTTCATGTGTCAAACTGTGTGATATTACACTTTTAGTTGCTCCTGTATCTACTAGAGCTGTTAGGTCTATTGGTGTGTTATTATCAAGCCATAATCTACACTGTATGTTTATCATATTCATAGATCCATTAGTTTGTATAAGGGTTTGGTCATTAGTTTGTATGGGATTTTGTTCTGGTTCTGTCGCCATGCTATTTAGTTCTGTAAGTACTACTGCTTGTTTTTTCTTTTCCATTAAATCTTCAAGTCTAGCGACTTTGTTACCCATAATTTCTATTTTTAATTTATTGACTTCTATGGCTAGTTCTAGTTTTTCTATTTTTTCATCGTATTCATTTATATTCTTATTTATATTTTGACTGGTACTTGGTGTTTCTATATTGTAGACATCATTTAAGCAAATATGACATATTTCTTTAAAGCATATGTTACATTGAGATCTTTTGTAAGGCCCCAAACCCGGGAGGCCCCATTTGTTGGATTTACTCATTCACAAACAGTTCTTAAACATGAATATCAAATAACGCAGCGGAAAAACTTCATTCATTCATCATAATTAAAACTTGTTCATACATGCGGAAGCGTAAACATAGTTTAAAACATATTTACATCATAACTAAACATAACGGGATGCCAGTCTTCATGATCAGCCGGGTAACTCTTCTCGCTTGCCAAGCATCACCGTCCATCCTCATAACCTACCTTAACCTGAATGTGCACACTTAAAAACGTCAGCTACGCTGGTGAGTTCTAGTTTTAACATAAACCTTAACCTCAAATAAATTGCCAAAAACATCACTTCATACTTCATTTAATAAAAAGCGTACGTAAATAATGCAATAACAAACATAACACTTCATAAGTCAACGAACATATAGAATCTGCGCCTTCTCGTAACCGTCAAATCCAAACGTTACATACTGGTTGAATAACTTAAGGATCACCACCACTAGGCCCATCATCACCGTACTGTCCTTCGGGTGAGGAACTCCTAGGGCCCGATACTTAGGTCATTCAACCCTTCAAGCACGGCGTCCCAAAGGATAGCGCGTACCAAACTTCAAGCACTGCATCCCGTCAGACACAAGTACTTAACTTCAAGCACGACTACCCCGTAAGGTAAATCGTACCAACTTCAAGGATCACGATAATCCCCTTGGCGACCGTCATCGCCCCAGTTGTACAACAGTTGGCCAGCCACAGAGGCCCCTAAAAGGTAAAGGCCCATAACATCCTTCCCATCCCTTAACCTTCATTCCCTAAGGAATATTGGCAGATTCGTTCGTTTGTGACTTTCGTAAACCTTCGCTTCTTTTACTTCAAAAACTTCAGTTAAAGCATTCGTACGTTTTATTAAAAACATTCTCTTCGTTAAAACACTTCGTAAACTTCGTAAGGCAAAATATTTCATAAACACTTCCTTCATAAACATCATTTTATAAAACGTTACATACTTCCTTCATAAACATCATTTTATAAAACGTTACATACAACCTTCGTAAATATCGTTTCATAAACATCGTTTCATAAACATCGTTTTATAAAATCATCACGTGTGCACACCAACCCAAAAACATTATTAAAACATTTAAAAGAGGGCTTCTAGAACTCACCTTATAAGCTAGTCTCGGTTGTCCTAACAAAGGTCCAACAACTTCACTTCCGATCTGAATTGATTAGTTAATGCACATCAGACCAATACCGACTCTAACGGTTTAACCATTCTAACATACTGACTTCACTTAATCAGTTCTGATGTCTGCGCACTTAGCAAGTGCGCAGACCCTGCTGCCTGCGCACTTAGCAAGTGCGCAGACCATGCTTCCTGCGCACTTAGCAAGTGCACAGGTCCTACCTCCTGCGCACTTAGCAAGTGCGCAGGTTCCTCTTCCTGCGCACTTAGCAAGTGCGCAGGTCCCTCCTCCTGCGCACTTAGCAAGTGCGCAGGACCTGCTCCGTGCGCACTTAGCAAGTGCGCACGACCTGTTCTTCGCGAAAACCCTAACTTTCGCATTTCGGGTCTGATCATGTCAAGATCCCGAACCTGTTGCATTCAAAACGTTCGTTTTCCATTAAGGAACTCAAATCTATACTCATCTTCCAGTTTCATCCGTTCAAATATAACCTTTTTACCCAAAACCCGAAAAACCCAAAAACGAACAAAAACTCAGATTTAGGTCGGATCGTTACCTGAATCGAGCTTCTGATCCGGTGGTTCTTCTCACGAGTTATGGAGCAACACACTTCTCAAATCTCGGGTCGATCCGACAACTTTCTCTCTCTACGGTTTCTATCTCTAGAAGTTGCAAATGAGAGAAATGGGTTGTGACCTTGGCTATTTATAGGGGAGGCTCCCCTTCTAGCCCATCCGACCCGACCCGACATGCCTCGTTCGTTTATTTAGTCATTTTAACCCTCGTTTTATTTTTGGGATGTTACAAGTCTACCCCCCTTACAATAGGTTTCGTCCCCGAAACCTATCATAAGTCAAATAGATGAGGGTACGACTCCCTCATTTCCTTCTCCGTTTCCCAAGTGGCTTCCGATCCCTTCCGATGTTTCCATTGGACTTTAACCAATTGGATAACTTTATTACGCAAACGTTTCTCCTTCCAATCAAGGATGGCCACGGGTTCTTCGATGTAATTAAGGCTGTTGTCGATCTGGATGTCGGTAAGTGGTACGTGAGCCGATTCATCCGCCAAACACTTTTGCAAGTGTGATACATGGAAGGTAGGATGAATCCCACTTAACTCATCCGGCAACTCCAACCTATAAGCGACTTCCCCAATCTGTGCCATTATCCTGAATGGTCCGATAAACCTCGGACTTAACTTTCCTCTCTTCCTGAATCGTATGATTCCCTTCCAGGGCGACACTTTCAACATTACTCTGTCCCCAACATCAAACTCGATAGGCCTTCGTCGTCTATCCGCATAGGACTTCTGACGATCTTGTGCGGCCTTCATTCGCGCTTTGATCTGATCAAACCTTTCCGACGTCTCTCTTACGACTTCGAGATTTCCTAATTCCTTCTGTCCAATCTCACCCCAACAAACCGGGGTCCTACATCTTCTCCCATACAACATTTCGTAAGGCGGCATGCCTATCGTCGTGTGATGACTATTGTTGTAGGAGAATTCAGCTAACGGCAGATGGCTGTCCCAACTGCCACCGAAGTCGATAATACAAGCACGGAGCATATCCTCCAACGTCTGAATAGTCCTTTCGGACTGACCATCCGTTTGCGGGTGGTATGCTGTGCTGATATTAAGCCTCGTGCCCATCGCCTCGTGAAATCTTTTCCAGAACCTCGATGTGAATCGGGTGTCCCGGTCAGATACAATCGTCAGAGGCATCCCATGCCGTGCTACTACTTCATTAATAAACACTTCCGCTAACCTTTCCGACGAGAACGTCTCGCGAATAGGTAGGAAATGAGCACTCTTCGTCAATCGGTCCACAATTACCCAAATGGTGTCATGACCTTTAGCTGTGCGAGGTAGCTTGGTTATGAAGTCCATGGTAATGTGTTCCCACTTCCATTCTGGTATGTCAAGTGGTTGAATCTTTCCATACGGTTTCTGGTGTTCAGCCTTTACTTGCGAGCAAGTCAAACACTTGCTTACATACTTCGTCACATCACATTTCATTCCAGGCCACCAGTAGTCCTTCTTCAGATCTTGGTACATTTTATTGGTACCAGGATGGATAGAGTAACGAGACTTATGAGCCTCATCCAAGATCTTGGTTCTAAGCTCGCCACCCATAGGTATCCATACCCGTCCAAAACGTGTCCTAACACCAAGAGTGTTATATTCCAACTTGTCCTGTTGGCCAACCATCCTTTCCTTCTTTATGTTTTCTTCTTTAAGTGCCTCATCTTGAGCTCTTTCGATTTCGCTCATCACATCCGATGTTACCACCAACTGGCAAGCTTTCACTCTAATAGGAGTAGGCACATCCTTTCGGCTTAGAGCGTCAGCCACTACGTTTGCCTTTCCAGGGTGGTACATTATTTCACAGTCATAGTCCTTCAGGAGTTCCAACCATCTCCTCTGCCTCATATTAAGCTCCTTTTGTTTGAAGAAGTACTTCAAACTTTTGTGGTCGGAGTAAATAGTAAACTTTACCCCGTACAGGTAGTGCCTCCAGATTTTTAATGCAAATACGACAGCAGCAAGTTCCAAATCGTGAGTCGGATAGTTGACTTCGTGAACCTTCAACTGCCGCGACGCATATGCAATCACTCTACCACGCTGCATCAACACACACCCCAATCCCTGACCCGAAGCGTCAGAGTATACCACCAAATCTTCACTGCCATCGGGAAGGGCCAAGACTGGAGCTTGTGTTAGCTTCTCTTTCAATTCCTTAAACGCCTCATCCTGGGACGAACCCCATTCGTACTTTACTTCCTTCCGAGTCAACTTCGTCAATGGCGAAGCTATTTTCGAGAAATCCTGAATGAATCTCCGATAGTAGCCCGCCAATCCCAAGAAACTGCGGATTTCAGTTGGCGTCTTAGGAATGTCCCATTCACTCACCGTTACTATCTTTGCTGGGTCAACCAAAATGCCGTTCGGGCCAATGACGTGACCTAGGAATTGGACTTCCCTAAGCCAGAACGCACATTTGGAGAACTTAGCATACAACTCCTCCTTCTTCAGAGCTTCCAATACTTCCTTCAAGTGACACGCGTGATCACCCTCATTCTTGGAGTAGATAAGGATGTCATCGATGAACACTATTACCGATCGATCCAGCATCGGTCGACACACCCTATTCATTAAATCCATGAACGCTGCGGGGGCGTTCGTCAATCCGAAAGACATTACGCGGAACTCGAAATGTCCATAACGCGTGCGAAATGCAGTTTTCGGTATGTCTTCTTCCCTCACCTTCAACTGATGGTACCCGGACCGAAGGTCGATTTTCGAAAAACCAACTCGCGCCTTGCAACTGGTCGAACAGGTCATCGATCCTTGGTAAAGGGTACTTGTTCTTCACCGTTCGTTTATTCAACTCGCGATAATCGATACACATTCTCATCGAACCATCTTTCTTCTTTACAAACAACACCGGAGCACCCCACGGCGAGATGCTCGGTTGGATAAATCCTTTCTCAAGTAACTCGTCTAATTGAACCATAAGTTCCTTCATCTCCACTGGTGCTAGTCGATATGGAGCCTTAGCCACGGGCTGGGCATCTGGTACTAAGTCAATTCGGAACTCAATTTCTCTATCGCGTGGTATCCCAGGCAAATCCTCTGGAAACACCTCCGGGTACTCGCGTACCACGGGTACATCGTCTAGTTCCTTCACTTCCTTACACTTATCAATTACATATACCAGATAAGCCTCGCATCCGGGCCTCAAATAATTCGTTGCCTTAATCATTGAGATGACATTTGGCATCGGGGCGTCACGATCTCCAAACACTTCGACTTTGCTACCATCCGGAGCCTTGAGTTGGATTATCTTTCGTTTACATATAATTTGTGCTTCATTGGCAGTTAGCCAATCCATACCTAACACGACATCAAACCCTCCCAAAACCATAACAAACAATCTGACATGGAACCTATGTCCTTCTATTTTTATTGTGGAGTTGTCAACTACATCGGTCACTCTCGTAGTTCTACCCTCTGCGGTTTCTACGCTAAAGGCCCTTTCTAACTTATTGACAGTGTACTTCACGCGTTTACAAAAACTCGCAGATATAAAACTTTTACTGGCACCCGAATCAAATAACACAGAAACCAAAGTGTTGTCAAGGATGAATGTACCTGACGCCACATCGGGATCCGTCCTGGCTTGTTCCTGCGTCAGTGCGTACGCACGAGTCTTTGCACGAGATCCCTCTCCCTTCTTTTCCGGGCCCTTTCCCTTCCCGGTTTCCCCCATCCTGGGCTTGGTGCATTCCCGACTCATATGACCATTCTCCCCACAATTGTAGCATTTGTAACCTTGCGGGCATTCACGGGAGTAATGTCCGGTCTTGCCGCATTTAAAGCACAGATTCGATCCTAACCGACATTCACCCGCATGTCTTACCCCGCATTTCCCACAGACTGTCGTCTCGCCTATCCTGTCCTGCTTGTCCCGAGCCCCAAACAACTTCCCACCCTATCGTTTAGCGGGAAAACTCAACTTCTTTTTAGGCTCTTCAATGGCAACAACATTCAGCGCCATATCATCGAATACCACGCCACTTAGCTCTACCGCCGAATCATAGGTAGTAGGGGCGTTTGCCTTAACATAGGTGCGGACCTGGTCCGGCAACCCTTGAATATAACAGACAATCTTTCTCTCTTCAGTAGTGACAAGGTGTGGCACCAGACGTGCCAGTTCATTAAATCGGGTTGTGTACTGCCGGTGCGTCATGTTTCCGGCCTTCAAACCCAGAAATTCCCTCTCTACCTTCTCAATCTCGTTCCTTGGGCAGAAATTCTTGATCACCAAGGTTTTCAAGTCAGCCCACATCATCGCATTCACAATCTCGCTCCCCTTTGCCTGACGTATACCTTCCCACCAATGAGATGCTTCCTCCCTCAAGGAGTTATTAGCAAACTTCACTACTTGATTAGCTCGACACTCGCTCAGACGGATGGCGGCTTCCATACGTATTACTCAATCAAAAGTAGCCACCGCGTCCTTCTTCCCAGTCAGGACCGGCGGGTCACATGCCTTAAAGGACTTATAATCACATCCGCGAGCAGGCGGTGCATTGTCGGTCTCATTGTTCTGAGCACCACCCGCCGCGCTAGACCCACCCGCCGCATTGACCTGCTTCAATGCTTCTGCCAACAGACCTGACAGAGACGTCTTCATCAACTCCGTAAACTCTCGAGCTATAGCTGCTCTCACTTCTGGTTCAAAGGTGAAGGGTTGTTCTTCAACCTGTGTCTGCTCGGCTTCATGCACACTAACCGCCGGTTCAGTGTGAACACTTCCCTCTTCACTATACTCTTGGCGCGCAGGGATCCTGCCACGCCCACCATTTCGACCGCCGGTACGACCACCGGTACGGCCACCACGCCTTCCGTTTCCTCTTCTTGCCATTACGTTCTATAAGACAAGAAATCTAATGTCATCACGCTAGTTAACAAATAGAATCCAATAAGCACTGTAAGATGTTAATATACACTGGCCATCTGTAATTAACCATTACACTACCTTTCGATTTCTATTTGACCACCTTTGTGAATCCATCAGAACACAAGTCCTTACTTAACCTCTTCTAAGGCATACTATATACGTAATATATATACTACCTTCATACCTGATGCTGTGGCTCGAGTTACCCGTACTGGCATCCGCTTTCGGTCCCATTCAAAGTTTAAGTTCAGACACTAGGAGTGTCCGAATCTCTCAAACTATTACTCTGATACCAACTTGTAAGGCCCCAAACCCGGGAGGCCCCACTTGTTGGATTTACTCATTCACAAACAGTTCTTAAACATGAATATCAAATAACGCAGCGGAAAAACTTCATTCATTCATCATAATTAAAACTTGTTCATACATGCGGAAGCGTAAACATAGTTTAAAACATATTTACATCATAACTAAACATAACGGGATGCCAGTCTTCATGATCAGCCGGGTAACTCTTCTCGCTTGCCAAGCATCACCGTCCATCCTCATAACCTACCTTAACCTGAATGTGCACACTTAAAAACGTCAGCTACGCTGGTGAGTTCTAGTTTTAACATAAACCTTAACCTCAAATAAATTGCCAAAAACATCACTTCATACTTCATTTAATAAAAAGCGTACGTAAATAATGCAATAACAAACATAACACTTCATAAGTCAACGAACATATAGAATCTGCGCCTTCTCGTAACCGTCAAATCCAAACGTTACATACTGGTTGAATAACTTAAGGATCACCACCACTAGGCCCATCATCACCGTACTGTCCTTCGGGTGAGGAACTCCTAGGGCCCGATACTTAGGTCATTCAACCCTTCAAGCACGGCGTCCCAAAGGATAGCGCGTACCAAACTTCAAGCACTGCATCCCGTCGGACACAAGTACTTAACTTCAAGCACGACTACCCCGTAAGGTAAATCGTACCAACTTCAAGGATCACGATAATCCCCTTGGCGACCGTCATCGCCCCAGTTGTACAACAGTTGGCCAGCCACAGAGGCCCCTAAAAGGTAAAGGCCCATAACATCCTTCCCATCCCTTAACCTTCATTCCCTAAGGAATATTGGCAGATTCGTTCGTTTGTGACTTTCGTAAACCTTCGCTTCTTTTACTTCAAAAACTTCAGTTAAAGCATTCGTACGTTTTATTAAAAACATTCTCTTCGTTAAAACACTTCGTAAACTTCGTAAGGCAAAATATTTCATAAACACTTCCTTCATAAACATCATTTTATAAAACGTTACATACTTCCTTCATAAACATCATTTTATAAAACGTTACATACAACCTTCGTAAATATCGTTTCATAAACATCGTTTCATAAACATCGTTTTATAAAATCATCACGTGTGCACACCAACCCAAAAACATTATTAAAACATTTAAAAGAGGGCTTCTAGAACTCACCTTATAAGCTAGTCTCGGTTGTCCTAACAAAGGTCCAACAACTTCACTTCCGATCTGAATTGATTAGTTAATGCACATCAGACCAATACCGACTCTAACGGTTTAACCATTCTAACATACTGACTTCACTTAATCAGTTCTGATGTCTGCGCACTTAGCAAGTGCGCAGACCCTGCTGCCTGCGCACTTAGCAAGTGCGCAGACCATGCTTCCTGCGCACTTAGCAAGTGCGCAGGTCCTACCTCCTGCGCACTTAGCAAGTGCGCAGGTTCCTCTTCCTGCGCACTTAGCAAGTGCGCAGGTCCCTCCTCCTGCGCACTTAGCAAGTGCGCAGGACCTGCTCCGTGCGCACTTAGCAAGTGCGCACGACCTGTTCTTCGCGAAAACCCTAACTTTCGCATTTCGGGTCTGATCATGTCAAGATCCCGAACCTGTTGCATTCAAAACGTTCGTTTTCCATTAAGGAACTCAAATCTATACTCATCTTCCAGTTTCATCCGTTCAAATATAACCTTTTTACCCAAAACCCGAAAAACCCAAAAACGAACAAAAACTCAGATTTAGGTCGGATCGTTACCTGAATCGAGCTTCTGATCCGGAGGTTCTTCTCACGAGTTATGGAGCAACACACTTCTCAAATCTCGGGTCGATCCGACAACTTTCTCTCTCTACGGTTTCTCTCTCTAGAAGTTGCAAATGAGAGAAATGGGTTGTGACCTTGGCTATTTATAGGGGAGGCTCCCCTTCTAGCCCATCCGACCCGACCCGACATGCCTCGTTCGTTTATTTAGTCATTTTAACCGTCGTTTTATTTTTGGGATGTTACATCTTTTTTCTATGCTTGGGTAGTATTCACAAATATAACATTTAATATAATTGTTTCCTTTTTTATGTTTCCAATCATGTTTACATTCTTCTGGATTTGTATATGTATATGAGATTTTTGTTATTGGTTTTTCTTTTTCGCTATATATATTGTATATTGATTCATTATCTGTGTGATCTGTATCTAAGGCTTCTATTTCGTAGTCGTTAATTTGCTCTACTAGATTACTTCTTTCTATATTTTTATTCCTATTTGGGCATTTGTTAGCCAAATGCTCTGTATCTCCACATATAAAACATTTACACGTCCTAGTATGAGGTTTTCTAACGTATTTATTCTGATATTTTTTATATGGTTTGTATTCCTTTTTATATGTAGTACTCTTTCTAATTTTCTTTTTCTTATCATAATATCCATATGCTTGTGGAGTATAAATAGCTGTTTTACAAAATGCAAAAGCATTTCTTTTTAACTGTTCTTGTAATGCCACTTCTTTGCATTTTTCTTCTAGAATACTAAATGTAAAGGTTATTCTAGGTCCTATTCCTAAGTTTTCTATAGTTCCATACTGTAATTTCCAGGCTTCATGTATAGTTTTTCCTAAATCTCCTGGTAATTTTATAAAATATTTGTCACATAGGTTATCGTCCATAGCTTGTCCTGTTTGTGCTAATAACTTTGTAAAATCTAGTGTAAATTCATTTATGTATTTCATATCAGCTATACTTAGTTGTTCTAGATTTCTAATGGCTGTATCTTGTAGTAGACTGTTATTTTTTGCCGGGTCTACTCCTAAAATAAGAACTCTTATTTGAGATGTAAAATTATAAGGATTGTCTCCTATGGCTTTTAGTCTGTTTATTTGGTCTGGACTGTGGGCTTTTTTGCTTTGCCATATTCCTAAGGCTGTTGGGCCTAAGGTTGTTTCTAGATAAGAAAACATATCCATGCTTTCTTTTTTGTTGGTTTCCCACATTCTTACTACTGTTTGTTCCCATATGAGAACTTCATCTACCCATAACTGAGGTTTTGTTGTTCTAATAATAGCATACTACCGCTAAATTTTTTTCCTATAGGTAGCCTATTTCCTGTTCCTTTGTAACTTGACTCTTGTTGGTAGCCTGTGACTGGTTTAGTCCATGGTTCTCTACCCATATTTTCATATGAATTGTCTCCTACTACTTCAGTATATTGTCTTTTGGGTTGTTTTAGTTCAGGGTTCATGAGGTTACTTTCAAGATTATGTTTATAAAAATCAGAGATCATGGTGTCTCCTTTTACTATACTTTTTACTAACGGTAAATTAAAATCTTTGAGTAATTTATTATAACTTTGTTCATATGTCATACTTAGAGTAGTCATACATTCTACTATCATGTCGTCTACTTCTTCCTGTATATTTAGTTCCGTAAATTTTCTATTTGTTATTTGTTCATATGATTTGTTTGTTTCTTCTGTTTTAAAAATTGTATTTGTCTCTTCTATTGAATGATCTAGTAGACTATAATCTATGTCTATGTCTATATTTTCTTGTTCGAATTTTGTGAATTATGAATTTATATATTCATCATCACTTTCCTCATTTTCTGTATCGTATATAGGTTGTCCGTATTCAGATTCGTTATCTGATTCAATATTCATAAAGTTATATTGTGGTTGTTCTGGTGGTTCTGATGGCTGTCCTTCAGAATAACTACTACTTTCTTCGTATCTATTGCTTTCTTGTTTAAAATCTGTAAATCTTAAGCTTTGTATACCATCTATTCCTTCATATATATGACTTCTTTTAGGTACTAATGTTGAATTTTCTGTTTCTGTTAAATCGTTTATCTGCCATTCTAATCCTGCTAATTCTTCAGGATCAATTTTTACTGGTTCTATCATTTGTATAGATTTTGACGCGACTGTATTTACTTTGTATTTCATACCTGACCTATTGCTAGCTTTTCCTAAGACTCCTATACTTATTACTATGTTGTTTCCTTCATAGTTTTCGTATCCTTTTGTTTGTAAGGCTATTTTTAGTTTTTGAAAATCTTTTATGTCTTTTAATATTCCAGGTGTACAATAAAAAAGGGCTGTATTTTGACTTAAATCTATTTCCATCCCTGAAATTATTGCTTTTTTCATATCTGTTTTCCAACTTTTATCTAATATTAAAGCTAGAAGTTTAGTTCCTAGGTTTTTTTCTTCCTAGGGCTTTGATTCCTACGACTATAAGTCCTGTGTGTATAAACTGTTTTCCTGATTGTTTAATTTTTTGAATAGTTTCTGGTGAGAATAAATCTATTTCTACCATTTTATCTATTACTCGTAAACTTTCTTCTCTACTACTTTGTATTAACGTTGTATTAACATTTAACCTTCCTGTCTGATATAAAATTCTAGGATTTAAGATGTCTAGTTGGTGTTGGTTGTATAAGTCTATGTTTTTGTCTAGGTCTATTTCTTCTTCTATCTGTATTGATTGTTGTGTACTTCTAGAGGATGATCCTTTCTTTAAAATTCTGTTTAAAAAGGTGTCAGATGTAATAACATCTCTTATGTTACTAGTAGATTTTCTAGATCCTTGGACTATTTGTTTATTCATTATTGTTAGGTTTCCAATGTTTATATGATTTTGGCTTTTTATCACTTATATGTATTGTATTTAACTTATTTATAAGTTGATCGATTTCGTTAGAACCTTTTCCTTCTTCTAGTGTGTGTTTATTTTTGTTAATATTTTTTAATTCTAGTAAAATTTGATTATTCTGTTCTCTTATATATTCTAAATTTTCTGTGAATTTTTTAACTTCTTCTGTTTCTTTATTTATTAAACGTATAATTTTTTCAAAAAAGTATTTATTGTCTACTGATTCTTTTTGTAGACTGAAACCCAAATTTATTATAAGGTCTGTAATACTATTTAGATGTGTATTATCTGTATGAAGACTATGCGTATGAAGTTCTTTAAACCTACAGATATGACTATAATAACTACTATTTGTATTTTTATGATCGCTTTTGTCTGAAAATTCTAGATTTAAGAATTCTAGTTTTTTAAAAGTTCTTAAAGATTCAATAATTATTTAAAAATCCGATTTCTTTAGTGAACACCTTACTTTTTAAACTTCTTCTCATAATATTTTTCTATACCCCGATTTTTCATAAAAGTAAAAAAAATTTCTTAATAAACATACGAGTTTATAAAAACCTTTGATAACTTTTTCTAAATTAGTAAATCAAAGCAAGTTTTTTCCCTAATCTTCACCTAAGCGGGTTTTCACATAAATAGGACTTAAGCATACCAAGCTGCCTGATATGGACCTGTCTTAGTCTTTTAGATATTAGGAAAGCCTTTGCTCTGATACCAATTAAGGTTGGGTACCAGAGTTTTTTTTTTTTTTTAAACACTTATAAAAAGTAAGACATAAAACATAAAAACTTACATAAAACATAAGAACTTACAATGTATTTGCAGTGGATGGTAGATAATATTTGCAGCGGAGGAGTTGTAGAGTTGCAGCAGAAAGACTTTTTTTTTTTTTTTTTCTATGGGGTATAGTTTGAAGAACTGAAGAAATTTAAGTAAAGTAAGGGTTTTTCTAAAGAAATCAGAGAGAGATTTTAAGCTTCCATAAGAACGAAATTCTTATTGATTCTTGATAATTCTCGGTGTATTTACAACTGAACTCTTCATGCCTTTAAATAGGCAAGAGCCTAAGCTAACAAACAAAACAAAAAAAGGCGCACCAAGCGCACTATCTATCAATCGTATAAAGATAAAATAAAAAATATTGACAGCGCATATGGCGCACTAAGATTACATAATTTGCGAAAAGAAAAAGAAACGACAAAAACTTTTAGTGCTGTCGGCATAGTGGGCTGTCGGCAGAATTATTTGATCTTTATTTGATTGTGTCTTTTGATGTCATTGCATACGTCTGTGTATCCTTTGATGTCATTGCTTATGTCTTCTTTTGTTTTTTCAGAAATCTCTGTGTGTATCTGGAATGGTGTCTGTTTCACTCAAGTCGTCTGGATTCAGGTAATAATCTTCTTGGTCTATAATATGATTCAACTGGAGAGATTCTCCTTCTCCAATGAATGGCAAAAGCATGTTCCAGTTTTTGAGACTCCATATTTGTAAATAATGACCTTCGGCGAGTAAATGGTAGCAATCCCAATGAAAGTTAGAAGGTAGGTTTGGAGTTTTTTGGTGTAGGGAGATGAAGTGTTTTGTGTCTTTTTGTTTGTCTTTTGTGATGAGGCTGGCAAGATTGTCAACCCAGTAAAGCTTTGAGAACTGTATCTCAGTTTGAACTGCTAGGTGTTTAAGGTATTCTTTGCCAGAGGATTTATGGCTGATGAAAATTCTTTTTCTGACTGGTCTGTAGGTATGATCATTTGCAAATGGAAAAGAAGAAAAAACTTTGCAACCGATATGAGGAGGGGTATTGTGTGTAGATATATTTCCTGTAGCTAAGACGAATTTTTCTCCAAAGAGGTTTATAATACTTTCTGTTGTAGGATTTAATTCTAGTTCTATGTAGTCGATCATGCCATTATGGTAGAACTGTAAGATAAGATCATTTGGCATATCTGTATCTTTTAGGTTTATTTGGAGGATGAGTAAGCAGGTTCCTTCTCCATCTTCATCTGTTCTTTCGATGACTATTATCCCTTTATACTTTTCTTCGTTTAAGGCAATGGACATAAGTCGGAGCTGTAAATCATACAGCACCATTGGGAATTCTGTGTTTATTTTCTTGGAAACAATCTGTTCAAATTCAGGGAATTGATCAAACACTGTTTGAAGACAAGTCTTCCACGGTGTGTCTAGCATTCTTGCTTTAAAGGAGTCATAGCTTCTGTAGCTATTTTCTTTTTTGTCTATTCTTTCTAAAAGCAACATGTTTTTAGCTTCAAGTATTTCTACTTTCTGCTTTAGCTTACTGTATTCAATATGATTCTGAATCGACTGTGTATTCTTTCCCTGCTGTATAAGCTGTTTTTGCAGATTAGCTATAGTTTCTTCTTGAGTCTTTATTATCTGTTCTTGACTCGTCTTTATAACTTGTGAAAAAGTTTGAACCTCTTCAGGTTCAATGAAGAAACTGTCTATACCAAAATGGTTTCTAGCTGTGTCTAATGCTTCAGAGAAGCTGTAGTATCCTTTATAAATAGGGCCGGGACACTGTATAAACTTTGCCACTGTTTCCCATTTATTAAAAATACCAATTTTTGTTCCTCGAAAGATTATATAATGTGTAAATTTTTGAGGAAGCTGGACTTGTTTTTCAGGGCATTTCACTCCCTGTTCGCTAAAGTAAATACTTAGCGCATTTAAAACCTGAACTTTAAAAGAGGACGCGTGTGGCATGGTTTGTATATGCCACAAGTTGTCTAGTAGACACTGCTGTTTATCTGTGAGTTTTATTCCGGGATTGAGACGGAATTTCATGTGTGTGTCATTGCAGGCTTGCAGGTCATATGTACCAAAAGAGACTATAGGAGGATTGTGTAGAGAAGTGGGTTTTTGGGCTTGTTTTTGGATTTGTTTATGGGTCTGTTTTTTGTATATCATGTTTTGGATGAAGGTGTTTGGGTTTTGAGAAGTCTGTGGGTTTTGGGAAGGTTGCGTAAGAAAATAAGGGGGAGTTGTCTAGTACTTTGTAGAATTGGAGGTAAAAGGGCCGTCTGTCTAGAACTGTGTATTTTTTCGGCCATGATAGATTGACTGAGCAGTTTTTCTGTTTCTTCATCGTCGTTAGACGAGATGCTCATGGGGGAAGGGTTTTGTTTATACTGTAATGGTCTGATGACCACTTTCTCTTTTCCTTTTAGCTTTCTATCCATCTGAACAAAACAATTTGTTAATATTTCGAGATAATAAATCAGCTATCCCGTTGTCTTTTCCCTTTATATGTTCAAATTGTATAGAATACCTGCTACCTTGTATAACATTTTGTAAATTTACCCATCTTGTTCTATTTATCTTTTTACTCTGATTATTTTTTATGAATTTAACTATAGCTTCGCAGTCTGTTCTGACTGTAAAGTCTTTGTGTAAAAATAGTTTAAATTTTTCTAAAGCATTAATTAAAACTTGTATTTCAAAATCTAAGCTGGTCCAAGTGGATCCAACTTTAAAACTTCCGCTGTAATAAGAGCAAATCTTTTCTTCTTTTTTATAACTATGTACGTTTGGTTTGCAAATGAGGACTGCTCCCCATCCGTCTTTGCATCCGTCAACTTCTATAATAATGTAATCTGTTATAAGTGGTAATTCTAAGGGTTTAATCTCTTTGACCATTTCTTTAATCTTTTTTTATCAGAATCACATCTTCATTATTAAAATGTCTTTGTCCATTTTTAGTGGTTTTACTGTATAATGGTCCAACTAATTTTGAAAGATTTGGGATAAACTTTCTAGCATAGTTTACTAGGCCTAAAAAAGCTTGAATCTGTTTTAAATTTGTAAGTTTTTCTGGAAAATCAAGAATTTTTGTAGAAATATGTGGTTGTAACTCAATTTTTCCGTTGCCAATTTCTAATCCTAATATATATATATATATATATCGCAATGATGCTTCTTTTAAATTTTAATCAAAATTTTAAAAAAAAAATTCATTGGGTTATGCGATATTATGGTATCTATTTTATGTCATACTAGAATTACATTTAGACTCGTACGTGAAATAACATTCGTCTTTAACATGCGTAATATATATTTATGACGAAATATCATCCACTTATGTTTGGTTGATAATCGTCTATAAGATGTTCTCTAGTGAACGCTTTTACAAAAATAATGTGACCATGGTAGTATAACGGGCTCGAATGTATTGCAAGGTTTACAAAAGAAACAAGCGTTAGTTGTACAAGACATGGAGTAACACTTTACTAGATGTTTGTACTAGGGGTGGTGTTCTTTGGGTTTCGGGTTATTCGAGTTTTTTTGTTATAAGAATCCTACCCATTTACCGACCCAAATAAGATTCGGGTTAATCGGTTTCGGGTTACTCGGTTTCAGGTTTATTCGGGTCGGGTTAATCGGTATTCGGGTTTCTAAGTATAAGTTGCAATGCATACTTTACAATTTAACTTAACGTGATATTTATTAAATATAATAAGAATAAGCTCAAAATGTCAAACAAAAACACTCATAATATGATCTTTCGTTCAAACTCATGCACTAAACACATATATTAACTAAAAAACACCAAATAAAATAAGCATAAAACCAAAACGTATCAATCAATCACATAAACTAAAGAGAAAACGTCAAATTGTATCAATGAATAAACTTCTTAACAATGTTCACTCTTCAAATTGCAATGTTCATGTTCGCTCGTCCTTTTCTGATCATGTATTATAAAAAGTTAAATAAAATAAACATTAAAAATGGTTAGATGTATATTGAGCTAACAATACAAATAAATATTAATAATAACAATATTTTTTTATTATTATTCGGGTTAATCGGGTTAACCCTATTAACCTTTTTTTTAACCTAATTACCAAACCGAATACTAACTTCGGGTTCCATCTTAAACGGGTTTGAGTTGTCCGGGTTTCATCTTAATCAGATTCGGGTTAATTCGGGTCGAGTTTCGTTTAAAACCGACACCCCTAGTTTGTACCGACCTATTTGGATAAGGTATGAACCTACTAAAGTGATTATGTAACACCTTAGGCAAATCTCACATCGTTATGTTATGTTCTGTTTATGGGAGAGACGTTGGGTTCATAAGGAATGCCCATGCCTTAATCACCATCAACGCGTTTTGGACGCATTGGCTGTGGATGAAAGGAGAACTCCACAGTTAAGCGTGCTTGGGTGATAGTAATCTAGGGATGAGTGATCCCTAGGAAGTTTTCACTCGGAAATAAAAAAACAAATCTCTACCTCTAGTGGGCAAAGCGGACAATACTGTGTTAGAAACTGGGTTCGTATATACTGAAGATTTCCTGGATACTCTGATAATCATGGAAGTTCACTTTCAGATTGAATTATTTCCTGTGTATACGAGTATTCAATCGGAGAAAAACCGGAGATTCAAAGAACGAAAATTATATTCTGTTAGGAATTTTTTTGTCCGTCTGATACTAACCAAAAGGATTCATACTTATAGGGGTGAAACTACGTATTGAAATGTCATGATGGTTGGCTGATAACCACCACAACCATCAACCGTTTAGAAAGTAACTGTTGTTCCAGTTTACTCCGGATGACCAAATCTACTCCGGATGAATAAATCTACTCCAGAGGATCAACTTTACCCCGGATGAATAAAAGTACTCGGGAGGAACAAATCTACTATTCCGGATTAACAAGTTAGTCCAGATCGTTGCCCCTTGGACCCCACTAGGGGCTACCGCCCCAGGATCCTAAAAAAGTCAAATTTAAACTTTTGAATTAAAATGATTATTTGGGTCAAACAACATGGACGAAAACCGTATTTAACTCTCTCTCTCTCTCTATATATATATATATATATAAAATCCGAATTGAGATTCTTCAGTTTAAAAATCACAATTCGATCGAATATGAATTCAAGTTGGTTGCAAATTAACAAAAATCTCTTTTGCTCTTATTATGAGTCATAGTTAGAATAAAATGATTTTTCCCCTGATTTTGTTATGGGCAATGTTTTAAAAACCGGTTTTTAAATCGTATTGGGTTGAACTCAGAAATAGTTCAACCGGTTGTACCAGGCGGTTCAACTGGGTTGACTAGTTAACCCTATAATTTCATAAAAATACAACTTTAACTTAAAAAATAACCCAAAAGTACATGATTCCATGATAAAAAATAATCCAAAAGTTAATCCATATTAAAAAAAATAATCCCAAAGGACTCAATTCTCCAACAAAGTTTTTTTTAAATAAAAGTGTACAATTGTTTTATGCCATTGGAGTGTTGAATGCATCAAGTTCACGATCGCTTAAAGGATGAAATTCACTATTATCGCCATTCTCATCAATAAGAGCATAACTATTTTCGTTTCCTACAATATTAAATAAGAAGTTTTAGTTACCAATAATCATAATATATTAAAATTACGGAAGATAAGTAACACATATAACAAATAACCCTTGTGTTTGAGAAACCGGTCCATGCTCTTCCTCACCAAACATGTTATCTATGCCATTATTATGAAGTTCTCATTCCTCACCAAACATGCTATCTAAAATTGGTACAACGATCTAACCCGGTATTATCAGTAATATTGGCAGTTCAAGTTACAAACTGTTCTTTCGATTTACTAAGCCCAAACCTACCGGGCTAGTGACCGAGATCTAGTGCAACAGGTATTACATGCCGATTTGAACTGTTTTTAAAACATTGGTTATGGGAAAGAAGAAGCTTTCAAGTTATTTTAATGCATAATCCAGCTTTACGTGATGATTTTTTTTTTTCTAATTTCAATTGAATAGAAGAAGCATTCAAGACATTTTGATATTCAATTTAAACATCTACCTTAACCCCTCCTCAGTCCACTGCTTTCTCATTCAGTCGCACCACCGTTGAACCCTCCTCACCTCCATTCACATATGACGTCCCCACCTCCACCATTCGATGACTTTTGTATCCCTGACGGCATGGCCGCTGATAATCTGCTCAACGTAAGAATTTCTAGTTCTCTGTGATTGCTAATCCGCCTTTAACAGAGTAAAGGAGCTCTTCTTAACAATCAGCGTATTCAAATTTTAAACTTCAAATTTTCTACATTTTAATTATAAATCAAAACAATGTGTCTAACATCTTCACTGATTTGCAGAATTGGGAACCCTACAATCAAAATCAAGATCAGGTTATGGACCAAGAACAAGATGATTTCTTTCAGAATTTACCGTCGCTAACCGCTGACGTTTTCACATTCGATGACTTGGAACCCTACAATCAAAATCAAGAACAATACGATTTCACAAATATACAATCAAATCCTTTAACAGTAAGCTTTTCACCCCTCATTTCGATCTTCATCAAACCACAATTTTCATGGCAAGTAATTGAATTAAACATTTTCAGGAAATCATGTATCAGCAACCCGGATATGTAGAGGATGCAAATTTGGTGGGAACAGAGGGAAGCGTTCTTAACAACGAATCTTTTCCATACACAGATGTGCTGTAAATCTTTTTCTCCCCTGTTTTTCATCTTTTGTTCTTCTTGAAATCACCAGAACTGGATTAAAATTTTGCAGCCACAATCGAAATTTGGCGGTTCAGAAACCAGCTGATAATAACAACGACAATAAGACGTATAATGATGGGTATAACTGGCGAAAATACGGGCAAAAACAAGTGAAATCGAGTGAAAATCCTACAAGTTATTACATGTGCGCGCATCAAAATTGTTCGGTGACAAAGAGGGTAGACGCATCTACAGATGGGGATATAACAGATATTGTTTATAAGGGAAGTCATAAACATCCAAAACCACAACCGAAGTCTACTAAAACATCATGTTCTTGGATGATGATCACTGATCTTGTGATTTTACAGCATTGCTCACATGATTGATCTTACAAACCAACTAGAAACGACGATTGATCTTGTGATTTTAAGGACCTAATATGCTTGGATGATGATCACTGATATAATATGACATGTGTACCTATATCTCTCTATGTTTCTTCACATGAGTTATGAAAATGGTTTTTAGATGTGTAAACTTCATGCATAATACTGATAGCCACATACATGAATAAAACCAGGTATTCCATGAGGGGATTAAGCACATAAGTATAAGGCTTCACTTCATTAGAGATATTGTTAAATCAAGGGAAGTGGAGGTTAAGGAGGTGGATACACTTGAAAATGATGCTGATATGCTTACTAAAGTATTACCTGAACGTAAGTTTGAGTTTTGTTGGGAAAGCTTAAACATTGAATAACTTTAGTCAAAGGTGGAGATTGTTAATGGTTGATTAAAGTTAGTGGTTAAAAGTCTAGGGGCTGATTCTGTCATTTACTGATACTTCAACTTCAGGGGCTATTACCGGTTCATTAATAAGTTCAGGGACTAGAAGTGTCGTTTTTTTCAAAATAATCTTGTTCATACGCTTCTGATTTGGGGCTTTCATTTTTGTAATCGTTTGAGGTTCAATAAAAGAGTGAAATCGTTTGGTTCTTATTTCTTATTTCTGTTGATTGTTCATTCATTCTTGGGTGTTGTTTTGTTTGGGTAATTGATTGATCCAATTTCAATAGCATCAGTTTAATCCGATCCAAATAGCTGAACCTATTGAGTTATGGACCCGAAAGATCAAAACACTTTATGATCCCCAACCAAACCAATGAAATTACAATTTAGATGGATCAAATATTACAATGACAGTTGCTTACAATGCATACAAAAGTTAACAAAAGTGGAAGCTTTTTGAACCAATTTGCTTCTGAAGAAATTACAATTTAGCTGGATCAAATATTACAATGATTGATGTATCTGCACTAAAAATCAAGTTTTTCAAGAAAATCATTTAAATGGTTTTTGCACTAAAAATACACTTTAAAAACTTTTGACCTGTTTCCTTTTTAAGTTAATTTTTCAATTTTACCCCTTAGAGGAGCAACAGAACTTGAGTCGGCCCGTTCATAAGTAAACGGGTCAAAAATGTCACCTTTAGTTATAAGGAACTGAGAAAACAAGAATGATACTTATGTGCGGTTCATCATTTTATCAACTGGAGTGTTGGCTGCCCTTAAAGGGCACAAATCTCCATGCTTGAACAGAATCTTGAAAGAGTGAGTAGGTGTACATTGCCCATAAGTTTTGGACCTTCTTCTGTACAGGATGAAACGGCCGGATTGAATTGTGTCGACCTGAAAAACACTTTTTATACAAAATGATCATAAAAAGGTTTAGGAGATTTTATACATTTTTTTTTTTGCAGAATCATTTTTAAGTTAGATTAACGGCAAGAAGTACCAAAATTACAAACTAATGGCAGGTAGACGGGCAACAAGCTGCGCCGCTACCCCCTTCTGAATAGCAAATCCTACTCTACTAGTTGGTACTTTTAAAACCCATTTGACCCAACCCATTTGACCCATTTCCTTTTTAGCTACTTTTTAAAACCCAAATCGGCCCGTTCGTAGGTAGATGGGTAGAAATTGGAATTGCCACCTCTATCTTTTAATTTTGCGGTCAACTTACGGGCTCCACACATCCGGATACATTGTTGCAGTAAAAGACTAGTTGGTGAAATTCTTCATCACGCACACAAAGCTGCAAGAATAAACAACATATCAGAAAAAGGGAAAAAACATGATCCTATTACTAAATTAAACAAGTTCCCATACTCAGGCAAAGAAATACAATACACTTGACAAAAAAAATGTTAACAGAAAGACATAGATCCTACATAGCTTTAGATGATTGAAGTTTTGATGAATACCTCCTCAAAATACAACCACCGCCTGCAGCCATGCATTCAAACCGCCAGTGGCCGCCGCCACACCACCACTGCCTGTGCCATGCAAGTTTCAGTTTCCATTCTAAATATAAAAATGATTGATTCTGTTTCTTGTTTCTTGGTGTTATAACAAAAGAGAAGGATCTTGAGGCCATAAATAGTAGTGAATGTGAGATAAAGTTATCAAAACTACCTAGTGTACAAAAGCTTGCAATCTGACATGAATCTCAATGTGATTTGTAGTATAAGATCATTGATTTAAGAGTGTTTGAACCAGTTATCACAGCAATTAATTAATTGCTTAGAATCAACATTGTTGTTACACTTTCTATCACAAATCATATTAAGCATCATAATCTGAGACTGGCAGAAGCAATAAATTGAGCAGATTCATTACAATAGCCTCACCAGGTTTGCATGTCAACACACTGGCAACCATATAGTTAACAGAAACACATAGATTCTGCATAGCTTAAGAAGATTGAAGTTTTGACGAATACCTCCTCAAATACAACGACGGCTGCGTCAATTTGAAGACCTAGTTCACCATAACAAAAATATAGTCAACCGAAAACGAATAAAAAGTGTCAAAATGACAAAAGGTGTCTCAGTCGTTTCATTTCTTGATTTCTACATGTCAAAACTAAAAGATCATATCTAACTACCCGTGACCACCATCAATATTACTATCAAAGTCACCATGATATTTATAAGTAAGAAAAGTAGGTAATAAAACATACGTTCTCTCCTTATCATTACACTCAGCACTCCGGTAACCCTTCTCCTTTGGCCCTTCTTCTTTACAGCCCTGCACTCTGCAGCCCTCTGCATTCGAGCCGCCACTCGGCCACTGCCTGTGCCATGCAAGTTTCAGTTTTAACTATTAACATTTTTTCAATTTACAAGTTTTTTTACACATAATTAGTGCATTATATATGATTACAGAAAACTAAAGTATTAACATATTAGTCTAATGATCAGAACCATAGCATGATAACTTGTTGGTCACCAAAACAACATGATTTGAGATTAATGTGGCTAATAAATTGACAAGATTCGTAATGAATGATAGCCTTTATAAAATTTCACAAGGCATCATCATTACTTAAAGTGTAAACTGAAGTTCAAACACATACATACCCCAATGGCCCAAACTCAAAAAAAGTTCAAACACAACCAAATATCATCAATTTTACTACTTCAAATTCATAAGGATAACCTCACAAACTCAAAAATAGCTTAATTTTTCACAAATTCTAACCTGCAGATTAAAAGTTATCAAATGCCCTAATTTGAGTTTTAAAAAAGAAGCAGAACAATGAACTAGGAAACAAAATCAGACGTCTGATGTTATTCGAACGCATACAGATTTCCAAGATTGACAATTTTATACATACCTGGTCAAAGCGGCACAATGAAGTATTTCATCCATTTGGATGCCCGGTTGAACATGAGGATGATAATCCGTGACGGAAAACTAGGGTTTGTGCGAAGAAATTTGGGGAAAAAAAAATTTGGACCATTTCTCGATTTTTTTTTCCCCAACACGCACAAATCGAGAAATGGTCCAAATTTTTTTTTCCCCAAATTTCTTCGCACAAACCCTAGTTTTCCGTCACGGATTATCATCCTCATGTTCAACCGGGCATCCAAATGGATGAAATACTTCATTGTGCCGCTTTGACCAGGTATGTATAAAATTGTCAATCTTGGAAATCTGTATGCGTTCGAATAACATCAGACGTCTGATTTTGTTTCCTAGTTCATTGTTCTGCTTCTTTTTTAAAACTCAAATTAGGGCATTTGATAACTTTTAATCTGCAGGTTAGAATTTGTGAAAAATTAAGCTATTTTTGAGTTTGTGAGGTTATCCTTATGAATTTGAAGTAGTAAAATTGATGATATTTGGTTGTGTTTGAACTTTTTTTGAGTTTGGGCCATTGGGGTATGTATGTGTTTGAACTTCAGTTTACACTTTAAGTAATGATGATGCCTTGTGAAATTTTATAAAGGCTATCATTCATTACGAATCTTGTCAATTTATTAGCCACATTAATCTCAAATCATGTTGTTTTGGTGACCAACAAGTTATCATGCTATGGTTCTGATCATTAGACTAATATGTTAATACTTTAGTTTTCTGTAATCATATATAATGCACTAATTATGTGTAAAAAAACTTGTAAATTGAAAAAATGTTAATAGTTAAAACTGAAACTTGCATGGCACAGGCAGTGGCCGAGTGGCGGCTCGAATGCAGAGGGCTGCAGAGTGCAGGGCTGTAAAGAAGAAGGGCCAAAGGAGAAGGGTTACCGGAGTGCTGAGTGTAATGATAAGGAGAGAACGTATGTTTTATTACCTACTTTTCTTACTTATAAATATCATGGTGACTTTGATAGTAATATTTATGGCCTCAAGATCCTTCTCTTTTGTTATAACTACTTGTATGTTTTTTAGTTTTTGCTGGGATATTGTTTGCTTTAGTTAAATTGTATGTTCTTCATGCTTTATGAAGTCTTTGTTTTCGTGTCGTGGGGTTTCCTTGTTTATGGAGTCATTTTGGATTAGTTCCTTCGCTGAAACTATAATCGTAAATACGGTGTAGTTAAGCATCATGGAGTATGTTTTCTGTTGTGAAAAACGTGTACCGGAAATAGACCAAAGACTTTCTGCAATTCCAATATGAACATAGAATTCTATGTGCTAGCTTTTTTTTTTAAAACGGCCTATGTGCTAGCTATTAAATTCGATTTCTAATGGTTTTAGTATGTGATTTTTTTTTCTAATTTTGTTTGCATGTGATCCTACATTAGTGAATCAATAGTGATTTAGACATTCTTTCAATAAAGTAACCAATAAATCACCCATAGCAAGTGTTGTTTCTCCCAAATGAATAAATTGCATGTCTGATTTGATTGTCATTGTGCTACTTGAAAGATGATCTTGTCAAATTATGAAAGATTTAGCTGTAGAACAGTTCATCCATTGTTGATCTGTGTTAAAGTTGAAGTATATGCTATCTGTAACATTTAGGTTATTTTTGTTTGCTAAATGGGTTGATTTGGGTCTACTCATATTATATGATAAGTCCAAATGGGTCACCATGCTAACTTAGAACGGGTCCAAATGGGCCAGCACCACCCACCTATCTACCGCTACCACCTAACTGGTTGCCGCTGACATGACCACAATCACCACCGCGGCCATAAGAACAAATATAGCAGGTGAACCCGTTTTGATACTTTTTTTCTTTCTAAAACGACCGGTTTCAACCGGGCCTATTTTGGTCAGACTCGTTTTTATCGGAACCAAGTTGATACTTTTTAAGACGGCATGTTGGACCCATTACCTGACCTGACTCGCCTTTTTTTTCAGGATTACCATCTGTAATTAGAATCAGACATCTAGTTTAAACCAAACTTAATGTTACTCTATAGTGATTTTTCAGGGCTCATGGAGGAACTCTGAAAGCAAAGGGTAGAATCGTTTCGGGTCAACTGAATTCAACCCGACCCGTTTTACCCTAAAAAGTCTTTAAGTTATGGGATCATGTTAAATTGCAGGTAGGACCATATGATGAGAACAGGGCAATGTACTCTACTCACTCTTCAAGACTTTGTTCAAGCATGGAGATTTGTGCCCTTTAAGGGCAGCCCAAACTCCAGTTGATGAAATGATGAAACTTGCATGGCACATGCAGTGGTGGTGTGGCGGCGGCCACTGGCTGTTCGAGTGCAGGGCTGCCGGCGGTGGTTGTATTTTGAGGAGGTATTCATCAAAACTTCAATCATCAATCTATGTGTAGGAACAGGCGATTTGGATTTTAAAAAGTAGCTAAATAGAAAATGGGTTGATCAAATTATAACTTGCCCAAAGTATATTGAACCTTTTTATGATATTTTGTATAAAAAGTGTTTCAAGTCGACACAATTCACCCGGCTGTTTCATCCTGTACAGAAGGTCTATAACTTATGGGATCATGTTACATAGGTAGATGAGTAATCAAAAAGCCATGATATATGAACGTCTATACTTCAAAAGCTTCCACTTTTGTTAAATTTTGTATGCATTGTAAGCAACTTTCATTGTAATATTTGATCCAGCTAAATTGTAATTTCATTGGTTTGGTTCAGGATCATACGAGTAAGATCTCTATAGGAAGATATCACCATTCCTCATTAACTAATTGTGGAAACCTATATAAGTTGGATTCTTAGATATTTTTGGAGTGTTTCTATACAACTTTTTAACTTGTTTGTGCAGGTTCTTGGATTTGTAATTATTTATTTAAGGTTTAGACTTTAGAGTGAATACTTTATTATCAATAATAGGTTAAATTGATTGACTAAGAATTTTTACAACCGTAATGATAGGAATCTTGTTCACAAATTTATTTATTTATCCACACTTACAAAATACTTAACGAGATCCAAATAATATATTCATTTTTAGTCACATTGAAACGACCAACTAAATGCACTTATTCGTGAAAGGTTGTGTCGTTTCATCAAAACGATGTAATGGTTTACTTATAAAAATGTAGTTTTGGTCTATTTTGAACATGTTGAAATTTTGAATAACCTGTTAAAACACTTTAATCTGAAAGTGATTTGCACGATTCAAGAAGATTGTAGTATTACATCCCCTACACCTCGATAGTTGGCTTGTAAAATTATACTATAGATTAAAATGTAGTGTGCCACCTCGATGCAAATTCTGACACGTCAAGGTTTTTTTTTTACATTTTCGTTTTAACCCGTTTCATTTTCTAATAATTTCATTTTCCTTTAATAACTTTCGTTCGTTAACCTTTAAAAAAAACGTAGTGCGCGGTTGTTTTTTTTCGTCAAAGTTCCGGTAATTTTTCTTTTAAACGGAGTTGTATTTAAAATCGAGTTTTTTTTTGTATCGTAGCCTATAGCGAGTGTCGTTACCGTTGTGGTACCGTGACGAGCCGGGCCTATTATGAGTGAATAACATCATTGCCGGTATTGGTATTATCGGAACCGGTATTGGTATTCGCTTTTATTTAAGGATGAGATCGGTACCTGGTACCGAATTTATGGAAAAGTGGGTACCGGTACCGAATTTATTGGTACGGTACCGGTACGGTATGGGTACTCGTTACAAAATGTTCATCTCAAGATGGAATCGGTACCGAATTTATGGAAAAGTGAGTACCGATACCGGTACCGTACCGAATCTATCGGTACGGTACCGGTATCGGTACTCTGTACCAAATACTCATCCCTACTTTTAGGTAGTGTTTGGTATGCATAAATGGATGGTGGAATGAAATGGGTCATTGCATTGGAATGAGAAAAAAATATGTTTGGTAATCACATAGAAATGGAATGAGCCATTACATAAGGAATATGATTCTTTCCATTCTGATGATTTTCATTCTTTGAGGAATGTGGATTTTTTTTTCATTCTTTCAAAGAATGGAATGGTTTTGTTTAACCAAAGACCGTAACCATTACCCAATCCATGGCCTGACCCATGACCCTACTCATGACCCGAACCATTACCCGACCTATGACCCGACCCATGGCTCGACCCATGACCCGACCCATGACCGGACCCATGCCCCGAACCATTACCCAAACCATGACCCGAACCATGACATGAACCATGACCCTACCCATGACCCGAACCATGGCTCGAACCATGACCCTACCCATGACCGAACCCATGCCCCGAACTATGACTCGTCCCATGACCCGAACCATGCCTAAACCCATGGCCCGAACCATGACCCGACCCATGACTCGAATCATGGCCCGAACCATGACCCAATTCATGCCTCGAATATGACCTGATCCATGACTCTTCCCATGACTCGAACCATGACCCCACCCATTACCGGACCCATGCTTGGACCCATGCCCCGACCCTAGAACCATGACCCGTCCCATGACCTGAACCATGGCCCAACCCATGACCCGACCCATCACCTGACTCATAATATAAATTTACGTTAAAAATATTATATTTTTCATAAAATATTTTTCTTGTCTGCCAAAGAACACGACGTAATGGTTCATTTCATTCCCATATGGTAACCAAACAGGACAATGAAATGGTAATGATCTATTTCTTTCACTCGTCCATTCCATTCACTCGGTCATTTCATTCCATCGTTCATTCAATTACCTCATACCAAACAGACCCTTATGGTTTTCGACGACCCGAACCAGGAATATTTTATTTTTGTTTTTTTTATTTTTTATTATTTAGTTTTATGTTTTTCTATTAACATTATATCTACGTTTTTATTTAAATTTTGTTAACGATCGGCCTGACACGCGGATATAACCGGTTAGTTCTATTTAAATTCAGAAAGAGTATCTAGAAGATATATTATTAATACATATATTAGAGATGGAGCCAAAGTGAAACTGTCTGTAAATTCTTGAAAGTTTAGGTACATTTCAACCTTTGACAATTTTGCCCTCCTCCCCTCTCTCCATCCGTACATTACATAAACTTATTAAACCTTCACAATTTCGTTTACTCCACCCTCCCCTCAAAGAAATCTTCTCATGTCTTCTTCAGCTATCACTTTTGAATCACCATCAAAGTCATCACCACCACCACCACCACCACCACCTCCATCATCCACCGCTGCCGGAGTTACCGTCTCTGGACGGAATACCGCAGGTGTACCCAAATTCAAGTCAATCCATCCGCCTTCACTTGCTATTTCCACACCGGCCTTCTCACCCTCCTCCTACTTTTCCATCCCCGGCGCCGCCCTCACCGCCGGCGACCTCCTCGACTCCCCTGTTCTCCTCTCTTCTTCCCATGTAAGTATTTCAACTCTAATCCACCACCCGTGATGTGAAATAATTTTGTTTCGCAACATTGGTGGCGGATCAGAAAAAAAAATTTCTTAAAATTATAAAAGAAAAAAAAAACATTTGACAAGGTTTTTAAAAAAATTGTTACCAATTTTGATCATAAATCAAAACAGAGTATCTAACTTCTTTTACTTATTTCTTGTAGGCTTTACCATCTCCAACTACTGGTTCTTTCCCATTCCATGCCTTCAATTGGAAACCCAACAATCAAAATCAAGAACAGGATATAAAAATTGAACAAAACAATTTCACAAATTTCCAATTTCAAACTCAATCAGATCTTTTAAAAGTAAGTTTTTCTTTCCTCCCTATTTCTTCATCAAGCAACAATTTTTATCCCAAAAATTGACAAAATAGCTTCAAATTCTTCATGAAATCACTAACAATTGGATTAAAAAACTTCAGGAAATCATCTTTCAACAACCCAGATTTGAAAACGATGCAAATTTGGGGAAAACAGAGTACCCACTTCAGAAACAGAGCTCGCAATCGAATTACAAGAAGTTAAACGATGGGTATAATTGGCGAAAATACGGGCAAAAACAATTGAAAGCGAGTGAAAATCCAAGAAGTTATTACAAGTGCACGCATCAAAATTGTTCGATGAGGAAGAAGGTGGAAACATCTTCAGATGGAGATGTTACAGAGATTGTTTATAAAGGAAATCATAATCATCCAAAACCAGAGTCTACTAAACGATCATTCAATGATTTTCAGGATCAATCTCATGCTTCAGGGCAATGGGAATTGGTCGGGACGCCGGAAAACTCGTCGATTTCAATTGGAGATGATGAGTTTGTTGAAGATGAAGCTCAGGCTAAAAGATTGTGAGTTTTTATTGTTCAATTTACAATTTTGCACAATTTTTTGCCAAGATTGTTGACTGTTTTTAACTTTTTTTTGTTGTTGAAATTGTGTGATAGGAAGATGGAGGATGAAGATGAAGGGATATCGATGGAGGGAAGCAGGACTGTGAGAGAGCCGAGGGTTGTTATTCAGACTGTAAGCGAGATTGATATTCTGGATGATGGATATAGGTGGAGAAAATATGGGCAAAAAGTGGTCAAAGGAAATCCTAATCCAAGGTAATCAAAGTGTATATTTTTGTTAATGTTTTTATTTTTATTTTTTTTAACGAGGGATACACACCCATAAAATCTACTTCTAAAATTCATCTATCGCTCATTTTGTGGGACTTGAACATGCACCAATTTAATAGGGATAAACACCAGGTCTCACTAGGCCAAGAGGCCATTGACTTTTATTTTAATATATATATATTAAGAGAGACCGTAAACGCACATACCATTAAGTAAATTTTTCATGAATTGTTTGGGAGAAAGTTCGTTTGTTTATTAAACAACGTACATTAACAATTTGTTCACTTAGTTAAATGAACACCAAAGTGCTTCTAGCATGGTGGTATCAAAGTGTGTAAATAGTGGTTAAGGTTTCTAGTCCTGTAGTGGACAAAAGTGTAGATTTATGAGTAATATTAACGGGTGTGTGAGTTAGCCGTCCAAAAACAAAAGTTAAAGGAACGAACAGTGACAAGCTTCTCTTTCGTTCGTTTACATTCGTGGACATTTGGTAAAGAGTTCGTTCATATACGTTTGTTTTTGTACAAATATTATATATGTGTTACATAGCTTTAATAATATATTTATACCTAAATGAACGAACATTAACAATTATATAAGAAAGAGATTATTATGTATATTTTTAACTTTAATTATTGTTTATGATAGGTTCTTTTTAAATAGTTTATATTTTTTTTATATACGTTCGTTTATCTATTAAATGCATGAACACGAACAAATATATTCCTAACGAACGTACACAAACAAGAAAATCCATTCGTTTAAGTGTCTGTGTTCATTCGTTTCTAAGTTAAACTTAAACGCACGAACATGAAAAAGCCCGTGTTCGTATTCATACGATTCATTTAAATCCCAATGCACTTTTATTGAAATAGACAAAGTATACCTCATGATTCTTGCAGGAGCTACTACAAATGCACTACCCCTAGTTGTTCAGTGAGAAAGCATGTGGAGCGAGCATCCCAAGACACGAGGTCAGTGATAACAACCTATGAAGGGAAGCACAACCACGATGTGCCTGCCGCTCGTGGTATTCGATCATCACAAGCCACCAACTCAGTGAACAATGTGACCAGCATGACAACTAACATGTCGGGATTATCTTATCAACATTCTAGCAACTCTATGTTCAATTCGATTTATGAATCCAATTTACCCTCATCCTCTGATACAAAGTTTACACTAGATATGTTACATAGTCATGGAGGTTTTGGGTTCACCGGGTTCGAGAACCCGATACAATCTACTTATATGAATCAACAACTAAAATCAGAGAACATGTTTTCTAAAGCTAAAGATGAACCTCAAGATAACTTTTTCGAGTCCTTGCTATATTGAAATTGATTTTTTTGTAAGGGCTTGACTTGTTCATATTCATACATATAGGATCTATTGAAAATATTTGATAGTAGGATTATTTTAAACGACATTCGTTTGTTTCTTTGTTTGTCTATTCCATGTTTTTTTTATCTTTTAGATAAAATACACTCATTATTATTTTGTTTATTGTAATGTATTTATTTAATTATATGTAATGCAGTTGTTACTTGATATGTTCAATATAAAAACATAGTAAATTAGAGTACATATCTAATATGTAACATTCCTTATTTCTACGCATATCATTTAACTTTTTACAAACTTTTAAATATATATACAAAATACATAGTAAATTAGAAAACACTAGTACGTGTTTAATTAAATTGGTTACACTGAAAAGTCATTTTTAGCATGGCAATTGGAAGGAAACCAGCATACAACGAGTAAACTATTGTCACGCTAGTAGACAAAAAAGGAAATAATATATTGTATGAAGTCTACATTTAATCTTAACTAGACGTCATTAACTAACTTGTAATATAAAATTATCAAAGCGTGTTGATAGAATCATTTTAAGTAAATGGATCATCTTAATTAATTAATAAGAAAATAATATTTCTGTCACACGATTACAGTTAAGTTGGTGAGAGTTGTTGACGTTTTATTATTATTATTAGGGGATGTATCAAATGAAAACCCTGAATTCTTGTAAAAACCCTTAAACTCATTCATGATCACATATTTAATTTCTTTGTTTTTTTATTTTTTTTCTTAAGGGCTTTAAAGTAATTTTACTCCCCCTTATATATAGGGGAAGGTTCCGCTAAAAAGTGATTTTTCGCTAAGAAACGCTAAGAAGTGGGTCAAACGAACTCCGATTGAGCTCATTCGAGCGGCGTTGGAACCGTCTCATCAAACTCTAATCCGGACCCAAAAACCTAAACCCCCCTCCACCCGCACCCCCAAAAACCTAAACCCCCCTCCAACCCTACCCCGAAAAGCCTAAAACCACCACCCCCACCCCCCAAAAACCTAAACCCCCACCCCACCCCCCCACCCCCAAAAAAAAAACCTAAACCCACCCCCACCCACCCCCAAAAACCTAAACCCCCACCCCCACCCAAAAAAAAAACCTAAACCCTAAGGCTAAAATCCTAAAATTCAACGCTAAGATCTAAACCTTAAAAGCTAAGATGGTAGAGTTCGACGATACGGTTCCAACGCCGCTGGAATGAGCTCAATCCGAGTTCGTTTGATATCGTTTCTTAATGTTTTTGTCATTTCTTAGAGTTCTTAGCCGAAAACAACTTCTTATTTGATCCTCCCCCTATATATATATATATATATATCATTTTTGTCTCCTCTCTTTCTTCAAAATCCAGATCTTTTCCCATATTCAAATCTCAAAAAACCCTAATTCCTTAAACACCCATCTTCATCTCCTCTCTAAACTCACGACCCCTCTCTACTCTATCTCTGCTCCACCAAGAACCACCATCGTCATCATCGTCCATCTCTAAACAATAAAAGGCTGGATGGCGGATTCGGATCTGCTCAAATCTCGCTTAAAGCCACATCCAAATCCCTCAAAACTCGCTCCAATGGCATATTCGGATCTGCTCTCAATGCTCGTATGGTTTTAGCGCCAACAATAACCAGACCAGCGCTTCTTGATTTTAAGACCTTTGTTTTCAAAAAAGAGAAGATTAACCTTGCTGGTCACGAGGAGGTATTTCATCAAGGATTAATCTTGATTAAAATAATTATTAATATTAGTTTATTAATTGTTTGATTGAGTTCGTATTAGACTAGGAGTGAGTTATCATTTATTTGATTATTTAATTAAGTTTGAGTTGGGTTGGGATTAGTATAATGCTTATTATAAATAGATGGCGAGATTAATTGTAAAGTGTTATTAATAAAAGAGTCGATCTTGGTTGAGATCAAATTCTGTGTTCGTGTGTTTTTAGACCTGATTTCCAACAATTGGTATCAGAGCCAGGTTAAAGATCGTTTTGAGAGTCGTAACGTGAAGTCGAGAAGGCAGCAGCTGACGATTCTTTTGTGGCCGGAATCATCGGAGAAAATAAGCAGGTTTTGGTCTGTTCCTTCTAGTTAAGAGTAGCAACAACAAGGAGGTTTTCTGGGATGTTTTTCGAATTTCTAGGTGAACAACACGATGAGTTTTTGGTGTGCCACGGTTTCGAGACAGGCCTTTAACTTTTGTGGGTTTTTTTTTGTTGGCGGCTACAGAGGGAAAGGAAAAGGCCAGCAAGTCTTCCACACCAATGGAGGAGTTTTATTTTAGTTTTTTTTGGAAGAGTTTTTTTTTGTTATTAATAAACCTAGTGGGAGTCTTTCAAAAAAAAAAAAAAACCTGTTGGTAGGTGTTCGAGCAAGCAGCAGTGGTGTTAGTTGTTTGTTCGGCGGTGACGAGAGGTCGGTGGTGATGAGTAGCGGCTGTGACAGCCAAACAACGAAGGGTTGTGCGAGTCAACCAAGGAAGATATCGATCTGAGCGATTTAGATTGAGTGAAGGATCAATCACATGTGAAGGGTGTTGATGGATCTGCAAAATGTTTACATGTACGATTCAGGGTGGTACAGTGAGATACCGGTGAAGAAGTATTAAAACCTGTGAGTGGTTCAAACGAAGTGAAGAATAAATCCAATATGTGAGAGATTGTTTAAAAAGGCTGTGAGAGCTGCGTGGAAGAAGATCTGTGATAGATCAAGAAAGTTCTGTGTGAAACAGGATTGAAGACCGTATGAAACGGGGTGAAGAATTTGAGTGATTCAAATTGCGGATGAAGATGCGATACCTGTGTGGAAGAAACCCGTGAAGGGTGAGTTCGAAAGTGGCATGGAAGACCTGAGGGATTCAGAAAGTACAAATCAAGATTAACGGGGAGAATGAAGGATTAATCTTGATTAAAATAATTATTAATTATAGTTTATTAATTGTTTGATTGAGTTCGTATTAGACTAAGAGTGAGTTATCATTTATTTGATTATTTAATTAAGTTTGAGTTGGGTTAGGATTAGTATAATGTTTATTATAAATAGATGGTGAGATTAATTGTAAAGTGTGAGTTGAGTTTTATTAATAAAAGAGTCGATCTTGGTTGAGATCAAATTTTATGTTCGTGTTCTTGGGCCCGATTTCCAACATTTCACCCTCTTTTTGCATATATATTTCTTTCGTGCCACTGTCATCTTAATGTGGTGCTTTTATGATTTCATTCCCTTTTAGTTTAAGTTTAGTGTGTTAATGCTAGTTGTATTTTTAATTTAAGGTGTGATTCTCTAAAACTGAAGGGGCAGAAAGAGGTTATACAATTTTAGCCTAAATTAGTCTTGTCTTTTGGTTTTTTCAAATCAAAACTTTAATTAAGTACTTGGTTTGTAATGATTTTGTCATGGTTTTGAATTAAACATGAATGCTTATCAAGTACTTGAGTCTGGGTTGCGTAAGTTCTGAACGACACACTTCTTTTTTCCTATTGTTTTTTTTTTCTTGATTCAGGTTCAGAACAATGAAATTGTTTGATTTTTTTTTTCAGGATTCAGGGTTTTTTTTTTTCAATGTAGTTGAAAAACAAAAATTGGAGTTCGGATAAAACATCTGGAACTATTGGCTTTCAATTTCTTCAGGTGTTTATTTTTCTTTTAAACACCAAACTCACATCAAATAGTGCTTAATTTGAAATTTTGAATATCAAATGGTTATTTACAGTCGAAGATATCAGTGGTCCACCAAGGTTCATTAGACTAGTTTCTTAAAATGTTTTTATATACTTGAATTATTTATATTTGGTAGTGATTTAGGCAAGATCTGAAGTTGGGCTGGAATTATTTATTTTTGTTGATTCGTACTGCTTTTGGTAAAACACGTTTTTTGTTGATTCGTACTGCTTGTGGTGGGGATGAAGAAAATTGCAGATCCAAGAACATTAGATCTTGAAGGTAAAATTTTATTCATCCTCTTGATTCGTATTGCTTTTTGTAAAACGCGTTTTTATTTTTGTTTATGCCATGTGTTTATTGTTCTCTTTTTTCTAAAAGAAATTATGATAAATTCATGCATCTAGTTGAAAAATCTATGAATATGAGTTTTTGTTAACGGTCTAGATTTGGGTTTTTATTCATGTGGTTATGTGAATCCAGATCTGAACATGTTGAACAACCCATATTTAAATTTACACATGTGTAAAGAATTGTTATTCATGTGTTTTTATATTGACTCAGATCTGAACATATGTAAACAGTCCATATTTTTTAACACTTGTGTAAATTGAACGAGTGTCCTTGAGATTTCGGTGAGATAGTTGATAAATTTGTTGCTCAATTTTAAACTCTATATATTTGTGGTGTTACTAAATTTGTTGCTCATTTTTAGGTTATATTTCGCTCATAAGTGGTTTCAAGATTTGAGTTCAAGATCAAAAAGTGAAGTGGGTTCAAGTTCTACAGTCGTTTCTCTAGATCTACAAGATTTTTTAACATTTCCTAAGTAAGGGTTGATATTTGGGTTTTTTAGTTTGATTTTACAAATAGGGTTTGATTTTTACACACGTGTATTCGATTTTTAAACATGTGTATTTGATTTTTTTACACAGTGTAAACTGGATTTACACTTGTGTAAAGAGTTTTTATTCATGTGTATTTGATTTTATTTTGTATATACAGTGTAGTTATTGGTTTTTTTCCTGATTTGTATAGATATTTGAGTATTTGAATGTAATTTTTTTATTTAGGTATATGGGTTTTTACCCATGTGTATTTGATTTTTACACATGTGTATTTAATTTTTACACATGTGTAATACAACTTACAGTGTATTTAATAATTACACATTTTTATCTCTGTTTTAGAGTCTTTTACAAATGTGTAAAGTCGATTTTTCCTGATTTTACACGTACTTAAAAAATATGTTCTTGATTTTAGGTTTTCATGATGGATCTATATGGAAATAAAAAAAATGTTAAAATCATAATTTAATAAAAGGAATTCAAACTATATGTATATTAAAAAAAAGGAAAAAAGAAAAAAGTGTAATTACTTTTCTACCCTTTTAATTAATCTAGGCCACATGTTTTTTTTCAATTCAAATAAAAACTCATTCAATTCAAATATAAAAATTGAATGTGTGGTCCAGAATAAGTTTAAAGATTTTCACAACAACTCAAGATTTACGACCGATACGTACCCATTATTATTATTATAAAAGAAATATTATGAAAGAAATGTGAAGAAATAAAGGATAAATTTATTAAATAGTAACCATGTTTCAATAAATTCATTAATACTTTTTCAAACTATAAAAAATCACTTAACCTTTTTCAATATTGTTTCATTATTATGAAAATTTTTATAATTGTTTAAACTAAATGATCTAAATGAAAAAAATATGAAACTAAATTATTGTTTAGTGAACAACTTTTTCTTTATAATTAATTCTTACTTCATGTTGAACTTAACAAGAATAATCATTAAATAGTAACAAAGTTTTATATTTGTTTCTTTTAAGTTACTTAATTTTAATATTTTATAAAAACTCATTAATAATGTTATCCTTCTATTAGGTAAAATATTTCAAAAAACAATATTATCCTCCTAAAGACGAGAAACTTACGATATTTTGAAAGCCATCATTATTATAATATAGTGACACAAAAACATATATATATTAAAGGGTACAAGAAAACTGCATATTTTTTTTAACAGCAAGAATATATTTTTTTTATATAAAATGGTTAGGTTTACAAGGATGATTACATGAATAAATATGGGGTTTACTCATCTTAACCTTGCTATTCCTATTGTTAAACCACATGTACGAAACAATAGCCTCAAAACAAAGGATCTTTCTTCACACAATTCTTTTGAAAGATGTTATCATTTCTAGCATTTCATATAACCCACCACATAGTCATCACAATAGCCTATAATAATAATTGTTTCTTGTTTTCCTGAATATGCAAAGACTATAACCACAAACAAAGGTGACCCGGAGTATAAGAAAGTGGAAGAGATACCTCGAGCCATGCACCAATCGACCTCCAAACCGCAGAAGCAACATAACACTCTCCAAAAACATGATCCAGGGATTCAATGTATTGAGAACAATAAATACACATAATATTTGGAATATCCAACCCTTTGTTGCATAAATTTTCTCTAGTAGGAAAGCGATTAAGTAAAAGTCTCCAAACCATAGTATTAACTTTTTTGGGAACCCATCTATTCCATCTCGTTGCATTAACTGAATTTGGAAGAACACTTCGATCAATGAGATTTCTAACATTTTTCACTTTGAATTTAGTTTTCATATCACAGTCCCAATATCATTGATCTTTATCTTTAGACCATTCAAACTCCGTAAGTTCGTTGAGAAGACCACGAAAACTACACTCCTCAACTCCCCCTCTACGCCACTCCCATTGCCAATTATTATCCACTTTTCTTTCGGAAATATAGCATTGCTTTTTCAAATCCAATTAGAAAAGTCTAGGATATCTTTGTGATAATAGAGCACCCCCAACCAATTATCAAACCAAAAAAACGTTCAGTCTCCCCTACCCACTTTTCGCTTAATCGAAGAAAAAGGAATAATACTTTTGTCATTAAGATCATTAATACTTTTGGCAATTCAATTCCACATTCCATTGCCTTTATGTTTATCAAAACGTCTAAATTAATTCTATGTATAGAGTTCACTATCCACACCCATAACGAGTTTGGTTCGTTAAAATATCGCCATCTCCACTTTTGCAAGAGAGCCAAGTTCAAAGAAAGTAAACTCCCAATTCCCAACCCATCAGATTGTTTGTCCGCCAAAACTTGATCCCGCTTAACCCACGTCATTTTCTTGGAGTCATTATTTCCTCCCCAAAAAAGTTTAGCCCTCAACCCTTCCAACCTCTTATTTACTTTCACGGGTAAAGGAAATAAAGAAAAATAATACGTACCGATCGATCCAAGAATGAACGTAATAAGAGTCGGGCGTCCCCCAATCGATATTAAGTTTGCTTTCCATGATGATAACCTTTTTTGGAATTTCTCTATGATCTTTTCCCATCCTTTTGACCTAGCCATATTTACTCCCATCGGTTTGCTTTACAACCCTTCAAAGAAGCCAAACGATTAACCTCCAAGCAATCTACACCAACACCAAAAATACTAGATTTTGTAACATTAAGTTTCAATCCGAGGCCAAATAGAAGCAGTTTAACACTCGAACAATATTCATCAAATTATCCTCCGACCATTCCCCGGTAATGATGACATCATCCGCATACATAAAATGAGACAAGGAAATGTTATGATTACCAATAGTAGTTCCACGGAACAAACCCGCAGTAATTAAATCTTCGAAGACCCCGTGAAGACCTTCCATAGCCAAAATAAAAAGAAAAGGAGAAAGCGGGTCACCTTGTCTTAACCCCCTTTCCATCTTAAATTCCAACGTGGGACTTCCGTTAATAAAAACAGAAGCATGAGTCGTCATCAAGAAAGTATGAATCAAGGAAATCCAATTTTCAGAAAATCTCATAAAACGCATAATGTCAAATAGATAATACCAAGATAATGAGTCGTAAGCTAGCAAAATCTACTTTGAAAATCATCATTTTTTTCTTTCTTTTTTTATACCAATCAATTGCCTCGGACAAGATAAGAGGCCCATCGAGAATTTGACGACCCTTTATAAAAGCCGATTGTTCAATACTAACAATCGAATCAACCACTTTTGCAAGTCGGCCGACTTAATAACTTAGCAATAATCTTATATTGTAAGTTAATTAAGCTAATAGATCTACAATCAGTAACAAGGAGATGACTTTTTACCTTTGGGATTAACGAGATGAACGAAGCATTACATCCTCTCGGGATCGAATATTTATTACATAATACTAACAACAGGGCATAGCCTGAACCATTTTTGTGTTTTTAGGTGATCCGCTAGTTGAAGTAGCGGATGTGTGTGATGTGACAAGAAAGTACTTACTCTAATATACTCTAACTTAAACGCACTTAAACCTTGTAGAATGTAACCCACACACATCATGTGTAATGCGTTTATTTAAATTTGTCAAACAGGTCGGAGGGTCGTAAACTTGTTTGTTAGTTATGAACGGGTTGTAATCAGGTTAAACGGATTGGCAATTTAACTTACGGATTATATAACATTTTTTTATTTTTTAGAATATAATTTTAAACGGCTTGACCTCTATTTACAATCCAACCTATACACACCATGTTTATTAAACATGCTATACAAATAACCATTTTACAATACAAGACAACCTTATTTTTTATGAAATTTATAAAAATGGTTATAGAACAAAGTCAATATCTTTCCATGTTCTATAATGCTGATATATTGTAATCATCGGTATATATATTTAATAAGTTCTCACGTGATAACGAAGTGTGGAGCACGTGGTTGACTTTGTTACCAAATACCTTTTGAGGAGGATAAAAACGAGAATATCATTTTCGAAAGTTTAAGGGTCGGTCCGTTTTGAGATTATTCTATTTATGCCTACGTCACTGCTAACATAATATAGTTACATACGAAACATGTATACAAAGAAAATCTTGGGTTTTGAATGAGTCAAAGATAGCTTCGTGAACACGTTCGTCAAGGTCAAAATTGTAAATTTATGTCACATTCGAATCTTGTAAATAATCTTTGACGGGTACGTGTTCACATTACGATTCGACTTGAGCTTCTCGACTGATTTTGACGAAAATTTTAACCGAATGTTAGCTAAGATCAAGGGAAAATACTGAGTAAACCGGTCAGGTTGGTTTGGTTAGCCGGACCAGTTGGTTTTGAATCTTTAACTGTTCTGTTTTGACGGATTTAAAAAACTTTTTTTTTTACTTTTTTTCAAAAGCAATTTTTTTATTAAAACGATAGGGATGTTTCATTATTATAACACATATATAGCTTCATACTCCTCAAAAAAATAACTACAACAATAATAATAATAATAACAAATAATGTTAAACGACCGGTTCAGTTTACACTTTATACGACCGATTCCAAGCTCAAAACAAAAAACTGTTAAAACCAATGCAAGAACTGAACCATATATATTTCAAAACATCCGACTTGCTTCAATTTGAACAACGCAATCGGTTTCAATGATTTTGATGATGTTTATAAATAAATGCAAACATAACTTAGTTAAAGGAATAAATGATGCTCATCTTTGTTCCTTAATAAATATAGATATACTTAATAAATAAGTTTGTTTTTTATATGTTCATTAAGGCGGTAAATGAATACAAAAGGACGAGTTTAAACGAACTATTAAACATAAAGTATTTAAAAATTTCTAATGATTCAAACAATTATAGAAATTATCCAAATCTAATACGATAAAATATCCATAATTTCAATGTTCACAAAATATAACCATTGTTCAACTACGTTGTTTTCTCAACTACTGCAGTCCTCTCTTTCATAGCTAATTTCTCATTCTTTTCCCATTTCTTTCCCTTGTTCCATGTCCGTTCTTCAATATTTGTACCTATATTAATAAAAATGTAGTTAAATTAACACATATATATTAACTCGATAGTTACCACCTAAATATAAATTTAGGTCGATAAACATGTAATTAATTAGCACATGACTCGTTACTGTTAACAAATGAACATGACAGAGAAAAGATGGAGGCTCTCTATTACTCAAAATGAAGATTAGCTTACAAATGAAAAAGAAAGCAACATTAAATAGAAAGATAACTGGGACTGGGCTAATCCCCATAACAATTTATTATGCTAACATCCCCACTCAAACTCACAAATGCAATAGAAATAAACATTGAGAGTTTGTCACACAAAAAACGAAACTGAGATGCCGATTGAGCCTTGATAAAAATATCTGCAATCTGCAAGGCTGATGGAACAAAAGGAAGTGAGATGGTCCCGAGCTGAAGATGATGGCGAGTAAAATGACAATCTATCTCAATGTGTTTTGTTCGTTCATGAAAGACAGAGTTCTTGGCGATCTGCATAGCACTTTGATTATCACAATGTAACGGGGTAGGCGAGGAAACAACAACCCCCATATCTGCCAGAAGCCATCGTAACCAAACAATTTCACATGTAGTCACAGCCATAGCACGATATTCAGCCTCAGTGGAGGACCTAGAGACAACGTCTTGTTTCTTACTTTTCCATGAGATTAGGGAATCACCAAGGAAAATACAGAAACCAGTAGTGGATTTACGACCATTGGGATCACTATCTCAATCAGCACCACTATAGGCACCCAATTCCAGAGAAGACGTAGAAGGGAATAAAAGACTTTGAAACTGAGTGTCACGAAGATATCTCAAAATACGAAGAACAGCTCCCCAGTGAACAGAAGTAGGAGCGGTAACAAACTGGCTAACCACATGAACAACATGAGCGATATCAGGGCGAGTAACCGTAAGATAAACCAAACTGCCTACAATGGTACGATATAGGCTCGGATTAGATAGAGGAACACCATCAGTGGGAGAGTAACGTTCATTGGTTTCAAGAAGAGTGTCTGCAATTCTGTTATCAGAAAGTCTTTCACGTTGAAACAGATCAGAAATATACTTCGTCTGAGAGAGTAGATATCCCTTTTTAGATTGAGCTACCTCAATCCCCAAAAAATACCGTAATAATCCCAAATCTTTCATAGCAAACCGATGGGCCAAGTCACGTTTCAAGGATTCAATGTCATCATAATCATCACCTGTAATAATCATATCATCCACATATAAAGACAAAAGAATGCGTCCAGCGTTCGTACATCGAACAAACAATGCCGAATCATGATTGCTAGGGAGAAAGCCAAGGGAAGTGATGACTGTAGAGAATTTTTCAAAACAGGCACGAGGGGTTTGTTTGAGTCCATATAGAGCTTTTCGAAGCAGACAGACTTCACCCGGCTGATGAGCTATTCTCGGGGGTGGAGTCATGTAAACCTCCTCATGAAGATCACCATTCAGAAAATCATTTTTGACATCCATTTGACAGATCTTCCATTGTCGAACGGACGCAACACCAATTAAAGTACGAACTTTTGTCATTTTTGTCGCAAGGGCAAAGGTCTCCTCATAATCCATACCATACGTTTACGAATATCCTTTTGCCACAAGTCTGGCCTTGTACCGTTCAACAGAGCCATCAGACTTTGTCTTAATCTTATACACCCAATGACAACCAACCTTATGTTTACCTGGTGGTAGAGGAACCAAATCCCAGGTGTGAGTCTGATGAAGAACAGTGAGCTCTTCAGCCATAGCATTTTGCCATAGAGGGTCAGAGACGGCCTCTCTATATGATTCTGGTTCAGACAGATGATGAATCCCCGCAATAAATGAACTAAACGAAGCAGAATATGCAGAGTATGTAAAATCTGGTAATTGAGTAGACTTGCATGCACGAGTAGACTTTCTCGGAGGTGGAGGAGAATCAACATTGGTGCCAGATGACGTGGAAGGTTCATGAACTAGCACATCATGTGCAGTAGAAGTATCTGGATCAGGCATATTAGGATCAACAGACGAAACGGGAACATCAGAGGTTGGGAAATCAATGTTGCTAGCAAAATGATCAATATTCTGAAGATCTGACTTTGTTACATCATGGGACTTAGCTGGAATCGAATAGAAGGGAATATGTTCAAGAAAAGTAACATGTCTTGATACATATAACTTCTGACTTATAGGATCAAAACAACGATATCCTTTTTGTCCCGTGCCATATCCTTTGGGACCACTGGCATAGCCTAAGAAAACACATAAGGCTGACTTATTTGTCAATTTGTCTCGTTCAACATGAGGACAGAGAGCAAAGCAAGTACATCCAAAAACCCGTAATTCACCATAATCTGGGCGTTCACCGAAAAGACTTTCAAATGGATACATCCCATCATTGTGAGAAATAGGGATCCTATTAATCACATGTTGGGCGGTCAGAAGTGCTTCTCCCCAAAAGACACTAGGTACTTCAGTAGATAAAATGAATGAATGAGCGGTTTCCATAAGATGACGATGTTTCCTTTCAGCAACACCATTATGTTGAGGGGTGTCAGTACAAGACGATTGGTGTATGGTACCATCTGATGCAAGCAACTGAGTAAAATCATTAGAGGTGTATTCACCCCCTAAGTCACACCTGAAGCACTTTATCACAGCCGAATGCTGCGTTTGAACATAAGCCCTAAATGTTTTATAAATGTCAAAGAACTCAGATCTACGTTTCATAAGGTACACCCAGGTATAATGAGTGTAATCATCAATAAAGGAAACATAATAACGTGAACAACCCTTAGTGGATACTAGGGATGGTCCCCATACATCAGAATGAATAATATCAAATGGTGCAACAGAATGAGAAATACTTTTAGCAAAAGGTAAAGCAGAAAATTTGGCAAGTTTACAACCACAACAATCAGAAATATCACAGGTTTGCAACTGACCCAAAACACCTGTGGAAACCAAAATTTTTAAACGAGATGCGGACACATGTCCCAAACGAGAATGCCAAATATAAAATTCAGACGACAAAGGACTTAAACGAAAAGAGGATAAATTAACGCTGGAAGAAGCAACACCAGGAGTAGGCACTTTGAGTTCTTCTAAGCCATATAAATCTCCCACCCTACGACCGATCTCAATCACCCTCTGAGTGTGTTGATCCTGCACAACACAAACAGTGTCACAAAAGAAAACCCAAATTCCAGATTTACACAACTAACTGACTGAAGCAAGATTTAAGGCAAACTTCGGAATATATAATAGACATCATTAAGAGACACAGATAGGGAGACATATGATGTGAGACACCAGAATCCAAAATCCATAATGATGACGAAATACCTGAGGTAACAGATGAAGACAGTCCCGCAGCAGACATAGCGGTATGATTGGTGGCAAGAAACTGTCTAAACTGTTCAAATACTTGCGGATCTAGAGCAGATGGTGGTTTGTTCATTTCTACAGATGGTGGTGTAGCAGCAGCAGTAAACTGAGGAGGTTTAAAAGTCCATGAAGATGGACCAGATGAACAAGCAGAAGTGGACGTGCGAGACGGAAATCGTCCACCTAATCTGTTCTGTTGTGGAGGCTTCTGCAAGTTGGAATTCCTTCTGCTAAGTAATAATGGACATTGAGACTTCCAATGATTTTTCCCTTCGTAGAATGTACATTCATCAAATGCAACTTTAGCACCGTGTCTAGGCTGATTAGGGGGAACGACAAACACGGCTGGAGTAGTAGTTACTTTATGACCTTTATCAACCTGAGATTTTAACCGATTTTCCTCTTCAATCAACTCGTAAACAACCGAATCAACTGTTGGAAGAGGGGAACGATGAAGAATCGTTCCACGCAGTCCTTCAAAATCTGAACGTAATGCCATTAAAAATTGTACCAAACGTTATTCCTACCTTCGATCAATATAAGGTTTAAACACCTTCAATGCTGTAGATTTCGTAAGTGCCAATTGATCCCATAAATCCGACATAGCTCCATAGAAGTCTTGAATGCTCATCTCATTCTTTTGAAGAGCACGGATATCAAACTCTAGTTGGTACTGCTTGGCAAAGTTAGACTGAATATACAACTTTTCCAAATGATCCCAAACCTGCTTAGCTGTGTCATATTTGGCCAACTGAATACCAATGGACTGACCTACAGAGTTGTTGATCCAAGTTATAGCTTTAGAGTTATCTGTTTCCCATGTATCGAGAGCTAAGCATATTCAGCAGCCTTAGATTTATCAGTAGACTTTCCCTTAGTACCTGTGACATAACCCCACATATTTTTCACTTGAAGAAAGTTTTTCATTACGTAACTCCAGTAGGTGTAGTTTTTACCATCCGGACGAATACTAATAGACTGAAGAGAGTCATCTTTCCCAGCCATATTATCAAAACCGAACGACAGCAGAATTACCGCAAACTTCAAATAATCGCAAACTTAAAATTAACCGCAAACTTGAGGTAACCGCAAACTTCGATTACCGCAAACTTCGAAGAACCGTAAACTTCGAATAACCGCAAACTTCGAATAACCGCAAACTTCCTAACCGCAATCTTTGTAACCGCAAACTTCGTAACCGCAAACTTTCGTAACCTCAAACTTGGTAACCGCAAACAAACCGCAAACTTCGAAAAAAAAGGGGACAGAAACGAGGTCCAAACCTGTCAATCTGTCCAGAAGCTCTTCCAAATACACAAGTCAATTCAAATGAAACGAAATTCGTAACTTTGATACCTCACGAGTCAACGAACTGAGCAGAAGCGACAACGAATGAAACTACCCTTCAACAACGAACAAACCAAACAACGAATGAACCGACAACTAAGTGGAAGCGACAACAAAGATCTTCAATCAAGCATGAATCGAGCTAGCTCTGATACCATGTTAACAAATGAACATGACAGAGAAAAGATTGAGGCTCTCTATTACTCAAAATGAATATTAGCTTACAAATGAAAAAGAAAGCAAAATTAAATAGAAAGATAATTGGGCCTGGGCTAAGGCCCATAACAGGGCCCATAACAACTTATTATGCTAACAGTTACAACCAATATAACACATTACAACCAAATACAAACCAATATAAGTCATTAAACCCGAATATGACTCATTTAAACCAGTTATAACTAACTATAACCGAATATGACCCGTTAAAACATATTATAGCATATTACAAATACTTATGATACATTAAAACCCGTTGTAACCCATTAAAACCAAATACGACCCAGAAAACTCGTTATCTCACGTTCCAGTAAGACCTATTACAACACAATACCATTATGACTCTAAACAAACAAACATATCTAGTAAAATCTCACTAAAAAACAGGGTCAGGGGAGGGTGAGATAAGAACAAACCATACCCCAATCCCAAGCGATAAAGACGCAACCATTGTAACTCTATACAACCAAATATAGCCATTATGACTCAATACAACCATTATGACACAAAATCAACTACTACACCAAATTAATTATCACATGAATATAAATTGGACTTCTTTTACTGAAAGATAATAAACAAACCTCGTCATCTCTCTCGGGTAGATACGAACTACCTGTACTCAGCGTAGGCGATGAACCCATCATCTCGACAAATGAATTTGCGGCATCGTTAGACCCGCACAATCTCCTCTTCTTCCCTCCAATAGCCCGTGAACACAAGTCAACATCAATGTGTGGGTGTATGCAAGTATCCCCTCCAAGCCTCTCGACCATATCAACTTCCATTGTTTTAGAAGATTGTTTTACCTCATTGGTATAAGTTTCACCATGTGCCCACCATGTCCAATAATCAGGCATGAAACCATTCATATACAAGTGCTTTTGAACAGTTTCTCTGTCTGTATAGGGCACATTTCGGCATTTACGACAAGGACATTTGATATCAAATACTAACCGACCTTGTCGAGTGTACTTATCAACTGCTTCGTTAGAATAGGAAAAGTCCAAAAACAAATTCACATTTTTACAGTAATCAAAATTAACAAATCTGTCACTGTCAGTCATTTTATACATCCACCCTCGATCAGTAAACCACGCCATGATCAGTAAAGTCAATGATGGGCCTAAAAGTCAAAGACAACCCAAGAACAAGAGAAAGAAGACGAATGATTTGAGGCAGTTTTCTAAGTTTCGTTTTATTGATTCTCTGCTAATTAAAGGAACAATGCAAGACAAAATAACGACCCATGATCTGATCAACATGGAAAGTAATAACCAACAATTGATGCTTAAAATATGGAACTAGTGGGCTACAATTAAATAACCCCTACGGCCCTACCATTCTACATTTATACCAGTCCGTTTATGAAGCCCATATTCCAGTCGGCCCAAATATACAGCTTAATTTTAAATAATATTTATATCAAAATATAAATAAAAACTATACAACACTGCATATTCATACTTTTTTATTAAATATTATTAGTTATTAACGAAAAAGTAAATTAAAATGTTAGACGAAAATTAAAAAAATGAAAAAGAAGTTAAATAATTGAGAGTGAATTTGTGGTTGGTAACCACAAATATGTTAGAATTATAAAACAAAAAACGCCCATTATTTTAGTCAAAGAAAGTTGTACTTGGTCAAACATAACTATAATTGGTCGTACCATCCATAATTGATCAAACACAACCATAATTGATCATACAAGCGATAATTAGTCATCGTAGGCATACCGGAAGGGCTTTAATGCGACTCTTATAACCACTCACATGGATCACCAAGTAGTCAAACACAACCAAAATTGGTCATACAAAACTGTAACAGCTCACAAACAACCACAAATTGGTCATACGTAGCCACACTTGGTCAAACATCACGATAATTGGTCAACACATCTTCATAACTAGTGAAACATATCAATACTTGGTCATGTGAAACATATCACCATACTTGCTCAAATACTATCAAACTTAGTCAATGCAACCAAAACTTGTCAAATGCATACATAATTGTCAAACACATCCATATTTGGTCAAACACGGCCATACCTGGATAAAAAAAAAAGTTATAATTGTTCAAACATAGTTATAATTGGTTATACAAAATGATAATTGGTCAGAAAACAAAACCATAATTGGCTACTTAGACAATCATAATTTGTTAAACAAAGTCATACTTTGTCAAAAAGAGACGTAATTAATTAAAAATAGCCATTTTTGGTTAAACATATTAAACAGAACTATAGTTGCATAAAAATCTCAACATTTTTTTATTTTCAAGTAAATAAGGTAATTTAATTTTATTAAGAGAGAAAATTAAAAAGTTATATTTGTCTTTTGATTATTTTTAATCAAACTAAATTAACTTAATTGAATAAAAAATGTAGTTTACTATTGGTATAAAAGAAATTTTGATCGTAATATAAAAGATAGAATTCGTGGTTTTGAAACAGCTATACTAGAATTCCAAAACAAAAAATAACCCTCATTTTTATAAACTATTTTAAAAACACTACTATAAAAAATATATAAAAAAACTCCATATTATGGTACAATGATAGATGTGACAAGATGAATGGTTGGTACAAGGGTGGAGGGGTCGACTCGGGTAAGCGGCTACACTGCTGTAGCATACTTAAGTTCACGAGTAAGCAGTGACGGATCCAGAAATTTTTTTCAGGGGGTTCACTGTTTTTAGATACTCCAATTTCATAGGGCCGGACATAAAAAATTTCAGTTCGATTGTTCGGTTCGGGTCGGGGAGGTACGGCTCAATCATTTTGGAGGCCTAAACCGAAGAAAATTTTTTAGGCCTTTTTCCAACTTTTTTAAGTTCTTAGTTATGATTTCCATTTTATTTCCAATTGGAATTTCGTTTCAAGGCTTTTTTTCTACAGCCGAAAATATTAAACCAGTGCTTGAAAACTAGACACAATATGGCAAAATGAAGGTTCAAAATTATCATGCTTGAAAACATCTAAATTAACATTCAAATTAACATCTAAATTAACATTCAAATTAATATTTAAATTAACATCTAAATTAACATTCAAATTAACCCTAGTATACAACAAACAAGAGGGAATAAACAACTAAACAAGTCAACTAACTTGTGGTTGAGAGAATGGCAGCGGTGCGGACGTGCGGTGGCCGGCGGCGACGCCCAGGGCAGCAGGTAGCGGATTCGGGAGTTGGAGGCTGCTGTGGAGTTGGACTGTTGGAGGCTGAAAAAGTGAAAAAAAGCTGAAAGAGTGAAAGAAAGGCTGAGGGTCTTTTAGTGTTATACCAACCCAAAAAAGAACCAGATTATCAGAAATATTCAAACAGTCCCAGTCAAACAGGCCCAGTCCCATACACAATTATGTAAAAATAAAGGTTTAAAAAATATGTCAGTGACAGGTTTCGAATCCACTACCTCCAGGTTATAAAGCAAAGCCTAAACCACTACACCACTTGTTAAACTTTGTTTAGGGGTTTACCTATAACTTTTTATGGGGTTCACCCCAGTTTTTTTACCTAATGTTCTATAAAAATTTCGAAACTCGAGTGGTTTCGGTGAACCCCTCCCCGCGTATGTAGGTCCGCCCCTGTAAGTAAGCTCGGGTTCAGTTCACGGGTTCTGCAACCCGAGTGTTTTAAGCCTTGTAATTTGAACATTGAGTAGTTTAGGGGTTCACGGGTTTCACCACATGTGAGGGGGTAATTTAGAGTAAAAATGATGTGACAAAATTCTATTGGTTTAGATCTAGGGTAGTTTAAGGTTGAAGGGATCCACCCCCTCCACCCTAACTGTTTTATTTTTAGAATGTATAAACAGGTTGAATTGAACACAAACATATGCTGTTTATTTTATAAATATTCAATACACTAATTGTAATTTAAATATTTGAATACAACCAATTTAGGAGATTGTATGAACTAAAATAGATTTTAGATAGTTTATAACATTTTGACCCGTTCTCCTTTAAGTTAACTTTTTTATTTGCCACGTTTAAGATAAAACACAACAAAAATCAATCCGTTTATAACTAAAATGGTCAAATTTGCAACCTTTATTCATTTTAACTAGTCTTGTTTACTGTATATGTTTGATGCATATTACTATGCTAGACTTTTATATTTTGTAAAAAAAATAAAATAACAGTTATATATTTTTTTTAAAATGCATCTTAATATATTTTACAAAAAGTGTTTTTTAAACGTAAAAAAACTTTTTAGAAATAATGATTTTTCAAAGGGTGTTAAATGACAAGTTTTAAAGTCATTTTTTCATGTAAAGGGTACAACAAGTAAGAAATGAGGTACTTATTTCCTAACCCATAAGTATGACCCTAACAAAGGCCAATTTATCATTCAGATCAATGTTGGTTTGGAAAACAACCCACCACCACCGAGACAATAGTCGATCTGAACAAGAGACAAAAGATATTATAGCGTGCATTATCAAAATGTTGCAAAAGTTAACAACAATCAAACTTCATACTTGCTACAATACCTTTTTAATTACTAAATTACAAAACTTGTTAGGTTTTGAAGAGTGGTAATGTACTAATGTTGCTTTGCATACTTTCTTATCATCAATTTTGAATGTTAGGATTTACTTTGTGTTGCTTTATCGGATTAAAGTTTAGGGTGTTAACTTGATTTTCAAGATGATTTATGCAAGTTGGATTGGATTCATATTTGGTTTTTTGATTATTCGAATTCATGTTTGGCCTTTTATTTCATAGGAAAGCAGTCGTGTCTAGTTAACAAATTATTTTCTAGGGTGGGGAGAACATGTAATAAGTAAGGACGGGTTTGGAACAACTTCTAATCGTGGCCTATGCTTTTTAGCAAGAGAGAGAAAGCCGTGTTAAATTACTTTGACACCGAGGATAAAATCATGGTAAAATTACTAAAATGGTCATTTGACCGGTCAAACTTATAAAAATGGTCAGACTTTTTTAGCCTACTAATTTATGGTCATTTAGGCCTATAGCCGGCTAAAGACGACTAGTCTTAGCCGGCTCCAATTTCCATGCCAAGTACCCTTTTGTTAGAGTTTTAACAAACCAGATGACAACACGTGGTGGCACTTACTTTTTAGCCGGCTATACTCGTGTATTTAGACGGCTTAGCTGACGCTTTTTTTTTCCCAGCTTGGCTCGATTTTAGCCGGCTATTTGACTTTCCTTAGCCGGCTATTTGAATGTTCATAGCCGTCTATTTTTCTTGAAATAAACACAACAATCATATAACAAGTAGTAAAATATAATCTAAGTTTAATGTCTTAAAATAAACACAACAATCATATAATAAGTAGTAAAATACAATCTAAGTTTAATGTATTCAAATAAACACAACAATATAAAAATTAGTACTCAAATAGAATATTAAACTAATGTCTTACACAACAATATTGTATTTGAACACTATTTTTTATATGACTGTTGTGTTTATTTTAAAACATTAAACTTATATTGTATTTGACTACTTATTATAAGATTGTTGTGTTTATTTTAAGAAAAATAGCCGACTATGAACATTCAAATAGCCGGCTAAGGAAAGTCAAATAGCCGGCTAAAATCGAGCCAAGCTGGAAAAAAAACACGCCGGCTAAGCCGGCTAAAAAGTTAGTGGCGCCACGTGTCGAGATCTGGTTGGTTAAAACTCTGACGAAAGGTACTTGACACGGAATTAGGAGTCGGCTAAGATTAGCCGGCTATTGGCCTAAATGACCATGAATTAGTAGGTTAAAAAAGTCTAACCATTTTTTATAAGTTTAACTAGTCAAATGACCATTTTGGTAATTTTCCCTAAAATCATACCAAATATGCATGAGACGACTTTTCACCAACCAGACTAATTATGCCCGTCATCTGATACACACTACAAAATCGTCCTAAAAATTAGGTCAAATAATATATGGCACGGTTTTAGCCTATCCTAAATGTATTTGACACCTAAGGATTTAAGATGGGACCAAAATCATGACATATATTTATTATCACTTTGTTAAAAAGTTTCAAAACAAGTAACATGTTCTTGATCACTTTTCTTGATCACTTTGTATATGATCCTACCTCTATATATATATATATATATATATATATTTTTCAAAATTAGAATAAAATTTTTAAATATATCCACAAGAAAACAAAAACCAATAATTTTCAAATAATTATTGTTCTTCACATATGCTCTCAAGACGAGGCCGCCACTCTTCCCGATCAACACTCCGGCGACTTCTCTGTCGCCTAACCTTCTTCCCCGCCAAAACGCCGCCGGAGACAGTCACTTCATCACCCATCACCGTCTTGATTTTCACCGTATTTTCCCGCCTCGGTTTCCTCTTGTTTTCCGGAACAGAAGACGCGGGAATCAAAAAATAAATACCACCTCTCTTGAGCTCTGATTTACTTGATAAAATCAGGACCCGCCGGACGACGTCGTGTGATGTCGGTATGCTCAGTACATGATTAGGGTAGTTGCTGAGAACCTCGCCGGCGGTGATCGGATGTGTGATCTCTTCAACGAAACCGTTTAAATGAACGATTCTGATCAAATCGAGGGATCCGCAAGGAATTAGACATGATAGACAACACCTTAAACTATTTCCCATGGCGATCGATGTTCTTGATTCGATTTTGAAATCTGCGAGTAGGTGTTTTGGGGGTGTTCGTGGGGGAGTATGTATATGGAGTAGATCGTGCGAATAATATGGGCGTGGAAGATGAAGTATTATAACAATATTGAGAGTTAAATGTACAAATGGTCATGTGGTTTGATCAAATTACGCGTTTGATCTCCAGATTTTAAAAATTACGAACTTAACCCAAACTTTTGTGACCTGGTTGTGCCTTTAGCCCATGTGTCAAACACGTGATTTACGATTGCAAACTTAACCTTAAAAAAAGTTAAAATTAGTAAAATTTTGTAAAAATCAGTAAATAGTTAGTGATTTTTATAAATTTTTACTGATTTTTATAGATTTTTAATGATTTTTAGGGTTAAGTTTGCAATTGTAAGTCACGTGGATGGCATATGGGTTAATTTTTCGTTAAAAACTAAATGATATTAACGTCAGGGGATAAAGGCGCAACCATGTTACAAAAGTTTAAGCTGAGTTTGTAATTGCTAAAACGTGGGATCAAACGTACGATATGATCAAACTACAGGGGCTATTTGTGCAATTCTCACAATAAAGAAGGGAGGTGCAGTGAAATTACGGAAATATCCCGGCCATAGTTTTGCATATTTCTTCGATCATACGTTTTTGCGATTGCAATCTTTGTAAAATTATATTTTAAATTTGAATTATAATTTAATTAAACCAATAATTAAGATGGAGATAACTTTTATATCGTCTCGGTAAATCTTATGTGAATTTGAAAAGTTACGGGTTTATAAGAAAATATCTTGTCTAACAGTGTGTATTAAGCGCATTGATTGTAGATGGAAGAAGGATTTCTATTTTCATCGTTAAATAATTTCAGGATAAATGTTCTGCTCGAAAGGAGTCTCGTGTCTCAATATAAAAATCTATTTATATATGTTTTACTATCGATTTAAGATTATACAAATGATTACACTAGTATATTAAAAAGGTTATATTTATGGTCGGCTGTCTTGTTACTTGTTGGTAGTTGCAACTTCGCTACACCCTTTCAGAAGTAACTTGCATAGATCAATGAGTAATTTGTTTAAATATATCAAAGAATCTTATATATACACAGAGAGTGGTTTAAAGAGAACGGCAAAAAATGGGGAACAGAGGGAAACCGGCTCAAACGAACTCCGACTTACTTCACCTAACTTGTCTACTGTAAGATTTGAACCCTCGACATCTAAGGGATGGGGCACCTATTAAACACACGGATACCATTGGGCCAAATGCTCGTTGATAAGAATCTTATATATATACACACAAATCAAGTTTTGATTAAAAAAACATTGAGAAAACTATTATTATTATTATTATTGTTGGAATAATTTTGGATCTCGATGCCTAGGAGTGCAAGTCAAGACACCGGTTTTATTTCGGTTATCTTATTTTCGGTTAGGATATTGAGTCGTTATTTTTTTTTCTTATTTTGCAAGTTATCTATACTATATAATACATAAAAGTTTTGCTGGACATTTGTCATTCTCATGTTAATCCTCAACGTTTTTTTCCCGTCTCTCTCTCCTATTAATTATATAAATTTCTTTAAATTGATTTTTTTATAATTTTTGTTTTCCACATCTCTCTCCTATTAAATAATAATGATTTCTATAATTATTTTTATAAAACGTTTATTATTTTAAAAACAGGTTTGTTCATAAAACATTTTTATAATTTGAACATTTCTTTCATTCTTTTTATAAAACATTTTTTTTGAAACGGCGGTATATTATATAAACACTAGCAAGGAGCTAGAACAAAAAAGACTTACATAAACAATAACGGGTTTTTAAACCACTCGTTTCTAGGTATTTTATAAAACATTTTTAAAAAATAAATATATAACGTGTCTAAAATTTGTATTAAAAAACTATGTAATATGTCATAAAAATGTTATTTATAATTCTTAAATCTTCAATATTTATTATTTATAATTCTTAAATATTCACTATTTTTATTTCACCGATGACTGATAACATCCAACATACAAATCTTCGTAGAAACTGTTGTTTTATAACAAATTTTATTTATTCAACCCATGTAATAAATGAGTTTTAACCTAGTTTTAGTATAAGTAAAGGTATATGGGTCAGTATTTTGATGTGGTTTTTCATTCTTAATAAATATAAATATACATGTAATAAATTTTGAGGAGATTTAGGAACTACAATAAATTTACAAATATATGTAATGATTGTTAATGGATAAATGCATAACTTTGAATTGAAATTAATTAAGTGTATATGAAATAAAACCCTTACTATGTTTTCACACAACTTAAAATAGTAAAATGTTGTGTTACTTTAAAATTTGTGTTTTCTAAAAATTTAATAGCTTTGGTTTATTTACTTAAAATATGATTTATTTGTGAGTTGGTCCGAGTCTAGCGTCCCCGCTCCATTCCCGAGCTTAGATCCTAGCTATAACATACAAAGAACATGTTAGAATTGAAGACGGAGTTCCAGGAACACTCTCTGATGCTCAAGTTAGTGATTTACACAAAGATGCGCATGTTAAGTATATACATGACAAATAAACACAAATATAAGAGAGTATAGGTGCGAAATTATAGAAGATCCCCTTTAAGATCAAACAATTCCATCGAACTGAGAATGATTGTATGTGTGATAGCATCTACTAAAGTGAAGTGTGAAGGGATGTATTAAAAGAGCATCATACGAGAGAGTTGGGTATGAGTTGGTTCCCAAACCTTGGTAAAGTATGGCCTATATATAGTGCATGATGTAGGAGGGTAGAGGATCATGCTTGATCTTGCTTATTCCTCTTTTGTGATGTTGAGTCTCCTTTGTATTCAACACACCATCTTCGGCTTGGGGAAGTTTTCCCACTTTGGTATAATAGTTTGATCTTGGTCATGCGTAGATGTGTAGCCTGGTTCAACTATTCGGCTTAGCCTCCTATCTGCCCGGCTATCTTTCTTCTTATTCCACTTAGGTATTGACTTTCCCTGTTATAATGAACAAGGAAAGAAGAGTCATTCGATGTAAGTTTGACCTCTTGCTCCTTGCCAAGGATAGATCTGGCTTCTTGGTATGCAGTCATCCTTGCCAAGGTTAGATCTTGGCTTCTTGGTGTCACACCCCAACCGACGGTGGATTATACGTCGGGGCGGACGCGGTTGTTCAATAGCACAAAGTTGACTATTAAAGTTTCAATATTTCATTAAATCACTTCAAGGTTCCAATACAAGGAATAAATCAAATACATAGCAAGAATACAAGTCTAATTGATTAATCATTCTAGGTCCAAGCATCCTATGTGATCACGATAAAGTCTCATGTTGTAGAACCTGAAACATGTGAAAGAATCTGTCAACTACAAAATAGTTGGTGAGATACAAAGGTTTTGACGCAGTTTAACAAGTATTTGGAAAGAATTACAATTCACTATGATATATGCATTCTATAATGTAAGTATGAGAAACAAGTATCTTAAACATTGTGCACTTCAACCCTCCAACCAAGTTTAGGCATAACCCGCAGGTTACCCTTATAAGTCTCAATTTTAAAGTTTAATTCAGTAACAATCACCAAGGACTCCCCCCCCCCCGAAGGGGTCAATCAATCAAGGTGGATTGGTCAAATACAATAGATCTATCATTGTTACCATAGGCTTGATCAAAGCTAATGAAAAAAGGGGCTAAGTATACTCACTTGGATGATGAATAGTATCCGACACGGATAAGTATTTGCAAGACTTGGAGGGAGAATATCCTCACAATAAGCCTAAGAATATAAGTCTAAAGTTTCAAGTATGATCTTATAAGTCTAGGACAAGAGTTCTAAAATTTTTAGGATTTTGACTAGGGTTCCAATGAGAGACGGAAATGATTTGTGTTTATAAAGTTTAAATCAAGTTTATAATAAAGGTTTTGAACGAGTCATATTAAGCTTGGATTTCAAAGTTTAGTAAGTTAATAGTTTAAAATAATTATTGTTTAAAATAATTATTTAAGATAAGGGTTAAGGATAAATAATTATTATTTCAAAGGTAAATAATTATTAAACACAAAGTATTTAAAGACTAAATAGTGATTAGGGGTTAATAACATTTATTTAAAATAAATAATTATTAAGGATAAATAATACTTAATTGAGAATAAATAATTTCTAAGGATAAATAATTATCCAAAAGAATAATTACTTTATCTAAAAGTAGAAATCATTCAAGATTTAAAGTATTTAAGAATTAAGCATTTATCTTACAAAATGACTTGCATTTTAATAACTTTTAAAAAGACGTGGTTATAAGTTTGAATAATACGTATTTATAAGTTTATAAAATGTTAAATAAAATTCCTTATAGAGTTTACATCTAAAAAGGAAAAAAATGTATAAATATTCTTAAAGTTTAAATGAGACCATAAGTTTAATAAGTATTAAATCATAAGTTTATAACTATTTAAATAATGTTTATGTTTAAAATCATAAGCTTATATGTATTCTACGTAAATGGGGGTTTATAAGTTTTTTTTAACTTTAGGTTTTATAAAGTTTTAAAAAATATTTTTTTTTATAATTCTAAGGGTTTAGAACTATTTTTAAAGGATTATTTATTACAAGTTTTAATTCATTAAAATAGTTTCAGAAATTAAAAGTATAAATAAAAGTCATTTTTGAGTTTATAACAGTTTAGCAGAATTTATAAAAATTATTAAAAGTGTGAAAATTGTTTGGAAATAGTTTAAAAAAAATAAAAGGGTAAAACCGGTTTACTTGGACTCGAACTCGGGTCTCGCCCGGGTCACCAACACACATGCACACTAACCATCCCGACTACGGGTTCGTTAGTGTTATACCTGGAAAAATAAATTAATAAACACATGCTCAAGTCACCCCCAATTCCATATGAACCCTAGAATCAATCTCGCCAAATTCGTGTTGATTTGCCCTCTGTTAATGCAATTAAACAGAGGGCTTTCGATCTTCAGAGTGCAACGATAATGATAGTCACAAGGATTACCTCAAATGGTTTCGAATTGAAGGAGAACGAGTTCGGGTCGTAGTCGGCTGTCGTGGGGAAAGGACTCGGGAATGCAGGTTAGCCTTCGACGAATTGAGGGAGTAGAGGGTTGTAGTATGTTGTCGTTGATGCTACTGGGTTCGATTTTATAGCCGATTTTGGCATTCAATGCGTGAACGGTTGGGGAGGTGGGGGTTGAGCTGACGGCTTCGATTTCGAACCCATGCGCGGCCGGGACTCGAAATAGGACATTGATTATTCTAGGGGCTTGGTCGCATGCGCGAATGGAACCCGAGGTTCACTGTATTTGGACGGGAAAACGCGATTTCGATTAAACGGGTTGGAAACCGGCCTCTGCAGGTCTCGAACTCGCGACCAGTTTGGCATCTGGGAATTTGAGTTTATTACGAACAGGCCCCTGAAGTTTTCAGCTTGTGTCATTTGATGTAAAGACTTAGGTTTTAAGTTTAGAATAAGTTTCTAAAATGGCAACTTTAGTCCCTTGACTTTTATACAAAGTAAATATGTTTTATTTTTTTATGAAAACTAGATTAGTTTCATAAGTTTTATTTCCTTTATCATTTTATATATTAATAAAATAATTTCTAGGATTTATGTTTTGTAAGTTTAATATATTTTTTTTATTTTTTTATTTTTTATTTTTAATTAATTTTATTTATATAACTACAAATTTGTAAAGTTTTAAGGATTGAAATGATATTTCAAAAAGAAACACACACACGTATACATATATATACATATAAGCATAATTGATTTCCTTAAATTGATATCAAATAAATGAATATTTATTGTTTAAGAAAATAGTTTTAAATAAGAATTCAAAATTAAAAATAATACGGGCAAGCGTTTAGAAAAAGGTACATCGAAAAATCCGAGATATTACACTTGGCATGAAGTCGTCATTGCCATGCTGCAGGCCTTGGCTTCCTGGCATGGTGTCATCCTTACTATGTTGCAGGGATAAAGCATTGCCTCCTAATATAGGGCTAAAATGGTTCCTATCATGCGAGAGGTGATTATATTTCTAGATGAGAACCTACTTACATCATCAATTATTTAACCGTTTATGTTGGTTTTGTGGTTATAAACAACGTCAATTTCATATATAAAAGAGGTTTTCTAATTACACCATGTCTATTTTTTCAATTGCACCCTAATCTATTGTATTAATTATGTTTGACTATAACTTCACCAATCAAAGTGTAGTTCCATTTAAATAAAAAGTGTTGTTAAATACACTCATTTAATAAGGGGTGTCACGACTTTTTGTGTAAAATGTCAATTCAAGTAATAATATTTTAATTTCACACATCAAATTATTTTCCTTTAACTTACTTTTTACTAATTAATTTTTTTTAAAACATAAATAAAAGAACAATGATTATGTTTTGAATTTTATAATCGATATTAATTTTTTATAACAAAATTATTCTTTATTTCTTGATAAAGTCTTATGTTTTGAATTTTGTAATTGATATTAATTTTTTTTTCTTAATTTTTTTCACATACTTAGAAAATAACCAATATAAACGTTTATTTATTAACAAACATTTAAGAACATAAAAAAAGAAGTTATATGTATTAACTTTATTTTTTGTATCATTTTTTTTACAGTTATACATATATATTAATTTAAAACAAGATAAAGATTTAATTTATAATTTATAAATTATAAAAAGGAAATTATAAGTTCATATATATATATATAACATTAATAAATAATAGAAAATAATGAAAGAGTAAAAATTAAAGAATATTTAGAGGGGTTTTTAATGCCTAGATAGTAATTAATGAATGATTAGAAGGTTTTAAATGCTTATGTAGTAATTAATGATATTGTATAGTAGTTTGTTATAGATTAGGGTACAAATAGCAACACCCTGTATAAAATAACAATTGCAATCTAGTATTTACCGCATCAAAACGAGCAATGTTTATCCCTAAAACAAATCTCAAGAGAGCATTGTGTGTTGGTTTCATGGATAATTATCCATTACTTCTTAGGATATGTAGAATCATTTATTAACACTACACCTAGTGATGGTTTAAATCAACTTGCTAACTTACTAATTTATCAAAGATTTCGAAAACAGTTTAAATCAACTTGCAAGTTATCAAGGATTTCAATAAACTAAAAATTAGGTTTATATCTTAACATGATTGTCTAGCAAGCTAGTGTAAGAAAATGAAAGATTCGACTATATGATTTCGTGTGACTTCCAAACCTCTTTTGTAACAACCACATATGTCACATAACACAAGCTTTGTCCGTACATCATTTTGTGACAAAGTGACAATATGATGTCATGCTAACTCTACGATCGTATATCGTATCAACAAAGTATGGGGTTGTGTAAACACATATTCCAACAACAATTTTGTAGTGTTGCTATTGTTTGAGTTTGTCAACAATCTAGCTAGTGACATTATGTGTCATCACTAGACTCTAACTTCGATTAAGCGGCAACAACATTCCTTTTGGTAGCCTTGAGAAAACGTATGATTTCGGTATATAGAGGGCATACATGGTGTGATTCTCAATCACTCGAATGGTTGGAAGTACGTCGATCTTTATTTACACACCATTTATGGTGACCCTTCTAACTGCCACTGACTACCACATTTAGGTGCAAGTACGCCATCAAAGAATCATAATGCGTCCATGGTCACAATGTCCAAGTAGGGGTGTGTTGCACCCTCTAGAGCAAATGAAAATTTTCACTTATTCATATATTTTAAGTTTCATCTTGTCAGACCAAAAATACTAATCAGGATTCTTTTATATTTTAACAGGATAGTTTTTTTTATCTTAAAAATGTTCCCAACATTTTAAATGTGTTAAAAAGATGAACTTAAACACACTATGATCCATTGCCGAACTCTTTATCAATCAATATGTTTTTGCTTTATATTTATAAGTAGTTTAATGTTATTTGATAATTTAATATGATTCTGATTTAAAAATAAGATTCTGATACCAAAACGCACGAGGGGCTCAATAATCTAAGATACTAAACGACAAAAAAGAAACCATTTCAATATTCATGTGAAACTCTGTCTTCATCCTAGATCCAAGGTGGAAACTTCAACTAAATAAATTTAAAATAAATGCTCTTTAGCATTTAATCATTAACTTCTAGAAAAATCATTTGCTTATAATCATTTATTGAACAGGTTTTCTATTTAATTCTAGTTTTCTTCCAAAAGAAAAATATATGTTATTTGTTCATTCTTGTTTCTTATAATTTATTAGACATGTTAAAGAAACCAACATAGCAATTTAAATTCCTTCTCTAAAGTTGATACAAACACGTTCCCCTTAATTCTTCATCATCAATAAGGTTTGCCTATTTGTTGATTGACTCTTGTACAATTTTTAATTTTTGTAATGTCTAATTAACCCCTCGTACCAACTAAAATCATCCTTTTTTTCCTATCAAGAGCTTACAACTTTGTTGTTACCCGACTAAAACTTCCTGAAGACCACTTGTCCTGATGGTTAATAACTTAATATCGAAGATTCCTTTTAAACTCATTATCTCTTTTCTCCCAAACCAATATGAGATTTATATAATTAGTTACAATGTGAGATTTGATAGTATCCGTTATGTTATAATATGTATTTTCAAGACCAGGAGGAACATCCAACTGGGTAAACCCCCTGACATGCTTATAGACCCATTTTTTGCTGTGAACTGGATTCTATAATTTGCTATAATTACAAGAAGTGTAAAAAGTTTGTATCTATAATTTGCTTTAAATGTATATAAAACGGTTATGTAACCAGCTACCCTCTTTATTTTTAACTTTCAACATACATGTCAAGCGATGCGTATAAGTGCATTGCATTTATCCCAGTAATTATATTATATTAAACATTATAATGTGTGATAATAATTATCTTTTATTAAAAGAAGATGATGAACAACATGGGTTAGCTCGGAATTCTCTTGGAAAGACTGGATAAATTTTTCTGTAACTTAACCTGTAAATTCTGTTTTTAGCTTTTTCCCTTTTCCGGTTGTTCTGTTTTTGCCTCTGCTTCTTGCTTTGGCGTTTTGTTTATTGAAGTTTGCTGTTCAAAAAAAAAAATTAATTATCATATTATACAAGATATTACTGAAAATTATAGTATTGTTTTATTTGATCGGTCAAGTTCAGTGTACGTGTTGATTTATAATTTAATGGATTAATATATCGATAAGATTTGCAACTAAGATCGTTTAACATGCATGATTTTGGAATATCTGCCTCACATGTTCTTTTAGAATCTTTTACTTTTTAATTCAAACAAATTACAATTTGTAGTTTCAAAATTAAACCGCCATTTCATAATCCTTTTTTTTAAAACAATTGATTTTAAAAATATAAATCACAAATCAAAAACCATTTTAAACTATCTACCATTCTTTTTCTTAATAAATACTTGTTATTCTTTTTCAATACACACTACAAGAATTTTAGACAGATTCAACGACCTTTCTCGACGACATGTCGTTGAGAAAGCCTATCTCGACGACATGTCGTCGATATTGCTTCCGTCTCTCACCAAGGGCACGTCGTAGTACCTCTTCCTCATCAACCTCTTCGCGGCTTGTTGCATCCGGGTCAACTCTTCTTGAATTGAATTATGTAATAAACAAAAAATAAACATATATAAAAAAAATTTAAAAAATCCGGCAACATAACTACTGTAAAATTGATAACCAACTATTTAACAATACTCAATAACTATAATAATTCACCAAAACTCAATAAAAACCTATAATAACATCAACAATAACCAATATGAATAATATTCTAGTGGATTTCCCAAACTACAAATACAATATACAAACTTAATACGCAAATAATTTCTAAAACTACAATAACCCTACAATGAAGGTATCAAAACGCAATAATATACATGTATTAGTGGACTTGTGTTAAACGAGTAATTTTGACCCATTTAGAATGGATACGTGTCATTTTGACTCATTTATACTTTGATTCGCATCATAATAACAAAATATATATATTTACTCAATCGTTTTGTGCCCGATCGTTGACCCATGTGCCATGAGAAGTGTGCATACGTCTCCAACCATCAATCAGGTTGGCGCTTCCACTTTGTTGCACCTATAAACAACAAAAATAATATTACTAATATTTGACTAACTTATGAATACATTTTTAGATAATATTAACAATTTTTGTTACCTCGTCGTATCTCCGTTGAGCAAATGACTTGCTCCCACTAGTATTGGCATATGGTTGTTTAGCTCGGTTTGAAGAATTTTGAATCGAGCGTGCCATATACCCGACATTTAGGAACAAGTCGTCGATGAGGGATTTCCAATTCCCGGAACTGGTGGACTCATGAGGATGATTCTTTGCTTCTTCCACATCCTCGTAACCACCAACCGCTTCAAAATGTTTCTTTAAACTTGATTTACGATCACGATATCTACGGGCACAATCATCATGGATGCCCCGCACATATTCGTGGCCACTGCGGTGTGTTACCCCAGCTTTCTAGATCAAAATAATTCTGTAAAAAAAAGGTAATTAGGAAACATTTAATAATTATGAAATTTAAAAAATTACATTTTAAACTTACATGAAGATTGTGAAATACGGTGTTTTGATCCTCCTTATGAACTTTTTCCCAACTAGGATAGTGTGTTGGGGTTTTCTCGAGAGCAACAGAGATTTGTCGGACAAACCATCGTCCGTGCGGACCGACAAACTTGTATGTCTTGGCAGATGGATCAAGCTCAAGTGGGAGTGGCTTGTTGCCATTCTTCTGGAAAGCCTCAAGCATATCACGGTTTCTACCACGGCCCCGTACTTTTTTCGAGGCAGCTGTTACATGAATTTGAAGAATTAACAAATTAAAAATATACACAATATAAAAACAAGTATTTAACTAAAACAAGTAACTTACAAGACTCGCAATCTGTAAGGAGCCTCCTAGAATTGTCGTGCGGATCTCGACCCCCACCGTCACCACCACGTGAACGAGCGTAAGTCGCTATATATACCTACATAAATTTGAAGTCAATCATAATCATCAATAATATAAGTGTCTATATACATTAAAAGTCATTCAGAATTATTAATAATAAGTGTCTACATACATCAATAAAATAAGTGTCACATACATTATAAGTCAATCAGAATCAGTACTAATATCATCGTTGTCGTCCTCATCCGAAATGTATGTGCCTTCATCTTCTTCTTCATCATCTACAATCTGGGGGTTAAGACTCGAGTCACCACCTTCACCTAAAGTCGACACCATGGGCAAGTAGCCTAGGTCGATAAACATACTACATGATTGAGTGTCATGTACACTTATTTATATATATACTAACATATAAATAACATATATTTTCTCCAATTTTCTTCAAAGAAAAAAAAGCGTATATTTAATAACATCTAAATAACTTATACATATATAAATATACATTTTCCCCAAATTTATTAAAAAAAACAACAAACAAACATATATATACATTTATATTGATACAATTGAAACATATCATAACAATTGAAACACTAATTTCACACAAATAAATGCATACATACATTTTAATACATTAACTTAGCATATATACATATACATAATATATCTAAACAAGGTTAAATAACAATTAAACAATAATTAAACATATATATTCATCTATATACACTAACATATAAATAACATATATTTTCTCCAATTTTCTTCAAAGAAAAAAAAAAGCATATATTTAATAACATCTAAATAACTTATAAATATATAAATATACATTTTCCCCAAATTTCACACAAATACATATCATAATCACCTCAAAACCACAAATTTCACAAATACATACATAATAATATATCTAAACACTAATTTCACACAAATACATACATAATATATCTAAACAAGGTTAAATAACAATTAAACTACCAATTTCACAAAAAAATAACTATAATGACTTCAAAAATAACAAAATACCCAAATTTCACACAAATATATACACACACACATTTAATACCTTCGAAGTTGTTCTTGAAACGCAAATATCGACGAGATGTCATTGAGAAATCCTCCCTCTAGCCTTGAAACCGTTCACTTTCTTTGAAACCCACCTACAAACGAGTTGTATTAAAATATTTCACTAATTAGGGTAGAAAATCTTAAAAAAATCGAAAAATCAAATACCCGGGCAACTAGATGACTAGTGGTGTTGGTGGAGGTGGAACACGACGTTTGATGGTGGTGAAACCTGGTGGCAGCCGCTAAAGATCGGAGAAGATGGAGAGAAAAGGGTTGAGTGAGATGTGAGAGTGTGTGAGAGAAAAAGAAAAGCAGAAACCTTATCTTTCTGTCTGATGTTTGTCTCGACGACATATCGTCGAGGCTGAGTTCTCGCCGAATAAATAATTCATTTATTTAATTTATCAATCTCGATGACATGTCGTCGAGACTGAGTTCTCACCGAATAAATAATTCATTTATTTAATTATTTAATTTAATTCATCAATCTCGACGACATGTCGTCGAAATTGATGATATTATTAAAAATAAAAAAAATATTATTAACTAGTTTGGATAAAAGAAAATGAAAAAAAAATAAAAATGTTAGTCTCGACGACATGTCGTCGGGACAGTTATTGGTTAGGGCGCCATTTTTCCCGCTTCACCAAAAACGACGACAAGTCGTCGAAACAAGTTAAAAAAAATCCAAAAGTGTGTCAGACCCAGTTACGACGACAAGTCGTCGAAATTGGTGGGTCTATTACTGCGACATGTGTCGTCGGAACAGCCTCGACGAAACTGCCTGGATTTTTAGTAGTGACATCGGGACATCGCCCTAACGGTATATGCGTTATATATAATCATCATAAACCAACGAGACAACGACCATAGCTTGGGTTATATGTTATACAATACGAAAACTTATTAAATTCGATAAATTGTCGTGCCTCTAAATTTAATAATTTATTGTTGCTTCAAATATTTAAAAATAATATGTATATATATTTTTATAGTTGAAAACAATTCCTGGAAGGATTTCACGTCGTCTCATGGAATCTCTAATAATTAAAACACCATTTAGAAACTCTATGCAATCCATGAGGAGATTATATTCTATTTCATCTAAAGAATCAATTAACCTAATCACTATTTCGGATATAATTTGAATCATTGTGATTATGAAATAACAATAATAGTCTAAGATTCAGGATTACTTGTACTATATATAAAAAAACTAGATGACTTAGTGCCAAATATAACTTGAACTGCTTTCGATCACCAAGTGCCTGAAAGGGTTAGGTTTTCTTTGGCGAGAAACATTGTTTACAAAATCATCAATGGAAACACTATTTATGGTTTGATCAAGGCGTTACTCAACATATATAAAAGTTTTTTCGATTCAGATAAGGTTTTCTTGATCCGATAGTTATAGTCAACATGACATGAAAGAAGATTATGTTAACGAATTTAAGACGAGTGTATCTTGATTATTGTCTTGATAATATATTCAATGGAGAAGCACATGTGCTTTTATTGATTATTATCTTCGTTGACGAAGATATGGTCTTTCACCCAGAACGCCTAAGTTTACTTTAGAAGGATTACGTGATTCGATCCTCACCAAGAATATACAAAGAAAAGGACAATGGTGAGCATTTAAGTTTTTTGTTGAGCGTAGAAGGATGTGACGTGTTGGGAATGCAAACGTATTAGAAACTTTAAGAATATGTTCACGTTACCTCTAACCGTGAATGACTGAAAAATGTGAATGTTGTGACCAAAGAGTCCGGTGATGTCTTGATTTACGGTGGTGAGCTTTGAGGTCCTATGGTTGCTAGAGGAACACAGAAGTCTGAGGGTGCAACACCTCAAATTTGGTCTCGTTGATATATTAGCAGGCTGGAGTTAAGGAAGCAGCGCTCCTCGAACATAAAATAGAAATACGAGTTTGGTCTAAACTCATTATTTAGGTTGTTTGCAAATCTTTAGGAGCAAGTCATTAACCTTAATCTGATTATTATATAAACAAACTTTATACTATATTATATAATTTTAAATCTTGTATTAAGAGTTAATTACACGGATGGTCCATGTGGTTTGCAGAAATTGCAAGTATGGTCCCAAGTTTGAAAAACTACACCGATGGTCTACAATTTTGTCAAAACGTAACATCGGTGGTCCTTAGAGTAGTGGATGGACGTTAAATTTTCTGGTTAAGTTGTGATGAAATGACATATTTACCCTTAAACTAAAAGACAAAATAATTAAAAAAATTATAATAAAAAAACTTATAGGACCCACTTCATCTCTTTACCTACCCAACCCACCCCACCCCACCATCCATCTTCTTCCCAACCCTCCATCCCATTACCGTCGGCCACTCCACCGGCACCACCACTGTCTCCTTCCACCACCGCCACCATCAAATCATTTAAAAACTGGTTTAAAGCTACTTCTTCTTCCTTAACAGACCTAGACACGACCCCCCCACCCCTTCCCCTTCCCCCAATCCCAAATCGATTTACGGTTCTCAAATGAAATCAAAGGGTGTTGCTAGTGATCTTGGGTTACTTCATGTGATTTTGGAATTGAATTGATGGGAAACATGGATCTGATCTTCAGTTTTGTTTTTGGAATCGAAGTTTTTTAATCACACTGAGAAGATTCTCAACTAAAATTTAAAATGCTTGCTTTTGATCAAAGTGGCCATCTTGTTTGAAGTAGAAGTTAATATAAATGAATTGTTTCTTTGAAATGATATTAATAGGGTTTTTTTTTCAAGTCTTGTTTGCTTATTAGAATTTTGTCTTGAAAGTTAGCTTCTTCAGATGTGTCTAAAGAGGAACATGTTAATCTGATTAAGAAAACTGAGAAATTTCCAGTTCGATATGATTTACATATCATATTGGATTGAAAAACTTTTGTGTTGACCTTAAAAGTTAAAATATGTGGTCCTATTAGTTGACATGGCATTTGTTGTTTAGGATTGATGATAAGCCTTGTTTTCAAAGTAGTATTGTGATAAAAAAACATAAAGATCAGGTGATTTGGGTTTTGTTGATCTTGATTTGTATTTGTATTTGGATTTGGGTAACAATTTTAATCCAGGTGTATTTTTATCTTTTTACAATAACTTAACAGAAAAGTTGGATGGGGTTAAACGGCTAGAGTTGATTGAGATAAAATTGAAACAAATGGACTAAAAAAACATTTTTTAAACTTTTGATTAAAATGATTAGTTTGATCAAATCACATGGACTAAACCATATCTAACTCTAAAATAAATGTGTCGTAAGAACTTGGTTTATTTATTTATTATTTTTTTACATCAAGTTGTTACTCTTAAAAACCATCGCACCTGCATAATTTAAACACACCATATTTATAAAAACAATCATTAATACCACTACAACATAAAAATATTGATGTTAGAATTTGATTTATTATTTTTTTAGTTTTCATTTTTATGCTAATATATATATACACACGTACGTATCATATGTATGATATAGTCTGACTAGGGCCACTCTGTTCCAGCTGGACATATATTTGCAGATTTTTTTTCAGAGAATTTAATAGTTAAAAACAATTAGAAAAAATCAGAGGCTGGTGAACCAAGAATCTCAAGTTGGAAGAGTCACGAGTTGCTATTAGTTTATTAGATTGCTTCATGTTTCCGGACATCAAGCTTTTGCAATTTATTGCATTAGATATCTTTTTTTAAATCAATAAATATGTATAAAATATTTATTTATAGTTACAACATAACCATTTATTGCATTAGGTTGTGTGATGCTTTAGAAGTTGGTATATGTGTTTCTTGAGTCGAAATAAGGGCCTCGTAGCCTTTTATAGTGACGAAGCATGTCACATGTATTCCGCATACGATAAAGCATTGGAATACGGGGTAGCTCAAGTGTCAACCATTTTAGAGGCCCGAAGTGAGTTAAAAATACGGGGCCTTTTTCAAAAATATATATTCTTTTTTGCTTACTATTGTAACACATTGGAATATGATTAAATTAGCTAAAGGGATTTTATCTGAGACGTTGTTTTAGCTACTATAGTACACTTAAGAATATTCAAGGCTGGGTAATATTGGTAAAACTAATTCAAGTAGTAATTCTGACTCATACAAATGTGTTGATTTCTGCTATATTTATTTAAACCAGATCAAACGAGTGAAACTAAATAGACTAAGAAAACAAAAATGGTCAAGTGAATGTGTTTAGATGAATATGATTAGCAACAAATTGTATGATTCTCAATTTCTACCAACTTATGTCCAACATAAGCTTTTACTACTTTATTAAACCCGTGTAAAACACGGGTTTCTAACTTGGTATACTTATAAACATGTCAAAGTTTATAACAAATATTGTTATAAACTTTACGGTTATTCCTTTTATCATTGAATAATTAAATAAGTGCTTCATTTAGTTTACGAAATTAGGAATATTAGTTATTAAATGATTAACAAAATTCGTATTTATACTATCTTTAATTATTGTTTGGTTACGTTTTTAACTTCACCTACAACTTAGGATATATGGAAATAAAAAAACACTTTAAAATTATTTGAGATACTTAAAATAAAGGTTATACACAGATATTACTTATTTAATGTAGAAGTTAAATTACAAAGGTCTTTGTAGTTGAAACACAAGTAAATAATTCTCGAATAAACTCATTTAGAGACAAAAATCTTAACAACTAATCGCGACTCAAATAAATTATAAAATCAATTTCCCTCACATAACTCTTACAGAAAGATGACCCTAAACTATTACAATTTAGAGGAACAATTGGTACTCGGTGTTTGCAATTTAACCTCCCACTCAAAATTATTATGTTTGATGGTAAGTGCGGCCAGTTTGATGTCAATAGAGAAGATGAGCTTTTATAAACGACTCACGTCTATGATTGGTAACGAGAGCTAAGGATATAATCTTTTATTCTTTGCATTGAATGAAAACTAAAAAAGGTCTACATTTATTATTGTGTAGCTTGACAGTTGTCAAAGCTGAATCTAATATAGGACTCGATACATACTTATACACTAAACAACTCATGTCCCGTGTTTAGGTCCAGTGAGACGGACAATAATTATTATTTAATTTAATTTGACTTTCAATTATTATTTTGATTAAAAATAAAAGTTACATAATTAGATTTTAAAATTTCTTATAATAAGGGATAATTTAAAATAAATGTGTTTTATTAGTATAATTAATATTTTATTTAAAAATATATTATTATAATTATTATTAAAAGATAGATGTGTATTCAATAAGAGATAGAGCCGGGAAAAAATGATAAGAATGAATATGGAGGCGACACATAACATTAAAAACCTTTATTTATTAGATATTATAGATATAGCTGTTAGACAGTTAAAAAAATTTACAATACTGTTATCCAAATATATGACCAATTTATAAATTAAATAATCATAACATACTTATAAAACCATTTATTTAATTTTAACCAAAACAAAAATAAGTATAAAAAGTGGGCTAACAGGGAGTGGGCTGGAACACTGCTGCTGGGCCGAGACAATACTGGGCCGCACCGGCCTGGTTATAGATGAATTTTGTGAACGATTAGATTATGTAGATTGTGTAGATGACCTTTTTTTTTTTAACTATTTAAGTTTGTGATACAAATGGGAGTTGTTTTCAATTTGAGGATGTTTATTGAGTAGAAACAATTGTTGAATTAATTAATATGAATATGTGTATGAATTTTTATTGATTACAACAAGAAAGTTTGTTTATTTAAGTGTTCGTTTTCGTTCATTTGTTCGGTTAAAGTTAAACGAACGAACATGAACAAGCCTCGTTCGTGTTCGTGTAGTTCGTTTACTTTGATCCTTTTGATTTTTATATTAACTTATAGAAGTTTGTCCATCTTTAAACTTTATATAAACTTGTATAAAATTTTATGGTATTTGGACCTTTAGCTTTTATAAATCCTTTTAACAAATTTTTGTAAAACTATAATTTTAAATCAATTAAAAAATATTAATCAAATATTAAAACTTAAAATGTCCAAAAAATTTGCGGCTAAAAATATCACAGCAACAACCTACTTACCCTCATGTATTTTAAAGCATTGTAATCCACTGTTCATGAAGGTTGTAATTTTAAAATGTATATATAATTGTATTATTTGTTCTCAATAATTTGTAAATAGAAATATTTTTTTTCGGATGGTAGAATATGGTGATTCCTTGTGCGAAGTTGCATTGATAATGTTTTTTTAAAAATTTATATACTCTTGTACTTAAAGTCGGGTTTTACTATATCAAATATGACATATATTCTTGTAGTTGGAAGTTAACTATGTGAATATGATATATATATATATATCTCTAACGGGTCTAATGCGTTATTTATTTATTTTTTTATCTCTGACAAGTTGAATTGAGATGTTTTATCTCTAACGTATATGTTTTTCTCTAACAAGTTAAACAAATGTCTGGTATTTTTAATAACAAATGAGTCAAACAAGTTTGTTTTAGATCATACGCGTTTTGTGAATTTTATATTTTTATGCCATAATTTAACCTTGTCTAACAGCTTTATAATGATTTTTTTAGCTGTTTGCGTAAAGGTTAATTGACTTGATCTTGCCATTTGGTTTAGCATTATTGACTAAAAGTTAATAGTTGATAGCTTTTACCAATAATCCAAGATTTATTTATAATATATGCTTTGATGATATCATTTATGTTGAATTTAAAAGCATTTGGTAAGGTTCATAAGCCAAATTGTAAACCACTATGATGTTTTTCTTAAATGTCAATGAAGTTCTTCATTTTAAATGATAAGTGTTGTTAACAAGGTGACATCATGTTTCGATTTCTCCTCAAATGGAAGATATCATCTACCCTTTTCTTGATTAAAAAATAAGACTTTTATAAACTTTTAGGTTGTTTTATAAAATTTTGGTCTAGATTATAAAAAAAATATGTTTATAAGCTTAATAAAAAGATATTTATGTTAAACTATTAAAAAATGTGTATGCTCATCGTTAACTTGAACTTTGAAGTTTAATTTTTTCAGTTTATCCAGTATAATATATCTACTAAGGCTGGGGGGTATACCTCCACAAAAATTGAATGTGGAAACTGCCAAGAAGACGCCACGTTATTTCCACATGGTTTTCACGTACGAGGTGCGTGGTGTTCCGTTTTCCACTCACGTGGGAAATACCATGTGTGTACACCTCAATGCTTCACACACCTTTGGTCACACACACCTCCCTCACCCCCACCATTTCCACACCCGTGGAAAACTCCCGGAAAAACACCCACGCCCGTGAACCACGCTAGGAGGGTGCAGTGTTAAACGGGCCACACTCGCCAACTCAGCCTCCACGAGTTGTTTCCGCGGGGTATACCCCTCAACTAGGGATGAGATCGGTACCGAACCGGTACCGGTACCGAATTTATCGTTACGATACCGGTTCGGTACGGTACCGGTATTTGTTACAAAATGTTCATCTTTATAGGTATCGGTACCGTACCGGTACCGAATTTATGTAAAAGTGGGTACCGATACCGGTACCGAATCTATCGGTACGGTACCGGTACTCGGTACCAAATGCTCATCCCTACTCAACCTAACAAATATTACGAGACAATAAAAACCTAACCATTTCATTTTAACCCTTCAAAAGTCTTAGCAATTTTAGATGATACCTATCTAACCTTCATTGACTTGGTAATCCTTCTGATTTGTTGTTCAATCATACATGAAATCTAACTAGTTCTTTAGATTCTAAAATTGCTACACCAGTGTATCAATGAACTTTGTGTATAAAACTCACTAGATACAAATGATCACAACTTAGTAAACAAAGAACCCATAAACTAACACCAAAACATTGTACAATTACATGCATCAATATTTTACAACACAACTCAACCCTCACCTGATCATATTTCACTTCCAGCCATGTCCTGCCACCGCGGTTGCCTGAAACAAACCATGAATCCGAGCCTCAACATCTTCAATGGTGAACTTAACATGTTTATCTGCATACCTCCCAATATCTTGAAGACTATGAAACCTCCCAAGAAAGTTTCTATAAGCAGGGAGCAAAGTTCCAGCTACCGAAATCTTCAATTCCTCCCTCAATTGTTCATCAAATATGACCCATGTGGATTGAGTTCTGCAGATCTCATCAAACTGTGAATTGAAGAGCTTGAGCTTATCTTTCAAAGATTTTGAAACAACACTTGAAGATAAGTTATTGTTGTCAAGCTTCAAAGTGTTGAGGATTTTATGCCATGAGCTTCTTTGGTAATTTACATGGTGTTGTCTTACTTTTGATGTTTGTTTTCTGATCCAGTCGTCTCCTAGAAGAGAACCTAGTTCGTCGTCTTTGACCTTTTTTACAATGTATCTGCCATTGTTCATTATAAACACGGATGATAGCGCGGCGTCTCTGTAAACCTTTGATTTTGATTCTAAATTGTTTTCTAGAACTTCCATGATCCAGGCAATTTGAACAGATAATGAAGATGAAGATGATGTTGGGGATTGGTTGAGATTGTCGTCAAACACTTGTGCTAGGGTTGGTCTAGAACAAGCTGCACGGAGGTAATTCATGACGTAACGAGTGATCGGATGAAGGCCGCCGCCGGGGACGGCGGCTTTGGCTGGATCACGGCGGATTAGGTTTTCTAGTTCTATAAAAATGCCTCTAATTGATTCGCCTAGTTTCTTCCAAACTGCAATGGCTTCGTTTTTTAAGAGTAAACAGTAATGACCGGAAAATAGTACCTCGAATTCTGGTAATAAAGCCTTCACGGCTTCGTACACATCGAGAATTTTGAACAGTCTCTCCGGCGCTCTGCTCCCCATTGCAATTCCGTTAGCGAAATTTAGAAGCTCCATGGTGGAAACCCTACACGTATCCATGAACGAGAGATCGGCGGCGGCGGCGGCCGTGGCGGAAGCGTAACCAAAGACGCGGTCGCAGAGGCGTTGCTCACTAGGGTAGAAAACTCGAACGGTCATGTTGATTGCTTTGATCCATTTCTCGATTTCGATATCGTTATCGTCATTACTCGAATTTTGTAACCCTAGAAAACCTAATCTCGAGAGGCTTTCTTCTATGAAATCTCTCCGGCAGGTACTGTACGCAAGCGAACACTCCTTCCTGTAGCCGGCGGCGACCATCCTTTTCGAGATCTCGTGTAGACTGTTGACCGTACCAGACGAAAGTGCGTCGATCATGATGTTGTAATCCATCACTGGATGCGCTACCGGAACATCTACCTCGTCGAATCCGTCATCTTCATCTTCATCGGAATCTGAATCTAAGTAACCGTCGCCTCGTCCGGCAGCGTCACCAGAAGCTTCAAAGCCGCCGCGTTGAATCAACAACTTAAACTCCTCCTCAAGCCTAAACATACACCGCTGGAGCAAATCCTCCGCTCGATCTAGACACGACGTAATCGCGTTATCGTCAGCGACAACACTCCATTCACGAATCACATTGATTAATTCGTCAACGGCGGCGAGAAACAACGAAGAGTCGGCGGAGTTAGACCAAATCGGTTCGTCAACGGTTAAGTATCTAGAAACCCTACGGTCAAGCGTTTTTAAAGTCTGCTCAATTGCAGCTCCGCCGTCGTTGCCGGAAAGGTTTCCGGTGAGCTTTTCCCTAAATCTGCCATCAAAATTGGAGAAAATTTGGAGTATATCATCTGTCATGGCGTTATCAGTGTGACCTAGAGATTTAACGATCTGACGAGCCACGGCAATGAGCTTCTCTTCGCCATTTTCAGCCATAATTGTGAAGTGTGTTATGGAGGTGATAATCAAATCTGGATGAGTGTCATGTGTGTGTGATTATGCTTAAATTGAGATCTGTTTTGTAGTTGAATGGAATTAAAAAATGTGAGGGAGAACGCGGTTAGAAGATAGTGAAGGATTTGGTGTGGGGGCTGCCGGGAGGGGTGGGGAAGGAGGGAGGAAGAATAACACAAATTGAAACCCTAATAAAATATGAGTGAGAGAGATTCCTAGTTTATGTAAAAACATAATAATTAATTATATATAATACACATATAACAATATTTTTTTTGAACGGTGAACGTTGAATTTTGTGGCGTCGCATCCCTCGTCACATAGGAGAGTCTCGTCCAACTCTGACCAAAATGTTGTCTTAACCGGGCCCACTTGGCGTCAGAGTTGGAGAACATCCAAGGAAAAATTCCACCCAATACGGCCCCTTCCGGGCTTGAGGGAGAGCCGAGGCTCGAACCCTGGATCAGTGTGGGTAAAACCCAGGTGCATCAGCCTAAGAGCTAGAACTCATTTGCATGCCGCAGAAACTAATGTGAAGAGCAGGGATTGAACCTGGGTTACAAGGAACACCAAGTCTCTCACTTACCAATCCACCACCAGTTTATTGGCACATATAACAATATTTAATCATGTTTATTTTAAAATAACCGTTTGAGTATTGGGTACTATATATTTTACTTTCTATAGTGAAGGTATTGGGTTCGAATTCTGGCCACAGCAAAAAAGGGGGGTATGTTGTCAGGTCAGAGGGTTTACTTAGTTAAGGAGTTCCTTCTGTGGTGTGCTGCCCTAGATATTCTAGATGTTGCCCTGAAAAAACCCAATTATCCTAGAACATCTAGGTATTGCCGTTAAAAAAATATATATTTTACTTAGCAAAGGTTGGATTCATCTATTTAAATTTTATATATAGATACAACGACTTTGACTATGTAAACCAAATGTATAAATCTCAAAACCAGTAAAATATTAATATTGGCGGGTCGCTTTTCTATGCGTTAAATTGTGTAAGAAATCGAATTCAAATGATGTTATAAATAATTTAAAGTTATATAGGTATAACTAATTTAAACTAACATAAGATACTATTTTATATTTAAGTGTATATTTACATTTTTAACTAAATATGAAGTTTTTGAGAAAATGAAATATGAAGTTTGAAAGAGTAAATAAGATTTGAAGAAATATGGTCCGTCATCCGACAACCCCTTTCAGCGTTTCAAATAGGGACATTTCAAATACACTCAACTGGGTCAATTACGTGGTTGGTTCTTGGTCTGATTGGTTGGTCCAGTCTAGTTCTGTAAAACATTAGTTTAAAGTAACAAACCTTTTATTTTTAACAAAAAAATAAAATCAATAACAACGCATCTAATATATTTAGCTTAGAAAAATAAAGTTGAATAATTAATTTGCGTGCAATGGTGATACTTCGGAATCCGCTTTATACTTTTTTTTTCTATCCATATTTAGTTATTTACTCTTTGTAGTAGTTTCCCACATAATAATACTCATTATTTATCATTTTTTGAAAAATTTCCCACTTCTTAAATGTGATGTTTAAAAGTCCTTTTATGTTAGGGGACTGGCAGTCGTGGGCGGGTAGGGAGACGGGTAGAGAGCGGGTTGCAGGTACACCGTCGCAAGGGTGGCGGTAGTGGCGGGTAGCATGCAGCGGGTAGAGATAGCGGGTAAAAGTTGCCGCTGAAACTGAATTGTGAAGCCGCTGAAACTGAATTACATGTGTAGTGATTTAGATACCTTCCCATCCATTTATTATTAAATATACCTTGATCTCAAATATGCACATTTATATACGGTAGGTTTTTTGCTTTTAGTATTAAATATATCTTGATCTCAAGTTTGTTTCTTTATAGTTTCGTCCACATAATTTGAAAGGTCGGTGTAAATTTACACGTAAGTTTTTTATTTTACCCGTTTCAAAAAATCATTATTTCTAAAAAGTTTTTTACGTTAAAAAAACACTTTCTGTATTTTTAATTAAAAAAATTGGTTATTAATTTGTTTTAATTTAAAAAAAAAATAGGAGGGTTGGAGGATACCACTCTCACCATAGAGGGTACTTTGAGAGGGTAGTTTGACTAAGTGAGATGGCAACTTCTAATTGGTCTAATTTAGAAGGATAGTTTGGTTGGAAAGGTACCACTCTCACCTCCCTGTTAGGATGTTTATGTTCCCTCAACCACCCCCTAACAGCTAATTTTGGTATGTTGGGGTATATACCAATGCTGATTTTTTTAAACTAGTGGGATTTGGCATACCATTTGCACAATTATTGGTTTCTTTCTTACCTTATTTAGGGGTATGTTCTTTTGAGAACCAAACATATGTTGAGAACCGAAAGAACCGTACAAAACATGTACATATCGTTTCGGTGAAAAAAGTAAAATCGAACAATTATGTTTTATTTATCTCTTCTCACTCTTACGATGTGTTCTCGAGTCTCATTTAAGGAGGGAAAAGAATGGAAGAAGAAGGAAACCCTTGTTTCAGAGTTTTTTTTAAAGGGGGAAAAAGAAAGGGGAGGAATAGTGTTCCAGAGTTTTTTTTAAGGAGAAAAATGAAGAGAAAACAATTCTTATCTTCATCATCCCAAATTAGAGAGATTTGAAGAGAAAGGAAAAGAAGGAAAAAGAAAATAAGGGGAATGAATCATTTCTTTTCTTTTATTCCCTTTAGTAAACTCGGAAACATAGCCTTAGTTTGAGTTTATATATACTCTCTCCTGAATTTTTTTTAAAAAAGTATAAAAATATGCATATATGTATTCATTTGTGCATATAGTGTGAGTGCGTATATGCATTTAAAAAAACGACTATAAATTCCAGGTCTTTTAAAACCAAACCTTTAACATATTGAAATATACATAAATTCTAGTAAATTTATATTATAAATAGTGCAAAGGTTAATGCGGTTCTCACGATTCTTAACATATTGTTGGTTCTCAAAAGAATGTCTCCCTGTTTATATATATTGTAATCTAAATGAACCCTTGACTATGTTATCTTAAAATAAAAACTTAGATACCACAATGATATCGGACAGAAACTCGAATTTAGACCGAAAACAGGGGTACCAAGCCCGACTTCAATCAAAAAGCGTGAATGTCAACTTCATTGTAATTACAAACCAAATCAATTTTTTCGTTGAAATCGTGCTTGACACCCTAATTTTTTGTTTGAAGTCGCTTTTGCCAACTCCGACTTCACTGAGATTTTCATTTTTCAAGACCATAAGTCAAGGTTACTAACCTCGATTACACTGAAAGTAAGGTCAGGAATAAGAACTCGCGAGTTTAAAAATGATTTTTCAACATACACCAGGCTTTTTTAAGAAAAAATCACCCAATGACAATAATTTTATATGTAATCAAATCAAATCAAACCAAACCGAAATACTTTTAAAATATCGGCTTTTATCTATTTAGTGGTAGCTTCGTAAAGTTAAAGTACGACGGGGACTTTAAGAAACATCTCAACAGGGCAAAGCAGTCAAAATTGAAAATCCAATCAATAGAAAGCAACACAATCAACTTTATAAAAATATTAAATATATTTTTACTATCAAATAAAACAATTTGAATTATATTTACGAAATTCTTTTGTCTTAGCAGTATCAATGATTTCTTTATCTTTATGATTTCATCTAATCAATTGTGTTTTTTAAAAGTATTAATATAGTAGTTTACTAGGTTAAAATCTCGTGTATTACACGAGTTGAATAAATAAATGTTATATACTTAGTAATAAAAATTTTATATTTTAAAAAACCCGTGCAATACACGGGTTGAATAAACCGGTATATTACATCGGTTAAACTATTTATAATTAAATAATAAGTATCCGCAATAAGATTTATATTAAATATCTAAAAATAAATTATTTTAATAACATTATTCAACATGAGAGAGAGAGACGGGAAAAAAATGATACAAAAGAACCAGAAAGTGACACGTGTTCATATAATTTTATTTATTAATATAAAGATTATTATTTGATATTATTATTTAATAGCAGAGAGAAACAGAAAAATTAATATTTAATAGGAGAGAGAGACGGAAAAATAAATGTGAGAAGTAACCAGAAAATGACACGTGTCCATACAATTTTATTTATTAATATAAAGATTATTATTTGATATTATTATTTAATAGGAGAGAGAAACAAAAAAATAATATTTAATAGGAGAGAGAGGTAGAAAAATAAAGGTGAGGAGTAACCAGAAAGTGACACATGTCTCCCATTGTTTTGCTTTATTATATAGTATAAATATAAATTGTTATTCTAAAAACTATAACCTCAAAATTTTTAAGTTTATTTGTTGATGAAAGGAAAGTCGCACCATGAATAATTTTTTAAACTTTTTGACTTGAATGTCACTTTAGTATTGAATTTAATGACCACTTTAGTAGCATTTAGTCGATTCATATTAGGGTAGAGCGTGATTTAAGAATTTGTGTTGCAAGTGGTATGAGTCGTGATCCCTGATAGTGTAGCGTAGTGAGTGAGATGAGGATGTGAGATGATAGATGTTACATGCCTAAATGAAGGGTTTGGTAATAACTCGTTCAAAAAATTTAAGCGAGCGAGTTTATAAAAACTCATCATGCATGAATAAAGAAATAAAATTGCTATTATTTAGAGCATTTACAATGGAATATCTCAAAACGCATTCACGAGGATATATGTTCGGATTCCTCCTTTCAAGAGCAAAAAAAAATGCCCACTTCTCTCTCTCTTCCTCTCTCAAATAATCGTTGTGACGTTTTTGCTTAAAAATGTCTATCCTCCCTCTCTCATCCACATCAGTCGCCTCTCCTCTCCCCCTTCTCTATGTGAGCTCAAAAATGCCAAAAAGAACAAACATTGGAGATGCTCTTTCACTCTCAAATTTATTAGTTGTAGTTTTTGATATAATCATTATAAGTTTTAAACTTTTTCATGAAATATAAATTTGTTTTGCTTTTTCATGTCATAATATAACTATTTTTATAATTTTATTTATATTTTGACATAAATTGTATTTAAATCGAGTCATATCTTCTATAATAATGTGATATATTATATTGTGTACGGTTCGTTTAAGATTAATTTTATATTAGAATATAGATAAAAATAAGTGTTTTGTAATCATGTATATAAATTTATATAATTATTACAGAAAACAAAATTATACTTCAAATGAAAAGCAAACAAGAAATAAATTCAGTTTTTTTTATTAATCACGTGCATAGTTTTAAGAGTGGAAATAGATGGAGTTTTTAATATTTAAAGCGTTATAATTTATAGGAAATTGTTGGGAAAGTGGCTTATTGAAAAGTAAAAGAATGTGCGACCAACCAAGCAAATGAGGCCACTCATTGGCTATCCATTGTTTTTTGTTTTCTATTAAAAATTTAAAGGTTTTCTTTTCTTTATTGATTTTAAATTAGTTCTTAAAAATAAAATACAGATTATAAGTTTTAGGTTAAATGTCGAAGTCAATAAAAAAATTCATTATGAATATTTAGTTTTAGGTAGATGATGATCCATGTCAAAACAGTTAAATTGTTTTAAATTCATCACCCGGTCAAAGATACAAGTAGGCTAGTTAGATTAATACTTGATTTTTAAACTTAAAAATACAAAACAATAAACTCCTCGCTTGAAATAAACTTGTCATTTTAACCATCAATCATAAATAATAAACATGTGAATAAATTATTACTAGTAGGTAAACCTTTCTAATTTGTATTCAATTTACCATGCACTTTAGAAATGTCCCATAACTGCTTTTATAAGTTTTTAACTTTGTCATACTATTCTATTTAAAACCACTAAACTACCAAAACCTTTCCACTTTATAAGTGAATTTTTAGTGAAACAGGACATGCAGTTTTCATTTATACACTCTTCACTTATTGTTTGCATGAGATTATAGGTGGATTTCCATATTAAAACTAAAAGCTCTGTAACAATCGCCAACTTAAGATCACCAACTGTATTCGTTTCTTAACAAAAGCACGATATGGGACGGGTCAAACGGGTCAGGTTATTTATAATGAAAATACAACTACATATTACTATTCATGTGTGGAAAAGGTGGTCACACCCACACCCACAACCAACCAACGGAAAAAATGGCGGTTGCTGGACTTGTTCTTGTTCCAGTTTTGTCTCCTCGTGCAACCACCCTTCCTGTGTTTCTTGCTGTCGGAAATTCATCATCCATGATGGTACTGGCTATTATAGTGTTGTTATTCAGGTAATTCTAATTGTTTTATTAGCCTTAACTTAAGGGTTGGATCCCTAAAGTTTGTTTGTGTTACTTTTAAATATTAAGGATACTGGTACTGGTATTCGATTGCTATTGAATCGATTACTTGCTTTGTCTGGTTGTATTCGGTGGTCGCTAGCATCAGGACTCGATTTCAAAGGTAAAGCCAAGGAAAAAATTTTAATTTTCTTTTTGAGGACTTTGTAAGCTTAACCATCAGTCTTTTACCCAAATTCCTAATCTAGATAGATTAAGAGGCGTATTTACTTTTGAAAACTTTATATGAACAACTTAAAGCTACGATTTATGTATGGGCTTTTCTAGGATTATGAATTTTAGGGATTTTAGGTGATACAGTCCCACAAAAACTACACATAAAAACATTAGAAAGGTGGTATGTTGAACATATTTACTCATCACTTTTGCTGTTATGCAAATTCTTATTATGATACTCTTTAACAGTTGCTATATTCCATTATTTGAAACTTATAATTGATTTGTGAGTGTTTTATTATTGCAGCAGAGGTATGTAATTTAAGTTTTAAATGTAATGGTTTCTTCTTTGAATAGCTTATATAACATATTTTAATTTTATTTTCTATTATTCGTTTTCCCTTTTGTTTTTTTTGTTTCAACAGCTTGCCAGCAAATTCGTAACTTGGCTATGCAGATTGGTAAACTGTAAGATGCAAATTGCCTTGGAAGCTAACAAGCAAATTTTATGATTACTAGTATTTATTTTGCATCTAGAAATCAATTTTCAATGTTGTTGGCTTCTTATTTTCAAGCTCTTCGACTCTTTTTGATTCATAGAAATAGACTCAATTGAGATTTATGTGAAGACTCAGTTTCAGGAAAATAATTTACCCAATTGGTAAGTCAGCAACATGAAGTAGCGTGGCCTGCATATCAACTTGTAAAGGTATAAGTTTATGATTTCTGTTATTAGAAGTTACTGTTTGAAACAAGATTTGACCATGTGGAATATTGTTAGGCAGTATCCATTTTTATTGTGTTCAAATTGTATGCCGATGCCTTACTTTAGGATTAAAAAGTGATGTGAATTACAAAGCAAGTCTGTTGCTGTTATTGAGCAGAGGTGGCAATTTCATGAATGGATTAAAATAGGTTATGTTTTATCTAGAATGGTTTAAACATATAGAATTAAAAATATTAGCTATTATTTAAATATGCCAGATGTGTCGATCTGGTCAAGTGGGTCAACAGCGGAAAGCCTCATACACAAAATGGGTCGTTTATCTTTGGTTTTGCACTGCCATTTTCAGCAACATCAGTTAGCATTGGTTAATACTTATTAGAACTGATATAGGTAATCACATAAATCCTGTGAAATCTTCTTCCTTTCAGATCAGTTGCACATCCTTACCTGAAGCTTTTTAGGCGGATACGTATTTTAGAGGTTTAGCAGTTTAAAAACTAAATGCTTCATTTCAGGTATCATTCTTTCTTTTACTGATTTAGAGTTCTTCTTGCTACCTTAGAGTTACTAATGTTATAAATTAACAATGAAGATTAAAATCTATAGTATTTAAAGGTTAAAGTTTATCAACAGAAGCGTTTTACCTTACTAATTGGGTTACTCCAGTCTATGAAAGAAAGAATAGACAGAAAAGAAATGCAATATTTATAAGTTTGTAAATAATTATGGAGACTCAACTTATTATGCTACAAACTTTAATCCGATCGAAAAATCGACGTATGACATTATCTAAAATGAATATGTTTAGTTGTGTGGTTGTTTCTGATTAAGACCTAAAAGGAGGCTATCCAAATGGTATAAAAATTGAAATTATGAAAATTGCTAATTCAAAGTAAACTGATAACACCTACTTTCTTTATTTAACTAAGTGTCTCTTATATCTATAGTTTCAAAGTTTAATTTATATCAGGATAACAGTGGACCATATCATCCGTTGCTTTTTTTATTTTTTTCTTAATTAAATTTTTTCTAATATCAATTATTTCTTCTGCATTGAAGGCTGCCTAGATCACTGTATATTCATTTTAGATCAATTACCTTAAATGCTTAGCTAGGGTTTTGATGAAATTGAGATTCTGTAGTGGTTTGTTGCATAAATCTAATCAGAATCAAATGGTCATAAGCCATTGTAGACAAAGTGGAGAACTATTTCTTGAAGTAAGATAATGCATATCGATTAGGTGTGTTCATAAACCATTAAACGAACCCACCAAACCGAAGCAAGTCAGCATGTTTCTAGGGTTTTATGCTTTTGTTAAGATTATTAAAATTTAGTACATTGATCTTCAGTTTTTCGTGTATGCATCAGTTGAGGGTTTTAAATTGATATTTCTTTTTCCTAATTCATGTTATCATAGGTTAGAACTAAAATTAAAGAATTATTGTTTCCAGTAAAGTGTACATTTGAAATCCGACTTCCATAATATTGTTTTGTTGCAGATAATTGATTTTAGTAATTATTCTGCCGTTCTACTGCTTGATTAAATTCCAAATCCAAATTTGAAAGCCAAAACATGTATAGTCAAGCTGTTAACTTCAATTTCAGGTATTCAATCTGTGCAGGTTTTTGTAGGCTTTGTATGGTTAATTCAGCATGCTTATGAGTTTATAGTAAACCCACCGAGTTACTTAGGGGGTTGTCTTTTATGTGGTAAATCGGCTGAAATATCATAAAGTATAGCTGGTAGAAGGATAAGATCTTGTCTAAAAAGAAGCAGGCTACACACCTTTCTTAGGGTTTCGTATTTTATTATGTGACACGACCCGAACTGACCCCGAAATTTTAACTTCAGATTTTTAGAAATACTAGCACCGAAAAAATTGACCTCATAGGAAAAAATATCCTGCCTCTTTATGCATATTGGTAATGTAGGAAGCCCTGAACTTATTGTTTGTGGCTTTGTTTGGGCTGCTTCATATATTTCAGCTCTCCAATTCTATTCATAAGTTTTAAGGGGGAAAAGCAGAAGATTTAAAGATCTAAACAAAGAGGAGGTAGCTATGGGTTATGCTCAGTTAGTAAAAGTTTTAGAACGGCACCTTACAAAGCAGAGATCCGGTCCTAGTTGTATGGTCCTGCGACCAACTTGTATGATCCTGCAACCGAATGAAACCAAAAGAAGGAGATCATAACCAAAAACTTTTAATGACCAGTTAGGAGGCACAGTAAGCACACTTAAGTTCCTCTTAAATTTCTGTAACCTAAACCCTATAAGCACAGATCTGATTCTCAAACATTAAAACACATTCAGGGCATGATTAACACCATCAAAACCACTAATTCTTGCATACACCCACCCTATAACTTTTATGCTGCAGTGATACACCACATTAAAAGTACATTAAAAAGACATACTGCAACAAACTACATCAAAAAACTGCAGTGATACACTAATATGTTGATGCAGTTCTGAGAATGGCACACAATATAACTTTTATGTTACAGTGATACACCACATTAATAATCAGCTTAAAATCACTAACTTTATTCTTTTCTTAACATAACTTTTATGTTACAGTGTTACACCACATTAATAATCGCCTCCACATTCAATCTCATCATTTTTTTCCCGCTTCTCTCTCCAATTAATTACACCACTATCCAATAATAATAATAATATATTTTTAAATAAAATAATAATCTTTATATTAATAAATCTTATGACATATTTTGACAAGGGTATGTATTAACAAATTGTATTGTATGTCACGGGTTTATTCAACCCGTGTAAAACATGAGTTTTTAAAAAATAAATTTTTTATTACTTAATATATAATATTATATTTATTTAACCCGTGTAATACACGGGATTTTAACCTAGTTATAGAAATAAACATAAACCTTAGTCACGTAAAGCTCGTGGATTACATTTTAGAATTATGGATGAATGAAAATCCTAATCAGGTTTAAGGTTACAGTATCTTTCAACTATTTTGAGATACTTTTTCTCTGCATCTCTGACACCATCTAACTTACAATCTCCTATGGTCGTTGTTGCTACAAAACTTATCACCTAGAGGCTTAAGCTTCGGAGCAGTGTTGGATAGACAAGCTAAGCTGAAACTTCTGGACTTGGGCTTGGAAAGACGGACTGGATCTCCTGGACTTGCAGAGATGATCTGCAAAACAAGTAACACCGTGAGTCTAGGCACGAGCAGAAGGAGTTTCTCCTCGTGACCATCATCCGGCGTGACGATAATTATTTGTCTGGTGAAAGATAAAATGAGAGGAAGAGAATAATAAGAGAAAGTAAGTTCGAGTATTTGGAATGTGAGTGTATATGTGTGCTTCGTTGATCAGGTGAACTATTTATAGTGGTTTCATAATTTCGAGCATCTTACCCATGGTCCTATTCCAGGTAACCTGCAATCGGTTTTACTTGCTCCCTCAGGGTTACCTGGCCTGTCATGCCTCTTTTGGTGTTTAAGGGGTTTCAGGCATTTGTCCCTATAGTTGACTGTATCTCTTTTGTACGAACTCCATGACTGACCATTTATCCGTTATATTAGTACCCTCTTGTTTCAGTAGTTGACTTGCCTCTAATGTACTGACCATATACTGGACCATTGTCTACCATGGGTCCAGGTCTTCCTAATTCCTTTGGTTTTATAGTTGACTCCCTATTTCCCTTATGCTTAGTCAGGGGCCTAGATACGGGTTTTGGCGTCTTGTTACTTTGTCTTATTTTACTCAGGTGGCGTTATCTGGCGTCCAATGAGACTCCTTCACGTGTACCTTTTAACTTTATGTTCCCTACTATTTTTTCCATGTGTTAAATGAGTATGAGGGGCCATCCCCTACTTGAGCAGCGGCAGGCCCTTAGCCGCGAATGGGCCTTGCTTCGTCTTTAAGAGGTGTTTCTTTTATGTGGGCTTGTGACACGAAATTATATTGATGATTCCGGGACTCACACTTCGAACCGGGGATGGGGCTTGGGCATAGCCTGAGCCGCGGCTTATGTTATAAATTAGGAAGAAAACTCGAAGGATGGGGCTGGGCTTCTGCCGCAGCCAAGCGGAGGACGGGGATGGGGCACGCCATGAGCTGCGGCTCCTACACTTTGCTTTCCTTGGGGTTTGATTCTCTAATCCCCCATTATGAGAGGTGTATTACTTAATACCCATCAGTCGTGTTTATAAGTCTCTCTCCTTATGAGCTAGCCACTTGTAAAAGGTGCCATACGATTCATTCTAATATTTTTAAGATAACGAATAAACTTGTAAGAAAACATCATTTGAAGAACAAACTCACAAGGAGATATTTGCTATTAACGGGAGAAGATCTTGCGAGTTGACGAGAGATCTATGAGAGACTAAGCTTGTGATTTTATGGGTTACATGGTGCCAAAATGAAAGATGATTTAAAAGGGTGAAAAATTGTATTGGCAAGGATCAAATTTGTCTTATATCCCTTATAACTTGTTCTTAGATATAGTTATGACAGTTTTATTACAAATATACTAACTTTAAAAAGTGATCATTAATCGCTACATTATTGTATAACACATATTTCAAATAAATAATCACCCAAATTACATATAAGTATATAAAAAACACATTTAATTGGGTGTTCGGTATATGAAATTGGGTTTGTAGAATATAATTATAAGGTAAATCAAATAAACCTAAACTTATTTTTGTTAAAAGGTTATTAATATAAATACATAGACTTAATTAATATATATTAAAAACGTTTTTAATATAAAAGAACATGTGTGATTTTAGTTACTACACCTTAATATTTATTCTTATGACACAATTTATTCTTATATAAATTACTCTCTATCTTATAAAACTATTAAAGTTCTAATATGTTTTCAATGGTTATTCCCTGATAAAATACAATTCACGTTATGTTAAAAGATGAAACTCTGAAAGTGAATTTGGAGATTAAAAGATGAACAACGTATAGCCATCCCATTTTTATACCTTTTGAATCAAAATAATTATCTATGTTTTCAGTTGATTAAAGTTGAAAGAAAATAGTGTAATTGATTAAAATTACAAATTTTATAAAAATAGTTCAAAACTTCAAATACTCCAAGTCCAAACATAGCTTCGTTGCATTAAGCCCTGATCCTTGTTGGGCGGCCCAACTACAAAGTTTCCGGGCTCCCATAAGCCCTAAACCAGGCCCATTTTCTTTTACAAAACAAACTAATATGGGAAGATGTGGTGGTGCATTCTGGCATTAAACCATGTGTTAAATATAGGGATGTATACCGGATGGATCAGTTTGGTTCGGTTTTAAGCTCCATCAAATCAAAACTGAAATTTCAGTTATTAAAGAATACTGTTATAAACTCGATTATTTCAAACGTTTTATTATTACATATTGATGGTTATTTATCTTGCGATGAAAGCTTTTGGGTTTTTCTCGAGTATATAACGAAAAATCTAGCCCGTCAATTTATCTGATACCCAAGAGGCACCGAACAACCAACTCTATTACGGTTTAAAATTCTGTTTATATTCGAAAAAACTCGTGATTACCCTACAACAACCTGGTATAGTATACTCAATATGATATTTTCATTAATTATTAATGTTTTAGTATAATAATATTCTCAATTTCTATATAAAACCTAGGTTTCGTGTTTGGATACGCCACTTCTTTTAGCTTATTACATTACTAGCTTAGACCCCGTGTAATACACACGGGTGAAAAATATCAATACATATTTCTAAAATTTTATTTATGTATTTTACATGTGTAAAAATGTATTACTATATACTAAGAATATAAAACAAAATTCAAAATATGTAAAAAATAATATATAATTGGATTTCGAAAATACGTCAATTACTATTTAATGTAATTTGACTTTCATTTTGTTATGTATCATGAATATTGAAACATTACAATATAGGGAAAAAAAAACAAAGTTACATGTTTGCTGATTATATTAAGAATTTGCTTCAATATGATTTCATTTTTATAGGGATTTTTACTTTGAGTGCATATCATGGAAAATCAAATAAAAGCAAAATCGCACTAGGCTTCTTCAATATGGTGAAATTACTTCTTTAACATAAAACATTGATATAAACTTAATTTTATTTATACTCACAGATAGTTACTTTCATTTTGTAACATAGTATTTTTCTGAATTCTTAGATCAAATAGAACTTTCACAGGTTAATTGCATACAAGAAAAAAGTATATATATATCACATATAAGGGAGGTTCAAATAAAAAGCCTATTTTACCTAAAAAGGATTTGAAAAATGACACATGACAACTTTAACGAACTCCGATTTAACTCATTCCGGCGGCGTTGGAATCAGCTCGTCGAACTCTATCATCTTAGCTTTTAGGGTTTAGAAATTAGTTTTTAGCATTTAGCTTTACAGTTTAGCTTTTAGGGTTTAGAGTTTAGCTTTAGGGGTTTAGGGTTTAGGGTTCGACGAGACGGTTCCAACGCCGCTAAAATGAGTTAAATCGGAGTTCGTTAGAGTTGTCACGTGTCATTTTTCAAATCTTTTTAGCCTTTTTAAACAAAATAGACTTTTTAAGGAAACTTTCCCTATACATATATATACATCAAACAATAGTATAATCCCGCAACTGAATTTTATTTATACTCACAAACAATTACTTTCATTTTGTAAAAGGAAAACTACAATGACCTCTAAAAAGCCTTCCGAAATAAAAGCAAAAGACACAATGTATACAATAAAGGTTTGCATTATAAGAAATGGGTGCCTTTCAGATGGAGAGCCTAACACTGCTACCTGTTTATTGATAAGGATATAAGTGGTACTTAAATACGTATGTTAATTTCCTAATTTTTCTTCATAACATGACTCGCATTTACTTTCTTTACAGGGAGTTGTAGTAGAAGCTGTTGGTTTTTTTTAGTGTAATTGGATTGACTTGTTGACCAAATGAATCATAATATGCATCAAACAAGTCAGGAGGTGCAGAGTGAACACTTGTTTGAGTTTATTATGATATTAGGAACCTAATTGGCTTGGGGGCGAAGCCCCTAAGCAATGAGGGTTCCAAGGGGCAACGCCCCCTTGGCGCGCCAGGGGGGGTCTAGAGGCGGCGCCCCTGGAAGCGAGGTCCAAGGGACAGCGCCCCTGGCTCATGAATTATCTTAGAAATATAACTGCCTAAGGGCAGTTATTGGTTCCCCCCCCCCATTTTTATATGAAGAACTGCATTTAGGTCATCTTCCCTGATTCATGAATTATCTCAGACACATATTCAATTTCTTGTTTTCTCAATCTGAGTTTTATTCGATTGAAGTATTCGGGTGAACCATCGAATAATTTTGATCTGAAAGTGTTTCATAACTCTCATATATCCGTTGTTGCAATCTCAGAAATTCCCTACAGAAGTTGTTGCCGATTCCAAAGATATGGATCACTTTGAGACGATAATCACAAGCTACATTTGTCAAAATGTTAGATCAGTCATGTCAGGCCCCAAACCCGGGAGGCCCCACGCGTTGGATTTACTCATTCACAAACAGTTCTTAAACTCATACATCAAAATACGCAGCGGAAAATTTCGTTCATTACATAACATAACTGTTCTACATGCGGAAGCGTAAAACTTTGTTTACAACATTCATTACATAACATAATCAAAACATAACGGGATGCCAGTCTTCGTGTCAGCCGGGTAACTCTTCATCGCTAGCCAAGCATCACCGTCCATCATCATAACCTGCCCTTAACCTGAATGTGCATACAAGAAGGTCAGCTACGCTGGTGAGTTCTAGTTTTAACGTAAAACATTAACATCAAATATTTGCCAAAAACATAACATCATACTTCATTTAATAAAAGCGTACATAAAACATGCAATAACTTAACATCATCAAAACATCGTAACATAACATCGTAACAATAGTCAATATGAACCGAATCTGCGCCTTCTCGTAACCGTCAAATCCATACATCGCATACCAGCGGATGAACTTAAGGCTCGCTACCTCTAAGTCATCCGTCATCCAGGTCTCCTAAGGCTCGTTACCTCTAGGTGGACCAAACATACGTCTCCTAAGGCTCGTTACCTCTAGGTAGACTAAACATACGTCTCCTAAGGCTCGTTACCTCTAGGTAGACTAAACATACGTCTCCTAAGGCTCGTTACCTCTAGGAAGACTAAACATACCATAGGCAATATTTCCCCGCAAGGAATAGTACCTTCCATCGGGATCCCGGTAATCCCATGGGTGACCGTCGTCACCCCATCCTCAACCAGTTGTACAACCGTTAGCCAGCCACAAAGGCCCCCCGTAAGGTAAGGCCAATACATACATACATACATACTCTAGCTCCCGTAGGAACTCGTGGCAGATTCGTTCATTCGTGACTTTCATAAAAACCTTTACCTCGTTTTAGTTAAAGCATTCGTACGTTTTATTAAACAAAACATCATCCCTTTCGTAAACCTTTCGTAAACTTCATTTGGCAAAATATTTTATAAACATCATCTCGTAAACCTCGTTTCGTAAACATCTCATTAACTCGTTTCGTCTTCCCCTTTCGGAAGCATCGTTCATAAACCTCGTTTCGTAAACCTCGTTTCATAAACCTCGTTTCGTAAACCTCGTTTCGTAAACCTCGTTTCATAAACCTCGTTTCGTAAACCTCGTTTCATAAACCTCGTTTCGTAAACCTCGTTTCGTAAACCTCGTTTCATAAACCTCGTTTCGTAAACCTCGTTTCATAAACCTCGTTTCGTATGTATGCACACCAGCCCAAAACATTTAATTAAAACTTTAAAAGAAGGGCTTCTAGAACTCACCTTATAAGCTAGTCTCGGTTGTCCTAAACAAAGGTCCAACAACGTCACTTCCGATCTGAATTGATTAATTAAATACACATCAGACCTAAATCCCGACTCTAACGGTTTACTCGTTCTGTTACAGGTGAATACACTGACTTCACCTACTGATGCAGACCTATCGAAACTACTTAGTTTCGACAGGTGCAGGCCCATCGAAACTTCTAGTTTCGACAACTGTAGGTCACTCGAAACTTCTAGTTTCGACAACAACTGCAGGTCACTCGAAACTTCTAGTTTCGACAACTGCAGGTCACTCGAAACTTCTAGTTTCGACAACTGCAGGTCACTCGAAACTTCTAGTTTCGACACCTGCAGGCCACTCGAAACTCTAGTTTCGATACCTGCAGAACTCAGCTATCTTCCTCAAAAACCCTAACTTTCGCATGCAGGTCCGATCTTGTCAAGATCCGGACTTTTTGTATTCAAAACGTGTATTTTCCTTTCGTGATTCCAGATTTATAACCCTTTCCTCATTTGGTTTATAAAAACCCGTCATTTTCACAAAAATACCCGAAAACCCAAAAACGAACAAAAACTCAGATTTGGTTCGGGTGTTACCTGATTTCGAGATTCTGATCCGGAGGTTTTGCTCACGAGTTCAGTAGCAACAAGCTCCTTCAATCTCGGGTCGATCCGCCAACTTTCTCTCTCTACGGTTTCTCTCTCTAGATTCTTGCAAATGAGAGAAATGGTGTGTGTGTTGGCTATTTAAAGGGAGGAAACCCCCCCCCCCCTTTCAAGTTTGCCGGCCCAACCGGCCCGGCCCGTTACGCCTCGTTCTTTTATCCCGTTCGTCCCGGTTCAACCCGTTATTTAAAATCCTCATTTATTTTGGGATGTTACAAGTCTACCCCCCTTACAATAGGTTTCGTCCCCGAAACCTATCATAAGTCAAACAGTTGAGGGTACGACTCCTTCATTTCCGTCTCCGTTTCCCATGTAGCTTCCGATCCCTTCCGGTGCTTCCACTGGACTTTAACCAACTGGATAACTTTGTTACGTAAACGTTTCTCTTTCCTGTCTAGGATGGCCACAGGTTCTTCGATGTAGTTGAGGCTGTTGTCGACCTCGATGTCCGTAAGTGGTACGTGAGCCGATTCATCCGCCAAACACTTTCGCAAGTGTGATACATGGAAGGTAGGATGAATCCCACTTAACTCATCAGGCAATTCCAACCGATAAGCGACTTCACCAACCCGTGCCATAATCCTGAATGGTCCGATAAACCTCGGACTTAACTTTCCTCTCTTCCTGAATCGTATGATTCCCTTCCACGGCGACACTTTCAACATTACTCTGTCCCCAACATTAAATTCAATAGGCCTTCGTCGTCTATCCGCGTAGGATTTCTGACGATCTTGGGCGGCCTTCATTCGTGCTTTGATCTGATCAAACCTTTCCGACGTTTCTTTTACAACTTCAAGACTTCCCAATTCCTTCTGTCCAATCTCACCCCAACAAACCGGGGTCCTGCATCTCCTCCCATACAACATTTCATAAGGCGGCATGCCTATCGTCATGTGATGACTGTTGTTGTAGGAGAATTCGGCTAACGGCAGATGACTGTCCCAACTGCCACCGAAGTCGATAATACAAGCACGAAGCATATCCTCCAATGTCTGAATGGTCCTTTCAGACTGACCATCCGTTTGTGGGTGGTATGCCGTGCTGATATTCAGCCTCGTGCCCATCGACTCGTGAAATCTTTTCCAGAACCTCGATGTGAATCGTGTGTCCCGGTCAGATACGATCGTCAAGGGCATCCCATGCCGCGCTACTACTTCGTTGATAAATACCTCTGCTAACCTTTCCGACGAGAACGCCTCGCGAATAGGTAGGAAATGAGCACTCTTCGTTAAACGGTCCACAATTACCCAAATGGCGTCATGACCTTTAGCTGTGCGAGGTAGCTTGGTTATGAAGTCCATGGTAATGTGTTCCCACTTCCATTCTGGTATGTCAAGTGGTTGAATCTTTCCATACGGTTTCTGGTGTTCAGCCTTTACTTGCGAGCAAGTCATGCACTTGCTTACATACTTCGTCACATCACATTTCATTCCAGGCCACCAGTATTCCCTCTTCAGATCTTGGTACATTTTATTGGTACCGGGATGGATAGAGTAACGAGACTTATGAGCCTCATCCAAGATTTTGGTCCTAAGCTCGCCACCCATAGGTATCCATATCCGCCCAAAACGTGTCCTAACACCAAGGGTGTTATATTCCAACTTGTCCTGTTGGCCAACCATCCTTTCCTTCTTTATGTTTTCCTCTTTAAGTGCCTCATCTTGAGCCTTTTCAATTTCTCTCATCACATCTGAAGTTACCACCAACTGGCAAGCCTTCACTCTAATAGGAGTAGGCACATCCTTTCGGCTTAGAGCGTCAGCCACCACGTTTGCCTTTCCAGGGTGGTATATGATTTCACAGTCATAATCTTTCAGAAGTTCCAACCATCGTCTCTGCCTCATATTAAGCTCTCTTTGTTCGAAGAAGTATTTCAAACTTTTGTGGTCGGAGTAAATAGTAAACTTCACCCCATAGAGGTAGTGCCTCCATATTTTCAATGCAAATACGACAGCAGTAAGTTCCAAATCATGAGTCGGATAATTGACTTCGTGAACTTTCAACTGCCGCGACGTATATGCAATCACTCTCCCGTTGACAGATCCTTGTGTAGTCTTGACTATACCTCTCTCGTTCTTGATAGACGTTATCTTTTTCAGCATCGTACATCCCTAGTCGGTCTTTCACATCTAACCGTTAGGGTTCTTATATCGTCATTCTATGTGAAATGTCTTATCAAACTCGGAGTCGTCCACAGAAGACTCCTTGGCCATAATTTCAACTCCTCGTTCAGGTTATCCACCTTTCCATCTAGACGGTTCCTATCGATCGTCTCTCAACTATTTGGATCATTGTGTATACCTCATAAGCTGTCCATGGTGCATTCGTCCTTGAAGGACCATACCATGTCGTTCTCGAATGAATCATAATATCCCGTTCCTGAATGATTCCTACTATCAAGTTTCCTAAGGTACCGTACCATCTCATTCCCGAAGGAACCACATCGTCTCGTTCCCTAAGGAACCATATGCTTCATTCCAGAAGGAACCTTATCGCTTCGTTCCCGTAGGAACCGTATCGCTTCGTTCCCGTAGGAACCGTATCGCTTCGTTCCCGTAGGAACCGTATCGCTTCGTTCCCGTAGGAACCGTATCGCTTCATCCCCGTAGGAACCGTATCGCTTCGTCCCCATAGGAACCGTATCGCTTCGTCCCCGTAGGAACCGTATCGGGTATCCCCCAAACATATGAGGTATCCCTTATCACATTCAACTTGTCGGGAAGGTATTCATTCAGATGGCACACTAGTCACTCGAACTTTTCATTCATATCTTCATACACAATCTCCTTCTAGTCTTTCTTTCAAACGTACTTGTCAGGTTTTACGTTTCACATCGTTGGTTCATTGAACACCCTTATTCCTACATATCACTGGATGGTCTTAGGGATTGGCATCCCATCTGACCGACAATATATATTCTCTAGCTACTCGTTTCCGTTAGCCTTTTCTGCATGCATTTCTTCTAAAGTCACATTCGTTGGTCTTACTATGGATAGATGACACGTACGGTGACACTTGTACTTTCATTTCCTTTCTAGTTTCAGTGGGTCCCTCAACGGCTTTCCAATTCTAGTAACACTCGCAGCTATTGATTAGACTTAGACATAGTAGAGCGTTCTCTGAGTCGCCTTGAATTTCTTCTTAGTGCCCATGCCTTGCTTCACATTGTTAGTCAAAACTTGTCCTTCACATTCATTCTAGACAAACAATCCTTGGGTCGGATCTGGTTTGGTTTGGTTTGGTTTAGTCTGCACGCCCTAATTAACATCGCGGTTTCCGTCTCTTGTTGTTGTTGGTATATCTATTTTCTCATTTCAGCAGATACCCTTATTAGTTGTCTTGGACTGTCTTCTACATGGAAAGATGCACTTTGTGCATTCGTGCACTCATATATTCTTTGGACATACACTAGTGTGGTTATTTCTTTCATGCTCATGCATACTTCAACAGTAGACCGATTCTTATTCATCAGAACGTGTTTGCGCTAAGCGTAGCCCATCCTAGCTCCTTGGCATCCTTCATACGTATGCTCGTCTGACTTAGGTAAACCGAAGTTTCATTCCTCCTCATCTTGTCTGTGGCTCGTACTTGCTGACATCATTCACCGTTGTAAGGTACACCATCTTTGACATCATTACCATTACTAATGATGTTCATCAATCTCCTTAATCGTTACTCGGGTGACTAACATCTCGTAGTCGTGGTTGAGTAATTGGATCAACTCTGATACGTAAGCATTAATCAATACCATAAGATTCACCATCATGCACGTGCACCTGTAAATTCACAATTTCACGGATCCAAACGAAATTACCAATTTACCTTACTCGAGCATTCTAGTTCCTCTTATAACACTTTCTAATACTCGCGTCCCTTCAAAGTTGAGATTTTGTCCCGGCATTCTCATCGACACCTCTTACCACTTTCGCTCTAAGTCAACACAACGGAGGACATTTCGCATCACACTCGTACGGTCTCATGCACACTACCTTCCGGTTCCGCAAGAACTCTGGCCTTTTCACTATAAACTTGGTGGGCGGGAATCCTACCGTGTCATCCGGTACGACCCTCACCACGCCTTCCGCCTATTCTTCCCTCCATTTCGTTCTTAAAAGACAAGGAATCTAATGTCATCACGCTAGTTAACAAATAAAATTCAATAAGTACTGTAAGATGTTAATATACACTGGCCATCTGCAATTAACCATTACACTACCTCTTGATTTCGATTTGACCACCTTTGTGATTTCCATCAGAACCCAAGTCCTAACCTTAACACTTCCTAAGGCATACTATATATGTAAATATATATACACCACCTTCATACCTGATGCTGTGGCTCGAGTTACCCGTACTGGCATCCGCTTTCGGTCCCATTCTCAGTTTAAGTTCAGACACAGGGAGTGTCCAAATCTCTCAAACTATTGCTCTGATACCAACTTGTCAGGCCCCAAACCCGGGAGGCCCCACGCGTTGGATTTACTCATTCACAAACAGTTCTTAAACTCATACATCAAAATACGCAGCGGAAAATTTCGTTCATTACATAACATAACTGTTCTACATGCGGAAGCGTAAAACTTTGTTTACAACATTCATTACATAACATAATCAAAACATAACGGGATGCCAGTCTTCGTGTCAGCCGGGTAACTCTTCATCGCTAGCCAAGCATCACCGTCCATCATCATAACCTGCCCTTAACCTGAATGTGCATACAAGAAGGTCAGCTACGCTGGTGAGTTCTAGTTTTAACGTAAAACATTAACATCAAATATTTGCCAAAAACATAACATCATACTTCATTTAATAAAAGCGTACATAAAACATGCAATAACTTAACATCATCAAAACATCGTAACATAACATCGTAACAATAGTCAATATGAACCGAATCTGCGCCTTCTCGTAACCGTCAAATCCATACATCGCATACCAGCGGATGAACTTAAGGCTCGCTACCTCTAAGTCATCCGTCATCCAGGTCTCCTAAGGCTCGTTACCTCTAGGTGGACCAAACATACGTCTCCTAAGGCTCGTTACCTCTAGGTAGACTAAACATACGTCTCCTAAGGCTCGTTACCTCTAGGTAGACTAAACATACGTCTCCTAAGGCTCGTTACCTCTAGGAAGACTAAACATACCATAGGCAATATTTCCCCGCAAGGAATAGTACCTTCCATCGGGATCCCGGTAATCCCATGGGTGACCGTCGTCACCCCATCCTCAACCAGTTGTACAACCGTTAGCCAGCCACAAAGGCCCCCCGTAAGGTAAGGCCAATACATACATACATACATACTCTAGCTCCCGTAGGAACTCGTGGCAGATTCGTTCATTCGTGACTTTCATAAAAACCTTTACCTCGTTTTAGTTAAAGCATTCGTACGTTTTATTAAACAAAACATCATCCCTTTCGTAAACCTTTCGTAAACTTCATTTGGCAAAATATTTTATAAACATCATCTCGTAAACCTCGTTTCGTAAACATCTCATTAACTCGTTTCGTCTTCCCCTTTCGGAAGCATCGTTCATAAACCTCGTTTCGTAAACCTCGTTTCATAAACCTCGTTTCGTAAACCTCGTTTCGTAAACCTCGTTTCATAAACCTCGTTTCGTAAACCTCGTTTCATAAACCTCGTTTCGTAAACCTCGTTTCGTAAACCTCGTTTCATAAACCTCGTTTCGTAAACCTCGTTTCATAAACCTCGTTTCGTATGTATGCACACCAGCCCAAAACATTTAATTAAAACTTTAAAAGAAGGGCTTCTAGAACTCACCTTATAAGCTAGTCTCGGTTGTCCTAAACAAAGGTCCAACAACGTCACTTCCGATCTGAATTGATTAATTAAATACACATCAGACCTAAATCCCGACTCTAACGGTTTACTCGTTCTGTTACAGGTGAATACACTGACTTCACCTACTGATGCAGACCTATCGAAACTACTTAGTTTCGACAGGTGCAGGCCCATCGAAACTTCTAGTTTCGACAACTGTAGGTCACTCGAAACTTCTAGTTTCGACAACAACTGCAGGTCACTCGAAACTTCTAGTTTCGACAACTGCAGGTCACTCGAAACTTCTAGTTTCGACAACTGCAGGTCACTCGAAACTTCTAGTTTCGACACCTGCAGGCCACTCGAAACTCTAGTTTCGATACCTGCAGAACTCAGCTATCTTCCTCAAAAACCCTAACTTTCGCATGCAGGTCCGATCTTGTCAAGATCCGGACTTTTTGTATTCAAAACGTGTATTTTCCTTTCGTGATTCCAGATTTATAACCCTTTCCTCATTTGGTTTATAAAAACCCGTCATTTTCACAAAAATACCCGAAAACCCAAAAACGAACAAAAACTCAGATTTGGTTCGGGTGTTACCTGATTTCGAGATTCTGATCCGGAGGTTTTGCTCACGAGTTCAGTAGCAACAAGCTCCTTCAATCTCGGGTCGATCCGCCAACTTTCTCTCTCTACGGTTTCTCTCTCTAGATTCTTGCAAATGAGAGAAATGGTGTGTGTGTTGGCTATTTAAAGGGAGGAAACCCCCCCCCCCCCTTTCAAGTTTGCCGGCCCAACCGGCCCGGCCCGTTACGCCTCGTTCTTTTATCCCGTTCGTCCCGGTTCAACCCGTTATTTAAAATCCTCATTTATTTTGGGATGTTACAAGTCATGAAAGTTGTCCCGCATCCGGCAAGCATCCAACTCGGTAAAGCAACACCGTTCGTTCCACTAGATGATACAAACATGCCAACATATCACTTCAACTTCATCGATTATGAACACCTAAAGACACGAGTTTCAGACAATCATCTCTTAACGCATCGATTCATCGACTCAAGAAATAAAATTGTATTAGATTAAATTTAAGGAAAAATCTGTAGAATAATAAAAATCCCGTGAGGTATTGTATATTATTGATCAACTATATATAGGAGTAAAATAGAGATAATTACAAAGAAAACTAAATCAAATAATATCTCCTAAACATGGTAATAATATAATAAAACCTAATAATACATTCTCTCTAATATTCTTTCACAGTCAGAGTGGAAGAAAGTCGGACGCTCAGACCGGAGCCAAAAAAAGATACACGATTGGCTGTCACGTAGAGCACGAACACGATCGACGGTGGTTGTGTGATCAAAACAGATCGGCAGCGGTGGCTGGACTGTGGTCAGGCAGCGTCGGCTAGGCATGGTGACAGGGCTACGATTGCGACGGTAGGAACTATGACTGTGGCGAAAGTGATATTTGGGCACAGACAATCCCGTGGAGGAGGATGAGCGTTTTATGAGAGGGATGTTAGTGGGTTTGTTGCAGTTCATAGAGCGTTTTGTGAGCTCCCCGTTTCAAATACTCCTAAGAAGTAGGAACTATACCGAAGAGTGAAAACAAGTGAAGACATTACATGAAGCTTTGAGTACGTATTTTGCTTTTTACCGTTGGCCATTTGGTGCAATAAGAGCTCCAAGACTTCCCATGGTGGAGGACTTGGGTTCGAATCCGGGCCACAGCAAAAAAAGGGTCGGTGGCCAGGTTAGGGGGTTTACCCAATTGGGGGGTTCCTCATGGGGTGGGCTGCCCTGGATGTTCTAGGTGTTGCCCCAGAGAAACTCAATTATCTTAAAATATTTAGGTGTTGCCGTTAAAATAAAAGTACTTTGCTTTCAAATGGTCAAATTATACACACTGTATGTTTATCTCTAATATTATCTCTCTTTTTATATTAACAAGGTTAGAAACCCGGTGTATTACACCGATTGAATAAATGCAATGTTATATAATCACTAATAAAGATTTACATATTACGTATTTACATAGTTTTTAATATAAATTTTAGAAACGTTATATAGTTATTTTTTAAAAATGTTAATAAAAAAAATGAAAGAAATGTTTAATTTGTAAAAATGTTTTATAACAAACCTATTTTTTTAAATGAAAAACATTTTATAAAAATAATTATAGAAATCATTATTATTTAATAGGAGAGAGAGAGGCGGGAAACAAAAAATTATAAAAACAATTAAATAAATTTGTATAATTAATAGGAGAAAGAGACGGGAAAAAACGCTGAGGATGCACAGTAGAGTGACAAATGTTCCACAAAACCTTTATTCATTAGCTAATATAGATATAGATATAGACATAGGCGGACCTATGCTTTAGCAATGGGGGCAGCCGCCCTCCATGAAAAAAAATTAGTATTATATACGCGTTAAAATTCCGATCGTCCCCATAAAATTTTGTAATAGCCCCCCACGAATTTTTTTTATTGTTATATAAAAGTTTTATATCGCTACTCAATCGACTCAAAAAATTTCTGACCCTCATATTAAAAATTATGGATCCACCACTGGATATAGATGTTTAAAGTTGTCAAGACATTTTTTTAGTTTTTAATTTTGAAATTAAATTTGACGTTATTTCATCTTTAAGGCATGTCCGTCCAATGAATCGATGGAACCGTCGATTCGACCGGTTAAGTTTTCAAAACATTACTAAATCAGTAACACGCCATTCATGTGACTCTCTATGAAAGATTTTGAAGTTGGCAAGAAATTTGACATGTTCAAAACAGACTTGCACTTTCATGTACAAACCTTTCCACGATTGCTGAGACAAATACAAATGATGGTTTGATTTGTCTTGAAAAGAAAATGATAAATAGGTTTCTTGGTATATAATTTGGTAACATAACACCTATGAGTTATATGATTCAACAACCACTTGCCTATTAACTTTAGTAGGCTGAAATTAGGCAATGTGTTTTGGATATATTATTTTATTGAAATGAAATTAAGAGACCTGTTAATTTGATTATTTGAACAAATTATGATCTAAACTATCTTATGGGGTTTAAAATAAATAAAGTTGAATTTAACGCATGCTCAAATGAAATACGAGTTATGATTAATTTTAGGTTTATAAAGTTAGTTAATTTAAAATTTATAAACTTCATGTTATATAAAATTTATTTAACTTAAGTTAATTGAGTCTAAATTTGATAAATAATAATATAATGTAAGTAATCGTTAAATTGGTTACTATTAATATAAGTATATAAATACTTTGAGTTTTATAATATATACAAATTTAGTTACGAAAAGTAAATAACATAAATTAATTTAGTTATGATTTGTCAATGACGTAATTAATTTTGTTTTAATATTATAAATAATTATTTTAAATAAAGTCGATCGTTTTAACATTTTTTTAGAACGACAACCATATCATAAAAAGATAGTAAGATGCTAGACAAATAAGTAAAAGTAACGTAAATAAGAAAGAGAAAAACACCAATCTAGAGGGTGTTTAGGAGTGTGATGGGAAAGTGCTTATTGACTTATTGGCTTTTTCAAAAAGCCGATAAGTCAAAAAAATTAGCATTTTTTTTTTAAAAAACCAATAAGTCAATAAGTCATTCTCAAAAGCCAAGAAATCCTGGATTTTGAAAATGACTTATTAGCTTTTCAAAAAGCCAATAAGTAATTTCCAAAAGCACATCCAAACACCCCCCTAACCAAGCCATAAAAAGAACAAGACGTGGAGGGAACCGAGACGCCTCTAACAAGAAGATTCCTAGAAAGAGGGATCATATTCTTGAGCATTCTCCAAACAAAACAATTTACCCACTAGAAGAGGCATCCCGATTCTCTTGAAATGGCACCTGTCATGACTTTCCTCAACGAGTGGACCGAAAAGTCTTTTAGGTGTCACCTAACCAACTCCAAGAGTTCTCCGTATCCAAATTGTTTTTGGTAAATGTAAATTTTTTCTTAGTTAGGCTGTGTTTGGGATTACTTATTTGAAACTCCTTATGACTTATTCAAAAAGGTAATAAGTCATAAGTCATAAGTCACAATTTGTAACTTCTCAAAAACTTTGGGATTTTCTTTGAAAACTACTTATTGACTTATGCTATAAGTTAATAAGTTATAAGTAATAAGTAAGGATGGACTTACTTCTTGAAAAATGGTATAAGTAGGCTAAATAAGTAGCTTTCCCAAACACCTTATTAACTTATATAAGTTAATAAGTTAATAAGTAGAGTAAATAAGTAATCCCAAACACCCCCTTAGTATTAGAATAAGTTGCATGGATGATCCATGTATTATGTTTATATTATGGTTTTAATACTAACTTTCCTGAAATTACGGGTTTAGCCCTTACTGTTTGCGACCCGTAACACGGATGATACTTGGATTTGATGGTTGTCTGTTTTCAAGGTTAAAAATTTTAAATTAGTATTATACCCTATTTTTAATTAAAAAATTAAAAATATTTACTCCCAAACCCTCGCTCCCATGTCAACTTCACTCGTGTACCCCAAAACTCTGGTCATAATAAAAAAACCCTTCGTCGACCTTCGACATATCACGACGTGGATTTGAGCTACGTCACCAACCACTCCATCGCCCATCCTGGAAGTAAATGGTTGGCATCATCACTTGATTGCTACCGATACATAGGTATTGATCCAGTGATGGATACGAGAGAAATACAAAGGAATCGTTCGAACGAGGGACACAGAGGGACGCAACTCCTACTACCCAATGTGTGTTCTTGAGCACACAACCACGAAGAAAGATGTTTGAAGGCCCAAGCGACACCTACTTTTAATCGATCTCCATGGTCCATAAGAACCATATTTGTTTCGATTGAACTTTTTTCACACTTAATTTTTTTTAGAACCCCTAACTCACACGCTCTCTAATACTACTTATAAATCTATACATTTTGTCCACCATTAGACTTGAAACCTCAACTACTTAGAGAGAGACTTGTTTTACACACTTAATTGTAACAGATTTTGCTTTCCCGGGTCAATACTATCTAGAGGTGGAAAAGGTCGTTAGTGACGTCGGTGGAAAACAAAGGTAGAGAAGAAGATTTAGCCGGGATGTGGGTGTGGGTCGGAGGTGATCGAAAAGTTGAAGGAGTGGCGGCGATCCAGAGGTCGAAGAATGGGGGAATGAGAGTTTAATTTGTTATTTTTTTAGTTTTTATTTGAAGTTTTAATAATTATTTTTATTTTTTAATAATTAGAGTAAAGTGATAATTCCATATTGAGTTAACAAATATTTTTTAACGTTATTTAAGAAAAGGAACAAATGTGTTACGTAATAGTTAATACTGAATACTAAAGGTGTAATTTTCAAAATGTTAAAACCAAAACTGTAATATAAATCTGTTTAATTCTATAAATCGGATGTGCGATTTTTGAAATCAATAAGACTGAACTAAATAACATAATGTAGTAAATGTAATGACGTGTGATGAATAATATTTGTTACTAGACAACTTAAACAAGTTATAAATGCACGTCAACACGTTAAAAACGGGCATTTTAGTTTTAAAAATATTTTATTACACTAGATAAGTTAATAATCATTATTTTGAAGAATAAAATAAAATAAGCGTCGGACGAGCATATAGATGACTCGACGAATAAATAGGATATTTGTGCGGAATGAAACGAGAATTTCATCTAACTTAGAAATAACACATTTGCGTATAACATGATAAACATTTGGGAAAAGTTTATTAACATTATGAAAATTTTAGACGATTTGCTTTTATATAGACACTTGACCATCTTATTTGTGTGTTTCGATTCGCAATAATTTGTACTTGATATATTTTATTTAATGCATTTATTTCTATTACTTAATATGCTATGTTTGTTTCGTTTCATGTTCGTTATATGTCATTTGCTTTTAAATTTGATGATTTGTTTTGTCATGCACATTGCGATTATTAGTTCATTTCAAGCCGAATGTCTTACTCTTCGTATATGGTGGATTACTTATGGTTTTGAATCTTGATGTATACGAACAACTTACCCTTTTATAGATAATGATTTCAATGAAGGAGAAGTGTGCATCATAAAAAAAACACATAAGAATAAGGATAAGAATAGGTGGTTGAAAAGTAACATTTTGTACCCATATTTCTTTTACTTCTAATGATTATAGATTTGTCTATAGGAATTTAGGCTTTTATGCATATATTTGTGGTTAACAAGAAGTGTAGACACTAGTCATGGTCAATTAACTCCATAAGAATAGAAAAAAACAGTACATGCCACCGAAGCAAAGTAATTGTATGTACTTATATCGATTATTAAGGTTTTATATCTAACAATTTTGTGGGCTTCTCGGTTGTAATCTAAGTGAAGCCTAGCTTAACTTCGCCTAAACTCAAGCTCAACACGTAACTTAAGAGAACTCGAGCTTGATTCGGGCCTAGCTTATTTATTATTTATTTATATACATATACAATTTTTTTATAATAATAAGTTTATATACGACATAATATATACTATTTAGTTATTTTTATCATAGTTATATATAATAATAATCTTTTATGCAAATATATAATTGATATGTTAAATAAATATTATATAGATAATAAGCTCGTTAAGGCCAACGAGCGTGGTCGTGATTGATAAGTGAAACTTGCGCTCATGCTCATTTAATAAACGAGTTATAATACAGGTTAAACTCGTTTAAGTTCGATTCAATTGGAGCTTTTAACGAGCAAATATCGAGTACTTTACGAACGGATCAACTCGCTTACACTCTAAATAAATCAAAACTTATTTGTGGTGTTAATAAGTGCATTACTTCTCTAAATTCATCAAAACAAGCATAAGTAAAACAATTATTTTTTCTACGAATTCCCAAATTTACAACTGGTTTTAGATCTTAAAACAATTACATTACCATAATAAACATATTTTTTTATTTTTATTCTTCAAATATATTTTAAAATAAAATCTAGTATAAAACTTAATATTTTCTTAGAAATAACCATACCGCGTACATAAGAAAACACGTTTAATCGTGATCTTCCGTTCCACCATCGACGGTTGTAATACATCCATCTTAAAAAGGGGTTACAGATGACGTGAATATCAATTCGGAAGAGCAACCGTATATATATCCCTGCTTATTGGTGTTTTTCTTTCGAAGTCAAAAAACTTGAGACTGTTCTGACTAGAATACCCCTAAATTCGTTCCAATATTTCCATCCATGTCCTCCTCCCAAAACCTCCCGATCTCAGATCCTCCGTCATCCGCCACCGGAAATGCCGCCTGGTCGTCGGCCAGTTCCGCCACCCCTGCCTTACGCGCCTTCGTAGCTCGCCTCACTGAGTTTACTAGACGCGCCTTCACTCGCCGTCGCCCTTGGTACGAGCTAGTCGATCGGACCGCCTTCTCCAAACCAGATTCGCTCAGCGACGCCACATCACGCATCCGCAAGAACTACAACTACTTCCGCGTTAACTACATCACGTTACTCTCCGCCGTGCTTGCGTTTTCTCTCCTCTCGCATCCGTTCTCTCTCCTCACCATCGTCTCGCTCGTCGCCGCCTGGCTCTTCCTCTACATCTTCCGTGCTCCGGATCAGCCGGTTGTTATCGGAGGCCGCACCTTCTCCGACCGTGAAATTCTAGGCATATTAATCATACTTACGGTGTTCGTTGTCTTCCTCACCAGCGTTGGCTCACTGCTCATGTCGGCGACGTTGATAGGGCTAGGTATTGTCTGCGTTCACGGCGCGTTTAGAGATCCAGAAGATCTGTTCCTTGACGATCAAGAGATTCCTGGCACCGGACTGTTTTCTTCATTCACCGGAGCCGCAACCTCCGCCGCCGTCGCTGATGTGATGGCACGCGTTTGAACAAATAAGTTTGATTTCTCAGATGCAATTGTCATCGATTATTTCGTCAATTTTATAGATATTCTATCGATTTTCGTCTTGCTTGTTTAAATTTGTATCAGATCTGATAGAATTCAATTGATTTCGGCTACGTAATGGTAGATTGTTGGATTTGTATAAGTATTCCAGATTGATTCTTTTTGTTTTACTACTATTAAATCAAAATCCGTCAATGAAGTTTATTAAATTCACATATGCAAGTTCATTAATCTTAATCTTTGCTGAGAACTTAGTGCAAAATTACTTGTACTCGATCTCAGATCTGCAAGAACACAAATAGATGAAAGATTAATTAGATCAAGCATATGGAGGTTTACATGATGTGCATTTGATCCCTTTCTCTGATGTTGATGTATGGCTGGAAGGTGTGATTGATTCATTACAATGGTGTCCTGGTACCAGATTTGTGATGTTGGTTAAACTACCTAGGCTTGCTAGGCGCTAGTCGGGCGGTGGGTTACCGACTAGAGATTAATCGGATTGGAATTTATAAGTAATTTTTCAAACTTATATATATATATATATACATACAAATACAAACATTAACATATTATTATATTAGTTCAAAATCTCAAATATTTCGAAGATCAAATACTTTAAAGATAAAATAGTTCAAATACTTCTAATATTAAATACTTCAAAATTCATCATCGTCTTGTCTGTATAAGCACAGGTGGTCGTCGATATGAAGCAGCAGGTAGCGATTAGGTTAAAGCAGCAGCAAGAACAGGTCGGAGGTGGAGAATGGCCTTCAGTTTTGCGATTAGGTTAATAAAAAAACCCATGGATCCATGGATCGGGTCGTTATTTGGGCTTAATTCTGTTTAAAACCCACATTTCAATTTGGGCCGATTAATCCCGATTAGCCCAAATTTACAAGGTAATCCACCGATTACCGATTAATCCTGATTTTTACAACACTGACTGTAGATATTTTATTCGATCAATATACTATACTGATGTTGGCCCTGATTATCTGTTTAATTTCATAGAAAACAATTTGCCTTTTGTAATAGGGTAGTATTAGGAGTGTTCAGAGTCTATTGAAACCGACAAAACCGTCTAAACAAAAGCAAATTGGTTGGTTTGGTCAATTTGAGATACAAACAGTTCGGTTCATTGTTTGCTTTTTGCGGTTTAACGATTTGGTCCGGTTTGAAACTGACCCTCTAACCTTTACTAATTATAGTTCTAATACATGTCATAAATCATTTTGTCATTTTAAAATTGTTAATATAAACTAATGATTTTGGAAAAAAGTTTGTTTTAAACCGTCGAACTGTTAATCCGCCAAACTAGTAAAACTGGCCAGCCTGGCCGACCACACGGCGGCATTTTTGGTTTGTTGTTTTTATCGAAACTGTAATTTGACCTAGAATTGTTATCAACACCCGTCGAGTCGAACCGAAAAGACCCTATTATAAAAATTAAGCAATTGGATGGAGTTTTGAGCTGCATTGTTATAAATGTTATGGCAGGGGGTAGAGGTGTAAAAATCGGTTTTTTAACCCAAACCGGTTCAACCCGAACCGAACCGGTTTGGTCAACGAAAAGTCAAAACCGGTTTGACCTAAACCGGTTTGGCCTAAACCGGTTCGGGTTAAACCGGTTTCGGAGGTGGAAAATGTCTAACTGGTCAAACCGGTTAGGGTTGGTTACAAAACGGTTTGCCCTATAAACCGGTTTAAACCGGTTTTTATTAAAAAAAAAAAATTCAAATAAATTTTATATTTTTAATATAAAAAAAATATATATAACAAATATAAAACATAAAGTTCGACGTTTATTAATATTTGGAAAGTTCGGAAATTAAAAAACATGACAAGATAAAATTATAAAATTCTAAAACATTACAAATTACCGGATTTCTCGTTGTTGCTCGAATTTCCACAACGGTAACTTCGTTTGAGGAACCACCAACGCCAAAACTTGCCATGCTTTTTTTTTAGAGTTTAGAGAGCGTTTTTGAGCGTTTAAATAGCGGTTTTAGAGATTAGAGAGTGTAGAAAGAGGTGTGATTAAACCTAAACACCCCCACCTATTTATAGTGAATTATAGGTGAAAAAAGGTTAAAAAAAAAAGGTCAAATTCGACCCTAACGGCTATAAAGCCGTTGAATAACGACTAGATTTTTCAGCGAAAAAACCGGTTGATCGAACCGGTTCACACAAACCGGTCCCCAACCCGATCACCTCCAGAATGCTTCAAACCGGTTTCAAACTTGCGGTTTTAGCCTAACCCGAACCGGTTTGCTCCAAACCGATTTATCCCAAACCGGTTTGCTCCAAACCGGTTTATCCCAAACCGGTTTTCCGGTTTGGACCGGGTAAAAAAAACCGGTTTTTTTTGTGTACCTCTAGCAGGGGGAGAGTAAACAACTCAATTCATGGGCCGGCCAAAAATGATAAGAGTTGTTTGCTGGGAATATTATTGTGGCCGTAGGCAAATGTATGTCCGGCCCAGCGGCTTAGCTGCATGCAGATTTAGATTAATTTGTTTGAAGCCCAACATGGATGAAAACACAAGTAGGCCGCTTAAGGAAACAAGCCCACTTTAATTAGTTCAAAAGCCCAATGAGCTGTTTTAGATTTTTATTTTTCAAATCTGAATAAAGTGCCGGTTTCAATTATGTCTATTAAAATTGACAAATGCAGAAATTTATAAAGTTGAGTTTAAACGGAAAAATAGTAAATAAAGATGAGGTGTTTAAAAGGTGAAAATATAATCTATGAATCTAAAAACTTGTCCAAAAAATGTCAGTTTCCTTTTATTTTATAGAATTTCCGTTGTTCAAAATATATATATATGCGTGCGAATGACCATGTGGTTTATAATGAATTTTATTTGTTGCTATTTTTGTTGAAATTTAGATTAAAGTTAATTACACAAATACTCAACACAGAATTCTCAATTTATACTTTTGGGATGTAAGTTTAAATAGTTACATGTTTGAGTTACGTATTTGTAACAAATTTGAGTTAACATTAATTTTCTAAAAAGATCAGTAAATTTATGTAAAATGACTAAAGAGCAAATTACAAATTACGTCATTTAAGTATTACCCATATTTTAGTATACGTGTTTTAACTAAGAAAATTATAATGCATGTTTTTTATGTTTAAAACTTTTTGCACATAAGTCCTTTGACCTAATAACCGTCAAATTTTACCGTTAAGTCTACTAACATGCTTGCCACGTCAGGGCAAAAATGTCTTTTTCTGTCCCTCGATTTTAAAATTACTCGCCACATCCCCACACTAGCCATCTTCTCTCTCAATCGGACGACAGAACCATAACATTCTTCTTCTCTGGTCATCCACCTGAAAAACCTGACGCCTCCATCAACAACTTCCGGTTCATCAATTCCAGGTCAATAAAATAAAACCCCCTTCATCTTCTTCATCATATCTTAATTTCCTATCACAATAGTCTAATCAAAGATGAAGACTCTTTTTAAAGGTTAACCTAAACCCTAATTGAATCCCACACCAAAACCTCTGCCGATTTCACTACCGATGAAGCACCACCGTGCACCAGCACTAAATTCAGCCTCATTATTACCGTTGCACCATCGTCTACGACCTTCTTCTTCCTGCTTTTGGGAGTTCATCTTTTCAGGCATTTGACGGTGTTACGGTCGGCACTTAGATCCTTGGTGAACAAAGGCGTCGGCGGCGCACCCTCCTAGATCGTTCCCCCTCCCAGGTCGGTTTGGATCTTCACCCTCCCAAATCGATTTTGATTCTGATCTTCCCCACCTAGATAACTGATGTGAGGTTTGTAGATTGGAGATGGAGGTAAAGATTGGACATGTTGGAGATACGCCGTAAATCTTGACTGGGTTTTCACCACCGCTGTCGTACGCCGCTACTTCATCTTGTGGTGTCGCTACTGGGTTTGCACATTCCAGATTGTCGTTGATTTTGTAGTTTTATGGTGTCATTGATTTTATGATTTTGTCAGATCCTTCGTCACGTTCATCTTCATTGTTGAGAGAGAGAATGAGAGGGGTAGAGGTGTTCATCGGGTCGGGTTGCTGGTTTTTCGGGTGGGAATTTCTTTTGGTTGAAACCACAATCCGAACCAACCCATATTTGAGGAAACCTAATCCGAACCTAAAATCATATTGTAATTCGGTTTGAACCTAACAAACCGAATTAGCTAAAAAAAATTATTTTAGGTAGCCATAACTTTTTCGATTTAAACAACACAACATTTTAGGAAAATTTAAACAAAAACATATATTCATCAAATAATGATTTATAATCTATTTATGAGTATTGGTTATTGATATAAATGAAATGGGTTAACTATAAAATATTGATTAAAATAGTGGTATAACCTAATTCGGGTTTTTCGGTTCAAAAACGAATTCAAAATCTTGAAACCTAAACCAAAGCAAAAACCAAATTACATATTCGGTTTTTGGAAACCAAATATGTAATTCGATTGGTTTTAAACGGTTTCGATTTTGATTCGATTATCGGTTTAATCGGTTTGAAACCAAATATTAAACACCCAGATAGGGGGAGGGACATATTTTTATCACGAATACGGTGGAGATGGATCTGCCTTAGAGAAAGAGAGCAGAGAGGAAAGTGAGTTTGTAATTTTTATATTCTTTTATTGTTTTATATTTTAAACCCAAATCTTTTACTTATTTACACAAATAGTTCTTAGAAAGGTGAAAAGATCAAAATACCCTTATATGCCTTGCACATGACCTGACTTAACGAAAAAAATTAACACCCGTTTGTCCAAATGATGAAACGTGCAAGTTTTTTTAAACATAAAGGACATATGTTGTAATTACTTTAGTTAAAGGACGTATACTAAAATCTGGTCAATACTTAAAGGACGTAAAATGTAATTTGCTCATGACTAAAATACTATTTTAACTTTTAAGGGATTATTTATGTAATCAACTCAATCTAAAATGCCCTTTTGGCTAATATATGTATCAAAGGGTTGATTGCGTCAAACTCATCATCCTCTTTGTGACCCACGTGAAATCCCACAGGCATGCAATTTTACAAAATTAGACCCGAATGTGTGACTAAAGTAAAACAACAAAAGACTATTCGTGTGACTCCTTAAACAAATTGTTCATTAGATGATAAGTTTAAGTTAAAAATTGTAAAAACCACATAAACATTTATACATACTGTTTTAACGTTTAAAACATATACTGAGAGAAAAAGAGAGACATTACGTGATTACATAACCACCTTATTAATCATAATTAAAACAATATATACATGTATTTATGTGGTTATAATAGTTAACCGCCATATATCGTAGATAAAACCACATGACGCTTTATGAATGAGAACTAAAACAATAAGTAAAAGTATTTATTTGATTTTCGCAGATAGCTACGATCTATCATAGATAAAACAATATATATAGATGTTTATATTTCTCACGTTTCTTTGTTCAACATTGATTATGTATTGAATGACACAATCAGTGGCGGACCCAGAAAATTTTTTCACGGGGTTCGGAAATTTTTGGGGTCGGTTGAGTAGCGATATATAACGCGTATATAACATTAAAAAAATTTCATGAGGGGCGACGGGGGGCTATTACAAAATTTTATGGGGGCGATCAGGATTTTAACGCGTATATAACACTAAAAAGTTTTTTTTCAAGAAGGGCGGCTGCCCCCATTGCTAAAGCATAGGTCCGCCAATGGACACAATATATATGTACATACACACACGCATTAGGTTAGAAACTTGGGTTTTATACAGTTGATTAAATGAAATATTAAATAGTCAGTGAGAAAATATTAAATAGCTAGTGAAAATTTATAATATTAATTTGAAAGCATCAAATAATCATTTTGAAAAATTGAAAATCAAACAGTAAGATACATTGGAGAGTCAGATATAGTAATGAATGAGACATGAACTAATCGAAGTTGGAAATGAGTCAACATCCATTTACATTAAACACTCTGCAACCAAAAACAAATGCAATTCTATAAAAAAAAAATTATTCCTTCTACTCTCCAAATCAAATTTACACAGGTTGAATTAAAAAATATATATTAAATAGTTAAGAAATAAAAATTTAATAATTATAAAAGAAATATTAAATAATAGTCAAGATTTAGGAATTAATAAAGAAATATTAAATAGTTAGTAGGGAAAAATTAAATAGTTAGGGTACAAGAGACACTACCCTAATAAATTACACAATGAGAGAGTGACACCTTATTAGATGAATTTATATAGTGGTATTAGGTATTTTAATTAGTTTTTTTATTAAATGTAAACGGCTATATAGCCTTTGTCCAATGGCTTCTTCAAGCAAAACAAACAGGTATACGTACCCGAACCTCTTACCTGCAGCCCCTACCCGCGACACTTGCGCTCGTGTACCCGATGTACCCGTTGAACCCGATGGTCTACCCGATTGACGCCCCTTGTGGCCTTAGTTATGAATAAAAAAATAAACGGGAAAAAAAATCTTGCGTTTATTAAAATTACTAGGTTATAAACCCGGTGTATTACACGAGTTGAATAAATACAATATTATATACTTACTAATAAAAATTACATATTACATATTTATGACATATTACATAGTTTTTTAATACAAATTGTAGAAACGTAATATAGTTATTTTTTAAAAATGATTTATAAAAAGAATGAAAGAAATGTTTAATTTATAAAAATATTTTATAAACAAACCTATTTTTATAAAAATAATTATAGAAATCACTATCATTTAATAGAAGAGAGAAGCGGGAAACAAAAAATTATAAAAATAATTAAAGGACATTGTATAACTAATAGGAGAGAGAGGCGAGGAAAAAATATTAAGGATGCACAATATAGTGACAAGTGTCTCACTAAAATATTTATTTATTATATAGTATAAATTTATTAGTATAGATTTAATTTAATATAGATTAAATATGTTTAAAATGTAAAAAGATAAAAGAACAAATGTATTTTTCAAAACATATCTTTCAAGAATTTTGTTTTGAATCTAATAAAATACATATATATTAGGTGGAAAATAAACTATTAATTAATTAGTATATTCTATTGTATTCTATTACTTAAAGTATGAGTTATAATCTCACTTGACTCTTTCAAGTGGTAGTACTTTTTCTGTCACCTACGCGCCACATCAGTTTGGTTGCACTTTTACTTGGCTCTCACTTGGCAAGGGGTATACCCAACTCAAGTGAGCATTAAATGCATATATTATAAAATATTCATTTTTAAATAAAATATTCATTTTTAAGATAAATAAAAGTTACTTAAAATAAAAAAAAACATAAATAACATAAATAAAAAATTACATAATAAAATAACAAAAATAAAAATTTCATAAAAACTAATGTTGCGAACGTTCGAAAATATGCTCAATCAAGTCCGCTTTCAAAGCGTGATGAATTTCTCGGCTTCGTATTTCTTGACGGTTGCTTCGCTTTTTATCTTCGTCAATTTCTTCGTACGTAGGCTCCTCTTCATTTGGGTTATAGTGACAAATTGTCAAGCCATTGTCCTCTAAAATCATATTATGGAGAATAATACAAGCATACATTATGTTCCTATATTTGTTTTGAGACCAACACCTAGCCGGACGTTGGATAGTATGCCACTTACACATCAACATACCGAACGCTCGTTCGGTATCTTTTCTTGCCATTTCGTGAGCTTTTTTATAAGTATTACGTTTAACACATATAGGTTCCGTAAGCGACTTGACAATTACAGCATATTCCGGGTAAATTCCATCGGCAAGATAATACCCACGTTGGTAAATTGTCCCCCTAAGTTCAAAAGATGAATCGGGTGCGGTCCCATTTATCCAATCATCAAATATAGGCGATTGTATAAGAACATTAATGTCATTGTTGGAACCGGCAACCCCAAAAAATGCATGTCAAATCCATAAGTCATTTGATGCAGCTGCTTCGAGCATTATACTAGGATTAAGATGATCACCACGTGCAAATTGCCCTCGCCATGCGTTGGGGCAATTTCTCCAGTCCCAATGCGTACAATCGATACTTCCAAGCATGCCGTCAAAGTCATGCTTCATGCGTTGCATGTAACTGCTCAGTGTCGCTAGCCGACGATTTACGTAAATATCTACTTTCATATAATCTAATAATAGCTCTAGAAAATTTATACCTGCATGACCTGATTGTTCGGGCAGACATCTTTAGGTAATCGTCGAACGAGTCACTAGCGCTTCCGTACGCCAATTAACGAACCACGGCGGTACACTTTTGAACGGGGGTAAAACCAACCCGCCCTCTCGCATCAACGCCTTATCGAAACCAAGGAACCTCTCTCTCTATATCATTTAATATCCTTAAAATAAATTCTGGCTCATTCGAAACCGGGTAGTAAAGTGCTCCTTGTCATACGTACACCATTCGTTAAGTAGTCTTGTAGTAGTTGGGCGTTAGCAACCGACCGTTCTGGTTTAAACGAGAATTTCTTGTTAAAGGTTGTGATGATTCGGCTTCTTGTCACCACGTAATCGCTGCGGATGTCCAAGCACGGAACATCATTTGAGCCGCTTCGTCACTTGAAGATGAAGAGAAAGATGATGATGCCATTTTGATTAAGTTTTTGTTTGAATTGATGAAATAGAGATTATGATTTGGTATATGATTATGTTTATATATATAGTAGTTTTTTTTAATAGTTCAAACCCCCTTCCAACGGTCAAATGCTCCAACGGATACATTCCAACGTTCAAAATGGTGCCAAGTTCCCGTGAAGAACCTCACGCATACACACTCACGCCCCTTCACGCCACTGGGGGGTGGTGTGTGTTCCTTGTCACGCCGTGAGGGGCCTCACGCCAAGGTGTGCGTGAGGGTATACCCCTCACCCTTACAAAAGACAAAGTAGAAATACTTGATGCCAAGGTTACAAACTATTATGCATAGATAATAAATATTAATTTGGGTGAGTCCCATAAATCATAAAATGCGCAGCCGCGATTCCTTTTTCCTGAGTTTTATTATAAACTAGGAATATTCGCCCTCGCATTGCGATGGGTATTCGACTGGTAGAGTTCCGTTCATTATGGTTTGGATGCGGTACCGGCACGTGGTATAACAACCCAAAAAGATGGAATTAGAATTATATAATGATGAATTCATTATCCCTTAAAATGATTGTTTTGCAGGAAGAAGAACCATCAAGTAGGTTGGGTCACCATAGAAGACGTTTATTTTTTAAACTTCCACTTTTTTGATAAAATTTAGACTAACATTTTGATTTTTAACTTTCTTGGTCTAAGCAAGGTTTGATTTGGTTAGGTCGAAATGGATTCTGACTAAAACAGGTAGTGGTCAAATTGGTCATTTAAAAAAGTTCAAATAATGAAAATTATCAAAATTGAAACTTACCCAACTATCAAAAAAATTCATGGATGGCCGATCTCCAAATCCAGAAATTAGCCTAGTATTAAAGAAAATAATAAATATTAGACATCCAAAACCACTTAACATGAACGCTTATTCCTCCTGATTAAAAACACATGTATCTATATATAGTTATATATCTTTCCAATCAGTCTCTTGGATTTTACAAATGTCCCATTGGTAAAGGTAATTATAACAAACCTTAACTAATATGTTATTCCTAAGTAATACTTACCAGCCAAGTCTTCAAAGTTGTTTTGCTAACTTTTTAATCGCCAAGTGTTCCTACCAAAAGAGACGTGCTTTTACAGCATGATCTTCTCTCATGAACCTGCAAACAACAAACTTCCCATCTAGGATCACAATCATGCAACACGATGTTCAAATCATGAGTAAATGTGTTTAGAAATGGATATAAAAACACACTTGGAGCATCCACATTCTTGAAAATCTTGCGTGCCGCCTGTTTGCCCTCAATTTCGCCACTGATTTGTGTCACTGGCGGATCTTGTGCATTCATGTCATATAATTGCTCATCTAATGTACCCAAATGAACGATCCACATCAATCTTTTCATGTTCCAAGCATATACAAAATAATCAATTCAAACAAAACTAAAATAAGCAAAAAAAAATAAAAAATTTTATCACTCATTTCACATTTTAAGAGTGCAGAAGCCCCATTTTTGCAGATTAAAGAAAACATATATTTTTTGCAAATAAAAAGACGGACCCATTCTCACAAATGGCCTTCCCAAGTACAAACGCTTCTTGGATCTAATAGTTACATAGAAAACATCTAAACACCCCCTTGTATCTAATAATACATAAAATTACTTTTATTTATTGTATATCCACATGATTAATGATACTAAGAACAAATAAAATGAAAAACACAACTATAAAATTATAAAGGAAAAAAAAGCATTACCCATTTCAAGAACTTGTTTCTGAATGGTCAAAGTTTCATGTCAAATTTAACTTATTGTTTTGATGGTGAAGAAGCCAAAGGAAGAATTTTGATGATTTTGTTGAATCCCACTCTTTTTGCCCTTACTTCCATCGAAATTTACAAAACTGCCATCAATCTCCTCTTGTATTTGTTGTATATCTACATCATTAATGATAGTATGAACAAATAAATTGAAAAACATAATTAGTCATCACAACCTCCTGCCAACAAAAAAGAGCAATTGTACTCTCACCGCACGATTAAATCATACCATACCTTAAATACTAACCATGAGGAATAATGTCATCCCACTGCATGGCAGCTGGCATGGGGAACCCAACTTTGATAAGGGCATCTAGCATCAGCGTACCACGCATTTTCTTTAACGTTAACTCATCAGAATAACAAATGACCATCGCGTGAGTTTGTAGCGGATAAAACCTGGTTACTACAACACGATTGGCTGCAACTGGGGAACACAACCTGCCGTCCTCCCATTTTGCCACGCCAACGCTCGAATCATGTCTTAGGTCACCACAACTACCCATACCAAACAGGAACATATAGAATCTGTCTGGAGATTTAAAAGCTGCCCCATGCCCTTGTTCATGGCAACAATTCCATTTCAGTATAGCCCTGCATCATTTCCATGATGATGTCCCAAAATCAATGTTAATAAATCCCACACCTACAGAAAAAAAAACCTTTCACTATCAAACATGTACACCAAAATGACAGCAAAACAAACATCAATCTGCTTAAAATGCAAAAATTATAAAACAGGAACCGGATCACCTCATACTGGTAGCAGTTGCAATGGTGTAAGCAATATCATTACCATATAAACTCTTATATAAAAATAATACACATACACACTTCCAACAAAATTCATCATTGAACATTCAGTTTCATAAACACAAAAGTCAAAGGCCACCAAAAAGATCAAAAGGATGATGAAGAATCATGAACCTAAAATTAGGGTTCCGAATGGAGTTTTTGTGGCAAGCACAAACACAACATTCAATTTCATAAAGCCAAAGTTCAAAGCTTACCAGAAGAATGGGGAGCCAAAAATTAGGGCTTTTAATGGGGTTTTTGGTGGTAAGCCACTAAGCCCCAACGGAAAGTCTGACGGCGAAACATGCGATCATCTACATCTATGATCAATCAGACGCTCACCAGATTCAATCGCATGACACCCGAATCATTGTGGTCAATAGAATGCAGATCTGAACCAGAGGACACCAATAAAAAGGGAATCGTCCGCGGTCCGCCTACCGCCGGTTGCACGGCCACCGCATCCATCTCCTCCGCCACTCTCTCTCTATTGCTTGCGGTCTATGGAATCTAGGGAAGAATGAGGCAAATGCATACGTGATTAGGGCAAAACATGGGTAAAAGAGGACGCATATCAAAGCTTGTACTCAGCGCAAGAGAATGTGTAAACCACTGTTGTTACTATTCATCCCTATGGGATTTAAATAAGTTTGTAATGATAGAAAAGGTTATTTTTTTATCTCTTAAGTTTACTTAACTCAACACTTTATACCCTATGTTTATATATTTGTATTTTTTTCCACTAATATTTTTTTTCTCTTTTAACTTTTAAAATTTAATGTTTTATAGAACTTCGAATATATCGTTGTCACGTATTTATTTTTATTTACGTTTCGGTGTAACTTTCACTTAAAGCGGAGTTGTGTGGGTATTATGTACAAGTGATCGAAGCAAAAACGAAAAAACCGTCAAAACTGATTCAAGGTTTTGACTTTTTTTTACAGTTTCTTTTTCTTTTCTTCCTACAACTTTTAAAATATGATACGTTAATATTTTTAACTATTTGATTTTTTTTTTTCTGTTGGGACGTGCTTATTTTTATCAACGTTACTTTTTTTAACGGTTTCGTTTCTTAATATAAAGCTTCGACTATTATCAACGGTCTTGCTATAATGCATGGGTTTGTTACGGTTTTGACGTCCAGGTTTCTTTTTTTATTCAAAGTTACTAATGTTATGAACGCACGGGATCGTGACGACGTTTCACCAATAATTTTTCACGTTTTAAAACCCCCTTCCCCCGCGTGCGCAACGCGGGTTCTTATTACTAGTTACTTACAAAGTAAGAGATAATGCACATGTTACAAGTATATGATGCATAAGATTTTAATTTTGTCCTTTTCTATGTTTGTCTTTTTTCTACACCCCTCTCCATCTAAAAAAATCACTCTTTTTTTTATTTTTTATTAATTACAACTATGAATCCAATATTTTAATGTTATTTTATTTTTATCGAATAAAACAATAATTTCCTGTATCATATCCTTATTACATAACATACAATTATTAAATTTGAAGAAGTCTATGCATAAGTTACAACCGGTTATTGCTTACTACATATAGTGACTGCTCCAACTCTTTGTTCACAAGTCTTTATTTCACAAGCTTTGTTTTTCATTTTATATTATTTTAATTTTTATAATATTTTATTCTTTATTTTTATTTTTGACACATATTTTGTTTTGCTATTGTAATTTTTAAAATATGATATTTAACAAAATTCACATGTACCGTTGCGACACGCCTATTTTTATCTACGTTTTGATATAAGTTTCATTTAAAACCGACTTTTACTTATAATGTATTTAAGTTGTTTTACGTTTCCTTTTTAATTTGTTTTTTTTTCTCTTACAAATTTTATAATATTATCTTTTATAACATTCGGGAATTGAAGTTTCCATGTGCCTTTCTTATTAGTGTTTCATGTGTTTTCCGGTTTTTTTTTCTTACGTTTTAACATTTTGTTTTAGTATGCAATACGTGCCCGTCGCGGAGCGCGTGTATCCCCGCTAGTTCATATACAAAAGCCATAGAGCTAACTGCTCATGCGTAAAGTACAAGTATCTAAAGCATCTTCTTTTTTTTTTTTTCTTTTTCTCAAAACTGATGATTCTAGAGAGAATAAGACGTGGAGGACGGTAATTCCATGGAAAATTAACTGCAACTTTAGGTAAAAGGTGGAAATTAAGAAATTGCAAAGGAAGTGGACCCAAGATTTTTGTGGATAATTTACATATTATTATTATTATTCTTATAAATGTATATGTAGCTATAATTGTAAAAAATAATAAGAAAATAAATCCACTAGTTATTAATAAATCTCAGCAAGAAACCAATATATTGAGGGGATCAATCCAACCCCCAAAAAAATAGAAAATTATTTTTCGAACCACCTTATTTGGTTATTTGTATATAGAAATCATATCAGCATTTAAAAAAAGATTAAAACGTTGTGTTTTGTGAAAGAATAAATGAATTTAAATAAATCATAATATTAATGAAATATTCCATTATTTATCGCTTTTCTTTCAAGAAAACTATGTATATATTGGTGTGTGCGTATGTATACAAAAACCAGATTTAAGTAAAAAAATTCATAAATACTTGTACTTTTTGTTATAACTACAGTCTTAGGTATCTTTTACCCAACTCTCATTCTCTCGTTAAATCTTGTAGATAATATATACAAGTACATTATACTAAATCAATGATTTTATAATAAAAAAGATACTTCTAAAATAAACACGCCTTTATACTACACAAAGAGAGAAAGATATCATACCTTGCAAAGATCTTGAAGACATCTATATTATATTTTGTAACTTAGTGTGAGAGCGATGTAGCAAGAAGAAGCCATGAGGCTCAGGATAGATAGCGCCACGTAAACAACGATTTATGTACGGGCGTTATCCCTCCTGAGCTTTACAGATTCTTTCATACTGTTTTTCTTCTTCTTTAACATAAACACACCACATCCACCGTTGCCGCCACCTATGCATCTTACCCACATCATACATTTGCCAACACAACTTTCTAAGTATACATATACATACATGTTTAATATATAAACAAGTATAGAGAAACTATAAAGTTCAAAGGGATGAGAGTGCTCATAGTGATATGGATGGAGAAAGCAAAGGGGCCATGGTCAATATTTATAGTAGAGGAATTGAAGAGAGATAGAGAGAGTAGTGATCAAGGATTCAAGGTGGGGTCATGGGTGTGGAAGGCTAGATTACAAACAAATAAGGTATCCAGCTGGAAAAGATTGAAATATTTAGTTTCATGATGAATAATTTGGAAAAACTTAATGTTTACATATCTTAGATATTTTTAAATATGATTACATAATTAATAATTATGTTACATGTTTAAATAATAACATCATATGTGATAAGTTACAGAAAAATGTTGAGATAACTTTTTATAAATGGGAAGATAAGTACATAAAAAGTAAAAAAAAACATGTTTTCATGATTCATGAAAATATTTAATAATTAATTAAAGGATCAATTTCATATATATCTCTACAAACTTGAACAATATCATATATACCCAATAAAAACTAAAAATATTATATATATCCTTATAAACATGTAATAATATCATATATACCAATTTAATTAAAAACCATTTAAAAGATGACTATTTACCCTTAGTTCTCTAAACTTTAATATTTCATATTTACTACTTTTTAACATTGAAATTTCATATTTACACATTTTCAACTTTAGAATTTTATATTAAACTATAAAAAATAGTTTTCTCAAAATACTATTTTGAGTTTTTCTCCTTTTTTTTTTAATTTTACCAATTTTATTTTATAGCATTAGCGTTTTGTAACTTTCTCACAATCATTCCTTCTGAATCGATGCCTTCTGAATGGGTTTGGAGAATCGTGATAGTCGCCATTAATAATAGGAGAACGAGTGATCTTTTACGTATTGGATGAAACTAAAAAATTAGGTTATAAAAAATCATATAATGGATAAGGGTAGAATGGTAATAAAGTAACAAATTATTTAAATTGGGTATATATGATATTTTTAGTTTTGGTTGGGTATATATGATATTTACCCATGTTTGTAGGGGTATATATGATATTATCCCTTAATTAAAAATAAGATACGCTTTTTATTTTAGGAAATTTTTAAATACGGTGCTATTATTATCAGTAAAAGTTTAAAATAAATTGTTATTCTGTGAAACTATTTTTTTTATTATTTTACAAAAAAAAAATCTAGCATAATCAATTTAATAATAGATTAAAACTTATTTACAGCTAAGGATATGATGTACTTTAAATTTGTTTGTTTTGCATTGTTTTGTAGGTGATTATATGATTTTGTGTTTAAATCCAGATTTGTTATGTTTTTGTGTCTTTATTTTGCTGCTTTTGTCCGCTTAGGGCAATGCCATAGAGTTGATGCTTGGTTTCTAATGTTTCATTTTATCAAAAGAATTTGCCAGAAGCATCCTTGCATTTTAATTTGACTGAAACATTATAGGGTTTCCTACAAAATTTAGCTACGAATATTGAATACCTAAACTTAACAAAAAATAAATTAATCCTAATTGTTAAGAAATAATAACTTTTAAACGATTCTCTTATTCTCACGTATTTATTTAATATGCTAGCCGTTACAGGGTTGTCCATGATATTTCGAATGTCTTGTGCGACTAGTAAAAATAGGCCCCTAAAATATAAACTTTTATAAAAACTTAATTAAAACGACGATAATTGTTATAACAATAAACAAAACAAAATTATTGTAGCAAATGATTTATTTTACATAGTTAAATGAATCGTTAGGCTCTCCTAACATTTTAAGGAAGCAAAATTGTTATCAACTCTTCATAATCCATACTCTCTAAATAATCACTCTCAATAGCATGATCAAGATGTACCAGAAAGTAACATGTGTCCCCTAGTTTAGTTGTTTATTAAATACCATAGATTTTTCTAAAATTTACGTTTTACATCATATTTTTCTTGTATTTCATGTCACACTTGATTTTGCCTACTCAATTCAAATATTTAACTTTTACACAGTTAATTATTTTCTTATTACACAACAATTGTTTTCTTATTTTAACAATATTAAAAAACTAAATATATGAGACCTAAACATCAAAAGGTATTCACTATTTCTTTATATTTTTTAAGTAAAACTCCAAAAGCATACTAGATTCTAAAATATCGACTACTTGTCTCCACATAAAATAAAAAATATACATATAAATAAATACAAAATTGTGACTTTGCAAATACATAAAAAGGACATATTAACCTATGCAAATTCATGATATTCGTGTTCGAATAACTACAAAGATGAGAAGCCTATAATTAAAAAATATATCAACAACTGGAGTTTAATATATTTCAAAACTTATTATTTTCGTATCACTCCCTAAGAGTATTTGGATCTTCGATATTTTATGTGCTTTTTATTTTTGTTAATTATCTACGTACTTAAATAACTTTGCATACAAAGTCGAGTTTAATCATACTAACAAATTCTTATTAAACACTTTTTAGGCGGCAGACATGCTTAATAAATAACTTTTACGCGATGATGTTTTCGTAATTTACACGAAAACACATAAAAAAAATTGGATTCACCGTATGATATACTATACTATACATAGCCAAAGTTTTTCTTTTAAAGCCTAAGAAACTAAAAGTAGTAAAGTTTTATAGAAAGTTAAATAGAATAAATAGGCAAAGTTTTATAAAAATTAGTAAATTAACAAATTTTTACAACTCTATTTATGAACAACAAACTAATTAATTCTTAATGGTTTTATAAATTTTGAGCAGAAAGTATAAAGTATATATATTTTTTTTAAAGGCAAATTTCTTTATTGCTGTGAGAGTGGGACTTGAACCCATGATCTTCTCAAACATTGGTGTTTCTAGAGTATTTTCCTTTATCATTCCTAAAGTATAAAGTATCTGAATGTTTATACACTGTAAAGAAAAAACCTTTTTAATTTAATAAGCAATAGAAAATATTTTATTTAATAAAAAAATAGTTGTGACCCGTCATCTCCCTGTTGCATTGTCACGTCGGGTTCTTTCCAATCATGTGGATTCACGTATTTGCCGATATGGAGTCACGTGCGTATTCATGTGTACCATGCCTCTTCTATAAAATCAGTCGATCAAGTCATGTTCAGCTCAAGCTAGATTAAATTCAAGCTTGACGCTTTTTACTTGAAAGATTTTGAGTTGAGCTCAACTCGTATAAGACATTATTTGTAAAACTTGAACTTAGTTGGTATTGAGTTATATCTATAAAACCGGAGCTTGGCTCATAACTAATGTTAAAAGCTCGAGTTTGAATTATTTATTATTTAACTATTTTTTTGTATATTTATACTTATAATTATATATAATTCATTTATTTTTATAAGTATATATAATGATATTTATTGTTCAGTTATATACTATTATATAAAACTTGCACTCGCATTTTAAAATAACTTTACTTTACTGTTTAGACTTCATTATACTTTTAACAAGTTGATCTCAAATAGCGTTTACACTGATATAATAATATTTTTTTTAAAAACAAATTTTATTCACAAAACCACCTAAAAAAAGGGCACAAACACAACAATAGTTTTTCAGGTTTATACCGACATAATAGTTATAAATAGATTTTCAGGATTTTAGAAAGGATTATAAATGGAAAACTAAGAATTTTACCCGCCTCGCGTTGCGGCGACATTAAATTTTTTACGGTATCTCAATGATAACGACGTCCACTATAGGCTCAAAAAAAGTTACTATTTATTTGTTAAGGTTTTTAAATAATAAGAAGAATATTTATGAACTCTTTGGAGGAGTCAAAGGTCAACGTTGATATTTATGGACTCCTTTGTCCTTCAACCCGCAACATCACATTTCTGCACGTACTTTAAAGCAATCATAACCGCGCTGAATTCCACTACAGTCGGCAACACAAGAAAATTACAAATCTATTATTTTATTATTATATTTATACTCTAGTATTTTTTATAAAATACGTAGAAAATATTCACCAATTCAGTTTGATTCTACGATCATCAAGTCACTTTCCTATTTATTATTTTATAATAATTAATTTTAATAATTCAAACTATAATGCGTGGTTAACTGATAATAATCTATACTGTAATTTAACCAATGACATTTACGATTTTCATTTTTGCTGTCAGTGACAATTCACTTGCATAATCATCATATATTTACACTCACTTACACTTGATTTTCACTTAATTCCGCTTACTAGGAATGCATGTTTTCCTATTTCCCTCATAATCATCATTGTGAACAAAATCAAGTGTAAATTTATGATGACTATACGAGTGAGATTGTCTTTGACAACGAAAGTGAAAGCCAGAAGTATTATTGGTCAAATTGTCAGTATAGATTATTATCGGTCAACGAGTCATAATATAAACGGATTTTTAGCAGGTGAATAGAAAGTGGATGCATTGATTTATAAGGTGAATAGAAAAGTTGATACATGGAATCAAGTGTAAATCTTTAATGTTTATATTAATGTGATTTCCTTTGGTAACGAAAGTGAAAGTTAGGAGTATTATCAGTCGAGTTGACAGTATGAATTGTTATCAGTCAACGGGTAATAGTTCAAATTATTAAAATCCACTTTCCCTCCTTTATATAACAAATCTTATTAATATGATGATTGTTCACTTGTTATGTTAAGAACTTTATGAATTAAAATATTTATTTGAATCATTTTTAAGAACATCACACAACTCACTTATATTGTCACCTCATATAGAATCGGGAATCTCTAGTCTCTAGTAACAGTTTTTATAGTTATTGTGTTCGACCTTTTACCAACTATAACAAGGAAGTCCATATCTTGTAACTAATTATCAACTTTCGGCCATGGTTTTATATGAAATTGGTTAGTTTACTATACTGAATAATTGATGGTTTCAAATCAATGACTATTTAGGTGTAGTGGGCAGGATTATTTCGTTTCTTAGAGATGATGATTTTTTTGGGATTTTATTTTGGTTTAATCCTTGGTTTAAGATGCTGAGAATTTAAGCAAGGTTGATAATAGATTTGTGATCAAATTATTACAAACAACCAACGAAATATAAATCTCTTGTTGTAAAAACCTCAAGGTTACAACTTACCTCAGATAGCGTTAATCATTATGTTTTTTTTAACGGCAGTGTTATCGGGCTCAGTGGCATGCCTATTCATAGCCCAGGTATATATCAATACCTTAAACGGAATTACAACCGTCCATTGTTAGTTTGACGCTCGAGGATGGCGCCAACCGTTCCAGATATAATAATTACAGTTAATCATTATGTTAACTAACTAATTTTACAGGTGTTGACAGATATATTAATTACCGTTAGTTAGGTCATGTGTAATGGCTTTGTGAACGTGGCCGGGGGGGGTTGTTGTGGACATGTGGGTAAAGGGGCATGAAACACCACATCAATGTGGCGTTAATGGAGGTGTGAGGCGGAGAGATGATTAGAACCACAGGCGTGGGGTGTGCAACGGTCCAAAAACTAGCCGTTGGGCTATTTTAAATAAAAAACATTCTATAAATGCCAAACCTTTTACGTGTTTTAACCTTAAAATCATAACAATTTTTTATAAAGTACACACAGATATCTCTCAACCTACAACAATTTTTCTGTCCTACCAACCATGAATCGTTGGAATCCAAACAACTCGTTTTTCGCTAACCAATGTGGTGATGTCTCTCTCAAGCTTAGTTTTTTTTAGAAGGCAGGAGATTTTAATAAAGACCAAAACAAAAGATTACAACCCACGAAAAAATATGGGGGAATGAAACAAAAAATACATGGCCAAATAATAACACTAGCTACGAAAACCGAAACTCACACCATTGGGACCATTCCAGAGACTCGATACTTGACCCAAAGGAAGCTAGGGCTCTTAATATCTTCGAATAACCATTTGAGAGATGCTCTTTGCTTTCTAAAGACAAAGTTGTTCCTCATTTTCCATATGCTCTATATAGTTGTAAAGATGACTGCTTGTATTGCTCCGTTTCTTTTCGATTGGTTCAAAATTCCCTTCGACACCTCCAGTATGTCTCTGACCGAAAAAACAAATATCAGGGGCAAGTGACACCAATTACTGATAAACGCCCATTTCATGGATGCAAAGTAATATGATGTGAATAGATGTTCTGCCGTTTCCGTATGTTGAAGGCATATAGGGCAAGTTCAGATTCAAGACTTATCTTTCTTGTGATCAAAGCTTGTCGGTTGGTATCCTATCCAGTTCCGCACGCCATGCAAAGATATTTATTTTTTTAGGGACCCATTTGTTCCAGTTGAGGGTAAAACTGTTGTTTGTTGTGTTGGATAGCATGAGAATCTTGCGCATGGATCTTACCATGAATACTCCTTGCGGATCACCACTCCAAACCTAAACACCATTGTTTTCCACTATCAGGACTTTTATACCAATGTTCTGCTTGTGGAGGAGAATTTCAAGTTTCTTGATGTTGCTCCAGACCCCCGGGTAGTCTCTCCGACCTGGTATGAATGCAATGTCACGATTAGAAGCATGTAAATAGTTAATAACCTCATTCCACTTCGAACAGAGAAGCAGCTAACGGCTTCCAGTGACACGAATTGGAGCCGGTAACAGCCAACTCACGGCTGGTGACGGTTGTTCGAGCAGCAGCCATCGACAGTCTGTGTGGTGTCTGTTCGGCGGTGACGAGCAGCCAAGGGTGTGTGATATACCAATTGTTCCAACAAGAACAAAAGAGTAGCAGGTTTGACTCCTGTTTCTTGAAGATCAAGGTTCGACTATCATAATCAAGAAGAAGAAATTATTAGAACCTTGTGGGGAGAATAAACAAAGTTAGTTTTATTCCGGTTTCTTGCTACCAAATTCACGAAGGAAGTCTTGTGGGCTTGTATATTCACATCACTAAATCAAAGAGCTGTGTACAAGCAGGAGTGTGATCGGAAGTTTTGTGTAAAAGCAGAGAGGTGATCAGAATTCTTTGTGAAGACATTGGTGATCGAAAATTGTTTGAAACCGATCAGAAGCTCTATGCGAGACAGAGAATAAAATCGTGAGATACAGTTTATGGGTATGCTGTGATACTAGTGAAGAACGTGGTTGTCAATCCGTGATAGATTGATTAGTAACCAAGACAAAGATGTGATCAGTGATTGATTAACAACAAGTATGAACTGTTTTGTGATTGAATAGGTCAAAAGAAAAATGGCTAATCCAGGGGAAGAGATAGTACAAGCTCGCGAGCTAAGTAACGTGACGTTGCAGTGCCCAAAGCTAACAACACCAAATTTCACGGCGTGGTCGATTATGATGGAGGCTGTCTTGGTTGCACGTGGTCTGCGAGAGCCAATAGATCCTGTGAAAGGAGGGGAGGTAGAAGTCAAAAGGAAGTTTATGGAAAAGGCGATGATATATCAATCTGTATTTGAAGATGTTCTTCTTCAAGTTGCAAAGTATACGGATCTGAAGGACGTGTGGGAGGCAATTGTTCGGTATTTGGGTGTTGAACGAGTCCAAAAGGCTCGCTTGCAAACGTTGAGGAGTGAGCTAGAGATGATTCAGATGAAATATACGGAACCAATAGATGAATTTGCAGGTAAGTTAAGCAGTATACAGTCAAAGTATAAGAGCCTTAGTTCGTCACTGGATGAAGAGGTACTTGTGAGAAAGTTTTTAAATTCTATGCCATATAAGTATTTGCCGATCGTTGCTTCAATTGAGCAATACTCATAGATTGAGTCAATGTCGTTTGAAGAGGTGGTGGGTCGTTTAAAGGCTTATGAATAGAGAGTAAAACAGTAAAACCTAAGGTCTCAGTTAAAAATGCTCGTGGTCAACTAATGTTCACTTGTAATGATAAAAAAGGTAAAGGGAATAATGGTGGGTGTGGTAACCGTGATTGTTGCCAAAGTCGTGGAAAGAACAGAAACTATGGAACTGATGCGGGTCGTGAGAGTCGAACCGGGTCAGGTAATAATCAACGGAAACAAGGTGAAAATCGAGGGCCAGACAAGGAACTTGACAATTACCAACCGAACAGTAACTTAATTATTTTAATACTAACAATACATTATGTTATATATTATTTAGCAAAGAAGAAACATGTTCGAGTCTCGGTGTGAGTGTTTTTCCGGTTTCAGCTTCGATTTATGTTAATATTTTAAAATTTTTATTATTTACTATTTATAATTAGTTTTATACAACTTTTAAAATATAATGTTTTCTTAAATTCCAAATATACCGTTGCGACGTTCTTATTTTTATCTACTTCTCGACATAAATTTTACTTAAAACCAAGTGGGGTCAAATATAATATAATATAAATTTCTTTATCTTTTAAATTTTAAACTATAACGTTTTCTTAAAGTTCGAATATACAAATGTGACATGTTTATTTTTATCTACGTTTCGATATAAATTATTTAAAACCAAGTCGGGTCAATTTTTTTTGTTAACGCTCATTTTTACAACGACGTAAATTTTTTGTTGATTTCCGAGTATATTATTGCGCCGCGTTTTTTTATCTACGTTTTCATATTCAAAACGAGCCGCGCAACTTTATATGCTTCTCGTTACGTACTTAACCACGTCAGTGTCACCGTTGTAACGCGCAGTAGCGTTCACCGGTATGCAACAAGACTAAACCTTTAATTCGTGAAGTAATAATGCAACAAGATTAAACCCTTAATTCTTATAGTAATAACATTTATGTCTTATTCTAATTTGTGAGAAAAACATACCAAGACCAGTAGACCACACATTACTGAAAAGACAATAAATAAAGGCGCTTGGTGTTCTAAAATTTTGAGTTCAACATCTAGTTTGTGTTCCAAAATTTTGTGCTGATACCTGATAGGGATTATGTACGTGTAAAGTAAAATTATAATGGGATTGGATTTGAGCTAAATGAAATTGGGCTAAATTATAATTTAATTGGATTTGGGTTAGATATAATTTGGGTTCCTTGGTTTTAATCGAATTTAGTTTCTTTGAACCGAAAACTGTATACCTAATTCAGTTTAGGTTTATAACTGAATATGTAATTGGGTACGATTTTAAACAATTTCCGTTCAATTTAATTGGTTTAAAACCGAATAGTAAACACCCCTGTATAAGGGATATGGTGTCCTCTTTTAGGACTTATGCAGATGAGTGTATACTCTAAGTAGTTTGTTAATGTATTAACCGAAGTTTCATAACTTTTTTTCTATTAAGTCTTGTCTATTTTACCGAATATAATATAGATGTCAAATCACACTAATCTGAATTAGTACTTGGTCTTTATGATAAGAAATTGACAAAATTATTACTAAATTTAACCACATTCTTAATTTTCATATCATAAACTTTCTTAGATATCATCATTCCTTTTTATATTATTTTTATAACATGTCATGTTACATATAGTGTCACATGCCGACATAATTTACATTTAATATCCAAGTCCAATATACCTTTAGAGCTGGCATGACAAATAGGCTTAAAGATGGTAGAGATCGTTGTAAAATAAATGTAAATATTAATTCTATTTTTGGTGTTCATTTTTATAATTTAAAAGATGTAAGAATTTTGACTTATTTATTTGAAACATTACATATCAGGGATTTGATGACAATATAAAGTGGTACGTGAAACAATTTCATATATTTTCTTGTTATAGAGGTAAAATTTTGTTTAACTTAGAGTAGTGTATAAATATAACAAGAAGTGATTATTTTCGTGATTTTCTTAATTTTTTAACCATTATAATTAGGAACATCATGAGAATAACCACGTTGATTAATCATATTATCAATATAGTTATTGATATTTTTCTTTATAAAATGATCAATTTGATTGTTACAAAATCTTTTAACAAAAAGAAAGCTCAACTAATAATAGACATGTAAACCATTTTCACACAAAATTCAGTCACGTTGACGTAAAAATACTACCATTTTTGCGTTGTTTGACATAGGCGAAAAAAAATACTACCACTATCATGTCACATGGCGCAAAACTTATCACCAGTTTTGCATCAATTCATTACTAGAAAACTAGGCATATTCCACAACCTTTCTCGACAACATGTCTTCGAGATAGCCTTTCTCGACGACATGTCGTCGAGATAGATTCCGTCGGCAATGACTCGTCGAGAATTAGTCGTCGAGAAACGTAACCATTTTCTCGAAGACATGTCGTCGAGAAAGGGCCGTCGGGAAAAGTTTTTTACCATTAAAAATAAAGATAAAATAAAATATAAAATACCTCAATCTCGACGACATGTCGTCGAGAAAGGGTTGTTTATTTTATTTAATATTTATTTTTTTATTAAATCTAGATTGGGTTATTTTCTTAAATAAAAAATAATTATTATTCTACCGGGCAAAAAAAAAAGAAAAATAAAAAAAATAGTAGTTACGACGACATGTCGTCGAGACTACCATAGGGTGAGCGCTAAAACTTTTCACCGATTCCCGCTTCACCATGGCCGACGACATGTCGTCGAGAAAACGTTAAAAAGGTCAAAAAGGTGAAATGGACCATCGTCGACGACATGTCGTCGTAACTGATCCCTCTATCTCGATGACAGTTGTTGTCGAAACCGCCTCGACGAATCTGCTAAGATTTCTTGTAGTGATTACATATTAGCGCAAAAGCACTACTAGTTTAGCATCACTTAACGCAAATGTTATCATATGTCTTGTTAGACTATCTGTAGTGGGGGCGTGAGCCACCTGGCTTCTTCACGGACGCGGAACACTGCCCCCTATAGGCGTGATTGAGGGCGTGGGGCATCAGGCGTGAGAGGAATCACAGGGGAAGGGGCACCTTAGTGTGTGTATGCATGTGTATATATATATATTATACACTACCAAAAAAGTGAAAAAAAATGCGACAACAAATTTCGTGAAAAATTTATCGGAATTGGCCGTTAACGACAAATTTCCAACAAAAAGTGTTTGTTGGAAAAAAAACCCCATAGGAAATTTTTTTTCCTACAAAGTCACGACTAATTTTCCGACGAATTAGCGACAAAAGCCTTTCGTCGGTAATTTCCGACGATTATATTAAATAAATAAGTTAACTTATTTAATAAATATGTCGGAAAATTGTGGGAAATCTTATGGTTACTTTTTTGTTTTTGTTTTATCGGAAAGTTGTCGCTAACTCATGGGAAATTTTTTTGTTGATAACTTGTTGGAAACTTTTCTAGAAAATATACATATTTTCTAGTAGTGATATTTGTGTGTGGATAGTCAAACCACTACGCACTTTAGTGATTTGGTTTATTGATTGCCCTATATTGACGTGACGAACATGAATGTGAATCCACTACGGATGAGCTTATAGTGATTTTTCTTTTTATTGAAATATGTGTGACAATCACATTAATAGTTTTTTTATGGAAAAGTTAATGGACTAATTTAAAACACATTTGATCAAATGCCATTTCTTTTAATTTTCCCTATTGATTAGTTCACGGGAGTTGTACGATTATAGCATCTTATGTACGACTATTGTATCTTTATGGTTTTACTTTTGTACTCTTAAATGTATAAATTATTTTAAAATATTTAAGAAACTTTTTGTGATCCGTACTTGACCCACCCACCCAACTGACCCGAGAGTACAAATTTTTTTTGAACGGCGAACATTGAATGTTGTGACGTTGCACCCCCCGTCACATGTGAGAGCCTCGTCTAACCCTGGCCAATATGTTGTATTAACCGGGCCTATTTGACGTCAGAGTTGGAGAGCATCCAAGGAAAAATCTCACCCAATACGGCCCCTTCCGGACTTGAGGGAGAGCCGAGGCTCGAACCCTGGATCGACATGGGTAAAACCCAGGTGTATCAGCCTAACCTAGACTTTATTTGCATGCCGTAGAAATTAATGTGGAGAGCAGGGATTGAACCTGGGTCACTAGAAACACCAGGTTTCTCTCTTACCACTCTACCACTAGCTAATCGACGAAAATAGAGTACAATTATCGTGTCGTATCCCCTGATTCATAATTGTCTATGACCATACATTAAAAGGACATTAATACCCCTCACATGGCTAGTAAGCTCTCACTTTTGAGCACACAAGAAAATAGAAAGGACATAAATACCCTCTACATTCCCAACTCATGAATTTTCTTCCCTCGGGAAAGCACATCACTATCATCCTTTGTATTATCCCCCCTCAACATTTTAACATTTCCCATTTCAATCCTCCAACAAATATAGTTCCCGGTAAACATCTAAAGGCTTACCTAAAAAATAGATTAGAACAAATACTAAAACTAAAAGTGAAAGAAGAAAGAAACTTTTGAAAAATCATATAAATGGTCACATTGATTAGGAGTCCGTTTGGATTGGTAGCCAAGTAATAAGAGTCAAAGACTCTTTGAAAACCACATGAGTTTAAACATGGTTATTTGAAAATTACTCATATTGATGAAAAAAATTTAACCATGTGGTCCTTTGATCAAATTAAAAAAAAAATCTATGATCAAATGACTATTTAAATAATTGTTTAGAATAAAGTGGTTATTTATGCGATTTTCACTTTGAGATGTCTCGTATAATAAATTATTGAAAAATCTATATCCATACTATATAATAAATAAATGTTTTTTATGCCATGTATCGCATCCATATTCATTTTCATCTTTTTTTTCCCGACTCTCTCTTATTAAATACACATCTTTCGTTTAACAGTAATATATTTTTAAATAAAATACTAATTATACTAATAAAACACATTTATTTTAAATTATCCCTTATTATAAGAAACTTTGAAATTTAATTGTGTAACTTTTATTTTCAATCAAATAGTAAATGGAAGTCAAATTAAATTAAATAATAATTAACGTATTTTCAAAACCCAATTATATATTAATTTTTACATATTTTGAATTTTGTTTTATATCCTTAGTATATGTGATACATTTTTACACCTGTAAAATATATACATAAAGTTTTAAGAATTTTATGTATTGATATTTTTCACCCCGTGTGTATTACACGGGTTCTAAGCTAGTTGTTATATATATAATGGGTGAAAAAAAGGTTTTTTCCACCAAATAAAAAATATGGTTTTTCATTAAGTATGAACACAAAGAATTGTATGTTTTTGTTATTAATATAATTATTATTTACTAGTTTTGTGTTTTAATACGTGTGAGCTTCGCAATGAACCAAACCGTATCTAAAATAGAGTTAAGACGAATGAAATATCGACGCTCGAAGTTACGTATCTGAGATTATAAAAGATGTGGAAATAAGGAAGGAAAATGTGGAATTTTCCCATGCAGGAGGTGGGTGGAACTTTGTATTAGTATATAAGTAAAGGCATTCCTTAGTAATTGTTTCCATAGAAAGAGACACACGTAAAGACAAGGGGTGTTTCGCACCTAACTCACACTCGCACATGGATGCTTTGATGATGCACTTCGCACATTGGTGACAATTTGAGCCACTTGAGAGTTGTCTTTAAGTTTTTGAAGGTGTGTTCCGTTCAGAGACGCTTCGTTGTAGAAGCGACCCATAGCCTTCGATTCCAAAGCTAGGATCAGAGACCTCTGAACTTGGTTTGGTTCAGAGGCTTGTGAACTACGGTGTGTGCAGAAGTTTAGTCAAGAGGTGGTATGAAGCCACTGGGTTTGGTCCTCGGATGGATCAGAACCAACTTGCAAGTTCAGATATTGGTCCAAAGGATGGACTAGAACTCACTCACATGTCTTTTAAAGAATGTTTGGAGACTCTTGTAGTTTTTTGAAACTGTGTAATAACAAGTTACTAAAAGAACCATTTAAATCACTTTGTAACTTGTTATTAAACTGGTAAATTGCTACTAAGGACGTTTAATTTAATTTAGTTTTTTGTTTAATGAGGTTAAATGATTTGAGAGTTTGATGTTTTAAAGTGACTATAAAAATAAGGCGCTACTTGATGAAAACGCACCTCAATAAACAGAAAACAAATCAGCAATAACTTAACTAAATCCATTTTGTCTCTTTGTGAATCCAACTACACTAAAATAACTGATGACAACTAAATCAATAATAATCGAACTTTATTCAAAACTTTCCTTAATGATGGTTGGTTGAGTCAAAAAATAATCAATATACTAGTTCTATTCATATTTATTAGAGTTGTTAGCTCTATTCATATGCATAGGTTAATAGTTTTGACTTATATAATAGAAATATATAATATTACAAAGTTGTAAAAAACTTTTAAACTTTGACATGGTAGAACTATAATTTTAAAACAACATGAATTGGAAGCATTGTAAAAAAGGTGTCCCTAGGGAAGGAACAAGTGATAGGAGATGACAATCAATCATAATCATGTGTAGTTACATCCTGCATATATACATATATATACATAAATAATAAGTATATATTTATTTCTTTATTTATTTGTGTTGTTTGGTCTGTGGGCATTATGTTTGCTTTTCATTGATTTCATTGTTCTTTAAAGCACCTACATCCATAATCTACACCTTCTGGCTTCTGCCACTAGACCAAGCTTACAAACTTATAATAATTATTATTTTTTTCAAAAAAGTATGTTAACTTGTTATGTAATCCTCTCTTAGTTCTACAATGATTGTGGACTGAAGCAAACATAATTATTAGAATACTTATTTAACAGAATTATAAGTTTTACTATTATTATTATTATTATTATTATTATTGTTATTTTGAGTTTGTGATGGTAATTTTAGCCAAGTGTAATATAGAAAACTTACACTACTAGAAAATGGGTGGGTTTGCTACGAAAATTTGCAACGTAAATTTTTGCGTCGCAATTGGCGACAAAATTGTGACACAATTGCGACAAAAAGTGAAACCCTAAAGTCTTACGAAATGCGTCGCAAATATCCGACGCAAACTTTTAATTTCGTATTTTAATTTTCTTAATACATTAATAAAAAGAATAATAAAGGTTGTGTCGCAAATGTGTCGGAATTTGCGACGCAATTCCGACGCAAACTTTTAATTTCGTATTTTAGTGTTATTAATACATTAATATAAATAATAATATAGGTTGTGTCGCAAATGTGTCAGAATTTGCGACGCATTTCCGACGCAAACTTTTAATTTCGTATTTTAATGTTGTTAATACATTAATAGAAATAATAATATAGGTTGCGTCGTAAATGTGTCGGAAATTTGCGACGCATTTCCCACATTAAATTTCGTATTTTAGTGTTGTTAATACATTAATAAAAATAATAATATATGTTGTGTCGGAAATGTGTCGCAAATTTCCGACGCAAAGCATTTAATTTCGTATTTAATACATTAATAAAAAGAATAATATAATAATAATATAATGAAAATGGATTTATACAAATATTATGCGTCTGTGTATGTGTATATATCCATATCTATGTGTATGTATATGTATTTGTATATCTAAGTGTATATGTGTGCGTATGCTTATGTATTTGTACGTACGCGTGTGTATTTGTATGTAGTGTATGCATATGTGAATGTGTATGTGTTTGTATGCATGTGTGTATGTGTATGTATGTATGTATGTGTGTATATGTATACGTAAGTGTATGCGTGTGTGTATGCATATGTATATGCGTATGTAATTGTTTGTGTATGCATATGTGTATATCAATGTATCTATGTGTATGTGTGTATGTATATGTGTGTATGTATGTGTGTATACACGCACACACTTGTAAGGGCAATTAGGCTCAATTACAATGAATCAGGGTTATCATTGATCAATAAAGTTCAGTTAGGATCAATTATGGGCAAGTATAGTCAAATGGCTTCAATATTGGTCAATAATGATTAATATGGGTCAATTATGGGGTAGTAGAGTCAAATGGTCTCAATATTGGTCAAGGATGGTTAATGAGTATCAATATTGGTTAAATAGTGGCAACTAAGATCAATTTAGGGTCGATATTGGTTAATAATCGCCAATTAAGATCAATTAGGGGGCAATTAGGGTTGATATTGGTTAATAATCGCCAATTAAAATCAATTAGGGGGCAATTAGTGCATATATTGGGCAACGAAAGTAAATAAGGGTCAATATTATCAATTAGTTGTAATTATGGCTAATTCGTATCAATATTGGTCAAATATGGTCACACTCAGCCAGTTAGGAGCAGCTATAATTAATTAGTATAAAAGAGTGGCAATTAAAATCAATACCAGTCAATTGTCACCACTTAGGCCCTGTTTGGTAGCTTTTGAATGAGCTCATTAAGAGCTCACCTCTGAATCGGTCAGAGGTGTAGTGTTTGTTTCATAAAAAAAATACTCTCTTAACCATTCAGTCCACCTCTTATCCATTCAGCACAAAATCATCGCTGAATGAAAAAGACCTAATTTCTACCCCTTCCATCTGCTTCTGCTCCAGCGCGCTGCGACCTCCTTCTCCACCGTCTCCTTCGCCTGCTATCTTCCACCTCCTCCTCGCCGCCTGCTACCTTCCACCTCCGCACCCCTCCGACGATCAAGAACACAAATCGACCTTCTTCTTCACATCAGGTGCGTACCCCTTTCTCCCATATTTTCCAATGTAAAATCTAATCAACACCTCCGTTTTAGTTGTTTTTTTTATTTCAATCGGCTTCCTCTTTTTTGTGTTTTTAGGGTTTTTTGATCAATTTGTTATTAGGGTGTTTTGATTCATGCTTTTGTTCAGTTAATTTAGGAATTAGAGTATTGTTTGGAAGGGGATTGTAGATGTACTTGTAGGAGTAGATCAAATTACCATGAGAGCCTGGTAATTTAACAAGATAATTACTACCTGTTGTATTTTATTGGTAATTAGGCATGCTATCATTACTCATGTTGGTCCTTAATATTTAATTCACAAAAACTCTTTGATGTTTCAATCTGGAGGATATTATAGAATCTAGATCTGGTTTTGATCATTAAATAATGCTAAAGTGTGTTAGCCTCTACTTGGGCCAAAAAATAAGTATTCCTTTGATCTTCTAAATGATCTTTATTTGGTTTCAAGTCATACATGCACCTTAGTACAGGCATATGGCAACCTTTTCTTGAGTCAAGTTAAACTATGTTTTCTTGTTTAATTTTCTAAGTCATGCATCCTTTCAGAAAAAAATTCTTCTGAAATGATTTATATAATTAATACTAACCCACTGCGCATCAAATCATTTGAAAAAGAGGGTTACAATAAGAGACATTTGGTGTAGTGTTGATAGAGTTTTGACTTGGTGTAGGGTAGTTCAACTTTTTTGTTTATGTTTCTAGCTAAATCAACTTTTTTGTTAATCTATTTCTATGTTGGTTGTAAAGATTATGATTAAATAGTTTGGTCAACGAGTTATGGTAATTTGGATTTTCTATGATGTTTTGTATTTTCTTTTTAAAATTATTCATCATTCAGTACAATTTAAACATATAAATTTCATTCAGCACAAAATAGTTCAGAGAGGTAAAGTAGTCATTCCGCACAGTCGTTCAGAGGCCCAACCAAACAGCACTAATGGTTCAGCACTTAACTGATTCAGAGTCTCTTACCCATTCAGACCTCTTACTAGTTCAGCACTTACTGGTTCAGAAGTTGCCAAGCAGCCCCTTAATGATAATTATGGTCATTTAAGAGTGCCAGAATAACACCGTTGTAGCGATGATGGATGTCGGCCGCACTTTAGGACATTTAATTATCTAACAAATATCATTGAAATATATCATCAAATACTATATGTTAGAGGTTGTACGGATCTACAAAGAGCATTCGAAAACGTTAATTTTTCCATGTCATCATTTCACACGCCGCAAAACCGAACATGAACACCTCTAGTTTATAATATGATTTATAAGTGGGTGCAAACAGTGATACACAACAATGCATAAAGGTGTATCACTTACCCATTCAGACCTCTTACTAGTTCAACACTTACTGGTTCAGAAGTTGCCAAGCAGCCCCTTAATGATAATTATGGTCATTTAAGAGTGCCAGAATAACACCGTTGTAGCGATGATGGATGTCGGCCGCACTTCAGGACATTTAATTATCTAACAAATATCATTAAAATATATCATTAAATACTATATGTCAGAGGTTGTACGGATCTACAAAGAGCATTCGAAAACGTTAATTTTTCCATGTCATCATTTCACACGCCGCAAAACCGAACATGAACACCTCTAGTCAGTGATACACAACAATGCATAAAGGTGTAAGTAGTAGTAATAGTCTAAGCTATGTCAAAGTGCATGATAGTAATTAGAAAAATATTTAAAAACTTAAATTTAATAAAACTTAATTTTGTAAAATACATAAAAAGTTAATTTTTAATGATATTTACACAATTAAAAATACAATACTTATTTTTTTAAACATTACTTAAACTTTTAAACTTAATTTTTTTTCCAAATATTAAAAACCTAAAATTAATCCAACTTGAATTTTATTAAAACTTGAATTCCCCCTATCACATTCATTCACTAACCCCCATCATCCCTAGGGTTTTATTCCCAAGCTTCATATCCCAATCGCCGTCGTTCCTCATCTTCGTCCCCGTCGCTCCTCATCTTCTTCCCCGTCGCCATCGTACACAACTGTCACCACAACACCATCATACAACGCCGTCGCCGCTTCTAACAGTCGCCGTCGCCGCTTGCTGGAGTTAAAAACAACCACCGCCGCCGCCGTCGTCCTTGTTCTTTCCGGTCCTACAACAACCGATTGAGTTGTTCCTTGATTTTAGGTAACGAAATTAAACTCTCGTTTTTCATTTTCGAAACTATGCTTGTTGAGTTCATAATTGATTTTTGGTTTTTGATGATTTTGTTCGTATTCGTATGTATGTGTGTTTGTATACCCATAAATTGCCAAACCGTAAATTGATGATTTTGTTCCTTGATCCTTGGCAGGAAGGAAAACACAGGTTACAACTAACTATGATTTAAAAAATGATTTTATACGAGCCAGATAAAGGTTTTCAATTAAAAAATGATTTACTTGTTTTTTGAATTTGATTGAGTTGGAATAAAGAACAAAGTCAAACCAGGTCATCTATATTTGTTGTTTTGAGTTTTCTATGGCTTCTACACCATAATAATATATCACAAATCATTTGTTTATATATGAATAACAATTAATTCCACTTTTAATCCGACCATCTATTTTGATGAAGTGATAAAGCCATAAAGTAATTCAGTCAATACAGCATTATTAATTCCCCACCAGTTAACAATTTATAACTAACTATGATTTAACTTGTAATTTATAGATAATTTTTTTTACTAACACAGGTTACTATCAAAATAAATAGTTAATATATATATATATATATATATATATATATATATATATATATATTCTTAGTTTGTTAAGTTCTAAAATTTGAGTAATTTAAGTTACAGATCGTAAAAAATGTCGTCTAATAGAGAATGGATGTACACGATAAGAACCACCAGTAGTGGTTTTTTCAATCAGGCATTTGTACCATATGTCAAGCATTTCTTGGATTTTGCTTTCGCCAACACAACTGACCGGCAAAGAGATCCTACAGAAGGGGTCGAGGTTTTAATAATTAGATGCATGTGTCGCATATGCAAAAATCTTCGTTTCAAGAAGAAAGAGGATGTTGAGGGTGATCTATACGCCAAAGGATTCATGGATAATTATAAGGTATGGTATGTGCATGGCGAATCATTTCATACGCAAGACGTGGGTCAATGTTAAAACCCCGTACCGTCTCAACATGCGGGGCAAGACACTGATGAAGATCTTGGTGAATATACCGGATACGATCAAATGGTTATGGAAAGCATGCACCTAAATAATCATCCTTATTCTCAACAAGGACCACAAGATCCAAATCACGCAGCCGAGACATTCTATACCATGTTAAGGCAAGCCAATGAGCCTTTGTGGGAAGGGTCTGACGCCAGCACACTCTCCATCGCCACCAGATTATTAAACTGGAAATCGGATTGTAATGTTTCTGACTCGACATTTGATAAACTACTTCCGATCATCAAAGTCATTCTACCCGATCGTGACAAGCTACCTAGAAACTTTTATGAGACCAAGAAGATGTTGAAGCCCTTAGAGTTCCCATCACAAAAGATTCATGTATGCCAAAATCATTGCGTGTTATTCAATGGACAAAACTCTGATCTGGATCATTGTACAATATGTCATGAAAGCAGATACAAGGAAAGAGGGAACAAGGTGCCTAAGTTGGCGATGACCTACATGCCTATTGGGCCTAGACTTCAAAGATTGTTCTATTCAATGAAAACGGCCCAACATTTGACATGACATGCGGATCATCAAAGACAAGAGAAAAAGATGACTCATCCTACTGAAGGTCGGGCCCGAAAGCATTTTGACTCGATATTTCCTGATTTTGCACAAGAGCGACGTAATGTTCGTCTCGGGTTGTGTACCGACGGGTTCAGTCCAAATAATACAAATGGGAACCCATATTCATGTTCGCCGGTGTTTATTACGGTTTACAATTTACCTCCTCGGTTGGCCTTGAAAGAGCGATACGTACAACTTCCTTTGATCATTCCTGGTCCGAAGAATCCTACACAAAATTTGGACGTTTTTCTACAACCTTTAGTAGACGAGCTGAAACTGTTGTGGACGCATGGAATTGAAACTTATGATGCCTATCAAAGGAACAATTTTCAAATGAGGGCCGTATTGCTATGGACGATTAGTGACTTCCCCGCTTATGCAAAGTTATCTGGATGGAGCACACATGGTAAGTTAGCTTCCCCATATTGCTCAAATAAATCAGGATCATTCCATCTTCAATTTGGAGGGAAACGGTGTTGGTTTGACTGTCATAGACAACATCTTACCACCGACCATTGTTTTCGGAAAGATAAAGTTAACTTTCAGAAAAACATAACAGTGTCGGGTGTAAGATGGCGTATTCCGGAGCCAACCGGAGAACAAATATGGCAGACTATTCAACATTTCCCCACCGTTTACAAAGGTAGCCCCTTTTATGACAGATATGAAAAACCAGAAGGTTTCGGGGCAACACATAATTGGGTAAAAAAAGCATCTTTTGGGAACTTCCGTACTGGCATATGTTGTTGATTCGACACAACCTTGACGTGATGCATATCGAGAAGAATGTATTTGATAATCTGTTTCACACAATCATGGGCACGAACAAATCCAAAGATAATATAAAGGCAAGACAAGACATTGAGATTCTTTGTGACCGACGTCCTTTAAACCTCACATGTGAGGATGGGAAGATAACCAAAGTTAGGAGAGATTACACGCTCCAAAAAAATGATGTAAAATAGGTATGTGTGTGGTTGAAAAAGCTTAAATTTCCAGACGGGTATGCGTCAAACATAGGGAGTTGTGTAAACATAAAAAACAACAATTTTCATCCTATGAAAACCATGACTGTCACGTGTTTATGCAACGGTTGCTTCCACTTGCTATTAGAGGTTTTGTTTCAAAAGAGACATATGAGGCTGTAACAGAGTTGTGCATGTTCTTTCGTGTCTTATGCTCGAAAGCGTATATGAAGATGATTTTTGTTCTATTAAATGCAGGGTGTATACATTATGACAGGTAGTCTTCGTACTCGTGATAATGGTGGTAGTCGTTATACTCGTGATAAAGGTGGTAGTCGTCCTACTCGTGATAATGGTGGTAGTCGTCCTGATCGTGGTAGTGGTGGTAGGCATGGTTCTCGTGGACATGTTCCACCTCCGAGAGATAGATCAGGCACGCATCACTCAGTTGACTCTAGCCCTATTAGTGGTGATGCTACTAGCCTAAAGAGATTTGTCTCAGCTACGGGACGCGTCGTGATTCGCGGAGGACATACTGGCCCTAGCAGTAGTAGTCGTACGAGTGCGGGTGATCCCATGGGTGACATGAATGGGTTTGCTCGTGATTACACATACCATCAGCACTTACAGCCGATCACTGATCATGACGATGATAGTTATCATCTTGAGTCGGATGATGACAATGACGATGGGGATCATTCACCTCGTGTTCCTTCTCAGCACGACTCTGCTCACGGAGGAGGATCTCGTGGTACCTCTAAGCTGCCACCTATAAAGCGAGTGGGAGAAAAGTATGCTTTTAATTTTAACATTTCAATCTATGTTATAAATATACTTATTTGGTTAGTTTTATATTGTAGGTTTGCTTCATTCGAGTTTCACCAGAGTATCGGTAAAATACTACGTGAGCATCTTAAAGGCCCTTGGATCACATTTAATCAGGTCCCGCAATCTGCACGGGATAGTATGTTTGATTGTTTCAGGGTAATGTATCAATTAGTTATTTGTATATCTTATGCTTTTTTGTTTTAACTTTACATGTTTAACATTACTTTTTATTTTTTGTAGACCCGTTGGAGTTGGGAATCGGAGTGCGAGCAACTCAATTATGATGCTTTTAAAAACGTGTTGAAGGGACGCTACAGGGACATCATGTATTACTTGAAAGCACATTTGTAACGAACCAAAATCCGGGTTTCGTTTTCAATTAAATAAATATTTCTAATTAATATTATGGTGAAAATAATATTTTAGAAATAAGTTGAAACAAGTGGGTTTCAAGTTAGTAATGGGGTTATATTAGTTTTTAACTAATTTTGGAATGAAAATGGGTGATATGGAAGTTGAGGGACTGAAAGTGTAAAATGGCAAATCTGCCATATTTGACTAAAAGAAGTCAAAATTCAGATTTCTCTCATTTGTGTGTGGGTTGATGCTCTCAAGAGAAAAAAGGGAGAAAAAGGTGTTGAAGTCAAAATCGTGCAATTGAAGCTTGGATTGTGAAGGTGTTGGCTTGCACATCATCCTTCTAACATCAAGTAAGTGTTAATCATTCTTTTGATTTCACCATTGATGTGTTAATTGGTGGGTTTTGTAGAAATTCGAAATTTATGTTGCATGTTGATAATTAGTGTTAGATTATTGATAATCTAGCTAAACTAAAGTTAAAGAATGATGATTAACATCTTAGAACCCTTTGATTTTGATTATGAGAAGTTAGGGTTCATATGGTGAAAATTGAGGGTGTTTGGATCATAATGCTAGAATGTTGAATTAATGAAGATTAAGTGTTTTTAAGATGTTAGACACTTGAACAAACACCAAATTAACTTAATGATAATTTTTGAAAGAAGAATTAGTGTTAAGATTAAGTTAACGAAACTCAAGTAGGTGAGTTTGTGGTGAAAGAGGGTGTTTGGTTATGAGGATAACCCAAACGGGTCAATTTGGGTTGGAATTGGGGAAATTGAGTTGTGAACTCAATTGTAATGAAATTTTGGTATATGTTAGATTACTAAACTAGGTGAGTATGTTTAGGTAATCAAATTGTGGGTCTAGAAAGCGGAGCGGGATCTTCTAACCCGAAAGGTAAGTGCTTTTGCACTTACTTAGTTATGATGATAAATGAGTTTTATGCAATGTTGTATGTATAATGTGTAAAGTTGCATAATTTGTTATGTGGTATGAATGAGCATAAAATTGTATGCATAATTGAAGGAATGTAGTTATAGTATTTATACTATAATGGATAGATTGGTTATGGAGTTACGATCTCGTATCCTTTGGGATACGAAGTTATGGCCTACGTGCCATAATGGAAATGGATCATGTGTTGATTATAAATGAAACGGAATTATAAATGATGAAAGTAACTTGTAGGTGATATACAAGTTTATGAAATCCTTAATTGACCAAATGGGTGTTAACGAGTCAAATGGGTGAAAGGTGTGAAAACAAGTTGTGAATTTTGTGGACTATGTGATTGTGTGCATACTTGTGATATGATAAATTATGAATGATTTAGTATGTACAATGAATGAATGTAGTTATAGTGTTAACCTATAATGGTAAAGGATCATGGGTTGATCGGATCATGTGTTGATCATAAACGAAACGGAGTTATGGCCTTGTACCATAATGGAAAAGGATCATGGGTTGATCGGATCATGTGTTGATCATAAACGAAACGGAGTTATGGCCTTGTACCATAATGGAAAAGGATCATGGGTTGATCGGATCATGTGTTGATCATAAACGAAACGGAGTTATGGCCTTGTACCATAATGGAAAAGGATCATGGGTTGATCGGATCATGTGTTGATCATAAACGAAACGGAGTTATGGCCTTTGTGCCATAATGGAAATGGATCATGTGTTGATCATATTTGAAACTTGTAGTAAGGGTGCAAGAATATGTAGCCTAAATGACAATTTGGGTGGAAACGGGTCAAATGGGTGAATGGGTGAAATAAGTAGAAATTTACTTGTTTGTTATGAATTTATCTTCATTACTAATGGTGATATGTGTGGTGAATGTAGGAAAAGCTTCGAGGTAGTTAAAGTCAAGTCCAAGGCGTTGGCGGATCCTCGTATGCATATTTTCATGTTTTGATGATTTGGCGGAATTTCCCCTTTTTGATTGTAATTTGATAAACAAAACATGTTTTTGGGGTGTGATCACGTGGTTGAAAGGTTTTTGGTTAAAACCCATGTGTTGGGTGAATTTGTTGTCTTGTATTTTGGAAAAAGATGGAAATTTGGATAAGTATGAAACCTGCAGAAAAACTGGAAACTTTCTGTGAAAACAGGTGGTGGCCTATGTTTCTCGCGGGACGCGAGAGGTAAAAAAAAGAAAAAAAAATAAAAAATTATGGGATTTAAGTCTTCCGCGCGTTAAAGTTTTGTTTTTAAAAGTGGTGTGTTTCAACAATCTTAAAAAAAAGCCAGGGAAGCAGGATGTGATATCGCGGTAGGAGATAATAAATAATCTGGTATCATTCGTACTTATCCGCCTGATTTGATCGCTGAAAACGTATGGCCTCAACTGTGTGATGTAAGTGAGTAATAGATTATTGTTTTTTTATTACACTGTATTTTTTTTATATTATACATATATATTTTACTTTATACAGGCTTGGGACACGGAGAATTGGCGCAAGAAGTCCACGACCGCGGAACAATACCGCAATAGCGCCGACAGTGATGGCAGATCATCCCGACATACAGGCGGCTCAATAGGATAAGAAAAATATCGTGTCGGACCGGTAAGCTAATTATATTCGTGTGGATTTTAGTAATTGTTAATCATTTAACACTTATTACATTAACTATATTATATTATTTATCTAGAGGAGGGTCTTGGGTAGCGAACCCGCTTATAAGGAAGTCTTTCTTATTACCCACCTCACCAAAGAGTGTAAAGAAAGATTGTTGGCGGGAGAGCTTAATCTTAACAGCGTGGAGGGGATGGTGTTTTGTACTAATTGAGCCAAACAAGCTTATGTAAGTTATATGTATCATTTTTATATAATTATCGTATGAACCTTTTACACTAACAATCGCGTTGTTTATGATGAATTGTAGGTGGATTATCTCCAAGCGATGATAGAGAAGCACGGGCTTGAATTCAGTGAAGATGATCCTGATGTGTGGTCGCTTGTTGTTGCAAAAGGTCGCACAAAACGGGTCTTCGGGATAGGATCTTCGGATCTTCATTACGTGGTGACCGGGAAACCTACCTCCTCATACGGCGCTACACCATCATATACTGAGCATCAACAATCACAAAAAAGGTATGTTATTATTATTTAGGGGTGTCAATCGTGTCTGCTTGGGTGATTGTGGGTTGGCGGGTCAAATTGTAGAACGAGGAACGACCCATATTAGAAAGATAAACTATATAGTAACTGATTTATGAACCTTCCGTGCAAGTGGGAAGGCAGACCTCATAAAGAGTGGGGAGAACCCTGCTGATTCTACCTTGATTAATTAGTTAAGTTGCATTCATAAATTACCACTGTAAAGGGCTTACTAGAAATTTTCGTGCTTTTGATGTACAAGGAGTTGGTATCCTTTCTTGATAGAAACAATCAAGCAAAAGGAGATGCGACAGGAAATGGAACAACGAATGAAAGTTCAAGTGGAAGAAGAACGGAGAGCACGGGAGGAGATGCGACAGGAAATGGAAGAACGAATGGAGCAAACGATTCAAAAACGTTTAGAAGAGGCCTTGAGAACTTGGCGCCCTCCCGATTCTTAGTAGTAGTTTTTTATATACTATTCTAGACATGTTAGTTTGTAGTTTGGTAATACTTTGATTGTATTTGAGTTTGATTTGTAAAATATGTTTTTTGGGCGTTAATTTGGGGCTGTTTTGTTTAAACATATTTGGTGTATTTTTTTAGCAGGAAAAAAATCTGGTATTTTTTATTTTTTATTTTTTAAACTTTGCATTGTAAATTTTTTAAAAATGGTGTCGGAATTGCGTCGTAAAATTTTTAAACCATGTGTCGGAATGGTGTCGTAATTTTTTAATAATGCATCAGAATTGCGTCGTATTATTTTTTAAAATGTGTCGGAATTGAGTCGTAAATTATTTTAAATTGTGTCGGAATTGCGTCGTACCCCCAACTGAAATACAAATACCGTATTTATGATTATTAATTTTTAAAATAGTTAATACCGTATTTATACATGTTAAATTTTGTCGGAAAAGTGTCGGAAATTTGCGACGAGGAATTGCGTCGCAAATGTGTCACAATTTGCGTTGGAATTGTGTCGTAAACGAATTTCCGACGAAGGTATTTCTGACACGACGATTTTGTCGGAATTGCGTCGAATCAGTGATTTGCGACGCATTTTCGACGCAAAAGTGCGTCGCAAACCTATTTCTAGTAGTGATTAAATCAACTATATTTGATTATTTTAATAAATGAATAAATATTTGGTGATATAATAGAATAATAAGGTGATATAAATATAACTTGCTAGGAGTTACTAGTTATTCAAAAAAGGTAAAATTACATATATCTCCTATTTTCAACCCTAATTACATATATATCCAACCCAAATCTTAAATTACATATATCCCTATCTTTTATAAAATTAATCTTTTAACCTTATAAGAAATACGATTATTCTTATTTCATTAATCCCAACCTAACCTTCTGACTCCCGCTTCCGATCGATTCCAACATCCAACGTCGCTTCTGATCGATTCCGTCATCCAGTTGGATATATTTTTAATTTTGAAAAGGATATATGTAAATAAAATTTTGGGTTAGGTATATATATAATTAATGAAGTTTTTAGCGGAATATATGTAATTGCCCCTTAAAAAAATTCAAAATTACATTTAGAAGACATGTATAGTATTCTTTACTTATTTTCTTTTGTAACGACATGTATAATATATATATATATATATATATATATATGATATATATAGGGGAAGCATCAATAGAGAACTCATTTTCATGAGAAAACCAAAAAACTATTTATAAAAGGTAAAAAAAATTAAAAAAAAATTATAACTCAAAATCTAAATCAAAAACTAAAAAACCGCTTCAGAGACCTTGTTCCACATGTCCTCTTTCAAAAAAAAAATTCAACGTTTTGCTATATATGTGTAGCAGAGTTAGCTTTTGGGTGTACTACACATATATAATACCTTTAGTTTTTTTGGGTTTAGTTTAGGGTTTTTTTTTGGTGGGGGGGTGGGGTGGGTGGAGTGGGTTTAGGTTTTTGGGTGAGGATTAGGTTTTTGGTGTACTACACATATGTAGTATCTTTAATGAGGAATTTTTTGGCTTTCTCATGAAAATGAGTTTTTAGTGAACTCAACTATATATATATATATATATATATAATTGTTTACATCCCTCAAATCGGGATTTAAAAAATGATCATTTCTGTAATAGTTTTAATAATCATCTATACTATTTAATAAATAAATGTTTTTCATGCCACGTGTCGCCTCTATATTAATTCTTACCATTTTTTCCCATCTCGCTCTTATTAAATACACTTCTATATTTTAATAACTATGTTAGAAATCTCGTGTATTACACATGTTGAATAAATGCAATATTATATACTTAGTAATAATAATTTACATATTATATATTTATGACATATTACAAAGTTTTTTAATACAAATTTTAGAAACGTTATATAGTTATTTTTTAAAAATGTTTTATAAAAAGAATAAACGAAATATTCAATTTCTAAAAATGTTTTATGAACAAACTTATTTTTTAAATAAAAAATGTTTTATAAAAAAAATTATAGAAATCATTATTATTTAATAGGAGAGAGAAACGGGAAACAAAAAATTATAAAAAACAATTAAAGAAAAATGTGTATAATTAACAGGAGAGAGAGGCGAGAAAAAAAGGATGAGAATGCATAGGAGAGTGACAAGTGTCATGCCAAAACCTTTATTTATTATATAGTATAGATAATATATTTTTAAAGACAATACTAATTGTACAAATAAACATATTTATTTTAAATTATTACTTATTATAAGAAACTTTGAAATCTAATTATTTAACTTTTATTTTCAATCAAATGGTAAATAAAAGTTAAATTACATTAAATAGTAATTAACGTATTTTCGAAACCCAATTATATATTAATTTTTATATATTTTGAATTTTGTTTTCTATTCTTAGTATATGTAATACATTTTTACATCTGTAAAATATATATACATAAAGATTTAAGAATTTTATTTATTGGTATTTTTCACCACATGTGTAGTACACGGGTTCTAAACTAGTGTTTAATATATAACTATTTATTAAATTTAAAATAATTTAGAACTACTGACCAACCATCTTAACCCAATTTAACCAAAAAGTTCTTCTTTTCTCTACATTTACTTTTTAAACAAAAAAGGTGGTGTACACGAGTAAACGAATTGAATTGATCGCTGGTGAGCTATTTGAAATTGGCCCGTTAAAACTCGAATCAAGTCGAGCTAAATGAGCTCATACCCGAGCTTCACATGTCGAGCAAAACTGAGTTGTCTAGCCTAAATGCCCCTATCATTCATATAAATATAATAAATTTTATTTAATATATTAAATATATAATCATATAATAAATATTATTATATATAAAATTATGATAAAAGTAACTATATCATACATATTATGTTATAGGGGATGGTTCATGAGAAAACCAATAGTTATGCGAAAACCTAGAGTTGACCTGTTACTTAACAAGTTCCTAAACAAGTTTTATTGTGTTAACCTGTTACTTAACAGGTTCGTGTTCGTGTTCCGAAAAAAATGACAAGATTAGTTATCGTATCGTGTTCGTGTCTAGCACCACAGGTAATCATGTCTTATCGTGTCGTGTCTGACATGTTATGCCAGCCCTACGAAAACCTATGAAAGTTATGCGAAAACTAAGAAAAACCAATCACATAATTTATAAATTATTTTTTTATTTTAATCGTCAAAAAAATATTTAAGTATCTATTACATATATGTTGAATATAAATACGGGAATAAGTAGTGTTACATATACGTAACATATGGTGTTACGTATATGTAACACTATGTTACGGTTTTCATTTGATTCATCCCCTATATATAAGGATCAAATAGTTTATAAACTATGTGATTGATTTAATTGGTTTTCGCATAACTTTCGTTGGTTTTTGTATAAGTATAAGGTTTTCTCATGATCACTCCTCTTATGTTATATGTAAAAATATTATAATTATATATATATATATATATAAAATAACTAGTAAATATTAAATAATCCAATAAACTTGTTTTATATATAAGACAAGCCTTTTCCTTAAAAGTGGATTTTCCATATAAAGGACATAATCATAATTATAAAAGTGATGTAATTTGTATATAATAGAATTAGTTCATAAGCTCATAGTCTACAAATTTGTTCAATTTGTTAGTTTATCACTTGTACTTGTTCACAAGTAATTTTGTGTTCAAATTACTTTGCTTTATGAAAACTTAGAGGGACTAGGTCACTAATAGTCATGAAGAACCCTAAGGAGACGACCAAACGATGTGATTCTTTAAAGAATATCTAAACTTTGAATCGTATAAGCTGCAACTTCTTTGGACGTCTTTCCAGATTAATTCTGCACCTGTTGGGAGCTTGGGTTCGCCTGTAAAGTATGATTTCCCTTTTTTTCTAAAAAAAAATAGTTGTGAAGCGTAATGTTTAATGTTTGGTTTTATCAAGTGTTATTATTTCTTAGAGAAATTATTCATATATATAAAAAAGTAGCTAGACTCATTAAACCTATTTTTGTTCTAAAGCCTTGTACAATCTTTAAGTAATGAGCTGAATGATAGCCCATTAACAGTTAGCATTGGTCCAATTTCGGACCGAATAGAAAAAAACAATCAACAATAGAAAATTCTAATAAAGAATCAGGGAAAGCAAAAAAAAAAAAAATAGAAAAAAAATAATTAATTACAATCGATCGTAATTTGAGGAATTAGGGACGATCGTAATGATGAATCAGGGTTAATACGGTTTAAGAAAAGGGGGGATGGTTTAAAAAATAATAAAATAAATAATGTATAAAAAGACCTAAATACCCATCATTTAACGTTAAAATATGGATGAAGTTAACTGATTATATGAAAATAACAAGTTTTGTGAAACAAAATGATTCACAGGAGAAAAACAAACCTTTTGGATGAAACTAACAAAATTGACTAAAACACAGGGATGAAAACGACAGTTTACTTTATTACTTAAAACATATTAAAAAATAAATAAATAAACGCGTTAAGCGGGGCAACATGTGGAGCTGTGAGATTGACTTGAATACGATTCATTTAGCAAAACGTGTTCGCATGTTCGAACCGACACCGATCCAAACATGTATGAGTTACAAGTTAAAGGACCAAAATTGCAAATGAATGAAAAGTTAAGAAAGTAGCGACCAGCAAAGGAAGAAAAAGTGAAGATAAAAAAATCGTGGTTGTAGTGGACGGACGGACATCGGCGATTGCTTCCACCATTTCAAAAATGGCGACGGCTTTCTTGTCCCTCAACTCTTTACCTACGCAACCTCCATCTCGCAAGATCATCGAAACGTCTCTTAACTACGCTACCTCCTTAAAACCCATTGTCATTTCCGGCGACCCTCCCACGTTTGTATCTGCTCCCGGCCGTCGCATCGTTGCCGGTTAGCTCCGTCTACTCTTAACTCTACCGGTTAACTATATCCCTATCCGTATCAGTTCCAGAGATTGAAATTATCGCAATTTGAACGCATTTATTGATTTGTGTATCTATTTATTTTTGTTTATTGAGTTAATTTAGTTGTTGGAGTATCCATATTATACTATTGAATTCTGTTTTAAGTTCTGTAATTCAATATTGAATCAGTTTGATTTGGTTGACTGGTTGAGTAATGGAGAGGAGATAATGACACTACGGGAGAACTATAGACAGGCAAAGAGGGAAGCTAAAAAGACAGTGAGTGAGGCAAAGAATTTTGCCTATGAAACGATGTATAGAAAACTAGACACCAAGGAAGGGGAGCATCATATGTTTAAGATTGCCAAAAATAGGGAGCGTAGGAGACAAGATCTTGGGGTCGTGAAGTTTATCAAGGAAGATGATGGAAGAGTTTTGGTAAAGGGACGAGACATCAAGCTGAGATGGCAAAACTATTTCTACACCCTTTTCAACAGTTGTAAACCAAGTCTAGCCATAACGGAGAATCCCACTACTCAATCCAGTCAACGAAATAATTGTTATTGTCGAAATATCACACAGGAAGAAGTGAGGAGTGCTCTTAAGAAGATGGGAAGAGCTAAGGCAGTCGGTCCAGACAACATACCCATTGAAGCGTGGAAGTGTATGGGAGAGGAAGGCGTTCAGTGGTTGACAAGACTGTTCAACAATATCTTCAAAACCGGGAAGATGCCAGATCAGTGAAGGCGTAGTGTCTTAGTACCCCTATATAAAAACAAAGGAGATGCTCAATGTTGTGCTAACTACAGGGGGATTAAGCTCCTATGTCATGCAATGAAATTATGGGAAAGAGTTATAGATACAAGGATTAGACGACAAACCCAGGTTACAGCAAACCAATTTGGGTTCATGCCAGGCCGGTCCACTACGGAGGCGATACACATTTTAAGAAGATTAATGGAAAAGTACAGAGAGAAGAAACATGATTTACATATGGTGTTCATCGATCTTGAAAAGGCGTACGATAGTGTGCCTAGAAGATTGATCTGGGAAAGTCTGGAGGGAAGAGGGATCCCTAGTAAATATATTGAGGCAATTAGGGATATGTATCATGAGGCTAAGACATGCGTCCGAGCACCCGTGGGGGATACATACTTTTTTCCGGTGGAAGTGGGAGTTCACCAGGGGTCGGCACTAAGCCTCTTTCTCTTTGCAGTAGTTTTGGATGAGTTGTCAAAGTCGATTCAAGATGCAATTCCATGGTGCATGCTTTTTGCTGATGATATCGTGTTGATTGCAGAAAGTAAAGAGACATTGAACAACAGACTAGAGGAATGGAGAACAGTCTTAGAGCACAAAGGTTTGAAGATAAGCCGATCTAAAACCGAGTACCTTCACTGCAACTTTAGTGGTGCAAACGTCGACGAGGAGACCCAGATTTCTATTGAAGGTGGGGTTGTCCCTAAGACACTGAAGTTCAAGTATCTAGGATCTGTCATCCAGAGTAACGGGGACATCGACAATGATGTAGTCCATCGGGTGCAGGCTGGTTGGTGTAAATGGAGAGCGGCCTCGGGTGTTTTGTGCGACAAGAGGTTCCCAATAGGGTTAAAGAGTAAATTTTATAGGGTAGCAGTTCGCCCAGCGATGCTATATGGAACCGATTGTTGGGCCATCAAGAAGACACAAGCTCGAAAAATGGATGTAGCTGAGATGAGGATGTTGAGGTGGATGTGTGGACACACAAGAAAGGACCGAATAAGAAATGAAGTTGTTCGGAAGAGATTGGGAGTCACATGTATCTCAGATAAGATAAGAGAAGGAAGATTGAGATGGTTTGGACATGTCAAGAGGAGACAGAGCACAGATCTAGTGAGAACGGTGGAAACTCTCGTTGTAGAGGGGAAAAGGAGCAGGGGGAGACCGAAATTAACGTGGGATGAGAGGATTAGGCTTGATTTGCTAGATTTACACCTCTCAGAGGACATGATCAATGATAGGATTTCATGGAGACGTCATATTAGGGTTTTAGGATGAGTGACCCGTTGTGTGGGAGAGTAGAGTTGTTTAGCAAAGATTTTGCGTATGTCTTGTTTCTTGTAGGTGTGTTGTGTTTCTTGTGACTAATATACTCTAGCCATACACTGCTAATTGTTAGATTACTGTTAGATTTATTTTACTTTATTACTTATTAATTTTATTTATATTTTTATCTTTTTCTTTCCCATGGAGCCGGGGGTCTAAACGGGAGCAGCCTCTCTATCCCTTGGGATAGGGGTAAGGTTTGCCCTCATCACACCCTCCCCAGACCCTACTAATAGCGTTAGCTATGTGTGGGATTATACTGGGTACGTTTGGTTTGGTTTGGTTTGGTTTGGTTTGGTTATGTAATTGTAAAATACTCTCTAGTTTGGCTATGCATGTAGCCTGATCACATTGATTGAGTGAAACATAGTTGTCAAAGGCGCTAGGCGAACTCAAGGCGCATAGGCCTAGCCGCAAGGCGCAAAAAAAGCGAGGGCCTGAGAAAAAAAACACACTTAAATGAAAGGAATTTATACTTAAAAATAATACTATTCTTCAAATAAAATAGAAAAGCTATTATATAACATTTGATATCATCTAATTAGTACCAAAAGTTCTAAAATAGTCAAGATTCAAATGTAATTCCAAAATTTGAATAACAAAATGTTCAAAGTAAAGTACCAAAATCTTCTTCAACTTCACAAGGCGCTCGCCTTAAAATCAAAGCACATTTATTGCCCCTCGCCTTACAAGGCGCTCGCTTTTGATAACTATGGAGTGAACAAAGTTATATTCATGTGCTGTTTATTTCTTGCACTTAAATTCTCGTTGCTATTGTTTATGGGTTTTGTTTGGGGTCCGGATACCTTACAGCTTCATCACATAATGTGACATATATTTATTTCATATTCATTGCATTAAAATGTTAAATGCAATAATTCTTTTAGTTGGGGATTTGCACGGGGATCTTGCTAAAGCAAGATGTGCACTCGAGTTGGCTGGTGTCTTAAGTTCAGATGGTCGTGACATGTGGACTGGCCAAGAGACGGTATGCCTTTGTAGTTGGGTTATTTTTTAACACTTTGAGCACGTATAAAGTTTCATAATGATGCAATTATTTACATATATACCCTTTGACCAGGTCTTGGTTCAGCTTGGAGATATACTAGACAGGGGTGAAGATGAAATTGCTATATTATCTTTGTTGAGGTCACTGCAAATTCAGGCTAAAGAACATGGTGGGGCTGTTTTCCAGGTGGGCTTACAAAAAACTTTACTTTTTGATCCTGGGGCTTTATAGGTCAAATGTAGGCTTTGACTTTCAGGTCAAATGGGTTGCTTTTCATATTTAGAATTGGTATGTACCATCTTATAGAAATTATTATATGGTTAACATTTGAATGTATTGTTTTATAATCTTAGGTGAACGGAAATCATGAAACTATGAATGTCGAAGGGGATTTTAGATATGTTGATTCTGGGGCATTTGATGAATGTTCAGACTTTTTAGAATATTTAAATGATTGTGGGCATAATTGGGATGATGCTTTTGCAAGTTGGTTTGAAGTATCCGAAAGTTGGAAACAAGAACGGAAAGTGTCACATGGTTCTTGGGGACCATGGAACCTAGTAAAGGTATGCAATTCATGGAAATTATGGTTAGCTGTGTGTTAAATACAGGTTGCAGTGTGAGTGGGTTGGATAACGTGTCAACACGGGTTCGGGTTGAAACGTTTCTTACTATGGGACAAAATGAGCTAATTGTGCTGGGTTGACCCTCAAATGTTTCTTTGTTTATTAATTTCTAAAAATTAATACATTAGTTATGATTACAAAAACAAAGAAGTTACAGTTTTAATCTGAATCTGAGAGAAACGATTCAGTAGTTCCCTTTGTTAGCTACTTTTTTTTTAAACCTTTTTGAGATAAAAACAATCCAAATCAACCCATTCATAATTAGATGGGTTGAAATTATCAACTCTATGTTAAACCTTACTTTTTTTTCAGTTATATTTGGTAACATATATATCTGTCTTCATCTCTAATGAATTGTGATGGGATTCTGATTAGTTTATTTAAATATTAGGACAGCGGCAAAAGGGAGTAATTGCAAGATCGGTACTTTTAAGACCGGGAGGTCCATTGGCATCTGAGCTGGCACGGCATCCTGTTGTTCTTAAAGTTGATGATTGGGTCTTCTGTCATGGTGGACTTCTTCCCCACCATGGTAAACATTTACCTTATTTTATATATAGTTATTATGAAACTCCATTTCCTCGATTTTATTTATTTATTTTTGCCAAATTTTACTCCCTTCGTCCCAAAACAAATGCAACCTTTGATTTCCTAAATAGACAATGGAAGTGTATGAGTATGGCTATGGGCTAACTGTATAAAAAAGTAACCAACTTTGATCAAGTTATTGTTTTAGGTAATCAACATTTGTTAGGCTAGAAAAAAAAACGTTAAGGTTTCAGAAAAAGTTAATTCTAGTCTACCGAACTAAAAAGATTTAATCTGATCCGTCTGCCATGCTAAATGATGATGTGGCATCTGTCATGAGAAACCGGTTAACTTAGAAGATTACCTTAGACCGGAAAATTTTGAAATTTTGATGGCTTATTTGGGGTTAGAAAGTTGATTACCTGAAATAGGAATGTGACCAAAGTTTGTTATCTTTATATGCAATTTGCCCTTCTACTAAATCCACTACCCTTTAGTAACAACATTATTTGAGAATTATGTGGATCACAACAAATCCTATTAATAATTTGTAATTATCGTTAATGTTGCTTTCATTTTGGATATTTGGTCGACCATGGAGGAATTGTTACATTTGTATTTTTGGTATTTTCTGGGTATTATTTATTTCGTAGGGATAAATACTGAAATTTTGGTGATGTTGCAGTTACCTATGGCATAGAGAAGATAAACAATGAAGTATCTAAATGGATGATTAATGGTAATGAAGATGACAACGGGCCACAAATACCTTTTATAGCTACCAGAGGCTATGATAGCGTTGTTTGGAATCGTTTATATTCTAGAGATACCACTGATTTAGAAGATTATAATATTGAACAGGCAAGTTTGTCCATTTTTTATAATAAGTAACGTGTTAGTTATGATTACAAAAACAACATTATTACAACAATAATCTTGATCTTTAAATAAAAAGATGTAGGATGTTGTATGTTATAAAAATGTCTTTCAACCCATATGACCCGTTCCTTGTTTAGCTAAAAAAAAATATTTGACTCATGCCAGATAAAATCCATGTATAAGTAACTGATCAAGATTGTGTTTGTTTCACAGATTCAATCTATTCTTGACAGCACACTTCAAGTAGTTGGTGCAAAGGCAATGGTGGTGGGACACACTCCACAAACTACAGGAGTCAATTGGTAAGCAATCATCATGACATAATTATTTGCTAATCTCCCAAAAAAACAAATTTCCCTCTAAAAGAATTGTCCCCATAAAAAGTAAAAAACTTTCCATTTTTTATGGTGGTGGTATTGAGTAAATGAAATTTTAAAGCATTTTAATTTGTAAGCGATATTTCAATATTAATTTAAAGGATATATCGTCGGCTATGCAGTAAATATAACTGTAGCATTTGGCGCGTTGATGTGGGGATGTCTAGTGGAGTTCTTGATTCAAGACCTGAGGTAAAGTGTAAAGTTCATCTTTTTTTTTTATTTGATGCCTTTAGCATAATTTATACATTAAATTGAAACAAAGCATGCTTTGTATAGTGTTGTAAAATGTTTAATATGATTATTTCACCAGGTTTTAGAAATAAGAGTCGATTTAATATGATTATTTCACCAGGTTTTAGAAATAAGAGGCGATAAAACGAGGGTCATAAGGAGTAAATCAGATGCATTCAGTGAACTTCAGGCTGCTGATTATATTTAAATAACCACAAGGTATGGTATAGAGCTTCTCTTCAAACTTCCTATTTTGTACTCCCAAACTGCAATAGTTCAATAGAAATGTTTGACCACTGGTCAAATTACTAAATTACCCTTAGTTACATGTAGACAATCACAACTTACCCTTCATATATTCTCTTCCAACATCCATATTGCATTGCATAACACGTAGACTTGATATGCCGCCACTATAGAGGTGGCAAAATGGGTGGGTCGGTCAGGTTGGGTAATAGGTAACCTTTTTGATACAACCATACAGGTCAAGTCGTATTGGGTTGACCCGAAACATTTTTTGTCCAAAATTTTTAGATTTTTGTATAGATGGTTAGCATGTTAAATATGATAGAAAATTATACTGGTACGATAATTATATAACCTTTTAGATAAAACAATTTAAGAGGTTATATACATTAGAAATGGAAGTATGCTCGGTAAGTTATACTTGGTGGTGTACCGTATAATTTTGATTGCGTACTGGTGTGCTACGAACTATACCCAAAAACCTACAAGTTCTAATATTTATAATAAAACGGACAAACCTAAACTAACGCGCACAATACGGCAAGTGTACCGATCGTTTGCAGAATAGATAGATAAGACCGAGTATCGAACCTACGGACACTGTATGTACAGTGAAATACTAACTCAGATGCAGGATAACTAATTACAAAAAAGGGGGGTTTCTTTTATTTAAAAGAGAAATAAACTAAAAATAATAAACTAGAGAAAATAAAGGAAAAGACGAGGACAAACAAACTAGTGTGAGAATAACTACGGAACGAAAACAGATAGGGTGAAAGCACTACCTAGGCCCCAGAAAAGACAAAATAGTCGGCAATCAAAAAAAGGGCAATTCTGTCATTTTGCATTCCTCGCATAGCGCGACGAAATTCCAAGACCTGTAGCATAGCGAGACGGGGTTAAAAATCCAGAATCTTCCTTTCTTTTTATCCACAGCCCTCTCGCAAGAACCGGAAACTTGTTCTTCTTCGTTTTCAATCATATCCGCTTCCTTTGTGACCTAACAACCAAAATATATAGAAATATTAAGTACGAGTAGTTATAGAAGAAAACCGACGCAAAACAAACACAAAGTGGGAATAAAATAGACAGTAAAACGGATGTATTTTGCAATACATCACATCCCCACACTTAACTCTTTTTCGTCCCTGAAAAAGATTAGAATAAAGAGATCAAAGATTAGCGAGCCCGAATTAAATCATTTCATATTAACAAGGGGAAATACCGACATAGAAACCATGATTGCTGGTATACTGGTCCATTTTAAATCTAGGAAACTAAACAAGCCAAAAATATTTTATATATTTACCCAATTAACCGTGACCCACATCCTCTTGGCACTAAGCTACCTACTTTCGGGCTTGGCAAGGATTAGTTATGATAAGCTATTTTAACGAATTAACTCGTGAATATAAAATACTCTTATGTTTTTTCCATCAGATCACTTGCAATAATTTACAGCTGGCCCATGTTTATTATTTTATTTATTTATTTATTTTTTATTTTATTTTTTTTATAAGCTTATAGCTTTTTGGGCATCTTTTAATTGTGATCAGCAGCGTGAACCCGTTATGCGTCTATAGCAACAGGGCGACGCGCTCCTTTCCCAGGTCTCTGCCATCGCAGAACAGAGGAAAAGGGGGAAATAAACTAGAGATTCTATAGACACAAGATTCGAGCAAATCAGAACTTTACCTACCGCACCCTACTGGTTGGAATTACACTATCGGCCTAAAGGAATGTATAAACCACAAGTTAATATTATTCTTAATTAAATTTTTCAAGGGCTTGCTAGCTAACTAGACCTACCAACACATCACAAATTCGCTATGATTTCCTTCCCATAAGTTTCAATTAAATGATAGACAACTAACTGCTAAATTATTTTTCTCATAAATTCACAATCAATTCAGGAACAATTTCAAATTTTTTTTTTTTAAGCTATAAGTCAAAAACAGACTCAATATACAAAAATCCAGACGGAGTCTCCCATCCCCACACTTAAAACAACACATTGTCCCCAATGTGGAATCAGAAGACAGTCTGAAAAAATAAAAATAAAAATAAAAGAAAAATAAATAAAAAGACAAGATAAGGAGAAAAGGAAAAGACTTAGCTGGTTAGTAATGTATTCCTTTGATCCAAATCTCGCTGCACGATCGTATAGCATTCCATTCGCGATCGTGCTCCAAACCAGTTGTCGGGCACCTCCAATCATATGTAACTGGTTTTCCACAACCCGAATGGAGATTGAGTACGGGTTATGAAAAACCAAACCTGCAAAACAAAAACAAGCAAAACCCGAGCAGCATAATACTGACACAAATAATAGAATAAAAATAAAACTAAACTAAACAGATAATGTACAAAATACAAGCAGCCATAATAATGAGGACGAATCACAGAATAGGAGAAGCAACAAACACAATGACAGCTAAAATAAAGCAAATAAATAACTAAAGCGAAAATCTGGGTTGCCTCCCAGTAGCGCTAAGTTTACAGAAGAGTCTTTAGCCAGACTCGTGCCTCGCAAGTAAACTCAATCAGGAGGCTTCTCCTTAATCCTCTTCCCATCATTTTTACTCAATTTCATTCTCTTGTCGTTGGACGGGAAGAATCCAACAACCAGGCCCCAGAAGACTCGAAACAGACTCGAGTCGGGCCACCAAGACTTGAATTTTCCTGGACCGAACTGTATGCCATGCATGTAATGAGGAGCATGGTCGTCTCTGCAGTCTGGAACAACTGCATGACCTCTAATCGACCAGGTTTGTGTCCTCGAAATGCGCCGGTCCAGGCGCTCTCTCGCCCCATCCCGTGGCACGTTGGATCTGGATGGCGATCCATAATCATCGTCGTCATCCACGGGCCGGCTATCATCATCAGCAATCCCCACACTTGGGGTTTGCTCATCCTCAACAAGAAGTGGTCGCTCCATCTCCATCACTTCTTCTTCATCCTCTCGGTTTGGTGACTGCTCGATAACCGCTGCTGGCTCTCCATAAAGTAATGTCTCGAGAGTAGTAATGTCACCAACAGGGTCAAACACCTCATCAGCCTCTTGAGTTGTAAAACCAACCAACTCGTCACCAAACTCAAACTCCCAGGATAGTACATGCTCCTCCTCCTTCGTCATGTCATCCTCTATCTTGGCTCTCTCATTTTCCTCATCAATCTGATCATCAGGATGCTCTGTGGTCACGGGATCAGATGAAAACTCCAACTCATCATCAGAATCGGGCCACAATGCGGAAATCGGCTGAATTGGGACATCCTGCTGAACCAGAGGTGGGACTGACTCGTCCATTAACGTCTCTGGTCCTGGTGTGTCGAATACTTCACCTACCTCTACCCACCTGGCCTCCATCTCAGCAAACCGGGCACTCCAATCTATCTGCCTGACTTCTTCTGCTGATGGGATGTGAAGACTCTCCTCCTGCGCTCGGAAGTGAGCAACTACAACCTCATCTACACTCGGAACAAGTGTATCCTCTACAGCAAAAACCACGTCTCTCTCCACATCAGCTGGTCTGTCCGCCTGCAGATCGTGCCTCAAATAAGCTTGGATGTGTTCTTCTACATCCGGATCCTCAAAATCAAATATATGCCGAGCCGGAGGTGGGACTTGGGAAGAACTATCGGAAATAGCAAAAACTCCGCTGTCCGTTCTCGTCTCCGGCTCTAATGAATCATCAATCACAGGATCCTCTATCTGCTTCATAGATGTAGCCCTTGCAAGTTTAAGAGCTTCAATCTGACTTGTCAGAAGATCCATCTCAGCTCTCCATTTGATGTCTTTGGCTCTCGCTTCCTTCTCCATCAGCTCCATCAAATGGTATGATCTCGCCAACGCATCATCCTCCTGATATCTCTCATCGTACCGGTGCGCAGAATACCCATATGAATAAAAATGCTGACATTGCTGCGTCCAATGGGGTCCACCACAATTCTCGCACCACATCTTCCTCTTCTTTCAAAAATAATAATAAATAAAAATAAAGAGAAAAATAAATAAATACAACCTAATCTAAAACACTCAAATAAAAGAAAGTATACACAAATCCTAAAATCAAAGTAAATTTCGCTATTGCCAAGTGTCCCCGGCAACAGCGTCAAAAACTTGGTGAGCTATGAACTATACGCAAAAACCTACAAGTTCTAATATTTATAATAAAACGGACAAACCTAAACTAACGCGCACAATACGGCAAGTGTACCGATCATTTGCATAATAGATAGATAAGACCGAGTATCGAACCTACGGACACTGTATGTACAGCGAAATACTGACTCAGATGCAGGATAACTAATTACAAAAAAGGGGGGTTTCTTTTATTTAAAAGAGAAATAAACTAAAAATAATAAACTAGAGAAAATAAAGGAAAAGACGAGGACAAACAAACTAGCGTGAGAATAACTACGGAACGAAAACAGATAGGGTGAAAGCACTACCTAGGTCCGAATCCTACACGTGTCTGACGAAGGTTCTATCGGTAATGGAACTGATGTGATACCGAGATCTTAAAATACTAAACTCAAAGGGAACCTAGAGCACCCTCGACACTTCTCAAGGATTGTCAACTAAGAGACCTAAAAGCCGTTAAACCACCGGCTGGACGGGTTCCCCTCACAGGTCATCCAGTCTACTCAAGAAGTATCCGCTAGACAATCTACCTCACAGCGCGAAAGTCTCAATACACCTAAGTGCAAGGGATAACTAAGAATTTCCTATTGGACTCGGTAAACAAGATGTGAACGACGAACTAGACAGACCTTCTCACAAAGATTCTAAACTAGCGATCAGACACACGAGATAAACCGACAATCTCTCACCTCACAGCTATTAAGATTGGTTGAATATTTAGATTTACCAATTCACGAATTTCATTCCTATGGAATACTACGTCTAGCAAACCATCCAATAATAAAAAACACACGACAATTGATCTAGCATGCACCTATTATATGAAAGACATTCATCAAAGCACATGAGGACTGAAAAATCATTCAATTGATAATACTAAATACGCATACACATCCAATGATCAAAACCAAGTTTGTTACATCATGAATTCTTCACATTCAAAAGTTCCAAAAACCAATGTTAAACATGTGCAATCATCTTAACCTAGGTAGACAACAAGAATCTAGCTAAGAAACATGTTCAAAATTATAAAACAATAAGTAACTAGGCTGTTCATCATGTTAGAATTGACAAGAAAACAAGAACGAATCAAAAATATGTAACCCGAGGTGAATCCGGCTTCAATTCTTCGATCCCAATGCTTGTTCTTGATCAATATCCACTTCTCCTCCTCCGATTTTAGTCCACAATCACCTTCTTGAGGCTAGAATGTTCCTCCTTTTCGTCTTTTACCGTCACAAGGTGGTCTCCCCCCCTTAGGGTTTTCTAATTTTTGGCTTAAAAAGAGGTTTATGCGAAAACCACCCGTCGCGTAGCGCGACGGGATCTTGATTCATCCTCGCGTAGCGCGACGGGATCTTGATTCATCCTCGCGTAGCGCTAGGGCCCCAGAAAAGACAAAATAGTCGGCAATCCAAAAAAGGGCAATTCTGTCATTTTGCATTCCTCGCGTAGCGCGGCGAAATTCCAAGACCTGTAGCGTAGCGCGACGGGGTTAAAAATCCAGAATCTTCCTTTCTTTTTATCCACAGCCCTCTCGCACGAACCGGAAACTCGTTCTTCTTCGTTTTCAATCATATCCGCTTCCTTTGTGACCTAACAACCAAAATATATAGAAATATTAAGTACGAGCAGTTATAGAAGAAAACCGACGCAAAACAAACACAAAGTGAGAATAAAATAGACAGTAAAACGGATGTATTTTGCAATACATCACGTACAAATCACGTTTCATTAAAAATACACTATGCATGGCATTTGACTTGATTCCTTTAACCCATTATAGATAAAACATAACCTGAATTGACCCACATATAAACGGGTCAAATTTGCAACCACTTACAATGTTATTGCAATACTTTGGCATTGATCATCATTGTAATACCCAAACCCATACCTAAAACCATATATCTTCTTTCCTTCTTATTCATCCTGTGTATCTTACAGTTGGGCTTGGTGGGCGACTTATCATCAGGAACTTCTGACGAAGATGAACCTGATATGGTTTTCGCCAGCAAAGGAAGGGCACACGGGCCGACGAATATCATGGCATAAAAACTAGGCATATCAAGTCTTGTACTCTATAGTTAATTTCATGTCTATATTGGGGGTCTATGTATATAAACAATGTATTATGGAATAAAACTTGTTTGGTTGATATACAGGCCAACAAGCACGATGTACAAGTTGTTAAGCATTGGATTAGAGGGGGGATACTTGCATTAGCTTCCTTCCTTGTGTACATTCATATACACTTTGGAGGACTTTACGTTTGTTTTTTTTTATCTGACACATATAATTCATTGAAGATAAAGTATAATCTTAGCTGTCTTAATTTTAATTATATATGTAAATGGATCAAAATGACACATCTAGTTATCGGAGGCATTCGATGGCGATGACTTAAGTTTCAGGGGAGTTTTAGTAATCGTAGTTTCATACCTGATTGTAAACTATGTCTCATACCTGTTGGATCCATGAGTTTTCTCATGGTATCGAGGATCCCTATTTATGAACTTACATGGTTAGAAATTATCTGTTGGAATTTCCATTACCAAACACGATATCAAATTCACTCATAAAAAAGAGCCCTAAAAAGCCACACTATATCAAGTACTCAAGTAAAATTCTAATAATTTCATATTTTTAATAATTTCAAACTTGTAACAACTTCAAAAATACAATTTATGATATATTTTTAGATCAAATAATATATTAATAGGATAATTTCATATATCCCTCTCAAGACTAGACATAATATCATGTTTACCTAATAAAAATCATAATATCAAACATACTCATTTTTAAAATTTTGACGCTCATACCTTCGATGCAGGTAAACGGGCATGAGATCGTTATACCCGTCCTAAACCTATAAAAAACTTTATAATTAATTTTGTAATAATTAATGGTAAATCTTTATGAAAGTGTTGGACTTCAAATTACAAAAAAGTTGTTAAGTTGCGAATGACTTTCCAAAAGTGGTAAAGTTTAAAACTTTCATAATTATAAACCGAACAACAATCCAAAAATTGAAAGCATTTGGCATGTTCTATACATCTTCATACCTACCCTACACTCATCCCTCGTAATCTCCGCACCAATTTCAAAACCCTAATTTATAAATTCAAAATCATAACCACTGAATGCATGCATTCTCCCACCAATCTCTCATAATCCGACCTTCTTCTAGTCTCAATCGCATCTCAACAATGGCCTCATCGTCTCTAGTGCTTCCATCAGTTCCACTGAATCATCAGGCGTCATTTGATGCTCATGATTCATTGTCATTGAGGAGCTCATCTTCTGTTTGTTTTGGAGGTCTTAAACATGGATTCCGACGTCTTAATTTGGATAAATCTAGGTTTTCTATGAGCGTATCAGTTGGATCTACCACTGCGATTGATGATGCATTGTTCGCCGATTATAAACCTACCACTGCTTTCCTTTTCCCCGGTCAGGTCAGATTTAAGACTTAGAAGAAATTGTTTAGTTCAAATGAATTAGGTGTTATAATTTTGTATAATTTTTTTATAAATGTTAATTATCTTTTTAAAATTAAGTGAGTAAATAAAACTTATATTAATCTTGTCTACTGCTTAGTGATTTTTTTTTCAATTTGTCTTAAACTAAGTAATTATGAAACTTGGTTATTATTTAGTTCGTGTTTTGAGGCTTAAAACGAACTTTAAAATTTATGCTTTTTTGTGAAAGTTTTTAAATCTAGTTTTATAGAGCGTAAAAATATATAATATTAATGTTTAGGCTAGGGGTGTTCAATCGAATCGGTTTATTCGAATTTGGAATTTTGAAATTTGGATTCGAATAAGAATTTGCTTAAATCGATTCGAATAAGCTTATTCGAATTCGAATAAACTGAATTAGAAAAATAAAAATAAAAAATTACAAATATTCAAATTTGTAACTACATTTCTAAAAATTTAACAATCTAATTCATACATAAATGCAAAAAATGAACATAAAAAGTGAAGAGTCGGTGTTGTTTTGAAGTTTGAACCGATGAATTGACTTAAAACCCATAAAAAACTGAAGAGTCCAGTACTTCAAAGGCCTGAAGGTTGAAGATTTGAAGCCCATATGATAAAAAAATCTATGTATATAGTTAATTCGAATAGAATTCGGGTTTCGAGATATTAAATTCGAAATGGATTCGAATTTGAAATCCTTATTCGATTCGAATAAACAGATATTCGAATTCGGTTCGAATCGAATTTCGAATTATTCGAGTCCGATTCGAATAATGAACACCCCTAGTTTAGGCCGAATTTTATTACAAGCATAAATGAACCTTCAATCATTTTGTTATCTTTTCTTATTACTTTCTAAAAACCCAAAAATTTGTGGATTATCACATATATTTTCGGCTTAAAATATAGATTAAAGTAGTTTTTTTTTTAACTTTTCGGGCCTTTAGCGGCTACTTTAGCTGTTTGTACCGTAGACCCCCTGAATTAGTGATTTTTTTCTTCACATTTACCTCTATTTCAAGTTAATTTGAAAAAAAATTCACTAAATAGTAAGATTCATATATGTTACTTTTGCCTCACTTAATTTTACATTTTTTTGACATTTATAAAAAAAATAATTATATAAGATTGGAACACCTAAAAGAACTTTCATCGACTTTAGTGAACACTAGGAAAACTTGGTTACTATTATGTGAAGTTTTCCTTAAAAGAAATTGTTTGGTTCATTGCTCAATTGGAAGCAAATTGAAGAAATTGTTAAATTGATCTGTGAAGTTACTGTTCTGATTCATTTTAAAGGCTGTTAGCTACCGGATGAACTTGCAAGTTTGAATCAATTTGTAAATTTCTCTGTTGAATCAAATGCTTTTGCTGTATTTCATAGTCATTTTGTTACAGGGTGCACAAGCGGTTGGAATGGGACAGGAGGCTCTCAAGGTACCAGCTGCTGCAGAGTTGTACAATAAGGCAAATGAAATTTTAGGGTGAGGCTGCTCAATAGTTTCTTTACTTAAAATATTATGATACTTTAGATCAGCTTAAATGTTCTAGATTTGAGAAAAAAGTAACTCATATAAGTGAATAAACTAATAAAAATAATAATGTTTGCTTGAAGGTTTGATATCTTGGATGTTTGCATTAATGGGCCAAAAGAAAAGTTGGATTCAACTGTTTTAAGTCAGGCAAGTTTCAGCTGTATTTCATGTTTCTTATCTTTATTATGTTCAGGTGATGCTAAACCAGTAGGCAAGTGACGAGTCGGGCGGGTTGGGTAACGGGCCATAATATGAATTTATATAGTACATGTCAGGCTGTCTTGACCCGAAGCATTTTGGTCTAACGTTTTTTTTATGCATTAGAAATACACTTTGGGCGACTTTCATGTTTCGACCCGTTTGATCCATTTGACCAATGTATTGTTAAACGGGGTGAGCATAAAAACCGAATAACCGAACTTGTTGAGAAACCGATGGTTTCGTTATGATTTTTTTGATAGCCAACTTTTATGGTTCGGTTATGGTTATATGTGTGTAAATAACCAAATTAACCGAACCGATACTAAAACTAACCTTTATATGTATTTTTTCATAAATAATATGTTATGTCAGAAAATTTCTGTTATAGTTTTTTTTAAACAACATATTAGTTTCCGCTTTATCTCATTTATAAATTAAATGATTGCTAATATTTTGTTTTACCCAAGATATAATTAGATTTATTAATTGAAATTAGATTGAATCCACCGACGCGCAAAGCCGGCGGCTAACTGAATTAACCGAACCATCTTTTCATATAACCGAATTAACCTAACCGTTTATAACCCGAACCAAACGGTTATGAAAATCTAGAAACCAAAACATCGATTTTAGGTTCGGCTTTAGCCCGAACCAAACCGACCCATGTTCACTCTCTAGTTTGTGGGGTCATCTTTGTTTAGAATTTTTTATAATGAGGAATATCTTAAAACACAAATTTACTTTTTGGCATATCTTTTTATGATTTTGCAGCCAGCTATATATGTTACTAGTCTAGCTGCAGTAGAGATACTACGTGCTCGTGATGGTGGTCAGCAGATAATTGATTCTGTTGATGTTACATGTGGATTAAGTTTAGGGGAATACACAGCTCTTGCATTTGCTGGAGCTTTTAGGTGAGTCATTGAATTCAATAAGATTTGAATAACTGAATTCCACTATTATTATTAGTTAGCAATATCCTGTTGACAATATTTCCTGTATTTTTTCGAGTTAGAAATTTTTTTACCTTGCATAACCGTCATGTAGCTGAAAACTACCCTCAAAATTTGTGTCCCTTTAGTTATAAATAATTCACAATTTCACACATTAAATATGATTACAAAATCTAAACTGTTACAATAATAATCTTATTGTTTGAAATTTGAATATAATTATATGAAGAATGAGGTAATAGCACTTTATGTCTAAAAAATACACTTTGGGCGACTTTCATGCTATGTGACGTTCTCCTTTTAGTTAATTTTTTCATTTGACCGTTAGAGATTATGCATAACCCAAAGTCCCAAATATGAGTTAAGAAGACCACTAAGTTGATGAGAATAACCAAATAGGCATTTCAGCTTGCAAATTCGCCAAGGAATGCGACTTCCAATTTTCATAAACATCCCAAAACGTCGTGATTTCAGAATCATAAGCACATTAAAATTCCCTAAACAATACCATTTGATGCATCATTTTGTCCAAGTCTGAGTCACAAGATCTTTCTTTTATTCATCTTATATATCCATACCTGTTCTTATAATCTCTTTGTGCATTTTTCTTTATGATTAGTTTTGAGGATGGTCTCAAGCTGGTTAAACTAAGAGGTCAAGCAATGCAGGTAAGGGAATAATAGTACTTTAGTTTATGCTATCACATATCATTATCTTTCTACTAAGAACTTTATGTTAAACTTAATATATTTTGTAAAAGATATAAATTTGTGATATTATAATCCTCAGGAAGCTGCAGATGCTGCTAAGGGTGCTATGGTCAGTATTATTGGACTAGATTCAGATAAGGTGCAACAACTCTGTGATGCAGCCAATGAAGAAGTCGAGGAAGCCGAAAAAGTTCAGATTGCAAATTTCTTATGCAATGTAATGCTTACATTTATTGTTATTATCGTTTTATTATTTTTTTAAAAAAAGTAGAGTTTTGCTTTGGTACAAATTTAAACTTTTTAAAAGAACTTGATAACCTGTAAACTTTAATTATAATTACTACTATTGACACAAAAAGTTCATTGAATCTGTAAAATTACATAAAACCCGTATGAACTGTGTAATTGGAAAGTAATGATTTGACCTCAAAAGTCAAACTGTACTTTTTTCATATTTCTATATGTGAACTCTGTTATACTCTACCCTGCAGGGAAACTATGCAGTCTCTGGAGGGGTAAAGGGAATCGAAGCTGTGGAAGCAAAAGCAAAATCATTCAAGGCTCGAATGACGGTGCGTCTATCTGATTATCTGATTGTAACCATTCAATATCAAAACACTATCTTCTACAACCAGTTTTTATTACAACTGAAATTCTGATTGTAACTATTTATTATCACATAACAACTTTCAAAACACATACCCAATAAATACCTTCTTTTTTCTGTTGCAGGTGCGTCTAGCTGTTGCCGGGGCCTTCCACACCAGATTCATGAATCCAGCTTTATCCCAGCTGGAGTCCGCTTTATCAGCAACTGAAATCAAAACTCCAAGAATACCAGTTATATCTAATGTTGATGCACAACCACATGCTGACCCTGAGACAATCAAGAAAATCTTGGCTCGCCAGGTCAGCTCCAATTCCAAAATTTTGAAAAAATATATCTTTAGTTGTCATTTTTACCGACTTTTATTAACAATCATTATCTTAGGTTACATCACCGGTTCAATGGGAGACAACGGTGAAGACTCTTTTATCAAGGGGACTGGAAAAAAGTTATGAACTTGGACCTGGAAAGGTAAATTCTGGACTATTTTTGAGTTTCATCTTTCTTTTCTTTTTATTTTTCAACTTTTTACTTATTTTGCTAACCAATTTGAATGTAAAATTAGGTTATTGCTGGGATTGTGAAGAGGATGGACAAAACATCGCCAATTGAGAACATTAGCGTGTGAAAAGGGGCTTGATTTGTTGCGATTTTTACAATAACTGATGAATTAAAGTTTCCCTTGTGGTAAGAGCATAAAAGGGGATTATGGAACTCATATAGAGCAAATTAGTGTAGTTGAGTTTTGGTGTATGATCATAAGCTTTGTTAGTAATTGTATTCGAATCGTGATTATATATGCTCTTCGAGTGATGATTATTATGAGTTATTTTCATGTGATTTGTTTAAGCTCCAACTTGGAAATGATGCATCATTTGGTAAAATACAAGTCTAGGCTATTCAGACATTTATCTCATCAAACAGGATGCGTTTAATAGTTTGTTAAATGGGTTGTGGGTTGGCGTGGAAATTTTACAGGAAGTGAACATATGAGCCCGAACATGACGTGTATTTGCAGGTTGACACAACCTCAAGCTCTTTAATCTTAAGAAAAAAAATCATTTTGTTTTTTTTGACTTCTTAATACTATAAAATTACAAATTTACAACCACAAATAGTAGTACTTATAAAGTAATCATGTATAAAGTATAAAACATTATAACCATTTTATTTTCTTTCACATTTTAATTCCAAATTAGTTATTTAAAAAGCTATATATAAAATAATAACATGTTTAGCTAAACACGATCACAGGTCAACCCGAGACAAATCTAGACTGTTGAGACTAAACTTAAATTTTCAAATTATATGTTAGATTTGTGTATAAGCATGTTCAAAAAGATGAAAAGTAAATGATTTGTATTTATTTAAAAAAAAAACATGTCTTCAGAAAAAATAGACCAGCTTAGAAATTGAAACTTAAGTGTAAAAAGAAATGCTCAGATGCGCCATATTTATTCGTATAATCGAACGGCTGTAATGACCCAACATCACATGAGGCCCTGTTTCTTCATTGCAAGATGCACCAGCCGGGAATCGAACCCGGGTCTGTACCGTGGCAGGGTACTATTCTACCACTAGACCACTGGTGCTTCATGTTTACTCTATTCTAACAATCAAATATAACATAGAAGACCACCACCCATTAGTAAGTAAATGAGTTTTTGATTTTAATATTGGCCGGTCTTGATTACAGGAAATCAGTGGACTTCTACTTTGACTACCCATGTTTCCATTAACCAAAATGGAGCAGGCTGAAATAAGTCGTCGGAAAAAAAATAGTATCAAAACGTTCACCCACCATAAATTTTTTTAGTGGCTACTACTGGCATCGCGGTGGCGGCGACAACTATGACAAGGTGGTGCCTACGACGAGAAACAATAGTCGTGGCTGGTGCTGACCCATCTAAACTCGTTTTAAGTTAACGAGTTTTATAAGAGTGACACAGTTAGACCCGCTTTATAATTTAAGTATGTAGGCAATCAGAAACTGATATTGATAATAACAAGATGAAGATTGAATAACACAAACCGTAATTTAGATTACAATTGATACATCAGGTTTTGACATCGTTCACATGATCGCATATACAACGATAGTTTAGACCGACGCGTTGACTAGCTAATTGACACAACCCTAATCCTATACAACGTTTCTTTTGAATGGTTATCAACTTACATATTGACATATTAACTCTCAATTATTTACAATGACACTTTAACCCATAAACTTACTTTACAATAATGACTCTAAGACCCTTCTACTAATAACACATAAGTTTAGTGTATATTTTCAACAAAGTAGACCTAATTTCACACGTTCTATCATTTGAGTTGAAAGGGTTATAATTATTGAAGATATCACCTAAACAATTCAAAACATTTTGAATTGTATTTCCCCCACTTTTCTAATTATAGAATGTTTTATGTAATCCCTAGAATTAAGCTTTTATCTTTGTGTATTTATTCTCTTGTAATTCTCCTTTGTTTAGTGTAAATGAAATACTATTGAATTCCTCAATATTTATGGTATCAGAGCTTGTGCTCTACCTAGCCTCAGCCGCCACCACCATATTGGTCTTCATCGGCGCCAACGTTTTCTTTTCATACTGTCACCCTTCCTTTTCATCCTCAAACTCTGAAACCCACCAAACACAGGCCCATCTAGTGGCTCATTCAGCGGGAACAGACCCTTCCTTGGTCGCTCACGTGGTCACACCATTGCCAATTGCAACTCTTTTAAAAAGATGTTTCCTAACGCGGCTATACCGCCCTTTACTCGCAATCTGCAGGTTTCTAAAACATCTCCACAGGTGAACATGATGGGAGTTCAAAACAACCCAAATGGCCACTCCAACTGGCTTCTTGACATCGGAGCGTCACATCACGTGAGAAATGACCTAAGTGCTTTGTCCCTCCATGCACCGTGTGATGGCACCGATGACCTCATAATCGGTGATGGTTCTTCCCTTACCATAACTCATGTTGGCTCACTCATAATACATACACAAACCACACCCCTACTCCCCACACAAATTAAATCCTAAATCCAAACCATGTATTTTTGTAGGATACTCCCCATCCCAAAGTGCATATTATGCACTTGATCCCCTCACCAACAAACTTCACACATCTCGACATGTTGAATTCATTGAAAATGAATTCCCCTACGGAACCATCTCTAAAGATACAACTATCTCCTATCCCGATCCCACCACTTGGTATCCCATAACCATCCCTATTCTTCCAACCACCACCCCTACCATATCACACACCCCTCCCTCACCTCCTATTCATACTAATACCAACTCCAGCCCCACATCCCCTACTCCACCCGAACCAAATACCCCAACCTCCCCCTCCACACCCCACATAGCAACACCCACTTCCACTCCTCACTTCACACGACTTCTTCTCCTCCTGTTTAAACTTTTCCCTCCAACACCCCAAACTCACCTCTACCCGCCACCCACCCCACATCTCCCACCATCCCTGCCCGTAATAGGAAACCTAACTCCCGTTACCACAATGACAATTTCCAACTCTACATTGCCACTAACGGTTCTATCAACGATCCATCCACCATTACTCAAGCTTTAAAACATCCCGCATGGCTCCAAGCCATGACCCAAGAGTTTGAAGCTTTACAACAAAATAACACTTGTGACTCTTGTCCCCTCTTCCTCAGCCTTAAATCTCGTTGGAAACAAATGGGTCTTCCGAATGAAATACAAACCCGACGGTTCCATTGAACACCTAAAAGCAAGACTCGTTGCCAAAGGCTTCCATCAACGACCGGGTATAGATTTTGCTGAGACTTTTAGTCCCGTTGTTAATCCGGCCACCCTGCGTCTCATCCTTTCCCTTGCCGTTTCCAATCATTGGAACCTTCGACAACTTGATATCAACAATGCCTTCACCGAAGATGTTTACATGACACAACCTCCCGGTTTCGTTAACCCTACTTTTCCATCCCATGTTTACAAACTCAACAAAGCCATTTATGTCTTAAAACAAGCCTCGCGAGCGTGGTATGAGGAACTTAAAACATATCCCCGTTCCAAAACTTTTCAACCCACCATCTCCGACCCCTCCTTGTTCACTCAACCTCACGGGTCTTCACCCATCTTCATCCTTGTCTATGTTGACGATATTATTGTCACCGGTCCCTCTTCTCAAAACATTAACGACTTCATCTCCACCCTTTCGGCCAAATTCTCTCTCAAAGACCTATGAAATCTATCTTATTTTCTACGAATTGAAGTCTTACCTCACCCTCATGGTCTATTTCTATCTCAATCCAAGTACACTCATGATGTTCTTCACTGTGCCAACATGAGACCACCACTCCCATTACGTGCTCTGAACCCATCACCTTGCATGGAGGAACACCTCTTCCGGCTCCCACGAATTATAGAGCCTTCGTTGGGGCTTTATAGTACTTATCCCTAACACGCCCCGATGTGGCTTTCACAGTTCATCTACTTCCATGCATTGGAGTGCTCTTAAAAGACTCCTAAGGTACTTACACGGTTCAATCCACAAAGGCCTCTTAATACAAAGTAACTCCCCATTACATCTTCATGGTTTCACCGATGCCGATTGGGCAGGTGACAAAGACAGTTATCGAAGTACTACATGCTACATTGTTTACCTAGGTTCAAACCCCATTGCTTGGAGCTCAAAACGTCAAAGTACCCTTGCACGTTCTTCTACCGAAGCCGAATTTCGGGCAGGTGCCTCGTCACAACGGAAATAATTTGGATAACATCTTTACTCAAAGAACTCGGTTTGACACCTACAACAACTCTTACCATCTTCTGTGACAACTTAAGTGCAACACAATATTCTTCGAATCCAGTTTTTCACTCCAGAATGAAACAGTTGGCTCTGGATTTTCACTTTGCGAGGGAAAAAGTTCATGATCGATCTATCAGAGTAACATACATCGTAGGGGACAACCAACTAGCTGATGCTCTCACTAAACCGTTATCGAACTCTTTCATCACCTTATATCCAAGATGACCTGTTTGACCCAGTAGATTTGTTTCTGTTTTATGTTTCCATTTTAGCTTTATTTGTTTACTTTTGAAATTTTGATTGATCAATCATTAATTAGAGAAAATTTATAATCTAGTTTTCAGTTATGTAAATTTGCATTTTACAACTCTCGCCACAAAACTACACATTTCAGAGTTGAGACCATTACTATGCCAAAATAAATCAAATTTTAAAAACTTATTTCAACAACTTATAAAGAGTTTCAATAATAATTACCTACGCCTTCTTCTCTTTTGCAACCAAATAAAGTGTTCGTTTTGAAGCTCAGAAAGAATAACAGCTGGAAATACGTTGGACCCAAGACCTGAAGAACTCGGATCTGTGTTTTCTGACCAGTATATCTCAATATGAAAATTTTGAGGTAGCTGACATAAAAGAAAAGCAGAAAAATAAAAATAAATAATTGCTCAGATGCGCCAAATTTATTCGTATGACCGAACGGTTGTGATGACCCAACAACACATGAGGCGCTGTTTCTTCATCGCAAGTTGCACCAGCCGGGAATCGAACCCGGGTCTGTACCGTGGCAGGGTACTATTCTACCACTAGACCACTGGTGCTTCATGTTTACTTATTCTCCAAATCCGTTGATATGAGAAAATCACACCCACTGCCCACATGTATGTCTATTTTTGCCGCCTTTGAATTTAATTTATGTATTAATTATAACTAAAAAACAATAATCTCTTTGAAATAACGTAATTTAACTGAGGTTTTGCTTATTCCACCAATTCAGGTCTTTATATGTAGTTTGAATTTTCTTTTATAACTTTTAATATATAATATTTAAAAAAAAAGAATATGATGTTATGATGTATTTTACATTTCATAACAAATTTATAAAAAAAACAGAGCCGTATCAAATATAAAATTGTCGGTTAGTATATTTGATAGATGTTGGGAAATGGATGTGAGGGGTAAAACCAGGTAATCTTTTGGGTAAGCAAACATTTCTTAAAATTTTATTGTAAATTACTTGCATATTAAATATGATAAAAAAAACAATCTTACTATTACAATAATAATCTAATTCTTGTTATTAAAAAGAACTATAAGGTTTATGCATTTAAATACACGTTGATCTACTTTCAACCCATTTGAACCGGTAACTTATTTTGTTTCCATTTAACAAATAGTATACAGTCTAACGAACAAACAAACCTAGTAAAATCTCACTCAAAAAGCATAGAGAGGCCGCTCCCAAGTTAACAAACACAATCTAGCTTTGAAAATTTCCACCAGTTTACTTGACTGGAACGATTCATAGTCAGATTATCTATACCGGTTTTCAGTTCTGTAATTTTTGCAATTTGTAACTCCGGCCAGAAACCACACATTTCAGACCTCTACTGGTAGTGGTATGCCAACAAGCAAAAATAAATCAAGCTCTAAAAACTTATTTCAACAACTAATAAGAGTTTCAATATCAATATCCCATGAACCTTAAAAAGACTACTTTACTCACATTAGCAAAGCTTCAAAAACAGCAGTGGTAACAAACACTTACACAAAAGTCCCTACAAAACTACCAATAAATCTTTATGACATAACTCCATAAAAATCTGGATAAATAAATTTTAAACCCATCAAACAACAAATACAGATGCTAATCTCATAACCATATCCCACGAACAATTACCTACACCAAACCAAACCAAAACCGCACCTTCTCTTTTGCATCAATCGTCACCAAATAAAGTGTTCGATTTGAAGCTCAGAAAGAATAACAGGTGGAGATACGTGGGACCTGAGACTTGGAAGAACTCGGATCGGTGTTTTCTTCTATAGTGAGCAGTATATCTCAATACAACAATATGAAAATTTAAAATGTTGATTATTGGGTCATCATGCTAACTTCTGTCATCATCATTGTTTAGTTCTTGAAAAAAGATTTTCCAGCTTCATATGTTGACCAACAAATGGCGGCAGCTGGTGCGTGAAAAAGCATTCTTGGCATCCATCCCCTAAAAAGCCCTCTGTAACCGTCTTTCTTGACAATTGTTTTTAAAACATCCTTAATAGAACCATTAGCGTATCTATCACATCCACACACTCCCTGTATATCAAAATGTAACAGATTTTAATGAGATTAATTTTAAATCAGAGAAAAACGAGTTTGAAGTTATTTGATAAACATATAGCAATGATGCAGTATTTTGTTGGTGATACACAGACTATAGAAAGAGTGCACCTGATCATGGTTCATAGAAATTAATGGGAAGTTAAATGGAATATGCAACTAACTGTTGTGTACCAAATCGGTTTAGAGAGAACTTAGAAGAACTTGAGAGATAGTTTGGATAAGAACATTAGAAGATAGTAGCAACGGGAGGATATTTTGGAGTCAATTCATTTCATTCATTAACTTTAAGGGAGCTACTGGCTCATTATATAGCCATACTTACGCAGGGAAATCGTTTGCAGAAAATGAAATACATGAAAGAAACTAACTACTATTCCACTACTTGCATGCATGAAGGATGTGATGAAAAGAAACTAACTACTATTCCACTACCTGCATGCATGAAGAAAACTAGCTACCCATTAATCAACAAAGACACCCCATTTCCCAAGTAGTGGCAAAGTGCACGTGCCTTCTGCTGCAAGGGTTGGTAATTGCAAGTATCACTAACATGGTGATCGACTGATTGAGAACCAAATAACTGTTAATATTTCGGTTCCACAGCCGTTCTTCAAAAGGCCAGATGTAATTCCACCATTCGGTAGAAATGACCCCAAAAGAAAATCCAATTTCAGGTAAAGTATATCAAAATTCAAGGATACAACTTTTTTAAGAAGTCTATCTGAAACAATGAGCCTATATGTAAGCTGCAACGAGTTGATTATATCATTATATGATAAAAAGACATAAGAGAAAGAATTCCAATAACATTGGGTCGGCATGCAACTTCTAAGAGCTTTTATATTTGAAAACTAAGCTTCCAGTGACAAAAAAAACGACTTGTTTGTATTACAAAGTTTTAGCTTTGATTTTGGAAAATAAGCTACTCAAAGTATCATTAAAAATGGTTGTAGCTTTTTTTAGAGCAAAATTACCAAAACACCCTCATATAATCACATACACAGTAAAGATTTTAAGTGTGTCCTTTTATGTCATTTTATACTTTTCAACTACGGATATAGGCTATAGCTCCCTACTCTCTGAGTGGGATTTTTGTTGGGTATGTTTGTTTGTTTATATAGGCTATAGGCTATAGCTATACTTTTGCAAAATAATCTATACAACTGACAGCTACAGCTCACAACTCTTAACTAAAACGTACAACTTAAAACTAACTTTACCAAACATACCCATTGACAAGCACTAAGCCATCTACAGCATAAACTAGCCTCACCGAGAAGGCGAGAAACCTACCAAACACTACAGACCTCAGCCAGCTGACACTCTAATATGGTTTGAATTTTGAACGTTAAACAAGTGGACCACATCCAAACTCTATCTTATCCTTCATAGAGGATTTGGTTTACTTATCAAATTTATCTAATATCTGGACCCAATATCCATCACCTCCCACAAAAAGGGAACATTTTTAGTGTTCATCATGCATATTGATCAGATAACATCATTAAAAGCATCCCCTTTGCATGTGAACACCATAATCTATCAATGATTCAAGATTAGGTTGTAAATCACCCATTTTGATGATGATGTCAGCAATTTCATAAGATTTTTCATAACACAAACACAGAGGGGCATTCATTTCAGAACCAAGAATATGCTGAAAACTGCATGAAGCCAAGAACCGCATAATGCACGTGTAAGTAGTGCTTTGAATGTGATACATAAGACAATTACATAACCGCCCCACTCTCTCTCCCACTACTTTGTTTATCTTCTATGTACAAACGAATTATGTGGTTCTTACAGTGCTCAACATATTACCGGTTCTGAAATGAATGCATCACCACAATCACAAACCTAGATACCTAAAAGTTGGGCTTCATAAGCATGAATGTTCAGTTACACTAGCCAATAACTAACAGCAAATTAGCAACAGTTTTCAGGAAATACCTGACACTGCAACTGAGTCTTGACAACATCAAGTGGAGTAGTGACAGCAGCCGCCAACGCCCCTGCCGCCGCACCAGCAGTAGCATGAACCACCAACCGCTCATCACTCGCACTCTCTGGCGAAACCCCCATCAATCCCCTCTTCGCCGCCTCATACGTCGCAAAATGCACTCCCGTGAACGGAGCATTCATCAAAATCGTAGTCCTATACGAAGCATAAAAAGCCCTAAATCCTTCCTCTCTCAAAACTGTCCTCACACAATCAATCACACCTTTGTACGGACTCCCACTCCCTAATTGCAGCCTCTGCTTCACCATATCCATCGGAGTAAACACCGCATCACTCGCCACCGTCGCAAAAACCCCCGCCGCCGCATGAGCCATAGGGTTATTAGGGTTCCGTCTCGAAAACTTCTCTTTACACATCTCGTATATTGAAAAATAAACGGCGTGTGCCGGACCGGCGCCGAGTCCCATCGCTCCGATTCCACGGTAAAGTCCGGCGGGACCGTCGGACTTGAGGAGTGACTGAAGAGCTTGTCGGAGCCCCGCGGATTTAATGGGGCAGGATCCTAATACTTGCATACGGGTTTTAATTGTGTCGATTGGGAACATGGCCATGTGTTCGACCATGCCGGCGATGGAACCGGCGATCATGAACTCCCAGAAGTGCAGGCCGTCGTGCGCCCGCGAGACGGTGATCTCCGGGTGGTAATCTGGTGGTTGTGGGATCGGTATAAGGTCTGAATTTTTGAATTTTGTTGCTTCCGTCGTCGCCATTGAAGAGAATGATGAAGAAATTGAATTTTTACACAGATTAAAGGTTAGGGTTTTGACTGGTTTTTTTTCTTATTCCGGACAACTCCGCGAGCTTGATGAAGAGATACTAGTGGTTTACATTAATGGTCCATATAGTATTTATAGTTTCATGATTAGTCCTTTATCTTTCAACATTTATCTCTATCAAGCCATAGGGTAACATTAGAACAGATCTTGGCATACGGGTTCAAAAATGGTGCAGGGTTCCATGAAGAGGAGATTTGAAGAAAATGAGCGAGTCAAGTTGTCACTGTTGCAGTAATTACATAGATATTTTGAAGTTCTTGAAATGAATTCGAGTGAAATCATCACGGAGTATTTTGCTAGAGTCTTGGCGATATCAAAATAGTAGAAAAGAGCTTGAAGACACTCACTGAGAAGTATCTGTTTGTGGTGGTATCCATTGAAGAATCCAAGAATATTGAGGAGGTGTTGATAAACAAATTGCAAAGTACACTATTAGTGCACGAGTAGAAGTTCAAGAAACCCGATAAAGAGGAAGAACATGCTCTAAAGGTCAACTATGATAAATACACAAGTGCTCGAGGTCAAGGACGTCCGGACTTAAAAGGAAGGGGACGAGATCAAGGAAGACATTGGAGGGTTGCCATGGATGCCAAAACTGAAGCAATACAAAGGAAACATACATGTGAATTAGTTGTACTGCTAAATAACACCAAATGCATTGGTGTAAAAGGGATTTACAAAACAAATCTGAATGAGCGTGGAGATGTTACAAAATACAAAGCTCGTTTGGCAGCCAAGGGCTACCGTCAAGAGCATGGAATAAATTACACAGAGGTCTATGCTCATGTCGCTAGTATGGATATGGTGGGAATGATGATGGATCTGATGTAATAAGTTACGATACGGATAAACGAAGTTCTCAGAGCTTGTATTAATCCGTATAAAGCCTTGCGAAGCTTGTAGACCTTATGCTCATTTCCCTTTACATTGTATCCTTGTGGTTACTGCACGTACACATCTTCTTGCAAAGTTCCATTCAGAAACGCAGACTTCACGTCATATAAATAATACTCCATCCAAGAAAAGAAGCGAGCATACATTATTCATAAAATAAAATTTAAAGGGCAACACTCTAATCATCATGTATATGTTGTATATGTTGGCGACTGTAGAAAACTAGAGGAAAGGGTGAACAGGTTTTCTCTCAAAAACTTGTTAATTAAAAACTAATTCGTATGGATTAACACTTGTTAACACTTTAGAAATATAAACAAACAAGAACGTAAAGAGTTTAAGGTAAGATTGATAAAACCTGACTTATAGAGGTTCAAGTGGATGTTAACTAATCCACTCTACGTCCTCTCCCTGATTCTCCAATCGAGAGTTGCTCCACTAAAACGTTTCTCTTGAACGGAAGTGATCATTGGTACACCAAACGTTTCACTAATCAAAGGTAGTGATTACCTTATACAACGTCTCGCTAAACAAAGATAGTGATCTTTGCATTCTCACAAACTTACAATATATCAAGATAATGTAATACTCTCAACATAACACTATGTCAAAATAGTGTTTCTCAACCCAATTATCAACTATATCAATATAGTTACGATACTTAACTCACATATAGTGATGATACTTAACTCACATATAGCGAGTGCCACTTATAATAATCTCTCAATACAGTGGTAACACACTACCACACAAATTACAAACACAAAGAATTACAAGATTGGAAGTTAAAACACAACTCTTCTATTTTGCTCTTTGATCTTCAATCTCTCACTTGAATACATGTTTGAATATCAACGAAATTAGAGAGAGATATATATTAGATGTATATATGAAAGTGTATTGAGCAAAATGGGTGAAGAAAATTGTCACACCCTCAAAATCCACCTGCAGGGTTATACTGTGAGGCGCGTGACAAACCAGGATCATTGTCATTAGTTATATTGAACGACCACTATATGATTTTTAAAATAACAGTGTTGCTCATAGTCACGAGACAAATGCGGAAGCGTAAAATAAGAACCAAGTTCAAGAATGACCAAATGCGCAAAACAAGGCGCCCAAAACCAAAGTAGTTAAAGTAAGAAAAACGTGTTTAATGAAAGCCATGCAAATTTCGATGCATCCTATTCCTGTTGTGTACCTTAGCGACCTGAGAAAGACATGCTTAAAGTGTCAACACAATGGTTGGTGAGTTCACAGGTTTGTAAATAAATAAATGTTTGATGTTCGCTAGATAATGTAACTAAAGTATATCAATAGATAGCTAGTCTATGTTCATGCTACTATAAGTGTTTCGCAACCGAAGCTGGCTGTTTGGTTTGTTTGCCTTCCGCCATGTCTACCAAAACAATGGCTATGCGTTTAGGTCAATATTACACCCGTTCGACCTCCAGTCGAGTTAGAGCGACTAACGCGGGTGGGGTTTGTCAAACCCAGTAGTACTACTCAAAATTACCTCGCTAAGTTCCAATACTAACGGTTCAAGTTGTAAGGACTTTCATGGTATGTTTACATTATAGTACGCAAGTGATAATACAATAATACAAGATCCAAAAGTGTTTGTGTGCATGCTTTCTCCCCTAAAAAGGAAAGTAAGTAAAATAGAGGGGCCATGAAACTCACCTCAGAGTACGTGCTAGAATGACAAGTGAAAGACAAGTGACCCGCTAACGGCTACCTATATTACATAAGTTTATGAGTATGTGTTCATGTTGGTTCATAAGACCTTTGCATCCAAACAATCCCATTGTTTATGTGTTTTGAAAAGAGTTAACAAGTTTGACTCATGTTTGACCAAGTTTGACCCGACGACCCGTTGGTGACTTATTGAATGAATTAGTGTTTGATTAGTATAATACTATCATATTATACACATAAGATCATGCAGGTAACACTTAACAACTATTCCTTATTGTTCTAGTATGCCAGCACAGTCACCACATTTAGCAAGTTTCCATATTTAACAAGTTTTCATATTTAGCAAGTTTCTATATTTAGCAGGTATGATCAAGATTCAGATTTTATGGAAACTATAATTACTAACATGTTAATAAGACCAATCTAACACGTCCTAGATCATCACATCACATATCATATGCCTAGAACTCAATATGTGGTTCACATTCCAAATTAAAGTTTCCTTTTATAGTAAGCTAGGTATACAATTGAAAATTCAATGATTTAAAGTTCCTAGAATGTTTCTATGTTCATCATGGCATATAAGAAATCATCACGTTGTATCAAACATGTCTAGAATTCACATCTCAAATTGATAAACTCAAAAAAGTTACTATATTTAGTAAGCTATGAACACCATGCGTGATTTCTAATATCTAATGTTTCATAACACGTTATTATGTCCTAACTAACATAAAACTATCATCATACTACAACATGTATGCCCAAATTGTAAGCCATTCGAGTTCTTAACAATTAAAGTTTTCATTTTTAGAAACCCTAAGAAACCGAGCTAGATATACAAAATCCAATTCAACAGTTCACATAATCATGCATCAACTAACATATAAACATCATCATATCATATCAATCCTGTCTAATATTCAATATAGAAAATCAAACAAAGTTTCTAATAATAGTAACCCTCATTTTTTATGTATCTAGGGTTTTACCAATAACATCAAATCTAAACAAATATCATAACAATACTCGATTAACGTTAAAGTTTGCATCTTTATTGGAAAGAATCATTGTTTGGATGAACTAGGGTTTTATGAAACCTGAAAATCAAAAAATAATGAATAAACACGGATGAAAACCTTACTTGTTGCGTTGATGGAGATGATTGGTACTTGGATTGATCAAAAACACCAACAACTGAACTTTGGAAATTGATTTGAGAATGGTTTGAGGTGGTGTAGAGGTCAACGATTTCAAGAGAGTGGGGGGTGGGGGTTTCGGCCAAAACAAGTGTAAATGAGGTTACGGTTTAGATAAAAATTTTAAATACTACACTCCATAGGCCCAGAATGGATTAAAAATAAGTTTAGGTGGCCCATGGGTTAATTTAAAAGGATTAAAAATTAATTTAATTAAATCAAACTAACTAAAATAATTCCTACTAATTATTTTTATAAAAACTTTTTTATAAAAATTACTAATGCATTTAAAATCACAATGTTATGCATAAACGTACGCGGTTTTACGAAAGTTCACGAATTAAGCATAAAATCACATAACACGTAATTTCACATAAATTATATTAAATATAATTTAATAATAGTTCGAAATATTATTTTGATTAATCACCAACGTTCAGAGACAGACACGTGTGACTCGGTAATTCGCAGAATTACCGTTGCGTGAGTGTTTGTGCAGTAACTGACACACTTAATTAATCTTAATCAAGTGTAATGCATGAATGAATGATTTAGATAACGGAGTTTGGGTTAACGGTGTTAACCTGAAAATGTCGGGTGTCACAAAAAATGGTTGTGGAAGGCTTATATTTATAGGCACAACACAAGAATCAAGAAGGCAAGTTTTCACTATGTCCCGGTCGATCCATCGACTTTGGGTCGTCTGGAATGGCATTTTCTTGTCCTCTTGTGTCGTGAACTTGTGTATTGTCCTATCCATCCTTCCAAACCTATTTTCGCACATTTTCTTTAGATTTTGAAGCTCAAGAAAATTATTTTAACTTTTGTTATGAAAAGAAAGATTTGTACCAAAATGGTAAGATCTTTTTTGTATTTTCAAAAGCATGGATGATCTTTTTCACTTTGGTCTTGGTCTTTATCTTGATTGAGTCTTTTATGTTAAACACAGGTGAAGACTTCTTCATTTAGTAAGATTCTCCTATTTCAAATCTTAATTTGACTAAAACAACTTGTGAATGTTTATAAGATTTGGGTTTTATAAAAGCTTAGCCAATGTTTTATAAAATATCTTTGGAAATGATCTTTGTTTAATAAAAACTTCATTTTTATTAATTAAGTTATATTATTTAAAACCATTTTATGATCTCTTTAAATTCCAAAAATATTCATGTTGTCGGTTTGAGCTTTGATCCTTACGTGTGGATGTCGGTTTTCACTCGTTGATCTTTGATACTTGAATATCATTAATGTTGTTATGTATTGGACTAGATCTTTGTAATTGATGATTCATTAAGTATATAAAGACATGTATGCGGTATATGACCATCCTTAATCAACAACTTAATAACACAAGTTATCTATTTCAATCACTATCAAAACAAGGAATTATCAAAGTTCTTAATTAGTAATAAACCATTGTTATCCCAACAACGACCTTATATATATATACTTGTGATGATTTTGTGATTATGCGATAGTTCAAAAAGTCTATGATAAGGAGTTTGAGATGTATGATCTAGGTAAGATGAGGTTTTTTATCGGTATTGAAGTGTTGCAGACCACTCAGGGCATACATATTTCACAACATAAGTATGCTAATGAGATATTAAGAAGGTTCAAGATGGAAGATGGCAATGTTGTGATTAACCCGATAGCTCCAGGGTGTAAATTGACATATGATGAAAGAGAAAGAATTGATGAAACCCTCTTTAAGCAAATCATATAGGAAGTCTCATGTACATTACCACTATTCTGTCAGATATTCAGTTTGTGGTGAACTTAATAAGTCGATTCATGGCTAAACTCATCGAAGTGCGCGCATTATTTAGCAGCAAAAAGAATGATGAGATATTTACAAGGTACACCAGACTTTGGAATCTGGTATAAACACGGAGGAGAAAGATCATTGGAACTCATAGGAGATATCGATAACATAAAGAGTACACCATGTTACGTGTTTTAAGGGACAATGGAGATGTGGCCTGGTCATCAAAGAAGCAAGACATTGTCGCACTATCCTCCACTAGTGCGGAATATGTTGCAGCTGCAACATGCATGGGTCTGAAGATCAATGAAAGCATTGTTATAAAGTGTGACAATACTAACTTCCACCATCAAGCTATCTAAAAACTCGGTGCAAGTATGTTTTCACTTCTTGTGTGAGCTGGTTAAGGATAAAGTAGTAGCATTGTGGGTCAAGTGAACAAGTAGCATATATTCTTACAAAGCCTTTGAACCATGAAGTTTTTCTTTAAAGTTAGGGCTGGCAAAACAGGTAATTCGTGTCTAAACAGGTCATAGGCGACGCGGATAACACAAGTATCAAATATGAATACGACTCGTTTAACTTCTTTATATCTAATGTCTATAAGACAGTTGTATCTTTTATGTACCAAGAAGGAGAAATGATGGAGTCTAGCCTCTTAATTTTACTTATTTTTTAAAATGTATAAAATTACATTGTGTACTTTTTCTTAAACAGGTTTAACCGTGTCTTAAATAGGTAGAAATTGTCAGCCCTATTTAATGTTAATAGAGTCTACTTGATCAAAGATAAACAAGCTGAGTCAAGTTTGAGGGGAGGGTATATGAAGGAGTAAAGCCACGTGAAGTTTGCTGGAATAAGTCAAATGTTAGTTGTTGGAGTTTGACCGTTTGAATATGTCAAACAAGGGGAGAAGAGTCTTTAGGCTTTTTAGAAGTTTTTTATTTGTTTTATTTCTGTGCAATCTTCAATAAAATCATCACATTGGACTTTATACTCTTATATTCTATGAGAGTACTCGAGATTTGAAATATATAACATTTAACTTAATACATTATTTAAATAAAGTATAATTAAATTAAAAATTAAGTACTTTAATTATCCTCATCAACATTGATTTAATTAGTGACCCATCTAATCATTATCATTCATGCGTTAGCAAACGAACTAGGTTTTAAGATATTGTTACCTTAACTACATTACACAAATACATATTTTATCAACTATTCATTCTACTCTTGGATATATCGCTAATGAACGAATCGATATCTATCTGAGCAGACCCTCCTTCTGCGGTTGCTTGTCGACAAATCTTCTCGACCTCTTTTGCGCGTTTCCTCATCTCTTTTCCTTTTTCGCTTTCCTCGTCCATAAAACTCCTAATGAGTTTTGAAATTTCTTCTCGAGTGACCAAAATACCCTCTCCTATCGACACCCTCTTTCCCATTTTCCAATCTTCCACTATCATCTTACTATTCGAAAGTTGATCCCAAAATATTGGAAAAGTGAGTATCGGCACCCCGGAGAAAGCACCTTCCTTCGTCGAATTCCACCCGCAATGTGACCAAAATGCCCCTATGGAACCATGACATAACACTCTTAATTGGTCACACCAAGGTATAACAAGCCCCTTTTCGTCATTTTCGTATTTAAACCGAGTCTTATCCCCACGTGCAATCCACATGTATCGTACACCGCTATCGTGTACCCCGGCAATGATCTCTTCCAATTGAGCATCCGAGACCGAAAGAAAACTCCCTTGTGAAATATACAAAACCGAAGCCCGAGGTTGACGGTCTAACCATTTGACGTAATCAGGGGCATTTTGGTCATTTTGTATGTCATTTAAACTGAAGTAAGGAATTGCGGGTCCAACCGCGTAAACTGGTATGGAAAGCTTCGACTTAAACGCATCAATGGCTCGGGCTTCGAGCTCGTAAATTGATACGAAAAGAAGATATTGAGCTTTGGTCGCCATCAAAATCGCTTGTGAAGATACCGGCCAAACTTCTTTCCCCTTGCCATTGAAGCACGTCACGAGATCAGCAACTCGAATCGGATGAACTCCAGGTATGTAATCTACAATCTCCTCAACGTTTCCTGTAAAATTTAAAAGTAATTTTCAGATCGAATTATGGATCGATTAACATTTTGGTTTAGAATGAAAAAGAAATTTTTTAAAATCGACTATTTATAAGCATGATTCAAACTTGAGCTCGAGCTAATCGAGTTTACATTCGATTCAAGCCCGTAAAACTTGTAAGCCTTATTGAGGTTGTGGTATTTACATAATTACGCATACTATGTAATCGCCTCGAGTCACGTCCATTAAGAAGATATCGTGCCAGATACATGAACCTGAACATGATACAAGTTTTTACGGGTTATCACGAGCACGACACATTTACTAGAAATTTTATTCTATTACATATTAATAGTCTTGTGATTACAAATTTATAACAAAAATCTTAAATATATATAAAGTAATTACGTTTAAACTATAATTTTTTTCTTTTAAATTTTAACATAAAATGTCAATTATTTAACTTATAACAGAAAACCCATTTAAAAAAAATAATAAGTATCAAATTAAACATGCTAAACGGATCAACGTGGCTAATCGTATTTGCGGGTCTAACCTGAAACTAACCCAAACCAGTTTAGACTAAACCCAAAACCAGTAAATTTCACGATAAGTTTGTGCCGTATTTTCGCGTCGTGTCAGAAATGCACGCCCCTAGTCGTACTGACTCGACTTGAAGGCATGATGGTGAAAGATTTTCCACAAACCCACCTGAGAAGCTATCTCCGGCGTGGCAGTTCTCAACGAGGAGATCATAATGAAAAGACATGGAGAACACCGTCGCAGACATTGTAAACAAATTCGCCACCGGAATATTCATCCGACCGCCGATATTCAAAACCCAGCTAAGGTAAGTATCATATACAAGTACACTTACTGGTACCTCCATTCGCCGGAGCAATTGCTCGACCGGATCTTCCATTTTTGTTAACGTGGCATTAAAGAATCCTGCGAAATCAGCGGCTCGGTTCAACTCCGACGGAATGACGTTGGGGATGGTAGCGAACCGGATGTTAGTCCGTTTAGGTTCAGATCCGATGAAGCCTAGCCATTCTTCGGTTATGATGACTGTGATGAGGAAGTTAGAAGGGCGGCGTAGAGCAATGAGCTTGCAGAGGTTCATCAAGGGGTTGATGTGGCCTCTGCCGGGGTATGGTATCGCCACCACATGGCAGCTGACGGAGTCCCACGGTTCCGCCATTAGCGTTATCTTCTAGATATTCGTTTTCTGCAAACCTCAACCACACAGGATAAGTCAATATACAGTACACCCACACAGTCATGTACCTTAACTTATGTGATAAATGTGTGAAACATATATAAATACTATTTTTTTTTGAACGGCGAACGTTGAATGTTGTGACGTCGCACCCTTCGTCATATGGGAGAGACTCGTCAAACTCCGGCCAATATGTTGTCTTAACCGGGTCCACTTGACGTCAGAGTTGGAGAGCATCCAAGGAAAAATCTCACCCAATACGGCCCCTTCCGAGCTTGAGGGAGTGCCGAGGCTCGAACCCTGGATCGGCGTGGGTAAAACCCTGGTGCATCAGCCTTAAGAACTAGGCCTCATTTGCATGCCTCAGAAATTAATGGTGGTGGCAGGGATTGAACCCGGGTCCTTTGAGACTTCATGCCTCACCTCAACCACTACATCACAACCTCTTTGGCAATATATAAATACTATGTTACACGTTTAAGATAATGTTGGAATAATTCTTAAAAAGATTTCTTTTATCTAACTTTTTCTTGTTAAAAATTACTTAAGTTAAAAAAATGTCAAAAGGAGTCGGGGATAAAAACGTCCAACGAAACCTAAAATTATAACAGCAGTAACTCAAGAATGCACCATTAAGAAAAACCTTACGCACGGTTATACATATCCCTTTAGCATATTAAAAAAAGTATTTTTTTTTTAAATATAGCAATACTGTACTTAAAAATGTTTTATTTTATAGTATAATATTTTTAAAAAGTAACGACATTATAATAAAGTTATTCAAGTTAAAAAAAATTGTGTAAGAAAAAAAAACGACTACTACCCTTTTACTCCTCTTTACCCAAACTTGTGTGAAAATAGAGTCCATGTTACGTTCCTCTCATCCTAGCCATTAATTACCCTTGATCAATGGTCGAGAATTCTTCTCGGACTTCTTAAACTTTTTAGTCGAATCAGATTCTAATATGATACATGAGATTATATCATGTATAGACTCGACATGTATTGTTAGTATTCATGTATGTATTATTATTGGTGTATAGAATGAAAATATTTGCCTACCAAAGTTGAAGATGGAAATCAGGAAGAGATACATGAGTAAATATACATATATAATCAAATTCGAAGATGGAAATCAGGAAGAGATATAGGAGTAAAAGTTATATACGATGATAGTCACGTATCTCATGCGTATATACATGAAATTGTTCACACATGACTAGAATTGGTATATTACATTTAGAAAAAATACTACTTTTATTATTTTTTCATGATTTGTTCTAATTTATATTTTATTTGTGACAGATTATATGTATACATTGACAAGGCTTACGTATAAAAGAAATAGGTCAAAACAAATTTATATATATGTTCGATACAAATTTATAATTATATTTATAATGACAATAACTTCAAAAATTAAAAACGTAATGTAAAAGGTGTAAAAAACATATTTTATATAGTTTCAATTCTTGCTTCTGTGCTTAATATAGTAACATAAAAGAACTACTATCAAGGAGAATGTACTTATCTATTAAGTTCGTTGTAGAAAAGAAAATGAGGAATTCTATGAATTATCACATGCATCACATATTATATATCTTATTAAAAATAAATTTAATTAATAATACCATAACCACACACTGTATTTTCACTTACTTTTTTTTTACTTTTTGGTTTTTTGTTATTATTAATATTTCATTTTTTCATATTGAGACGATAAACACGTTAAAAAAGTAAAAGTCGCTACGGTATTTCATATAATTTTATTTATGATTGGATGATGAGGAAGTCTCTCACTAACAAATTAGTCCAAAGAAATTATCTAACTAACCATTCAGTTTCAACGCCAGATGCAATAAACGCGTCACATCAAATGTCATTTCAGTTTTCACTTATTTTTTAATCCAACATACATTCTTTTTCAAACACCATTTTTTTACATAAAACATTAATTAAATATACGTGTGTGAGAGTGGGTGGCCCACCATTTCACGTTTGGAATCTCAAACGCATCATATGGATGCAGCCTCAAACACCTCCTCCAATGCACTCATCCGACCACATAAGCGTTCGCCTCCATCGGTTTACAGGCGATGGATCATGGATGTGCTCTAAAACAAGTCTCTCACTTTGCAGCAAATCTCTCACTAACAAATCATCAAAATCCAAGTCTCTTAAATGCAATAATAAACAAGTCTAACATAAACCAAAAAAAGGAAAAAGGGGAAAATAACACATACAAGTATACAACAAGGCATTTGATGTAAATGTGTTTAATAACAAACAAAAGTGAAATTAGCACGCCGCCGGAATCGGAAAAAGGAAACGCCTTGACTACGGTGGCGCTGAGGCTGTCGCATGTAAGCAATCCACTGGTTTCATCACCTACACACACACCAAACCGGTGAAATGGAAGGACGAAATTACATTCCACCAAGCGCATTAAAACCGAGGCAAAACCTAATCCATCCATCTCCACCACCTCATTCCGTCATCGGAGATAGTAGGACCACCGTCCACCATCGAGACACCCAATTTCTGCTTATTGAGAATCAACGCCTCGCTGCGATTCATGTAGCGCTGTCACAGGAACTCTCCGCGGCGCGACAGGACCTCCGCCACCTTTCCGCCGCTGCCGTCAAAGTTAAGGCTGAGAGAGACGCACAGGTGCGCGAGGTCTACGATAGGGCAGTGAAGATGGAGGCCGAGGTCAAATTGATCGATGAATCGAGTGCTGAATTGGCTCTAACCCTACGTGATTTGCAGAAATTGAGATCGGAGAAGAAAGAACTCGATGAGAAGTTGAGTAAACTCCGTGGTGACACTGCGAAGGTTTCAGAGGAATGGAATCGGTTTCCGGTGATGAAATCGGAAATTGAAAGAATGCAGAAGGAGATTCAAAGAGGAAGGTAGTAATCACTGAATATACATATCAACTTGTTATTAGGATCTATTTTCCCCTTTGGAAACCCTAATTTTTATAATTTTATTTGTTTTAATGTGAATGTTAATTTGGTGTTTAATTATGTATTTCTATTTAGAACATGAACATTTTAACCTTTTACTTACATAACAACATGATTAAATATATCATGAATTTCTCACCCACACGTGCTTCAATGTGATCATCCACAGCCGAAGCAGGCATTTGTTATGAAACTAGCTCTCTCTTTTGTCTACGGCGAATATTGGATTTATTTGACTAAGATAGTCACATAATCAACCTTGTTTTGTGAGTAGGTAATCGGTCATTTTGTGCATGTAGGGAAGCGATTGAGCACGAGAAAAGAGTGCATGCCAGTAACATCAAACAAACTCAATCAATGGAGGGTTATAAAATCTTGATGGCTGGTGAAATCAAGAAGCTGCAGGTGGAAGCTATTGATGCAGGGAAGAGAGCGAGGGCGGCAGCTGCAGCAGAAGCCCCTTCAATGTCAGCCACTTTTCTATTCCACATCTACTTTCTTCCTTCACTTTGAGTAAATAAGTAAAAAGTTCAAATTGAATTCTTTAAAACAGGTCATCTGAAGTTTGAAGGTAGTCTTCAGGGGTAATAATGTGATATACATCGCGTACGAGATCTAGTCTTTCTTCATGCTCTAGGTTGAAGGTTGAGTTGATCTTGATATCATCATGGAAATACAGTTTTTGGTTATGATTTCATATTACAGAAAAATATTATGACAGACATTGACATATAATCTGTTTTGGAGTGTCTTCAACATAGGTTTCAAAGTTTTGTGAACAAGAAAACGAAGCAGAATTTTGGTTTTTGGAATTAAATTCGGTTGTGCAATTGTCGTTATGCTTATCCATGTGTTATGTAGTGTTTGTTTTATATGTATTTTCTTTTACAAATTTTCTTGTCATCGTCAGATTTTTCTTTTAAATTTTAAAGTTTTTTTTTTCTTATTCATCTGGGATGACAAACTTAAACAAAGTTAATATTTCTAATAAAACGACCCGAAACTAAAAGTTCACTTGAGGCCTAAGCGTATTTGTTTCTTCAGTTTTTGGTTTGAGTTCGAAAGAACCGGTGTGGGATAAACGAAGTAACCCATATATTTCACAAAGTAGCAACTTAAAATCAGAAGAAAAAAAAAGATGAAACCGTACTACTGGTATTTTTAATTTCATGTTGATGGTGTTTATGTTATAAAAAGTTCTTAAATATATATATGTGTTATATTAGCTTATTTAACATTCGGGTTGCTATTTCTTATATTTTGGAAATACTTTTTAATAATCTTGATGGGTAACATCCCTGTCAACCCAATTCAAATACAGCCTAGGACGTACGGACCACGACCGGTCAGGACATCAAACAGACCAATAATATGATCATATAAGATGCAACGACAGATCCAGGAATTTTTACTAGGGGCAAAATACATGCCCAGTAAATAATAAACAACAAATTATGATAAAAATAACATCTTTTATATGCAACGCAAATTACAAAAGCGTTATGACTCCATTTTTAACATCACTCTATTTAATTTCCATACGTATTAAAGTATTTAAAGTTATAAAGCCATGTAGTTAAAATGTTCACTTAAAACTAAACTATGTGGTACTTAATTAAAATATTCTAGTTTTAAACAAGATGGCAAGTTAACCTTTTTTACTACTACTTCAGTCTCTTAACACAAGCACAATTTGTGATCATTAAACACATCAACTAAACATGACCAGTCAACTAAACATGACCAGTTGACTAACCTAAAACATGACTATCCTTACGGAATCATCATCGTGTCAGAAATCACCACCTCTACTAACCAGCGTTGATCGCTTGTCATGAAAAGTAATAAATGAATAATTTAAAAACAAGAGGATGCCATTTTTTGCTAAGCCCATGTTCCTACTTTATCATACAATGTTTACATTTCCTAGGTTTAAGTGATCAGCATAAGGTCAAATAAGAAACCATTAGGGCATGTGAGTCCAGCCATTAACTCTCTTTTCAACAATCCTCCTCTTTGCTCTTTATCCTCTCTGCTTCACCATTAAATAAACTAAGGAAAAAAATTTCGGCACTTCAGCCGCCTTTCCTTGCATAGTAGATATGGAAATAATACACGAAAGGTAAAAGAGAACACATCAAAGATCATCTTGAGCCGTGTTGAAGAACCCTGGCAGAATATGGCCAGACGTGTGAACAAAACAGTGGATCCGCAAAACGACAATACGTGGCCCAACTGATCTTGGCTCTGACCGGGTTTCAGGCCGAACAGGAATGGTTACAAAGAAAAAGCAATCCCAGTTGGTGGCTGCTACTTATAACCAGTCCTCACCTCAGCTGACATTCAGGCTAAGTCTCGTGCAGACGTGGCAATTTCAACTCATTCACTAATGATAGGATTGATTTGGGTTTGTGTTAATCAAACGGGTCAAATCAACAAACTTTGGTCAAAAAAAGCAGGACAAGTCAAAAGGGATTGACAGTTGCAAAGTTCATTTTCAACGCATACAACCCTCTTCTAAACTGTTTTATTAAAGAAAAACAAAAAATTATAGCAACAATTGTGTTTTCTAATCAAATTTTATACATTAAACATTTAAAAATATTTTTTAAATAAGAAAAAAAGTATGGGTCAACCCAATGACCCTTTTCAACCTCCCCTTTTGACATGTTACTTAACCCGCTCATCTTGCCACATCTAATCTCAGGCCAATCCCTTTGGCCGTCCCTAGAATCTCATCAAGAAACTAAAATTAGATATGTATGAATGGAGTGAACAGAAGTCGGTCACAAAAGCCCAAAAGACAATTTTACAACAGCAGAAGTCAACCGGTCCAGGAGATATGGTTTTTCTGACAAAATTTACGCTTTATATCTAGAAGTATATGGTTATTCAAAAGCAACAACGCTCACCTGAAAATCTCAACCTACCTTAAAGAAGCATTTGGAGTACATATATCATCCACTTGGCACGCACTGGCCTCTATAAAAGCATTCGACACAATTCAGATTAATCATAATCTCAACTCAACATGGTCCAAAGATAAGATAAAGAGAGGAGAAAAGGGGCAAGTGGGTTTAACCTACCTCTTAATCTCCTTGTAACAGAACAATCACCCATCACCCCCTGCAATAAAGCCTTCCCTTTTTGTTCACAGTTTTACTCTAATTTAATTGCGCTCGGGATTTTGTTCATCAGTATGGACGAGAGCGGTTTCCTCCATGATAATTCCTATCTGGCCCACCATCTCTGTGGTTGTCTCTACGTCTATCACCACCACCGTAGCCGCCGCCACCTCTTCCACCACCACCACCACCACTGTTTGCACAAACACGCAATGTTAGTAAAGTCCCATAAAATCAACAAGCACAAAAAAGCCCAAGAACTATCTTGCTAATTTTCCATATAGGAAGCAATTCAAGCCATTTACTTGTGATCGACAGATTAAATCAGAATGTGTTTTCTCTATAATGTGTATTTTTAACAAAATAGCTAAAACATGTAACCTGTCAAATGGGTCAAAAATCCCCCAATTTGCAAATAAATGCATAAAAACTTCTTAAACCCATTTTATTAAAAGATCATATCTGACGCTAATTATTCATACAAAGTTGAAAAATGTAACAACAAAAAGTGCTCTAGATCGACCCGGTCCATTTCACCCATACAAAAATACCCTTTCCAACTCATTACCCAGCATGCCTGACCCACCCACAGATAAATTTCCGAATAGAGAACGGAAGGGAAGACTAAAGAAAAGCTATTAAAATAGGGTGGTAATATGGTTAACATTTCGTGTTCATACTACCACACATTGCTAAACATACACCCCGACAATTACTGTGTGTGGATCAATTAGTAATGAAATCATATTCTGGAAGTGGGAGTTCAGAATTGACATACAGAACAGAATAGCAGAGGCATTCATGATTCATTTTAATGGACAATGAAGAAGTTAACAAAGGTAACTGTGCAAACCAACATTAAGCAAAAACGTGTCTTTTACGCAAATAGTTGCACATTGTTAGTGACTTGCAAGAAACAGAACCCTTTAAAACCTATTAACTTGCTGAAGACTGTAAACCATCATGCTCTTGATCTATATGTACTTGATTATTGACTAAAACTATCAACAATCTTTACATTGATCGGTAAAATAGTCTTAATTGACTTCTAAAATTGGGCCTTTGTCAACAAATGAAAACATTAAACCAATTGCTGCTCATAGTCTCATACAGAAACAGTATTCTTCACTACAAGACACAAAAAAACGTAATACAGGATTTTAATAATATAAAATAACCCAGTTCCCCAACCTCTTAAAAAAAATAAACATCAAATTAGACAACAATACAACCACATGCCACATTTAACACCTGTCATTGGCTCACTGATTATTTTAGACTATGTTGTCAAAAGCCCTTCGGTGCGCCTGGGCCATCAGGCGAGGCGAGGCGCAGGAAAAGCGCCTTGCTGCAACCCAGGCCCTTCGGCGACCTTCGAGCGAGATTTCGGCTAGATTCCGGTCGGATTCCAGTGAGATTTCGACCAAATCCTGAAACTTCTAGCAAAATTCTACAAATTTCTGGCAAACTGGTCTTAACAATCTAAAAATGGCTGCAACTAGCCTAAACTAGCCCTAAACAAGCCTAAAACATGTCTAAAACCCCATAAATGGTATATTTGTGCTATGCGCCTTTCTTATCTCGGGCCCTCGCTTTTTAAGCGCCTTGCGCCTAGGCCCAAGGCTCGCCCTTTGCGCCCTCAGCCTTGAGTGCGCCTTGCGCCTTTGACAACTATGATTTTAGAGAACCACAATAACACATGCTGTTGACCACAAAAAAGATCCTAATTACTACTCAACAGCAGTCAAATATGCAACTTAACTTACAGCAATAATCCATACAAGTCACTAAAATATATATGAATATATATGATTATAAATGATGCAGGATTCATGACCATACTCCAGGCCATATTTATATTCAGGAAGATTATCACAGAACAGAATCTCAGATTGCATATTAGAAAGTCATTGAAGCTATGGATTGTGTTCTAATTAGAGTATGTTAGCTAAACACTGTAATTTCCCCATCCAAATATAATGACCGCATAAATAACATATATTTGGTGAAATAAGACAGATACTTGTAGTATGAGGTAATTAACACCATACCCTTGACCATATGCAGAAGGGGCCTTTGGAGCAGATTTCTCAGCCATTCCAACACTGATTTTGTGACCTCTCAGCTCATAATCTGATGAAAAATAAAATAATTAAATGTAACCATAAAATGCAATAAAGTAAATTGTAAAAGGAAATTAAGAAAGAAGTTGCACTGTTGTAAAATCCGCCAGCAGAATGCGCTGCAGAAGGATCCTCATAAACCAAAGCAGCATCGCCTTTGTTGTTTCCTTGTTCATCAGTGTAAATCTTAATGTTATAGGGCCACTGATCCTTATAACCTCTCTTTTGCTTAATTCTCCCAACCTACAAACACATAGATATGCAATTGCCATTAATAAAACTTTAAAAAAAAGATATTGCTCGATAATGTAAGAGAAATGAAATGAATTTACTTGTCCAATGCCTCCAAATAGCTCTTTTAACTCATCAACAGTAACATCAGGAGGCAAATTTGAAATGTAGATACGTGCATTGTCACAGGATTCATCACAAGTTTCATCACATTGTTTGACCTTCGCAGGTGTTTCTGCAGGAGGACCACCATAACTGCCTTGATTCTGTTGGCCACCGCCATATCCACCTGTTGAACCGCCGCGACCACCACCACCACGATTATCAGGCAAAGAATCACCAGCATAACCACCACCACCATAGGATGGTGGATATGAAGTTGGTCCACCATTGTAGCTTGCAGGAGGGGGGACAGCATCAGTTCCATAAGCAGGGTTAGTCCCATATGAGCTGGGTGGTTGAGGGTAACTACTATCAGATCCCCCATACCCAGCTGCAGCACCCTGACCATAACCCCCGCTGTCTCTTCCTTGGTTACCGCCATAAGAACCACCACTGCCTCTACTTCCTCCACCACTTCCACCATCATAGTTACCCCTACCTCCTCTGTCACCACCATATCCCCCTCCATCACCACCACCGCCCCTGTTGTAATTACCACCATCACTACGTCCACTCCCACCTCTATTGTAACTGCCACCATCATTGCGACCACGATCACCACCTGAGCCAGCAGGGGAAGGGGTACCACATTTGTTGCACTCAGTTCTCCAAGAAAAATTCGAGTTGCCACAGCTGCAATTACAATATGAGAATCAACTTGATCATAACAATCATGAAGACAAAACTTGCAATTTCAATCAAGTGGGAAGATAAATTCCTTTTGAACATTGAGATTTCAGATAAACATAAAAAGTACAGAACTTTATTAAAAAAAAGGTAATCTGTTATATGATAAAATTAATTGAATCGGTAAAATAAATAGAAGCATTCAGCAACAATATATGAATAATATAGCACTCTATTTTATCGACAATGGAACACATTATCACATTACCACAAAAGGATCATTCATAAACATGTCTCAAAACAGAAACATTAGAACATTAATTTCTTAAGCAGAAATACAGCTTCCAGATAGTGTGCCTAACCCGCCCCTAACAAACTGAACCATACCTTAAAATGACAAAAAAAAAAATACCAGTCTAATTCTTTTTGCATGTATCAAATGATAATTAGTTAAACATAGCTTTCAAGATTAATAGAAATTAGCTAAGACAGATGAATAGTAAATTAGATGAAGCAAGTACAATGATATGTTCTTCAAATCTTGAATCTAAACAACAGACTAAAGTCATGGAGTACTGACTCCTACTTGTAAGATCTGTGCATATATAATTAAAACAAGAATCTCAAAGTAGGATATTGCAACAAAGATGCAATGAAAGGAATGCCATGATATGCATAACTAGGTTTAAACAAACTCTTATGTGCATAACGTACGCAACAATAGAAGATCGAGAGATAAACAAATTACCCTGGATTAGGGCACGGCCAGTCTCCTTCTCTGCCACCTCTACCACCGCCGCCGCCTCTACCGCCGCCGCGCCCACTGTCTCCTCCTTGATATCCACCTCCACCTGAAGTTACAGGTAACAAAAACAAAAATTCCATTAAATTTTCCAAGAAGACCATTACAGACGAAATTTGGAGTGATTTACCAACCTCGATTTTGTGAATTGCCACCGTATCCTCCTCCGCCGCCTCCTTCTCTACCACCACCTCCACCTCGACTACCATAACCTCCCCCTCCGCCTCCACCGCGGCCGCCGCCTCCATATCCTCCGCCTCCTCCACGGTTTCCGCCATATGATCCCCCTCCGCCACCACCGCTGCCTCCGTAACCGCCGCCGCCACCGCTGCCTCCGTATCCTCCGCCGCCACCACTGCCTCCGTATCCTCCTCCACCGCCACCGCTGCTTCCATATCCCCCTCCCCCGCCGCCACCGTAGCCACCGCCAGTTCCACCGTAACCTCCACCGACGGGCGGTGGAGCAGATCCGTCTCCTTCGTGACCGTAACCAGACATCGTTGTTAGGGTTTCTTTTTATCTGTTGAAGATAGAAATAGAGTGAAAGGGGAAAGGGCCAAGGGGAATTTAAGCGTATTTATATACTGCGTCAGTGGTCGACTCGTTAAAAGTTTAAAGTCAATCATGTGATACGAATGCCTGTTTAAATTTTAACCCAAAGAAAAAGGCAGATAAAAATGAGAAGTTAATTTGTAGCGTGAAACGATAAGTGGATGTTTCTTGGCCTGATAATTATGGTTTGCGCCGACTAGGCCTGTAAACGAACCGAACGAATACGGATATCGGCGTGTTCGTGTTCGTTTATTTAATTTTAACCGAACATGAACACATAATCGAACACATTTTTTTGTTCATGTTCGTTTATTAAGAAAATGGAAGTGTTCGTGTTCGTTTATTAAGAAAATGGAAGTGTTCGTGTTCGTTCATGTTCGTTCGTTAAAAAGTTAAACGAACACAAACGAACAAACATGAAACGAACACAAACGAACAAACACAAACAAGCATAAATGAACATTAATGAGCACACATGAACAAGTCTAATACTTAATAATTCATCCAAATACACATGTAAAAGTGGTTTAAATGTAAATGATTCATCCACAAACAAACGAACATTAATAAACGAACATAAATGAACATATATGAACAAAGATAAACGAACGTTCACGAACATAAATGAACGAACACGACATGTGTTCATGTTCGTTCGTTTAATTAAATGAACACAAAATTTTGTTCGTGTTCGTTCGTTTATTAAATGAACGAACATAAACGAACTTCCTGCCGAACAGTTCATAAACGTTCGGTTCATTTACAGGCCTAGTGCCAACCTCATCGAGCCTATGATGGGTCGGTGTCTTGATGGTTCAGTCGAGCCCATGACTTGAGCCTCAACCCTTAAGGGAGTTTGTTTTATTAATTAGAGTTTGAATGTGTTACGAATAATCTAATTAGATTTTCAAATTCATTAGCCTATGTATACCCGAGCATGTGGGTTATGTTATCATGTATTGTGATTTTTTGAGTTAATGAAATTTACAAAGATCAAGTTATGATCTAAAACATTTATTATATTCAAAAACTTAACAAGCAATATTTTAACAAGGAATATTTTAAGTTTGAGACAAGCAACGAAAAAGTGGTGTGAAATAATCATCGAAGATGATTTTCTACTTGTACTTGACAAGTCAAGAAAGGTAATAAGGAAGGTGCTTAGATCGAAGAATCGTTCAGTTTTTTAAAACTGTTCGGTTTTGATTTTTTTCGGTTTTCAGTTTTTACAACGGATTTTGGTTTTTTCGGTTTTAAAACCAACTGGGTTTGATTTTTTTGGGGTAAAAGAAAAATGACCCATGATAATGAACATGAGTTTGAAAATTTTGGCCTAAATTTTTTTTATTAACTAATGATTATCACATATTTTGGCCTAAATATTTTGGGCTACAAAAATTATTTGTTTCTTAAAAAATACTCAACATAAAAAATAAACATTATACTTTATAAATTCAATAAATATAAATAATAACCTACTATTAATGTAAATACGTGTAACACAAATATGTATACACTTTTAACATACAAGCACACAACACAATATAGTATATATTATGAAGCGTGCATGTACACAATATATAATTAAAGTATATGTATATGTTCAGTTCGGTTCGTTTTTTCAGTTTTCAAAATATACAAAACCGAAACCAAACCGTAATTTTTGGTTTTAAAAAAATACAAAACCAAAACCGTCGGTTAATTCGGGTTTTTTCTCACCTCTACAGATTAGTCAGAACAACTCATGACTTGGCCCATTCCAGACCACTCTCCATCCGGTTCGACCCAGACAACCCACTCGCATAGTTCAGGTCCTTTCAGGGATGTTCCAGACACTTTTCAGTAACATAATCTGGGTCCTATTACCCCGATAAGGTCTGCACGCCCTATTCAGTTGCATCACTTGCAGAATATGGGCTCTCGGCCCAATCTACACCACCAATTAGATGTATTTCGGCCCAGATTAGACCATATCGGGCCCAAACAGCAGGTCTTTCGCCCAAGGACAACCCATATCAGTCAGAACAACTCTCTACTTGGCCCATTCCAGACCACTCTCCATCTGGTTCGCCCCAAACATACCACTCGCACAGTTCAGGTCCTTTCAGGGATGTTTCAGGCACTTTTCAGCAACATAACCTAAATCCTATTATCCTGAGAAGGTCTATACAAACCTCTAATAATCATTAAAAAATAATAATTATTATATTTTGGATGGCAAGGTTCGTTATGGGAAAAAAAAGCAAGTGTAATACCTCTCTAAATTAAAGAGAGGTATTATACTAAAAAGTTTATTGAAACTAAATTTCTGCTTTAAACTCCAAAATATCTTGAATCACCTCTGGGAACAATAAATACACAAAGATGTATTTATTAAATGCTTATGAGGTATCTATTATTATGTGATAATATTAAACTGAAAATGTTAAGGTTTATTCTCAATAGATTTGTCCAAATAAGAGCCGCAAGCTCCTTACATTGAAATCCTGGTGGCCTGTTATAACTTGATACATTTTATATGCACCCTACAGCGAAAGATAATAAAACAGCAGAATTACCCCCTACACTTCCAATATTTCGCATTTTTGTCTTATGCTATTGTTAAAAAGAAACATCCATAAATCGCTCATACCGATTGAACCATTTCAACCGAAGTAAACCGGCTAGTTCCATCGGCTTAGGGCTTATAAGGTCCGATCCATAATTTACGGTTTGAAAAACTAGGTTTAACAATTTGACCAACGTTTTGAATAATGAAATTGATTATGTAAAACGAATCCGCCAAGTTTCACTTTTCTTACACACACACACACACACACACATATATATATATATATATATTTGGAATATACAATTACATATATATGTAATTATTTTAAAAAATTGATAAAAACTAACATTTTTGAAAAAAAAAAGTTCAAACCACAACCATTTTGGACAGTTTGTGGTATGACAACCAACCTAACCAATCTAGTTGGTTCATTTCATCACCATTTCTGAAACCAGTTAGTACTTTAACCTAAAATTTTCGTAAAAATCGATCGAACCGGACCTGAACAAAACACCAAACAAATGTAAAAAATGTATTTTATAAAAAACTACAAAAGGATTAAAGGTATAAAGCTTCCGAAGTATCCAAAACATCAGTTTAAATTATTTTTAAAATTTAATACAAACTAATGATTGAAAAGATAAAAAAATTTGGCTTAAATTACCAAACCGAACCATATTGGACTGTTTGACCGGTCCGGCCAATCCAACCAACCTAGACAATTTGGTTTATCGTTTTTTGAAACCGCAATTAGTAATTCTATGTATAATTTCTGTTGAAACCAGATGAATCAAACTTTAAGCACTCATAATGTAAAAAAATGCATTTTATAAATAATTACAAAAAAGGAGGACTAAAGTTGTAAACCTTCCGGAATACCCAAAAATATCAGTATACCCTCCTTATAAACTACCACTCACACCATTGACATTGAAGATAAACAGATTTTCAACCATGGAAGCTCGCCTGTTCCTTATCTTCATCATCTTCTTCTTCACAATCGACACCTGTTCATCATCAACTGATTTAGTGGAGATCGTTCCTCTGAAAGAAGAAGCGGAGAAGGTTCAAGTGACGGTCTACTACGAATCACTCTGTCCGTACTGTGAGAATTTCATCGTCAATTATCTGATCGATGTGTTCACTGAAGGAATAGACGCCATCGCCGATGTGAAACTCTTTCCCTACGGCAACGCGAAGGTCAATTCCAACGGTAACATCACTTGCCAGGTTAATCACCTTACCTAATCCAGATCTCGTTTGCGCTTACCGTTTTTCCGATCATGATCAGCATAATTGTTTAATAAGCATATAATTTTTAGTTTTAAGTAGGAATTTGATGACATGTTAGTTGTTATGTGTGTATTTGTTGCAGCATGGTGAACAGGAATGTTTGCTTAACACTGTGGAAGCCTGTGCAATCAATACCTGGCCTGATGTGGTAAGATTTGACCTAATTTGTGTCTGTATTATTTTATATTTGAGGATAAACATCATTTATTTGATGATTGAATGATTGAATTTGAGTATCTTCCGGTTCAGATTAGGATCCCCAAATATACCTTACTGCCATAATATATGCCCCAAACCCTCGCTTGGCTTGTTTGATATAATCAGGATTAGTAGGATTGTAATTATATTTATCAAACTAATTACTAGCTGCTTGGATGTTAAATCAGTGAGAGTACTTATGTGTAGTTTCAATTTGTGACCAGTTTGTTTTTTTTATTGTAGTTGAACCATAGTCAACTGTTGAACTATATTTGCAGTGTCCTAATCCAACTGTATGTAATTGACGCTAATCACTATGATGATCTGTGTTTTGACTTTTATACGTGTTACTAAATATGTTTAAATTCTTGTAAGTGTCATGAAGGTATAACATTATTCATGAATAGTGTTCAACTGATCCAGAATCATTGCAAAATCTGACAAACTCAGAATCTTGCTACTTGTTTTTTTCTTTTATTTTGATTTGGTTTTGCTCTATTTGTTTGTCAGTTTATCGTTCTTTGCAACATTATAATCAAAATTTACTCAAGTTCAATTAGGAACAGATCGTATTCGTTCCAAATGGTTTTTTACTAAAACATGTAATATGTATGCAGCATGATCACTTCCCTTTCATCTTCTGTGTTGAACGATACCTCTACTATGACAAGTTTGACAAGTGGGAATCATGCTTTGAGGAACTTAATTTGGACCCAACACCAGTGATGGATTGTTACACTAACGGGTTAGGATACCAGGTAAAATATTTCACATATGGTTATTTAATTTGAGCATTTAAAGCTAGAATCCATATATGGATAACTTGAATTTACATCATACAGCTTGAACTACAATATGCAGACGTGACAAATGCTCTTCAGCCACCAAAAAAATATGTGCCGTGGGTTGTCGTCGATGGAAAACCACTTTATGATGTTAGTTTCTTCAACTCTACTCTCAAAACCATAGTGGCAACATCGACCCATCTACTCATGAATGGGTCAATTTGGAATGTGTTTTATCCCAAACTGTCAAAACAATAATATAATCATTAAAGTCACCCAACTATTAAAATTACTTTACAGGTCACCCAAGTATGTATCCAGATTCGTTTATACAAAATTTAACAAAAAAACATGATGAATGACAAAGATTTCAATCAATCTTTTTACAGATAAGTTTGAAAATGTGATATTTAGTTAAATTACAGAGATAGAGATGAATATGCTGTTGTGAATGCTCTAATCGTTTTTCAAAGATTTAAAGTGTTATTGGAGCCATATTGTTTTTTAATCATAATTAACGTGCTAATTATTGACGGAAGTGTCCACCGGTCAACCCTGACTTTGCACTAAAGTTGACCCGTTTCATTCGAAACTCATTTTGATTCAACATCCAGCTGCCTATTCTTTATCTCAATTGCTGATGTCCATGATTCTTTTATTGTTTCAGGACTACATTTACATTATAACCAACATATGTGGAATGTACAAGGGGCCCACTTTGCCCAAAGCTTGTCTGAGGTGTCTTGCATCATCTAAAAACCCCATTACTGCCCCTCATGATAGAGTGATCCCTCTTCATCCAGTTACTTATGCAGATGACTCATCAAGTCCTATATTGTCAAAGTTAAGATCATCCCTTATGTCCTTTATGTTCAAGAGAAACATGGCAGCATAAAAAGAAGGTAACACACAATGCACTTTAAACAAATGAAAATAACCCCAATGTAAATTTGTATAATAATTTTAAAAAATATTATTTGTACGTTAAAAAATAATGTTTGCACTTTGTTTCTCTTCCTGTGATATGCAGACCACGTCAGAAAAACAAACTGCAAACATTATTTCTTGACGGGGCAAGTATCGTGTAGAACTTTATTGGAAATATTGTGTAATTTAAGTTCAAATAGGGGATGGTGTATGTTGCTATTTTGATATTGAATGTTGTACTTTATATAGGGGACAAAAACATACTATGGTGTATATTGCTTTAAGTACAGTTATTGGGCATGTATCAAAAGTAAAATAAGCAGCATAATCTTTTATTATGTTCGTAAAGCCTCTTTTGTTAAATCACCCCTTGTCTTTTGACATTTTAGTTATTTTTTAAATAAAATATTATTTATTATTACTATTATTAAATAAATTGTATTCGGGTTTACAATTATTTAAAACTAAAAGTTCAAGCTTATAGTTTAACCCTTTACTCGGGTCTTGAACATCTATAGCCATATGAGAGAAACACTACATCTCTAGCATCAGTCACGCATATACCTTTTATCGTATATAAGCCTTTTTCCTATTAATATCGACTTAAATATATGTAATACACGAATCATATCACGTATCAACTTTTCACCACCGTATCATTAGAAAATGTGTAGTAGGTGACACCAACACGCGTAATATGTGCAATTTCACGTATGTGCTTCATATTTATTAGAGTTTAATCTTTTGTTTTTTCACCATGTTGGTTATGTTTCTTAGTTTTTCATCTTTAACAATTTCATAACCTATTGTTTGAACATAAATAAATAGTTAATCAATGTTAAAACATTTCGAGGAGATATGATGGTTGCTCGTAGTTGTCAATAACACGATCATTACATAACATTTTTCCCATAATAAACCATATTTCGATAACATTTTTCCCATCGTGAACCATCTTTGATTTAATTACACATTCTGAAGGAATTCAAGTGCATATCAATGAAATCAAACGTAATGCGATAGTTTATTCATGAACTGCAATGGCCAAATATAGCTACAGACTCTAACGTTAACAAACGGGAAAACATGAACAAACCGATAGACTTGTTCAACACAAGACTCGGTACATATGACTCAAACCCTAAGACTTCAGCAGTGGACTAAAATAGCCCATTAGTCAAATAAAGACAGGCCCAAACAAAACAAACAAGTCCAATAGAAAATAACCCAATAAATCCTCCCCTAAACAAAAATACATCATACATTTTGTTTAATCTCCTGTACTCCAAGTTGCTCCCTTATCTTGATGCACACATCCAGTTTCAATGGCTTTGGCATGCCATCAGCAAGCTGATCTTCTGTCTTACAAAACTCAAGCTTCACAGTCTCTTGATTAACAAGCTCTCTAAGATAGTGAAATCTCACATCAATATGCTTTGTTCGCCTATGCATCACCAGGTTTCTTGACAGCTTAATTGTAGAGTTGTTGTCACACATAATCTCTAAAGTCTCTTTCGGTTTCTCGGTCAGATGCTCAATCAATCCCCTCAACCACACGCAATGGCATGCACACGTTGTTGTGGCTACATACTCTGCTTCAGTCAAAGACAGAGTTACAATGTCTTGTTTTCGAGAGCTCCAAAAAATTGTTGCACCACTGAATAAGCACACATATCCCGACGTACACCGCCGATCTTCAGTGTCTAGTGTGTAATCATTGTCGGTGTATGCTTGAAGCTTCATTATGGGTTGTCTTTTGTATACTAAACCATAGTTGTGGGTGCCCATGTTGTATCTCAGCACTCTCTTAGCAACAAGCAAATGTTCCTTTCTTGGGTTGCCCATGAATCGAGAAAGTAAGCCTACAACATAAGAAATGTCTGGTCTAGTAACCGTTAGATACATAAGGCTTCCAACTAACCTTTTGTAAGTGGTGGCATCAACTTCCTCCCCTACGCCTGCCTTCGTTAAAACCGTGCCATGAACAATTGGATTCTTTACTGGATTACCTTCCCATAAATGAAATCTCTCTTACACTTCCTTTGCGTATTGGCTTTGGCATAAGGAAATCCCAGTGACCTGTTGTTGCACTTCCATCCAAAAAAAAACCTCATCTGCCTTAAATCAGTCATGTCGAATTCCTGTTGCATTGACTTTTTAAAGCTCCCACATAGTAATACATCGTTTCCTGCATAGATTAGGTCATCAACATACAAGCTCACTATGATAATTTTATTCCATACCGTCTTGATGAACAAGGTATGATCGTAGCTGCTTCTTTTAAACCCTTCTCGCTTGAAATAGTGTTCTATCCGATTAAACCAACGTGGAGCTTGCTTTAAACTGTACAATGCTTTCTTCAACCTGTAGACTTTTGTTTCTTCACCTTGTTTAATAAAGCCCTGTGGTTGATGTACATAGACCACCTCTTTGAGTTCATCGTGCAAAAATGCACTCTTAACATCTAATTGGAAAACAACCCAGTCCTTTTGGGCTGCCACAGCTAGAAAGGACCGAATTGTGTCCCATCTTGCCATCGGTGCAAATATCTCGTCGTTATCGATGCTCTTCTTTTGTGCATACCCCTTCACCACAAGTCTTGCTTTATACTTGTCAAGTTCTCCCTTTTCATTGTAATTTATCTTAAACACCCATTTAACACCAATTGGTTTTGTACCAACAGGTGCTTCAACTAGTACCCAGGTATGATTTTGTTCAATTGCTTTAATCTCCTTCTCCATTGCCTGAACCCAGTTAGTTTCTTTACAAGCATCTTCATATGTAGTGGGTCCTCCGAAGAACTATACATGGCAATCCCTACTTCGTCTTAAAGCAGTTCCTCATCAGACAAGTGGAACTAGTATGATAGTCATTTAACCACCCAGGTGGTCTTCGAACACGTGTGGATGGTTCTTCCTGTGATACTTGTTCAGATGTAACAGTACCAAGTGTTTCATGGGTTGAGGGTGAGGATGGATCACCATTTCCATCGAGTGTAGGGGCTGATGTTGCTTGGGTAGGGGCTGAATTTTGATCAGCAGCATCTGCTTCCCCTGAATTATCACTTCCTTCTTATTCTTCTTCTTCAATAAATAGATCTTCAATGCCAATTTCTTTTTCATCCCAGTTCCATTTTTCTTCTTCTTTAGCAAATACCACATCACGGCTAATGACTATTTTCTCGTGAACTTGATCGTATAGGCGATAGGCTTTGGGTTCTTGACTCACTCCAAGGAAAACACATTTGTGGCTCCTATCATCAAGCTTAGTCCTTAGCTGTGTAGGTATATGAACATGACCCACACAGCCAAAAACTTTAAAGTGCTCAACACTTGGCTTATTTCCAGTCCAATACTCCTCAGGAACCTTACTGTCATGACTTCGGCTGATGCACCCAACCAGCTTCTCGTAAACACCGATTATTGGCTAACTGTCTTCAAAATGGGAAAATTATCTTATGTCGTCATTTCAAGTTTATTACCATTAAGGCAACTTTGAAAAAAAAATCTGTTTTACTTAAAGGAATTGGAATATACAAGAAGGTGGATGTATTAGGAAGAAACAGCCGAACTATCTGCAAGGAATTCATGGAAATATTATTTCAAGAAAATTAAGGAAAAAGAATTGTTGAAGAAATCGTTTTAATTCAAAAAAAAAATAATAATAAAAAAAGAGAAAAGAAAAGGAAAGAAGTTGGCTTTTACCGGTTAGACCTTAAAGAGCTGGATATGCATTCTTTTGATTTCAATTTGCTTTTCTGTCTTCATTTCGCAAAGCATGAATTACCATCCGAACTCCGAGAGAAGATTTTCAAAGCAACTAGTGATGTAATAAAACGGTGGCACAAGCAAGAACAACTGCCACCATTCTGCGGCTTGTTAAAAAGTGCCTCCAAAAGAAGAGCCAAAAGACAAGACAAATGTGTGAAGTGTGGCAACTGAAGCAACGATGGAAAATGTAGCAATAGTCAAACTCATTCCCAACATGAGTATACGCATCTGATCAAAGTAGGAGTTGTTAGGCTATATGCCGAAAGATCCGTACGAAAAGGCAGTAATGTGTACTACACAGTGAGGAAAGAGTTGAGAATAATAAGAGATCTTGGTCTTGGCAATCTGACCATAAACGAGCCCTCAAATTAGTTATACCCTCATGATCTGAGTACTGTAGAGGGATCTGCTAGTATTTTCCATTTTAAGCCATGAAGCCGTAGCTGTGTGTTTCACGATAGCTGCAGCCCTTCAAACCTTTTAAATCCCAAAAAATCCAAAAAGATTTTCATTTTCACCCTTTATTTTTATTTTAGCCACATTACAACCCTTTTAAAAGTCCATTTGATTCATTCATACTACTTAGTTAATTGGTGGAGACTTGATTTGCACACAAGCTTATGACCATTGCATAATTCGATTCTAACTTGAGTGTTCTACTTAACTTACATTATTCATACATATATAACCCTAGAGTTGAGTGAACATTGTGAGAAGTGAAAGTTTATGCATAATTTAAGTTCTAGTAGGCTTGTCATTGATTCCATCATAGAAAAATACAAAAATAGAATAAGCAACTCAAGATTTATCCTGGAGTTTCCAAATGCTTGGAGTTCCATTTCCCTTGTAAAGTTTTTAGTTATGGGTATGATCATGCATGAGTTTGCTTGAGGACAAGCAAAGTTTAACTGTGGGGTATTATGATATTTCCTAAATTATACATGTTTTGCATGCGTAATAATCCCCATATTATGGTACTAAATGATTAATAACCTTGCAATTGATACTTAAAACGTTAATATTTCACAATTGCAGGTTATTCGGTGCTCCAAGATAAACAAAGCAAAAACCAGCTTAAAACATGAAGAAATCAAGCTTTTGGAGGACCAAACCCGAGCATTCACCCCCAAGAAGTCAAACCAGGTCAACACAAGTCAACCGGCAGCTAAAAGACGAGCCTGGGAGCAGACAGAGGGATGCACCGTGCATCCCTTTGCACGGTCGTGCAAAGCCTGTCTGGCCTCCCCAGACTCTGGTACACTGTCCTTTATACCCTGTTTGATTCCCGAGGTGTTTGCATGCCCGTGCATTGCTAATTTTGAGGCCTATAAATAGATGGCTTTGAGTTCTTCATTGAATCATCCCTTACACACCCCATGAACACACTAGAGAGAGCTTATTTCGTAGTTAGAGTGTAGTAGTAGTGAGTAGAGGGGCTCTTGCTCCTTGTTCCGTAATAGGGGAGCCTACGAAACTCAGCATTATGCTAGTTAGTATGGCCATCCGTGGCTAGACTCTTTGTATTGCTAGGGTAAAGATGAAGTTTGGTGCATGTTAATGTTTAACGTATTAATCCAAGTGATGTGTTTATGTCTTTAACTATTAGTCCTTAAAACCACCATTTTGGTGGGCTTTTATTACTGTCTAAATCCGTCTTTATATTTGTGAGTGTTCTTGATTTTTAAAGTGTAAAACCTTTTAATCAAACTTCTCTTGAAGCTTGTACGTCTTTATACAAGTAGAGATTGATAAGCCAAGGCTTGGTTAACACTATCTTTATACGAACTTATTATGCGACCAAGAATTGGTGAACTCATGTCGGGAACGGTACGTCTTTATACTTGGTCACATTGTTACACCGCCTCCCGGTGAGCAAAATATAATCACCTATTTAACTCTTATACAAAACATTTTACGTTCGATGTCTTAAACCAACCCGGAGATGACCATTTGAAGGGTTGAGGGTAATTGTTGTCCTTAACGGGAGGCACTACCGCTTGTTAAAGCTTTTAAATTTGCAAATCAAATGTCGTGAGGACGAGGCTCTAGCGGTGACCCGGGTCACACATTTGTAATAGTCATATAACTAGATTAGTCAACTTAACATTATCACGTACCCAGCGGATTCGAAGCCCAAAGCAATACTCTTTATAACCCGGGAGGCCTCACTTATTGGATTTACTCATCAACACATAACACTTTAAACATAAGACATTCTTTAACACAGCGGAAACGATTTAAAACTTCAACATACATAGCGGAAACATAAATATCTAATACAACTTGTCTCTAACAATATCAACTTAAAACATAACATAAAACATAATCAGGATGCCAGACACTGATCTTCGGGTAACTCTTCTCTCTAAGCCAAGCATCCACATCCGTCAACTAAACCTGCACTTAACTGATATGCATACTAAAAATCAGCAACGCTGAGTGAGTTCTAACGTTTACTTTAAATCATTTATACAAAATATTTACTAATACATACATACATACTGCCCTTAAGGCAAAACTTTACATACTACACTTTTCAAAACATAATTTAATACATTCATAAAGTATCCGTCAATTCCTTGTCACTGTTGGTACTGTCCTCGTGATCAATACCGCTTAACCGTCAATTCTTATCACTGCTGGTATTGTTCTCGTGATCAATACCACTTAACCGTCAATTCCTCTTTACTGTACTGCCCTCATGGCTTACATCCATGAACCGACAAGTACCTGGTCAATGCCCCCATGGCTTACACCATGAACCGACACTACCGCTTATCCGTCAATTCTTGTTACATACTAGTATTGTCCTCGTGATCAATACCTTATGGGTCCTCGTGACCTAATGATGTTGTCCTTGCGGGCAACACCACATGACACGATGTTGTCCTCGTGATCAACACCGGGTATTGTCCTCGTGATCAATACCTCTTAACCGGTACATGGGGGGTTGCGTAGTCCCCCGAGCAACCGCCGTCACTCATCCCAATTGTACAATTGTTAACGAGCCACCAAGACTCTTACTAATGGGTAAAACCCATATCTGACATCTTGTACAAGTAACATCTGTCCCAAGGACCTTTACAAACTGGTACACATTCCCGAAGGAAAAACTGTTCACTTTACTATTCATAAAACTTTATGTAAATCTTGTTCATAACTTTCATATATAATATGTCTTTGTTTATGTATATAAAATATAGTAAACGCTTGCCATAGAATATAACTTGCTTTCTGAAACATAGCTTATCATATATATCATGCCTTTGTTTATGTATATGAAAATATAGTAAACGCTTGCCAAAATATATATCTTGCTTTACTTGAACATACTAACACATATATTATGCCTTTGTTTATGTATATGAAAATATAGTAAACGCTTGCCAAAATATATATCTTGCTTTACTTGAACATACTAACACATATATTATGCCTTTGTTTATGTATATGAAAATATAGTAAACGCTTGCCAAAATATATATCTTGCTTTACTTGAACATACTAACACATATATTATGCCTTTGTTTATGTATATGAAAATATAGTAAACGCTTACCATAATATAGATATACTTTCCTCAAAACGTACTTTTGCCTCTTTTAAACTTTTCACTAAAACATAACTTTTCCTTTCATTTTATAATATATAAAATATAATAAACACTTTACACTAAGTATGCACACCACCCCTAAAGAAGGCAAAAAGGGGATTAAAACTCACCTGGTAAGCTAATTTGGGTTGTCCTAAACAAGGTCCAACAACGTCACTTCCGATCTGAATTGATTAGTCAAATACACATCAGACCATTACCGACTCTAATGGTTTAACTACTCTAACATACTGACTTCACTTAATCAAACCTGATGCCTGCGCACTTAGCAAGTGCGTAGACTTCCCTTCCTGCGCACTTAGCAAGTGCGCAGGTTCCTCTTTTCCTGTGCACTTAGCAAGTGCGCAGGTTCCTCTTCCTGCGCACTTAGCAAGTGCGCACGACCTGTTCTTGGCGAAAAACCCTAACTTTCGTATTCGGGTCTGATCACTTCAAGATCCCGAACCTGTTTGCATTCAAAACGTTCGTTTTCCATTAAGGAACTCAAATCTATGCTTATCTTTCAGTTTCATCCGTTCAAACATAACATTTTCACCCAAAACCCGAAAAACCCAAAAACGAACAAGAACTCAGATCTAGGAGAATCGGTTACCTGTAATCACTTCCTTTTCGTTGCTAAACACTCACGAGACTCTTGCTAATGATCCTTGAGGCTCTAATCCGAAAACCGGGACTTTCTCTCTCTAGACTCTCTCTCCTCTCTCTCTAGAAAACGGAAATGGATGATGCAAATGAGGGCTTTTGGCTGATCTTGAGGCTTATAAGGGCCCAAACTTGCCCCTTTCAGCCCATACATCCCGGCCCAAGCCCGCTTCTCTTCTCCTTATTAAAGTTTTAATTTTCTCGTGAATTCTTTCGCGCTCTAAAACTCGGGATGTTGCAAAATCTTCCTCTTCCTCGACCGCGACCAGAACCCGTTTCCTGTTCTACTTATAGGACTTGTTCTTCAGGTGTCTTTCGAGTCAATTTCTGTTCGTGTACTAGTAGGGAACTTTGCAGTTCATCAACAGAAAGTACATCCATGTCCTTTGACTCTTCAATCTAGCACACCACCGGAATGAAATTATCAGTCAAAGTTCTGAGTACCTTCTCGATGATCTTCACATCGGGCATATCTTCACCACAGTTGCGCATATCATTGGCTGTCACCATGATTCTTCCAAAGTAGGTTGTGACTCTCTCTCCCATTTTCATCTCCAGGGTTTCAAATTCCCATCGTAATCGCTGCAACTGTGCCCTCTTGACCCGTGCATTACCTTGATACTTTACCTTCATCGCGTCCCAAATTTGCTTTGCGATATCTTTTTGAGTGATTGTCTTTAGAATATGCATGTCAATGGACTGGAAAAGGTAATTTCTAGCCTTCAAATCCTTGAGTTTCAAGGCCTCTGCACTGGTGCGTTAAGCAGGCGTGTCTCCTTCCCTTGCTTTCTGTGTAGCCGTCTTCGATCACCCTCCAATTTTCCTTTGATCGGAGAAGATTCTCCATCAACAAACTCCAGTGATCGTAATCCCCATCAAAACTTGGCACACAGGGCGTCCGGAAGTTGCTCGATTCTTCTGCCATTTGGCTATCTTATTTCTCTCCTGAACGCTCTAAAGTTTGCTCTGATACCACTTGAAGGAATTCAAGTGTATATCAATGAAATCAAACGTAATCCGATAGTTTATTCATGAACTGCAATGGCTAAATATAGCTACAGACTCTAACATTAACAAACGGGAAAACAAGAACAACCGATAAACTTGTTCAACACAAGACTCGGTACATATGACTCAAAGCCTAAGACTTCAACAGTGGACTAAAATAGCCCATTATTCAAATAAAGATTGGCCCAAACAAAACAAATAAGTCCAATAGAAAATAACCCAATACATTCATGCGCACCAATTTAATCTTACACCATATACTCTTAATACCACATTGCTACATTACATTGAGCGCAATGTTGGTATTTTTGTTGCTCATCCTAACAAATTTCATAAGTTGTGGATTGTAAATTATAGCTCGTGTTATATATATGAATCAACCGTTGACCATTTGGTGCAATGGTAGCCCCAAGACATCCCACAGTGGAGGTCTTGGGTTCGAATCCGGGCCACAACAATAAAAGGGGTCTGTGGTCAGGTCAGGGGGTTTGCCCAGTTGGGGGGTTCCTCCTGGGGTGGGCTGCCATGGATGTTCTAGGTGTTGCCCCGAGGAAACCCAACTATCATAGAATATCTAGGAGTTATCGTTCAAAAAAAAAGATACATGAATCAATATGCTCATACAATGTATGGTGGAATTGTGATATTTAACAAATAAATAAACTTGACGATAAACATTGAAATAAACAAAATTTACAGGTAAATAGTCATATATTTAGTCAATAATGATTACAATCAAAGTCAAATGAAGATAATCGATTATTGAATACTTTAGTCATGTTCCTTTATCACCAACCAGGCAACCACAATGTCAATCATCACCGACTAAGTTGACTTTGTATTCATTGTTGGGGGTGGAGGTGTCGTTTTGATGGGTTCTTCCGGCAAGCATCATGCAACACCCCAAATTTTAAAGATATGAAGTCCATGGGCTAAAAAAGGCAATTACCCAAAGTTAGAGGACTGAAATTGCAAAAATATGAAATTTGAACCGATAGCGGACCACTATCGGGCTTCAAAACGGTCCGCTATGTGCTGGTAAAGGCAATGATGAGAGAATGAAACGTGTCTGATGACTCAACCCTATGTCGGACCGCTATGAGGTCCATAACGGTCCGCCATGCCACCATATGGATAACGGACGGCTATCGCAGCCACAAACGGTCCGCTACGTGGGGAGTACGCCAGACAGCTGGCTAGTGGGCGATAGCGGACCGCTATCACCCATCATAACGGTCCGCTATGGGTGCAATCTCAGCCTATAAATAGGGCTGGCAATTTTAGACACGTACACGAATACACGACACGAACCTACACGATCTTAACAGGTATCGTGTATGGCCTTATCGTGTTTCGTGTCCTAAACAGGTAGACACGAATCTACCTGTTAATTTTCGTGTCTAAACAGGTAAAATACCTGTTTACCTGTTAAGTACCTGTTAGTACATGTTAAGATTTATTTTAAATAAAAAATATTAAAATATGATATTATACCTGGCAGTGTTGTAAAAATCGCGCCTAGGCGCCGATTAATCGCTAGGCGCTCGGCTAAGGAGGAATTTTGGGCCTAGGTGGTCCTAGGCGGGCCTAGGCAGCCAGATTCCGGTGAATATTCCGGCGAAAACCTGAAATTTCCGGCGAAAACCTGAACTTTCCGGCCAAATTCCGGCGAAAACCTTTGGTGTGGTTTAAAAATGAACATTTTTAAAAAAATTACATATAAAAATGTGTGTATATATATAAAAAACTGAAAATTACATATAAAAATTATAATCCGATTAATCCCGCCTAGGCCCCGATTAATCCCGCCTAGGCCTAGGCCCTACCCCACCGCCCGACTAGCGCCTAGCGATTTTTACTAGGCCCCGATTAATCCCGCCTAGGCCTACCCCACCGCCCGACTAGCGCCTAGCGATTTTTACAACACTGATACCTGGTAAAATACTTGTTAAGTACCTGTTAGTACCTAGTAAAATACATGTTAGTACCTGTTAAGACTTGTTTCACTAAACAGGTTTTTAAACATGTGTTTCTAAACAGGTCTTATCGTGTCTTATCGTGTTAAGCAGGTATAAACAGGTTCGTGTTCGTGTTTGAGAAAAAGTACACGATAAGTTATCGTGTCGTGTTCGTGTATACATATTTCGTGTTCGTGTCTTATCGTGTTCGTGTCTTATCGTGTTCGTGTCTTATCGTGTACGTGTATACACGATATGCCAGCCCTACCTATAAATAGATGGCCTTGGCCGTTCACTTTGAAGCATCAACACAACAAACACACATGCATTGACACAGAAACCGAGGAGGCTGGAACGAAGGTTACGAGCGCAACGGTTATAAGAACGGAGCGTTAAAGTTACGAGCGAGGAACGGAGGGACGTTTTAAGCAAGGAACGAACTTAAGAAACTACCCAAGGATAATGTAAGTACAATGGACCCATACCCTACATAATAATTATGTGGTTATGTGCTACGTGCTATCTATGTGGAACTAAGGTATGGGAAAATGAAGAAAAGTAACAAGGGATTAGTCTAAAATAATGGAGTAGCCACGATGTATCCAAGGGGTGGTGGATACGCCGTTGGTACTTCATATATATAAGTCTCTTTGATGTTTCGTGGTGAAACCATTATGAATGTTTAGGGGTATAGACAAAAAGACAATGATGTAAAGATATGATAAAATGAACATCTTTCGACCGGTATGTAGTTATCTGACAAATGGAATGTTCTGTCTAAGGAAAGGGTGGTGTATAAATCCCTCCTGGAACCGTCACTCTTCCCTGGGAACATCTCTGTTGGAGGTACTGCTCTGGAAGGATAATCAACCAAGTTTACAATATATGATAAGTATGAAAATGTGATAAAACTGAATGTATACATGAATATGTGATGCATGATGATACATGTAAATATGAATGAGTATGATGGAACGAGTCTAAAACCTAAAATGGAATAACGGAGTACTCACGAAGTGTTAAAAGGGTGGTGGATACGCCGCTGATACTTCCTATATATAAACCCTTTTAGTGCCTCGTGGAGAAACCGTTACAAAGTTTTAAGGTGAGGACTGGTTGGGAAATAAATCAAGCATATACGTGAAATGAAAACAAATGCTTGATACATTTGGGAGGCTGTGAGTCTAAGATACTCAAGGTCCCAAATGAAAAGAGATACCCGACCTGTAAGGTGGATCTCAATAAAATAAAGAAGAAGAAAACTAAAGATTAAAGCCTATGAGGCTAAGAAATGAATGAGTTTTCGTGGCAAATGAGTTTTCGTGACAAATGCAATAGGTCTATACTGACGAGTATAAGGACCTTGCCAATACTCTGACCGGAGGTACGTTCGAAGATGGTCGAGAGGGGGTTAGCACACCCATGAATGAAATGAATACTCTGACCGGATGTACGTCCGAAGATGGTCAGGAGGGGGTTAGCACACCCATAAAATATACGAATGACGTGACCGGAGGTACGTCTGGAGATGGCCACGGGGGTGCCGAGAGCCTGGGAAACTTGAACAATGATAAGAACCTAAAGAGTTCATAAATAAATGAACAATGCAGTGTACTTACTTAGCGAAAGCTAATTCAAAAACGTTTTCCAAACATCGCAGGAAAGAAACATGTGGAATAGAGCATCCTGTGGATGAAGTCGGACGGAATGAAGAATCCCTATATTTTGTAATATTGTATGTGTAAAACAATATTTATAAATGAAAAATATACCTTTGTCATTTAATGGCAATGTTTTGTTAAACTGGTACCGTTTTTCGCAATATAATACTATGATAAAATAAGAAATAAGTAGGATGTTTCACATCACATAACATCTGCATCCCATCATGGACTAGTATACTTAATACATCTACAAATTCCAACATTTTAATCTTTCCAACAATAAACTAGTATGGATTGTAGTCTTGTTGTAAACAAGTTGTTGTTGGATTAAACGATTTATAGACGAGTTGACGGGTTGTAATAAAATTGTAACGCGTTAAATGGGTCGTAAACAAGTTGACGTGTTGAACTTATAAATTGTATATCTACAATTATAAGATTAGATGCGTTGATTAAGCGACCTGATAATTATAACACACCCCGTTTATTAAACGAGTTAGACAAATCAACCAGTTTACCACACAAACTCGTTTGGACCAAATCCTAATTATTTTTATGTAATTACACATGGCAAATCGGGCTCTTATTTAGAAAATGGTTTGACTTGGGTTAAAAGAATTGCTTACAAGTTCATTAAGGTCTATTAAAATAATACATTTGGTTAATTGGAGTTCATTCTAATTGTAGAGGTTAAATGAGTCACTATTATAAAACTTGCTAAATTGAAACAGGGTTAAAAAGAGCGTGTACCACCCAGGGCGACCACCATCGTGTCGCGCCCGCTCTCACAACCATTGTCACATCTCCACCTCTCCACAGCCTCCCAATCACCTCCTTCGTCACAACCGCCTCGGGTAGTACCGTTTCCATCACCTCCACGCTCACCGCCGCCGCCACTAGTAACCACCACCTGCACCACAACCGACCATCGCCATCCACCACCATAAACAATATAGCAGGTGAACCCATGTTGATATTTTTTTTATTTCCTAAAATGGACCGTTTCAAAACAAGTCTATTCTAATGAGAATCGTTTTAACCTAATACCCGACCCACGTGTTTTGGCTTACATGTAATGTTTCATGTGGTGATAAAAAATGACTTTCCCTGTTCACAAGTTACATTGATAGAAGAATCTTATATATCATATTAACACACCCTAAAATTGAGAATATGGTAACTTGACCGAAAAATTACACATATTAAGTTTTCCTAATATATAAAATTACCCTTTTTTGGATTGTATTCCAATAGTTATACTGATACACGTCTCTTCTCATATAGTATATTAACTTACCCTAAATATTGAGAATATGGTAAGTTAATAGACAAATCATGCATATTAAGTTTTCCCAGTATATAAATTTACCTTTTACACGTCTTTTCTCATATAGTATATTAACTCACCCGAGAATATGATAACTTTATAAATAAATCTCACATATTAAGTTTTCCCGATATATAAATTTACCTCTTTTTAAATTGTATTCCAATAGTCATCCTGATACGCGTGATACGCGTGTTCCGGATTATTTATGCTTTAGGAATCAGTAACTACTTGAAGTATAGGATAAGCTCACTTGTTTTTAATAATACACATATACCCCTTTTTGTAGGTTAGTCAACAAATAGGACATATTTTAAAAAAACCACTCAACTAGACGATTTCATCCTTTTGGTACATCATTAATCCATCCACGCAAATGCCAAAAACGAGATAAATACACAATGGCATCAACGTAAATAAATGTGATCTCAAGCCTAATTTTGACTGCAGAATCAGTATAAACAAACACTAGACTTTTCACCATTCAGTTTTCAATTTTCATTCAACGTGGGGTAGGTAACATGGAGGCCCATCTTCGCAATAATCGCCGATCAGATGTTGTTATACTACTTGTTTTAATCGTCTCCTTAGCTGCAATTCTATCGCTGTCATCTGCGTCGCCGATCGCCGTCGCCACCGGCGAAAAAGTGGAGTTGAGTTTGTACTACGAGACTCTGTGTCCGTACTGCGAGTATTTCATACTCAACTATCTGTACAAGATATTCGATAACGGACTGATTTCAATCGTCGATCTGAAGCTCAGTCCCTATGGAAATGCGAAGATTAGCTCCAATGGCACCGTCGTCTGTCAGGTTAATTTACTCCGTTCTAATTAGGTTTTCCGTTTCGTTAATAGTATATATGATTTAACTAGATTTGCCGTCATTACAGATAATTACTGATTGATTAGGTTTGAGTTATCCTGTTCGTATAATCAACCGATTAATTGTGTAGTATTTTGTTGTCAATCTAGTTTACAGATCCACCGTCCATCGGACAAGCACTTTTAAATAAATTTAAAATCAAAATCGTAGTGAAATTATGAAATTTATAGTGGAAAGGATAACCTAAGAAATTATATAAAAATTAATTTTACATAATATATGAAAATCAAATGACTTGCATTGGAAACAGAATAATATGAAAAAATATGTATCATTTGGAAGTAATCCTATTGATGATTTCAAAATAGTTTTTTTTTTGAACGGCAACAATGAGATTACTCAAAGAAAGCTAGCGGGGAACTAGCAAAAACCCCAATACAACACCAATTACAAAAAGGACTTCCCTAAGGAAACAACCGACATAAAATGACAAAACACAAGGACAAGAAATTACATCCAACCCAACATCAATCATAACTCGATCAGCGGGTTACGCGCCCAATTCTCCCAACTAATACCATGATTTTCCCCCTGTTCACCAACCAATTGTAAGACATAACCTTTATTTCCTCAACCAAATTATCCACGTTCTTTCTTGACTTCGAGAATATCCATCCGTTCCTATTTAACCAAAGAACCCAAATTGTGCAGTAATATATAAGAATCCTTATTTTTTTTTATTACCTTGCTGGCCATGATAATTGTGGATGAAGGCCGACAATTCCTTCACCGATTTAATGCTTGTCATATCCACGGAAAGCCACTTAGAGACCCGACTCCAAGTTTCACTCGCCACCGGACAAAGAATAATCAGATGGTCTTCATCTTCGATTCCCAGCCTACAAAGAGTGCAGATTGGAGAGTCAATCGGGACGCCACGGACCTCAAGCGAAGAAGCCACCGGTATTCTATATTGGAACAGCCTCCACATGAAGCATCTCACTTTGATAGGGACCCGTTTTAGCCATTTGACCTCAATCTTAGACTAAAAGCTGTGATTTTTCCATCCAATTCCTGCAAGACCAGGTGGAGAATTGCCCTGAAGAATCCCCACACCAAACCCATTTGTCCGGCCCTGACCCAAACTCGTATGATATAATCATTTCTTCCAGGTCCAGTATTTCGTCCTCTCTTTTCTGAGCTGCCCGCCGACAGCTCCAGCCCCAATTAAATAATACATGCCCCGACCAATCCACCCTATCTCGGATTGTGCAATTTTTCCATTTCTCCAGCTCAAAGAGTCTAGGGAATAGTTCTTTGAAAGGTTTTGAGCCAAACCATCTATCTTTCCAAAACGAAGCCAAGGAGCCCACTGTCACTTTTCTTTTGAACAAGTCATTAACTGAAGGCCCAATACTAACTGATCTTGCACCCGCCGATACAATGTTACTCCAGATGTCCGCAACCCCTTTTTTGCATAAATCCTCCGTTGCACCGAATGATTTGTTGTGAAGAGCCTTCACAACCGTAGCCCATAAAGCCGATGGATTGTTAAACGCCTTCCATTTCCATTTCGTAAGTAATGCATCATTCATGATTCGGAGATCGGCCACACCTAGCCCACCCATGCTTCTTGGCTTTGCAAATTTTTCCCAAGCGACCCAAAGAATTTTTCTATGGGTGCTACTCCCCCCCTCCCCAAAGGAATCTCCTTCTAATAGCCTCGAGCTCGTTAATAACTTTTAAGGGAGCCTTGAACATAGAGAAGAAATACAAAGGGAGACTACTTAGCACAGACTTGACTAAAGTCAGTCTCCCACCAAAAGATAGATTTTTTGCCTTCCAGTTGCTCAGACGATCCTTGAATTTAGCGATTACTGACTCCCAGTTTTTGACCCTTCTCATATTAGCACCAATTGGTATCCTAAGATGATTAATTGGTAAGTTCTCACTAACACATCCCATATTAGTGGCTTGGACCAAGCATTCCTGATCCTCTACCCCAATCCCAATAATCTTGCTTTTGTGGTAGTTTATTTTGAGCCCCGAAATGATGAAAAAGCACCTTAGAATACGCTTAAGGCTGATTATGTTGTCCTCGTTCCATGCTCCAACGAAGAACACATCGTCTGCATACATTGAATGAGTGATAATCGGGCCCCCATTAGGAATCTCAATTCCTTTGAATTTACCTTTCTCAGACGCCACTTTCAACAGAGCCGATAAGCCCTCCATTTCTACAATAAATAGGAACGGTGATAGAGGATCCCCTTGTCTAACACCCCTTTCCATATTAAACTCGTTAGTAGGCGCCCCATTAACTAGCACGAAAGTTCTAGCAGATTTGAGGTATCCCCTAATCCAGTCACGCCACCGAGAACCAAAGCCCATTTGATCCATAATTGTATCCAAATAATTCCAGTTAACCGAGTCGAATGCTTTGGCGAAATCAACTTTAAATAGCATCATCTTGATATTCGACCTCCTAGCCCAAGCTTGAAGGCAATTGATCATGATGTGTCCATCAAGAATGTTCCTACCTTTGATGAAAGCCGTTTGTTCAGGGCCTATTATCTTGTCAATCACCTTTTGTATCCTCAGAGCCAACATCTTGCCCAGTACCTTTGGCATACACCTAATTAGTGAAATTGGTCTAAATTCATTTAAAGATTCTGTTGAGCCCCCTTTGTGGGCAAGGGCAATAAATGCTGCATTGCAGCCTTTGGTAATATTCTTGTATCTCTCAAAATGCTTGATGAATTAAAAAAACTTATTTCGGAAGATAGACCAGAATTTACGAATACGCTCAAATGTCAGACCATCAGGACCCGGAGCTTTACCACCAGCACAGCTCCGAACAGCAAGCCCCAATTCCCCGATCGTGAATTCCGAGTCAAGACTAGAGGCGTCCACCAAGGATAAACAACCGATGTTCCGGAATGAGAAACTGGGACGAATCGGTCAAGGCTCTGAGAATTTTTTCCTGAAGTATGAGAGGACTTCCAGCTTAGCCTCATTCGGGTTATCCACCCATTCCCCATTAATTATTAGCCCTGCCAACCTGTTCCTGTTCTTATTAACGTTAATTATACCGTGGAAGAAGCTAGAGTTCTCGTCCCCATCCGACAGCCACTTCGGCCTAGCTTTTTGTCTTGGGTCAGCCTTCCTTTTTGCTTCTAGCTCCATCCACCTTTTTTGGACCCTATCCGAATAGCCAGCTCATCAGCAGACAATGCCTCCCTTTCCGCTTTGGCTTCCAAATCAGAGATTACCGATTCCAGGGCCTTTATCTCCCTAAACTCGTCATTTTTAACCTTGTTGCACCAATTCTTGATATCATTTTTTAGAGTAGTAAGTTTTTTGGCTAGGACATAATCCTTACTACCCTTGACAACTTTAGAGTTCCATGAGTTATACACTACCATCGGCAGCTCTACATTTGAGAGCCATGAGTTAAAGAATCTGAATGACTGAGGACCATAATCCAAACTTGAGCACACCAATACGATTGGTCTATGATCGGACCACTTCCTTTCCAATGCCAGCACAGTTGCCGAAGGCCAGTCCTTGTAAAAGGAAGAACATACTAGGAATCTATCAATTTTGCTAGCCATCGTACCATCATCCTTAATCCACGTGAATTTGCCCCCGCCCATTTTGTATTCCCATAAACAAGCGTTGTCTATGAAGTCATTAAAATCCAACATACTATTGTCCACCGGCGGATTAGACGATCTCTCCTCCCCACTTCTAATTGCATTAAAATCTCCCATTATGATCCATACCCCTTGTAATGATTCTTTCTTTATATTCAGATCGTTCCACAGGTCTTTTTTTGCCCCAATGTCCTTTGGACCATACACATTAACTATGTTAACCTCTGAGTTAACCCCTTTCCAGATACCCGTCAAGATTATGTAAATTGGAAGACTCCGATATTTTTGAAACCGAAAATAGGGATTTATCCCAACAGCAACACAGTCCTCCCCACCTGCCCGTGGACTTCACCCCATACGCTCCGAATTCACGGCTTCCCCACATACGATCATAGGGGATTGCCTCCGTATTCTCAAATTGAGTTTCCTGAATACTAATAATATTAATTCCATACCTTTGTTTTAAGTTTCTGATCCAATCGGCTTTATCATTCCCACCGATCCCCCTAGTGTTAAGTGAGGCAATTCATTGGTCCACAGCTTCCACCAGTTCTCCCATAATTGTTGCCCTCACTTGTTCCCTCTCGAATTGAAGATCAATTCCCAGTTCAGACCCCATCTTTAACGTTTCCTCCACCTCCCGATCTAGGTATCGCGCCTGCTCCCTCTCCTTCGAGGACACTTCATTTTCGCTACCCGTAGAATAAGGCCTTCCCCCAGACTGCAAATTCTGATGACTCCCTCCCATTGACGCGTTTAGATCCGGGATGATAGTATCTCCAGATTCGCCCCCACCTTCTACCGCCACCGGTGGCGTAAGGCAATGCATTCGTGACTGATTGTCCATCCCAATAATATGGTCCAGATTAAATGGGTCATCATCCATGCTCCCCCTTCTAGGCCTTTTCCTGGATTTAAGCCCAATAGCAACATTTATTTTTTGGGCCACATCCTCCACATTTGGGCTGTCCAGGTCTTAATTTAAGCCCAATGCCAATAACTATCTTAATTTACATAACTCAAAATGGTTGTGAGTAAACTTTGGACTTATTTGTAAATTAAGATAGTTATTGGTAGGTTAGCTAATTGTTTAGAGTTACGTTAGGGACTAAATTGCAATTAATTGAAAAATTAGTTAATGTGAATTTTTTCTTTTTGTTGTTCCTTATTCCTTATACTTTGTGAGTTTGTGCATTTCAGATTTAAATCTATACAATTGTTCATAACTTCATTTGTATCATTGTATGCTTAGGGGATTTTAACCAGAATGATTGGTAGGAAAGGCTTTAATCTGAATTACATAAAGATACATTTAACGAGTTTGTCTTTGGTCATACCAGTTTAGCTTTTATTGAGAAACTGTAGTTAACCTTAAACATCATTCAAACATACTAAAATGATTTCATGTTGTTTTTGTTGCAGCACGGCGAATGGGAATGTGTGCTAAATACTGTCGAGGCCTGTGCGATCCATGCCTGGCCTGTTGTGGTAAGATTCAACAAAGTGTTTGACTATAATCAAATATCTTAATTGTTCTTTTATAATGACAAAGTGTTATAATTAATCTTGGCAAATTAGGAAGATCTGCTTTTTTTTCATTTCTTTGTGATATTGCTCTGTTTCTAACACAAAATCTTAATGCAGAGTGACCACTTCCCTTTTATCTATTGTGTGGAAGGTTTAACTTATGAAGAGAAGTATGATGAGTGGGAAACTTGTTTTGACAAATTACATTTGGACCCTAAACCTGTACTGATTGCATCAACAGCGGGTTTGGACACGAGGTTAGTTTTTTTGACTAATTACATGTTACCCTCATATCACTTGTTGCTTTACTCATATATTTTGTATATATGATGTATTAGAGGAAGATTCAAATGAGAACCGTTAACCAAATGAACCACTTTATAACCATTTGATCAATTTTAGTTCAGGGACGGCCCAATCTATTTCGGGGCCTAAAAGCAAAATTCAATAGGGTGAGGTTTATTACAAAACACTAAATTATTGTGAGAACAAAAAGAACAAACCTAAATTGTTAATTTTTTTTATCAACGGTTCATATTTAATTTTTTTTTACTTCTTACATACAAATGCTTATGTTATTTACATAAGAACCATTAAACTAACTTGTTTATATTTTTTTTTAGCCATTTATCTACACATATGCAGGTAATATATCCTATACATGACTTACACATGTGTAGGTTCCATAAACGAATTTGTTAATATGTTTTTTTTAATTTCAGGGAAGATGAATAAACATTGCATTTCAACAATTTTCTTCTATTTTAAAACTTTCTAAGATTGAAAAAATGAATGATTTATTTTGTTCTGCGTGTTCTCGTAAATTCGTAATATATAGTATTCTACATAGATCTCTCCTTTGTAAGAAAATGTATAATTTAGGGCCCTATAAAATTGTGGGCTTAAAGCCTTAGCCTCATATTTTTTCTTCAGAAAGCCGGCCTTGGATGACTGAGATCTGAGATCTCCCTCTAATCCTCTATTATGTTTTTTTCCAATCCATTTATCTTATTTTCCCCTCCACGATCAAAGTCCAAAAATGTTTCCTAATTATCTAATGGTTCTGATTTGAAATCACCTGTGATCCATAATTATTCATTTATTATGCAGCTTGAGCTACAATATGCAGACGAAATAAGCGCTCTTAAACCACCTCATACTTATGTCCCTTGGGTCGTTGTGGACGGACAACCACTTTATGACGTGAGTACTTAACTTTGTATTATCTTTAAAACCGTAAGTTTGTAACAGAGTTGACATTCGGCAAATCTTGTTTAGAGACATGACCTTTAATTTGTGACTTGCAGGATTACCCAGATTTCGTAGGCTTCATTTGTAAAGCTTATAAAGGATCTAACGTGCCCCAAATTTGCCTCGGGTTATCTCTCCCGACTACCACTCCAAACAACAATGCAAAACCTTCCAATCATGTCTGCTACAAAGAAGAAGATAATACAAAGTCAAAGTCAACGCTTCCAGAAATCGTCTCAGCAGCGGCTGCTTCTCATATTAGCATGGTGGAATCTATGTAAGATTAATGTGGTGTGTTTTTACGAACTCTTTTCCTAGCAACTCCTTGTTCTCGGGTTTGTGGGTTTTAAGTGGTTTGTCGGTAACTTTCAAGCATGTATGGTTATGATACCGATCCACACAAAGTTTGTTGCACGAGTGTGGCTAGCGTTTTTGTTCATAAAATTGCATAATAAAACGAAACGTTACATTCTAAAATCTTACCCAAGCCAACAGTTAACTAGTGTTATACCGTTGTGATGTTTGCTATGTTATTTGTATTTTGAGAATCAATATACAAATCATAATTTCATAAACATAAAATAAAACATAATGTTTGCATGTTAAATTTTGATCCAAATGCCTTGGAAACATCGAAGTCAAACGTGCTTGCGATATGTGCACGAACGGCGGACAAAATTTCTCAAGCAAGGTTTGATTTTTGTTACCGTTGCTCCAAAATCCTCAACTAGAGGCAAGTCGAAGAAGAAGTAGTGCAAGAGAGTGACTCATTTGGTTTAGATTCGTCTCAATGGTGATGTTCTCACATCTCATCTTTCTTAGGCTTATGAGATGCAACCACAAGAAACTTGTCAAGCTTTAGGGGTACTCCGACACTCAAATCAGTATGTGTATGAGATGTATTAAATATAAGCATAAAAAACCGGTTTGTAAATCGGAACCGTTTTTAACCCGAACCGATACTGTTTTGGGAACCGAACTGAAAACGTAGGTTTGAAATCGGTTTTAAACTCCTCCGTTGAAACTGGTCAAAACCGTATCAAACTGACCTTTTTCCCCTTAAAAAGTCGGTTTTAAACCGTGCCAGTTTTACCAAGAACCGGTTTCAACCATTATTAACCCAAACCAAACGAGTTTGAACCCGAACCACTTTATAAGAAAAAACCGAAATATGCACCTCTAGACTGGGCGTATATTTGGACTGGGTTTTAGACTTAGTCCTCCCCTAAAAAAGCCATCAGGATTCAGGATTATGGCAGTTGGGCCTTGCCTCGGTCACTTATGACCAACGGCCCAAAAAATCTGTAACGGATAAGCTCACCGCTTATCATTAGTGGTGCACAAAAAAACCGGTTTTTTTTTAACCCGGTCCAAACCGATAAACCGGTTTGGACCAAACCGGTTCGGGTTGTCCAAAAACCGCCGGTTTCAAACCGGTTTGAGGATTTCTGAAAAAAAATCGGGTTGGGACCGGTTTTGGCTAAACCGGGTTAGGAAACCAGTTTTCAAACCGGTTTGAACCGGTGGGCGAGTTCTAGCCGTTGGGGTCGATTTTGGCCCTTTTTTTTGGAGTTTTTTGGACCCATAAAACACTATAAATAGGTGGGGGGTGTTTAGGGTTGATCACACTTCTCTTTACACTCTCTAATCTCTAAAACCACTCTTTAACCGCTCAAAAACGCTCTCTAAACTCTCTCTAAACTCAAAAAAAAAACATGGCAAGTTTTGGTGTTAGTGGTTCCTCAAACGAAGTTACCGTTGTGCAAATTCTAGCAACAACGAGAAATCCGGCAATCTGGTGCAATTACGATTTATGTTTGTTGTCAAACGGAAAGGAACGTGCTCGTTGCAAGTTCTGTGGTGCGTTTTTGGGGAAAGATTCAAACACTACTTTGAAAACGCATATGGAAAAATCTTGCCCGTCATTGAAGTGAATTCCAAGTGAAGGTCAAGCCTCGATGACAAGCGAAGGAGGAAACGTGCTCGAGGTACAATGGGTACATCATCAAGTGGTAGCTCGAGAGATGTTAACTTGAATTTATATAACGAAATGTTAAATGAATTTAGTAAACGTGCTCGAGGTACCACCCCGAGTAGCGAACTCGGAAGGTATGTTGGCACAAACTTTTTAGCGTTTATGCCTCCTACCGTTTTTGAGGTGTTTGATATTTTGGCATGGTGGAAACAAAACGAAGCTTCGTTTCTGATTCTTTCCGCCATGGCCCGTGATGTACTAACCGTCCAAGCTTCCACGGTAGCTTCGGAATCTGCGTTTTCTTTTAGTGGCAGGGTATTATCGATACGAAGGACTAGACTCACACCCCTAGCGATGGAAATGTGCATTTGTTTGAAGGACCATTTGGATGCGATGGATAGGATACAAGACCAAACTTCTCTCGAAGATGAAATTCAAGCCGAAGAAGTCATACACAACAACGAGGTTGATCTTGGAATATCCGAACCAGTCACGGATGAAGAACTAGCCGAAGATGCAAGGCTACGAAGCTCTAGTTCCGAAGACAACGCACAAGAATAATCAATCAATATTCTAAAAAATAAAACGTTGAACTTAATGTTTTATATTTGTTATACTTTTTGTAATGTTTTACAATTTTATCTTGTTATGTTTTTTAATTTTCGAACTATCCAAATATTAATAAACGTTGAACTTTATGTTTTAATTTTGTTATATTTTATTTTGGATTTTATATTAAAAACATAAAATTTATTTGATTTTTTTTTTAATAAAAACCGGTTTAAGGGGCAAACCGGTTTAAAACCTACCCGAACCGGTTTGACCGGTTTACATATTTCCCTCTCTGAAACCGGTTTAACCCGAACCGGTTTAGGTCCAAACCAGTTTTGACTTTTCGTTGACCAAACCGGTTCGGGTCGGTTTGAACCGGTTTGGATTAAAAAACCGATTTGTGCACCTCTACTTATCATTACTCTTTTTTGTCGTTACGTCTCACTGAATTCTATAGCGCGTATCTCAAAATGACAACTTCACCCCTCGGTAGCACCCTTCTTCAATTCACGCAATTGTCTAAAAAACGAGAGAAATACACGATGGCAAGGATGTAAATTATTGCAATCATAATGGCAATGTTGACTGCAGAACCAGTATAGGTAATTAAATACTTAAAAAGTTCCAGTTCCAGTTCTCCGTGGGCTACATGAAATGGATTGTCATCACCTACTTCTAATCTTCTCTTTACCGACGATTCTCCTGCCGGTCGCCGTCGCTAGCGAAGAAAAAGTGAAGCTGACAGTATACTATGAAGCTCTGTGTCCATCTAGTGAGGATTTCATAACCAACTACCTGTACAAGATATTCGATAACGGACTGATTTCGGTCGTTGATCTGAAGCTTAGTCCCTATGGAAACTGATCTGGATGAGTGTGGAGAAACGATTCACAAGGAGAGAAACAAGAAAACTTCAACTTTATAATCTGATCAAAATTCAACTCCCTTATTCATTGGAACTCCAAAGTATTTAAAAGAAACTAAAAAAAACCTCAGAGAGATAAAGATAACCCAAAAGATAAAGATTACCCAAAAGACAAATAACGTAAATAATAAATTCCAATCTCATGCACTTCCCAAACTCCTTAATTCATGTAGATCATTCTAGGCTTGTTTCTCGGTCGGGTTTGGTCATCGGGTTCTCGGTCAGCTGGGTCGGGATCGACATCAGAAACGCGAAGATTAGTTCCAACGGGACAATCGTTTGCCAGGTTTGCTGTTTATTCGATGGGATATCTTTATATAATAGTAACCAAGTTTTTCATATGTTCCATTTAGGGCTGTTCAAAAAGCTCGCGGCTCGCTCGAAGATAGCTCGAAAAAAGCTCGGCTCGAAAAAAGCTCGGTTGTAAACGAGCCGAGCTCGAGCTAGGGTTGGCTCGGCTCGGGCTCGGCTCGTGGCTCGGCTCGTCTAAATAACTAATATATATATATATATATGTGTTATATTTGAAATATGATGTTTTGATATTTTAAGTTCATTTGTTTTCAAGAACTCTGAGTTTTGAACTAAAATTTTACTTTATCTACAATTGTATTTACTCTCTACTTTGTAAGTTTTGGGTTATCTATGTTTTTTTTTATTTTATATATTGTCCCTTCCATCTATTTAGTTTTTTGAAGACAATCAACTTCAAACCGAGAATAAAATAATTTTTTTGTTGTTTATATATATATTAATATGTAAAAAAAAAATGAGCTGACTCGAGCTTTTTACGAGCCGAGCTCGAGCTCAACTTTTCAGCTCGAAAAAAAAATCGTGCCGAGCCGAGCTGACTCGTTTAATTTCGAGCTCGAGCTCGAGCCAAGCCTGGCTCGGCTCGGCTCGTTTACAGCCCTAGTTCCATTTTTATAACTTAAAACTTTTTTTTGTGTCATTTTAGTCTCTCAAGTTTCTTATTTGTTTTATTTTAGTCGCTCAAATTTTTTTTATCTCATTTTATTCACTCAAGTTTCACATATTGTTCTAATCTTACGTAGTTATCATGTTACGAGTTACTTTTTTTTGGATTTCAATTTATGGATACGGTGAAAATGAAATCCAAAAGGAATAAACTAACATTTTCACCATATTTATAAAACAAAATAAAAAAAAAACATTTTAACCTCATAATTACGAAAAATTGGAACAATATGTAAAAATTGAGTGACTAAAATGATACAAGAAAAGTTTGATGGATCAAAATGGAACAGATGAAAACTTGAATGACTAAAATTAGACAAAAAAAAGTTTAAGTGACTAAAATGTAACGAATGAGTAACATAGATTTAAACTTGATTTCTTTAAAAAAAATTTACTGTTTGATTTGAAAAAAGAGTGGATTATTTGTTTTTGTTGCAGCATGGTAAATGGGAATGTTTGCTTAATACTGTAGAAGCATGTGCGATTCATGCTGGCCTGCTGTGGTAAGATTTAACAAATTATATAACCGATTGATTATTCTCTTCACCTTAAAAAGGGCCGAATTGATCAAATTTATTAGCGACAAAAACGGTAGCAAATTGGTAGCAAAATCGATAGCTGTTAAGCTTGGTTGCAAATCCAGTAGCAAAATGATTGTGTCGCAAAATGGGTTGTGAAAAGGTTCGGTCACATTCTGTCGCTAATTTTGAGAGAAATTTTGGTTGCTAAATTAGATTGTAAACATATTTCTTTCTCAAAAAGGAAACATGCAAAAAATTTGATAACTAATTTTGAGAAGGAATCAGTCGCTTATGTGGTTGTAAAAATATTCGGTCACAAAATTAGTGACTGAAAACAAATCAGTAGCTATTTAGTTTGGTTGCAAAATCAGTAGCAAAAGTTCAGTCGCAAACTAGGTCGCTAATTTTGAGACGAAAATTTGGTCACTAATTTCGGTCGCAAAAAGGAAAGATCACAAATTTGTTGCTTATTTTGAGATGAGAACTTTGATCGCTAAATCTGATCGCAAAAATATTTCTGTTACTAAAAATGTTTGTAAAAATCAGTAGCGACTAGGGTTTAAGTGACAGTTGAAACCGGTTGGAAACAGTATTAGCGACGGTTTTGACTGGCAACTTTTTTTTTCTTTTAGAATAGCTAACTCATACACCTCTAATTCTACTCCTAAATTTACATCTTTTGTCCACAATGAGACTTGAACCCCAAGACATGTACCACACGTTGGTACCGCTAGGCCCAAAGCCTTTTGGTGACACGGGCAAATGGTTGTTCTTTTCAGTGGTGTTCTCAGTAATTTCCCTAAATTGTATGCAGGATTGCTCTTCTAACACAAATCTTTGATGCAGACTGACCACTTTCCTTTCATCTTTTGCGTGGAAAGAATAAATCAAGAAGGGAAGTACACCGAGTGGGAATCATGTTTTGAGATCTTGAATTTGGATCCGAAACCTGTTGCTGATTGTTACAGTAGCGGTGTTGGACATGAGGTTAGTTTCTTGTTAATTGCAGGTCAAGTTCTTGGTCCACCTGGGGTTTGAATGTTTGATTATACATTTGTTTTGCAGCTTGAGGTACAATATGCAGATGAAACAATGGCTCTTGAACCTCCTCATGATTATGTGCCATGGGTAGTTGTTGATGGACAACCACTTTATGATGTGAGTATTTCTCTTCTCCTTTACTTTACATAAAGGGTGTTCATCTAATTGGTTTCGGGTTATTCAGGTTATTCGAATCAAGCTTTTCGAATATTAACTTTTTGAAAGTTTGAAAAACGATTTAAATTTGGTTCAAATTCAGGTTTTTCATAATTCGTGAAAGTGAATTTGAATTCAAAAAACCAATTTGAATTCGGTTCCGAATTAAAGAAAATGATTCGATTTCAGTTTGAATTCGAAAAAACGACTCAAATTCGATTAGAATTCAAAATATCGAATCGAATTAGGTTTGAAATAAAAATACCGACTCGAATCCGGCTAGAATTAGAAAAACTGCTTCGAATTCGGCATTTTGGTTTGAATTCAAAAAAATCATTTCACATTCTTTTTGAATTCGAAAAAACGAGTCGAATTCAGCTTAAATTCGAAAAACCGATTCAAATTCGGTTCAAATTCGAGTTGATTCGGAAAAACAAATTTATGAGAAATTAATTAAAATAAACATATATAAAACAAATAAAAAATACATGTATTTATTTATAAAAAATAAAAAAAAGCATATATAATTTGAATGTGAATATTTTGGTCAAAAATCTTATATTCAAATTCGATTCAAAAACCGAATTCACAATATGGTTTAAATGCTAACCTGATTTGAAAACTCGAAAACAAATTCGAATTCATAAATTGAATTTGATTCAGTTCAAATTTTGGTTTTTTCGAGTCTGATTCGAATAATAAACACACGCATGTTTAAGATTTTAACCACTAAATATAATTGGAATTTGAAAACTCTCGTCTAGAATAATGACATTTATGTTGTGATAATTTGTAGAATTATACAGATTTCATAAGCTACATTTGTAAAGCTTATAAAGGTTATAATCCCCAAGCTTGCCTCGGATTATCGCACCCGATTACCCCTCCAAAGGGCACTGTTAAACCCTCCAAACATGTCTGCTACAAGGAAGAAGATGATGTAAAGTCAAAGTCAACACTATCAGAAATCATCTCATCAATGGTGGCTAATTGGATAACCGTGTGGGCATAGGAAAATCTATGTAAGATTAATGGTATGTTCGCAAACTGCTTTCCTAGGAACTAGTTGTTTTCATAAATGCACCGATGTGGGATGAAATGCTACAAGCTTATGGTGGATGTATCAAACCTTAAGGTTAATGTTTGGTATTTCTTTAATCTAGACTTTTTAAGTTTCCAAAAGTCGGAAGACTCGTTAGAGTTGCAACGACATAAATAACACTGATATATAGTGGTTCTAGTGGATGTAAACGAATTCATCTTTTGCCAACTTTATCTTTAATCAAGAGTCGTGTATTGGTTGTTTGGAATTCATGTTATTCCAAAAACACATCATATGAAAAAAGGGCTTCTTAATGAGTAGGTATTGTTCCAAAAAACCCTATCCTAGAATTGAAAACACATACATGTTTGCTCTTATTTTTAAGCCAAAGTTTTCATATTTCCGTCATTTACATCCTTAAGAGCATATTAATGTTACTAATATTTTGTTTGAACGGCGGAAATTTTTTATTATATTAGCAAGAAACTACAAGGAAACACATGATTTACAAATATGTTATAGGAAAAGCTAGAAACATTGAAATTACACCGAGATTCCCAATTTAGGTATACTACACAACCAAAGATATGATTGGGCTTTTATATCTTCCACAATGTCAAGTAGGGATGGATTTTTGTTGTTGAAGACGTTATCGTTTATATGATATATCACCAAGTGGAATTTTACTGGGTATGTTTGTTTATTTACTGCTATTTAAAATAATGTCATAAAGTTATTAAAATTTTTACCATCGAAAAGCTTATAGATACACAAGAGCTTAAAGTGTATATTTAATGACCCGATCGCTATCTCCATGACTTTGATCTTTGAGTTTTACTGTGGCATTCTTGTACTCCATGCGAGAATACGAATGGTGTGATTAACACAATCACGATTGAAACAAACAATTACTTGAACACAATGATTTTGATAGAAGTAAAATAGAGTTACAAAGTTTTCAAAAGTTCTACCCTATTAAAACGTAATGAACCGTCACCACCAAAGCAAGGCAACGATTCAAGTTATGATAACTGCCATTCGGAAGTTATCCATAACTACCAAACCGTTTTTCACGGTTATAATCCTATCGACAATTACCCATGGCCTCCGGCCCATTAAAGACATAAACAAACCCAACAAATGTTTTAAGTCTAACCCATTAAGTAAAAACATAAAATAAAGAAAAGCCCAATTCGACAAAGGATTAGAAACGGGGCAACAATATTTATGTGTTATGTGATAAAGAAGATTTTTAGTTTTATACGTTAAATAGGAGTGTAGTCAAGCGGAATTGATCTAGTTAAAACACTGTCAAACTTACTTAACTAAGCTTTTACTTTAAAGTTTACATAACCAAACTGGTTATCGAACCGACCGTCTTACCGGTCCACTGTTCTGTCCGATTTCAAAATCGGATGACATCATAGATAATTTAAAATTAATAAAAATATATAACCACTTTAAAAGAAAATAACAAACTACTTTATCTTTTATTGTGTATTTACAATATTAATAAAATATAAAGTCTGAGACTAAACAAAATATGAACCATGTAGTAGTGAATTAATCTTGGTAAATAAGATATAGAAAAAATAAAAATAAAAAAATGTGCCGATTCAACCATCCGATGGGTAACCGGCCTGTTCAGGAGGAAATTCAAATAGGCTTAATCGAACCGGTTAAGTATCCATTTTCCGGTCCGGCCGGTCGGTCCCATCGATTCCGAACGTTGTTTACTTTTTAATTTAATTTTGAGGTCGATGAACCAATCAACTTGATTCCGTAACACTAGTTCGAGATTAGAATTTACTTAGTTTTTTTTTGAACGACAACACCTAGATATTCTAGGATAATTGGGTTTCCCCGTGGCAACACCTAGAACATCCAGGGCAGCCCATCACAGGAGGAACCCCCTAACTGGGTAAACCCCCTGACCTGGCCACATACCCCTTTTTTACTGTTGTCAGAATTCGAACCCAATACCTCCACTATAAGAAGTCTTGAAGCTACCATTGATTTTGATACAAACAAACAAACAAAGCGTTCACGGGAGTAAACTAAAGAGCAAAATGTTGTGGAGGGTACTTTGAAAGGCGAGGGGCCTATTTGTTAATATCAGAAAGTGAAAGGTCAGACCACATCTTGTCTCTTTAAATTTATTACCCTTCCCATGATTTTATATCCATGTCGGAGTCTTCTACTACATTTTGTCAAATTCAACTTCTTATCTTTTTACCCATTTTTGTCTTATTCCTTTCTTTAATTTGGATTTTACTCATACTCATGATTATGCTTCTAGACATCATTTATCAACACTCAACTCCACTCCCCTTGGTGTTGAATTTTAACGTTAAAAACATGTATAAAATATCTCACAAATAATGACATAAGTAATGAAATATTGCAAATGTCACAAACGGGTCACCTAAGTATAAACGTCGTCAAGCGACTATTGTTTTGATTGTTGTTCAAGATAAATGTCACAAACGGGTTACCTAATTCACCTAAGTATTTATGTTCAAGATATATATTCAAGATACTTAAATACTTTTTTAAAAATTAAAAGAAAAAATAATTTATAAATTATTTGATTGTTTAAAAGTGGTTATCACGGTTATCACATAAAAAACTGATTATCATTTGAACCCTTCTATATATATATCACAAATATGGTGGTATATCAGTGGATAACTACATTTTGTGTTTGTATCTTAGGTCCAAAGTTTGAATTATAGGTCCGCTCTGGTTTTCAAAACTTTGCTTATAAGTTTAGATCTAGTACATTTTGTTTCATGTTACATGAACATGTATGATTTTAAAAAAATGAAAAAAAAATCTCATCAATTAGTTTAATAAACTTTGTTAGTTTCTACGTATAAATTTCATTTTTTCCCGTAAGTTCTCAACTTCTCTTGGAGAGCACTACCTTTAAAAAAAAAGGAAGATCTTCTCTCTTTTTCCATGTCCATCTGTCATAGTAAAATTAAGATAAAAAAGGAGGAATGTCTATTTTAAACTCTATTTACACCATTTTCTAACAACTATTATCTATTATAAAAGAGAATTTATATGTAATATTTAAAAAAGATTGATGAAAAGTGAAATACACCAAATGACTAGCTAGTCATCCAAATGTATTTAAATGCACACTCTCTTATATTGTTTTATTTAAACCAAATAAAATATTATTCTAGAAATAATATTCTTGTTAGTATATAAAAAGTATATGTTATAGACTTATAAAGTTAAGTAAATAGTATTTGTGGAACACAAACAAATTTTTTATCCTTAGTCCATCCATAGCACCGGCGTGAAGAGCTTGGGCTTGAGCCACCTCACCCTTTCACGCCAGAGAACACCGCCCCCTAGGCGTGAAAGGGGCGTGAAAGGGGGGGGGGGCGTGGGGCGTTTCACAGGCACTTCACACTACCAACACACTCTCCAACCATTCCAACGGTAATATTACCGTTTAAAAAAGAAAATTACCAATTAAAAAAAAATTAACCCAAAATCTAATATAAATACCAACCATTTTTACTCATTAAATCATCAACCAATTTCTAAATTTTTTCTTCAAACCAACTTCAAACATCACAATGAATCCTTGGAACCCAAATAATCCATTTTTTTCAAACCTTCGTAACAACCCAAACAACCCTTTCAACCCGAACAACGACCCGAGCAACCTTTTCAATCGAAATGTTGAAGATGTTTACGTCCGAGTACGTCACAAGAACCAACCATTTTTCAACAACTACAAGATATCAAGTTTCTAAATATGAACTTCGACCGCCTTACCGGAGCTGCTCGTAAACTAGCGGAGAGGTGAAAAAAAGAAATATACAAACGCCAAAACGTAAACGACGAGGATGATGACGAGGACGAGGATGAGGACGAGTAGTTTTTTTTATTTTTATGAATGTAGTTTTTTTTAAATGTTGTTTTTTTAAATGTAGTTTTTTTATTTTTATGAAAGTACTTTTTTAATTACTTTCATTTAATTTTATTTCTATTTTAGTTAAATGATTAGTTAATGATTAAAAATTAAATGCGGGGCGTGAAACCACTACATACCTTAGTGAAAAGGGGCAGTGAAAACCTATGTTCTGATGTGACGCTGACGTGGAGAAACGTGAAAAAGAGGGGAGTAAAACTACTACGGATAGCCTTCTAGTTACAACTCATTGTTTTATACTTGTTAAGAAGAAATAAAAGATAAGTGTACTTTAGATTCCTTAGTCTACAATTTTTTTGATTAAATCATCAAGTATGTACTTCTTTTACTTTTATATAAAATGTATTAAATGATATTGATAAATAGCCAAAACAAATATAGCCAAAACAAATATAGCCAGAATTTTGTGCATGGGCATATACAATTTCAGGGCTGTCTCCGAGATTTCGGGTGTCCTATATGAATACTAGCTAAAAAATAGTCCCCTCTCTGGAACATATAATTTCTAAGATGATGGTGGTGACCATTGTGAAGTGATGAACACAAGGAATGTTATTAACAAATTAATACTTAATTTAATAATAATTAGTAATTAGTAATTATATAGATATGAAATATATTTAGTAATAATAACAATAACACAGTCTCATTTGATTTTACGATGAGGTATGAAACACATTCATTAAAGTTCATTATTTATGTTTTAATGAATGAAGAGTTATACTATTTATTAATTAACACGATAAAGTTTAAAAGTTTATATATTAATATAAAAGATTTTTAGTTTGCTACATACAATTATAAAAATGTACCAAGTAATTAAGATGTTAATACATTTAATCCAGATTTTTTTAATAATAAATAATTAGTAAATGATTTATACTTTATTAAAATTTAATATATTTAACATAGCTTCGAAATCGATTCGAATAATTCGATTTAAGTATATACATAGATTTTTTTTTATCACATAAGCTTCAACTCTTCAATCTTCAAGTCTTTTAAGTATTTGACTCTTTAATTTTTATGGGCATTAAGTCATTTCATCAGTTCAAACTTCAAAACGACACCGACACTTCACTCTTATTCTAACCTCTTGACTACTATGGTAGTATGGTACCATACCCGTGTTTAGTTTTTAGTTATCTTGTTAGTGGTTACACTCTTTATGTTCATTTATGTATGAATTAATGTATGGATTAGATTGTTAAATTCTTAGAAATGTAGATAAAAATCTGAATATTTGTAATTTTTTTTTATATTTTTCTAATTCGGTTTATTCGAATTCGAAAAAGATTCTTATTCGAATCGAATTCGAATCTAGATTTCAAAATTCCAAATTCGAATAATTCGATTCGAATAAACCGATTCGTTTTGATTGAACACCCTAGTCGGATCAGAAACTGGCTATAGAATTAACCGGTCCGATTGGGTGTATCCAAACCGTCCCCACTAGAACTAGTCGATTATCGGTTGGATCAATTGGTGAATCGGACCTGATGGTCGAACCAAATTTCAATATTTTTAAAATTACCGGTCCGATTGAGTGTATCTAAACCGTCCCCACTAGAACTAGTCGATTATCGGTCGGATCGATTGGTGAATCGGACCTGATGGTCGAACCATATTTCAATATTTTTTTATATTTCTTCAATCTCATTTATTATTTCATTACTACTCCAACATTCATATTTTATTTATTTATTTAAGGTTCAATGCTTTATTAATATTACAAATTTACACTAAAATATAAAAAACACTTTCGTGTTTATTTTAAATTAGTTTGATATATAGTTTAAATTTTAAAATATTATTTCTTATTTATAACGTAATCCAATTTTTATTACCGGTCCAAAAATCAGTTGACCAAAATAAGACGGTGAGTTTAATAATAGGCTGGTTTTAATAATTACATTCATAAGTGCCACAAAATAATTTTGTAAAGAGAAATTAAAGAGCATAAAGGAACGTGCGGAAATGGAGACGCAGGCACCTGAGGTCAGTAATGTCACAGAGTAGTCACACACGTGAGGGTAAACAATGTATGATCTGACCCGAGCTTCCAAATTCCAAAATTTGAGGGGACCATGGTTCGATCAAGCTTCTGTAGCTTATAAATGCGGTCCATGCTCCAAGCCCAATTATTCACACACTAACAACTCATTTCTTTATAGTTTTTTAAATATTTAATTAGGGTCGTTACATTTTCTGGTTGACGGATTGATTTGTTAATTAAAGGATTTTAACTTGAGTTGTTGACGGGTTGAATAAGTGAATCAAAAACATAATCCATATATATTCGTGTCAAAGACATCAACTTTAATTCAGATACATTTAAAGTATTTTTGTGTACCCATTTTAATATCACTTACGAATATACAAGTATTAGTTGGTAACTTAGTAACCATTTAAACAATCAATGACTCAATCTCAAATGACCTTTTATTTTAACTGATGTCTTTTTAATTGTTTTTGTTATTTATTTCTCATTTCCGGTTAACAAACTTTGTTTTATATATTTAGCTTGATAATAGAGGAACCAAATGGAAAGGATTGAAGAAAGAAAAGTGAGGATGGATGGAATGAAGTGTCGGTGAGGAATTCAAAATGTGAAAGTAGTTGCAATTCTAGAAATGAATAGTTAAAGAAAAATATAAAAATAAAGTATCAAAATTTAAATGTTAACACTTAAAAAAACACATCTAAAATCTAAATAGAAACTTTTTTAAAACCTTTAAACTTAAATGAGTTAACGAGTAAATTCTTTCATCAAACATGCCGTGTTCTGGTTAACACGTTTATTATACAAGTCATTTTTAGGTTGACCCATCTAACAACCAAGTTATACTAGCCAACAAAAAACCTGTTTATTTTTGTGTTGTGTTTCAAGTCGTATAAAAAATTGTCACCCCTACTTTTAATAACAGTACTGTAAAAATATATGTTTGCTCACGTTAGATTCGTGTTGTGAGGCCCCAATCCCGGGAGACCTCACTCATTGGATTTACTCATCAACACATAGCACTTTTAAACATAAGACATTCATTAACACATCGGAAACGTTTTAAAATCTCAACATACGCAGCGGAAACATACATGTCTAAACATAACTAGCCAATTACAACTGAAACTTGTCTTAATCAACATAATCAAAAGAAACATAACATAAAACATACACGGGATGATCTTCGGGTAACTCTTCTCTCTAAACCAAGCATCCACATCCATCAACTAACCTGCACTTAACTGATATGCATACTAAAAATCAGCAACGCTGAGTGAGTTCTAACGTTTACTTTAAATCAATTATACAAAAGATTTACTAAAACATATATATATACTGCCCATATGGCTAAACTTTACATACTTTACTTTTCAAACAGTTTAAAACGTATAATAAACCGTCAATTCCTCTTTACTATACTGCCCTCATGGCTTACATCCATGAACCGACAAGTACCTGGTCAATGCCCCCATGGCTAACGTCCATGAACTGACACTACCGCTTAACCGTCAATTCCTTGTCACTACTGTACCGCCCCCATGGCTAATGTCCATGAACCGACGAGTACCTGGTCAATGCCCCCATGGCTAACGTCCATGAACCGACAATACCGCTTAACCGTCAATTCCCTTTGTTACTACTGTACCGCCCCCATGGCTAACGTCCATGAACCGACGAGTACCTGGTCAATGACCCCATGGCTAACGTCCATGAACCGACATTACCGCTAAGGGGAGGTTGCGTGGACCTCCCGAGCAACCGCCGTCACTCATCCCAGTTGTACAACCGTTAACGAACCCAAAGGTTCTTACTAATGGGTAGAACCCATGTCTGACATCTTGTACAAGTAACATCTGTCCCAAGGACCTTTATAGCTGGTACATATTCCCGAAGGAAAACTGTTCACTTTACTGTTCATAAATCTTTCTGTAAATCTTGTTCATAACTTAACATATATCATGCCTTTGTTTATGTATATAAAAATATAGTAAACGCTTGCCAAATGATATATCTTTGCTTTTACTGAAATATATCTTAACACATATATCATGCCTTTGTTTATGTATATAAAAATATAGTAAACGCTTGCCAAATGATATATCTTTGCTTTTACTGAAACATAGCTTATCATAAAATACGTCTTACTTTTTGAAACATAGCTTATCATATATATCATGCCTTTGTTTATGTATATGAAAATATAGTAAACGTTTGCCAAATGATATATCTTACTTTACTGAAAACATACTAGCACATATATCATGCCTTTGTTTATGTATATGAAAATATAGTAAACGCTTGCCAAATGATATATCTTACTTTACTGAAACATACTTTTGCCTCTTTTAAACCTTTCACTAAAACATAGCTTTTCTCCTCAGTTTATAATATATAAAATATAATAAACACTTTACACTAAGTATGCATACCACCCCTAAAGAAGGCAAAAAAGGGATTAGAACTCACCTGGTATCTAAGCTGCAACGGTCTACTGGATCTCACACAATCTGAACAATCATAACAATTTGACACTTATCAGACTTAACTCGACGCTAAACGGTTTAACCACTCTAACATACTGACTTTACTTAATCAGTCCTGATGCCTGCGCACTTAGCAAGTGCGCAGACACTGCTTCCTGCGCACTTGCGCAGGTTCCTCTTCCTGCGCACTTAGCAAGTGCGCAGGTTCAGGTTCCTCTTCCTGCGCACTTAGCAAGTGCGCAGGACCTGCTCTATGCGCACTTAGCAAGTGCGCACGACCTGTTCTTGGCGAAAAACCCTAACTTTCGCATTCGGGTCTGATCACTTCAAGATCCCGAACCTGTTTGCATTCAAAACGTTCGTTTTCCATTAAGGAACTCAAATCTATGCTTATCTATCAGTTTCATCCGATTAAACATAACCTTTTCACCCAAAACCCGAAAAACCCAAAAACGAACTAAAACTCAGATCTAGGAGAATCGGTTACCTGTAATCACTTCCTTTTCGTTGCTAAACACTCACGAGACTCTTGCTAACGATCCTTGAAGCTCTAATCCAAAAACCGGGACTTTCTCTCTCTAGACTCTCTCTCACTTTCTCTCTCTAGAATCCGAAAATCTTGATGGAAATGGGGCTTTTGGGCAAGTCTTGAGGTTTATAAGGGCCCAAACCCTTCCCCCTTCGGCCCATGCACCCCGGCCCAAGCCCGCTTCCTTTCTTTTTATTTAAGTTTTAATTCCTCGTGAATTCTCTCGTGCTCTAAAACTCGGGATGTTACAAGTCTACCCTCCTTACAATAGGTTTCGTCCTCGAAACCTGCCATAAGCTACACTGATAGCAAATCACAGAACGGGTGGCATGAACCGTAGCTATGCAAGGCAGCTTGGTCATGAAGGCCATTGTGATCAACTACCACTGGGAGCTTGACCTTGGGCTATCTCAAATTCTAAGGCATCTAGACTAATGGGGCTAACTAATTTTGTAAGGAAATAATAACATAAACTTGCCATATAACAAATAAGAGCTTGCAACTCACCTTACTGAGTCATCTGGTAAACCCTTGCTGTGGCCTTGTTGATGTAAGGTTCCTTCTCTGCAGCCTTACCCTTTCCGGATCCTCCCGCTTCCGCTTTCTTGGGTTTCCTGCAATCTCGGCTCTTGTGTCCCTGTTCCCCACAATTGTGGCATCTTGGCCTTTCCGGGCAGTCCCGCGATTGGTGTCCAAACCTACCACACTTGAAACATCCTACCTGCCCAGCTCTACACTCTCCTCCATGCCTTTTTCCACATTTTCCACACAAACCCTCCGCTTCTAACCTTGACCTCTTATCATTAGGACCCTGAAGGTCCTCCCCAGTCCGCTTAGCCGCTTGTTTAATAGGCGCTTCAGAAATGACTTCAGAGGCAATGTCATCGTAGACAACACCGCTCAGAACGACCACCGACTCAAAGGTACTCGGTGTGTTGGCATTTACAAATGTACGTATCTTTGGAGGCAACCCTTGAATATAATAATGAATCCTCCTCTCTTCTGTTGTTACAAGATGAGGCACCAGGCGTGCCAGTTCGTTGTACTTGGAAGTATATTGTCTGTGAGTCATGAGTCCGGCTTGCAAAGTCAGGAACTCTCTCTCCACCTTGTGGACTTCATTCTTAGGGCAGAACTTCGAAATTACTAACGCCTTCAGATCATTCCACCTCATTAGCTCGACCGCTTGGTCACCCTTCGCTTGTTTCACAGTCTCCCACCAGTGTGCTGCCTCTCCCTTTAGTGACTTAGCTGCGAACCTGACCGCTTGATCCGGTCGACAGTCACTGAGGCTGATGGTGGATTCCATGCCATTGATCCAATCTAAAGTATATGCTGCTTCTTTCTCCCTAGTTAGCTCAGGGGGATCACAACCACGAAATGCCTTGTAATCGCATCCGCGAGTAGGCGGTGCAACATTTTCCACCAGGATTGGTCCTCTCGCAGCTGGAGTGGCTGGGATTACATTGGAGTTCTCCTTAGCCTTCCTCAACGCTTCGTCTAGTATAGCCGGTAAGGTTTCTTTCAGCAATCGGGTAAACTCGCGGCTAATAGCTGCTTGTACTACTGGTTCAAACTCAAACGTCTGATCATCTCCTTCCACATGCTCAGCATTGTGTTGGCTGACTACCGTATCAGTATGGGTAGTGTGTACACTCCCCTCGACCATTTGATTTATGCTAGTTCCACCGCGGCGGCCTGTACGTCCACCACGTCTTCCTCCTCCACTTCCTCTAGTTTCTCCACGTCTAGCCATTTCTAACTGAAAGATAGAGAACAAAAGATTTAATTTCATCATGCTAGGGAATATGTAGAACACAATAAGTAAGGTAAGATGTTAATATACACTGGCCATCTGCAATTAACCATTACATCACTTCTCGTTTTCCATTTATTCGCTTTCATGATTCCACTAAAGCTTCTATTCTTATCTTGACACTCTAACACTAGGAAAGAAACTTTACTTACTATATGCTTCTGATGCTTTGGCTTGAGTTACCTGTTACTGGCATCCGCTACTTGTCCCATTCTCAGTTTAAGTCTGAACATCGGGGATGTCCAAATCTCTCAAACTATGGCTCTGATACCAACTTGTGAGGCCCCAATCCCGGGAGACCTCACTCATTGGATTTACTCATCAACACATAGCACTTTTAAACATAAGACATTCATTAACACATCAGAAACGTTTTAAAATCTCAACATACGCAGCGGAAACATACATGTCTAAACATAACTAGCCAATTACAACTGAAACTTGTCTTAATCAACATAATCAAAAGAAACATAACATAAAACATAAACGGGATGATCTTCGGGTAACTCTTCTCTCTAAACCAAGCATCCACATCCATCAACTAACCTGCACTTAACTGATATGCATACTAAAAATCAGCAACGCTGAGTGAGTTCTAACGTTTACTTTAAATCAATTATACAAAAGATTTACTAAAACATATATATACTGCCCATATGGCTAAACTTTACATACTTTACTTTTCAAACAGTTTAAAACGTATAATAAACCGTCAATTCCTCTTTACTGTACTGCCCTCATGGCTTACATCCATGAACCGACAAGTACCTGGTCAATGCCCCCATGGCTAACGTCCATGAACTGACACTACCGCTTAACCGTCAATTCCTTGTCACTACTGTACCGCCCCCATGGCTAATGTCCATGAACCGACGAGTACCTGGTCAATGCCCCCATGGCTAACGTCCATGAACCGACAATACCGCTTAACCGTCAATTCCCTTTGTTACTACTGTACCGCCCCCATGGATAACGTCCATGAACCGACGAGTACCTGGTCAATGCCCGCATGGCTAACGTCCATGAACCGACATTACCGCTAAGGGGAGGTTGCGTGGACCTCCCGAGCAACCGCCGTCACTCATTCCAGTTGTACAACCGTTAACGAACCCAAAGGTTCTTACTAATGGGTAGAACCCATGTCTGACATCTTGTACAAGTAACATCTGTCCTAAGGACCTTTATAGCTGGTACATATTCCCGAAGGAAAACTGTTTACTGTTCATAAATCTTTCTGTAAATCTTGTTCATAACTTAACATATATCATGCCTTTGTTTATGTATATAAAAATATAGTAAACGCTTGCCAAATGATATATCTTTGCTTTTACTGAAATATATCTTAACACATATATCATGCCTTTGTTTATGTATATAAAAATATAGTAAACGCTTGCCAAATGATATATCTTTGCTTTTACTGAAACATAGCTTATCATAAAATACGTCTTACTTTCTGAAACATAGCTTATCATATATATCATGCCTTTGTTTATGTATATGAAAATATAGTAAACGTTTGCCAAATGATATATCTTACTTTACTGAAAACATACTAGCACATATATCATGCCTTTGTTTATGTATATGAAAATATAGTAAACGCTTGCCAAATGATATATCTTACTTTACTGAAACATACTTTTGTCTCTTTTAAACCTTTCACTAAAACATAGCTTTTCTCCTCAGTTTATAATATATAAAATATAATAAACACTTTACACTAAGTATGCATACCACCACTAAAGAAGGCAAAAAAGGGATTAGAACTCACCTGGTATCTAAGCTGCAACGGTCTACTGGATCTAACACAATCTGAACAATCATAACAATTTGACACTTATCAGACTTAACTCGACGCTAAACGGTTTAACCACTCTAACATACTGACTTTACTTAATCAGTCCTGATGCCTGCGCACTTAGCAAGTGCGCAGACACTGCTTCCTGCGCACTTGCGCAGGTTCCTCTTCCTGCGCACTTAGCAAGTGCGCAGGTTCCTCTTCCTGCGCACTTAGCAAGTGCGCAGGACCTGCTCTGTGCGCACTTAGCAAGTGCGCACGACCTGTTCTTGGCGAAAAACCCTAACTTTCGCATTCGGGTCTGATCACTTCAAGATCCCGAACCTGTTTGCATTCAAAACGTTCGTTTTCCATTAAGGAACTCAAATCTATGCTTATCTATCAGTTTCATCCGATTAAACATAACCTTTTCACCCAAAACCCGAAAAACCCAAAAACGAACTAAAACTCAGATCTAGGAGAATCGGTTACCTGTAATCACTTCCTTTTCGTTGCTAAACACTCACGAGACTCTTGCTAACGATCCTTGAAGCTCTAATCCAAAAACCGGGACTTTCTCTCTCTAGACTCTCTCTTTCTTTCTCTCTCTAGAATCCGAAAATCTGGATGGAAATGGGGCTTTTGGGCAAGTCTTGAGGTTTATAAGGGCCCAAACCCTTCCCCCTTCGGCCCATACACCCCGGCCCAAGCCCGCTTCCTTTCTTTTTATTTAAGTTTTAATTCCTCGTGAATTCTCTCGTGCTCTAAAACTCGGGATGTTACAAGTCTACCCTCCTTACAATAGGTTTCGTCCTCGAAACCTGCCATAAGCTACACTGATAGCAAATCACAGAACGGGTGGCATGAACCGTAGCTATGCAAGGCAGCTTGGTCATGAAGGCCATTGTGATCAACTACCACTGGGAGCTTGACCTTGGGCTATCTCAAATTCTAAGGCATCTAGACTAATGGGGCTAACTAATTTTGTAAGGAAATAATAACATAAACTTGCCATATAACAAATAAGAGCTTGCAACGCACCTTACTGAGTCATCTGGTAAACCCTTGTTGTGGCCTTGTTGATGTAAGGTTCCTTCTCTGCAGCCTTACCCTTTCCGGATCCTCCCGCTTCCGCTTTCTTGGGTTTCCTGCAATCTCGGCTCCTGTGTCCCTGTTCCCCACAATTGTGGCATCTTGGCCTTTCCGGGCAATCCCGCGATTGGTGTCCAAACCTGCCACACTTGAAACATCCTACCTGCCCAGCTCTACACTCTCCTCCGTGCCTTTTTACACATTTTCCACACAAACCCTCCGCTTCTAACCTTGACCTCTTATCATTAGGACCCTGAAGGTCCTCCCCAGTCCGCTTAGCCGCTTGTTTAATAGGCGCTTCAGAAATGACTTCAGAGGCAATGTCATCGTAGACAACTCCGCTCAGAACGACCACCGACTCAAAGGTACTCGGTGTGTTGGCATTTACAAATGTACGTATCTTTGGAGGCAACCCTTGAATATAATAATGAATCCTCCTCTCTTCTGTTGTTACAAGATGAGGCACCAGGCGTGCCAGTTCGTTGTACTTGGAAGTATATTGTCTGTGAGTCATGAGTCCGGCTTGCAAAGTCAGGAACTCTCTCTCCACCTTGTGGACTTCATTCTTAGGGCAGAACTTCGAAATTACTAACGCCTTCAGATCATTCCACCTCATTAGCTCGACCGCTTGGTCACCCTTCGCTTGTTTCACAGTCTCCCACCAGTGTGCTGCCTCTCCCTTTAGTGACTTAGCTGCGAACCTGACCGCTTGATCCGGTCAACAGTCACTGAGGCTGATGGTGGATTCCATGCCATTGATCCAATCTAAAGTATATGCTGCTTCTTTCTCCCTAGTTAGCTCAGGGGGATCACAACCACGAAATGCCTTGTAATCGCATCCGCGAGTAGGCGGTGCAACATTCTCCACCAGGATTGGTCCTCTCGCAGCTGGAAGCACCACTGGCCCTTCAGTGGCTGGGATTACATTGGAGTTCTCCTTAGCCTTCCTCAACGCTTCGTCTAGTATAGCCGGTAAGGTTTCTTTCAGCAATCGGGTAAACTCGCGGCTAATAGCTGCTTGTACTACTGGTTCAAACTCAAACGTCTGATCATCTCCTTCCACATGCTCAGCATTGTGTTGGCTGACTACCGTATCAGTATGGGTAGTGTGTACACTCCCCTCGACCATTTGATTTATGCTAGTTCCACCGCGGCGGCCTGTACGTCCACCACGTCTTCCTCCTCCACTTCCTCTAGTTCCTCCACGTCTAGCCATTTCTAACTGAAAGATAGAGAACAAAAGATTTAATTTCATCATGATAGGGAATATGTAGAACACAATAAGTAAGGTAAGATGTTAATATACACTGGCCATCTGCAATTAACCATTACATCACTTCTCGTTTTCCATTTATTCGCTTTCATGATTCCACTAAAGCTTCTATTCTTATCTTGACACTCTAACACTAGGAAAGAAACTTTACTTACTATATGCTTCTGATGCTTTGGCTTGAGTTACCTGTTACTGGCATCCGCTACTTGTCCCATTCTCAGTTTAAGTCTGAACATCGGGGATGTCCAAATCTCTCAAACTATGGCTCTGATACCAACTTGTCAGGCCCCAATCCCGGGAGACCTCACTCATTGGATTTACTCATCAACACATAGCACTTTTAAACATAAGACATTCATTAACACATCGGAAACGTTTTAAAATCTCAACATACGCAGCGGAAACATACATGTCTAAACATAACTAGCCAATTACAACTGAAACTTGTCTTAATCAACATAATCAAAAGAAACATAACATAAAACATAAACGGGATGATCTTCGGGTAACTCTTCTCTCTAAACCAAGCATCCACATCCATCAACTAACCTGCACTTAACTGATATGCATACTAAAAATCAGCAACGCTGAGTGAGTTCTAACGTTTACTTTAAATCAATTATACAAAAGATTTACTAAAACATATATATACTGCCCATATGGCTAAACTTTACATACTTTACTTTTCAAACAGTTTAAAACGTATAATAAACCGTCAATTCCTCTTTACTGTACTGCCCTCATGGCTTACATCCATGAACCGACAAGTACCTGGTCAATGCCCCCATGGCTAACGTCCATGAACTGACACTACCGCTTAACCGTCAATTCCTTGTCACTACTGTACCGCCCCCATGGCTAATGTCCATGAACCGACGAGTACCTGGTCAATGCCCCCATGGCTAACGTCCATGAACCGACAATACCGCTTAACCGTCAATTCCCTTTGTTACTACTGTACCGCCCCCATGGATAACGTCCATGAACCGACGAGTACCTGGTCAATGCCCCCATGGCTAACGTCCATGAACCGACATTACCGCTAAGGGGAGGTTGCGTGGACCTCCCGAGCAACCGCCGTCACTCATCCCAGTTGTACAACCGTTAACGAACCCAAAGGTTCTTACTAATGGGTAGAACCCATGTCTGACATCTTGTACAAGTAACATCTGTCCCAAGGACCTTTATATCTGGTACATATTCCCGAAGGAAAACTGTTCACTTTACTGTTCATAAATCTTTCTGTAAATCTTGTTCATAACTTAACATATATCATGCCTTTGTTTATGTATATAAAAATATAGTAAACGCTTGCCAAATGATATATCTTTGCTTTTACTGAAACATAGCTTATCATAAAATACGTCTTACTTTCTGAAACATAGCTTATCATATATATCATGCCTTTGTTTATGTATATGAAAATATAGTAAACGTTTGCCAAATGATATATCTTACTTTACTGAAAACATACTAGCACATATATCATGCCTTTGTTTATGTATATGAAAATATAGTAAACGCTTGCCAAATGATATATCTTACTTTACTGAAACATACTTTTGCCTCTTTTAAACCTTTCACTAAAACATAGCTTTTCTCCTCAGTTTATAATATATAAAATATAATAAACACTTTACACTAAGTATGCATACCACCCCTAAAGAAGGCAAAAAAGGGATTAGAACTCACCTGGTATCTAAGCTGCAACGGTCTACTGGATCTCACACAATCTGAACAATCATAACAATTTGACACTTATCAGACTTAACTCGACGCTAAACGGTTTAACCACTCTAACATACTGACTTTACTTAATCAATCCTGATGCCTGCGCACTTAGCAAGTGCGCAGACACTGCTTCCTGCCCACTTGCGCAGGTTCCTCTTCCTGCGCACTTAGCAAGTGCGCAGGTTCCTCTTCCTGCGCACTTAGCAAGTGCGCAGGACCTGCTCTGTGCGCACTTAGCAAGTGCGCACGACCTGTTCTTGGCGAAAAACCCTAACTTTCGCATTCGGGTCTGATCACTTCAAGATCCCGAACCTGTTTGCATTCAAAACGTTCGTTTTCCATTAAGGAACTCAAATCTATGCTTATCTATCAGTTTCATCCGATTAAACATAACCTTTTCACCCAAAACCCGAAAAACCCAAAAACGAACTAAAACTCAGATCTAGGAGAATCAGTTACCTGTAATCACTTCCTTTTCGTTGCTAAACACTCACGAGACTCTTGCTAACGATCCTTGAAGCTCTAATCCAAAAACCGGGACTTTCTCTCTCTAGACTCTTTCTCACTTTCTCTCTCTAGAATCCAAAAATCTGGATGGAAATGGGGCTTTTGGGCAAGTCTTGAGGTTTATAAGGGCCCAAACCCTTCCCCCTTCGGCCCATGCACCCCGGCCCAAGCCCGCTTCCTTTCTTTTTATTTAAGTTTTAATTCCTCGTGAATTCTCTCGTGCTCTAAAACTCGGGATGTTACAAGTCTACCCTCCTTACAATAGGTTTCGTCCTCGAAACCTGCCATAAGCTACACTGATAGCAAATCACAGAACGGGTGGCATGAACCGTAGCTATGCAAGGCAGCTTGGTCATGAAGGCCATTGTGATCAACTACCACTGGGAGCTTGACCTTGGGCTATCTCAAATTCTAAGGCATCTAGACTAATGGGGCTAACTAATTTTGTAAGGAAATAATAACATAAACTTGCCATATAACAAATAAGAGCTTGCAACGCACCTTACTGAGTCATCTGGTAAACCCTTGCTGTGGCCTTGTTGATGTAAGGTTCCTTCTCTGCAGCCTTACCCTTTCCGGATCCTCCCGCTTCCGCTTTCTTGGGTTTCCTGCAATCTCGGCTCCTGTGTCCCTGTTCCCCACAATTGTGGCATCTTGGCCTTTCCGGGCAGTCCCGCGATTGGTGTCCAAACCTGCCACACTTGAAACATCCTACCTGCTCAGCTCTACACTCTCCTCCATGCCTTTTTCCACATTTTCCACACAAACCCTCCGCTTCTAACCTTGACCTCTTCTCATTAGGACCCTGAAGGTCCTCCCCAGTCCGCTTAGCCGCTTGTTTAATAGGCGCTTCAGAAATGACTTCAGAGGCAATGTCATCGTAGACAACTCCGCTCAGAATGACCACCGACTCAAAGGTACTAGGTGTGTTGGCATTTACAAATGTACGTATCTTTGGAGGCAACCCTTGAATATAATAATGAATCCTCCTCTCTTCTGTTGTTACAAGATGAGGCACCAGGCGTGCCAGTTCGTTGTACTTGGAAGTATATTGTCTGTGAGTCATGAGTCCGGCTTGCAAAGTCAGGAACTCTCTCTCCACCTTGTGGACTTCATTCTTAGGGCAGAACTTCGAAATTACTAACGCCTTCAGATCATTCCACCTCATTAGCTCGACCGCTTGGTCACCCTTCGCTTGTTTCACAGTCTCCCACCAGTGTGCTGCCTCTCCCTTTAGTGACTTAGCTGCGAACCTGACCGCTTGATCCGGTCAACAGTCACTGAGGCTGATGGTGGATTCCATGCCATTGATCCAATCTAAAGTATATGCTGCTTCTTTCTCCCTAGTTAGCTCAGGGGGATCACAACCACGAAATGCCTTGTAATCGCATCCGCGAGTAGGCGGTGCAACATTCTCCACCAGGATTGGTCCTCTCGCAGCTGGAAGCACCACTGGCCCTTCAGTGGCTGGGATTACATTGGAGTTCTCCTTAGCCTTCCTCAACGCTTCGTCTAGTATAGCCGGTAAGGTTTCTTTCAGCAATCGGGTAAACTCGCGGCTAATAGCTGCTTGTACTACTGGTTCAAACTCAAACGTCTGATCATCTCCTTCCACATGCTCAGCATTGTGTTGGCTGACTACCGTATCAGTATGGGTAGTGTGTACACTCCCTCGACCATTTGATTTATGCTAGTTCCACCGCGGCGGCCTGTACGTCCACCACGTCTTCCTCCTCCACTTCCTCTAGTTCCTCCACGTCTAGCCATTTCTAACTGAAAGATAGAGAACAAAAGATTTAATTTCATCATGATAGGGAATATGTAGAACACAATAAGTAAGGTAAGATGTTAATATACACTGGCCATCTGCAATTAACCATTACATCACTTCTCGTTTTCCATTTATTCGCTTTCATGATTCCACTAAAGCTTCTATTCTTATCTTGACACTCTAACACTAGGAAAGAAACTTTACTTACTATATGCTTCTGATGCTTTGGCTTGAGTTACCTGTTACTGGCATCCGCTACTTGTCCCATTCTCAGTTTAAGTCTGAACATCGGGGATGTCCAAATCTCTCAAACTATGGCTCTGATACCAACTTGTCAGGCCCCAATCCCGGGAGACCTCACTCATTGGATTTACTCATCAACACATAGCACTTTTAAACATAAGACATTCATTAACACATCGGAAACGTTTTAAAATCTCAACATACGCAGCGGAAACATACATGTCTAAACATAACTAGCCAATTACAACTGAAACTTGTCTTAATCAACATAATCAAAAGAAACATAACATAAAACATAAACGGGATGATCTTCGGGTAACTCTTCTCTCTAAACCAAGCATCCACATCCATCAACTAACCTGCACTTAACTGATATGCATACTAAAAATCAGCAACGCTGAGTGAGTTCTAACGTTTACTTTAAATCAATTATACAAAAGATTTACTAAAACATATATATACTGCCCATATGGCTAAACTTTACATACTTTACTTTTCAAACAGTTTAAAACGTATAATAAACCGTCAATTCCTCTTTACTGTACTGCCCTCATGGCTTACATCCATGAACCGAAAAGTACCTGGTCAATGCCCCCATGGCTAACGTCCATGAACTGACACTACCGCTTAACCGTCAATTCCTTGTCACTACTGTACCGCCCCCATGGCTAATGTCCATGAACCGACGAGTACCTGGTCAATGCCCCCATGGCTAACGTCCATGAACCGACAATACCGCTTAACCGTCAATTCCCTTTGTTACTACTGTACCGCCCCCATGGATAACGTCCATGAACCGACGTGTACCTGGTCAATGCCCCCATGGCTAACGTCCATGAACCGACATTACCGCTAAGGGGAGGTTGCGTGGACCTCCCGAGCAACCGCCGTCACTCATCCCAGTTGTACAACCGTTAACGAACCCAAAGGTTCTTACTAATGGGTAGAACCCATGTCTGACATCTTGTACAAGTAACATCTGTCCCAATGACCTTTATAGCTGGTACATATTCCCGAAGGAAAACTGTTCACTTTACTGTTCATAAATCTTTCTGTAAATCTTGTTCATAACTTAACATATATCATGCCTTTGTTTATGTATATAAAAATATAGTAAACGCTTGCCAAATGATATATCTTTGCTTTTACTGAAATATATCTTAACACATATATCATGCCTTTGTTTATGTATATAAAAATATAGTAAACGCTTGCCAAATGATATATCTTTGCTTTTACTGAAACATAGCTTATCATAAAATACGTCTTACTTTCTGAAACATAGCTTATCATATATATCATGCCTTTGTTTATGTATATGAAAATATAGTAAACGTTTGCCAAATGATATATCTTACTTTACTGAAAACATACTAGCACATATATCATGCCTTTGTTTATGTATATGAAAATATAGTAAACGCTTGCCAAATGATATATCTTACTTTACTGAAACATACTTTTGCCTCTTTTAAACCTTTCACTAAAACATAGTTTTTCTCCTCAGTTTATAATATATAAAATATAATAAACACTTTACACTAAGTATGCACACCACCCCTAAAGAAGGCAAAAAAGGGATTAGAACTCACCTGGTATCTAAGCTGCAACGGTCTACTGGATCTCACACAATCTGAACAATCATAACAATTTGACACTTATCAGACTTAACTCGACGCTAAACGGTTTAACCACTCTAACATACTGACTTTACTTAATCAGTCCTGATGCCTGCGCACTTAGCAAGTGCGCAGGACCTGCTCTGTGCGCACTTAGCAAGTGCGCACGACTTGTTCTTGGCGAAAAACCCTAACTTTCGCATTCGGGTCTGATCACTTCAAGATCCCGAACCTGTTTGCATTCAAAACGTTCGTTTTCCATTAAGGAACTCAAATCTATGCTTATCTATCAGTTTCATCCGATTAAACATAACCTTTTCACCCAAAACCCGAAAAACTCAAAAACGAACTAAAACTCAGATCTAGGAGATCGGTTACCTGTAATCATTTCCTTTTCGTTGCTAAACACTCACGAGACTCTTGCTAACGATCCTTGAAGCTCTAATCCAAAAACCGGGACTTTCTCTCTCTAGACTCTCTCTCACTTTCTCTCTCTAGAATCCGAAAATCTGGATGGAAATGGGGCTTTTGGGCAAGTCTTGAGGTTTATAAGGGCCCAAACCCTTTCCCCTTCGGCCCATACACCCCGGCCCAAGCCCGCTTCCTTTCTTTTTATTTAAGTTTTAGTTCCTCGTGAATTCTCTCGTGCTCTAAAACTCGGGATGTTACACGTGTGCTATATTTATTTTCCCTTTGATTAAATTCTAGTTCTTTGTCCATATGATTTGAATATATGTGAGAGTTATTTGTTGATCTTTGTAATGGTAGTAAAAGTTTTTTGTGTTCGCATTTTAAAGACCATTTATTTGTAAGTTATAAATATTTAGTGGTTCTTATATGATTATATTCATGATAAAAGTTTAAAAATATTGCAACAAAGACAACATAGATGTTTACGTGATTGTTTAAAATTACGGATAGCGGTTAAATTTAACACGATGAGGAAAGGCGAAAATGACACATTTGGGTTAAGGAATAACTGACTAAACTGAGTTTATGAGGACTTGATATGGTACGAGATTAAGTTTGTTTTTTTTCACGGTTTTGTGTTCTAATATATTATTAGACTATTAGGTGCTCTCTAACCCAATTGTTAATGACTTTAATATCATCAATGTCATTTTGTGTAATCGAATTTACTTAAAAAAATGAGAAATTAGAACATACATTGATTTGAGTTAGAGGTGTGAAGTACACATTTAATCAAGACTATTCTGATTCGGCACCTAGGAACCTCTAAGGTTATAGGGGTGAAGCCCCTAGACAACGGGGGTTCCAAGGGGGCACCGTCAGTGGCGGAACTTGAACAATAAATTAGTGGTGGTGGGGGGGGGGGTTTGAAAATATTACACATAAAAAACCAAGTTTTTTTTTACCAAATAAAGACCATAAACCTCAAAAAAACCAGTTCTTACACATAAACGAGATCTACTATGAAATAAACCTGGTGGGCCGAAAATCAATAATTCTGAGCAAAAAAATGGGCAGAAATCAATACTACTGAGCAAAAAATAGGCTTTTGGTCTGGATTAGGAGGGGCTCAACACTATAACTAATATGAAATAAACCTAATGGGCTGAAATCAATACTTCTAAGAAAAAAAATTGGGTGGGGGTGGGCCCCCTCTGGCCCCTTATATGTTTCGCCAATGAGCACGATCCCCTTGGCGGGAGTCCGGGGGCAATGCCCTTGGCAGGGTCCAAGGGGCAGAGCAGATTTGTAGCATATTAATGCCAAGGGGCAGAACAGATTTGTAGCATATCAATAGTAACTTATCTTTAGTAGAAAACTGCTTAGAAAGTGATGATTAGTTGGAACTGATTAAAAGTAGCATATCAGTAACAAGTGGTCTTTAGTAGAAACTAAGATCAATAGCACATGATGAATCAGTAGGGAATGAGCTTTAGTAGTAACTGAACATCAGTTGCAACTGATCATCAGCAGTGACAAATAATGAGTAGCAACAACTGGACCATTAGTGGTATTTCCTACTGGTGTAATTGGACAAATTGCCATCTGGTGCACTCTTTCACGAAGAGTTGCAACGTTTCCCCTAATCAGTATGACAATTTGAATCCCATAAAAAGGATTCATTTGGTCTGATCAATTTTCATAGAAAGTTCATACTCGTTCTTTGAAAATCACTTTATGTCTTATCCAATTATTGATTTCACTATATGCACGAATTACTTTAATATGAAAATGATTACACGATTCAGAAAGCTATCCAACTCTTACAAGACCCATAACTACACCAACTGCGTGAAAACAACACCAACTCATTTACATGTATTGAAATTAAATATATTAATATTAATATGTTATATAATATTTATAAAAGATTACAGAGAATTTTAATATAAAAATCCGTGTCTCGTTTTAGATCCACCTACCAGGTTCGACCATGCCATAATTATTGTGATATCTAGACTTTTTCATTCTGCGTTTGGTAGAATCATGAAATTATAAAAAAAATTAGAATTTGTAGATTCTTGTACTTGAGTTTGTAGATATTTCAAGTTGATTTTGGGGATGTGTTTAGAATCAGATTTCAGGGGACGTGAATTCAAACAAATAAAGTTTAACCGTCCAAAATCATAGCTGGTCCTCGATCTCTACTGAAAACCAGTGAATCAAATTCGACCCTTAGCAAATAATCACGCACCCGAAACAGTTTACAATCAATCGGCTACAAACCAATAATACCAAAACTAGTCTCGAACCCGATATTACGATCCTTATTCAAAACCACATACTTTTATAAGATCTAAACGCACAAATATTTTCACAATAACTTATTGATCGAAAAACATATATTGAAAAACATAATACGGTTATTAGAAGATCAATATGTGTTTTTCTTAAATCTATCTTTGGAACAAAAACTAAATTCAATAATAATTGTGTGTTCAATTTTTTAGTTATAATTTATAAATTAAACAGAGTTAGTGATTTTAGTTTGAAATAAAGTAAATAAAAGTTGAAAGAAAATTTTATAGTCAAAATGAAAAAACTTTCTTGTGACCACACCCTAACAAACCAAAACTTTACTATTCTCCTCTATGTACTTTAAATATTATTATATTATATATATATATAATAATGACAAGAGGTGAACGTATGCAAAATGTGAGCTTGTTTGAAGCAATCAAGCAAATTGTGGAAATTAGAGGGAATGCAATTATATAATTTAATATTTAATAGGTACTATACTTTATTATAATATAAAGTCTCAATCTTAATAGTGATTCGAAAATTTTCTACAATATAATTTAATAATTTATCTACCGATATAAAATTTATAATAATATACTATACTGTGGAAGTAACAGGAGCAACCTCATTGCTAGAAATATTGCCACTAGTTCCACCATCCTCACCACCACCACTACCACCACCATCCACCGACGTATTTTCTGCCCTCTCGGTGGCGCCGGAGGCACTGCCACCAGCTCTTTTCCTCTTCTTCTTTTCATACGGAATACCCCTAGCCTTTGCTTGACTATCTTTAACCTCCCTCAAGTATATCCTCACAGCTCTCGCACCAAACGAATTTGACTCCGGCTGGCCGCCATTCTCCTCGTACGCCGCGCGTAGCCGGCCGATGAGGGCGTCAAGGCTCCCCCAAGCTTGTTTCAACGGACACGCACACGGTGCCGGCGGGTTTGGATGGCCGAAATAAGCACAACCGGTGACATGAACCTTAGTTTTCCCGAACTGGTCGAGGTACTTGAGGAACTCGATCACGTGAGCGCCGCTGCACCGGGACAGCGTCAACGGTGGTTTGTGGTTTTTAAGGTACTGCAAGAACGTGTTCCAGTCACGGCGTTTTTGAGACTCGTATCGGCTGAGTGGTTGTGTGGTGGGCTGAGATCTTGATTTTCCGGCGGGTGAGTTTGCGGTGGCATCAGGAGGTTCTCCCGATCCAGATGGTAAATCGTCCATAAATGGGAAGATTGAAAGTTTCTGTTTTAGGGTTTGGGTTTGGATTGATTGATGGATTGTGAAAACTGAAATGAGGGTGGTGGTTTAGAGAGAGAGAGAGAGAAAGAGGAGAGAGAGAGAGGTGATGGGACGTAATATAGAAAAGAAATATGAATGAAGGCTCCTCCTTCTTGCCAAGGGCACGACTTGAGAAACTTATTATTCTTGTAGGATCCACGGCTTCTTTTTTATATTTTGAGGGAGATTTTTGCATGGTTTAATGGCCTCCTTTATTTTAAAAAAATTAGGTTAGGTTTTTATATTATGATAAGAAAGTTTATGATGATATGAAAATATAGAATGAATTAGTTATAGATGTTGATATAAACAAGATAAACAAATATGTTATATAAATTTTGGATGCAAGTATTATTTGAGAGTTTATGATGGAAAAAGAAATAAAGCTTAGATAATTGAGTTGTATTTATTTCACTAAACTTAGTAATTGAGTCTTTAAGAAGAAATAAGCATAAATAAAGTTAATTAAGGAACACTTAGATTGTGATCATTTATGTGATTTTATCAAGCAAAGAGAGTTACTGTATTTTTTTAGTTTTTTTATAAGAGGTATCAATTGCATGCATGCATCATAAGTGGATAGATTCTTGACTATGTTTCACAAGGGACCGTCGCCATTGGTATGGGCGACTTCGTGACCTTAAATTAGCCTAGTCGGAAGGGAGTACGGTGAGGGGAGAAATTGTCATTCCCATTGGCGATCTCTATAAAAAAAGGGAGAAATCGTCTGTATATGCCGAGGGGGATCTCTCAAAAAAGCATGGAGAAGTCACCCTTGACAATGGTGATCTCTCATAAAAGCATGGAGAAGTTGTCACTCCCAAGGGTGATCTCTGCATAACCTTGTACTACTCTGACAACCTATCTTAGTGTGGGCTAGAAAACACTAAGATGTCACTCCTACTAAGGGCGACGACCCTCTTGTGAAACTCGGTCAAGATCCCCCCGGCCTCCCCCCTTGTGATGCATGGGGTGGTGTGAGCACCACTTCTAAAAAAATCCATTTTTTAGTAATCGTGAAAATTTGTTACCGGAAAACTCATGTGCCGCTGTTAATACTCTACTAACCAACGGAATTATGTAAAATGCTACTTCGCTGGACATGTGACCTTTGAGAAGGGTTAATGATAGAAAACAAGTGGAAGCCGAATTCGAAAATGGGACATCTGGCCGAGAGACTCAAGCGTTACTCTGAATAATTTCACTACTTATCTATCATTGGGACTAATCACTCAAAGCATGTTTGTTTCATGGGCGGAAGTAGGAGGCTCTAGGCAGTACTAGAAAAAAACGAGTTTGCTACGAAATATTTGCGACGCAAAATCTGTCGCAAATTGCTACGAAATATTTGCGACAAAATAGTGACGAAAATGAAAACCCTAGCCTTAAGCGTAAATATGTAGCAAATTGTGACGCATTTCCGAAAAAACCAGTAATAATCTTAATAATTATAATAAAAATACCTTTTTAACTAAATTATCAATATTAATATTGATTTTGTCGCAAATGAATCGTAGTTTTTTTGTTTCAAAATTTTCACAAATTGCGTCAGAATTTTGTCGCAAAAGTTTTTTGACGCAAAGTTGTGAGAAATTAGAGTTTCCAACGCATTTACGACACAATTATACATCGGAAACCCTTTTTTTCTAGAAGTGAGGGGTTTCGGAGATCCTCCAGCTAACTAAATTTTCAAGGTATTCAACACTGTTAATTTTGTAATTTAAATCCTTCAATTATGGTTGATAGAATAGTTAAACGTGAATTTTAAAAAATCTAGTTCGACCTAGAAACTGAACATTTTTATCACACCACTGCTTTATTTGTTTTTACCATGACTTGCCTGCAATTAAAAATGCAAATTTAATTGAACAAATAGGATTTAGTGAGGCTACCAAAAGTTTGGCAACAAATCACGAATTGCGACTCTTCCTTTCTGAAAGAAATGTCACAACAATAAGTGTACGATTACAACGAGATACGTTTTCAAATGTATGAGTGAGTTAGTTTGAAGCAACATCAACATATGTCACATTAAGCTTAAAAAAGCGTTACACGATAATTTCAAGATGCCGTATTATATAATAATAAGGCATAGAATGATTAAATGCGATTGTAGGGTGTGATGGGATGATTATCACCTTCTAGTTGATAAATAAATTATTTATGTAGATTTTTGTTTCATAGAATTCCCTCTTGTTTCACTAAAGTCAAACTTTTTTTTTTTTTTTTTTTTGAGTTAGTTGCATAGATGTCCCTTACGGTATGTTCATATTTCACTTTTAGTTTCTAACTTTTGAAAATTACATGGTTGGAAGTTTCCATTTTATAATATTATTGGCCCCCAAAATGGATAGCCGTTATGTAACATCCCGAAATTTACAACAATTTAATAAAGATGGATACAGAAAATAATAAAGTAAAGAATAATAGAGGATAACGAGCTCATGGGTTCGGGTCTTGAGATGGGCTCGTGGGGCGCAAGGGGAGGGGGAGGGTGAGACCTGGTCTTCCTCCTCATCTTTCCCACTATACCATCTTCTTAATTATCTTAGAGGGAGGGAGAGAAAAGGCTAGAGAGAAAAAGCTTCAAATCATAACCCGAGATCTTCATACTTGGTCCGAAATCATTGCTAGACGTTACTGAAGATCAAGGGAGGAAGAATCTAGCGACAAACAAGTAACAAATCTTCTTGTAATCAAGCTTACTGGATTAATGAAAATGGTTTTAAGGTAGGTTTTACAAAAAGACGGGATTTATACCCGTTAGTCCCTGTGGTTTAATTTGTCCACATTTAGCCCCTTAACTGATTTTTGTCTTAAAACCTTTTAGTTTCAAAATTTTCAAAAACAGACCCTTAACTTTTATAAAAATAATTAATTAGATTTCTTTTTAATTTCAATTATATTTTATAAACTTATATTATTATTATAAATATATTTTTAAAAGTTAATTATTATTTAGATAGATTATCATATTTATGTTATGAACCTTTTAAATTTAGATTTTTATAAAGTTTTATAAGTTTAAAACTTATAAAATTTTAATTATTTTAAATCCATAAAATAAAATAAAAAAAATATATATTTTGTACAAAATTAAATAAAAACACTTGCATTTCATTTAATAGAAAATGATTACATGATACATAATATAAAAGCGTGAATAAAAACCCGAAATGTCACATATACCCAACTCTCCATGTCCTAAGGTCCCTTAAATATCTTAAAACATTATATGGGTATTTTATAGGTGTGTTAGAACCTAAAAAACTAGATGTATCAATCGTCTCAGGTTGATAGGTTAAAAAATTTCAGGTTGGTAGGTTTAGTAGATGAACTTAAACACGACCCACATATTTAATAGTGTCAAAAACATCAACTCTAACAAGCACACACTTAAATTCGTGTCTTGTTTCGGTTCGACCCTTTCATTTGCAAATATGAGTAATATTTAGTGACTTAGTAATAATTTAAACAATCAATCACTCAAACTCAAATGAACATTTTTTGTAATTAGTTTTGTTTTATGTTTTTGTTACTAATATTTCATTTCCAACTAACAAACTTGAGTTTATATATTTAGTTCGAGATTAGAGAAGCCGGATGCAAGGGGATGACAATGAGTATTTCAGAGTAATGAATTGGGTGCTACAAATGAAGAGTTTGTGAAAAATTTAATAGGAAAAATTAATTTTACCTCTAGAAATAATAATGGGAAGGAAAAAAAATCAAACTATCAAACTTTAAATGTTAGCACCTTTTAAATAACATCCTTTAAAATTCAATTAAAAACTTTTTATAAACCTCTAAACTTAAATGGATTTAACGAGTGAACTTGTTTATTAAACGAGTCGTTTTCAATTAACCCGACTATCAAACATGTCATGTTTGGGTTTACTTGTTTAAAAAAGGGTTATGTTAGCCAACATAAAACTTGATTATTTTTATACCGTGTTTCTGGTCATATTAGAAATTGACACCCTAAATAACCACATTTTGGTTTCCTAAATCATTTACTTAGATATTGATCTAGTACATGGATGTTAATTATCATGTAAGTTTGTTGGACAATGTAGATGTGTGATAACAGGCCGGGGACATTGTTCCACCTAAAAAATGAACGCAAATTCATTTAAGAGTATCGGTAACAAGACAACATAATTGTTTGAGTGTGAAGACTTAGTAATATAAGACTAATATGAGTCAATATAGCTATTTGAATGTGAAGTCTTGATAATATTGTAGGTTTTGTACTTCTTGAATGCTCGGGTTAGACACTTTCAGATTGAAATATTCCGTTGGTATATACGAAATTTCCATTGGATAAGACAAAGAGAAAATTGTCAAAAACAAGTATGGAAATTATGTTATGAAAATTGTACCAGAATTCGTACTATAATTCAATGTGTTAAACTAGATAAAAGATCATATATTTATAGGGAATAAACCATCATTGTTGCATACACTACATATGTTACCGATATGCTTAGTATAGTGTATGCATTGTTGCATACACAACATATGTATTCTTAGTATAGCGTATGCATTGTTGCATAAACTACATATGTTACCGGTATGCTTTATACATTAATGGATACATTACACATGCATTCTTCGTATAGTGTATGCATTGTTGGTGGTAATATTTTTATAGTGCATGAACTGTTATATACATTACATGTGTTACTGGCAATATTTTATAAGTTCGTGATGATATGTGGGTGTATGCATTAGTGATTACTCTACTCTCTTGATGTGTTAATGATGCTACTCGTGTTGCTTTGGTGATCTCTGCATATTTGACTATCAAGGTTTGTGATATATTTCGATTCTGACATACTCTTATGTCGGTTCTATTGTTCCCGTTTGATCTTTTATTGTTCAATTTTTTTATCGTTTATGTTTTTTCTCCTTTGATTTTTTCAGTTTAGATTTTTTTTCATTTGATTTGGATCCAATTTTTATAATCGGTCTTTTAATTTGTAATAACGTTTGCCTTTTTTTTTATCTGTTTTGAGTTTGTTGTCATTTTTTTCACCTAACTTGTTCTCTTTCGTTAAATATGGATCCAGTTTTTATCTTTCAATTTGTTGTAGAGGAAAGTTGAATTCTGATATAATAATTTGTTCCGACTCGTGAAGGAGAGAAGAAAAAGTCTGAAAGTCGATTTTACTCTTTTAGTATTATAAAAAGAATCTGTAACATCCCGAAAATCATCAAAATAATAATTTATAAATTAAAGGAGGCTCGGGTAATAAAACGAACGAAAGACAAAAAGGGGAAGGGGAAGGCTAAGACCCTAGCCGCCGCCACCCCCTTGTCCCTCATTCCACTCATTTGCAAGCTCTAGAGAGAGAAAGCCGGGAATCGATTCGAGAAGCTCAAGGTTCGTTCATCTTCATCAGTGGAGGCTACTGACCCGATTTGGAGCTCAAACAGGTAACGGTTTCCTCTAAATCTGAGTTTTTCGTTCATGGCTGGTTTCAGGTTCATATTCATGTAAAGGTCGAGTTTTTACATATGGTTTGCAAAACTGATCATAGATCTAACTTCATGGATGTAAAAGGAACCTTTCTAATATAATAATAACATGAATGTTCTATCTTGTGTAGGATTAAAGGGCTATGACGATTCAGACGGGGAGCTCTTGCTAGGAGGCAGGCTGAGCGTCGGGCTAGAGTTGCAGCTGCTGTTACTGCAGTTACTATTGGAGAGACACGTGAGGAGATCCCAACACCTATTCCCGTGATGGTGTCACCATCAGTGGCGAGAGTTGAGCGAGAGTTTCCATTACAAGGATTTATAGGTTCAAATTCGATTCAAATATCGAATTTGAAGTTCGATACGAATAACCACTGTATTTGAATATTTGAACATGTAATTTGGGGATTCCTCACTTCTTAGCTTACGGCTAGAAGAATCGTATTTGAATATTTGAACATGTAATTTAGGGATTCTTCACTTCTTAGTTTACGGCTAGAGTGGGTGATTATAAATAAAATTATATTTTGCTGTTAAAAAATAAATAAATAAATTTGGTTCGATACTAATTCCAGATTGTTCAAATCAAATCATTAACACGCTATTCATTGTTAAAAACATACACCAAATTTGATTTAGATATGTTTATTAGGTTTTGATTATACAAAAAGGATGGCGAATGGTGTAAATGTATTTTGTTTGAAAAAAAGGCATCCAAGGGAGAATTTCACGTGGGGGGTCCCAATCCATGAGACAAGATTACTATTCACCATCCTCAATCCTCTCTCTCCGTATCTTCCTTTCACTTTTAATATTTTTAATCTATTTTTTCTTTATCTTTCTTGTGACTTCAATTTTCTAACTTAAAATAATCAAAATAATATATATAGGATACAAATCAAATCAAATCAAATCAAAATCCTCCGTTAGTCTCAAAAGCCCATTTTGATTGGTTACTTTTTTGTGTGATTTGAAAAATGTGGACCATATTAAATCTGATCAAAATGAATGGTTGAGAAGCTTGAGGGGTAAAGTAGTCATTTGCTTTATTTTCTTTTCCCTTTTATTTTATCTTCCTGCATCCTCATCTTCCTCTCCATACTCAATCTTCCTGAGCGATTGGTGTGAACGAAGACGACGGTGGCGAGACAGGAGAAGTCCGGCTTCATGCCGTGTAGATTGGCGACGATAGAGTGTTGTCACATGAAAATCTGCTACTGCCATGGCTCCGACAGGCGTTGGGGATGGCGGGTCTGACCCCATCAGCTCAGAATGACATGGATGGCATGCTCCGATCGACGGGAAGGGCGGGAGAAGGGCCGCTGTGGCGGCAGACGCATCACCGCCGGGAAGGGCGGGAGAAGGGTCGCTGTAGCGGTGGGACTAGGGTTCCGGTGAACGTAGGCGGCGGTGCTAGGGACGATGTGGCTGATGCTTCCCTTGAAGGTGTGCGTGTCATATAGTCCCTGGAAAGGTGAAGTGACACATGTGACCTGATTAAACGGAAAAAAATTAACTATCGTTAGTATAAATGATGAAATGTGGAAGTTTTTTTAAATATAAAGGACGAAATTTGTAATTTCCTTAGTTAAAGGACGTATACTGAAATTTGGGTAATACTTAAAGAAAAATTAACGCTCGTTAGTCCAAATGATGAAATTTGCTCTATATATTAAAATATCTAAAATACACAGAGAACAGGTGATAACAACGTAAGAAAAAAAAGACATTGCCAACTAACCTTAATGTGAGTAAGTGTTTAAAATTTAGATTCATTTGAGAAGAGGTTAGCAAGTGAGTTTTTTTTTCTTTTCACTTATGTTTATCTTTTAAAGTGTTCTAAGGTTTCAAAGTGTAGTGTGTGACAAAGAGGGTATACTTATCTTAACATCACATTGTTCGGGAGTTGGCCCGTTCCCTGGGAAGTCCAAGACGAAACCGGTGAATCTCGATTATATCCGAAATGGAAAGTTGATCCTTGTTGGAACAAGGACATTACATGACGCTCGTAAACACATATAGGTGACAAGTAGTAACAAATTATGGATAACAAGAAGTACTACATTTAAAAATTGTTGTAAAAAAATTGTAAACACAGATAGACGACAACTGTAAGTGTAGATTAGGTGATATTTAGAAGTAAAAAATTGTTATTAAAAAATTATATATAAATAATCTAAGTGCTAAATATTATTTGCTCTTACGCTAATCAATATTCTGCATAACAAGAAGTACTAGATTTAAACTTTAAGTATTATATTTATGATTACACTCGCATGATTTTCAATTTTATTATTTTCTCGAATTTTCTTAATCTATCATAATAACTCGATAATTATGAGATTAAAATTCTTGGGGACCATTCACCAAGAATATATAAAAATGTTGATGGTAAATTTGAATCAAAATAAAATATTATATAAAATGAAATTGGCTTTATTCAATTGTGTTCATGAATTGTTGTATTAAAAATTTGATTGTGTATGATTATAGATAATCCACTCACTAGATTTGGCGATCATGTCAGGGATTACTACCAAAAAATGATATCTTAAGAGCATTTACAGTGGATGGCTTTATTCAATTGTGTTCATGAATTGTTGTATTAAATCACATCTTAAGAGCATTTACACCGATCCTTCTTCCTCATCCTTATAATTAGAGGTGAGCAACAAATCGAATTAACCGAAAAAACCGCACAAAAAAAAACGACCCAAACTAAAACCGATGGTTTTGGTTTTGTATTTTTTGAAAACCGAAAAAAAATTTAGGCTCAAAATTTCAAACAATGTTCATTATTTTGGGTCATTTTTCTTTTACCTCAAAAAATTCAAGCCCAATTGGTTTTAAAACCGAAACATAACCGAACCCATTATAAAAACCGAAACCAAACGTTTTAGAAAACCAAAAACTGAACTTTCGGTTTGGTTTTACCCCAAAACCGACCCAAACCGACCCATGCACATCCCTACCTATAATTTAACTAAAAAACATAATTTTCGAATTGTATCTCTTATTTTCTAAAAACCTACTATATCTCATTCTCCATATCTATATCTATTCAATTAAAATAATATTTCTTTATTCTTTTTTTAATTATTTTTTCTCTTTCTTCCATTCACATTTACATATAAAAAATATAAAGAAATGGATATGAAGGGTGAACAGTGACCTTTCAAATATGGAGGATGAGTTTGTTTTTATCTAAAAATATAGGGAGAAGGTATAGGGATGGGGGATGAGAGCATTCACAATGAGTTTGGCATATTAATCTTTATTCTTATATTTTAGGTAAATTTAAGAAAAACATATATTTGTAACCCAAAACGAATTCATATATTTGTAACTACAAACGAATTAGTGTTGCCATGGACTCGAGTTTACACCGACGGATATCGATGACTTCGAAGACAGCTTTGGGTTCTTTATGGAGTTGGTGTCTAGCTGCAGGTCAACCAACGAACCTGTTCGTGTGTATGCTGTTTATCGCTGAAAACTTGTCGTTATGTTTTATTTTGTTTTAACAATCTAGATTTGGATTATGTTATTTGGTGTTTCATTTTATTTTGAGTTGGTGGATGCAATATAATTCTTTTTAAAGTGGTTAAGAAAATGGCAGGTGATGAATAATTTTTATCAGTTCTATTCAAACATATTTCAAAAACTGTTTGACCACACCAGATATTTTTTAGTATTTTTTTTGAACGGCGAACATTGAATGTTGTGACTTCTTACCCCTATCACATGGGAGAGCCTCGTCCAACTCCGGCCAATATGTTGTCTTAACCGGGCCCACTTGGCGTCAGAGTTGGAGAGCATCCAAGAAAAAATCCCACCCAATACGGCCCCTTCCGGGCTTGAGGGAGAGCCGAGGCTAACGTAAACTTCAGCCTAACGTAAACTTCACCATGACCATTCAGACCGGAGGCATTTGGGTATATGGTTCCAACAGATTGATGAAGTACCAGGGACAATATATCAGTAGTAATATACAAATGACAACTGGAATGACCTTTGAAGAATTTCTTGGTAGAATCAGAAACCAAATGGGGTTCCCGATCAATGAAGACCTAGATATAAGGTATGTTGTACAGGTTGAACCAAGAGTTAAACTTGCAGTCAACATACTTAATGAATACGATTTTCCGTTGACCCAATCTCATTGCGACCAAACTAATAGAATTCGTCAATTTTATGTTTGTTATTTGCAGATCTATGTTATGATTTTTTGTGTTTCATTTTATTTTATTTTCAGTTGGTGGATGCAATTGTTTTTATTAGTACAACTGCAAAGAGCTATAAAAAATAATGCAAAATTAACTCTCTGCAAAAGCTAAAAAGAAATTACCAAGAAGTCACGTTAAAACACATGCTTCTCTTCCGAGGACTACTTTTAGACCATATATACATTACAAAGAAAACCAGATTTTTTTTTCAATTTATTTAAAAATAGTTTTGTAAAGTGAACTTGATTTGTGTGTACGTGGATGTAGATGGATAGTGAGTAGGGTGTTCGATTGCAAGAAAAACGATCTAAATTGCTAGCGTTGGCTAAGGCTTCGAATTCACCACGTGTCCATTGTAACAGATTTCGAGCGAACCAAATTTGCTCCTAAATACGCAAAAACATATTTATAGTGTTTATAAATACGCAAAAATACTGATATTGTTCTTAAATACGCAAAAGATACCAACATGACTAAAGTTAACACACAATGAAGGTTGAAATGGTACAAAAGGTAAAATTTCCTTTGGCATATATCTACTAATTTGTCTGCTTGGCGATCTCTTGTTTGGAATAATATAAACTAGTTTTATACCTGTCCCTGGTTGCCGTGTAGTTAAATGCATAATGTCATAACTATCTTTCTTTGCATTCTAAACAAAAAACAGTACTTGTATGAAATCAAAGTAAAACTCAATTAACTTATGATGACAAAAATGACCGACTACACCAAAAGAACCTCGTAACAATATAAAAAAACTTTAACTACCGAACTAATAAAATTTGCGAGCGAGTCATATTGCTTAAAATGAAAACATCAATTAACATAAACTAATAAAAAAATGAAACTTCGCATATTCTTTTCGTGTTTATGCCTCACAAGTAGAGCAGAAGCAAAGGAGCCTTTACCAATCTGTTCTCGTATTTCTTATATCCATAACCGCAAAAATCATTTCACCATAAGTCTCCTGACTTTGAATAGAGTCCTTGTTGGTAATTACTTCAATGCATACCATTTTTCTTTAAAACATTTGCCAAATCTGCAATCAGAAAAATATTTCATTTATTTCCATAACCACCCAATGATTCAACTAATATAATATAATTAAAAAACACTAATTACTAGAATTGTTGTCTGTAGATCCACTCAAAAGGCAATTCCTTGGTTCCAAAAGTGCAAAACATGTTACTGTCTTTTTGTGCCCCTTAGTATCTGTTATAAGAGTCATCGTTTGCCCCTTGTGTCCCAAACCTACCGTATCATAATAACATGATTTGCTATTTAACATTTTCAATTCCATCGTTTCATCATAGCATTGCTAATTAAGAAAGTATTTTTAGTTGACTTTTGTTACATATATGTGCAACCTTAATTGACCCATTTGAGTATCCACTGAAAAGATATCCCTAATAGTAGATGAGAAAATTTACAGCTCCACTTTCATTGTAATTATTTGCCTCCAAAACTTGTGTGGACACAAGATATTCGTTGTAAGTTAAAAGACCAGTTCAGTTTACAAGAAATAATCCACAATTTAACCATTTATTGCCCATATAAAAAGGTAAACTGATAAGAACAAGAGAATAAGAAAACAATAGCAGACTAGTTTTTATTTCAGTGGGAAAAGATAAGGCCCGATTCGAGAGGGGCAAAGTCTCCAATTACAAAATGATAGTGAAAAACCAATAATAAGATAATCATAACAATGAACTAGTCTGCCTATTTATGCTGATAATTTGAAAAGTAGCTGATCCTAGAATGATGGTGTAATTGATCCTAGAATCATGATAATTGATCCCGGTTGAAATCATTGCTAAATATCACCGAATGGATTAAACTGACTGCCAAAAATAGCACTGAATTGCTGGTTGTTCACAGCTGTCTCGATCTGCTTCCTCTTTCTTCTAGAATAAGTTTTTAATACTTGAGATTTACTTGGTATTGTAACATTACTTCCCTCCTGGAAATTTGCCTTGTCCTCAAGGCTGAAATCAGGGAATTGCTCTGCTAACAAATCATATGGTTCCCAAGTGGATTCCTCAATTGGACGAAATTTCCAAGAAACTAAGACTTCCAAAACAGCCTTACCTGCTTCGCTGCGCCAACGATGATCCAAAATGGAAGCTGGTTGTACATGTAACTCCCAATCATTGGTGATAGGTAATGGGGGAGTTGGTGTGGAAGAGAAGTCACCATGCGCCAATTTAAGCATTGAGACATGAAAAATTGGATGAATTCGTGCATCAGAAGGAAGTTCCAGCTCATAGGAAACCGGACCAATGACTTTTTTGATGCGGTATGGGCCAAAAAATCTGGGCGATAGCTTCTCATATTTCCTCTTAGCAAGTGTTTTCTGTCGATATGGTTGTAATTTCAAGAAAACAAAGTCCCCAACTTGGAAAGAAACGTCTCTTCTCTTCGTATTGGCCTAGTTTTTCATGCGACTTTGGGCTTTTAGCAGATTGTCTCGAAGGAGTTTTAACATGTGGTCCCGATCGATCAGTTGATGTTCTAAATCAGCATTTGGAGTTTCTCCCAGCATGTAAGGTATCAAAGGAGGAGGTTCCCGTCCGTACACCACTACAAAAGGAGTTGTGCCTGCTGATGTATGATATCCAGTGTTATAAGAATATTCTGCCCAAGCTAAATACTCTCCCCATCTCTTCGGCTGTTCACTGGCAAAACAACGCAAATATGCCTCCAAACAACGGTTCACGACTTCCGTTTGACCGTCCGTTTGTGGATGGTAACTTGTGCTTAGTTTGAGTTTTGTTTGACTCAAACGAAAGAGTTCCTGCCAGAAATGACTAAGGAAAATCACATCACGATCCGAAACGATAGATCTAGGGAACCCATGTAATCGAATAACTTCTTTGCAAAAAACAGCAGCTACATGTTTGGCTGTGTACGGATGAGATAAGCACATAAAATGTGCATATTTACTCAAACGGTCCACCACAACCAGGATGGTATCAGCTCGGTTAGAAGGGGGTAAACCGACAATGAAGTCCATTGACACATCTTCCCATATCCGTTCGGGAATGGGCAATGGTTGAAGAAGACCAGCTGGAGATAGGGTTTGATACTTTTGCTGTTGGCACACCACACATTGTTGTACAAATAGACGGATATCATATTTCATTTTCGGCCAGTAATACCGTGCGGACAGCCGCTTGTAAGTTTTTAAGAATCCCCCGTGTCCACCACTCAAGGTATCATGCGCCTCCTGCAACAGTTTGAGTCGTATGGCTGGAATTTCGGGTATCACTAATTTACCTTGGTAAAATAGGAGTTGATTGACCAAGGTAAATTCAGCGTTATTATCCGGATCCTCCTGTAACCTTCGGATCCAACTGCTGGTCACCGGATCAATGTGTAAGCCTGTTTTGATCTCTTCAATTTCAACACAATAGGGAGTTATAAGTGCTAAAAACTCGCCTGAATGTGGTCGTCTTGGCAATGCATCAGCTCCTTTGTTTTCTTTCCCTGCTTTGTGAACAATAGAAAAATCAAAAGGCATTAGTTTTAGCAACAATCTTTGTTGTTCAGTGGTGGTAATCCGCTGTTCCAACAAAAATTTCAACGTGTAGTGGTCGGTTCGAATAATAAAGTGGCGCCCCAACAAGTAATGGCTCCATTTTTGGACTGCCATTACTAGAGCCAACAATTCACGATCGTAGGCCGACTTGAACTTGTTTGAAGGTGAAAAACCTTTGCTGAAATATGCCACCGGGTGATCGTTTTGAGACAAAATAGCACCTATACCATCTGAAGAAGCATCACATTCAACCACAAAAGGTTTTGAAAAATCTGGTAGGGCTAGGACAGGAGTGGACATTAAAGCCTGTTTCAAAGCCTCAAAAGCTGCTAATGCTGCGTCCGACCAAACAAAACCATCTTTCTTGGTCAAAGCCGTAAGTGGACGGGCTATGATACCATAATTCTTGACAAACCGCCTATAGTATCCGGTCAACCCCAAAAATCCTCACTTGTTTGACATTTGTGGGTATAGGCCATGAACGAACCGCTGCTATCTTTTCTTCTTCCACTCCTACTCCATGTTTATTGATGACGTGGCCTAAAAAATTAACTTGGTCTTGACCAAAACAACATTTTGTCATTTTGGCAAAGAATTTGTTGTCTTGCAATAACTTCAATGCCTGAGCTAAGTGTCCTTGATGCTGTTCAATGTTGGTACTGTAAATTAAAATATCATCAAAGAAAAGAAGGATAAAACGGCGCAAAAATGGTCGAAATAAGTCATTCATAACAGCCTGAAAAGTTGAGGGGGCGTTCGTTAGGCCAAAAGGCATAACTTTGAACTCATAATGCCCGGAATGAGTTCGAAAAGCTGTCTTCTCGATGTCTTTGGGTGTCATTCTAATCTGGTAATAACCAGATCTCAAATCCAGCTTTGAAAAGATAGTTGCGCCATGTAGCTCATCTAATAATTCATCAATATTTGGGATCGGATATTTATCGGCAATGGTAGCTTTGTTAAGAGCCCTATAATCCACACACATCCTCCATGAATTATCTTTTTTCCTTACTAACAACACGGGGCTAGAAAAAGGGCTTGTGCTTGGTTGTATGAAGCCATCAGTCAAGAGTTGAGACACCTGTTGTTCGATTTCATTTTTTTGAGAATACGGGTACCTGTAGGGTCTGATGTTGGGTGGGCTGGTGTTAGGTTGCAAGGAAATGGAATGAGTTTGGGAACGGGTGGGTGGCAGTTGTGTAGGTTCTTCGAAAACAGCCCGGTACTGGTCAACAATAGGCTGAAAATGGGAGTGTATGGCAGTGGTAGAGCTGGGTTCAATAGCTAAATGTTGAAAACTGGAAGATTTTTGAGGGCCTGATTCAATGCCGCGCAACTTATATTTTTTTCCTTCAATCGTAAAAACCATAAATAATTCATTCCAATTAGCTTGTACCGTATTTAGAGTGGCTAACCATTGGATCCCCAAAACCAATTCCGCCCCTCCCAATGAAAACGGGTGAAAATCTTGGACAATTTTAAGGTCATCTACCTCTAGTTTCAAACCTTTACATATCTTACTACAACGGATGATATCTCCATTCCCAATTTGGACACCAAATGGTGCAACCGGTTGAGTCGCTAAATGGAGCTCATTAATGAGAATATCAGAAATGAAGTTATGGGTAGAACCCCCATCTACCAAAATCAATACCTCGGTTGACTGTAACATACCTTTGATTTTCATCGTCGTAGGATGGGTTTTGCCCAAGATCGCATGCAGACTGATCTCATCGGTAGTATCCTGGTCTGAGTCAGCCCCGTTTTCATTTCCGCAAGTTTCTTCCCCCTCCTCTTCTGCCTCCAACACCTTGAGTGTCCCGGTTTTACACCTATGCCCAGGACCATACTTATCTCCACACCTAAAACATTCACCTTTTAAAAATCTCTGTTGTTTCTCGGTGTCAGATATACGGTTGTTTCGGGTTGGGATGGTAGTAGGGTTAATATTTGAAGGGGTAGTTGTTCGGGATTCAGAATATGAAGTTTTGGTAGACATGGTTGGATTCCTGACGGACCGCGAATGAGTGAGTTTAGATTCAAACTCCAAAGCTAAACTCATTGCGTTGTAAACGGTTCTAGGCTTATGTATTCTTACATCAGATTTTAGTTCATCTTTAAGCCCATTTAGAAACACCCCCAATAAGCAATGGTCCGGCCAATTTGAAACTCGGGAAGAACGTTTAGCGAATTCTTGCCGATATTCATTAACCGTACCCGTTTGCTTAATACTACAAAGATACTCGTCTGGATTTTGAAACTCGGCTGGTCCAAAATTCTTTGTAAAAATTTGGGATAATTCTTCCCAAAAGGTTATGGGTTGGTCATTGGCAAACCAAGAATAGAGATCTAGAGCATCTCCTTCCAAATGCATTGAAGCTACTTCTACTTTCTCTTCATCAGAAATATGATAGTACCTGAAGTATTTTTCCGCCTTTAGTAACCACCCGCGTGGATCTCCCCCGCTAAAAGTAGGAAAATCGATTTTGTTGTATGGACGGAAATGTTGCTTATTCCTCCAATGGCTTTCTCCTTCTTCATTTCGGCTGCCTCTTGAATTATCTCCTGCTTTTAGTGCTGCCAGGTCTTCTTTCATGGATTCTACACACTCCAACCTTGCTGCGATTTCGGCTAACTGTGCAGCTATGGAATCTGGTGGTGGGTTAGCATCTCCTGAACTGCCTCGGGTCTGAACCATTGTGGTTTATTCTCGTTGTTTCCCGGCAATGGAACCAATGATAAGAACAAGAGAATAAGAAAACAATAGCAGACTAGTTTTATTTCAGTGGGAAAAGATAAGGCCCGATTCGAGAGGGGCAAAGTCTCCAATTACAAAATGATAGTGAAAAACCAATAATAAGATAATCATAACAATGAACTAGTCTGCCTATTTATGCTGATAATTTGAAAAGTAGCTGATCCTAGAATGATGGTGTAATTGATCCTAGAATCATGATAATTGATCCCGGTTGAAATCATTGCTAAATATCACCGAATGAATTAAACTGACTGCCAAAAATAGCACTGAATTGCTGGTTGTTCACAGCTGTCTCGATCTGCTTCCTCTTTCTTCTAGAATAAGTTTTTAATACTTGAGATTTACTTGGTATTGTAACATAAACCAAACAAAAGAGAAACAAAGTTTACATTTTTTCAGGTTTCTAGCAGCGAGTTATAAACAATGCCCAAAACAAAAACCAGCTTATCCTTTATTACCAATTCAACCAACCTTATCCTTTATTACCAATTCAACCAACCTTATTTTAGCTCATGTTACTTGTAAAATTGCTTATGTGGCACCTGTACATGTCATGTCGGCCACCACATATGCAAAATATGCTTATTTGAAAAAAAAATTAGTAACATGTATAAAAAAACTATTTATATATAAAAATCAGGCCTGGTAAAATCAACCCAGAAACCTGATTTTGGGTCATTGTGGGTTTCTATAATGACCTTCTGGGTCAGTCTGGGCACAGAGAAATTTTAGAAACGGATCAGGATGGGCTGGATTAAGAAAACAAAATTTAGAAACGGGTTAGAATGAGCCTTTCTTAAAACAAAGAAAGGTTAGAATGGGTTATCCAACTGTTTCATTCACTTTAACACCACAACATATATTTGAAAGCAGTGTCTTTGTTTATGCTATTTTTTATGTTCGAAGCTTATTGTGATCAAATCTTTTTGTACTAAAAATTAGTTGTTCAGTGATGATTTGCATATATAAATTATACAGCCATTTTTGCATAGGAAAATATTATATAAAAAGTATTAATCTTTCGTGTATGCATGGTCAAAGTATTATATAAGAAGTATTAATCTTTTTATACAAAAATGGTCTTTTTTTGAATCAACCCTTTCTGACCCGAACCCGTTTTGACCCGAACCAAAATAAACATTTTTTAATTCAGCCCATCCTGACCCGAACCCATTTTTGACCCAACTCCCAGCCCAACCCGACCCGCCCGTTTTTCCAGGTCTTATTAAAAATAATTGCTAATTGTCACATCAGATGCCGTACATATACAATAAATGATAAATAAGATCTCACTTCACTAATTTTTAGGGAAAAAAATAGCAAAAGAATTAAGCAGCTAAGTGTTGAACATGTCTTTGTTGCTACAATGTGTAATAAAATCGTAACTTTGTTGCTAAAATTAGTAATAAAATGTAAGTTTGGCTTTTGTTGTATGTCTAATTTGGTTGTTAAAATCAGAAAAAAATAGAAAGTTTGTTTCTATTTCATGTAGTTTGACCTATAAGGAGAGACAAAAAGATAAAAATAAAAAAGTTACCCTTTATTAGGCATATGATAATATGCAACTTTCAACAATTCCTCAGCCATCCATGTTATACTCTAAAGGCCTCTGAGTGACTCTCTTACAGTCTGAAAGTTGAGTTAGCTTATGCATGCATTGCAAAACACATTACAAAATCTATATATACTAGTTATTTTGAAACAAAATTTATCATCTTAAACACAAGTTAATAGTAATCGAACACCATGTAGTTTATCTATAGAAATCCCATAGAAATATATTATTTTGTAAGTTAAAAGATCAAAATAATTGGAATATTATTCCACTTTTTATCTTAAATCATACTTCAACTTCCTAACCCCCTACAATTCAACATAATAAGTGATGTGAAAAGTCTCAATTTATTAATCAATTAAAAGTATAATGAATAAAGCAACAAATTATTACTTTATACTATTAACAAAAGTATATTAATCAATAAAAGAGGAAATCAACATATTACCTCAAACTGAAGAGCCTTCACTAAAGAGACTGAAGATTTTTGCTATGTCTAGCAAGGAAAGCTCTGTTTTATGGAACTGTACTCTTTCTTCCCATTACGAATCGTTCACTGCAGCAAATCAAAATTAACTTTAATGTGATTCCATTTCATTGTTGCTAGTACTTGTATGAAATCAAAGTAAGCATATTGTTCCCTTGACCTGAAACAAACCAAGGTGGGTACACTGGCCTAATGCATGCATATGGCACTAGGTGAATGTAAAATGACCACCATTTGGCCAACCAAACAGACTCAAAGTTGTTCCAGTTCAAAGAGGAATGCGACTAAAATCACATCTAATTTCAGAACCCACTCCCATAAACATCACTAATTTGAACCATACACATTGCATAAATTCAAAAGGCACTTTAAAACTACAATATTGCATACCAAAAGACAACGGTGGACCAGACCAGCAGCGTCTGCCTCCACCGTCTCTCATCTCGTTTCTTGCATTTAACCAACAACACTCCGGCCGCCACCACCACCATTGATACTACATCTATCTCTTACCTATTACAAAAAAATAAAACTCATATTTTTTACAATGCTTATATATTTAGTAATTAATAATTATGTAAAAATATCATGTCAGAAATTAAAAAAAAAAGTAGCTTCTTATTATATCAAACAAAAGGATGCCACAACTATGTACGGGTCGTTTTTACTCAATCCAAGTATGTTATGCTTATAAAAAGTACATCAAATGCTTTCGTTAAGCTTATAAAGACTTCGTCAAGTGTGTACAGGTCGTTTTGACCCATTTAAAGTGGATTATACTTTTAAAGACATAATAGATGAGCTCTTAGAAGTGGAACTAAAATTATTTACCTCTGCAGCTGATGATATGATGGAATCCTTTTCAGAATTCATATGATCACTCAGCTTCCTGCACAAAGTTTGAACTGTTAAAATCTCTTTTTTCAGTAAATTAATTGATCAACTGTTAGAGTAGCGAAATTTGACCCGCCCGACTGTCCATTTTGTCACCTTCAGACAAATGTAAAAAAGTACTTTGGTTTCTCGGACTTTGCAAGGCGTTTAGACATGATAGGCAAAGAGAATTCATAGCATATATACTTGATTTATACCTTAACACGTGTTGACCATTAGATACTATTAAAAGTTCTAAATTCTGGACAAAAGTGTTTCAGGCCAACCCAACCCAATCTGTTTAGGCCCATACAACAGATTTATTATTCTGACCCAAACCCATTTTGACCCCTTACTTAACCTACCCAACTTGAGGTTGCTGCTATGACTCGATGTAATATCTCGGATTTCCCGACCCATTTCATAGATATTTATTTAATAAATATAAAACATTCATATACTTAGAGAACCTACATATATTCAAATATATATATATATATATAACGAATAAATGCATGAAGTCTCAAAACTACGGAAATTATTTTAAAACAATAAAGCTATAAAGGATTTTAGAAATAAAAAAACATGTATAATTGTTTTTTATAAAATCAAGGGACCAAAACTGCCAACTCTTGAAACTTGTTCTAAACTAAAAATCTAACTAAAACGTAAAGTGACAGGGCCACTAAACTACAAGGACCGATCTTGTAATTTCTCCAAACCCCCCCGAACCAAATCGGTCCTGGGTTCGAAACCCACAGACCCCGATTTCTCATCCCCTTCACGCAAAAACCACAATTTCGACCAGGTTCGATGAACCTCGAACTCGCCTAAGGCGTGCGACCCAACCCCCGATGTCTTCAATGCCCGGACACGGCCCGAGACCCGCGCAATTCAAATTCAAACTCGACATTTACACACCCACTAACCCCCAACCGACCGGTCATTAATTGAAATCGATTATAAATACCAGCCGTAATACCTTAACAAGATCACACACAATCTTCCTAAACATCCAATTCCATCGTATCGTAGCTGGTCAGTCGATTCCTTTCCCACGACAGCCGAAGACGAGCTTGAACCCGTTCTCCTTCATTCCATCACCATTTCAGGTAATTCGAAAACCCATCGACTTCGTTTCCTTGGTAGGATCATTTGCCCTCTGTCAATTGTTAAAGACAGAGGGATCATCGGGTCGTATTTGGCCGGGGATCGTTCTAGGGTTCATAAGGGAAAGTAGGGATGATTTCAGAATCTGCTTATCAAATTTCCGTTTCAGTGTATACACTAACGAGCCGTAGACGAGATGGTTAGTGTGTGTGTGTGCGGATTCGACCTGGTCAGTGTCCCGAGTTCGAATCCGGGTAAACCGATTTTTCCCATTTTAATTGTTTTAGCCTTTTTAAAAACAGTTTTTAAACTTGTATAATTTTTATAAATTATGTTATACATTTATAAACTTAAACCCAATTTTTATTTACACTTTTACATTCAGGAACATTTTTAATTAAATAAAATTTAGTCAAACCTATAATTAATTAAATCTTTAATTTTGGTTTTGAATCCATAAAATCTATAAAAATACTTTTAAAACCTTTATAAAATTTATATAAACATAAACCTATTGTTTATATAAAATGTGAGAAAATAAATATGCTTTAATTATTTTCTAAACTTTTGTAAACTTATAAACTTCATAAAGACTTTAAAACATTTATACTTTTAAAAACATAAACTTTAAATTAAATACTTATACTTATAAAACTTACCATTTGAAGTAAACGTTATAAACTTATAATTTTATTTAAACTTTAAAGACCTATAATCAAAATCCCAATTTGAAAAGAAAATTATTCATACCTTATTTATTTAATTATTTATAAACTTATAAAACTTTATAAACTTGTAAACCTTAAAAACTATTAACTTAAAAATATATATATGTTATCTTATTGAAACTACAAGATAATAAATATTTAATACCAAAATGCTTTGATAAATCTTAAATGATTTATATTAATTAGATAAATATTTAGATAATTATCTATCCTTAATAGTCATGTATTCTTGAAGTAATTGTTATAAAACCTTAATTATTATTTATCCTTTAAAATAATAATTATCATTTTATATGTATTCTTTAAATAATTATTATAAATCTCTAATAATTATTTATTCTTCGGATAATTATGGTTAAACCTTAATAATTATTTAGTCTTTCATTTAACAAATACATCAACCCCATTTACGAATACTTGGAAAACTAATTTTTACTTAACATGTGTAATTAATAACTGCAAAACTTTTGAATAATTAATAATTATTCTAAACTATAAACCTATTAAACTTCGATATTCAAAAACCTTCATTTGAAACTTGATCCTAACTTTATACACACAAATCATCCCGTCACCCGTTTGGAACCCTAGTCAAATCTTAGACCCTAGATCCTTGTCTTAGACTTTTTACTTAAATCTTTAGACTTATATTCTTAGGCTTATTGTGAGGATTTTCTCCCTCTCCAATTCTTGCAAACTCTTATCGGATACTCTTCATCATCCAAGTGAGTATACTTAGCCCCTTTTTCCTTTCTATACTTTTGGGGTGAAACATGTTCAAAAACATTAAACTTATACAATTCGTGTACAACTATGACTAGATGCTTATTCTTATGTTAAACTTGATACTTGTATGCTTAGATTAAACTTAAAACTAGCATATTCATTAACTTTGATCAAGCCTATGGTAACAATGATAGATCTATTGCATTTGACCAATCCACCTTGATTGATTGACCCTTCGGGGGGAGCCCTTGGTGATTGTTACTGAATTAAACTTTAAACTTGAGACTTATAAGGGTAACCTGCGGGTTATGCCTAAACTTGGTTGGAGGGTTGAAGTGCACAATGTTTAAGATACTTGTTTCTCATACTTACATTATAGAATGCATATATCATAGTGAATTGTAATTCTTTTCAAATCCTTGTTAAACTGTGTCAAAACCTTTGTATCTCACCAACTATTTTGTAGTTGACATATTCTTTCACATGTTTCAGGTTCTACAACATGAGACTTTATCGTGATCACATAGGATGCTTGGACCTAGAATGCTTAATCAATTAGACTTGTATTCTTGCTATGTATTTGATTTATTCCTTGTATTGGAACCTTGAAGTTATTTAATAAAACTATTTAAACTTTAATAGTCAACCTTGTGCTATTGAACAACTGCGTCCGCCCCGACGTATAATCCTCCGTCGGTTGGGTGTGACACTCGAAGTATTGATTATTGACCAAATCAGTGTAAGAATTAGTGTAAGACCATTTCAACAAGTTTGTTACACTATGAAAGACAAAACATAAAAATAATGTTGCTTTACTAAAAAGAGAGACAAAAAGAGAGTTACAAATTAAGAGCTCTTGTTGTGCCTCATGATTCAAACTAATTTAAGAAACATCTGTCTCCTCAGTCAATTGATCCATCAAACTGAGCCAAGTATACACGCATAAAATCAAGAGTAAGAACCCTAACCAGGATCACGCTGCTGGTAAAATTTTTCAACATTGTAAGAACAAACAAATTACAAATTCAATACAAATGAAAACCTAAGTTCGCGAATGGAACATGAACAAAGCAAGAGAAATTAATAGCTCACCGATGGTTAGAGCTTTGATTAATCTGGAAGGACGGCCTTTTAAATCCCTAAATAAATTTCTATTATTTCGGCACGAAGACCTTTGAAATACCTAAAATATTATTATGGCAATAAATAGTTCAACTACAACATTGGTGAATTCAAGTCACTCATAATATAGGGTTCAGACTTCAATATTATTAAAAGATCATAATCAAACAAGCAAATATCCAGAATTCATAAAATAGATTAATGAACTTAAAATTTGGTCAAAACAGATAATTAAACATTTACATCAAATAGCTTTAAAAAATTAACAGAGGAAGATGTAAATCGGCGAATCAATCAGTGCTAAAACATAAAAAAAAATTAACAGTTGAGGAAGAATAACAAACCCTAGACGAACCAATCAGTACTGAGACAAACAAAATTAACAGTTCAGGGAGAATAACAAACCATAGACCTTAATCTCACACATGCAGGAGGTTAATCGAACAACGCATCCATGTTTGAATGAAATAAACCCTAATTGGTTGGAACTAAAGTTGCAGTGGGGTATGGCGGTGTGTCGGTACAATAAGGGAGTAGAGGACATAATAACAGAAAGTAAGTTTTGATTGGTGTTGGAATTGGGTTTGGAGAAGATATGAGAGGTTGTGGGTGGAGGGAGGTTACCGGATTAACAACCCTATAGAATCGGAGAAGACGACCGGCAGCGGTCGAAGGTACTCCATGACCTTTAGAAGGAAGTGGTGGCTCCACGATTGCGTGTCTGAGAAGCCCCATTCTTGAGACCTTTCGCGGGATTGAAGTCTGCTTCTTCAAAACCATCGTCGACGTGGGGAGGAAAAGGGGGAGGAGGGGAGCGTATGAACGAGAAGGTAAAAGCTACGGTAGTGAGGATTAATCCTCTACAGCTACGGTCCACGGGATTAAAGGATCAGTTATAATTAATACGGTCGGGATTAATCCTGAAATGATCTTACGGCTCACGGTTTAAAAGGGAAATAATAAATAACTGTTATTCGGGTTCAATAATATAGGAAAATAATAAATAAACATTTGATTATGATTAATAAACGTTTATTTATTGGTTTAATATTTACGATAAAATCATTTATTATATAGTGATACACTGTATGTGAAAATATTAAAATATATATTATCTAACTTAAAAAAGACATAGAGCAAACCTTCAATGCTTTATGTACAATCAAACTATGCACAAGGATACCTTAGGTGGCGCCACTTCATTTGTTGTATTTTTCTTTGTTAAGAGAGTAAATTATCTATTTATATATTTTCACAAGAGTTAAAAACAAATAGATTGCTGACCTGGTGGTTAATTCCCCAAATAAATATACCTGAACTAGACACCCCAGTTCGGAACCGTGCACCCAGCTCTTAACTTTTTGGATCTTTTTTACTCGCCATCCACTATAACAAGTTTTAGTTTATTTATTTTTTTTACTCGAGAGTTTTTAGTCTCAATGGTTTCAATTCTTTTTTAACATATTACACTTTTAATTTATTTGATTTTAAATTGGTATTCTTATCATTGGAATTAAAATTTTAATTATTGAACTTTTTGCTATTTTACATATTTAACATTATTTAGATGTTGTGAAAAATACTTTTCTAAAAAAAAATTTGAACTTTTTTGGCCAACCAAAATTTACCACATGGCACACTCATAAATTTTTGATATTTTTGTTCATCTCTTGTAGCTTATAAGCATGATGTGTTATAAAATCCCTAATAAACCGTTGCGAAATGCTTATTTTTATCTACGATTCGGTGTAAATGTCATTCAAAAAATAGTTGTGTATGATTACGTACAAGTAATCAAAGCAAAAACATACTAACAGTCAAAGTTGCTTAAATGTTTCGTTTTTTAGGGCTTTTTTTTGTTTTCATATTACACCTTATAAAATATGATTTTTATAAAATTTCGGATTTGTCGTTGTTTCGTGCTTATTTTATCAGCGTTTCGACGTGCTTCTATTAAATTATTTTTGCAACATGTTTTTTATCTACGTTTTGATATTTAAAAAGGGGAGACTACAACTTCATACAATTCTACATGCTTCTTTTAAGTTACCGTCACGACGTGATTTTTTATTTACGTTTTTATATTTAAAACGGAGCCGTAACAACTTCATACGATTATAGTTACGTACTTTACCACGTCAATGCCACTGTCGTAACGCAATACAAATAGAAGATGGTGAACAGTGTTTTATAAGTTTTTACGACACACATGTACAAGTGGTTGATTTGTGAGAAGTTATGCTTCTTATCCATTTCTGGTGGACTTATAAAATGGGCCAATCGAAAATTTTATCTTTTCTGGCCCACTAAGCATAACTTATTGCCTGTAGCTCTCAAATTATTGAATTAATATCGTTAACGGGAATTTTTCTTAAAGACACGTGCTAAGAACTTAGGTTCTTCATCAACTTATGTTAACTCCTCAAGTTATCCTTTATTTTTAAAACTAAATAGTAACATTATTAGTTATTAATTATTTTATAGTTTATATCTTTATGTTTTTATTTTTGAATTTTTAAAATTTTATAACGTAATCCGGTTCTTAAAACCGGATTTCTTAAATCCCGCCTGCTTGTTCCTTTGTAACGTTATTTTTATCTTTAAGTTTGCGTTTCTATTTAAATATTATTGAAAACCGGTCAGCCCGCCGCGGAGCGCGGGTGCGTCCCCCTAGTAATATATAAATTCCAACAATTCTCGGTTAATCAGAGAACCTTAATCATAACTGCCGGTTAATCTCGGTTATCGGTTAATTTGGTTTGGTTATCGATTAACGGTTAAGTTTTGCTCATCCCTATGGGCGGTTGCACCGGAATCGGGAATCCAAGAATCGACCCGCTGACAAATATAATAGAAATTTGCTGATAAACCAAAGTGAGGTGATCCCAGTTACTGATTAGCCCAACTAGTAAAGTGGGCTGGCCCAAAAGTAGATGAATAAGTGGGCCCATGTGACAAGTTGGTCTGAACAGTAAACAGATTCGTGCCTAAATAAGCATGTGGACTATTAGTAAAACCCACATTAGATGAGCCAGGAAGGTCCAAACCAGATGAGCCCACTTAACCAGATGAGCCCACTTCTTGTCCATCAACACCCAAAACTAATACATGAAGAAGTCTCCCACCCTAATTCCATAGAAGCCATATAATTAGGGGTAATATAAATAGGGGTGTTCAAAAATATTCGGACCCGAACCCGAATTATTCGAAATTTTGAATCCGAACTATCCGAAGTTCGGATATTTGAATTTTCGGATTCGGATATTAATATTGAAAATTTTTGGATATTTAGGCCTGGTGTAATAGGGTATTGCTAGTTCCCTACTAGCTATTATATGAAATCTCGTATTGTTGTTGGAAATTTAAATTCGTTTGTTTATGTATTGTGAATATTTGGGGAAAATAAAGTACGTTGTTTCTTAACATGAGAAAATATGTTTATTCTATGTAGTATCCTCATTTGATTTTGTACACACTTAAATTTTGTCAATGAGCGCCCCTTAATAATTTGAACTTGGTCTATATTGTTGATTAGTTGCATAAATAGCTCAATGTTTGTTATTCCTTTAGTTGTGTGTTTCGGTTCTTTTATATATATTGTTTGGATTAGTTTCAATTCTTTTCTTACACTTAATTTCTCTTTTAACTTATGCCCATTGGATTTACTTCTATTAATTTTTTTTTATCTCTCTTCTTTCTAAATTAATTTTAATTTCATTCTACTAAAAGATGAATCGTAGTTTGTAATTTAGACTTTTGCTATGGTTGATGATATTGTCTGTTTAATGAGGGATTTATATTTGGATGTGGTAGTTGTAGTTAACGTCGTGTTAGATGTATCAATATATTAGTATAGTTACACTTGTAAAACATATATATATATATATATATATATATATATATATATATATATATATATATAGTATTGCAGTATAATTAAAATATATAAATAAATTTAAAACCATTGTTGCACTCTTTGTATAACGGTGCTTCAAGGTCCATTTAGCAGGGGCGGCTCAATATATTTTTGGGTTTAAAACGAACATTAAAATTGTGGTTTTTTATAAGAGTTTTTTAAATATATAAAAATTACTAAAATGTATTTACCATCCGCTATGACACACGTGTCACATCCCGGTATCTTTTCACACTTCTTTATACATATAAACTTGTGATAGATAGCATTAATAAGTTTGAGACATATTTCGGTATATATAGTTTCTTTTCCCTTCTTGTTTGCCTATTCTCACGGGAAAGAACGAGGAAAACAAAAGAAGAAGTATATAAAAATTTTGAATTTTTGAATTTTGAAACGAATTTGCTTTCCACCAAAACTCTTATCTCACCTATTTATACAACCTTCACCCTAATTAGGGTTATATTCAACTCATTCTTATCGATCAATGGTGTCAAGAACAACAAGAAAGCTATCACATTCTGATGATGATGATAACGTCCCCGATCAACGAACTCGTCCCCGCCTTCAAATCGAGCCCTTAGATTTCACCATCCAACTGCCACCATCACAACCACCGGTGAACACAAATCAAGATACTGAACAGACCATGTTTCTGTACATCCACCCATCGATATCTCAACCGTCACCTGATCACCAACAACAACAACCTCAACCGCCACCAGTGAACAGAAACCAAGATTCGGACCCTCAAACAGAACTCACTATGTGTTTCTACGTGGAACAACGACCTCAACCGCCACCGCAACTCCCGTTGCCACATGCACAACGTCGCAACCGTAGAAAACAAACCCTAGCACCACCGCAAGGCAAAACCCTAGTTATTAAACCACCGTTCCCGTGGGCCACGGACCGCCGTGCAAAAGTGCACAGTTTAAACTATCTAACAACGGACCAACACATCAAAACGATCTCCGGCGACGTGGAATGCAAACGCTGCCAGAAGCAGTATCAGATTGAATTCAATCTTGAAGAAAAGTTTAACGAAATCTCCGACTACGTGGAAACGCACATGTATGAGTTTCGAGATCGAGCTCCCCCGGAGTGGATGAACCCGACGCTGCCGAAATGCAAGTTCTGTGATCAAGAAAACAGTGTGAAGCCGGTGGTGAGTAAGAAGAAGGTGTCGATCAACTGGTTGTTTTTGTTTCTAGGTCAGATGATTGGGTGTTGTACGTTAGGGCAGTTGAAGTATTTTTGTAAGCATACCGGGAACCATCGGACTGGGGCTAAAGATAGGGTTTTGTTCTTGACGTATCTTGAGTTGTTCAAGCAGGTTAATCCGGAACGATGGAGCCTCTGATGATATGTACTTAATTATTTGAAATTCTCTCGTTGGATCTTGATGATAATTACAATGTAGTTTGTTGGATCTTGATTTTAAAGATTATGATTTGGTTTTGTTTTCTGATTTTGTGTAAATCAAAGTTCGTGATAGTAGGGATCTGATCATTATCAGTTGGCTAGGGTTTGAGGTTCTGATTTCAAGATTATTGTTAAAAGAGATTTCAACATTAGATATAAACAAAATAGCTTTGTGCTAAGACATTTTAAATCTTTTGTGGTTAAAATATGAAAAGAACTTTGTGTATGCGATATCCAACATTTGATCGATTTTAGTTGAAGTCATGGTGTTTAAACTTGAATCATGAAATGGAATATAAAACTTGAATCATGAAATGGAATATAAAACGGTGATAGGCCGTGGCAAAAAATGCATGTGGGAAATACCTTTATCGACGGAATTCCGTTGGTAATCTCCGATAGACAAATCAGCGATTGATTACGAACAGATTTTTCTCCGGCCAAGTTTGACGTTTCTCCGGCCAATTTTCACATTTCCAACGAACTTCCGTTGCTAATCTATCGTTGATTTTAATTTTTTTTTGTAAGAAAAATAAAAAATAAAACTTTTATTTTTATTTTAAACAATACAAATATCACAAATCTTAAAATTAAATTATTTTCCTCAAATTCTCGAATTTCAAATTACATTACAAAACTATATAAGAAGATAAAATAACTTCTCGTGACGAATGAACTTGTGATGTTTTGACTCCTTCTACCATATGACTCCTTCTACCGTATGATTCTTGTGACGAATAACTTCTCGTGACGATATGAGATTCAATCATACAGTTTAGCAAAAAAGGGTATTAGCTCGTTTATAGAAAGTCCAACAAACGACTATAAATCAAACAAATCCATATATAAACACGAATAGTATTTTATATATAATGCCAAAATGTCTATATTATGCTAACTTATGCACATGATCCATTTAGATCCTAAGATTTCAATGATCACACTTTATGAGCTTATAATAACTAAAATACAATTTATTTATAATAACAAAAGTACAATCGACTGGGTTAAAACAATCTGTACACATTTTATGAGATTATAATAACCAAAATACAATTTAAATGGGTCAAAACGACTTGTACACACTTCATGAGGTTTTAATAACAAAATTAGAATTTAAATGAATCACTTATTTGGGTTAGGTTATGGTAAAAAAATGTTTTAAAAATAAGAAAGTTAAGAAAAATTTTGGGCTTGACATGTGTCATTTTATTGTTTTTTAAGGGAGGGTATATTGGTGATTGTGTCAAATATGTCAGGTCATTGTGTAATGTCAGATCTGGTCATTGTGTAATGTCAGATCTGGTCATTGTGTCAAATATTTTTCTTCATTGTAATATATGTATTAATCATTGTGTTTTACATTTTAGATAATTTTATGTTATTTTTGTCACTGTTTTTTATGTATTATATATAACATAGTGATGAAAAATATTTGACACAATGACCTGACATTAGACACAATAACCAGACCTAACATTACACAATGACCTGACATATTTGACACAATGATCAATATAACCAGAACTGACATTAGACACAATGACGAGCAAATTACACAATAAGCTGGAAAACGTAATTTTTTCCTTTTTTTGTATATAACGACACTATACTCGTTTTAAAGATAAAAAAAATGCTCATTTTCGTCATTGTGTTTTACGTTTTAGATAATTTCGTGTTATTTTTTACATTACACAATGACCAAACCTGACATTATTGTGTAATATCATGTCTGGTTATTGTGTCAAATATTTTTCATCACTATGTTATATATAATACATAAAAAGCAGTGACAAAAATAACACGAAATTATCAACGTAAAACACAATAATAAATACATATAACACAATGATAAAAAATATTTGACACAATGACCAGACCTGACATTATACAATGACCTGACATATTTGACACAATGACAGATATGACCAGACCTGACATTAGATACCTGACATATTTGACATAACAACTTTTTTTTTACAATTTGATCTCAACATTAAATCATTTCTACAATTTGATCTAATGACCTTAAATCATTCTCACCCTTTTTATTTTAAAAACCATTTTTACTTGAACCTAACCCCACTAAACCCTATATATATATATAGGCAAAGAGTAAAATAAAACTCTCTTCACTTGAGAAAACCACTAAACTCTATGGAAAAAAATAGAAAAAAAGGTTTTTTAAATTTGGGATTGATTATACACATAAAAATAAGCATTTTCGTCAAAATAAAAATAAAAAAACACCAAGTGAAAAAAAAACAAAAAATAGCAAAAAAAATTCACTTTTCTCTTTCTTATATAAGCAACACGTCAGCAATTTACATATGTAAAAAGCGTCAGATTTAAAAAAAAACGCTCAGCGTTTTTTTTATATTCTTTCACCAAAAGTGATAAAATTGAATGTAGAATCCATTTCAAAAATAAAAAGTATTTGTGTTTGATGTGTTACATATGTAAAAACAAGGTTTAGTGGGTTTTTTCAAGTGAAATGGGTTTTTGTTATAACCCATATATATAGGGTTAGGATCTCTTGAGAACTCATAAATATTTGAGAACTCGCGAGAACTCGTCAAAAAATCAATTAAAACCATCTTTTGGTTTTCACTATATAAGGTTAGGATCTCTTGAGAACTCGTCAAAAAACCAATTAAAACCATTTTTTTGGTTTTCACAACCTTTATTATTAAAATACAACATAAAAAATGATTTATCTCTCCAACTAACTCATCTCTTCTCTCTAAGTAATTCTTAAAAAAATTTATACACATGTGTAAATGGTAAACACTTACACATGTGTAGATTTTTTTTAATATATGTATAAATTTAAATTTACATATATAAATTCATTTTTTATGTTATATTCAAATAATAAAGATAGTAAAAACAAAAAAAAGGTTTTGATTGGTTTTTTGATGAGTTCTCAAAATAGTTAAGAGTTCTCAAATGTTCCATTCCCTATATATATATATATATATATATATAGGGGCATGTTCTTTTGAGAACCAACTATATGTTGAGAACCGAAAGAACCGCACAAAACGTGTACATATCACTTTAGTGAAAAAAGTAAGATTCAACAACAATGTTTTATTTATCTCTTCCCACTCTTAGTTTGAGTTTATCTCCTCTCTCCTGAATTTTTTTAAGAAAAGTATAAAAATATGCATATATGCATTCATTTGTACATATAGTGTGAGTGCATATATGCATTTAAAAAAACGACTATAAATTCGAGGTCTTTTAAAACCAAACCTTAAACATATTGAAATATACATGAATTCTAGTCAATTTATATTATAAATAGAGGAAGAGTTAATGTGGTTCTCACGGTTCTTAACATATTGTTGGTTCTCAAAAGAACATACCCCTATATATATATATATATATATATATATATATATATATATATATATATAGGGTTAGGTTCAAATGAGAACTCATAAATACTTGAGAATTCATTAAAAAACCAATTAAACCCATTTTTTTCACTACATTTATTATTAAAATACAACATAAAAATCATTTATTTCTCGAATTAACTCATCTCTTCTCTCTCAATTATTTTTAAAAAGTTTATATGCATGTGTAAACGGTAAACACTTAAAATATTTTTTAATATATTCATACATGTAAATTTAAATATACAAATTCATTTTTTTATGTTGTATTTTAACCCTAAAGATAGTAAAAACAAAAAAAAATGGGTTTGATTGATTTTTTAACGAGTTCTCGTGAGTTCTCAAAATATTTAGTAGTTTTCAAATGATCCATTTCATATATATATATATATATATATATATATATATATATATATATATATATATTAAATATAATATACATATTAGAGGGGCAACATTGTCTTTTTACTAAATGTCTTAATTTTAAGACTTTTACTAGGCTTAATGCATAACTTACAACTCAAGAAGCTCTAAAAAACAACTACCCCACACATTTCAAACGCGCTATATGATCTGCTTTCCTGTAAACCCTAATTTTTTCAACCACCGCCTCTCCCTCCCCACCATCGGCCTCTCCCTCTCCCCCGATTCTCCCTCTAAACCCTAATTTCCTCATCTGCTAATCGACCTGAAAAGGTAAATGTTCATCCTTCATCTTCTCCTTCTTCTAATCTTGGCCTCGATCATTTGTTCCGTCTTACTTTTTTGAATTTCAGGTTTTGATTTTGTTTCTTTGCTGTCTGATATTGTAAAAAGGTAACGTGTTACAGCTCCATAATCATGGAGTACAAGTGGGTAATGTCAGAGCCATCGCTAAGCCTTCATCTTCATCGGTTACGAAGAACTGATGCACCTTTCAACTTGACTTTGAATTGGGGATCTGGAGATGGGCTTTCCATGGAAGTAATGGGTAAACTTCCATTTTAGGGTTTTTTTAATTAATTTTCTATTTTTGAGGTAGGCGATTGGGGCTTTCAAAATGTTAGTGGGATTATTTTTACTGCAGAAATTGAGGCTTTCATTGTGTGTAATTGATGTTTGGTAGACGATTGGGGCTTTTAAAATGTTAAGGGTTTGGATTTTGATGAGTTGCTGATCAATGTTTATATGTTTGGTAGACGATTCATGCTTTACTTTTTTTTGTTGACATAAACATAAACTAAAGGATAATTGCATAAAAAATTGCCAACTTTGAATATAATTTTGTTATGTTTAACCATCTTATTTTAAACTAGAAAAGCCAAAAATAAAAAATCAACGCATCAGATTATAGATGCTCTAAATACATGAATGTATATAGGTTTTTCCCATTGTAAGTTCTTTGAAGTTTTAAATATTAGAAATAAGATGTTGAAAGTAAAGTTTAATCTGACTTTTGATCATTGCAGATTCCCGAAATTTTACAGATTAATTCGTCTGATCAGGAAGAAACTCAGGATTATGAAGTTAGAATCAAAGGTAAATCGTAGGAAGAAACTCAGGATTATGAAGATAGAATAAAGGTAAATCGTTTATGTAACCATAAAGATTCATGCTTTTGAGGTAAATATGTTATATTACATTAAGTGTGAAAAATAACGCTTTGGGATAGGAAGTAGTTTTGACTTTTGTGTCAAAATACTAAAGCATAACCATCTTTTTGTAAACTTTTGCATAGTGTTAAGTGAGTTGCAATGTTTCATTGAATTTGAAGTTTGGGTTAAAGACGAGAACTCATTTATGCTTTACTGAACATGCTTTTAATCATCAAATCTGTTTACTATGGTTTTATTGATAGAATTTGCAGTATTTTTTTCTAAAATAAGACATTTTTACTTTGGATTTTAGTGTTATTATTATTGTTAATTTTTTTATTATTATTTTTCTTATAACCAAACAACATTCAAAGAGGTCTCATAGTGGGTAAGTGAAAGTGAGAGTTAGAAACTAAAAGTATTGTTTTATATTGGCTGCATGCATACCTTTTCTGTTTTCTAATGTATTCTAACTGCTTTTGAATTTGTTGCAGACTTGCAGGGTCATCTATAACATGTGCACGCAGAAACCGCCACATGATTACTCCCAGCAGTTGTATGGCAATCGCCGAGTCTTTTGAAGAGTGCATTACTTCTGTAAAGTAATGTTTACTGGTTATTTGCTATTGTAAGTCTAAGCCTGCAAATTGAAGGCATGATGAGAAACTAATTTGTTCCTTTTCATTGTTATGCATTTTTTTTTTCTTTCTACTGTAGGGGTGTTATAGAGGTCAGGTGGTGGTGTGGGTTGGTGGTGGTGGTGGGTGGTCTGATGAAGAAGAAACGAAGTTAAGAGTATATCAATAGTTTCACACAAAAACTAACTTGAAAAGTTAAAAGGAGTTGTGCAACAGGGACGCAAAGTGTTAAACATCAAACGTTGGGGATCAACTGTGTTACATGTAGATCAAACCTAATGTTTTGTTCAAACCTCATGGACGAAAACTATAGTTTACTCTTATAATAATAATAATAATAAAGATACCTCCAATTTAAAAAATACAAACAATTGCGCAATTTAAGAAATACAAACCTTTGCTTTAAGATGTTATTAAATAATCAAATGTTTCTTTTCATAGTCTTGCAATTACATCTCATATACACAACATAAATCATACAAAACCGATAGTTTCAACCCAAATTAACCACACAATCAAAATGATATACCTAAATATTCAAATATAAACTTATGAAAAAACCCCTAATTTTAACCCAATTTAACTATACAATAAAAAAAACTCATCACACACACACCCATATAAAACTATAGTTTCAGCCTAAGTCATCCACATATACACATACAAAATCCATATATAGTTTCACCTAATTCATCTCATATAGGGAACATAAATCCATAAAAAAAAACCATAGTCTCAACCCGAATCAATCACACGTTCAAAAATAATTACCTAAATAGTTAAATATGAACTTATAAAAACCCTAAATTCAACCATTCAACTGCACAATCAAACATCCATCCCACATACACCCATATAAAACTATAGTTTCAACCCAAGTCATCCACACACACAACATACACACATACAATAGCCATATATGATTTCATCCGATTCATCTCATATACACAACACCATACAAAAACTATAGACTTAACCCAAATCAATCACACATTCAAAAAGAGTTACTTAAATATTTAAATATGAACTTATAAAAAAACCCTAAATTCAACCCAATTCAACTACACAATCAACCAAAACAACATGTCAAATACATACATACCAAATACATATGTTAACAAGTTGTCTCAAAACAAAACCCGAGTTTGATCAAATACATAAATAGCCTATGTGGTTGACGTTCCTCCTTCCTTAACTGAATATTGCCTTGATATATCTTCACAGTTCAAATTTATAATTTGTAGAAAGTCATTGAAGTTCCTTCTTCCTTAACTGATATGTTTTCATTATTCTTGGATTGTTTTTCTACCATTGATCCTGTCTTCTTTTTCTCAATAGTGCTAATAGGACTCTACTTCTATTCCTTGTGTTCTAATATAATGATCAGATAAACTTACAAGAACAACCCGAGTTTTTTGGTCACCTAGATTTGATCAATACCTGTCAAACTGTTGTTGATTAATTTACCCCTTCATCGAATTTCCAACCTGTAGGGAATTTTACACGTGTAGGGTTTTAAAACTTTTAGCAACAGAAGCAAGAATTACATGTGACCATTTAAAACATTTTTAAAGATTCCAACAAGGATCCAAATGCAAGATGATGAAACCAAAAACAAAACCTACCATAGTGAGTTTAGAACTAGAACCTTTGAAGAGAAGTGGTTGCTAAAGAACTTGAATTCGTGGATGATGAGATCAAAGTAGAAACTCCTTCAAAGTGTATCCACTCCGAGCAAGGTCTTCAAGGTTGGTGTAGCCAAAATAAACCCGAGAGTATGCCAAGATGTGATGTAAATAAATCAAGAACTCCTTCTTGACTAGACCTCCAAGATATATAAATATGGGAGGTCAAATAACTAGAACTCTTCAAGAACATCAACCAAATTACCACTAATACTTAGAGTGATTTTGACTGATGTTCTAAAACTTCAAAATTCCTTTTGCTCGATAATTCTGGATATCAAGCAGCCTATGCTGCCGTGATTAATGCAAGGAAAAACAAGCCAAAAGTATGTAGAAAAGTCTAGCCCAGTGGCCTTAATTCACGTGGATCTCCATGAGCCTTTTCATTCTTTTCTTATCCATTCCACCACCTATTTTTTCTTTTACCTTTCTTTGTTTTTTTTCTGGATAACTTGGCAGTAGTTTCTGCCGTGAATAATGAAGGCAAAGACAAGGTTGGTTGCAAAAGTGAATCCAAATCCCATCAACTTAACTTTCTGCCCCAAAAATCTCATCGAGACTTGGAAGCAGAAAAGATAAATGATGACATTTTAATAAAAATATATCCAACATGTTCACTATTAATAAAGTGTGTGATAGTTTCTAGTTTGCTCCTATAAACTCCTAACAAATTAAGGGTTTGTATTCTCACTAATTGTAACAAAACAATGACCATCTAATGTCATACATATGTACTATATGTGTGTATGGACAAATCAAAAATTGTTACAACAAGTAGAATAGATAAATTGCAAGTATGTAATTTTACTTTGATCATTTTATATACGTAAACATATACATAACATATATATATATATATATATACATGTATAATAAAATAAAATGATCCTCTTTGATTAATTATTACATCTAATAATTAATGTATACATCTTGACAGGGTTAAAGCATTTAAATGTGTCCTTAATAGTTGCTAAGTGTATGATCCTTTAGGATCATATATCAATAGCAACATTATTGTTTGTTGTTCTTTGGGCATATGAATCCAACACAACTACCTGTTCCTTCTTAGTATATTCTTTCTAACTTTTAATTGTATTTCTGATGCTATTTTTATATGGATGTCGGGCAATTGTTGATTTCTTCTTTTAACTTAAAGTTCTTGATTCAATTTTGATTGTTCTTGATCACCCTTTTCCTTATTTATGGTTCCTACTCTTCGATCTTGATTGCATCAACTAATTAGAATTGATTAGAAAAAAAAAAAACGTTTCTGATCTTCGTCTTTGGTATTCTGATTCTTTATTTCTTCCTTCTAAATGAATTTCTTCAACAATTTCTTCCAAAATTTTATGATTTTTTGTAATGAATGAAGCGGTAAATCTGATGTGATTTTTCCAGAGGAACGATCTGACGATTTTTCTTTTAATTTCAAACAGTCGACGACTTCAATTTGATTATGAGAAACAATCGCTCGATTTCCTCTGCCCTTCGATGATTGTTGCTTCTTGATGGGCCACATATATATCCCAAATTGATTGATATTGGCTTGATTCAATTGATTAATGGTGTCCCTTCCGCAAAGAAAACAATCGCTCGTTCCTCTATGATTCAAATCGATGATTTGTGATTGATGTTGTTCTTAATCGATCGTGAATTATTGATTCTTCCTTGATCGATGATGATGATATATGAATCCAGTAGCTTCCCATGATTGATGCTCTGATACCAATTGTTGGTAATCAAAGACAATTGAATAAGATGATCGATTAACACATAAACTAGATTTTTTTATTTCATCTTTTTGTTCATACAATCGACATGTATATTTACATATTGAACTGATGCGTTCAAACGAAATGCTTAGTGAAAACATCGATTACCCTAATTACCTAATTACAGTTTAATCCCTTCCTAATTACAATATACAACTTTGACCCTAAACATACTTTACACTAGCGACACTAAGACCCCTGTGCTTTACAATTTAGTTTAACTTCCAATATAACCCTATAATATGGGTCGTATTGTTGGGTTTATGATACAAACCGTATTACTGTATGTAAGCTCCCAAATTCTTGTGATTAATAATCTAACATAAATAATATTGGATAGGTGTCATTATCTACTTAGACATTTTACAATAATCTGTAATCCTAATTTGGGTTTCTAGTAGAAATACAAAGAATGAATTAGAAGTAATTATAATTCATGTGTTGGTATGTTAATTAACAGAATAAACTTTATGTAGTACGTGTTATGAAAGAATAAGGTATGAGTTCTTGAGACAAGGTATGTTTCTCAACTAAAATAAATTAATGGGTCAATTGAAAAGACTTGAATGAGCTCGGTTTAAACAATCCAATTTTTAGTAGCATTTTACCTTTAAGAGTAAAGATCACTTTCTATTTGGTTAATATTAGTGCGTAAGTTAGTATTAAACTGTTTTATTATCTATTTCTTTTATGTTATCTATTTTAACTAAATTATATTTATTATAATTGATAAAAGAAGAGAATTTTATTTAAAAGTTTGATATACACAAATTGGTGACTCGATGCCTAGGATCGACTCATCGACACGTCAATGACCATTTGAAGTTTTAAGAGGAGCACGCAGCCAATGATTACTGGCCTACTCCCGCCACCCTCTAAGAAAACCTCAAACCTAAGTACTCATTTCCTAGTTTAATTTTTTATTAATTATTTTAATAGTTAATTACACGAATGACCCATTGAAAAATCACATGGTTGATTTGTAGTTTTTTAATTTGTAAAACCGTTGGCTCCTAAATTGGATTGCCGTTAAATTTGGATGTTTTTAATATGAATAAAATAAAAAAATATATTTTTTTTCATTTTTCCTCCCTTTTAATAAAAAATAATAAATATATACAATAAATTAATAACACATAGGGGTGTTCAAAAAAATCCGAATCCGAAACCGAACCCGAATTATCCGAAAATTCGGATATCCGAAATTCGGATATCCGAATTTTCGGATTCGGATTCGGATAGTGATTTTCGGATATTTCGGATAGTTCGGATATCCGAATATCTGAATTATTATATTTATATATTTTTTTAATTGTTTTTATTATTTAAAAATAAGAAAATTTGAATCAAAACCCGATATATTATATTTATATATTTTTATATGTATATTTTCTAATGTTTTTTAAGGGTTTTAATTGTTTTTGTAATTTAAAATATTATTTTTATATATTTTTTTATTTTTTTTTTATATTTTCGGATATCCGTTTCACTATCCGAATCCGTATCCGAATTTTCGGATATCCGAAATTTTGGATTCGGATAGTGAAATCCAATATCCGAAAATTTCGGATATCAGAAATTTGGATATCCGAATTTTCGGATATCCGACTTTGAACACCCCTAATAACACATATGGTCTTATTTCCCCGTTATCTTCTTCATTTGGCTCGTCCCTTAAAGCCACCACCAAATGCATGTGGGGTATGACCGACAAGAGGTCACAATGGTAGCACCACCACAGTCTGCAGTCACCTTCTGCAACTTCTCTCTCCCTCCCTTCGATTTCAAGCCTACTAAACCCACCCATCGGACCATCTTGGTTTATCATTACCATTCTTTAAATCAATAGATAGAGTTGGGAGAAAATGTAACTAGGGTTTGTGTTAAAATTTTACCTTTTATTTATCCAATTTTCAAATCCTTTCTTTTATCTTTTTTCTTTTGCATATTGAGCTCCTTTCTCGGTTTGCTCCTTGGATTAAATGACCTCTTGGGCTTGGCTTCTTCTTTGGATTATATAAACTCTTGGGCAAAAGTCTCCATCTCCTCAAAGTTGTCTTCGTTCATTCTCTTATGACCAACTAGGGTTTTTCCAATTCTCCATGTTTCTCAAGATGGAAGGTTTCTTGATTACGCGTGATTGTGAAAGAGCCGTTGGTCTTCTCCTCTTTGACCTCCGTTGATTGCTCCAGTGATTGCGGGTGATTGCTTTGTTACCGTTGGTATGCTCTTCTATAAAGCGCCGCTCCTCCTGCTTCAATGATACGAACGATCAGTCTTACAATTCGGTGTGTATTGTTTCTTTTGATTAGGGTTTCAAAACCCATCTTTGTTCGTATTATTTTTCTATGTATTAGTGTTGATTGAAGGAATAAAACCGTATTTTCATGTTTTTTGACATGGTATCAAAGCCTCGTTGCTCTTGAATCGACGGTATTTCTTCAAATCACACTATTTTCGACGAGTTTGAGTTGAGGGTTCTTGAAACCCTAAAATCGGACTTCGCCGAATTCTTGGTTCTTCTGTGTTTCGACATCTGTTCAGACGAGTATGGTTGTGGGTCATTGAGCCCTAAATCGAATCTTGTTGGTGTTTATTTCTTGGAGTTTGAATCTATTGTTTAAATCATTGAAAATTGATTCTTGGTGTTTGAGTTGTTGATCGAAGCTCTTGCTCCGGTATTAAAGTCTATTTCTCAAAAAAAAAAAAAAGGGAAAAAAGGGGTTTGTTGGTCACCATTTAATTTGGGGTGTTTTTGTTTGATTGTTGATTGAATGATCTTATTCAAAGATCGGTTGGAACTTTCTGGTTTATTGAGTGGTTGCTTGGCTATTAACTTTCTGGTTATTTTGGATGTGGTTGCTTTAATTCAAGTTTGGTTGCTAGTATGAGATTTTGTAAGGCCCCTTTCCCGAAAGGCCTCACTTGTTGGATTTACTCATCAACACATAGAACTTAATCATAAGACATTCATTAACACAGCGGAAACGATTTAAAACTTCAACATACGCAGCGGAAATACATAACATGCCTAAACATATCTTGTCAACATACAAACTGAAACTTGTCTGAATCAACTAAAACAATAACATAAACAGGATGCCAGACTCTGGTCTTCGGGTAACTCTTCTCGCCAAGCCAAGCATCCACTTCCATCTACTGCCACCTACACTTAACTGATGTGCATACTAAAAATCAGCAACGCTGAGTGAGTTCTAACGTTTACTTTAAATCAATTTTACAAAAGATTTACTAAAACACATATACTGCCAATAAGGCTAAACTTAACACACTTTACTTTTCAAACATATATACTGCCATTAAGGCTAAACTTAACACACTTTACTTTTCAAACAGTTTAAAACGTATAATAAACCGTCAATTCCTCTTTACTGTACTGCCCTCATGGCTTACATCCATGAACCGACAAGTACCTGGTCAATGCCCCCATGATCAACGACCATGAACCGACAATACCGCTTATCCGTCAATTCCTTGTCACTACTGTACCGCCCCCATGGATTCATCCATGAACCGACGAGTACCTGGTCAATGCCCCCATGGCTCACTATCCATGAACCGACAATACCCTGGTCAATGCCCCCATGGCTCACTATCCATGAACCGACAATACCGCTTAACAGGGAGGTTGCGTGGACCTCCCGAGCAACCGCCGTCACTCATCCCAATTGTACAACTGTTAACGAACCACAAAGGTTCTTACTAATGGGTGGAACCCATATCTGACATCTTGTACAAGTAACATCTGTCCCAAGGACCTTTACAAACTGGTACTCATTCCCGAAGGAAAGCTGTTCACTTTACTTTTCATAAATCTTTCTGTAAATCTTGTTCATAACTTAACTTATATCATGCCTTTGTTTATGTATATAACAATATAGTAAACGCTTGCCAAATGATATATCTTTGCTTTTACTGAAACATAGCTTATCATAAAATACATCTTTCTTTCTGAAACATAGCTTATCATAAAATACATCTTACTTTCTGAAACATAGCTTATCATATATATCATGCCTTTGTTTATGTATATGAAAATATAGTAAACGCTTGCCAAATGATATATCTTACTTTACTGAAAACATACTAGCACATATATCATGCCTTTGTTTATGTATATAAAAATATAGTAAACGCTTGCAAAATGATATATCTTACTTTACTGAAACATACTTTTGCCTCTTTTAAACCTTTCACTAAAACATAGCTTTTCTCCTCAGTTTATAATATATAAAATATAATAAACACTTTACACTAAGTATGCACACCACCCCTAAAGAAGGCAAAAAGGGGATTAGAACTCACCTGGTATCTTAGCGGGGATGTCCTACTGGAATCTCACACAATCTGAACAATCATAACAATTCGTCACATATCAGACTCATCGAAACTACCTAGTTTCGATACCGGTAGACCTATCGAAACTCCCTAGTTTCGATACATGCAACCCTATCGAAACTTCCTAGTTTCGGTACATGCTGACCACTCGAAACTACCTAGTTTCGATACACGTTGACCTATCGAAACTACCTAGTTTCGATACTCGTTGACCTATCGAAACTACCTAGTTTCGATACACGTCCCTGACTCGAAACTACTTAGTTTCGATGCTTGCCCCTGACTCGAAACTACTTAGTTTCGATACCCTTCAGCTCAGTCATCTTCCCCACAAAACCCTAACTTTGCATGCAGATCCGACCTCGTCAAGATCCAAACTTTTTACGTTGAAAACTTGTGTTTTCTAACCGAGAGTCTAGATCTATACTTTGTTTCCATTTTTAAACGTAAAAATCTAACATTTACCCGATTTTATTTCAAAACCCAACTCATACCAAAAACTCAGATCTGGAACAAATGGTTACCTGAAATCGCTTCCCTTTCGGTGATAAACACTCACGAGACTCTTGCTGATGCTCCTTGAAGCTTACTCCGAAAACCGGGACTTTCTCTCTCTAGGCTCTCTCTCGCTTTCTCTCTCTAGAATTCCGAAAATGGTGTTGCAAATGAAGGTTGTGGCTGGTCTTGAGACTTATAAGGGTCCAAACCCTTGCCCTTTTCGGCCCATACACTCCGGCCCAAGCCCTCTACCCCTTTTTTTATTAAGTTTTAATTTCTCGTGAATTCTTTCGCACTCTAAAACTCGGGATGTTACAAGTCTACCCTCCTTACAACAGGTTTCGTCCTCGAAACCTGCCATAAGCTATACTGATAGCTAATCACAGAATGGGTGGCATGAACCGTAGCTATGCAAGGCAGCTTGGTCATGAAGGCCATTGTGATTAACTATCACGGGGCCTATCCTGGGGCGATCTCAAATTCTAAGGCATCTAAACTAATGGGGCTAGCTAATCATTTGAGGAAATCAATAATATAAACCTGCTGTAACATATATAAAAGTTTGCAACGTACCTTACTGAGTCATCTGGTAGACCCTCGCCTGGGCTTTGTTCATGTAGGGTTCTTTCGCTGCACCTTTTCCTTTTCCGAATCCCCCAGCTTCCGGTTCCTTGGGCTTTCTACATTCCCGGCTGAAATGTCCCTGCTCTCCACAGTTGTGGCATCTAGGCTTTTCTGGACAGTCGCGTGACTGGTGTCCGAACTTGCCACACCTAAAGCATCCTACCTGTCCAGCTTTACATTCTCCTCCATGTTTCTTCCCGCACTTGCCACATAGGCCCTCAGCTTCTACCCTTGCTCTTCTCTCACCAGGACCTTGGAGATCCTCACCAGTTCGCTTGACTGCTTGCTTCTTGGGCAACTCAGGGATAACTTCAGTAGAAGCGATGTCATCATACACGACGCCGCTTAGAACAACCACCGACTCAAAGGTACTCGGTGTGTTGGCTTTGACAAAAGTACGGATCTTCGGAGGTAACCCTTGAACATAATAATGAATCCTCCTCTCTTCAGTTGTCACAAGATGAGGCACCAGACGTGCCAATTCATTATACTTAGAAGTGTATTGCCGGTGAGTCATAAGTCCAGCTTGCAGAGTCAAGAATTCCCTTTCCACCTTGTGGACCTCGTTCTTAGGACAAAACTTCTCAGTTACCAATGCCTTCAGATCATTCCATCTCATTAGCTCGACCGCTTGGTCGCCCTTAGCCTGTTTCACAGTTTCCCACCAGTGTGCTGCTTCCCCTTTTAACGACTTTGCAGCGAACATAACTGTTTGTTCCGGTCGACATTCACTAAGGCGAATGGTCGACTCCATACCGTTAATCCAGTCTAAAGTATCAGCTGCTTCTTTCTCCCCAGTAAGTACAGGCGGATCACAACCTCGAAATGCTTTGTAATCACAGCCGCGAGCAGGCGGTGCAACGTTCTCTACCGAATTTGGTCCTCCCATAGCTGGAAACACCACAGGCCCTTCAGTGACTGGGGTTGTGTTAGGGTCCTCCTTGGCTTTCCTCAAGGCTTCGTCTAGTATGGCCGGTAAGGTTTCCTTTAGCAGTCGGGTAAATTCACGGCCAAGAGCTGCTTGCACGACCGGCTCGAACTCGAATGTCTGATCATCTCCTGCCGCATGCTCAACATTGTGTTGACTGACTACCGTATTGGTATGGGTAGTGTGAACACTCCCCTCAATCTCCTGGTTTGTACTAGCTCCACCGCGGTGGCCTGTACGCCCACCACGTCTTCCTCCTCCACCTCCTCTAGTTCCTCTACGTCTAGCCATCTCTAACTGGAAGATAGAAAACAAAGGAATTTAATTTCATCATGCTAGGGAATATGTAGAACACAATAAGTAAGGTAAGATGTTAATATACACTGGCCATCTGCAATTAACCATTACATCACTTTTCGTTTTCCATTTATTCGCTTTCATGATTCCACTAAAGCCTCTATTCTTATCTTGACACTCTAAAAGGTAAACCTTACTTACTATACGCTTCTGATGCTTTGGCTTGAGTTACCCGTTACTGGCATCCGCTACTTGTCCCATTCTCAGTTTAAGTCTGGACATCGGGGATGTCCAAATCTCTCAAACTATGGCTCTGATACCAACTTGTAAGGCCCCTTTCCCGAAAGGCCTCACTTGTTGGATTTACTCATCAACACATAGAACTTAATCATAAGACATTCATTAACACAGCGGAAACGATTTAAAACTTCAACATACGCAGCGGAAATACATAACATGCCTAAACATATCTTGTCAACATACAAACTGAAACTTGTCTGAATCAACTAAAACAATAACATAAACAGGATGCCAGACTCTGGTCTTCGGGTAACTCTTCTCGCCAAGCCAAGCATCCACTTCCATCTACTGCCACCTACACTTAACTGATGTGCATACTAAAAATCAGCAACGCTGAGTGAGTTCTAACGTTTACTTTAAATCAATTTTACAAAAGATTTACTAAAACACATATACTGCCAATAAGGCTAAACTTAACACACTTTACTTTTCAAACATATATACTGCCATTAAGGCTAAACTTAACACACTTTACTTTTCAAACAGTTTAAAACGTATAATAAACCGTCAATTCCTCTTTACTGTACTGCCCTCATGGCTTACATCCATGAACCGACAAGTACCTGGTCAATGCCCCCATGATCAACGACCATGAACCGACAATACCGCTTATCCGTCAATTCCTTGTCACTACTGTACCGCCCCCATGGATTCATCCATGAACCGACGAGTACCTGGTCAATGCCCCCATGGCTCACTATCCATGAACCGACAATACCCTGGTCAATGCCCCCATGGCTCACTATCCATGAACCGACAATACCGCTTAACAGGGAGGTTGCGTGGACCTCCCGAGCAACCGCCGTCACTCATCCCAATTGTACAACTGTTAACGAACCACAAAGGTTCTTACTAATGGGTGGAACCCATATCTGACATCTTGTACAAGTAACATCTGTCCCAAGGACCTTTACAAACTGGTACTCATTCCCGAAGGAAAGCTGTTCACTTTACTTTTCATAAATCTTTCTGTAAATCTTGTTCATAACTTAACTTATATCATGCCTTTGTTTATGTATATAACAATATAGTAAACGCTTGCCAAATGATATATCTTTGCTTTTACTGAAACATAGCTTATCATAAAATACATCTTTCTTTCTGAAACATAGCTTATCATAAAATACATCTTACTTTCTGAAACATAGCTTATCATATATATCATGCCTTTGTTTATGTATATGAAAATATAGTAAACGCTTGCCAAATGATATATCTTACTTTACTGAAAACATACTAGCACATATATCATGCCTTTGTTTATGTATATAAAAATATAGTAAACGCTTGCAAAATGATATATCTTACTTTACTGAAACATACTTTTGCCTCTTTTAAACCTTTCACTAAAACATAGCTTTTCTCCTCAGTTTATAATATATAAAATATAATAAACACTTTACACTAAGTATGCACACCACCCCTAAAGAAGGCAAAAAGGGGATTAGAACTCACCTGGTATCTTAGCGGGGATGTCCTACTGGAACCTCACACAATCTGAACAATCATAACAATTCGTCACATATCAGACTCATCGAAACTACCTAGTTTCGATACCGGTAGACCTATCGAAACTCCCTAGTTTCGATACATGCAACCCTATCGAAACTTCCTAGTTTCGGTACATGCTGACCACTCGAAACTACCTAGTTTCGATACACGTTGACCTATCGAAACTACCTAGTTTCGATACTCGTTGACCTATCGAAACTACCTAGTTTCGATACACGTCCCTGACTCGAAACTACTTAGTTTCGATGCTTGCCCCTGACTCGAAACTACTTAGTTTCGATACCCTTCAGCTCAGTCATCTTCCCCACAAAACCCTAACTTTGCATGCAGATCCGACCTCGTCAAGATCCAAACTTTTTACGTTGAAAACTTGTGTTTTCTAACCGAGAGTCTAGATCTATACTTTGTTTCCATTTTTAAACGTAAAAATCTAACATTTACCCGATTTTATTTCAAAACCCAACTCATACCAAAAACTCAGATCTGGAACAAATGGTTACCTGAAATCGCTTCCCTTTCGGTGATAAACACTCACGAGACTCTTGCTGATGCTCCTTGAAGCTTACTCCGAAAACCGGGACTTTCTCTCTCTAGGCTCTCTCTCGCTTTCTCTCTCTAGAATTCCGAAAATGGTGTTGCAAATGAAGGTTGTGGCTGGTCTTGAGACTTATAAGGGTCCAAACCCTTGCCCTTTTCGGCCCAGACACTCCGGCCCAAGCCCTCTACCCCTTTTTTTATTAAGTTTTAATTTCTCGTGAATTCTTTCGCACTCTAAAACTCGGGATGTTACAGATTTTTTGGATGATTAGTTGATCAACTGGTTCTTTGTCTTTTTGTCAACAATTTTTTTTAGTTTCTGGAATTGATTATTAGTTACTAATATGGACGCCGATTATTTTGCTTATCTATAGCTTAATCGGTGCGTCTATTGAAACTATAATTGCTCCTTTTCGCTGCGTTTCTGATTCGGCTAACCGGGTTCTTAATTAATAAGAACAAGGAGAAAGCCATTGGAGAAAAAAAAAACACTTTGTTGACTATATTAAAATAAATATTACAATTGCCGTTTTTTAATTAATAAAAGGCCAGTGCGATTGATTAACCTAAGTCCAAAGGCTATAATAAACAGCGCATTGATTTCGAGCGACCGCCGGTTTATAACCAGAAGCGGATGCCGGTTAATTAACTGTTTCTATATTATCATTCAGGACCTAGGCTTTCTTTTAACATATATTTCTTAATTATCTGCTTTATTTGTGTTGGTTCTTTTCAGTCTCTCTATTAATTCAATTGAGGATACTAAAGGAATTTTTCGGTTCATACTTGGTTGATTGAAGACTGTATTTGGTATATGTTTTCGCTGCTAAGATGACTTGTTGAATCCAAACAAAAATCTCAAGAAAACATTATCTTATGTTATCTCTTCAAAGTACTGTAAGTGTCTCTAAACCCTTATTTAACCTATTTCTGTTTACATTCTGTCACACATATTGTTTATGTCTAGGCATATTGTGGCAGTGTTAAGAGGACCGGCATTGGATTTATTTACCGGTGACAGACCACCGGTTTTATTTGTGCATTATACGTGTTGCATTGTGTCTTGTTTTCAGTTGCTTTGTAGGGTTTTTAACTTATTTTGTGTGTTTTTTTATGTGTGAGTTGGTGCGAGTTCCTGTACTTTAGATTTTCTTTCTTAAATAAAGAAAAAAAAACTTCAAATCTTTTGTTTTTTCTTTTACCAAGTTGAAATATCATGTGTTCTATGGTCCCTTTAGTTCAATTTGTGTGGCAAACCTTATGCGTCTTGAATTTAATCTTAATCATGGTTGGTAGTAGTAATAATCACAAAGTTATTGCTCTTCTAAAAATCTTATTCTATCTCGTCTGATTCAATTTTGTCTTGAAGAATGATAAAAATTGTGTTCGACAGCCTGTTCTTTCTCTTGTGTAAGAGATTCTTTGACAGCCGTTTATCTTTTTCTCTTGTGTAAGAGATTCTATGAATTCATCTTTGATTTAAAATTTGTTTTGGCTATGTCTTTCTTATCTGATATAGCGTATGCTAGTTATTATTATCAGACTTGTTTCTTGAATCTTGTGATTCGATATCTTTTGTGGAGTTGTAAAAGTTTTTACTTGAATCAAATTAGTCTTTATGTTCTTTGCGAGTTTTCTTCTTATATGATTCTCTCTTATTATATTATTCTCGTAAAGTTGTAAAAGTTTTTGATCAAGTTAAATTAGTCTTTAAGTTCTTCACAAGTCTTTTCTTTTCAGACATGTTTCTGATTTCTTAAAAATTTGTGTGCCATTTATTTTCATATCGTATGTTTTTTCTGATAGTTTTATATGAATCTTGTGATTTGTCTTTTTTCTAAAAGTCGTGTGACTTTTTTTGTCTTATAAAAAATTCTAAACAACATGTTTGAATCTACATGGTTAATATATGTTTTGAAAGAACGGCAAGTTCCTATCTGTTTTTCTAATATGTTTGACATGTTTGCCAATTTAATATTCAAGCATCTTTATATTATTATCTAATATGTTCTTTTTTATTTCACATGTATGGGCCAATGAATTTCATGAATCTTGTTTCTTTGGGCTCCCTTTATATTTTGGGTTGAGATTATGTATTTATGCTATATGAGTTCATTCCCAAACGCCATGCATTTTCTTTTGGCTTCACTAAAGGTTTGTCTTCCAACATGATTTTTTAATTGATAAATTATCTATGCTTAACATGCTTGGATTATCAAATTGAGGGGGGTGTTAAAATTTTACCTTTTATTTATCCAATTTTCTAATCCTTTTTTTATCTTTTTTCTTTTGCATATTAGGCTCTTTTCTCGGTTTGCTCCTTGGATTAAATGAGCTATTGGGTTTGGCTTGTTCTTTGGATTATATGAACTCTTGGGCAAAAGCCTCCATCTCCTCAAAGTTGTCGTCGTTCATTCTCTTATGGCCAACTAGGGTTTTTCCAATTCTCCAAGTTTCTCAAGATGGAAGGTTTCTTGATTACGCGTGATTGTGAAAGAGCCGTTGGTCTTCTCCTCTTTGAGCTCCAGTGATTGCGGGTGATTGCTTTGTTACCGTTGGTATGCTCATTTATAAAGCGTCGCTCCTCCTGCTTCAATGATACAAACGATCAGTCTTACAATTCGGTGTGTATTGTTTCTTTTTATTTTAACTTTTTTTAAATAACGACATTTTTTTTCAAAAAAATATGTTTGGTTTCAATTCTAATTTATTAGTTTTAATTTTAGAATTTTAAATTTAAATTGTGTCGATATATTAATGAGTGAGATTTTTAAATTTTAAAGTTTTAAATTTTGAATTTAAAAGACGATATATGGTTGAAATTTAAATTTTATTTGTATTTTTTTTAAATGAGATATTTTTAGTATTACAAATTTAGCGAGATTTTCCGTATATAAGTGCAGATAGTATCTGTCAATCTGAACAACTTGATGATAATTTTGATGAAAGTTTATAATCTCCTAATTTTCTAAATGGACTTTAATTATTAGGTTTGTCAAACCATCAGTTAGTTCTAAATGTCGGTGTTCCAGTTATGCTACTAAGAAATATTGATATAAAAATGGTTTATGTAATGGAACAAGATTTCAGGTCAAATCATTAGGTAATTGTGTTATAGAAGCGAAGATTATATCTGGAAGCAACATTGGCCATCATAACTTTATCCTTAAAATTGGGTTAACACATTTAGACAAAAGAATTTCATTTAAATTTCAAAGAAGAAAAATATACAATTGTTGTATGTTCTGCAATGACCATGAATAAAAGTTTAGGATAATCACTTTCAAAGGTTGGTTTGTATTTGACAGATTCAGTGTTTATTCATAGCCAGGTGTATGTTGAATTATCAAGAGTTAAAAGTAGAGATTGAGTCAAATTATTAATCTTTGGTAAACGTGAAAAAGTTACCAATACCACGTCAAATGTTGTATACAATGAAGTTTTTTTTTCAAATTTGTAAATTATCATTGTAAGGTTTCATTTTAAATGTAATTTAATGTATTGTAAAAAGTAAACCACTTATAAAATGTATTTTCATGTACTTTTTTATATTTTGATTACTTTCATCCATATAATCTTAACATTTAACAAAATGAAAAAGTTACCAATACAATATCAAATTTGTATAAGAAAACGTGTTAAAATATTTATCAATATAATATTAATATTTCACTCTGTGTAACACACGGAGTTAAAGCTAGTCATCTAATATAAAGTTATAATAAAATACTTAAGACCATCACTCTCCTCTCTGCTTCAAATGTATTTGGGATAATGCTTTGTCTACATCATTTACTAATATCCTAAAATAATTTTTAGTCAGATCTTATTTTTTATTCGAATCAAATTGATTTTTTTATAAAAAATTGTTTTGATATAACACCGTTTGCTCAAAATCAGTTTTAACTTTTAACCAAACTTATTTTGACCCGTTACAGACCCGGGTGTGTTTGCCATAGTAATTGCATAACCTTAAAACAATTCTAATAAATAACCATTTTATTTATGTCAAAAGTAATCAATATGTTCATAAACATAGGATGACCCAACGGATTATTTTATTCAAAAGTTTAAATTTAATTGCTAGTGATTATACAAAGCCTTTTGTTACAGTGGTAGCCTCATGACTTTCCAAATGGAAGGTCATGGCCCATGGGTTTGAGTCTCGTTTGAGACAAATTGTTCCAGGTTGAGCCAGAGGGTTTTCCCATTTGTAGGTTTCCTCCTAGGTGGGTCCTGGGTTCGAGTCTGCTGCGGTTACAACCCATTAGGAAAAAAAAATTTATGGTTTTAATTCTTGAATTTAATGTCTTCAAATATAACTTAAACATCTAATTGATAGTTAAATTTTACTATCAGGGAAAAAAAGATAAAGATGATGACAAAAAGTTTCATTTTCTTCTTCATAAAATTGATAGTTAAATTTTATGATTAATAAATTTAATAATTGATTTCCAGAAATAAAACTTATATATTTCTTCTTCTTTTTTTAAATACAAATACCCTATATAATTTTATAACTTGCCTATAAGTGATTATTTTGGAAATTTGTGGGTGGATGGTATCTCACTTGCTCAATACATGTTCATCGTGAGTTGTCATACACACTTTAAACAAATATAAAATCCAAAAATAAGTAAATAAGTACAAAACATTATAATAACATGTATGCAGTGGCGGATTTACGACGAGTAGTGAAAAATTTTACCTTTTTATGTTTCCCTGATACCTATGAACGAAATTTTTAATACCCCTTATACCCCTGAATTTTTTTCCTAGATCCGCCACTGCATGTATACAACTGACCATTTGACCCACAACTAATAAAAATAAATGAATTGGTGATTAATTTTTGTAATACTATTAGTTGTATATTTAAATTCATATTAATTATCTCTATATAATTGAATTTAATCTCATAAACTATAAAATTTAAAATGTATAATTTAAGTTTAAAGGTTTGTTTTATATGAATTTAAATATTTAAAAAAGATATTTCAAAAATATTATTTTATTTATTTTTGCCAGCGAAGTCTCCACGATAACATAATTCCAATTCAACTCATCACTTCCATCACAATTCAGGTCAAATTAGGGTTCTTGGATTCCCAATTTTCTATGATAATTGACAATAATTTGATCATTTATTGATGGGTAAAGGAGGCGGGTGTTTCCCCAGCAAAAACAGAGCACCGTCAATTGTCGAATCGGATCCAGATCCTGCTGAGATTCCGGTAATTAACGACAATCATTCAATTCCGATTGAACAAATTACGCCGCCGGTTGAAATCCGGAAATTGAGAATCTTTATAGTGTTTTATTCAATGTACGGGCATGTTGAGAGTCTCGCGAGGAATATTAAGGAAGGGGTGGAGGAAATTGAGGGAGTTGAAGGTGTTTTGTTTAGGGTTCCAGAAACGTTGTCGGCTGAGACGCTGGCGACGATGAGGGTTCCGGTGAAAGGTGAGGATATACCGGAGATATCGGCGGAAGAATTGGTGGAGGCTGATGGGTTGTTGTTTGGGTTTCCGACGAGGTATGGGTGTATGTCGGCGCAAATGAAGGCGTTTTTTGATTCTACTGGTGGATTGTGGAGGGAGCAGAAGCTTGCCGGAGTTCCGGCCGGATTTTTTGTCAGCACCGGGACGCAAGGGGGCGGCCAAGAAACAACGGCGTAAGTTACCTTCTTGATTGGGTGATTCACAAGTTTCACATGCTCATGCTTAGAAAGTGGTTTTTTATTTATAAATTAAATCTTTTTGCATATTGATGTTTTTTTAAATTAAAATATAATATTTCTTTAGTTTTAAAATAATTATTGTAGTTTTATTAGGGTATAATTATGTAGTTTTAGTTACTTAAAAGATATTGAAAAGTTTTTGAATTACGTCGTTTTATTTAATTTACTTCCAAACAATCATAATTTAGTTAAATACTTAGAAATTACTTTTCCAAAATTTACTTTCAACGTCAAAACTTTATCCGTTCACAATTTCCATTGACATGAGAAGCTATAATCACAATCTCATAATCAGTAGGCATACTAAGAGAAACATTGTGAACGAATTGAGTTTTGACGTAGAGAGTAAAATCAGAAGAGAAAAAAAACAGTTTCTTGGTATTAATTAAAGTGATATAGTTTGATGTAAATTAACTGAAATGACGTGATTTTAAGAGGTTTCGTATCTATGTTTAGGTGCGAGATAACACCACATTCACTTTCTTGATTAGTGATTAATTTGGGATGTAAATGATATTAAAAGTGAACAATAAGAGGTATAAAATAATAACATGCCTCTTATAAATTAACATTTGGGTGGTTAAATATAGCGATTAATTTATTGTTTTCTATAAAAATTAACAGGGAATCACATTGTTAGTTCTTATATATTGTCTGTGTTATTGTTTTGGTTGCAGATGGACGGCAATTACACAATTAGCACATCACGGGATGTTATATGTTCCAATCGGATATACATTTGGGGCCGGGATGTTCAAAATGGACTCGATCCGAGGTGGTTCTCCGTACGGTGCTGGTGTGTTTTCAGGAGACGGGACTAGGGAACCGAGTCAAAGAGAATTCGAACTCGCACAACATCAGGGTAAGTACATGGCCATGATCGTCAAAAGGTTCGAGTCTCACTCAAGCCAATGAAGAAAAGCTAATATGGAAAATGTACATTTTTTAATGCATAAGGTACAAGTTATTAAAAAAACATTTTATTATTGTTTTGAAAAAATGGGCTAGTGAGGAAAAACCCTTTTTAATCTCCATTTATTTCTCACCCAATTTGTTGATTGTATGTGTGTTGATAATTAAATACAAGAGTTGTATCATGTATTTATATATTTTCTTTTCTATATTTTTTTGTATCATTTTATAACAAGTATCAAGGAACACGAGTCGCATTCAAATACAAAATTAATTTTAAAGGTATAAATACTTGAAAGATAAACACATTAGTGAGAAAGATAAATAGAGGCTAATAAAAAATTGTCTTATATATTACATTTAAAACAATATGTAAGCATTAATACGATTCACACTATACGAACTCAATTTTTACACACTTAGGTTTCACGGTTACCGGATCATAAAGTTAACCTGAGATAATAAAAGTTTCAAGTTAAGTAATAAAAAATATAACATTTTAGAACAACTAAAAACCTTAACTAGTTAAGAAATAAAAATAAATTCTTTTTTTTTGTTGGTATTTTAATGTAATTATTTATTAATTGTCACATTAGCACCTATGCATTAGTCCGACACGTCAAATGCTATATCAACGAAATAATGCATGTTGATAAGAAACTGACGGTTAAAATGTAGAACAGGCCACATGCTGCTTAAATCATTATAAAATTGAAAATTGATAACAAATAAGGGTAAATTTGCTGATAGTAACAACTACTTTTTAAAAGTTTGAGTAGATAATATTAAAAATGAGATAATTAACCATAGCACATCAAGAATTAGTAAGGTGGTTAATAAATGCACCAGTCACGTAAACTGTACTGTTTAACTGCTAGTCACACAAGTATCTAGAAAGAATATATGTTAGTTAAGATATTAAAAACAACTATTTTTGTTTGATTAAAGCGGTTGTTAGATGGATCATTGCAGGTTCATCTACTATATTTGGCTTTTTAACGGCTAATGGTGACAGTATTATAAATGAGTTGAACATTCAATGAACTGTTTTGAATCGTTCAACGGGAAATTTATTTACGTTTGATAACCGAGCGAACATGAATAATAGTTTTTTGTTCCTTTAATAAAACGAACTAAGATAAACACGTCTCTTTTTTTTCATTTACATTCATGAACGTTGATTTATGTTTATTTGTGATTCAAATAAATTTAGCATGCACATTTGGACCATTAATGCGAGTTTATGCATTTATTTACCTATCAGTTCAGGCTTAAATATTGACGATGAAGCTTGTATTTAACTTAATTTTTGAATCATTTAACGATATTGTTGTTTACTTTAAAATTTACAAGATATTGTTGAATCATCTAACTGGATTTAGACTTTAGTTTGTGTTGGTGATTTTAGTGTCTTCTAGCTATTTTGTGTAGTTGGATTTACTTGATTACCTAATGAAAAGTCGTTATGAAACATCAAATAAGTTGGTAAGTGTGAAGTGTACACCTGTTTAATTATCTTATAACTTCTGGTGCTAAAGACATATTGTTGTATCAAGGGGGCAACGTCCTGGTTGGGGTTATTTTTCATGTTTTGTTATGCATCAGAAAATGATTATGGAAGTGAAAACTGCTAAATGATGGTTATCCGGACCAATTTGTTCATGCTGGCCAGTTTACTCCTCCTGAGTAATATTATCCTTCGGAGTAAGTTTGTTTCTCCGGAGTAAGATTACTCCTCTAGAGTAGATTGTTCTCCAGAGTAAAATAACTTAGCAATTATAGATTGACGGTTTTCAACCAATAACCGTCATGACGTTCCATTGCATCTGTTTACCCAATATATACATGCGAATTTGGTCAATATCAAAGCTACGAAATTCTTAACAATTTTTCACATTTTCTGTTCTTGAATCTCTGATTCTTATCTGATTGAATTTTCGTGTACCGCGATATAATTCAATTTGATAGTAAACTATCACGATTGTCATAAAATCCAAGTCACATCATATACACGAATCACCCAAAATTTACCTACAGTTTGGATATTGTTGTTTACTTTTAAAAACGTTGAATTGTTGGATCGTCTATAGTTTTTAGACTTTAATCCGAGTGATATTTTTTTTTAATTGATGTATCTATGTTCATATATGTTCATTTATATTCGTATCTATTCACTTATATTCGCTTATAATATTAACGAACGAACACGAACAAGTTCATTTTCCTAACAAACGTATATAGAGGTGGGGCTTTATACGGTTCAAACCCGTGAAACCCGACCCAACAAAATCTGGATATAGTTTATCTGGTTTTGTTCTCGGTTCTAAATGAACTAGGCTATTCGGTTCCGGTCCAAAACCAATGAAACCCATACAACCTGACAAAACCCAATTAAAATTCAAAACCTAGAAATAACATGAGCTTATCAGGATGAAAGAAATGACTCATAACAAAATCTTGACTCTCTCTCCTTCCCTACTTTCTCTCTCTAACACTAAGAGAATTGGCACACTAATTTACCGATAATGGCATTGCTGAACAAGAGTAGGTATCATCACTTTTGTTGATGTAGCTTTAGCCGTATCTTGAGTGACTAGGATTGGAATTGCAAGAGATGTAACTGCAAAAGTGCCACAAAAGGATATCACAATAATACATTTAAAATGAGCTACCATTAAGAGTAGGAGGTAGTTGTAATTACAAAAATACCACAAAAAGATGTGCAACACATTGAGGTAATTAAGGCCGTAACCATCACATATATGATCTTCTACTTAGAATAGATAATGGATTAACTATATGAGAACCACCAAAGTAAGCATCAAACTCATCAGTTTCTTCTTATGTCAGAGAAAAAGAGCGAGTCTGACGAGAGATGCATTAACTTTCATCTTGACCTTATAAATAAATCTGGTTTGTTGATTGATTGGTTACATTGATGTATCTTAGGTATGTTTTATTCATTTTTGTGAGTATCCCCATTGTGTATTCATTCTCGCCATTCCTTTCAAGCTTGTACCTATGAAAATTTTAATCAGACCAAGCGCCTGACCTGTGAGGATCCGACACGCCTAACCTGTTAAACTCAGGACTGACCCACGGTTATCCTGTGGTCGACGCTGAGGATAAAAACGGTGGTGTTGAAGGAAGTGTACATTTTCGTCCATTTTAATTTATTTTTCAGTTATACATTATATATCTTTTATAAGACATGTGAGAAAAATACGTATGATATAATTTCACTTAGAAATTATTTTAGAAATCTAAAATGACTCAAATTTACCTATATTAAATTATTTTACCGTATTTTTTTTAGAGCAAATTACAAATTACGTCCTTTAAGTATTACCCAAATTTCAGAATACTTTTTTTAACGAAGCAAATTACAGAAATTGTCCTTTATGTTTAAAAAACATTTCACATTACGTTCTTTAGAGTAACGAGCGTTAAATTTCACCGTTATGTCAGGTCAAGTGCCATGTACATGAGGGTATTTTGAGGCTTTCACACATAAAATGACTATTCTTGTAATAAATCCAAGTAGACTCTTTCATCCCCAAATTACAAGAATAGTCATTTTATGTGTGAGCCCCAAAATGTCCTCATATGCATGACACGTGACCTGACTTAACGGTGAAATTTAACACCCGTTAGTTTAAAAGACGTAACGTTTAAGGTTTTTTAAACATAAAGAACATTTTCTGTAATTTCTTTAGTTAAATGACGTATTCTGAAATTTGGGTAATAATTAAGTTACGTAATTTATAATTTGCTTTTTTTTACGAATAATCTTTTATAAAAAGTCCCCCCCCCCCCCCCCCCCCCCCCGAATATTTAACATCAAGATTCGTGTGGCCACGACACCACCTGCGATATTTCATCGACGTAACAGAAAAATCTCCCAATTTGGATAAAACTAACCCTTTCGTCACTAGCGGTCGTTATGCTTAACAAGCTATACAATTCTCCATTCCTCAACAATGGAGACTCTTCTAACCCTTAACCCACTAAAACCCCAACCCCGTCTCTTCGAATTCCCCAATTCTCGAATTTGCAGTCGAATCAGCAACCGCAGGTGTTTGATTTCCCCAATTTCTTGTAAGCTCTCTTCCCAGCCTTCAAAAGACACGACACAGAACAAGGTTGTGGTCCCCGGTGTAGCACCGTCTCTATCGGAGAAAAATGAGCCTCCGTCAGCGGAGGATTCCCGGCCAAAGAAGACAGGCGGGGTGGTAATAAAAAGGTTGACCAAAAGGATTCTGGCGTTTCTTGCTAATTTGCCTCTGGCTCTTGGTGAGATGTTCACCATTGCTGCTTTGATGGCTTTGGGTAAGTAGTCTTTATTTTGGATAATGATGCAATTTGACTTTTCTGGTCAAACAAATTGCTGTTTGTATCTGATATGAATTTCACACCTTTCTTTAAAATTCCTCTAGATATATCTAACCATGCAATAAGTTCTTCAAATAGATCAATATTGGAGATAAATTTGTGGATGAATTTGTATGAAGTTTTCATTTGAAACATACAAGGTTTGACTCCACAAAAGTCAAAATTGGAACTATTTTTTGCAAGTGATAAGAGTATGGTATATTGAATTTTGGTTAATGATCATTGATCGTTCACTTTGTATTGTGATTAGAACAAGAACTTGTGACATAAAATTTGCAACCAAAAATAGCCTATGGTTTTATGTCCCATAAAACAAAGACACATTTGGACTTTGAGTTTTTGGGATGACTTTCTCCCTCAACATTGACATGAATATTTTTAAAGAAATTTATAACTTCATTAAGTATTAGTGAGATGATTAATGGATTAAGTTTGTTATGAAATCGACAATGAGTTTGAATTTGGATGTTGCTAAATTACAAACATGGAAAATGTCGACCCGTATACTTATGAATGGTCAATTCGGGTTGTGTTTTATTTCAAACAAACCAAGTGTCAAATTGAAAATAGCTAAAGGGGAAATGGGCTAATGGTTTTAACGGGTTGAAAATCGCACAAGTGCCATTTTTTATGCACATACCCTCCTAACCATTTTATTGAAAGATTTTGATTATTAATATAATAATGTTTCATAATCATAATTAACAAATAAAATACTTATAGAAGTTTTATGAACAGGACCAAGAAGTTTTGGCGGGTCAACATCCATTTCGCCCGTACTAAAATAAGAATCATTTCAACCTGAACCTCTTTCGACCCACCCATTTTATTACCTCTACTGAATTGGCCTCGTCTTTATGCAATTGTTTATGCAGGCACTGCAATAGACCAAGGTGAGAATCCGGAATACTATTTCCAAAAGTACCCTGAAGATAACCCGATTCTAGGATTCTTCACATGGAGATGAATACTTACCCTAGGGTTTGATCATATGTTTTCATCCCCGGTTTTTCTTGGAATTTTAATTCTATTGGCAGCATCTCTTATGGCTTGCACATACACCACACAAATCCCCATGGTCAAAGTAGCAAGAAGGTAAATGTTATATTTTGATGCCATTTGCTTTTACAATCAAGTCACACTTTTGAATTTTCAATTTTAAATCAAGATATAGTAGAATTCTTGGGCCCAAAGGTTGGGCCCTGATCATGCTAATTATATTTCTGATTCTTAATTAAAATACTTTTGTGATTTGGCTTAAATCCATGGGCCTTTTTCACAAGTTTTTTAACATGAACTATTACAGATGGTCTTTCTTACATTCGGCTAACACAATTCGAAAGCTGGAATTCTCAGATTCTCTGCCCAAAGCCTCAATTCAGGATTTAGGTGTCATTTTATCAGGAGCTGGATATGAGGTATATAAAGGGGTGTTTGAATTTGCATTTTGGAATTGATTATTTGATTATCATGACTTTAATTCATAAAATCAATATTTAATATTCAGAAAAACATATTTTACAATCTATAATATTGATTTGGGTCTACAAGAATCCCTCTTTTTCGATATGGTCAGTGGGTATTGAAAACATTTGGTAATAATCAGACATTTCTTATTAGGTTTTTCTGAAAGGACCATCTTTATATGCCTTCAAAGGGCTGGCGGGCCGGTTTGCCCCGATCGGTGTGCACTTAGCTTTACTCTTGATAATGGGCGGTGGGACCTCCAGTGCTACTGGAAGTTTTAAAGGTTCTGTAACGGTCCCACAGGGCTTGAATTTTGTTATGGGAGATGTATTAGGCCCAAACGGGTTCCTTTCTACACCTACTGAAGCTTTTAACACCGAGGTTCATGTTAACCGGTTCTACATGGATTACTATGATAGTGGAGAGGTGAGAATAGTTGTTCTTACAGGTAACACTAGGGCTGGGGGGATCAAAATTTATAATACGAGTCAAACAATTTTTTATCAACCTTTTCAACTTTAACATGCTAATCATGTAAAATAGAAAGAAAATAAAAGTTAGCTTAAAAGGAAATGGGTCAAAAGGGTTTGGAAATAGCCCAAAATGTATTTTTAATACATAAAAATTTCTAAGTCAATTTCTAAAAGAGTTAGATTATTATTGCATAAATACAGTTTTTCATAATCATATTTGAAATTTTACTTATTTATAGAATAAACACAAAATTTTGGACAACATATGTTTTGGGCCAACCTGAACCGTACCAAAAATTACATGTTTTGACCTGAACTCATTTTGACCCGTTACCTGATTTCCAGACCTACCAATTTTGCCACCTATGCTCTTCGTTTTTCAGACTTAAAGCCCGTTAACAATCAAATAGCCCGTTAATATGTTATGTCTCATTATTGTGGCATAGGTTTCACAATTTCACACAGATCTTTCTTTATTTGATATTGACGGGAAGGAAGTAATGAGGAAAACAATAAGTGTAAATGATCCATTAAGATATGAAGGAGTTACCATATATCAAACCGACTGGAGCATTTCAGCACTTCAAATACTTAAAGACGATGAAGGCCCGTTTAATTTAGCTGTTGCACCTTTGACCATCAATGGAGATAAGAAGCTTTACGGGAGCTTTTTGCCTGTTGGAAACGCCGATACTCCAAATGTCAAGGGAATGTAAGATTTATCCTTTTTTTTATTTTTCTTAAATGAATTAAAGCTTATACTTTTAGTAGACGTGGCAAAATAGGCCAGGTTGGGTAACAGGTCAAAACAGATTCATCTCAGAACAGGTTGGGTTAGCCCACTGATGCTATTTTGCGTTTTCTTAATATTTAATGTATTGGTTGTCATCACCAAAACATATATTATTAAATAATAAACTTTTGACCTGTTTAACCCGATCACCCACTCGACCCGTTTTAGATTTTGGTAATTTTCTACATTTTACTTGGTATCAATAAAATAGAACCCAAATTAACCCGGGCCATGGTTCTATATAAGTGGGTTGAAATTTCCATTTTGGCTCCATAGTTTATACTCATTTTTGTTTGGCAACAGTATAACTTTTTCATGTTTGTTGAACCAGATCAATGCTTCTTCGTGATCTTCAGTCGGTTGTGTTATATGATCAAGACGGGAAATTTGTTGGGGTTCGTAGACCTGGCTCTAAGCTTCCAATTGAAATTAATGGTACAAAAATAGAAATTATGGATGCAATTGGCAGTAGTGGACTTGATATGAAGGTAATACTGCAGTTCTAGATGCAAAATGGGTGGGTCAAAACGGGTCGGGCCAGATTTTCCCTAAACACTTTTTTGTCTAGATTCTAGACTCTAGACACTTACATATATTATTCTAATGATAATCTATCTGTTTAATAAGTTGCTTTAGAAGGTTTTATGCCTTAGAAACACAATTCGGGCTCCTTTCGACCCGCTTCCTGTTTAGCTTTGACCCGTTAGTGAGGCTACATTGCTTCTTTACAGACTGATCCTGACGTGCCGATTGTTTATGCTGGATTTGGTGCATTAATGCTTACAACTTGCATTAGTTATCTATCACACACACAGGTATGAATCACAAAACAGGTCAAACAAAACATTTGACTTTTTTACTTCTGAAAGTCGAAGTGTACATTTTGTTTGACAGATATGGGCTTTACAAGATGGAACAACTGTAGTAGTTGGAGGGAAGACTAACCGAGCCAAGATTGAGTTTCCCGATGAGATGAACAGCCTGCTGGATCGCGTCCCGGAAATAAACGAACCAACTGATGTTATTTGTGGCTAAAAAGGATGATTCTTTTTTATAGATTTGATTTATTCAAATACAGAAGTATATAATATACCAGATCCATCAACATTCAATCATCAGATATGCTTAGAAACTATACAGAAAAATAATGAAAATATTAAACGCGCCAGGTAGGGGTCGACCCTACGACTTTCTGCTTAGGAAACAGACGGTCTATCCACTGAGCTACAGGTGTTAGATATTAGATGTTAGATGTATAAAATTAAAGATTATATTTAAATCTTATAATCAATTATTTTTTGAACTATATATTCGTGTGTATATTGTAGTCTTTTAGTTGAGATTTTCTGTTCTTTTTTTACTTTATTACTTTTCATCAGTTTTTTAAACAATACTAGCAGGTATTTACCTGCACTCCACGACGGGTCAGTTTTGAAAAAGATTACGTAAAAACGTAGATAAAAATAAACGCGTCGCACGGATAGGTTCGTAATTTAAGAGAACATTATGTTGTTTTGAAAATTTAGTAAGAATATATAAAAGACTAAAGTGAAACAAAGATTACACATTTAAGAGAACCACCCGCTGCACCACCACCACCACCCAGCCACCGTATTAGCCAAACCCATTTTGATCAAGACTCATTTTGCTCCATACTCGTTTTAACCTGAACTCATTTTGCTCCTAACCGTATTGACCCGAACCCGTTCTGACACGTGACCCGAATCCACCCGACCCGCCCGTTCTAACACGTGACCCGGGACCGTTAAAAGCGAAATATTAAGAACCGCTAAACTGACCCTATAAGAAGATGATGGTTCTGATCATGTGGTTCCGGTTCGGTTCCACGGTTCTACGATTTCGAAACCACGAGCTGCTCACCCCTAAATACAAATGTAAAAACCAAGAAAATAAAACCAAAAAACAAATTTAAAAATGTAAAACAAAGATTAAGAATATAAAAAAATAAAAATAAAAAATGAAATCAAACAAAAGAATAGGTGGCATATAAACAATATATATAAAAAAAACCAATAACGATTTTGACCCGGCTCGGCTTTAAATAAAATTTACACCGAAACGTAAAAAAAACAGCACGACTCAATGGTACAAAATTTATATTGCAACTTGTGAATAACTTTTTTTTTTCGAAACATGGATTTTGACTATGCTTGGTTTTGAATAAAATTTATACTGAAATGTAGATAAAAATAAGTACGTCACGACAATATATTTGGCATGTATGAAAATATTTTATTTTAAAAGTTATAAGAGAAAAACAAAATTATAAATAATAAAACAATATAAAAATTAAATTATTAAAAAATGAATAATAATAAAATAACGGATTTCGTCTCTAACTTTTTAATATTTAATTTGTAAAAATGTATTTTGGTCGTTTCACACCCACTTAACCGAAAGTTTACCTTCATCCACTTCATGGACCATCAGTGCAACAAATTGAAAATTTCTTGAGATCAAATCCATAATTTCTCAAAGTTAATGATCTAATCCTTAATTTGGCAAAATCACAGGAACCATCCGTGTAATTAACTATATGCTTTATAATATTATATTTAAATATTAAAAAGCAACTATTCTTTGTGAGGGAAAAGGACTGTAGCTTTTGTACAAGTTTTCCAACTTTGTATACAAAGAAAGTAAGCAATATTCTTTTTTTTTAATTATCATATTCAGATATTAAAGCTTTAATTCAGAAAATGAAAACCACAAGATACGTTTGGTTTAGTGGTTTTTTCGCTTTAGGCTTATGCAGCCGACGCGGGTTCCAGACCCACAGTTAACAGTTTGACCTGTTTTAAGGTATTTAATGTTATTTTTTTCTTTAACGTTTTAATTTATAATCATAAATTTTATGCACTCTTTTCGCCCAAGGTAAGTTTACCCAAAGGTTTTGGTTTTGTTTTATAAGCTTTCAAGAACGTTAATTTTTCCACGGTTACACACACCGCTACGCGTGTTGATAAAAGCTAGCATTATCGTCCAGAGGCCGCTGCAACACGCGAGGCCTATTCGAGTACGTTAATAACTTTCACAGTCTAACACGCCGCCACAACGCACGTGGGTAAAAGTTAGCATTTTCTCTCAGAAGCCGTCGTGACGTGCTTATTTCTACCTACGTTTTTATTCGATCGTAACCGAATCGTCACAACGCGCGGGGTATAATTCTAGTTTCTTTTATTAAAATACATATCTCCTTTCTTACTAAATTAGTAATAACTATAAGTAGAAGTAGAATGATGCTCTATATTTATATTTTATATACAATATAAAAATTGTTATAAAGACTAATATTTGTTTAATAAAAAATTGCAATTGAATATATATTTTTTTCGAAACATGTTACTGAAGGAATACGTAATTGATTTCATACCTCAAAAGATAATACATGGCCCTATATATATATCTCCAAAGTTACTAAACAAATATCCTCTAATTTAGGAGACTCAATCAAATAATAATATACGAAAAATATATCTACTAATATTCCCCCTCATTGCGAACGTGCATAAGCATAAACGTTCAAGCTGGAACGAAATGTGTCAAATAAGTGTCTTGAAAGGCCCTTTGTGAATATATTTGCATATTGTAGAGAAGACGGGACATGAAGAACTCTAATATGACTGATCTGAACTTTCTCACGAACAAAGTGAATGTCCATCTCTACATGTTTTGTGCGTTGATGTTGCACAGGGTTACCTGTAAGATAAACTGCCGAAACATTGTCACAATAAACCACCGTAGCTTTTCGAACTGGAACCCGAAACTCAAGAAGCAAGTTACGTATCCAAGTAGCTTCAACAACGACATTAGCTACCCCCCCCCCCCAATATTCAGCTTTCGCACTAGACCGAGAAATTGTTGGCTGCCGTTTAGACGACCAAGAAATAAGGTTGTCACCAAGAAATATGCAGTAGCCGGACGTAGAACGGCGTGTATCCGGAAAGCCCCCCCAATCGGCATCAGAATAGGCAACCAAGGAATGTCCGGGAGAGGCGGAAAGTCGCAGACCATGGTCAATGGTGCCATGAAGATACCGCAAGACGCGTTTCATGAAAGCAAAGTGGGATTCCCGCGGAGCATGCATAAAAAGACAAATCTGTTGGACCGCATAGGAGATGTCTGGTCGTGTAATGGTAAGATACTGTAGAGCCCCGGCAATACTGCGGTATAGTGTCCCATCTGGTAAAAGTTCCCCCTCAGTTGCACTGAGTTTAGGGTTGGTGTCAACGGGAGTGTGGCATGGTTTACAGGCTGTCATGTTGGCCCAGTGGAGAATATCCCGGGCATACTGAGATTGGCTGAGGAAAAGAGATTTGTGATCTCTGGTAACCGTGATGCCAAGAAAATGGTGGAGAGACCTGATGGGATGTGGATTTTGTGTGTTTATAGTGTTTTAATCCCGCGTTTTTACATATTTTTCTTATCACATATGTTTGGATAGCGAATACTACGAGGTAATATGTTTTGTAGGTAAACGGGATTAAAAGGAAGGTGTTAGAGCAAGTTAAGCAGGACGAAGAAACGAAAAGTGAAAAAGGGCTGGCCGTAAGTTACGGCCAGGCCACCGTAAGTTACGGTGGACAGAAATTCAGATTTTCGAGATCGTAAACCAGAATCTACAGGCCGTAAGATAGTTTGTTGGGTAGGCCGACCGTAAGTTACGGTGCCTCTGGCGTAACTTACGGTGGGAAGAAAAATCAAAAAGTTTGGCCGTAAACCAGAAGCTACAAGCCGTAAGTTATAATTTTGAAAAAGTTGACCGTAAGTTACGGCCAAACCACCGTAAGTTACGGTGGTCGGGAAAACATAAAGACGGGAGCTTCGATTCTGAGGAAAAATAAGCCATGGAAAGTCAGTTTTTTTTTACGGAGACGAACAGGTAGGGAAATCTAGGCGATTTTGGGGCATTTGGATCATCAAGATTGAAGCTTTTTCACCCAAAAAAATCGAAGAGCTAATCATGGATTCTTTGAAGAACTTTGAAGAATCAATCATTATGATGTCAGGCTAATCACCCGGTACCTAACCCTAGATGTAAGACTTTGATGTTTGGATTCTTAACTAGTTTTGATTGTGTGAATGTAAACATGGGATTGAGTAGTCTTTCTTTCGTGTGTTTATAATTGTTTTCCGGATTCACAAATAGATTTGAATCAATCTAATTTGCAATTATTCGATTGTCATTCGACTAGCATATCGAGTTGTTAATCAGGTTTTTGTCGAAGTGATAACTGTTAGATTAGTTCGTGATTGTGTTCCATTGTCCGATCTCAGATCATTGGGTTAACACACTGAATGAAATCTAATTGTTATTAGTTGAATTGGTAACAAATTGTCACTCAATCAAGTTAGATGGTTTTGAATCCATATCAAGTCTGAAGTCTAGGGTTGGTTACTATTTTTAATCAATTGTTATTCGTTTTCAAGTTTACTCTCATTTATTTTTGATTTCTTAATTTTAAATTCAGTAAGTGCATAATCGGTTTTTCTTAAAAATTAATCAATTCCAAAATTCGGTTTTACTTTTATCGCCTAGTTTAATTAGTTGCAACAGTTAATCTTCCACGAGCTCCTCGAGAATCGATACCCTACTTACCCTTTACTAAAGGTATTTAGGTTTTAATTTGGTTGTACCTTCGACTGCGATCAAGACCCGAGATCATTCATGGCGAACTCATTAGATAATCGTGAGATAATCCGTGTGAGGAGACTCGGGTGGGACGCGGTGAGCACGATGTCATCCACATATAGTAATAAATAGGCAATCCGGTCCCCATGTTGGTAAATAAACAAAGATGTATCACACATGCTACTACGAAACCCCAATGAAGTAATGAACAAAGAAAATCTGGTGTACCATGCCCTGGGTGCCTGTTTTAACCCGTACAGAGATTTGCGGAGTCTACAAACATGATTCGGAAGATTCGGGTTGACGAATCCCGCTGGTTGTTGCATATAGACAGTCTCCTGAAGTGTTCCGTGAAAGAAAGCATTTTTAACATCCAACTGATGTATCAGCCAAGATCGAGAGACCTCCAAAGACAAAACTGTTCGAATAGTCGCCGGTTTGACAACCGGACTAAATGTTTCCATGCAATCAATGCCAACCGTTTGAGACCTGACGTTACAAACAAGACGAGCCTTATACCTGTCCAAGGCGCCGTCAACTCTAAATTTATGACGGAACAACCACATCGAACGAATAACCGGTCTGTCCGTCGGCCGTGGGACTAGTTCCCATGTATTATTAACCTGCAAAGCACTAAATTCATCGTTCATGGCATGAAGCCAGTTAGGGTCCGATAAGGCTTTAACATAGGATGTGGGGACAGGAGATATGTTGGATGTGACGGCGAGGTTATAACGAGGATTTGGTTTGATAACCCCAGTTTTGGCCCTAGTTAACATGGGGTGGTCATTGGTAGTGGATTGGGCAGGTAATGGAAATGGGGTGTGGGTAGGTGTGTTGGTGGGTGAGTCAACAGGCTGAGTGGGGGTGGTTGGGGAATGGTGTGGCGGTGTGGAGGGTTGTTCGATGGGAGTGGACTGAGGTGAAGGGTGTGGTGGGGTTGAATTGTTGGGTGAGGAAGGTGGAATTTGAGTTTGGGCCGATTGGTTGGTCGGAGTAGGTGGGAAGGAATGTTGGAAAAATGTAGTTGGAGTTGGGATGGGATCATCTAGAAAGGCGTAAGTGGTGGTTGATAGTGGTTCGTTAAAAGGAAACGTGTGTTCATCAAAGACGACATGGCAGGAAATATGTACCTTTCCGGTGGTAGGGTCGTAGCACCGATAGCCACAAAAATCTGAGGGGTAACTGATCGCGTTGTCAAGGTCAATCAAAAATATTTATAAAAACTACTACTTAGCTACCTTAGACTGTAGACAGGAAAGTAGGGTTGTCAAATCCACAGGGAACCAGTGAAGAATGCTATTTAAACTAAACTAATCAACGACTACTAAAGTTTAAAACTTTATCAATTAAACTAATGTAATTTGTAAAAAGCAACGAACTTTAACTTTTGGAAAACTATTAGGGAAAAAATGACCACTCCGGGTTTCAGATTCAGCAACACAAACACACAATTTTAGTTTCAAATCAGATAGGAGATTACATAGACATAACCTTGTTTAACTGTTTAACCCAACCACACAATAATCAATTCAATCACAAAATCAGATTATTCCCGATGCAAGAAAACCAAGAAATGATGATAGATGCGATAAATCGAAAACATGCAATTGTTCATAAATCAAACACACAATTGAATTCAAAGAACTTATGAGGTTCACAAAACTTCAATCCAAACTGATAATCAACTAAAATCATACGAATACATGCATAAATCGTTCACCCGGAGGGATCACGGAGAGCTTAGTCACTCATAAATGTAGCAAGCATCTCAATAATCAATCTAGAACTTACAAGCATGAAGAATTAAGAACAATTAAGCCAAGAATACTGAAAATCGCCCCTAGGAACTTCTGAAATGGTTGGAGGAAGAGATAATTCGAGAATGGGAGTCCCTAAGGTATTTAATTGAAATTAGGTTAAAATTGCGGAAACGCCGTTTCTTCGCGTGTCGCGAACATTTCTGGATGGGACTTCTCGTGGCACGAAGACCAAATTAGTCGGGGCCACTTTTCAAGCCCTTCACGTGGCGCGAACTTCTCCACCTCAGTCTTCGCGTGGCGCGAATACTCCAATTTCCATGAGTTTGACTTTTAAGCTTTGACTTTGACTTTCTTTGACTTCCCGAGCTTTGTGCCATTGTTAATTTCTTCATATACTTCCACTCTTTAGGCACATTTATCCTGCAACACATTAAACTACAAAACACACATAAAACTGACTCGATAAACAAAACTAAACTACTAAACTATACAAAAACCGACATTTATACACGGGATATTTAACCCTACATCAGTAACCAAGGAAAATACAACAGGTGGATCTAGGGGACAATTTGTTGGTTTGAGTGGCGGACATGTTGGGATAGCAAGCACAACCGAAGACACGTAGGTGGCCGTACGTCGTTTGGCGGTGGTAAAGGGCAAAGGCAGGTGTTTGGAAATGTAGGCGTTTTGTGGGTAGGATATTATGAAGGTTAGCGGCCGTGTGAAGTGCTTCGACCCAAAAAGTGGAAGGAAGTCTGGTGTGTACAAGGAGGGCACGAATGATGTCGTTTAAACGGCGAATAATGCGTTCATATTTGCCGTTTTGTTGAGACGTTTGGGGGCACGAGAAACGAAAAACAAGTCCATTAAGGGTGGCAAAGGTCTTAAAATTGGTGTTATCAAATTCACCGCCGAGATCACATTGAAAGGTTTTAATGGATGAGTTGAATTGGGTTTGAATTAGTTTATGGAATTTTGCAAAGGTTGAGACGGTTTCTGATTTGTATTTGAGCGGGTAAACCCAAATGTAATGTGTGTAATTGTCAGTTAGAACCATATAGTATTTATAGCCGGAATTGCTTAAAACTGGTGAGGTCCAAAGATCACAATGTATAATATCAAACGGTTTAAAAGTACTAGAATGAGAATCAACAAAAGGTAACCGTTTACGGTTTGAAACTTGACATGAAGAACAAAAGAAAGATTCAGCAGTTTTATTACATTTAATAATAAAATAACTACTAAGATAATCCAGGACGGTCACTCCGGGATGTCCGAGACGATCGTACCATGGTGTAGTTTTTGATGAAGACAACAAAGCGAATGCATGCGGGGTGAGCGGATAAAGATCTCCGGTGCTATTGTGTCGGGAAATGAGGTGTCCATCTTTGAGGTCCTTCAAAGTAAAACCAAAAGGGTCAAATTCAACTGAAACTAGGTTATCCATAGTATATTTACGAATGGATAATAAATCTTTAATAATTTGTGGGGAGTGAATGATATGTTTTAGTTGGTAGGTTTTGTTGGGGAGTTTGTAAAAGCCATTACCGGAACCATTAATAGGCAAACGTTGGCCATTACCGACAAAGATAGGACTCGAAGGTAATAAACAGGGAGTAGTGATTTTACCTGAATCTGAGGTGATGTGTGATGATGCCCCGGTGTCCATGTACCATTGCGGATCGGTGTAATTCAGATTCATGTTTGTCAGTGCCGTGCCAATATTACTTGGGCTGAGCCCGTTGTAACCGGTTGGGCCAAAGCCAGGAGGACCAGACGATTGGGCTTGAGGAGTGACATGGGCCTGATGTTGAAAATGGGCATGTGAAGGATAGGGTGTTGGTGGCGGATTCCACTGACCGAATTGAGGATGCCCATTATGAAGTTGTTGTTGTGGAAATCCATTGCCAACGGTTTGTTGGTTATATTGAACCGATCCCCAATTATTGTAACCCCTATACCCGGTTGTTCTTCCGCCCCGTCCCCGGTACCGACCGCCACGAGTTGCTTGACCTCGACCTCTAGCCGCCTGATTAGGGTCATAGTTGTTGCCTCGATAGCCGTTAGGGTATGGCGAGCTAGTCGATTCCGACGAAGAGGTGTTTTGGTTAGGGGTGGAGTTCCGATCCTGTCCCGGTGTGGTAGATGAATTTAACAGGATGGTGTCACGGTTTGTTCCTGTTCTGGCCGACTGTCGTTGTTGTTCCGCTTCAATCATACCCCGAGCATCATCCCATGAAGGGCAACTTTGGTGAATTATTGCACCGATCGTATCAAATTCAACCGGAAGGCCCCGAACCATTTGTATCACCAACCTGCTCTCCGTCACGGGTTGGTCAACATCCGCGAGTTGACCGGCTATGTCTTTCAAAGTTTGGCAGTAGTCATCAAAAGATGAAGAATTGGAAAGAGTTGTATTGGTGAACTTCTGCTCAAGGTGGCGGCACGGGCTTGTTTGTTGTTGATGAAGATGTCATGGATTTTAATCCAAGCATCCCGGGCTGATATGTCGTTGTCGAGGACCCGAGCAAGAATCTCATCCGAAAGAGTGTTGTAGATCCATTGTAATATTAGTGCATCGATTTCCGACCATTCATCATATTTCGGATCGGTTATTGCAGGTGGCGGTGTGTCATCTATATGGTGAAGGACCTTGTATGCTTTGACATGGAGCTTGAATAATTTAACCCAAGATGAATATGTGCACTTCTTTCCATCTAGGGTTCGAATCTTGTTGTTGATGTTGGTGACCTAATATGCCGGGTGCAATGTTGTTTTGTCGCCGGTGAGTTTGGTGGAGCCGGAGGAATCATCTTTTCCGTCAACCATGGTGCTTTCGTAAAGAACACCGGACGTGGGTGTCGCAGGCCGGTTAGCCTGTCCGGTAAACTCGTTTTTTTTATATATAAAACCTAACAAAATTAAACTTGATAATTTTATTCTAAAATGATAAGAGTTTAATTATTACCACAACTTTTAGTTTGGTTAACATCGACACATGATTTGAATTTGAAAAAACAACCAATCTTTTGTAAAGCAGGGATAGAAACACATAGAAGCTTTTCAGAAACCACCACCACCAACTATTGTCTAAATTCTTTAGGTCTTTTGCTTTTGGCTTGTTGAACGGTCCCTCCATTTTACATAAATCATTTGAAATCTCATTACTATTATTAAGTCTTCTTCTTATTATGACTGCTATGATTATTGTTAAATTTTGTTTTATAATATTTTAGAATCCTAAACTTTTATATAAAAAGGTTGAAAGAATTATTTAAAATTATAGTTTAACATTTCTAATGAATTTTAAATACGGGCTATAGGTGGCACTTGAAAAAAACCATAACTCGAAATCAGCTGATTACATAATACAATTGTTTCCACCGGAGACTAGACATCTAAATTTGATGACTCGGTTTTTTGCAAAAAAAAAAATCATTCAGATTTTTGAGTTCATAAGAGTAACACACATCTTAAGTATCTAAATGAGTATAACTAAAACAGATGAACAAATTATATCTTATTTGTGTCTAACGTTTATTCGTTTTATCTAAAGTTTAAAAAAGAATTGAATATGTATAAAATCTATGCATGAATTTACATTAAATAAATCCATCAATAACTATGATCATTAAAATTCTAGAGATCCAAGATGCATAAAATTTACATATATTGTTTTTATTCCATCATTTTTTCCTAGGTTTATCACCAAGCGGACGTTTCATGTTGTTTTGGTTCTATTAAGGTTGTTCATGAGTCGAGCAAGAACTAACTCAGCTCAGGCTAAAAATTATACGAGCTGATATTAAACATGTTTTTTTTCAAACAACAAAAGTTATATAGAAAAAATAGATTTTAAGTTGATATTGCAACTTTGGATATTTTGTTTAAAAGATGGCTCGTAAAAAGTGAAGGATTCTATTTGTAGCTTATTAAATGAATATAACTAGTGGGCTTAACCCGCGCGTTGCGGTGTGGAGTCCTCCACGATATCAAATAACTAAACGCGTGTTTGAGAAACCCAACACATAAAAGATCAAAACGTGTGCCCGAAAAACACAATTAAATGCAAAATAGTTAAAAAAATTAAGTCAAGTGGGTAAAAAAGACACAAAAAATAAGTCACCCACGGACTCGAACCCGCTTCTAGGGGCACGATTGAACCACCCAAACCACAAACTCTTTTGGTGTCTCGAACCCGCTTCAAGGGGCAGGGCTGAATCATCTGAACCACACACTCTTTTGGTGTTGCATGTATCCACAAAACCTGACACAACAGCTAAAAAGAAAATTAAAGATAATGATGCTTATTATAATTTTCATTAGTATGTGCAATATGGATAGTCAGAAATATTTAAAGTGCACAGTGATGCAAATTAAATGTAAAAATCTAGATATCATGTTTTTTGCAAAAGTCATGTAAAAATCTGGAAGCTATGAACAACAATCCACCAAACGAAAGAATAACAAACGGAATTGATGACTTGAAGAGCCGAGAAGCTTACACAACAAACGGAATGGATGACTTGAACAACCGAGAAGCTTACACAGGAAGAAATGAGGCATGGACATGCGTAAAAAAAACCATGAAAACCGCCTGGGGAGGTTCTGGATCGAACTTGGGACATCCAAGTTAAAGACCTACTCTCAAACCATCAGAATATACGTACAGATCTTACCTAATATTGTATATACAGAAAACCAAAATTTAAGAAATAAAATAATAATAATAATAAAACAGACCATGCAGTTGTAGGTCGTACCAACTGCTTAAACAGTTGTAGGCGGATTTGGGTGATGGGTCAAACGAATTCGTGTCAAAACAAATGAGTTTACCTACTATTGTATATACAGAAAACCAAAATTTAAGAAATAAAATAATAATAATAATAATAATAAAACAGACCATGCAGTTATAGGTCGTACCAACTGCTTAAACAGTTGTAGGCGGATTTGGGTAATGGGTCAAACGAATTCGTGTCAAAACAAATGAGTTTAATCGCTTGTCAAACCGACCGAGTCAGGTTGGGTTATCCACAGACGTTTTTATCTTAATTTTTCTAAATAATTAATGTAACTTGGCATAATTGAGTCTGGGAATCTCTCTCTATACATGTGTCTAATCTATTTTGTTTAAAACTTGGAATGTTATTGGTTCTTCCAAAAGAAAAGAACGCGCAATCGAACCGAAAGAAATGTACCTGCTAAAATGAGCCACTTTATGTTGATGTAACCAGATAAACTTTGTGCATATGAATCATCATGTGGTAGCTATAAGAACATAATAGAAGTTATGTTAAACAAAGAATTTTAAATCTATTTAAATGTCAAGTTAAGAGATAGGATTGTGGTTTACTTTAAATGAATAGACACATAAACTATAATGACTGATCTTTGTTTCTCTAGTTTTTAAGAGTCAAATTACAGGTAAAAATCATCATAAAGTGTATTTAGGAGTTTTAATACCCTATTAAAAGCTGAAGGGGCATTGGTACATTATGTCACTTCTCATTGAAATTCAAGGAAAGACTATCTTACAACAATAGGCTTCACCAGGCAGCAATAAATCCCAAATCGCCAAACGGGCCGGTCTAGCTTAGCATATGTTCTATTTTCAAGGAACACAAAAGCATAACGCATGCAATGTTAAAGACCATACTTTTCATTTGTGACCAGCGTAAAACAAAAAAAGTAAAGGGATCAAAATAGTACATACAATTGTTATAGCATTGAATCAATTGATGACCTTACAACAGTGAGAAGTTATTATGTAACATATTAATATGTTGATAATGATAAACAAAAATTTGAGCACAAAACCAGAACTTACATGCTTTTTCTGTTTAGAAAGAAGAAACGTTTTGAAGGATCTTTAACCAAACAATTTGCAATCATCTGCTTAAAAGACTTAGAACAGAGAACAGACAAAACAAATATGAGACAAACTGAGGTGCATTTATCAGTGGTAAAATAAAATAAATATAAATAAATCATATTACCTTAGAAAACTTCTTGTCCCTCTCATAGTCAAGAACAGGAGGTCATTTATCAGTGGCAACACTTGTAACCGATGGCTTTTCAGAATAGCAGCAAAATCATCAAGACATCATCAGATGATTAATCAACTTTTATTCTCATCAATCTTTAATTTCTATCGGCTAAAACACGTCCAATTGATGCATTTTCAGAAACTACAAAAGTAGCAAAAATGCTTCATATCAGCAGCTTTTATTTTCGCCAACTGATGGGTCGGTTGCACCATCAGTTGCAACTTCAGTGGCAACACTTGTCACTAATGAATTTTCAAATACCTTCCTATTTCAATTTGTATTGAAACAACTATAAAATTAATAACTTGTTAAAGTTTCATAAGTTTCAAATTTAACTTTTAGAAGATTCACTACCATAGTTTAAAATAACATATTTAATAAAATTCAGGATTATTGAAATCAAACCTTGCTACTTTTAGATTTGATGTACTAATTTATAGGTTTCGAGGCATATCAAAATTTATACCATCTTGAATATACAAACTGATGTCAAAATTGATGACCTTAAACTGGTTTATGGGTATGCATCAAGCAAGTTGATAGTCAACTAAGTTGGGTCTCAGATCCCCTTTGAATTCGTAAATCTGAAATTGAAAATAATAACTGCAGAAACAAAAAAAAACCTTGCAATTCGTCGTTATCAGAATCAGACTCCAAATTCTGAAACCCTAAGAAATCCAATTCGACGCAGCAAAATTATGAGAAAACGTACCAGCGATTCTTGTGTTGCAATGACCAAATTTGTCCCCTGCTGAAAGCAAACACTGAAAGATAACATAAAAATTCAATCGAAAATCAAAACCCAAATAAAAAGAACCTAATAGAACCATGAACCTGTCCAGTAGCGCCCCACCGCCGCCGACCGTTGAGACGTGCAAACTCTCGGACCTGAACCTGTCCAGTAGCGCCGCAGCCGCGGGCCAATGAGATGGGAAAACACTAGGTTATCATCTACATCACAGTAGCTCTGCTCATCCTCCTAATATCCCATTTCCCCCAATAAATCTGATCACCGGAACAACCATCGTCGGCACCGCCGAATCAAACTCCTCTCCAACTTAACGGCGTCTCTCTCTTTCTCTCTTTGTAAGGCATCTGATTAACGTGTGCAAGAGGAAAAACAAAGGGTGATTAGTGTCATGGAAAGGGATGTGGTGGCAGAATGGAGAAAGGAGCGCGTGTACAGCATGTGTGAAGTTACCGTATTGGCCTTGATTTACTGTTCATAAGGCGTTGCTTTTTAATCTTCTTTTTAATTAGTTGGTGGTTCATTGTCATCTTTACGTAGTTTATTAGATTGATCGACTTGGCTATATGATATTATTTCATTTTATGTGTTTTATAAAATAATTTTATGTTGTAAAATAATTAGTTTATTAGGGGGTGTTTTATTGTCATCCTTATATAGTTTATTAGATTGATCGACTAAGCTATAAGAACATTCACTTTTATTTAATATTTAATAGTTCAAAAATACTGGTTTACGTGTAAATATCAATATGAAGCAATGTTACTTGAAGTAAACAGTTTATTTTTTTCTTTTTCTTTTTCTTTTTTTCCGTATGGCATGTAGGTTTTGAAAAGTTACTTTCATATTAACTAATCAAGCAATAAATTATACTTGCTTTTAAAATTTTATTTGATGTAATAAATGTTTCATTAAACTCACTTAACTTAGATGAAATGAGATTGAATGTGACATGGTGGAGGCCCTAACATCATTGGGTCAAGATGGCCTTAGGGCCGTGGCTTCACCTAACCAGGATAGAGGTCTTGTCTATCCGAGATGCTCATTATTCCACCAGAGGTTCCACCTAACCGAGATGCATGTTGTTCCACATGAGGTCCATCGTAAAGTTTATAGCACTAAGACTATCTTTACCTAGGGGAACTAAACCTCACATAGCATCAAAATTCAGTTACGTCAACGTTTAGAGCATCTTTGTTAGGCATGAGCTCACTGAACATCTCAGTTCCTCGAGATGGTACCTTATACTCGGTCTAACCAAAATCAGCATCAAATTCATTAAAAATAAAACTCTAGCAATCAGCATTTAACAATCAACTTTATAATGTCACCCTTTTAAATTCATATTTGGAATATCATTCTTGGAAATACCAACTTAAAATGTCAGCATTAGAATGGTCAACTTTGGAAGTATTAGATCAATATGTAATAGAGTGATAATGTTGGGTAAGTTATGTAACTTGGTGGTCTACATATACCACCTCCTTTGTAACCTTAATTCATAACACTCAATACTATACACACTTATCTGTTTCTACTGGAAGTCAGCATTGCAAGGTTAACTCTTGTTAGATCTATACTAACCAGCTCGACATGCTACCTTAGTGTAGGCACTAGCCATCGTCCCAAGCGTTGTTGATCTAGACCTATGGAAGACAACATATGAAAGAGATCCGAAACTTTAGACATAACCATGTTATACATTGATTAAATATGTTAGTATGATAAAATGTACCAAACCCCGTATCTCATAATATCTGGAGAACCATAACATGTTTCAAAAACGCAACCTATCACACCACATCTCTTACAGTTGTGAATGAAAAATGACATCTTTATTGATTTTAGAGTAAACTGCAGTTTTCGTCCATGAGGTTTGTTGGTATTAACAGATTCAGTGCACCCTTAACAGTATGAGTCACTGATGTTATATTTCTTAACAGTTTCCATCTCTGGCCCTAACGTCTGTCCAATCTGCCGTTACTTCCCCCTCACGTGCCCCTCACGTGAGGGGTATTTTCGTCTTTTCGCTTATGTCTCTCATGTGAGGGGTATTTTCGTCTTTTTGCTTATGTCTCACATCTTCCATTCTTCTTGAATCAAATTCATCTAAACAGCTCCGGCAAGGACACATCAACCGGATGCTAAAACTAGCCAAGATCCTCCATTCCAAAGGCTTCCTCATAACCTTCGTCAACACTGAATTCACCCACCGCCGCCTCCTCAAATCCCAAGGCTCCGACGCCCTCAACCGCTTCTCTTCTTTCCGGTTAGAAACCATTCCTGACGGGCGACGGCCTTCCGCCGCCGGAGAACACTGGGGTCACCTAAAACGTGTATGATTTATGCAAATCCACCCAAGAAACTTGTTTACAGCCCTTTAAAAACCTTATCGCTAGATTGGGTGATTCTTTTACGCCGGTGACTTGTATAGTGTCTGATTTACTGATGGGGTTCACACTCGATGCTGCTAAAGAACTTGGTATACCGGAGTTTATATTCTCCACCGGTGGAGCCGGTGCTCTTATATGCAGCGGACAATTTCCCACTCTTCTAGAGAAGGGTTTGATGCCACTCAAAGGTAAATTTAGAAATTGTATGCTTCTGAGCATTATTCGAATGTATTGATACAAGGTATTTACATGAAATTTAATGATTCTTGGCTAAACAACAGGGGAAATTAAAGAATCTTGATTCTTGGGGTTGGGGTTGGGATTTTGATTTTGATAATAATCCCTGAATGGATTTTGTGAAAGGTAAGTTTAGATGATAAATGTTTGTGGTTCTTGATTTGGTGAAGAATTTTGGGGATAAGGGTTTGACGTGTTTGAGAGTTTGAAAGGAATCTGAATATTGGAAGGAGTTTTGAATGGTGGTGATGATGAAGAGGATAAAAGTTTGAGAGTTTTTTTTTTTTTATTATAAATAAGGTTTTCGTTCCTGATGAATTTGATTTAGGAAGATGAGAGAGACATAAGTGAAAAGATGAAAATACACCTCACGTGAGCGGGAAGTAACGACAGATTGGACGTGCGTTAGGGCTAGGGATGAAAACTGTTAAGAAATGTAACATTAGGGACTCATACTTTTAAGGGTGTACTGAAACTGTTAATACTAACAAACCTAAGGGACGAAAACTACATTTACTCTTGATTTTATTGGTTCTATTTCCTATAAAACTTCGTTTAAACAGATTCATTCTCCTTGAACATATTTTCCTTCTTACTCTCACCTCAAAATGGTTAATTTTAGTAATTGTAATATCGCCTCTCATCACTAATTCAAGTCATATTATAATCAAGCCATACAACATAATATGCTTTTAACAACTACCATAACGACCTGCCAAAATATTTCATCATTCCCCCTCCAAAACTTTGAATCTTCCTTTCCACCCCCTCCTTTTTTTCTTATTTCTCGAAAATTAGTTAATCATATAGAAAAAAGCTGACCCCCCCACCCCACCCCACGGCCTCTGCCTCTGCACCTGCATCTGCCCCAATTCTCTCCATCATTTCAAATTTATGATTCCAATCCACATAAATAACCCATCATTCTTCAATTTCCCGGTGGATTTCCCACGGTGAAATGTGGCCGTACCGGAGAAAATCAACCATCAACGATTACAATAACAATAATATTAATAACAACGACGACGATTGCAGCCCTAAATCACGTAGAGCACCTTCAAGCCCTAATTTCAAACGCCGATCCTTCAAGGATATCGAAATTCTCACTCACGGTGACGATAACGTCTCCAATTTCAACACTATTGAAGAAGAAGCATCTTCCTCCTCACAATGTGTAGCCGGCGCAGGTGCCGGCGAAGTCAAAAGATCCTCCGTCTTCCACCGCGTCCACCTCGCTAACCGATTTACCCGCGCTTTTTCCCCCCGCTCGAAACAGGAACCAGTAGAAACCTCATCGGAATTAAGCAAACTAGCCGGATCGGAAAAACCTGTAAAATTGGGGAAATTGGAGAAATATGAGCCGCGGATAACGATTCCGGGATCGGAAAAACGAGTGGTGGTGTACATGACGAGCCTCCGCGCCGTCCGATCGACGTTCGAGGCTTGCCGTACCGTCCGATCGATCTTACAAGGGTTCCGAGTCCCCGTCGACGAGCGAGATCTGTTAATGGACGCGTCGTTCTTCGACGAGATACGGAAGATCATGGCTCAGATTGGGCAAGGCGCAAGGGACGACAAGCGAGTGTCGTTGCCGCGAGTGTTCATCGGCGGGAGGTATATCGGAGGGGCGGATGAGATTGTGGAGCTCCACGAGATGGGAGAGTTGAAGAAATTCGTGTCAGGGTTGCCAGCGGTGACTCCCGGCGTTTGCGAAATTTGCGGTGGGTTCAGATTTAATCTGTGTGATGAATGCAATGGGAGCCATAAGTGCCCGTTGGAGGACGGTGGGTTTAGGCCTTGTACGGTGTGCAATGAAAATGGTCTCATCAGGTGCCCATCTTGTTTGAGCAGTTAATAATTATTATTATTATTATAATAATATTTTTTTATTGTTACATAGGATTTTTTGAAAAATTTTAATTTTTTTACTAATATTTTTGTAGGTTTTTTTAGGTAAATTGGAATTAGAAACGGGTATTTACGCCGTAAATGTAAAATGTTTAATGTGACGATAAAATACTGTAATAGATTTTTTGTTATACTGTGTATATGGTTATTCTGGTAGATTTCTTATTTTTGTTATTATTCGTGTTGTATTCTTGTGAAAATATTGTAACAAAATGAACACAAATACTATAAAAGCATACATGTGTTTTTAAGTGGTCTCATTGTAAATGTTATATTTACAAATAATGAGATAATCACTAATCATCATCCTTCTTGTTTTGTGAAGCTGATGATTTTAACCAACTTACAAGTGTGAAGGGTACATTACCCATTTACTCATCAAAACTTTTTAATAAAATTTTTTTATCTCAAAACTACTCATTTTACTTATCTACTCAGATTTTATTGGAAACACCCTACTCATTTTACTCACCAATATTTAAAAAAAATAAACATTTAAATAAAAAAAGGCAATTTCATTAAATTAAAATAAACATAATACAATTAAAAATAAAAACCTAGAAATAAAAAAATTTAAAAACTAGAAAATTAACAAAATAAATAAAAGCTAGATAATAAAAATTAAAAATCTAAAAGGTGCATTGTCATCCATACTTTGCAGCAATTTCACGTTTACGTTGCAATTAATCGACAAGTACGGTTCTATGAGATGATCATGCGATTCGATGAACGTTTTGATGTCACTATCCTTTTGTTTTTCAATCATCAACTCAATCTCCGTTTGTTATCTTTTTAATTTTGCTTCCGTCATTTTATCCCGAATACTTTCTTTTTTTTTCTTTCTCCAACGCTTTCATAGTCTTGTATTCTTCAACTATGTCTACCAAATTTCTCTTGCTAGATGAACTTTCGGTCGATTTCTTTCCCGTACGTTTTGGCCTTGTCGGTGTTGTGTCGTCTTGCGGTTCGGCGTTCATGTTTATGTCGGGAAAGAGGTTTGTAAAACCCTCCGGGTCACTTCGGGTTCTCGACTCGAAAGTTTTTGTTCTTTCTGAGGATTGACTTTCTTCTAAATTCTCACCCATCAATGTTATGGGTTCCCATTTAGCATTGTTGCATACAACCTCCCAACATTTTAAGTTGGTGAATGTCTTTTTGTAAACTTTCTTGTAACGGCTTAAAGCCGCTTCAACAAGGTCCAAATCAATTGTACCACTCGGCCTTCTTTGTTTCTATAAATACAAAATATATATATATATATATATATATATATATATATATATATAATTTGAAACGTTAGTTTAGAAAATTAAAAATATTTATATAATTTGAAAATAACTCTTACCATTTGTTGGTAACACTCGTTGAAGACGGTCATTTTTTTATTAAGATCCTTCCATTTCCAAGACACTTGGTCAACGGTTCGATCGTTTTCACCAAATAAAGAGGTAAAATGCGTTAAAATTTTCTTCCAGAACGAATCCCCTCTTTGTTGATTTCCTTTTCTTTTATTTTGGGTCTTATGAATATAAGCTTTGACCACAGCAAGTTCTTCTTCGGACCATTTCTTTGGTGGTAACCGGCTTTTGTGTTATCTTTTCGGCTTGGCGCCAACATCTTCGACGACAACTTCTTCAACTTCGACGGCAACTTCTTCTTCTTGCTCATCAACATCCTCATTTTCCGTTTCTTCTTCAACGTACTCGTCTTCTCCTTTGTCTTCGGATTCCAAACAAATGATCTCGTTTGGATCACGATACGGTTGGTTTTGGTATTGGTAGGAAAATTGAGATAAAAAATTTGGATCCATATCAAGCGAAAATTGAGATAAATAATTTGGATCTATATCTTGAGATAGTATATTTGGATCGGTTGAACTTTGGGGATAGTAGTTTGAATATTGAGGTTGCGGGAAATAGCTTGGAATTGGTTGAGGAGGTGGTTGTGGTCGTTGAGGAGGTGGTTGGGTTCGTCGGGGAGCGGCTTGGGTTCGTTCGGTCGCGGTTGAGATTGAACTTTTGGCCTAAATTTTCTAGGCTTTATTGATTTTTTTGATGACCCTTCTATTTTTTTAAAAGTGTAAATATATAGATGAAAGATATATAAATGAGATGAAAATTATGTTTGTAGAGTATGGGTATATATAGGAAAAAAATTGTTTTTTTTAAATAAAAAAGCCCAAACAGCTCTCTCTCTCTCCCCAACGGCTCTCTCTCCCACGTCCGAGTAAATTTACTCGATTACACAACTCGATTTCGGGTGCTCGGCCAACTCGATTTAAAGGCGGTCTACTCGGCCAACTCATTCCCAACCCGGGTATCCCACCCCTTTCACCCTAATGGTAAACATACAAACTAACAAAATACGTGTTTGCCATGATGTAAGACGCTTATCGACCATTTAGGGTCGTCTGGGTCTCGAAACGATACCTTTTTCTTCATTTCCAAGATATCGTTTAGGGTTTAGGTTAATAAGGCTATCCGTAGTAGTTTCACATTCACGTCCGCCACATCAATATGGGGCAATCACTAAACCAAAGCACTAAGGTGCGTAGTGGTTTTATTATCCACACACAAATATATACACATATATATATATATAACATAACACACGATTTCACATTGTAACTACGGATGGCCTAAGGGTGGAGGGGGTTTGAACCCCTAACTACTCTAAGGATTAGCCAATCTAAACACGCCACCTCATTTGACTCTAAACACAGGCGGTGGAACCCCTAAGTAACCTAACATTTTTTTAAATAAAATTTAATAACATAAAATTAAAATACATTAAAGATAAAATTATTAATTAAAAGAGTAAATTACATATATCGTCCTTTATGTTTATACCTTTTTTTTCAGATTGAGTCATTTAGCAAAAAAAATTATCAGGTATCATCCTTTACGTTTAAATTTGTTGCTGTTTATGTCCTTTAGCCTAGCGGGCGTTAAGTTTTTCAGTTAACTTAATTCATGTGCCTTGCACATGTGGGTATTTTGGTCTTTTTACCCACAAATATATATATGTATATATATATATATATTTATATATAAACAAAAATAATAAACCCTCTCTCTCTCATCTCTTTCTCTCTCTCTCAACTCTCTCTCTAAAATCCGGTGCCCACCACCGTCAAACACAACCACCACCAGCTGACCACCGCACAACCCCCTCCTTCGATTTAAGCACCACCACCGCCCTAGCATCACCACCCTCCATTTACCCACTCAGATCCACCATCAACACCGCCACCGCCCCCTTCCTGCCACCACCCTCCACCAGCGACAACCACCGCCACACACAGCCGCCACCCTCCACCATCTCCCCACTGTCGCTCATCATGGGCGATTGAACCCGTCACCACCACACAACCCTCAAATTGAAACCCTAAACCCATCAAATTGAAATTTAGAAACCCTAAACCCATAACTTCGGTGCCCCATTATCCTTCCGTTCCAGCCACACAACCCCCATTCTTCTCCCATGCTCAAAGTGAAACCCTAAGATCGGCGTTAGGGTTCCGTCGGGTTGAACCCAACAACGGAAGTGGTCGGATTTGTGGTTTTTGGTGGAGGGTGGTGGCAGTTGGAAGAGTTGTTACAGCTAGAAACCTCTGTCGAAACCACCACGTTCTCCGCCTCTTTCAACCATGGCTGTTGTTTGCTTGCCAGATGAAGAGTTGTTACAGTTAGAAACCCTAAAATGAGAGATTTAATGTGGCGTTGAAAAGGATAGGGCGAGGAAGTGGAGATGACGGTGGCGATGGGTCGCAAATGAGGTCGTAGAAGGTGGAGATGATGGTGTCGGAGATGAGGCGGAGGAGGTGGGGGTAGGAGATGATGAAGATCTGGTGGTGGTGATGATGGTTGGATAGGGTAGATGAAGATCTAAGGTTAAAGACTCTTTTGCCCTCATGTGGGGGCCACGTGAGGGGTTTTAACTATAAAAGTTAACGTCGTTTGGGGTAAAGGACATGGGGTGCAGGGGTTTTAAAAATAAATGATGATACCTGATAATTTTTTTTGCTAAAGGACTCAATTTGAAAAAGGGTATAAACATAAAGGACGATATCTGTAATTTACTCTAATTAAAAAAATATAAGTAGTAGATAAGTAGGAGTGGGAGAGCTAGTATTTGTTTGGTATAAAATTTGTTTAAAAATGTTTGTATTTATAGGGGATTTTATTATTATTATTTTTTAAAAATGCCCAACGGCTATTTTTAGCCCTCCAACGGTCACATTGCCCTCCCCTTTACGGCTTTACGGACCCGTGAAGGTGAAAGGAACCCGCCACCAACCCCCGTCGGATGCGGCATTGTAGCCGCGTAGCCACTCAAACCCGCAGCCTACCTTGGATTTGTAAGTACTCACTAGTTTTTGGGTATTATGCAATATAAAGAATATCATCACCCAATTCATTTATCATTCTTGTCGATACGTTCTTCTTTGGGAACTCATTTAGCACTTTCATATTCGCCAATTTTTTCCTGGTTTGCGGGAGTAGAAGTTTTATGCTAACAGGAAAAGGTGTGATTTTCGTTTAAACAAGGTGATCTTCCTAGGATATGTTATTTTGCAGGAAGCGATAAACATGGACGGGCAATAACTGAGGCTATGTGTAGCATCATGCGTCTACTATGCGCCCTTTGTCTTTACATTCTTTAATAATATTTAACAATTGTATTACATGTTCATATTTTTATTTTCATAAAAAAATGTATTCTATAATGTGTGACCATTTTATAACACAGTTATCCAAATAATGTTGTACTTTTTAATTATTTAGCCCAATCTTTAGATAGTCAAAAGAGTTGCATAGTGCATGAATCTTTCATGAATTACAAGACTCCTTTCTTGACCTTTTATCAAACTCCATTTTATGAAAAATTCAACCACTTTTCAACTAATATAGTTCTCTTATTCGTATTTATATGACAAATTCAACCACTTTTCAACTAATATAGTGATTCTAACTTCCATACATAAGAATGGAGGGAATAGTCCTATCATTGAATTCGAGAAGGGTGAAGGCATGTAATGGGTGCCATTGATTGAGTCACATGGACGGATAAATTATACTCAAGTGTGATGAAATTAACCTCCATAAAGTGGCCACATGAAGAGAACACGATGTTGAGTTCCCTTTTTGGAGTTTGAGAAAGTAAAACTAGGACTTAATTATTCTAACGTGAAGTTAAGAGTAAACTGTGTATGAGTGAATCAAATAATAGAATGACTACAAGGTAAACACGACTACTTAGTTTTTTACTGTATGGTAAACTCACGTCACATAGGGAGACAAAGTGTAGCAAAGTAAACCTCTTTCTAAGCAACCTCATGGTTTTATTCAAGGACAGAAGGGTGTCATCACAATTGGGGATAGAAAATTAAGAAGTCTTGTGATTTGGGTCATTTCTTGAAGGGCAAAATTTGTTAATTGCATACACTTATGAAGCCAATGGTAAGCCAATTTCCCTAGTGAATCATTTGATGTAGAGGTAGTTATGGAATATCTATATGTGGCTCAATTTTTAAGATTATTTTCCTTTTTTTTAACAGCAAATTTCTTACTTAGTGGGACTTGAACACATGACCTTAAGATATTTAAGTGTTTAAGAGACTTTGACTCTACCATTGGACCACCACCCAAATGGCTTAAGATTCTTTTCCTAGTTTCAATAAGTGGGAAGGAAAGGTGAGTAGGGAACAATAAGGTGTAAAAAAAATTAAAAAAAAACATTGTAAACCCAACTAGTAACTACCCAAGTAAACATAATACTTACCATTTACCCCCAAAATTTACTAGGATTCAAAATTCAATTTGGGCCTTAAAAATATAAGAAGTGGATTAGGTGAAATCCACCGGTCCATATAATCCAAAAGAATGCACTACACTTGCATATTAGAAAATAAATATTGGGCCCAATCTTTATATATTGCAAATCTTCATTGGTTTTGAGGAAAGGAAATCTTGCCCACCAAACGAATTTATTATTAGTATTTATTTATTTTGCAGGATCTAGCTAATGGTTATGATTCATAAAATATTAGTTATAAACTGTAGTATATTATTAATTTCATAATTTGTATTTATATTTATATTGATTAAGAGAAGAATGTGATAATTAGATTAATGATTTTGTATAACTATTGTAGTTAATATTTTCTATAAAATAACAACCAAAATGATTGTAACTAGGTTTTCTATGTTGGGACATTGTCTTACATCACATGTAATTATTAAATATTGGAGTAAAATTACATCTAAACAGAAGAAAAATATGCCAATAATAACTAAATCATATTCCTAATAAGTTCTTTTAAGCAGGGCCGGTCCCGAGGATTTAAGTGCCCCGGTCGAGCCGAAAAAAATGGTCCTTACTAACGAAATATACAAACTATTTTTTTTTAAACGACAATTAACGTTATAGCAATAAACATAGCTTCATCTAGTTTTCTCCTTTTTCGTTTTTGAGCACCGAATGATTGTTTATGAGGCATACTTTCTAAAAATCAAATTCAAATTCAAAAGTCAAAACCATTAACAATTAGTCAATTACCCAATTCTAAGTCAAACAATTAACAATTAGAGCTTAACACTCAACAACACACTTAATTTAGGGCTCAAGATTCAACAAAACACCTAATTTAGGGCTAAATTAACAATTAAAAATTAGGGCTCAATTGTGTAAATCAAGAAATTGGAACCAAAAAAAAAAAATTAAAACATAATTACCTTGACTGGTGGTGGCCGCTGAGGCTGTGGTGGAGTGGTGGACCGCCGGTGGTGGCTGAGCCGCTAGTCGACTTGTAGGATTCCTGTGTTCTTTTTTTTAATGAATTAGATGTTTTTTTTGTTGGATTAGGGATTAACTGATTATATTGTTGGATTATGGATCAAAATATGTTTTTTGGGCCAGGTTTTTAGTTTTAGATAGAGGGCAAAATATGTTTTATGTTTTTAGAAAGAGGGCTTAGTATATAAAACCGGTATATAAAATTTTATAAAAAAACATATATACAAAATTTTAGGCCCCCGGAAAAAACAGGCCCCGGCCGGAGGTGCGGCTCGCCCCACCCTAGGGCCGGCCCTGCTTCTAAGAAATAACCTTGATTTGATGTCTCGACCTTGTCAATTTAATAAAAACCAATGGGTTATATCTGTGCGTTGCGGTGACTCGATTTTGAATAAAACTCATATCAAAGAATAAGAAAAAAAAAGAATGTCACAACAATATATTTATAATTTTACAAAAATTATATACTCAAAGTTATAAAAGAAAACCAAATTTTTACCCGGCTCGGTTTTGATCCAATCGTAAATAAAATTATGCGGAAGGTAGAGAGGGGGGTAAAACCGTGAAAAAAAATCCTAACATCGAAACGTCGCTGTGAACCCGCGCGTTGAAGGGGGTGTTGAAAACATATGTAACTTTATATAAAAAAAAAACAAAACCTGGATGTCGTTGATAACATTAGAAACTTTAGATAAAAAAATGTAACATACGTATGTAACTTTATATAAGAAACACAAAGTCTGGATGTCGTTTATAACATTAGAAACTTTAGATTAAAAAAAATGTAACATGCGTATGTAACTTTATATAAGAAAAACAAAGCCTGGATGTCGTTGATAACATTAAAAACTTCAGATAAAAAAATGAAATACGACCAAATTGTTGATAATATTCGAAACTTTATATAAAAAACGAAACCGTTAAAAAATTCATGTCGGAACGTTGATAATAAAATAACGTCGCAGCGAGAAAAAAAGGAAGAAAATCACGGCGCGTTAAATCTCAAAAAAATAACACTTTCGAAAAAAAGTTTATATCACAAACGTAAATCACAACAACGAAAAAAAAGAAGGAAAACAAAAACCAAAATTATTAACAAAACCAAAAAATAAAATCTAAAAACCCAAAATTATTAACAAAAACAAAACAATTTTTTTTAATGTAGCTGGCGTAGCTTAGTGCTGACGTAAGCACATGAACCGGTGAGTGGGGGAGTTTGCGCGTCTCGAACCTAGGTGACATCCAGAGCCACACATCGCTTAAACCACTTTACTGTTGTTGCCCATTCTTATTCGGATCTTAGCGTAAGAAATATATATTAAAAGAAATTGTCTGGAAAAAAAATCCTAAACCATGCAGTTGAGAGTTGTACCATGTGCATGCCAGGTTGTTCCAAGTGAACAGTACTTGGCGTGTGTGCCACCTACATGGGTTTATATATAATGGTTAAAAAGTAAAAGTTAGATCTCATGTCTATTAGAAAAAGTTCACTACCACTAAGTCAATCAAGCTTTTGGAAGGCTTGATTATTTATCTAATAAAGTACTAAATATCATTATTCAATAACACGTTTTCTTCGAAAATTAATATAAACTATAAAGGAGGAGAATAAGAAACTAAAAGGTGCTTAGTTTATCGCACAAATTGATTTATACAAATCTTTAGCTTGCAATTTATATTATTTTTTGATATAGTTTTCATGGATGCTAATATATTTAAACCAACTCTCATTGTATATATTATACAATACATTTTTATATAAAGTAATAAAATATTTAGTTTTTTATTAATTATATGACCAAACATTCGTCCATTTTCGATAAGAATATTAACCACAAGTCCACAAGTATTTGCCACTAGTTATCATACATTACAATAACGAAAACTACATTGTCCAAATAAACAAGATAAAATATGCTATTAATTTTATATAATATATACATTTGCATAATATAAGAATTGTTTGAAATACATTGTGTATGTATATTTAATCCAATGACTTTTGAACCTGGTAAGTCGCACCAGATTTTCAACTTTTTTATTTCTTTTATTTTAAAATTTATCTTTTTAATTAATTTAGTACTCTAAGTTTCTTATTTTATTTATTTTAGTCTTCATATGTTATTAAAATTATAAATTTATATCAAAATACAAAATATTTTTATATTTTGTATCTACATACACAGTTTTAATTTTTATATTATTTGTGACGTTATCTGGTTTTTAAATCCAGTCCGACCAGTAGACTTCTAAGACGGCCGATTCATTATCCGGTTCACCTCTTAAAACATTGCTTTCAAGTAATCATTCCATTACTCTTTACTAATTTGAATTGGGATGCACACTACAACAATCTTATTGGGGCACGTTCAATTTCTGTTAGACCTCATTGGGCCACGTTCAATTTCTGTTACCTTAGGTCTTATGTTCAAAACTCATTGCCACCATTTTTGTATTTGGGTTGTTTTTTTTCTTTTGATTAATATTTTTTTTAAACAAATTTGTATTCAAAATTGAGTGTTGTTACCGTTGTGGCACCATGACGAGTCGAACCTATTATGAGCTAACATCATTTTCGGTATTGGTATTATCGGAACCCGTATCGTTATTCATTTTTTTTTGTTTTTTGACGACCCAAATCGGTAATTTTTTTATTTTGTTTACAGCTGCGCCTACGTTTTCATTTAAATTTTATTAACGATGGATCCAACACCCGTCGCGAAGCACGAGTATAACCATCTAGTTGTATTTTATTTCCAATTCAATGCACGTGCATAGAGGTTAAAAAAATCAATCTAAACTACTTGAAAATTTAAACTTGTGCATGTTTCTGACCTAGAGCCGGTACAAAACTCTTAGCCATTTCCAATTCAATGTACCTTTTATTGTAATCTTTTTATAAACAACATTATATTGTTTTCTAAAAAAATATCTTTATTTATTTTATAAGAAAAAAAATAAACGAATTTCTTAACATAATAAAAATACGTTATATTGTTTTCTACAAAATAAAAGTATGTTTCCTTATATGTTTTTTTCGTCAAACAAACCGTCGAGAATTTGATGTTAATTTCACTAATAACGATAAACTTTCGCTAATTAATAACAACCTAATAAAGTTTCACTTAAATGATATAAAAAGATGTAATTGGTCTATCAAAGTTTCACTTCAAAGAAAATGAGATGATGATGCAAGATGGTCACTCGACATCTCTAAGTTGGGAGAGATCTTAGCCTACAAGACATGTAACATGATGGAACCCCACATATTGGGATTACTCTATCTTCCAAGCATCAACACACCCAATTTCATAATGAATAAGGCCCCCACATGCAATTGCTACATACAAATCATCCAACACAAAACAAAAGCAAGTGCTTTTGGAAGCAAGTGTCGCTCAATAAGCCATTACTTCTATGTTACAGTTCTCTTTATTGCTATCTTTATCTTTAGCGAATCAAAGTAAGAAAAAATTTAAAACTTTCGTAACTAATACATGAGTCAAATGGACCAAGCAAACGAAACAGGCCAGAGGTCGTACAAAGTGTATCCAAATACATACAATCTCTTGAACTATTTTGGAGAAGAAACTAAACCAATATTATAATAACTTAATTTTGTAATTATATTTATCACGTTAAATATATATATATAAATTATAAAGAATGAGTAAAATACTTGTTGTTCGACACATTTGTTCATACTCGACCTCTTTTGACATACCTAAATGCTATCGGACAAATATTCATCTCTAATCACCATCTAACGAGTTATCAACGTGTTAAAATTAGTTTTACTATCTTCAACTCATAACAAAGGCCTTCATTAAACCTATAATAATTATCTACCAAATTTAAGTACAAACTCACCATCTACCTTTCAATAAAAGGTAGTTTGTAAGTCAATTCCTTTGAAAGTGAGCGTTATGAACTTTCAAGAAATTTAACTCGAGCTTGCTCGGTCAATCATTTTTAAGATATCATATAAGGTCATCGCATATTTTCATAAATCTTAAAAAATTAACTCACCTATTAAAAAAATGCTACAAAATTTCTAATTTGGTGTTATTTTATATCGATGTAAAAGTCATACAAAAAAGTTAAGTAGAATAAATATTTTTTTAATAATAAATAAATGTCATGTAGAGAAAACTTGTACGGAACAAGTTAAAAGTCACAACATAATTAAGAAAATACTATAACCGATTAATTTAGTATTAAATCTGCAGGCGACCAATTACAAAGGTGACTTGTTCAAGTAAACATTAAACAACTTTGGGTCGATCTTCTTTGAGTAATTTTATCGAAAACTTGATGGGCATTTATAGGCTATAGCATTCCTTTGGAGACTAATAAGAGTCTTCCTTAACTTCCCAATATATAGGTCAAAGAAAGGAGTTTATAGATTTCTACATGTGATTTATGTGTTTTAAGTTTTAACCTATAATTGAATCATAACCGAAAGTTTTTGCTATAGAAAACGTAAAATTGACTAGTTGGTTTAAATTTTAGTTACCGGTTAATTATATAAAATAGTTCGTTTATGGTTTGGTTAATGCCTTCGTTTTTGGGATTGGCTTAATTTAGTGATTCAATTTGGTTTCTAATGGTTCAGTTATTTGTCGGTTTGATTCTGTTAATTTGATTTTGTAGATGTATGTAACCATTAAAAAATGTTTTCCCATCCTTATTTTCTCTAGAGCGCAATAAAAAATGCTATATTTCTGATTGTTATTCGTAGGTTAATCAATCCTTAAGGTGGAATTGGAGGTGGAAGAGGCCCACTCAAACAGACACCAAACGGAAGGAGTGGCAACAATGCCATAACTTATTGGGACATGTGCAAGTATCGGAAGCCAAAGATGATTGGAGGTGGCAAGGGGATAGCTCCAATGGGTTCATGACTAAATCGGTCAAAGACTTAATTGCTAAAGATCGAAACATGGGTAGCATTGTCAATTTTAAATGGTGCAAATGGATTACAATAAAACACAATATTTTTGGATGGAGGGCAGATTTGGATCGCCTTTCAACTTTGGTGGCTCTTAGCAGGCGGCATGTCCAGTTAGACTCTTTGCTTTGCCCCCTTTGTTGAGATATGTCGGAAAAGTTGGATCACCTCTTGTCTTCTTGCTATTATTCTTCGGTGGTATGGCAACATGTTAGTCGGTGCAAAATTCCTCCAATTTATGCCTTTTCGGTTAGAGATGTGCTGGATCTCCATACGACGGTTCCCATAGAGGTGGCTTACAAAGATATCTTTCAAGGATTTATCATCATTGCGTGTTGGTGTATTTGGAGGGCTCGGAACGATGCTCAATTCTCAAATAAACCGGCTAAAGTAGAATGCATCATAGAGGATTTAAAGTCTCTTAGTTTTTTGTGGCTTAAGAATAGGTCAAATCTCAAGAACTGGGTGGGTTTCAATCTTTTCAAAAATTTTAAACTCTAAAATATAAACCTCTTTGAGTTCGCACCTAATTAAATAAATTGAATACATGGCAAGTAGAAACAAATGGACATTATGCATAACAATTCGCTAAACCCTATCCCATCCGTTTTCATGTGAGGAAAATCAAGCCTATCACACATCATCAAGTTTGTGGCGCAGTGTATAGTTATTCGCATGCTCTTTCGTTTGGCATTATTGAGTGTTTTTCGATTGAATTTTAAGCATAATTAGAACTTGTGTGGCTTATACATATCAAACCATGAACTAGTAGAAGTATGAAAGTGATTGAGGCACCTAAGACTTTATTACCCTTATCCTTAAACCAAAAATCCCAAAAATATAATCCGCTTAGTGATGTCGTACAGACGGTCTATAAAATAAATTACTAAACCTAACCTAGACTCCTAAGTAATAAATGGAAAACCTATGAACTAGACCGCACTGACAGGAAAGTGTACCTATCGAGTGTAGCACAGCTTAACAGTAAACCAAGTTATCGAACCCTAGAGACACTATTATAACTATACTAGACTCTGACTAAAGATTTAATTTGTTTGGGGGGTTTACTACACTACTGGATTAACTAAGGAATGCTCTAACTAATGACACCAACTATCAGAGAGACTAATCGGATGAAATCAATAAAGGAGAAAACACTCTAGGTAATGAATCCTATTTGACAAACATGAACTTCTCTCGACTATGATGGTTATGATGGAACCGGGATCTTTAAATACGAAACCCTAAGATAACCAAAGGATCTCAGATCATTCTCCAGGTGTGACCTAGTGGAAACCCTAAGGAACGTGTAAACTCACCGGTTATTGGATCACCTCTCAGCTATTTCCAACAATGCTAAAGTACCCTACTTACCTCTCAGTCTCAATATCTCTATATGCCCTAAGACACACGGGGTAACCTGACAACTCTCAATATGACACAGAATATCAATGATGCTAAAAACCCTAGGAACCCTCCTTTCAAAGCAATTGACCTAAGAAAACCCTAACACCAAGGAATACCCGACAACTTCGCACCTTTCAACTATTGAAGCAGGAAGAACATTCAATTCTAAGACACTCTTAACTTGCGTTTCTATGGACGATGATAACAATTATCCATAACTAGTTACAAACACAAAGTAGGTAACCTAACATGCATCTAGTATTTGAACGACATTCAACCAAACACATATGAAACACACATCAATTGTAAATTAGAATTAAACATGCATAAACATCATACTAAGTGAAATCGGATTCTTTACTTTAACATCAACCCATCAAAATCCAACATAAACCAATAGAAATCCACGAATTAATCAAACATTCATCAAATACCTAGATAGTTACTAAAGGCTAGCCAAGATACATGTTTAAACTCTAAAAACAAATCTCAAAAGCCATACACATCATTCAAGTTAAACCAAAGTAATTAAGAACAAAGATCAGAACCCTACGAGCAAGAATTGACTAACCCGATTGATAAAGATCCGAACTTTAGCGTCTCGTTGCTTCTTCCTCTCTCAAAATCGCCACTTTTTGGTCCAAAAACGGCTGAAAATCGATTAGAATAAGAATGAGAAAGTTCTAAACTTTTAAACCCTTAAATTAGGTCAAATTTCGTATTCCTGGGTTCCCTCGTGTACCAACATTAAACATGCATAAACATCATACTAAGTGAAATCGGATTCTTTACTTTAACATCAACCCATCAAAATCCAACATAAACCGATAGAAATCCATGAATTAATCAAACATTCATCAAATACCTAGATAGTTACTAAAGTCTAGCCAAGACACATGTTTAAACTCTGAAAACAAATCTCAAAAGCCATACACATCATTCAAGTTAAACCAAAGTAATTAAGAACAAAGATCGGAACCCTACGAGCAAGAATTAACCAACCCGATTGATAAAGATCCGAACTTTAGCGTCTCGTTGCTTCTTCCTCTCTCAAAATCGCCACTTTTTGGTCAAAAAATGGCTGAAAATCGATTAGAATAAGAATGGGAAAGTTCTAAACTTTTAAACCCTTAAATTAGGTCAAATTTCGTATTCCTGGGTTCCCTCGCGTACTGCGAGCCAAACAAACTAGATTTTTGAACTCCTCTCGTCGAGCCACCCCAAATCGATATATTATGGGCCCCGTAAATAATTTTCTAGCTCAAGATATTCCCTTTCTAAGGTTGGACTCTTTCCCGACTTTTCCCGTTCTCATCCCGTTGTCTCGTGTGCTCGTTTCCTTCACACATCTTGATCATTTAAGCTCCAATTACTCCCCCAATACCTACAAAACAAGACTTAACTCAATACAAGCTATAAATGACTCGAAACGACTATAAAACCATACGAAAATGCTACGAAATATAAAAGAAATCGAGGTGTGTTTTGCAACACATCACTTAGATAGCCCTTTGAGCCTTAGCCTTTTCTTTTCTACTACCCACAATTATCACCCAAACAGCTATTCGTAAACACCGGTTATTGGCTAACTGTCTTAAAAATGGAAAAATTATCCTATGTCATTATTTCAAGTTTATTACCATTGAGACAACTTCGGAAAGAATCTGTTTTACTCAAAGGAATTGGAATATACAAGAAGATGGATGTATTAGGAAGAAACAACCGAACTATTTGCAAGAAATTCATGGAAATATTATTTCAAAAAAATTGAGGAAAAAGAATTGTTGAATAAATTGTCTTGATGCAGAAAGAAAAAAAATAGAAAAAGAAAGAAGTTGGTCTTTTACCGGTTAGACCTTAAAGAGCTGGATATGCATTCTTTTGATTTCAATTTGCTTTCCTGTATTCATTTCGCAAAGCCTTAATTACCATCCGAACTCCGAGAAAAGATTTTCAAAGCAACTAGTGATTTAAGAAAACGGTGGCGCAAGCAAGAACAACTGCCACCATTCTACGACTTGTCAAAAAGTGTCACCAAAAGAAGAGCCAAAAGATACGAAAAATGTGTGAAGTGTGACAACTATAGCCACGATGGAAAATGTAGCAAGAACCAAACCTTTTCCCGAAGTGAGTATACGCAACCGATCAGATTAGGAGCTGTTAGGCTACAAGCCGAAGGATCCATACGAAGAGGCAGTAATGTATACTACGCAGTAAGGAAAGAGTTGGTACTGATGAAAGATCTTGGTCTTTGCAATCTGACCATAAACGAGCCCTCGGATTTGTTATACCCTCATGATCCGAGTAATGTAAAGGGACCTACTAGTATTTTCCATTTTAAGCCATGAAGCCGTAGCTGTGTGTTTCACGACAGCTGCAGCCCTTCAAACCTTTTAAATCCCTAAAAACCAAAAAAGATTTTCATTTTCACCCCTTTATTTTTATTTTTAGCCACATTACAAGCCCTTTTAAAGTCCACTTGATTCATGCACACTACTTGGTTAATTGGTGGAGACTTGATTTGCATACAAGCTTATGACCATTGCATAATTCAATTCGAACTTGAGTGTTCCACTTAACTTACATTATCCATACATATATAAGTTGAGTAAACATTGTGAGTAGTGAAAGTTTATGCATAATTGAAGTTCTAGTAGGCTTGTCATGAATTCCATCATAAAAAAAATACAAAAATAGAATAAGTAGCTCAAGAGTTATCCTAGAGTTTTCAAATACTTGGAGCTCCATTTCCCCTTGTAAAATTTTTAGTTATGGGTATGATCATGCACGAGTTTGCTTGAGGACAAGCAAAGTTTAAGTGTGGGGTATTATGATATGTCCTAAATTATACATGTTTTGCATGCATAATAATCTCCATATTATGGTACTAATTGATTAATAACCTTGCAATTGATACTTAAAACGTTAATATTTCTCAATTGTATGTTATTCGGTATCCCAAAGACGAATAGAGCAAAAATCAGCTTAAAATATGAAGAAATCAAGCTTTTGGAAGACCAAACCCGAGCATTGACCCCCAAGAAGTCAAAATTTGACCACAGGAAGTCAACCAGCAGCTAAAAGACAAAACTGGCAGCAGAGGGGGGATGCACGGCCATGCATCCCAATGCACGGGCGTGCATTACCCCACTGTCACACCCCGCCTAGGGCGGAAACACGGGGCGTGATGATCCACGATGTTCATAGCCTTTGATTACATTGAACGACTTCTAATAATATTCATAATCAAAGATTCTAATTTGTTACAAGGAAGCACAATTGTTTCTAAGATATTACATGCAAAATGTACCGTACTTAAAATCCAAAGCATACGGTTTTTCATACAATGAGTTTGTCGGCTAAGACCTAGATGTCCCTAGGTTATATCGAGATGACTTCAAAAAGACGTCCTACATGCGTAGGTCCATGTACCATGATTCTAGTTACCTGAGAAATACATGCTAAAATGTCAACATAAAGTTGGTGAGTTCACATGTTTTAGTAAACAATAAAATATGATTCCGTTGGACTAAGAGATTTCCAAGTATGATTAGCATTGTTGGACAAACAATACTTATGTATGAACATGTTACCATGAGCTACCATAACTGACACTTGACGTTTATGTATGAGGTACCCATCATTTGACTGAGTAACCGATGTGCCCCGCCAATGTTCTGTCATGAAACATTGTAAGTATGAGTATGGACAATATGCACCCGCTTTGACCTCCAGTCAAGGTTAGCGCGGGTGGGGGTGTCAACCCAAATAGATCTATTCATGCGTTCCACGTCTAAACTAGCTAACGGTTATAGTATTTCCGGGGACTTCGTATGACAGTAAGAAACTCATGCAACAATCAGTATGTACTTGTATCCAAATATGAGCTATGTATTCTCCCCCGTATGTTTAAAAACAATTAAATCATAGTAAAATGGGGTCGTGAGACTCACCTTATCCAACGATGTGGTGAGTGATGTTGTATGCAGTAAGTCCAACAAGTATCCGACCTATCCGTGCCCTAAATTATTTAAGACACCTTAGGTCCTATGAGATTATTTAAATGTGGATTGGTCACTTGACCAATACCCTGAAGTCTCGACTCTTGTCTTGTAATAATCTACAATGGCCCGACCCGATCGCCGTTGGTGATATAACTTGTCATTCAAGTTGTTATATTTATTAAATTCTTTTAATAAACACTATGGTTTGGTCTCGTAGTTGTCAATATCTCGTTTCCGATTTTAAGTCGTTTCTCGTGATTAATAAATATATCTATTTATTATGGATGTACAAAAGTCATAAAATAATAATTATATTATTTTATTGTTTAAACTTATTTTCTTTTGACGCAAAATATATACATATAAATTCATGTATATATATTTATTATTCATTTTCCAACAATATATATGTTTTCATAAAAGAAACTTTATAAAATGTTATCCTTCTTTTTGTATGATAATTTAATACTACATGTCAAACTTTTATAATAAATATATTTAATATATATTTATTAAAATAAGATGTAAAATAATATGTCATAAAATAGTTACCATATTATTTTACTTTTCCAAAATCGCCTCTAATTGTCTCTACAATACATACATATATGTATATGTATATGATTATTAACTTTTATAAAATTAATGTATAGTTACATGAATGCATGTTTTATAAACATAAATTTATAAAAACATCTTTTGTATGTAATTTAATATTACATGACTAAGTCATTTCAACAACAATAATAAAACCATCATTATTTTTCTTATGTTAAAAATGACCTACTAAAATAATGATTTACCTTTAACCATAATAACATTTAGGGTTTTATAATCCATGGTATTTTTAACCGTCGTCTTTTTACGTTAAAACCCGTCTTTTATATATTTAAAAATACGAATCGTTTTTATACGTTTTAAAACCCAGCATTTAAATTCTAGTTTTGTTTTCAACCTATTATATCACTAATAACGTTAAAATAACTTAGTCGAATTCTCACGTAGTTAGTCGGGAGAAGGTGACGGAGTTTACGAGAGACCCGGTTCCTCCTCGTGACGTCCCGTAAGACTCGGTGAGCTCCCGAAATGACCCGTAAGCTTCGTGTAAACGTGACCCGTTAGCTTCGTGTAAACGTGACCCGTTATCCGTAGGTGCGAATCGAATACCCGTATGAACCGGTGGAGCTCGATTCTCGTCCCGCAAAAGCCCACAAAGGTAAACTTGCCTATTGTATGTGTTTTAAGTTTAAGTATTTATCATTTTATAAATTTAAAACATGATCTCGTGAAACCATTTCTAAAACAAATATATATTTATATATATGTTTATACTTATCACACGACACGTCATTAGGTATGACCTCAACATGATTACTATAAACATAATTTGCAGTTTAAAACTCGCATTGTTGATATAATATTTAACATGACGTGACACAAAGTTTTATAACATGAAAAATTAGGAGCCATTTATCTTCTTTATAATTAATATATATTATATAGTAATGTATGTCTTAATTACTTAGTTAAAATTATATATATTACATAAAATTTAAATATCATGTTATATGTTGATTATATTTAAAACAAATAAAAAAATAATAAGTAGTTATTCTGAAAGAAAAAAAAAGTATTTAATTTAGCTAAAAAAATATATATAACACTAACATCTTCTCAGATGACATTTACTTTTTATTATGTATAAAAAGTCTTAAATTCAAACTTTTATAATTTAAAAAAATTACTCAAAGCCGGTCCATCCAATGTCGGTTCAGCTCATCCCAACCAAACCAGCTAGGGGCCTGATTACCGTTCTGGCTAGTCTGATTTGATTTTAACAACATTGTTTTTTTGAAAATTGCTAAATATGGTTATAATTAGTAACAATAGTAAATACATATATTCAGAGCCGTCTCCGAGAATTCGAATACCCTACACGAGCCGTAAAAAAAAGGCCCATAATGAAAATTACTTTTTTAAAAAGGCCCAATAATTTTTTTTTAAAGCCTCGAATATTCAAATAGTAAATTTTTTTTTTTCAACGGCGTGGGCTCAACTGGCACGTCCCACCAGGGGAGGCTCGTACATCAGTCTACCCGAACATCCCCCAAGGAATTCGAAATCTGCAGAGGGTGTTCCTAGTTTTATGAAGTGCACCTTGCAAGATTCGAACCCATGACCTCCACAGAGGAGAAACCCTTTGGAAAAACCCCCCTGACCACTAAGGCAGAACCTTGATGGCATTCAAATAGTAAATACACATATTCAAAATGATACTAACTTTTAAAGACCATTTATTACGAGTAGTTGAATATTTATTAACGATAAATGCCATGGCCACCAAACATGGCCTAGTTGAACATGGAAATAAAAAACCGGCACGTGACGTATCACATGTGAGAAACAGGACAACAAGACGGCGGCAATTATAAAAAAACCCCAAGAATCGGTCGATCCAACAAGACAAAACCCAGAGAACCATCTTCCAAATTCACGATCAAACATCCCGATTCCATCCCGTAACTGAAACCCACAATCCCGGGAGTCGGTGACCACTTTTTTATTCAAATCCGTTACCGATTACCGCGTTTTTTGCATCTTTGATCTCCTATTTATTGAAAACTTAAAACCCTTTTTCTTTTTCTATTTATGTTTCGAAATGGAAAGGTTTTGGGAATTGAATCGGTTTAAGCTGCGGCTGGCGACGGTGGTGGCGGCTGTGTTGGTAATTAATCACAGTTTTAGTTTTTGTTTGTGTCTCAAGACAGAAGGTTTGGCGTTGATGAAGTTTCGAGACGGGATTGAGACGGACCCGTTTGGGGTTTTGTCTGGGTGGAATAACGACGGTGATGCGGCGGATTTGGGTCATTGTTCTTGGTTCGGAGTTGAGTGTTCCGACGGAAAAGTGGTCGTCTTGTAAGCTTTTCTCACCTGATTAAAATATTAAGTGTTGTTGGTGTAATTGAATTGCCTAATGTGACTTTCATGAAGGATGACTGCTAGGTGTTCGATCTAATGCCTAGCTGAACTCAATAACTGTAATTTTAGTATAATTTTAGTCCAGGTAGCTTATGATTGCTAAAATTACAGGAATTTGAGAGATCTATGCCTTGGAGGAACACTTTCACCAGAGCTTGGGAAGCTGACGTATATGAAATCCATGTAAGCATTCATGGTTGATATAGTGATATCTCCTGTTTTTTTTCAGTGTTTTCAGAACGCGGACCGGACAAAAAACCGACCACCTTGCGCCGATTCATACCGGTCGAACGGATATAAACAATATAAAAGTTAAACCTATATATATATATACACACAAAATATAAAGATTTGCAATTTTAAAGAAATACGGTAAATAAAATATGAAGCTTGAAATACTAAATTAATTAGGAAATAAGATTTTGACATGAAAAAATAAGATAAAATGGAAATCAGGTCTGACCACCCGGTCGGTTCACCGGTCCGACCGGTAACCGGCTGGTTCAAAAGAGAACGGAACAAATATGCATAACCGGACAGGTTCCCAGTTTTACTAGCCGGTCAAGTCCGATTCTGAAAACACTTGTTTGTTTAGTTACTCATCATGTTTTAGTTATACTTTTCGTATTTTGTGTGTTGTATGAGCAGTATTTTACGCAATAATTATTTTAACGGAACAATTCCTCAAGAAATTGGGGGTTTGAAGGAGCTAGAAGTGCTGGATTTGGGATACAATAACTTTACTGGGCCATTTCCGGCTGATCTTGTTAATAACCTATCGTTATCGATTCTGTGAGTTGTAATTTCAGCTGTAAATGATGTAGCATGTTTATCAATTTTTTGCTAATTCGGTTTATAATATGTTTATTGATGCAGTTTATTGGACAATAACAATTTTCTTGGTACTCTTTCCCCTGAAGTATACGATCTTAAGACGCTTTCTGAGTATCAAGTAGATGAAAAACAGCTAACAAGCTCTCACAATGATGTTAGTTGTAATGGCAGGTCCGGCTCATGGTAAGTGCCTTACAAGAGGTGGCAAAATGGGTGTAGGGTAACGGGTCAAAACCGCTAATTCTTGGTGCGTGGCAAAATGGGTTGGGTTGGATTGACATGAAACACTTTTTATTTTAAAAGTAATTAGTTTGTCAAATGTAATAATGTATTTTTTTTTACAAGAATTGATTTAGGAGGTTTCATGCATTAAAAATTTGTGTCACTTTGGACTCTCTTTCCCGTTACTTTATTTATTTGATCCGTTAGAGGTAAAATATAACCAAAAGTCCAGAATCGACTCTTTCATAAGTAAATAAGTCGAAATTACCACCTCTACTTACTTTACCACAACCATTAGCTTAGCCTAGTGGCAAAGGTGTATACCCAAGACTTTTTTAAAATGGGGAGGTCTTGGGTTCAAGTCCCACTTGTGACAAAAAAAAGGGGGTCCAGGTTGGGCCAGGGGGTTTTCTCACCTATGGTGGGTTTCCTCCTGAGGGAGATGGAGATGATCTGGTGGGTCAGTGGCCCGTCAGTGATCCAAATTGCCGTTAAAAAAAAACTTACTTTACCGACAAGTTGACTAATTTTTAATTTCAAATTCGATATGTAACTAAACTCATATCGAATCTCGAATCAAAACATTCAAAACCTTGTCTCTTTTATTCTTATAGGAATGTTATTCAAACTGGAGATGCTACAGAAAGGAAGTTGTTACAAGTGTCATCATCACCTTCACCTTCACCATCACCTTCACCATCGCCTTCACCTTCACCAATCTCATCAATATCATTGCCCCCGTCACAAATTTCTGCCCCTTCGCTGCCGCCTGTACTTCCACCATTGCCGTTTTTCCCACCAGCAAGTCCACCAATTCAATCTTTAGTCCCAGAGATCAAACCTGCATTAGCTCCCTCACCTGCTTTGGTTCCAAACTTTACGAATAACGGTTCAAATCATCACACGGCTTTAATATTGTCTGGGGTCATTGGGGGTTCTATATTTATATTTCTTACGGCTTTTGGTTTTCTTTTCTTTAAAAAAAATAAAGTCGTTACTGTTAAACCGTGGGCTACAGGTTTAAGTGGGCAGCTCCAGAAAGCATTCACAACAGGTTGTTTCTTCTTCTTCTTTCATTTTATTTCTAACGAGTAAATAAAAAATAAAAAATAATTCTAAAGAAAAGGCGTCGAATGGGTCAAACTGGTTGAAAGTCAGCCTCAGTGTATTTTTGATGCATAAAGCCTCAAATCATTATATTCAAAAAATTAGAATATTACTGAAATAATATCAGTTCTAGTAATTTTAATAATATTTGATGTCTGTAATTCAGGTGTTCCGAGTCTCCAACGCCCGGAACTTGTAACAGCTTGTGAAGATTTTAGTAATATAATTGGAACAATGTTAGATGGCACTGTTTACAAAGGGACGCTTTCAAGCGGGGTTGAAATAGCTGTAACATCAACCGCGATAACATCTGCTAAAGATTGGAACAAGAAACTAGAAACCCAGTTCAGAAACAAAGTTAGAAACCTTGTCATACACATAAATCTTGTTTAATCTTTTTTTGTTTTAAATTAACTTTTGATGGTTGTTTTTCAGATAGAAATGTTGTCAAAGGTGAATCACAAGAACTTTGTGAATCTTATTGGGTATTGTGAAGAACAAAAACCTTTCACAAGAATGATGGTTTTTGAGTATGCACCAAATGGAACTCTCTTTGAGCACCTACACAGTAAGTTACTTGGGTCAACTTTGACTTTTGACTTCTTCATCACCTTTGTTAGATTCGATTATTATATCATATTCTTACGTTTGTTCCAAAATTATAAATTCATATAATTGTAGGAATAAATCAAGATCGTTTTTTAATCTGAGTTGCCTAATCAAACTATGACCTTTTAATCTAATTCTGAATTCATGGTCAATTATTTGACTTCTTCATTATTTCATAAGATTCTTGAATCAATCATGCATGCTAGCTAATAATTCATGTTTTTAGTTTAAGAAACTTTTTAAGACCTTTTAATCTATTTAGAATCAAAAGTAATATTGAGAGGATAGCTGTCTTATTATTTTGAAAGTTGTAAGATTTTTATCTGAAGACAACTGGTATACATCTAGATCACATGGCCTTAAAAGGATTAGGTAGTGATTCATTATTATTGGCCATTTTATGACAAATAGGTTAAAACAAAAGTACAACAGTTACTTTTTACACAAGTTGGTTTGAACATAAACACCCCCATCCAAATATATTAAATATTGTTATAAATTGCTAAAAGTTGTATTATTTTAAAAATCTCACTGTTTAAATAAAAAGATTCAAGAGGTTTTATATACTATACGTTTCGGGCAACTTTGACCTGTTCGACCCGTTTGACCAGTTGAAGGCTAAATATTGCCACTGTACTGATGAATGTCTGATTGTTGTTATTTATTCAGTCAAAGAAGCCGAACATTTGGATTGGTCAACACGATTACGTATAGCCATGGGAATTGCATACTGCTTGGAATACCTACACCAACTCAACCCGCCCATTTCTCATAAAAACCTAAACTCATCATCTATATATCTAACAGAAGATTATGCAGCCAAAATCTCAGATTTCAGCTTCTGGGACGCAACAAAAACGGGACCCACAAGAACCGAGCTTTTGGAGACCCCACCTTCTTCCCCACAAACCAATGTCTACAGTTTTGGCGTGATCTTATTTGAACTCATTACCGGTAAGATGATTAATGATTCTCTTGGAAACTTGGTATCAGATTTTTTGAAAACCGAACAGCCCGTAACAAGTTTAGTGGATCCAAGTTTGAGTTCGTTTGAGAACGAGATGATTAACAGGCTTTTTGAAGTGGTGAAAATGTGTGTTGTCTCTGACCCGAATCAAAGGCCTGAGATGAGAATGGTTACGGGTCGGTTGAAGGAGATTACTGATGTCGCACCTGAAAGTGCAATACCTAGATCTTCTCCACTTTGGTGGGCTGAACTCGAGATCTTATCTTCTACAGAGTCAAACTAAAAAGATTGGAACTGTTCATTTGTATCTATCAACTTTTGGACCGAGTTTTCTGTACATATTCTTAAGAAATGATCTGCTGAAACTTTGTTTTTTTGTGTTTTTTAAGCGTCTGTTAAACCCTTAATAAGTATTGATTTGTTTTCAACTTTTAAACCTCTGTAACCTAATAATCACCTCAATTATTAATAAGAACAAAAGAGAATCTTGAAATCTACATTGCAATACAGAAGCTGGTATCATTCAGAAATTCATGAAGAAACAATGATTTTACAGCATACAACATTCAACTTACAACATGATTCCCAGGGATCATATACGTGTGAAATTCCCTTTTTACCCCTCTTTAGAACCCACTCAAATTCATGTAATATGTTCTTTGAACTCTGATTCCCAGCTTCAGAGTTTCTTGTTCTGCCCCTCTTTTTTTCACGCATTTCGGGCACGAATCTGCAGTTGTAACGTCTTTTTACGCCCTTGATATCTGTACAACTAACTTCATGTATAGAACTCAGCAGATTGTTTTAGTGTTCGATTGTAAAGCTCGAGTGTCTCTTTGTGATTAGGATCTAAACAGAGTGCTACTTCACAATCTCTTAGGGCTAAATTATAATCACTCATCGACTCATAAAATGCTGCTCGAAGATGCAGCATTTGCAGCTCGGGTTTAAAAGCTATGGCTTTTGTAAGCTCTTCAACAGCTTCAGTTTCCTTCAGTTCATCCATCAACACTGCAGGAATAATAAAGTTCATTACTTTAGAAATTTCATATATTAATCCTCTAAATATCATATTTACCTTCTATAAAACATTAAAAATATCATATTTACTTTAAATAATCTAATTTTAATTATCAAATAATGAAAAGTACCTGCAGCTCTATATCTGTAGGGGTAAGTCCTGAGTGGATCCAACTGGGTGGCCATACATAAATCACTAACAGCATTATCACGATCACAATATTCTGAACGTTTTTCATGTGCAGATGCATTATTTTCTGCTTTTCCTATCAATTTTGTCATCTCGTCATATGCAGCTTTTCTTTCATCTTTAAGAAAATAGACGCGTGCCAACCCTTGATGAGCTCTCGTATGCTTTATATCGAGTGCATTTATGTAACAATCTGCAGCAAGATCATGCTTCCCGCAGTCCACGTATATACTCCCTAGATTATTTAATGCCTGCAACAACCAAAAAAGACAAACTTTTTTCATATTTTAACCCGAACCCATTTTGACCCGTTACCCACTTGGTCCGACCTGTCCACCTTGCTGCGTGTATGTTTACATTTACATGTCACTTACTTGTCCTTTCCGAAGCCCGTCTGAAGGGCATTTGAGAGCGTCAATAAGAAGTTGAATAACAACAGAAGAAGAATCTGGATCAAGAGATGCATCTGCAAGTGTATATGCTTTAAGAAAATAAGCTTCAAATGATCTTTGAATTGAAATCGATTCTTCGGCTTTAGATAAAGCTTCTTCACGGTATCCAGTATCGTATAATATCCATCCTTCATAAACAAGTCTTTCATGCTTTGCAGTTGAAAGATTTCTAGCCAATCGTAAGCTTCGCATGGCTGCCTTTTGGCAATTTAATCTGTGCCCAATATGTAAATAATGGTTATCTTTTAAGATCTTAACAAAATTTGGGGTTAATTGCAAGAAATAGCAACCTACTTCCATTTCTTTCTTTCCTTAAAAACAACAAAATATTCTCATTATCTTTTTTTATAATAACAATGTGCTTTCATTAATTTATATGTTATAACAATGTTTGGTCTGATGATTTGAATTTCAGATGTGGCATCGGTTTCTCCTGTTTCTAGTACCAAAGTGCACATGGGAATATCCACATGTACATGGTGCAATTAGGGAAACCGGTGCTACACCAGCCTGCCCGTACGTTGTTATAATAAGAAAACATACAAAATGAGACCACCCGCAATGCGTGCTCAACCGATGCCCGGTTGGAGTACCCCCCACGAACGCCCATTGCGCAGCTATGTTTGTGGGGTGTTTTATGAATGCACTCGTCCTCAAGGATGGCTACTGACGGGTGGGGTGGGTCAGGGTTGGGTTCTTTTTTTTTTTCTTATTTCATTTTTGAAGTTTTAAATAAATTTGTTAATAAATACATAGATATTAATATATTTGAACTTATTAAATTACAAATTATAAATATTTATATATTTCTAAACTTTTATAAAACAAATTTATTAATAAATATATGAACTTTTATAAATTATAATATTACAACTTCTATAAAATTTTGTAAACTTTTATAAAGTTGAAACTTTAAAACTTTTATAAATTTCTCCCTAATTATGTAATATATAAATATATTTTACTTCATTTTATTTCTAATTATGTAATATTTAAAAGTAATTTATCATAATAAATGAAGTGGTTATGAAAAATAAATGCAAAAGTAGATGAGGATGTAAAAAAGGTAAGGGTGTTCGTGGGATGAATGCCTTGCTTGAGAAAAGTTTGTGGGGGTGTTGTTGATAATGTGTCAAGTGACTAGACACGTTTATGGGCGTTTGTGAGTTTCTACACTGCAGACGCTGAGTTTCAACACTGCAGACGCTCCGAGAACATATTGCTATTTTTAACGAATGAAAGTGTGTGTTGCTATAATAAGGAATGAAATTGAAGTAGGTTGTCATTTATTGCATTTAACCCCAAAAAGTACAACAAAATAAAAGAACAGAAAAATACTAATAAATATGGAATTTACCTTAAAAGAAGTAACGACTGCCTGAACCTTAAAAGACTCTTTCCAGGATCATGAGCCATCATTTGATGTACTATAGCAAGTGAGCCAATGTCATCAATATAAGACCACCGGTCATAAAGCTGCAGCCAGCAATCAGCAGGAGTCCATTGTTTAACTCGTTGACTCAATAAGTCAACCAAATAATCACATCTCATTTTACCATGAAACATCATATAACAAGGCTCTAAACTCAATAATGCCCTCATATCCCTCATAGCAGCTTGATAATCTTCAAGAACAAGATAAAGCCATGCCCTTAATTCAAGACAATCAGGAGAAACCTTAAATCTAATGATTTTATTGATCTCTTGAATAGCTTCATTGACTAAATTTTCAGTCAACATTGATACAGCTCGGTATTTATACGGGTATGCAAGTGTAGGATCTAATTTAGAAGCTAACTCCAAATCTTGAATCTTTTTACTTCCAAGATTGTATAAAGATCTTTCTTGATACATCCATCCGCTCGGTCTTTTACAGTCAGATAAAATCTTGTTGATCAAATCACGCGCTAAATAGGTTTTCCCTTGTTTATACATCGTTCGAGCTATACCTGTTGCTGAATAAACATGACCCATTTCATAAGCTGCCTCAAAACAACTTTGTGCGTTTTTATATTCTTCTTTTTCAAATAACAAAACACCAAATTGATGAAATGCAAGTGTTTTCTGCCATTTTTCTGATGCAAACTCGATTAATCTTTCTGCAAGTGTCACTGCGTGTGATGATGTCATCTTCTCCTCCATGGCTACTTGTGTAAGGAAATAATATAACAAAAAAGAAGCATGATTAACCATACTTAACTTCTCAATCGATTCGGGACTAGAAAACAAGCTTACAACTTTGGGATTGTTTAAAGAATTCGGAAGCTCTCTTAACAGAACTTGTAAACAAGCAGCTACAACGAGACTCGCATCGTCTTCAAAACCATATTCAATGAAAATCAATGCATCATCAATAGTGGAAACTAATGAGGACAGATAAACCTCACAGGCAGATTTCATCTCTTCACAACAGAATTTCTGCGAAAACGATAGAATCTCCAACACTACGCTCGGAGACACGAAATCTAATAACCTTTTTGTTCTACTAAAGATTTCAACCCCTCTCATTGCTTCCACAGACATCCCAATTTGCGAAAAATCGATGTTTTCCTTTACTGATTCAACAAAACTACCATATAACAAGGTGTTCAGTGGGCTAGATAATGCAGCTATTTTAGGTCTAACACAACTAATCACCTCATTTCCAATACAAAATTTAACAATTTCTGTTTCACTATCATTACCAGCTGAAAAAACAACATCAACATTCTCAGAGGCATTTTCACAAACACATTGGCAGCAATCGAAAACCGACTTACAACAATCATAACCATCATCAACCAAAGCCGATTTCGGGCATTCGAGAATCTTACCAATACAATCCATGGCGGAAACACCAATAAGCTCGTCATCTCTCCGTTCGTACCGGAGCCAAGCCGACAGTACAACCTTCGAATGCACGTCAACCGCGTGTGCCCTAGCCGACTGCAAACTCCTTCGAAGCAGCTTCGGATCACCCAACGCGCACAATAGCGCATGCTGCTCCAAATACAAACACCTAGCTTCAGATTCAGAACCAGAATGCATGATTCGCCGGTACAGATCGGAAATTGAGTCAACAAAGTCAACGTGATTCAAACGAGGGTCAATTGGGGGTTCGATAAAGTTCAAATCGGGTAATCCGTAAGGAAGGTGAGATTTAGCATTGACGAACTGGAGTGAAATCGATTCGTCACTGTTTGAAGAAGATGATAGAATCGAATTGATCGTAAGCGCGTGGACTTGCGTCGGTTTTTTGCACCGGTCTTTGAGCTTCAGGCCGCCGGATTTCATGGAGTTTGTAAATTGAAGGATTAGATTCACGATTTTAGCTGATATTGGTGATGATGATGATGAACATTCATCGTGAGTGGCGTTGGAGATCGACATGAAATCAAGTGGATGTTGATGAAATGGTGGGATGATTAAAACCTAGCCGGCGTTCACCACCATTGGCACAGAGGTTCTGATTACTACTGCTGCGTGCATCCCGTGATTGTATGAGAGAGAAAGAGAGAACATGTTTAGAGGATTATAATTATAATTTATTTTCTATCAACATTATTTGTTAAATCTTCAAAAAGATTTGTGGGTTTAAAATATTTTGGAGGGTTATTCGATTAAAATTTTATTCTAATAAAAAAACTAAATCTTTTGTCACTCGTTATCAGCATATTCATCTTTATAACTTTTTTTTCTTCAAAATTAAATTTACATCCACTATTCAATCTTTTCATATTTTATTTAACTATTTTAAAAAATTACATAAATAAACATTTTATTAAATTAATTCATCATTATTACCAATGAATAATTTATTTTTAAATTATCATCAAAAGTGAATATTTAAAAAAAATCAAGAATTAAAAAATAGAAGATTTAAAAAAGACTACCTTTGTATTTAAATAAATATGTGTTAAAATAAAGTTTACTAATATTTAATTAGTAGTTTTTTAATTAAGTTAATATTTATAAATAAATTTTTTATTTTGATTTTAAAATTTTAATAGTTAGTTTTTAATTAAAATTAAGAAACTTATAAATATTTATTTTTAAAAGTGTATCATATTTTAAACTTAATTTTTTTTTAAATGACGAGATTTTTTTTCAAAAAAATATGTTTGGCTTCAATTCTAATTTATTAGTTTTAATTTTTTCATATTTATTTTTTTCATATTTATTTTTTGGAATTTTAAATTTAAATTGTGTCGATATATTAAGGAATGTGATTTTTAAATTTTGGAGTTTAAAATTTTGAATTTAAAAGACGATATATTGTTGAAATTTAAATTTTATTTTATTTTAAATGAGAGATTAAATATTAAAGGTTTAGCGAGATTTTTCGTAAAAAATACGAGATTTAAAAAAAATTAACTTAATTTTGATATGTAAATTTAATTACAACTTAAGCATTTGTAATTATGTTACAACATCAAGGTTAAAGTTTATACAAAAAGGCTGATAGAGTTCAAGAAACTAATAAAATGGAGAAACAACGTATGTAAGGAAATCGTTGACTAATTTGATTATCTTCGATTTCTTTGACTCCATACTGGCTTCAATCAGGTTCGCACCGTTGGTGCCCTATTTTTCGAACGGTTTTGGCTATTTTGTGGTTTTAGTCATCTAGGAAAAGAAACTCTATCTATTTGTTGCATTTAGAAGGTGTTAAAGTTGAAAAGTTACTAATATCATGTCAAATGTTGTATACAATGAATTATTTTTAAATTTGTAAATCATCATTATAATGTTTGATTTGACATGTAATTTGATGTATTATAAAAATACACCACTTATGATATGTATTTTTTTTTTATATTTTGATTATTATCATCCATATAATATTAACATTTAACAAATAAATAAGTTACCAATACAATATCAAATTTGTATAAAAAAAAGGTGTTAAGATAGTTATCAATATAATGTTAACGTTTCACCCCATGTAACACATGGGGTTAAAGCTAGTTATAAATAAACAATAATACATGTTGTTAATATACAAAAACTATACTATACCCGGTGTATCGTACAATAACAGAGCTATTAGTAGTATTTTGGAAGGGTTAGATGTAGATAAACGATCTATCATATGGGATGAGTTTTTTTATAGCTAATTGTTATGATTTAGTTTGATTTATTATTAATAAATTATGATTTAAGTTTTATCATAACTAATTAAATATTATTTTAATTATGAGTATTTTTCTTGGTTTTGCATGAAACTAACAAATGCATCTTTTTGAAAGTCTTTTGGGTTCTTTTATATTTTTATTAATTTCCACGTACAAAATTAGTTTTGAGACAAAAGTTTGTTCGAATTCCATATGACTTTTTAGTGATTTTAAACAATTATTACATTTTCTTTTATATAACTATAAACTGATGTTTGATACTAAAGTAACATGACATTAAAAAAATTTGCGAGAATGATATAGACACTTATACTTGATATTTTAAACGACCTAAAAGACGGTTTTAGACCGTGTGTATTTTCTCTATCCTATTATATGTAATTATCTTTCATGCATTATATATATAGGATAGAAAGAAGAAAAACCCTAGATAAGGTAGGAAGGAATCTGTGTCACAAGATTATTATGATTTGTAACTGTGATTCACGCGATGATATTTTGGTATATAGTTACAAATTAGAACCCATCAGTGTGGGTAGAATGGGAACCCCTAGAACGGGCAGGAAGGAATCATGGGATCAAACCGTGAAAACAACCTCTTATACAAAGTGTAGGGTAAGATTGAACACATCAAATCGCGAAGTGATCCAGCCTCTCACCGGCTCCTACGTAAATACGAAAATTAAGTCAAGCAATATGTTCACGCTTTATAGAAAAGAATACATACAACTTATATATTACACGTGGTACTGCATAATTGCATCATTGACCATCCCTATAATTTGAGGGTTAGGTTATAGTAAAAAGGGTTTTAAAAATAAGAAGGGTAAGAAGGATTCTAAGCTTGACATGTGTCATTTATTGTTTTTAAAGGGAGGGCATAATGGTCAATGTGTAATATAACAGGTCAATGTGTAATACACCAGGTCAATGTGTAATACATCAGGTCATTGTGTAATACACCTGGTCAATGTGTAATACAAGGTCTGATATTACACAATGATCAGACCTGATATTACATAATGAACTGATATTACACAATGAGCATATTACACAATAAGCATATTACACAATAACCTGACATATTTGAGCGAATTACAATGAGCTGAAAAACATAAAACACAATGATGAAAAATATTTGACACAATGAGCTTGTATTACACAATGACCTGACTAATTACACAATGAACTTGTATTACACAATGACTTGACTAATTACACAATGAACTTGTATTACACAATAAACTTATATTACACAATGACCAGGCATGGTATTACACAATGAACTTGTATTACACAATGAACTTGTATTACATGATGAACTTGTATTACACATTGAACTTGTATTACACAATGAACTTGTATTACAAAATTAACTTGTATTACATAATGACCTGATTAATTACACAATGACCAGATATTACACAATGACCAGACGTGGTATTACACAATAAACTTGTATTACACAATGAACTTGTATTACACAATGAACTTGTATTACACGATGAACTTGTATTACACAATGAGCCAAAAAACGTAAAACACAATGATAAATACATATAACACAATGATCTTGTATTACACATTAAACTTGTATTATACAATGAACTTGTATTACCCAATGACATGACTAATTACACAATGACCAGACGTGGTATTACACAATGAACTTGTATTACACGATGACCTGACTAATTACACAATGAGCTGAAAAACGTAAAACACAATGATAAATACATATAACACAATGAACTTGTATTACACATTGAACTTGTATTACACAATTAACTTGTATTACACAGGGAACTTGTATTACACAATGACCTGACTAATTACACAATGAACTTGTATTACACAATGAACTTGTATTACACGATGAACTTGTATTACACAATGACCTGACTAATTACACAATGAGCTGAAAAACATAAAACACAATGATAAATACATATAACACAATGAACTTGTATTACACATTGAACTTTTATTACACAATGAACTTATATTACACAATGATCTTGTATTACACGATGAACTTGTATTACACAATGACCTGACTAATTACACAATGAGCTGAAAAACGTAAAACACAACGATAAATACATATAACACAATGAACTTGTATTACACAATGAACTTGTATTACACATTGAACTTGTATTACACAATGAACTTGTATTACACGATGAACTTGTATTACACAATAACCTGACTAATTTAACAATGAGCTGAAAAACGTAAAACACAATGATAAATACATTTAACACAATGAACTTGTATTACACATTAAACTTGTATTACACAATGAACTTGTATTACACATTAAACTTGTATTACACAATGAACTTGTATTACACAATGAGCTAGAAAACGTAATTTTTTTTTCTTTTTTGTTTGTAACGACACTATACTCGTTTTAAAGATAAAAAAACGCTCGTTTTTTTGTGTAATTTTTTTGAAAAAATAATGTCGTATATAAAAGTTATGAACGTTTAAAAATGAGAGGGGAACTTGATAAAAAGTCAACAAAAGTGGCCAAGACTAAAATACCCTTCCAACAACTTTTTCTCCTACAATTTAATCTCAAACATTAAATCTTTTCTATAATTTGATCTAATGGCTCTAAATCCTTCTCACCCTTCTTAGAATTAGAATCCTTTTTATCTGAACCTAATTGTGTGTTCTTCTCATTAATTTTAGTATATACTAGTGGTAAACAAATAATATTTCTTTGTAATAAACGAAATCCTTTAATATTGGCAAATTAGAATAAATTTATACTATATACATTTAAGGAAAGGAAGGGTGTGAATACTAGTTAATTCCTATCGATTGTTTTGGACGGTTATGTCACGTGTTACATGATGGTTGGTGGTTTTTTTTTGGATTTTTCACATTTATTTTGACTTTTATAGATTTCTTTTTCATTTAATCAAACAGATTTGGCAATTGTCGCGGTAGTTGGTGCTCCTGCATGTAAACCTTCCCACCCCAATGAAACCGGGTTCAAAACCGAGCACCTTCGTTTTTTTTGTTTCTATTTTTGTGTTTCTTTTTCCCATATATTTTTGTTTTCTTTTTTTTAATTTCTTTTTGTTATTTTCTCATTTTTTTCCCCAATTTTTTAGGTTTTTTAAGTACGCGAGAACATTTTATCTTTCTACTATTTTTTTATTCTTAACACTCCCGTTTTGTCAATATTATCGCGAATCACGACAACATTTTATTTCTGTTCTATTTTTACGTGTTATCGCTTATATTTTGTTCGAGTTCGTGACCACGCCCTGGAGCGTGGGCATCAAATGCCAGTTAGAATAATATAAAGAATTTTTTTTACGTCAAAATAATTATTTTTTTCCTACAGATTAATAAATTAAAAACAAAGATGAAAATTTAAAATAATATTATAAATATAAATTCCAAGAGTATAAAAATTATGAGCCACATATTTCAAAAGTAGAGTATGGCATAGTTTAATACTTTATTCCTCCAAATGACTGGAGAGTAACAAGGGATTAGGATCCAAGAAAAATGATGATAGCATGGATATCAAAACTTTATTTGATTTCGTTCTTAAAATGAGATGTGATGTGAGTCAATTTTTGGTCGTCTTAAATTTCGTCCATAGAAAATTATGCATCTTAAGTTTTGTTTGGCTGTAATTAGAGGGAGACGAATCATTAGTATAGTTATTATTATTTATATAATGTAAAAAACTAGTTTAGAACCCGTGTACTACACATTAGACGTTCTCTCTAAACATGCGGCTAAAGCCGGCTAATTAGCCGGCCTAAATTTCAGTGCACAACAGAGTTCTGGTCCAATAAAATTTTGACATGTGGCTTAGCCGCCGGCTAAGGGCCTGATAACGGCCGGCTAAGGCTAAATGGCCTAGACGGGCCGACTATTTTTAGCCGTGAAATTTGCCACGTGTCGAGTTTTCATTGGACTAGAACTCTGTTGTGCACTGAAATTTAGGCCGACTAATTAGCCGGCTTTAGCCGTCTGTTCAGAGAGAATGTCTATATATTCGTAGGCTAAAAGTCGATGTCTATTTTGAGAAAACCCTATGGTCAAATATCTATTTTGGTAATTTTCCATTTTATTAAACGATAAAGCGAAAAATTTTGCCAGTTTACAACCACTACAATCAGAAATATCACAAGTGTTCAAATGACCTGAAGCACCTGTGAAGGCTAAAAATTGTAAACGTGACGATGAGAATGCCAAAAATAAAACTCAGAAGACAAAAGACTCAAACAAAAAGAAAAAAATTAACAATAAGGTAGCAACATCAGCTACTTTGAGTTCCTCTGAAACATATAGTGTTGGGAATCCATGTACCGGTTTTAACTTTTAAAACATATTTAATTAATCTTATTAATTTAACAAATCAGATTTGCATGGCGGAAGCGTTTGTACATGTTAACGGTTCTAAACCGTAATCCCGTCAGTGATTCGATTACACGCGTATAAACAATAAATATTAAATCAACCATAGCGGGTAAAAATTTATACCTTTGAAGATTCCAGGAAGATCTACACTTCGGTTCAACAAGCGTCTCGCTGGTGACTGTTCACGAAACCCGCAAAATCAAAAGCCGTCACACGAATTTGCGCAAAACCCGGCTCGCGAAGGACCCGGTTCTCGGCTCTGGACATGGCGGTGTCAAAAGGAGGCCGTGCGACGGCGTGCGGCTGGGCTCGGCAATGGCTGCCTATAATCTTCAGGAAATTTTCGACCTTCATTTTGAACTATTCCAGCACTTGTAACTTCATTAGCTTATGTTAGTATTTATGAAAGTTATCCTATTTATCTACTTCATTTTCTAAGTATACATACGGTGCAATTATTTCAAACTCAAAAATGATAAACATTTATATAAGGAATTTTATAAATATATATATATATATATATATATATATATATATATATGTGCTAGGTTATTTTCTAAATCTATACATATATAAATGCAAACTTATAAGATCAAATTATAAATTCTATAAGAAAAATTAGGATTTATAAAAGATATATATATATATATATTTAAGTTACAAAGCAACTAATTTTAAATACCATTTTATGTTACAAATATATATATATATATATATATATATTATTTCCATGTTTAGAATATTTAAGAATAATATTAACATTTAATTGAGATTATAAAAAACTTATTTTGTTATGTTCTATAAAAGTCCAGGGTTGATAGTGTAAATTCTGAAACCTTAATTCCAACTAAAACCCTAGTTTGCGCATAAAATGATAAAACCCTGGAACTATTGGGGCCTGTTTTGCCGAACCCGGATTCTCCCTTTCCCCTTTTCAGTCCTGAATTCGAAATCCGCAAACAACCGGTTCTGAAGCCACGTTTGCGAATTCGACCTTTAACCCAATTTCGTGCAAAACCATAACCGGCAAAACGTTGAGGACAACTAATCGATCCATTCCTAGAAGTTAATTGAGCTTTCATGACCTAATCAAGAACAAAACTCGTAACCGAAAACCATTGAAGACTCATTTAATCGATCAATTCATTCCCGCATAAATTGTGTATAAGTAGACACCCCTAATCACTGACGAGTCCCATTGCAAGCTTCCACACTCGAAATCACATCCTATTTCACCTCTGGAACACGATTTGCAATCGACGAACTCGCATCTACGTATCTCAGTCGTTCTCCTCCAACTCGTAACCACTTCAGGTAATCCTAATGTCTATGAGAGCGTTTTGATACAAGGAACAATAGCCCTATGGTTTCGGGCTCGAACTTTTGACCGTTTAGGAGAATTCGAGGGCTAGGGTTTCACGGGTTCAATTGTGAACGAAGGGATCTTGAGCTTGCGTGTTTTAAATCAGTCAAAACCAAATCAGACATGGCATAGTGCCCTGGTCTGATGGTTAGTGTGGTGTGCGTGCGTGACCCGGCCGGGGACGCGGGTTCGAGCCCGGTGAGGGCCAAACTTTTGAGATTTAATTCCTTTTTACCTTTTTATGCATTATTTAAATATCTAAAAATCTACAATTTAACTTTTATAAATTCTATAAACATATCCTATGGTTTTATATAAACAGAAAATATAAAGGTATTGTTTATTTATTTGTTTTAATTAAAAACACATTAGAAAACATTTTAAATTCATAAATAAATAATAGTAATGGTTTTGTTTGAAACAAATTAATTATGTATTTATTTATGGTGTTATTACACAAATTTAAATTAAATGTTTAGACATTTTTATATTCTTGTAAATAATTATTCTTATAAAATAAATTATTTAAACATACTTTTAAACTTATAAATACTCAAATAATTATTTTAAATAACTAATTTATATCAATATCCATTAATCCTAATTAAAAAACTATTTAATCTTTTATCACTCATTTATGATAAATTAACTAACCAAGTTAATTTCAATTATTAATAAATCATTTCTTTTGCATTTATTATAATTAACCATTTTGTTTGCAATAACTAATAAACTTTAATTACATAAATTATGGAGCGAACTTCTTATTTATGAAGTTATTTTATAAAAAAATCATAATGCACTATTTTGCCCCATAAATATTATTTAATATCTCTAGTACAATTATGTAAAATAGACTACTAAATGACCTACTAAATAGAGTCTTACAAACTATTTTATTATCACTGTTTCTAAAGTAAGTCAAAACTTATGATTTCTTCAAATAAACCAAACAAGTTCATCTCCAACTCAAACCCTAAAACCCTAGAATTTTATTATCTTGTTAACCTTATTTGTGAACTTAGAAAGCAAATTATCTATGTAGGTTTGTTGTGAGAAATCCTCACAATAACTATTCACCACATCAAACCCTATCACTCCTAGCTTCAACCCATGTGAGTTTACATAGCCCATTTTTACTATTTTTACTTTTGGGGTGAAACATGTTTACAAATGTTTTACTTACATGATTCAATACATATGTTCTTATGCTTTGATCTTTATTCTTTATGTCTTGAACTGCCCGGTGACCATTCATGTTTATACGGAAATCCGAAACTATAACTTACCACAAAACTTTGGCGGGTTTTGTTGGGTATTAACTTACAACTTGGGTATCCTCTTGCCCCTTTTTCAAAATGGAAATCAGTGGGATTGCGTATCTAGTTTTCCATTACTAGGTTTGAATTGTACGCTTCTAAATGAGATATAGATGCGGACATAGCAACATGATTAGCTGTAAGAAACTGTCTAAGATGCTCAAAAACCCGGGGATCCAAAGTAGAAAGAGGCACGGTGCTAGCATGTGGACCAATTTCTACGGATGGTGCATCAACAACAGTGAATTGTGGAGGACGAGATACCCACGAAGAAGGACCTGAAGAGTGTGGCTGAAACTGACCACTTGATCTGTTTGATGTAAAGATTTATACTGTTGTTTTCCCTGTTAAGTAACAATGGGCATTGAGACTTCTAATGTTTTTTCTGTTTGCAGAATGCACACTCATCAAAAGCAACTTTAGCCGCTTGCCTAGACTAATTTGAAGCTGGATATCGTTGTGGTATAGACTGGTCATTTGGAACAACAAACTTAGCAAGAGTAGTAATTGCTTTAAACCCTTTATCTACCTGATATTTGATACGAGTCTCCTCTGCAATCAGTTCATGAACAACTGAATCAACTATGGGAAGAGGAGACTGATAAAGGATTGTTCCACTTAATCCTTCAAAGTTAGAACATAACACCATAAAAAACTGAACCAAACGTTGCTCTTCCCTCCTAGCAATGTATGGTTTAAACACTTTCAACTTTGTAGATTCTGTAAGAGCCAATTGATTCCATAATCCGATACAGCAACATAAAATTCCTGAAATACTCGTATCATTATTTTGAAGAGCACGAATATCATATTCTAACTGGTATTGCTAAGCAAAGTTAGACCGAGTTTACAGTTTATGCAAATGATCTCAAACTTCCTTTGTCGTGTCATACTTAGCCAATTGAATGCCAATTGATTAAGTTATAGAATTGTTGATCCAAGTGATAACCTTAGAATTACCGGTTTCTCATGTATCAAGTAACAATACATAATTCTCAGCCTTGTTGTATGTAGGCTTACCTTTAGCTCTAGTGACATAACCCCACATATGTTTCTCACGAAGAAAGTTCTTCATCATATAACTCTAATAGGCATAATTTTTACCATCCAGTTGGGTATTAATCGACTGCAGAGAGTCATCCTTTCAAGCCATATTTCCAAAACAACAATAATCCAATACTAAGTACAAAGTAAGCAGCGGAATCAAATACAAACCCTAATTATGAAAACGAGAATAGCAAATACGAACCAAATCGAAAAAGGCGAACCAATACGAAATCAAATACGAACCAAAATTAGGCCTGTAAATGAACCGAACGTTCATGAACTGTTCGGCGGGAAGTTCATTTATGTTCGGTCATTTAAATAAATGAACGAATATGAACACAAAAATCTGTTTATTTAATTCAATGAACGAACATGAACAAATGTCTTGTTCGTTCGTTTATGTTCGTGAACGTTCGTTTATGTTCGTTCATATATGTTCGTTTATGTTCATTTATTTACGTTCGTTTGTTTATGTTCGTTCGTTTAAAAAATAAAAAATTCACACACACATATATATATATATATATATTATATGTCCTTTCATTTTTAAATCAATTTTCTCTTTTTACTTTTCTAAAATAATTAAATATATACGAACCTTGTATTATCATAAATGGGTTAAAAAGATTTTTATTTTATTTTATTTATCCTTAAGAACCGGTATAAATGTATAATAAAAAAACATTTGGGATTGCTTTCCATGCCATAAAACATTGGCTTTTAATACTCTCTTAGATTATCTAGAGAAACCATCAGACTTCCTAATTTGAATGTGTTTTTGGATGAATTATGATGTATTAGACTTGTTCTTTTGTGTTCATTTATATGTTGTTTGTGTTCGTTAATGTTCGTTTATTTTTGTTTGTTTGTGTTCATTTACATTCATTAACTGTTCGTTTAGCTTTTTAACGAACGAACATGACGAACACGAACATTTCCATTTTCTTAATGAACGAAAATAAACAAAAAAATTTGTCCGCTTATGTGTTCGTGTTCGTGTTCGGTTAAAGTTAAATAAACGAACACAAACACGTTGATGTTCGTGTTCGTTCGGTTCGTTGGCCTAACCAGAATCAAATACAAACCAGGAAACTTGTACGAACGAGAAAAAGATAACATCAAATACGTACCAAATCAAAAGTTCGATCCACGAAACTGGTGGCTACTACAAACTCTTCAATAATCAAATCAAAGGACATGGATCGGATAAGTTTTGATACCATGTTAAATGATAAACATGTACAAAGGAAAAGTGGCTAAGGTTTTATTATAATGAAAAGTGCATAATACAAAGAAATGAATAAGAGCTATATATAACTATCTAGATGAACCTAGCTAATAAATAAAAGGCCCAATAAAAAATAGTCAAATAACTTGTTATGCTAACAATTTTTATCTTAACCTTGCAAGATATCAAATAACATCAAAGTATTGGACGATTAAGGTGAAATGAGATGCATGTAATGGACATTGATTAGTTACTTACCCCGAATGAAGTGCAAGAGTCAATGAAGTTATTGGAAGAATTACATGAAATTATTTGCTGCTGAATTTGATTGCTATTTGCTGAATTTAGTTACAATTTGGAAATTTGGTTAATTTTGTGAATTGGTTAATTTGGTTAAAATGTTAAACCGTAAGCATGAATTAGGTGTATCAAAAAGGGCCAAAAAACTAAAGGAGATGCTTTAAATGAATCTCTAAAAGGATCACTATTAAAGTTCGTGAAAACCACAAATAATAGAAGTAGAAATCTTGATGAAAACCTTGATAAACCTATAAATATTGAGGAACCGATAAACCTATATGAGCCTATAAACTTAGAAGAACCTTTAAATCTTGATGATCCTTCAACTTTTTATGATCCTAGTCAATGGAATAACATTACTAGTAATTTAATTGTAGAAAAAGGTCCGTTAAGTCTTATGATTTTAAAAGTCCAAAAGATGCATATTTAAGAAACTTTACATCTTCGCTTTATATGCAAAATTTACCAAACGGAGAAAAATTAGAAAGAAAGTGGTTGGTTTATTCTATAGAGTTAGATAGAGTATTTTATAGAGTTAGCAAAAAAGGGGTATGTGGTCAGGTCAGGGGGTTTACCCAGTTGGGGGTTCCTCCTAGTGTGGGCTGCCCTGGATGTTCTAGGTGTTTCCCAATTATCCTAGAATATCTAGGTGTTGCCGTTAAAAAAAAAGATAGAGTATTTTGTTTTTGTTGTAAGTTATTTGATGTTTGATGTAAATCAATGTACAAGTAAGCTAGCAAATGAAGATAGTAACGATCGAAGAAATATTAATTCTAAACTAAAAGAACATGAAACAAGTAATATACATATTCAGAATATGAGAGCATTGATTGATTTAGAGATAAGATTGCCAAAAAAAATAAAACAATTGATAAGGAAACTCAAGACCGAATAAATAAAAATAAACAACATTGCAGAAATGTCTTAATAAGAATAATTGTCGTTGTAAAGAATCTTAGAAAAAACAATTTAGCTTTTCGTGGGAAAAATAAAAAACTTTATCAAGAATGCAATGGTAACTTCTTAGGGATGATTGAAATGATTGTAGAATTTGATCCAATAATGCAAGAACAAATTAGACGAATAAAGAACAAAGAAATGCATAGCCATTACCTAGGACGTTTTAGTTTACTATTGACGGTCCCAATGGTAGCTTTTTAACTCTGCCAATTATAAATGTTTTAGTTTATTATTGTCGGTCTCAAACCTGGATAAAAAAGATGAGGGTTTTTTATAATATGATTTTTGAAAAAGGGCCCCAAAACTTTTAGTCCGCTTAGGGCCACCAAGTACCTTGAGTCATCCCTGATTATATATTTACTAGTTAATTGCACATATGATCCCTGTGGTTTGTTCAAATTGCATATTTGGCCCCCAGGTTTTAAAAATTGCAAACTTAGCACAAAATTTTGTAACCTGGTTGCGCTTTTAGCCTCTGGCGTTAACTCAAGTTAGTTTGAAGCCTAAACGAAGTCTTAACTCTCCGAAGCAACAATTAAGTGGTCAAGTTTTTTATGTTTTACATCCGTATCGGTCGAATCAGGAGCCCTCTATAAAACACCGGTGTATTGTTTTGTATTTCGTCTAGCTCTGCGCTAGCTTTGTTTATTGTATAAATATTATCTATTGTTAAAAAAAAGTAACATTCCATTTTAATTGAATAGATACATCTCAATGCTACTTCAAGAACCAAAATGCATGCTTTAAGTTCAGGTTTAAACTAAAAATTGAAATCGAATCAAACCGATTACATATTCGTTTCGCGAATAAGAACTCTAGATCAATTAGTCCTCTTGAATCGAAACCAAAATAACCAATGATTTGTGATCGGATTCACAAATTAAAATTTGTATTGGTTTCATTTTTGTTTGGGTTCTGAATTTTCTAATCGAATCGATCCCACACCTATATGCAAACGATGTAATTAACAATTAAAATAAAAACCAACAAGCATACAATGTCGGTCAATTATTGAACAATAATGTTTAAAAGTACGAAAATAATATGCATGATTAGGTATACTTAATACTCATGTTCGTTTGCTTTTCTAATTTATTAATATATAAATGCAAGTTTTACAACCTTTCATTTGTTTTTGAAAATAAATAATGGCATGGGATTCCATTAGCTGCAAAACAAACTATATACATGAATGATGCCCCAAATTCTTCATTGAAATTAATTGTTTTAAGAATATTTAATAATCCATTTGCTGAAAACCAATATTTTTATAACCAGATCTATTTATAACGGATGTCTTACTGGTTAAAATTAAAGAATTATAAAGCTAAGTTAAAACACAACATGATACTCTTTACCTTTACCTTTTAGTGTCGATTTGCAATGTTAACAAATATATGAAGATTTTAATAAACAAAATATGGAGTGTGGAGTAGTAAATAAATCAATAAATGAGATTTTTGATAATAAAAAGTAAAATAAAATCCGGTCCAACCACCGGTCTGGTATGCTGGTTCAGTCTATCCAACCATAACATGTCGGTTCAAAGTATCTAAACAGATCCGTCATGTAGCCAAATCCAGTCCGACCATCCGATTCTTGTCGGTGATCCGATTCCGGGTACATCACTGATAACTATTATGATAATATATAATAATTACTTATAAAATTTAAACAAAAAATGACCGGGTTGACTCAACTTCAGTCACTTTAACACTAGCCCAAAATCTATAAATTTTAATTGAGTGCTCGATTTATTTTGATCTGTTCATTTTATCACCTCTAAGAGCATTTACATCAGGATTGGTATATATACCATATCCTTAAATTATAAAGGAAAAAAAAAGATTTAAGATAAAAGGGTATTGCATCAGGTTCTTTAAACCTTATCTTTATCCTTAAAATTATAAGGAAATGAACACTAGAATCTTAAATATACCAATTCCTTAATCATTTCTTTAAAATTATAAAGATAAGGAATGAGATGTGAGAGGTTTTTAAAAAATGAACAAATTTTTAATGGAATGATGATTTTTAGTTAAATTATAAAGATAAGGATAAAGAACCTGATTTGAATACTCTAATTTGTTTAAAATAAGGAGCTACTATATATAGATACACCAGTTATACGACTCGTATAGAACTAATACGAGTCGTATAGCCCAAAAGTCAAAACGACAGCGTCCAGACATGCCAAATCCGACCACATATCACAAAGATATTCCCAGTCTTCTATGCTAATATTACTGGGGTGTGGTCTTTCCCTTTGTGGTTCTTCCGATCCTCCAATATCTTTAAAGTAATCATGCAGCTTAGCTCGGTAATCTCTCCATGTCCTTATCAATGTGTGTATATACAAATAAATTTATGTATATATACTTGTATTCATAATGGACAAAAACAAAGGGATTTGGTCAAATAGTCTTACGTGTATCAGACAAATTTTCCTATCAAGAAGAGCAATACATGACCGCCTAAACATATAAAATATCATAAGAAACACTAAGCATGATTAGATAAGGTTAAGCCAAACCAGACTAAACCCTATCTTAATTGTGGTAATAAAATATTAGGTAATAATTAAAAAAATGTCGAGTCTTTAATTATTGAGTTATAATTAAAAAATAATTATATTTATTAAGAATATTTTATTATTTTATAGACTAGGTAAATAGCAACACCCTATCTTAATTGTGAAGATATTACAAAAGTGAATGAATCAAATATAATATCGGGCCAGTGGGTAACAATAATTTTAAATGAGCTTGCGGTTGGGCTTGGGGATTCTTCTACTTAACAGGCACAGGTCGATCGTGCACAGCCCACAGACATTATATTTATTTATTTATTTGATGATTATAATATTTAATTACTTAAAATAATTAAATCTTAATTTATCTAATTTATAATAACAATTTAATTAATTAAATTTTAATTTATGCTATTTATATTAACTAAATTAATTGATAAAAATAAAGTCTATGGAACTCCACCGGTACTGTCCAGAAAAGTTCCAGAAAGAAATATGGGTTGCTGATGTGGCAAGCTGGGATTGAAAGTTAGATATGTTAATTGAGGGGAGTCCGGTGTAGGACTCCCATCACCCTTAACTCCAAACGGTAAAAGGGACATTTCTGGAATTTTCTCAAAATATCAGGCCTGGTCAAACAGCTTTTGAAATATGTTTGACTAGGAACTGATAAACATTATTCACCCGCCATTTTCTTAACCACTTTAATAAGAAATACTGCATCCATCAACTTAAAATAAAATAAATGAAACACAACATAACATAATCCAAATCTAGATTGTCAAAACAAAATAAAACATAACCATAAGTTTTCCGCGATAAACAACATACACACGAACATGTTCGTTGGTTGATCTGCAGCTAGACACCCACTCCATAAAGAACCCAAAGCTGTCTTCGAAGTCATCAATATCCGTCGGCATAAACTCGAGTTACGGCATTAGATAATAAAGAGTAGGATCTGGGTAAGTAAGTTGAAACTTTTTCCTTACAGGTAAATCTAGTTTCCTTGTCATGTAAAAGTGGAAGGCAACTTTATAACATGTTGCACTATTTTCGGGGAGAATCAATAGGTAATTTTTTATTCAAATCAATCTAAAATAATTGGAGATAATTATTATTTAAGTCAATAATAATCAAGTTGTTGGTGATTGTTTTGGAGATAGGGTAAAATTATGATACCCCTCTATTTTTGGGGGAGAATCAATAGCTAATTTCAAAATTCAAATGTTACCGACATTAATATTACTATTACTAATAGTATTAAAACAGGATTTCGGTTTCTACAGTAACTAAATTAGTTTTTTATTATCAATTTCCTTATGTTATCTAACTAGTTTTATCCCATTCGCTCGTTGCGGCGGGGAACATTCGTTTCTTCAGTCCTGATAACATTCGTTTTTTCTGTCCCTATTATTCCCTATGAGCAACCTATTCTGGTTGTATGACAATTTGTTGAATGGCTTGATACTTCTTTTAAGCAATGAATTACGGGTCAGGTGTTTGAACAAATGCCTAGACGGCTTGCTCGACTCGGGTCCCAACTTCAAAACAGAATCAGTACCTTGCGACCATATCCAATTGTGCCACAGACAGGCTGTACTTGCCACAAAATCATGCCAAGGTGTAAAATCAGTCTTCGTGAATAAGCTAATAATCAAAGATCACAAAGTAAGTATGTTTCATGCTTAGTTTCCACATTATTTTATCACATAAAGAGAGTAACAAAAAACAAAACAAAAAACAAACCATATGTAATTTGTTGATTTATAAAGCAACAACTAACTTATCAATCAATGACTTCCTCATCTCATCCACAATGGGACTGGGCTGGGCATTCAGTTTGAAAACAGGCACGGACAATTCTGTTGCAGTAGTAAGTAGTATCCGACACGCAAAATGCAGTCCAGTCATTAACCGTTAGGCCCGAGTCTATTTAACAGTTCTTGTCACCAAAGGAACCTGAAACAGGGTTGATAGCTCATCCAAGTCTTTATTTTTAACTTGCTATATATGCAAAATCATGAAATCAGATAATTGTTGCAGCTATATTATCTTTTGTAAGCATGTTTTATGGTATCTTATGATAATTATACTTCTAATAAATGCAACAAAAAAACAAACAAACAATTTGATTCAAACAAATCTAACATGTGTATTATAAAACTGATATCAAAACACATTAAATCTTAGAGATGCAACCCAAAGCACCTTCTAAACAAAAACAGGAACTTCAAACCTACATATCATATTAAAAAACCTCTAATTATGTTAGTTCATAACTGTACTATCAAAAATATGTTTATTCCGATTTAACAAATATGAATAAGCACCACTTTCAAAATAATTTGTGTATACCATTCTCATAATTTTCCCACTAATCATATATTCAATTTTCATAAATAAGAAAAAAATTAAAAAAAAGTTGCAAAATTCTTATATAGTTCAATGGAAACCAAACCAACAAATTAATGGCAAACTTACTAATTGTATATGAACAAAGAAGATGCACCGGTATATACCTCCCTCCCTTCGCCTTTTCACTCCTCACTCGTCACAAACCTTAGGCCTGCACAAATCTGCAATCATTCCATACAAATGATGCTAAATCACACACTGTTTTTTAACTAAAATATAGAAACTAAACCAAATTGAAGCAAAATGAAAAAAAAAAACAAACGAAAACAATTCAGAAGATTTCCTTTACAGAATTGGCACCTCGCTAAGTCACTAACAGATGTAATTAACCAATATTAAGCTTACAAAAACAAATGTGAATCGTACAAATAATCATTTAGGAGGGAGTACCTGAACTACTGAAGGCAGTGAAATGGAAGATCCAGAAAAATGAGTCACTTGCCTGAAGAGAAGAACGAAACTCAAAGCATCAAAATCAAATCTTTATATCTCATGCAGGCCACAAAATGAAAATGTTAATGTTCAGCTAAAGAACAAAATCTATTGCACACATATATACATATACGAATATTGTTGTTCACCTAAAACAAATAACTTAGAGGCATAATAAGAAACATTATTTACTTACAACTGTCGACAACCCAACTGTGGTCCATTGTAAATTTACAACTTGTAATTAAACACCATAAACTTAATCAGATTTGTAACAGACCTAAGAAAGTAAACATGAGCAAATTTAAAACAATCAGATATCATATTAATCCTTAAGTTTGCTTTCCATTCTTTTATATATGGTGCTACTTAGAACACAATCTTTTAGCCCAAAAAAATCTCATTCAAAGCTAACACAATACCTAATCGGCCGGGCTTTGCTCAAAACTATGTAAACTAATCAAATATGAAAGACATGGAATCAGAAGAAGTACATTCTGTAGTGTCGATGTACTATATGAAACAGTATGGGTTATTAGCAACTTGAACTAAAATCTCTGTATTAGCCTGGCTAAGCATGTGATATATCATTCAGCACCATAGGATACCAAATTAGAAATGATATATCATTGGTATTGTTATCTCTAACGTACCTCATCTCCCATATCACATGAACATCTAACGAAGTTCTTGAACCTATTCCTGTACCCTCGAACATACCTGCAGAGAATCCAAAAAATTAGATAGCAGATACCAAACAACATAAACTTGGGGTCCAAAACAGGGATAAATTATTGTAAATCGGTTTCATTAGCCATGAATTACACACAATGGAGTATGCTTATATGGAACTAAATCATCATGCTCAAAAGTTTTGGTTGTAAAGAAAGCGCATACTACCATTTAAAAAGGCATTTCATATACAAATGCAAAGCCCTTACTTCCATTGGTTCCCTTATTTTGAGAAAGTACCATCTCAATCAGCCTTCAATGTCGTGAAATCATCCGGTCATGGACGCCTGCAAACCATGTCAAATTCACTCACCCAGTTACCACCCATGTTAGTGTTAGATGAATAATTACAATCTACCATGAAATACCTAAAATGAAATAGTCATTCATAACAACTAAAGTAATTTGAATCTACCATGAAATACCTTAAGTGAAACAGTAGTTCATAAGTCTTTCAACTTTCAACTAAATGCTTCAACATCAAACCCATTCAAAATCATGTTTCTGTGAAACATATCTGTTTACGTTGTAGCTTCCACCTGCAAAAATTGGAAACATATCTGCAAAAATTGTGTGTTTACCTGCAAAACCCTTCAAAATCATGTTTTTTGTGAAACATGTGTGTTTACTTTGTAGCTTCCACCTGCAAAAATTGGAAAGCCCTAGTTTTTGAGTAAAACACTTAAATCAACAATAAAAACCATTAACAATTAACAACTAAACAATGACCAAGTGCTTGTAGACTCCTAAAATGTTCTTAAACATATGATTTAAGTATATGAAACACCATCATACCAGATGAAGCATGAAAAATGCGCCAACAGCAAAACCCGGTTGGCGTGAAGGAGCTCCACCACATTTGTCGATGCTAGCGTCGGATTAACCCTTTCTGTAACCTCCGCTCGTTCCTCTGCTGAAGCGCTAAACCCTACACCAGTCCCATTTGGAAAGCCCTAGTTTTTGAGTAAAACACTTAAATCAACAATAAAAACCATTAACAATTAACAACTAAACAATGACCAAGTGCTTGTAGACTCCTAAAATGTTCTTAAACATATGATTTAAGTATATGAAACACCATCATACCAGATGAAGCATGAAAAATGCGCCAACAGCAAAACCCGGTTGGCGTGAAGGAGCTCCACCACATTTGTCGATGCTAGCGTCGGATTAACCCTTTCTGTAACCTCCGCTCGTTCCTCTGCTGAAGCGCTAAACCCTACACCAGTCCCATATACACTATCCACCAAACACCTCTTCACTTCTGCAAGTAGTGAACACCACCACTCAAAGCCAAAACACCCCTGTTAGGGCACCATTCGTCACCAAAATACCACCACTCGAAGCCAAAACACCACCACACAAAGTAGCTTACCATCGCGACCTCTTTCACGTGAATCGCCCATTCGACGCCGAACGAAAACCGATCACCGGGGGAAACCCTAATATGAGTGATAAGGTTGGATGCAGATAAGGAGTTTATAGCAGGACACGCGTATATCCAAGGAACGGACACATTTAATGCAGCGATGAGTTGTACATAAAGCTTTGCAAAGTATACCTTACTGTTCATGAAGTTAGTAATTGTATGATCTAATAATTTAACTTGAACTAAAAGACCAAATAGCAGGATAGATTTATTGGTTTTGCGATTTTGTTTGTCTTACTCTTAGCGTGGGTTCGAAACCCACTTAGACCATTATGTTTTTGGCCCCTGGTTGGTTTGACCTGTTTAACCATTTCAGTCTAAAAATAATCCTTTAACATATCAACCCCTGATGTTGCATTTTTGTAACCATTTCAACCCACGATACTAACTCTGTTAACTATAGGGGAATTTCAGTTATTTTATTTCTAAGGGACTAGGCTAACCCTTTCAGTCCAGAAAAACTTTTTTATTTTTGTTTTTTCATAAAGTTTGTTTAACTTATTTAAAACCGTTCTTTCAAACTTTTTTAAAATAATTTGTTTTAGTTTTTTTTCCTTTAAGTCATCTTTTTTTACTTAAAAAAAAACACGTTTAACCTTTTTAAAAGAATTTTTTTCCATAAAAACATTTGTTTAGATTTTTTAAAAACTTTTTTTTACCTTTTTAAAAATAGTTATTTAATATTTTTATAAAATCCTATGTTTGATGAACAAAACCCTAAGTTAATGGATATAAAGTTTAGCAAATCGAAGACGACGAAAAGAAACTTATATTAATCATCATTCTAGAAAAGGTTACCAAGATAACCATGATATCGATGAGGTCAAAGAATCACACGAGGTTTTTTTCACCACTTTTATTTAAATTTATCTTAATTATTATTAGTTAATTAATTTTTATTTTTTATTATAAATAGGAAATTATATAGTTATTATTATTATTAATGTCTTTATCACCAACGACTATTATTTTCAACTTTATATTGTATTTTCAACAACTATATTTGAAAAAACTATACAAAATACCACTATGTATTAATCTCATTCACCATCTTAAAATTTCTTAAAAACCCTAAATGACATATCGATCGCTAACATTTTTTTAGTTCCGAAACCGCCTCTAGTAAAAATACCGGAAAACCCTCCGATTGAGGCACTAGGATTCTCTACTTGACAGTCCTTATTTCATCCACACGAAAAGGACCCGACAGATGAAACTTTATATCCAACGGTTGTATTTTTTTTTTCATAACAACTATTGTGATTGATTGGAAGACATGATTTAAGGTTTACCAATTACCAATTATCAATAACGTGATATTTTGTAGACTCGTGACAAAGAACCGAGCTTAATTTATTTTTATGTAATCTACTTCAGGTGATTTCATCCTTCATGTTTGTCTTCATACCTACAGGACTTGCTTCCCTCTTTGCCTCTTGTGATGTATGATTAAAACAGATCCAACCTACAACATAAATGTGGCACTTGCTACCATTTTAGCTGCACGAGAACACATTAAAGTTAACCGCAAGTCAAATGGTGAAGTCGGAATCGAGCAAACCACTGCAATATTGAAGATGCAAGTTCTATAGTGTTAATTTCAAATTATTTTTATCGATGTGGAAACATTGCTTCTATTCTGGAGGTGGATGATTGCAAAGGCCACACATTCATCCAGGTATAAGAATATATTATAATTGGAATGAAATGTTGTTCTCGATGTGCACACAAACATGAATATAATTTGGCATAGAGTTGATTGGTAAGGGGTCAAAACAGCTAATCTTTTTGTACATGGAGGGTCGAACAAAATCATTTTTTTGTCGAAAGTGTGTAATTTTATACAATTATTGTTAAGCGTGATTATAAAATTACTTTATTTCAATGATAGTATTATTTTTCTGGATAAAATGATTTTGAAGGTTTTGTACATTAAAATAATACACTTTGGGTAACTTTTGACCCGTTAGCAAGAGGTAGCCACATTAGAGCATCGTTTGGAAAGTTACATTTCTTTTTTATAATCTGTCCAACATTATCAATGAAGGTTCTATGAAAATAATTTTATATGCTATACAGTTTGACCCGCCCCTAGAAGAGGCGAACCTGATGTAACGAGAAGAACTGGTAATTTTCTGTGAGGTTGAGTAATATTCATACCAGTGGTTGAATTCAATGTTTTCAGAACCGGACCGGACGTCGAACCGGTCTCCTTACCGGTCCACTGGTCGGACCGGATTTAAGAACCGGACTACGTCATAAATATTATAAAAATATATCAGTCTAAATAGCTTTTAATCCTTTCAAAAACCACCAACAAGTCAATTCCAATAATTTTAAACTAACAATTACCTACGAAATAAGAAGCCAAGAGACTTAAAAAAGATTAAAAAAAAAAAAAATAGTCAAGCGGTTCAACCGGTCCGACCACCCGGTTTCCGGTCCGACCGCCGGTTCAACCGGTCCGACCACCGGTTCGCTGCAGAAACGGTTCAACACATGTAACCGGACCGGTCAGACCACCGGTTCCCGGTCCGACCGGTCCGGGTTTCAAAACATTGGTTGAATTGGTGATTTGATCCAACAAATATTGGCTAAAGTTCTTCATTGGTAGGATGTGCTAAGAGGTTGTTAAATTCTTATCTCTGATCTCTATTTCTTTTGGAATTCAAGTTAATTTCTAACATATGGTAGCTTTTATATATGATTAATTTATTATTATTTTCTTTTTATGTATAAATTATTGTGTGCATTTCAATTCTCAAAGCCTAGATTAAAGGACTATGTAGTCCTGCTAGGGACAAAGTTAGAGTTTTTTTTTTCAAAAGGGTGTAGTGGAAAAACCTACTTATCAAAATGAGTGATTTGAAAAATATTTATCAAAATAGGTGTTTCTCTCTCTTTATATTACCAAAATCGCATGACCAGAAAATTTTTTCAGTCAGTAGCCGTCTTTGTTCAAATCGTTCATTAAACTATGCCTCCAATGACTTTATGGTACCCACCAATGTTACCAATCCGTTTGGCATTCGACCTCGCAATTTGTTAGTTTTGGCACATTTGGATGGTCTCTTTTGTGTTTGTCTAAAAACAACTTGTGGATTAGTTGTTTGGAATCCATTGACGTCATTGTACAGCAAGTTGTCAAACAATAATTCCCAAGGTTTCTTCAACGATGCTAGTGATGCTCTAGGGTTTTGTGTAGACTCTTCTTCTGACTACAAAATTGTACACATAAAACGCCGACGAGGTTCTTTGGCTGTTTACATCTATTCGATGCGATGTGGTTTATGGACAACTACGTCCTTCCTTAAAAATAAACCATACCACGGAGATGCATTTGTTTGGTCGTCCGGAACTCTATGTGGTACTGGTTTATACTTCATGGTTTCTCTATGTTGGCTATCGGGTTTAACGGTTGTTGTTCGTTTTGATGTTAATTCATATGAGTTATCTGAACTTGCCTTCCCAAGTGTTTCAGGTTTGGGACAGTTGTGCATTTTAGTCAATGTTAGAGATGAGCTTCACATGTTTGTCGTTACCGGATTCTACGCTCGGACTCTCGAATTGTGGAAGTTGCAATCTGGATCATGGATTAATGTATACGTCTACCCTTACAGGTTACAGACATCCTTTTCATTTACTTGCTCAGCCACATATTACAATTTAGGTGGCAGCTTTCTTGTCGTGTCTGAGTGGAGAAAAGTCTTCCATATAGACTTAGTGTCGGATGAAGTCGGATCAATTTTTCCTCTCCATGTTCGTGAATCTATCCATTCAGCAATCTACACTGAAACCATAGTGTCACCGTGTTTGTAGTTGCGTGGATTGGTAGCTTGTGTTTGCCGTTATTTTCATTTTAAGCAAATGTAATTTTTTTTCTGTTTTCTTTTTTTTTATCTTCTTTTTTTTGAATGTTTCCGTTGCTTCTGTTTCAATTAAATATCTTTTTAGTTTATGACATGATTGGCGTTTACTATTCTGTTTATTATTGCAATTAATAATTTTGCTCATTCATGTTTGAAAAATTTTATGTTGCCTTTCACTTATACTTGTTTTTCCATTTGGTGTCAAATTAGCCACTCCATAATAACATTATTTTCTATTTGTAATTTATTTTGTAATTGTAAGTTTCAAACATTCTCAGTTTGATTTTTTACATTACATTTAGGTTTCTTTCTTCCATTAAATGTAGTCACTTTTTAATCGTCAAACTCTTTGGCTACTTTTTATTTAAAAAAAAAATAGATTTGAACATGTATATTGCTTATATTACATATTTTTAGACAAATCTTCGTAGACACGTCCTAATCCGTGTCAACAAATATTACTTAATCTTTTATGTGTATAATACTAGATAGTTGTTGTTTAGAATTACTAACATTACCAATGAATTAAGTGTTTTTTTAAATCGTTTTACTTTAGTACGGTATATTTGGCTTAACCGTTTAGCCTAATTATGGACTATACGTATAAGGTCAACCTCTTGGTACCCATCACGTCCCATTAATGCTATATGACCGTTATAACTTTTTCATTATATACACAACATCTTTTGGTTCTTTATCACTATTTCAGTGAATAGAAAATGTAAAACTTAATGAGTTGCATCTATTGTTCCACCCATCCTCGGATGGGTATTCTACTAGTTATTATTGACTAGGAACAAAAAAAAAACTGGATCTGATTGGTATTGACAGCTTACCCAGAAAAATTCAGATTCAATAGTTTAAGACGATATATTTCAAGATTTTTAATCCAAAAGGTAACAACTTTAATAAAATTACCATTGCTTTGACTAAAACTTGATGTGATGGGTATTGACAACTTACCCAGAAAATTTCAGATTGATGCATTTCAAGATTCTTGATCTAAAATGTATGAATAACAAACATTAAAATTCAATATATGTATGAACATATCAAGATCATTGATCCAATTTCTAACAACTAATTTTGATGATCAAAATCATAAAATACCCATGGGAACATGTAATATCAACATCTTAACAGCATTCGACTCGAATTATTAGCTCTATACACATTACACATATACATGAGGATGACTGCTTGTATTTAAAGCATTTTAATCACCCAAAGCTTATATTTCTTTATATACATATATATAAGACAAGGACCAGTCAAACCTGCATCAGATAACTGCTTGCAAAGTTTAAAATAAATTTCCACATTTCCTGATTGATTAATTCTTCTCCTTAATCCCTGCAAAACCGCAGCCCGATCAAGAAATTCAGGGTACATGCCCAAATCAAGCATCTTAAATACTGTTTCAGCTGCTTCTTCATAATGAGAACCTTTGATATAACCCCTTAAAAGCCATGTTAATGTTTTCTTTTTATTTAATAAACTCGTGACCTCGATTCTTGTAAGCAATCGGGAAATAGATTTTATTTCTTTTTGTGAAGCACAAATGGCTAACACGATGTCATAAAGGTTTGCGTCGGGTTCTTTCCCAATTAATTTCATTTTCCATAACTGTTTTTCAGCCTCAGGCCCACGGCCCGCACATATGTACATGGCTAAAAGGCGTTCATAAACCACCCCGTGAAATGATGGTCCGCCCTCTTCAATTACCCAATTGGATAGACGGACCCCGTCTGATAAAAGGGTAGATTGGTAATTTTGAGTGAGGTGTGTGTCTTCTGCATCTAGATTGGACACCAAACTGGTTTTCGTGTAGGATTTTAACTTGCGTAAAGCTTTACTGAATTCGTTCAGTTCTTTGACGACAGCTGTCATCGCAATTAGATAGCTATAGACCTCTGGCTTCAGATTAGATTCTTTAATTTCGATTACAAGCTTAATCGCATCTCTGTAACTACCTTCCTCCTGATTAAAAAGATGGCATAAGTCAAAATAATTAGGTGTTAAAAAAGGGAAAAAAAACAAGCAAAAGTTGTAAGATATGAAGTCTTGATTTGATAACTTGGTTTTAAAAAGCGAGAAGCGCACCGAAGCGACAAGGTCTAAATCCGAAGCGCAAATCGCAAAAGCGGAGCGATTTTCGTACGCGAAGCGCAAGGTGCTTATATAAATTTTTTTATACATCACATTGGTTTTTAGCATCCCCTACCCAAAATATAGCCATAAATAAGGTTTATATATGATTTAATGTATAAATTACTTACATGTACAACCTTTTTAGCTAAATGTATAACACTTTGAAGCACAAAAACAGCCCCTGTACAAGAATCAAGCCACTCAGTGCGATTGTTTTTCAAAAAAATGCGATTTTTTTGTGAGTTTTGTACGTTGCTCGAGTTGGGTTACATGACTCGCTAGAGTCATCGCCCTGTGTCGAGCTTGGTTTTAAATTGCGCGATGCGTTCCGATGCGTTTGGTGACATAATCCGATGCGCGATGTGTTTTGTGTGATGCGAGCGCATCACGTATGCGATGCACTATTTATTAAAAAAATACTAAAATATTAATTATACATAACAAGTTGTAAAATATATTATGTAATCATATTATCAATTTATCAAACAAAAACATCAATAGAAAACATATTATGTTATCATATTATCAAACAAAAAACATCAATGAAACATAAAACACATATTCTCAAACATAAAACCAAAGTTTAAAAGAACGGAATCGCGCCTCGAGGCGTAAGCCTCGAGGCGAACCGAGGCGGAATTAAAAAACAAATATAAAAATTATATATCATACAAAAAATAAAATACTAAACATCAAACAATGTTTGTATCTTGTTTGTTGACTACATCCGCCCCTTCCAAACCTTTCCTATGTGTGATGTGTGGGAGAAGAATGAAAAATTAGATCAAATTAAGGAGAAGAATGAGAAAATAGGTCAAATTAAAAAGAACCAGATGCGAATTATGGACTTTTGACCCATTTTAGCTGTGTATTTCGTTAATAGAACGAAATATACTACTCAAATGGGTCAAAAGTCCAGTCAAAAATCAATTTTTTTCCATTTCTACCGCCTCAGCCCGCCTCGACAGCCTAGAGGCGTACGTAGAAAAACACCCTGTGAGGCGTCGCCTCAGACTCGTTTTTCTACCGCCTCGCCTCGACCGTTTTTTAAACCATGCATAAAACACATATTATCAAACATAAAACGGCAGGTATAATACTCTAATTCAAACAGAAACCCATTTTCAAATGAATAATCCGACCCTAATAGAAAAATTCAAAATTTTCCATATTGCACACAATATAACGCATCTTGCGATGACCGCATCATGCGAAATCGGCGCATTATTAGCGCATCATGTAAACGCAACGCATCAGATGTCGCGATTATGCGCGCAATTTAAAATCAAGGTGTCGAGTTGCGAGTAAGCGCGATTTTTAAAACCAAGTTTGATAATGGATAGCTTACGTGGGTTGGGTAACACGTCAAAGGGTTTCGGGTCAGAATCTTTTATATACAGTTTGAAACATGTCGGCCTGTCGGACCAACCTGTGTTAGACCAAAATACTTTTGTCCCGATTTTTAAACTCTACATATAATTTGTGTCAAATAATTAAAACAATTATTTTATTTAAATAATAATCTGTTTTTTTAATAAAAATGATTTAGTAGGTTTTGTGAATTAAAAATGAGAATTTGGCAACTTTTGATCCGTTCGGCCCATTTCCTTTTAAGTACTCTTTTCTAACGCAACCCGAATCGACCCATTCACAAGTAATGGGTAGAAAATGACACCTCTATATGCAACTAATATAGTGTCTTTTGTGATTATAGATCATTAGATCTTACAAAGAAAGGATACACTAAAGCATTTATTCAAATACTAACTACAACAATCCAAAAATACCTTGAAGAATTTAGTTGTACATCTTTTAGTTTCCATTAATTGCCTACACTAGTACCTGAAGGAGTTAATCTTGATTTTACGAAAGAATAAGGAGTCGGTTTGAAAGAACAAGAAAGTTGAAGGGGGTAATTCGGAAATAGTTAATTAATATTTAATTAATAGTTTGAGTGTTTAGATAAAGTTATTTTATGTTTATCTATTGTTTAGTTAGAGTTATAGTAGAATTAAAAGTGGTGTTTGAGTAGGATTAGAATAGTTGATTAGTATGGTTTATTTAATATAAATAGATGGTTAGGGTCTATGTAAATTGTAAGTCAAGAAATAATAAACAGAAAGAGTCGATCGGTTGTTGAGATCAAATTCCGTGTTTGTATTCTTGGACCTGATTTCTAACAGTACCTACTATAGTCTTATTTCTATTTATATGTCTCTTTTTGTGAACTCATTTGGTTATCTTGATCAGCGCGATCGAACTCTTCAGGATGAGTTTTCTTAACATTAATGAGATTGAACTACTTTTCAAGCCATAACTACATGAATAATGTCAACTGAATATTTATTGATACGGAATAACTTTTATCATTCTTAGAATTTTATTATTAGATATGAACTACCCAAAGTTCTTTATGTTTCCCTCCTTACATATGACTTGCATCTCCTCTTCACAGAAAAGGTATAACTTGCTACTTCTCAAATTTAGCATTTATATATATTTCTTACAAATTGACAAATTTTTGACATTTGTGTTATTGAAAATAAATAACCCATTAAATCACTTTCAGATAAAATGGTCAGTCCATTGACAAGGTTGGATAAGGCACATTGTCTAACAGAATTGTTCTGCTATTAGTCCATCATCTAAATACCCCTAAAATCACAAAATAAAATAATCAAGTGAACCAAATAAACACAATAAGTACTTTCCAATGCACACTAATGGGTAAAAAGATAATTTTCGATCAAACTTTGCCAAAAACGAGAAATACTGCATTTATATTGAATCAATTTAAAGATCAGTGGACTCGGTGGCAAAGATGATGCAACATTAAGACCATATGCAATGCATACTTTTCAGTTTCAAGATTGTGAATTTAATACCATGTTTGGTCAGGCCTCAAATATGAAAATTATGTAGTTTCCTTAGTTATATATGGCAATTATGCTGTTACCTTAGTCAAATATGGATATTATCATTAACCAGAGCCACTTTTTGGTTACAACCAATCTAATCCGAAGCAAATTGATACTTTTTTTAGAAAACGACCCGTTTTGACCCTAACTCATTTTGGTCATAATCCGTCCTGACCCAAACCCATTCTGACCCGTTACCCAACCCAACCCGCCCGTTTTGCCAGGCTTGAAGTATTATGTTATTTAAATATCACAGAATAGCAGTGTACTTAAGTAGTTAAGTTGTTGGTGGTTCGTTTTCGTAATTATACTCGATAATGTTAGTAATTATACTTTCTAGAAATGGGCTAGTTTGGTAATTTAGTGAACAATTAACAAGTATAGTTAGTAAAAAAATTGCATGGCAAGCCACATCAGAAAATGAGCTAGTTTGGTGATTAATTATACTATTGTAAAATGAACTACTTCGGTAATTATGCTTCACTGAAATGGACTAGCCTGGTAATTTAATAATAAGCCGCTTCATAAAATGAAGTGTCACATGAACAACACAATGATCATCTCGGGATCAAAATATCAAATTAGATCATTCTAAAAAAAGTGTTATTACCAAAACAACCAGCAACCAAGTACATTGCTAATCTATGACATTAGAACTTTTCTTAATTATGGAAGTTTATGCAAGCATGATTAAGTGTATTAGTTGATTACTTTTTAATATGTTTATTAATCGATTAAGCTAAGCAGTAAGCACCATTATGTAGGGACGTCTGCATCACCAAGCAAATGCTAATTATATAATGTGTTCAATAAAATATCATTTTGGTGTTCCTAAGATCAAATATTTTTAAACTATAAAGACGATCAAGAAAACGAAAACTTACCATCATCTTCCAAGCGAGATACCCGGTGGGACCCCCTTTACGCCCCCGTTTATCACCATCTTCACACCCAATCCCCCTCCTCAAAACCTCCTTCACAAACAAAACCCCTGCATCTTTCTCACCCATATCCCAATACAAAGATATGACCTTCTCAATCATACTAAAATTCGGCTTCAAACCCACACACTCCATATCCACAACAAGATCAATCACATCTTCGATTTCATGTTTCCCTTCAATCAACTTCTTAACCCAACCACACATCAAAGAAACCATAAGCTCCATTGTCTCTTCATCAACCCTATTTTCTTTCTTCAACCACTCAAAAACCTCCAAAGCACACCAAGAATCTCTACCCTCTTGAGTAAAATACACCAACACAAGCTGCAATTCTCTAGCAGATAACCTGGAATTCAGTTCCTCAAGAACATCAGATGGCTCTCTTGTCATCCTTTCTAATTCCTCAATCGCCTCGAAAAACCCTTCACTCATTTCATCCTCAACGTCGCTGGTTACAACGGTATCCAACTCCACACCCTTACAAACCCTAAATTTACGTAATCTAATACCATCAATTTTGGGGATTATACGATTAGGGTTTCTGTTCGTAATCGAAACCCTAGAGCAGGAATTAACGGAAACGAGGCCATAAATTTTGGGGATTGTGCAATTAGGGTTTCGATTAACCGAAACGAAACTCATAAAAGAAGCACGTCCGTAAATTGAGCCCATTTACAAGAAGAATTTAGACAGAGTTTAGGTTCAAACCCTCAAAATTGGGGGAGAAAACCATGAAATTGATGACGTAATCAATTATCGTTGAAGGATAAGCAATTAGGGGAAGAATGTGAGGCAATTGAACGCTTGATTGGATTGAAAGTTTGGATTTTTTAGGAAAATTTATGTGGTTAAAGATTGCAACTTGTGGAATGAAAAATGGCGATTGAATTGTTTTTGGTTTAATGAGGGCAAGTTTGAAGGTGGGGAAGACGACAATTTTCGAATGTGACATTTGGTCAATTATGGTGAGTATGATCAAAGGATAAAATATTGAAAGTTTAAACCAGAGTCAGTTACACGGATGGTCTCGTGATCCGCATAAATTACAGGTATGATCCCTATGTTTGAAACACTATAGTGAGAGTTTACGAGTTTTTCAAAACGTAACACTGATGATCCATGAAATGAATAAACGTTATCTTTTACTGGTAAGTGGGTGTGAAATATCACTTTTACCGAACGAGCCACTAATTTTGAAAATTACTTAAATATTACACAGAATTTCAAAGTTTGATACAAATATTTGTTATTTTTTTATAAAAAAATATATTATTTTCTTAAAAATAAAAAAAGATTAAATGAATTTGGGGAGTATTTAGTTTACATATATGGAATTATAATATCAATATCTTCCTAGTGGAGTCGGTAAAGGTACTCCTATTTATATAGAAGGTGTTCTCAAGAGGATATCATGGTGGTTAACTGGTGTATCTCACAACCACAAAGTTTGAATTTTAATCTTACAGATTATGATGTATTTATCCTAGCAAATCTAAGAATTGCTATTAAAAAAAAGATTATATAGAAGGTCTTGGGTTCAAATATTAGAAACTATAAAGAAGCCATTTAAAATTTTTTAACAAAAAAAATAAAAAATTCCGAACCGACCGTACCGAACCGGCATGCCTCGTTCACGGCCCAACCAGCTTGCTTGTACATTATGTATAAATAGTTTATGTGATTTTTGCTGTTCTATACTTATAATTGATTATTTTATTAAACGAGACACTTTGATATAAAATATATAACTTATTGCACGTCAATTTTATAATTAAAAGGATTAGATTTTAAAGTTGGAATTCAAATAAAGTTAACTTAGAATAAGAAACTTCGTTTGTTTACTTTTATTTTTGAATAAGTAGCAAAAATATAAAAATTCCGTTGCCGGGACTTGAACCCGGGTCTCTCGGGTGAGAGCCGAGTATCCTAACCAACTAGACTACAACGGATTGGTGTTACTTTACTCCCGTTATTTTAAATATCAGTTTTCAATTTCTGTTGATTAACTTGAATAATTAAAACTTTTTATTATTAAATAGTAAACCTAATTGTCAATTTTTACGGTTCTACAGAAAAATAGTTTAAATTAAGAAGCAGTTAGCATAATAGGGCTATAACGTGGAATTTTTAATAACGTTTTAAGCCTTTCATTAAAATGTTAAAATTTAATCGTCAACTAAACAAAAGTAAACTCTAAAGAATTTGATGAAATAAATACTTAGTTACATATTTAGCCAACCTATTATGATAGATATGTGAAATTAGTGTTAGTTCTATCGAATTCTACAAACCAAATAAGACTTAAAAAACCAGGACAATCACCTAAATTAACATGTTGACTTTTTTTTATTATCAACCTAAACAATGACTTATAGCCATTTCCAAAATGAACATAACCAATTAGGAGACGCCCACCTTAGTGTGGCCGGCTAAGCCGGTAGCGTTGTAGCAGGCACATAAAATACGGAAATTTCAGATCGAACCAACAATATCAGCTAATAAACGGAGGACAAGTGTGTGAAACGGCTACATATATAAAAGCCAACTTCTCTTAATCCTCTAAAACCTAGTCGGTTCAGTTAGCGAACAAATAGGTAAACAACCGACGTTTAGCTGGCTATTTAATGACCCTCGTCTCAAGCTTTTCATATTGAGTCGGCTAATTACTACCCAACTACCTGGCTACCTAAAAGTCGTCGCTGCAATCCTGACAAATCACACAAAGCAACATCTTAGTAATCCGGCTAATAAATAGCTGACTTTTAAAAAAAAAAACTCGGCTAGACTTGAGCCAGGGATTTATGAGATGGACGGTTCTCATTGTGCCACATTGACAATAGGCTAAGATATAGCATACCTAGTTCTAGTCTATAAAGAAACACTTAAAGATTTTATCCTTAATCAGAATATTTTGAACACTTTAAAGTTTTTTCACTATTCATTTCTTAATATACTCTCCCGAATTTAAACAAGCAATGATTCCTTTCATATTGATTTCTACTTATTTCACCCGTCCTCTTCAAAAACCTCCTAATATAATCCAAGTTATGATCATCAAACCCTTGAAGTAAAAGCGTGTGTCTAGTTTTAAGTGGTCCTTAAAAAGGTGAGTTGGCTGGAGAATAGCCGTGTAGTTCCTCGAGTTGGCTAGTCGGCTAGGCAAGCCGTCATATGTCAAGCCTGCTACAAGCGACACGTGTTATCATTTCATTGGTCGTGATTTAGCTAGCTATATTATAGCCCATTATGACATGTGTCTATTTTATTGGTCTGGTTTCTTGTACGTGGTGACATATGATTGGTCAAGTTTAGATATGTTTATTTTTGTAGGGTCAAAAAGTCAATCTACATAGAAAAAAATCTGTTGTCAACATGTTTATTTCGATGATTTTCTAAAAAAAAAAAAAAAACACCATGATAAATCTGACTGGAATATTCAATTGTAAATTTGACTGAAATATAGAATGATAACTCAAGCTACACAAATATGGAAGAAACCAATGACGATCTCACTAGAATACCATTAATCAAGATATCGAATTCTAAAAATGAAATTGAATTGGGGGAAGAGTGTGATGCAATCGAACGATGATTGGGAAAATTTATGTGGTTAGAGATTGCAACTTGTGGAATGAAGAATGGCGATTGAATGGAATGGAAGGGCACAGTGATTTTTTTTTTGGTTTAGTCACGAAGTTTGAAAGTGGGGAAGACGACAATTTTCGAATGTGACACCACACTGCATACTTGGTCAATTATGGCATTGGATAATCGTTTAAAGAGGAAGCGACACCACCTCCCTTTTATTCTCGTTGGCATCTCGCCTGAAACCCACCCAAAGAAACCGTCATCGCCGATGAACTAAGAAACCGTCATCTACCACCCAATCAACACCATCTTCCTCTGATGTGTCCACCGCCTCCAAATCTGACCAAAGCCGATTTGCTTCAAGACCGTCATGATCTGCCACCCTATCGAGACCTTTTGTAGGGTTTTCAAGAGAGAGAGAGAGGTGGTGTTGAAAAAACCTTGGAACTGAAAGATGTTGAGAACTTGGGATGGTGGCGATGGGGCTGGGGCAGGGGAGGTGGCAGCTACGGTTTCGGGTGCCTCTTCCATCGTTTCCACACCCACGAAACAAAGATGCCGGTGGTAGACGCCGGTGATGGCTGGGTGTAAGGGGTCTGGCCGGCGATGATTAGTGGTATATGCAATTCCACATATCCCCCTAACTTGTAAAATTACACATTTCCTCCAATAATTATTAAAGAGTATTATACATTATACATTAAAACTTGTGTTTTGAAAAAATATGTAATTTTATAAGTTTAGAGGGGATATGCAATTCCCCCCTTTTAATTAGGGGTATTCTAGTTATTTAAAAAAAGTTTAGCAAAAAAACAAATGGTGTTAATTATCTGATCTAAAATGACAAAAAATTGAAACCATAATGTCTAAAAAAAACTTTTCGGATTAAACTGACAATGTGACAAGTTTAACCAAATCAAAGCAAAGAAAACAAAACTTAACTCAAATTTTAAACTACTAATTAGGATGATTAGAAACTTGATTTGATGTAACTTTAAAATGTCAACAAAACAATTTAAAGATGGTTAGTATATTCTATGATAATGAGGAGATAAATGTCATTTTGTCAAACTTAGTTAGGTACTAGTTGTATCAATGACGACTAACCCCCGACACAAATGAGAGATGTATGAGGTCGGCTTGCCTAAATATAAAATATTCTTATTGTCATCCCTAGCATCAAGAGACTAGAGAACAAAATTTAGCATACTATGTTTTCTTTTAAATAAAAGACAATGCCAAGAAAATGTATTGTAATAAATAAAAATAATCTGAAATACGTGTCATTCTTTAGTGTCTTATCATCATTATTTTCCCTTTTATTAAATAAATGAGGAGACACGTGTCACTCTATGGTGTCTTTTCACCCTTATTTAATATAAATGTAATTATAAATATTTATTATATTATTAACTAAATGAATTTAATATGAAAATAATTATGGATGGTAATAATTTTGGACGTTACTTATCAATTTTCGAAAAATAAATTTGTATTATGGATAGTTATTATATTACCAATATTGTTTTTTACATTTTAATCAACTCCATTATTTTAACTAGATTAATAATTTGTTTCAATTTTTATCTACAAATTTTTGAATTCATAATTTTGTTTATCATCAATTAATTATTTTTATCATCAATTTTTATCTTCTATAATAATTAATTTGTTATTACTATATATATTGCATTTCTTTTATGTTAGAAGTGTATATATTTTGAAACTTCCTACAATGTCATTCATCCATTCTTATACAATCGTTTAATCCTTAATAAATAAGTAACTAGTTATGCTACATGTCACAATTCGGTAAGCTCAAGATTATTTTTAATTCCTTTAATATTTTTCTAAATTTTCATTACCAACCGTTTAATTTTCCTAAGATTCTTTTTCCTTCTTATAATTTCTAAATCTTTATTACTAACTACTGTATTCATTTATTCACCCTCGTGTAATACACGGGGTTCTAACCTAGTTTTATAAATAAAAATAAATGATGCATAAAAAGCGCAACCCTCTCCTCTTGACTAGAGGTTCACAAACCAGTTATTGGATTAAATCGAATCGGCTTTGAAACTGGTTCGGATCGAGTTAGTGGAAGTCAACACCGGATCAGCCCAACCGGTACAGTTTGGAAACCGGTTTATGAAGGAAACCGATTTATGAAGGAAAACCATACCGGATCAGATTGGTATGAAATCAATTCAAAGTTTTCAGTGGTTATAACAAACCCTCAAAAATCAATGTCGAGTTCACAACTTATTCTGCATGATTTGGAATTGATTTGAGTGATCAACGTTAATTAAGAAGTTATATGGACAGTTACCTTCGTTTTTGCTAAGCGTTCACGTTTCAAATTCATATAAACAAATAATGTCTGTGAAGATAACTCTTAACAACGACAATGGGACTTTATTAGATAACTCATAAGGTCACAACATGCTGAATGAAGAACAAGGATTGAAGGGGATGAAAGCCAAAAAGGCCTTTGGGTCGGTGGAGTTAGGAACGTTACGGTTTGAATCCTCTTGATACACGCATTTTCGTTTTCTAAGTATTTAATAATTAAAACCTTTTCGCTTAATATAGAACCAAATTTAACCAGATAACTCAAAGAATCATATTATTTAGTTGTTTTTTATTTTAGCTGTGATATTTCAGATGGCTATGTAACCGTTTCCCACACTCTTACCGGCTCCTTTTATATATGATAAGGACTGTATAAATGGGTTGTGATTTTTCAACATCTAACAAATATGTATACTAACATATGGGAGTAAAATTGTTACATAAGTGCCAAAAACAGTCATAAATGGCTCTAAAATGGCTATATAGCCATTGTTAATGACTACTTTTTTTCCAGCTCTCAAACCGGTTCCCCTTTGAAAATAATTTTTTTAATAAAACTTGTATGAAGGATTTAAGTCAATTAATTAAATAATTAAATAAATGTTAATAATATCGCATACTTGATAATCCGGATTATCAAGTACACGTTTATTTATCTTGTTTTCCATTATCTTGTTTAATAATTACTAATTAAGTCATAAAAATATTTAAGTCAATAATTAAATAATTAAATAAATGTTAATAATATCGCATAATTAAAGTGAGTCTTACATTATTATATAATAAAGCGTGTCCCTCCTTTATTTTATGCAAGTTATTATTTAAATATTTTCTCTCTTTCCTAAAGAAGACAATAAGACAAAATTTCTGATTTTTTTACTCTTATTCCATTTTCATCACTCTCTCCATCAATGTGTAATGTCTTTAAGTTCACACTTCCTCTCGATAACTTTATCATCATTGTAGAACCGATCATTACAACGTATCTTCTCTTAACAATAATGATATGCCTTTAATTTCTTGGACCATATTTGTGATTAATAATGACTAGAATTATACCCCGCACGTTGCAGCGGGTGACGCGTTATGACGATTCGGTTATGATCGAACCGAAACGCAAATAGAAATAAGCATATCGAACCGTAAAAGTATGGTGATTCCCAACATGTTACGACCTACCTCGCACGTTACGGCAAATTTAAAAAAAAAAGTAGAAGAAAACGAAAAAAAGCATTACAACAAAGTTAAAAAAAGAACTAAGGTCCTGTTTGGTAGCCTCTTAATGTCATTAAGAGGCTACCTCTTAATGGTTCAAAGCATCTTAATGGTTAAGAGGTAACCTTAAGTCTGAATGATTAAGAGGTAACATTTTAATGGTAAGTCCTTACAAGTTATATGGCCTCTTACCTCTTAATCATTAAGAGGCTTTAAACCATTAAGAGGTAGCCTCTTAATGATCATAAGATGCTACCAAACAACCCCTAAAACAAAAAAAAGGCAACTGGCTAGGATCAAACCCCGGTGTTTTGTGTATGGGGCAGCTTTAGTAATCAAGTGGGCTGGCTCATACTTTACTTCAATTTTAAAATTTAGTTGTATTTATATGGAAAAATTCTAGAAAAAACAAATTCACATGTTAAACCCACTTGTATAAAATGTTTGAAAACCAGACCCAAGAACACGAAACACAGGATTTGATCTCAACTAAGATCGACTCTTTTATTAATATTGAAAACGAAACCACACTTTACAATAAGCCATAAACCCTATATTTATACTAAAAACTAAACTTGAGCACCAAACTATTCTAATATGTTAAGAAAATAATCCTCCTAAATTAATCCTAACAAAACTCAATCTCTATTAAATAATCAAATAAATAAAACTCTCTCATAGTTTAATACGAACTCAACCAGTGAATAATTAATAATTATTTTTAATCAAGATTAATCCTTCATTTTCCCCCTTAATCTTGATTTCTACATCCCAAATCACTCTTGTCTTCCATGCAATTTTCGAACTCACCCTTCACAGGTATCGCACCTTCATCCGCAATTTGAATCACTCAAATTCTTCACCCCGTTTCACACGGTCTTCAATCCTGTTTCACACAGTCTTCAATCATGTTTCACACAGAACGTTCTTAATCTATCACATATCTTCTTCCACACAGCTCTCACATCCTTTTTAAACAATCTCTCACAGATTGGATATATTCTTCACTTCGTTTGAACCACTCACAGGTTCTAATACTTCTTCACCTGTATCACACCGTACCACCCTGAATCACACAGGTAAACACTTCGCAGATCCTTACACCATTCGCAGGTGATTGATCATTCGCTCAATCCGAATCGCTCAGATCGTTGTCCGCAATTGTCTCACACAACCCTCTTTGGTCTTGATTGTATCACATAAACAATTACATTAATCATTCAAAGTTATTTCTGCCCAACAATATATTCAAGCATCCATTGTTGACTTTCCAATGCACTCAACTCCATTATACTCTTATTTACAGCTCATTGGAGTGAGTGATTTAAAATTGTTTTTGCGTGAAGTACAAGCCCTGTTACTTTATTACTTCCCTTTGCTTCTTCGTGTGTCAATTTCAACCATTCTTTGGAAATTGACTTTGATGTAGAGAGAGAGAGAAGCCGACGAGGTGGAGGTGGTGGTGGTGGTGCCAGCGTGGGGGCGGTGGTGGTGGCGTCGGCGTGGTGCAGTGGTGGTGGAGCGGCGGTAGTTATGTGCTTCTGTGAGCCGCAAGATCGTTGGCGGTGGTGAAAGATCTGAGCGGCGAAGATCAACATTTGAAGGAGCAGATGCAGATCTGAGCGGAGGTGGCGTGCGTATAGGTGGTCTCCTCGACGGATCCGGTGGAGAGACCGTTGGCGGTGATGGCTTGCGGGTGGATCGTGGTAGTGATCAAGGTAAGAGAGAGAGAGAGAGAGAGAGAGAGAGAGAGAGAGAGATGGTGGGATGAAGAGAGTGAGAAGCCGACGAGGTGGTGGTGTCGGCGTGGGGCGGTGGTGGTGGAGCGACGGTGGTTGTGTGCTTCCGTGAGCCGCGAGAGAGAAGGGGGGACGGGTAGGGCTTCAAAAGTGAAGAAAGGTAATCTCAGGGAAGAGAACTGATCTGTTTTTCTGTAAGAAATATCGAAGGAAGGTTAAAAAGTGGCCCTTCCCCTTTTATTTTACTATATGGCCCTCACATTAATTTGAATATAATATTATAACACCAACATAACCTATATGATTATAAAATATAAAATATAAAATTTAAAAAAGTTAAATGAGTCTAGAGTTATATACTTCAAGTAAAAAAATAAAAGTTAAATAATACATTTTGTTCTTGGTTCATCCCTCAACCTAACTGAAATGGTTAAATATATGTGATGGATTTTTTTTAAAGAAAACCGAACCATGCAAGCGTTCTTTTCCTATGTTTTGTTATAAACGGACAAAACGCACATTTCAAATATAATATGTTTTGATTTTTTTCTTTCAAAACAACATAACATCTTTTTTAAATTTTATTCAAAATCGAGCAACCTACGGGTCAAATATGATATGTTTGAATTTTTTTTTATAAAAACAACTTAATATTTTTAAAACTTTATAATATACCGTTGTGCCATGATTATTTCTAACTAGGTTTCAACTTGATGTTCACAACCGAGTTGTCGCGACGCGCCACCCGCTGCAACGCACGGGGTATCATCACTAGTTTAAATTAATAATACATGTTCACGTGGGCCTATTAGAACCAATACACCGACTTATAATCTTCAAAGGATTGGAACTTATATCCCAAATCCATGGGCTTCAATTCTAATCGATATTCATTCCGTCAATCATCCTAAATAATCATTGACTTGGATGCCGCCTTTCTTCAAACCATCCACAGCCGCCAAACGCCATTGTTTGAATCACCAAAAGTTACAGGTCTACCGGTTCTGTTCTCGCCGCTACTACACCACCTGAGTGCCGCTTCTTGTTCTCGATCAACGCCACAAGAGAACCGTCACAGCAGCCAAGCTGCTGCCTTCTCGACTCCACGTTACGACTCTCAAAACAATCTTCTTTGACCAAGCTCTGATACCAATTGTTGGAAACCAGGCCCAAGAACACGAAACACAGGATTTGATCTCAACTAAGATCGACTCTTTTATTAATATTGAAAACCAAACCGCACTTTACAATAAGCCATAAACCCTATATTTATACTAAAAACTAAACTTGATCACCAAGCTATTCTAATATGGTAAGAAAATAATCCTCCTAAATTAATCCTAACTAAACTCAATCTCTATTAAATAATCAAATAAATAAAACTCTCTCCTAGTCTAATACGAACTCAACCAATTAATAAATTAATAATTATCTTTATTCAAGATTAATCCTTCGTAAAATTCATTAAGAGTGTAGCATCTCTAGATTAACTTCCCCTCATAATAGTAAGTTATCTTTTAATATTATTTAAATTCTTGGTTGCAAAATTTGTTTTCTGAATTTTTTAACCAACGACGAAAACAACATTAATTATTATATTATTGATTTTTTGCGCATCAAGCGTTTGTAGTATGCATATGAGAAAAATAGCAAGAATTCTTATATGATTCCATGGTTGTTTTTTTTGTATTGTAGTCCGTTGAGCTCATTCGTTTTTAATGTTAAAGCTAGAAAAATAAGCAATAAGAATTGACAAATGAGTTCAAATATGACTGACACACTTTGTAATGGAATTGATACAAGATTATAAAATGTGCATCAAAGTATCAAACCACTATAATAGTCAAAGATTTGACTCACTATTATAAACATGTACGGTAAAACCCATGTAACTTGTGGAATGAAGAATGGCGATTGAATTATTTTTGTGTAATGAGGGTAAGTTTGAAGGTGGGGAAGACGACAATTTTCGAATGTGACACCACACCGCATATTTGGTCAATTATAGCGAGTATGATCAAAGGATACAATTATAAAGTACTAGTTTAGTGATGATGATTAGAAACTTGATTTGATGTAATATTAAAAGGTCAGCAAAACGATTTAAAGATGGTTAATTAGTATATTTTATGATAATTCGGATATAAATATCATTTTGTCAAACTTAGTTAGGTGCTAATTGTATCAATGATGAGGAACCCACGACATAAATGAGAAATGTATAAGGTCGGCTTGTCTAAAAATAAAATATTGTAAAGAATGAAATGAGAGGGTGGTAAGATGAAAATATAAGCCTGAATCTAACAGAAAAACTTTGAGAAACGAAAATATTCGGGGCGGTTATTCGGTATGTGATCACGTATGAGATTAGTTTCTAAAAGTTTGTATGGGTTTGGGAAGTGTATGAGATTAAGTAATACCTGCTAAATTACCTAATAACCTAAACCCATTTACATGCAAATATTAATATATTATATAATTTAAAAGATATAATGAATTGTATGTTGAATTTGTTAAAAACGTAAAATTATTATAACTATAAGAATATTAAAAATTTAGTCGAGTATTTAATATTTTAAGTCGATTGTTGAATGAATTTAAGATTGGGTTTGAGTAATGAGCATTCAAATTGGTACTTTTCATCAAATACACTACAAAGAATTGGGTCAATAGTGGCGACAAATGTCGCCGCTAATACCCCGAATTGTCGCCGCTAATGCCCCACTTGTCGCCGCTAATGTTGTGCTAATACCATTGTGACGATGCCCATCTCACCTTTAGCGGCGACCCGAATTGTCGCCGCTAATACACATGTCTGTTTTTTAAGTTTTTTCTGTATTTTCTCTTCTTCCAGTTTTCCTAACACATTTAACAAAACCTGCATATTTTTTTGTTGAATATAACAGAAACATCACCAAAAATATACTAATATATAACTTTAGAACATAATGTAAAGTTTTCGACTCATTCAAGTTAGTCCGAATCTTAATACAACATAAAAACTAAATTAATCTTCATCCATATCGTCGTCGCCCTCGTCTTCGCCCGTGCTACTTTGTCCCATTAGTGAAAGATTAAACTTGTTAAGTTTATCTCTAAAACTCGGGTCGTCGAACAACATGTTAGTTAGTTCCTACAATTACAAGTTTTCCGGTCAAAACAATTCATTTTACATATATATATACATGCATACAAGTTTTCCGGTAAAAACATATAAGTTTCGAGTCTAAACGGCTCAAACGGTTAATTTTACATATATATGTCTACATACATAGAAGTTTCAAGTCTAAACGGGTCAAATGGTTTATTTTACATATATATGTCTACATACATAGAAGTTTCAAGTCTAAACGGGTCAAATAGTTCATTTTACATATATATGTCTACATACATACAAGTTTCGAGTCTAAACGGGTCAAATAGTTCATTTTACATATATATGTCTACATACATAGAACTTTCAAGTCTAAACGGGTCAAATGATTCTTTTTACATATATATGTCTACATACATACAAGTTTCGAGTCTAAACGGGTCAAATAGTTCATTTTACATATATATGTCTACATACATAGAACTTTCAAGTCTAAACGGGTCAAATGATTCATTTTACATATATATGTCTACATACATACAAGTTTCGAGTCTAAACGGGTCAAATAGTTCATTTTACATATATGTGTCTACATACATACAAGTTTCGAGTCTAAACGGGTCAAATAGTTCATTTTACATATATGTGTCTACATACATACAAGTTTCGAGTCTAAACGGGTCAAATAGTTCATTTTACATATATGTGTCTACATACATACAAGTTTCGAGTCTAAACGGGTCAAATAGTTCATTTTACATATATGTGTCTACATACATACAAGTTTCGAGTCTAAACGGGTCAAATAGTTCATTTTACATATATGTGTCTACATACATACAAGTTTCGACTCTAAACGGGTCATATGGTTCATTTTACATGTGTGTTTGGGAGTGTAGGCTGCACCTGCGACTGCTCAAAAGATTCCGACGTTTGAGATGATGAAGGTTTAAACCCAATCCCTTTAATCCATCTGCGCCCAGTACCTAGGACCTTTTCAAATGCGTCGACTTCGTTCGGTCGAGATGAAGAAGTCGTTTGATTTGTTTGAGTTTGGGACTCTATCTCAATCTCTAATTGGGACTGTTTTTAATTTCACAAAGATGATTTAATGCACACAAAATTACATATTGAAAATTATACTTTAAATAAATTCTTACAATTAGTTGCTCTGCTTCGCTGTCAACCGTCCCATCTTTATGTGTATGAGCAGCGCGGTACGTATCTAGTCTATTATGAGTCTGTTTAACATTACTTTTTTATAACAAGAACTACTATATGCCGACGTTCCTCCACGGTTCACGCATACTTGCTGTTTACGATTGGCTTGGTTAACTTTTGAACGTTTTTTATGTCTATCCGAACAAAAATGTTCAATCGCTCTCTGTCAATTATCCGGGTGCATCCCCTTTGGGACGTTGACCAACGCTCTCGGGACATCCTCAAACCCTCCAACGTTTTTAAATCGATTTGATGCGTTGGATTTGTTATCTGTCACTCTCTTGTTGATATTAGATCCGAACCCATCCAGCAGTTTAACATCTTTTATAAACTTGCAGAAAAGCTTTCGATCAATGACCTGGAATGAGTACTTTGGGTGCGGTTTACATAACTTGCCACTCGCATTTTTTTCCAACCACAACGTCTTCCGAATTTTTAGCTTTTCCAAATCGATGCGTGCGTTTGTCGTGTCTTTGGTCTTATCGTTCATTAGAAGAGTACCCAACAAACTGTCGCACACATTTCTCTCAATATGCATTACATCTAAGTTGTGCTTCAGTTGTAGAGAGGACCAATACTCAAGTTCAAAAAATATGCTTCGTTTGGACCAGTTCAACTCGAACTCCTCCCGCTTGTAAGCAACAAATCAAATTCAGTTTAGACAATTAGACTGTATTACTTTAGAAATCAGAAATATAAGCAAATCAGTTTAGACTAACAAATATAACAAAAAAAAATCACAGAATAGATTGACAATTTGACAGTAGCAACTAGCAACAAATTTTGGTAAAATTAGTTTATCAAGTCTAACAGGAAGCAAGTTAGCAACAAATTAGTTTAATTTGGGTAAAATCAATATGGGTTACAAATATGGAAATCAAAATCGATCAACATTAGCACCTATTACCTAGCAAATGGAACAAACTAACCAGTGCTAACATACTATTTTGTTTTCTTGAATAAAGAATAATGTCAATCAAAAAATAAGTGACACCGAATTTACAGCCAGGAACAAAATAATTTTTTTTTGAACGACAAACTCACACACTCTAAATCTATCCTAAATCTACATCACTTGTTCACGATTGGACTAGAACCCACGACCTCTTAGAAATGAGACATCATACAACACTCCTGGATACCATTGAGACAAATGCCCTGTGGTGGCACAAAATAATTAATCATGGGTAGACAAAAACAAATCTAAAACTAGTAGATAACAACAATCAAAGTGTCATCCAATTGCAAATATAAAAAACTTGCATAATCTTAGGAACAAAACTATTTTAGCATAATTGCAATCGGACTTCTAAATAATACATGTAACTCTATATAACACAGCCCCTGTGGAGCTGGGGTTCCAACATCAAATTATTACGAACCCCCAAAAATCAATGTCGAGTACACAGCTTAATCTGCATGATTTGGATTTATAGGTGGGTTAGAAAATTATTATAAATTTCTAGGAGGTTTTTAAAACATATTTGGTTTCTATGCAATTCGCTAGGCCGTGTAGCTGTAACTGTTGAAAATCAGGCCCAAGAACACGAGCATAAAATTTGATCTCTACCAAGATCAATTCTCTTATTAATATTGAAAACTAAACCACACTTTACAATAAACCATAAACCCTATATTTATACTAAAAACTACACTTGATCACCAAACTATTCTAATATTGTAAGAAAATAATCCTCCTAAATTAATCCTAACCAAAATCAATCTCTATTAAATAATCAAATAAATAAAACTCTCTACTAGTCTAATACGAACTCAACCAATTAATAAATTAATAATTATCTTTAATCAAGATTAATCCTTCAGTAACAAGCGAGCTCAACAAAATTCGTTAAGAAGTGAAGTCAATACCCAAGATTTTTTCTACATTTTCGATAATTCATTTAACATATAATTTGTTTTTTCTTTAATAACTTGTAATATTTAATTTTATTTTTAAAGTCTAAATACACCGGTTTGGTTATTTTTTTTGTCGACATTACGATATAAATTTTATTGAAAATCGAGTTGTTTTAAAAAAAAGTATTGTTTGCATTTATGAGACCAATGAATATTTTATTTTGAAAACAATTCGTTTTTCAGTAAAATGTATATTGGAATGTTGATAAAAAAAATTAAACAAAACGGTTGTAATAACCCGAAATTTTAATTTAATATTTCAATTCCCAAACATATTAAATATATATTTTTGTGTTGAACAAATTAATTAATTTCATTTATTTCATGTTAATAAGTAGTTCTATATGTTTATGAAATGGAAAAGGTAGGAAAAGATCTTTAACAGGTCAAAAAAAGGATAATGTAACGTTTATGTTCTATTGAGTAGGACTGCAAATTGCTTATGATGACATGTAACAAATGAGGTTGAATCAGATTGGTATTTAATATAGATTTCATACTCTTGTTTGAAATGTGGGTTATAGGATGGATTACAATGATAATTATTCTAATAGTTTAAACAAGATTGATGATAGAAAAGCTCACCTAGTATTAGAAGTTGAAAGGTAAGTATAGCATATATTTAAAACTTGTTGGAGATCCACGTTTATTGTGACCATGATATATTGATGAGTATGTAGGATGTGAGTATTCGAAACTGATCAAGATGGATCCACGTTTATTGTGACCATGATATAAATTATGTGTATATGTTTATTTTATGAAATCTTAACTATCTTGGATAGCGTATAGTTGTAGGTGGCCAAGGAGTGCTTAAAAGTTATATGGAAGGAACGGATGGAAACTTTGCATCATATGGGTCAAAATGGGTTGTAGGAACAGTGTGAGGCGTAAATTACGCCCATGGGCGTATTTTACGCCAGACCCATAAGTTTATACGCCAAAGAGGCCTGTATACGCCACTAAAATATGCATAACATATCAGAGATGGCGTAATTTACGGCACTGGCATAAATTACGCCGAGTCATGCTTGAGTTTTGATATTTGGATTGATTCGTTTTAAGTCATCTTGTTTCATACACATGATAATACAATATAATACTAATCTTGAATGATGTTTATGCCTTAGGTAAAACTCGCGAGTAGGATGGTGACCACGATCAAGCTTCAGGATGAGAAACAAACCACATCATTTCTAGTCGAAGTCTTTTCTGAATTTATCAATGGTTATGATACATTAAACTTGTTTTTGAACATATTAACCTTTCTTAAACTTGGCATGTGATGGGGTTTACCTTGAACTATGTAATATGGTTATAAGGCTTTTGTTATCCTTATGGAAGAAATCTTTTAGTTCATAGTAAGCTATTATGATTTTTTTGTAACAAAAAAAAATATATAAATAAACATGAAACTGGGACCTACTCTTCCGCAATATTATATCATAAAGCAAAGTTTAAAATTTAGGGTGTTGCATGATGTTGTAAGTAAGATGATAAGAAGACAATGGGACCAAGCATCGTCTTAGTAATGCGGCTAATAAATAGCCGATTTCTTTTTAAAAAATCTCGCCTAGATTGGAGCGGGAAATTTATGAGATGGATGGTTCTCATTGTGCCACGTAGCCAATAGGCTAATATATACCGACCTTCTTTCATTCTATATAAAGAAACACTCAAAGATTTTATCCTTAATCGGAATATTTTGAACACATTAAGATTTTCCACTATTCATTTATTAATATACTCTCCCGAATTTAAACAAGTGATGATTCCTTTCTTATTGATTCTACTTATTTCACCAGTCCTCTTCCAAAACTTCCTAATATAATCCAAGTTATGACCATCAAACTCGTGAAGCAAAAACACGTGGGTATTTTTAATTGGCCCGTAAGAAGGTGAGTCGGCTGGAGAATAGCCGTCTAGTTCCTCGAGTCGGCTAGTCGACTAGGCAAGCCGTTATATGTCGAGCTGGGTTTCAAGCGATACGTGTTATCATTTCTTTGGCCGTGATTTAGCCAACTACATTTTAGTTGTCAAGTGGGCTAGTCGGCTATATTATAGCTTGTTATGATTAAAAGTGTTTATGGTTTGGGATAATTCGTTATGTATTCCATTAGAATCAACCCTTTAAATAGGGAGAGGTTACATAAAAACCTAATGGGCCTAGCCTACACATATTTAATATTACTCGCAATTCAAGCGGGAGCAAGGCGTACGCTTAAACTGGATCTAAAGTTCTCGAACAGTTGACGTGCAAGGCCTATGTCTGCATATTGTAACGATGATGGAATGTGCGACACTTGAACATGACCAATACGAACTTTCTACCAAACAAAGTGGATATGGATTTCAACATGTTTCATATGTTGATGTTGAACCGGATTGTTGGACAAGTAGACCACCTATTCATTGCCACAAAACACCACGGTGCCATTTCGCAAAAGAACATGAAACTCAAGTAACAAGTTGCGTAACCAAGAAACTTCAGCGACTGCGTTAGTCGCCCTTGGATGACCAGGAGATGAGATTATCCCCTAAGAACACGCAATAGCCAAATGTGGAGCATCTAGAATCTAGATACCCGCCTCGTCTGCATCTGAATAGGCAGTCAGTGTGTGATTCGATGATGGGATAATGCGTAGATCATAGTCTAATATACCTTGTAAATACCAAAGAATACATTTCAAGAATGTCATGTGTGGTTCTTTAGGGGCATGTATGAAGAGGCGCACCTGCTGAATTGCATAAGATATATCTGGTCTGGTGAAGGTGAGGTACTGAAGAGCACCTATCAAACTGCGATATAAAGTTCCATCTGAACGAAGGGAACCGTCAGTAGCACTAAGTTTTGACTAAAGATCCACCAGAGTAGTGCACGGCTTGAAAGTAGACATGGCAGCTCTATGTATAATATCACGAGCATAGTTATATTCTGATAAGAATAAACCTTACTTGTCACGTGTAGCCGTGATGCCCAAAAAATGATGTAATGATCCAAGATCGGTGATAGAGAACTCTCGTGAGAGTGTGAAGATGATGCGTTTGAGAAAACCATCATCATAAGATGTGAGAATGATGCCGCCCACATAAAGAATCAAGTATGTTGTATGCCCCCCTGCGATACACAAACAGAGATGTATCACAAACACTGCTGCAAAACCCATGATAGGTAATTTAGTATGCAAATTGATTGTACCATGTTTGGGGGGCTTGTTTAAGCCCATATAAAGATTTCCTTTGCCAAATGTGGTTAGGATAAATGCGATCAACAAACCCGGGTGGTTGCTGCATATAGACTGTTTCCTGAAGATCGTCGTGTAGAAAGGCGTTCTTGACGTCCAATTGATGAATGAACCAAGAACGGGAAACATCAAGAGACAATAATGTACGAATAATGATCGGTTTTACCATAGGGCTAAAAGTCTCTATACAATCGATGCCCACCGTTTGAGATTTCCTATTAACCACTAGACGTGCCTTATGTCATTCTAAATAGCCGTAAGATTTAAATTTATGCTTGAATAACAACATGCACCTGATAACTGGTCTATCTGACGGAAGTGGAACAAGTTCCATGTTTCATTTTCTTGCAAAGCACAAAATTCGATTTTCATAGCATGTAAAACAATTAGGATCCGTTAGAGCTTTCAGATAGGACGTGGGAACTGATGAAACGTGGTGGTGTGAAGGTTTAGTTTGTTAATGGGTTTGTGTATATAGTGTTTGGCACATTTATTCATAGGGTGTTGGTTGGGCGGTGGGGTAGGAGGTGGCGGTGTGGTTACGGTGTTGGGTGGGACAACCGTGTGGAGTGGCGACGGTGTTGTAGGGGTTGGCGGTGTCGGCTCTGATACCATAAAAATATTTACGAGTTAGGATAATTCGATGTGTATTCCATTAGAATCAACCCTTTAAATTGGGAGAGGTTATAGAAAACCCTAATGGGCCTAGCCTATACATATTTAATAATGACATGTACATGTATTTCATTGGTTTGGTTTCAAGCGGCTAGGGCAAGCCGTGTGAGGGGTTTGTCGGCTTGTATGTAGCCGACTAATGACACGTGTTGTCGTCTGGTTGGTGTTAGGCCTGACACATTTCTACTTTTCTATGATTAGCTTGTCGGCTACATATGTGTCGGGTCAGAAGAAAAGTGGATATGTGGTGAAATATGATTGGTCAATTTTGGATATGTTCATTTTTGTAAGGACAAAAAGCCCATGTACATTTTAGAAAAATCAGTTATCTAACATGTTTATTCTGATGAATTTCCTTGATAAAAACCCACGATAAATCTTAAAATATTCAATTGTAAATTTGACTCGAATATAGAATGTTAACTCTAGCTACCCAAAATATGGAAGAATCCAATGACGGTCTGACTTAGAATATCATTAACCAAGATATAGAATTCTAAAAATGAAATCGAATACCCAAATAAATATCGTGTTAGAAGATATATGTTTTTATGTTTTCCTACAGTTGTAAGTGTGAACATTTTTATATGACTAAAAGTATGAAAAGAATTTACGCATAACATGTGACAATAATTGCATGTTTTTATGTTTATCTATATTATATATATATTCTTTAAACACTTACAAAAACTACACGTCTCTATATTAATTTCTTACATGGCCGGCCCTTTAGGGGTGCGGGATATGTGATTGTACGGGGCCCGGTTTTTCGGGACCCAAATTTTTATTTTATTTTTATATATTATATATTTAAATTTATTTTAAAACAAAAACATATAAAACTTATTAACCAATAATATTTTAAAACCCAGTAAACTTTTTTAAAAACTAACCCAACAACTTTTTTAGTTTTAGCCAATCTAAACTCATTTAACCAATCTAAAATTGTAAACTCATTTAACACAATTAAAAAATTAAACATTATTTAAACCTAATTAAAAAAACTAGCGGCAATGAAATAGAATTTGAAGAGACGTCGACAAGGGCTTCAATCGACAATCGGCAATCACTCGATCTATTAAGACTTCAATCGATCGAAGCAAAAAAACTAAACTTCGTAATTAATGATTTTTTTCATATATAACTTTATATTTAGGGGTACATCTTTTCAAGTTGCACGCACTGGACACCCGAAATCTGAGGGATGACTCTGATTTCTTATATGTGTACATAGATAAAAAAAAACGTTTATATTTGTTAGCAAGCTATAAACAGTCTTTCTTAATTATTGGCGGCATATACCATATCAATTATGCATAATCTGGTCAAAGTTAAGATTATAACCATGACCCATTCATGTTGATAAACAGTAAACACTAAACATATGTATAGGATGCATATGGTATGACGATAACATATTTCAAAGGGTTTCACGGACTACATCATGATATCATGATGCATGTTTGATGATGATGATGATTATGATGAATTAATCAAAGGGAGAGAGTGAAGACAAACATGCTCATTCTGGAATGATGGTGTTGATCCGCATTAATAGGTAATGTTTAACATATATCTATGCAATTTTCATTTAAATAATCTTGTTCTTTTGGACTGTTTGTATTTAAATAATGTTCTTATTTAACATATTAAAATAATGCATGGGATTGTAGAGAGTTGACCTTATTACTGGCATTATGCCCATTTTTCTATGGTCTAATCAAACAAAAATTATATTATAGATTTAATAAATCCTTCATGCAAAACCCTAGACTTTATTGTCTCAAGAAACCATAGAAAACACACATAACCATCTTCAATGTGCAAGTGAATCTTTACCTAGTTTATTTACATTAGAAAGCACTATTATTTTAATTATTATGTTTGAATTTTGGTTAAATATTGGATTTGGTAAAATATATAAAGAATAAAGTAATATGACAAATAATTATAGCATAATATATATTGGATTCTTGGCCATTTGGAATGGTTTATTTCATAATATGATTTTTTTATTTTTTTATTTTTTTTGAAATGGGGAGTTTTCTCAACTGATAAGGGTTTCTAGGTAAGAGTTGAGGTTGTTTTGGTTTATGAGTGTTCCGTTAATGACATTCACGAAAATTAGAAAAACCCTATTCAGTTCCATGAATTCATGGATGTCCACGTGTAACCCTGGGATCTTGTTAGCATTAAGCATGCAAATATTTATTGATTATTTATTGAGTTCCATAAATCCTATTCATGAAACTCGCCACATAGGACACTTCTGTGAACGCCATTAACGGAACACACGTACATAAGCCAAAACAACTTCAACTTTTACCTAGAAACCCTTAACAGTTGGAACATTTCAAAAAAAAATTCTTCATAATATACCCATAAGCATAGTTGATGTAGAACCTAATGAATTCAAACCTACTACTTTTACTTTATAAGCAATAGTTGACTAAACATAGGTGACTAACATTGACCACCTATAGCAATTAAGGAGTTAAAAACCATTTGGTCTATGATAGGTATTTTTAAGTTTTAGTAAAGGGGTGTGATTTGTATACAATACACACTACAAAAGTTGAAAGTTGCATTTTTTTTGGTCTTGTATCATGAGACATACAAAATCAATTTTAGTATGTAGTGATACCTAGAAATCCTTGGGTTGAAAAATAATGAAACACATCTTGAACCATACCAGAAATAGAAAGAAGGATCTTTCGAGGGCAACATTACACAAATACCAATAATAAAGTCGATAACATTCCTTCGGAGCAGTCAGAGATATTATGTTAGTATTTGTACTAGGAACATCTAACATCCTTTCATGTTTGAGAACATTTAAGAGTGCTCTAAGATTAACGAATGTCAATTTATTAATCAAAATTGGGTTGAAATGTCATTTTTGACACTTGTAGCAAAATCATGTTTTAAACATTGGACCTAATTTACTTTGGGCTGATTTTATGATGAAACATAAAAATTATACTTATTTGTTTTTATTTTATTTATGTATTGATTGTTAATCAGTGAACATAACTTGATGAATACGTAAAAGTATGTATAAAAAGAACATGTATCGAACTTTTTAACCAAGATAAATTTAGTCAATATAACGCAAAGAATAATCATCAGCTTCTAAAATCTTTAATCATATGTTAATCAGCTTATACTATTTTATTTTGGAGTAAACTCCGGTTTTAGTCCATGTGGTTTGGTCCAATTATCGCTTTTAGTCCAATAGTTTAAAAATTGTGATTTATATCAAATAGTTTCACCATTTGTCTTGGTTTTAACCAATTCATTAACCTCCATCCATTTATTCTGTTAAGTTAAGGTAAAAAAACAAAAACAACCTTCCCTTTTTATTATTAAGCAAAAATGTTATAAATTCTTTTATCTCTTTTATTTCCCCAAATAACCCTATCACACAAACACTCCCAATGGTAGAGAGAGATACGGGAAAGAGAGGGGAGAAGCCCACTGTCGGAGCCGGCCACTCCATGGCGGCGCCGCAGCAGAGACCAAGAAAGAGAAGGAAACAGAGGAGAGCCGTTTTTCCGGCGTCACCTCCGACGAGTCAAACGACGGCTGCGGCTTCATGGGTGAAAGGCGACGTCGACGGCTTCAGTGACGAAGGGAGACGACGACGGCGGCTTCAGTGACGAAGGGCGTCGGTTTTCTGACTCTCCTCCCCCCCTATGTCTGCCCCCTCTCTCTACCCTCACTCTCTCTCTCTCTCTAACTCTCCACAACAGCTCCGATGCTAGATTTGTTATTGAATTATGAAAGATTTGATGATGCCAACTGCTCGACTAAATGCTTGAACCAGATGCTAGGTTTCCTCCTAATGAAATAACATTAAACATTGTTTTCTTGGTAGTGTTGATACGGAAATTTGGGATACGGAATTGGGCGAACGGGATCGATGATTTCATTGGTTTGATTTCATTGATGATTTCATTGGTTTGATTCCGAAATTTGGGATACGGCATAATTTCTGGTTTGACTTTAGCTAGAAGACCGGATGATGCTAATTTTATTGCCGCCGGTGGTGGTGTAGTGAACAGAGATGGGTGATGGTGGTGGCCTAGCCAGAAAAACGAAGGTGGTTTGGTGGCCGGATATTTAGGGTGGAGGTGGAATTTAGAGTTTTATGAAGAAGATAGTGGTGGTGGGCTATAAGGGTATTTTTATCATTTCAAATAAAACTTAATAGAAAACTTTAACGGTGTTAGCCATCTGGATTAAATTGAAACAAAAATGAAACCACAGTGACTAAAATAGTGAATTTAGAATTAATGGACTAAAAGCAAGAATTGGATCAAAACTCATGGACTAAAACCGAAGTTTACCCTTTATTTTGTTTGCAACTAAAGTTTATATATAAGCTAGAGACTACCCATTTCAAGTTGATGTACGTTAGACTTCCAACAAAAGTGAAGTCTGATTTTGATCGAAAGATTACAAAGGTAAACATAAAAAGAAATATGTGTATAGCATGATATTACAAATCAATATCCGGTATAAAGATAAGCATTCTAGATTATAGCAAAAAGCTTCTTAATAGCTACAATATAACTAAAAATCAAGATTAATATGAATCAATACTTTCAAGACTATTTATATCCATTTCCTTCAAATAAGAAGTTAATTTTGAAGATATAGAAAGGTAATTTTGGATTAGAACACTCAAAGCAATTATAAAAAGAAAGAAATAAAGAGAAAGAAAGAGAAAAAAAATTTGGATTAGAATACTCAAAGCTTTTATAAAAAAAGAGAAAGAGGTCATAAACCTTTAATCAACGTATTTGGTTTGTTTGGAAAGATTAAGAGTTTGTTCTTTATTCGACTTGTAATTCTTGAAGTTTTGAAATTGTTGTGGGATCTACAAAAAGTGAGTATCCAACTCCCTTTAACTATGATCTCGTGTTCATATTATTCTCATATGAGACCTACAAAGGTATAAGAGCATTGTGATAGTTGATAACCATAAACAAAGAGATCGACTCGTTGCTTCTCCAAGAGGCGAATCCTCATCAACAAGTCGATTCAGATGTCTTGTATTAAAAGTCTTCCCGATTTGATATGGGGACATGACACGTGTCCCCATATTAAATACGATTGTAATATCATATTGATGATGATTAGGGGAGAGATCAACTCAACATGGATTTGATAGAAGGATTATTAGATATAAACTTAGTCTATAAACAAAAAAAATAAATGGTATTTGTATATCTTTTCTCATATTTTTCAATTTGTATACCAAGCAACAAACATTGTACGAATTTTAATTAGAAAAATAAATAAAGAATTAAAAGACAATATAGAGTGTTACACGAGGGGAATCTTATGGAAAATTGAAGAAAGTGGAAAAAAGAAGAAATTTGTTTGTATCGACGGAGAAAAGGGTGAGGGTCGTAACATCCCAAAAGGAATCCGTCAACGACCGACATACCGGATATAATCAATTACGTTAATTATATTAAATAAAATATTATTTATTTTTATTTTTAATTACTATACGTTAAAAAACATTTTTTTTCTATGTAGCATAATTTTTATCTTTATTATCACTGTATTCTATAACAGAAAAAGTTATGTTTGTAAAACCAGTTTTATTTATAAGGTGAAACTATTTTATAAAAACTTTGTTTAAATGATAAAAATATATATATATATATATAAATATATATATATATATATATATATATATTATATGGAATCATTTTTCATAAGTACAACTAAAAAGATATAAACGTGGTTTGATGACCGACCTGGTTTTTAAAGTATCACATCACGGAGTTAAATAATGTGTCATGGGCATTTAATCCTAAGAAAACAATTCATAAAATGTTATAAAACATGTATTTTTGAACAAGTATATATTGAAATCATAATAGCTAGATGTATATGCATAAATTATACATTGACCTAATACATGAAAACATACAAATTTGAGTAATTTTTTAAGTTTTAAGAATAGCTGATATATTAGATATGATTACAAACTTTTAAATCATTGATTTAATGATGAAGAAAATAATGTAATAGTTAATAAATTTTTTAATTTTTTTTTAACTTTTTACTAATGTCATAATCTAAAACTGAAAAATTTTCAGGAAGTTATATTGAAATTGTACCATCTAGTTAACCGCTTTTGAGAGTCTAACTACGAACTAAGGTTTTGAAAAATGACGAACCAAACTGGTCAGTTGGGTGAGTCGACCGATTTACCAGCTTGACTGTTTGAACAATTTTTTTTTAATCTTTGTATCAAAATTTTGAAAATGATAAATATGGTAGTAAACAGTCGTTTCAAGTTTTAAACTGGGCTGAGTTGTTAAACTGTCAAATAGTAAAAACCGAATCAGCCGGATCGATCTCAAACTGGCCAACTGCCCGACTTGCTTTAGTTTAGAAGGTCTGGTCGGTTTGAGCGGTTTTTTAACCTCCTTACTACACACTAAACTTTTACCGTAGCCTGCAAGTTACTCCCTTATGCATGTGGTATCATAAATGAAAAGAAAAGAAAAAGAATAATAATGTAAGTGTCACTGTATCGTGAGAAATGATACGAGTCTCGCAATCAGCCATTTGTCGTCAGAAAATTAAAAATCATTAATTAATATGAAGACTAGGGTGTGGAATGGAGAAGAAGTCCTTCATAACTCATGGAAAATTTCATGTTTGAAAACTTAGCCTAATAATAGCTACATTTCTTCATGCTTAAAAATACACCATATCAACAGTATCTGGTCTCATGAGTTCTTACAAACCATGTCCATGGTCCCATGGCCATGGCTATGGCCCATGCATTTATTGCATGTATGTATGTACATGCAATTAGAATAGAATATTTCATTTATTTATTGTAACATACATATATGGACAAGTTCATCCTTAGACTTTTAAAGAATCTTACCCATGCCCATTTCTTTTGTCAGTTAGTTCTCAGATTCAAAGATAAATATACATCTCTTCTCATGATGATTAATCTTTAAAGATTGATGAGTTCAAGAACGTACACCTTATCGTCATTATTATAATTAGTTAGTTTCTGATCTTAAAAGCTTGGAAAGATTGAAGAAAGATGATGGAAGATATTTGTAATGGTTCAGACATGAATGATCACTTGTGTTGCAAGAAACTTGAAGATTATGATGACGATGATGGAACGAAAACGAAATCAAGTGAGAGCTCAGGGAACAACAGCACAGTGGATCAACAAGAGGGTGATCAGAAGATGAACACATCTACAGGAGTTAGGCAGTATGTTAGATCCAAGATGCCTAGATTGAGATGGACTCCTGAGCTTCATCACATATTTGTTCGAGCGGTTGAACGACTAGGCGGTCAAGAAAGTAATTCATCGGTTAATTCGTTTATTTGTTCTTGAAATTCAAGAACTTGTTTTTTGTTTTTTGGGTTCTTGATTTTGTAAATGATGTTGATTTGACTTACTTTGTGTTTGTGCAGGAGCAACTCCTAAACTAGTTTTACAACTTATGAACATAAAGGGTCTTAACATTGCTCATGTGAAAAGCCATCTACAGGTAATTATAATACAAAAAGTTAAATAATTTTCTTGTAATTTCAATATATTTTCTTGATATACTAAATCTTTTAAATTTACTTACAAATATAGATGTATCGAAGCAAGAGGATAGATGATCATGGCCAAGGTATATGTTTAAAATTTCCCTTTTCAGATTAGGGTTTTCAAGATTCTTGGTCTTTCTTGATCTTGATTTGCAATGGCTATAATTTCTTTGATTCTTGGTCTTTCTTGATTTGCAGTGGTTATAATTTCTTTGACTTTCTATTTGTAGTAATAAATGAGGGAGACTACTATGCTACAAGAAACAATCACCATGTTCATAGTTTATGGCAACTTCCCATGTTCAATCCAAGATCATATAGGCCAAATCAAAGGTACCCATTTCATTTTTCTTTCTCAAATTATTTGTTTAGATCTTTATATTCTTGAATTTAACATGAATCATTCACATTATCGATGTAGTAACTACGGGGCAAGCTTGATATCCAGAAACAACGCGAATACTAGAATGAAAGATCATTGCTTGATCAATAATGGTAATGGATCTTACTCTACTAGCAAGATTTTGAACTCATCTATGGAGGAACACAACTACAACATTTCCCATCATGAGTTTGAAGATAAAGCCTTAAACAACACTAGGTCAACTCTTGTAGATCATCAACTCATGAATAGTCAAATATTTGATAACCCGCGGCTTGAAACAAAGAAGAGAAAAGCAGTAGACAAGGGTCTTGATTTGAATCTATCTCTAAGTATGAATGTAAGATCACTAGAAGAGGAAGATGAAGAAGTAGACAGCTCTTTATCTCTTTCTTTATTCCCTTCTTCGAAGAAGAAAAAACATTGTAGATGGGCGAGTACTCTAGATCTGACTATATGAATTCCATAATTCTAGTGAGATGTTGTTGGTACTCGCTTATATTTAGTGTTTTAATGGTTAATTTTATGATGATTATTGTTATTTACAAGCACTTATTACTATATTAGCTAGTACTGAGTTTCTTGAACTCATCGTATTTCTTGGTGTTTGTATGAATTGAAACTGTTGAATATCTATCTTTTTTATGCCTTTAACATAATAGTAATTAAGTTTCTACTTTCATATCGATGATAAATCATGGTGGCTAGTGCCGGTGATGGTGATGGGAGGAGCCATGGAAGCTTACTGTTATTAATGGTTGAAAATGGAACCAATTAATGTTTATTATAACTAAGAAGGGCAAACATTCTTGCCATGCATGAACATGGATCCATGTATATCACATTCCCCTAAGATTAAGGTGAACATATATTGTCTTTACTTGTTCAGTTCTTGTTGTTTACAAAGACTTGCAAATCCATTGTGTTTCCCTATATATATTTTTAATCTTGAGACATACAAACTACATACTTTAATGCCCAATTTTTTTTCTTAATTTTTTTCATTTATATTTTTTCTATGAATATATGTATTAATACTTCCCCCGTTCCAAATCCTTACTTTTTTCTCAAACTAACAAAAATAAAAAATAAAAATGTGAACCCTTGAAATAACAAATATTTACAACAAGAACTCCACAATCATAAGTGTATAGAAACACTTCAAGAAACTTCAAGACTTCTAAGTGCATAGAAAATAACCATGTGCGGTAAAGCTGATCATGATAAAACGTACAGATTTAAAAGTTTAAGTTCTAACAAAAGTTTGAAGAACTTAAAGTTTTTAGGGGTGAGCAAACCTTAACCGTTAATCGAACCATCACCGAACCAAATTAATCGATGCGGCTGAGATTAGCCGACGGTTATGGTTAAGTTTCTTTGATTAACCGAAAATCGGTTATAGTTATGGTTAAGGGTGCCCCGTAACCGAACCCTACCGATACATTTGTAGCTTGTGTGTTTTATCCATGCAACCATTAATTAATTAACTCTTAATTATGAGTGTTGATCGGGTTTGGTATTCAGGTTTCAGGTTAATCGATTCGGGTTATTCAGGTTTTTGATGTTTGAAAGCCTAACCGAAATCCGACCCTAATAACAATCGGTTTAATTAGGTTTCGGGTTAATCATTTACAGGTAACTCAGCTACGGGTTTAATTAATCGGGTAGTGGTTAATTGCGTATGTGTTAATTCGTTCGGGTTATTCGGGTTCAGAGAAGACAAAAGTTATTTAGGATAACAAACATTCTTTAGAAATTTCCTTATATTAAGAACCATAGTTGATAAATAATAACTAGTATAGATAGTTTCCTTTTGTCTAGATAAGGAATACCAGATGAGAAGAGAAGCAATCACCATATCTAGAGTACTCTCGTGTGGTAAGAATTAGCTTGATCGTAACTATAAGATGCACCATAGAAAAGGAATACCAGATGGCAGGAGAAAAAGTAACGTGAGAAGTTAAAGCAAAATTTTAAAAGAGTATAAGTTGTAATCTATCAGCTTGTTAATAATATAAATTATTTTCTAAAGTTCAAAGAAAAAAGAAAACTCTAAGGCCATCCGGTATACCCACGTCGTTTAAGGCGTGATTCTATGTGGCAATAGGAATCATGCCATACCTAGCGTACACCGCCCCCCTATTTTTTTTTTCACGCCGTCATACCTAGCCGTGTTTTTATCACGTGAGAAATCACCATTTGTTTTGAAAATCAACCGTTGAACGGTAACTTTTCTGACCGTTGGAAAATTAAAATTTAAATAAATAATAATATTAAATAATATTTATTTTTACTCATTATAAATACTCAATTTTACTCCATAATATTTACACTCATTTCTAATATTTTACTCTTTACTCTACTTAATTCTTTCTAACAAAAAATGAGTAACGATCCGAACAACACTTTTGGCTCAATACGTGGCTCGTGATAACGCCTTCATGGCCACCCAAATGAACTAAAACTTTCCACTCAACCCAAACTTTCAACCCAACCCTAACTTTCAACCAAACCCGAACTTTCAACCCAACCCGAACTTCCAACCCAACCCAAACTTCCAACCCAACCCAAACATTCAACCAAACCGAATTTTCAAATGTTTAACTACCAATCACCAATGTCCCAACCGGGTATACAACTTGACTTCGTACCGAAAACTTAAGAAATGTCACAAGAAACAGTGGCCGATACTCAAAATGTTTCACAAAAAAAGGGAAAAAAGGTGTCGCAAGAGACGTCAAGCCAACCGAATAAAAAAAGAAGTGGGGCAAAGACGAACCACTACACTTGGTTAAGGAGTTTATAGACGTTTCGGAAGATCCAATAATCGGTAAAAAAATAATTGTTTTTGGCGTTATTTTTTTTTAATTATTTTTATTTGTGTTTATTAATTTTTATTATATTTTTTTGAAGGCAACGCCCAAAACAAAAAGACGTTATGGACTCGCGTTTGTGAAAAATTTGAATCTTTCATGGGCGTACCGCCCGGTTACCGAAGCTTAGACCAACTGAGTTCAAAATGGACTCATATAAATGGGAAGGTTGTAAAGTTCCACGGGATATACCAAGAATGTTTGCGGGACCGAAGAAGCGGTGAGAGCGATGCCGATATATTGGGGAGAGCAACTGTCCGGTTTCAAGACGACGTTGGTGGTGATGCACCAATTGATTATTGGGAGATTTGTAGGCAATCACCTAAGTGGCAAACACTATACGTTGCCTCCACCCGAACCGGCTCGTCCAAAAAAAGAACATCAACCGACATCGACTCTAGTCCGGGCGTGTCGGATGATAGATCTTTATACGATCTCAACGTAGATGCACTGGAAGACGTGAAAGAAATACCCCGGCCAATAGGGAAGAAAAAAGCAAAAGCCCAATCAACGGGCTCGGCTTCGGTTTCACGTCACGATGAAATCAGAGAGAGAATGGTGGAACAAATGACAAGATTTAACAATGTGTAACATCCTGGTTTCTCGTTTAGAGGTCGGATTTGTAATCATTGTACATAATTGTTCGTGGGTATTGAAGATTCGACGGGTGAAGTACGTTATCGTTTGTATAAATAATTAGACGGGGGTTTAAGTATAACTACCGAGACCTTAGGGAAAGTTTTGTAAAAGCTTCGAGACGGGCCAAGCCCGAGTGAGGGTCGGCTAGCGTGTGGTGGCCGAGCCCGGTCCAAGTAAGGTTCCCGGTTTTGGGGTCTTATAAGTTGGTATCAGAATGGTGGTTTAAATAATCTGGGCATCCTAGATGCCTAGACTTAGACTGAGAATGGGACCAATGAGTGGGAATGTCATCACGTGTAACCAAAAGCCAGAAGTGCCAGGTATGAGTTTGTATGTGGGTCGTGGTAGTATGCCATGTTAATGTGTCGTGTTAGTAGGCTAAGACAGGGGCGTTATGCCATGATGCAGTACAGGGAGGGTTTAAAACCTGAAAAGTAAGGCAAGAGGGTAATGGCGATTGGCCACCGTCATTAACTAATTGCACAGCTCGTAATGTTTAAAACTGTACCTGAATATTGCTCTGTTTGTTATAATTTCAGTAAGTAGATAACACCGAAAAGACAACTTGCCGTTAATGCTAATGCCGGAAGGCGTCGTAGGAATGTTCAGAATGAGGACGGTAATGGTGAGGAGGTGTCGGTTCACACTGAACCATCTGCGCATACTGAACCTTCAGTGCACTCTGAGCACAATGAAGAGTTCCAGTTCGAACCAACAGTTCGCGATGCGATGAAGAAAGAAGTGGTGGAGATGATCCACGAGTACTTGCCAGACATTGTGAAAGCGGCGTTCGAAGAGTTAGAGAAGAGAGTTCTGGATTAGGTGAAAGAGAAGAAGAAACTGTCTGGGAACGGTGGTAACTGTGACTATGGGCACTTCAAGAAGTGTGATCCGCCTAAGTTTGATGGGTGCAAAGATGCAGTGGCTACGTACCACTGGCTTATTGAGATGGAGTCTACCATCTTGATCAGTGAGTGTAGTCCGAACCAGATTGTGAAATTCGTTTCACACTCTTTTGCTGGGGAGGCTCTACAGTGGTGGAACTCGGTCAAAGAGAGGAAGACTGTTCAAGAACTGAGTGATATGACTTGGGATGATCTGAAGGGGTTAGTGAGGAAGAAGTTTTGTGCTCCAGGGGAGCTAGAGAGGGTTGAGCGAGAGTTTTTTACTATCAAGACGGGTAAACTAACACACCGCGAGTACACTTCAAAATTCATTGAGATGGCACGTCTGGTGCCACACTTAGCTGGTAATGATGAGCGTTGGAAGAAATTGTATGTAGAGGGTTTGCCTGAAAAGGTGAGGTATTTGGTCAAAGCTCAGCAACCGCCGAGCTTCGACGAAGCTGTGGAGTTAAGTGGGACATTATATGATGACGTCATGAGTACCGAGGTGCAGGAAAAGAAGCCAGAAGAAAAGAAATGGACTGTGCCTAGTAAGAGATTTATTAGGGACCAAAAGGTTCCATTTGGCAAGAAGGCAAGGACCGAGGGTCTAGATCCATGTCGTAAATGTGGAAGGCTACACTCGGGCGAGTGCAAAGCTTATTCTGTTTTGTATTACAGATGTGGCAAAGCGGGACATTTCTCTAGAGATTGCCCGCGTGATCCTAAGTGTTACCAGTGTGGAGGCGTCGGCCATAGGGCGAAAGACTGTAAGACAGGTCAGGGTGCGGGACCAAGCAAGGAAACAGTTCTAGTGAAGAAAGAGGATAAGAAGCCTAAGGCAAAGGCGAGATCCTTCACTATGACTGCAACTGAGGCAAAGAATGACCCGGATGTGGTCTCAGGTACTTTTCTTATTAATGATGTACCATCTACTGTTTTATTTGATTCTGGGGCAAGTAAGAGTTTTGTAGCCCCATCTTTCTGTAAGAGTTTATATAGAACTGCTAGAATGATAGAGAAGTCGTTCAGTGTTGAGACTGCGGTGGGATCGCCCACCAGGGTGATTGAAGCATTGAATGATTGTTATATCGATCTAGAGGGTCATAGGTTTCCCGCTAGATTATTTATAATCGCTTTGGGAGGTTTTGACGTAGTATTGGGTATGGACTGGTTGGCTGCATTTGATGCGGATATAGTTTGTAGAAGGAAGATGATAAATTTGAGATCCTTGGAAGGTACAGTAGTAACAGTGTATGGAGACAGAGAGAGCTCTCTACCGAGAGTGATTTCGATGATGAAAGCAGTAAAGTCCTTGAGCCGTGGATGCGGGGCATACCTAGCCTATATCACTAATACTTAAGCAAAGGGTGTAGAATTGTCAGAAGTTCCAGTGGTGCGAGACTTTCTTGATGTCTTCCCTGATGACTTGACAGGAGTACCACCAGAGAGAGAAATCGAGTTCCAGATTGATTTACAGCCAGGAGCACAGCCGGTCGCTAAAGCGTCGTATTGTTTAGCACCGACAGAGATGAAAGAGCTCATGGAGCAACTTCAAGATTTGTTGGATAAGGGGTTCATAAGACCAAGCATCTCACCGTGGGGTGCACCGGTCTTATTTGTAAAGAAGTAGGATGGTAGCATGCGTATGTGCATTAATTATCGAGAGCTTAATAAGTTGACAATTAAGAACAAGTATCCTCTACCACGTATTGATGACTTGTTCGACCAACTGCAAGGAGCAAAGTGGTTTTCGCGTATAGATCTGAGGTCAGGATATCACTAGTTGAAGGTTAGGGAGGAGGATATTCTGAAGACAGCATTTCGGACACATTATGGGCATTACGAATTCTTAGTTATGTCATTTGGGTTAACGAATTCTCCTGCAGCATTCATGGACTTAATGAATCGTGTGTGTAGACCGATGCTAGATAGATCGGTGATCGTATTTATTGACGATATTCTAATCTACTCTAAGAGCGAGGAGGAGCATGGAGAGCATCTGCGAGAAGTGTTGGAGACATTGAGGCGAGAAAAGCTTTACGCTAAATTCTCGAAGTGTGCGTTATGGCTACGTGAGGTACAATTTCTGGGTCATGTTATTAACCCAGAAGGGATAATGGTGGATCCTACGAAGATTGAAGCGGTGGTGAAGTGGAACGCTCCAAAGACTCAACATAAGTGCGTAGTTTCTTGGGGTTGGCGGGCTATTATAGGAAGTTCATTAAGGACTTCTCCAGGCTAGCGACGCCATTAACTAAAATGACTCGAAAGGGGGTGAAGTTTACTTGGGGAGCAGATCAAGAAGGTGCGTTTCAAGAGCTAAAGAAGCGATTGACTGAAGCGCCAGTGTTAATGTTACCAGAAGGGACGGACGATTTAGTGGTATATTCGGATGCATCATATTTGGGCCTGGGTTGCGTGTTGATGCAACGAGGCAAAGATGCAACGAGGCAAAGTTATCGCTTATGCGTCAAGACAATTAAAGACTCACGAGGTGAATTACCCTACCCATGATTTAGAGCTAGCAGCAGTGGTGTTTGCACTTAAGTTATGGAGGCATTATTTGTATGGAATCAAGTGCACGATCTACACGGACCACAAGAGCTTGAAGTACTTCTTCAACCAAAAAGAATTAAACATGAGGCAAAGGAGGTGGTTAGAGCTAATTAAAGACTATGATTGTGAAATCCTTTACCACCCTGGTAAAGCAAATGTGGTTGCGGACGCGTTGAGTCGCAAAGAGGAACACGCTCCGATTAAGGTTAAAGCGTGTCAATTGATGGTGACACCAGATTTTCTAGGGTTATTGAAGGATGTGCAAACCGAAGCATTGCGGGACGAGAGGTTAAAGGAAGAAAGGATCTTTGGTCAGCGTGAGTTACTAACTGAGAACAGCCAAAGGCTGTGGGTCAAGGGTGACCGCATTTGGATACCAAAGTTTAGTGGGTTTAGAGAACAAGCGCGCGACGAAGCTCACAAGTCAAGGTACTCGATTCACCCGGGTACGACAAAGATGTACCAGGACACGAAGGGTAACTATTGGTGGCCAGGGATGAAGCATGATGTGATCTAGTACGTGAGCAAGTGTTTGACGTGCCTGCAGGTTAAGGCAGAGCACCAGAAGCCTTATGGAAAAATCCAACCGTTAGAGATACCAAAGTAGAAATGGGAGCACATTACTATGGATTTTATTACAAAGTTGCCTAAGACGATAAAGGGGCACGATACTATTTAGGTAGTAGTAGATCGGTTAAAGAAAAGCGCTCATTTTCTACCGATTAGAGAGACCTTCTCTTCTGAGAGGTTATCTGAGGTGTTCGTGAATGAGATTGTTGCACGTCATGGAGTGCTAATTTCTATTGTATCTGACCGAGATACGAGGTTTACGTCAAAGTTTTGGAAGAGATTTAATGAGGCTATGGGAACGAGATTACATATTAGCATAGCGTATCACCCTCAAACTGATGGACAGTCTGAGCGGACAATACAGACATTGGAGGACATGCTTCGTGCGTGTGTGATATATTTTGGTGGTGCATGGGATAGTCACTTACCATTGGCGGAATTTTATTATAACAATTGTTATCATACGACCATTGGAATGCCGCCATACGAGATGCTTTATGGGAAAAGATGTAGGACCCCAATGTGCTGGGGAGAGATCGGACAGAAAGAGTTAGGAAGTTTAGACGTTGTGAAAGCAACTTCTGAGAAGTTTGAGATGGTAAAGCTGAGAATGAAAGCCGCTCAGGATCGACAAAAGTCTTATGCTAATAAGAGACGGCGACCTATAGAGTTTAATACAAGGGATTATGTGATGCTTAAGGTGTCACCCTGGAAGGGCATCATTCGTTTCCAGAAACACGGAAAGCTTAGTCCTAGGTATATCGGACCGTTTATGATTAAGGAGCGTGTTGGTAGTGTAGCCTGCCGACTGTTTTTGCCAGACGAACTGGCAGGGATACACCCAACTTTTCATGTGTCCCATTTACGGATTGTTTGGCTGACGCTACAGAACACGTGCCGCTAGACGACATTGTGATAGATGATAAGCTAAATTATGTAGAGGAACCAGTGGCTATACTGGATAGAAAGGAAAAGAGATTGAGAAGGAAAGTAATCCCGATTGTTAAGGTGCAGTGGAAGCATCGTAAAGGGTCAGAGGCTACTTGGGAGCCAGAAGCAGAAATGCGTGAACGCTACCCGCATTTATTTCCACATGACACAGGTTTCGAGGACGAAACCTCTTTTAGGGGGAAAGACTTGTAACATCCCGATTTCTCGTTTAGAGGACGGTTTTGTAATCATTGTACATAATTGTTCACGGGTATAGAAGATTCACCATGTGAAGTATGTTATCGTTTGTATAAATAATTAGACGGGGGTTTAAGTATAACTACCAAGACCTTAGGGAAAGTTTTGTAAAATCTTCGAGACGGGCCAAGCCCGAGTGAGGGTCGGCTAGCGTGTGGGGGCCGAGCCCGGTCCAAGAAACACACCCATTAGGGTGTTACGCAAGGGGAGGAAACCCCATTTGGGTTTCTTGTGGCTGTCGAGAAGAAAGAGAGAGGAGGAGGAGCCGTTCGTCGAGTTCCTTGTTCGAATCAAGGTATAATCGTGATCCTCTAATCATTGTTTGCGTGTTCTAAGTCCCGGATGATCATAATAATCGGGTTTTTTTTTATGATTCTAGGGTTTCGAAAGAGACGAGCTTTTGAGAGAGACGAGTTTCTTGGTGATTCGATTCACACGAGTCACACGGATCGGAGGTATAATATCGAAAACCTTTATGTTTAATCATAGGGTATCATTTAGATCGAGAGTTTGATGAGTTTGGGTATTGGCCGAACCGGTAGGGTGGCCGATTGGTGGACGTGAGACCCCAACGCGACGGGGGGAGGCTTCCACGTCGGGTCACCCCGTTGTGGTGGCTTTGGAAGACCAAGGCAGGAGTAGGGAGGGGCTGTGATGGCTCGGAGGGGACGACGACGATGCGGTGGAGTCGTAGAAAGCACGTGGCAGTGGTGGCCGAAGGCCATCGGGGCTGCGGTTGGCGGCCGGAGACGGTGGGAACCGGTTTGGTGTTACCGGCAGCTATAGGAGGAGCCGGGGGTAGCCGATACGTGTTCGTGACCGTCTTGATCGTATACGGGCACGTATACATGCATGGGGGTTGCATGGGGAATTAGGGTTTTGCATGGCGTCATGCACATGCAGGTGATCATGCATGATGCCGAGTTAGTCGAGTAGGCTGAGGTTTAGCATCGGGTCGTATATTGACTCGTGTATTATGTATATTATAGGTGCGAGGTCGAAAGGCGAGCATGGGGAGTTAGTAAATTCTAGAGAACGGGGTGTGTCGAGCAAAGGTGAGTTTCTATCGCCCACCTTTAAATATTTTATTGTTTTGGGCAGGAATACATGTAAAACGTGTTTTTAGTAAGTTGCATGCATAGACGACGTTTTTGGTAAAGAAATATATACTTTTAAATAATCGATATGCTTGCATGTGTGTATGAGTTTGTGTCACGTACTTAAACGTCGTGGCGGGAGATCAAGCGTAAGCTTGATGTTGTGTTGACGTTAGTTAACGGGATATTGAGTCTGGCATTAGTCAGGCGGGAGATCGAGCGTAAGCTTGATATTGTGTTGACGTTAGTCAATGGGTTTGTGTTTGACGTAAGTCGGGCGGGAGATCATGTTTACTTGTGTCTGCTTGTGTCTTCGGACCAGACAACATGGTATAATTGTTTATCGATAAAATATATTTGTTTGAACTGTTGAGAAAGTGCTATGAATAAACCATTAAGATGGAAACTATTTTATAACGTTTTGGGATTCAATATTCCCTAAAGAACTACTATGGAACTCACTCAGCGTAGCTGACTTTTAAGCATGTATTTTAGGTAAAGAGAAGATGTGAGCTGGTGGCTTCTGGATGACATTTGGTTACCGTGGACGTTCGTGATGACATTATTCTTTTTTAGTTGTTTCGTTGAGACATTTTGATATTAGTACTTGATTTGAATTATGATTTGGGTCGGGTCGTTGACCTTTGTTGACTATTTGATTTCCGGTTTTGGGGTCTTACAAGTAAGGTTCCCGGTTTTGGGGTCTTACACAATGCCCAAGACGAGAGGATGGATTGGAAACGAACAAAACAGGAGATCAAAATTCTTGGCATGGATCTTGATTCACTCTCCACCGCGCAACGTTTTTTGATTGAAAAAAAACAAAAGGAGATCAAAGAACGTCATGATATCCCGTAGGTTTTTAGTTATGTATTTTTTTTTATTAATGTTTTTTTAGTAATGTATTTTTTTTTAATATTTTTTTTAGTTGTTTGAATTAAGGGTTTATTTTAGTAATGTTATTTTAGTTATTTTAATTAATGTATTTTTTTTATTAAATATTATGTTTTTTTATTTAAATGAAAATTAAAAAAAATTAACATTTAATTATCACACCACCACAATCACTCGGGTATACCCCCTTGCCTAGTGATGGGTGGTGTGATAATGAGGATAGTGACGTGCCGCCACGTGACGTGCACTTTATTATCACACCACACTACAATCACACGGGTATACCCCGTGCTCTAAGAAGTGACAAGAGATGGAAGAACTTAAGAGCATAAGAATGGACAAGAACTTTAAGTTAGAATGCAGAAAGCATAAGCTGAATATCTAAACTCTAAAGTTATTAGGGTTCTAACAACCCACTCATTGCCAATTAAATGAAGTTGTGTAGAGTTTAACAATATATTTTTTAGGGATTGCATATTTAACCAACTAATTATCTAAAACACCAAATAACTTGTGCATTATTGAAATATAATTCCTTCACTACTAGAAATTAGTTTTCCCATAAAACTTTTTGTGGGAAAGTCGTTAGAAAACGGCATTTCCCACAAACTTTCAAGAAAAAACACTTCGTGGGAAAAGGGTCGTGGGAAAATATTTCTCAAAAAATTTCGACAAACATTTCCGACAATTTTCCCACTAAAACAGATTTCCGACAACTTTCCCACGAAAGATAGGGTTCCCCAACGGACACATTTCCGACAACATTTCCCACCACTTTCCGACAAAACATTTCCCACAAACTTCCGGCACAAATGTTTTCCACGAAAACATTTCCCACGAAAACATTTCCGATAAAGCTTTTCCCACCACTTTCCCACAAAAATAAACATAAAAATTTCCGACAGATTTCCCACAAAACAGCTTTTAATTTAAAAAAAAACATAAAAAATCCAGTTTTTTCCTGTTTAAAATACATAAAAAAAACTCATTACAAAAACATGTTTCCAAAATCCAATACGATTACTAAAATCTCATACAACTATCCAAATATGTTTACAAGTTTAATAAAAAAAAGGCAATAAACTAAACTACGGTGGATGATTGCCGGAAGGATTGCCCAATTGCTTGAGATACGCGGCCATTTGTTGTTGCATCTCCTCCATCATTTCAATTCCTACATCTAAAATATATATATGTCACACCCCGAAAACGACGATTCGCAGCGGAAACGAGACGTAAGCATGGTGGTCACATAAGTTGGAGCCCAATGATAATAAGCAAACACATTTAATTTAAAACATCGGAAATGTTCAACGAGATAAAAGATAAGTCTTACAATTATCCAAACTTGAAAGCATTAAAATTTAAAACACGAGTTTTAATGATCCAACACACGAGGATCCAAAATAAAGTTTAAAATGTCCCAACAGAAATCCGATGCAAGCGTTTGCCCAAAAGCCCGTTTTCATAACCGTGCGAGAGCATCTAAGTACCTGAAAAACATGCTTAAAACATCAACATAAAGTTGAGCGAGTTTCACGGGTTTAACGATAACATAAACGAATTTAACGAACTATCAAGTAACTTGGACAAACATGTGATATGTCATAAGCTTGCAAGGAATACAACATGATGACAGTACCTAGAGCTTATAATCAAACCGAGACACGAATACAACATATCCCCACGAATCCTTTCAAAATATATTCTCTCGTACGAACGACCGATCAGCGCTACTGATCACGAGAGTGGGCAGTCAGTCCCAAATAGATCTATCAACACACCTTGCGGCCTACACGAGGCTAATGATTATAACGGCGGGGCTATTCATGAACGACATACATGAACACATAACGAAAGCCCTTACTCGAGACCATCAAACGAACACATAACGTAAGTCCAGTATCATGATAAACGAACGAAAGCATGTTCTTCCCCCATAGTTTATAAAGCAACAAAATAGTTTAAAAAGGGGCCGTGAAAAACTCACCTTGATAACGAACGACGGAAAAAAGAGTGCTAGCAAAAATACGCCCACGAACGCTAACGGTGCCCTAAACGTGAGGGGTACATTACTAATTGAAACTCACGTCTTACTAGCAAGTTGTTCACCCAACCTACTTAGACTTGTAATATTTTTAAGAAAATATTTATTTGAACGACCCGTTGGTGACTTCGACACGCGGTTATGTTTTTAACGAAAAATGGTGTATCATACACACATACGAAGACTTCAAGTGTTATTACCTAACAACGATCAACATGAAAGTATGAAACTAATAACATATATATATCTACTCATACATATGCTTATGAGTTCTAAATCACATGTGAAAACACTAAAATCACAATATTTGCACATAAGCACTTTTCAAGCAAAACGACTAACTTTTAAGGAACAAACTTCCAAATTTCTAACACATGAGTTCATATAACATCATATATCATCAAAATATACTTAATAAAATATATTTCATCAAACAAAACAATCTTTCATTATTTTGACATAAAGTACCTATACATGGCAATTTCTAGCACATATGCGATAACCGAAACATCATACCACATAAGTAAACACATGGGTCATAACACTAACTCATCATATACATTATTAGCTGAAAATATGTCATAAAATAAGTTTAATTTGCTGTTTGAAATCAGACCTAACTAGCATTCATTTTTCAAGGCGGAAAACACCGATTTTACGACTAGTCATGCCTAAAATGTTATCCAAAAGCATCAAAACACCAAGGATCATATTATTTATTAAAAATATGGATTTTTAACATAAAATATAATCTTTTTACAGCCATATAATCAGACCTAACTTATCCATCATTTTACATGTAATAATCCATCATTTAAGCACCCTTTTTGTAACAAATCATGGTCAAAACTCTAGCTAATCATCACAACATAAAATACCCTTTAGAGCTGATCATTATACATAAAATACATCATATTTATCACCTTATTTCCAGATTTCAAATAATCCTAACAATTCATGTACAAACCTAGCTTTTATCATGCTTTTTAAACCACAATCTTTAGTAACAAGCATCCAAACGTAGGGGTTTAAGATCCATACATAAAATAACAAGTTTTTATGTAATAATACACTTTATTTTTCTGTTTTAACTTGGTCATAACAAAATATTTGTTTGCATGCAAGAATCTAACATTATTCATCATCATTTTGCAAGATATGAACACATAAACACACATTCATTCACATGACTACATGCATGCATATATAAATACTAAAACCCTTTTATAAAAACCCTTATTTGCTGAATTTTAATGGTTCATAAAAAGTCTTTTAGTTGGTGATGAACAACTCTTGCAAGGATCACTATTTTTATCAAAGAAAAAGAAAGAAGCAAAGAAATATGAGGTTCATACCTCTTGAACTAAATCAAGGGAGATACTAGTGAAATGCAAGTTGATGGATGGTTTTGTTGAGTATTTGGCTCCACACTCTTGAATCTTCAAGAAAATGCTCCAAGAACACCAAAAACTCAAGAACACTTGAAAGAACACTTAGAGAAAAGATGATAGAAAGGTGTGGGATTGAAGTGAAGATTGAAGGGGTATTTATAGGTGGGGTGAGGGATGAATTCAGCCAAGAGAGGAGAGAGGAGAGAGGATTTGACATCTTCCATTCAAATTTCATGCAAGTTGAATGATCAAATTTGGTGGAGTGTAGTTTTGTACAAAGTGTGTAAGGAATCAAATGAGTGTGTTTAACACTTGATTAGGGTGTGGGACCCACTTTTTATGGCTGATTTTTGGGAGAGAGAAAAGATGCCATCTTTTATTTTATAAACCTCTACACACATGTAGGTGATCTTTTATAAAAACTACAACACTTTTATAAAATGTTACCACTTTAAACATGGTTTTTCGTCAAAATAAAAATATATAAAATACCCACTAATTATTTGCTATCATAATTAGTGAAAATAATAATTTTTGCTAACAGTTCATTTTAACTCATCCGGTACGCGATTGTACCGGGTAAAACGCAACGAAAATCGTCGAAAGCGGTATTTAACACATTGCACATAAATTTCACACATAATCCACTAATATAAACCAGTTTATATAATTTTCATCAAAACTGATATTTTTATGGTTAACCGGGTCGTCACCAACGTTAAATACGGTCATTTTACCGATACGCGGTATCGAAATTTCTGAAATTTCACGAAATGCAAACCTATGCATACGAAGGGCTTTGCTAGACTTTATAATAACCTAATTAACTGAAATTAAGTCTAAGACACACACAATTAAATTGCAAACGCGTTCTAAGGTTTAACGGTAAATAACCTGAAAATTGCCGGATGTCACAGCCTCCCCTCCTTAAAGAAATTTCGTCCCGAAATTTTACGCTACAAAGCCTGGTTACGTGCAGACTTAAACAATTGAGGGTACTTCCGTTTCATCTCATCTTCACGTTCCCACGTGAACTCGGGACCACGCTTTGAATTCCATCTGACCTTGACCAACTTAATACGACTACGCCTGGTCTTGTGAATCTTCCAATCCGAAACCTCTACGGGCTCTTCACGAAAATGGAGCTTGTCATCAACACATACCTCACCTGGAGGTATCATGAGTGTCTCATCAGACAGACACTTTTTCAGATTGGACACATGGAATACGTTATGAACTCCACTCAGTTCTCGCGGTAACTGCAGTCGGTAAGCAACTGGCCCTACACGAGCAATAATCTTGTAAGGTCCAATGTAGCGGGGGCTAAGTTTATCTTGCCAAACCTAGCTACCCCCTTCCAAGGAGAGACCCTCAGGATAACTCTGTCTCCCACTTGGAATGCTAATGGTTTCCTTCTTCTATCAGCGTATTTCTTCTGACGATCCTGGGCAACCTTCAAACGATCACGGATCTTGAAAACCTTATCGGTAGTTTCCTGGACAAGCTTTGGTCCAGTTATATGCTTGTCACCAACTTCTGCCCAACAAAGCGGTGAGCGACATTTTCTCCCATACAGGGCTTCAAACGGAGCGGCTTTCAAGCCAATTTGGTAACTGTTATTATAGGAGAACTCAGCCAATGGTAGGTGAGTATCCCAACTTCCACCAAAGTCGATTACGCAGGCACGGAGCATGTCTTCCAAAATCTGGATGGTCCTTTCACTTTGACCATCACTCTGTGGATGATACGCAGTGCTTAAATCCAAACGAGTACCCAAGGCTTTTTGCAGTGACCGCCAAAACTTCGATGTGAAACGACTATCTCTATCGGAGATGATCGAAGTCGGCACCCCATGCCGGGACACTACTTCCGTGAGGTATATGCTCGCCAATTTCTTCATTTGGTAAGATTCCTTCACGGGCAGGAAATGTGCTGATTTCGTCAAACGATCCACAATTACCCAGATGGAATCATAGCCACTAGACGTTCGGGGTAACTTGGTGATGAAATCCATGGCAATACAGTCCCATTTCCACTGCGGAATCTCCGGTTGTTGCAGAAGTCCAGATGGCTTTTGGTACTCGGTCTTGACCTTCACGCATGTCAAACATTTACCAACGTATGAAGCAATATCACCCTTCAGGTTCGGCCACCAGTAGTGCTCCTTGATATCCTTATACATTTTTGTCGATCCGGGGTGAATCGAATATCTTGATTTATGGGCCTCATCCAAAACCATTTTTCGTAAATTGCCTGCCAGAGGCACCCATATTCTATCCATGAAGTACAAGGCATCGTCAGACTTGGGTATAAGTTCTCTAACCATACCACGAAGATTCTCATCCTTTAAATTCTCTTCCTTTAGAGCTTCTTGTTGTGCATCACGAATCTGAGCTGTGAGGTTTGTGTGAATGGTCAATCCCAGCGCACGCACGCGTAAGGGCTTGACTCGCTCCTTCCTACTCAAGGCATCGGCAACGACATTAGCCTTGCCTGGGTGATAATGAATATCACAATCGTAGTCATTGAGCAATTCCATCCAACGTCTCTGCCTCATATTCAGCTCTTTCTGGTAAAAAATGTGCTGGAGACTCTTATGATCTGTAAAAATTGTGCACTTAGTACCGTAAAGGTAGTGCCTCCAAATTTTGAGTGCAAAAACCACCGCACCCAGTTCCAAATCATGCGTCGCATAATTCTGTTCATGCACCTTGAGTTGACGAGACGCGTACGCTATGACCTTTCCATTCTGCATTAGGACACAACCAAGACCCTGGTGAGAGGCATCACAGTACACAACGAATCCATCTGTCCCCTCAGGAAGAGACAAGATAGGGGCACTGCACATCTTCTTTTTCAACAATTGAAACGCTGCCTCTTGCCTTTCTCCCCAGACATACTTCTTGTCTTTCTGGGTCAATTGTGTTAGGGATTGCGCTATCTTGGAGAAATTCTCAATAAACCTTCGATAGTAACCTGCCAAACCTAGGAATTGTCGTACCTCGGTCGGACTCTTTGGCGCTTCCCAATTCTTAATTGCCTCAATCTTTGCTGGATCCACGTGTATACCCTTCTCATTGATAACGTGTCCAAGAAAATGAACTTCTCGGATCCAAAACTCGCATTTGGAAAGTTTAGCATATAGTTTCTCATTCCTCAACATCTCCAAAATCAGCTTCAAATGGTGCTCGTGCTCTTCCTTGGTCCGTGAGTAGATGAGTATATCATCGATAAACACTATCACGAACTTGTCCAAGTATGGTCTGCACACTCTATTCATGAGATCCATGAATACCGCAGGAGCGTTTGTCAAACCAAAAGGCATGACCAAAAACTCATAATGACCATACCGGGTTCGGAATGCAGTCTTCGGAATATCTTCTTCAACAATCTTCAATTGATGGTAGCCTGAACGTAAATCAATCTTCGAATAATAACTCGATCCTTGCAGCTGATCGAACAAATCGTCGATTCTCGGTAATGGATACCGATTCTTGATGGTAAGCTTGTTCAATTCTCGATAATCGATACACATCCGCATAGAACCATCTTTCTTTTTCACGAATAAAACCGGCGCTCCCCAGGGCGAGAAACTCGGTCTTATAAAACCTTTATCCAACAATTCTTGCAATTGCTTGGATAGCTCTTGCATTTCAGATGGTGCCAAACGATAAGGAGATCGAGCTATCGGCGCTGCTCCGGACACTAGGTCAATCCTGAACTCGACTTGCCTTTGCGGTGGCAATCCAGGTAACTCTTCAGGAAATACCTCCGGATAATCACGAACTACAGGGATCTCTTCAAGCTTCTGCTCCTCAACCCTAGTGTCAACCACGTGGGCTAAGTATGCTGGGTATCCTTTTCGCAAATACTTCTGAGCTTTCATCATATTAACGATTCTCAAAGGGGCACTCTCATCACCTTGAATTTCCAACGGTTCACCAGTCGGAGGTAGAAGACGAACTATCTTCTTATCGCACACAATCTCTGCATGATTCTTTGATAACCAATCCATGCCTATAACGACATCGAAACTTCCAAGTTCTACTGGTAAAAGGTCAATACTATACATACGATCTCCCAAACGCATGGTACACTCACGAAAAACTTCGTCGGCTTCTATTAATTTTCCGTTAGCTAACTCTAAAGAATATTTAACATCCAATTTACTTGATTTTGAGCTAAGAAAAGGCTCAAAGTTTTTGGAAACAAAACTTTTATCAGCTCCGGTATCAAATAAAATGTAAGCATAACGGTCATTAACGAGAAACGTACCGGTAACAACCGATGGATCCTTTCGTGCTTTCTTGGACTCCGTCACGAATGCTCTACCACGGTTTCCCTGGTTTTTCAGTTTTGGGCAATCCTTCCTGAAATGCCCTACACTTCCACATTCAAAGCATCCAGGGTTCGATTCTTCTTTCTTCACACCGAATTTCACACGGCAGGTTTGGGCTTGATGTCCAAATTTGCCACAACGGTCACAGACGTTGCACTGACCAGTGTGAAAATAACCACATTTGTTGCACTTCGGGTTAGGACCGAAACCTTCTTGTTTCCGTGGTGTTGGCTGCATACATCCTTCCCTGATTCCTTCTTTTGTTCTGAGAGTTACCAGCATGACTCCCAGATTCTTCAGACCACTTACGCTTTCCTTCACTTGACATTTTTCCTTTCTCAGTCGTTCCATCAACAACTTCCACTGGCTTTTTCCCTGAACCACTCTTCTTCAATGTCCCCATACGAACAGCATCATCAGTCAGGGAGTGTGCTAACTGCACAGCACTCTGCATAGTCGTAGGGTTTGCTGACGTCACCATACTACGGATCTGAGGTGCCAAGCCCCAGATATAACGCTCAATTCTTTTGTGCTCCGGTGTTACGAGATGGGGTACAAGTCGTGCCAATTGATGAAACTTGGACGTGTATTCCCTTACTTCAGCATCTACCATGGCCAAATTCCAGAATTCTGCTTCTAATTTCTGAATTTCATTGCGTGGACAATACTCACGCAGCAATATTTCCTTCCTGATCCCAAGTGAGACCATAGGCATTAGCCTCACCGAGACCCTGAATTTGAGTATTCCACCAGGTTAGAGCTTCATCCTGAAATGAACTTGTTGCATACTTCACGCGTTGAGCTGCAGTACAGTTACTTATGACCATCACAGACTCCATTTTCTCAATCCAGCGGACAATGCCGACTGGTCCTTCAGTTCCAGAAAAGAGTCGGGGCTGACATGCTTGAAAGGTCTTGTAAGAGCACCCTTCAATATGGTTCCCCTGGTTCATGTTCTGGTTGGCCGTCCTATTAGCGAGGGCGGTGTTGACGTGTTGTGAAATCAACTGAGCCAATTCCTTGGCCGTAGTGGGGAGTGGGTTAGCATTTTGGTTTTCTCTCCGCGGTGGCATGTTCCTTTTTCCAATACAACCATACAACGAGTGAGACAATATATATCCCACAATATCCATGTCATTCATGTATGTACGAAAATAACTTGACAAACACCACGATAAACCAAAATCAACCACTTCATGTCATCATTGTTAGAGTTCAAACTTGAATACATCATTAAACCAAATGATTTACAAAAATGGGTGTGGCATACGACCAACCCTAACAAGTTTCTCCAATATAACACAAGAAAGAGACATGAACTCCAAAAACAACATCGTCAAGGACAAGGACTAGCGGTTCTGACGAGGGAGAACACCGAGGCGAGCAACAGTGGCAACGAGCAGAACACACGTAACTGCAAGAGCTAGAGAGGCCTCGAGGCGCTCCTCAAGTGCATCTACACGCTGTAAGGCCTCAACCTCTCTGACTTCCGCTTCCGCGGCTTTCGCAGTAGCCTCCTCGGCTTTCGCAGTAGCCTCCTCGGCCATCTTTATTGCTTCTTCAGCCTTCTTCTCGCTTTCTTCCAACCTTCTCATTAATTCAGCCACATCTTCTCGTGCTTGAACCTGGTCTCCTTTCCCGGTTTCCGCATCGTCGTCATCTCTATCGGCCAGTTTTCTCTTCTTCACTGGCAACACAGTCTTCCTAGCAGTAAACTTCAGAAGTGGACCTTCAGGATGTTCACGAAAAGATCGATGAGATGGAAGACGTAAATTTCCCGTAGTTGGCCTAACAGTCTCAATGGCAGTCATAACTTCATCGTTCTTATGAACATGGCTAATAGTCACAGGAATCACTGGAGTAAGCTCACCACTAGCTGGCATCTCCTGATTGCCTAACTCAGCAACTAGAGCTTCCTTCATTGGTTCCTTAACCAAAGAACTCATCTCAACTGGCTCTTCCTCACTAGACTCCTTTTCATCTTTAGATTCCTCTTCGCTAGACTCCTCTTCATCTTCAGATTCCTCTTCACTTGTTGGTACCACTTCATCTTCAAGCTCTTCTTCACCGGATGGTACCTCTTCGTCCTCAGATTCTTCTATCCACCCATTCCCATAATACGGGTGATTAGAAAAATTCGGCATGTTTGGGTCAAATCCGAAATCAAGAACCGAATCTGGAGACATCGGCGAAACTGGTGAGAACTGTGGCTCACTATCAGAAGATATCGAGATGACGGAAGGTGAAAGAGACATCTGTGACACGGTATATTTACACGATATAAATGATTTGCCCATAAATGTAAGCACGTACGTATGCAACACACTTAAGGAACGTAAGGCACATAGAGGAAGTATCCTAATACTACCTAAATACTAACACTTACTCCTATTATAAGATGCACGCGGTATGAAAACGTCTTTAACCCAAAAACCCAATTTTGAAAGTTATAGTCTAGATTTTTAAGAAAAACGTTTTCTAGTTCGCTATAACCATGGGCTCTGATACCAACTTCTGTCACACCCCGAAAACGACGATTCGCAGCGGAAACGAGACGTAAGCATGGTGGTCACATAAGTTGGAGCCCAATGATAATAAGCAAACACATTTAATTTAAAACATCGGAAATGTTCAACGAGATAAAAGATAAGTCTTACAATTATCCAAACTTGAAAGCATTAAAATTTAAAACACGAGTTTTAATGATCCAACACACGAGGATCCAAAATAAAGTTTAAAATGTCCCAACAGAAATCCGATGCAAGCGTTTGCCCAAAAGCCCGTTTTCATAACCGTGCGAGAGCATCTAAGTACCTGAAAAACATGCTTAAAACATCAACATAAAGTTGAGCGAGTTTCACGGGTTTAACGATAACATAAACGAATTTAACGAACTATCAAGTAACTTGGACAAACATGTGATATGTCATAAGCTTGCAAGGAATACAACATGATGACAGTACCTAGAGCTTATAATCAAACCGAGACACGAATACAACATATCCCCACGAATCCTTTCAAAATATATTCTCTCGTACGAACGACCGATCAGCGCTACTGATCACGAGAGTGGGCAGTCAGTCCCAAATAGATCTATCAACACACCTTGCGGCCTACACGAGGCTAATGATTATAACGGCGGGGCTATTCATGAACGACATACATGAACACATAACGAAAGCCCTTACTCGAGACCATCAAACGAACACATAACGTAAGTCCAGTATCATGATAAACGAACGAAAGCATGTTCTTCCCCCATAGTTTATAAAGCAACAAAATAGTTTAAAAAGGGGCCGTGAAAAACTCACCTTGATAACGAACGACGGAAAAAAGAGTGCTAGCAAAAATACGCCCACGAACGCTAACGGTGCCCTAAACATGAGGGGTACATTACTAATTGAAACTCACGTCTTACTAGCAAGTTGTTCACCCAACCTACTTAGACTTGTAATATTTTTAAGAAAATATTTATTTGAACGACCCGTTGGTGACTTCGACACGCGGTTATGTTTTTAACGAAAAATGGTGTATCATACACACATACGAAGACTTCAAGTGTTATTACCTAACAACGATCAACATGAAAGTATGAAACTAATAACATATATATATCTACTCATACATATGCTTATGAGTTCTAAATCACATGTGAAAACACTAAAATCACAATATTTGCACATAAGCACTTTTCAAGCAAAACGACTAACTTTTAAGGAACAAACTTCCAAATTTCTAACACATGAGTTCATATAACATCATATATCATCAAAATATACTTAATAAAATATATTTCATCAAACAAAACAATCTTTCATTATTTTGACATAAAGTACCTATACATGGCAATTTCTAGCACATATGCGATAACCGAAACATCATACCACATAAGTAAACACATGGGTCATAACACTAACTCATCATATACATTATTAGCTGAAAATATGTCATAAAATAAGTTTAATTTGCTGTTTGAAATCAGACCTAACTAGCATTCATTTTTCAAGGCGGAAAACACCGATTTTACGACTAGTCATGCCTAAAATGTTATCCAAAAGCATCAAAACACCAAGGATCATATTATTTATTAAAAATATGGATTTTTAACATAAAATATAATCTTTTTACAGCCATATAATCAGACCTAACTTATCCATCATTTTACATGTAATAATCCATCATTTAAGCACCCTTTTTGTAACAAATCATGGTCAAAACTCTAGCTAATCATCACAACATAAAATACCCTTTAGAGCTGATCATTATACATAAAATACATCATATTTATCACCTTATTTCCAGATTTCAAATAATCCTAACAATTCATGTACAAACCTAGCTTTTATCATGCTTTTTAAACCACAATCTTTAGTAACAAGCATCCAAACGTAGGGGTTTAAGATCCATACATAAAATAACAAGTTTTTATGTAATAATACACTTTATTTTTCTGTTTTAACTTGGTCATAACAAAATATTTGTTTGCATGCAAGAATCTAACATTATTCATCATCATTTTGCAAGATATGAACACATAAACACACATTCATTCACATGACTACATGCATGCATATATAAATACTAAAACCCTTTTATAAAAACCCTTATTTGCTGAATTTTAATGGTTCATAAAAAGTCTTTTAGTTGGTGATGAACAACTCTTGCAAGGATCACTATTTTTATCAAAGAAAAAGAAAGAAGCAAAGAAATATGAGGTTCATACCTCTTGAACTAAATCAAGGGAGATACTAGTGAAATGCAAGTTGATGGATGGTTTTGTTGAGTATTTGGCTCCACACTCTTGAATCTTCAAGAAAATGCTCCAAGAACACCAAAAACTCAAGAACACTTGAAAGAACACTTAGAGAAAAGATGATAGAAAGGTGTGGGATTGAAGTGAAGATTGAAGGGGTATTTATAGGTGGGGTGAGGGATGAATTCAGCCAAGAGAGGAGAGAGGAGAGAGGATTTGACATCTTCCATTCAAATTTCATGCAAGTTGAATGATCAAATTTGGTGGAGTGTAGTTTTGTACAAAGTGTGTAAGGAATCAAATGAGTGTGTTTAACACTTGATTAGGGTGTGGGACCCACTTTTTATGGCTGATTTTTGGGAGAGAGAAAAGATGCCATCTTTTATTTTATAAACCTCTACACACATGTAGGTGATCTTTTATAAAAACTACAACACTTTTATAAAATGTTACCACTTTAAACATGGTTTTTCGTCAAAATAAAAATATATAAAATACCCACTAATTATTTGCTATCATAATTAGTGAAAATAATAATTTTTGCTAACAGTTCATTTTAACTCATCCGGTACGCGATTGTACCGGGTAAAACGCAACGAAAATCGTCGAAAGCGGTATTTAACACATTGCACATAAATTTCACACATAATCCACTAATATAAACCAGTTTATATAATTTTCATCAAAACTGATATTTTTATGGTTAACCGGGTCGTCACCAACGTTAAATACGGTCATTTTACCGATACGCGGTATCGAAATTTCTGAAATTTCACGAAATGCAAACCTATGCATACGAAGGGCTTTGCTAGACTTTATAATAACCTAATTAACTGAAATTAAGTCTAAGACACACACAATTAAATTGCAAACGCGTTCTAAGGTTTAACGGTAAATAACCTGAAAATTGCCGGATGTCACAATATAATACTTAGTAAACTAATAATATATAAAAAAGATAAACATAACATGTCAACCCGCATATAAAAAATAAACACACACAATTAAACATATGCGTACACATACATATAGGCAAACATATATACACATACATGACTAATGAGAGTATGGGTCAATATTGGAGGATCCCGATCCAAGGTAGTCTAATCCGTAAAAAATACACATTTTTTTAATCACAAATCAATCTAATTGAATTATCCGCAACTTCTAGATCATGCCACTACAACTTTGATACCATAAAGAAATTATAAGAGAGAGATAAAGAGAATTGCAGTTTTGGTGTTTCAACTAAACCAAATGCTAAACTAAGTATTGTAACAGAAACATAATAGAAATATAGGAATAACACTACATTCATAACCTACAAACAGTAGAAAATATGTTTATTATGTATTTTATGTATATGTAAAGTCTAGGGGTTAGAGTATCAAGAACCAAAGTTCATAACCTACAAACATCACGTGGCAGGTATACGTGATCCATGAATCGACGTCTCCAACCATCGTAACACTAGTATGCGATGTTCTTTGAGAAATCGATGGGTATAAATAGGATTCATTGTTCAGTTTGTAAGAAAAGATTTCTCATTCAATAAAAGATTCTGTTTGTGTTATTTCAATTGTTGTTCATAATCGATCAAAGGGCCAACAATTTCTTCCCTTCGATTTCTCCTGCTCTTAAAGTTCTTGAAGGTATTTGATCAGGAGAAATCTAAGGGAAGAAATTCGGTGTTGATTAATGTGATTCGGTGAAGAAGGAAATTAGAACAAGTTCGTGATTTACCATCCAAAGACGGACCAGTCAAAATTGAAGGAGATGGTGTACATGTTAAAGATGATGAAATTCAAAAAAGGTGTGAAGACATGATAGAATCTGTTTATGTTCAAGACAAAGTCCGTGCTACAACTCATGAAGATAAAGTCAAAGAGGATAGCATCTATCGGCAAGGAAGGAAGCCGAAGTTCAAAGACAATGATCGACTACAACACGCTCATGATAAAGATGATGAAGTAAAGGATGATGATCAAGACATGGAGAAGGGTCAAGGTGCAAGTAAAGAAGATCCAAAGGAAGTCAAAGACTTCATTCTCTCGGAGAATGAAGATGTTAAAACGTGAAGATATTGAAGGCGTGGATTAAGAAATTAGGGGCGTGGGATATTGAAATATAATTCCTTAATCTATGTGGGTTAAAGTCCAAGGGTCGTAGTGTAAATAGTAGAAACTATGTTTATTATGTATTTTATGTATATGTAAAGTCTAGGGGTTAGAGTGCCAAGAATCAAAGTTCCTAACCTACAAACATCACGTGGCAGATATACGTGATCCATGAATCGACGTCTCCAACCATCGTAACCCTAGTATGCGATGTTCCTTGATAAATCGATGGGTATAAATAAGATTCATTGTTCAGTTTGTAAGAAAAGAATTCCCATTCAATAAAAGATTCAATTTGTGTTATTTCAATTTTTGCTCATAATCGATCAAGGGGCCAACATGCATTTGATGTACAGTAAGCAGAAAATGTTATTTGTAGCAAACCATATGGATGAAGAAAGGTGTTATCCGTAGCATATGTCACAGAGACTAGATGATACGTATGAGCAATGATACGGATGAGTAAGCAAATGATATGGAAGATTTTTTGTTTTGTTATTGTATTTGATTGTTAGTTAGATTGGTTTAGTCAGTTAGTTAGTTACTTTTATTTGTGTATATACTGAGTTTTATCATGTATTTCATTAATCAATCAAAAAATTTCCCCAAACTCTCTCTCTCTCTCTACATGGTATCAGAGCAGGAATCTTTGCTCGACCAATTGTTCATCTAGTTTTCATCTTCTTTTTGCACAATCCTTTGTTCGATCTTCATTTCCGCAATCAATTCATCAATTTCTTTTCATCTTAGTTTCATTGATTTCTGGTTGTTTCTCTTCTCGTTCGCTTTTTCATCATTCTTGTTCTTCTTTCAAATCATGTCTGAAACAACTGCTCATTCAAACAATTCACCAATGGATTCTTCAAATCCATTATACTTACTTCCACTACAAGAAAAAGACCCAATGCCGACGGAACCTATCCCGACGACATTTGTCGTCGGCATAGGTCACCCTGTGCCGACGACATGTCGTCGGGATAGGTTTGGCTGTCCGGTTTGTAATGAGAGCAGATGGGTTGACAAAAACATAAAGGTGAAGAAAGTACCACAGAAAGTGTTGCGCTACTTTCCTTTAACTTCACGGCTTCGACGAAGGTATAGTTCAAGATTAACGGCAAAAGATATGATATGGCATAATACTGGACGCTCAACGGATGGTATGATGCGACATCCGGTTGATGGGAAGGAATGGCAAGAATTTGATGAAAGATATCCGGATTTTGCTAAAGAACCAAGGAATGTCTGCTTAGGTTTGGCTGCTGATGGTTTTAATCCGTTCGGTAACATGAGTCAGACTTACAGTATGTGGCCGGTAGTGTTAACAACATATAATACACCACCATGGTTATGTATGAAAGAGTCTTCTTTCATGTTAACCTTGCTAATTCCCGGGCCTAAATCACCTAGTAAGGACATTGATATATTTTTAAGGCCTTTGGTTGATGAGTTGAAAATGTTGTGGGCTGAAGGAGTACAGGTGAGAGATGCATCAACCAAAACTGTATTTAGGATGCATGCGGCACTGTTATGGACTATCAACGATTATCCTGCTCGTAGTAGCTTGTCTGGATGGAGTGGTCAAGGTTATAAAGCATGCCCTACGTGTAACATTGACACACCTTCGTGCGCTATAACGAATAAGATAGCTTTTGTTGGACACAGAAGATTCTTGCCTAGAAAGCATAAATGGAGGAACGATCTGTCGTTTGATGGCAAGAAAGAGACAAAACATCCTCCCCGACGATTGACTAATGCTCAAATATTAGAACAACTAAAAAATCTCCTAGATCGTGTCCCGGGGAAACATCCAATGCATGGAGGGATTAAAAGAAAGCGCCTTACATCAGAGTTGAATTGGACTAAACGAAGTATCTTCTTTGAGCTGGATTATTGGTCTTCTCTGCTTTTAAAACACAATCTTGATGTTATGCACGTGGAGAAAAATGTGTGTGAGAGTTTATTGGGTACTTTGTTGATGAACGATAAATCAAAAGACACACACAAAGCCCGCAAAGACTTGGAAAATATGGGTATTCGACATAACCTATGGCTAACACAAAAAAACAAGTTGTACCAACCACAAGCTCCTTACTCTTTCACACCTAGTGATCGAGAACGCTTTTGTCAGTTTATTCGAGGAGTGAGACTGCCTGATGGATTTGGATCAAATTTCAAAAATAAGGTACTTCACAATGATTCAAATATAATTGGGTTAAAGTCCCATGATTATCACATCCTCATGCAAAGATTGCTGCCAATAGGGGTACGATCGGGTCTGAACAAAAATGTGTCATCAACAATCAATGACGTTTGCACATTCTTTCAAAAAATTTGTGCACGATCAGTAGATGTGAAAGACATGTATGAAGCAAATGAGGAAGTGGTTAAGATATTATGCAATTTGAAAATGATATATCCTCCAGCATTTTTTGACATAATAGTTCATCTCATTCTTCATTTACCTGAAGAAGCTATTCTTGGTGGCCCTGTGTATATGAGATGGATGTATCCTTTTGAAAGATACATGAAAAAGCTTAAAGCATATGTTAGAAACAAAGCCAAACCTGAAGGCTCAATTGCAGAGGGTTATGTTGCAGATGAAGCCTTGACATTCTGCTCTATGTATCTGGACGGTATGCAAACCAAATTTAACCGACCAGATAGAAATGCAGATGCTGGCATCCCTAAAAGGCAGTTTCAAGTGTTTTCTTCACAATGTCGACCAATATCGAAAAAGAAAATCAAGACGCTCTCTGAACATGCCAACAAATCATTACAATGGTTTGTGTTGAACAACTGCGATGAAATCAAAGACTACAAATCGTAAGTTTTTTTGTCCATCTACAAGTGATAAACTATTATTATATTTTAATTCCACTAATTTGATTTTTATTTTGTCCATCTACCAGTGAATTTGTATCTAAATTTCCTGAACGCAATATGCAAACCGATTTTTCTTCATGGTTAAAATATGAAGCAAATGTATTTTCATCTTCATCTTCTACACCCGATAATAAAGAATTAAAGGCATTGGCACATGGTCCCTTGTACGCATATTCTTACACTGCTTGTATAGTAAATGGTGTTAGATTTGTGGTACAAAATCGTGATTCCAGACGCACTACTCAGAACAGTGGTGTGGTTAAAATAGGAGAAGACGATACTCCATTTTATGGTCAACTAGAGGAGATCATAGAGTTGAACTACATTGATGGTTACTCGGTTGTACTATTCCGTTGTAAATGGTTCGACACGAGAGGTAAAAGATTAATTAAGCAAAACAATACTATCATAATTGACATCGGTCGTGAATGGTATGTTGGCAAAGAATGGTATGATGATGTCTAATATATATTAGCCACACAGGCTAAACAAGTGTTCTATCTTCGAGACCCTTCTCGAACCACCGGTCAATGGAGGGTTGTTGAGGACGTTCACCATCGGAAGCTTTGGGATTATCCTAGTGTTGTTAATGATATAGATATATTGCACAACACTCAATCAAATGATTATACTTTGGTTGTCGACACCGGATGCGAAGGTGGTGAATCAAGTCCTGTTGCCCCGATTCCCCATGCAGATAGTCAATCTATTACACGGGAAACTCAATCATTTTTTGGTAACTTGGTTGTCGACTTAGGCTACTTGCCAATGCGTACAACTTTAAATGAGGGTGGTGAATCAAGTCATGTTGCCCCGATTGATCTTGATGAAAGTTTTATTAACGATGATGTAGAAGATGAAGAAGATGCATACAATTCAGATGCGGGAGATGAAATAAATGATGAAGAAGAAGATGATGATGATGTTGACACACGTTATTGTAGTGATGATTCTGATTGAATGTATGTTAATAGATGTCTTTATATTTGTCTATGTTAAAAATGTAGTATTAGTGTTTAATAGATGTCTTTATATTTGTCTATGTTAATTATTAATTATTTATGCTCACTAATTATTTTTGGTGTAGAAATTATGGCAACGATGGCGCAATCACACGGTGGTGATGGTGGAGATGATGGATATGGGGGTCCGTACAACTTAGAATCGGGTTGTGCGAGTGGTAAGTTACTTGTTAGTGTTTAATAGATGTCTTTATAATTGCCTAACTTTCATGTGTCAATATAGGTAGTGCCTCACAAAAGAGGCGTTCTAAAGGAAAAAAACCTCAAATTATATAAGAAATTTAAGGAAAATGGGAGGAAGCCTCTTGACATTGATGTTGAACTTCATGGCGGTGGCTACAAGTTCGTGGGTCCTAATGCAACTGATTTTATACGTGCTATCTCTTTGGAGGTTGAGAAGGTTGTCCCGCCATATTATCCTAACTGGGCCAAGGTTCCAAATGAGAAGAAACAGGCAATATATCCCACTCTATTAGTAAGTATAGATGTTTTATAATTACTTACAATTTCATAACTATTATATTTTTTCTAATTACTTTTCACTTGTAGGATTATTTTAATCTGGACGCCTGGAGAAACACTGAAAAGTGGCAAGGCGTTCAACTCGGAATCAATGCCGAGTGTCAAAGGGCTTATAAAGACCGCAATGGAGAGATGAAAGTTCATTTCGACGAGAATGGGGGATACGATGATGTGGAGGCGGCGAGGAGTAATCCACCACAAGATGTTGATCAAGAAACTTGGGATATTTTGATTAATCAGCTGTTTTTAAGTGCGGGCTATAAAAACCGCTCGGAGAAGAACAAACAAAACCGAGCAAAACAACGCTACCCAAGTTTCCATGGCAGCAAATCATACGCCCAACGCCGACACATGGAGGTATGAAATACAGTTGTTATTATTATACAAACATGCTTATTAATTCTTAGTGATATTATTTTTGTTTTTCACAGGGGACCGACCCTATTGACGTGTTCAGATCGACCCATTATAAAGAAGGGACGGGCTGGGCCAATGATTTTACATCAACAGATTATGTAAGTGAATTTTTTTGTTAAAACATCCAAGTTTGACTTTAACGGGTCAAGATGACCCAAACACAATTTAATAGACTTAAAACAAAATAATTTAACTTAAACGGGTCAAAATGACCCAAACACACTTTAATATACTTGGAACATCCAACTGTAACTTTAAACGGGTCAAAATGACCCAAACACACTTTAATAGACTTAGTACATCCAACTCGAGGCCAATTGTTGAATATGTTTGCTAGTATTATTAGTATTTGTTGTTATTAGTGTTGGTTGATTGGAATTTGTGAATTTTGGTCGTCTATTACTTATAGTTTAAAAGGTTGGTTATCCATTTTACAGCAGTTATGCTGTCGAATTTTAGTAAAATAGTCAACTGATTGTTTATTACATTGTTTAATGCAGGACCGACTACAAGAGGAGTATATAATATCATATGTTGAGTCTGGTGGTGACACATCCACTATTGATGAGTTTGCATACATGGAGCATGCCTTAGGTCATCGGCGTGGCCATATCCGGGGTGTTGGTCGTGTGGTGAGTAATCCCACACCGGATGTGTTCGGTACTCCCCCTCCACAACCACATTGGCAAGACGTTGATCAACGTGTGGCTAGTCTTCAACAACAATTCCAAGAACAACAACGCAAAGCCCAACGAGAGGAAGAACAACGATTGCAAAATCAACAACTAAAGAAAGAACGTCGTGTGCATAATCAACAAATGCTTGAAATGCAACGACAAATGCGTCAAATGTGGGAGCGCCAAACTAGTAGCGATGATAACTAGCTTGGAGTTGTTGAGCCTTTGTAGTTGGTGTGGTGTTGTCTTGAACAATTTGCATATTTTTGTGTTTTGAATGTTTGATTTGTCGGACAAGTTTGTGGGTCGAACAATTTGTATGCTTGTTTTACGTTTCGGATATTAGTTTTTATTGGATTTGAATGTTTGAATGGTTTATATATAATTATTTGCAGGTTTTTGTTTTTAGAAATTTAATATTTCTGGAAAAATATTAAAAATTAAAAAATAAAAAAAAACAGAAAGACCTATACCGACAACATGTCGTCGGGATAGGTCTTTTTTAAAAATTATTAAAAAAAATGAAAAAAACCTATACCGACGATATGTCGTTGGTATAGAATTTCTTTTTGAATTATTTAATTAGAACCTATACCGACGACATGTCGTCGGTATAGAATTTCTTTTTGAATTATTTAATTAGACCCTATATCGACGACATGTCGTCGGTATAGGCTGACCTATACCGACGACAGCTATACCGACGAAAATCTTGGGCTATTGGGACGAAGCAATCCCGACGACACCTATCCCGACGATATGTCGTCGGCATAAGCTATCCCGACGACAAGTCGTCGCTATAGGGTCAAAAAAAGTCGTCGGTATAGGGTGATATTGTTGTAGTGTTCCCTCTTAACTATTGTGCTTTTCCCTTTCTTGACCAGTTTAACAAAGCGTTCTTGAGGATCTAAACATACTTCTCGCTGCATCTTTTTGAATTTAATTCTTAAGTTCAAATGTTTGAACAATTTTGTTGTGGCAGATGATCCCACATCCACCCACCAAGAATTGTGGGTTTATTTCCCTTTTTTATAAATAGTAATTGATAAGTTGGTATCCTTCTGGGTAGAAGTGCATGCATTGACCATTGAGCCAAAGCTCAATTTTCTTTAATATTTTGTTTGCTAACATATTTAAGTAAAAAAATATATTATTTCCATCGTTCATTCAGGTTACTAATCGTTTATATATACAACTAGTATTTATCCCGCGCGCGCTGCGTCGCGAAAAACGGCTATAAAAATAGACGTTTGACAGGTAAATTTGACCCGTTATAACATAACCCAGATTTACCCGTTTATCCATAAACGGGTCTATATTGCCACCTCAGAGAAATAAAAATTATGAAGAGAGAACCATACAAGCGAGCAAGACCATTGTAAGCTTGAAACGCCTATTGGAGCTGACCTGTTTAGCTACTCCATAAAATCTAATTTGACCTTCTTTGTAGCTGTTTCCTGGAGAAGAAAACAAAACAAAAAAGATACTAAAATTAAACCTCATTTATTTTAATTCTTCTACATTACCTCTTGACCCGTTTATGGCCTTCTAGTGCAATATGATCAATTCCTCGGCCATGTCAGCAACTGACTGAAAACTGAATTAAAAATTGAAAAACGAATGCTGATGTACGGTTGCCTTGTTGTATAATTAGCACGTCTCACTGCATAATTCTGTTGCTTCTGTAGTTTAGTTGAAGAGACAATTTAGAAAAGTTTTACAGGAATAATATGTGCACCAATGTTGAGAATTGCATAATCTGAGGTTTCTTGTCTATGCATTTTCAACATTAGGCATTGGTTTAAATATCAATATTAACAAATAACAACACACTTTTTAGTTATAGTTTATTCCTAACAAAGTGTGATCCTCTGAAATGTAAGTTTATCTTCTTGTCAATTTTGTTGTATTTTGCAATAATATTTTTTTTAAAACATAGTTCTTAGAAGAATTAAATGCATCATCGAGGTAATAGAGACGTGTTATTAATTGCTTTGCTACCATTCTAAGACATGAAGATTCAGAGGTCAGGGAGACTCGATTTGTTCTTCATTTTAAGGTAATTTCTACAACTAATTTAACTACCACTTTTTTTTTATTTTTTTTTAACATTTTGTATGCGTTTGATAGTTTATAATGGTGTTCTATTGCAAAATTAATTAAAGCTGATACCTTTTAGTCATGAACTGGGCTTGTACTTGTGGTATCTAATTCTTCTACATTACCTCTTGACCCGTTTATGGCCTTGTAGTGCAGCTGTTTAGTGCAAACGCCTGTTGGAGCTGACCTGTTTAGCAACTCCATAAGATCTAATTTGACCTTCTTTGTAGCCGTTGCCTGGAGAAGAAAACAAAACAAAAAAAATATTAAAATTAAACCTCATTTATTCCAATTTAAACTTATTTGGTGTTTGGGAAGTCTTGCCTGTGAAGACCTGTAAGTTTCAACTTTTGTAAATTGCTTGATTTAAAAAATGATAAAATATTTCCATTAATGAAATAGAACACTGATCATTTAGGAAATTCAAATCAAATTAAATAAAAAGGATGACCATTTTGACCCAGTGACCCGTTACCAACCTACCCAACCCACTCATATGCATATACACTACAAAAGTTAAATTTGGATTATGGTATACAAGTCATAAATGAGTGCAATATCACAGGTCTCAAGATACAGGAAGACTTGTCGTCCATTTGTTGTCATGTATCTAAATTCCATACCTAAATTAGCGAAAACTTCAAGTTTTTGTAACAGAAGCTTAAACTTTTTATGGGTTTATATCAAGAAATTTATTTATTTTTTATTTTGTATAGATATTTTTTAAAACTGTTTTGTTGCTATTATGGCAATGACAGAGTTGAGATAATAATTCGTCCTGTAAGTAAGTTTTGTATAATCATAGGTTGCAAGCGGAGGACTGAAGATGTAATAGACTATGGAGGCTCAGATCTGTGTATTAGATTGCGTTTGGCTGCAGCAGGGGTTACAAGCAGGGAACCAGCTTGACGACCTCCTATTCTGCCACGCCAACACGTTAATCGTGGCGTCAGTCATCATAGCCTCCTACCGACAAAATCTCTTTATTAAACGTAATTGGCTGAAATTGGGATAGCATGTCTTAGGAAACTAAGCAAGTCACCCAACCAAAGTAAACAAATGCAGCAAAAACCTTTGCAAATGAAATTGTACTACAAAACACTGAGGCTCAGAGCTGTTGTATCTTCATAGCAGCAAAAGTACGCCGTCATGGATGCAACAAAGGTTGCAAGTGGAGTGCTAAAGACACACCTCGCACTTGCCATCCTCGGAACATGCCACACCAAGACGTGATGAACATCAAGCCCGGTCAGGTCATGTTCAGTCATCATAGCCTTCAAACCACCTAAAAATTTATAAAAAGTGAGGAGATTAAAATGTAAAATGTAAAATAGTGAGAAAACCCAAAATCTTGTATAGCAGCTTTCATAACAGTACCACACACATTAGGTATTTCAAAAGAAAAGCTACTCTAATACAGTTCATTATAGAAGAGAACGGATTATTGTTACCTATTACACAATTTCCACTATAGTTTATAAGTATACAGATTCAACTTTTATAGGCATGCTTGCCAAATGGTACCATAATTTCATGTAAAATGTAAATGATTGTCTGCTGAAATATCACTTCCATTTAAATGCTTTGCCAAATGGTACCACAATTTCAACCAAATCTACGCTTTGTAAATTTAATCTGAGGTGCAAATGGAATACTAACTGAACTGAAATTATACCATTGCCATCTTATATACAAATAATGCACCTTGAGAACCAAGTAATGTTCCTTACTGTCTGCGAATCGGTCTCCAATTTCTGAAACTTTTTCTCTAAAAAACTCATATAAACAGATGAAGTATAATGTTTGAATTAAAGTTGCATTTTTTCAACCGCTTATACTTCTTCTAGAACCGATGAATATAAGAAACAATCGATATCTTTCTAACATCATTCAAATAACACAGAGTGGATGAAAAAGAAAATAGCAAATTAGGGTTTTGAACAGATGAAAATACCAGGTGAATCATGAGAATTAGGGTCTACGCTTCAAACTAATTGTGAAGGAAAAGAAGACTGCAACTAAAAACCCTTTTTATCGAAGGCCACATCACCGCCACCTAGGGTTCCCGAGAACCTGGCAACAGTAATCGGTAAAGGCAACATAGAAAAGAGAGAGAGAGAGAGAGATAGGGAGACAACTAACCGATGGGCCAAACCGACAAACCCCGAAGACCACGGAACCTCCATGATCGTCGCCTCTTTCTTCGTCCCAAGCTAGGGCAAGAGGAGAAGCCGGTGAAAAGAGAGGGATGGGATGCAGATAAGATAGCGTGAGAAGCAATAAACCCAGCAGACCAACGGAACTTCCTTCATGATCGTCGCCTCTTTCTTCACCCCAAGCTAGGGCAAAATGAGAAGCCAGTGAAAAGTGGGGGATGATGGGATGAAGATAAGATAGACCAGAAAAAACCCTACTATTCATCCCCATGAAAAATAAATAGTAGGGTAATGCCTCTACACAGGTGGCTATAAAAATATAAGTTGCCGCTTATGACCATCGCTTTTTAAGGGTCCCTAATTTTTAAGTTTTAACTTTATTTAATTTTCAGGTTAGACAAAGAAAATAAAAAATCAATATATTTGAAAGAGTTTTCTTTTCACTAAAACACACCCTAACTCTAATGTGTGTTTTATGTCTTTTAAAAATCACAGACAAAAATTGGGTCATTATATTATCATATCAATAGGTATTTCATTCCCAACATTAACATATGTTAAACCTGCTCAATATTTCTAACATTATAACTCCTAATGCTTTAACCAATTTATAAACATAAACATGTACAAATCCCTGATGGAACTTCCTCTCCATTGATTTTTTCAACATTAAGACTTTGTGACTCAAAGGAAATTATCTATTCTGGTTATATGATACTAGCATATTTAAAATACAATCATCAACGAGATTGTTTTAATTCAAAATATATTCGACATCTAGACTTTTTCGTTTATTATTGTTGATCCCAAGCTCGGATAAATGAGGAGCGTTTTGTAACAACGAAGGTTGGAAAAAGGCCCCGTTTTTACTTCTCTTTGGACTCCGAAAATGGTTGAGCCGTCTGCCCGTCTCTCTCCCTACACTCGGTGTTTTCGTGACCACCTCTATCAGCTCTCTTTCCATCCGTATTCGCATGTCTTTCTCTCTAATTGACAACTTGATTTAATATGTTTATTTAATAGAACTTTTTAAAAAATTCAACAAACCTCAACCCTGACCCGCAAATTAGCAAAACATACGAGTGATGTACATTTCTAGCATGACATATTTCTGATTATACGTCAAACTCCATATACTATATATGTCGATTATTGGTGTTTTATGATTTAATTATATAGATATTTAATTTTAATTGTAGATAATAATCATCCGACAGTTTGGCCGAGTGGTCTAAGGCGCCAGATTTAGGCTCTGGTCCGAAAGGGCGTGGGTTCAAATCCCACAGCTGTCAAGTTTTTTGATTTAATTCGTATCCTTTTTGTATCCACTACCGTCAATTTATTATTTTTCCGCCAAACCCAAATACATTTTCTCTCATTTGCTTCTATTATGTATAGATTCTTGTACGTCATCCATATACCAAAAGTACTAATTTTGGTGAAGGATTAAACCTAGGGTTGTCAATTTCTGACACGACACGAAGTTAAGTGGGTTTGAGTCATTGGGGTTGTGGCCCAGCGGTAGAGAAAAACCCTCTAGGAACACCGAGGTTTGAGAAGATCATGGGTTCAAGTCCCACTTCAACAGAAATAAAGAAATTTGCATTAAAAAAAGTGGGTTTGAGTCAAACGGATATGGGCCATAAATGGGTCGACACGATTAAAATCATGTCTAGATGGGTTCAACCTGCCTAACCCGTATAGACACGTTTTTTCAGACCTAATTAAACCTTTCTAAATGAGTAACAAATTAGACGCAAACGACATATCCTATCATTTTCCATCAAGTTTCATGCATTAAATGTGAATATTAATAGTCCAATATGCAAAAAGTACGAGTAATACGTGACGCAAAGCCACATGTAAAATGAATCTCATGTGCAAAACATACGTTTTCTTGATGATACGCAATAAAAAGGTGACACGTGAAGCACTTTCACATTCGATGGGATTTTAGTAGGTTTTTAATGTAATGAAGTAAGATATGTCTGCTAAAGTTGATACACCACCATGTTGTCGCGTAACACTGGACTATAGCGGTGGTTTCTTTTCTAAAATGACTAAAGTGGTATTTCACATCCCAAAATAATGACTATTTTGTGTTTTCTCTCATAAAAACAGTACTTTTAAAAATAGTAATCAATTTTTAATAAATCAATTCATATGGTTTTATGCTTTTAAAACCTTTTATACGAACTTTGACCTAGACCATCATTTGACCCGTTTCTATTTTTAGCCAAGTAAAATTTTTCCCGTTTGACTCAATGAAGATGAAATACAACCCCCAACTATCCAATTCAGGTCAAATTGTCACCTCTACAATCTCAACCGGCTTTTATTTGTTCAACATAGTTTGATGAGGGTGTGCAATTAATGAATATCCATAGAATTATGGCGTCGACATATATGAAAATAGACCATGTTACGACTTTGCCTATGTTGGTCTAACAAAGTATCCAACATTAGAGTAGCCCACCAACCTAGACTTTGAGTTCTTTTGACAAAATAATAATGTCACTTGTAGAACAAGATAATAGAATATGTGTTCACTTCCATTTTAGTGTCACTTGTTGGTTGGAAGCTTGTCTTTATAGTACCTTTACTAAAAAAAAACAATATCACGTCGCGTATTATTACCAGGATATATTAAACGCCTACTTGCGATTTAGTATGATGCATCATAAACAAATATTTCTTCACCGTTTTCTTCTGAGCAAACGGGTCAACTTTTTCTGTCTTTTTATCATTAAACATTCACCAAGACTATTGTATGATATGAACCAAACTAGTTTAATCTGCAGGGTCGTGAGATTTCAGGTGTCCTGTGTGAGTAGAAAAAATAGGCCCCAAAAATACAAAGTTATACAAAAAGTCATTCTTCTTCTTGAGGTAATTACAGAAGGTTAAGAAAAACTTACTTGATAAATCTCCTATTTGGTTGAAAGTGAGTATCGAAATCTCCGATTGTCTCGAATCCTTGAACCTCGATTGCCGCTAGTTTTTTTTGTTCGACACCTCGATCGATTTTTCACCCTGGACTCACTAGTCGATGTCTCTAGTCTTCTGCCGTTAGTTTTTTTAATTAGGTTTAAAAAAATGTTTAGTTTTATAAATGGGTTGCTTAAATGGTTAACAATTTTAGGTGGATTAAATTTCTTTAGATGGGTTAAATGGGTTTAGATGGGCTAAAACTAAAAAGATGTTGGATTAGTCTTTTAAAAAGTTTATAGGGTTTTAAAATGTTATTGGGTTTTATACTCTATATGTTTTTTTTGTTTTAAAATAAATTTAAATATACAATAAATATATATATAGGGGTGAGTTCACTAGAAAACTCAATTTAATGAGAAAACCAAAAAACCCATCATTAAAGATATTGCATATGTGTAGTACACCCAAAAACCTAACCCCCACCCAAAAACCTAAACCCACCCCACCCCCCAAAAACCTAAACCATTTTAGTTTTTTATTTATATTTTGAGTTATGATTTTTTTATTATTTTTTTTACCTTTAATAAATAGTTTTTGGTTTTCTCATGAACAATGAGTTTTCTTATGATCCTCCCCCTATATATATATATATATATATATATATATATATAAAGAGAAGTTCGAATAAGAAGTGATATTTCGCAAAGAAGCCTAAGAAATGATAAAAACCTTAACAAACGATATCAAACGAACTCCGATTGAGCTCATTCCAGCGGTGTTGGAACCGTCTCGTCGAACTCTACCATCTTAGCTTTTAGGGTTTAGATTTTAGCGTTGAATTTTATGGTTTAGATTTTAGGGTTTAGTTTTTTTTGGGGATGGGGGTGGGGGTGGGGGGTTTAGGTTTTTAGGGGGTGGGGTTGGGGGGTTTAGGTTTCTAGGGGTGCGGGTGGAGGGGGTTTAGGTTTTTGGGGCGGGTTAGGGTTCGATGAGACGGCTCCAACGCCGCTGGATTGAGCTCAATCGGAGTTCGTTTGACCCACTTATTAGTGAAACATTCCCATATAAATATATATATATATATATATAAATTTGGGCCCCTAAAAAACCGAGTCTTGTGGGGTCGTCTATCCTATCCCCTCACAAGGGCCCGGCCATTTTAATCTATATAAGAATTTGTTCCACTTAATAAAATTATATTCTCAAGATTTTCCTTATATACTTTAGGCATTTCAAATCACGAAACGTGCTTCAAGTATTTTATATGCTTAAGGGAAGCTCAATATCAAGCGACCTCTAATAATATCCGCTAGACGTAAATCAGCTATCTCATATATTGCGAGATTTATAACATTTCAATAAGTATAGTTGAATCCATCATATGAGAATATTCTCATTATAATCAATTCAGGTATCTCATGTATTGGGAGATTTATAAAATTTCAATAAGTATTATGCTCTCTCTAGTTAAAGTCCATTACAATGTAGGGGCCTATTGGGCTTTTCTAGTGGGTTTTTATGCTTAATTAAGGCCTTAAGTTTTGGTGGAAGGTGGACTTGTGGAATTTAGTTAACTAATTCATGTGTTAATGAATATATAAGGGCGGTTATCATTAAAAGGGTTTTTATCATACAAAACATATCAATCCATCAAAAGGAGACATTTGTTTTTAGGGCGAGGGGTAAATCCATTCACGCCATAATTACGCATAAAATTAAATATCACGCATAAAAAATTACGCAAAATATATAATAATAACGCCAACCTATGTTAATAATAACACAACATATGTTAATAATTACGCAACATATATTTCATAACTACGCATGATGATTATTACGCAATCTATTTTATAATTACGCACGTTATATGCACAAAATATATCTACGTTTTTTTAAAGTTAATTTTTATAGTAAAATTATAACAAGACTATACTCAAATTAAAAAGAACTAAATGCTCGATTTCATGATGTGTTTTTTTTAATATACCCTCAATGCCATTTTCACGCTTAAAAAAAAGTTGGTGACACCCCTACATCTCCCTTGATTTCCTTCATCAAAGGCTTAAAATCCTTCGTAGTCTTTGTACAATAAAAAGTCTTTTGTGTTTTAATCTTCCTATATATATATATATATATATATATAAATAACAAGTAGTTTTTCGCTAAAAAATCTAAAAAATCATAAAAATCATAAAAATCTTAAGAAACGATATCAAACGAACTCCGATTGAGCTAATTTCAGCGGCGTTGGAACCGTCTCGTCGAACTCTACCATCTTAGCTTTTAGGGTTTAGCTTTTAAGGTTTAGATTTTACGTTTGAATTTTAGGGTTTTAGCCTTAGGGTTTAGCTTTTAAGGTTTAGATTTTATGGTTTAGGTGTTTTTTGGGGGGTGGGGTGGGATTAGGTTTTTTTTGGGGGTGGGGTGGGGGTTTAGGTTTTTTTTGGGGGGGGGTGGTGGTTTTAGGCTTTTCGGGGTAGGGTTGGAGAGGGGTTTAGGTTTTTGGGGATGCGGGTGGAGGGGGGTTTAGGTTTTTGGGTCCGGATTAGGGTTCGATGAGACGGTTCCAACGCCGCTGGAATGAGCACAATCGGAGTTCGTTTGACCCACTTCTTAGGATTTTTTAGCGAAAAACCACTTATTAGTGGAACCGTCCCATATATATATATATATATATATATATATATATATATATATAATATAGTGGATTTGTGTCCCAATAACAACTTTGAACATTAAGAAAAATACTAAGTGTTGAACATAAAGAAAATGGCCAAGTCTAAAACACTTAACCATACTTAATGAACCATTATCACTTGAAGAATAACTAATTAAACATGCATGGATTCTTAACTCAAATGGTTTAGTGACACGTTGCTTTAACTTAGGAGGTGCATGCTTTTGAAGAAGAATTATCAAGAGAACCCTAGCTAGAATAAGGTGAGTTTCATGTGCCCTTTTTACTTACTTTTGGGTGGATACATTGTAACATCCGGCCCCTCATACCACAAATATTGTCCGCTTTGCCCACTATGAGCTCACGGATTTGTTTTTGGTTGTCCGGGTGAAAACTTCCCAGGGGTGAAAACTTCCCAGGGGTTCACCCATCCCTGGATTACTCCCACCCGAGCACGCTTAACTGTGGAGTTCTCCTCTCATCCACTACATTAAGCCCTAAAACGCGTTGTGGTATTTGAGGCAGGGCATTTCTTATGAACCACCTGGCATCTCTCCTCTCATCCACTACATTAAGCCCTAAAACGCGTTGTGGTATTTGAGGCAGGGCATTTCTTATGAACCCAGCATCTCTCCCGTGGACAGAACAGAACGATATGGGATTTGCCTAAGGTGTTACAAACACCCCCCCTTGGGACTCATCGTCCTCGATGAGGTTTACCCCACTATCGTAAACAGAACAGAACGGGAGTGGCTATGATACCATTTGTAACATCCGACCCCCCCATACCACCAATATTGTCCGCTTTGCCCACTATGAGCTCACGGATTTGTTTTTGGTTGCCAAGGTGAAAACTTCCCAGGGGGTCACCCATCCCTGGATTACTCCCACCCGAGCACGCTTAACTGTTGAGTTCTCCTCTCATCCACTACATTAAGCCCCAAAACGCGTTGTGGTATTTGAGGCAGGGCATTCCTTATGAACCCAGCATCTCTCCTGTGGACAGAACAGAACGATATGGGATTTGCCTAAGGTGTTGCATACATTGTAACAGCCCAAGCAAACCGTACCAAGATATTTTCCGCTTTGCCCCCGATGGGTTGCCCATCCAGGAACTCACGGTTTTGTTTTCACCCGACGAGTTGCTCGCCTAGGCAAAACACGTCTTGATAGAGAAGGTATCCACCCCCTTATAAGGAAGGCTTCGTTCTCCCCCTCAACCGATGTGGGATATTACAATCCACCCCCCTTACGGAGCCCAGCGTCCTCGCTGGCACACCAGTCCGGGCCCTGGCTGTCACACCCCGACCGATGGCGGAATCATCGAGGCGGACGATGGAATGATTGTTCAAAAGCACATGGTAACTAAAAGGTTACATAATTCATTAATTAGATTTAAAGACAATGAGATCCAAATACAATACATTTCAAGTAACCTAGTCTAGTTCAAAACATTGATTTATTTAACTAGGTCCATAGTTCCTAAGTGGAGAAATCTTCGGCAAGCAGTCACATATCCAAACCTGAAACATTATTTAAATCAAGTGTCAACTAAAAAGTTGGTAGGTACATAGGTTTAGTAATTCCGGTAAATAGTAGTGTAAATCGTTTTGTAACTCATTGTTTATCTTGTTAAACATAGTATATGATGTATCATTTATTTAACCACAATTCAAACCGAGTTTGACACGCTTGAACAGAGCACAACAGCTAAGTCCGGTATGTTTGAATATAGTTACCCACTATATCCGATATGTTTGAATATACACGCGGTTATATCCGAGTATGCAGTAATAAACACCCTAACCGGGTGGGCTGGTCAGGCACAATAGATCTATCAATATTACAGTTGGTTGTCTTGTGTTTAAATGTATGTACATCCAAAGAATAAGCATATAGTCTCATGTATAACACGTACAAACAATGTGAGTAGCATGTATAATGTTTCACCCCAAAACGTATAAACATGTAAAATAGGGGCTATGTAACTCACCTGTAGCGAGGGTTTTACTTCACGCGTGATGGTGATATTTGTATTGTTGTTATATACGATGAAATCCTATGCAAATGAATATGTATTAAATATGTATTCGTGTACGCGTATATTTGTTTAAATATAGGTGGATTTGTAATTGGAATAACCTTTGCGGAAAATTATATGTTTTGAAATCATTGTACAAATAAATATTAATTTTTGTAAGACTATGTATTTTTATAAAATTTCTAATTTAAATATTTAAACTTCTTGAAATATATATATTTTTAATAACACTTGCATTTTATAAATCATAATTTACCCATTTTGAATTTCATAAAAATATTATATTTTAAATAACGCGTATTTTTATTTATTTATAAAAATGCTATTTTTGTTATTTTTCGTGAGTTTAAATAATTAAATAACTTATGTAAACGTCGGTTCTATTACTTTATAAATTTAACGGGTTTGAATATGTTCAAAAGTCGGGTTAAAATAAACGGGCCGAGTCAACGGGCTTGAAATAATTTTTAGTGGGTTATAATATTTAGAAATAATTAAATGGGTTTTAAAACATTTAATTTAAATAATTAATAGTAAAGAAATACAATTTGATTTTAAATTACTTATTTAATATATTTATAATAAACAAATAAGATTAAATTGGTCAGATGGGTCGGACCGGGTCGGCCCAGACCCGAATCCAGGTTCAGAAAAGTGCAAACGGGTCCAGAGGTTTAAAGTGAGAAAAGGGGGGGGTTGGGCCGGAGGCCATAGGTTTCGAACCTGGGACCTTATACTCATCGTACACGACACTGACCAGCCGGGCTATAGCCCATCGCTGGTCAGGAACATGTTAATTAATTTATAACCACTTAGGGTAACGACCACTGGTTCTCGGCAACGACCAGGATTGGTGTCCGGGCAAATTCGTTTGGCCGGGAATCAGTGGGCTACGGTCAAGATGCCGATTGGAATTGTTAGCACTAAGATAAACGAATGATAAGGGACGAAAAGCAATGATAAAACCTGAACCGATGTGGTCTGCGAGGCTGAAACGAAGGTTCGAAGAAATGCACAGCTGGATTTGGATTCTGGTCCAAATTAAAACTTCAAAGGGGCTTGGGCAGCTTCGTCTGGATGTCGCGAACGCAGAGGTATCCTCAATTTAGAGAGAGAATAGGCAGAGATGGTGTGATGCCCGAATGGAGGTTCGGAGTGAACTTTTAACTCGAATCAGTATCCCGATAGTGCAAACATCAATTGATGGCTTGAGTTCACGCGCACCTACCAGACGAACAGAACGGGCTAGGCTATAGCCGTTGAGGTACTGCGTGTCGGCCGAATTTCATGGGTTTGACTTTGGGTTAGTTAATGGCGTCTCGGGAATTCTGATGATAAGAAGGCAAATTGGTCGGGGGAACGTGGTCGCGTGAGGACGGCGAGTACAATGGCGCAGGATTTAGGTGTCGAGGGGTAGAGGGACAGGGTTGTCGGGCTTCGCCAGAAAACTTTTGGTCCGCCGGACAAAGGAACAGGGCGACCGGGGAAACGAAATGAAAATTGACAGTTTTGGTCCCTGGGTTTTGAAAACGTTTAAAACAGACCCTGGAAACATTTCAACACAAACCCCTATGGTTCTGTTTAATACCAAACGGCCTTCAGACTTAAATTTAATTACAAAATTTAATTTCTTTTTAACTTTAATTAATTTAGATTATATTTATATATTTTATAAATTCATTTTCTTTTAAAAAAAACTAATTATTTTTAAATAGTTATCTTATTGAAATAATACATTAAATTATTTATTTAAATTATTAAGTTTATTTAACTTAAATTCTTCTAAACTAAATAAAACTTAAGCATATATAATTTTATAAAAATTTATGCCTTTATTTAAAATCAATCATTTTGATTGATTAATAAAATTGAAAATCATTGATTTATTTATATAAATTATTTAATTTAATAACTTAATTTATATAGTTTATAACCTTCAAATATTTTAAAATTTTAATTTAAAAATACATAAATTGTGCACCAATTTGTATAAATTTGATTAAATATACGTGTATATGTTTTGAAATAAAATGTTAATATTTATATGATAAATTTTACAACGAGAATTTTTGAAAGGTCACACTGGCTCTTATACCATCTGTAACAGCCCAAGTAAACCGTACCAAGATACTGTCCGCTTTGCCCCCGATGGGTTGCCCATCCAGGAACTCACGGTTTTATTTTCACCCGACGAGTTGCTCGCCCAGGCAAAACGCGTCTTGATATAGAATGTATCCACCCCCTTATAAGGAAGGCTTCGTTCTCCCCCTCAATCGATGTGGGATATTACATACATGCTTCTAGAATGTTGTGTATGTGTTGTACGTGTTGTGAACTTGGCAAGACCATAATCTCTAAAATTCCTCCCAAAAAGAACACAGTCATTAACTATGGATAGAGCCTCATGACTATATGGGTAGTACTGCTTGGGGAATCCCCCACACCGGTGTCTTTATCTAATGGGTCGGGTAACCCCCTTCCCTCTTGGGTACGGAAAACCCCACTGTGGTTCTAGGAACCGATTGCGGCATGAAAAAAACACTAGAAGACCTATCACTAGTAGAGGATGTAGGTCATGGAGGGTAACTTTCATACATGACTAGGTATGGTTGTGTAATGATCGCATGATTGATTCGTGTGACTTGTCATTAAGAAACAAGAATTATGTTATGTTGTATTATGCTATGTTGTGTTATGCTTGTTTACTTATGTGTTGAGTCTCGTGTCTAAACTCATGAGTTCACCAACTTTTTAGTTGACGTTTTAAGCATGTATTTCAGGTAATCATGGTCAACAAGAAAACCTTTCATGAGTGCTTGGATTGGGTGAAGGCCTTAGACATATTCGTGGAGTTTAAGAACTTTGAGTTAGAAGATATTTTGCACATACCCGCCCTGTTGATTCGAGCCGACCAAATGGATTTAGATATTTTTAGACAAGATGTAACACTCGTGAAATTTTGATTCCAAATTTATTCAAACATGAAACTAGAAGGACTAGAATTGTAATTAAGCTTAAGTTCATGGGCCAAAAGTGAAAATTTGTGAAAAGTAGGCGGTAGCGGACCGCTACCGTAGCCATAACGGTCTGTTACGTGGTACCAAAGCCATCAATCGTGTGTTGACACGTGGCTGATGACTATGCTAGGGTTTCTGACGCATGGTAAGGGTAGCGGACCACTACCTGTAGCTTAGCAGTCCGCTACGCAGCAAAAAGGGGCGGAACCCGGAGAAATTGACGCGTGGCACGCTGACTTGCTGATGCTAGGGCAGTAGTGGACCGCTACCCCCCTTGCCTAGTTATCTGCTACGGGTGCCATATTAGAATATAAATGGGAGAGTTAGGGCAATTCAAAATAACATCTCAAAACATCCGTAGAATCTCTGCCAAAGAAACCCGAGGTTAGAAACCGATATGGAGATGTTGTTCAGTTAAGAGAAGGACATTAGGAATTCACAAGCTTTTCCAAAAACCAAGATTCTGAAAAAGGTGAATACATTTAAATGATTTCAAAACTGTGAATTGATTTTGATTTATGGTGTGACTAAAATGAAATTCTAAAACCATTTGGTTGCATAAGGTAAGTTTATGTGATAGCATTCAGACCATAAGTTTGCGTATGGTTAGATCCAAGTTATACACGTGTTATAGATGAAATGTTATAATGGGGATAGTAACAGGCTCGGTTGTGGGCACACGTAAAACGTGATCATCCGAGTATAATACTAGTGTGATCAATGGTTATACCTTTGGGTGAAACAGTCTCGTTGAATGAGTAAACTACTAATCCAAATATGGTCAAATTATTTTATTATTTCAGCTTAGTCAGTATGAAACATATTTTGACAGATGCATTCACCAGCTTTTCGCTAATATGTTTTAAAATTATTTTCAGGTAACCACGGATAACTGTTTCGTTGGATTTATGTTAGAAAGGATTACAACTCCTTTGGCAGAGGATAGAAGGATAAGATGTCGTAGGGATGACGATTCCCTAGGCATCTACTGTAACCGTTGGCTCTGTATAAATGAAAATACTTGGTTAACAATATGCAAATCATGTTTTGTAATATTCAGGTGAAAATCACTGCTTTGCAATGAAAAACATATTTCCAGTTATAAACATTTTTTCGCTGCGTATTTCAAACTCTAAATCATGAAATCAGAACAAGGTATCAACTGATGGCGGCGCACCCGTGATCCGGAAAACCGGGGTGTGACACAAAAAAGTAAAAATAAATAATATTTATAAATATCCTTTGATGATTGGCTTGGGACGCTAAATATCTGAACGATGGTTGACTTGGGTCAATAGAAACTCGATTGCTACCGAAAATTGACTTGGGGCGGTAGGAACTCGGTTACTACCGGAGGTTGACTTGAGTCGGTGTGAACTCTGACAGTGAACATTCTTCGTTAATCCGTCGGTGATACTTCCGTCATCAATCCGTTGGTGAATTTACCACGGCTCTCTAACCATAACACCCGTTGTTAATCCGTCATAGATACTTTCCATCGTTGATCCATCAGTAAAAAAATACATCGATAATCCATTGATAAATTCTTTACACACTGTCATATTATTTTTTTTATAGGTTATCACTAACGGATTCTTGATGGCTAATATTTTCACCTCAATTGATGTGTCTTTCGATAAATTTACTAAATAATAATACTAAAAACACTTTATTCACCCGACTTGTGTGGTATATAATAATGTATGTGTTGTACGAACGGATTCTTGATGGCTAATATTTTCACCTCAATTGATGTGTCTTTCGATAAATTTACTAAATAATAATACTAAAAACACTTTATTCACCCGACTTGTGTGGTATATAATAATGTATGTGTTGTACGACGTGTGTTTTGTGTCTTGTTTGTGTGGTGTGTTCAAGTGTGTGTTAGTGTTGCGTGTGCATGTGTTGTGTGTGTGAGGAAGAAAGATGTAACACATAGACACGTGTAATTCCAAGTTAGTTGCCTTTATTTTTCTAAGTTACAATAAACTATATGAATCGTAAGTAATATTATTATAAACTTTATAAAAATAAAAATAAAAATAAAAACGTATATGACTTTTATTTGAATATTTAATTATTTTTCTATTTTAAATAGGAAAAAAAGATTTCGATAAACTAAATTGACATGTGACGAGTTTTTGAACGGGTTATATCCAATTTTAGGTTCATTTTTAGATTTTTAATCATTTTTGTTTCAAATAACGAAAAATAGATAAATCTAAAGAAAAAAAACTCAAATTTATTTATAAAACATCATTTTTATTACTTATATATAATAGGGGAAGGTTCTTTGAGGAACCACAAAAAATGAAAAACCGGTGAATCATATGTTTCACATGTGAAAAACTCGTAAAACCTCATTTTCACATGTAAAAAACTAATTTTTACATAATTTTCTTCGCAGTTTTTGCACATAAACACATTTAAAAGCCGTTTTAATAAAAAATAAAAAAGTATAAAAAATAAAATAAAAAATTTGCATAAACCAAATTTTTTTGTTAATACGGTTTTTTCATGTGTTTATATGCAAAAGTTTTGAAAAAAATTGTGAAACACAGGGTTTGCTGATTATTTTTTTTTTTTGTGGTTCCCTAATAAACCTTCCTCTGTATAATAGTTGATAATTATAAAAATAATACTTGTATATTACGCTTTTTGGATGGTCAAAAAAATAGGAAATGTCTTAAAAGCAAGAAGTAAAAGAAAGTAGAAACTAAAGTACGGGAAAAAGGGTTAATTGATAAACAACGGGCCCAAAAGCTAGTCATGAGGCACTGCAACACACCTTTATTAACTGAATAACAATAGCAGCCCCTGAGGTTATTTGATATGACAAACACTGCCCTCGGTATGAAGAAATTGCACAAAGGTTACATAAAACAATTTTTATAACCTTTCTACTAATAATACACTCACATTCAAGGTCATAATTTATAAAAAAAATTGAACGGATAACAACGGGGCTTTTGTTCTTGTTTGTGTTCGTTAGTTAAGAGAATAGATGTTTTCCTGTTCGTTTATATTCATTTGGTGTTGAAACAAAAGACAGACTGACATAGACACGATGATTATAAATTATAATAATTAGTGTACATTTCAAAATTCAGTTCAAACTAGAATGAATATCAAGAATGTTTTGAGTTTAGAAAGAGCACTAATTTGACATGTGATGGCGAACCTAGTAATATCACTATCCTTTACCCAATACTAAAGTAATAAAATTTATTTATTACTTATACACGTTAAGCAAAACAAAATTGAAAGTTTTGAGCAACAAATTTATACAACTCATAAACACATGACCAATCATACGTCACCGATTCAGTAAGAATAAATATATTTAAAAACATATTAATACAATCTATCTATTGCATTCCATTTCAAATCACAATCCACTTGCTAACTATAACATTCGAACACAAGTAGGAGCCAAAGCCTAAATAAGAATAACTTTATTTTATTAACATCTAAATATTCAGGGTAAATAATAGTGATTTATTAAAAGATAAAGGACTCATCGTGAACTACCCACAAAGTTGGTGGAAGTCATGCTAAGATTACACTGCTCCGTCATTCTCTTCACATTTTCCACAATAAAACTTGATAAATTTCCACCAAGAAATTCTAATGGATTCCTGACTTTGAATCCAAATTGAAAGTGAAAGCCCCAAAATCATCATGACTTTGTGCGCCGTAGACTCCGCCAGGGCCCTCGCATGTCGCGACAGCCACGCGGCGGCGTCGCTAAAGCTCATCTCAATGTTCGTCATCTTCTTCACCAGCGTCATCGGAATATCCGCGCCGGTCATGCTCGCTCGTCTCTTTCACGGCAAACCTCTCTACGACAAGGCAATTTTAATCATCAAATGCTTCGCCGCCGGCGTGATTTTATCAACTTCACTCGTTCACGTTCTCCCCGACGCGTACAACGCACTCGCCGACTGCCAGGTGTCGTCTCTTCATCCGTGGAAGGACTTCCCGTTCTCCGGATTGATCACTTTAATCGGAGTATTAACGGCGCTGTTAGTCGACTTAACGGCAACTTCGCACGTTGACGGACACAGTCACGGACACGGTAACGGTAACGGGAGTAAGGATGTTAACACCGGTTACACGCGGATCGGAGACGACGAGGAGATGAAGAAGTCGGTGGTGGAGATAGAGGTGGTGGTGGCGGAGGAGGAAAGGCGGCGGTTGAAGGAGGAGGAGATGGTGAAGTTGAAGCAGAGAATGGTATCGCAAGTGTTGGAGATTGGGATTATTTTTCATTCGGTGATCATCGGAGTGACGATGGGGATGTCGCAGAACCAGTGCACGATTAAGCCGTTAGTGGCGGCGCTGGCGTTTCATCAGATCTTCGAAGGGATGGGACTCGGTGGTTGTATCGCTCAGGTAACCGCCGTACACCGTCATTCTAGAAAAATTGCACAAGTGCTCTTTAGGTTTGATCAAATGCACGTTTGACCTCCTAGGATTAAAAAACTACAAACTTAACCCAAACATTTTATTTCAGGTTGCACGCTTGGCCCCAAACGTTAATTTCAGTTAGTTTTTAATAGAAAATTATCCAATGTGTCATTCACGTCAGGGTAATTCAGACTTTTCAAATCTTTAACATTAATAAAACACTACCCTTTATCCCTCTCAGTTACAAACTACATCGTTGATTTAAAAAGTCAGAAAATGTTAGTGTTTTATCAGGGTTAAAGATTTAAAAGTCTGAATTATCTTCACGTGGATTGCATATGGAGTAATTTTCAGTTAAAAACTAACTGGTATTAACATGATAGGCCAAACGTACAACCTGATATGTTTAGACTAAATTTATAATTTTTCAATCCTCAAAACCAAACATTACCATTTGATCAAATAAGAGGGGCATTTATGAAATTAACTCTTTTATTATTGATGGATTTGGTTTAATCTGAACCGTCCATTTTGCATTGATTTCTGAGGCGGAAAGTCGTTTTGGCCCCGGGTGCATATTGCATTGTCAAATATGTCACGTGACTGTTTTGTTTTTTTCTAATGTTTTAATAAATAACATTTAATGTTTTGTTTAATGAAAATCAAGGAAAAATGAATTTTAAGAAATTATTTTATGTTTTATATGATTAAATATATTTTAAAAGTATAAATTTAATGATTTTTTTAATTCACATGTAAAATATTTGTTGAATATTTATATTTCATGTGTCTATATCTACTTTTGTTCTTTAAAAAAGTGGGTTAGGGTTTTACTTTTTAAGACGTTTCTAATAACAAACATAAAAATAATACATAAAATTTGTTCACGTGCCTTGTGATTGAGAGGTAAAAATAATACTTGATTCTTCTTATCGACCAACAATCAGTTTCGTATAACATAGTCGGTCGAATTGTCATCCTATAGAATTTCTTATTTAATTTCTCTGGAAACCTTTTGTCGCACAGAACGTATGTGGCTGCTCTCTACTTGCACCACCCTATCTGGACGCGGTGGGCTATATCACAGAAAATGTCCCCGTTACTCTGGACGAATGAGCCTACGTACTTAAACTTGGATGTTTACGCTATCGCTTGGCCTCCAATAGTCAACTGGGTGTCCTCTTCGTTGTTCTCCCACTGAAGTTACAAAAAAGATACTCGGTTTTAGACCGACTGATGCGTAAGCATTTGCGCTCTAAGGATGCTCGCCACTTCTCTAGTCTCACATTTAGGTCTTGCTTCTTTTACGCCACCAGCACATTATCATCTGCTAAAAGCATGCACCACAGTATGGTCTCTTGAATCGACTTCGAAAAATCATCCAGGACAATCGCAAAAAGGAACAAACTCAATGTAGATCCTTGTTGGAGCCCCACCTCCAAAGGGAAGGGGTATGTATCCCCCGCTGGCGTCCTGACACTCGTCTTAGCACTATTATACATATTCCTAATTAACTCTATATGCTTCCAAGGAATACCCCTACTCTTTAAACTATCACAAATCACCTGACATGACACACTATCGTAGGCAAAGTCGATGAAAACCACATGCAAATCTCGCTTCTTTTCCCTATATTTCTCCATCAGCCTCCTCAGAATGTGTATTGCCTCCGTAGTCGACCGCCCCGGCATAAATCTAAATTGGTTCACCGTAACCTGAGTTTCGCGTCTCAATCTTGCCTCGATCATTATTTCCTATAACTTCATGGTATGACTCAAGAGCTTTATCCCCCTATAGTTACCAAACATTGGGCGTCTCTTTTGTTCTTATAGAGTGGTACTAAAACGCTACACCTCCACTGATCTGACATCTTAGTTGTTTTAAGTATAGTGTTGAACAAAATCGTCAACCGCCTAAAGCCTTGATCCGCTAGATATTTCCACACCTCGATAGGAATGTTGTCCTGGCCCACTGCTTTCGCCCGTTCCATCTTCCTAAAAGTTCCCCCCGCCTCATCTGTGGTTATATTTCGGTAGTAACACATATTCCTTTGTCGTCCTATGCCAGTGGAGTTCTCGCAATCTTCTTGAATATTCCTACCGTCATTGAAAAGATTGTGAAAAATAGGGTTGCCATCTCGTGTTGATGTCCTTCTCCTTCACTGAAACACGTCCATTCCTCGCTCTTTATGAACTTCACTACTCCTAAATCATGCCTTCTCTGCTCCCTGGCCTTAGCAATCTTGAGCATGTCATGCTCTCCTTCTTTAGTTTCCAAGTGTTTATACATCTCGTCATATGCAATGTTCTTTGCTTCAGACACCGTCTTTTTTGCCTCTTGTTTTGCCTTCTTGTACCTCTCCTTCAGACTCACTCTCTTGTCTTCGTCACTGCATCTCAAAAGCTCCCTAAAACGCTCTTGTTTTGCCCGTACCTTGCCTTGTACCTCGTCGTTCCACCACCATGACTCCTTATGTTCGTCGGCCTTTTCTGTTGTGGTCCCAAGGGTCTCCTTCGCTGCTCGTGTCACGTTGTTAGGTAAAATATTTTTTTATCAATCTAATTAAATTTCTTTGAGAATGTTGAGTAAGAACATGCTCTAGAAGTAAATATTGCTTACTTGACACATTAAAGCTATTAAATAATGTAGGGTGTGTTTTACAACGTAGCATGAAGTTAACTCTAAATTTATGGGTTTATGCCAAGTCTAAACGGGTTCAGGTAAGTTTTTTATCGAACTTTTAAACACGATTAGCTAAACATGTTTGAGGTCAAGTGAGCACGTTAAACTATTCTGATAGTTTTTCATAAACGGGTTATATTGAATTTGATTTTAACGTGGAGGCGGGATTCAAATTCGGGACAACGGCTTACATGTGCATAATGTTTTCTGTTACAACACCGATGGGAATAGCGTTGGGGATGATATTGTTCTCGATGACGGGGTACGATGATAGCAATCCGAATGCATTGATCATGGAAGGGCTTTTGGGCTCATTGTCTTCAGGGATACTTATATACATGGGTCTTGTGGATCTAATTGCTCTTGATTTCTTTCATAATAAATTGATGAGTTCTGAAACTCGGTTAAAAAAGATATCTTTTTTGGCCCTTGTTCTTGGCTCTATCTCAATGTCTATTCTTGCTCTTTGGGCTTGAATTTTAATACCTAAATCTATAGTTTTATGCAATTACATACACTTTTGTATAAGATTATATCTTTTACATCATAAGCATGTGTGTTTGTGACAGACGGATCGGGTAGCAGGTTATAATGGGTTCGAGTTGAAAAGAATTACTTTAATCAAGGTTGAAATGAGCCTGGTTCGATTGATGGGCCAACGTTTATATCCTTTTCTTTTATGAATTGTAGGGTAGGGGTGTTGATAAACCGTCGTAACCTAAAGAACCGTTCAAACCAAAGCAAGTTGACCGGTTTGAGATCCAAACGGTTCAATTCACGTTTTGATTTTCGCTACTTGGCGTTCTAACAGTTCAGTCCGGTTTAAAACTTGGGACCGGCAATTTCACTCTAGTTATTTATATATATACTAGCTTTAACACAGTGTGTTACACAGGATAAACATTAATATTATATTGATAAATATTTTAACACCTTTTGATATACAAATTTGATATTTTATTGATAACTTTTTTAATTTTGTTAAATGTTAAGATTATATGGATAAGAGTAATCAAAATATCAAAAAAATACATAAAAATACATTTTATAAGTGGTGTACTTTTTACAATACATTAAATTACATTTCAAATGAAACCTTACAATGATAATTTACAAATTTGAAAAAAAACTTCATTGTATACAACATTTGACGTGGTATTGTTAACTTTTCCACGTTTACCAAAGATTAATAGTTTGACTCGATCTCTACTTTTAACTCTTGATAATTCAACATACACCTGGCTATGAATAAACACTGAATTTGTCAAATACAAACCAACCTTTGAAAGTAATTGCCCTAAACTTTTATTCATGGTCATTGCAGAACATACAACAATTGTATATTTTTCTTCTTTGAAATTTAAATGAAATTCTTTTGTCTAAATGTGTTAACCCAATTTTAGGGATAAAGTTGTGATGGCCAATGTTGCGTCCAGATATAATCTCCGCTTCTATAACACAATTACCTAGTGATTTGACCTGAAATCTTGTTCCATTACATAAACCATTTTTTTATCAATATTTCTTAGTAGCATAACTGGAACACCGACATTTAGAACTAACTGATGGTTTGACAAACCTAATAATTTAAGTCCATTTAGAAAATTAGGAGATTATAAACTTTCATCAAAATTATCATCAAGATGTTCAGATTGACATATACTATCTGCACTTATATACGGAAAATCTCACTAAATTTGTAATACTAAAAATATCTCATTTTAAAAAAAATAAAAAAATACAAATAAAATTTAAATTTCAACAATATATCGTCTTTTAAATTCAAAATTTAAAACTCCAAAATTTGAAAATCTCACTCCTTAATATATCGACACAATTTAAATTTAAAATTCCAAAATTAAAACTAATAAATTAGAATTGAAACAAAACATATTTTTTTTGAAAAAAAATGTCGTTATTTAAAAAATATTAAAGTTTAAAATATAACACACTTTTTAAAAATAAATATGTACACGTTTCTTAATTTTAGTTAAAAACTAACTATTAAAATTTACAAATCAAAATAAAAAAAATTTATTTATAAATATCAAACCTAATTAAAAAACTACTAATTAAATATTAGTAAACTTTATTCTAACACATATTTATTTAAAATACAAAAGTAGTATTTTTAAATTTTATATGTAAAATAAAAAAAAATCTTTTTTTTTATAATAAAATTTTAAAAACTCGTTTTTTAATAATCAAACTTTAAAAACTTGGTTTTTTTAAATCTCCTACTTTTTAAGTTCTTGATTTTTTTTAAATATTAATTTTTGATGATAATTAAAAAAAATTGAGTCAATGGTAATACTGATGAATTTATTTGGTAAAATGTTTATTTATGTAATTTTTCAAAAAAAAGGACTAAATATGGAAGGATTAAATGGAGGATGTAAATGTGGTTTTGCAGGGAAAAACCTTGTGAGATGAAATGTGGTAATGCCAAGTGACAATATATTTAGTCTTTTATTAGAAAAGAGATTTTTTATTTTTTAGTTATTTATATGTATATTTTTTTTATTTTTAGGATATATAATTATATATGTATTATAATCATGAATCATTTTTACCATTTTAAATATAAAGTAATGATTTTTTTTAAAATTAAAAATAAAAATTGATTCAAACCTTCAAAACCAAAATGCTAAACCAACAAACGTCAAAACTAAACCATTAAACTGTCAAACAGGCCGATGAGCTTATCTGACCATCCGACCAACCCATCAAACCCGACCGATTTGGTTTGTCGTTATCCTAAACTGTAGTTAGGAGTTCGACCCAAATTTTCATCAAAGCATGTATCCAAACCGTGAACGCCTATACTAATTATAATTTAAAAAAAAATAACCTGAAGGTTATATTCATCATTCAAGTTGTTTTTCTTTTTGCTGGATTTGTACGTATTTGAATGATTTATAAAATAGTTCCAATAGATGGATAACATTAATAAAAAATATTAAATAGATCTTAAATAAACGGTCAAAATAGTAACCTCTATGGGAAGTTAATGTTATTCAAATGTGTATTCAGTACATTTTCATCGACGACAATTACAATGTTTGGTAACCAATGTTTCATGTAATATTTCATTTCATTTGTGGGAATTAGAAGTTGAATAAATCGCGTAATTGTTAACAGTTTCGCGAGTAGCGTTAGCAAGTTACAATCATATCTCAATCCATAAGCTTGTATCTTTTCTCTTGTACCCCTGTAACTCCCATTTGTATCTCTATTATTGTATGCAATGGCATCTGAAACCACAACCTTAAAATCAGTATTCCTTAAGAGGTGACATGATGCACGAGCCCGATCCTGATCGGGTTGACCCATTTTCTTTTTAGATGAATTTGTTTTATTTGACCCATTTGAGACTAAAAAAAACCCGAATCAACCCTTTTTGTAAATAAACGGGTCAAAATTGCCACTATCTGTGCAAGTGCTCGTGTTGTTACCTCTATGTGTGGAATTTCTTTCAATGGTCTATCAGCAAAATATGCATATAATGCTCTCAAAACAGCCTGTACAAAAGCCAAAATCGAATATAAACGCTATTAATATATGACTTGATAAACATAAATTATGTTTATTGATTTCTAAAAATGCGTCTTCATCAACCGGTTGATGTTATTCATAACTAAATAATAAAAAAAATAAGATTCAAAAGGAAGGTATGAAGGTTAACCTGGTGAGATACTACTACAACAGGAGCCCGTTGTCGTTCAAGCTCGATTATCACGGGCTCCAACCTGCAATAGATTGAGGTTTTAAACATCCAATGATTGCATTAGAATAGAATTCAAGCATTGATAAATGTGGTTTAGATGTGGCATAATGGGTTGGGTTGAGACTTGAGACGTGTCGAATCAACCCAAAAACGTTTTTATTCAGTTTTGAAAATAATTTACAAAATTTGATTACGATTACATAAAGACAATATTATTACAGTAGTAATCTAAATCTTTATATAAAACACTTTAGCAGGTTTTTAGAGTTTTCTTTTTGGATCTGAATGAGATAACACAACCTAAATAGATCCATTTAAAGGGAACGGGTCGAAATTGAAGTTCATTGGGTAAGAAATGGCAAACCTTTGTATCACATCCAAATAAGACTCTCCACGAGGATACCGGTACCTCAATTTGTCCTTCTTTCGCGACCTTCAATGGCATTTTTGTAAATTAAAAAGAGAAAAAACTGAAATTAGCAAATATAAAGTTTGTAGATTTCGGGACAAAAAATACTCGTATTCATCGGGCATGTTCTTTTTTATTTCTTCATATGTCATTCCATCACACACACCGGCATTTATCTCATCAAGTGCACGCCATTGTATCTATATAAAAAGTAAAATACAAATATTTCATAAACTAAAATTGAAATTTGAAATCTTCACTTTCACACTAACCTTTGGGAATCCAACTATTTGATTTGCAGTCAAAATTGTTCTTTGCAATGTGCTTGTCCATATCTACAAGTTCAAAGTGAATGTTGTGAAAGATGAAGAATTGAAGATTATCATTCACCAAATAAATTTCCTTAAATAGAAAAATTATTATTACAAAATAACTAAAATAAAAAAAAGGCAAACAGAATAAATTATAAGTCTTACGGAAGCCGCTCGTTCGTTTTGGAGTCGTTTCTCTACGAAATTGGAAAGTTTCTTTGCATAAAGCTCGCCTTTCCCACTGTTTCAAAAGTAATCGAATAAATTACTAAAAAACCATAGCTTGGGTGGAAACACAAAGTAACGGTATTTATCAGAGATCATTGTTTAGAGTAATATATTAAAGACTGGGTCGATTTGGGTTATGTTTTATCTCTAACGGGTCAAAAGGATAACGCCAAGAAAAAGGATAAAAGGAAATGAGCTAAACATGTCAAAAGTTGCCCAAAGTACATTTTTAATGCATAAAACCTCCTAAATCGGTATATTAAAAGAATTAGATTAGTATTAAAAGAATATCATTTTTATAATCGTATTTAACAACTTAATAACATTATACAAATTTGGGATTAAAAGTGCTTTGGGTCAACCCATACCAAAAAAAATATATGTTCTGACCCGATACCAACCCTCCCAGCCGCACATTTTGCCACCTCTAATCAGGGGAAAGAACAAACCTCAAAACAGTGTCACCACCTATCCTTCCTCTAACATTATCACGACTCTCTCCATGCCTTGTAAGCAAAATCGGACGGGGTGTCAAATGAGTATTCACCTGAAAATCATCTTATAAATATTATGACATAATTAAGCCAAGTAAAAATTAGCAAAAGTTTAATTTATTCTTTTACTAGGTTAGAAACCCGGTGTATTACACGGGTTGAATAAATGCAATGTTATATACTTAGTAATAAATATATTCACATATTACATATCTATGACATATTACATAGTTTTTTAATACAAATTTTAGAAACCTTATATAGTTATTTTTTTTAAAATATGTTATAAAAAGAATGAAAGAAACGTTCAATTAATTAATAGGAGAGAGAGGCGGGAAAAAAAAGCTAAGGATGCACAGGAGAGTGACAAGTGTCCCACCAAAACCTTTATTTATTATAGAGTATAGATATAGATCAGTTGGCCCTTTTTATCCAATTTGTTTACACATTATGAAGAACATACATGTAAATTGAGATGAATATTTATTTTTTCAATAACATACCAAGAAAAACACAATACGTCCAGGGAGATATCCACCAATATTATTTACCTGGAAAAATAGAAATTATATAGGTAAGTTTGGTATGTATATACATGGGCTCATTCACTTTCTAAACTAAAAAAACAAATTTATAAACAAAAATGCAAACTTACTTGTATCTGGCCACCTTTCCCACTAGCCATGTCAATCATTTTAATATATGAACCTTCATTCACAGGCTCATACATCTAGAAAAAGACCGAAAATTTTATGCTTTCTTCATTTTCGACAGTTATTTTCATTTTATGTTATTTATGAAATAAAGATGGGACCCACAATTCAAAGACTACCTTTTCATAATTATCAAGTCGCCTTTTGAAGTCCTGATATCCTGCTTCAAAATCTGGCCTGTAGATATATATATACACTTCAACTTTATATACACAAATCTTTAACAGAAATAATGTGAGGAAGTGGTCTTACTCTTCTGCATAATCAGGACTTTGTTGAACCTTGAGCCTTATGTTTCTTTCAATAATCTTTGGATCATTACATATTGTTTCCAAAAAGATTATCTGTATCAACAATCATTCAAGAGATTAAGACAATGTCATATTATGCCCCCAAAACAACTTATATTATAATGGTCTTAGTTACTTCAATATTTTAAATAAATAATAAAACAAATACAATATTAGTTCGGCTTCAACAGCATACCTTGCATTTGCCTTCAGCCATCTTCATAAGCATATTCCTTCGGTGGCTAGTACTGTTTGTGGCATCAAATATTCCTACCTATTAGATAAAATATATTAGTTAGGATTTATTGTAAGTATCTTTACTTCACAATAATGAGCAGATATAATTTCATTAGGTTTCCTTTGTAATCATCCTCAATGTTTATACTTCTTCCATGTAGGTCCCACCCATGTTGTGAATGAGGGTGTGTTGATGGATGGGTGGTAGAAGTTCACACACAAACACGCGCACCTTCTAGTCTATGATCGGTTTTACATAGTCCTATGATAAAAATATAAAAAACAAAAAAGAGAGACTTACTTGGCCACCTTCTTGCATCCAAGCTATCATGTCATCCATTGCCAGAGCAGCTACCTAGTAGCACGTGATGTATTAAAACTATTTGCAAAAAAACAAGTCAATACATTGTATCATATAATGTTAAAATAAATTTATATTTGTTGAAAATTCGGTGCCACCATTTTTATTCTATGTACTACTAGCTTACTTTTAGAAATTATATAGTCCCTAACTATGATCAATTCAAATGGTATAAAATATGAAAAATTAGGTCATAACTCATATGACTACCGTAAAAAAATTTAAAAACCAAATATTTTTAGAATACTGCGCATTCACCTCATTCCGGGCCTCCATGCCTTCTGGATTGTCAACTCGGAAAAAATCAGCATTCTGCATCAGTGATACGGGCCTATTAACATTATCTATAAAACTAGTAATAATAATTCTTGAGAGTGAAAGTTAATACAAATGGTCAGTTTAGTCATCAAATAGCTAGTAGCATACTGCACTTGAGATCTAACTTCCTTCTCTCACTTTCAAAAGTTTTAAAAAGGAAACAAATGGATAGATTTTTAAACCAAGTGCCAAGAAAATCATGTGTACCAGATTAGCTCCATGTTTAAGACGTCGATACTGTCACAGCAAGAAAAATAATATCAGACTCTCTTGATTCCATAGATTCCAACGGATAATTAAAAAATAAAAAATATATATATAGTGAGAGCAATCACCTTTCCGACATTGAAGTGTTTTGTGTCATGACCTAACCAACGAAGATACCTAGTAAGTTTAGCAGCAGTAAAGGTTTTGCCACGGGCCGGCAAGCCCACCTACCACAACCACCAAACCTTTTAGAAACTTTTTAGTAAAATTCAAGGAAGGTACTGAATCATAAAAGCAGAAGTAGCAATTTGAACCATATACTTATGAATGCGTTGATTTAGATTATGGTTTATCCCTAACAGGTCATGGGTCAAATGAAAAATTAGCTAAAATGGAAACAGGTCAAATGGGTTTCAGTTGCTTAAAGTGCACTTTTAGAATGATATCCAACCCAACCCATTCCATAAACATGTTTCAACCCAACCCCGTTTTGACACATTACCCGACCCGCCCATTTTGCCACCTCTCATATTAAAAAGATTATCATAGGCCCACCAAGACAATTGCCAGATGCATATCTTCTTTGGGTCCAAGCATTTGATCAGCAATCGCAGCAGCAGCAACAGCTCCAGCAGCAGCCGGCATTGAGTTCTAAATAGTTTCATATCTTAAAAGGTAAAAAAACAAAAACAAAAAACACCGTAAACGCCTAGGGGATGTTTGGATTTGAGTTTTAAAAGTGATTACATGATTTCGGATAAGAATAGATAATCAGCTGTAACAAAATGCACCGTAGGAGATACGTTTGGATGTGTTTTTGCTGTCTAAAGTTGTAGTGATGATTTATTTAATAAGTTAATACATTAACTGGCGAAAAAGACGTTTTATTAAAAAAACAAAGGTTTGTTTTCCAATGTTGTCAAAAGCCCTTCGGGCGTGCGCCTAGGCCCTCGGCGAGGCAAGTCGAGGCGCAAGAAAAGCGCCTTGATGCAACCCAGGCCCTCCGGCGACCTTCAAGCGAGATTCCGGCTACATTCCGGTCGGATTCCAGTGAGATTCCAGCCAAATCCTTAAAATTCTAGCAAAATTCTACAAATTTCCGGGCAAACTAGTCTTAACAATCCAAAAATGGCCCGCAACTAGCCTAAACTAGCCCTAAACAAGCCTAAAACATGACTAAAACCCCAAAAATGGTATAATTGTGCTATGCGCCTTGCTTATCTCAGGCCCTCTCTTTTTAAGTGCCTTGCGCCTAGGCCCAAGGCTCACCCTTTGCACCTTGAGTGCGCCTTGCGCCTTTGACAACCATGTTGTTTTCTCATATGGGAGTGAAAGTCTCTCAGATTAGGTTTAATAAGGGTAATTAGGTAATCTTAATTTCCCTTTGGTGTCTGTTTTCTTTCAACTACCTACAATGAAACTAATAATCAAAATTGATTATCAGAAGCAAAATCTGTTTATCCACACATCAGATAAGCCCGTCTTAATACACAAATCCAAACAACCCTAGACATATTTTACATGGTTAAATTGTACAAACCTTGGATTCTGAATCAGGTAAGTTGGTTACACTTGCAGATTTAACTAACCGAGAAGATCCCACACCTCTATCCACAAAAAGTCCTTTATCATTATATTGTTTCTGTATTGGTGAAAATGTGCCCACAGATTTTGACTCAACCATGCCAGGAGAATGATGCATTTTAGCAGGGTCTGGGTCCACAGTTTCTCTTTCAGGGCCCACAACTTCGGCTTCCTATTCAAATGACATAAGCACGCGTAAGCAATTTTGATTTGTTGAATTATAAGTGATTTGATTCAGGTTAAGATTTATCTTTAGCGGGTCAAAAGGATATAAAACATAAATTAGCTAAAAAGAAAAGGTTAAACGGGTCAAACTTCCCAAAAGTGTAAATACTAAATCTACACGATTTCATGTTTAGAACAACAAAGGCTTAATATATGATTTAAAAAAGTAACCTTTATAGTTGGGGGAGAATCAGTGAGTCCCACACCCTTGTCTGAACCATCAAGCTTCATAGATCTTGGATTTTCTGTCAAATTAGCTGCATATACCACAGAAGTAGGTGGAGCGGGGACCACATATTGTTCAAGATCAAGATCCAAACTTGCTGATAAGCCATTCTAAATAGATTACAATTAAATAAGATTTTATTAATGATAATCACCTATCAAATTTAACAACCCATTGGTTATAGCAAAAGTAACGGTGACATAACCTTGATTCTTATTAATGAGGTTAATAATACGGGAAAAAAAAACATACAATGATTTAGATTATCATCTTTCCCATTATAGCAGGTTTGAAGGGGCTGTTTGGATGTGCATTTGAAGGTGATATCGAATAATAATAATTAGATAATCAACTATGAGAAAATGTAATGTTACAGAGTGTTTGAATATGCTTTTGCTATTTGAAGTAGTAATAATGACTTTTGACAGTGTTTAAGTGTTTGAAAAATCTACACATATTAAACGGAAACAAAATTGAGGGAGTTTGGCAATTGTCATTCAATTAGCATATCCACACGTCCCTCATTTAGATTTAATTTACTCAGTATTTTATAATTATTTCCTATATATTATCTTAATCTATGAAATATAAAAGACAATTGTGTAGAACTAATTAAAAATTACATAATTGAAAAGATTTACTCGATTCCTTTTAAATGGACCCAAAGATTAAAATAATTGATGTTTAATTGTAAATCAATTGAATTAATTTTCATGTACACACTTGCATTACGCATGTAAATGTAGAATGGTAAAACTCAATTGATTGCTTATTCCATACAATACAGCAGAATATATACACGTAAATAACCTAATCACAAGGCTAAACTAAAGGAGCTAAAATAGGAAAATATATGACAATAATACAGCTGTTACAAATTGACAGATTTGAAATATATGAAAATATATTTCGGTTAATACGCCCCCACGGTTGAAGCTTTAGAGGATCGGAGGCAGAGACTGGATTTGAAGCGATTAAACAGTTGTCTAGTGAGTCCCTTGGTGAAGATATCAGCATATTGATAATCGGCTGGGATATGAAGAACTCGAAGGGCTCCAATGCGGACTTTTTCCCTGACGAAATGGATGTCTATTTCAATGTGCTTTGTCCGTTGATGTTGAACAGGGTTTTCCAAGAGATAGACAAAGGATATGTTGTCACAAAAAATGATGGTGGCTTCTCGAATAGGAACATGTAGTTCAAGGAGAAGATTTCGAAGCCAACTTGTTTCAGCTGTTGTGTTGGCAACACCCCGATATTCTGCTTCGGCGCTCGATCTGGAAATTGTCGTTTGGCGTTTGGATGACCAAGAAACAAGATTATCGCCTAAGAACACACAATTGCCTGAGGTAGATCGTCTGGAGTCGGGACAACCCCCCCAATCTGCATCTGAATAAGCTGTGAGTTTCAAAGATTTGGATGGGGTTATAAGCAGGCCCTGATCAAGAGTGCCTTTTAGGTAACGTAGGATGCGTTTCATAAACTGGAAATGAGGCTCCCTTGGGGCATGCATGAACAAGCATACCTGTTGAACAACATATGAAATGTCGGGTCGGGTGAAGGTGAGATATTGTAACGCGCCGGCTAAACTTCTGTATAATGTACCATCAGAGATTGGTGCACCAGTCGTGGCACTGAGTTTAGAGTCAGTGTCAGCTGGAGTGGAGGATGGTTTACAATTTTCCATGTTGGCTCGTGAGAGAATATCAGCTGCGTATGATTCTTGAGACAAGAACAGACCACTATTTTTCTTAGTGACTTGGATGCCGAGAAAGTGATGTAGATTGCCAAGATCTGTCATTGCAAATTCAGATGACAAAGAAGAAATGATATCCCGTAATAGTCTGTCATCAGAGGCCGTTAGTATAATATCATCAACATAAAGCAATAAGTAGGCCATGTGTGACCCCTTTTTGTAAACAAACAGGGAGGAGTCACTGATGGTGGTTCGAAAACCACATTGTAAGATGAAAGTGGCAAAGCGTTGGTACGGTACCACGCACGAGGTGCTTGTTTTAGGCCATACAGAGACTTCTTTAGACGGCATACATGTGATGGATGGTGTTCATTGACGAAGCCAGGTGGTTGAAACATATATACAGTCTCATTCAAGTTGCCATGTAAGAACGCGTTTTTGACATCAAGCTGATGTATCGGCCAGTTACGGGAGGTGGCAAGGCTAAGGACAGTCCGGATAGTAGTGGGTTTGACCACTGGACTGAATGTGTCAAAACAATCAATGCCAACCTGTTGTGATTTCCCGTTAACAACAAGACGTGCCTTATATCTCTGTAAAGTGCCGTTAGCATGAAACTTATGGCGAAAGAGCCACATACAACGGATGACATGTGCATCAGTAGGTCTCGGAACCAGCTCCCATGTGTTATTTTCTATTAATGCCTTGTATTCGTCAGTCATGGCACTATGCCAATTTGGATCAGATAGGGCTAGGAGGTGGGATTTTGGAATGGGGGAAATGGCGGTGGAGGTAGTGTGAAAAGTTAGGGGATCCTGTGAAGTGGAAGTGCCGGCTTTAGACCTTGTGGTCATCGGGTGCGTAGAGGGTGGGGGCTGCTGCTGAGCTGATTGGTTGGTTGGGAGGGTCTGGTTGCGGGTTGGCAGGAGGTCCTCGGCCTCGTCGGTAGTATGTCTGCGGGTAAAAGATGGGGTTTGGTGATGGCGAAGAGGAAGATGGGGTATCAGGGGCTGTGGTGGCAGGTCCGATGGGAGAGGAGGGGATGTTATCAGGGGTTGTGGTGGCAGGTCTGATGGGAGAGGAGGGGGCAGTCGGTGACTGTTGAGAGGGTGTGGGGCTGGTGGAGGAGGGCCGTTGGGTGGGGGTGTTGGTTTGTTTATTTGTGAATTGGTAGGTGGATGGATTTGTGAATATAGTGGGGGAAGGGTCATTGTCTAGGAAGGTGTAGTCATGGGTTTTCTGGGATTTAGAGTATGGGAATAGGGATTCGTCAAATATAACATGGCGGGAAAAAATGGCTTTCCCGGTTTCAAGGTCGAGGCATCGGTAGCCGCGATAGTTTGCGGGGTACCCGAGAAAGATGCAAAGAGAGAAGCGAGTGGCAAGTTTGTGTGGACGGGTTGCAGTTTGGTTAGGGTAGCAAGCACAACCGAAAACACGAAGGTGCTCGTAGGAAGGGTTGCGAAGGTAGAGAGCTGTGGTGGGGGTACGATTATGTAGAATTTTGGATGGGAGAATGTTGTGCAAATAGGTGGCTGTGTGTAGGGCTTCCACCCAAAACTTTGGTGGTAGGGAGGCATGAACGAGAAGAGAAAGCATTATTTCGTTGATTCGGCGAATCATGCGTTCCGCCTTCCCGTTTTGTTGGGAGGTGTGAGGACACGAAAAGCGGAATTGAATGCCATGAGTGAGGGCAAATTGTTTGAATTGGTGGTTATCAAACTCTCCGCCGTTATCACATTGGAAGGATTTGATTTGACGATTGAATTGAGTATGAATATATTTGTAAAAGTTTTGAAATTTGGTTACTGTTTCTGATTTAAATTTGAGTGGAAATACCCACGTGTATTGGGTAAAATCGTCTATTAAAATCATGTAATATTTGTACCCGGCGGTGCTAAGGATTGGAGATGTCCATAAGTCACGATGTACAATATCAAATGGTAATAAAGTAGAAGACGTAGATAATTGAAAAGGTAAACGTTTATTTTTGGCCAACTGGCAAGAATTGCAAACACGAGAACGACTAGTCTTATTACAAGAAATTAAATGACGGGAAAATAAAAAATCCACAACGGGAAGACCCAGGTGACCCAGACGATCGTGGCAAAAATCAGAAACAGAGGTGGCCATGAAACTTGAAGCATTGGTAGCGGAAGCAGAGGCGGGAGCTGTGAGAGGATATAGTGGGCCGTCACTGTTGTGACGGGTCAAAATCTTCCCATTCCTGAAATCCTTCACAGAGAAAACAAAAGGATCAAATTCCACAGATGTATAGTTATCAATTGTTTGACGAAAATTAAGTTTTTGATTATGTCGGGGGTATAAAGAACATTGTTTAGGCGAAGGTTGTTTGGGTTATTCGGTAGTGCGGTATTACCGGATCCAAGAATTGGCATTTTGTGACCATTACCAACATATATGTGCTTAACAGAATTAACATTATGAGAGGTGGAACACATACCTGGGTCGGAGGAGAGATGATTTGTGGCACCGGTGTCCATGTACCATTGCGTGTCTCCTGGGAAGGACATAGCTTGGAAGGCAGCCCCTAACTCTGTTGGTTCCAGTAGGTTTACCTCAGCAAGATTGGCCTGAGGTTGGCTACGGTTGCCTGATGGGCCTGTGTTCCGATTGTTGTTTTGTTGCTGAGGTTGAGTGAAGGGGCTGTTGGGCCAAGCGACCAATGGGGAGGCCCAGCCGGGCTGTGTTGGGAATGGGTAGGGAGGCGGGGCAGCCCACCAGGGGACCCACTGACTTGGTGGCTGACCTGGAAAAGAGGCCCAGGGCTGGTTCTGCTGGGAGCCGCGAGAGGACTGATTTGGGTGACTGGACTGCTGTGAGGATCGTCCCGGCCGATTACCCATGGACCGGCGTTGACCCCCTTGACCACCCCCACGGTTGTGACGATAATTTTGACTGGAATTGTTGAACCTGGGGATAGAGACTTGGGCCTGAGGAGGCTGTGATTCCTAGACAGCAGCAGCCACAATAGGTTCTGTATCGCGGGCGGCTTGTCGTTGTGCCTCAAGTTGAAGCATACTACAAGCCGTTTCCCAAGAAGGCATAGACTGATTGAGGTACGTACCGACGTTGTCGAATTCCTGAGGGAGTCCACGCACAAGCTGGAGAACAAGCCTATTTTCACTGACGGGGCTATCAACGTCAGACAATTGGTCTGCCAATTCCTTCAATTTCTGGCAATACGCGTCCAGTGATGGCATGGATTTCAGTTTCAGGTTGGTAAAGGCATACTCGAGTGCAGCGGCTCGTGAGCCTTTGTTGTTCAAGAATAAATTCTTGATTCGAGTCCAAGCTTCCAGGGCTGTAGATTCATTAACGAGAACACGGACAAGAAGCTCATCGGATAGTGTTCCGTAGATCCACGGTAACACGATGGCGTCAATTTCGGCCCATGAGTCAAATGTTGGGTCGTCTGCTGCTGGTGGTTTGGTTCCATCAATATGATGTAGAACTTTATAACCACGAGCATGGAGATGAAACAGTTTGACCCATGACGAATATGAAACTTTCGTTCCGTCAAGGACTCGTACCTTCTTCTGAATATCAGTCACGGTATAAACCGGGTGGAGATGAATGGACTCGGTTTTGCTGGAGGAGGCTTCTTTTCCTGCATCCATGGCTGGGAGAATGGTGTGAATCGGAAAAGAAACGCTAAAGGAGAAGGGTTTTCAGGTCGGAGCTTGGTCTGTGTCGTAGCAGAAGGGCGGCGGCTGGTGGTCCGAGGACAAAACCAGCGGCGGCAGAAGAGAAAAGGAAAAAAAATGGCTAGGGCACAGAGAAGAAAATCTCTGATACCATGTAGAATGGTAAAACTCAATTGATTGCTTATTCCATACAATACAGCAGAATATATACACGTAAATAACCTAATCACAAGGCTAAACTAAAGGAGCTAAAATAGGAAAATATATGACAATAATACAGCTGTTACAAATTGACAGATTTGAAATATATGAAAATATATTTCGGTTAATAGTAAAAACCCTAACATTTACCCCATGTCTATTTTTAGTTTACATTTATGATCTTGATACTATTTCATCAAAGTTAATGATGTTTAGATTATTGTTAACTGCATCACCTAAAGCTTTTAAATTAGTTATAGCAAAAGTTACAAATCAAGACCTTAAATAAAAAATCTATTTATCTATATTATTAAAACATTGACATAATTGAAGGGAGATGGTTCCTTGCCATGCAATTAGCTACCACACTTTTTACTTTTCCAGCAAATACTTTGCATTATGATTGTGAGATTATGTAGGCTTTGTCTTTCAGTTATTGATACGAACCTATGTCTGGGTCAGCTGGGTGGCGGGAAAACATTCAAAATAAAGGAGAGGGGGAAATAGCAAGAAGTGGATGCAAGAATTCAGGAGAGTGGGGCAGTTTTGCTGATGAGGCTGCTGTACTAAAGCTTATATATTTATGTTTTAATTAATTTTAGTTGTCTTGGTTTTTATCTATGTTCTTGAAATCAGAGAATTACCTTTAGGAATTCTTTGTATCGGAGATTAGCCCATCTCGAATCGGGCCGACTATCATGTTTTTAATATCAATTCAATCGTTCGTTTCTTTTTATTTTCCGGATTCTATCAGTTATTCTTAAATCTGAATTAGTATAGCTTCATATATACCATCCCTAACTTGCAAAATATCATATATATACCAAAAACACAAGTTTTCAATGCATAAGGACTATGCTCTTAAAGCATGTTTTGGGTATACTTGATATTTTGCAAGTTAAGAGGGGTATAAATGAAATTTCCCCTTGAATTAGTCATCATATATGATTAATTACATAATTCATATATTATTATTTTTTTCTTCTTATATGTACCCATGTTTTACACAAGACAATAATCTAGTTCTAATCATGTAAGGAGGTAAAAGATCAAATAACGGTTTATAAGCAGTTTTCCTACGCCCTTTAAAAATCATAATCAAATGTAGGTTACCCAAACACTAGAAAATGATTAGTGTGAATGTGAAATAAACACATAATCTCCACAACACATTATTCTGCTTCAAGAAGTAATAAGAACTTTTAATGGTGCTAAGTGATTAGCAAACTCTGATTATATAAGAAGTAACATTTAAAATAAGGGTATAACAGTTTTTCTATACTCTATATTTATTATAAACAGAAGTAGGTTACCCAAAAGCTAGATATTGATTATTGCAACTTGAAGTGTAACAATCAGATTATCACTTTTAAAACATGTATATGCATATATTAGATGCCCATTGTAAAGAACATGGTGGATCACAACATAATGGTTTAGTCTATAGGTGGCAACTTTGACCCATTTACTAATGAACGGGTTGATTTCATATTAACTCAAACAGGTCAAATGGGTAAAATCAAAAAATAGCTAAAAGGGAACAGGTCAAAGTGTCAAACGTGTTGAACGTCATCCAAAAAGTTTATTTATAATGCATACAACCTCGTATATCATCTTATATAAATATGTAGATTATTATTTGTAATCATATTCTTTCTTTAAACACAATCACCAAACTAATTATTTATAGAAAAATCAAATAAGTGGATAAAAAGTGGTTGTGGATCAAACCTACCCGACCTACCAGGTTTGTTTCGACCTAAATTTAAAAACCGGCTCATTTCAACCAGAACCCATTTTGATCCGTTACCCAAGCTAAACGATCCACCATCTTGCCACCTCTAATTTAACTACACTGAAAGCATCTTTTTGCAAATTATTTATTAGAAAGGCACAAACTTCATACCTCGCCACCCTCGTGATTGATACTAACATCAGGAATCCCACGAACCGTTGAGGGTTCAAGATTTTCTTGATAAGCTCTCCAACTAGCAGCAAGGTCAAAGGGTGAAACCCTATCTACTTTGATACAAACCCTATATTCAAGAACCTCGTCCTCGTTTACCCTAAACTGAGCCAACCTTGTGATCCCTTGCAGAGCCCCGCCCATGAACTGCCGCGTGGGACCCTCCTCCACTATGCATGGTTCATTGTTATCCTTTGACTTCAGTAAGAACTTGAAGTCCAATGTTTCTAAAAACATAACAACAAAGTGATTATAAAATATTCAATGATTAGTAATCTTATTAGTTGATGAATAAAATATAAAATGGCTTTACAACGATTATGAAACCGATTATTCAACCCCTAAGTAATATGATAATCAAAATATCCAACCACAAAAAACTGATTATTGCAACTTCAAGTTGCACTAATCAGTTCCAAAACACAAATTCAAACACCTTGTGTTATTAGTGATTCTATCAAACAGTCATCCTCCAATTTCATAACAAACAGTTTTTAGCACTGTTTTCAGAACCGGACCAGAGTCAGACCGGTCGGACGTGAACCGGTCCGATTATGCCTATTTGAAGGGGTTTCATTTCAACTGGCTGGTTACCGGTCGGACTAGTGAACCGGACCGGGAGGTCGGACCGGGAGGTCGGACCGGATTTCCAACTTTTTTTATTTTTTTTTCCTTTAAAGATTTCATTTTTTAAATAATTTAGCATTTTAAGTTTCATATTTTTTTTACTTATTTAGGTCTTCAATGTCATTAAAATTGCAAATTCATATCAAAACACAAAATACTTTTATATTTTGTATCTATATACATAATTTGATTTTTATATTATTTATAACACCGTTCGGTTCTTAAATCCGGTCCAACCAGTGGACCTCCAACGCAGCCGGTTGTCCGGTCCGAACCTGAAAACATTGCGTTTTAGTTCAACTTCTATAATCAAACTGGAGTCTTCATATTCACTCAAAAAACATATATCACAATAACTTAAAAAATTGGCAAACTGACTGATCTCTATATGTTAATCAATCATAATCAATCAATTATAGAGCTTAAGTTCATCAATTTGTCCAGGAAGCTAATGAAATCAAATTAGGGCTAAACACCATGAGAAATCAAACAAACAATACCGTGATTAGGAGATACAACAAAGCTTAACTGCCACATTGAACTCGACTCTCGCTCCATTGGAAGCTAAAATAACAAAAATAATATGAATTAAACACTGAATCGAACAGTTAAAAGAATCGAGATTAGTGAATTACAGCTCTAGATGAGTCCCAAGAACCGACGAGAGGAACAGAGCCGTAGACGTGAGGAACAAGGTCTCCTTTGGGGATGTAATCCTCCATCTTGAGAGAAATATAGAGTTGACCGCCGGCATGATCGTCGGCGGTGGCGTGGGATGTGGTGTCGAGGTTTATTGATGAACCAGTTCCCATTCTGATGATTACCAATTTTGAATTAGAGAAACATATATGGTAGGTACAGTAGAAAATTGGTGGTGTTGAGTAATTGAGCAGGGGATTTGGGATGGTAGCGGTGGGTTCGGGTGGTTCAAGATGGCATCTGATATGATATTATTCGAACCTTTAGTCAGCTGGCGTGCGTTTTCTTGGGCATTCCATCATAAATTGTCCATTATCCAAAAAGTATATCATCCACGCTACAAGCGAATACAACGTTCAGCAAACAATACGTGAACCGTTTATTCGATAGTTCACTCGTTTATTAAATGAACGAACATAAACAAGAAATTTCGTTCATCTAGTTATTCATCTAGTTAAATGAACGAACATGAACAACGTTCGTTCATTTATGTTCATGAACGTTGGTAATGTGTTAATTTGTGTCCGTTCGGTCTTTAATGGTTTTTATATTTTATAAATTAAAAATATTTGTTAATTGTGTTTATGATAATTATATCAATTATATGAAAATAATTATGTCAATTGTCAAATACTTTATATTTATTTGGAGTTTTTTTAGAAAAAAATGTAAGTAGAGAAAATATTTATCAAATATGTGTAGTTAGAAACTTACTCAAAATGGGTGTTTTTCTTTATTTCTAAGTTCTAACTAACTAATCTAGTATTTTTTTTTTCTTTTTTAAACATTCTTTATAAAATCATTCGTTTTCTTCAATGATTTTTTTAACATTGTTCATTTTTCTAAACGTTTTTTTTAACTCACTTTCTTTAAACATTATTTTAAAACGTTCGTTAGTTTAACTCTTTTTTTACGAGCGTTCGTTTTTCTAAACATCTCTCGATTTTTTTGAATATCCTTTTCAAAAGTGTTCTTTTTTTATGTCATTTTTAAAACCGTTCGCCGTTCTGTTTTCTTAAAAGTCCTTTGTAAGACCGTTCGGTTTTTTAAACATTCTTTTCAAAACTGTTCGGTTTTTTTAAACGTCATTTCCAGAACCGTTCGCTTTTCTAAGCGCTTTTTTAAAACCGTTCGTATTTTGTAAACGTTTTTTTTAAATCGTTCGTTTTTTTCTAAACGCCTTTTTTTAAACCGTTCGTTTTGTCTAAATGTCTTTTTAAAACCGTTCATTTCACAAAAGGATTGTTTTAGAAAAAGAAATAAAAAAATGAACTTTAAAAAAAACGTTTAAAAATGAATAGTTATAAAAAACATGTTTAAAAGACGAACGGTTATAAAAAAAGATTTTAGAAAACGAACGGTTTTAAAATGGACATTTCAAAACTGAACGATTTTAAAAAGGACGTTGTAAAAACGAATGTTTTTTAAAAAGGATGTTTTAAAAAATTGAGAGATGTATAGAAAAACGAATGGTCATAAAAAAGAGTTAAACAACGTAGCTTAGATAAAACGTTCAGAAAAAACGAATGATTTTATAAAACAAAAAAAATATTATATTAGTTAAAAATAAGGAAATAAAGGAAAACACCCATTTTGGTAAATAAGTTTCCAACTACACCTATTTGGTAAATATTTTTCTCAAATACACTATTTTAGAAAAAAAAAACTCTTTATTTTTAGTGAATTTTGTGTAATGTTGATTTTATTTCCTTAATAAACGAATTGTTCATGTTCGTTAAGTTCGTTTGCAACCCTATTATCCTCTATGTGATTTGTATTTGTTACGATTTGTTGCATTTTTATGTATTGTTGGTAAATTATTTATCGATGACAAGTGATTCATACATATAGAAGTTGCTATTTAAGGCGTCGATATTTGTATATGTTTGTTGTCATTTACGCCGAAGATATGCGGAGAAAGTGGGTACTGTGCGAGTCCATTTCTTATATGTATGAAATTTATCAGTTGAATGTATGATTGTTGACGAGAAAAAAGTCTGATACATAAGTGAAAGTAGATATGCAACCGTGGAGTCACGTATCACATGACTAGTGATGTTATTTTTCTTTGAAATGGTTATATAGATATAATGCACTTAAGAAAATGATAGCTTAAAATACAAAGAAAATCATAAAAAAACTATTATTATATGTACACGCCATTATATATTTCTCACAAATTAGACTTATATAGTCATGAAATACATGGCATTGTATGTATCCACTTTATATTGTATAATCATGCAACGGCAGCAAAATTTTAAAAAAGAATACCAACTAACAAGACACTATAAGGCAACAAAAAACCAAAATTATATAAAGTTCAGAGAGTTTTGTATCAACTCTGTTCAAGAGATCTTAATTCTTACACTTATTTTTTCTATTACCATACCAAAGAAAAGAAAATGTCGTTACTTCATAAAAAAACAATGATCTTTTACTCTGACTCTTCAAGAAAACCTCATCATTCCTAAGCTTCTAAACTGCCCACCAAACCACAAAAATAACCGAGCTAATAGTATCCTTCTTATCCCTCGTGAGAGGAATACTATCTAGCCAATCTATTAGATCAGACAAAAACCTAATCGTCGGAAACGAAACACCAAACCAAGCAGCCACTAAATCCCATATCCTCCCCACGGTAGTACATTTACCAATAATATGATTAACCGTCTCAGCAGTATCATTACAAAGTGGACAAAGAACCGTTGGGATATCCATACATTTTCTATCCAGATTACTCCTAGTAGGCAGACCTAACACTCTCCAACCACAAATGTTGACCTTTCGAGGTAAAGATCATCATAAATGCATTTAAATGTACAATTCTAGCCAACCTTTTGCTTCTCTATTTTTTTTGTTTGAGCGGCCAACGAATACTATAAGCCCGGCAGCCGGGTAAACCCATTGACGAAAGACCACCCACGCCCGCGGACATAATTACTTCTCTCTATATACTTAAAATTCATGTTGCATATCCACTTTATTTTTAAAAAACAAGGTTGGTTTGTACATTCCAATGTATTTATGATCAGTGGCGGATCCATGAATTTTTTTCAGGGGGTTTACTGCTTTTAGATGCTCTAATTTCATAGGACCGAACATAAAAAAATTTGGTTCGGTTCGATTGGTCGGGTCGGGGAGGCTCAACCATTTTGGAGGCCAACCCGTTTAACGACCCAAATAAGATTTTGGTTAATCGGTTTCGAGTTAATTCGGGTCGGATTATTTGGTATTCGGGTTTCTAAGTACAATGCCAGGTCGTAAAGGTAGCGTTTACACCATGGGAACTAACATCTAATATAAGAGCATATTAATCCAATTTAAATTCTAAATCACAGGATGTGAAGTTCCAAATATGTTGATACATCAATTATAAATCTAGTCATATAAACACATCAGATTGAGATTAACTTTCTGTCTTTCGAATTTTGGTTTTTATTGTAGACAGTTGAACATAACCAACAACCGTATAACCCTTAGAATTTTGATGGTGCTTTATGAAAATATCTTTTAATATTCATAATAGTACATAGGAATCAAATTCAAATTAACATCTAAAATCTAAATCAACATCTAAATTAACATTCAAATTAACATCTAAATTAACATTTAAATTAACCCTAGATTTTCTTTTTCAAACAAGTAAACAACAAACAAGAGGGAATAAAAAGTAAAATAACCTGTGGTGGAGAGACTGGCGTCAACGGACAGCGGTGAGTGGGCCGGTGGCCGGCGGCGGCAGGGGAGCAGCAGCGGCGGAGTTGGAGGAGACTGCTGAGTGGTGAGTCCTGTGAGTCTGCGACATGTTGGCTAACAAGCTTCTTTCACTAATTCGTTGACCTTTTTTTCTTTGTTATATGTATTAACCCAACAAAATAAAAACCAAACAATTAAAAGGCCCAACAAAAGATACTAGTTATTAAACAGCCCATACGAAATCAGGTAAAAAAATGGTTTTAAAAAATGTTAGTGAAGGGATTCGAACCCACAACCTTTAGGTTATAAAACAAAGCCTAAACCACTACACCAGTTGTTAAACTTTGTAAGGGGGTTCACCCTCTAATTTTTTAAGGGGTTCACTACAGTTTTTTTACCTACGGTTCTATAAAAATTTCAAAACTCGGGGGGTTCCTGTGAACCCCCACTCGTGTACGTAAGTCCGCCCCTGTTTATGATGATAAATAAAAATATGGTAGATACGTGAAATCTAATGGAGTTAGGCTTGCTTGGTTATAATAAAATTTGCTTTTTGAAAAAAAAGATACGTGAATTTAGTTCACATATTTCATGTTATAAAATGTGTGTTTTGATTAGACATGTTTGTGAGCGTATATTGTATTGAAAATGTTTTTTTTATTTTCTCTAAAATACATAGATAAATTTTGTTTATAGACTAAATAAATCATCACGTATCTTAATATGTTTAACTTATAATCTAGCCTATTTTTGTTATTGTCGATATTGAATGTTTATTGATCTATTGTTGATTGATCAATTGACAAATTCAGGAAGTTATAATTGGCCAAAACTTAAAAATTTAGGTGGACCAAATTGTTTTGAGAGGGCTATATTAGTTGAATATGTTACAATCCCGTGTATTACACGAGATTGTATATTAAAAAATATAAAACTTATAAATTTGTAAATACGTAATAACTTGTCAGACTATTATGATCGTCTCGAGATATATCAGGTAGAAATGTGTGTGTATATAACAAATTAGTATTTTTCTTCAATTAGTTATATTTTGATTTCCTATTATATATTCTTATTTAATATAATTAGTATTTTTGTTTAATAATATATTTATAATATCATTATTATTTAATAAGATACATGCGTATTTATTAGGAGAGAGATGCGAGAAAAGTAATGTGAGGAGTTACGAGGAAGTGATAAATGTCATATTAAACATTTATTTATTAGTATAGATTATGTAAACATTTGTAAAAAAGTCGGAGCTCTACTGCTCTAGTGTTGATGGGGCACACTTGCTATGTATTATACCCTGTTGGTTAGCATAATTTACGTGTAAATTCGTTTGCTTGATGAATATAAAATTATATACTTATATTTACATTAATTGTAATTATGTAAATAAAATCTTTCTTTTCAAGAAAAATCCATTAAATGCACCTAACAAACGTAATTCAGGCATATATGTTTTTTTTAAATGCGAATTTCTTTATTTTTTGGGACTTGAACCCAAGATCTCTACAAACCTAAGTGCTGTAAAAAGATTTGTCTATGCGACTCAACCACCAACCCCAGTGGTTCATGCATATATATGCTTAAGTTTAGTACTTTAGTAGTTGGTTTCTATCATTGTATTATTTTAATAGTAATTTGATCAATTGATGAAAATAAAATAATTTGTGTTTAGACGTGGAATGAGCCAATAAGCCACAGATCAATTGGTTTTGGGAGTAGCCACCCCCATAGCCTTTCAATGTGGAAGTTATGGGTTCGAGTCTCACTTGGTGTAATATGCTCAGGTGAGCCAGGTGTTTTTCCACAGTGGGCCATCGGGTGGTGGGATTCCCTTGGATTGGTGGGCGGGCGACGGGCTGGGTCACCAGCGCTGTCTGCGTTCGCGGGCGTAGATGGTCTTTTGCCAATGATTTTACCTAGGGCTGACAATTTTAGACACGTACACGAATACACGACACGAACCTACACGATCTTAACAGGTATCGTGTATGACCTTATCGTGTTTCGTGTCCTAAACAGGTAGACACGAATCTACCTGTTAATTTTCGTGTCTAAACAGGTAAAATACCTGTTTACCTTTTAAGTACCTGTTAGTACCTGTTAAGATTTTTTTTAAATAAAAAATATTAAAATATGATATTATACCTGGTAAAATACTTGTTAGTACCTAGTAAAATACATGTTAGTACCTGTTAAGACTTGTTTCACTAAACAGGTTTTTAAACATGTGTTTCTAAACAGGTCTTATCGTGTTAAGCAGGTATAAACAGGTTTGTGTTCGTGTTTGAGAAAAAGTACACGATAAATTATCGTGTCATGTTCGTGTATACATATTTCGTGTTCATGTCTTCAGCCCTAATTTTACCTATGTGAGTTGGCCGTTAAAAAAAGATGTGAAGTGAGGATGACGTTGAATTTCATGCCATGCCCATAAGGTCATAATTTGTGGATAAGAAGATATCCATACACAAGGTTGGATGTCTTTTTCCCAGATGGAGATTGAAGCAAACATTATGATGAGGAGCATATGAAAAAGACACTATCTTTTATTATTTATTTAAATTTTAATTTCTTAGTTTATTTTAATTATTTCTTAATTAGGAGCATATGAAAAAGACACTATCTTTTATTATTTATTTAAATTTTAATTTCTTAGTTTATTTTAATTATTTCTTAATTAAATTATGATTCCCTAACTATAAATAGGGAATGCTAGATTTATTGTTAGGTAATTTTTGAGTTTGAATAGAAAAAGAACTTTGTTCTTCAACCTTTTGGTTCCTTTTGAGACGTGCGATTATCGATTGCTTATTTGATCCATTTGATTGCTTCCGTAACTGCATCATTTGGTATCAGAGCTCTTGGTTATCAAATGGCTCGACGTGGAAGTGAATACCTGCTTGCTCGTAGAATCGCCGACAGAGGCAACGACGGGGGTATTTTCGATCTGCGGGATCGTAAGATCCAACGGTTGCAGGAACGCGACCGGAAACTAGAAGCACGACTACTGAAGGAAACCGAACCAGAGATCGACGTCAGGAACGGTGAAGAGGATCCTTTCGGTGGGTGCAACCCTATCTACGATTCTCCACCATAGTACGATGATTACGAGGAGGAGGATAATCACAAGATGAAACTGGGTGAAACAGGATTTCCATTGGAACGAGGTTTGACTATAGATCCCGTTATTCAGGGGTGTTCATCACCCTCATCGAAGGAACGATCTATCTCGGCATTAAAAAACATTGATTTCTGGTCTGGTTCTGATTGTTGTGGATCGACAGGAACCAACGGATTAAATGGAAAATCACTTATGAGGAAGACAATTGAATACGCAAAGACTTTTTCCGGAAATTTTTTTGAAATTTTAAGGGATACATCAGCGGCTGAAGATGGCGGCGATGGGGTGGCTACTGGTGGCGCTAAGGCGGATGATAGTTTGGAGACTCCATTAATGGCGGACAAAGATATGGAAGGTTTGACTTTTACACAAGGTTTGAATTTTGGAAAATCCATTAATGTCAATTACGAAAGGGTTGTTGACTCGCGAAGGCCCAAACCAATGAAAAATGCACAAATTCAAATTGAGAAAAATGTGGGTAAGCTAGAGGAACAAATCAAAATAGATGATGACAATTCAAATGAGATGCATGTAAAATCTCACGTGGGTTTACTAATTTGTAATGGGCCAATTTCTACTTCTCACAAGTCAACATTAATTGGTGGATCTAGTGCATAATCCATTCAACTTTAATGATAATCCAATTGGTAATTATAAAACTGAATGGAGTGTTTCCTTACCTGTTTCATTATCGATAGCGAACAAGACACGACCCGACGTTCCATTCGACCCGGGTGGATTTGGTGCGTAGGCAAAACTCGAGGACAAGTTTTTTTTTTCAAAGAGGGAGAGTATGATGCAGGAGCATCCGGTATCAAGACGCTATCTTTTATTATTTATTTAAATTTTATTTCCCTAGTTTATTTTGATTATTTCTTAATTAAATTATGATTCCCTAACTATAAACAGGGGATGCTAGGTTTATTGTTAGGCAGTTTTTGAGTTTGAATAGAAAAAGAACTTTGTTCTTGAACCTTTTGGTTCCTTTTGAGACGTGCGATTATCGATTGCTTATTTGATCCATTTGATTGCTTCCGTAACTGCATCACATTATAATAAGTATTTCAGAGCATCCACATCAGTATTGGTATATATACCATATCCTTAAATTATAAGAGAAAAAAAATAAGATTTAAGTTAAAAGACTCGTACATCAAATTCTTTAAACCTTATCTTTATCTTTAAAATTATAAGAAAATGTACACTGGAATCTTAAATATACCAATTGCTTAACAATTTCTTTAAAATTATAAGGATAAGAAATGAAATGTGAGAGGTTTTTAAAAAATGAATAATTTTTATGGAATGATGGTTTTTAGTTAAATTATAAAGATAAATACATGGTCTGATCGTTCGTTCGTACATCTTCAAGTAATCGTTAAACGAATCACTGGCGGTGCCATACATGTTACTCCATTTGACGAATCGCGGCCGTACACTTTTGAATTGAGGTAAAACCAACCCGACCTCTCGCGTCAACCCGTTGACGGAACCAAGGCACGTCTCTCGAGATTGTTATTAATTCTTAAAAATAAATTCCGGCTCATTCGAAACCGAGTATTAAATTGCTCATCCCCGTACGAACACCCTTCGTCAAAGTAATCTTCGAGTAAGAGTGCGTTAGCAGCCGCCCGATCACGATTGAGACGTGCACTTCGTTTTAATGGTCTTGATGACGATTCCACTTCTTGCCACCACAGAACCGCCGCCGATGCGAAAGCGCCGAACGCCATTTGCCGGGCTTCATCGCTTGAATAAGACATTTTAAAATGTAGGAAGTATTTGGTAGAAGTAGAGTAGAAATGAGTGTGTAAAATGAATATATTTGATATTTATAGTGGGTAAAAAAATAAAAAATTAAACATATTTATTTATTTATTTTTTAACTGTCTAAAAAACAAAATATAGCCGTTGAACGGCTACCACAGCTTCAAAGCACGCGTGATAAAAATCATGCCACCGATTCACGGGTGTAATCACACCACAGGAGGCGGTGTAGCCCAAGAAATCACGCCGTGATTTCCTTCCACATCGGATCACGCTGTGCTTTTCCTTTGGTATACCGGATGATCTAACAAACCCTTCTTACATCTGGTCACTGGTATTCACCAAGAATTTATCTTTAGTATTTTAACTTCTCACTAAGTAAGGTAGTGAAGATATTTACATCTTCTCACTAATCAGGTAGTGATCACCATTTCAAGTTCTTACTAAACGGACAGTGATAACCCTTCAACTTTTCACTAATAGGGTAGAGATCACAACTTTAACATCTCACTAAGTGAGTAGTGATCATCCTTACATTCGTCTCACCAAATCATGGAATAGATCACCATTTTACTCCCCTAATCTTTGTAGGGGTTGCATCTTTCAAATCTACTTAGGCGTTGGTTATGAATATATTACATTGAAAACTCACAAACACGTTACTTAATCACTCATGGGTATGGACTAAAAGAATATTGTGATAAATCTCTCACACGCCTCATTTCTTTACACCTCTTACAGAAATAACATTCTTTGGGATTGAAATCATATAGGATACATAGATATAACACATATCTTTTATTTTTACAAAAAGCTCAAAGCAAAGTGTGAGGTTGTAGTTGTTTAAATAGCCAACAAAAAAGAGAAGACAAAAATATGTTCAAACGAAGACAAAAATCAAATAAATAATTATGTAGATTCTGAATACTACCAAATATGATACAAAAATCAAATGAACCATCAACTACTTTTTATGTTGTTTTCTTAACTACTCTTCTTAAATATATCAAATCTAAGTAGATAAAGAGGTTATAAATTTTTTTATGTTGTTTTCTTAACTACTACTATGTTGCTAGGAAAATAAGTTTAATTTACTTTAAATGCATCAGTTTCTTTATTTTATAAAAAAAAACAATTTTTTTTTCATATCAAGTCAATGATAAATAAATGAATTAATGTCTTGAATTGATGATTTAGAAATTTTGGGCCATATCTTGGGCCGAGCCCAAATTGCATCCCCAATCTACAAAAAAAATTTAGGGTTTCACTATAAAATCTTGTCTACCGCCATATCAATCGCCGTTGGCAAACTTCCAGATCTCAGTATCTCACCATCGCCTACGGCTTCTGGTACATCGAATACTTTCCGTCGTCAATATGAGAGCTAAGGTAATCAACGTTTTTCGTCAATCGCTTCTCAAATTAACAATCTGCAATCAATTTCTCATCATATTTTCTAATCTGAAATTTGATTAACGTTGTACAGTGGAAGAAGAAGAGAATGCGGAGGTTGAAGAGGAAGCGTCGAAAGATGAGACAGAGATCAAAGTAAATCGACGGAAGCTTTCGAGCCGATGCGTCGATTTCGCGTTTTCTGATACCGTCTCGGTAGGTTTTTGTCTTATAGTTCGTGTTGGAACGATCGTCTCTTTGTTATCGGTTATTATGATAAGTTAATTTACGGTTTCCTATTCAGTTCCGTCGTCGTTTCTAAACATTGTTGAATCTACAGTTTTCAGTGAATCGATTTCATTAGTAGTTTAAATTATTGCTCAATTACAAGTTTATTGTGTGGTGAATCTGTTAATTTCATTAGCTGTTAGAGTTTCTAGTTTTTGGATTTTGATTCATCATTTATGGAGTGATGAAGTTATTGTTGACTAACATTGTGGTTTTTAAAACGCTAGGGTTTGGTCTTGTTCATATTCAAAGTTTTTGCCAATCTGATTCAAATTTTTGTTGCTTCATCATCTATCACATATAGAACTATTTCTTAATGTGATTTTGCATTCCTATTTTTAAAGATTAACTATAATCAATCTAGATTTTTAGTATCGCAAAAAACATGAGTGGTATTTTTGTTTTAACTGCGTGTGCGTTTTAAAACTGAGTGACTTGTGATATTTCACATAATTGTTTCTGATATCGTAATTGTTAACAATATGGTTTGGTAACTTGTATAAGTTTGCGCACATAAATATTAACATCAGTGTTAAAAACAATGTTTTCAGAACCGGCCCGGACGTCGAACCGGTCTCCTTACCGGTCCACTGGTCGGACCGGATTTAAGAACCGAACGACGTCATAAATATTATAAAAATATATCAGTCTAAATAGCTTTTAATCCTTTAAAAAACCACCAACAAGTCAATTCCAATAATTTTAAACTAACAATTATTTACGAAATAAGAAGCCAAAAGACTTAAAAAAGATTAAAAAAAAATAGTCAAGCGGTTCAACCGGTCCGACCACCCGGTTTCCGGTCCGACCGACGGTTCAAGCGGTCCGACCACTGGTTCGCTGCAGAAACGGTTCAACACATGTAACCGGACCGGTCAGACCGACCGGTCCGGGTTTCAAAACATTGGTTAAAAATGCATAGGCGGGATTAATCGGATTGTAATTTTTATATGTAATTTTTCAAACTTATATATATATAGTTATATACACATAAATACATCAAACATAAACAATTAAAGATTAAATACTTCAAAATTCAAAGATTAAATAGTTCAAAACATCATAAAAAAAAGTCCCGATTAAGCATTTGCCCGGATTTGGGCTAAAAATCATTAAAAAACCCAAAAAAGTGGGCTGACTAGACCTGATTTGGACCGCCTAGCCCGCCCGACTAGACCCGATTTGGACTGCCAAGCGATTTTTGGACCGACTAGGTCAAAATTCCTCCTTAACCGTCCACCTAGCGATTAATTTTTACAACTTTGAATAACATTTTAGGTAGTTGCAAAATTAAATGCGTCGGTACCTTTGGTCATGGCTTCAAACACTAATTCATCCTCAAAGGGTTAAGGTGTTAGTCCTACAGGATCATCTCCATTGTATTCTCCACCATCCACATCACAAACTCCGTCAATGGTGACACCTATTTTAGTTGTTTTTCGGTCCCAACTTGAATGATTTTAGAATCGACTGATTTGTGTACATGAAATTGTGGAAAATAACATAGACTTTGTGTAGCGATTTGAGTTTTTAAGTACAAATTCTTACAAAATGAAAAGTCGAATTACAAAAACCACAAACACACTGTTATTTGTAATAGATATGATATCCCTAATTGTTAACGTAAAACTCTAATTGCAATAAGAATTTCTTTAACTATTCTCACAAAGAGAGTGCCTAGGATAAATGATTTAGAGGAGGAGGCTATTGTTGTGTAATGCACACAGGGGTTTTATATTTGATCCGTGTCTATTGTTTACTTTCCCAAGTCAAAAAAATCACTACTGCAAATAACTCTAATTTGTAATCGTTCTTAGTCGTTACGTTCGCTATTCAGATGTTCAACTCGGTCTGTGGTAGTAAGTTGTGCCCTAAACCGCCCTTCGTCGCTCCATCACGTTGTTGGATCATCTATTTCATCTCACCATTGGAGAAACGAAAGCGAAGACTGCTAGAGAACGGAAGAAGCGTGAGCAACAAGATTTTTGGATTGAAAACATGAGAAGATTGTGGTGATGAATATAGCGATAAAGACGATGATGATGAAGTGGGTCTCAAAGATGAGTAAAGACGCCCCATTGATGATCGATTTAGATTTAGAAGATGAATAGTTAAAAATGAGGAGCGTAACAACAATTTTTTCTGGTTTTTAGTTTGGAAATACTAAAAGAAAGAAAATAAAAAATGATGAAGTCTATCAATCGAAAATGGGGTGTTGCTGTCTATTATTGTGGAGCTTGGGCTAAAGATTTGATAGAAGCATGTAATATGCTACACAGAAATGTTAGGGACCTATTTCATTTAGGTTAATATTTTCTAATTTCTACAATTTGCCCTCTCAAACATATGTTTTAAGGGGGTACGGATAAAATTCCTTTTTATTTTGGCTTTTTGATAAGTCTTAAAAAATTGTTTTTCAAAAGTCACAAATCCTGCCTTGTTAAAACTCGTTATGACTTTTTGAACATAAAATTACTAATCTACCACCCTTTACCCTACAATAAATATAAGCTCAGCCAAACACTTTTTAAAAAACAACTTAGGGCTTTTCCCACCATAAAAGCTAATTCAAACACTTTTTCAAAAACTCATTTTAAAAAAGTTATAAGTTAATAAGCACTTTTGAAGTTAAATAAACAATCCCAAATACCCTCTAAGTTGGGAAGTTTTATCATTAATTATGAAAATATGTGAAATAATCAAAGATTGTGAAAAACTTGAGCTTATATATTTATACACTAGACTAGAAACCCGTGTATTACACGAGTTGAATAAAAAAATATTAAATAGTTAGTAATAAAGATTTAAGAACTAAGAAAGAGAAACATGAAACAAACTTATTTATTAGGTGAAGAAAGAAAAACGAAAAAAGTAAACGATAGTAATAAACATTTAGGAATTAAGAAATGGAAGCAGGAAACAAACTTATTTATTACGTGAAGAAAATGAAGCGGGAACAGTAAAAACGAGGGCTCACATAATTGTGACAAGTGACGCCCTCATTTACTTGTTATATATAGAAGATTATATATTACTAGTTATATTTGTGTGTCATTGTTTAGGAACCACGAGAGAAGAAGTCGTTTAAATTATCAACTAATTGATGTGATCTTATGTTTTTTACATGAACTATTTTAGTCCAACCAGTTTTAGGCATCCAATTACAGAAATTCTTGGATCCGTCACTTCTTAAATATTCTCTGCAAATGAGTTATCAATCTCAATATTGAAAGCTAAATATGGGCAATGATATATACTTACACGCTAAAAAACCATGTTCGGTGTTTGGGTACAGTAGTTGATACTCATGAGCTCTTTGATCCTAAAGTTGGATAAACAGATCTCCAACTTTATCATATATTTTCTATACACACATAATTTTTTTTATTTCATTTATTCTATATTTATTAAAACTGAGACATGATTCTTCCATCATGATGTTGCGACCAAAAGATGTAATTGAAAGTTTTGTCGACCATGTTTTCTAAATAAGCAAAGTTGATCTTATTGGGATGACTAAGATTTGTCAAGACACATCGAAAAGAAAAGGAGAAGAAACACTTGGACAATTGTCATTGTGTTTTTGAAGCTTTATATATTATACCATAAATGCACAAGTACATATATCATTTCTTAATTAAATAAAATAAAATAAAATAGTGGGTGGTTAATTGAATTAAATTACTTCTACGAAAATGAAATATAATGAAAGTAAATTCAGATAATAAAAAGCATTCCAGCATAAGGGTAACTTTTTGATTTGATGATTATGATGCAATGAACTTTTAGTGAACAGATTGTATTGACACTAGACATTTAGCAGTTCTAACATCCCTCCATCTAAGTGTTTAATCAAATGACATTCATTGGTTAAAGCCAACATACTACTATAATATCTAGCCGTTCTCATCTTAGTGTGAGTGTTGCAATTATGGAAATGTTCATCGTTCAGAATGCCTAATTATATTGTATGATTCTATAACGAGATTGAATTCATAGACAAACGTAAACCAATATTTGTTCCTATTATCAAGAATTAAGATTGTATTAGGATTTTAAATATTGAAGCACTTTATTAGAAAAATTAATAAAGTGACCAGTTTCATTAACAATTTAATGTGCTTCCAAATAAGTTCCGCATTTGAAAACAAGAAATCACACAAACAAAACATTCAAGAAGCATTTAACATAATCACTTGACATAAGTTTTCAATCAAAAGACAAAAGATAAATACTAATGTTGGAATTGTTGGGATTTAGATTTACTAAATCAACAAGAAATTTAGCAAAAGGATGAAAAATTAAGCTTACAGTTGAAAGTTAGTTCTTGGACAGTGGCGTTGAAGAAAAACGCAGGGGGGACGGAACTATAAATTTTTTGACCGAATATGTGTAAATTAACACTACTTAGCGAAAAATCGGCCGAATACGTATAAATTAACACTACTGAGCGAAAAATCGGGGGAGGGGGGGTCCACTAAACTTTGCCTCTGTTCTTGGATCAAAATGGATGAAATGCTCCAAAATCCTCTTCTAAACTCCAAAAAATCATCCCGATAACCTAGAACTCGTGGCTTAAAAAGGGGGTGAAGATCTTTTGCAACTTTTTAGTAAGTTTGTTATAGCAGAACTCGTGCGTCGACACGGTTGACACGACTGGATAGACTAAATTCAACACCGCTGTCGTGAGCTTCTTGTCCAGAATCCGCCTCTTGATCTCGTAGCATTTCTTTGTAAATCTGAAAACGGCCGTCTTGGGCTTCTTGCTAGGAGTTTTTCACCTCGTCTCCAACATCCCAAATCCATGTACTGGGCTTCTTATATCATATCATGAATCCTTCCAAAGCTCTCGGTTATCCCCGCAATCGCTCCATACCTACAAAAACAATAAAGAATAATTCATAGTAGATTTCTTCCAATCAAACAAACCGAAGACCCAAACCCAACAGGCCGACTCCACTCCCTCCTCCATGTAAGGTGCATCACTACTATTTCTTCTTCTAGGAATCAGCTGTTCTTGAGGGAGTTTAACCGGATTTGAAACCAGTTCTTAATTGGTCCAGTTTTAACTGGTTTCACATTATAGGTTGCAAACAGATTTCAACTTGGTTTCTAAAGCCAAACAGGTTTCAAAACCAGTTCCGGGTTGATAACCAGACTTTTATGCACCTCTATTGGGTTGTTCTTCATTCGCCCATTTCAAAACTTACTTCAATCTAAGCCTCAAAGTTACAATGAAGGCCTAAATTGAGTTGATTTTCGAACAGTTGCGTCGGTTTCATTAATCATATGTTTTACCCAACTGAGTCAACCACTTGGGTTCTAATCTGCTGATCCATTTGAAGTGTATAACTCTCAATCAAATCTATTTCGACCAAAAGAAAAGGTCACAAGCAATATTAAATAACAAAACCAAATCAAATAATTAAAAAGGACTCCAACCATAGTAATAACAAAAAACAGACTGTATGCTGATATGCATTAACCTGACAACCAAACTCCAAACAGATGTAGAAATTACCACCTGTAAAATCCATATATCTATACCCGACGTGACCAGACTCTTAAAACGCCCCAAATCGAAACACAGACCAACCCAACCCAACCTGTAACCATCACACAAACCAAAGACCCAAACCCAACAGACCGACTCAACTCCTCCATGTAAAGCGCATCACTACTCTTCCTTCTTTTCAGAATCAGCTGCTTTGACTTCGTTGACCTTTTCAGGTGCATCCTCTTTGACTTCCTCTTCCTCCTTTTTCCCTTCAACACTCAACTTCTCAAGTAGTCCAGCAGCATTTGAAGCATCTTCGTTCTCATCCTTGCCCTTTTGAGACTCTGCCACTTCCTGAAATGTTTCCATAAACTTTTTGCAATCTGTAATTCAAGAGAAGACAAAAAAATAACATTACACCAATTATTCAAGCACGACGACAAACGCGTGTTATTGTGTTAGACGCTAATGCAAAACGGTGGGATGATCAGCAAAGAAATTGTGATCATATGCAAGAGCTGGGAGGGAAAGATGAGACATTGTGGCAACTACGGACAAGAATGTTGGGAGAAGTCTAAGTTAACATTCAATACTAGAATGCAACCCACGCCTTTTGTTACAACCCGACACCAACATAAACAATATGCAAATGGTGTGTTATTAATATAGAAGAGGTTGCGAATGTCGCAGTGTCATAACTTTAACAAGAACAGGGGCCCTCTTCAGTATTGAACCAACATCTCCTTTCCATCACCATATCTTGCTCAAACCTTTTACTTACAAACATCATTTCATCCCAATTTCAAAATTTTATTTATTTATCAATAACAGAATAGAATTATGAAATTGATTAAAAGTCCTGTTTTTGTCAAACTAGCAATCAATTAACAATTATCAAATATCAATCATCTACCTTGAACTCCAAAATTAACAATACAAATTGCATGCATCAAAAGTTCAAAGCACTTTACAGAATTAATATAATATAACTGATCAGAAGCAAACTTACTGTCAACTGTTGCAAATCTGATGCAGAAAAGCTCATCCTTGAGTTCTCCATCCGCAAAGTCAGCAGCATGCCACACACATGACTTGTCATTGCCAGAGTGCTCTTGAACAGTCATAGTAGGGATAACTACAATAACAGAATAACAGATTCAAATCAGATGCCTAAAAAATCATTAAACCTAACAAACTTATAAATCAGATGCAATATAAGATATTCAATTATACCGAGATGATTCGCGCAGATCTTTAGGGTTTTGGATTGACGCATCACGAGACGAACTTTTTCAGTTTTTTTGTGCTTCAAAAACTTAACGGAACCGGCGCCTCGTTCTTTCCACTGGTTTCCATCCTTATCGAACCGATACAACTTCGCTTTACTGAGAAATCGAAAAATAGGTTGAAATCAAAACCGTAAACCGTAAAAAATAAAACTATTTAAAATCAGATCTGGATCGAATAATTACAGATCGAGTATGGCGTCTTCTTCTTCTTCACCAGTACTGACGGCGACTTCTTCAAGCTTGACGATCGGAGCGACCTGTGCTCCGGTGTCTTCGTCTTCGGCGGCGGTGGTTTCCTCCTCCTCCTTGTGCTCTGGATGGTTACTGGCCATTGATTTGAAGAGAGTAGGAAAAGTTGTGATTTAGCCGGTGAAAAGAGAACGAGATCGGAGCGTCTGGAGGCAGAAACGGCGTCCAGATGTGAGGGTTTCACGCTAATGGAGACGTGAAGGGGTTTTTGTAATCCGAATTGGGCTTCTAGAAAGATTGGGCCGTTTGGGCTGTATTTAATCTTTAATACTAACAGACTCCAAAGATTATTGATAATAACGTCTTTTAAACTCAAGAACTACATGCTCGTTTATGAGGTGAGATCTACGTTATTTTTTATAATCTGGCTTGGGCCGTAAACGAATTGAACTGAACGAAGCCTTGCTCGTGTTCGTTCGTTTAGCATTGAACTTTTCACGAACACTAACCGAACGAAATTTCATGTTCATGTTCGTTTATTAAGGAAATGTATTTATTCGTGTTCGTTCGTTAACTTTCTAAACGAACATAAACGAACACATGCTAGTTTGAACATTAAATAATATTGTTAATCTTAAACATTAGACACAACCATCTGAAAGATAAATCAAAACTCAGACATAATTATCCTAAAACATAACCATAATTATCTCAAAAAAATGTTTAAAAGGTCTAATGAGTAATAATATCAAAATAAAAATCAAAATATGTAAAATTATAAAAATTTAAATAAAACTTAAATGTATAAAAAAATCTTTAATGAACGACACAAACAAACGAACGTTCACGAATACAATTGAACGAACAATACATTTGTTCATGTTCATTCATTTATTAAACGAACGGATATAAACGGATTTCCCGCTGAATGTTTCATGAACTGTTCGTTAAACGTTCGGTTTGTTTACAGCCCTAAATGTGGCCGTTCTCAAATGTGTTAATATAATAAAATACATATTTTGTAACTACAATTGTATGTGATGGTAGCATCAAGGACACATAAGTACGCTATGATCACAACAAATGTTTTCAGAACCAGAACAAACAACGAACCGACCACCTTAGAGGTCCACTGGTTGAACCGGTTGGACCGGATTTAAGAACCGGATGACGTCATAAATAATATGCATATAGATACAAAATATAATAAATTTATTGTTTTGATGTGAATTTGCAATTTTAATGTCATATGAAAGGTTAAATAAATAAAATATGCAACTTGGAATACTAAATAAATAAGAAAATGAGATTTTGAAGAAAAAAAATTGAAATCCGGTCCAACCGGTGACCGGTCGGTTCAAATGAATGTGGTTCAATTACAGACAAACCGGACCGGTTATGTGTCCGGTTCCCGGTTTAAACGGTTCGACCGGGCGGTCCGGTTCTGAAAACAATGTTCACAATATGATTAGTTGTGAACTTCTTAACATATTGTCACACCCTCAAATTTCCATTGCGGAGTTTTACCGTCAGTCGTGACGTGTCAGGATCAAAGTCGCTAATTATATTGAATGACCTCTATATGCGTTTCAAAATACGTTTAAAAACCATTCAACACAACCAATGTTTAATAAGTTTCAAGTTTGCGGAAGTAAAAGAGTTGCGGAAGCGGAAATAGTTTAATAAATCACACGACAAATATAAAGTTTTGAAAAGCCAAAACTAGTTTCAAATATGTAATTGCAAAAGACTCCATGCTCATGACGTGCACCCTATCCTTAGTATGTCAGCTAACGAGCTAAGAAAACATGCTTAAAAGATCAACATATTATTGGTGAGTTCACAGGTTTAAAGCAGTAAATAAGTAGTTTTATAATAACTGGACCACATATATTACATATTCATCTTATTGCGTGCACACAATGTATGTGATACTATAAGTGCATCGAAACCGAAGCTGACAGTATGTTGAAATGCCTCAAGCCACTCTGGCATGTTTAGGTCAATGTTGCACCCGTTTTGACCTCCAGTCAAAGTTGGTACGACGGGTGGGGGTTGTCGACCCCAATAGTACTATCCAAGATTACCTCGCTGTTGGAGACGTTATTAACGGTACGATCAAGTAAGGACTTTTATGTTGTATGTTTCACTTAAGTATTCACAAGAGATTGGTTATGTATAGTCCAAACGAAAACTATAAGTTGAGCATGTTTCTACCACAAACGGAAAAGTATTTAAAAGTGGGGCCGTGAGACTCACCTGTGATCGGGTGAGTAGGATGCAAATGTGTATGTTTAGCAAGTCCGAAAGGTAACCTAACCGAGACCTATTACATAATAGTTCATGAGTTCCAATGTGTGTTGGATTCCTAGAATCCGTTGTATCCAAACAACTTTCCAAGTTATTATGTTTAAAAATGTGCATTGACTAAAGTTTACTATGTTGACGAGGTTGACTTAGGTTGTCCAGGTTGACCAGGTTGACTTAGGTTGACCAAGTTGACTTAGATTGACTCGACGACCCGTTGGTGACTTGGTATGTAAAAATAAAATATAATATATTTGTATTGCATGTAACCAAAGGTGGAAATCGTTGGTGTAATAACACGTCTTTCCGGATCGTAACATATATATTTGTACAAAATATATATTAACAAGTGAACACGCAAGATTCTAAAAATCAAGTAAATATTATGAAATCACAAAATGAACAAAGATGGAAGTCTTTTGTGTCATAACATATCTTTCCGACTTTCAACATATATGTTTATCATAAAAAAATATATATTAATAACGTGAACGTGTATGATTCTAAAAATCAAATAAGTTTTATGAATTCACGAAATGAATTCATTCCAAATGTTTAGACAAGTTCTAAATAATCCAAATAACAATTTAGAATTTTTAAAGCGTTCCTAAAAATCAAAACACAATTGTTGACAAAAAATAAATATAGATTTCCTATTAAAATCCGTACGGTTTTTCTTGAGAATCAAAATAACCCATGACATCCAAATTATCTAAATTCTAAGACATCATTATACGTGTGTTCTCAAGACACAAATTTCAAAATAATCCATATATATTTCCAACTCCAAAATATAATTCAATATGATTTCCTTTTGAGAAAATAATCATAACATCAATTCTAGGACAACATTTATACGAGTGTACTCAAGACACTAATACCAAAATAATTCATACGCAATTCCAACTACAAAACATGATTCAATAATGCTTTCCTTAGAGAAAAATAATCATAAAATAATTCTAACAATTACACCAACAATATACAACTTTATGTTTTATATATTTAGTATATAATCAAAGGTTTCTTTTGTAAAATGAGTTTCACTTGCAAGGATTGTGTTTGGATACATGATTATAATAGAATCATATGAAGGAGAAATGTTTCTAAATGAAAAGTATATATAAAAACTACCTCCTTTGAAGATAAGTTTTGAAGATGATGATTGAATAATGCTTGCTACCACCGATCCTTGCCTTAGAATCATCAAAGAGGGGTTTGATTTGAGAGGATTTAGACAAGATGATCAAGAAAATGGGATGGTGTGGGTGTGTGATGTTGGCGACGGCAAGGGGAGGGGTGGGTGTTGGATTTGTTGTTGTATTTCACAAATCTTGTATTATTACAAAAGAAAATAATTAAATTAGTGATAAATGGAAGGTTTAATGGGTATTGATGGGCATTAAGACTAATGGTTTCAAAATTTGAATTAAAAATTTGGGAGAGGGGAGGGGATTACGAATTAGGAGAGGGAGAGGATGGAACCTTTCCATTTTTTTTATAAAAACAATACAAAAGTCTCCCACTTTCCATCCTTCCATAAAGCTTTTAAATAATAGTTAACATTTAGTTTATATAAAAAAAGACATGCTTTTGTTTATTAAATAATTTATTTAATTTAAGATGGAACAATAATTTCCTTGCAAGTTTTATGTTTCAAGGTGTATATCGCTTGTAATTCCAGACTTCGTTTCAGATAAAACGTTTCCGAAAAATTACAGAAAATTAAATATAGACACGAAATTATAAATCTCAGTATTACGTATAAAAATCAAGCTCCAAATATATGTCGGAGTATTAGTTTAATAATTCACCAACGTTCGTGAGACAGGACGCGTGTGTGATCCGATAATTCACTGAATTATCAATGCATTGAATGTTTATGTTGGACCTTGCTAAGTAATAAATGCACTTAATTAATTATAACTAAGCGTATTACACGTGTAAACGTTATGATCACATAAGTTACGGTAGATTAGTAACCTGAATTTTGTCGGGTGTCACACATATATAAGTGTTTGATTTTATTCCATTATCATTACAATTGTTGAATATACTAGTTGCATTAGTCACTCAAGCATGACAGGTTAATGATTACATTTAGGTATTCTCCGTTATGAACTTATTATTGTGTAATGAACAAGCTTTCGAGGTTTATTACATAATATGATGTATCATTTGTATGCGAGTGTAATTAAATAAACTGTAAAGTGGAGGGTTTGCTTTATATGGTGCATTTTTATATCCTTAGAAGAAATGGTCAATTTTGTAAGTTTAAGGTGTAGATTGTAAAATTCCAAAGTCTGAGTTATATGGGGGAGGGGTCTACGCAAACACACTCCAGAGAGTGTGTTTGTGTCGTGGATAACAAGGGTGAAGAAGGGAGAAAGCCAAGAACTCAAAATTAGTGATTACATGCTTGACTCTGAAGGATTTGATGAACTCACCTCCTTCTAATCATCAAGTAAGTGCCTCTTCCATCATCTATATCTTTTTTGATGTGTTCTTGGTGGGTGTGGGGTCATAAACCCTAAATTGATTGATTTGGGGTGGGGTGGGGGGAGGGAGGGTTTAAGGATCAATTCTTGATTAGAAGTGATGTTTTAGCTCATCTAAAGCTAAAGGTTGTAAATTTACTTGGTTTTAACACATAATTTGGAATTATAAAAAACTAAGGTTCTTGAGGTTAAATTTGGGGTGTTTAATTGATGTATTAAGGGTTTGTAGGTGTTTGTTGTGTTCGTAAACACAAAACCTAGTGAAATCCTCAATTAATTTGGTGAATCAAGAACCTTGGGGAATTAGGGGAAAGTTGGATAAAACCTTAACGGGTCAAATAGGTAGTTTGGGTTGAATGGTGAATTGTATTAATGAATGAGGGTTTAGGAGTTTGGTTAAAGTTGAAATTAACCAAGTTAAGCAAGTGTGTAGATTATTAAGTCTTTGGTGTGTTTAAATCTCAATTGGTGAATGAATTTGGATTTACTAAACAAGGTGTAAATGTTTAGGTAATCAAGTTGTTAAGGCTGAAGCTCAACTGGACTCGTCTAAAGTCAAAGGTAAGTGTTCTTACACTTACTTAGTAATTGATAGGCATGTTGTGAAACACATAATGTTATACATGTTGTTGTTTGGAATGTATATTTATGTGTATGGGTGCTTGGTGTTCAATTGTATATGTTGATTCTACATAATGGGTGGGGGTAAAATTGCATGATATTGAAGTCATTTGAACTTCACTTGTTGGTGGATAATGGGGTTTATGGTGGGTGGATTGGGATCATTGAATCCCACAAGGGTGATAACAACTTGAGGTCATGAACCTCACAAGGTTGAAATGGTTATTGAAGTCTTTGAACTTCGCATGTGGTGATTATTGAAGTCTATGAACTTCACAAGGGTAAAATGGTGAATTGAGATCATTGAATCTCACATGAATGGGTATGATTTGGATGTGCGAACTTAAGCTAACCCAGGGGGATAGTTATGGGTGTTTAATGAATGTGTTTGGGGTCAATTGGGCAATGAATTGACCAAACTGCCCATCACGTGGGATGCACGTGTGGCAATTTAACGAAAGAAATAGACGTCCATCCATACCAAGGGCCATCCATGTTACAAAATCGGAAACTGATAGAGCCAACCTTGCTATTTAGCGCTCATGTGGGCTAAACTTGCAAAATGTGTCAACCACATGGGCCATCCGTGTAATTAACTCTAACCATAATCATCGCAAAAAATGTTTAAAAGGTTGAGTAATAAATAAAAATATAAAAAGTTTAAATACATAAAAAAAATCTTTAGTGAACGACATAAACAAATGAACGTGAACGAACGTAAATGAATGAATGATGCATGTCGTGATAAGTTAAAAACATGTTTAAGTTATTATGGTTTCACGAGATCAGGTTTTAATTTTATAAAATGATAAATACTCAAACTTAAAACACACACAATAGGCAAGTGTACCTATCGCAGCATAATATAGTTTAGGTAAGAACCAAGTATCGAACCAATGGACATGGTCGAGTTCCAATACTCAACTTTTGTTATCATTTAGCCGGTTTAATTAGTGAGTGAGTTTTGTGTGCTTGTAAAGCACAAAAGTAAATGAAAGAAAAGTAAATGACGGTAAAGTAAATAACAGAAAAGTAAAAACGTGCGTGATGTGTGTAACAAGAATGTAAATAACAGAATAGTAAATAGCAGAAAAGTAAATATCTCGGAAATGATCAGGTCACGAAGAGTATTGCTTTGGGCTTCGAATACGATTGGTATATGAAAATGTTAAGTTGATTAAGCCAGTGGTATGAATAATACATATGTGTGACCCGGGTCACCGCTAGAGCCTCGTACTCACGACACTTGGTTCACGAATTATAATCTTTAATGATAAAATGGTAGGACTCCCAGCTAGGGACATCGGTACCCTCAACTCTTTGGTGTTATCTCCGAATTGGTTTAGGACATCAAACTTAAGTGCTTAGTTATTATTATTAAAAGAGTGATTAGACTTTGTTCACCGGGAGGCGGTGTAACAATGAGACCATGTATAAAGACGTACCGTTCCCAACGTGAGTTCACCAATTCTTGGTCTCATAATAAGTTCGTATAAAGACGTACGGCCTTATCAATGTTAACCAAGCCTTGGCTTATCAAAACCAGCTTGTATAAAAACGTACAAGTTTCAAGAGAAGTTTGATTAAAAATGTTTTACGGTCTTACACTTTAAAATCAAGAACACTCACAAGTGTAAAGACAAGTTTAGATAATAATAAAAAGTCCACCTAGAATGTGGTTTTAAGAGCGAATAATTAAAGACATAAACATACCACGAATGACCATACTAACTAGCGTAACGCTGAGTTGCGTAGGCTCCCCTATTGCGGAACAAGGAGGAGGAACCTCTATACTCTCTACTCTAAACTACGAAATACTCTCTATGGATAGTGTCTTTAGGTTTGGTGTGGTGTGTGAAACCAAGAACACAAACCCTCTATTTATAGGCCTCAAAATGAGCAATGCACGACCATGCATTAGTTTGCACGCCCGTGCAAACACCTCTTGAATCAAACATGGTACAGAGGACGGTGTACTAGACCGTGGGGAGCAAGTTTGCATTTGCACGGCCGTGCATGGCATTGCACGACCATGCAACCCTCCCTTGCTTCCCAGTTTTGTCTTTTAGCCGCTGGTTTGACTTCCATTGACCTGGTTTGACTTCTTGGGGGTCAAAGCTCGGGAATGTTCTTTCAAAAGGCTTGATTTTTTGATGTTTTTGACCGGTTTCATCTTTGTTTATCTTTAGAACACCGAATAACCTGCAATTATAAAATATAAACGTTTTAAGTATCAATTGCAAGGTTATTATTCATTTAGTACCATAATATGGGGATTATTATGGATGTAAAACATGTATAAATGATGGCACATCAATGAACATAAACAAACGTAAATGAACGAATGTTCGCAAACACATTAACGGACGTTCGCGAACACCGTTGAACGAACAAGACCTTTGTTCATGTTCGTTCATTTAACTAATTGAAAGGAATTCATTGTTCATGTTCGTTCATTTATTAAACGAACTTCCGTCAAACGGTTCACAAACTGTTCGCTGAATGTTCGGTTTATTTACATCCCTATATGTGAAAACATAAAACATTGTTGTCAGTTTTTTCCAGATATGTCGACTGTGGGTTAGCTCCTAGCACAATTTTTTTAAGTTTACAGGGGTAACATCATGGGGTTACGAGGTTGTATAATTGACCATGTGCATGTGATATGTTCTTTTTGGGTCAACCAACAAGGGGAAAGAGCATGCTTCAGTAGAAGCTAGTCCATAGACATTATCAATAAAGACTTTCCTCAGTCTCTTAAATAATTATATTGATATTTGTTACACTAAACATATAACACAAATTTTATTTAGTTACTCTGATTTATAAGATTTAAGAAGTTTATGGGCTTAAGTGCGCATACTCAATAGCGAGTGTCATTATTTATGTTTATATATATATATATATATATATATATATATATATATATATATATATATATATTTTGTACAAAAAATAAAAATGCTGTGTAACATACATCTTTATTGCACCATTGATTATCACTACAACAATATCACCCTATCCCGACGATTTTTTTTGACCCTATAGCGACGACTTGTCGTCGGTATAGGCTATACCGACGACATGTCGTCGGTATAGATGTCGTCGGTATTGCTTCGTCCCAATAGCCAAGATTGTCGTCGGGATAAGCGTCGTCGGGATAGGTCAGCCTATACCGACGACTTGTCGTCGCTATAGGGTTTAATTAAAAAATTAAAAAAGAAACCTTATACCGACGACATGTCGTCGGTATAGAGTCCTACCCTGTACCGACGACATGTCGTCGGTATAGGTTGACACTATACCGACGACATGTCGTCGGTATAGGCTTTTTTTTGTTTTTTTTAATAATTTTTGAAAAAGGCCTATAGCGACGACATGTCGTCGGTATAGGTCTTTTCTGTTTTTATTTTTTATTTTTTAATTTTTAATATTTTATCCAGAAATATTAAATTTCTAAAAACAAAAACCTGCAAATCATAAATATAAACCATTCAAACATTCAAATCGGATAAAAACTAATATCCGAAACATAAACCAAACATTCAAATTGTTCGACACACAAACTTGTTCGACACACAAATTTTTTCGACAAATCAAACATTCAAAACATAAACTTGTTCGACACACAAATATGCAAATTGTTCAAGACAAATACCAACAAAAAAGGCAAAGGCTCAACAACTCCAAGCTAATTATCATCGCTGCTAGTTCGGCGATCCCACATTCGACGCATTTCATCCATTTGTCGTTGCATTTCAAGCATTTGTTGATTATGTGTACGACGTTCTTCCTCTCGTCAACCGCAACGAGTTTCGAACTTGTAACAAAATTAAATAAAGTTACATATACATACAAACATACATAAGCATATGAATAAATACCCTCTTATATACCTACACATCACAATTACATACATACATACATAAATAAAAGCCCAATTACATAATTACAAATATATACACACAAACATACATACATAAATAAATGTCCAATTACATAATTACAAACATATAGATACAAACATACATACACATATATACATTCATATTAACTAATCATCATAAACACAAATTACACACATACATACAACCTAATCATCCAAACTAATCATCAAAAACATAAATTACACACATACATACACATACATACAAACTAAACATTCAAACTAATCATCATAAAGACAAATTACACACATACATACACATACATACAAACACTAAATTACATAAACTAAATTATATAAAATAATCACACATCTAAACCAAATGACCTAAACTAATCATAATTTAATAATTCCATCATACATACAAATATACATACAAACATACATACATACAAACATACATACATACACATACATAACACATACATACAAAATAATAAAAATCTTAGATCTAAACCAAATTTCATCACAAATTAGTAATTAAAACGTACCTTCACAAAGCTAGAAATCAAGAAACGGTGAAATTCCTCCAAAACCTAACCAAAATAAACAAACAAAACTTCAAAATCTTGAAAAAGTAGCTAAAATATGAAACCCGGATGTTACCTCACCTTAAATCCCGAGAGTTTTTGTGAAAGTTGCTCCCAATAAATACCATCTTATATACCTACACATCACAATTACATACATACATACATAAATAAAAGCCCAATTACATAATTACAAACATATACATACAAACATAAATAAATGTCCAATTACATAATTACAAACATATACATACAAACATACATACACATATATACATTCATATTAACTAATCATCATAAACACAAATTACATACATACATACAAACTAAACATTAAAACTAATCATCATAAACACAAATTACACACATACATACACATACATACAAACACTAATTTACATAAACTAAATTATATAAAATAAACACACATCTAAACCAAATGACATAAACTAATCATAATTTAATAATTCCATCATACAAATATACATACTCATACATACAAACATACATACATAACACATACATACAAAATCATAAAAATCTTTGATCTAAACCAAATTTCAACACAAATTAGTAATTAAAACGAGTATTTACCTTCACAAAGCTAGAAATTCAAGAAATAGTGAAATTCCTCCAAAACCTAACCAAAATAAACAAACAAAACTTCAAAATCTTAAAAAATTAGCTAAAATATGAACCCGGATGTTAGCTCACCTTAAATCCCGAGAGTTTGTGTAAAAGTTGCTCCCAAATAGCCCAAAAACGCTGAAATCGCCGGAGAGACAGAATTGGGGGAGTTTTGGAGAGTTTTTGATGAAAATGAAGTTCTGTCGTCTGGTTTCCCTATTTGTTCGCGCTGCACCCTATAGCGACGACATGTTGTCGGCATAGGTCCACTTGTCGTCGGTACAGGTGGACTATAGCGACGACATGTCGTCGGCATAGGTTTCGTAGGGTGTTGACCAGTCAATAAAGGTAAAAACCCTATCCCGACGACATGTCGTCGCTATAGGGTTTTCCAGAATTTTTTTTAATTTTAAAAAAAAAATTATTAAATAAAAAAAACAAAAAGTAAAATCAAAATTAACCTATAGCGACGACATGTCGTCGCTATAGGTTTTCCCCAAAAATTCATTGGGCGCCAGTTTTCCCTCCAACCTGCTCAACCCTATAGCGACGACATGTCGTCGCTATAGGGTGTCCCATTCAAAATTTTGGAAAAACCCTATCCCGACGACATGTCGTCGCTATAGGGTTTTCCAGAATTTTTTTTAATTTAAAAAAAAAATTATTAAAAAAAAAAAAAAAAAAATCAAAATTAACCTATAGCGACGACATGTCGTCGCTATAGGGTTTTCCAGAATTTTTTTTAATTTTAAAAAAAAAAATTTTGACCGACGAAAATTTATTAAATAAATAAAAAAAAAAAAAAAATCAAAATTAACCCTATCTCGACGACAAGTCAGTGACTCCCGATCCAGATGTTATGTAAATCATCAATCAGAAGACCCACGTCATTGACACGAAGAAACCTCACAAAACCAAACACAGAACCGACCTTTGATAACCGATCGGATAGATACACATCTGCAACTATCCCATAATCCTCGCAGAACTTCCAAATCTCATTCACTGAAGAATTAAGTGGGAAATTCGTGATAAAAATCGAAACCGTTACCTGAGCAAGATTCATGGAATAAGAAGGATTTTTAATCGGAACCCCACCGTGCAAGACATTAGAAGTCTGTTGATTGCCTTCACGATGTCTCGGACGTTTGTGAAACACCCAAGACCAGCCTGTATGGCCCCAAACTGGGTACCCTACAGTTGATTGAACTCAGAACATTACAATCCTTTATAAAACGATTTGTCGTTTATTGAACGGTTTGTAATTATGTAAATTATTGTAAAGGTTAACGGGTAATTAACGGCGTTTTGGCGGGTTTTATTTAAAAACGTGAACAAAACCAAGCCCGGGAGACCTTGGGTGTGCGTGGGCCAAGCCTGGCCCTAGGGAAGAACACCCTTTAGGGTGCAACGCAAAATGGAGACCCCATTTTCATATTCAGCCGTCGAAGAGCAAGGAGGAGAGGGAGAGAGCCGTTCATCGCGTTTCAAGTCCGATTTGATGTATTTTGCCGATCTCTAATCATCCTTAGTGTGTCGGGATCCTTGAATCAATACTACACATGTTTCATAATTCTAGGGTTTAGAAGAGAAGTTGAGTTTCAATGAAGACGAGGTGATTCGGGAATTCGATTGGCACGGGTTCTCCGATCTAGAGGTATAATCTTGAAAACCTTCCTGTTTAAATGCTTGTTTGTGATCATAGGGAACCTTCATGTGTGTGCATGGGTTCGGCCGAACCCTAGAGGTGGCCGGTTGGGGGGATGGGTGTCCGACGAGGCATGGGGGATGGGTGTCCGACGAGGTGGCCTATAGCGACGACATGTCGTCGGCATAGGTTTCGTAGGGTGTTGACCAGTCAATAAAGGTGTCCGATGGGTGTCCGACGAGGCATGAGGAAGCCCGGAACCCGTTAATTACACAAGGAGGAGAGGGAGAGAGCCGTTCATCGCGTTTCAAGTCCGATTTGATGTATTTTGTCGATCCCTAATCATCCTTAGTGTGTCGGGATCCTTGAATCAATACTACACATGTTTCATAATTCTAGGGTTTAGAAGAGAAGTTGAGTTTCAAAGAAGACGAGGTGATTCGGGAATTTGATTGGCACGGGTTCTCCGATCTAGAGGTATAATCTTGAAAACCTTCCTGTTTAAATGCTTGTTTGTGATCGTAGGGAACCTTCATGTGTGTGCATGGGTTCGGCCGAACCCTAGAGGTGGCCGGTTGGGGGGATGGGTGTCCGACGAGGCATGAGGAAGCCCGGAACCCGTTAATTACACAAAGAATTTTTTCAGAATTTTTTTTAATTTAAAAAAAAAAATTTGACCGACGGAAATTTATTAAATAAAAAAAAAACAAAAAGAAAATCAAAATTAACCTATAGCGACGACATGTCGTCGCTATAGGGTTTTCCAGAATTTTTTTTTAATTTAAAAAAAAAAATTATTAAATAAAAAAAACAAAAAGAAAATCAAAAAAAAATTATTAAATAAAAAAAACAAAAAGAAAAAACAAAATTAACCTATAGGGTTTTCCAGAATTTTTTTTAAATTAAAAAAAACAAAAATTCATTGGGCGCCAGTTTTCCCTCCAACCTGCCTCAACCCTATACCGACGACATGTCGTCGCTATAGGGTCTCCCTGCCAAAATTTTGGTTTTGACCTATACCGACGACATGTCGTCGCTATAGGGTGACCTATGCCGACGACAAATGTCGTCGGTACAGGTGGCGTCGGGACAGGGTCAATTTGTTGTAGTGTATATAATATATATGTTTCCCGCGAATTTAACTCGTCTTCTTGGGTTGGTGAGTTAAAAACGACACATGTATACAAACTTTGACACATAAAAGACCTATTTAATCAAAAGTTCTTTTCATATCTTTTTCATATTAATATTCTAAAATTACAAGTTTGGAGCAAAATAAAAATATAAATGTATAAAACCTTATGTAGTTTCACTTTTTTAACTTTTAATTTTTGAAATAAAATACGCAACTGAAACAGGCCAACGTGCAAAACTACCAGGTTTTTCTTGTTCACAAGTTTGACACGAAACTGACACGAATTAACCCGTTTAGGCTACACTCAAACTCACGAATTTCATGTCTTGTTAAAAACTCACACTCCTAACCTAGAGCATTCCATTCATTAAACCAAGCCGAACCAACCTACGATAGGGAGAATGCTATCTCTAAGTTGGAGAATCCAACTCGTATCAGATTAAGTTGAATTATTTAACCATCACAGGCAAGAAGTTCTGAATTTTTAGATGCCAAGCATGGATTCATCAAACCCACAAGAGAGTGGCATTCCATCTGGCAAGACTTATGTTCAGTGTTAATTTTAGAACAAAATAATTATTAACTTTAGAATAAAATAATTACCAAGAAAAAAATATCAAACAAGATTAAGAGCACCTGCAATGTAGGTCTTTAAGTATCCATTTACGCCGATGTGAAGGAAAGAAGGTTGAGGTGGAAGAGATAAAAGGCATTCTAAATCAAATATTAGAATGAACATTTGTCCTCCCTCAAGTGTATTTAGTAAGATTGTCCTATGTAACATAGTATTATTGTTTTATATATCATACAATGTAAGTGGGATCAAGATGAGAAAAAGTAAGACCAGACTACTTATTTAGTTAGTGTTAGACATAACCTTTTTCTAAACTTGTTTTGTTTTAATTGTTGCGTCAAGACACTTTGTATGTATTTTATGTTTAAACATTTTGAGTCATTTTTGGCTGGTTAGTAAACCAAAGCCCAAAGTCTATATCTGGGTTAGTCACGAGTAGCAGAACCCAGAAATGTAAGTACGGATATCAAACAGAATATTAAACGTCGGTTACGGTTACTTGATAACCGTCCCTCCTACTGACGCGACGTTTCAAGTTTGATTAGGGTTATAAAGTCCAAGTCTGCATTCAGAAACTAGTGTCGATTTTGTGTTTAACTCTTGGATGCAAAATCAAGTTCCAATACAATTATAATCCAATTCTACTTTCATCTGTATGTTCTTTAACTACTTGTTGTTCTTATGGCATCATCAAACTCGTTTTCTTCAAACGTTTCTGGGAATATGGCGAGCAAAAGTTAGTTCAACCTTAATTGGATAACTATAGTATCTAATATGATTATAAATATTAGAGTAAATTACAAAAACCGTCTATGGGTAACACTTTGAGCCACCAAAATTTCTGATTTTAACAGTTTCCTGTCAATCACTAATGGTGACTAACGATTGTGTTAACCCACCCTCACGTGCACATCACGTGAGGGGCAAAATTGTCATTTCACCTCCATAAACTCTCTACTCTCTCTCAACTTTCACTCTAATCTTTCTCTCTACCCCTTCATCTGAAACAACTCCGGCGACCACCATGGCCGGCGATGGTTGAAGATGATACCATGGTAACTGCTGCAACATCTCTTCCACCATTCCCAACTTTCAATTACCATGCCATCAAACCCCCAATCACCACCCACCTTCAAAACACCATTCCTAGATCTGGTCATCTTCCTCGTCAAACCAACACCACCGCACCGACACCACCCTAGATATGGTCATCTTCCTCGTCTCCACCATTTTCTGACACCATCCTCACCGCCATCTTCTGACACCATCCCCACCGACGTATACAAGAAACGAAACCAGAGATCTGATCTGATCTCATGTAACCGTCACCAAAACATCACCAACCAAGCCAACTGCCATTTTGACCCGTTTTTAGATCTGATTTTCGAGGAGGGGTGAGATCTGGTGGGGTGGTCGTCGTTCCTTTCTAGTCCCTTCGCTGGAGTTTCACTTTCCCTTCCTTCCGGTCGGCCAAACACTATGCGTTTTTATTTCTGTTGTGCTGATATCGCCATCGCCGTTAATGGAGGGATGTAACTTAGATACTCTACTGAAACCAGTGATCGTAGTTCCTCCAGCACCGTCAGATCTATTTCTGGAGTATGTTTTAGTTGTTTAGTGTGTGGAACTTATTTCGAACTTGCGTGTGTACCGGACGATTCGGAATTTATGAGTCATCGTTTCAGTCAAGTGCAAAGTATACATGAAAAATGAGTGGGTAATTATTAATTTTCGTCCCTGAGGTTCGCCCCTCACGTGATGTGCAATGACAATTTTGCCCCTCACATAATGTGCATGTTAGGGTGGGTTAACACAATCATTAGTCACCATTACCCAATTGAACGGAAACTGTTAAAAGCATAAATGTGGGTGGCTCAAAGTGTTAAAAAGTTTCTAATTTGATGAAAATTGATTTTTGGACCAAAGCTCATGGACGGTTTTTGTAATCTACTCTATCGATTGTGTTATGATATACGGTGAAAATTGATTTAGATATTATTATGATATACGGTGAAATTATTACAAGTTTTCTGGGTAGTTTATATTTAAGGACAAACCGTATGAGTTTGGTACCAACAAGATGACCAGATAATAACATGCATATCTATATTTTGCCCAATTGCCCCCGCAATTAAGGCTACAACCAACGAAATAAATGGAATGCAAGCTCGTAGATATGGAATAAATGAATATAAATATAGCAACGTTAAAAACAACTACTTTTTTTGTTTTTAACTACATCCATAATTACACAAATCAGTTTCAATGTTATGTAACCCCTAAAATCCCCTATTACTTCTTCGGGACCATGGTGAGGTGGGTTCACGATGATCTACTACTTCATATTGATTGTCCCATGCATCTTCGGATCTTATAATCATCGCTAACATCATTTCGTGATGGAATCAAAGGAGAACGCTATAGAAGAAAACTAGAAAAGAACAAGAATCACGGGGAGAAAGTGAAGATCGTTAAATGGAAGATTTTCAACAAGAGCTTGCTCGTCTTTCTCGCCAACTCAACACTCTAAACCTCAATCATCTGGGACTAGAACACTCTAAACCTATTTTTGAATATACACCAATTTTACATCATGGGACTAGAACCCTCAATCGTTTGAGGATGAACGCGCTTACTACACACTACATTACCATTAAGCTACAAGCCTTTTTGGTTTCTAAGGCAAGACACTTGGTGTTTCGTTAGACAATTGAATTAAAATTTAAAATTATATACACTAATCCGGTATTAAAATAAGTATAGATAATATCTTATATATAATAAACGCAAAATACTATCATTAGTTAATAAATTTAAATAACAATAACTATACCTACTAAAATCTTACTCATATAAAAGTTATTGGTAAAGTCAGGAAAAAGTTAGATGTAGGAAACCATATCTCTATTCCAAAGGATAGAGTGACAGTAATAAAAAGACTACTGTCAGAGGGATACCCGGCTCATACCACATCCTGACATATAGAGTATAAAATTTAACTAGTGTTTTTCTAAACCGTAGCAAGATAATGTTATTATAGACATTTTCCCCTTATTTGAGTATTAGAAAAAAAAACTCATGATTAATGAATAAAACCTAACGAGTGTTTAGACCTACGGCCTGCATGTTGCCGCGGACTAAAATATTATATTTTTAACATATAGTTTTAACTATTAAGATTAATCGTTGTAGTCACTAAAGATCATTGAATTCATTTTAGAAGTACTAATGATAAAATATGTGTATAAATAAAAATAATTTTGAACATTATATATAATATAGCAATTCGTGAGTTGCAATACCTTAACTCGTAGTATTTAAATCCGCGCGTACAAATTGTTAAAGGTCGGAAAAAGTTAACATTAAAATTAATGTTTTTTCGAAACTTTATATAAAAAAGGGAGAAGCTAAACCTTGATATGAATTAAAATATTAAAAAAGTTATAAAAAACGGAGAAGCTAAACCGTGAAGGGAAAACATGCCATTTTACATCGCAAGATAGCTGCCATTATGTTAACTTCAATCGAAATCACCCCAATTCCAAATAAGTGTGATTTATAAAAATTTATTTTAAGTCATGAGCATAAGAAAAAACAACGCATAAGTGTCGCAATATATTTTTTTTTGCATTAATTATCGACCGGAGCATAACAACAACCATTACCTGTTCAGTGAACTTCATTAGTTAAGAAAATCCAAAACAATGCTTATTAATTAACAGGATTATTAAGAAAATGTAAAATGTTGGAATCTAAAGGACGGAAGCAGTTACTTGAAATAGAGTTAACATGTTTAGGAAATTGGAATTGGGATGTCTCGCGTGCAACTGCAAATCTATTACGTGCCATTAACTACTTCCTTCGTACCTAGTACACATGTTCCTACCAACTCCATTCTCATCTTAACTTGCAACAAATTTATTTGTCGAAAATAACAATATATAGTTATCCTAAAAAAAATTATAATAATAATACTGATTTTAAGGTTTATATTTATGAATTTTTCTCACTATTATATTTTGGGAGGGATAATACCTTTGTAACTTAAGATGCCATTAATATGAAATAAATTGTTAGTTATAACACTTTCTGAGCAAAATAGGTTAAGTTATAATTAGTGTTTTAAAAAGTTATAAATTTTGTTCGGGTCAAAACGGATTTCGATCAAAACAGACCCGGGTTGAAATCTTACCTTTTTATAAAGGAAAAGGTATTAAAATGGGTTTACCCGCTGTATTTTTTTTAAGATGACAAGCGACGACAGTTTGAGGTAAGCGGAGACAACGATGGTGGTGTCGGTAGTGAAGGCAACGATAGTGGTGGTGTCACGATGGTGTGGTGGTGGTAGCGACGACGACGATGAGGTGATGTCAGCGGTGGAAGAGATGACAACAAAGGCGACAGATGGCTATGGTGGCGGTGGTAGGCGGCGTTGACAAATGCTTGAGGGGGTTGAGGTGTTGACGACGGGTGATGATGGTGGAGGCGACTGTGACGAAGGTAGGGGTGGCAACAACTGTGGTGGTGGTGGTTTTAGCAACAATGAGTAGGTGGTGGTAACAAACAATGGTCATGGGTGGTGCTGACTCATCTCAACCTGTTTACGTTAACAAGATTTATGAAGAGGTACCAATCTAGATATAATCAACATGTTTTGACTCGAATAATTTGAGTAGATTTATATTGATCCATCGTATAATTTGGGTTCATCTGAATGGACTTATATCTAGATTTTTTTTAATAAAAATAATCCATCTTTTTAAAGAATGGATAATCATTTTGAACCTAAGTATTTACGATATCAATGTAAATATCTTTTTTAACAACAATACCTAGGTATTCTAGGATAATTGGTTTTCCTGGGATAACACACAGAACATCCAGGGCAGTCTAACCAGAAGGAACCCCAGACCCCAAATGGGTAAACCTCCTGACCTGACCACAGACCCGTTTTTTGACATGGTCCGGATTCGAACCGGCGATCTTCAATTTAAAAGTCAAGGGGGTACCACTAGGACAAAGCATATTTGGTCAAACGCAATTAGTTTCTTAAGCTTTTACACTAAGTTTTGATTTTAAGTCTTCATTGGAGAATTAAAATGTTGGTAAGTAATTAATATGAAAATGAATTGAAACAAGATCAGAAATTGGTCCAACATTAAACAAAGACAGAATTCTATAATAAATGTGTCGGATGGATTCGGGTTAAACAACAATAATTTATTTAATGAAACAAACACACAACAACTGTAATTATTATCCATGTCTCTACTGTTCCAACTACTACTTGTACCCTCTGCATGGTAGTTGGTACATTGATCATCATAAAGAAAACTCCCATTTGAATCTCTATATTCCCGATTTGTCCTTTCACTTCTACTTATTGTCGTTTCACCATCATTATTCCCCATTGACTCCCAATATTCCGGCCACGTTACCGCCATTTGCTCTTCTAAAACCAAGAAATCATCTTCCGCGTACTCAAAATCCGACGGCCGAGGGTTTGTGATTGCTACATTCCTCACTAGCTCCCAGCCTTCGGATTCCCAGTTCGCCGTTGAATTTGAAGATAATATACTAATCCTCTGTCTCGCATACGACGAATTCGAATTCACATTTGAAACATCAATCTCGGACGTATTATCGTCCGTGAAATTCGAATCGGACCAATCGAACACACACCTCGGGGACCATTTTTTGTCGATGAAACCCGACGGTGAGGAAAAACAGGAACAGGATAATAGGAAAGGGTGCTGTAGCAGCTGATCACAGCTCCATCTTTCCAAACGGTTTCTTTTTAGACACTTGGATATAAAATCACGTAACTCATCGGAAATATGAGCTGGCAACTTCGGTAACTCTTTGGAGAACCCAATTTGACACAAAGTGTCAACTCCCCTGTCTTGCCACGCTGGCTTTCCGGTGACCATTTCGATAACCGTACACCCCAACGACCAGACGTCAGATTCCGGTCCTTGGTACTCACCCCGAACAACCTCCGGCGCCATCCACAACGGACTTCCACGTGTACCCGAACCCGAAACCGGCCCACCCGATTCCACCGCCGACCCGAAATCCGCCAGCTTGGCAACACCCGATTCCACCAACACATTCTTCCCCTTAACATCGCAATGAATAATATTTCTCGCATGAATGTAACTTAACGCCGACACTATACACCGTGTGTAACTCCGAACAGTGACGTCATCAACCCTTTTATCCAAATCAGCCACGGTGCCACCTGGCATATACTCCATGTGCAGGTTCCGGTACACCGCAGAATTCTCCGTCGTGACGTCATCGCCGCGATACCCGACGATGTAATCCGACGACAGTGATTTCAGAATCCGTATCTCGTTCTCCAGAGCTTCGGAGAACCGGCCGGAGTTTTGGTTCACTGATTTGACCGCGAACACGGCGCCGTTGGGTTTATCGACGGCGAGATTCACGGTTCCGAATGAGCCTTTGCCGATGCAAATTCCGCGAATCCAATTGGGGGTGTTTGTCATTTTGAGTGGAGATTTGGATTAATGGAGATAGGGTTTTGTAGGTTATGTGGGGGAGGGTTTGGGTATTTATAGAGGAAGAAGAAGAAAGTTGGCGTGAGATGAGGCGAGAATGATACGGGGTTTTTTAACATTATATCCATAGTTTATAGTTGGAGGGGTAATAAAGACGGTTTTTTTTTTTTTTTTTTTTTTTACGGCAACACCTAAATATTATAGGATAATTGTGTTTCTTCGTGACAACACCTACAACATCCAGGGCAGCCAACCACAATAGGAATGATACGGGGTTTTTTAACATTATAAACTTCCTGACATGACCACATACTCTTTTTTTTTTTGCTGTGGACAGGATTCGAACCCAAGACCTCCACTATGAGAAGTCTTGGGGCTACTATTGCACCAAATGGCTAACGGTAGAGGGTTTCTACTTTTCATTAATTTTGAAGAAAGTAATAAAATTCATATAGTAACAACTTTTTACAAATAATAATATTGGGACTTCGGAACTAGTGGTGTTTAAGATTAGTTCGGTCGGTTTTGAAAAAAATTTAAGTCGAACGGCTGACTTGTCGGTTCAATTTACGTCACTGGTCTGAAGTTTCAAACTAGACCAAATGTTAACAGTCAAACAACGAAAATAAAAACGTGAACTAAACCAATTGAATCTCAGACAAAACAAACAACCAACTTGCTTCAGTTTAAACAATTTAATCCGTTTCAACAGTTTTAGAACACTCCTATTAGAATACAGTTATAATAATCAAGTAAATTTTTAAATATTTTCTATATTTAAAATATTCATGTCGGTGATTTTAGTGTAATCTAGCCATTTTATGTAAATGAGTTTACTTAATGAACAAATTAGAAGTCGTAATGAAATATCAAACAAGTTGGTAAGTGTTGAGTGCATACTTGTTTGATGATCTTATAACTTATGGTGCTAAAGATAACTTGTTGTATCAAGGGGCGAAGCCCACTAAAGAATGGAGGTTGGGGGCAGTGCCCCCAGTTAGCAAGGTCCAAAGGGCGGCAACCCCTAGTGGGGTCCAAGGGGAAACACCACTAGCTGGGGTTAAGCACTTAAGTATAAAAAATTTTTGGAAGTGAATAAATTTTGTTTTGTCTGGGTCCGAGGGACAACGCCCCAGATCAGTTTGAAAAAAATTATTTTTCATGTTTTGTTATGCATTAAAAATTGACTCTTTAAGTGAAAAACTACTAAAAGGATATCCCCCGGACCATCTTGGTAATGCCTAACAGTTTTCTCCGCATCCGGAGTAAGTTTAGATAAAAAGACAAAAAAAATAAAGAGTATATTGTTTTTTTCATGTGTTATTACATAAAAAAATAAAGTTATGTTTATAAATTAAATATTTTTATAAAAAGACAAAAAAAATAAAGAGTATATTGTTTTTTTCATGTGTTATTACATAAAAAAATAAAGTTATGTTTATAAATTAAATATTTTTATAAAAAGACAAAAAAGAATATCTAAATAATCCATTTCTTCTAAACTTTGTGATCGGTTGATATTTGTTCACTTAGAGACACATTTAAAGTTATTTGAAAGAATAAGGGTTTGTATGATGGAATGGTGCCTAAAAAACAAACCTATGGATATGGGGACATAAGTGGATAAGGGTTAAACATATCCACTTTCTTTTACTAGAATATATTTAGTTACTAAGGCTATTCGTACGGGGTCACGCCCCCACCTTTTCACGCTTTCCCTCATTGGACCCGCTCATATATGGGTAGAGAAGAGTCCTCACGCTCGTGACCACACTCACGGTTGCCCTCCAAGCCCCCTCTCACGGAGGGGCGGCGCGGTGTTCCACACCCCTCACCCCATCCACATCAGCCCGGTCACGCCCCTCAACTCGACCATTACGCACAGCCTAACCGTTATTTATAATACTTGTTAATAAGTTTTAGTGACATTCACAACTTAAGTTTTTTTTATACCTAAATAACATTTGACCTTACATTTGTAAAGATTTAAATTCATACAACTTTTATAACGCATACACCATACCACTAAACCAGTAAATCATACATTCACAACTTAGATATAGAAAACATAAAATTACAAAAATACTCAAAAGACACTCTATGTGTATGTAGTAAAGTGTTTGTTATTTTGTCTGATCAAAAAAATTCATTTGAAATTATGCTCATTTGAAAAAAAGTATGTTTGATATGCTTATAAAAGATATCTATAAATAAAAACATATTTATAATAACACAGGAGCATGCAAACAAGTGAACACATTAGAACATGTAGTAATCTTTTAAGGAAAAATCGATTGAAAATCCACTTTACTATACAGATTAATATATTGTGTAAAAAAATCATTAAAGTTCCGATATAGTTCTCATTATTCAAGTACAAAACCATACATTTGTACCTATTTTATTCATATTGTAATTTCAACTTAAAAATGCTAATTATATTTGTTTATCTTTTACTTTTATCTTGTTAATTAATACTCTTACATTTTTAGGTGGAAGTAGTTAATTTTGCATGAATTTTCTTTTTAAATTATTAACTGTCAAATTTGTGGTCTTCAAATAAAACTGATTACAAAAAATAAAAATGGCCAGAACACATGGAGTAGGCGACAGCAATAAAGGTTAAAACTAGCAATCTGGAGATGGGGCCCGCTTGCTGACATGGCTATCAAATATAAACTCATGTCAACTAGAAAGAAGGATCAAAGGCCGGTAACAGATATGCCAATGCCCAATAGGCAGGTCTACATTGTAGTATGTAGACGTGTATAATCGGCGACCATAGAAGGTATTTGGAATTTAGTTTTTAAAAATATTTTATTAATTATTATTATTTCGTTTGTAAAAACCCTAATTATCTTATAGGTGTTTAGATTTTTATTTAAAATTACATGAATAATTCTTGCTATTCACTCGACCTTAACAATTTTATTGCTTGACACTTATTAACGTTAAAAAATATTAAACCGGTGGTCAGTCACCCGCAGCATTGTGCAGGGAGAAAATTACTAGTTATCATTAAAAGTTAACAAAAAAGTGCTTAGATTGGAGTAAGATATATATAGAGGCGTGTTATTTTGAAAACCAATTTTATGTTGAGAACAACATAAAACGTCTTCATATCGCTTTAGTTAAAAAAAGTAAAATTAAAAAAATAATTTTTATTTATCTATCTCCACTCTTAGTTTGATTTTATCTCTCATCTCCTGAATTAAAAAAAAACTAAAAATGTTCAAATATTGTAGATGCATATATGTATATAGACAAACGACTATAAATATCAACTTTTTTTAAAACAAATATTAAACATATTGAAATCTACATGAATTTTAGTCAATTTATATAATAAATAGTGTAAGAGTTGATGAGATTTTCATGGATCTTAACAAAATGTTGCTTCTCAAACGAATATTTGTTATGAAAACAGTTTTAAAACTATACACATTTTTATAAAATGGTAACATTTAAATAAAACAAAACATATTTAAATGTTAACATATTTAAATCTGCAATGGATAACACAAATACACAATAACAAGAAACAAGTACCGTTTGTCCACATGAAAACATATGGCCAGGGAAAATCTGAGATAGACTAGAACCAACTTCGGTATGATATAGAAAAAGGTGAAATGACCCTTTTGTTATGCAAACGTAGATTTCGCATAAAACCTTATTCACAATAACGAAATAACGAGAACAACTCATTTTAGATGTATTTATACAATTATACATCGATATACACGTCAGTTAACTTTTTACACCTATATTTATAAAATACATTAAATATTTCGTATATCTACTTTATATTCATGTATTATTAGAAATGTCTTGTAATGTATATACCTACCAGACTTTTTATCATTTTATATTTGTACAAGAAAATTCATAGAATATTTAATTTGTTTCATGTATTCACTTTATTTTCCATATCTATGTTATTTTACACATCTAGGTATTTTCTCAAAAAAATACATCAAATTTATAGATTTAAAGACATTTATAATGATACGTGAACATTAATTGATTATGTGCCGTGATTATATAGAGTTTCACCTTGTTTGTCATGAACACCGTTGTATTAAAGTATCCGGAAATGGTTATTATCGTGGTTTTTTCTTATTAAAATAGTATTTAAAGTATGGTGATTATTTATATATATATATATATAATATTTATTTTGGGTGTTGTGGTGAGATTTAATGTTGTAACCGAAAGTGAAGTTGTCATAACTCATAAGGGAATTAATGGGGGAATGGCTCATTCTCAAGTCGACATCAACCTCAACCATACAAAATGTGTCAGCTGCAAATTGAAGTATCCAATTCAAGATCTTGCTTCATAACTTCTTTGTTGGTTAGCATAATACATCAAAACATCACTTGATAAGGGTGATCTTCACTTACAATAAACTATATTATTTTTTAAAATATTTGTTTTAATTTCTATGTATTTTAATGGACACACAGGAATTTACAATTATGAGTCTCATAAAACCATTTCTAGATGTTTTAACAGTTTTAGTGGGCCTGACATCAAAATATATATTTAAATAGTTATATATTAGTTTTTATGCATTTTAACGGGTATACGCATAAATCCACAATTATGAGTTCACAATGATAATAACTTTTAGAGTTAAAGTGTTTTTTACGTCCTTGTGGTTTAGCGTTAATTTCATTTTGAGTATTTAATTCAAAATAATAGAAGTGTAAGCCCTTGAACCTATTTTTCACTTCAGATAAACCCCATGCCGCCACCACTATCTCCGTGGCTCTCACCGCCGCCTACAACAAGAAGCTCACCTCTCCCGCCGCCGACGAAACCTCAAGACTCTAAACAACCCCATGCCGCCGCCACTATCTCTGTCGCTCTCCATCGTGTGCTTGATATCAAGTTTCAAGTACAAAACCCATGAACATCAATCGGACTATTACGACATGGAGTGCTCCGTTTGCACAACCAAAACCCGTCGCCGGCATCTGAATCTCGTCGTTTTATCTTCAACCACATCAGACCTAGAGGGGAGGTGGTAGTAAGGCGGTGCCGTGATGTACTGATCTTGTCGTGTTATGAGCAAAAATGTGGGTTTTTAATTCCGGTGAATTTAAACTTTTGATATTCAAATCTGTTGATTTTAGAATCTAGATTCAAAGTATGAACTTTTGATCTTCAAATCTCTTGATTTAATTTCTAGGTTCAGAAATTGATTAGTTATGTTGAAATTAGCTACGTTCATATGATCTGATATGATTTTTGTGAAATTGATTAGCTATGTTGAAATTGATTTAATTTCTAGATTCAAAGTATGCACTGTTGTTTATGATATGATCTGATCTGAAATTGATTTAATTTGTGAAATTGATTTTTATGATTACGGAAGATGACATAAGGTGGTTGGGAGTGTACCGGTGAGTAGATTTTAAGCAAGGTTTAAGTAAACGAGAGTTGTTGTACATGGAAATAAACTTAAGTCCGGTGAGCCGGCAGAGAACGGTTGGAAACGAACCGGCTACATTGGTGTTTGACAAGTCAACGGAGACAACGAACCCGCTTCCCGGTTTGGAACAGGTGACGTCGGTCCAGTGACAAGGGGTGTAGTCGGCTATGGAATCGTCTCAGTCGGAGAAGAAACCGTCGGGGTCTTCAAACCCTAGCTTCAGTTGTTGAAGGTAACGGCCTTCTTGGTTTAGACAAAGAGCGAATGGTATGAAGAAGAAGTGTAAGCTGGATTACAGATTTGTCAAAAATGAGGAAGAAGATGAAATTGTTATTGCATATTGAGTCGAGAGGGTAAATTGGTCTTTCCACACTTTTGTAACATCTGGTTAAGTCAATTTAGACGGAGTGACTCTGATTTGAAAGTTTAGAGGCTCCCAGTGCTATTATTTTAAATTAGGGACTCAAAGTGAAATTAGCCCTAAACCATAGGGACGTAAAAAACACTTAACTCTAACTTTTAAGATATTTATTTTGAATTTATGTATTTTAACAGGTATATATATGAATCCATAATCACAAGTCTCTTAAAATCATTCTTAGACCAAGTCTAAGGGGCGTCAATTGCCACCTCACAAGGAGGGCGCCAAACATCAATACGGAGAGGGCGTGAAGGGGCGCCAACGGCGGGGGTGTTGTTGGTTTAACGGGCGTGAAAGGGTTTGGGGTGTGGGGCCAACTCACAATCAACTAATCAAACAATTACCTACATTTTTATATAAATTTTTTCTAAATAATTATGTTTTTAGTTAGGATTACTTATTTTAAGCTCCTTATTGACTTTTGTAAAAAGTTATAAGGAGTTTTGAAAAGTAAGTTACCCTTTACTTCTCAAAAACTCATTTTCCCCTTTAAAAAGTTAAAAGGAGTAGCAAAAGTTGCTTTCCCCAAATACCTTTTTGACTTATAAAAGATAATAAGTTAATAAGTAGTTTCAATAAGTAATCCCAAACACCCCCTTAAACTATTACACATTTTTGAGAGTTTAGTTAGTGAGAGCCTCATTGCTTACGTGACAATGATATAAGAGTCATTTTTTTAATTTTTAGTTAAACCACTACACTTAGTTTTATCTATTTTAACAAGTTTGTTGTGTTTATTCTCTTATTATGTTCTAACAAAATATAATATTTTTTAAGAATTTATTTTAAATTTTATATAATTTAACATGTATACGTATGAATCCATAATTATGAGTCTCTTAAAGACCACTTATATATGTTTTGATTGGTTTGTTCTCATATTCTATTCTTACGAAATATAATAATATTTAGATATTTATTTTAAAATCCTAGATATTTTAAAATCCGTCTATTTGGCATCGGGTCTTAAAGTTAGTTTCCGTAAAAGCAAAGTGTTTGAGGTCGGGGTGGATGAAAACTAAACTATTAGTATGACTCACATAGTCACATTCTTCAATGTTAAATGGGATCTTTTCCGTTCACATATGTGGGTCTACCGGTTGGAGCTTACATGAACCTTACGAAAAGTTGGAAACCGATAATTGATAAATTCAACTCAAATTTATCAATATGGAAAGCGAACACTCTTTTGATAAGCGGTAGAATCACTCCATACGACGGTTCTTGGAAGCTTACCTATCTATTATTTGTCTTTGTATAAATCCCCTTTATAGGTCATTGACACACTTGCAAGTATTAGAAGAAAGTTTTTTTTGCAATCAAACATCAATTATTTGTTGGGTAGCTTGGGAGAGAATTCTATCGGCTAAAGACCAAGGAGGGCTCATAATAGGGAGTATTCGCTCAGCAAACTTAGTTTTGTTATCTAAGTGGACCTGGAGATACAAAACTGAACCAACAAGCTTATGGAGTTGATTATCAGGGCATACCCGATGCTTGACTTAGCTCTCGTATTTACGCAGGGTCGAAGGAAGCGATCTGATGTAATGCAATTCAACAGGAGGAGATGTAATGCAATTCATTTCAATAGCTTTCATTTTCAATAGGAGGAGATGGAATGCAATTCCAGTGAAATAATCCATAGGAGGCGCTTGGAAGAACATTTACAAAGTCGCAACAAAACGAAAGGAAATGGATATAGACGTATTCTATATCATGCTCGATAAAGGGTGAAGTCGTAAATGGTGAGAACATTTACTTCTTGCTCGATAAATGGTCAGAATTAAGGGTGTTCAAAGAACTATTTCCTAATACTTTTGATTTAGAAGAACAAAAATATTGCACGGTATTGGACCGGGTGCAAATGATAGAAGATAGTTCATTTGGAAGATTGTGCTGGAAAAGAGAGCTGACTGATGAAAATGAACTTAGGAAACTTGAAACTTGTGCTAAATGTTAGAGAATATAGAGCTGCATTTTTTGGAATGGCAATGCCAGATGGACTTGGCTAGGGGACGTTTCGGGTCCTTTCTAGGTCCATTGTATTAGAACATCGATAAAGAAATCCTTGTTTCACTCGGTTAACGACTCGCATTTACTGTAAACTGGGTCCCGATTAAAGTCAATGTTTTTGGTTGGAGAGTTGCATTAAATAAATTACCCACTAAATTGGAGATATAAAAAAGAAAGATACAAATACACCAACTTACGCAAATTGTAATGGACCAGCGAAGCGCGTCGATCATCTGTTGATGACATGCCTGTTCGCGAAGGTAATTTGTCAAGATATTCAAAGATGGTGGAGGGTGTCAATCTCATCTATTTGCACAATGAAAGAAATGCTACATGTATCAAACTCTTTGGTGGGTTCAAAGTTCTTCGAAAAATCGATTCAAGCAGTTGTTTTGGTGACTTTATGGTCGATGTGGAAGGCAAAAACCAGAAGATCTTCAACAACAATCACCATTGTCCAGAGAAGTTAGTAGAAGAGATAAAGGTGAGCTCGTTTCTGAAGATTAAAAACATGTCAAATTTTCAGGTTTTAGATTGGAATTATTGCTGTGATTTTAAGCTTAGCTTGTAACTTATATTTGTTCTCTGTTGCTCTAGCATCTTGCTAGTTGTTTAATAAAACTACGCCGTTCAAAAAAGAATTTAGATATTATTTTGAATTTTATGTATTTGAACTTGTTTCCATATGAATCCAAACCATGAGTTCTTAAAGATTATTTTTATCTGTTTTCGTATTCTGTTCTAACAAAAAATAAATATCTTTTAAATATCTACTTTAAACTTTATGTATCATAATAGAAAATGGTTCGTTTATTTTGTCGTAATTATATAAATGGAGTATGTAAAATGTTTAGATATGGTTTGGAAGATATTGAAGTCTTGTGATGTCGGGCAAGAAAAAGAGTAAAGGGGACATACAAAACCAACCGAATTGGACGGTAGACATTTCAACGTGCATAACTAACTCAAAATACCAACACACATGTTAAACCTTAGACACTTCCTCCTATGGTCTCATATAAAAACAAAATACTAGAAGTAAGACATTTTAACGATAGCATATTGTCAAATATTATCGAATAGATCATAACATTACAACTTGCTCGGATTAATACGGGTTGGTGATTGTTGTTGCTCGGATTAAAAGGAAATTTTCAAATATCCAAAATTTCGGATATCCGGTTTTGAACACCCCTAGTTGTATTTAGTTGGAACGGCTGGCGTTATATCCGATATTTCAATTCAATTCCCCCTAAAACGTAAATTTTTGTTGCTTATGTGAAATACATAAATAGCTAATGTAAGAAATATGAAATAGAAAATATTGTAAGAAACAATTTAAAATCTTTCAGTTAAAACAAGAGTTGAGTCCGGCCACTCAATAATAACAAAGTTTTATCAGTGGTGTATATACCTATTTCGATATAAGGTTGGAACCTGAAATTTGTGATTATATATTATTATAAACTAGAAAATTAGCCCCGCGCTTCTCGGCGAGAGGCGGACATTAAACGGTTGAGGCGATGGTATTAAAATGGCTAAAAAAACCGTGGTTAAGTACATAGAAAAAACGTATGAAGTTACGGCGACTCGGTTGTGTAGATTGAAACATAGATAAAAAACAGTTATATAACGGAACCGATGTTTTTTAGTTGGTGTTGTTCTGATTCTTCACGGTACCAACACGTTACCGTCAATCAATATAACCCACGACATTTAAAAAATATCATACATTGAATACGACTATGTTTTTAACGAAATTTATACCACGACGTCAAGAAAACAAATTAACGACCGAAAGTTATTGAGGAAAAATCAGATTATATATACTACAGGGGGTAAACACGAAGGTTTACAAACTTGAGGTGGTAAAATTGACAATTTACAAAGTTGGGGTGAGTTTTTCAATTTAACCAAAGTGGGAGGGGGGGGGGGTGGAGGGGTTGGAGAAGTGGTGTGTAAAAAATAAGAAAAAAAACATAGAAAAAATAAGGGAGATTCTAATGGGACACGGAATATTGCTAATTGGACACGTCACCGCCCTATACGCCCTCGTATAGTCCAATACGAGGCGTATAGGGTTCAGTATCTGACAACAGAATGCCACGTGTCATTCACTGTCTGGCGGCTAGGTCCCATACGTGGCGTATTGCTCTATACGCAGCGTATGAGTCACATGTTATATTTTTGCTTCAAAAGTTGGCAGATTTGGAATTTAACAACCTCTATACGTGGCCTATACGCCACGTATAGGTTTTTTTTATTTAATTATATTTTTTAATTTAATTTATATAACTTTGTTAATATAAGTTTGTTATCTTTTTTAATTTAATTTATATAACTTTGTTAATATAAGTTTGTTATCTATTTTTTTAAACATTTATTATAATTTTACATTTATAATTTATCATTACAACAAAACAAAATATTAAACATTACAACCAAACAAATAACTAAAACATTATATACATTACATCAAAAAATTAAATATATACAATAAAATGTTTTTACATACATAACAGAATAAACAAACTGAATACAAATAAAAATAACTAAGCCTGACTCGCCCCGCCGCCATCGCCCTCATCCTGACCCACCCCACCCTCATCCTGAACGGAGTCGCCCGGATAATGACGTGGCGGTGGTAGTGGTGGTGGCTCGATGCCGGCGGCTCGTGACAGATCCACGAGGCGACAAACTGCCCACATCATCAGGTCCTCCATGCGGTCGCTATGACGAGCCTGTCGCCATGAGTCGGCAACAAGTCCATCTAACAATGCCTGGGTGGCCCTGTCCAGCCTAACAGACCGACGTGGATGGCCTCGACGTGCGACTGCGGCTGTGGCTGCGGGTCCCCCTGTCCAGGCATTGGCGGCAAAGACATCGGGACCCAAACCTGGTCCTGGACGGCCCCTATGAACCGTAGGTCGAGCCCCAGAATCGGTGCGTGGTGCGCATGCCGCTAGCCGAGCGGCGGTCTAATCTGACAGGGGGAATGGGCGGTAACAACTCAGGATCATGCACAAGCCATGGTGTAAGAGTACGCATGACTTGAGTGATAAAAGCCCCGCCATACAAAAGCTCGCGCCTCTGCCGCATATAGGCAGCCGTAAAATAACTCGCGAGACATGTGGATAGGGCGCACCCCGTGCCTGTAAGAAGACAGTAGAGAAAAAAGAGGTCTCTATACGTCCACCACTCAAGGCTTTTCTGACCCGGTGTGATCGACGTCGAGATAAGCCAGTGCAAATATCTATAGAGGGGGTCTCTAATCCCCCAAACCCTCGCCTTGGTACATAACCAAGGGCTATCGAAAATCAAACCCCAAAAAACAAGGAGTTCCTCCTTGTCCACCTCCGTCACCACTGCGGTGTAAACTCGCAAAACCGTCTCGGGCTCGAAGTACAAGCCCGTCGCGACGGCCCACTGACGGAGGGTCAGACGGTACTGCTGGCCAAAAATACGGAAGGAGACTTGATCCGGCTCCTCTGCCGGCGCCTCCCCGGGAAGGGGCTGCAGCCCCTCCTCTGAGTAGATGAACGTCGAAAGAAACTCGACGACCACCTCTCGTTAGGTCTCGGTGAATGAAAGATCAAAAAGGCGATCCCATGGCGTGTCCTCGCCTATAATGGCCCTGGCCCGCTCCGCCTCCTGGACCTCCTGGAGAAGCTCCGAGTCCACCGCCGTCCTCGGCCCCAACCGCACCTCCCGTAGCTTCTTGCACCGTCCAAACCACTCCGAGTCGGACGAAAAATCCAAATACGGGTAGTGCGCGAGATCATCTAACTCCTCCACATGAATATCGTCCTCGTGATGCGCAATATCTGAAAATAATAATAAATTGTTTTTTCTTTTTAAAATTAGTTATAATAAAAAAATTGTTTTTTTAATATAAATAATTTAAAATAATAATAAATTGTTTTTTAATATTAATAAATAATTTAAAATTATAATAAATTGTTTTTTTTTAATTTTAAAAATAATAAATAATTGTCTTTTTAATATAAATAATTTATAATAATAATAAATGGTTTTTTTTAATTTAAAAAAGTTTATTTTTTTAAAAACCTATACGCCACGTATAGCCTTATACGTGGCGTATAGTGTCTTACCGGGTAACCAATCCATACGCAGGTCAGTTTCCGGTCAAACCAAGTCATACGCGGCAACCACAGACCATACGCAAGTCAGTTACCGAGAAACTTTAGCCATACGCAACGTTTAGCCCTATACGTGGCATATGGTTTCATCTTCTTGCTCAGATGAACTATACGCCACGTATAGGGCTATACGTTGCGTATAGTTCATCAATATCAGTTTATATAATGCTAATTCTACGCAATTTGAACGGGTAATAATATAAATAAAAGCTATATTAGTGTAGATTACGTACCTTTACGAGTAGAATAGAACTTTTTGGAGCCGATAATCAAGAATCTCCCTTGGATTCGTATAAGGTTTTGTTTAAAAATGGGGGTGCGTTTGGCCCTGTATGATGGGAGTTCTGAGTATATCTTAGATCTATACGCTTCGTATGGCTCTATACGCAACATATAAACTCAAAAATATTTGAAGTTCTTTTTTTAATATTATAAAAATTCTTTTTTTAATATTATAAAAATATAAAAATTAATAATAAAATTTTATTAACATAAATATTATTAAATTACATTCTTTTTTTATATTCTTTTTTTAATAATATAAATAGAATAAAAATTAATAACAAAATTTTATTGACATAATTATTACATTATCCAACATTCGTTACATATTGTGTATAGTTCTGTGCATTAGTAGTCATTATCTTTTTAAACTGTTCGATACGATCAAGCTTCCTCCAGAAGACGTCCACCGCATCTAGCGGGATTCTGCCACCTGTATTAAAACGAGATAGTCAGAACAATTTGAAATTAGAAAAAACATTATAAATATTAAAAGGTTGACCTGACCTGTAGTTTCGATATTTTCCAGACGACAAGCACACAGCAACCCACAACTACTGAAAAGTTGGCAACCACACGTTGCATTTTGTTTCCGTATAGTTGATAACTTGTACCACTCGGTTTCTAACAAATTTAGAGATTTATGTGAAACTTTACCGAGTAGGTTATCAAACATTTCAATAGCTACGTGGCTGTCCATTTTCCTTATGAGGCTTGTTCTAAAGCCAAACTGTAATTGTACATATTGATCTGTGACAATTTCATCAACAACCCTAACAAGTCTATATAGCGAGTTGTTAGCATTTCTAAGATAGCTCTTTAGGAGTGAATGGTAGCTCTCGACTCGGTTCGTTGTATGTTGACCAAAATTGAGTTTTCTGTTGGACTAGTCCGATACAAACTTTTCTTTATATGGATCAACCAATTTTTGGTCACATAGTGAATAACTCCTGGAAAAATAATTTAAAACCTAATAAATATTTAATATTGAAAATAAATTAAACCATAATAATTATTTAATATTCAAAACGTACTTCCTCGTTTGGCTGCATACAGCCGTTCGTAAAGCCGGTTGAAGTTGTACTGGTATACTTCTGACGTGGGAGACTCACACAATACCGATCACGAATACTTGAAATTTGCACATTTTTCGTCTGTAAACGATGCCTTGCAATCTTTTGAGATATTATCGTGTATGTGCCACCGGCATAGGTTCTTGGAACTTTCCGGGAATATTTTATCACACGCGTTCATAAGAGCTTTGTCCCAGTTTGTTACTCTCACACGCGGCTCCATACACTTTTGCAACATACCTTTGATTTGCAGTAGCAACCAGACGAAGTTTTCCTCTCGTTTTTAGATATAAATGCATGAGCGATGCAAAACGACTGGTGTGTGGAGGTCACACCGATCACTTGGACAAATGGAAGTCTATACATGTTTGTTTTGTACGTTGCGTCGATCATCAACACATGCGGGAACGCACGCCACATTTCGTAGGATTTCGGATGAACAAAGAATATCTCCTCCACGACATTTGTGACGGGATCCTCCCGAGTATAGTAGACATAATCTTTAGAAGAAAGCAGGTGCTCCAGAATCTGCATTGGAGTTTCACCGACTCTCGTTTCGTTTTTTATCTTTTGTAACGCATTATAAATGTCCCTTTTTAATACAACTACTCTCTGGGTTTTGCTCCCTTGTGGTTGCCAGAATGTTTCGTGGCATCATGTTTTGCGAATACAATTTCGCCACCAAAAGTTGTTCCGACTCTGACAGTCTCCTGGCAAACGAGTGCGCCTCAAGATGTTGACTAGGATCATGTTTATGACTGTCATCCTTCAGCGTTAATTTCCAATCACTAGTATTTACTTGGTACTCTCCTTCCAATTTAAAGGGACAACCTGTTTTCTTGCTACCAGCACGTCGAACCGTGGCAGTAGACTTACGTTCGCCGTGACGGTCACACACAAGCCACACCTTGATAACCGGCTCCGACAGGTCGTCGCCTTTTCTCCTCGATCATCGGGTGACAATGACGTAACCATTCTCACGTTCTCTGCGGACAGCCCAATCCACCAACTGTTAACGAGACTGAAAATTCTGCAACAACAGTACGGTAAAAGTTAATAAACAGCAAATTAAATGTATGCATATATATAGGAATGTTATACCTGGTCAGTTTTATATGTCACGGTTGGATGGGCTTGTTCCTCGATTTCGGAGTCGTTAGCCGGCTTGTTCTCCGCGTATACGAAGTTGTCGGTTTGTTGTGTCGGGTAAGAGACTTCACCGTACACGAAGTCGTCCGTGGGTTGTGTAAGGTAAGAGTGTTCACCGTATACGAACTCGGGATTGCTTAGTGACTCGTTCAAATCGGGAAGCCTTACCCGTTGATTAGAATAAACGTCGGACGAGACCTCCTCCCGGTTCACATCTTGAAATCCAGAACTTTGCGGGTTGTTTTACAGCGACTCGTTAGAATATACCTGAAAACCGTAGTTACCATCCCACCACCAAGACATTGCTATAACTTTTTGAGGGAAATTGTTTGAAAACTTTTGAACGATACGTTCAAATGAGAATTGTGCATGGTTAAATACACAAAATTTGGCCCCTATACGCATCACATAGCCCTATACGATGCGTATAGCCTCCTGGTCAAATCGACAACATCGTACACCTATTCATTCCAACCCGGTCTATACGCGGCGTATAGCGATGTGATGGATGACTAGTTGCAGAAGTTACCCCGTACCCTAAACCGCACCGTATTGACCTATACGATGCGTATAGGGGTTGGAATGACCAGGTGTACGATGTTGTCGGGCTTGGGAAATTGTGAAGGCTATACGCATCGTATTGCCATATACGATGCGTATAGAGCCCGGTCCAGATAGCAATTCTCGTGTGTCATTAGTAGTGCCCAAAAATAATAGCTAGGCGCAGGAATCTAACTTGCTACCTGCTACAAAGGTGGAGCTTATTTAGTAAACACTTAACCAACTCTCTATGACTAAGTTTTGGTGAGAAACCGGAACAACAATTATTAAACATAGAAAAAGACTTTGTCGGTGGCTTCTCATTGGTCACTGACATTGCCTTTTAAGGTTATGAGAATATAAATGTTTTATTTTTTTACCAGGGGTGAGCAAAAACCGAATATTGAATCAAAACATAATGGTTCGATTTAACCATTTTCTGAAAACCGAATTTTATGAAGCAATTTCGGTTATGGATTTTATAATAACCGAAAAAACTGAACCCTCTAGAGCGCAACCAAACCCATTGTTGAAGTTTTAGCTTATGTTTTCTCGCTGGAACGACAACTTGGAATGAAAGACCAAGATTCTTGCCAAATTGATACATTTGCTTGCTGATATCACTGCCAACCTCACTAAAGATTGCTGCTCCTTTTGTGCTAGCAGCGATTAATGAAGTTGTTTATCGTAGCTTTTGATAAAATATTCATCAAGTTTAACATCATAATTAAATAAACTTGACATCTGCTTAATTTCACTGCTAGCAAAATCTTTAATAACCTATCATAGTTCAAGTTTTAGCTTATTTTTTATGTTTCCCAAACAATTTAAGTCCAAAACCGAAAAAACCGATCCGAATCCATTCATGAAAACGAAACCTATGTGTTTTTTAAAACAGAAAATTTGGTTTTGGTTCGGTTTGAACCCAAAACGACCCAACCCTACCCATGTCCAGGGCCGGCTTTGGTAGGGGGCTATGTGGGCGACCGCACCGTGCCCGGTTTATCGGGGGGCCCAAATTTTTTTTATACATATAATTTTTTTTAAGAAATACGTATTAATTAAAAAAACTCAATTACATTTTAACCACTTTAGCCTATCTAAACCATTTTTTTTTGTTTTAGCCCAATTAAACCACTTTAGCCCATTAAAACCACTTAAACCCAACTAAGTCATTCTTTTAGTTATAGTCCAATTAAACAAATTAGATTTTAGTTATAGCCCAACTAAGTCATTCTTTTTAGTTATAGCCCTACTTACGGTCCACAATGTCCCAAAGACGACTTAATGGATTGGCAATAATAGCTATTGAAAATGATTATCTGGAGAGTGTGGATTATGAAGAGTTGATCAATAACTTTGTTTCAAAGAATGATAGGAGAGCCTCACGGTTCGTTTAATTATGTAATATATATTATTTTGCTACATTAACTTTATTTTGTTTATTGCTATTACAATTTACATCGTATTACTGTTTTTTTTTCATATATAAACTTTATATTTTAGATTTTTAGGGACCCATTTTTAAAGTCGCACCGGGCACCCGAAATCTTAGGGACAGCCCTACCCATGTCCTCATTGTAAGCCTGACGATAAAGCATACACGTGGCATATAAGTTACACGCCTATATGGACTTTCTTTGATGGTGTGCCATCAAAATACAAAAAGAATATAGCGCATACCACCTCCATCCACCCCAAAAACGTATGACATTATAATATCTCTCTCTTTCTCTCTTCATCTTCTCCCACCACCACCTGTACCTCGGGCTGTTCACGAGCCAAGCCAGGCAGGCTCAGCTCGGCTCAAAATCCTCAACATGACTTTTGTTCATGGCATGGAAGAAAAATGTGAGAAATCGGATAAGAATTCACATATCTCAGGAGAGTAATCAAAATAAAAAAAGAAGAATGTGAGAAAATGGTCGATGAGGCAAACCTAGTTTTGAGAAACCGATTGATGATGCAAAGTGAGAAATGGGTCAATGATGTAGATGTAGGGTTTGATGTTGATGAGAAATAAGTTGTTGTGTCATAGCATATTTGAGGTTTGGTATCATAGGATATTAGTTGTTGTTTCATAGCAGAGAAATTTGTTGAAGAAAAGTTCTCATTTATGAGAAATAGGTCGATGATGCAGATAAGAAGTTCGACGTTGTAGAGATGTGGCTGCAATTTTATAGCGCGGGGTATAACTATATGATTGAGATGGTTAATTCGTTAAAATGTATGCTTTAAAACCTAATATATAACTAAAAGCTAATGTGACATTAAATATATAATTTAGTTTACTCTAAATAAATTTTATCCCAGAAGGTGTTCATTTTGTCTTTGTCCACACAACTTGGGCAACATATCCACATGCAATATTTGTTCTTGAATCTTGGATTGTTGTTTGAAGGCATGGGAAATTACATGTGAGCATGTTTCCACTTATTTTTTGTTACATGAAAGCTGGATTTTGATGTAAACGAATTCATATGGATTTTGAATATTTAAAAAAAAAGACAAATTTAATTTGTAGTTGTGTCACGAGAACAAATATGTTTGAAGATATTCAAATAAAATATTACTGTCAAAGTTTGTATGCTAACCAATAATGAATCTACAATTATCTTATTGTAACCCCAGGGTCACAATCAAAAAGTGTTGCGAACTTAGTAGCAAACTTACTAAATTCGCTTGTTTAGTATAGGGGCGAACTTAATAAATCCGCCTGGTTCAGTAGTTTGTTAGTTAGGTTTTCTTGTTTTGTTTATAAATAACTTCTTTGTAACATTATTTAAGTTATCAATCAAATCATTTCAGTTTTACCCCCAATCATTCTCTCTCTTTTCTTTCTCTCGTTTATCATTCTCGCTTGTTTTTAGCAATCTTTCTCGATATCATAACATGGTATCAGAGCATCTATGCTCGATTCTGTGATTTTCTTCTGTTTTCCGCACTCGTTCTTCGTTTTTTCATTCGTTTTCTCATTTTTCGTGTCGATTGGGGTTCGTTTCATGTTTTGATACGTTCAAAACATTCCTTTTATGATTCTGATCATTCATACGGTTGGATTTCTTCAAATACGTTTCTGATTTTGAGTTATGATGATTTTTGGCTCGTTTTCGTGTTTTTCTGTTCGCGCAAGCGAACTTGTTCTTCAGATTGTCAGTTACGCTGTTCTTCTTCCTTCTAAGCGAACTTATTAAGTTCGCTTCTTGGCGAACTTAGCAAGTTCGCCTATTTCAGTTTCGTTTTCTCTTGTCATGTCTATTACTTCTGCTTCCCCAGTTGTCCCTATGGATTCTTATAATCCTTTGTTCTTACATTCATCTGATCATCCAGGTCTTTTACTCGTTTCTAAAACTTTTGACGGCTCTGCATTCGGATCTTGGAAACGTGCCATGTCCATTGCTTTATCTGCTAAGAACAAGATTGGTTTTGTTGATGGAACTGTTGTTAGACCTACTTACTCTTATAATCTGGAGCTATGAAAAAGATGCAATGATATGGTTATTTCTTGGATTTTGAACACTATGTCTAGTGATATCAGTGAGAGTGTCTTGTATGTTGAAACTGCCCGTCAGCTTTGGACCGAGTTAACTGACCGGTATGGGCAGAGTAATGGGGCAAAGTATTATCAATTGCAAAAGTCTCTTTCTGCTATTTCTCAAAGGAATGATGATGTTGCTACTTATTTTACCAAAATTAAATCTGTTTGGGATGAGCTTAATGCAATCGAGACTATTCCTCCTTGCACTTGTGGTACTTCACGACTTATGGCTAAGCGTGAAGCGGATCAAAGATTGATGCAATTTCTAATGGGTCTTAACTCTTGTTATGACATGATTCGTGGTAACATTATCATGATGAAGCATCTTCCCTCAATCAATGAAGCTTATGCTTTCTTATTCAAGATGAGAAACAGAGGGAGCTTCACTCATCTGCACAGTTTATTCCTCAGAATGCTTCTATGACTGTTTCTGTGCAGGTACCGAAGAATTCTAGTGCTCGGAAAGGTTCTGTTTGTTCTCATAGCAAGAAACCGGGACATGATGCCGGCAAATGTTATCATTTAATTGGGTATCCCAAAGACTTCAAATTTACTAAACCAAAAGCTGCTGCAAATGTTGTTTCTGATGCTGGGGTTACTGTTCCTGCTTCTAGTGCTCCTACTGGTTTATCTTCCGAACAGTATAACAACTTGCTGCAACTTCTTCAGCAGAATTCTAGGGTTCAGAGTGATGTTCCAACTGTTCAACCACTCAGCTTTGCAAATTTTGCAAGTATTATTGCTTGCAATTCGACTACGGTCGATACTACTTGGATCATTGACATCGGTGCAAGTAATCATATTTGCTTTGATTTCAATTTGCTTTCTGATGTTCAATTGCTTAATTCGCCCGTTTATGTTCTTCTTCCAAACGGGCATGTCTTAACTGTTACACAGGTTAGAACAATTCATCTCACCAAGACGTTTTCTATCTCTAATGTCTTCTTTGTGCCTCAGTTCAAGCACAATCTTTTATTTGTTCCCAAACTTTGTAGGGATACAAAGGGTGTTGTGCAGTTTTCTGAAACTACTTGTTTCTTGCAGGCCCCTTCGCTGGGTAGTCCGTTAGTTCTGGGAGATCTTCTCAACGGACTTTATCTTTTGAATCCTAATAAAATTTTCTCTGTTACAGTTGATTTTTTTTTTCTCACTATAATTCTGTTATTTATTTGAAACTTTGGCATACTCGTCTTGGTCATCTACCTTTGTACAAACTTAAGCAATTGAATGTTTTTACTGGTGCACATGATTGTTCTATTGATGATTGTTCTGTTTGTCCTAAGGCTAGACATCATAAACTGCCTTTTGCTTCTAGTTGTATATCCAGTTCTCAAATGTTTGATCTTATTCATATTGATATGTGGGGACCGTATCGATCTACTACATTTGATGGATATAAATATTTTCTCACCATTGTTGATGATTTTATAAGAACTACTTGGACTCATCTTTTGACAACTAAAGGCAATGCCTTTACTATTCTTCAAGGGTTCATTGAGATGGTTGAGACTCAGTTTAGTACCAAAGTGAAGCGTGTTCGATCCGATAATGCTTTTGAGCTTGGTTCGAGTGTTCATCATGCCGAGTATTTTAAACAAAAGGGCATTATTCATCAGACTACTTGTCCTAGGGTTCCTCAACAGAATGGGGTGGTGGAACGTAAACATAAGCATCTTCTTGAAACTGCTCATGCTCTTATGTTTCAATCCAAGTTACCAATAACGTTTTGGGGTGAATGCGTTCTCATTGCTACTCATTTGATTAATATTTTCCCCACACGAGTTCTCAAGGGAAAATCTCCTTCTGAGATGCTCTTTGGTAAAGCTCCTTCATACACCCACCTTCGTACTTTTGGGTGTTTATGTTATGCTTCTACTTCTACACCCGGACGAGATAAATTTCAGCCTAGAGCTCAAGCTTGTATTTTTATTGGCTATCCCTTTGGAAAGAAAGGTTACAAGCTCTATAATCTTGATACTCGACAAGTTCTTGTTTCTCGGGATGTGACTTTTCTTGAATTACACTCTTCAGATCCTTCTTATTTGTTCCCTTCTCTAAATGATCTGTTTGAGGAGACAGATCCGGCTGTCATTCCTTCATATTCTTCGGTTGGTCCTGAAGTTGATTCCACTCCTCCTCCTGTTTCTCCTATTCCTCCTCCTCCACCTCCGGAGCTCAGGAGATCTTCTCGTACTTCTGTTCCTCCTTCTCATCTGTAGGATTATGTTTGTAATTCTGCTGCTTCTGTTGATTCATCTTGTTTTCATACTTTGTCGAGTGCTTGCCAAGCTTCTCATTTTGTTAATCTTGCTGATCTTTCTCTTGATTCTCAGCAGCTCCTTCTCAATCTTGATTCTGTTCAGGAACCTTCTTCTTATCAGGAGGCTGCTAAACATCCTGCTTGGCATGAGGCTATGACTAAGGAGTTTAATGCCTTAGAATGTAATCAAACTTTGGAGGTTATGCATTTACCTAAGGATAAGAAGGCAATTAAGTGCAAATGGGTGTATAAAGTCAAGTATAATGCTGATGGCACTGTTGAACGCTGCAAAGCCCGTTTGGTTGTTCGTGGAGATACTCAGAAAGCAGGTATTGATTATAATGAGACTTTTCTCCTGTCATTAAAATGACTACTATTCGTAGTCTCATTGATGTTGCCACTAAACGACATTGGGGGTTTATATCAATTGGATGTCAATAATGCTTTCTTACATGGGGATCTTAATGAAGACATTTATATGCTTCCTCCTCCTAGCATGCCTTTATCCTCTCCTGATCACGTTCTTAAGCTAAAGAAGTCTCTTTATGGTTTAAAGCAAGCTTCAAGGCAGTGGTATGAAAAGCTTTATGATGATCTTAATACAAAAGGCTATATGCGCTCTTCCAATGATTATTCCTTATTTTCTAAGACAATGGAGATTCTGTTGTTCATGTGGCTGTTTATGTTGATGACATTCTCCTTACTGGTAATAATGAACAGGAGATGTCTGCTTTGTAGGCTTTCTTACATTCCACATTTCAGATCAAGGATCTTGGCAGTCTTAACTATTTTCTGGGCATTGAAGTTCTTAAATCTCCCTCTGGTCTTATCATGACTCAACGTAAGTTTGCGAAAGATTTGTTGACTGAGTTTCCTACAGACGATGTTTCTTCTGTTTCGTCTCCTTTGCCTTTGCATTTACAACTCAAGCTCAACGAAGGCCAAGTTCTTGATGGCCCTTTGGTCTATCGTCGCCTTGTTGGTAAACTCAATTATCTCACTCATACTAAGACCAGATCTTGCTTTTGCGGTTCATTTTCTCAGCCAGTTTATGAGTGATCCACGTGTTCCTCATTGGGATGTTGCGTGGCATACTTTTCGGTATGTCAAAGGCATTTGTTCTCAAGGGTTGTTCTTTAATGATGATCCTGATATGTCTTTGTCTGCTTATTGTGATTCTGATTGGGCAGCATGCCCTAATACTCGACGTTCTGTCAATGGCTATTTTATTTCTCTTGGGGGCAGTCATATTTCTTGGAAATCCAAGAAACAAGCTACTGTTTCTCTTAGTTCTGCTGAAGCTGAATATCATTCTTTTCGCCGTGTCACACAGGAACTTGCTTGGTTGACTCGGTTGTTTGTGGAGTTTAGGCTCGATAATCTTACTCCTGTTCCTCTCAAGTGTCTATTCATATTGCTAAGAATCCAGTTTTCCATGAGCGAACTAAGCATATCGAGTTGGATTTTCATTTTGTCTGCGAGAAGCTTCAAGCTGGTTTGATTCTGCTTTCTCATACACGGACTTCTGATCAACTTGCGAATTTATTTACTAAAAGTTTGGTTGGTCAACCGCATTCTGATATCATTTCCAATTTGGGGTTGTATACGCCTCCAACTTGAGGGGGAGTGTTGGCGAACTTAGTAGCGAACTTACTAAGTTCGCTTGTTTAGTATAGGGGCGAACTTATGGTAGTTTGTTAGTTAGCTTTTTTGTTTTGTCTATAAATAGCTTATTTGTAACATTATTCAAGTTATCAATCAAATCATTTCAGTTTTACCCCTAATCATTCTCTCTCTTTTCTTTCTCTCGTTTATCATTCTCACTTGTTTCTAGCAATCTTTCTCGATATCATAACAAAAAGATCCATGAAAAGGTTTAATCACTAAGTTTAGGTATTATATAACATATATTAAATAAAAGAATAAGAACTAATTATAAAATAAGTAATAATTCCCGATAACTTACCATATATAAGTTTACTAATTAAGTTGTCAAATTTTAACACTATTTTTTTAAAACTATATAAGAACAACTTGGATACAATGCTTTATAAATAGATTTAAATATAATTTGTTGTTGATGGGAATTTGCCTCAAGTAGTTTTGTAACAATAGTCATCTAGATCATTTTCCAAACAATATGCATCAATGTTATCAAAGCCATGATTTTATATAAACATGAACAATCCCTTTCTAGAGTAATAATCTATAATATATAATAAATAAAGGTTTTGTCATGCCACGTGTCGCCTCCACATTCATTTTCATCATTTTTTTCCCGCCTCTCTTATTAAATGGACCTCCATCTTTTAACAATAATATATATTTAAATAATATATTAATTATACTAATAAAACATATTTGTTTTATATTATCTATTATAAAACTTTAAAATCTAATCATGTAACTTTTATTTTTAATCAAATAATAAATGAAAATCAAATTATATCAAATAGTCCTTAATGTATTTTTAAAACCCAATTATATTTTAGTTTTTACATATTTTAAGTTTTTGTTTTCTATACTTAATATATGATACATTTTTATATCTGTAAAATATACACATAAAGATTTAAAAATTTTATTTATTAATATTTGTCACCACGTGTGTATACACGAGATCTAAACTAGTATAATACTAAAGAGATAAGCATGAGTTTAAATAAATTAACCAAGTAACTGGAAAATTAGCCCCAAAAACTACAACACAACTGATATAAATACACAATATCGTACCAAACACTCACAACAACTAAAAGATTCCACAAACACGAGTTTGATATATGACTCTATTAGTGTATATATGGTCAAATATTGTGATATGCACTTTTTAATTCGATGGCAATAAAAACATGAACATAGCGTATGTTCATACCATATATTCTTAAATCATCACCAGAATATTCAAAAGATCAAACAGTCAAAGCAAATCAACCAAAAATATTAGACATAAGGCATACAAACAATGCACTACTCAACCGTGTTACGACCGGTTAACTTAGACATCCTAGAGTCAACTTAACAAAGTTTGAAGATAGAAAAAGCCCTAAAAATTAGGAGTTAGCATAGAAAACCAAATAACCAAACTATAACCCAAATCGATTGAGAAACCGATGATTAGATTTTGTTTTTTTTTTAATCGGCTGGTTCGTTTATTGTTGTATGTGTATAAATAACCAAATTAACTGAACCGACCGGCATTAGAACGAACCTTAATATTTTTTGTTTTATATATTGTTAGGTTTCGTGAGTTTTCTTATAACGGGTTCTCATAGTAAACAGAAACATTGATTTTATGAGAAAATTTTTTTAAGACAAAACCCAAGATGATTAACAAAACCCAAGAAATTTTATTGTTGAGAAATTTTTTCTTATAACAGGGGCCTGGAGCGTCAAATTTAGTATAGACGGTTGAAATCCCGTCTCAGGAAGGCTCACTCGGGTATTGTGGTAGTACCAAACACCGTTCTAAATTTTTTTTTTAACAAAACCCAATGTTTAAGCAGTAGTTGATAAATGATTACATATGTTTCAATAATAAACATGTTAATTAAATGGATGTTGTTTGATTTAATGTTTAAAAGATGACATGATAAGTGAAGTTGTCTAGAAAACATCTGTGGACGAGATTGAGGAAAAAGAACACAAAACATAAGACGTGGGATGTTTTGTTGGTTTGTCGATTTTGAGTGCTTCTTCACTATTCACCCTCTTCTTTTAGGTGATCATTGACACTTGTCAAAGGTCGTCGTTCATAATAATTTACATAAATCACCCCTCGAATCTCAACACTTACAATTAACCCCATCCCCACTTTTGAGATTTGACTTTTTGACTAACATTTCAGCGTAAGCCATTATATTTTCATTGACCATTTTGCAATATACAGCCTTTTCTTAGTTACTTTTAATAAATCACAAGATACCACCTATTTTTTAAATTCTGGGATATTTTTTAGTATTGTACAATTTTAATTAAAAAAAATTACATATGAAGTTATAGTGTATTTATTCGATACAAACATTACAAAAACTTAAGTTTAATATAATTTTCGTTGATTATGGAAAAAAAGAGACGTCTTAGAAAGAAGACTCAAAGTACACACTTTACTAGGTGTTTGTAACAATCAATTATAAAACAAATATAAATTCTCACTAAATTCATTACTGAGTTAACTTCGTTTTTGCTCCATGTAGTTTGACCATTTTAACCATTTTGCTCCAATAGTTTAAAAATGGCCAAAACACTCCTTAAAGTTACCATTTTGTTGTCATTTTGCTCTCTAGCACTAACTCCTTTAAATATTTCAGTTAAAATTAAGGGCATTTTGGTAATTTTTCAAATAAGTATTTAACTATTTATTATTAATCCCTTTTCTTTCTTTCATTTTCCCCTTTCCAAACACCCACACCCACATAAAAATTCTCAAGATTTATAGAGAGAGAGTGAAGTCATGAGAGAGGAAGGGGAGGAGAAAGCCACATCTGGCGGCTCCTCCGACGGGAATCCAGCAGGGGTGGTGGTCGGCAGTGGTTACAGCAGGCGACAGGTTGCAAGCCTACGTGACGGGCTAGGGTTCCGCCCTAGCAGTGGTGACAGCAGGCGGCAGCCGTCGTTTCCGGCTATCCCGTTATTACGGCGGCTCTCACAGCAGGGGTGGTGGTTAGGGATGTTCAAATTTGGATATCCGAAAATTTCGGATAGTGAAACGGATATCCATTTTTTTTTCTTAAATATACTTTTTAAATTAAAATCTAAATATAGAAATTATACTAAATAAACATCATCTTTATGATAAAATTAAAAAAACATTAAAAACCAATTTTTGAGTAATTTACGAAATTACGACACGAATACGTTTTAGTTTTTTTTTAAAATAAGAAGGTTAAACACATAACAGAAAAGGTCCTATACTTTATATATATTGTATTTATAACACTTTTTAGGAAACATTATATAAATTTGGACAAAAAAATATAATTTTCGAAATTACGACGCGAATACGTTTTATTTTTAAAAAAAATAAGAGAGCTAAACACATAACATAAAAACCATATACTTTATATATATTGTATTAATAACACATTCTAAGAAAGATATCTTAAAAATAATAATAATAATAATAATAATAATATTTTCGAATATTCGAATATCTGAAATATCCGAAATTTTTTAAAAATGCTATCCGAATCCGAATCCAAAAATTCAGATATCCAAATTTCGGATATCCGAATTTTCGGATAATTCGGATTCGGATATTTCGGGTTCGGTTTCGGATACGGATACTTTGAACACCCCTAGTGGTGGTCGGCTGCGAGTGGCGGTATTTCTTGCGGCTGAGATGAACTCCGGTAAACGATGGCGGTTGTCGAAACCCCCGAATTCAAACCCTAAGTCGAAGCTGGGGGTGGTGGTAGCAAGTGGTGGTGGTGTCGAAACCCCCAAATTCAAACCCTAAATCGATTTGTGCGGTGTTCATTGTGTTTGGGGGTTGGTGACGGTAAGAAATATAGTAAGAGTGGTGGCTGGTGATGATAGCATGTGGTCGTGGCTGGTGGAGATAGTAGGTGGTGATAGCCGGTGGTGGTGGTGGTGGAGGTGGAGGTGGCGGCGGTGGTGGCTGGAGTGTGAAAGAGAGAGTGAGAGTGTTATTTATATATATATATATATATATATATATGGGTGGGTTCCAGAGAAAACCAATAGTTAGACGAAAACCGAGAAAACCACTAAAAACAAATTTTAACCAATAAATTAATGATATTTATTATTTATTTTATTTATTTTTATTTTTTCATAAGAGTATCAATGTAATATTATATTTTTTACCAAAAAATCATTTAAATATTGGTTTACGTATACGTAACCCATAGTGTTACGTATACGTAAACAGAAAACAAAAAAAATTGCAGTTACGTATACGTAACCCATAGTATTATACAATGTTTTAGTGGTTTTCTCGGTTTTCGCCTAACTTTGTGATTTTCTCTTGATCCCTCCCCTATATATATATATATATATATATATATATATATATATATATATATATATATATATATATATAGTATAGGGTTCCACTAGGAAGGGAAAAAATATAGGAAGTGTAGAAAGGATTTTGAGCCCTTGATCTTGGAGATGAAGGGTTTTTAAGAAGGCCACGTAAAAAGGAATGAATTTTAAGCCTTGAAGAATATAATAGTAATTGTTTTCAAGAGAGAGAAATAACATACACATGCAAATTACATGCATTTTCCACCCTCATTTTTAAACGTTTATATCTTTTTTATACGTCATTATTTTTTTTTAAAATATATACCATAAAATCAAGCGTTTTTTTATCTTTAAAACGAGTACGGTCTTGCTATATTTAAAAAAAATAAAAAATCGTTGAACTGAGTTTGTACATTTTTAACAGCGTTTTCATGGCGTTTTTTCAAGACGTTTTTCATGGCGTTTTTTCAAGACTTTTTTCACTGTGTTTTTTTATGACGTTTTTTTCATGGCGTTTTTTCTAAACTTTTTCATAACGTTTTTTAATAATATTTCTTCACTGCGTTTTTCATGGACGTTTTTCGCTACGTTTTTTCATGGTGACTTTTTTATGATGTTTTTTTACTGTGTTTTTTTATGGCGTTTTTTTATGACTTTTTTCACTGCGTTTTTCATGGACGTTTTTCACTGTGTTTTTTCATGACGTTTTTTTTCATTGTGTCTTTTTCATAGAGTTTTCTGATGTTTTTGATAACCAATCGTGCGAAAAACAGAAAAACGCATGTGAAACTAGGCGTGTTATGGTGTTTTTAAACTGGGCAACTTTATGGTGTTTTTTGAAATGTGATTGTGCAGAAAACAGAAAATGAGTTTTATGGTGTTTTTAAACTGGGCAACTTTATGATGTGTTTTGAACTATGCAAGCTCTTTTTCATGGAGTTTTATGGTGTTTTTTATCACCGATCGTGCGGAAAAAAAGAAAAAACGTTGTGAAATTGGGCGTGTTATGGTGTTTATAAACTGTGCAACTTTATGATGTGTTTTGAACTGTGATTGTGCAGAAAACAGAAAATGCATTTTATGGTGTTTTTTTTTATGCAATTACTATTATGGTTTTAGATGTTTTCTTTATGGTGTCTTCTTTTATAGTGTTTTTGAACTGGGTGTATTATGGTGTTTTTGAACTGGCAACTTTATGGTGTGTTTTGAACTGTGATTGTGCATAAAACAGAAAATGCATTTTTCAGATTCTCCAACACCTCCGAGGAATCGTTATCTTTGGTGTTCGGCTTTATGAATGCGAGAGTTGCAAGAGCTCGTACGCGATTAAGCAGAAAACAGAAAACGCATTTCTGGACGCCATTACCATAATGGTTTTAGGTGTTTTATTTATGGTGTTTTTCTTTTCTAGATAAAACAAGCTCTTTTAAAAATATCATAAATTCATCCGGTTCAAAAACACCAAAAACTTGCCCAGTTCTAAAATCACCATAACACGTTCACTTCAAAAACACCATAAAATGTTCAGTTTAAATGTTTTTTATGATTTTTTTTTTAAATTATGAGGTTTTTTTGGTATTTCTACGTTGTTTTTTAGGATGTTTATATAGAGTTTGTACAATCTAGTGTAAAAACATCATGAATAAAAAACCCCACTTAACACGTATTTTTTTAAAAAATTTATATAACAATAGTGTACTCATATTAAAGATAAAAAACGCTCGATATTATGGTATAATTTTTTTAAAAAAATAATAACGCATTAAAAAGTTATGAACGTTTAAAAAATATAGGGGAATATGCATGTGACTTGCATGTGCATAGTTTGTGCATTTGAAAAATCAAGCGCGTGTATTCTCATGATTTTGCCCTTCCCCCTTGGTTCCCTCCTTGGACACATGTCACTTCATGGTAGCTTCCTACACTTTCTACACTTTTTTCACTTCTTAGAATATCCCTCCCCTATATATATATATATATATAATCTTGCATCGTGAAATTACCAAAATGCACTTAATTTTAACTGAAATATTTAACGGAGTTAGTGTCAGGGAGACAAATGGTAACCTCAAGTAGTGTTTTGGTCATTTTCAAACTACTGGAGCAAAAGGGTTAAAATGGTGAAACCACAGGGAGCAAAAACGAATTAACTCTTAATTATTTTAGATTTTCTCCTCTACCCTATCTTATTGAGAAAACTTGGCTCTATAGGCTACCAATCTTATATTATATTGTTAAAGGTAGCTAATTTTTTATTACTTCGAGACATTATCAACTTAGTAGAAGGTGATAGCATATGGACACCAACATGCTCAACATAAAATGTTGAAAAGGTACATAGAAACCATTATAAATGTATGGTGGTTGAATTAGAGTGTTGTTATCATGGCGAAAAAGTACAACTAAGGATAACGTTTCGCTACGAGTCTCCACCATATTTGATCTCTCCATATGATTCAGTTGTTAAGAAATTATAAAGAGTTAGATGAATACAACCATTTATAAATGTATGATGAAAACATTTATAAATACCTTGTAGTTTATAAGTGATGAGGTCGTAATATGGAGTTGAAGTAGTATTCAACTCATTAAGAAAGAAAGATAACTCAACCCTCTTAAAACGAGCATTAAATTCGGCGTAGGCTCACCCTTTTCTACCAGTGCCATAAATACTTGATGCTATGATGTGAAACCAATTGTGTTATCACCTTTTAATAAGTTGAGAACATTGTGTAGGATCACTTAATGAGTAGTTGGTCCAACGCTACGAACCAACCACGAATAATGATTGATCTTGTGATTCTAAAGATCTACGATACATAACGATTACTCTCTGTATGTGCTTGAATGAGCTATAAATTAGTGATACTCGTTGTCTAAAATATGTGCTTTAAATAACAAAACTAAGTAAATTAGTGATACTTGTACGCTAATCCAACTCCGGTATGTATTGAGTTTTGTTAGTAGAAGATACGTTTTTAGATGATACACCAAAAAAAAGTTGATTTGTGGATTGTCCTTTGTGTACAACGTTATTTTTAGCATGAACTAATTGAAATAAAGTGCGATACAATAGCTAAAGTGTATAAGCATCCTGCATAATTTGAACTCCAATTTTTTGATTGTAGGGTACGTCACTTAATCATTAGAATGTCTCCTTAGGGACGATATTTGTAAGTATTCTAATCCTACTTTTCTATCATATGATATTAACTATGTGTATTAATTCTAACGAACTTTTATGGTTTAACAGTCTTCAATAAATGAAAAGAGAAGGAGAAAACAAAAACGTCAAGATACCCTTCAAAATAAAACACCGATCCAAGATCCTAACTAAAAGACAAAATATTGTGAATCTTATAATATAAGAAATATATATATATATATATATAGAGAAAGTATAGCTTGAAAATCCACTTCGGTTAAGAAAACACATGAAAACCTTATGTAACAATTATTTTTTTCCTTTTTTTATCATACATAATATATGTTATTATCTTCCCCTTAAACAAAAATAAAATGTCTAACATGTTGATTCATATTCACAAGTAAAAAAATGTCTACTGTGTAACATGATATAACACATTTGTAACATTTCAAACAATTATATTTTGTTACATATATATAACAATAAGTTAGACAAGATTTCTTTTTAATTTTTGTTATGACTTTCTGAATTCAAGTGGGTTTTCAAACTTACATTCCCTATATATTATAAGAAATACCATATATTATAAGTAGTAGATTGAGTTTAGATCGAAAGAATCCGATGGCAATATTTTATACAACTCTCATGTGGTTGTAGTAGTTGCTTTAACAAGGCCTCACATCCTGTGGATTTGGTTGTCTGCTAACTCCCAAACTCCAAATCATATCTTCTTTTCCTTTCGATTCAAAACATATATATATATATATATATATATATATATATATATCTATACATACTAATAAATAAAGGTTTTAGGGTGCCACATGTCACTCTCTCATTCATTCTCAAGTTTTTTTTCCCGCCTCTTTCTCCTATTAATTATACAAATCTATTTAATTATTTTTTCTCTCTCCTATTAAATAATAATGAGATCTATAACTTTTTTTATAAAACGTTTTTCATTAATATGTAATACGTAAATCTTTATTACTAAGTATATATAACATTGCATTTATTTAACACGTGTAATACACCGGGTTTCTAAAGTTTAATATGAATTGACATTTATCAGTTACAGAAAAAAAGTTAATACTCAGCTAAAAAAATGTTTTAAAAATTAAATTAACATAATTTATAACTGTCACGTGAAATTTTATTAAACTCATGTAATACACGGATTTTTAAAAACATAAATTTTTTTATTACTACGTATATAATATTACATTTATTCAGACCGTGTAATACACGGGATTCTAACCTAGTATATATATATATAGGGGTGAGTTCCAGAAAAAAACTAATAGTTTATATATATATATATATATATATATTATATAGGGGTGAGTTCCAGAAAAAACCAATAGTTAGGCGAAAACTGAGAAAAGCACTAAAAAAACCAATTTTAACCAATAATATAATAATATTTATTTTTTATTTTATTTTATTTTATTTTTATTTTTTTATAAGAGTATTAATGTAATATTAAATTTTTTTAACAAAAAATCATTTAAATATTGGCTTACGTATACGTAACCCATAGTGTTATGTATACGTAAACAAAAAACAAAAAAAATTAAAAAAAATGTGGTTACGTAGTATTACACATTGTTTTAGTAGTTTTCTCGGTTTTCGCCTAAATTTGTGGTTTTCTCTTGATCTCTCCCCTATATATATATATATATATATATATATATATATATATATATCGAGCCGTAGATTAGATCAGATGTAAGGCTCAAATACGCGATGGCATAAATGTAAATAGCGTGCAAAAAATATAAGCGCACTCAAGTAAAAAAGAGCATTCTAGACATTTTGTAACGACCGCGCACTCAAACCATCCATGTAATCACGTTGATAGGATACGGTATCCAAATTTCAACAAGCCTCTTAATCCATCCTTATAATATTATATTTCAATATAAAATATGACGCAAGTTACATCTTAATACTATAAAACAACAGGTTAATAACGCATATGATTTTATTTACACGCATGTAATTTTTCAAACATATATGAAATAAAAATATATTAATAACGCATGTTTTAATTTAAAATTTATAAAATAAAAACTAAATAGTACGCAAGCTATTTTGTAATAACGCTTACATCGAAAATATAAAAAGGAACAGATGATATTTGAAAAGATTTGTTAGTAAATGTGATATGATTCACATTTAATTCACTATAATGACGAAATATATAATAAATTAAGGGTGTTAGAAGAATCTACTACAACGTTAAAAATTATTTAAAACAATCAGGTAGATTACGTGTATTATATTTCAATATAAATCAAATACGCAAGTTATATCTTAATGACGCATCCTTTATTATATTAATAACGCATCTTGTATTTTTTACACACATTTTTACTCTATGTACGCATGTTTCATTTATATCTCTTAAGCAGATATATTAAATGTAATGTGATACAATATAATGATGCAAAAATTAATAAATGTCCATTTTTAATTTAATCAATTACAAACAAAAAGTATTAAAATCAGCTATAAGTATACCATCTTCATACAATATACGTGCAAGTAAAAAGAATCAAACTTTATCATGTCTACAAACACAACCAATGAGGCAATCAATCAAATGCTTGTAATGGGGTTGTTGCAAGAATCAAACTTTATCATGTCTACAAAGACATGGACTTGAACACGGTAAAAAATAATCTGGAACTATATAAGGAGCTTCTAAAACAGCAAAATTCAGAACAGTGGCGGACCCAGGAATTTTTTTCATGGGGGTCGGAGATTTTTTGGGGTTGATTGTCAATAATTAAATATTGTTTTTTTTTTGCCCGAGTCGGGTCGGGTCGGGTCGAGTCACACAATAAAACGATGAAAACTAACAAAATTATAAATGAACAATAATAATACGATTTTTGTCATTAGAAACGCATAATCAAAAAACAATATCCATATAATTGTTCTTTATGGGTTTCATTTTTTGAAACCGAACCATTACATTATCTACAGAAACTTTTCTAAGTAACTCTTTTTCAATATAACAAATACAACTATCACTCAAATTCTCATCACCAATCCGATTACGCAAATCCGACTTCACGTACTTCATTGCAGAAATGCATCTCTCAACACTTGCTGTTGTGACGGGTAAAACGAGAGCCAACTTCAACAAACGATACACCAACGTAAAGTTCTGGTGTTTTTTTTTAACCATCAATCTTACAAAGGCTAGATAAACCATTCAAGCTTGCAAATCTTATATCCGCTTTCAAATTATCTATGTAGTTCGGGAGTTCAATCTTAAGGTTTTCCTTATCATGCTCATTAAAATCATATGGATACATCTCGGCTAACAATAATATCTTTGGTTTATCAAACTCACGAAAATTATCACAAGGACTCAAAGCGGATATATAAATAAATAAAACGGTTGTTACCTCGTTAAAACGGTTTCCAAACTATTTAAATGGGTATTGGGTTTATTTATGGTTTATGTGTTATTTGGGCCTATTTTGTTTAAATGTTAGGTTTAAGAGGTTTATAATTAATGGGTTACGAGTCAATTGTTATAGGGTTAAAATTTGGTTTAATTGGTTTTATTTATAAAATCTATAATCCTAAAAAATATTTCTTTGGGGTCGGTATCAACATTTTATGGAGGTCGCTCAAAAATATACCATGCATATAACAAAAAAATAAAAAAATTATTGGTGTCAGCCGACCCGCCGACACCATAGTAAGTCCGCCAATGATTCAGAACCCTGAGATAAAACACTCGTCCACATTCAGAATCAAACAACAGCTGATGAACTTGTCTACGGCACTCTAAAGAATACAATTTCCATTCTCGAAATCATGGAAACTAAATAAAAGGGCTATGATTTGATTGCTGATACAAAGTAGACTAGATGGTGGGTTGAGGATGGTTCGGTGGTGTGTTGGTAGTCTTCTGATATGTGTTGTTTGTATTTAGTGGTAGTCGATAGTAGGTGTGGGATCTTTGGGAATAGATTTTGTGGTGTGTATTTTTGTTTGGTTTGGATGAATCGTGGTTTACGACTGTCTTGAATGGTATGTATTACAATATTAAGAACTTTAAAATAACGCGTGTTTAGACGAAAAATGCACATGTTTAACTCAGAAAATAATCATTCAATTACTATACCCACGAATGTAACAGTAATTTACACGCATGTAAAGTTTTTTACCACGCATGTTTTGAGTACATCACGTATGTTAAGTCTAAAATCAGGTAATAACTATGTTCAAAATAAATTAACAGTAAACGAAATAAAATCCAATTTCAATCATATTATTGTACTTGTGTGTATTGACCTACTTCTGCTTCTTGTGTTTCTTCTGCTTCATTCGCTGTGCAAATACGCCTGTCATGACCAGTTTTGTGATAAATTTGACACCCTCTATATCTCTTCCTCGCGCGACTGATTGCTTGTTATTTCTTTGATTTGATTCTTTTATATGAACCACGTCCTTTGTTTTTTATACGAGTCGGAGCCCAGACAGTAGCATCAAAAGGTTGATCATGTCCAAGAAAAGAAGCTAATCTATCTTTCTTATTTTTCAAATTCACCATACTTTATCCTCATAACATGAAATGATTTAACAAGGCTTATATTTAAATTTAAAATATCATATGTTGTTGTGTATATGACAAATTCCGATTTAAACAAATCAAGTGGATGTTATCTGCTTAAACCAAATTATGAGTATGTTCTTCAACAAACTTGTATACCTTAGATCTTGTACCCTCCACCACAAATAATGCAATAAAGCACGACAACCACAACGAATAGAAGGTTTTTTCCTACCCTTTGTTGTTATTTAACATGCTTAATGTCCTTAATGGAATCATATCTTTTTTGTGGCTTAATGCCCTCTTTAGAACATGTAAAATACATCAGCTTTACAACTCCATCGTGAACATATTGAGAACCTCTCTGAACACAAAAACCTCATTCTTAGCATACTCCTGATAAAACTCAAATGTATGATTGGGCTTGGGAAAATCATGCCTTCATTGGGCTTGCATGAACTAATACATCCTGTAAATAATACGGTTTTCCAGATGTTGGAGATAGACGTTGAATACCAACAATAATATCTTCTGGTATGATATTTACAATAAATAATTAGTCATTGTTAATGACACAAATAACATAATTTACACAGGAGAGGGGATATTAAATACACAAGTGAGGTGATATTAAATAAGCAAGTAATGATAAAAACGTAAGTGATGTGTTACTACTTACGCAAGAAATGATAAATACGCTTTGGTAACTTTCACATGCATATTTGGATACTATAATAATAACGCATGTATAACATGCATATTAACCAAGTAAAATGTTTGAATATGAAACTTAAGACACTACCGCATACAAATCACGATAGCGCAACTTATTTCCATTAATAACAGAAAATCCGTACGCTTGAAACAATACCAATCACACAATCAACAAATTGATGCGCATTATCACATGGTAAAATGACTAACCTAGCCCTCCCTATAAAAACAAAATGAACACGCATATTGAGAACCTCTCTGAACACAAAAACCTCACTCTTAGCATACTCCTGATAAAACTCAAATGTATGATTGGGCTTGGGAAAATCATGCCTTCAATGGGCTTGCATGAGCTAATACATCCGGTAAATAATATGATTTTCCAGATGTTGGAGATAGACGTTGAATACCAACAATAATATCTTCTGGTATGATATTTACATTAAATAATTAGTCATTGTTAATGACGCAAATAACATAAATTACGCAGGAGAGGGGATATTAAATGCGCAAGTGGGGGACATTAAATACGCAAGTGAGGTGATATTAAATACGCAAGTAATGATAAAAACGTAAGTGATGTGTTACTACTTACGCAAGAAATGATAAATACGCTTTTGTGACTTTCACATGCGTATTTGGATACTATAATAATAACGCAAGTATAACATGCATATTAACCAACTAAAATGTTTGAATCTGAAACTTAAGACACTACGACATACAAATCACGATTACTAACAATGATAAAATAGATCAACTGTAGAAAACTAATCATGCAACTTATTTCCATTAATAACAGAAAATTCGTACGCTTGTAACAATACCAATCACACAATCAACAAATTGATGCGCATTATCACATGGTAAAATGACTAACCTAGCCCTCCCTATAAACACAAAATGAACACGCATATTGAGAACCTCTCTGAACAACAAATTTTGGTGTGAAATCGACCTGGACCATAAATTAGGTTTCTTTTCACGGTTAAGATGGAGGCATTGATAATATCGTAAATAATAAAAAGTAATAATTTGCTGAAATGGTAAAACCGAAAAATATGTGCATGTGTCGGTTATATCAGCTACACATAATATGTGCATGTGTAAGTAAATTTAAAAGTTAAAAAATTATATAAACAAGTTAGTTTAATAGTTTTTTATATAGATAACATACACATTTGTATGTAAAAAAAGAAATTGTTAAAATATATGAACCATTAATATAAAAAAAATAAACGATTTAGGTTTGTTCTCCCTGTTTTCACAATAATTAAGTGTTCTGAAACGAACTTATCCCTATCCATATATATATCTTACATTTCCATTAATAACAGAAAATGCGTACGCTTGTAACAATACCAATCACTCAAACCACAAATTGATGTGCATTATCACATGGTAAAATGACTAACCTAGCCCTCCCTATAAAAACAAAATGAACACGCGGCGCCCTGAATTCCTTCATAGCTTCGCACAAAAAAACCTTTGTATTTTAAATTGGTATATATATAAACAAGATCAAAAATACAAAAATAATTTTTCATGTAAAATCGACCTGGATCATTACTTAGGTTTTTTTTTCACGGTTTAGATGGAGGGAGTGATAATTGTAAATAATAAAAAGTAATATTTTGTTGAAATGGTAAAACCGAAAAATACACCTTTTTTTGTTGACTTTTTTCTCAATAAAATTAGGTTTCACGTTTATTTTTAAACGTAAATAACTTTTATGTTGTTCATTTTTTAGATATAGATATAGATACATATATAGATATATTATAAATTTGATAATTTTATTATATTTAATTAAGTATAGTATTGCTATATTTTTTTATAAACAAACAAGTTTATTTTTTTAAGTGTTTAACAACTCGAGAAACACATATGTGATTAATGATTAATCCATTAGGTTGCGTCATTCCATAACGTTATTTTATTATAGCTTTATTATATTTTTGTGTGTGCGTAAATATCGAAATAAGTTGCGTGATTACAATAATGAAATTGCGAGTTCAACATGAATATATATACATATATATGTTGCGTAATTTTAATGCGTTATTGAACACAAAACCCGTGATACCCAACTTTCAAGACACTTACAACCGTTCCAATACTCCCTGATGCAACCAAACATGTTAAACCATCTAAATGCAACCAAAATGTAGTCTACCACCATTGCATGTGAAGGTTAGCATCAGTATAATCTATGCTACATATAAGGATTTGTATCTTCAATAACATAATGAGTCACAACCCATATGACTGACTACCTTATGTTTAGACCGAGAGTAACATTAACAAGCCATGTAACTTCTCATTCACACCCAATAGGTTACAAACCTCGTGACTACACATAATACACTCTTTGTTGACCGTTTGCCTTTTATTTCTCTAAATTGAATTCAAAATTAATTTTTTTTTAAATATTAATTTGATCCATTATGTTATTTGTTTTGTATACATTTCTCATATAAATTGTAAATATATTAATCGAGCTACCTTAAAATCTTACTATGCTTGAGTCTATAAAACCAAACCAGGTCGAGCTGCATTATAAACACAATTTTTTTTTATCAAGTTACCGATGAATTAAGAGGTAAAAAGGATAGTTACCGTTAAGAGTTGTATACTTGGTAAAAAGCATGGGCTATTGGGCCCAAAATGTTGTAGTAAGTAACGGTCCATTCAAGCACTAAAATATCTCAAAACACTCATATAGCCAGCCAGCACATCTTGACTGGTCTATCACGGGCCTCAACGGCTCCTTTCTTGGCTTCTTCTACTTGTACACGTAACAATCTTGAAAACGTTTCAAGAATCTTATTTTTTTCAAATTGGAAAATATGTTTAACATAGTCAAAAAAAAAATGAACGAATGAAGTAAGTTGTTTAATTGTTACAATAAATCATGTCATACTAAACATCAAAAAGAAACACTAGGATCATCAAAAACCCTGATAAAAATGTTTCTTGACGATCTTTTCAAACATCCCATTTCAATCATCAACAAAACTGACCCAATTGAATGATCATCACACTCGTATCATCAAACGAGCCTCGTGAAACCGAGAGTTCAACTAGCTTCTTGCAAGCCGAAATCGCGTCTAGTTTATCCGTCGATGTGCAGAAAGGTCGAGCCAAATCAACCGCTTCTTGATTGCTAACTTTCTCCCATAAACCATCAGAAGCCATGATCAAGAACTCAAATTCAGGCATGAGTTTGAAGATTTTGGTATCGGGTTCAGCTGTAATCCATTGTTTAAGGCTACGATCGCCAATTCCTCGTGAAACGGCTAGTGATCCAAGAACTCGAGAAACGCCTCGGCTGCAATCGACATAACCACCCTGCAAATTACCCATAATGATTCAATGATTGGATTCTATAAAATGTGTTGAAAACTGAACTAAAACCGTCAAAGGGAGGGTCAGGAGCGTCCATTGACCCTAGTAAAAAATTGAGTTTGTGGGAATTCTTACTAGTGATTCGATTCGTTGTTTTTCATCTGGTCTTGAAGGGCGATGATCGGAAGTGAGGGCCTCGGCCGTTCCTCCTCGGCTAACTACCGCACGACAATCACCCGCGTTGGATACGACAAGATTTCCGGAGTTGATGATGGCGGTTACACAACAAGCTCCGCCTCGTTGTTCTTGTTTTAGAAACTCTGAATCTGTGGTTAAGTAACCTTGTTTGATTGCTTCAACGATTTCGGTTTCACCCCTCTTTTCCACTTCTTTTTGAATGTTTTTTTGAAGATTTTCTGATGCAAATTCCGCAGCTTTTGATCCACCATGGCCGTCGAAAACACCAAAAAACGCCTGAAAATGTCACCGGAAAACAAGATCAAAACCAATTCTATCATAGAAACCGGAAGAAACAAGCATACATAATAAAATCTCAGTCACACAGAGCTATTGGCAGTGTCTCAAAGATGTGATAAAAGACACATCTTTCGAGACCCTCGGCTCCAAAAACTTTATCGACGTGTACAGTACTAAAAAAAATTAAAAGTTTTACGAGATAATCACCTGCTTTTTCTGCCCGTTAAAATCGACTTTAGCTATAAACCGATCTTCCATCGCTTCCCTCCTCCCTCTTTTACAATAAACCGAATACCCATCTTCATCAACCTCCACCTCCTTCCACCGGTCCTCCACCGTGGCACAAGGCGTTGACCGGTCAGAAGAAAAGCTCAAAGATCCAATCGGAATATCTAATCTAGTGGGTCTCTTCCTCTTCAACAGCGTCGGAGAAGTCGAAGAACAAGAAGTGGGTCCATCGTCGTTAGAAGATCTAATAAGTCCACTGACGGGCGGCGGTGGTTTCTGAAGCCGGAACTTGAACGACGAAGACGGCGACGAGGAACAAGACGATGGGGAAACTCGTGATGATGGAGAGAAGACCGGCGAATTTGAGATTGCAATGGTACACATGTTTGGTTTTCGATCTGTGCAACGTTCGAATTTTTTGTTGGGTTTAGTATTTTAGATGAAACTTGATTAATGTTTGTTTGTGGAACTTATATGGAGATTGGGGGAGATGGGTCAAAGTGGGTCCCACTATTCTACTCCGTGTTAGATTTGTGTTCGTTTCTCATTGCTGTAGAAATGTATTCTCGTTGGACTAAATTGCCCCTCACATAATTTAGGCATACTTTGAAAGGATAATACATAAAATAAGTTTTACCAGGGCTAAGGGGCTGTTTGGCAAATGTTGAACCATTAAGTGTTGAATTATTAAGAGTTTTGAATGGTTTGTTTTTCAGCTGAATCATTAAGAGGTAAAATGAACCATTAAGAGATGGGTTGTTAGCGAAACAAACACCCATCACCTCTGACCGAGCCTCTTAATTAAATTATTAAGTGGCTACCAAACAGCCCTAAGAGTAGTATTGTCATTAGTTTCAAGATAAAATGTTATTAATTTGACAGATTTAAGGATTTCATTGGGACATTAGAATAAAATTGTTTATGTATAAATACATACATTTTACTACCTGTATTCTTTATTTGCTTTCTAAAAGAAGTAAAGCAAAATTTGAAAAGAGGTCAAATACAAGTCAAAAGATAAAAAGGGGTCAATATATTTGAAATCATGTTATTCACGTATATATAACCTTCTAATCATTAGTTACTTATATTTAATATATATAACTGAAATGCTAAAGTTTTTTATCAATCTTTTAAGACTATCAACAACATGCGTTTATGGCTTTCGTTATGCTAACATGACCGACAAGTTCACTAACTTGAATAGAGAGGGTGTTTTGGTCGAACAACCACGGACATGAATGTGAGAGAGACAGACGAATTAGCGAAAGGAGACGTCCGTAGCCCCGTGTATTTCAGATGCTCTCATAAAAGTTGAACAAAAACCAAGTCGCTCATCCCATTATAATTTTCTACATCACTACTTGATATGTCCTAAATTAATCATTCACTTTCATAAAAGAATAGTTATGCTTTAATAATATGTAAGATTGTCTATTACATAGAATAAAAATAAGACACATGGTATGTTTGATATGTAAGATTGTTTATTACTTAAAAAAATTAGATAAAATCATGAAATACTAACTAAGTTTTAATATTACTTTAATAAATACACTTATATAATTTTCTATATATAAAAATCATTCGAGAATCAATATCGTTCTATGTAACAAAAATAAGAGAAGAAACTCAAGAGAATATGAGAGAAACCATTTTTCATATTCATCTATACTCAACATACACATTATATATTAGTACAAAAGCCGTAACCGATTCTATATTGAATATGTTGTGTAATCCTCAATGGTGGTATTATGTTTGTATTTAAATATATGTTTTATAACACTCCCCCTCGCACATATTCCCGATCATTATACTCTATCAACAACATACTTCAGTATGATATTAATTCGGTACTTTAGAACCTAGAAAATAAAACTGATGCTACTGGATCAGTTATGTTGGGTCATCAAAAAACTTACTATAAAAACTTAATTGGACAAAACTTAGTCAAGTGAGAAAGAGTCCAGCGTGAATGATGCCCCCCCCCCCCCCCTCAAAATAATATAGGTCTTTCTACATGTGATGTCGGATCTTCAATGATTAGTGCTTGACTTCACGAAAGACAGGGGGTCGGGAACAAAAAAAGGGTGTGTTTTGGTTTTTTATAGCAACTGATTGTTCCATAGTCCAGCGTGAATGATGTCCCCCCCCCCCTCTCAAAATAATATAGGTCTTTCTGCATGTGGTGTCGGATCTTCAATGATTAGTGCTTGACTTCACGAGAGACAGGGAGTCGGGAACAAAAAAAAGGGGTGTGTTTTTTATAGCAACTGATTGTTCCATAGCTTGTATCGTATATGCATGTGCATATGTATTTCAGTTTATGTAGATAACATGGAAACAAAAAACTTGTTACCTCGTTGAATCGAAGGGCGGTTGATTTGGTCCAAGAATTTCACAAACACGACCACCTTTGAACTACTCCCGCATGTTTCAACTAACATCCTTGAGCTTTCTGTTTCTTTGGAATCTGGTTTGTATCCTTTTGATCAAAACGTTTCAAAAGGTCGGTCAGAACAATCCTTTAGTTTCGTTGAAATAATTTTACTTTTATGTAATCCAAAATATTGTAGCTTCTCTCCCTAATGACTCGAGAAAAAAAAACGATCTCTAGAGAAACGATCGTGCTGATAACGTAACAAAAATAAGAGTAGGATCTCAAGAGAATAAAGGAAAAATCATTTCATTCATATTCACTTATACTCAACATACACATTATATTTTAATACAAGAACCATAGCTGATTCTATAATGAATAAGTTATTGAATCCTCACAATGAGGGTATTATGTATGTATGAATGGAATAGCATCGGTTATTTTTTTAATTGAGATTAAATCAAATTTCAATTTTTATATAATAACCATTTTAAATGCAAATTATTTGCATTTCTAACTTCACTTCAGGTCTTACAATTTATGATTTATAATTTATTTGTGTTAAGAATTTATTTAATCAAATAATACCCTTATAAAATGTTCATTAGCTCCAAATCTAAATTCCGATTTACATTTATTCATAATCTTTGTTGTTTTAAAAAGTAAATACAAAGTTTAGATGTTTGTAAGTAAAGGCAAAGTTTACCCATACAGAAATCTTTCCAAACTTTAATTCATCGCACTCGTCATCTCCGGACATAGACACATAGTTAACATTACCTACACCATAGATGTCAAAATGACAGTGAATGACAATCCTTGATGGAAACAGGACTTACCTCCATTATGATGTTAAACTCATGATCTTTCTCTACCATCACCTCCACGAAGACCTAAAAAGGGTATTCTTCATCATTAAGACCCTTTATACGTGTAGGCACCTCCAAAAAAATTTTGACCACCAGAGGTTAGTCTTCCTCCCAAAAACTCGTTATCAAATTTTCTCCACTCGTGATTGTAAAATTTTAAGTCGATTAGCGACCACATCTACACTCTTATCCATATTACCTTCGAATTGAAACTATGCTAAGAAAACATCTCCAATAGGGTTTAGGGTTTAGGGCCCTAAACCCTAAACCCTACTGACATGTTAGAAAACAAGTTCTCCACATTCCACACATCTAACTTGTTCTTGTCTTAGAAGTACTGTGAACATAGTTTCACAAAATATCTGGAGCTCATAACACCATGAAATTTTTCATAATTGTTAACACTTAAATGTGACAATTATACAAATTAGTTATTTTTTATAACTTTTAGAAATATAATCACTAAATAATAATCAATTTTAAATTTTTATATTTATGTTTTTTTTATTTATAAAAAAAATTTATCGATAATATAACAATATTAAACTTTGGTTTTCTTAGTTTAAAAATGTTCAAGTGACTATCAAAAAGTTACTTTAATAAAATAATAAAAATGGTGTTTTATGATATTCATTTTAAAATTAATAAATTGACATAATTAGTTTTGAAGAAGGGCAAAAGTGTCAAAACACATGATCACAAGAGTGGATGAACAGAAATGGGGAAACATGGCCGTTAAAAGTTAAAAGGTCAAACACGTTATTTGTATTATATTGGGTGTGTTTGACTCATTACACTCCTCATGTTCTTTTCTCAACTTACCAATAAAAAATATCTTTTTTCTACTTGTACATGATGCACAATTAGTTGTACATACATTTTTTTATTTATTTATGTTATTTGAGGGACAGATGGCACGTTTTAAAGGGATAGGAATCTTGAAGGAAACTACAAAGACAGCTCGGTCTTTGATAACAAAATATTGTTTTTTATTTAATAATTGGAAACATGATTTTAGTTTTTAGATAGCGTGTTTTTAGGGTTAGGAGTCAAAGTTGTGTCAATTTGAGGGAAATAAAATATTTTTAAAATTAAATTAAAACGACAACAACGTATTTGGTAACTACTAACTATTGCAAAGATGTTGAGAAGATACGACAAGAACATAAAAGTCTTTTAAAAATTTTTGTTAGACCAAATCAACAAAATAATAAGTGAGGGAGTCAAAGTTGGTTTAAAAACTTGACGGAAGAACAAGTCGATTGTCACATCGTACTGAATGTGACTATGTTTGAATGATTAAACCAAACCAAAAACCAAATTTATGTTTAATGTTTTTCGTTTGTAAATAGGATATTACATTCCACTCAAAATTATGTTTAAAACTGACTCGATTGCTTAATTATTTAGGGAAAAACTTATACTTACATGAATATAGACGGATATTCAATTTGATGTGGTCGAATTACTAAAATCAAATCTTATTCCACCTTCAATAAATTCTATGAACCAACCAGATTATAAATTATATACACGTTCCATGTTAAAGGAAAACATTTTTTTCAAAAGATTGTCCAATAACATCATCAAATCTCTCGGATAAGCAAAGCAAGTAGGGAGTTCTTCACCATGTAAGTTTCAGTGAAGATTTTACAAGTTAAATACATTAAATAAATACTTTTCAAATGGTTTCTTCCCTTTTCTTTCAAATCGGTAAAACTTCCCTTCGGCCTTCTTCAATAGATTAAAATCATTCAAATTTCAGTCCGTAATTTGAAGAAAGTTCTGTTAATCTGAGTTGCAAACAATCAGTTTTGATTTTCAACCGGGCATTGGTTTAAACCAGGACGGCTTTCAAGTTTCATTCAGTTAGGATTTTAAGTCTCAAGCCCCTGACAATTCGGACATGCTGATTGTTTCAATCTGGTTAAGGGTTGAACGAAAAAGATTCATTGAGGTTGAATGTCATCTCGTTAGAAATCAAAATGTGGGTACTGCTTCATCTATTTAACTCAATTTATATTCGTACAATGAGCATCACAGGAAAAATACGTACTTTCAATTATTATTATTTTTAGATACCGACAATTTAACCTCCTTACAAAATCAGGTTTAAGGATACCTAAGGGGCATGAAGCTTGTTTCCTTGCAAAATCTACATACGGATGTTCTAATACGGCAAGGTGATTTTTACAGATCTTATAACTTCTTTGAAATTCAATAATTTTATGGCAAAATGGGGATTTGTCTCTGTGTATTTGTTACTTTAGTTTAGGTGAAAGATGGAACTGATGGGTTTATAATCAAAATTAAGGATGACAAGCATACGATAAATTTGTTAAAATGATATACATTACATTATCGTGTTTTTGGAGTTTATGGATACTAATTGTAGATCGATATGTCCTCAAAAATAACTTTAATGCATTAAAAAACTAAATATTTCACATTCTAATCTTGTTAGAGTCATAACATACAGATGTAGGTTCAAGGCACCAAACTATAGTCGCTTCTTTTTTAAAATGAAGCATTACAAATCAGTTTTACCAGATTCTAAGTTGAAAACTTTTAGAAGCCACGGTCTAAGATTGTATACCAAATATACTCAAAACGTTAAAAATTCATGTTAGGGAAATTCGTGTTAGGTATTCAAACGATAATTTACTCTACAGTTAACTTTACCAAAAAGATTTACCATTGGGAACAATCAAATAGATATCTACTATAGTTTAGAATTACCTTCAAGTTTTATTCCTATATCATCCTAGGTTTGCCCAAAAGATTCAATTGATTAGTGTCTTTTTGATTCAATTTCAAATTTCCCAACTGTTACCTAACGTAATTGCTATCAATATCCTAACATAAAAATGCCGCATTGAGCAGACAAATATCAAACAAACTTAAAAAAATAAACAAAACAAAGTGAGTTTAACTAATAAAAATGTAGTTTCCCAACGTCCAAATGCAACATCGACAGTAGCACCGGATAGCGAGGGGAACATTTTTTCTAGGCTCCAATCCAAACACTTGGAAATACTAATAAATTTCACCAAATCCTCATTCAAATTTATGAAGCCACAATCTGTAATTTCTAATTTTCAGAAAAAAAAAACAAATGTTCAACAATATGCTACAAAACGAAGGAGCAAATTTTGATTCAGTCCCTTAGATGTTCATAATAAATTGCGATCATGCTCGCAAGTCATTACAGGTCTGTATTGGCTCATCACAATCAAAGTACTCCAACAAATAACATCATATACAGTGCGTGTTTTTCAGTGTGCTATGTGTGTGTAATCGTAAACTATGTAGCGGCTCTTGGTGTTCTTCAAAGAAAATCGATTGAAGATCAATAAAAACTAAAAACAGCACGCTTAATCTTGCTTCTAGGGAACGAGTCAGACAGAAACTAAGTAAATTCATGCCGACCAGATAAGCGAAGCCTTTGAAATTGAACAATTTCAACCAAAATTGGAAGAGATCTGATGATTGGCATGATCATCGAAAATTCAATTTAATAAAGAAAAGCGAGAAATTAAATACCTTCGGCGGCAGAGGGAATTGGGATGTAAACCCTAATTTTGATTGTTGGGGAAGGGACGAAATGTTTATATAGAGTGGGAACCAGTTACATCCGATGGTTGGCATTTGTATTTAGAAATAGACGGCTGAGATTTATAAACCAGTTTGAGATAGCCGATTAGGTCAGGGAGCGGATACGTCTTTGAGCCGTTTATTTGTTTTATTTTTTTTAATATATTTAGCATTTTTTAAGTTACAATATACATAGTTAATTACATATATCCCCTTTAAATTTCATAAATTATATATACTTAACTCAATTATATATATCTTTTTTCTTAAATCTAAAAATATCAAATATACATGTTTTGATTTATTTTATTAAAAATAAATTATAGAATGACTATTTTACCCTTATTTTTATTAAAAATTAAAATTTTCACATTTACCCTTTTAACTAGTTTTTTTTCACATTTTTTCGATTTTTACTTCTTTTTTCAGTTTTTTTTTTGCCCTTTTTTTTCGGTTTTACATCATTTTTCTTTTTTTATTAGTTTTTTTGTCTTTTTTTTTAATCAATTTTACTTTCTTTTTTTTTCGAAAGTTATCAAAATGTAATAAAAAAAAGTGTCAAAATTTTGATGTTGGATATTGGAATCACAAAACATTCGAAACAATAAAAACTCGATAATATTAATCAGCCGACGTGTTTGGATGTTGGAATGATCGGCGTTAAAGTACCGATCAAAGATAAAGAGTTTATGTATTCCTAACTACCTAAGACTAGCTAAGGTACGCATGGTGTCGAACCACAAAGAGTTAATGGTTGGTGGATAACGATAATTGATTGCAAAATATTATGTAAATATACTTGTTTGATTGATTGTTACTACAAACTTTTGCATACAATTACAATTACTAAATATTTAAATACAAAAATATTGAGAATGAACACAACCAAGCTTGAGTTTGATTTCACAATTAGTAATATGAGTTCTTTACTGAATTAGAAGGTTACATAGACATGATCTTGGTTATAAAACCATGTTTGATGTATAACTGAAGGACCTGCACATGTATGACTAAACTTATAACGAATAACACTGATAAAGTTAGTCTATACGAAGTGATCTTTAACAATCATCCACACAATAACATAAACTACAAACATACATCCTACATTTAACGATTAAACACCGATGATGAAGAATACATGAAGTAGAACTAATCATTGTATGTCTTAACAACAAACATTACAAATAAACACATGGAAACACTATGTTCATCAAATCATTCAACAAACACAATGAAATCCATGTCTAATCCAAAAAAGAACTTGAATTGAACTAAACGAATCACAAACCTACACCTAGTTATGATCAAAGATGTTTTAGCCACACATATTCATGATTGATGAAGATATATTGCGATTTCAGGAAGCAATTGATACAGATTTGATGTTAGAACACTTTGTCACTAAGTTTCCTTCATCTCCTCCTGTTCTCTAGCCTCCGAGGATGATAGATATGAAAGAATGGTTGAACCCCCCTTCAAAGGCTCGTACAAAACCAACAAAAACTGTCTTGAAACCATTCTGGGTGTATCATGCGCTCATTGAGCTCTGGAAGACGCTGAGTTTTTTGGATTTTTAGGCGTATCATGCGCTCATTCGGCGTATGATACGTCGGGATGTTCTTCCCACCCGTGCTTTGCTTTGTTTTGTTGATTCCCAACACATCTACACCTTGATCTTTTCTTTCTTTTGTCCATAATTACTGATTACCCTCCGTAGATTTCCTACATACATACATATGACAAAGTGACTAGATATATGTAATTCATCTTTTAAAATAAGGGGATATATATAATTTAAGTTTTGGGTTACGTATATATGTAATTAGCCATATAGCCAAAATGTCAATCGAATCAGTCATTTCTAACATCACATAGCGTGAAGAGTGGTAAATGCGATAACTGCCAATCAAATTAGTCGACTCAAAATCATATCAAATGAAAATACATTATAGAAATGGTGAATCAATACGACCGTATGAACATCATTTCTTTATATAAATAAAGGTGGTTTGTTTTGGTAATCTCATTATTCATTTGCATCCTCGTTGGCATTATTGACTTGTGATTGCACCCACGAGTCATCAACCATAAGTATACAAAACCATTTATAGGCTTACGAGCAAATCCCAACTTTCCTTCATGATTTTTAAGTCTCGTGGGAGTATAAAACAGAGACTGCACAATTAGAGACGATGTTGAAAAGGTTCAACATTCTTCGGAATATGCACCAATACGTAATATCTAATTGTCTGACAATAGTATGTAGATTGCGCCTCTGACAACGATCGGTTAATCAAAAGTAGACTCACCATCATATGGCAAATTTACGAGATCACGTTTGTCTCCACGCCCATGTTTTTGTGTTGAATATCTCGAAACAATATGTCGAATATAACACATCACCCCTTTTTGAGTTCATTACACACACAAAACACGATTATATCATATTAGATGACAATTAATAAATTATCTCTCCCTAACTTCATGAACAACAATTAGATCAGAATGAGGGATTTGAACAACACAAGCAATCAAATAGTCCATCTTCTAGTGGAGGTTGACGATAAACCAAGAGCAGAGTCGTCTAAGAGGTGGCGTCGCCCGACGGTGCAAGAAAAAATGTCAGGGGTTGTGTTTGCGATTTATAAAGGATTATGAGGGAAGATGGAATACGTTATTGGACTGGGTAGGCGGTGATTTGCGATTGTTGGAAACTAAGCAGGATGCGATGCCGTGTGACGTTGTAGGTGGTAAAATAAAATTCACGTGGCTTACATGGATGCCGACTCAAATCGAGCCCGAGCCAAGAAAGAGACAACAAACGAAAGAAATCGGAAGGGCTTATGAAATGCAAATCCTTCTGAGGTAAACTGAAATTATAGTTACGTCTTTGGTCGTATCTCGATGACAAGGAACAAAAAACCGAGAAATAGAGATTGGTGTGATTCCATTCGTTTTAAAAGTAATCATCAAAGGCAATTCGTCGAGGTAAAATCAAAACAAACAAATGTAACTGTAAATTCAGGCACCTGTAGGGATTAGTAAACTGACAACTGGATTACCGAAAGCCCAACGAATAGCCTTTAGTTGTGACTTCTTCTCCGATGGATAACTGCACACTACACAAAACGCGTTAGGGCGTCACAGGGAGAGGTTGTCCCCTGTGTCGGCCCTCCGGCGTGAGAATCAGTTCTTGGTACGAAGTGAGAATGGTAAATAAGAGAGTAGGGGTAATGAAGATTAGGTCATACCTGGTGATGGTGGTTTCATCCTTTATTTATACCTGATGAGGTCAGGTGATTCTTGCCTTAACCGCGTGGGGTCCAGTGGGTCCCATAGTGGAGTCATGCGAAAACGTTCTCAACTTCCATTGGTGGAGACACATCTGGCCATTAACAATCCGCCATGTGTCATAACCGTTCTATGATGGGCCATGGGCGTGCAACTTTTGGGCTTAAACGGACATTTCCCCTTCAATAACAGTGCAAAATGGTGGTATTGTTTACCTGGTATTGTTGGTTCTACACATCATTAGTGGTATTAGGTGATCCTTCGATCCAACTTATTTATGAACTAACCCGATAGAATTAAGGTTACAATTAACCATAGTCAACTTAGTTATATAGGTGAAAAAATGGTAGTTATATGAGAAACGTGCCATGTGGGTTAAATCCACTCCTTAAAATACATGGAAGAAAACCAACAGATTATGAGGTGAGCGGGGAACGAGGGGAAGGGGAGTTAGTATATGGGTAAGAGTCTATAACCGCAAGAAGTAACCGTTAGGTAATTGTTTTTTTGAGCAATCTGAGTGGTCCAGATTAAAAGTTGAGATGATTCGATGATCATGATTTCTCAACAAACAAAAAAACGGTTGAGGCTCACCGCCATCAAGGGACATCCTGGTGGTAAAGTAGTGTATTCCCCAGCCAAATGGTTGAGGGTTCAAATCCTGCGAAATACATGTGTGGTGATTTTAGAAATAGAGTATGTGTAGAATAGATAGTGTGTGTGTTCGTCTGTAAAAAAATTACATAATATATATAAATTGACTGAAGTTCTACATATTACTTAAGTACGTAAAGTATTGAAGGTGCAATATTTGTAATATATTTACTGTGCTTTGTTTTTATTATACTTTTTTCTTTTACATGATATAATATCTGGTCTCTCGTATCAAAATACAAGCATCTTGTTTCTAACGTCTTACGAGGCCTCGTAACTTTCTTTCTAGTGCAACAATATTTGCAAGAGGTTATCAATTTTAAAACTAATCTTATTAAAATACAATTAAATATAGAGTTTTTCTCTTATGAATACTTATGACGTCTTGATGGTAATTGTGATTAGATATTACTTATGAAGCAAGTATCTCTCATATTCACGACTTATGTCAGATTTACCTAAGTTGGCCAAACACCTCGTAGAGGACTCGTCACTCGATAAAGTTTGACCCACCCTCTCGAATGACCTATTTTGAATTCGTTTAAGGTGTTACAAACACCCAACTTTTAAGGAACACAATGAGGTCTGCCCCCATTCATTGTATAATTAAAAAATAATTATGCTATGGTTGGTATTAAATCACTTATTTGATCAATAACATAAAATTAAAACTTACAACAGTCAAACAATTTTAAAAAGTTGTATATAAAAAAGTTAAATTAAAAAAAAACCGAATACCATGATAAAAATTGTGAAACCAAAGGCCCAGACAATAAGATATAACAATTGTGGACTTGTGGTCCACAATTAACATTTGTGGATGAAAAGGCCCAAACAATGTGAGACTAAATAATTTTCTTCTGGTAAAGAGGAGGTATCCGGCAAAATTTATTAAAATTGAATAAAAAATACAAAATTGAAGGAGACTAGTCTTTCCCGAAAAAACTCACCCCGAAATAAGACCGCCTCTCTAAAAACCCCTACCTATTACTCTATTAGGCCTAACAAGAGGGGTAGAAAACCCGGCCCAATAGAGACTAATCTAGGCTCTAAATAATTGAGCATAAAAGCCTGGCCCAAATATGCCTATATATCATACCCTGTTAGGCTTACATTTGGCCCAATAGAAACAAATAAAACCAATTCATATCTACATAAGGGGGGTGCCAGTGGACAACGGCTTCAAGGCGGGTACCAATACGTACATTTAAAATCATCAAAATGCCCTAAATGCCTAATGGCCTAACTATGATAAAGTTGAGCTATTCGTGAGTTACCTTGAGACTCTAAAAGTTCAAACTTAAATTATTAGAGTTAATTTAATAAAGTAACTCAAGTACGTACTTTATATATCGAGCTTGAGTAGGCTTAAGAGCACATGAGCATAAGCAAAACTATTATTAACATAAATATAAAAATTTTGTTTAAGATAATAAATATATAATTACATAATAGATAATATGTATATATATATATATATATATATATTAAGTTATATATAATATAATATTTAGTTATTTATATGTATATAAATAAAATAATACCATAAGTAATAATTATTAATAATAAATAATAAACAAATCGAGCTCGAGCTTAAAAAGTTATTCACAAATTGAACTTAAACTTTACACTGAATTCAAGCTTAGGCTAGTTCAGACACAACTTGTTTACACCCTAGATACAATAGTTATATGCCAATAACAAGAAGCTACCAAATTCTTTAAAAAATTGCACACAAATTACATTTGATTGAAGGTGCATAAAAATTTAAAGTCCTAAACACCATAACCTTAATTCATTAGAAAGTTAAAAAAAAATTAAAAATTACTATAATACAATTTTCATGTACTGCCTATACATCCAAACACATGATGCTAAAACAACAAAGCAGTATAAAAGAGCTGGTTCCATGTATCAGGCAAGCCAGGAAGGCACCAATGACTACAATCAGCTGAGTGGTCTGGGTTAGCCCGTTGACCCGGGCTCAAATAGCCCGTGTAAATTGACGGGTGCGCGTCTTTTCTCATTGCCGACAGGGTCGTGATATCGAGTATGTATGCTGGGTTTTGCATGCCCCGAATTACCGTGTCAATGACCCTCATTTGGTCCGGGTAGATCCCGGGGTAGGCTGAACCGCTCATCGGACTTGTCTCACCGTAACAGCTTTTTCCGATGCTGGTGGCACCGGCGCTCCATTCCGACGGGCTGCAATGGTTTCCACAAACGAGTTGATTGAATTTATTATGGAACAAGAATTTGGTGAAAACTGTTGGTTGATTTAATGCAAAAAAAGCTAACACAAGAGATATCAAGGGGGAATAATATCAACCACTCAACTTGCATATTTTTAGGAATTTATTATTTTATCTGGGATATCTTTACCAACTATAACATTTAAGGTGTTTGTATATTTTATTGTTTTATATATATAAAATAAATAAAAGGATTTAACTATAAAAAAAGAAGTTATATGAGTTAAAATTTGTATACAATGTATATATATTTGTATAACATTTTTTAAATGTTACATCATAAGAAAGATATATTAATTTTAAATTAAGCATATTTGTAGCTATACTAATACATTAATAATTTACAAAAGACACATTATTTCATCCTCTTTAAAGAATGTTTTTAATATATTATCCGATATGCCCCACTTTATAACTTTTAGGATATGTTGTAGAAACTGAACCAGATATCGATTGTTCTGTGGTTCACTGGTTCAATCAGTCAGATTGATTGATTTTTTTTCTTTTTCACATATGGCGTTGTTAAACACTAGGATTAGATTTGTTTCTAAATAACATAAAACACTCGCACAAAATAACATAAACATGCGGTAAAGCTAGTTGGTATAAAAGAAAGGCCTCAAGTTAAAATCTTATGACGGGTTATCGTGAAAAGCCAAACCGTGGCGGTCCTACTTGACCTAACCGGTTCGTGACTTAAAGCAGGGTTGACTTCGGGTCGTAGCGTGAAAAAAACTGAATCGGTTGGTCCAATGGGTTCGGTTTAACCTTTAAAAAAATAGACAATTTTAAATCGGTACCTAACATTTAAAACCTAAAAAGTTGTGGCTAGAAATCAGGGCTAATAATACCGGGTCCAATTTGTACAACTACTTATTGGTTAATCCATTATGCTTGATGGACCATCCTATGGATCCACCAGCCGACACTATTCTTTTCTCACGTGTACTTCTCGTTTACTTTTCACCAATTTATCAATATTTTTTATTTATATAGTTTTTTTCTAAATATCATTTAGCAAATATTAAAAGTAATACATTTTGAAATTTTGAGGACGGACTTGTAGCAACTGGTAAGGTTGTTGTTTTGTGACCTTGAGGTCACAAATTCAAGCTGTGGAAATAGCCTCATACACAAAGTGTAGGGTAAGGCTGCGTTTATCAGATCGCGAAACGATCTAGCCCCTTCTCGGCCTCTCGGCATACGCGGGAGCTAAATCAAACACCGGTTACATCCTTTATATTTTGAAATTTTGAACCATGAAAGATTAGAAAGACGTACTTGTAGTGAGTAGGGGAAACAGATTGGAAGAATATTCGGGTATTGGTGGATTCAACATGAGAATCAGCCCATTGGGCCCATGTTTTAAGGCCCGTTTCTAGTGCAACCAGCCGATCCATGTCCTCATAAAGAGAACCACCTGACTCCATTACGTCCCACCTGCACCACCACCGATATAATATAATTACTAATTACACTGAATTTAATTTTAGGTTAATAATAAAAACTAGAGTAAATTACAGATATCGTCCTTTATGTTTATACCTTTTTTCAGATTGTGTCTTTTAGCAAAAAAATTATCAGGTATCATCCTTTACATTTAAATATGTTGCGGTTATCATCCTTTAGCCTAACGAAGGTTAACTTTTTTAGTTAACTCCAGTCATGTGTCTTGCACATGAGGGGTGTTTTGGTCTTTTCACCCACAAAAAGTTTTTTTTTTAAAATTAAAATATATATAAAGATAATCCCTCTCTCCACCAGCCACCACCACCTGCAGCCAACCACCACCACCAATCGAGCACCATCATTACCGCCGCCACTATAGGCTTTTCCGATTCTTGTTCCTCCTCACCATTCCAGACCACCACCGTCGCTATGCCAGTAGCCAGACCACCACCAACGAATCAAACCCTAAAATCAAACCATTCCCTGAAGCTTTTTCGATTCTTGTTCCTCCCCACCATTCCAGACCACCACCGTCGCTATGCCAATAGCCAGACCACCACCAACGAATCAAACCCTGGATCTGTCAAGGCTTTTTCTCCTCTTAGAGGGGAAATCGATTTCAAAAACATCACGAATCATGGAAGATTTATGGAAAAAGCTTGAAAATTCAAATAAAGATGCCACCGTCAGCATGAAAACCACTTCCACCGCCGTAACAAGATCAACAAAACCCACTGCCACCGCCGGATTCGTGTTCTCCCTTTCTGATCCATCCATTTTTCCCCAAACAGATCGAGGAGGTGGAGATGACAGTGGCGAGGAGGAGGAGATGACGGTGACGGTGGCGATGGTGAGGGCTGTGTAGGGGGTTCGTAGATGAGGTCGTAGAGGGTGGAGATGATGGTGTCGGAGATGAGGCAAATGAGGGGGTAGGAGACGATGAAGATCTGGTGGTGATGGTGGTTGGATAGGGTAGATGAAGATCTAGGGTTGAAAAAGACTCTTTTGCCCTCACGTGAGGGGTTTTAACTATAAAAGTTAACGTCATTTGGTGTAAAGGACATGAGGTCAAGGGTTTTAAAAATAAATTATAATACCTGATAATTTTTTTGCTAAATGACACAATCTGAAAAAAGGTATAAACATAAAGGACGATATCTGTAATTTACTCTAAAAACTAAGAAAAGTTATTACTTTTTGTGAAAAATTCTATTAACCTAATTTTAGTATTAAAGTCTCTCAATCTATAAAAAAAACATATAAAAAAGTCACTAAAATATTAATGGTATATTAAAACCTTTAAATTTATTTAAAATACACGTATTAAAATATTAATTTTGTTAACTCTTAGATTGGTAAAAATTCAATATTTTTAGAGGAAAAATACTATTATATTTTGATTAATAAAAGTGTTAAAGTTATTATTTTAAAAAAAAATTCACAAGTACGAATAAGGACTTTAATATATCAAAATAAATTAAAAACTTTTTTTAAAAAACAATATTAAAAAAAATATATTGGTTTCTTTTATATATTATCTTCTTAGTTTTTACTCTTTTTAGTGATAGGATGATCTACTTATGTTTATTATAATACTAGCTTAGAACCCGTGTCTACATACGGGGTGAAAAATATCAATATATAAAATTTATTAAATCTTTATGTATGTATTTTAGAGGTGTCAAAATGTATTACATATACAAAGAATATAAAACAAAATTCAAAATTTATAAAAATTAATATATAATTGAGTTTCGAAAATACGTTAGTTACTATCAAAGTTTCTTATAATAAAAGATAATTTAAAACATATGTGTTTTATTAGTAATTTCTTTAAAAGTGTATTACTATTAAAAGATAGAGGTATATTAAATAAGAGAGGGAAACGGGAAAAAGATGATAATAAATATGGATGCGACACGTGTCATGAAAAAACCTTTATTTATTATAGTATAGATTACTATTTTTTGGTTAAATAAATATATAGAAATAATAAATAATACTAACCCTTGAAGGGAGCCTTTATGAGACCACCAGTGACCGGTGTTAAACAACAACACATCGGCGGCCATCCACCCCCTTGAATTCTTCGAAATGTCCTCCAATTTAAGCACTCTCCGGCCACCGACGGCATCAATATCCACCAAATACATTGCCCGGTAAAAAGACACATCCACCCCGTAATCCTAATATTTCATCAACATAAATTATGCTCCACCCACCAAATTCATATCAGTCAATTACAATCTTTGATCATAAAAGATGCATAAATACTTTACCAGAAACTTAAATGTGGAGAGAGGTTCGCCTCTGATCATCTTGACGGCCGTCCGTTGCACCGCCGACCACGTCATACAAATCAACGACTCCCATTGGTTCCTCCCCAGTGAATCTCCGACGAACATCACCGTTTTCCCTCTCATCTTCATTAGAAACTCCAACCCGTTGAATCTGCTCCGCTCATAAATAATACAAAGCGTTAATGCTTAAATCGTCAACTCTTACAGCTTACAAAACAAACAATCATACCCAGTAAAATCTCACTCATAACAGAGCTATTTGTAGGGTCCAGGGAGGGTGGGATCAACGTAAAACTTTCCTCTATCCAGAGGATAGAGAGACCCCTCCCTCAGACCACTAGCAACAATTTTTATTTCTTTTTAAGATAGAGTAAAGTAATCCAGATAACAAGTATAGTAATCTGGATAACAAACTTTTACGGCTTACAAATTACAATTAATCAAAATTGGTTTTGAAATGGACCTGGGAAGTTCACAATTGGCGGGTTTCCATCGATACTTGAGGTAATTGGAGTCGGGTCGGCCGTACATTTGGCAGTTGAACTCCGGATCGATAATGGGGCAAGACGAAGCTTGATAAATCGGGTAGGATTCATCATGGACCCATGAACCCATGAACAGAGCACATTCCGACTGGTTGGATTGACGGATTGGCATGCCATGGGTGTTGATATGATGAACTGGTCTAACTGATGAAGCTAACAGAACAAAGTTGAAGCTTAAAACAGTTATTAGAACACACACAGAAGGATTGAAAATGGCCATTGGAGAAGATGTGTGTAATCTGGTTTTGCTTTTTGGTGGGAAGAAGGTAGAAAGGGGAAGGAATTTTGATGGATGGTTACCTTTTGTTGTGTTATGTGCATGTGAAGTTTAGGATGATATGGCTTCAAGTATCTCGTGTATATATAGCGGTTGTTTGGTTTGGAAAATTTTGATTTTGAATAATCCAAATTAAATTAAAATAAAATAAATATTTATTTTAAGAAATGATTTTTTTAATATGATTCTTTACTTGTTCACTTAATTTGTTGTTACTTTTTTGAAAAAGAAATGAACTTTGTAAAATCTTTTCCTTTCTTGTTACACGTTAATTATGGTGTTTTCTAATTACACTTTACATTGATAATGGTGTTTGCCATGTAATTAAGGGGATTTACCCTTTTTGATAGCAGGAGCATGTGGTATACACGAGTGAGTGCGGGGAAAAGTGGTTGTCACGTGACGCCACGTCATTTTCTTCGATTCTCACACCACTCTAACTTGGAAAAGGAAATACCCAAGTGAGTGAGTGTGGTGTGAGCATTAAATGAATTTTAATTTAATATTCATTTAACTAATAAATTTATAAAAAAACATAAATAAAAATTATAATAAAAAAAGGACATAAATAAAAGTTAAAATAACAAAAAAAAGTTACATAAACATTCAAATAATATAAATAAAACTACTCGATTCCATATTTTACCTTAATCTCGTTTTGTTTTCTTTCGAGAAAGGCTCGTCCTTCACTTACATATTTTGCCTTAAAAAAACACAATTTCATTATAAAAATTATATAAATTTAAAATAAAATAAAATTAAGAATTATAAAAAAAATAACAATAATAGTATATTACAACTAAAAGAAGTGTGTTGTCAAATCCAATCCAATATAATAATAAAAGAAATAAATAAATAATAATAATAATATATGAAATTGACTAAAAGTTCTAATCTTCTTCATTATTTCACCTGCAACCAAACTTCTTCATATGAAACAAAGTTAAAATTTGAATTGCTCTCCTTCCTTCACTTCCTTTTACCACCCGTGAAGATCTTCACGTGAAAGGCTCACACCCCCCCATGCCATCAAGGGGGTGGTGTTGCAAACCCACTCACGCCGGCTCACTGACACCTCTCACGCAAGTATACCACTTGCTCTAATTGAAGAAATATTAATGACTTGATTAATTAAGGGAATATGGAACCAACTATATAAAGCAAGTTTTGTAACTAACATTTATGTTATTTTTCTTAACCGTGAGAACCTGTTATCGGAAAATTTACAGGACCTCACAATACCCTGCTAACCAATAAGAACAAGTAAAACACAGTTTGCTTTGAGCAGATAATCTTCAATAGGGTTAAAAACAGATTACTAATGAAAACTAGATTCGAGCATGACAATATGACACCTTTTTTTTATAAGGGCTCAAGAATTTACCGGTATGTGCTTACTACTATGTCACTTGTTGAAGGATTTGTTGATTTTAAATTTTCTAAAAAATATCTATCAAACCCTATGTTTTTTTTTCAAAGTTCATGACTGACCATATGTAAAAAAATAGTGTATATATTTTGTATTTAAACTAGAATAATTTTTTTTGATGCCCTTTGACCCCTATTTAAGAGTGATCCTATAAAATATTTTTAAAAGATTTTATGAATCCAGAATCATAAAAGTTGAAACTTATACAGATTCAATATTTTCTTCTATAATTCTTTAATTAACATACAAATACAAATTTAAATTAGGTTATGCTCGGCAAACCATCATCACTTCAACAAACCCCACGTAATTACAAACCTATCTATATCTAATATAAAAATAATTAAATATATTCAATTTTGACACATAAAGTTTTGTTGAAATCTTTACTAACAAGTTTCTTTTTTTAAACTTAATTACAAACAGAATTAGGTTAATTGTAAATATATTTTTACTTTTGATCAATCAATAATAGAGTAAGCGTTGGACAAGAAGAAACAATTGAGATAAATAGGCCCCAACAATTTTGCAAATAGTTACGATATGAGTGTGAGAGAGATTGTGTGGTTAAGGGCTCTATGACCCTACAATACAACTTGCTTAGGGCATGGGACCCTACCATTTTCATGAACCTTGCTATGCTAGTGTAGTCGCCTCCATATTTGAGAATTCGACCTTAACAATAATAACGATAATAACGACAATAAACCATGACATTAAAAATCTCAAACTTTAAGGTGTTCACATGTTACGTAGAATATAACAAAACGTCACTTACTATGACAGAAGAACTGAAGTCGGACACATAAAATAAAATAAAAACGATCTACACGGATTGAGATTATGTTCATCCTTACAATGTGGGAAAAAGGCATGTAGATATCATACTTTCACCAAAGGGGAAAACTTAAAATGTAAAAAAAAAATGTTATATTCTTTGCTTGAAATTATGTTCATCCTACAACTAGAACTAGTATCTCATGGTCCCATTTTGCTTTCCTTTATGGCTTTCTATAAATAATTCAATAATATGAATTATGAAATGTCATTGAGACAGATATAAAACAGACTGCATGGCCCCTCTGCTGCCTTGAGCCACCACTTAATCTCTTTATAATTAATGGAAAATATGAAATAACAAAAGGGTATTTAGTATTTTAGTGGGCCAATGCTTAACATGTGGGTATCAAAGATTTAAAGGTGTGCCAGTGTGTTGTGATTCAAGGGCAAAGTAGGTATTTCACTTGATAATTAGGAGTTAAGAAGGTAAAATTAAACAAGGAGACAAAAAAGGTGTTAATGAACAAGTTGCTTTACAACTGGTGTTGTTTATTGATGCAACTTAAATGCATTTAATTTGATTGTTGATAACTTGCTATTCATAGTTGACTGGCATGAAAAGTATATGAAGTATGCACATTGTCTTGATAAAGATGAAGACCTAAAAGTCTTTATCCTACGTTTTTTTTGCACGGCCAACGAATGCTAAAAGCCTGGCCACCTGGGTAAATCTATTGGCGAAAGGCTACTCACGCCGGCGAATGCAGGCAGTGCTGGTGACCCGGCCCGTCTACCATTTCAGGGGAAACCTACCACCCGAAGGCCCACTGTGGTAAACCACTGGTCCACCTGAGCATATTGCACCACGTGAGCATCGAACCCATGACCTCCACATTGGAAGGCCATGGGGATGCCTCCTCCCAAACCAATTGATCTGGGACTCATTGACCTTTATCCTAAGTTGTAATCATAATTTTCATTTAAGTTTTGAATCTTTAACAAATCTGAAAGCAGCCCCCTCCAAATTGATTGCCAGCCCACAAAGACAAGTCTTGGACCAACAACTTCATCAAATATTATAGTGTAAACGTGTGAAAGTTCAACTTAGGGAGCGTTTGGTTCGTGAAATTCGTTGTAATAGGAATTGGATTTGGAATTTAAAAGATTCTTTTGAAATCCATAATGTGTTTGGTTAGCATATTTGTTAATGAATATAATGTAAAAAAGACAAAATTACTTCTTAAAATGATGAGTGATTATGAATTCCATTGAAATGGGAAGAGATTTTGAATTCCATTAGTTGAGGGATTTGGTTGGAATAAATTCCTTATCCAATTCATTCTCTCAGCCAACCAAACATGTTAAGGATTGGAATTTAAATTCCAATTCCATTAAAATCCCATAAATTTCTGCCAAGTGCCAACAAAACATGCGCTTAATTACTTATGAAAGAATCGATTCGATTAGTGTTTTATATTAAATGAGTTAAATCAAAGTTGAAAGTCGTCTAAAGTTTATTTATAGTACTCACAACTTCCTAAGTAGATAACAAAACCGAAACTAGCATAAAATTTGTTTGGGTCAACTAAACTACCAACTCCAAACACCAAAGGAAAACAAAAGCAGAAACTTAGACGATTGGAAAATCTGGAAGCAGATCGCGTGTGGACAAGCAAAACTGGAAGCATAAACTATGGCGTGGAGACCCCAACCAGACGACCCTCGCCTTTATCAACCACTTAATAATAAATGATATAAAGAAAGGGTACTACCAGTGTGCTGTGATTTAGATGTTTTACTTGTAATATGATAGCAATATGACTGATTTTTTTACAGTATAGCAAAGTAAATTTCTCTGATTCAGTCATCACAGAAACGATCTGGTTCACGTCACGTGTAGTTTCTTAAAACCAATATTTGTGTAGAATCTCAGGAATCATTGAATCAATCCATTCAATCAAGAACAAGAAGATGTGATGAACCCTAAAACTAATTTGGTATTGATCGAACACCCTTTGAATGTCAGCGACATACACACATCAAGTAGGGAACGATGTAATGGTTCCTAAACATCGCGACCCTTGACTTCAAATACATTTTCTATTTTACCCATGTTACACTAGGACCCTTCTACTAAATACAAATATACAATAGACTCTAAACTTAACTTTCTAATAATTACATAATTAACTCTAAAACTTTCTATCAAACTTTTATCCAACAATTAAGGCTAACAATCACCCCCTAATTGTTGATCCGAGTTTGATTCTTCTTACTTGACTTGCTTCTTCATTTTTTATTCAACTTCCTTTGATTCCTTCATCACTTAATTTTAATATGGAATTATTAGTTGCAATCTCGAATTGACTCTCTGGATTCTACTTGATCAAGATTGAAGTGGGTTAGCGTTGTCGTCATAGAAATGCAACTTTTCTTTCCTTGAACCATTCACCAATCTCAACCTTGTGAGATTAACCGTGATTCCCTCCTGACGATCCGACATGTAATTTCTAATTCTGTCATTATCCTGGCGAAACCACCTGTTACATCTCCAACATCAAGGCTTGAAATGAATTGTGTTATCTTTCAATCTGTTAATGATGAAAAACGCAATAAAACTTTCTTCTTTCAGAATCCAAATGCAAATTAGATATTCCAACTATAATCCTCTTCTGGACAACACACTTTGGATCCCGTCTGGATCCACTCCTTCTTTCATATTCTAACTGATCCCTTTTGTATCCTTCAAATTAACTTGGAACACACATTGCGATCTCAACCGAACTTGCACTTGAACCGGGATATACTTTTTTCTTTCTTTCATCTTTCTTTCATATCTTTCTTTTTTCTTTCATACTTTGCTATATTTCTCCTTTCTTCTTTAAACCATGAACATGAATAAGGAATTCTTGAACACCAATCAATCAATGAGAAAGTCCCTTTTGACCTCTCGTTAACAACAATCCAAGGTTTCTTCTTGATATGTGTTTAAACCTTCAATACCCGAATATACCTTCTTCAATTTGTGGTCAAATTCACGAATTATACCTTTTGAATCAACAACCCATTCTAACCTTGTTCTTTGATTTCAACCAGCCCCAAACTTCGATTAAACAATTAATAAAAACAACAAAAGTACCCGATTTTGTTTCTTTGTTTGATAATAAGAAAAGAACCCACACATCCCTTTGATCTGTGACTGATCTTCATAACACCCGACTACTCCTAATCTGCCTTCTGATTTCAGCAACAACTACAACAAAAAACGTTTTGTTTATGTTCCTTTCAATAGCAATCGGTCCATACCAACACCGAAAAACCGGAACGATCAACCCTTTGTGATTGATTTCTTCAAACATGAATCAAACTTCTTGATTGAAGGTTGAGACAATGATCTTGATTTTGTTTGAGCCTTGGCTCTGATACCACTGTGGAATCCCAGGGATCATTGAATCAATCCATTCAATCAAGAACAAGAAGATGGGATGAACCCTAAAACTAATTTTATATTGATCAAACTTTTTCTGGGTTAACACCCTTTGTATGTCAACGACGATATATATGTATCAAGTAGGGAATGAAATAATGTTTCCTATATTATGTTGAATGGTTGAATGATTTTATTCACAAGATATACAGCCTTAAATAGGCAAAGATGACAACTGGACAAGAGAAATTAGTGGAGCTATTCTAGGCTACAATTACAATAGTAAATACAAATATTCTCTAAATGTGATTTCCTTCATTTGATGATTGAGTTGACTGATTAATTGATTTGTCTCTAATACGCCCCCGCAAGATGGAGGCTCCATCGGAGACGCCAATCTTGGATCGATTCTTGAGAAAAGGCGTCCTAGGTAATGGTTTAGTCAACATGTCCGCAAGTTGGTCTTGTGAGCTAACATGGAGAACACGTAGGAGTCCCGCAGATACTTGTTCCCGAACAAAATGATAGTCAAGTGCCACATGTTTCATACGCGAGTGGTACACGGGGTTGGCACATGCGTAAGTGGCTCCTGTATTGTCACAAAATAAGGTTGGTGAGATTGCAATAGGGAGGCCGAGTTCCTGAAGTAAGTTTTTGAGCCAGAGGAGTTCGGCTGACGCATTGGCTAAAGCTTTGTACTCGGCTTCGGTGGATGAGCGTGAAACTGATTTTTGTTTTGTTGATTTCCATGATATAATGTTGCTTCCAAGGTATATTAAGTAAGCTGTCGTTGACCTTCCTGCATCATGGACCCCACCCCAATCCGAATCCGAAAACGCCGAGAGTGTGAGCGGGGAATTACGGTTTAGGAAAAGGCCGTGATGGATGGTTCCTTTTAAGTACCGAAGGACCCGTTTTAAGGCTTGCCAGTGTGTTTGGCGTGGTGTGTGCATGAATTGAGCTAGTTTGTTAATTGCGAAAGCAATGTCAGGTCGTGTAAAGGCTAAATATTGAAGAGACCCGACAAGTTTACGGTAAGGTGTAGGATCGACAGTGGGAGATGAGTCATTAATAGACAATGGATCAGTGCTAAGAGGAGTGAAAACATCCTTTGCACCCTCCATGTGAAAGTGATTTAGAATTTCTTGGATGTGATGCGATTGAGAGAGGAAGAGCCCTGAGGTAGTGGGAATGACCTCAACACCTAGAAAATGATGAAGCATTCCAAGATCTTTGACAGAAAACTTGTTGCTTAGGGCGGTAATGAAGGTGTTAAGGAACTTTGGATCGTTGCCGGTAAGTACTATGTCATCAACATACACCATAAAGTAACACGTGGTCGTGGTATTTTTGTAGATGAAGAGCGAGGCATCGGCAAGAGACTTTGTAAAGCCAGATTGGAGGAGGAAATTGGTGAGTTCAATGTACCAAGCTCGAGGAGCCTGCTTGAGGCCGTATAGGGACTTTTTGAGTTTGCAAAGGTGATTTGGGAATTGAAGATCGACATAACCCGGTGGTTGAGTCATGAAGACATCCTCATGAAGTGTTCCGTGGAGGAAGGCGTTGTTGACGTCGAGTTGTCGTAGTGGCCAATTCTTGGTGAGAGCAATTGTCAGGATAGTTCGAATTGTGACTGGTTTTGTGATCGGGCTAAAGGTATCAAAATAGTCTTTTCCATATTGTTGATGGAAACCTTTCGCCACAAGTCGTGCCTTATATTTTGACACAGACCCATCCGGGTTACGTTTGACCCGAAAGATCCATTTGTAACCAATAGGTGTTTGTGATGTTTTAGGAACTAGTTCCCAGGTTCGGTTTTGAAGTAAGGCATTAAATTCCAAGTCCATCGCATTGCGCCACTTCGGGTCCTTTAAGGCTTGGGTATGCGTGGACGGTTCAAGGGCTGGTGGGATAGGGTGAAGCGTAGTGGTATTGACAAAGTTCGAGTTGAAATATTTGGGGTTCAGTTTGCGGATACGGGGTGGCGTTGGAGTTTGCGGGGTTGACTCGGAGATGGTAGGGGGTGGAACATGAGTTGATGTAGGCTGAGGTGAAGTTGTTTCATATTGAGATTGAGACGAGTTGTGCATATGAGAGTGAGTGGTAAGAGAAAGTGGGTTGTTTGTAGAAGGCGCGTTCACAAAATGAAAGGAGTTGGATGAGTTGGTAGTGGATGCATGGTGCATGGGAATTGGATTTGGAGGAGGGTCGTTGGAATGCATTAAAGGCGGGGTGGAATTATTGGAGGATGGAGTTGGAGAAATATTGGTGGATGGTGGGACATGTGGGGATACAGTAGGCAAGGTGGGAAGCCTATTTTGAGTGAGTGAGGATGTGGAAGTTGGTGAAACAAGGTGTAGAAAGTTTGTGACAGTAAGGAGTGGGACCATAGTAGATGTGTCAGTTTTATAGGGAAAAATATGTTGCACAAACTCGACATGGCGCGAGTGATAGAGACGATGAGAGATAGGGTCATAGCATTTGAATGCTGATTTGGATGTAGAATAGCCCAAGAATATACATTTTAGAGATCGTGGGTGGAGTTTGGAAGAGGCATAGGGACGTAGCCATGGAAAGCAGAGGCACCCAAAAGGTTTAAGTTTCGAGTGATCGGGTGAGGTTTTGTACAATCGGTCATACGGGGAATTGAAATTAAGAGTAGACCTGGGCAAGCGGTTGATAAGTTATACCGCGGTTTGAAAAGCATGGGACCAAAAGGTGAGTGGAAGTTTAGCATGATGAAGTAAGGATAACCCGGTTTCGACAATGTGTCGATGGCGTCGTTCGGCAACCCCATTTTGTTCCGGGGTATGTGGCGGAGTGGTGAAGTGAGAAATGCCATTATGTTGAAGGTACGTTTTAAGTGCAACGAATTCTCCACCGTTGTCTGAAAAAAGTGAAACAAGTGGTGTGTGGAAGAATTTTTCAACAAGTGTTTTAAAAATTGGAAATAATGTTGAGACGTCGGATTTTCGCTTCATCGGATAAAGACATGTATATTTAGAAAAGTAGTCAACAAAAATAACATAATAGTTGTAACCATCATTTGAAGTTTGAACGGGACCCCAAACATCCGAGTATACTAGTTCAAGTGGTTTGTTAACTTTGAATGAGTTTGGGCCAAAAGGATTTTATGACTTTTATTAATAGAACAAGCATTACAGTGAAAAGAAAGTTTGGACAATTTATTTGAATCAAGTCCTAAATTTTTAAGTAACAATTTAAAAACTTTGATTGATGGGGGTCCAAGTTTGTGATGCCATGAGAGAAACGGATCGGTTGTTGCAATGGATGAGTTGAGTTGCTTGAGACTTTGAGTGGCGGCATAATAGATATCATTGATGTTGGTTCCCCGCATGAGAGGCGCCCCCGTGCAAAGATCCTTCACCAAAAAATGATAGGGAAAAAATTCAACAGAGACATTGTTAGTACGACACAACTTTGCAACCGAAATAAGTTTATGACGTAACTGTGGTACTAGTAAAACATCGGTTAATTTTAAAGAGCGAGAATTAGTGGGTAATGTGGTTTGACCAACATGAGTGATAGGAAGACTCGTACCGTTTCCGAGCACAATTTCATCGGGACCACCGTATTCGGATAGGGTGTGGAGGGATGCACCTTCAGGATAGGCATGATTCGAGGCACCTGTATCAAACATTGCCCATGGTGTAGGCTGTGAAGTTGATCTCGCTGAGGAGGTATTGATCATCGGGCTTGATGACGTAGGCATGGAGATAGTAATATTATTTTCTTTTAGAAAACGCGCGAGCTTCCTGCATTCCTTGGTGTCGTGACCTGGAATAGAGCAATATTGACAAAAAAAAAGAATTTTGATTACCGCGAGATGGGGTATTGTTCCAGCCTTGTTGTGGTTGAATTTTAGTGAACCGTGACCCATTGTTGTTGAACCGTGGTGTACCGCGAGAGTCTGAGTTGGGTTTGCCATTTGGACGGGATGGGAACCTTTGCGCCGTGTTGACCGTTACCATCGGTGAGGCCGATTGTGCCTCCAAGAGAGTCCGTTCATGATCAACGAGTTTGTCGAAAAGACCGACAAACGTAATAGTGGTGTCTCTCATCTTAAGGACAGCAGCGACATTAGCATACTCATCGCCGAGTTGGTTAATAATGTGTACAATTAGATCTTCATCAGTGACCGGTTCACGGGCCAAGGTGAGTTCATCAGCAATTGCTTTCATATCGTGCAGAAATTCAGCCATTGATCGTGTACCCTTGGGGTTCTTTGCAAGGCGAGACTTCAAGGAGATGATACGAGACCTCGAAGTGCCGGCAAAACTAGCATTTAACTGTTCAAAGGCCTGTCCGGATGTGTCAACGGAGGCGAGAATGTGTTGGATGGAGTCGGAGCAGCTTCCGAGAATCGCGCCAAGGATGATTTGGTCTTGGCGGAACCAGAGGGTGTAGTCGGGGTTGGGCTTGGTGGGTTCGGAGGGGTGCTGTTTTGGAGGTGGGCTGGTGGTGCCCTCAACAAAATTTTCGAGTCCTAGGCCAACAAGGGTGGCCATGACCTGCTTGCGCCAAGATGGGTAATTGGTTGTAGTGAGTTTTATTGGAAAATGAGTTTTGGAGGTGACCTCAACAATGGATTTATTAGGAGCCATGGATGCAGAAATGTGAGTTTGAGAAGAAGGATGGATCGAGAAAAAAAAGAAAAAGGCTCAGAGGAGCTGTATGGCTCTTGATACCATATTATGTTGAATGGTTGAATGATTTTATTCACAAGATATACAGCCTTAAATAGGCAAAGATGACAACTGGACAAGAGAAATTAGTGGAGCTATTCTAGGCTACAATTACAATAGTAAATACAAATATTCTCTAAATGTGATTTCCTTCATTTGATGATTGAGTTGACTGATTAATTGATTTGTCTCTAATATCCTAAACGTCGCAACCCTTGACTTCAAATACGGTTTCTATTTTACACATGTTACACTATGACCAATTTCCCCACCCACTCTAGGAGGAAATCGCTATTTCATGTTATTAGTAGATAATTAAACAAGATACACATGGGCCTACACCCTAAAAAACAAGCATGAGGCTTTAGAAACTTTCAAGAAGTTTAAACAGGAAGTGGAGATGGAGACAATGAAAATAAAAGTACTCGGAAGCGACCAGGGTGGTGAATTTCTCAATCAATGCTTTACAGGTTTCTATAACGAAGCCGGTATCAAAGACTCTTTACCACACCCTATTCACCTCAACAAAATGGTATTGTCGAAAGATGAAATAGAACGGTGCTTAATACCACAAGAAGCTTGATGAAAGCCATGGATATTCCTTAAAATTTTTGGGGAGAGGCAATGTGTCACTCTGTTTACATAATGAATCGTGTATCGACCAAAGCTTTAAAAAACGTGACACCTTATGAAGCTTTAAAAGGCCGTAAGCCAAATATAGCTCATCTATGAATTTTTGGATGTTCATGTTACATGAAAATACCATCGGTTAATCTAAAAAAACTTGACGACCGAAGCAAAGAAGTTGTATATCTTGGGTCGAAACCCGGTCTAACGAACCAAAATCCGGGTTTCGTTATAAATAAATATTCTAATAAATATTATGGTGAAAATAATATTTTAGAAATAAGTTAAAACAAGTGGGTTTCAAGTTAATAATGAAGTTATATTAGTTTTTAACTAATTTTGGAATGAAAATGGATGAATTGGAAGTGAAAGGGCTAAATGTGTAACATGGCAAAAATCTGCCATTTAGACTATTGAATGTCAAAATTGTCTTCATTTTGGATGAAGAGGTTGATGTTTGAAGAGAAAAAAAGGAGAAAAGAGGAGTTAGAGCTAAATCTTGCAATTGAAGCTTGATTTATGTAGGTTTTGGCTTACACAACACCTTCCTAACATCAAGTAAGTGTAGTCTTCCATTGATTTCACTTTTGAATGTGTTAGTTGGTGGGTTTTGTAGAAATTCGGAAATTTTGAATGCATGTTGATAATTAGTGTTAGATTGCTGATAATCTAACTAAACTAAATGTAAAGAATGGTGATTAACATCCTAGAACCCTTTGATTTTGATTATGAGAAGTTAGGGTTCATATGGAGAAATTTGGAGGTGTTTGGATTATGATGATAGAATGTTGAATTAGTGATGATTAAGTGTTTATATGATGTTAGACACTTTAATGAACCCCAAATTAACCTAATAATAATTATTGAATGAAAAATAAGGTAAGGATAATGAAACTCAAGTAGGTGAGTTTGGGGTGAAAGATGGTGTTTAGATATGAGTATAACTCAAACGGGTCAGTTTGGGTTGAAAATGGGAAATTGGGTTGTGAACTAAGTGTATATGTTTAGGTAATCAAATTGCAAAACTTGAAGGTGGTGCGGTATCTTCTAACCCGAAAAGTAAGTGCTCTTGTACTTACTTAGTAATTGATGATAAATGGTGTTATATGCAATGTTGTGTGCATAATGTGATAAGTTGCATAATGTGTTATGTGGTATGAATGTGTATAGTGGTGTACGAATAAGGGAATGAATGAAGTTATAGTATTAATACTATAATGGATATGTGGATATGGAGTTATGGTCTAAGTACTATAATGGATATGTGGATATGGAGTTATGGTCTAAGTACCATAATGGATATTTGGATATGTATGATCTAAGTATTATAATGGAAATGAGGTTATGGCCCTTGTGCCATAATGGAAATGGAAATGTGTTAATTATGTATGATAAATGAAAAGAATGAAATTTGTAGGTGAAATGCAAGTGATATGTAGCTTAATGACACATTTGGGTGGAAACGGGTCAAATGGGTGAACGGATGAAAACAAGTAGTATTTACTTGTTTGATATGTTTTATCTTCATTACTAATAGTGTTATATGAGGTGTTATGTAGGAAAAGCTCCGGGATAGTCAAGGTCAAGTCTAAGGCGTATGTTGGATTCTCGTATGCGCAGTTTTGGTGATTTTAGGTGTATTTAGAAGCCCATCAAATGGATGTTCATGATACTTGAAAATGGTTGTTTTGATGCAAATTTATGTTGTTTTGAATGTTAGAACCCATATTTAAGTGTTTGGTAAAATTTTATGACAAAATGGGTTAAAGATGGAAATTTCCTTAAGTGTTAAAAACTGCACAGGTCTGGAAACTTTCTGGAAAAAGAGGGTCTTCGCACCACGCGAAAAGCCAGGGCTGGGTCTTCGCGACACGCGAAGACCTGGTCTTCCGGATTTTGTTTTTGGGACTCCCTCGCGGCACGCGAAGGGAGGGGCCCAGAGGTTCGCGACACGCGAACAGTAAAAAAAAAGAATTTCTTGGGATAAATGCTTCCGCGTGTTTTAATGATTTAACAATCAGTGTTTGAAAATAGGGTGTTACACCTGGTACCAAAGCCTATCGATTATTTGACCCGAGTAAAAAACGCTTGTATGTGAGCAGAGATGTGAAATTCACAGAGAATAAAAGATTCATTTGGGGACAGGTCGTGCAACAACTCAACATTGAAAATGGGCCTGAGTGGACTAACTTTACAATCAAGAATGATGAAGACCATCTAGGCGAATCAAGTCAGTCTGATAACTCCCATGCTAGCGAAATCCAACATGCCCTTTGTGCAAACTTGAATGACCAGCCCAATATCTCACAAAGCATTCTTGCGCATCAGGTTCTAGACTTAGACCCATTTAGTGGAACTACAGCTCGGTTAGACCCCCTTCCTAATCAAGCTACTGAATTCGAAGAGCAGGCCCAACCCATGTTTGATACACTTGGTGAACCCCAAACAAATACAAACAGGCAAGGTGGTTTACAAAGAACAGGAATGGAGTCAAGGCCACCTAAATGGTTTGATGATTACGTAATGCTCCAATGCGATGAGTGTTTGCTTTTTTATTACGAACCCACACATTATGATGATGCAAAGTTCAGTGATGAGTGGAAAAAGGCAACGCATGAAGAGATGACCTCTATAGAAAGAACTTGGGAATTATCCGAGCTACCCATTGGGTTAAAGTGGATCTTTAAAATAAAAAGAGATGCAAACGTAATCGTAACAAGATATAAAGCGAGGTTGGTGGCAAAAGGATACGTTCAACAACGAGGGTAGATTTCGAAGAGGTGTTCGCCCCAGTAGCTAGGCTCGAGACGATTCGATTGATCTTAGCTTTGGCAACAAAAAGGCTTGGTTGGTGTTTAACATGGATGTGAAATCAGCATTCCAAAATGGTGACTGAAAGGAAACCGTGTTTGTAAAGCAACCAGATGGTTTCCACATGCCCGAGAAGGAACACTTGGTGTATAAGTTACATAAGGCCTTGTATGGTCTTCGACAAGCACCATGTACTTGGAATGAAAAGTTAGACAAAACCATGAAACAACTTGGATTCTTAAAGTGTCCGAGGGAGGAAGCCGTTTATAAGAAATGTGAAAAAGGAGAGCTCTTAATAGTCGGAGTGTACGTGGATGATCTTATAATAACCTGATCGAGTAAAGAAGAAATTGAGAAGTTTAAAATGCAAATGAAATCTGAGTTTGATATGCAAGATCTCGGGATATTGTCTTATTTGGGAATCGAAGTTACCCAAACAAATGGAAAAATTGCACTAAAACAAAGCAATTATGCAAAAAAGGTTCTTAATATTGCGGGTGTTTTGGGTAAAAATTATATAAACTAACTTTGTAACCAAATTTCGTAAGTGATGTAGTGTGCTTGAAAGATTCGTGATGAACAAAGCGTATAAATCAATAAAACGACACGAATGTTTACGAGGAAAGCCCTTAATCCCTAAGGATTGCCGGCATAAAACCTTTGGAAGTGACCGAAAGTCACTTGCCTCCTAGTCCTGTATAAATCGATGAAAATGATTACAAATGTGAGCATAAATGATCGAATACTAAGTGTTACAGAGCTTCTTGCGAGTGTTTAGTACTGCTAGGTGAATTGTGTGTGTTGGTAATCGATCAAGCTGCTGATTAAATACAAAAATGATCCTAACTAACTCTCAGAGGATCTCAGAGCTTTACCCGGTCTTCAAATATGACCGTTATTGAGCTTCTCTCGCAAGTTTTACACGTTCTATTTGACCTCTCGTCTGATTTTTCAGGGACAAAACGAGTCAACACGTTTTACCTGCGCATATAAAAGAAATAGAGGACAAATAGCCGTTAGTAGCATTAATATTCAGGATACCGAAGTTACCAGTATCTTGGATTTCGGATCATGCATCATTCAGGATCCTGCTTGAAATTTAACCCATAACAACGTGTATAGATGATTGTAATCCAACCCGGTTCCCGATGGAAGCTCGAATACAAGTAGACAAAGATGAAGGAGGTGAGATCGCAAACACAACGAGTATCGTCGACTAACCGGGAGTCTACGATACTTAACACGTACTAGGCCGGACTTGAATTACTCGGTTGGAGTAATGAGTAGATTCATGCAAGTGCCCAAGAAAAGGCCTATGCAACTAGTCAAACAAATTCTAAGATATATTCGAAGGACAGTTGACTATGGAATATTATTCGAACAAGACGATGATTTCAAGTTGGTTGGGTTCTGTGTGATAGTAGCCATGCCACTGATCAAACGGATGGACAAAGCACTACCGATATGGTATTTTGTTTTGGTATTTCTCTTATCTATTGGAACTCACAAAAACAATCGACAGTAGCCCTTTCATGTTGTAAGTCCGAATTCATGGCAGCTTCCACCGCGGCTTACCAAGCCTCGTGGCTTAGAGGACTTCTTAGTGAGCTAACGGGTTGTGAAAACACTTGTATTTATAGTATTTTTGAAATATAGCGGTTGAAATATAGCCATTGAAATCATTTAACGAAGTCGTTTACGAGCCCAAAAAATACTTTATTTTGAGTATAACTCTGTTTTCATTAAAATTTATATCGGAATGTTAACAAAAAAACCGTGTATTTAATTTTTTTTTTAAGTTAACGAGCACAAGTTATTAGAGAAAAAAATAAAATTAAATGTTAAATAAAATATAATAATAATAATAATATTAAAATAATAACCTTTATACTAATAAGTAAAAATCTTAGAGGGACACGTGTCACTTTCTGGTGCAACCTAAACATTTTTTTTCCCGCTTTCCTCTCCTATCAAGTAATAATATTAAAATAATATATTTTTAATTATTTAATTTAAATCTAATTATGGATACATTAACCAAATAAATTTAATATGAATTAACATTTATCAATTACATAAAAAAATTAATACCAGTTGAAAAAATATGTTTTAAAAATTAACTTAACAGAATTTATAACTGTCACGTCAAAGTACATTTTTTAAAAACATATTTTGATGAGTGTATGTGTTAACAAATTAAATTATATTTTATTCAACCCGTGCAATACACGGGTTTTTAAATACATAATTTTTTTATTACTAAGTATATAACATTAAATTTATTCAACCCGTGTAATACACGAGATTCTAACCTAACCTAGTATACTAATAAATCAATTAAATATTAACACAATTTGGAGGTACCGATGGTGGCGGGGCTGTTTTCGATGTCGCGACACCTCGATCCCTTTCCCTCATCGACACTCCTGTCGTAAGACAGTTATCTTCTAGGCGGACGACTCGCATCACACCATGCCATGGAAGAAATGACGCTGAAGCGCTTGCGAGGCCGTCAGTCTTTCACACAAACACCACGAAAGAAGTGAAGCAATCATATTAGCCACATCAAAGCTTGCACTTGAAAACTCTCTCTCTCTCTCCCCTCCCTCTGCCCTCCACCTTGACAATTGACATCCTCGAAGGTTGCAGACCAATACACATTCTCTTATGCCATATATCCTTATAACATTCTTAACCTTTTATTTTTTAAATGCCAAAAAACATATATATAACAAAATAGAACCACACCCACAACAATGAGTGACCACTTAAACCTTTTATAATAAATGAAAAATATGAAATAAAGAAGTTACTTCTTGAGACAAATTATTAAAGGTATGCCAGTGTGTTGTGATTAAGATGTTTTGCTTGTAATATGATTGGTTGTAGTTTTATTTCCAATTTTACCCTCCATCTAATATGGTTGATGGTTAAGTTTTAACTTTTAACAAACATGACGCGATAATAACAAAAGGAATTACCTTTCTATATGGCTCGGTTTTGGTGATCAAGAAAAGATAAAGTTTGTTAGAGTTTGAATTTAGTATTTATTGGTTTATTTTATGTTTATCGGTTGGTAGAGTTCGAACATGTTTATGAAGTTTGATTTAATAGTTTATTTAATTGAGTTAGAGTTATGATAGGATTAACAACGGTTTAGTATAAACAGAGGTGTAGGGTTACTGATATTTTGGTTTAGTGTTTTCTCTTTGATAAATATATAAAAGAGACGTGGTGAGTTACCACAAAAGATTGCGTGTGTGAGTTACTTTGATCTCTGATTTCCAACAGAGTGATTGTTTAACATGCACTTCTACATAACTTAATCGCTACATAGGCGAAGTACTGTGGGTAGATCCGACACAATCTCCACCTGAATTATCGGGTATGGTATCATATCTCTTCAAATACAATATGTGTAGCTGTGAACCCGTCTCCGACTTGAACTATTTTTTACTTAACTTGTAACCATATTAGGGATAATATATAACGCTATAGTCTCATTTACCCATAAATGGTCAAAATTACCAACTCTAATGTTATGTATGGAGGGGCTTCCTTTATGCATTAATAAATATAAACATACATAAATATAATGGAAGATAAAAAAGTACCGTACCTTTTCATTTATTCATGCATGAGAATATGACACGTTTCACGTCTACGACGATATTGAAATTTTGTACTAACATGCATGTGTCGAAATATTAATTACTGGAATGCTACAAGTAAATAACAAATTCAATTAAATTTGAAATAGTTTAATTATTCATTATGTTTTGATGGGCTAACCCTTTTAACCCAAGAATAGCCCAACTGGGCCAAAAGCCCAGATCAGAGTTTGCATGCTTGCTGGTTGTAGAGGTATACAAATCGGGTTTTTATCGTACCCGGTTCCGGGAATGGAACCGGGTTCGGGGATGATGGGATATTGGAAAATCGGGTTTTTTTAATACTCGAGTAGGGTTCGGGTACGGGTATTGGGGGAAAAATTCAATCCTATGTACCCGGGTCGGGTAGGTTAGGGTTCGGGTCGGGTATACCGGGTATTGGAATCGGGGTATTGGAACCATGTTTTAATACCCTATTTTCTATTTTTTTTATACAATATAAATTCATTTAAATTTTTTAGTGCTTTGTATTTGGTAAAAACAATTAAAATAAATTACAATATCATAAATCCATTCTATTAAATATTACTAACTTTATATTATATATTTTTTAATTTTAACATATAAAAATTGTAAACTAAAGCATACAAATTTACTTTAAATATTTGCTTTTTATTTATTTTTTAAAGTTTAGAAATTACAAAAACATAAATTGAAATACATTACAAAACACATAGAAAAAACTAATTCATTATATTTTCGGTGTTCAATCGTTGTCTTCGTTGTTTTTTGGTTAATCGTCTTCCTCGTTATTGTTTGATGTTTATTCATCGTGCATTTCTTAATCATTAGCGAGTTTTTCATCACTTATTGGGGTCGACATTCCTTCCGCTACCTCCTCGTGCATTTCCGCTTTTGTACTTATTTCGCCTTCAAGTGAAATAATGTGTTGTATCCTTTCGGCCGCGTCCAAGTGATCTTTCAAACAAATGCACATTTTCACCTATTTCGAAGTGAGTCTTGTTCGTCTTAAAGATATACCGTAGAAGCTTGAACACTTAGTAGATTACGGGCCATAATGGGTAGAATCGGAAATTGGGATTCCTTTTCTTTCCACCAACCTTAAATATCAAAATCTTCAAATTCTTGTGGGGAGATATGTAATACAAAGTCCGATCCAAGATACCTCCTAAATTCGCGACTTGGGGTAGAACCCCGGGCCCGTTTAACTCGATCACTTCTTACGGTATTAAATAAATCAAGATTTTGATCCTTGAGCATTTTTTATTTGCCCCCTTATTTTATTAATCTTGAATCGGAAAAATGGCTAGCTTCTAATCCCACATTAGTCCTAATGTGGAAGAAAATCAATATGCTGTTATAATTCTATACATTATTTACACTTTGTATGTTTATTTAGAGTATCATTGCATTATATAAGTTAATAACTTCTATTTTTTTTGGGCCGGCTAATAACTTCTAATTATTTTTAATTTTGCCTGTTTGTATAACAAACAACAATTGATCGGTAACATGTGTAGAAATATTACTTGAATGTTACAAGTAAACAATAAAATCTATTAATGTTTCAATGTTATATATACTTAGTAATAATGATTTACATATTACATATTTATAACACATTAAATAGTTTTTAATACAAATTCTAGAAACGTTAAATAGTTATTTTTAAAAAATATTTTATAAAAATAATAATAGAAATGTTCAAATTTTAAAAATGTTTTATGAACAAACCTATTTTTTAAATAAAAAACGTTTTATAAAAATAATTATAGAAGTCATTATTATTTAATAGGGGAGAGAGGTGGAAACAAAAATTATAAAAAAATTAAATAAAATTTTATAATTAATATGAGAGAGAGGCAGAAAAAAAATGTTAAAGGTGCACATAAGAGTGACAAGTGTCTCACAAAAACCTTTATTTATTATATAGTACAGATAGATATAGATGTAGATTGGTTTTTATTTAAGTTAAAAACAAATTACTTTTTTTATATACTATACTAGGTTAGAAAACTCGGTGTATTACACGGGTTGAATAAATACAATGTTATATACTTAGTAATAAAGATTTACATATTACATATTTATGACATATTGCATAGTTTTTTAACATAAATTATAGAAACGTTATATAGTTATTTTTTAAAAATGTTTTATAAAAAGATTTAAAGAAATGTTCAATTTATAAAAATATTTTATGAACAAATCTATTTTTTTAAATAAAAACGTTTTATAAAAATAATTATAAAATCATTATTATTTAATAGGAAAGAGACGGGAAACAAAAAATTATAAAAACAATTAAAGAAATTTGTATAATTAATAAGAGAGAGATGCGGGGAAAAAAGGCCGAGGATGCACAACATCAAAACCTTTATTTATTAGAGAGTATAGATGTATTAACAGATTGTATCTTTTGTATTGTATCTTGTATCTTAGATATAAAAAGACCAAAAATACCTTTTAAGTTAACGGAAAAGATGGATAGTATTAGTCATCTCAGATCTGAATTGAAATACCAAAAAAACTACAAACCATAATGTCTCGTAAAAAATAAAAAAAAAATTTGGATTAAAATGATAATTTTGACTAAATCATATGCAAAAAAAAATAAACTTCAACTCTTTAAAAAAATAGCACTAAAATGGTCTTATTACACAATCTGTTTTGCTAAAAGCCTAAAAGAATACACGATTTAGTCGAGATTGTCTAATTGACTTTCTGTTCTGGACGGCGGGAGTATGAGGCAAGGTGAGGATTGAATGCTTCACATCAATTTCTCTACCCCTCTCTATAAAATTTAAAGAGAATATAGGAAATTATTGTTTTTTTCACTCTATAATTAGGGGTGTTTATCAGGTCGGGTTGCGGGTTATTCGGGTTGATATTTTTTTTAGTTGAAACTATAATCCGAATGGAACCATATTTGAGGAAACATAATCCGAACCTAAAACCACATTGTAATTCGGTTTGGTTTTCGGTTTGAACCTAACAAACTAAATTAACAAAAAAAAACTTTTTTTTTCTTTTGGTAGCCATAACTTATTCGGTTTAAACAACATAACATTTTAGAAAAATCTAAACAAAAACATCGCTTCATCAAATAATGATTTATAATCCATATATGAGTATTGGTTATTGATATAAATAAATTGGGTTAACTATAAAATACGGATTAAAATAGTGGTATAACCTAATTCGGGTTTTTCGGTTCAAACCGAATTCAAAATCTTGAAACCTAAACCAAACCAAAAATCAAATTACATATTTGGTTTTCGGTTTGAACCAAAACGAAAACCAAACCAAAAACCAAATATGTAATTAGGTTCGGTTTAATCGGTTTGAAACCAAATATTGAACACCCTTACTCCACATCAGGATCCTTATTCCCATACCAATAGTTGAAAATGCTCTTAGAAAAGTTAACGTTGCTTTTTTCTAAACAATTTGGGAGGAAATGTCTTTACACATATTTTACACATATTTCATATTAACTTTTGAAAATTACTAACAATATTTCGTTTGCCTATCATTAATTAATAACATTTATAAACATTTCATGAATATTTTTTATTGGACATTTTTCTTGTAAAAAGTTTAAGCATGTTAGTTGAAATTAAGGAAGTGGTGGTTATATTTTAATATCATTTTAGCGGGTTATGTCCGCACTTCGCAGCGGCTCTATTTTGAATAAAATATATATGGAAACGTATATAAAAATAAATGCGTCGAAAGACAAAAAAGTATGTTCAATTATAATAACTTAAACACAAAAACAAATAAAAAGAAGAGAAAAAAAAAAGAAATAAAAAAGCAAATCTAAAAAAATCTATAAGTTAAAAAAAAGAACTCATAAAAAGGTGCAAAAAAAACTTATAAAATCAAACCTTGAAAAATAATGCTAAGAAAACTAATCAAGAAGAAAAAATAAATAAAAAGGAAAACAAAATAGAAAAAAAAGGAGAGAGAACCGGCATGGGGGTTGCCATGGTTTGAACCCGCGTCTGTTGTGAAAATGGGTACGCCTCAAACCATTGAGATCTGCCATCATCTTGTGCTTTAAATTCAAATGGTCTAATTTAACTAAACCCATAGTTGCCATTGGGGTTGGTGGCTCAATGGTAGAGGAAAATCCTTTAGGAATAATAAGGTTTGAGAAGGTCATGGGTTCAAGTCTCACTCTCAAGAAAAAAGAAATTTGCCTTTAAAAAAAAAAACTGAACCCATAGTTTGAAAACCAAAAAAACCAACTAAAAGCATATGCGTATCAAAAGCTCATTCGATCGAGTTACTCTTCGTCAGCTTACATTCTTAATAAGATATATAATACGGAATAATTAAACTAAAAAAATAATTATTAACTATAGCTCTAAACGTTATTATTAGTATAACATTTTATTGCAAGTAAAAGTAATTTAAATATTTTTAATTTGTGTCACATTTAAATTTAATTTAGTTTATAGTAAAACCGATTGCAGTAAGTATTACTACAAAGATCCTCGTAGCAATGCAAGGAGAAGACCATCTAGCTTCAAGTACTCTCAATGGTGGTGGTGCATAGTTCTTCATCCTTTCCAACCTAGAGAGAGGTTGCAACATTAGTAACGTGTTAAAAGGTCCATGGAGGCAGTGGCGGATCTAAAACAAAAGTTCAGGGGTAACGGATTTTTTTTTGACCGTACGTTCATGTGAATGAAACAAAATTTTTTTTTACGGTACTTTCATGTAAACAATTTTTTTTACGGTAACATGCGATTGGCGAGGCGGACAGCGGAGCTGTGGAGGGGCAGACTGGCGGAGGCGGCGCCGGGCGGTGGTCTCAGCTCAGGTCGAGCGGCAGATCGAGTGGTCGGTCTCTAGCTCTCACAGTCTCACAGTTCCCGCTCTCTCTGTCTTTCTTCTTGGCCGACCGCTTGGTTAAGTTGGGTTTGAGAATTGAGACTTTGAGGTATTGGGTTTTAATAAAAATTGGAGCGTGCTAAAGCCCAAATGTTTTATTAAAACCCAATACCTCAAAACCTTTAATAAAATGTGGGGACTTTTTATAAATTATTGGGTTTTTTTTATAAAATTTTGGACTTTTTATGAAGTGTTGAGCTTTTAAAAAATTTGAGGGGTAACGTAATTTTTGCTTAGGGGTAACGTAATTTTTGCTCAGGGGTAATGTAATTTTTGCTCAGAGGTAACCGGATACTTAAAACCGTAAAAAAAAAAAAATTGCACTTCGCGTAAAAAGTTGAGGGGTAGTGCGGGCTACCCCTGGCTATATGCTACATCCGCCACTGCATGGAGGCAAAGCCCTCGAACACTCCGACAGTTAAATCAGCATATATATACCGTGCATCAAGTATAAGCGTCTATGGATTTATCATAAATGTGTATAACGTGTGTATTGAAAGAGAGAGGAATAGTCTGGGTAGAGAGAAAGCCAAGAGGAGGAGGAAAAAAAGAATCTTCCTAACGGATGTAATAGAATACATGAATTTTCATATCGTTTAAAAAATTTGTGTTAGTATTAGTTACTTATCATATGATAACTTGGCTTCAAAATGCATTAATGGATGGTTGACGATTATAATAAGACATACTTGTATTTAAATTTTAATTAGCCATAACAACTTGTATTAGTTTATAAATGTTATAAGCTAAAAACATGACAAGGACAATGTAAGTGTTTTGAAGACAAAGTAAACACACATGTTTAAAACTAACAAGATAGTTTTGTTTAATATAACTATAAAGCTCATTTGGTTTTGAGTTTTATTAGCATTGTGATGATTGAAGTACTCAACTTCTAACTCAATCTAAGTTTGAATCATTTAGTTTCCGGATAGATGTTAGTTTTGATCTATACGTCTCAAGACAAACAAAATATTACTTTATCAATCATTTAAAACATTGCTTATTGCAAGTGGTTGGGTGTTACAACAAAATGTTGTTATATCGATCCAAGGCAAGTCTAGTTTGTCAAACTAGGTTAGTTCTTGTCGTTTTGGGATTGGATCATGTCACAAAAAGCAAAGGAAACCCGTTAGAAGCGGACTCATAGTCAGACTCTTGGGACCACCCACTGACAAGCCAGTATACATATAATGTACGATAGTATGTAACTAACATGTGTGAGCGAGTATAGAGATAAGAGACTGAAGGAGGTCATTTGAGGAGAAGGCTAGAGCCCTAGAGCCTAGAGGTAGATGAAACGATTGTCCTCCCTTGTATATGAGAGGAGATTGCGTCAAATCTAACGAGTCAAATCTGTACGATGAAAAAACCAATATATTTGAAATAAACTAAAATATTTTTAAAATTTTATAAAGGTTGTGCAAGTATAACATATCCTACATAAACAACAACTAGCGACGGAGGTGATAAAATTTGTAAGATTCGTTTCCGACAATATGTACACCGGTATTTACCCCTCATAAATGATTCATGCTGAAACGCTAATGAAAAAGCTCATTAAAACGTCAAATCTAGAATGTTATAAAATATCATATTTTAGGGTACTAAGAGGAAAACTAAAAAAAAACGAAACCAGGAAGCAGCTTCGAAACATTGTACGTTTGTATTTCGATGACTTGTACATTATTATGAAAACTCGGTTTTGAATGAAAATTTATATCAAAACGTAGATAAAAATAAGAACATCACAACGGTACAATCAGAATTTTGTAAAACATCATATTTTAAAAGTTATAAGAGAAAAAAAATATCCTTCGATATTAATTATAAACATTAACATAATTAAAAATAATAAAATAATAATAAAAAACAGAAGTTGGCGGCATGGGAAAGGAAAGAACCGTCGAGGGGGGGGGGGGGTATGCGTGGGATCCAACCCACTGTGGGGGTGAAGCGTGTGATGCACCGACCAGATGCATCAAACCTCATTTGTGTTTAATTCCTTACTTTTTTTGTTACCTTTTAACATGTTTTTTTTTCTTAAACGAACGTTTTTTTTATTTAGACTTTGTATTTTCTTAACTTACGTTTTCCGATTCCAAAAAAAACCCACGCCAACGGCTGGGTACATTTACTAGTTAAAAGAATAAAACACATTATACTGGGGTTGATGACCTAGTGATAGAGGAAAATCCTATAGAAACAACAAGATTTAAGAAGACTATGAATTCAAGTCCCACTCTCACGTGAATAAAGAATTTTGCCTTTCAAAGAAAAAACATTGTTTGAAAATAAATATTGACAAATCACCTAAAAACATTTGAGAGAACTGGGAAAAGCCCAACACAACGAGATAGGCATAGGCGTACCCTTTAAAATGGTTGACCCTAAATCAACGGCCCAGATTAACTGTTTCTTTTTTCTCTCCTTAGCAAAACAGTGAAACACACCCAACCCATTTCCCACTCGTGGCACACACGATTCGTCAAAGGTCAACCCCTTCCCTCTCATCTCATGTGTATAAATTCTGAACATCAACCAATTATTTCCTACACACAGAAAGAGATAAATTCTAATGGCGTTAGGGTTTGTACGGATGTGGTGGTGTGCGGCGGTGCTCTCATTACTAATGGCTGCTTCTTTCGCCGGCGCAAACTCCGATTTTACCTCAGGTGATCTATTCTCTCTTCTGATTTCTTCACTAGACACCCACTAATGGCGATTGCCCTTGGGTTTATTTGGATTATTTTGGTAGCTAATAGGTAGGCCTGGGGTGGGTCGGGTTGATTAACTAGTCAAAACAGGTTCGGGCCAAACTGAGTTATGTAACTTGTGCCATTCTGACTAAGCAAACATAGAAAAACTAGAGAAAATCATGAAATAATAATTTTTAATAATTTAATTTAATTTCTATATTGTCTTTCTTGTGTTTTCTATATATTTTCAATTTTTAAATTATTTATGACATCATCCAGTTCTTCAATCCGACTCGACCGGTGGATCTTTAAAGCGACCGGTTCGCTGTCCGATCCAGTTTTAAAAACGTTGGTTTTCAGTATCTAAAAAATGATATTTTTTGTCTTTTTAAAAGTAAAATACTTGCACGTACGAGACAAAAGGAATCATTCTAAATCGCATGATGATAAAATATGCATTTTAAAAATGTTAATATATTGTTTTTTATGGTTTTATTGTTTACGATAGGTGAAGAAGGGATAAAGATAATGACTCAAAGGACGCTTCTAGCAGTGCATCTTAACGACTACGGTGAACCATCGGCAAATCAAGGACATGATCCTAGAGGAAAGAGTCGTAAGCCTCCAAAGAAGCGAAACATCTAATTGTGTCTACATGTACGATGATAATGCTACCAATCTATCTACTAATTGAGAGAAAGATATATGTATTATATAGTCATTTTTATATATAATGATGGTGATGTAACAACGATATTTAATATTTATGTTTGTGTTTCTTGTCGGTAATATTATTTTATTAGAAGTTTTAGAATCTTGGTTTGTTGAGGGGATTGGAATTGTAACAGATCAATTAAGTGCACAATATACTTTCTCAATACTATTAGCACGGAAAACAATAATGATCTAATGACAATTCAATTATTATAAAATTGTATATATTAATATTATTACTACTAGCAATAATTATAATAATAGTAAAAGAAGGAAGTATGATAAGAAAACTCACTGTTTATGAGAAAACAAAAAAACTATTTATTAAAGGTTAAAAAAATCATAACTCAAAATATAAATAAAAAACTAAAAAACCGCTTCGAATACCTTGTTCCCCACGTCGTCCTCTTTCCAAAAAAAAAAAATCAGCACCCTACTACATATGTGTAGTAGGGTTAACTTTTGGGTTTAGTTTTTTAAGTTTAGTTTAGCTTTTAGGTTAGATTTTTTGAGGGTGGGGGTTTAGGTTTTTGAGGGGTGGGTGGGGTGGGTTTAGGTTTTTGGGTGGAGGTGGGGTGGGGGGTTTAGGTTTTTAAGTGGGGGTTAGGTTTTTTGATATACTACACATATGCAGCACCTTTAATGAGGAGTTTTTTGGTTTTCTCATGAAAATGAGTTTTCTAGTGAACTCACCCCTAGTAAAAGAAGTATAAGATTGATATAATCATCAAGATATCATTTAAAGGTCTACTAAACAAATGATCGAGACTCGAGATCGACTACTAATAGTTTGAGCAAAGCTTAAACGACCTTGAGCCTGAACTCAAACCTAAAATATAACCCACTTAATAAGGAACTCGAGCTTTAATATGATCACATGTCTAAATGAGTAAACGAACCCATTATTTAATATAAGTATAACTATTAAATTTTGATATAAAAAGTATATAGTTTGGGAATAAATATTGCCACGTATTTATAATAACTAGTTAATGAATATATATATATATATATAGAGAGAGAGAGAGAGAGAGAGAGAGAGAGTTTGAGTTATAATAAAAATGACTTTTTTCCTAAAAACCCTAAAAAGGGCATGATGTTTTGATATAAAAAGTATATAGTTTGGCTAAAACCCTAAAATCTAAACCTTAAAAGCTAAGATGGTAGAGTTCGACGAAACGGTTCCAACGCCGCTAAAATGAGCTAAAAAATCTCTTAAATCTCTCTCAAAATAGTCGTTGTTTGTAGTTAAAAATTTTCATAATGCTTACGTATATGTAAACAAGTGTACATATATGCTTACGTATGTGTTTATGTATATGTAATCTATTGAATTCGTCGTCAGACGAAATTTTTGAGATGTTTACATGAATTTACGTATATGTATTCGGGTGTACATGTATGCTTACGTACATATAAACATGTTTACATATATATTTATATGTATGTAAACTTGTTTACATATACGTAAAAACTATACGGAAGAAGAGGAAGCAAGCTTACGTTTCAACTTTCTTCTCTATCTATACCTACTAGCGACACCAAAATTCTTTGCATTCAAATGATTACATACTCGATTCTCCACACAAAAAAACACATGGGTTGAAGATTAATGAAAATAAAAACAATAAAAAAAACTAAATATATGTTGCTACTGTATACGCAGCTCATGTTCTTGATGTAAGTTGAGCAACATATTGATCCTTCTTCTAAGGGTGAATTCCACTGCCATAGATAGCTTACTATTGAGTCCAACAGATCTTCATGGTGGTGGATTAACAAAAAAAAAAAAAAACCAGTCGTCACATTATTTTTCTTCAATTTTCTTGACCTGCTTGAGATTTTTTTTGTGAAGATCTTGATTGCGAAATGCTATAGTAGTAATCAATAAATAAAATTGATGAATATGGGTCCCAAAAAAATCACTTCCCAAAATTTGGATAAAATAATCCACTGACACTTTCTTGATTCGAGAAGATTACTAGAGCCAACCTTTTTTGATTTTTCCTCACAGCATTACAAAATGATTTACTGCTTCACGAACAAATAATCTAATGAAACAAACAAATCTTTGATTGAGTGTGATGATCGTGATGGCCGAAGGAAACAAACAAACCTGATATGTGAATTCGTGATTTTTATCATCATACCTTACAATTCTTTTTTTAGTGGCGTGGTTCTTATGCAATTGACATTGGAAAAACCTATGATTTTGTGAACAATGGAAGAGACGACACATGATGATAATTAAGAATGGTGAATATTTTTTGGAATACAGATAATCAAGGAGAGAATAAAGTAATTCAAAAAAAAGTTAGATAACTACCAAAATTAAAATGGTGTTAAAATTACCTAGCTAACCTTCTAAATAAATAATAAAAGTTTAATATAAAAAAATTTGATTGGTTAAGATGAGTTTTCTTAGTTTTTACCTAACTTTATGGTTTTCTATTGATACTTTATATATATATATATATATGATCAGATACAAATCAGTTTTATCTTCAAAAACGTAGGAACCAATAAGCAACCGCCACATGTACATATCGAATATTCCTACTAAAGGGTAATTATGACATTTATCACATTTTTTTAATTTTGTATATCCATTAATTATTCATTATTGTTATCTGATAAAACTTTCAAACTTTACGTTTGAAATTGAAATCCCTATTATTTAGCTAGATTATTATCCACCTAAAAACATTATCAAACAATATTAAAACTTTACGTTGAATTTGGAAATGCAGTAGTCGATTGAAAACCAAATGGAAGAAGATGGTTTTGATTATGGTAATTTTTATTGTGTGTTTGTCAATAGTTATTTTTTATAACATACGAAAATTAAAACCCCTACTGTATTGTGAGTTTCATTCTATCTAATAACACTATTTTTATAGTTCATCCTTCAAATAAATGCCAAAGCTATGCAAAATCAAATGGAAGAAGAATGTTTAGATTAATTTAATTTTGATTATGTGTTTGTTAATATCCGATTTATGTTGTTTAGATTCTGGTAGTTTTTTTTGTTTCCATCATAATGGTCTTTTTGGTGGAAGAATCATGTATTGTGTTGTGTTTTTAAACTTTCAAATGATACATTTTTACATGTTGGTAAATGTACATCAGTTGGCTTTCTAGTATATGTAATCGAGCGTGATGTTTTTTTCGTGTTGGCATATTTTTTTTGTTATTATTTCCTATTTTATTCTTTTGTTTTTTAGTTTTATATTGTTATGATTGATTGCTTGAACCCGGATTATGTTTTATTATTTGGCTTATGTGTTTGTAATGTACCAGTTTAAAACACTATTCGTTTATAATTGCATATTTTTACTATTCGTTTAGTGTGGTCAACATCCACATATGTAGCTGTTTGATCTTCACATACCATTGTCTTCTTCCTGCTTGAAGAGTCTACAAAATAATGTCTAAAAATCAATGCAAAACAATTTTATTATGCAAGTTTAAATATCAAATCTAAATGCAAAACAATTTTATTATGCAAGTTTAAATATCAACACGAATTAAATTTGACTATTTGTAACACTTATCTTAACTTTTCAAGTACAATAAACAACAAGTAGATAATATTTGATTTTTGAATTGTGCTTCAGTATTTAATGACCTTCCAACACAATATCTAGTTGTTATACTTTATTTAACTGAATCACACTTCATACAACATAAACACATTAGTTTTATTCATTATATGTTGAATCATCCACTGTCCTATTTTTAATCCATCATGATTTATGGATTAAAATACTTATCAACACGTACAAAAACATAAACATACCACAAATTTTCTTTAATCACAACTATAACAACATTATATATCTGATTTCTTCAACATACATAATAAACACTTTACCTAAAAACAAAACAATCAACACTTTAACTAAAAACATAACAACATTATATATGGACATACAGAATCGTTATCATGAAAAAAAAATTGATTTTTAACAACATTAAATATTCTCAACAAAATTCAAGAAAAAACCTTCCTGTACATTTTTTCAATGGCATAAACAAAAAACCTAAAAAAAAAACCCTATTTAACTAAAAACAAAACAACATTATATATCAACATACAAAATCGTTATCATCAATTTTTTTTGATTTTTAACATTAATAGTGTTCACATACTCAACTAAATTAAAAAAAAAACTTTCTGCGCATTATTTTCAACGCCATCAACAAAACCCCCCCCCACCCCCCTCCCAAAAAAAAAAAACCCTATATTATAGTTAGGTCTAATTAATCTTACAAAGATGATAATTTAACAACATGACGTACCTAATCCAGATTTTCTGCTACTATTCAATGTTTTCTTCATCTTTTTCGAGCTATTATCCTTACCCATCTTATTCATCAGTTTTTTCTTCCCTGTTGATTATAACAATGATAAAAACTATGATTTAAATGAAAAAAATCAAGATTAACACCTTGCATTCAACTTACGAATCTTGAATAGCGCTAATTTAGTGATAAGATTCACCATCTTCTGACTTTTTTTCGAATGTTGGAAGAAAAATCCGATTACTATGGATGAGAGAGAATTTAGAGGGGTAAAACTAAACATATATTAAGGAGAAGAGATATTATATTAATTAATAAAATGGTGAAATACCTTGAATACCCTTTTGTATTTAATATAATATCTTATTACTATTTTGCCATTCAAGTAATCATAACCATTGATTAATGATGATTAAAGGTCAAGATTTATTCCTACAATTTTTATGATTAATCTATTTTGTACAAGAACTAACCTATATATATATATATATATATATATATAGGGGTAAGTTCACTACAAAACTCATTTTCATAAGAAAACAAAAAACTCCTCATTAAAGGTGCTGCATTTGTGTAGTACACCAAAAAACCTAGCCCCCACCCAAAAATCTAAACCCCCACCCCACCCCACCCTCACCCCCACCCAAAAACCTAAACCCTCCACCCACCCCCCCAAAAACCTAAACCCCTCACCCACCCCCCCCCCCCCCCCAAAAAAAAACCTAAACCTCTCACCCACCCCCCAAAACCTAACCTAAAAGCTAAACTAAACCCAAAAGCTAACCCTACTACACATATGTACTAGTATGGCGCTGCTTTTTTTTTTGAAAGAGGACGACGTGGGGAACAAGGTATCCGAAGCGGTTTTTTAGTTTTTGATTTATATTTTAAGTTATTATTTTTTTATTATTTTTTTACCTTTAATAAATAGTTTTTTGGTTTTCTCATAAACAATGAGTTTTCTTATGATCCTTCCCCTATATATATATATATATATAGGGGGAGGATCAAATAAGAAGTTGTTTTCGCCTAAGAACTCTAAGAAGTGACAAAAACATTAAGAAACGATATCAATCGAACTCGGATTGAGCTCATTCCCGCGGCGTTGGAACAGTATCGTCGAACTCTACGATCTTAGCTTTTAGGGTTTAGATCTTAGCGTTGAATTTTAGGATTTTAGCCTTAGGGTTTAGCTTTTAGGGTTTAGGTTTTTTTTTGGGGGTGGGGGTTTAGGTTTTTGGGGGTAGGTGGGGGTGGGTTTAGGTTTTTGGGGGTGGGGTGGGGTGGGGGGGTTTAGATTTTTTAGGGGGGGGTGGTGGTTTTAGGCTTTTCGGGGTGGGGTTGGAGGGGGGTTTAGGTTTTTGGGGGTGCGGGTGGAGGGAGGTTTAGGTTTTTGGGTCCGGATTAGAGTTCGATGAGACGGTTCCAACGCCGCTCGAATGAGCTCAATCGGAGTTCGTTTGACCCACTTCTTAGCGTTTCTTAGCGAAAAACCACTTCTTATCGGAACCTTCCCCTATATATATATATATATATAGTGTGTGAGGTTTCGCTAAAATGTCAAAAAAGTGTAAAAAGTCGTTTAAAACGCTCATAACCAGCTCATACGAACTCCGATTTTACTCATTTCGGCGGCGTTGGAACCGTCTCGTCGAACTCTACGATCTTAGCTTGTAGGGTTTAGATTTTAGGATTTAATTTTTGCCTTAGGATTTAGCCTTAGGGGTTTAGCTTTTAGTATTTAGGCTTTGGGGGGTGGGGGTTTTAGGTTTTTTTTTTTGGGGGGGGGGGGGTTAGGTTTTTGGGGGGGTTGGGTTGGAGGTTTAGGTTTTTAGGGGGTGGTGGTGGTGGTGTTTTTAGACGAATTTTTCGGCTTTTTAGGGTTTTTTTTTTGTTAGGATTTGGGTTTTTTTTTTTTTAGGGGGGGGGGTTTAGGTTTTTCGGGGTGGGGTGGGGGTTAGGTTTGGAGGGGGGTGGGTGGGGGGGTTTTAGGCTTTTGGGGGTGGTGGTGGGGGTTTTAAAAGACTTTTTACACTTTTTAGACTTTGTGGAATAACTCTTCCCAATATATATATATAAAAGTTAATTACACATATCATCACCATCACTCTCCCTCTCTTCTCCTCCTTCACCTCGCCGACGACCCATCACCACCAACTCAGACCGATGTTATCCGTCTCTCTATCTCTACGTTTTCACTCACCTTTGATCCTAGCCCCCAAATACCCTTAAATCAGAACCTCAATCCACTCCAAATCCAAATATTGTTCTTGTTCCTTACGCCCGATCTAACACGAACCCAAATGGACGTGAAACCTGTTCTGATTCGAACCAAAACTACCACCTTTTAAATTTGCTCGTTCTGACCCGGTACCCCCGTTTTACTAGACTTAGTATCAAATTTTACATGTTTTCCATATCAATTTACCTACATTTATAATGTTGGATTTTAAATATGTGATTTGTGGGTATTAATTCTCATCAAAAGAACGGGAACAAATTTTTTATATGTGATAATGTGAAAGTCAAGTTCGGGTAACATTTCAATAAACATGGCTATGAGAAATTGAAGCCATAGTCATGGATCTTTCTGAAGAATAAATACACCTAATTAAATTTCATTTTCTGGTTAACCTTTTAATTTTCGATTACAAATATCATCAAATAGAATTCCTTCCACGTGCTTCCAGTCAAATCCGTCGTCATCAAACCACCGAACATAGCCGCCATCTGGCAGCCTGCGTGGTCAATATTTCCTTCTTTATCCCTCTTTTCCAACCTTTTCGTTAAAAAATACTCTACTTCACAGTCACTTCGATGCAATCCTCCCAATTAATCAATTATCCTACCAAATTGGCGTGAAAAACTTAACTCCGGCGATGTATTGGTTCAAGAACCTGACCCGATTTGCCTCTCCGGCCAAACACCGTGCCAAATTCACACCCACTTTATTCTCCCTGCAACACATCCACCAATTCGCCACCGCTGGCGATGCGGCTGCTCCGCCGACATCCGGTCTTGGGCCCACCAAGAAACCCGACAAGCCTAGAGTGGTGGTTCTGGGTTCCGGCTGGGCAGGGTGTAGGTTGATGAAAGGGATCGACAGCAGCTTATACGACATCGTTTGCGTGTCTCCCAGGAATCATATGGTTTTTACTCCTCTGTTAGCTTCTACATGTGTCGGCACTCTTGAATTCCGGTCTGTTGCTGAGCCGATTGGCCGGATCCAACCGGCGATTTCTCATGAACCGGGTTCTTTTTTCTTTCTGGCTAATTGCAAAGGCCTTGATGCCAAGAATCATGAGGTATGTTGATGTATTTGAGTTCAAGACTCTTTAATGTTGAAAAAGTTTGAATCTTTGATCAATTGAATCTAAATGAACAGGTTTTTAATTAAATTGTTTGCTTATTCTTTAATATTCCCATCTGGGCTTGTTCAATTATTTATGTACGGAAGCAGAATAATAACAGAGAAGTGTTCTTGAATATCCAAACCATTACAAGAGGTGCCATTTTATAGAGATATTCCAAGTTTGGCAGGAATGGCCAAATTTTAAATTTACAAATCGACTTCAACGCGTTTTACACTAAAAAGGAAAGATACTAAATTAGCTAAATTTTAGGAAAATCAGTAATTAATGAACTCAGATACTTTATTGGAGGATGTTGGTTAGCCACATGAACCAGCTCGTCGAAACCTTTCCGTCCACCGGTTAAGGCCAAATAACTACAATCGTAGCCCAAGTTATGCCCGTTTTAAGTTTGAGCCTTTTCTGCCTTATTTTCCCTATTTAGCTGGTCTAGGTATGAGTCCGCTAACGCATGGATCAGCTCCTCATCAATTATCTTGTAATAAAAAAATAGATTTTGATTTATGAACTATGATCATGCACATTGGATGATTTCATGAATCACGATGGTAATTTGTTTTCAAGATTCTTATTACACATGCCGGTTATCTAACTCTGTCTTGCTTTAAACAATTGTTTAACTGATTTTTAATTATTGATTATGCTTAATGCCATTAATCACAAACAACTTGTGAAATATTAGGTGCATTGCCAAACAATAACAGATGGATTACAAACACTAGACCCATGGGACTTCAAAATTTCATATGATAAATTAGTGATTGCTTCTGGAGCCGAAGCTTCGACTTTTGGAATCAAGGGTGTGAAAGAACACGCGATTTTCCTACGTGAGGTGTACCACGCACAGGAAATTAGAAGAAAGCTGCTTCTCAACTTGATGCTATCTGATGTGCCAGGTATCTTAGCTTTCATACTTTAAAATTTGGCTTTTGTTTAAATTTACATATTTATGGTTAAATTTGTGGATTATGGGGTCGTCACAGGCGTTTCTGATGAAGAAAAACGTAGACTTTTGCATTGTGTTGTTGTGGGAGGCGGTCCCACTGGAGTCGAGTTCAGTGGTGAACTTAGTGATTTCATCATGAAAGACGTTCGTCAAAGATATTCTCATGTAAAAGATTACATTAATGTTACCTTGATCGAGGTGAGGTTTATGTGTTTGGAGGTTATTCTTTGGTGGGTCGGACGGGTTGTGTAACAGGTCAAAATGAAATTGGTTTCTGGTCGGGCCAGGTTGACCTGCAACAACTTTTTGTCCATTTTCTAAAAAGAGTTTATAAAAGCTTGACTGGTCTTTATCCCTAGTTACATTAATAGTCTAGTTTTATTAATAAAGTGATTAATGTTGTATGCATTAAAACAACAATTTTGGTGACTTTTGACCTGTTCAAACCAGCTTCTCCCATTTGATTTGTTCCCAATTTTGTTAAGTTTTATGATTTGATCCGTTACACACTCGAAACTGCCACCTCTAGTTTTTTCTGTACATAATAATGGATTTTTGCAGGCCAATGATATCTTATCCTCATTTGATGATCGCCTTCGTGTATATGCTACTAATCAATTGACCAAGGTAAATATTTATCTTGAAAACGATTAATAATTACATAACAAGGTGCAATCTTTGTGATAGATACAATAGAAAGATAACTAGTAATTGTAATTTTGTTTGATGAAGTTTGAATCTGAAAGTCAAAGCAGATAGATTACCGACTTCTTTGTCGATATTTACATTTAACATATTTTTGTAGTCTGGAGTTCGTCTAGTTCGTGGAACTGTGAAGGATGTTCAACCTAAAAAGATAGTTCTGAGTGACGGGACTGATGTTCCATACGGTTTATTGGTCTGGTCTACTGGTGTGGGCCCCTCGTCTTTCGTTAGAAATATGGATCTTCCAAAGGCTCCTGGTGGAAGGTAATAAACTTTGATCTCAAACAGGTCAGATGGGTTGAATAATTTTTATAGCTAAAAAGGGAACAAGTCAAATGAGTTGAAAGTGACCCTAAGTGTAGGTTTAATACGAACAAGTGTACAACCTCCTAAATCATTTTATTCAATGGTTTAGATTATTATTATTGTAGCAATATTGTTTTTTTTAATAATATTGAATACATTAGTTACTTATTGATAATTTTTAGAGTAAATTACTATTTGAGTCCCTGAAGTTTGTCCATTTTAACTAGTTGAGTCCCTTATGTTTTAAAACCTCGGTCTGAATCCTGACTTTTCATTTTTGACTCGATTTGAGTCCAGATGGCTAACGTCGTTAGATTTAACAGTTAACTTTTAATGAAATGACCAAAATACCCTCAAGGACTCAAATGGTTAAAAATACCTTTATTTTTAATAACCTTTTTCCTAAAAACTCTATTTACTCTCTCATCATCATCTTCCTCAGTTCAATACCTCCCCACCATCGGCACCTCCACCTCCAGCCGCCACCTCCGATGCACTTGTTCAAACATATACTTTGATTTGGTAACCGGCAATCGTCTTCAAAAATCATTCCATTCTCGTTCGGTATTTACACAAAATCTCCATGGCCCACCCACATCCACTCTACCTGATCCCACTCTACCTGATCCACTCCCCCTTTTATTCCTCAGCCATACCAAAAATTCTGACCAGACTACCACCGCTGAAAATCATAGGCCAGACCACCACCAGCAGAAAACTCGCCGGTCAGATCCCCGCCACCTAAACACCACCGCTGAAAATCATAGGCCAGACCACCACCAGCAGAAAACTCGCCGATCAGATCCCCGCCACCTAAACACCATCGCTGACCAAGAACTACCCCCACCATGTTTATTCTTCACCTACTAATCAATCTGGTGACACCCCCATCTCACCGAAGCATGCGAAAGATGAGAAAAAAAAATATGGAAAGTCGATCGGTATTAATCGGCAGACTTCAACGGTGACACTCTCACACTCAGTTCAACATAAATCATGAGCATTTATCAGCAGCTAGTTGTTGAGATGGGAAGTCGATCGGTAACTGAGGGTGGTCAAATTAGGATTTTACATTTCTTCCTCGGAGGTGGCGGCTGGAGGTGACGGTGGTGGGGAGGTATTGAATTGGGGATGATGATGAGAGAGTAAATAGGGTTTTTAGGAAAAAGGTTATTAAAAATAAAGGTATTTTTAACCATTTGAGTCCTTGAGGGTATTTTGGTTATTTCATTAAAAAGTTAATCTGGACTCAAATCAAGTCAAAAATGAAAAGTCAGGTTTCAGACCGTGGTTTTGAAACATAAGGGACTCAACTAGTTAAAATAGACAAACGTCAGGGACTCAAATAGTAATTTACTCTAATTTTTATTAGAAGAAAATGGAGAATACGTGTTGTCTGGTCAACCTGACCCGTTTCTACTTGTAGTGTATTTGGCCTGTTACACTACTAGCCGGTTGTCTCACCTCTTTGATAATAATGCATTAGTTATTTATCGAAACATTAATATTTTATGTAGGATTGGGATTGATGAATGGTTAAGGGTACCATCTGCACCAGATGTTTTTGCAATTGGGGATTGTAGTGGGTACCTCGAGAGTACCGGGAAATCCACACTTCCAGCTTTGGCCCAAGTAAGTGCACTCGGGCCGGCCCAACCCAGGTGACATATTACTTGTTTCTCTTTTCTTATCCGAGATCAACGGGTCTGCATATATGTTTCAGGTGGCGGAGAGAGAGGGGAAGTACCTAGCGGAACTTCTAAACAAGATTGGTAAAGCGGGTGGTGGATATGCCAATGGGGGCGATGATATGGAACTCGGGCCCCCGTTTGTTTATAAGCATTTAGGAAGTATGGCAACTGTTGGGAGTTACAAGGCTCTTGTGGATCTCCGGCAAAGCAAGGTAACGTTTCTATGTTTTTTTTATTCATCTTTTGACGGATATCGAACAAGTCAAACGGGTCGAAAGTTGCACCAGTTGTGACTTCTAATCTTTACAATGTTAGAAATTGTTTTTATTAAAATAGATTGTTATCGGAATTATTTAACTTTTGTAAACAAAATTTAACACACTAAGTTTGCGAAAAAATATAAAATTTTGTATGTAAATCATTCCGGGTCAAGCCAACCCGTTTCGACCGATACCAAAAGGTTGTCTGTTTTGACACCCCGCCGAAGCAGCTTGACCACCTATTTTGGCATCTCTACTTATAAATGGGCTAATTCAGGTCATATTTTATCTTTTAACATGTCGAAAGGATTAAAACGTGAAAGCTAAATAGAAAATGGTCAAATCTTAGTTCAAAAAAGCGCGCCTAGGCACGAGGCATCGTTAAGCGATGAGTCTTGCGCTTTTGATGGTGGGAGGGACGTACATGAGGTGCAAGAAAAAAGAAAGGCTTCAGGCGCAGGCATGAGGCGTGCCTCTTGTACATGAGCTGATTTTGTGCATCAGGAGGTTGTACATATAGCTTTTTAGCTTGTGCATAGACATTAGTTATATATTAAATCGTATATAGAGGTTATTTTATCTAAATTTTGGATATATAAATACCTTGTGCCTCGCGTACGTGATGTGTGCGTCTGCGCCTCTTGCCTTGCGCCCCGGCTCCGGGGACCCTATCCCCTTGATGCACCTCGCGCTTTTTAAAACCAAGCGTCAAATGGTTGAAAGATGCCCAAATTGTGCTCTTTTGATGCTTACAAACTTCTTTTTCATTTATCTAAAGACATATATATTAATATTATAGTTGAAATTATATAATTTTTGTATTCATATATATAACACAGTAATTATGTGTCAGAAATAACTTTTCTAAATAAATCATTTTATATCAAACCCACCTCTTTGACCCATACCAAAAGACCGTTCATTTTGCCACCTCTAGTATTTTGTATAATTTTACGAGACTATTTCGACTTGTGTGGAAATCTTTATTATTTTAGGAAGCAAAAGGTTTGTCAATTGCGGGATTCACTAGTTGGTTCATTTGGCGTTCTGCTTATCTGACTCGCGTTGTAAGCTGGAGGAATAGATTTTATGTGGCAATAAATTGGCTAACTACATTCGTGTTTGGTCGAGATATAAGCCGGATATAGGCATCGTCACAAATGGTACGTTTACTGTTCGTCTTCTTTATTTCCACAGTTTATTATGTAAAGATGAGACGGGTTTTATACGCTTCAAATACTGGATTCTAAAGTATATACGATTGGAGTTTTGAGATTATTGATGATTACATGTTTTGGGGGATCGTTGTGTTTCCAAATCACACATCTTTAGTTGATTATCTGCAATTTTATGGTGAGTTTTGTCTTTGGGGACCAAATAAATGGTTCAGGATATAATGCTTCTTTAGATGGTTTATTTAAGTTCATTATTAGCATACATTTATCAACTTTTATCATTATAATCTCAACCTTTATTCAGTTTATTCATTCGAGTAATAATTTTTTTATTTTTATACGGTATTTTTATTTTTTAAACGGTTTAATATGCAGTTAAATGTGGTTAAACAAAAATGATTTGTTTAATGCTTTTGAGTTACAATTTGTGAATGCTTGATCGAAAAATAGTCGGTTGGAGCAAAAAACGGTTTGCGTGAGCCGAGAATTTTGATCCGGCATTTATGTGTGCAGGTTGTGAGCACGAGTTTAATTTCTTTTCCATTGTTCATCAGACCAAAATTGAGGGCGGGCCTTGAAACGACTGGTAAGGTTGCTGCTTTGTGACCGTGAGGTCATGGGTTAGGTTCAAACCGCGGGAAACAACCTCCTACAAAAAAGTGTAGGGTAAGGTTGTGTACATTAGATCAAGAGGGTATCCTGCCCCTCCCCGGACCCTGCGCAAATGCTTGAGCTAAGTCAAGCACCGGGTACATCCTTTTTTATAAGACCAAAATTGCATACCCTCATCCCACGACAGAGGACTGGGCCGAGAAAATTATGACTTGGGAGTAGTCCAATATTTTTACTTGATCATTTATGTTTGTAGATGCTAATGATCTTCAACCCAAGTGGTTGAGGTGAGGTATCCAAGAGTCCAGACTTTATTAAAATGGGGAGGTCTTGGGTTCAAGTCACACACTCCCACCTGTGACAAAAAACGGGGTTCCAGGTTGGGCCAAGGGTTTTCTCAGGTGGGTTTCCTCCTGAGGGTGGTCTCAGGTTCGGGACTGATGGGGACGGACTGATATACAAGCTTCACTTTGAGGACGTGCCAACCTAGAGCCCTAAGATTCCGTACTTGAGTAATGGAGATGATCGGGTGGGTCAGTGGCCCGTCAGTGATCCAAAAAAGATGTTAAAAAAAATTATGTTTGTAGATTGCCTAACTAGTTTAATAACCTCTATAGCCATGTCAAGAGTTACGTGACATCATGGTTCCACATCCACTTTAACTTGCGCATCCCACTTCATTACATAAAATGCTAAGCATTTCGTATGTGAAACCTTTCACGTGTCATCTTTCTTTCGCGTATCTTGAACAAAACGTATGTTTTGCTAATAAAATTCATTGCAATGCGAGTTTCGTTCATTCAACTTTATATTCTCTTCACCTAGGAATGGCTAGGGCATGAATTTAATTCATGACTTTATAACACATTAGAAAAACACATATTGCATTGTAACATCCCAAAAATAACAAATAGTAAAGAATAATTACAAGTGAGACTCGGGATAATAAAAAGAATAACGAGGAAACGAGAGGGGGTATTGTGACAAAGGACGAAAGACGAAAAGGGGAGGGGAAGGCTAAACCCTAGCCGCCACCCCATCCTTCCCCATTGCATTCCCCTTATTTCGCAAGGGGAGAGGGATAGAGAGTTATGGAAAAGGAAACCGTGCATCAAGAGTCGTCTCTCATCGTCGGGTGAAGCTAAGGATCGGTTTTTCGAGCTCAGACAGATAGAGAGTGACGGTTACTGGACCAGTTCTAGTATTCACATGATAGCTTGACAAGTGAGTTCTTATTACCCTTTTTCCCTAACGGTTTTGGACTGGCATGCATACTAACGGAACGATAGTCTTTTAAGGTTAAAGTATGTTTTATAAGAATTATACATTTTTATAAAAAGAAAGAGAAAGAGTAAAGTACTATCTTTGAAATAAATGTTTTAAAGAAAGTAAAGAACGGTAAAAGAGTTGTACTTCGGTATAACTCGACAGTGACAGTGATAGAGACAGATGCCATGTTATATGCTTATGTGTTAATGTGTACTATTTGTCTATGTGATAGTTTGATTGCATTCTATTTTGTGTAGTAGTGTAATTGCATTACATAGTAGTTGCAAAGTAGAAAGTCATGCAGGCATGCTAAAGTAGAAGTCTCACCCCCGAGGTGTGAGCAAGCTAAAGTAGAACTCTCACCCTGAGGTGTGAGAAATGCTAAAGGAGTCTTACCCTGAGGTGTAAGCAATGCTAAAGGAGTCTTACACTGAAGTGTAAGCGAGAAAGAAATTCCACCATGAGGTGTGGGCAGCGCTAAAGTAAAAGTTTTACCCTGAGATGTAAGCGATAAAGGGATCTTGTCTTCGGACAATGATTCATGTGTGATAGTCACTTATCCTGTACAGGTGAAACGATAGTTTGAAAGAGTAAAGGAGGATACCTTAACGGGTTTTCTCAAAGTAAAGTTTTAATGAAAGACAGTAACGAAACAGTTTTATAATTTTAACGTTGTAAAATTTTATAGTAAAGGTAAAGTGTTTTAAAGATAAAGAAAGAAAGCTTATTATATTTTATAAAACTAAGCTACCAAAAGAAAGTTTTCAGTTTAAAGTAAAGATAGAACTCACCAGCGTTAGCTGACTTTTAGTATGCATGACATGTAGTAAAGGTAAAAGGAAATAATGTGTTAAAGGAGACGTGAAGGCTGGATAGCATGGACGTCGGGCTGCGGTGCTGAATGCTGACTTTCCTATTCCCAATAGTTTATGTTTCAAACAATGTTTCATGTTATTGGGTTATAAATGTTTTGAATTAAAGACTTCCGCTGTAATAGATTCTGATTCCGATTTAAGAACCATGTGTGTTATGTTTTGTGTCAACTATGAGATGTACCCGCTTTGGGGCGTTTCAGCATAGAGAGATCTTTGTTATTTATCGGTTGTTTTCTATCTATGACAGTGATTCAAAATATCATAGGTGTTTAAAGTATTGTTAGATGATGCTATCAACTTATTAGAACCAGTTTAGTGTTTGAACTCATCATGCCCGTAATCAACCTCACATTTGTTTCATAAGTCTTAAGTCACCCAAATGCGTTCAAACATGGCGCTAAACCGCGGTCAACTTACCATACGTGAAACGGTTTTGGGGGTGTTACGATTTGTAACATCCGACCTCTTATTCCAACAAACATTATCTGCTTTGCACACAAGAAGTTCACGGATTTGGTTTTGTTTGCCCTGGTGGAAACTTCTCAGGAGGTCACCCATCCCTAGATTGCTTTCAGCCAAGCAGGCTTAACTGTGAAATTCTTCTCTCATCCACAACTAATATGCCTAAAACACGTCATATTTGAGCAGGGGGTATTCTTTATGACCTAGTATCTCTCATGTGGACATAACATAACAAAACGATGTGAGATTTGCCTAAAGTGTCACAAACACCCCATTTTGACTCATCGTCCTCGATGAGGTTTGCCCTGCCATCGTAAACTCATCTGAGCAAGAGTGACCCTGATACCATTTATAACACATGACCTCTTATACCAATATTGTACGCTTTAAATATATATGTTCAACTGATTCGTTATAAACTAGTGTTAGAAGATTGTATAACTATTGTGATATTTTGTGCGTTGATTCGTTCTTTTTATAGATGGTGAAACTAACGATTGAATTTTAGTATTTAAGTGGTTACCAAGATCTCAATGTCGAATGTACAATATCAAGCAAAGTAACATTTTAAATAGATAAAGAATGTCATAAATGCCTCTCATTTAGTTCTATTTAGGTTAGTAGGTGGATAATTTTTAGGACAACTATAAAGTCAGTTGTAAAGTTTATCATTTTTTCGCATCTTTTGAATTTAATATTTTTATTGTTTTTGGATCAAGAAATCATACCACACCAATAAAAATCGTCAATTCATGCTGGGGTGTCTCGAAGACCAAGCTGGTATTGGCGGTCGCTTGGGGCCCGTTTTCGCAGGGGCCCAAATTAAAAAAAATAAAATTATGTGTATATTTATAAATAATATAAATATGCAGTGGCATCTTGTTGGGGGCCAAGCTGGCATCTTGTTGACTATTCCAGTAACAGTAGCATCTGCAGAAATAAGTTTCTCAAAATTGAAGTTGTTGAAGTCATACTTACGATCGAAAATGTCTCAAGAAAGACTTAATAGATTGGCAATAATAGCTATCGAGAACGATATATTAGATAGTATTAATTGTGAAGAATTGATCAACAACTTTGTTTCGAAAAATGCTATGAGGGTCTCTCGATTTGTTTAACTTTGTTCTGTTTATTGTTTAACTTTATTTTGTATTTGTTTATCGCTACAATAATTTTTTTTGTTTATTGTTATTACAATTATCATCGATCTTTGAAAAAAAAAGTTATATTTAAGGGCCTATTTTTTAGTACTCGTCTGGGGCACCCGAAATCTCGAAGACGTCCCTGACTTCATGATACATATGCTCAAACTTTACTATTTACATGCGTACAAATTTATTAAGCATTTTATTCTGAAATATTAAATCATTATTATAATAGTTTGATTTAATAAGATATCTAATATATTAAATATATATAACATTTTGAAAAACTATATTATTATTATTATTATTATTATTATTATTATTATTATTATTATTATTATTATTATTATCATCATCATCATTTTTTTTTACGTTTTCATTTAATATTCTGTTGTGAGTGGGGCATTGAGTTTAATGACAAAGTCATTTGGAGTTAAATGGTGAAGCTCCCCTTGACCATATAATATATTTTTATATATTGTGTGTATATATAGGGGGTTCAAATAAGAAGTGTTTTTTCGCTAAGAAACCTAAGAAATGACAAAAACCTTAAAAAACGATATCAAACGAACTCCGATTGAGCTTATTTCAGCGGTGTTGGAACCGTCTCGTCGAACTCTACCATCTTAGCTTTTAGGGTTTAGCTTTTAAGGTTTAGATTTTATGGTTGAATTTTAGGGTTTTAGCCTTAGAGTTTAGCTTTTATAGTTTAGGTTTTTTTTAGGGGTGGGGGGTTTAGGTTTTTGGGGGTGGTGGGGGTGGGTTTAGGTTTGAGGGAGGGGTAGGGGTTTAGGTTTTTGGGGGTGGTGGTGGTGGTGGTGGTGGTTTTAGGATTTTTGAGGTGGGGTTAGAGGGGGGTTTAGGTTTTTTGGGGTGCGGGTAGAGGAGAGTTTAGGTTTTTGGGGGCGGGTTAGGGTTTGATGAGACGGTTCCAACGCCGCTAGAATGAGCGCAATCGGAGTTCGTTTGATTCATTTTTTAGCGTTTATTAGCGAAAAACCACTTTTAGTGGAACCTTCCCATATATATATATACATTTTGCAACACGTTATAAATAGTAAACATGTACAAGCTTTAGAAGCACAAGGTACAACTCCTTACATGTTGATGGGTAGTCTACACTATGGAACAGCACATGATACAAGTGCTTTAAACGCTTTTGTACAAGTCATTTGAGCGTGAATTCAATATAGGATTAAAATTACAATATGCCTCTCTCAACTTTAATTAAATTTACGATTTATACCTTATGTTTTTTTTCTTTGAGTTAAATATGGTTTTAGTCACTATGGTTTAGTAAAAAATTATCATTTTATTCCAAAATTTTAATTTGCTTTTTTAGTCAATTAGTTTCATTTTGATTTCATTTAACTCCACTTTTTTAACATCTTACATCAAAGGTACTAGTTATGTAATTTATTTAAATAGTATTAAAACTTAAGGGGCTATTTAAGTAATTGATTGAAATTAATATAAAACTTCAAAAGAAATCCATTAAATCAATTAAAATCTCCCCTCTTCGTATGATATTGATTTAAAAGTTAAAACCCTAGCCCCACACCTCGTCGATCATCCAACCCCCCAGCGGCGACCACCCCTGTTGATTTTCCGGCAGCGATGGCGAAACCTAAGACCACCATACAAATCGAAATCCGTGGTACTTGCTTATAACGGCTTGGGTGTCGATTTGAAGCTTTCACGAAAATAAGAAACGATTTGGTGCATTTGTGTTTGCAGATTCGTTTAAGAACCGCCCGGTAAAGAAGGGTGAATCTGGTGAAACCCCATAGTCATATAGTAGGTTTGACTGTAAAATGATTAAAGTTACGTTTTTTTGCAGTCTTTAGTCAACAAGATCTGATACATGTTATACCATAATGGAAGCAAACCACCACATGTTGGTGATGTTATCGTGAAACCCCATAATCGAGGAACGACTATTTACAATCCATCTCCCAATTTTTCGGCGATGGTGCCGGAAATGGTGGCCAGAGGCCGGGTAGATGAAGAACAACCGGAAGATGAGGGAGGGGATGTAAGTTTTATTTGTGAATCTTGAATGGAATCATCGGCTAGGGGCACAGACGAACAAACAAGTTGTGTTGGTGATTTTGGTGGTGGAGATAAGTGGTTGGCGGTGATCGGAATCACCGCTGGAGATATTTGGGTGGATGACCTGGTGTTCGGGTTTTGTTTTACAACGGAGAGAAAGAGAGAGTAAAGGGAGATAATAGAGGTTAGTTTGGTGGTGGTGGTGGGTGATGTGATATGTTAGTGATGTAGTTTTTATGATTAAGATTTGTAACACGAGGTTTTAAATTTATAAAATGAGTATTATTTTTAGTAACTACATACATATGCTAGTACACCTATCATAACGTAATATAGTTTAGATAAGAACCAAATATCAAAGTAATGGAAACAGTAGTGGCTCTCAATAATTAATTCTTGCTATTGTCACTAAAATAAAATGTGGAAGAGTAGTTGTAAAACAAAAGAAAAATAGTAGAGTAGAAAACGACTTAATCAAACAGGGTATCACTTAGGTTTGAATCCGCTTGGTGTAATTTAATTTTATAGGTTTAATAATGTAGTCAGTTATGAGGTTCCTGTAGCACCAGATGTTTGAAGCACAAACTGGTCTATGTTAGGATGTGGTTAGTTACAGAGTTCATGCAGCACCAGATGTCTGACTACTGGTCTGAAATCTGAACTAATCGCTTATGTTTCTCGAAGGTGAAATTGACAGGCACCCGGGTGTCACACCACGGCCGACGACGGATTATACGTCGGGGCTGACGCGGTTGTTCATAAACACATGATCATCTATTAATAATGACAATATTTATTCATCAAAATTAAAGCATCCGTTACAAGAGTAAATAGAAAATAAAACGTTCATAACATAAATTAAATTAAAACTAGGTCCATGTCCTATATGATCAAGCAGTCTTCAAACAGGTACACCTGAAACATGTGAGTAAATGTCAACTACAAGTAGTTGATGAGAAACATAGATTTTGACACTAAGCAAAAGTTGATAAAGGATTTAAAATTTAATATGTTCAAAGCATAAACTAGGCATAAATGTGAAAACATACAAGGTTCCAAAGCGTACAATCAAACCATAGTAAATGGAAAACTGGTATGTACAGTCCAACTAACTGTGTTTTAAAAAAAGTAGTAATATGGTACACACAAAACCCGCCAAGGTCTTTGTTAACTATGGTATCGGTTTCCCGTATAAATGATCATAAAAGCTACTACCTTAGGCTTGCAACACAAGTTAATGATTGTACTAAACATGAACACACGTATGGTCGCCAAGTAGTTTAAAACATAAAGCACATAGTAATTAGCATGAGAACAATGGTATTGAATTTGGTATGTATAGTATGTAAACACGTTCCACCCCGAGTATTTGTAAACAATAGTAAAGAGAAAGAGGGCTGTGAAACTCACTTGTAATAAGGCTAGAAGTGGTATGGATTGGTAAAGATTAGTAGGCCTCGTGAGGATTTCACACAATAAACCTACACGTGTAATGGTACCCTAAATTCAAAGTATGTAAAAAAGGAATTAAGGAGATTTTGGGACTTTAGGGTTTCATGGGGTTAGGATTCGAAGATGGACTTGAATATATATTTTATAGGAAAACAGAAGTTTATGACTTGTTGAAATATTTTATTAGAAATTATTTATAAAAACAATTAGAACCAATCAAAACTTCTAATTAATTATATAGTAATTTATTTATAAAATTATTCTTAAAGATAATAAATAAAATTATGAAAAGGGATAAAATTAATGTATTTGGATTTATTTATGTCATCATTCTAAAATGATTTACAAGTAAGTCTTGGAATGGAAAACATTTAATTAATTTATATTTTATGTAAATAAAATAATGAGTTTAACTATAAAATAACCTCATCTATTTAAATAAAATATGAAAGAGTTAATAGGTAAATAGGCTTTAATTGAAATTAATTGAACATTGTATAAAATAATTATTTATAATAATTAATTAAGTATTTTTATAAATTTAAAAGTGTTTTAAATAATTATTCTCACCAAAATAATCATTTATAAGTTTGAAAGAAAATTTAATAATGCCTACACATTTAATTAAAATTTATATAATAAACATTATTAATATAAAGATAAATAACATAATTAAATTTGTCTAAACAAATGATTTATATTATTTTATTTAGGAATTTACAAGTGGTTTAATTGTATTTTCAATAAAATAAAATAACTAAAATGTTATTTTATGTTTTCTGATTTTATAAATATTACAGAATATCTTTATATAATTTATAAAAATTAATTTAGAATTTTTGAATATTAAATAATGTATTAAAATGGGTTAAACGAAAAGGAAATAAAAAATCCGACCCCCTGGGATTCGAACTTGTGCCGAACCCGGACCCAAACACACACACGTGCACAACTGCTGGACTGGGATGCTGCCTTGTCCAGAAACCGGTTTCGTTTGGTTTTAATCAGAAAGCCCAAGTCGTCTTCTTCCTCAATTATAAACCCGTAACCCTAGCCCTTCAATTCCCTAGATTGGCCATCGATTCGAACCCGAAACCATAGGGCTTTCGATCTAGGGACTGAAACGAATCTATTGATACTAAATTTACCTGGAATGGTGAAGTGTATGGTGAGAAAGACTGAGCCAAAGTCGTGAGGTGTTCTTCGACGAATTTGGGTGTTACAGAGATGAAATTTGGAGCAATTGAGGGTGCGAGTAGTTTGTAGTGGGTTTTGTTAATGATCGCAAGTTCCTATTTATAGCCAATTCGCACAACATTGATCGATCGAGTAAATGATTTGGGAGTGGGGGTTTCGGTTACAAGTTTAACATCAAGCTCATCATAAAAATCCAATTAAACATGGGGTGTGGGTCATTTTATGGTCCTAAACGTGTTGCCGGTTAAAGATTTGCATGAAAATATATCGCGAACGAGTTTGGGATTAAAGGGCCGAAACCGGTGGTCTGTGGGTTTCGAACCCATGGCTGGAATGAGGAAACCGGAAATTCAAAGTTGGCAAGACAGGTCCCTGAAGTTTCAGGGTCTTATTATTTCATGTGCAAACTTTATTTTAATTTGGAATTAAGTTTCAGAAATTACTATATGAACCCTAGACTTTTATAAAACATAAAATCTTTAAATATTATAAATTTTTTTATAAAAATCTAATAATTCATTATAGTATAATTAAATGTTACAAATGAAAAAAAATGTAATTTACTAATTAGGATAAATTTTTATTTCGATAAAATACATAAACCCTAATTTTTATAAAATTTATAATTTAACTTTTTGTAAGTTTTTTATTTATAAATAAATAACTCATCATATATATATTTATTTATTTAATAGAATAGTACAATTATTTATATAATTCCTTATATAAATATTTATTATTTTTAAATTTGAATTATTTGTACTCAATGTATGCATGTATGAACACTCATGAAATGTAATGGATAAATAAGGTAACTTATTAAAAATGATAAATGCAAACCCCATAATAAAGAGATTACAAGTGCCGGAAAAGTAAAGATGAAGGCCGGAATTTTCTGGGGATTACACCGGGTAGGATTACCGTGACCCACAATCCTTTGGACGTGAAATAGAAAAGAACCAAGATGGATGTTCGTTCATAGCCCTCCTCTATATCGAAATAAAATATCTTGATTAAAACATTCTTTACATAAATACTTTTACTATTTTCAGATCGAAAACATCACGGTTGTGGTTAAGTCCAATGCGAGTCAAGACATGAAAATAACAGAAATATCGCCACAAAACACAAGGTCTAATCAAGACTTAAAATGTCTTGTTTGAGTACCCCAAATCCCAATCAACCCAAGTTTAAATCATTTACTAACCATGCCTAGTATAGTACCAAAGGTTTGTATGAAAATACATAACTTTGAATGAATGCTTAACCAAATGTCTTGCTTAAGACATTCACAAGATTTAAAGTTTTAAGTGAAAGGAAATCAAGAACTCACATCTATAATGGAAGATCATAGTCAAAAGTTAACCAAAAAACATAAACACACCTTACATTAATTTAAAACATTAAAGTAAACCAAGGTTCATCAAAACCCAAGTGAAACAAGAGAACTAGCCAAGAATGACCATACAAATGATTATAATAACACTTGGTGATATAATCATAGAATGATCCAAGGATCAAACCAAAGCCAAAGTGAAGTGAGTATAAATTGTCTCTAAACACTTTAATATGAAGAATTAGAATTCTACACTACTTGGCACACTTGTATTTAGAAAGAAAGGGGATAGAAGAGTGGAACTTTACCCCTGGAAGTGCACACCAATGAGTAAGGCTTGAGCCACTATTTATAGGATGAAAAAAGGGTTAAGCATGACCGTTCCTTTCTTACAAAAGTACTTTGGACGAATCTTCAGCTTTTTCAGTGACCGTTGGAGGTACATGTCAGGCATAAGCACGGGCGTGCCTTAGGGAGCACGACCATGCATATTTCCCGACTTATTCCATTCTTAATTCAAGGGAAAGCATGATTGTGTTTAGCTGTTGGTATCCAAAAGTCTTCATTTTGATAAGTTTTTCCTTCCTTTCTGCTATGGAGGACTAATTGGACTGCAAATTCAAATAGAAAGCAATTAAGTATCGTTTCCTATGAATATGACTTAAAACCGGTCAATTATGAGTATGATTATGCATGAAAAACATGTATAATTTAGGATAAATCAGTGGGCCATAGATTAAAGGGTTTTTTTTATTTATTTTTATTAATTTACATAACAGTCCCTCGTGTGTAAAAAGACAAAAATATCCATCCATTTAACAGAAGAAACAAACGGTGTTAGAAACATGGAGTTAAATGAAACCAAAATGAAACTAATTGACTGAAAAAACCAAATTAGAACTTTTGGTCTAAAATTGTTATATACGTTTCGATATAAAATTTATTCAAAACCAAGCTAGGTTAGGAATAATATATTTTTAATTTTTAAATACAATTTGGCGTTCTTTAACACTTATCTTCACAACTACGTAATTTTGTAGATCGCAACTTTAGTCAATAACAATTAGCAACCTGTTATGAACAATACTTTTTATATATTTTTTATTTTTTTTCCTTACTCGCTATTTTTATCTACGTTTCCACTTAAATTTTATTCAAAATCGAGCCAAGTAAAATATGTTATATTTTTACTTCTTTTTTTAAATTCACTTTCGTGTTTCTTAATATTCATTTGTACGACGACGTAACTTTTTCTTAATTACCGAATATACCGTTGCGACGTGTTTTTCTATCTACCTTTCCATATGCAAAACCTACCCACCAGAACTTCATACGCTTCTCTTTACGTATTTAACCACGCCAATATCACCGCTATAACACGTGACAACGCCCACTAGTTAGAAACAAAATCCCATCTCCACATCAAGACACACCAACACACACCTATAAAACATAAACAAACATGATATCATTTGAAATAGGAAACTCTAACCTAAACTAGGTTGAGCTCGGGCACACAAAACGATTGCGTAATTAACCAAATTTGAAGCCTATTCGACACATAAAAGAAATAACTTGCGTCACGACATTAATTAACAAACAAGTTGCAAGTCAACTTTTATATTAATTGGTAATGAATAGTAAGGACCTTGTATTAAAAGATGAATTTAAAACTTCATCATATACAATAAAAACATAGTTAAAGTTTATCAAATTTTAATACAATTCACCCAAAGTATATATATAAATGCTTTTGGCACAATACATGAAAAACACATGATGTAAAATTCACAGTTAACTTTAAATATATAGTTAATAATGATTACATAAAATAACATGTGAATGATGGAAATAATAGATTTAACGCCAGATGACAAAAAAACACAAAACACGGAAAAAACAGAAACTACACTGTTTGACGTAGATTATTTTTTTAATTAACGTGAAAACATGTAACGTTAGAATTTAATTCACTAATGTATCCGCTATACGTATACATCTAGTGTATTTACTAGTGAATACACTATAGTTTCTAACTATATTCAATGGTGTTTACTTGTATTCATTGGTAAATACACTATATCTAGTGAACACAACATGTTTTAATTATGAAAATGTCACCGTATTCACGTGTGTGTAGGGGATGAATCATTTAAGAACTCCTAAATATTGCGAGAACTCGCCAAAAAACAATCAAAACCATTTTTTTTGTTTTTGCTATCTTTATTATTAGAATAGAACATAAAGTTGAATTTATATATGTAAATTGACATGTATTCGTATATTAAAAAAATGTACATGTGTTTAAATTTACCATTTACACATGTATAAATTTTTACTATTTACACATATGTAAATTTTTACTATTTACATATGTGTACAAAGTTTTTATGAATAATTTTGAGAAAATAGATGAATTAATTGAATAAATAAATCTATTTTATGTTGTATTTTAATAATAAAAGTAGAAAAAAAATATTTTTTGATTGTTTTTTTCACGAGTTCTCAAGTATTTATGAGTTCTCAAGAAATTTTTCCCTCATATATAAATATATGTGTATATATATAGGGGAGGGTTCCAGAGAAAACCAAATAGTTAGGCGAAAACCGAGAAAATCACTAAAAAAACCAATTTTAATCAATCATATAATAATATTTATTTTTTATTTTATTTTATTTTTATTTATTTATAAGAGCATCAATGTAATATTACACATTTTTATCAAAAAATCATTTAAGTATTGGCTTACGTATACGTAACACACACAGAAAACAAAAAAATTACGGTTATGTATACGTAAAACACAATACGTAAAATTATTTTTTTGATAAATTGTGTTCACCACATGGTGTTTATCATGATGATCTTTATTTACTTTTCATATAAACTACGTATATGTAACTCATAAGAACTACGTATATGTAACTCAATTCTTCTTCTCTTTTTTGTTTCTGTTTACCCATGTTTACATGTATCTAAACTGGAGTTTTTTGTTTCTCTATTTTGATTCATATATGTAACTCGTATTAGCTACGTATATGTAACTCGTAACATTCACATCATCTCGATACGTAACATGTTTACAAATACGTAAACACATATGTTGACTTGTTTACATATACGTAAATATGTTTTTTTATTGATTTGTTTGATTATAATTAGTGAGGGATGAGAGATGAGAGATGAGAGATGAGAGATGAGAGATAATAGTAAATTTAGAAAATTTAGTTAAAGATGACGGTTTCTAAATTAATATTTTTTTCTTTTCCCATATTACCCTTAAAAGCCTTAAAAAATGCTAAAATTATTAATTTAATTACAATCTTGTCACTAATCAATCTTAACCATAGATCAAATAAATCAAGGGCTATAAAGTGGTTTTCTTGGTTTTCGCCTACCCTCCCATATATATATATATATATATATATATATATATATATATATATATATATTAGGATAAAAGAAATGAATTGCCTGATAAATGTATACACAAGAGATGAGGGTATTTCCGAAAGAATGAAAAAACATATATCATATTTTAAAATCTTTGTATGATTATATAAGAGATTATAAGACATAAAAATCAAATTTTTATAACCATTCATGTGTTGAATCCAAGTAATTAATCTTATTGAATAAACGCCGATAATGTTGATGATGGATTTAGGGCCATAATTTCGTACCGACTACATTATTTGTTGCTATGAAAGAAGTGAGCATGTCGTCTTAATGGAAGGTAGGCATAGAAAAAGTGGAAAAAGGAAATGTTATTATTGCTACATGTAAATAAACAAGTTATAATTTATTAAATTAACAACCACTAGTTTAGGCTAGTGACAAAGATGTATACCCAAGATTTCACTAAAATTGGAAGGTCTTGAGTTCAAGTCTCACTTGTGACAAAAAAAAGGGATCCAGGTTGGGCCAGTGGGTTTTCTCACCTATGGTGAGTTTCCTCCTGAGGGAGGTGGAGATGATCAGGTGGGTCAGTAGTCCGTCAGTGATCCAAATTGTCATTCAATTTTTTTTATTAAATTATATATAAAGTATTTTATAATATATATATAATATGGATGTGTTCTTATGATGATCAGCTTTAAGTATTATACCACATAAGCAAGATTGGCTAGGACCTGACTGAACATGGTTAAACTGGACCATCGTACAAAAATCATTGTGGTTCGGATTAGGTTGACATACCGGTTCCGACCAATGTGAACAATTGTACAAAAAGTAGTCGAAGCCCTGATCCGTATTAGGGCTGGCGCACTAGTCCGAATCTTAGCCACTACAGAAAAAATGTCATAATGCTACAAAAAAATGTGTCATAAAAAACCAAAAAAGTGTCACTAAAGGCCCCTGTAAGATTGAGTGGCAGACAAAAAAAGTGTCACTAAAGCCCCTGTAGAAATGAGTGGTACACAAAAAAGTGACTAGAACCGCTACTACTAAAACACTTTTTTGGTCCGCCGCTATAAACTTTTAGGCTTTTAGTTGCCAGAGCTAGATGAACATTACGGGGATCACTAGCAAATTCAGGAAACTTTTCATCAAAATCTTTCCAAACTAAGGCATCTGTTGGATGCCACAATTTTCCATCTTTCACATGCTCTATATGATGCCACTTCATAAGGTTAGACATCTATGATGACATAAATAGTCTTTGAAGTCCAACCTTTAAAGGAAACTACCATAATATTTCCTTCTTCTTCGGGGGACTTACTTTGTGTTCTGGATTAGCTTCATGAACTTCCCATCTTTCTCCTTGTCATCCCAAAACAACATGCTTGTCAGCTCGGGAAGAAGGGTAAACTTGCACCTAGGTATGTTGGACCATTCGAGATCCTGGAAAGGATTGGTCCAGTTGCCTACAAACTCATATTACCTCAAGAACTCAGTTGTATCCTTGACACTTTCCATGTGTCTAATTTTAAGAAGTGCTTAGTTGACGATACCTTACTCATTCCTTTGGACGAGATTCAAATTGATGACAAGTTACACTTTGTTGAAGAACTAGTTGAGATCATGGATTGTGATGTCAAGAGGCTAAAGCAAAGTCGTGTTCTAATAGTCAAAGTCAGATGGAACTCTAAGCGAGGTCCTGAGTTCACCTGGGAACGCGAGACGAGATGAAACTCAAGTACCCCCACCTTTTTCATGTCAGCTCAGACTCTACTAGTGGAATTTTGGGACAAAATTCTGTTAACTAGGATAGACTGTGACATCTCTGAATTTCTATGTATGATCCTATGCTTATGTTCGATTCTACTTTGTAACCTACTGTTTGAATTCTAATGCTATGAACATTTTTGTGCCTCGTATTACTTGTGATATCATTTCAATTTAAACTTTTAACCCTAGTCTATTACATTTTAGAGTGGCTTGCTTATTCTATTACATTTTAGAGTGGCTTGCTTATTCTATTTTAATTCTATCTGATTCTTGTGTAGAACTTGTTACTTATGGTAACATTAGATGCCCTAAATTCTATGTAATTCTAAATTATTAAAGCTTGTAACTTTATTAAACTAATGTAATAACTTTAAGAACTAAACTTACACATATGTAAACTTAGGGTTTCTTTTGTAACGTCTTTACAAACTTGGTTAATTGTCGTAATATCAATTAATTATTATATATTATTATTATTAATTATAATTTTTGGAAATTCTAGTATATATTATTATTATTATTTAAATTAATAAATCAATTAAAAACCTTAAACTTATCTAAACGATTAAAAACCATTATTTTTATTCCTAAATCATATCCTAATCATAATCCTTTAACTAACTAACACTAATCTCAACCCTATCCCCCTAATGTTGGTCGTAAACAACCCCCCCCCCAATCCCCTTAATTTCGTTTTTTTAATAAAATATAACTATCTTCAACTTTTTGAAATCTTAGTCCATCCAGCTAATTAAATTTTGTTAATAAGCCCCTTGAACCCACTCTATAAAAAGAGCCTTGATTTTCATTCTTTCTTCGCACCTCAACGATCCTCTAGGGCTCTCTAGCAACTAAAGGTCGTTTCTCTCATCTTTTGAAAAAATCTAGTTCACTAGTTCATATCTTTTCATTCTAAGTAAGTTATTCTTATGTTCTTGCTAGTTCATACTTTTTCTTTCAAAATCCTTTATAATTAGCTTAGATCTTTGATTCCACAACATGTTTACGTTATAATCATAGATCTAATCCAAGATCAAAAGCCAAATCAAGCCTTATTTAATCAAACTTGTTCAAAATTTTATTTAAAAACTTGATTTTGATCTTTTTCTTGTTTCCTTTCAACTTCTAGAATCATGTTTCTACTAAAACTCCTTATTTTAAATTAAACCCCTCTAATACCTAACATATTTCATTTATATCCTTACTAAACTCATATTTACACTTTAGCCCTTATACTTTCCAAACACACCCTAAACTTGGTTAAGTACGCAAATAGAGTAACTTTCAAACCGGTATGTAGTTATCTGACAAACATTAAGGGTCTGTTTGGTATGGGGTAATGGAATGGACGAGTGAATGGAATGAACGAGGTAATTGAATGGACAAAGGAATGAAATGGGCCATTCCATTTCATTGTCTTGTTTGGTTACCATGAGGGAATGGAATAAATCATTACTTTATGTTGTTTGGAAGGCTAGAAAAGATGAAGGAATAAAATCGACGGTGAGTGGCGGTGGCGGGTGGCGGTATTAGGTGGTGGTGGGTGACGGTAGGTATGACGGCGGTGGTGGGCGGTGGTGGGTGGGGTGGCGGTGGCGGTGGTAGGAGGTGGTGGTGGTGGATGGTGGAGGAGGCGACAGTGGTGGTGGTGGTGGGAGGTGGCGATGGGTGGTGGTGACGGTGGCGGTGGTGGGAGGTGGCGATGGGTGGTGGTGACCGTGGCAGTGGTGGGAGGTGGCGGCGGTGGGTGGTGGAGGCAGTGGGAGGTGGGGGTGGGTGGCGGTGGTGGTGGTGGTGGTGGCGAGAGATGGCAGTGGGTGGTGGAGGTGGCGGCGACGACGACGACGACGACGATGGTGGTGGGTGGTGGAAGCGATGGTGGGAGGTGGTGGTAGGAGGGTGTGGTGGTGATTAAGGGTGAAAGAGGGGATGGAATGAAAAAAAACAAGAGGGGTGGATGAAATGAATTTGAGGGATTTAGAGGGAATGACATTCCATTCCACCTCTCATTCCTTGTGGAATGGGTAATTCCATTATGTCATCCAACCAAACACCATTTTTTTAATTCCCTCGTAATCGTCCATTCCATTCCACCTCTCATTCCTGCATACCAAACGCTACCTAAAGTTCTGGCTAGGAAAAGTCGGGGTTCCGATCCAACCAACTATTTCTTGGGAATTTTTCTATTGGAGGTACTACTCTGTAATAATAACCACTTCTAGTATACAACGACCACTCTCAATTAGTTACAATAACAACCCCTATACTATTCTAAACTTGTTTCTAATTAACTTAACAAACTTACTTAGGGAACCCTTAAGGCATTTAATCCAAGTTACATCAAGTAAAAGTTCAACCTTCTTAACTTGCAAGGTGAGTTCATAGCCTCTCTTTACTTTCTACTTTGGGGTGGAAAACATGCTCCTATATTAAATGGAAATCACTTCTTTTGCAGTCAATAACATACTTTCTAATTCTAGTAAAACTAAACTGGTTTATATATGTTGCTATTCTATGTCACTTTTACTACAAGTCTCTCTTATTTTCTAAAACTTACACAACCATTAACTTCGGGGAAGCCACGGGAGTAAGTAAATAGACATATTGGCCTGACTAGCCCATCCGGTCCTCGGGTTGATGCATGCTAATCAATCCCGAGCGTCCTTCAAGTTAACGTATTCTTTTTAACTTGGAAGAAGTTGGGTGTTCAGAAACTGCATACTAGACATTCATATTTTGTCTAACACCCTGACAAGGTGTTGGACGGGAGAGTTATCGATAACTAGGGTTGGTTGTGGACTCATGTATAAAAGTTTAACTACTTGGAATGTGAAACTTGTTTATGACTTGCACCTTGTTATCTATTACTATGTATATCTATCTAACCTATGTTCTCACCAACTTTTTAGTTAACCTATTTTAACATGATTTTCAGGAAATGGAAACTAAGTTGCTGATATGCTCATGCTAGGATCAAGATATGATCTAGTGGACCTAATTTAGTTTTAATTCAAATGAGACAATTTTTTTGGTTATTTGTTTTTGAAAATGATGTTACGACTATTTGGTATAAATCATAATTTTCTTAGTATTCATTTTTCCTTGTGCTATGATTCAATTTCGTCGCCCCCATGTATAATCGGCCTTGATGGGGGTGTGGCGCCTTTTCTCTCAACAATTTCTATCTATCATTTAAATTTGATTTTAGAGAAATAACAACTAAGAACCACAAATATCATTGACACTAGGTTGAAGATTGGAAGTCATTTCAAACTAAAATTCAAGTAAAGTAAAGCAACAATCACAAATCACTACAATAATTCAAACTAGAAATCAGAGTGAGAAATATTACCCTAATTGAAGGAGAAGAGATGAGCTGTAGAGATCCTTCTGTTGAATTTTGTAAGTATACGTAATGATAGTAAGAAACTTACCGGTTCAAATTGAAGGATAATCACGGCTTGGAATTACTGGTTCGAATTGAAGGATAATCATGTAATAAGAGTGAGAAATTTACTAGTTCGAATTAAAGCATAGTCATGTATTTGGGGGTTAGAAAGGTGAGCAGCGACTCAGCGAATGCACGTGTTGGAATGGGGGAATTCACCTGTTCGAATTGAAGGATGATCACCGGTTGGAATGGGGGAATGCACTGCTTATCTTTCGAATTGAGGGATAATCGCGAACGATCAGGGGAGGTAGGATAATTCACGAGTCAATTTTTGGAGGGGCCACCGTGTAAAATTTTGGAGATAACTTTTCGAATAGGGAAAATTTCGGGGGGAGGGGGGGAATGAGTGAAAATTTTGGTGGGGAAAAAACTTTTAAGGTGAGAATTTAGAAAAGAGGAAGGGTGAATCACTGACATAAAAGCTAAATGCCACTGAAATCTTGTGTCAAGCAAATATGGCACACGTAAAGTGATGTAATACAAAGCACACACCTTATTTCCTATTGTATTCATGCGTTTTTATATAGTTTCGTATTCGTTTTGAGTTGTTTTTAGTTTGTATTTCAGTCTATGTTGTGTTTTCAGGTGCTCGTATGAATTACGGAGTCAAATCATGAAGAGATCGAGCACGAGAATAAGTCCCAAGAAAATAAATGAAAAAAATGTGGGAAAACCATCCCTTCGCGGTACACGAGAGACCCAGATTTAGGCCCCGACTGTTTTGGCCTTCGTGGTACGCGAAGGGCATAGTGGATTGCCTCGCGGTACGCGAGGGAAGTGTATTCCGTGAAAAAACCCTAAAATCGAGATTTAATGTTTTGGATAACCATTATCCTAAGGAGTTTGAATGATAGCCATCTACAGAGGATACTAGGGCGATTTTCATAGAGAGAGAAGCTTTTGGAAGCCAAGTTTGGAGCTTTTGATCATTGTTTGGTTAGACATCAATCATTCGGTTATTGTTTTGATGATCGTGTGCTTATTTATTCTGATTGACACTATGTTTCTGTTCTTTACTTCTGGATTTGTGGTTTTGATTATGATTCTAGGCTAAACTATATAAAATGCCTAGGTTTAAGATGATTACTTGTTAAAGTTTAGATTTTTATTCAGTTTTTGGATTTTAATGATGGTTTGATGATATTGTAATGATTTCAGTTCAAGTGCTATGATGATTATTCATGCTCTAATCTGATTTGGTGTTGATTATTATCCCGCATGTGTTCTTGTTGAATGTCTTTCAGTCACATACGCATGTTTAGGTTACTTGCTTAATTGTTTGTGACTGTGGTGGTATTGCTAGACGTAGTGATCCATAGAGGTAGTAGTTGGTGTTGAATAAGATTGAGCGTTCTTCCTATCTCGATACCCGAAAGGTGAGAGGTTGTCGGTTAGTCCTCTGTATTAGGATTCTGAGTGTAAACTGTCTGAGAGAAAGTTTCCTTAGGTTCTTAGTATTGTTGCTAATCTGTGTCATATTGTTTTGTTCTGAGATTACCCCATGCATTCCTTGAATGTGCAGTGACAGTGAAACCGAGATGTGATCTGTCCGTAGGGTACTTTATTGTCATTGGAGAGACTGAAAGGTAATCCAACATCAGGTGAGCATTGTGCATCTTTATAGTTTCCTTTTGGTGACACACTGAGAGTGATTATGGATCCACTAGGTTGTCTAGAGTTATTATCCTTAGATGCCCAGTCCATCATAGTTTCCATAACCGATAGAAGTCTGAGCTTTGCAAGTAGGATTCCGACGTAGGTAGTGCTTTCTCATCTTTGATATTTTCCCCGAGTCTTTCATCTGATTGTTAGTGTCGTTCATCTGTTTTCATAATCTTTAATTCATTAGTTATAGAAAAAACCCCCTAAACCAATATTTTTAGTTCTAGTCAGAGTCTAGTTTAGCTATAGTAGTGTCTCTAGGGTTCGATATCAGGTTTACCGTTAAGCTTAGCTACATCGATAGGTACACTTGCCTGTCAGTGCGGTCTATTTCATAGGTTTTCCAGAGTATTACTTAGGTGTCTAGATTAGGTTTTTATTATAGTTTTTATAGACCGTCTAGGCGACATCAAGTTTTTGGCGCCATTGCCGGGGACACTTGGCAATAGCAAAATTAGATTTGATTAGTTCTTTGTTTGGTTAATTGTTTTTATTTTCTCTTTTCTTTTAGTAGTTTGAGTCTTTTATTTTTACGTCTTATTTGTGTGCTTTGTCGTGCTTGCTATTTGTGTGTCTAATTTTAGGATTGAGTCTTTTTGTGTGTTGAGTCTTTCTTTATTTGTTTTGTTTCTTTCAGTTTATGCAACGTACTCGCTCGCAGGGATCACCCGAGTTTACAGCTTATTCAAAGCCCGAGCGAGAGCTTCACGAGCGCAGCCGCGACCTTCGTTAGAGGTTGAGAGTTTTGTGCAAGAAAAAGGAACGTATCCCTATTCCTAACATGGGCAACGCTGACCCACCAGCGAGACGTACCGTACACCAGAGAGCCAATGATGGTGTCACCGGGGCTAGATCTTCGATCACTCGCCCAACTGTGCCAAATAACAACAATTGGCAAATCCCATCATATGTCATGAACACCATCATCCATTCCACTCAGTTTCATGGACTTGAGGATGAGGATGCACCAGGACATCTGTCCCGCTTCGTGCGTATTTGTGATACCTTTCGCATCACTGGTGTATCTGAGGACGCGACCTACTTGCGTCTCTTTCCATTCTCGCTCTCTGGGCATGCTGCCACTTGGCTTGACACCCTCCCCGATGATTCCATCACCACTTGGGAGGATTTGCAAGCCAAGTTTCTGAAAAAGTACTATTCACCTTCCAAGGCCGCTCGCCTAAGGGACCAGATCCACTCTTTCCGTATGGACCTTGGCAAGCCTTATCACATGGCCTATGAGAGGTTTAACGCCCTGTTGAGCCAATGTCCCCAACATGGTCTTTCTGACTGGGCGATAGTTGTAACATCCCGAGTTTTAGAGCACGAGAGAATTCACGAGGAATTAAAACTTAAATAAAGAGAAAGGAAGCGGGCTTGGGCCGGGGTGTATGGGCCGAAAGGGGCAAGGGTCGGGCCCTTATAAGCCTCAAGATCAGCCAAAAGCTCTCATTTCCATCCTCATTTCCGGATTTTAGAGAGAGAGTGTGAGAGAGATTCTAGAGAGAGAAAGTCCCGGTTTTCGGATTAGAGCTTCAAGGATCGTTAGCAAGAGTCTCGTGAGTGTTTAGCAACAAAAAGGAAGTGATTACAGGTAACCGATTCTCCTAGATCTGAGTTTTAGATCTTTTTTGGGTTTTTCGGGTTTTGGGTAAAAAGGTTATGTTTAATCAGATGAAACGGAAAGATAAGCATAGATTTGAGTTCCTTAATGGAAAACGAGCGTTTTGAATGCAAACAGGTTCGGGATCTTGAAGTGATCAGACCCGAATGCGAAAGTTAGGGTTTTTCGCCAAGAACAGGTCGTGCGCACTTGCTAAGTGCGCACAGAGCAGGTCCTGCGCACTTGCTAAGTACGCAGGAAGGAAAGCCTGCGCACTTGCTAAGTGCGCAGGAAGGGAAGACTGCGCACTTGCTAAGTGCGCAGGAGGCAGAGTCTGCGCACTTGCTAAGTGCGCAGGCATCAGGTCTGATTAAGTGAAGTCAGTATGTTAGAGTAGTTAAACCGTTTAGCGTCGAGTTAAGTCTGATAAGTGTCAAATTGTTATGATTGTTTAGATTGTGTGAGATCCAGTAGATCGTTGCAGCTTAGATACCAGGTGAGTTCTAATCCCCTTTTTGCCTTCTTTAGGGGTGGTATGCATACTTAGTGTAAAGTGTTTATTATATTTTATATATTGTAAACTGAAGAGAAAAGCTATGTTTTAGTGAAAGGTTTAAAAGAGGCAAAAGTATGTTTTCAGTAAAGTAAGATATATCATTTGGCAAGCGTTTACTATATTTTCATATACATAAACAAAGGCATGATATATGTGCTAGTATGTTTTCAGTAAAGTAAGATATATCATTTGGCAAGCGTTTACTATATTTTCATATACATAAACAAAGGCATGATATATATGATAAGCTATGTTTCAGTAAAGTAAGATATATCTTTGGGCAAGCGTTTACTATATTTTCATATACATAAACAAAGGCATGATATATATGATAAGCTATGTTTCAGTAAAGTAAGATATATCATTGGGCAAGCGTTTACTATATTTTCATATACATAAACAAAGGCATGATATATATGATAAGCTATGTTTCAGAAAGTTTTATAAACAGTAAAGTGAACAGCTTTCCTTCGGGAATGAGTACCAGTTTGTAAAGGTCCTTGGGACAGATGTTACTTGTACAAGATGTCAGATATGGGTTCCACCCATTAGTAAGAACCTTAGGGTTCGTTAACAGTTGTACAACTGGGATGAGTGACGGCGGTTGCTCGGGAGGTCCATGCAACCTCCCCTTAGCGGTATTGTCGGTTCATGGATGTAAGCCATGGGGGCATTGACCAGGGTATTGTCGGTTCATGGATGTAAGCCATGGGGGCATTGACCAGGTATTCGTCGGTTCATGGTCGTTGACCATGGGGGCGGTACAGTAGTAACAAAGAATTGACGGATAAGCGGTATTGTCGGTTCATGATCGTTGATCATGGGGGCATTGACCAGGTACTTGTCGGTTCATGGATGTAAGCCATGAGGGCAGTACAGTAAAGAGGAATTGACGGTTTATTATACGTTTTAAACTGTTTGAAAAGTAAAGTGTCAAGTTTAGCCTTAATGGCAGTATATGTGTTTTAGTAATTCTTTTGTAAAATTGATTTAAAGTAAACGTTAGAACTCACTCAGCGTTGCTGATTTTTAGTATGCATATCAGTTAAGTGTAGGTGGCAGTAGATGGAAGTGGATGCTTGGCTTGGCGAGAAGAGTTACCCGAAGACCAGCAGTTGGCATCCTGTTTATGTTTTCTTTTGATTATGTTGATTAAGACAAGTTTCAGTTGTATTTGACAAGTTATGTTTAGACATGTTATGTTTTCCGCTGCATATGTAGAGATTTAAATCATTTCCGCTGTGTAATGTATGTCTTATGTTTAAAGTGCTATGTGTTGATGAATAAATCCAATAAGTGAGGCCTCCCGGGATCGGGGCCTCACAAGTAGGTATCAGAGCCATAGTTTGAGAGATTTGGACATCCCCGATGTCCAGACTTAAACTGAGAATGGGACAAGAAGCGGATGCCAGTACGGGTAACTCAAGCCAAAGCATCAGAAGCGTATAGTAAGTAAAGTTTAACTTTTAGAGTGTCAAGATAAGAATAGAGGCTTTAGTGGAATCATGAAAGCGAATAAATGGAAAACGAGAAGTGATGTAATGGTTAATTGCAGATGGCCAGTGTATATTAACATCTTACCTTACTTATTGTGTTCTACATATTCCCTAGCATGGTGAAATTAAATCTTTTGTTCTCTATCTTTCAGTTAGAAATGGCTAGACGTGGAGGAACTAGAGGGGGTGGAGGAGGAAGACGTGGTGGGCGTACAGGCCGCCACGGTGGAGCTAGCACAAACCAAGTGATTGAAGGGAGTGTTCACACTACCCATACTGATACGGTAGTCAGTCAGCACAATGTTGAACATGCGGCAGAAGATGATCAGACATTCGAGTTCGAGCCGACCGTGCAAGCAGCTATTGGCCGTGAGTTTACCCGACTGTTGAAGGAAACCTTACCGGTCATACTAGACGAAGCCTTGAGGAAGGCCAAGGAGAGCCCTAACACAACTGAAGAGCCTGTGGTGCTTCCAGCAATGGGAGGACCAAATCTAGTAGAAAATGTTGCACCGCCTGCTCGCGGCTGTGACTATAAGGCATTTCGGGGTTGTGATCCACCCGTGCTTACTGGGGAGAAGGAAGCATCAGATACCTTAGATTGGATTAACGGCATGGAGTCGACCATTCGTCTTAGTGAATGTCGACCGGAACAAGCAGTCATGTTCGCTGCAAAGTCATTGAAAGGAGAAGCAGCGCACTGGTGGGAAACTGTGAAACAGGCTAAGGGTGACCAAGCGGTCGGATTGATGAGGTGGAGTGACCTGAAAGCGTTGGTAATTGAAAGGTTTTGTCCTAAAAATGAGGTCCACAAGGTGGAAAGGGAATTCTTGACTCTACAAGCCGGACTCATGACTCACCGGCAATATACTTCAAAGTACAACGAGTTGGCACGCCTGGTGCCTCATCTTGTAACGACTGAGGAAAGGAGAATTCACTACTATGTTCAAGGGTTGCCTCCAAAGATACGTACCTTTGTAAAGGCCAACACACCGAGTACCTTTGAGTCGGTGGTTGTTCTGAGCGGAGTTGTCTATGATGACATTGCCTCTGAAGTCATTGCTGAAGCACCCAAGAAACAAGCAGCTAAGCGCACTGCTGAGGAACTCCAGGGTCCTAACGATAGGAGGGCAAGGGTAGAAGCAGAGGGTCTATGCGGTAAATGTGGGAGGAGACATGGAGGTGAATGTAAAGCGGGTCAGGTGGGATGTTTCAGGTGTGGCAAGTTTGGACACCAATCACGAGACTGTCCGGAAAAGCCAAGATGCCACAATTGTGGGGGACAAGGACACGTGAGCAGAGATTGTAGGAAGCGCAAAGAGCCGGAAGCGGGAGGATCCGGAAAGGGTGCAGAGAAAGAACCTTACATCAACAAGGCCACAGCAAGGTCTTACCAGATAACTCAGTAAGGTACGTTGCAACTCCTATTTATTTATCTTTTTACTATGGCGTGATCATGTTACTGAATCCTTAAGTGATTAGTTAGCCCCATCAGCTTAGAAGCCTTAGAACTAGATATATCCCTGAATAGATCCTCACCGGTAGTTAATCACAATGGCTTTCATGACTAAGCTGCCTTGCATAGCTACGGTTTATGCCACCCATTCTGTGATTTGCTATCAGTGTAGCTTATGGCAGGTTTCGAGGACGAAACCTATTGTAAGGAGGGTAGACTTGTAACATCCCGAGTTTTAGAGCACGAGAGAATTCACGAGGAATTAAAACTTAAATAAAGAGAAAGGAAGCGGGCTTGGGCCGGGGTGTATGGGTCGAAAGGGGCAAGGGTCGGGCCCTTATAAGCCTCAAGATCAGCCAAAAGCTCTCATTTCCATCCTCATTTCCGGATTTTAGAGAGAGAGAGTGAGAGAGATTCTAGAGAGAGAAAGTCCCGGTTTTCGGATTAGAGCTTCAAGGATCGTTAGCAAGAGTCTCGTGAGTGTTTAGCAACAAAAAGGAAGTGATTACAGGTAACCGATTCTCCTAGATCTGAGTTTTAGTTCTTTTTTGGGTTTTTCGGGTTTTGGGTAAAAAGGTTATGTTTAATCAGATGAAACGGAAAGATAAGCATAGATTTGAGTTCCTTAATGGAAAACGAGCGTTTTGAATGCAAACAGGTTCGGGATCTTGAAGTGATCAGACCCGAATGCGAAAGTTAGGGTTTTTCGCCAAGAACAGGTCGTGCGCACTTGCTAAGTGCGCACAGAGCAGGTCCTGCGCACTTGCTAAGTGCGCAGGAAGAGGGACCTGCGCACTTGTTAAGTGCGCAGGAAGGAAAGCCTGCGCACTTGCTAAGTGCGCAGGAAGGGAAGACTGCGCACTTGCTAAGTGCGCAGGAGGCAGAGTCTGCGCACTTGCTAAGTGCGCAGGCATCAGGTCTGATTAAGTGAAGTCAGTATGTTAGAGTAGTTAAACCGTTTAGCGTCGAGTTAAGTCTGATAAGTGTCAAATTGTTATGATTGTTTAGATTGTGTGAGATCCAGTAGATCGTTGCAGCTTAGATACCAGGTGAGTTCTAATCCCCTTTTTGCCTTCTTTAGGGGTGGTATGCATACTTAGTGTAAAGTGTTTATTATATTTTATATATTGTAAACTGAAGAGAAAAGCTATGTTTTATTGAAAGGTTTAAAAGAGGCAAAAGTATGTTTTCAGTAAAGTAAGATATATCATTTGGCAAGCGTTTACTATATTTTCATATACATAAACAAAGGCATGATATATGTGCTAGTATGTTTTCAGTAAAGTAAGATATATCATTTGGCAAGCGTTTACTATATTTTCATATACATAAACAAAGGCATGATATATATGATAAGCTATGTTTCAGTAAAGTAAGATATATCATTGGGCAAGCGTTTACTATATTTTCATATACATAAACAAAGGCATGATATATATGATAAGCTATGTTTCAGTAAAGTAAGATATATCATTGGGCAAACGTTTACTATATTTTCATATACATAAACAAAGGCATGATATATATGATAAGCTATGTTTCAGAAAGTTTTATAAACAGTAAAGTGAACAGCTTTCCTTCGGGAATGAGTACCAGTTTGTAAAGGTCCTTGGGACAGATGTTACTTGTACAAGATGTCAGATATGGGTTCCACCCATTAGTAAGAACCTTAGGGTTCGTTAACAGTTGTACAACTGGGATGAGTGACGGCGGTTGCTCGGGAGGTCCATGCAACCTCCCCTTAGCGGTATTGTCGGTTCATGGATGTAAGCCATGGGGGCATTGACCAGGGTATTGTCGGTTCATGGATGTAAGCCATGGGGGCATTGACCAGGTATTCGTCGGTTCATGGTCGTTGACCATGGGGGCGGTACAGTAGTAACAAAGAATTGACGGATAAGCGGTATTGTCGGTTCATGATCGTTGATCATGGGGGCATTGACCAGGTACTTGTCGGTTCATGGATGTAAGCCATGAGGGCAGTACAGTAAAGAGGAATTGACGGTTTATTATACGTTTTAAACTGTTTGAAAAGTAAAGTGTCAAGTTTAGCCTTAATGGCAGTATATGTGTTTTAGTAATTCTTTTGTAAAATTGATTTAAAGTAAACGTTAGAACTCACTCAGCGTTGCTGATTTTTAGTATGCATATCAGTTAAGTGTAGGTGGCAGTAGATGGAAGTGGATGCTTGGCTTGGCGAGAAGAGTTACCCGAAGACCAGCAGTTGGCATCCTGTTTATGTTTTCTTTTGATTATGTTGATTAAGACAAGTTTCAGTTGTATTTGACAAGTTATGTTTAGACATGTTATGTTTTCCGCTGCATATGTAGAGATTTAAATCATTTCCGCTGTGTAATGTATGTCTTATGTTTAAAGTGCTATGTGTTGATGAATAAATCCAATAAGTGAGGCCTCCCGGGATCGGGGCCTCACAATAGTGGAGAAGTTCTATAATGGACTCATTTTTTAGAAGCAGCAAATGTTCAATACTGCTCCAGGAGGCCATATCATGGACAAGAAGGAGCCAGCTGAATGCGAAGAGATGTTTGAGAGCTTCGCTTTAGCCGAGCAGCAGCAGCCACGTTCCGTTAGGACTTCCATTCCTACTGCTAGGACATCCGCCTCTTCTGCTAGAGGTGTTCATCAGGTCACCCCTGATGCTAGCGTGGCAGCTGCACTTGCAGCCATGGCGAAGGAGATCAAAGAGCTGAAGTTGAGTGCACAGAAATGTGAGGTGTGAAGAGGGGGCCACGACACCCCTGATGCTAGCGTGGCAGCTGCACTTACACTCTGTTTGATTCCTAAAATTACTCCCCTAATTTCATCAATTAATTTTCATTCAATCTTTGTTTTCCTTCTTTTTCTATGCACTCAAATTAATTTAAAAAAAGTGTAAGAACTTTATAGTTTTGTAAGAAAATTGATTACTGTCCATATCCATTAGTTAACAACTGTGTTTGATTCTAAATTATGTTTCAAACTCACAATAATCACTTTGTACATACGAATCCAAACACTTATGAATAATTAATTTTAGCTACAAAATGTGACATATTTCTTGAACCAATCTTAAAACGTGAAATCTTAATATACCAGTAATGAAAATTATATAAATGTATTATCAATTGTATTCTTTTAATGATTCAGCCCGTGTAATACACGGGTTTCTAGCCTAGTTTTATAATATATGATATAGTCGTATTCTTATGATAATCAACTTTAAGTATTGAACCGCACAAGCAAGATTGGCTAGGGACCAGACTAAACAAATTTGAAAATCTTGAACCGAAGATTGGACTAGGCATAACCCAATCGCTTCTGATATGATCTAGAACTATATATTCTAGTCGGTCAGTCGGGTCGGGCCGATACCGACAAAGTAAACAGAATTTAGAAAAGGTGGATAACAATTTTCATGTGATATATTAATTTCATGCTTGCATTTGAGTTGAATGAAAACGAGCCAACCTTTTTGCATAGGACACATCCGTTCCTCAATGGTCATGTCACCCATATAAAGATGAAATGTGAAACCGAAGACCGGCCGTATACTTGTTTTCAGTTTGGTACAGTCCGGTTGTGGTCCGGCCGGTCAAGACTGAATATCGCTCACTCCCACTCTTTTTTTTTAACGGTAAATGTTACTCCTACTTACTTTACATCAATAATTTTAAACTAATTCATTGCCTCGGTTTGAACCTGATACCTTCCTTTAAGAGACATATGCCTCTACCAAGTGAGCTAGCCCCACATTGATAAGAGAATCAATTATCTGATTACATCTACGTAAATTTTAAACTTTAAACGTAGGTTTACTTGTCGGAGTTCAAATGTGCCTTAAGCAATCAATCTATATGATTAACCACATAAAACTCATTAACTTACTATTTAATCTATGTGTGATATTATTACAAGGGTACAATCTCCCCTTTATGTTTGATTATCATTACTTTCAGTTTTAAAAATATACATTTCAAAAGGGACTACGTTATAATTTGTTAATTTCTTAATGAGAAATAATTTATACATAAGGCTTATATGATCATCCAAGTTTAATAACAAACGATATGACAGAATAATATTTTAGTCTTGAGTAAATTACATTTTTACAGTTTTGGTATCTACGGGCACTGTTGGCTTTCGTCAACAGTGCATTGGCTTAACGAGAGTTAAGTTAAACCGTTAATCACACGATGGGTAATTTAGTAAAAACATCATTTTTGGTTAATTTAAAAAACAATAACCCAACCCCCACCCTTTTTCTTCTTCCTCGCGAGCAACCCACTCCTCAAACTCCCCAAAATCTCAACCATGGTTAGTTTATGTTTCCTTCCCTTGATCGAATGTAACAAACTTCCAGGCTTTTGATTCCCTCAAAACTCTCGGTCGACTTGTTTTAAACTCTCGGTCATTTCTTGCCCAGAGGTAGAACAAGATAGTACTAAAGTATTAAATTACCCTAGTGTGCTGCTCACATGAGGCAGTTAATGTTCAAAATTAACCCTTGCTAAGTCAAGAAACCATTTACGAAATCAAACAGTGTCTGCGGTGACTGAACCTATAAAATCGTGACTAAGGATCAAATCCGTTATTTTGCCCAAAAGTAAATGGACCAAAAATGTATTTTACTTTTTAATCTTTTAAAAAGAATTGTTCGATTTAACTTTTTTACTTTTCTTATAATGTTTTTTTACTTTCGAGTTTGTATTTACTAGCATCTTATTACTAGTCAGAAGTTTATATTGATGTCACATGTTTATTTTTATATTATTTGATATTCCATTTGATATCAAACATGAATACATGATATTTTAATAATACGAAAAGAAAAACGTTATAAAACCTTACATTAAACAAATTAAGCCCACCCTATGTCCCTCCCCTTTCTCTCCAACAAAACATAAATTCGCACCCTCTCCCTACGATAACACACTAACACACACTTCCGAAGTACTTCTCTAGCAATGAGGTGTACACTAACCAATTATTATTTTGTTTTTACATTTTTTTTGGTTAATATGACAATCACACAAGCGTTACATCTAAATACATATGTATAGATATATACATAAAATACTACAAAAATTAAATACAACAATAAATAAAAATAATAGGCTATTTATTTAATTAAAAACAAATTCTCTACACATGTATAAGTATAATTACATGTTTAATGTTTCAACTACCACGAATCAACTAAGTATAAATTTGCAGACGTGAAATAGACATAGTTTGCAATCCAGCTGCACATGAATATTTATGGTCAGTCCGTAGCGGCGTAATGGGTGGCATTAGGTAATCTCATTGTGATTGGACCATTACATAATAGTGTGGGGGTTGGGTATAGTGGTAAATAGGTAGGAGTTAGAGTGGTGATCTCACCTCAACCAAAGGTTGTGGGTTCGAGTATTGGGTATAGACTTAAATGTGTAATTGTATTAATCAAAAGGTCATTCTTACAAACAGCCTTTACAACATAATATATAGAGAGCAAATGAAATAGGAAAGATTACACAATAATGTACAGTGCATAATTGATGGTCTTGATGGTCGATGGAGCATGATTGGCGGCCCATATGATGGATAGTCAATCTCCTTAATTAGTTTCTATATATCTTTGATTGACCACATAAATGGAGAATAATAGGAATTTAATAAGGACTTATTTAGTGGTGTTGATACGCCCCCGCAAGATGGAGGATCCATTGGAGACTCCAATCTTGGAGCGAAAATTCAGGAACGGTATTCGTGGAAGCGGTTTTGTGAGAACATCCGCCAGTTGATCTTTGGAGCTGACATGAAATACGTTAAGTTGCCTGGAGTTAACCTGTTCCCGTACAAAGTGGTAGTCGAGTGCAATGTGCTTCATGCGCGAGTGGTAGACGGGATTGGCACATACATAAGTAGCCCCTGTGTTATCACAGTAGAGAGATGGAGTGTCCACGGGTGGTAAGCCAAGCTCACCGAGCAAGTTTTTGACCCATGAAAGTTCGGCTGCTGCATTGGCAAGAGCTTTATACTCAGCCTCCGTAGAGGATCTCGAGACCGTTTTTTGTTTTGTAGATTTCCAGGAGATGATGTTTGACCCGAGATATAAGATATATGCTGTAGTGGACCGTCCCCCATCATTAATACCGCCCCAGTCGGAGTCCGAAAAGGCCTGCAAGTTAAGGTTAGTATTGCGTTTCAAGAACAACCCATGATGGACCGTTCCTTTCAAATAGCGGAGTACCCGTTTGAGAGCTTGCCAGTGTGATTGTTTAGGAGAGTGCATAAACTGAGACAATTTATTTACTGCAAAGGATATGTCGGGACGAGTGAAGGCAAGGTACTGCAAAGTACCCACCAGTTGGCGGTAGGGAGTAGGATCGACTGGGGGAGTGGAGTCAAAGGGGGAAAGAGGTTCGGAGGTACTTAGAGGGGTGAGGACCTCTTTGGCGCCATCCATTTTGAATTTGGTTAGGATGTCTTGAATATGGCGGTGTTGGGAAAGGAAGAGACCGTGGGGCGTAGGAACGACTTCAATTCCTAGAAAGTGATGGAGAGGGCCTAGGTCTTTGATAGAGAATCTTTGACTTAGGGCTTGAACAAAGGAATCCATAAAGGGATTGTTATTGCCGGTGAGGACAATGTCATCAACATAGACGAGTAGGTAGCAAGTGACACCGTTTGAGCTATAGACAAAAAGAGAGGTGTCGGATAGGCATTTTTTGAAGCCAAAACCAATGAGAAAGGTGGTGAGCTCAATGTACCAAGCACGCGGTGCTTGTTTAAGACCATAGAGAGATTTTTTAAGTTTGCAAATGTGATGCGGGAACTTGGAATTTGTGAAACCGGGAGGTTGAATCATAAACACATCTTCATGTAGCGTCCCATGAAGGAAGGCATTGTTTACATCAAGTTGACGTAAGGCCCATCCTTTTGAGAGAGCAATGGAGAGGACGGTGCGAATAGTGACCGGTTTAGTAACAGGACTAAAGGTGTCATGATAGTCTTTCCCAAATTGTTGGTGAAAACCCTTGGCAACAAGACGGGCTTTGTATTTGTCAATAGTGCCGTCAGGATTGCGTTTGACACGAAACACCCATTTACAACCAATGGGGTGTTGTGTTGTGCGGGGAACAAGTTCCCATGTGTGATTTTGGATAAGCGCATTGTACTCAAGGTCCATAGCATGACGCCACTTCGGATCTTTCATAGCTTGGGTATGGTTTGAAGGTTCAAGGGAAATTGGTAGAGGGTGAAGTGTTGTAGAGTTAATAAAGTTCGGGTTGTAGTATTTAGGATTGGGTTTGGATTGCCGACGAGAAGGTTGCGAGGGATTGGTGGGTGAGGTGGTAGAAGGACCTGTTGGTGGTTGTCGTGAGTTTGAATGGTTTCGGTGGGGGTTTGCTGGATTGGGCCCGGAGGCGAGGTGGGCTCAGTGACTGCAGGAGATTGTAGGCCGAGGGGTGTAGGGGGAGGAGTATCGGGCTGTGGGCCGGGTGATTGGGCTGCAGCTGTGGGTGGGCCAGTGGGTGATGAGGGAGGAATCGGGTTTGGCTGTGAAGGTGGAGTGGGAGATTTGGTGAATGAAGGTGGGGTCGTGGAGGGTGACTGTGTTGTAGGTGGAATGTTTAGGAAGGTGTCAAAGAGAATGTTTAGAGGTGTGGGGTTAGTGGTTTGAGATGGGAAGATGTGGGTAATGAATTGGACATGTCTTGAGTGGTAGAGTTTGTTATTAAGTGGGTCATAACATTTGAATGCGGATTTGGAGGATGAGTATCCAAGGAAGATGCATGTCATGGAGCGTGAGGATAATTTTGAGGTGGCATACGGTCGCAACCAAGGGTAGCAAAGACATCCAAACGGTTTGAGTTTGGAGTAATTTGGGGTTGAATTGAACAACATATCATAGGGTGATTTGTGGTTGAGATTGGGTGTAGGCATCCGGTTGATGAGGTGGGTGGCGGTTTGAAAGGCAGGAGACCAAAAATGTTGTGGTAGGTGAGAATGATGAAGTAATGCAAGACCCGTTTCAACGACGTGTCGATGGCGTCGTTCGGCCACACCATTTTGTTCCGGTGTGTGCGGTGGGGTTGTGTAATGGGAGATGCCTTGAGAGGCGAGATAGGAGGAAAGGCCAATATATTCACCGCCATTTTCGGTGAATAATGCGATTATATTGGTTTTAAAAAATTTCTCAACAAGGGATTTGAATTGTGGAAAGAGGGTTTTGACATCGGATTTTCTTTTTAATGGGTATAACCAAATATATTTAGAGTAATAGTCAACAAAAATTATGTAGTAGTTAAAGCCATCAATAGATGTTTTGACGGGTCCCCAAACGTCCGAATATATAAGTTGTAGGGGTTGAGTTGCAACGAAAGAATTTTGGCCAAAAGGTTGTTTGTGGCTTTTATTTAACGAGCACGAAGTACAATGAAAAGACTCATTGGTCACTTTATTACAACGAAGTCCTAATCTAGAAATTAAAGACTTGAAAACTTGAAGTGATGGATGTCCAAGTATGTGGTGCCACATGAGAAGAGAGTTTGTTTGAGTGGTGTTGACTTGAGGGAATGTGGAGATTGGTCCGTAGTAGACATCATTAACGTTCACCCCCCGCATGAGACGCGCCCCCGTGCGTAGATCCTTGACAAAAAAATGATATGGAAAAAATTCAACAGAAACATGATTAGTACGACAAATTTTGGCAACTGAGATAAGATTATTTCGAAGATTAGGAACAATTAAGATGTTGTTTAAAAGAAGGGGACGAGAGTTTGTAGGAATAGTTGTTTGAGCAATGTGAGTTATAGGAAGAGTTTTACCATCACCTAGCACGATCTCATCGGGTCCTCCGTATTCGGAAAGAACGGGAAACTGTTGGTTGTTGTTCGCGGTGGTATTGGATGCACCACTGTCCCACATCCATGGTGGGGTTGTAGCCGTTGGGTGAGGAGTAGTGTGGTTGACCACTGGACCGTTACTGTGTTGAGAGGGTACATTGTGCTCCCGTAGAAAATGGCTTAGTTTACGGCATTCTTTAGTGTCATGACCGGGTATGTTGCAATAGTGACAGTAAGCGTTGCTGTAGCGGGGTGGGCGGTTGTTGGCAGAAGGAGTGCGAGCCAGGTATTGGTTGCGGGTTGGTGCTGAGTTTGAATGCCGAGTGGGTCGCTGCTCATAGTTATTGTTTTGCCGAGGCTGGTTGTTGCGGGGATTGGTTCGGTGAGTGTAATTCACGGTGGTGAGGAGGGGTTCAGTGACAGTTTCCTTTATAGTTCTTTCTTGGTCTAGTAGTTTTTCAAACAAGTCGGCAAAGGATATGGTAGTGTCACGGGTTCGAAAAGAAGCAACTAGATTGGAATAGTCATCTCCTAGTTGGTTCATAATGTGGACGACAAGATCCTCTTCGGACATGGGGCTTTGGGCAATGGCAAGTTCATCAAATAGTGATTTCATCTCATGTAGGTAATCAGAGATGGAGCGGTTACCCCTTGGGTTTTTGGCGAGCCGATATTTAAGAGATATGATCCGGGAACGGGAGCGACTAGCATAGCTAGAGTTGAGTAGTTCCCAGGCGTTACGGGCTGTTTTGGCGGAGGAGACAATAGGTTGGATTTGTTCAGAGCAACAGCCAAGGAGGGCGCTAATTATCATTTGGTCCTGGCGATACCAACGAAGATAATCAGGATTTGCTTTGGTGGTTTGACCATCAGGGATGGTTTTGGCAGGGACTGGATCGGTTCCAAGGATGTGGTGGTCGAGTTCGAGGCCAATGAGGGTGGCGGTGACTTGTGTGCGCCATGTGGGGAAGTTGTGTGGTGTTAATTTGATGGGAAAATGTGTTGCAGCGGTGATATGGACTGTGGGTTTGGCCATTGGATGTGAGTAATGGTCGGCTGCAAGGAAGAGAGTTGCTGTTCGGAAAAAAAAAGAAGGTCGAGGGAGGCGCTGCAATGGATCGGAGCTGCTCACAGGAGCGTTTTGGCTCTGGATACCATATAGACTTAAATGTGTAATTGTATTAATCAAAAGGTCATTCTTACAAACAGCCTTTACAACATAATATATAGAGAGCAAATGAAATAGGAAAGATTACACAATAATGTACAGTGCATAATTGATGGTCTTGATGGTCGATGGAGCATGATTGGCGGCCCATATGATGGATAGTCAATCTCCTTAATTAGTTTCTATATATCTTTGATTGACCACATAAATGGAGAATAATAGGAATTTAATAAGGACTTATTTAGTGGTGTTGATATTGGGGTGGCAGATTTATCCTGGATTATCTAGGTATTGCCCATTCTATCCTAGATAATCTAGATGTTGTGAAAAAAACATAATGGCCATCATGCATATGTGCAATTATAAGGGTTTGATGGTGTTGATATTTTTCAGAACTCTCCAAATTGGAAGCAAGCCATGTTGTATTGATTGCCTAAACATGGATGATCACTCCAAACCTGTTGGCAACTAGAACTCTTATGTCATGCATAATCACCCAATGTCGAGGTGATGCACAACTTATCTGGAGAAACAAAAGGACTAATACAGATTATTGATTGACAAGCTAAAAACATAAGTGTATATACATCGTGCCTTTTATAACTCGTTTAACCCTTGATCCGGATGTTTGGCCATTGATCTTCACCATGCCTAAAGCAAACAACTATTGCTCGGAATCCACAATTCCTACCACTCATTACATTTTGTATACAGGTGATGTAATAATAAATATATCTGTAATGTCAGTTATTAATGGGTTTAAATAGTTTGTTTGAAAGTTCATATATAAACTATGTAATGCGGGTTCGTGGTTCAATTCTATAAAATCTAACCCAACAAATTTCGATGAGGTTGAATAACTACTTCTACGTGGTTCTCGACTTATGGGATCGACATGACTTTTTTGTTGTTGTTTCCTCAAATTTGACAGCCAACGGGTATTTTTTTTTAACTACACAATTTGAGAACATTTTTTTTTCTTTTTTTAAGCTTTCTTTGATTATTGTAAGCTTCAATTCCAAGAACCGATCAATGTGGCCAATAGGTTTATCTAAAGTAGAATATACAAATGCAAGTGTTTTTTTAACTTGGCATGCTAGCTTTCCACTATGTTGGTTGTGTAATATGTTGATCAATTGATGCATACACAAACAGTTCTTTGTATTTTTTTTCAACTAAACTTAATCCTTATAATTAAAATCACAGTAAAATAAAAAAAAAAGTAAATTACAGCGATGGCCCTATGGTATGTCCATGTTACAGGTTTTTTCTTATAAGAAATTACATATAAAGTCCCCATTGTTTACCTATTAGTAACATGTTTTGGCTCGTGAGATTTATGGTAATGGGTTTTCATGGTTACAAAGAAAATACCTAGATATTTAATTGTAAAAGTGGATAAGAAATATCTTAAATGTGATCTAATGGAGGGGGAACCCTTCGTATATACAGGAAGAAACTCTAAGAAAAACTATAGCAGGTCGATGGCCATACACTAATAAAGTAATAGACTAATACAATATATATAACATTCCTCAAGTCAAAGCGTAGATGTTAATCATGCCCAACTTGTTACAAATAAAATCTATATGTGTTTTCCAAAGAGGTTTAATGAGGATATCTACAAGCTGAAAGTCTGTCATGATTTGAATCGGTTGTTGAATGGACGGAGGGCCTGTTTGAGTGTCTACTACCTGGTCCCTAATGAGATGCATGTTAACTTCTATATTCTTTGTTCTCTTATGCAATACTTGATTCTTGGCTATATGTGTAGTTGATTGACTATCACAATACAATCAAATCAGTTCGTCAAAAACAACCCCCAAGTTCTCTTAAGACGACAGACCCATATCATCTCTTATGTGACATATATCATGGCTCTATATTTTGACTTAACACTTGATATAGATACAAAATGTTGCTTCTTACTCTTCCATGATACAAGTTTTCCTCCAACAAGCATACAATATCCACTCATATATCAATGTGAAATAGGACAACTTGCCCAATCTGCCATATGAGAATCCCGAGATATATCCATCTTTCTTCTCTGTAAAAGCCTCCACACAACTGTGACCGTGATCAAAATACGAGATCCCTAGACTTGGTGTCTTAAGATACCTCAATACACGAAAAGCGGCATCCCATTGTCCATTGTATGGTGTGGACAGTTCTCTAAGCACTTACAATAAATGAACTATCTGGTGGAGTAATTGTCAAGTAGTTAAGTTTCCCAACCAACCGCCTGTATTATTCGGGATACTTCATTGGGTTCCCATCCTCTAGAAGGAGCTTCCTGGTAGAAGGCATTGGGCTATCAACTGGCTTGCAGCCTACTAACCCTCACTCGGATAGCATATCAAGGACATACTTGCACTATGAAAGAAGTATTTCTTATAGAGAACGAGATACTTTTATGCCAATGAAGTATTAAAGTCAACCTAATTCCTTGATATGGAACCGAGAATGAAGAAATTGGTTGAGATACACCACTACAACAATCCCTAGTCCCTGAGTGTCTAAAAAGACAAAAGTGATCATATGCACTACAAACCATCCAAACTCTCTCAAAACAACCATGCCCTAAGAGTGCTTAAGGCCATATAAAGAACGACATAATTGGCATATTTTCGAGATCTTCTCCTCGATAATCGACATGTGTGGTTGTTCCATATATACCTCTTCCTCAAAAACACAATTAAAAAAGACGTTCTTGACATCAAATTGATGGAACGGCCAACGATTAAATAATGATTTAATTTAAGTTGCGTGTAATTTTCCATGCATGTAGTAAATGTTAAAGTTTCAGTTAGTAGCTTTCACGTTGAAACAAAGGAATTGAAATCTTGATGCAAATTGATATATGATATGCAATTTCTGTGCGCAATTTTCAAAATTGTGCACAAATTAAGTAATCAGAGTAGCACTCGAAAAAGCTTGTTGGCATGTTTTCATCAAATCCAACCCTCAGAGTTCAAAACAAAAGGACATGATAAGAGAATTAATAAAATAAATAAAGGAAATATAGAGTTTATAAAGACTATTTTGATTAAATCTTGTATCATATCAAATGATTTGAGAAAAGTCTTTTATCATACTAAAATGTTTAATACAAAATATATAAAGAAATGGTAAAAGTTGAATATAAATAAAAACGTTTCCAAAAAAGAAAAATTAAAAAAAAACGTTTTCAGGAAAAGATTTAAAAAAATGTTTTCAAGAAAACTGTTAAAAAACATTTTCAGAAAAATTAAAACGTTTGTTGATTTTGTCGTTGACTAATTAATTAAAACGAGATTTATGAAAGAAAATGAGGTAATAACTAATAACGAAAGAAAATATACGATCAAAATATTCATTGAATTTAATGTTAAGTAGTTTAGAATCTCGTGTATCACACGGGTTGAATAAATATAATATTATATACTTAATAATAAAAAATTTATGTCCTTAAAAACCCGTATCACACGGGTTGAATAAAATTTTACATGACAGTTATAAATTTTATTATGTTAATTTTTAAAACATTTTTTTAGCTAAATATTAATTTTTTTATGTAACTGATAAATGTTAATTCAAGTTAAACTTTAGAAACACGGTGTATTACACTTGTTAAATAAAGACAATGTTATATATACTTAGTAATAACGATTTACATATTACATATTTATGAAAAACGTTTTTATAAAAAGAATTATATAAATCATTATTATTTAATAGAATAAAGAGGCGGAAAACAAAAAAATTATAAAAACAATATAAAGAAATTTGTATAATTAATAGGAAAGAGGGGCGGGAAAAAAGTTGAGCATGCATAAGAGAGTGACAAGTGTCACATCAAAATCTTTATTTATTATATAGTATAGATTAACATGATAAAAATACGATATACGTGACAATTAAACTTTCTCCATGGGATGCTTAACCATTTTTGGGGCCCAAAGCGACGTAAAAATCCGGGACCCTTTTCCAAAATCTTAAGCGATTATAATTGTTACTAGTACATTTGGAATTATTTTAGCTAATTTTTTTTTACAAATTTATTCAAACTATAGAGACTTTAATAAGTAAAAATTAGGTTGAGGGACTTTTATAAAAAAAACTAAAATATGTTAGTTTTTCTGGTATTTCTCATAGTAAATATTAACTTGAATTAAAATTTTAATTTATAAATAATTAAGGGACTTAATGACATTGTCAAATTTAATAGCAAGTAAATAGAATCCGGATAATAGAAAAATAAACTAAACATCACTTATAAAGCTTTAATATCCAACTAAGCACTTTTTCTTTTGTGTTTAAATAATAAGAAAAAAAAACAAGCAACATAAAATGGCTAATGGGTTTTGAACCGAAGTCTCTTTGGAAACAAAGAGGGGACTTACCAATAACTACTTTAATTTATTGTAGACAATAATCAAATTATATTATACAATCATAATAATGTTTTAAAAAATGGAGGTGGAAGCCCTAAGCCAAGCGATTATTTTTCAACAAATCCAGCCGGCCCTGAGTTTCTGCATCTCTATATAAACCCACCCACACCCTTTCTTCTTGGAGCTAAGAAAACCACTAAGGTTGTCATCTTCTACACACCTTCAAGCTCTGTGTCAATGGCGGTTTCCCCCGCTAAAAACCTGCAACAAGCGGAACAATTTGACCCAAGTGTCTCTCCTCCATTCAAGATTGCAGACATCAGAGCTGCCATTCCCGCCCATTGTTGGGTCAAGAATCCATGGAGGTCACTCAGCTATGTCCTCAGGGACATTTTGGTCATTTCCTCATTGGTTGCCATTGCTGTTTTCTTCAAAAACAGTTCATGGGTTTGGCCTGTTTACTGGGCTGCACAAGGCACAATGTTTTGGGCTATCTTTGTTCTTGGTCATGATTGGTACTTTGCTTACTTCCATTCACTTGTTTCTTTATGCATTGAATAACTTGTACTTCGTGCAATGATGTTTGTACTTTCTGTATGGTTCTAGATCTGAGATCTTGGTTTTTTGTCCGGTTTTCAGTGGCCATGGAAGCTTTTCAGACATCCCTATTCTCAATAGCATGGTGGGCCATATCTTGCATTCTTCCATCCTTGTACCCTATCATGGGTGGTAAGTTTGTGATTTGTTAAAAAAGTTTTAAAGTCACACCAATTATATTCGATACTCTGCTAACTAATGGATCAGGTATAAAAACTATATTAGAAACTGATACCTCTGTTAGAATGATTCAGACACTTACCATTGTGTCACCTCGTTGAATGCTGTATTTTGTAAACTTTAATAATTTACCATTTAATTAGTTATTGATATTTGAATTTCTTTTATGTTTATGAGTATAGGAGAATTAGCCATCGAACTCATCATCAAAACCATGGTCATGTCGAAAATGATGAATCATGGGTTCCGGTAATACTCTTTATCAACCGTTATTACGTAAAATCTGATCAATTAAATATATATAAGTTGATCAGATTTTATATAATAACGAATTATATTTATATTATAAAGTACATATATGTAGTATGTACTAACAAAGTATATTAATATTCTATTCTTAGTTGACGGAAAAAACTTACAAGACATTGGATGTTCCAACAAAGATGCTCAGATTTAAAGTCCCTTTACCCTTGTTCGCATACCCTTTATATTTGGTATACATACAACCATACATCCTGATGCATCATTGATTTGTACGGTACAACTTATCAATGCACATCCGCCTCTTTTGTCTAACAATAATTTAATATCATGTATAAACAGTGGACAAGGAGCCCAGGGAAATCTGGGTCACATTTCAACCCGTATAGTGACATTTTTTCCCCTAATGAAAGACGATATATTGTGACATCTACTTTGTGTTGGGCTCTCATGGTGGCCAATCTAATCTATTTATCCACTATCATTGGCCCGACCCTATTGTTCAAGCTCTACGGCATTCCGTACTTTGTGAGTACCTTTTTCTGATTTTTAGTTGTACTGTAAACCTTAAACCCTAAACTTTAAATTGTATGAATTAACAGATATTCGTCATGTGGTTGGATTTTGTTACTTATTTACATCACCATGGGCATGAGGACAAGCTTCCTTGGTATCGTGGCAAGGTAAAGGTCTATTTAGTCGCACATATATGCATTAATACATTACATAATTGGAAAAATGGGTTATATGTTATGTCAAAACAAATAGTTTTCTATAAGGACTAAAACGTGTCGAACAGGGTTCAATTGACTTTAAAACATTTTTTCTATATTTTTTGTGTAAAATATATGTTGTCTTAAATATGATGACGATTGTTATAAAGTTTTTAAATATAAGGTTTTATGCACAAAAAGTACATGCAAAAGCTTTTATCATCTTTGACATTTGAACCAACTTATTTATTAAAAATGTGTTGAAATTATCACCTCTGACGTGTTATATTGTTGGTTATATGATGTAAGTGACAAACATCGATTGTTTTCGTGGTTAATAGGAATGGAGTTATTTGAGGGGAGGGTTGACTACCGTTGACCGGGATTACGGGATGTTTAACAACATCCACCATGACATCGGCACTCATGTCATCCATCATCTTTTTCCACAAATCCCACACTATCACTTGATCGAAGCGGTAGATATCTTGTCAAAATTTCATTAGATGATTGTTGATCACTTTATAAAACTTAATAATATTTATTTTACATGCTATGTAGACAATGGCAGCAAAGTCGGTGCTCGGGAAGTATTATCGAGAGCCAAAAAAGTCCGGTCCAATACCGGTTCACTTGATAGATAACTTGGTTAAAAGCATCAAACAAGACCATTACGTTAGTGACGTCGGCAATGTAGTTTACTACCAAACCGATTATCGAATGATTGGGAAGAAACTCGAGTGAACCCTAATTTCAAGATTTCCTTATCGGATAGAAGTCTCTAAAGAAAATAAAACAAATTCAATTGTTATGCTAGTGTTTTAGTTATCATCGTGTAACACATTAAAAAGTTTATAATATGATTTTGATTATTGAAATCATAGTTGTTGTTATTTTTTTTTATCATTTAACTCGTTTCCAGTCCAATTATATACGATGTTAATACTAGAAATCATGCTCTAAAAGAAAAACGAACCCAAATTTGTGGGCTATAAGCCTATTTTTACCATAATGACTTTGTATAAGCCTATTTTTGACATAATCTATACTATATAATAAATAAAGGTTTTTGTGGTACACTTGTCACTCTCATATGTATCCTTAATTTTTTTTTCTCGCCTCTCTCTCCTATTAATTATACAAATTTCTTTAACTGTTTTTTTATAATTTTTTGTTTCCCGCCTCTCTCCTATTAAATAATAATGATTTCTATAATTTTTTTTATAAAACGTTTTTTTTTAAATAGGTTTGTTCATAAAACATTTTTATAAATTTAACATTTCTTTCATTTTTTTTATAAAATATTTTTAAAAAATAACTATATAACGTTTCTAGAATTTGTATTAAAAAACTATGTAATATGTCATAAATATGTAATATGTAAATTTTATTACTAAATATATATAACATTGCATTTATTCAACCCGTGTAATACACCAGGTTTCTAAAGTTTAATATGAATTAACACTTATCAGTTGTTACATAAAAAAAATAATACTCAGCTAAAAAAATATTTTGAAAATTAACTTAACAAAATTTATAATTGTCACGTAATATTTTATTTAACCCGTGTAATATTTTAAAGTTTATTTAACCCATGTAATACATAAATTTTTTATTACTAAGTATATAACATTACATTTATTCAACCCGTGTAATACACGAGATTCTAACCTAGTGAGCTAATAAATAATAACCGCCGCCCACCGAAAGATATGTTGTTAATATTATTTCTTGATCGTACTTGCTTTGATTTTTTAGGAAACCAAAATTGAAAAGTTTGAAAGTACATAGACTAGTTTTGTAATTTACTAAAAATGGGAGATATATAGTTAGATTAACAAATGGGTGCATATAATTTGGGCGACTTGAAAGAGAATCAATTGCTATACTTTTTGGACCACCCAGTTTCCATTCGTACAAATATGGTCCCCAATATATTTGATAACGATTTTGTGGGAGAGTGAATGTTCAATTTTGATATATTTTAACAGTATTCAACTGAATCAATTGGTTAAGTTTAATCGGTTCAATTTGGTTCCATTAGTTTGGTTACTTTTTAAACGTATATCTATTTTAAATCTTTTTATTAGTGTTTCCATAACCAGATCGGTTATTTAAAAAGTTGCCTTACCGGTACACTAGCTACACTCATTTAAAAAACCATATGATGTTGTAAATAACTTAAAAGTTATTTAAAACAATATATGAAATCATCTTTATCTTTTGTTGTTATTTGCAATGTTAATAAAATACAAACCTTGAAATAAACCAAATATGTAATCATAATTAGTAAATGAAACAATAAATAAATTTGAAGAAAAAGAACAACGATTTGATGAAAATCAGGTTCAATCTCCCATCATGTTCGCCGGTTCAAATGGTCAAACTCATAACAAACCGGTTTAAACGGAGACGGTTTAAAAGTAGTCCTGATCAGACTCTAAAAAAAGTGTTTTTATAAATCAAACGACATCTAAATCATTTGATCGGGATTCACTTCGACCCACGTATTTTATATTGGGTAGTACTAGAAATCAAATTTATTATATTAAAAAAACTCAATTTAATATCTTTTAAAAACCACACCTTATTTTTAACGAACTTCACTTTTTGATAAAACTACAATTTATTAACTTTTATGAATGCACAAAGTTATGATAATTAAATAGAGGCGTTCATGGCATTCATGGTACGTCGCTGAGTGGGTCCCACTCACCACACACTTTAACCTTTTTCATATTAAAGAAAAATAAAATTTTATTTTCTCTAAAAATTTATGTAACATTTAATTTGTGTCTTATTCATTTAGATGTAACATGGTTTGCAAGGATTAAACTATTTCTTAAGATTTTGATTATTTCTTGTTTAATTTTCTTTGTTGACATTTAATTTTATTACTTATTTGTTTAATTAAGTTAAAGTGATTATTGAAATTATTGTTATTAATCTTTTAGTAGATGCAACGGAATAAATTAAATTCAACAATTGTAAGCAAAATCAAGTAGATGAGAGTGCATACACCTTTGTTCTCTTGAAAATAAAATAGTGAGTATAATGTCTTCCACTGATAGATCTAGGTTAAAAAACTACAAAAGTTATTCTAATTCATATTCGAAAAGTACTTGCAAGTTGAAAGGTTCTATACCAATGATAAATGTCCATAAATTTCACACTCTCATCTCAAATTAAGACATGACAAATCATCTTACAAAGATCAAAAGGTCAAGAACTTGACTTCAAAGTCATGTATGTAAATAAAAGCTATCCATTCTGCTTTTATCGAGTCGGCCCATTTTTCACGTGACTTATTTTGCCCCTCATGTCGAGAATTCTTGATCCGTCATTCATAGTGTGTAACAAGATGATTGACCTATAGTAGGAATTCTGGGTGATCTGTATGTTTGTGATTGATTTGTATTTGTTATTGATTGGATTATTTGATAATCACGTAGGGTTTGCTTTCAGATTGAACTAATTTCCGTGGTATACATAGAATTCAATAAGGATAGGAATCAGATATTCAAGAACGAATATGTGACCAATACGCATGTATATATGGGGTATACAGATACACTGGAAGGTTATGACGATTATTGGCTGAAAACCGCCACAACAATCAATCCATAACTGCTAAGTCATTCTACTTCGGATAGGCAATTTACTCCGGATGAACAATTTACCCCGAAGAAGCAATCTACTCCGGATGAGCAATTTTACTCCGAATAAGTAATCTTTACTCTGGATGGGTAAAGTGGTCAGTATGGCCAAACTGGTCCGAAGTACCATCCTTTAACAGCTTTCACTTCCGAAATCATTTTTTGATGTATAACAAAACATGAAAAATAATTTTTTTCCAAGATGACCTGGCAGCTTAACCCCAGTCGAGGCGTTGCACCTTAGACCCCTGCTTTTTTGATTCGGAACTACTCGAAAAGAAGAAGGTAATAATGAGATTCTGTCTCATTTTTTAAAATAAAAGTGTTTTTCTGAGAAGTAGAATGAGAGTGTATTGGAGTAGACTTTGAGAGTATAATTTGGATTGTGTGAAAATCGTTTGTTAAATAGTTTTATTTATAGGGTTTTTTTTTAAAACCCCCAAAATAGTCATTGGGCTCCCAACGGTAAAAAATCGTTCACCTTTGACCAGAAGCACGGCTCTAGGAAGCCGCAAATGAAAGTCGTTAGAGGACGTAGTGGTGGTGGCGACGGTGTTGCCGTGGGAGCCGCACGGCACCGCAGGGGCAAGCCGTGGGCGCCCCACCACCCTTAGTATCAAACTGAATCAGAATTCCTAAAGTACAAGATTTCAAAGGTCAAATCATGATAGTAAACCCCCGGTCACAATCATATACAGAAGACCCTAAGAAATGACTTTGCATTGTATCAGAAGCGTGACCATGTGGATCATAGAGCGTGATGATGTCATTACCAAATTGTGATGTGATGAATTTTACAAATCTTTTGTAACATGGTGCTACCATGACAAGGTTGTGACAAATGTCACATGCGTGACTAGTCATGTCATGGTGAGAAATGGGCTAGCATATGTGACGGGACCTGCTATACATACCACCTATACTAACCGTACACCACCCTAGTCGTTTATACGACTTGTATTGGGCTCATACGAGTCATACAGATGACATGCATGTTAGAATTGAAACAAACACTTAGTTTGTTGTGTACCAGAACGTCTAGTTGCTGATGTTCTCTTGTATTCGCCACCACGATCACATTTAATATACGCTTTGATAACATCTTTTTTTGCATTTCTCTTCGATCTTTCGGTGACTATAATATTACCATACTGAAATCCAGTGTTTTGCACCCAATGCATCAAGTCCGGGAGAGACATGAAAACCTGAAACAAAATGTGTTATTGTTAAAAACGGTATAGTTTGATAATACGTACATTATCACGAATGGTATACCTGATCGGTGGAAAACTAAGATATATTGCTAGTAGATTCACCACCTAACGCTAAATAGTTTTCGTCAAAACCCGACATCGCTAACTCGTTTTTTTTAATTTAATTAATAATATGTATGATGAAATGTATCGGATTTAGAAAGAAATGAATGAACAAATGAATGAAACATATATTCGTTTATATAGTATGTTTTGACGGAATCTTATGTCATATCAAATAACTGACGGAATCTTGTGTCGTATCAAATAATCGGCACACATAACAGGGGAAAAATCGTACGAGGAAAACTCTGATATTTTTCTATACGACTCGTATAGCTTTATGGCACTTGTATAGAAAATTGATCAGAGGGATGTGACAAGCCCTGCAGCCTTGTCAGAGAGTCGTACTTTATACAAGTCGCATGACACATATACAACTTGTATAAGTGTTTGGTTAGTTATCATGTGGTGTATATTTAGTTGTCCTTGTGTAAATGTAATGTTGCAAATCTACTCTAGAAAAAATTATAAACCTGAAATATGCCTAATAAGACTAACGCACAAAATTGGCCAATGTTAACCAATCAAATGTTGTATAAATTATAGACCTAATAAGACTTAACACTCAAAATTGGCCAATATTAACCAATCAAATGTTGCATAAATTATAAACCTAATAAGACTATCACTCAAAATTGGCCAGTATCAGCCAACCAAATATAGCATAAAAATAGGGGCAAGAACCGAAAACACTAGGATGAGAATTTGAATCTAACTTTTAGGAAGGGGATTTCTAGCGTTTTATCATAATATGATATTGTGATGAAGGATAGATAACTAATTAAAATAAAGATAACCACCATTTTGTCAAAAAAAAATACAAATCTTAGTAATTTAAACTAGAATTTTTATTCAAAATATTTGTAATGGTGATTATAATTAACTTTGATCAACTACAATATTTCATAAGATTTGAATTTATGTCCAAATTGTTTAAATTCCCTAAAAACTTAATATGCATGTAACTTATTAAGGTATATTATCAAAATTAAACCTAATCAAAATGTTATAATCATCACTAGAAGTGTTCATAAGCTAACGGATGTCGTAAACATACTTAATTTCAGAAAATCACTACTTGAAATTCATAAACACATTTAGTTTCAAATTAATCTCCGCTTCTAAACATTTAACATTGCATAAAATCTGTTTAGATACCTAATCTTCACTTGAATTTAACACTGCATAAAATTTGTTTATATATGTGTGTGTGTGTGTGTGTTTTAATGGTGAAACACGCAAACAGTTGTGATAGCTATGAAACTGAAATGAGAGAGAACAATTGGGGGAAATTTTTGAATTTGATTGATCACTCAAATAATGATTACAAAAATACTTATATACTAAACAAGAAAAATAGCGAAACTAGCTAAACTAAAACTGATCTAAGCAAAACTAAAGATAGTTTCGCCCAACACCCCCCTCAAGTTGGATGTGTATACAATCCCAACTTGGAAATGATAGGCGAATGCGGTTGACCAGCAAGACTCTTTGTGAATAAATCCGCAAGTTGATCCGAAGTACGCGTATGAGAAAGCAGAATTAAACCAGCTTGAAGGTTCTCACAAACAAAATGATAATACAATTCAATATGCTTAGTGCGTTCATGGAAAACAGGATTTTTAGCGATGTGAATGGCCGCCTGACTATAACACTTCAAAGGAACCGGAGTGAGGTTGGGAGACCAATACTCAGCTTCAGTAGAGCTAAGAGAAATAGTAGCATGTTTCTTGGACTTCCAAGATATAGGACTTCTGTAACATCCCAAAATGACGAAAAATAAAGTTAACGAGTTCAAGCGGGCCGAAGTCGGGCCGGGTCAGTCGCGAACCGGGCTTGGGGAGGTTTCCCCTATAAATAGTCCAAGGCACTCATTCTTCTGCTCTTTGACATTCTAGAGAGAGAAAACCGTAGAGAGAGAAAGTGTCGGAATCGCACAAGATTGCACCCGCTCGTGTCTCCTGCACTCGTGAAGAGAACCTCCAAAGCGGAATCGTCATCCAGGTAACCATTCGAGCTAAATCTGAGTTTTTAGTTCGTTTTTGGGTTTTCGGGTCTTGGGTGAAAATCGGACGTTTTTGTGGATGAAACTGAAAGATAATCATAGAATCGAATTCCTTAATGGAAAACGAACGTTTTGGATGCAACATGTTCGGGATCTTGACATGATCAGACCCGAAATGCGAAAGTTAGGGTTTTCGCGAAGAACAGGTCGTGCGCACTTGCTAAGTGCGCACGGAGCAGGTCCTGCGCACTTGCTAAGTTCGCAGGTGGCAGGGTCTGCGCACTTGCTAAGTGCGCAGGCAGCAGGGTCTGCGCACTTGCTAAGTGCGCAGGCAGCAGGGTCTGCGCACTTGCTAAGTGCGCAGACATCAAGCTGTTGAGTAGAGATTAGTATGTTTAGAATGGTTAAACCGTTAGAGTCGGTAATGGTCTGATGTGTATGTAACTACTCAATTCAGATCGGAAGTGACGTGGTTGGACCCTTGATTAGGACAACCGAGACTAGCTTATAAGGTGAGTTCTAGAAGCCCTCTTTTAAATGTTTTTATATAATGTTTTCGGGCTGGTGTGTACACGTATGAAATGCTGTTTTATAAAATGATTTTTATGAAACTACGTTTACGAAAGGAAATGATTTGGAACGAAGGATTTATGGAAAGAAAGTTTATGAACGGAATGTTTACGAACGAATGTTATAAAGAAATGGTTTAATGAAAAGGTAAAAGGGTTTTGAAAGTGAAGGAAAGGTTTTATGAAAAGAAAACAAAAAGGGGCAAAGGTTTTAAAGAAGTCATTACAAATCTAATCTGTCGAATGAATGGAATTGACGAATGAAGTCTGGGAATGTGATTCCCAGCCTTGTGGTAGATTATGGACAGCGAGCCATAGTTACCACAAGAACAACATGGGCAATGTCTTTGTGGCATGTCAATGGTTTTGATGTTGTACAACTGGTATGGGAGTAACGACGGTTACTCGGGTGATGACGATCATCCTAACGAACGAGGTAATGGGAAATCAATGACGGCGATACGTAACGGTTGATTTCCAAAGGAAAGATGCGTGTTGGGCAATGACGGCGATACGTAACGGTTGACCCCACGCATTGAAGGGTTGGGCAATGACGGCGATACGTAACGGTTGACCCTGCGTAGTGTATGGTTGTGGCAATGACGGCGATACGTAACGGTTGCCCACAACATTAAAAGTTCCTACGGGGACATAGAGACGCGTAACGATACAGATTTTAGATAATAATGTATGACTTAAATGAATGTTAATGTTTTAAACAAATGATTGTGTTTAAATATGCGAAGGTTTACGAATGAAAGGCCCTGTTTTCTTATACGAATGTTAAACCCTATTGAATGTTTGAATGATGAACCATTTCTTAAAACGAACGAAAACTAGAACTCACCAGCGTAGCTGACGTTTTTAAGTGTGCACATTCAGGTTAAGGTAGGTTATGAGGATGGACGGTGATGCTTGGCAAACGAGAAGAGTTACCCGGCTGATCATGAAGACTGGCATCCCGTTATGTTTAGTTATGATGTAAATATGTTTTAAACTATGTTTACGCTTCCGCATGTATGAACAAGTTTTAATTATGATGAATGAATGAAGTTTTTCCGCTGCGTTATTTGATATTCATGTTTAAGAACTGTTTGTGAATGAGTAAATCCAATAAGTGAGGCCTCCCGGGTTTGGGGCCTTACAAGTTGGTATCAGAGCAATAGTTTGAGAGATTCGGACACTCCCAGTGCCTGAACTTAAACTTTGAATGGGACCGAAAGCGGATGCCAGTACGGGTAACTCGAGCCAAAGCATCAGGTATGTAAAGTAGAGTATGTGTATGTAGTATGCCTTAGAAATGGTTAGGTAAGGACTTGTGTTCTGATGGAATCACAAAGGTGGTCAAATAGAAATCGAAAGGTAGTGTAATGGTTAATTACAGATGGCCAGTGTATATTAACATCTTACAGTACTTATTGAATTCTATTTGTTAACTAGCGTGATGACATTGGATTTCTCGTCTTATAGAACGAAATGGCAAGGAGAGGGAACGGAAGGCGTGGTGGCCGTACCGGTGGTCGTACCGACGGTCGAAATGGTGGGCGTGGCAGGATTCCTGCGCGCCAAGAACACAGTGAAGAAGGAAATGTTCACACTGAACCGGCGGTTAGTGTGCATGAAGCTGAGCAGACACAGGTTGAAGAACAACCTTTCACTTTTGAACCAGAATTGAGAGCAGCTATAGCTCGAGAATTCACAGAATTGATGAAGAATTCTCTGCCAGGTCTGTTGGCTGAAGCGTTGAAGCAGGTCAATGGGGCGGGTGGGTCTAGCGCGGCAATTGGTGCTCAGAACAATGAGACCGACAATGCACCGCCTGCTCGCGGATGTGATTATAAGTCCTTTAAGGCATGTGACCCGCCGATACTCACTGGAAAGAAGGACGCGGTGGCTACATTTGATTGGGTGATCCGTATGGAAGTTGCTATTCGTCTGAGCGAGTGCCGAACGGATCAAGTGGTAAAATTTGTTGCTAACTCCTTGAGGGAGGAAGCATCCCATTGGTGGGAAGGTGTACGTCAAGCTAAAGGGAGCGAGATTATGGATGCGATGATGTGGGCTGACTTGAAAACTTTGGTAATCAAGAATTTCTGCCCAAGGAACGAGATTGAAAAGGTGGAGAGGGAATTTCTGGGTTTAAAGGCCGGGAACATGACGCACCGGCAATACACAACCCGATTTAATGAACTGGCACGTCTGGTGCCACACCTTGTCACTACAGAAGAGAGAAAGATTGCCTGTTATATTCAAGGGTTGCCGGACCAGGTCCGCACCTATGTTAAGGCGAACGCCCCTACTACCTATGATTTGGCAGTAGAGCTAAGCGGCGTGGTGTTTGACGATCTGGCACTGAATGTTGTTGCCGTTGAAGAGCAAAAGAAGAGACCGAGCTTCTCAAACAAGCGAACTGGGGGAAAGATGTTTGGGTCTCGTGATAAGAGGGCTCGGGTGGGTGAGCCGACTGTTTGTAAGAAGTGTGGAAGGGAGCATGTAGGTGAATGCAGACTGGGATCTAGCTTGTGCTATAAGTGTGGCAAGACCGGGCACTACTCTCGAGAATGCCCGCAAGGTTACAAATGCTACAATTGTGGGGAAAATGGTCATATGAGTAGGGACTGCCCGAAGCCCAGGATGGGGGAAACCGGGAAAGGAAAGGGCCCGGAAAAGAAGGGAGAAGGATCTCGTGCAAAGACTCGTGCGTACGCACTGACGCAAGAACAAGCCAGGGCGGATCCCGATGTGGCGTCAGGTACATTCGTCCTTGACAACACTCTTGTTTCTGTGTTATTTGATTCGGGTTCCGGTAAGAGTTTTATATCTGCGTCTTTTTGTAAGAGAATGAAGTACGCTGCCAGTAAGTTAGAAAGGGCCTTTAGCGTAGAAACCGCAGAGGGTAGAACTGCGAGAGTGACCGATGTAGTTGACAACTCCACAATAAAAATAGAAGGACATAGGTTCCCTGTCAGATTGTTTGTTATGGTTTTGGGAGGGTTTGATGTCGTGTTAGGTATGGATTGGCTAACTGCCAATGAAGCGCAGATTATATGTAAACGAAAGATAATCCAACTCAAGGCTCCGGATGGTAGCAAAGTTGAAGTCTTTGGAGATCGTGACGCCCCGATGCCTAACGTCATCTCAATGATTAAGGCAACGAATTACTTGAGGTGCGGATGCGAGGCTTATCTGGTATATGTGATTGACAAGTGTAAGGAAGTGAAGGAACTAGACGATGTACCCGTGGTACGCGAGTACCCGGAGGTGTTTCCAGAGGATTTGCCTGGGATACCACCCGATAGAGAAATTGAGTTCCGAATTGACTTAGTACCAGATGCCCAGCCCGTGGCTAAGGCTCCATATCGACTAGCACCAGTGGAAATGAAGGAACTTATGGTCCAACTAGACGAGTTACTTGAGAAAGGATTTATCCAACCGAGCATCTCGCCGTGGGGTGCTCCGGTGTTGTTTGTAAAGAAGAAAGATGGTTCGATGAGAATGTGTATCGATTATCGCGAGTTGAATAAACGAACGGTGAAGAACAAGTACCCTTTACCAAGGATCGATGACCTGTTCGACCAGTTGCAAGGCGCAAGTTGGTTTTCGAAAATCGACCTTCGGTCCGGGTACCATCAGTTGAAGGTGAGGGAAGAAGACATACCGAAAACTGCATTTCGCACGCGTTATGGACATTTCGAGTTCCGCGTGATGTCTTTCGGATTGACGAACGCCCCCGCAGCGTTCATGGATTTAATGAATAGGGTGTGTCGACCGATGCTGGATCGATCGGTAATCGTGTTCATCGATGATATCCTTATCTACTCCAAGAATGAGGGTGATCACGCGTGTCATTTGAAGGAAGTGTTGGAAGCTCTAAAGAAGGAGAAGTTGTATGCTAAGTTCTCCAAATGCGCGTTCTGGCTAAGGGAAGTCCAATTCCTAGGTCACGTCATTGGCCCGAACGGCATTATGGTTGACCCAGCAAAGATAGTATCGGTAAGTGAATGGGACATTCCTAAGACGCCAACTGAAATCCGCAGTTTCTTAGGATTGGCAGGCTACTATCGGAGATTCATCCAGGATTTCTCAAAAATAGCTTCGCCGTTGACAAAGTTGACTCGGAAAGAAGTAAAGTACGAATGGGGTTCGACCCAGGATGAGGCGTTTAAGGAATTGAAAGAGAAGCTAACACAAGCTCCAGTCTTGGCCCTTCCCGAGGGCAGTGAAGATTTGGTGGTATACTCTGACGCTTCGGGTCAGGGATTGGGGTGTGTGTTGATGCAGCGTGGTAGAGTGATTGCATATGCGTCGCGGCAGTTGAAAGTTCACGAAGTCAACTATCCGACTCACGATTTGGAACTTGCTGCTGTCGTATTTGCATTGAAAATATGGAGGCACTACCTGTACGGGGTAAAGTTTACTATTTACTCCGACCACAAAAGTTTGAAGTACTTCTTCGAACAAAAGGAGCTTAATATGAGGCAGAGGAGATGGTTGGAACTCCTGAAGGACTATGACTGTGAAATAATGTACCATCCTGGAAAGGCAAACGTGGTGGCTGACGCTCTAAGCCGAAAGGATGTGCCTACTCCTATTAGAGTGAAAGCTTGCCAGTTGGTGGTAACATCGGATGTGATGAGGGAAATTGAGAGAGCTCAAGATGAAGCTTTGAAGGAAGAAAATATAAAGAAAGAAAGGATGGTTGGCCAACGGGACAAGTTGGAATATAACACCCTCGGTGTTAGAACGCGTTATGGACGGATATGGATACCTATGGGTGGCGAACTTAGGAGCAAAATCTTGGATGAGGCTCATAAGTCTCGTTACTCTATCCATCCCGGTACCAATAAAATGTACCAAGATCTGAGGAGGGAATACTGGTGGCCTGGAATGAAACGTGATGTGACGAAGTATGTAAGCAAGTGCTTGACTTGCTCGCAAGTAAAGGCTGAACACCAGAAACCGTATGGAAAGATTCAACCACTTGACATACCAGAATGGAAGTGGGAACACATTACCATGGACTTCATAACTAAGCTACCTCGCACAGCTAAAGGTCATGACGCCATTTGGGTAATTGTGGACCGTTTAACGAAGAGTGCTCATTTCCTACCTATTCGCGAGGCGTTCTCGTCGGAAAGGTTAGCGGAGGTATTTATCAACGAAGTAGTAGCGCGGCATGGGATGCCATTGACGATCGTATCTGACCGGGACACACGATTCACATCGAGGTTCTGGAAAAGATTTCACGAGGCGATGGGCACGAGGCTTAATATCAGCACAGCATACCACCCGTAAACGGATGGTCAGTCCGAAAGAACCATTCAGACTTTGGAGGATATGCTCCGTGCTTGTATTATTGACTTCGGTGGCAGTTGGGACAGCCATCTGCCGTTAGCCGAGTTCTCCTACAACAATAGTCATCACACGACGATAGGCATGCCGCCTTACGAAATGTTGTATGGGAGAAGATGTAGAACCCCGGTTTGTTGGGGTGAGATTGGACAGAAGGAATTAGGAAGTCTCGAAGTCGTAAGAGAGACATCGGAAAGGTTTGATCAAATCAAAGCTCGAATGAAGGCCGCCCAAGATCGTCAGAAATCCTATGCGGATAGACGACGAAGGCCTATCGAGTTTGATGTTGGGGACAGAGTAATGTTGAAAGTGTCCCCCTGGAAGGGGATCATTCGATTCAGAAAGAGAGGAAAGTTAAGTCCGAGGTTTGTCGGACCGTTCAGGATAATGGCACGGGTTGGTGAAGTCGCTTATCGGTTGGAGTTGCCTGATGAGTTAAGTGGGATTCATCCTACCTTCCATGTATCACACTTGCGAAAGTGTTTGGCGGATGAATCGGCTCACGTACCACTTACTGACATCGAGGTCGACAACAGCCTTAATTACATCGAGGAACCCGTGGCTATCTTAGACCGAAAGGAGAAACGTTTGCGTAACAAAGTGATCCAATTGGTTAAAGTCCAATGGAGGCACCGAAAGGGATCGGAGGCTACATGGGAAACGGAGGCGGAAATGAGGGAGTCGTACCCTAAATTATTTGACTTGTGATAGGTTTCGGGGACGAAACCTATTATAAGGGGGGTAGACTTGTAACATCCCAAAATGACGAAAAATAAAGTTAACGAGTTCAAGCGGGCCGAAGTCGGGCCGGGTCAGTCGCGAACCGGGCTTGGGGAGGTTTCCCCTATAAATAGTCCAAGGCACTCATTCTTCTGCTCTTTGACATTCTAGAGAGAGAAAACCGTAGAGAGAGAAAGTGTCAGAATCGCACAAGATTGCACCCGCTCGTGTCTCCTGCACTCGTGAAGAGAACCTCCAAAGCGGAATCGTCATCCAGGTAACCATTCGAGCTAAATCTGAGTTTTTAGTTCGTTTTTGGGTTTTCGGGTCTTGGGTGAAAATCGGACGTTTTTGTGGATGAAACTGAAAGATAATCATAGAATCGAATTCCTTAATGGAAAACGAACGTTTTGGATGCAACATGTTCGGGATCTTGACATGATCAGACCCGAAATGCGAAAGTTAGGGTTTTCGCGAAGAACAGGTCGTGCGCACCTGCGCACTTGCTAAGTGCGCAGGAGGCAGGTCCTGCGCACTTGCTAAGTGCGCAGGCGGCAGGGTCTGCGCACTTGCTAAGTGCGCAGGCGGCAGGGTCTGCGCACTTGCTAAGTGCGCAGACATCAGGCTGTTGAGTAGAGATTAGTATGTTTAGAATGGTTAAACCGTTAGAGTCGGTAATGGTCTGATGTGTATGTAACTACTCAATTCAGATCGGAAGTGACGTGGTTGGACCCTTGATTAGGACAACCGAGACTAGCTTATAAGGTGAGTTCTAGAAGCCCTCTTTTAAATGTTTTTATATAATGTTTTCGGGCTGGTGTGTACACGTATGAAATGTTGTTTTATAAAATGATTTTTATGAAACTACGTTTACGAAAGGAAATGATTTGGAACGAAGGATTTATGGAAAGAAAGTTTATGAACGGAATGTTTACGAACGAATGTTATAAAGAAATGGTTTAATGAAAAGGTAAAAGGGTTTTGAAAGTGAAGGAAAGGTTTTATGAAAAGAAAACAAAAAGGGGCAAAGGTTTTAAAGAAGTCATTACAAATCTAATCTGTCGAATGAATGGAATTGACGAATGAAGTCTGGGAATGTGATTCCCAGCCTTGTGGTAGATTATGGACAGCGAGCCATAGTTACCACAAGAACAACATGGGCAATGTCTTTGTGGCATGTCAATGGTTTTGATGTTGTACAACTGGTATGGGAGTAACGACGGTTACTCGGGTGATGACGATCATCCTAACGAACGAGGTAATGGGAAATCAATGACGGCGATACGTAACGGTTGATTTCCAAAGGAAAGATGCGTGTTGGGCAATGACGGCGATACGTAACGGTTGACCCCACGCATTGAAGGGTTGGGCAATGACGGCGATACGTAACGGTTGACCCTGCGTAGTGTATGGTTGTGGCAATGACGGCGATACGTAACGGTTGCCCACAACATTAAAAGTTCCTACGGGGACATAGAGACGCGTAACGATACAGATTTTAGATAATAATGTATGACTTAAATGAATGTTAATGTTTTAAACAAATGATTTTGTTTAAATATGCGAAGGTTTACGAATGAAAGGCCCTGTTTTCTTATACGAATGTTAAACCCTATTGAATGTTTGAATGATGAACCATTTCTTAAAACGAACGAAAACTAGAACTCACCAGCGTAGCTGACGTTTTTAAGTGTGCACATTCAGGTTAAGGTAGGTTATGAGGATGGACGGTGATGCTTGGCAAACGAGAAGAGTTACCCGGCTGATCATGAAGACTGGCATCCCGTTATGTTTAGTTATGATGTAAATATGTTTTAAACTATGTTTACGCTTCCGCATGTATGAACAAGTTTTAATTATGATGAATGAATGAAGTTTTTCCGCTGCGTTATTTGATATTCATGTTTAAGAACTGTTTGTGAATGAGTAAATCCAATAAGTGAGGCCTCCCGGGTTTGGGGCCTTACAACTTCCCCCAAGAGAAATAAAATAACCACTCACAGATCGCCGAGTATTAGGACAAGCTGCCCAATCAGAATCACAATAAGCAGATAAAGACATATCGGAATTGTCATTAAAAAACAAGCCTTGAGAATAAGTGCCCTTGACATATCGAAGAGTATGCCACGCAACATCCCAATGAGGAACACGCGGATCACTCATGAACTGGCTAAGAAACTGAACCGCAAAAGTGAGATCAGGCTGAGTGTAAGTGAGATAGTTGAGCTTTTCGACAAGCCGACGATAGGCCAAAGAATTATCAAGAACATGACCCTCATTTGTAACATCCCGGAAATTCGCAAAAATAATGGTTCGGGCTTGTAAACAACCCGACTCTTTAATTAAACAAGGGTACTTATATGATTAGTTGTTTAAGGTGTGGAAAGGAGTTGGTTGGTCGTATAAAAGAATAGTCTGGGATCAATATGTACGGGAAGGTTTAAGAAGGACCCAATCGGAACTTTGGGGAGGTTTATATACCATCTAAGTCACAAACCCTAGACCATTCGGCTAGGAGTTTGCGACGGCAGGAAGGGGAGAACGCAAGAGAGGGAGAGGGGTGGTCGGACGATAGTGACGGCAGCGGTTCGACGACGGTTCTTAACCAACGAGGAGTGAATATCGTCGAGGTCATCATTGATTCGTTTATGCATTTTCATATATTCATTCTCTTGCATGAATCGTTAGGGTTTCGAGATAGTGTTTGGTATTGGCCAAGGATAGTCGTAAGAGTGTTCACGGCGGTGAGAGTTTGCGGGTTGAAGCAGGGAGGTGGTGATGACGGATGATGGTGTGTGAGGCGGTGGGAGACGGCGAGCATGGGTCACGTTAGCACCCGGCTTGTGTGGTGACGAGTTGCCGAGGAAAGATGAAAAAAGAGGAGACCGGAGGAGGGGTGTGTCATGGTTCACGGTGGTTCCCGGGGACGACCAGAAGGCGACGGCGGTGTGGCTGTGGTGAAGCTTTACCACAGCAAACGACAGAGGATGGCTTGGGGGTTGGCTGCGGTACTCGGTAGCGGAGAAAGAGGCTGCTAGGGTTGGTCCCGGCGAGGTGAACGAAGAAGGAGGTGCATGACGGGGAAGCCGGAACAACACCTGTTACGGTTGTGCGTTTGCATGACATGCATGTGTAGGAGGAACCAGGCTCGAGTAAATGTGTTCACGTGGATTTGGGGTTCTATCCGAAAACGACCGTGCGTGTCATCATTTACGTATGAGCATGAAAACCCGGTTTGAGCGGGTGAGTTCTAAACGGGACAAGGGCGGCCCGATACGAGTCCATGTTTACGAAATAAGGACGGGTAAGGGTTTGTATGGCACCCGTAAGTGCGTGCATGAGAAGTTAGGGTTTACGGGGAGGTGCTGATGAGAAGACGAGACGAACGTTGAGAATGTAATTATATTTACAAGTCATTTAATGTACGATTAGAACGTGTCTGATCATGTGATCATGCATTGACAGGTTCAGGTTTTTAACGTGATCGATTGAATTGCAGAGCAGGGGCTGAGGCTAGGTATAATCGGTGAGTTTCTAATCCGCTCTTTAACTGTTTTTAATGTTTGGGGCTATCGTACATACTTTCAAGACGTGTTTTATTACATTAAACGTATAACGAGCTTTGGGGTTTAACCCGATGAGTTTGTGAGTTTAAGTATTCAAATATGGGGCTAAGGGACTGTGTGTTGTCCATAGGATGTTTGGGTTAAAGGTGAGCATATATAGTCGTGGGTCATATTGTGATCTAATAGGGGTGAGTCGGGGAACGAGTCTATATGTCGTGTGGGCATGACTAGGAGGTGTTACAGGATATGCACGTACATGGTATGTGCTTAGATAGTGAGACATAGTACTTGTATGTGTGTCACCATAACAATGGGGTATTGTGTGATGAGTTAGCCTAGGTGAGTCGGGATATAAGCTTAACGCTTATAAATACGTGTAGGATATCTTATTCTAGTGTTATGTGTGAAGTGCAGGTGCAGTTAAGGAGTCATGTACATAGAGTATAATGTTATGTGTTTATACATGTGTTGTGTGTATTGTGTCATTGTCCTTGTGTCACGACGTGAATTATTATCGTGTCATTGTCCTTGTGACACGGCGGGTATTGTGTTTGTATTGTTGTCATTATTACACGGCAAATGGTATTGTGGAGGACTAAGTCCTTCGGGAGGTCACCAAAGGTGGCAAATTCTGAGCAGGTTAACGATGAGCTCGGGGTGTGTCGAACGCCCCGACGAGGGTGCAGTGATGAGGTATGTGTTTGTGTGCATATATATGTGTTAAATTGCATACAAGTGTTGAGTTATATATATACTGTGTATGAGATGATATTGACGTGGTGAATAGATGCTATCAATGTGATGTGTAGAGTTATATTAACCATTGTGTCGGGATGAGTACGTTGTGTACAACTGTTGTGTCAGTTGGTTTATGAGAGTCTTAGTCAGGGCTAGCTAAGCCGGTGTCTAGAGGGTGGTTGAGTTAACCAGTGTGTGGTTGATATGTGTGGGTAAACTTTGAGTTATCAGAGTGGTAAGTTCGATCCTTGTCGGAGAGACTTACCGGGTTAAATGGTGGGGTGAGTTTGGGGTGGTGAATCCTTTGGGATAATTGTAAGATAACGGGGGTTATCTATCTATTATTAAATGATAACTAATTTATAAAGACCAAAAGGTCTTGAGTGGAGATAAGCATTAATTGGTACAAGTTGGCTTTTGTTTAAATTAAACTATTAGAACTCACTCAGGTTAGCTGACTTTGTATGTACGTTAGATTGTTTTGTAGGTGAGTCTGCCAGACGAGGTATCTTGGCTTAGAAGCGGGCTACTCGGGTTGGTGCGCTTGCATTCTTCAGGTAACGTTATGAAAATTAACGAGTTTAAAGATAATACTATTTCGAGAAAGACTTCCGCTGTTTATTTAAATGAAAGTTAGGTGTTTTTAAAGAGTATAACCAGTTATGAGAACCAACTGTAGGGTGCCTGATTTGGGGCCTTACATCATTAAGCTTGAGTTGTAAATGCAAAGGCAAAGGGGACGAAACAGAAGAAACATCGTCCATTGTAAACTCGTTCAACAGATCCTTTGCAAACTTACGTTGAGTCATAATAAGACCAGCAGCAGACTTGAGAACTTCAATGCCCAGAAAATAGTTAAGGTTGTCAAGATCTTTGATCTAAAATGTAGAATGTAAGAAAGCCTTTAAAGCAGACATCCCATGTTCATTATTACCAATGAGAAGAATGTCATCCACATAAACAGCCACATGAACAACAGAATCTCCCATGGTATTTGAAAACAAATAACAATCATTGAGAGAACGCATATACCCTTTGGTTTTGAGTGCATCAGAAAACTTGCCATACCATTGCCGAGAAGCCTGCTTCAAACCATAAATAGATTTTTTGAGTTTAAGGACATGCTCAGGAGAAGATAATGGCATGCCATGAGGAGGACTCATATAAATGTCTTCATCAAGATCCCCATGTAAGAAAGCATTATTCACATCCAATTGATATAAACCCCAATGTCGTTTGGTTGCAACAACAATAAGACTATGAATAGTAGTCATTTTGACGATAGGGAGAAAGTTTCATTGTAATCAATGTCAGCTTTCTGAGTATCACCACGAACAACCAAACGGGCTTTGTAGCGTTCAACTGTTCCATCTGCATTATACTTGACTTTATACACCCACTTGCATTTAATAGCTTTCTTACGTTTAGGTAAATGCATGACCTCCCAAGTTTGATTACGTTCTAAGGCAGTAAATTCCTTATACATAGCCTCTTGCCAAGCAGGATGCTGAGCAACCTCCTGATAAGAAGAAGATTCCTGAACATAGTCAAGATTGAGAAGAAGTTGCTGAGAATCAGGAGAAAGATCAGCAAGACTAACAAATGAAGAAGCTTGGCAAGCACTCGACAAAGTATGAAAGCAAGAGGATGTCAACATAAGCATAATTCCAAACGTAATCCTGCAAGTGAGAAGGAGGAACAAAAGAACTAGAATATCTCCTAAGCTCTAGAGGAGGAACAGGAGAACAGGAGGAGAGGAATCAACTTCAGGAACAACCGAAGAAGATGAAAGAACAACAGTTGGATCTGACTCCTCAAACAAATCACTAAGAGAAGGAAACAAATATGAAGGGTCGGAAAAGTGTAAAGAAAGGAAAATGTGCTCAAGAAAAGTCACATCCCGATAAACTTGAACTTGTCGAGTGTCAAGATTATAAAGCTTGCAACCTTTCTTTCCAAAAGGATAGCCAATAAAAATACAAGCTTGAGCCCGAGGCTGAAATTTATCTCTACCGGGTATAGGAGTAGAAGCATAACACAAACATCCAAAAGTACGAAGATAAGTGTATGATGGAGCTTTACCAAAAAGCATCTCAGAAGGAGATTTGCCCTGGAGGACTCGTGAGGGGAAAATATTAATCAAGTGAGTAGCAGTAAGAACACAATCACCCCATAACATAATAGGTAACTTGGACTGAAACATAAGAGCTCGAGCAGTTTCAAGAAGATGCTTGTGTTTCTGTTCGACCACCCATTTTGTTGAGGAACCCTAGGACAAGTAGTTTGATGAAGAATGCCTTTATGTTTAAAATACTCGGTATGATGAACACCCGAACCAAGTTCATAAGCATTGTCAGAACGAACACTCTTGACTTTAGTATTGAACTGAGTCTCAACCATCTCAATAAATCATTGAAGGATAATAAAGGTATTGCCTTTAGTAGTCAAAAGATGAGTCCAAGTAGTTCCAGTAAAATCATCAACAATTGTGAAAAAATATTTATAACCATCATATGTAGTAGAATGATACGGGCCCCAAGTATCAATATGAATAAGATCAAACATTTGAGTACTAGTTCTACTGCTATAAGCGAAAGGGAGTTTATGTTGCTTAGCTTTAAGACAAACAGAACAATCATCAATAGAACAATCATGTGCACCAGTAAAGACATTCAATTGCTTAAGTTTGTACATTGGCAAATACCCAAGACGATGATGCCAAAGGTTTAACGAAACAACATAATTACAGTGATAAAAAGAATCAATTGTAACAAAGAAATGTTTATTAGGATGCAAAAGATAAAGTCTATTGAGAAGATCTCTCATAACCAACGGACTACTCATTAGGGCCTGCAAGAAACAAAAAGTTTCAGAAAACTGAACAAGACCTTTTGTATCCCTGCAAAGTTTGGGAACATATAAAAGGTTATGTTTGAATTGAGGCACAAAGAAGACATTGGAGATAGAAAAAGACTTTGTGAGATTAACCATTCCGACTTACGTAACAGTTAAGACATGGCCGTTTGGAAGAACATAAACATGCGAGTTGAACAATTGAACGTTAGAAAGCAAATTGAAGTCAAAGCACATATGATTACTTGCACCATTATCAATAATCCAAATAGTATCGACCGTAGTCGAATTGCAAGCAATAATACCTGCAAAATTTGCAAAGCTAAGAGGTTGAACACAAATGAAAGTGATCTAAGCGAAACTAAAGATGGTTTCGCCCAACACAAAGCTACTCGAGATAATGAGCTTAAGAAATTATTTATAGTTTAATACTATATATACCACTTTAAATTAAATCAAATGATGGCATCTTAGAGGAAAAGGAAATTTAAATAATTTTGGTTTTGGATGTGTAACAGCAAAAGAAAGAAGGGAAAAAAAATATTATGAAAACTTGAGGTTTTGGACCGTTTACTTGAAGGAAATAAAAAAGAGATATTAAAAGAAAGATGGGCCAACGATTTGAGCTTGGAATAAAAATGAATTTAGGGGCTGAGTCTATCTCTTGGGTTGGGCCAACGATTGGAGCTCAACAAAGGAATTAAAAGAAAGAAACGCATAATTTGTGTTTAATGTATGTGTATGTTTGAAAGATATTATTGTTAATTAGGTTAGCGTTAGTTTACTTCAAATCATCATCCAACTCTTTAATTTGATTCTCAATCAATCGGATCTTTTTGTTTTACTTTTCCCAATCAAGCGAAACGTATAATACTAACCACCCGCTCCTCGTGATACCACACCCTACTTACCCTAACTATCTAGGTTAATTAGGTGTTTATAAGGCTTGAAGACGGTCACCGGTCCATTACACACACTTGCTATGATGATTTTTCATCTTCATTATGCGACCAGGACTAGTGTGTTCATCGGGTCGGTTTTCAGGTTAGTCATATTTGATACTTTTGAAATTGAATTCAAATTCAAACCAAATTCGATATGGAATTCGAAAAACTGATTAGAATTTAAAATTTTGAATATGGATTAATTCGAATAACTTGAATTAAGAGAAAAAAAAATAAACAAATAATATACATATCTATACTATATAATAAATAAAGGTTTCTTAATGCCACGTGTCGCCTCCATATTCATTCTTATAAATTTTTTCTCGCCTCCCTCTTTTAATAAATACACTGGATTTTCAATAATAATATATTTTTAAACAAATTATTAAATACACTAATAAAACACATTTATTTTAAATTATCTCATATTATAAGAAACTTTAAAATGTAATTATCTAGCTTATGTTTTCAATCAAATAGTAATTGAAAGTCAAATTACATTGAATAGTATTTAATATATTTTTGAAACTCAATTATATATTAATTTTTACATATTTTTTGATTTTGTTTTCTATTGTTAGTATATGTAATACATTTTTCCACCTATAAGATATATATATATATATATAAAGATTTAATAATTTTATGTATTGATATTTTTTCACCATATATAGTACACAGGTTCTAAGCTAGTGTATATATATATATATATATATATATATATATATATATATATATATATATATATATATCTTACATACTAATAAATCAAGGTTTTAAGAGGGACACTTGTTACATTTCTACGCCTCCACATTCTCATTTTCTCTCCTCTCTCTCCTATTAATATTCAGTTCCACTATTTTAGGCAATTAAATTAATTATAGTTTCAATTTTTATCTATAGATTTTTAAATTTAAAACTGTGTTTATCATCAATTAAATTGTTCTATCATATTTTTATGAATTCTATAAATTAAAAACAATGTTATAGCCATGTAAGATCCAAATAAAAACTCTTTAATCATGTATTTACTTATTCACATTGTTCCATTTTGACGAGTGTATGTGTTAACAGATTACATTATACTTTATTCAACTCATGTAATACACGAGCTTTTAAAGACATAATTTTTTTATTACTAAGTATATAACATTACATTTATTCAACTCGCGTAATACATGGGATTCTAACCTGGTATGTATGTGTATATATAAGTAATATTAGGTTAGATTCCTGTGTAATTAGGGATGGCAATGGGTCGGGTTTGGGACGGGTTTAGGTAATCCCAACCCCATATCAGGTTATAAAATATTGTCTCATACCCGGCACAAAAACCCGTCGGGTTTCTATCGGGTAATTACCCATCGGGTATACCCGTGGGTATCGGGTATACCCGCGGGTTTCAGGTAAACCCGTTAGTTTCTAAAAAATACCCGTTGGGTATACTCGACCTAAACCCGTCGGGTATCTATCGGGTATACATAAAAATTGTAACTAAAATAAAAAATAAATAAATAAAATCATGTCGGGTATATACATTTAAAATAAATACGGTATATATACTTAAAATATATACGATATATACTTAGAATAAATAAAAAAGAAAAAAAAAATTCGTCGGGTAAATTCTATGTTCATTATTGATTTAAAAAATATTTTGCTTTATTACGTTAATATTAATCAAATATTAAATAGTGATGGACTATAAATTTATAATGATATTGAATTATTTATAAAATCAAATAAAATAATATAATTCGAATTCGAACATCCGTAATCGGTTTGAAAATCAAAGCTTAGAATTAAATTTGGAATCCAGATGCTATCCCCATTCAAAAATTTGAATTAAAAAAGAAAGAAAAATTCGTCGGTAAATTCTATGTTCATTACTGATTTTGCTTTATTATGTTAATATTAATTAAATATTAAATAGTGATGGAATATAAATTTATAATGATATTGAATTATTTATAAAATAAAATAATATAATTCAAATTCGAACATCCGTGTCAAATCGGTTTGAAAATCAAAGCTTAGAATTAAATTTGGAATCCAGATACTATCCCCATTCAAAAATTTGAATTCAATTCGAATTTTAGTTTTTCAAGTTTAATTCGAATAATACCTGACCAACACTAACCCAAATATTCTAAAAATTATCTGTCTATTTAACATATTTGGTCTTTCTAGTCTTCATTATTCAACCATTAAACAAAAAGTTGGATTATTTTATGCAACCAAATTTCTAGTCACATTTTTATAATTATTTATTTAATTCACTCTGACACAATAAAAGTAAAATTTCCTTCTATATATATTAGGGTGGGTATCGTCTTTCTCATCCTCTTATCCCCAGCACTGTCTCTTCCAATTCAGCGTCACATCACATTTCTCACTTTATTCCTTTCTCAACCTTCCCACCCCTTAACTTTTTAGGTTGTACATTGATCTATGCAGTTTTACATCAACCATGGATTTCCACAGTATGCTAGACTTGATCATGCCACCCATCATTCTACCGCAAGGGTAGGTTGGTGTTCCTGTGCGATACCCATATTCCACATCATCAGCCCGAAGCCTTGCCGCATCCAGAATCACCCCCTTAGTACACATTGTTTAAGAATATTAAAAATCAAGTTTGGGATGTAACAGGCAAGAACTGATTGTCGAACAATGGGGAGATGAATTTGGAATCATTGGTACTTTGATGGTTCGTCATTACTTAGCTTGTGAAAATGAGGTTTCTAATAGTTTTATCCTAATGCAATTAACCATAAACAATTGATCAAAAATAAGATAGTTAAACTAGAGGTCGATTTCGATAAAACCATGTATTTACTTTAGACACAAGTTCCTTTCGGCTTTAAGATGTCTAATTTGATAGAGCGATAATGTGGTAATTTTGTATCCTTCACATGGTGAGATCTTAACATGATTAGATCAAGCGGTATACAAGCCGTGAGACCCACCGTGAGCCTCATTCACGGCGTGAGTGGGTATTGCACACCGCCCCCTTGATGGCGTGAGGGGGTGAGTTAGTGGTTTACGTAAAGATCTTCACGGGAAAGAGAGGATGGGTGGAACCTTGATGGTGTTGTACTTTGTGTTTGTACCATTTATATATAATTATAAAATGCATTTAATACTCATACCAACCTCACTCACTTGGGTATTTCCCTACCCTCACTCACTTGGTGTGAGAGTTGAAGAATATGACGTGGCGCCACATGACAACCACTTTTCCCCTCACTAAACTCTTACTCACTTGGGTATAGCACATGCTCTTAGAATAACATGGATATCATTAGGAAAATTTCCCTATTAACATGGGTTGATTTCTCGTAATCTAACTACTAAGAGCATGTGGTATACCTCGCCGTGAGTGAGGCTTGAGTGAGGCTTCTCACGCCACTCACTTGGGGGAGGGGGTGGTGTTCCTAGTGAGTGAAGCCCCTCACACCTAATCACAATACCCCACTTTCTCACTTTCTCCCCCTCACTCCCGTTAAAATTCTCACGCAAACCCTCTCACAAGATTTCTCACTAGATGAGGGGGTGGTGTTCTCACTTGGTGAGGGTGCCACATAAGCTCACGGAAGAGCCTCACGACATGTATACCACATGCTCTAATAATAAAATACTAAAGAAGACTAGTATTGATCTTTAGTATTTCAGACCTTTTTTTATAAGTACGTGCAGAATAAAATGAATTATGTAACATGAAATTATTTGACATTGAATTTCATTTTTAAATGAATTAAAAATATTTATTTGTAATCTAACTACTATGAGATGCACCCTATTAAACTTAAAGCCACTCAAGAGCTATCTTTATGCAACTACATCATGATAACAACCAATTGTATTATCAAGTATCAACAATAGTAAGGCAAAATCATAGTTCGGTCTTTTTTTATATATTTTTTAACACATAACAAAATGTACAATACCAACAATAGTAAGTCAAAATCGTACTTTGATTTCAAAGGAGCAAGACCATTAAAAACAAATGTTTAAACTTGAGGATTATGGGAGTATAGACAATGGATCATGAGGATTATCAACAAAAGAACCTTAGTTCTTGGTCTAAAAAAGCGCAAGGCGCTCCAAGACATTTCGGTCCGAAGAACCGAAGAGCAAAGCGCGCATCACGTACGCGAGGCGTTGCTCTATGTACAACCAAATAAGGCAGAAATTGTGTCACTCTCATCTGTTTACGTATCAATCTTTTTATCAAGTAAACTTTTTTTACAATTTCTTTATCCGTTTAGTTTCTTATACATGTTAGGCTCCTACAGACCCTAGTTTTGACCAATTTTGACCTGGCGAGGCATTTTCCAGCTCACCTCGCGTGCCCCAATGGCACATTTTAAAACCAAGATTAAACCAATATATTAATTCGACACAGGAGGGAGGGAGGGAGAGACGATTTGGTATAATTGTGGGATATGATATGGCCAAAACACTGCTGATTTGGGTGCTAAAACTTGCATTATACATAATAATAGTAATAATAATAATTACAACAAAATATACCTAAAACATATCATTTCACCATAATTCTTGAAGGAAGACAAGCACACAATGCATCATCTTCTTCAATCTTAACCCCTTCAACAACCACTAATTTCACCACAGATTCATTATCCACACTTTCTTTTTGCTTAACCTCCATAAAACCTCTATAGAGTACAGTTTCAATCCAATTCTCAGCACCACCATTTTCATCTGATACCCAATCTGATGCAAGTATTTGCACCATTACTTCATTTTCAATTTCCAACAAAACATTTTTTCCAAATGATTTCTCAAAGCATTTGCTGATTCGTTTCAAGATCGTTTCAGCCCGGGAGTCAAAGTCAAACGGGTCGAAAACCACTTTTTCATCAACTTGATCTAAGAACTCTTCTAACCACAGCTCTTTAGTTTCAGAAACCGAATCGTTGTCACTTTCTTCGGTTTCCTCCAATGGAAGATTCAAATCGAAACATGATTTCAGTTTCTTGGCTCTTGGTACCAAAATTTCAAAATCGCCTATTTCAATGTTCTTTCTTTTTTTCGACATCTCGGGGTTTCTAAAAACTGAATCTTTAGGGGAAAGAAGTAAACTTGAGTTTCCGGGCTCGGTTTTTTCAACTGAAATTCCCATTTGTAAGGCTTTTGCATCCAAGATTCTTTCTTCTGAATAGCTCAAGAATTCTTTCCCGTTTTCCTCTTCACTGTTGCCTGTGGTGAAAACAAAGATTGCATCGGTGATACGGGTTTCTCTACCACGAGCATCCGACAATTTTCCCGTTTTAATGGCCCGAGAAATATTATCTTTAGTCACAAAATCGGCTTTATCTATGTGTTCAAGAAGAACAACCGACTGAGGTTTCTTGGTTAACTGTTCAGCAATGAACTCCATGGCGGTTTTTCCTCTACATGATGGATCAGAAAAGTTTACATTTTGACGGTTAAAAACTGAACTCGGGTGACTCATTTGGTTTTCAAAGTTCAAATCTATAGAAATCAAGCTTCCCGGGCTGCCAAAAACGACCTCAGCAAGTGCGCTGCTAATTTTCTTCTTGCCCACCGGGTCAGGCCCAGAAAACATAAACCATACATTGCGCCTTCCGGGCCCAGTTCTGACTCGTGTGATCGTTTGACTGATGGCCTGAATGGAATCATTTTGATATCCAACTTTATCTGCAAGTGCTCTGGAAAGTTGTTTAAAATCCTTTTCATTCGAAACATGCTTACTCGTTTCATCTATCTTATCAGAAACCGGCACATCGAAGGTTCGAAGACGGGTTTCTGGGGCCGGTGGTCTCGGGTCTGGATATGGTGAGACATAAATGGTTCCCAGGCCCAAATTTGTGGTTATGGAAGTTATTGCAGATGATGAAGTACTTGCAAAAAAGTCAACAGGTGGTGTTAGATTTCTACATCTGCTTTCTTGATTTGAATCTTGGCCACTGATTTCTGCCCTCTTGGGATCGGGCTGGAAGTGGTGAGGAAAAGGGATTCGGGCCTGAACTTGAGAAGTGCCTTGTTGTGGTGGTAACTTGTGATGGAGACGCTGGCAGATATCAGACCATTTCCTCTGGAGACCCATGATTCGGGCGTTGAATACACCACCATGATCTTTAGCCTGCACTGAAAAGATGGGCTATATGTTACCTATATAACTAGGGGCATTTCCCGAGACGACACGAAAATAATTATGTTTTGGGTCGGCTAATATAGCCCGATTATCAAACGGGTCAACCCAAACACAACCTGTTTAATGAACGGGTTGACCTGTTAACCCATTTATGTTTAAGGGTTTTTAAAAAGGTTCCTGTTTAGATTTTAGAGGGAGTTTTTAAAAAAATGTCAAATATTTAAATTTTGATACTTTGTTTTTGATATTCCCCTTCCTGTTTTATTTTCCAAAAGTGTTAACTTTATTCATTACTCCAAACTATCTATTCTCACTTCCCCATGTTCCAATTTTTTTTAACCAGTTTCTCTAATCTCGAGCTAAATATCTAAACCCAAGTTCGTTAACTAAGAATGCGAAATAAGGAACAAAAACAATTTAAAAGACATCAATTACAAAAAAAAAAGTTCATTTAGGCTAGAGTTATTGGTTGTTTGAACTGTTACTAAGTAGCAAGATTTTACTCGTGACGAACATTAAACGGGTCGACCTGAAACACAAGAAGATTTTAAGTATGTCCGTGTTAAAGTTGATGTCTTTGACATTCTGTTTGGGTTCACCTATTCAACCCGTCAATCTGCCAACCCGAAAACCTTCAACCCAATTGGCACCCATACCTATAACCTATGTAAGTAGCATATCAAGAAAACAAAATTCTGAAGAAATCACACACCTCTACAACATTGTTTCCCTTAGTCGGATCAGATTCAGGAATCTGCAACCAAGAAGCTAAACCCGCTGACTGTTGATCAGTAACGGATATCGTATTCCCTCCCTTCATCATAACCGCAACTTCTTGCTCATATTTCTCATTGCAAACATCACAACGAGCCACAGATTCCTCCGGTTTGATTGATGAGCTTTCCACCTCTGTTTGTGCAGCGAAGAAGCCACCAAATGGCACAAATGACCCCATCAAACTGTAATTATCATGAGCATCGTACTGTCAGATAATGAACATCAATATCAGAAAATCATCATCCAACAGTTCATATAACATAAAGATTCAAAACAACACTCACCTGGATTTCAATTTAGTAATTGGAAGCAGATTCAAATCCCAATCTTTCTCCAAATTCGGAAATTTCGCCAAGACCTTCATGTAAACCTCATAACTCCCAACTGACCCAATCAACCATGACTTCCCACCAAAATCCCTAACCAAATCACCCAACTGTAAAACAACATTCTCCAATGCCCCACCATCAAGAAACACCTTCAATTCCCCAAAATTCACAATCAAGCCACAATTTCCACACCTCTCTGTTTTTGCCCTAACCTCCTTCACCTTCAAATTCATCAAATCCTCACTCAATTTCCCCAAAACAAACTCACGAATCTCCTTACCGATGTCAATAACGTTGAAACCCTCGCTCAAACCTTCGATTTCACACGGCAAGAAGTTTAATTTACCGGTTTTTAACGACTCTGTGAATCCGGTAACCACGGCGTCGGCAGAAACCCCAATTAGCAACGGGTTTTTCGAGGTTTTTTTAACCAAAACGAGTCCGATTCGTTTGAAATCTTCTTGTTCGTGATCGATGGCGAAGGGGAAATTAATCCCGGTCCGATTGAGATTCGCATCCGGTAGGTTACAGAGGAAAATCGGCGGGAATTTTAACGATTTGTTAAAACCGGAAACGGACGACGGCGGGTGTAGAATAGCCATTTTGATATCGGAGCTCCGGAAACCCGCGTCACCGAAAACCCGACTCACAATCGGGTCATCGAGGATGGATAATATGAAGTGTTTAAGCTCGACTTTAATACATGATAATGATGATTGTGAGCCGTGGATTTGTTGATGCATCTGGTAGAAATGAAACGTCTCCGGGTGCCGGCGTTGGTTCGCCTGAGACCGTTTGATAGCCGCCATGAGCGAATTGGAAACCGGCGGCTCGTTTTCTAGGGTTTTGGATTTGGAAGACGGGAGCCGGTCGAGCGACACGCTGACGCAGAGCTCAAGCGCGCGAAACTGGAGCCGAGGAGAGTAAGCCGAGCTACGTGCACGCGCGCACGCGTCGCGTAAGGTTGACGTCGGAAGAGATAACAGCGCCGATACCGCGTGGAGAGACGTGGTCTGGGAGTGGCTCCGCCGGCGAGCGACGGAGACGGCGTCGTCTAAGGCACGCCCCGCCTCGTCGGTTAAGCATTGCCTGGCTGAGCTGACCGGCGTTGGCATCGCCGGCTAGCATATATATTTGTAATTTATATAGAAGTATACAACACCTGAAATCGGAAGGTGAATAAAGAATTGTGAAGCGGGGTTGAATCGAAGGGGTTTTGAAATTATTTATTTATTTATTGGGAATAAACAATTGGGTTTGGGTGGGGCCAGAAGATGCTTGAAGGAGATGAATAAATGAAAGATTTTTGTGCGTTCGTCTTTATACTGCAGAATAGTAGTTATTTACAGTCAGTGTGTGTTTGTGTGATAGAGAAAGATGCCGTGTCCACTTGATGATCGAATGGCCCAAGCTCCGCATCAATGGAGGTCAACGTCACTGTCATACTTTTTAGAGGGAAAGAGAGATGGTTTTCGATTAAATAAGTTAGACATAGTCTAACGATTCATTCATTTAAACACGATTACAATAAAGTGACAGTTAAACGAGCTACAAGCTGTATCGTCACCCATTTTTGGATAACAAAACCGATCATACTAAAAACAAAGTTTTGGGTCTTAGGATTCGAAAAACTACTATGCACGACCCGCTGAACCCCGTTCAGAAATTCCACAGCCTCCGGAGCTAGGAAACCAAATGTATCAAAAGCAAAAGGGATAAACACGTGTTGATTCTCTACACAAGTTTTTTGGTGTTTAGCAACTTTGTCTGATTCCGCCTTCAACGCAAAAATCCATTGCCCCTGAGCCCCAACAAGAGTGGACACTCCTACAATTTCATATGCTCAAGTAATCCCAAAAAAGCACATTTATATAATATGTACAGTGAAACTGGTAAATATTATTGGGAAAATTACCAAAATGGACATTTGACTAATCAAACTTATTAAAATGGACACTCTTTTTCAGTCTACTAAGTTGTGGTCATTTAGAGTATTAGTCGGCTTAAGCCGACTAATTTAGCCTGCTTGAAAATCCGTGTCCAACTTCCTTTTGTCAGATTTTTAACCAAACAGAAAGTGACATGTGAAGGCTTTGAAACCCAAGCCGGTTGAAACCCACTTCCAAGTAGGCTAAGCCGGCGAGTTTTTTTTTGTTTCTCGATTTTAGCCTGCTATGTCTTTCCTTAGCCGGCTAATTGCTTTTGTTTAGCCGGCTATTTGCCTCTGTTCAGCCAGCTATTTTTCTTAAAATAAACACAACAATCATATAATAAGTAGTCAAAAACAATATAAGTTTAATGTTTTAAAATAAACACAACAATCATATAAAAAATAGTGCTAAAATAGAATATCAAATACAACAATATTGTATTTGATCACTATTTTTTATATGATTGTTGTGTTTATTTTAAAACATTAAACTTATATTGTTTTTTACTACTTATTATATGATTGTTGTGTTTATTTTAAGAAAAATAGTCGGCTAAACAAAGGAAAATAGTCGGCTAAGGAAAAACATATAGCAGGCTAAAACCGAGCAAAAAAAACACGTCGGCTTAGCCTACTTGGAAGTGGGCTTCAGCCGGCTTTGGTTTTAGAGCCTCCATGTGTTATTTTCTGGTTGGTTAAAAACCTGACAAAAGGAAGTTGGGCATGGATTTTCAAGCAGGCTAAACTAGCCGGTTTCAGCCGACTAATGGTCTAAATGACCACAACTTAGTAGGCTGAAAAAGTTTGTCCATTTTGGTAAGTTTAACTGGTCAAATGTCCATTTTGGTAATTTTCCTTTTATTATTTACTAGGTTAGACACGGCTTGAATAAATGTAATGTTATATACTTAGTAATAAAAAAATTATGTCTTTAAAAACCCGTGTATTACATGGGTTGAATAAAATATTATGTGACAGTTATAGATTCTGTTAAGTTAATTTTTAAATCATTTTTTTAGCTGGGTATTAATATTTTTTTTATGTAACTGATAAATGTTAACTCATACTAAACTTTATAAACCCAGTGTATTACACGGGTTGAATTAATGCAATGTTAGTAATAAATATTTACATATTACATATTCAAGAAAAACATTTTTTTTTTAAATTATAGAAATCATTATTATTTAATAAAAGAGAGACGGTAAACAAAAAATTATAAAAACAATTAAAAAAATTTGTATAATTAATAGGAGAGAGATGCGAGAAAAAAAAGTTGATGATGCATGAGAGAGTTACAAGTGTCCCATGAAAACTTTTCTTTATTATATAGTATAGATATAGATTATTAATTTAAAAATGGCAAGTTGGATTAAAATAAGCCTATCAATAACTTATTGGTTTATAATAATTAATACTAATAATTTAGCTTGTGTCAGTCTCAACTTTTACTTTTGTTGTTAAAGGTAGTCCTACTAACATAATCATAATAGATTTACACTTGATTTCGTTCAAAATGGTGATTTTGAATAAAATGGAGAAATGTACAAGCGAAATATAGTTTAAATCTATAATGATTATGTTTTAAATTTTCGGGTGTTACATTACCTATGTAATACAACAAATTTACCGTAAACGGGAGGCTTTTATATGTCCCTTGAGAGTAAATGAAAGTGGTTTTTACTTATTTTTATTACGTATATAACAAAACAATAAAATACTAACCATGTAGATATAATCTTGTCCGTCTCTAGTTCACTATGTTAGAGGGAATTTAGAGTACATGTGTTGAGCGACCAATAAATAAATAACCCTTAAAGAGGCTAGAGCAAGGCCTAGTTGAAAATGAATCGAATTCTTAATTGTATTTTCATGCATATACCTTATATATCAACTTACTTTACTTTTAACGTAAAGTAGCAATGTATTTTATAGAAAAATCATATTCAAAGCAATCGGATAGTTGAAACCTATAAAAATTTACATGGTGATAGATACATCTCCCATCCTGAAAATAAAATTTAAAGCATGTTGTTATTTCATATACTTGACCGTTTATTTAAACAAGATCTGACTTGTTAAATCATGAAGTTCATGATGAATAGTTTTTTTTTCGGATAAGGGATAGTTTTTCTACGGAAGATGAAAGGTGGAAGAAGAGTTCCCCCACCTATGTGAAATGCCTTTCCATTTAGAGCTAAAAGTAAAAAAAGAAAGTTAACAAGAAGTAGCCCGATTTGAACTCGAGATGCTTCACTTTTGCATTTTTGCATGTATCGACCGTACTAATTGCTCTAACCATAGATAGTGTTATATTTGTGTTTATTATACATAAAATGTATCATTGGGTTTGAAACTCGTCCGAATATTTGAACCAGTTAACCAATAAAACAATAAGTTTAATATATGATTCAATCTTTTAAAACATCTTATTTAACAAGTCTTTTTATTTTAATTCAAAAGTATTATTTGTGTTGGTACGATTACATGATTTCCGCTTTTGTACCTTTAAGAATTCTGATTTTACTTTTTTGGTACCTCAAGTTACACGACTTGCAGTTTTGATGTGATTTTGTCTTTCTGCACTCAAACCTTTTGATTTCGCCTTTAAACAGGCTCTTTGAACTATGTGAAAAGTTAAAAACACTTAAAAGAACCAATTGCACATTTAAATGATTTTTAACATTTTTATTGGTTTTTATTACATCCAATTCCCTAAATCCACATAAGAACCCGTACACATATCAATTTGTTGTTTCAACGGACATACCGGTGGGAAAATAGTGTATTCCATAAAATTGGCCGTGGGTTCAAATCCTGCGGAGTAAAGGTGTGTTGATTTTAGGTGTATAGTATAGAGTGTGTGTTTGCCGATAAAAAAACATAGCAATTTGTTATTGATTTTTTTTAAATTATACGAATTAGTAGGATATGTATAAAACTTTTAGACCAAAAGACTATTTGGAATAGTTGAGGCAAAACACATTTTATACACCTGTAATTTTGATGTTTGCCCGCCACTTGTTTGAGAAAATGTCAAAACGAAATGATGAATGTTTTAGTGGGACTAGTATTTCAAGTCAATGATTCATTGGAAATAAAATGGATTAGGATACATCCAGAAAAAAAAAGTATAAAATAATGATAAAGAACACGTTAAAACTCACCAAATCCTTAAACTATAATGTTGTGATTTTTTTAAATACGTAGGATACAACAAGTGTATTTTAAGGTGAAGGTGTCCATAAAATAAAGAGTAGAGTTAAATACGGTTTTAGTTCCTGTGATTTGATCAAAATAGTTATTTTAGTCTAAAAGTTTAAATTTGACTTTTTTAGTTCAATAGTTTCATTTTTGTCTCAGTTAAAGTCCAGTCCACTAACTTCGTCAAATAATTCTGTTAAATATTGTACGAAAGGACAAAAATACCCCTTTTACCCTTATTTTATATAAAAACCATTATTATTATAATTAAACTATATAAATAAATGTATATATGTTTGTATTGTTTGTAAATGCAACCCCAGCTCTCTCTCTCTCTTTCGTAGACACCAGACAACCCAGGGCCGGCTACCTCCACATCCGGCCACCCCCACCGCCGTACACTTCACCTTCATCTCTCTCTCTATCTCTCTTCTCTCACTCTCTCTACACCCGCCGGCCACCCCCACCGCCATCAACCCCCACATCCGGCCAACCCCATCTCTCTCTCTCTCTCTTCTCTAATTCTCTCTACACCAGCCGGCCACCCCCACCTCCGTCAACCCCATCTTTCTCTCTCTCTCTCTATATATATATATCTCCCTCTCTCACTTCCACCAAACTCCAATCGCCACCACCGCCGACCAATCACCACCTAAATCGAAGCGTTAATCAGGCCAAAGACGCCCAAATCAAGTGGAAGGAGAAAGTTGCAGAGGCATTTGAACAGGGGGGCGAACGAACCTGACGCTTGGCGACTGATATCCTCCGATTATCCTTGATTCATCTTTGTGGTTAGGTTAACAGTGAAGAAAAGGGGTGAACGATGGCGGGAGTATGGGGTTGCAGTCGGTGGGCGACGAAGGTGGCGGCCGGGGGTGGGTGCTCGAGTAGTGAGTCCTGGTTTTCTTAAATCAGTATTATGGTGACAGATACTAGAGGAAATTAGGGTTTTCTAAGAAAGGGGAAGAGAAATATTAATATATTTGTTCTTTTTATTAATAGGGGTATTATGGTCCTTTTACGTAAACTTAACAGAAAAAAATGGATGGAGTTAGAGGACCGGACTGTAATCGATACAAAACTGAAACTATTGGAATAAAAAATGCATATTTAAACTTTTGGACTAAAATGGTTATTTTAGTCAAACCACAGGGACTAAAACCGTATTTAACTCTAAAGAGTAAATTACAAATTATGTTCTTTTAAGTGTTACCTAAATTTCAAAACACGTCATTTAACTAAGAGAATTACAGAAAACGTTATTTATGTTTAAAAAACCTTACATGTTACGTTCTTTAGAGTAACGGGCGTTAAATTTCACCGTTAAGTCAGGTCAAGTTACTTATACCTTTTTTTTATTTTCTAAACATGCAATAAAACCCATCAATGTCATCCATGGAAGTTGGCATGATTCAAAAATGAAAGAGATTATTAGGCCAGTCGTTATGGCGTTAAAACGCGGGGCATGGTCCAAATAGGTGAAAGGGCGTGGAACACCACCATCGGGGGCATGATTCAGGGCGTGAAAGGGGGGCAGGAGCATAATCACGGGCATTAGGCAGGTCTTTGTTTGTGTGTTTGTTTGTATATGTATATATGTGTATAGGATAGTGAAACCATTACACACCTTAGAGATTCGGGACGTGACTGACGTGGCGGGACGTTTTTTTTCACATTTTAGTAAAACCATTACACATTAGGGATGAGCTTTTGGTACCCAGTACCTGTACCGGTACCGAAAAACCAAAACGGGTACCGGGACTTGATTTTATCTGATTTCGGTATTGGTACTTGTCGGTATCGGTACCTGCACTTTACCGAAAGATACCCTTTTAGTCCCGAAAATACGAGGGGTCCTTTTTATCGGAATTTGTTATTTTGTAATACCATAATTTCACAATATCTATCACCTTTCCATTTTCCAAAACCCCACTCGCGAATCTGAACGAACCGTCATCCCAACCCTACTCAAAATTCTAGATTGATTAATTTTTGTTTGATAGAATTGTAGAAAATATGGTTTGTGTATAGAACCAACAGTAGATTTGATCAAAAAGTATTACCGGTCGTAATTTAGATGACTACAGAACAAATTAGATTACTACATAACAAGTTAGATGACTACAGAACAAGGTTGTCATCTAATATTGTTGAAGCTTTGATTTGCACTCAAGATTGGGTGAGAAAGTTGAGAAAACCAATTGTGGATGACATAGACGATATTTTAAAAGATGATGATATTGTCATAGATAGCATTAGTTCTTAACTTCTTATTATGAAAACCAATAATTTATGAAAATCTGTATTCGGGTACCAAATTGGTACCGGGTACCGAAATACAGGTACCGTACAGTACAGATACAGGTACCGATTCTATATTTTCGGTACTGGTATTTGTACCCATTTTCCAACAAAATTCAGGACTGGTACTTCTCTCATCCCTATTACATATAGCCTTATGATATATTAAAGTGTATATACATGTATATTTTCTTTATTTATCCATATTATTTGTTTTTTTAGTGAGTATTATCTTATTTTAGACACAATGCTTTCTATACACTTTTGACTGCTTTTTTCTTCTTCTTTTTTTTTTTTTTACTTTTGTACTTGAAAAAGTCTACAAAACACTAAAAGGTGAGACATCGAAAAAGATCGGGGCAATTTTATATATATCCATTTTATTAAAAACAATTTAACAGATGATTATTTTACACTTATTTCTCTAAAATTTATAATTTCATATTTACCCATTTGTAACTTTAAAATTTCATATTTACTCGTTTTTAAGTTTAGAATTTTATATTTACCCATAAACAATAGCTTTCTCAAAATATTATATTTTATTTTTTCATTTTTTCATTTATTTATTTTACCAACCCCCCCCCCCCCCCTAAGGTTAATCAAATGTTTTAAAAAACCTCTCCTTAATCCCATAATGAGTTTATCTTTTAAAACCCTTTTATAAATGATCATACATATAAAGATACAAAATTTTAGAATGTTACGGGGCTGCTTCACTTTACCGCAAGTCTACATCACTCTCACCGTACCTACAGTAAAGGTATAAAACATACTCTAACAAAAAAAAGACAAAGCTCCGACTCATATGCCTTGTGTTTTTGATACCAAATATTTAAGAAATTTAGATAAAAAAAGCTAAAATAATTGGTAAGAGAAAGGTTAAAAGATATTTTTAGCAACATCGATCTAAACTTATAAAAAAAGTACTAACGCTTAATATGGTTTATAAAAGATTAACTATATTTTAAATATACTAAATAGAGAAAAAATAAAATAAAGTAGAGTAACCTATTTTTAATTCATAAAATAAAGTTTCACTCACTTCTTTTTTCCTTGAAAGAGACGCGTGTATTGTGGGCTTAGTTGAAAAATTCTTTTCACACTCCTATTACTTTTAGCTTTATTCATTGGGTTTTCATAATATTTATTTACAAAATTACTCGTTTAATATAAAATTAATTTTAAATAAGGAATTAAATAGACATTTAGACATAACAAACATTATTTAAATATTATTTTAAATTGACATTTTATGATATAAAACTCTTTTTATACCTGCTCATATGAATATTGAATTGAATCCAAATGAAAATAAAATTAAACAAATTAAAAAATATAAACAGATACAAATTCAACCAATAAAATCCATCTCATTCTAGGTGACTAGGTGTATACGTGTCTGACGAGTGCACCATTGAGTGTGAAAATGCACTCACGCGTCATTCGTATGCTATAATCAACATGATTGTGATCCGTCAAAATAAAAAGTCTCGAGCTATCATTTTCCCATTTTTTTCCAACATAATTACAAAAATATATAAGAAAAACAGGACGTCTATGTACTACAAGCAACTAAAATAACTGTTTTAGGCCCTTAAATTTTAAGAGCCCTAAAAATAAAAAGAAGTATTTTAATCTATATTATAAACTGAAAATGTATGTGATATATTTCACTAATTTTTGTGTTTTTAAAGAGAAATGATAAAAGATAACAAAATGACTGAAATGTAATAACATTCAGTCTAAACATTAATATTTTATGTTTGACGCTCTATAAAGTTACATTTTAAAAATTTTCATATATTTGAAAAACTTTATCAAAAAAAATTTAATTTCAAAATTTATTTTAAGCCCTAAAATATGTTGATCTTCTGTTACATAAAGTTATGGTATAATTTTGGTGAGACAATAATTGACGTTACTAATATTAAATATTAAATATATAATAAACTATTATACCTTGTTGAAAACACTTTGCACCAAATAGTGACCATGACATGACATGTATTTTTATTATATCAATTAAACCACTTTTTTAAATATTAGACCATATTTTTCATCAAAAGACTTTTCTTGTTTTTATGGTTTATTATCAAATAAAATTGGTCACATGTTAGATTCACATTTTTTTTTTAAAATTTGCGTACTCTTAACACTAGTTTAATAATATGATTAATCAGTTGTATTCATTTAATCAGTCATTAAAAATAAGGGTAGTTCGTCGAGTCGGTTTTTAAGTTTATCATTTTGGTCACATTAAACCATTCGGATTGAGAAACTTTTATACCCAATTCGAAATGTAACTCAATTTTGAATTGAAATTCATAAAACCGACTTGAATTCGGTTAAAGCTTTAATTAAATAATTTGCTTCAAAGCCAAAACTAGATTGAAAAAGTCAACATATTATAACTAAAGTTCCACTAGTCTAAAGTTTCAACTACTCAAAAGATATACTCAAATTCAAAGTTAAATTAAAATTGTCACAATATATATTAAATTATATAATTAAGATTTATCTATCTTAACTATATAATAAATAAAGGTTTCTCAATGCCACGTGTCATCTCCGTATTTATTCTTATAATTTTTTTCTCGCATCTTTCTCTTAATAAATACACTTCCATATTTTCAATAATAATATAACTTTAAAAAAATTATTAATTATACTAATAAAACACATTTATTTTAAATTATCTCATATTATAAGAAACTTTGAAATGTAATTACATAGCTTATTGTTTTCAATCAAAATAGTAATTAAAAGTCAAATTACATTGAATAGCATTTAATGTATTTTTGAAACTCCATTATATATTATTTTTTATATTATTTGATTTTGTTTTTTATTGTTACTACATGTAATACATTTTTTCACCTATAAGATATATATTATATATATAAAGATTTAAGAATTTTATGTATTGATATTTTTTCACCATTTGTAGTGCACAGGTTCTAAGCTAGTAATTATATAAATACATAAATGTGTGTGAGAGGGAGATTATATTTAGGTATTAGGTTAACGTGAGTCACTTTGGTTCGATATTGATCTAAAACCAAACTATAACAGATATTTCAGTATTTAGATTTTTATAATTGACGGGTTTGATTATTTTGGTTATTTGGGAAGGTAGTTCAATTAACAATCGGTTCTATATGTGAGTTAATTCAAGCTCGTTTCAGTTAATAAATATAATTATATTTTAGACTTAAGTTCATTTAATAAATAAATTTGGATTGAAAATGACTTGGTAAAGGTTTTAAAAACACGATCTCAAATTAGTTCATCAATAATGTGGTTGCATGAGAGAAGGAAGCCGGTTAGCGAGTACGATAAACTCGTTTTTTTAGTTAGAAATAATATTATTTTTAATTAATTAATAATGTTGGAGACCCATCAAGAATTATTAATGAAAAGGTCAATTTAGAAAAAAGAAAAGAAAAAAGATGTCACATCGTGCCCTTTTTTCCTCCTTTATGGAACGATATCGTTGGATTCGGTTGGCTGGTAAGCACTTGTTTTTTCCTGAATTCCAGTTTTACCCTTGGATGGGCTCCGTTGCTAAAAGAGCTCTCTGCCTGTGACTGTGATGGCCTTTTGGACTTTTCCTCATCTTCCAAAATTCGGTGGTCACAAATACAAATTGTATTTTGATTTTCCATTTATCTTCGATTAATCATTATTATTTTGAATCAATTAAAAGATGCATTTGGGTGGTATGCTGATATGAATTTCACATCTTAAACCGAAAGCACATCTAATCAAATCTAACTTAAACCACTTGGTCGGTTATGACCTCTTCCATAATCATAACCGTTTGGTTGGTTATTCCAAAGTCGGTTAACCGTCAGTTTCGGTTAATTTCGATTAATTGTCCAATTTATTATTTTTATTTTATATTTTGCTTTGTTCCAGCTGAAAATGGTTCGGCTATGGTGTTCCAAACTCGGTTATGGACAGTTGCAGCAAGAATTCAAATGTTCAATGCTTGGTTATAGTGCTTAGAAGCTGTATATATACATACACACACATATATACACATACACTATGCAAATGCTTCAAGTTTGGTTCGGTTTCGGTTATATCGGTTAACCAAAGCTTTACAACTGTAACCATAACAGATTGGTCGGTTAACCAAAACCATAATCATAACCATCGGTTATGTTGGTTTTCGGTTAAAATCGGTTTAATTATGGTCTGGTTATTGGTTATGGCGGTTAATTTGCTCACCCCTACTATAAATAAATGATATTATTGAGAATTCTTGTACACAATTTTATATAGCAGAACTTGTATAGTAGTTCTTGTTAATTTCTCTTTATCTTATCCGATTGAAATTTCATGAGTACCAACGAAATATTTCAATTTGAAAGTTTATAACATGATTCAGAGAGATATCCAAGCATACACGAATATTATGTGGAAATGACGAACGATGAATCTGTTAGAGACATAAGCAGCAAGTTCAACAAATTAGAGAAGTTTGAGGGGCAGGATTTTAGACGATGGCAAAAGAATATGCATTTCCTCGTAACTACACTGCAGGTTGTATACGTTTTAAGCACACCTATGCCAGAATTATGGAGGATAAAACTTTAAAGCAAACTAGGAGAATATCCAAGTGGGAGAATGATGACTACATTTGTCGTGGTCGCATCTTAAATGGTATGTCTGACTCATTCTTTGATGTTTATCAAAATGTTGAATTCGTAATAGAACTATGGGATTTACTTGAATTAAAATACATGGTTGAGGATGCTTCTAGTAAGAAATTCCGTACTAATAATTTTAATAATTACAAAATGGTTGATTCAAAACATGTTCTGGAGCAGTATAATGAACTGCTGCATATATTATACTGCTGCATATCCTATGACAGTTTGCTTAACACAACATGAAGATGAATGAATCCATCTCGGTCTCTAGTGAAATTGACAAACTGCCTCCTTATTGGAAAGATTTCAAACATATGTTAAAACACATAAGACGGAATTATCTTTGGTGCAGGTCGGAATTCATATTCGTATCAAAGTGGCCCTAAGAGCTCAAGAAGGTGATACATTCAAAGATAGAAAAGCACGAATGGACCTTCTTATGTAAATATAGTAGTAACACAAAAGGATATAACAACTTTAAAGATAATAAATAGAAGTTTAAAAATACCAACAAAGCTCCCAATAAAAAACCTAAATTGGTTTCCAAGCAGTGTGGCAAATTTGGTCACCTTAAGAAGGATTGTCGAGTTGGTAAAAACAATAATGCAGCAAGCGCGAGTGGATTAGGATGAGGGTCCAAGGACCAAAACATGCAAATAAGGTTAGGGTTTAGAATAAACTTATAATTCCGGTAAGAATTATGTATCTCTAATCTTTGAGGCATTTCATATGGAGGATGATGATGTTGCATGGTGAGTTGATTCGGATGCCACAAGTCATGCATGCAAGGATCGACTATGGTTTAGTACATTGAAACTAATCAAAGATGGATCCACGTTGAAGATGGGTAACATTGCAACCAAACCAATCCTAGTTCTAGGAAAAGTGAAGCTTGTGTTTACTTCAATGAAATGTTTACACCTAGACCGGTATGTAGTTATCTGACAAACGGAATGTTCCGACTAAGGAAAGGGTGGTGTATAAATCTCTCCTAGACCCGTCACTCTTTACTGGGAACATCTTTGTTGAGGTACTGCTCTGGAAGGATAATCACCCCAGTTTACAATATATGATGAATATAAATATGTGATGAAAATGAATACATGAATATGTGATGCATGATAAAGATGAACACGTGAATGAATGATGATATGTGCAAATATGAGTGAGTATGGCAGAACGAGTCTAAACCCTAAAATGGAATAACGGAGTACTCACAAAGTGTTAAAGGGGTGGTGGATACGCCGCTGGTACTTCCTATATATAAACCCTTTTAATGCATCATGAAGAAACCGTTACGAAGTTTTAAGGTAAGAACTGGTTGAGAAATAAGTCAACCATATACATGAAATGAAAACAAATGCTTGATACATTTAGGAGGCTGTGAGTCTAAGATACTCAAGGTCCCAAATGAAATGAGATACCCGGCTTGTAAGGTGGATCTTAATAATAAAGAAGAAAACTAAAAAGATTCCAAGCCTACGGGGCTGAGGAAATAAATGTGTCTTCATGACAAATGCAAGGGGTCTATACTGACGAGTATAAGGACCTTGCTAAAAACTCGGACCGGAGGTACGTCCAAAGATGGTCGCGAGGGGGTTAGCACACCCATAAGTGAAATGAAAACTAGGACCGAAGGTACGTCCGAAGATGGTCGCGAGGGGGTTAGCACACCCATAAAATATACGAATGACGTGACCGGAGGTACGTCCGGAGATGGTCACGGGGGCACCGATAGCCTGAGAAACTTGAACAATAATAAGAACCTAAAGGGGTTCATAATAAAATGAAAAGATGTAGTGTACTTACTTTGCAAAAGTTAATTCAAAAACGTTTTCCAAAGACTGCAGGAAAGAAGCATATGGAATGAAGTTTCATGAGGACAGAACTATCGGAGTTGGAAAATCTCTATGTAGAATGATGTAAATGTAAACATCTTATGTAAAACAATATTTATAAATGAGAATTTTACCTTAGTCATTTTAATGACAAGGTTTTATGAAACTGGGACCGTTTTCAACAAATTAAACTCTGATAAAATAATAATAAAAAAGTACGATGTTTTAGGTTGGTATCAGAGCACGGTTTGAGGGATTTAAGTATCAAAAGGGGATGCTTAAACTCAAATCATAATTGCTCATGATATAAATAGGGATTCAATCCAAGGCCGTCCAAAGAAGCATGTATGTTTAAATTCCAGTGCTAAAACATAAATGTGTGAGTATACGTGGGCAGAAATTTCTATGAGATAAGCTCCATGTGATAGTTGGAGTATCATGATACGTAACATACATTGCCTTATAGCTGGCCAGTATTGGAGCTAATATATGGGACCGTCATTATATCGCAAACATCATATGATTACTTATATCAGCAGATAGTAAGCCGGGGAAATGTGATATGCATGATTAAGATGCATAAATGAATGTATATGTGCATATGTGTAAATGCATGAATATGGGCCTTACATGAAACCCTAGAATACTTAATTAGGGTAAAATTAATATGAGGCCTGTAGTATAAAACCCTAGACTATGATTAGGGTAAACGAACGAGAGGTTTACAACGATGCCATGTTTCAGCAAACAATGTCTGAACATCAAAACGATGAAATACGCGATGAAAGGAGTCACAGAAGAGTTGAATCTCCACCTCCCGAGGAAAATGAAGTTGAGCAAGTTCCGAAAAATATTCGGAGACAGATTGCAGTAGAAGTAGGAAAAGCTTTCGATGCAAACTATCCGATCCTACAAGCTGAACTACAGAGCTCCTTAGAGAGCTGGTTCGAAAGCCATAAAGATATTACGCATAATGGAGAAGGAGGAAATCCAAAAGTTGATACGAAGTCAACTCGTTGTATGTACAAGGATTTCATGACATGCAAACCTTTAGAGTTAAGGGAGTTGTTAATCCCTTAGAAAGTCAGAGATGGATCGCTTCGATAGAAACGACATTTAATACATGTCATTGTGAGAAGGAAGATGAGGATACCTTCGCTACCAACCAAATAAAAGAACGAGTTGATGATTGGTGGGGAGTAGTGAAGGGAGAGAAAGGAAGAGAAAGAATTAAATAAATGATATGGGAAGAGTTTAAGGACCTCTTCCTAAAGCATTATTGCCCTCGAGCGGCAATTGAAAGAATTACGGAGGAATTTCTTCAACTCCGTCAAAAAACAGAGTCTGTGGATGAAATCACAGGGATCTTCTTTGACAAGGCCAGGTTCTGTCCGACTTTGTTAACAATGCCAGAAATGTGGATGACGAGATATCATCTCGTTTTGATAACCGAAATTAGAGAGTTTATCCACCCATCCAAGTGTGCGAACTTGGAAGAGATGATTGATTGGGCTCGAGAAAGAGAGATTGAACTCTAGAGACAAGCTGAAAGAGACGGAAAGTGGAAAGAAGAAAGTTATCCTTCTCCTATGCCTCTTAAGAGGTTTAAATTTACCAAACCAAGAGGCAATTCCTCCTTAAGGAAAGGAATACATGATTGCAAGACTTGTGGAAGAAGACACCCGGGAATGTGCCGGTTCAATCCCACAAATTGTAATAAAAGTGGGAAGTTAGGACACACTACATTGCAGTGTATGAGCGGAACAAATTATGCTACAACTGCTATAAACCAAGACATTTTAGCACGGAATGTCCTGAGCAAAAGTTTCAAACTAAAAAAGGGTCTAGAATGGCAGAAAACGAAGTTAAGAGGATCGAGGCTCCAAAGTAAAGGGGCAGGGCTTTTAGAATCACCACAGAGGAAGCGAAAAATGTTCCTGACATTGTATCAGGTACATTCCTCTTGAATTCTCTATCTGCTTGTATTTTATTCGATACTGGAGCTAGTCGATCATTTATTTCTTTAAAATATACAAACTCTAGAAACATCAGTAGAAGTAAGTTGGCTAAGGCATTAGAAGTTGAAATCGTAAGTGATCGAAACTGCGTAGTAACTAAAATATGCCGAGATTGCCGACTACTAATAGAAGAAGAAGAATATTTCGTCGACTTAATCCCGATGTCAATGCAAGAATTCGACGTGATCATCAGAATGGACTGGTTATCTTTGCATGCTGCAACGATTATATGCAATCAAAATATTGTATGACTCACGACACCTACAAGAAAAGAAGTTAGTGTCATTGGCGAACGACGGAATCAGATAACGTTATGTACAATGGCTAAGATAAACAGTTACGTGAGATAAGGTCACCAAGCCTTCTTAGCCTACGTAGCTGATGTAAAGATGAAAGGGAAGGAACTAAGCCAAGTTCTAGTAGTGAATGAGTTTCCCGAAGTATTTCCGGACGATCTTCCAGGTGCTCTACCTAAGAGAGAGATCGAATTCAAAATCGATTTAATTCCTGAAGATAAGCCGGTAGCTAAGGCTCCATACCGGTTAGTACCAACAAAAATGAAGGAATTGATGTCACAACTGCAAGAGTTTTTGGACAAGGGATTTATACGTCCAAGTGTATCCCCTTGGGGTGCACCAATTATGTTCGTAAAGAAGAAAGACGGTAGTGTGAGGATGTGTATAGACTACCGTGAATTGAACAAATTGAATATCAAGAATAGGTATCCTTTACCTAGAATTGATGATCTGTTTGATCAATTGCAAGGATCAAGTTGGTTTTCCAAGATTGACTTAAGATCCGGTTATCATCAAGTCAAGGTACGAGAAGAAGATGTACCTAAAACGACACTCAGAACTCGTTATGGACACTATGAATTTGTAGTGATGCCGTTTGGAGTAACAAATGCTCCGAAAGTCTTCATGGACCTCATGAATAGAGTATGCCGGCCAATGTTAGATAAATTCGTTACTGTCTTCATTTATGACATCCTGATTTATTCAAAGAATGAATAAGAGCATGCACAACACCTTCGGGAAGTACTTAGTACTTTATGGAAGGAGAAACTGTACGCCAAATTCTCAAAATGTACATTCTGGCTAAAGGAAGTTCAATTTCTGGGTCATGTTATAAACGCAGAAGGTATCTCAGTAGACCAAGCAAAGGTAGAGGCTGTGATGAAATGGTCTCCACCTAAGAATCCATCAGAAGTTGGAAGTTTTTTGGGATTAGCTGGCTATTATAGAAGGTTCATCCATGACTTCTCTAAGATAGCCACCCCATTAACTAAGCTAATTCGAAAGAACTCGAAATACGAATGGAATACGGCACGAGAGAAGGCATTCCAGATATTGAAAGAAAGATTGACACAAGTTCCAGTTCTGGCATTGCCAGAAGGAGTAAAAGATTTTGTGGTATACTCTGATGCTTCCAAGCTTGGGCTAGGGTGTGTTCTGATGCAAAGAGGAAAGGTAATAGCTCATGCCTCTCGACAGCTAAAGACACATGAAGTAAACTATCCAACTCATGATCTAGAATTAGATGCGGTGGTGTTCGCACTAAAGATCTGGAGGCATTATTTATACGGAACGAAGTGTACGATCTATACAGACCACAAAAGTCTTAAGTATTTCTTTGACCAGAAAGACTTAAATATGAGGCAACGACGGTGGTTGGAACTGGTCAAAGATTATGAATGTGAAATCTTATATCATCTCGGAAAGGCTAACGTAGTAGCCGATGCTCTAAGCCGTAAGGAAGAGCATCATCCTATTCGAGTGAAAGCATATAAGTTAATAATCACTCCTGATTTCATGAGCCAGCTTCAAGACACACAAATCGAGACATTAAAAGTTGAGAATGTTAAGAAAGAAAGAATGGTTGGTCAGGAGAAGTTTCTAGAAGAAAATGAATATAAAGTCAAGACTTGATTTGGTCGCATGTGGATACCACGATTAGGAGAGTTTAGACTTAGGATTCTTGATGAAGCTCATAAATCACGATATTCAATTCATCCAGGTACTACAAAAATGTACCAAGATCTGCCCAAAGATTATTGGTGCCCCGGAATGAAGTTTGATATCATGAAATATGTAGCTAAATGCTTAACTTGCTTATAAGTTAAAGCAGAACATCAGAAACCATATGGATTACAACCGTTAGAAATCCCAGAATGGAAATGGGAACATCTCACTATGGATTTCATAATCAAGCTACCCAAAACAGCTAGAGGTTACGATACCATTTGGGTGGTTGTAGATCGGATAATTAAGAGTGCTCATTTTCTAGCAATACCTAAAACATACTCTTCAGAAAAATTAGCTGATTTATTCAACAAAGAGATTATTTCCAGACATGGAGTGCCAGTCTCGATAGTCTCTGATCGAGATACTCGTTTCACTTCACGTTTCTGGGAGAAGTTACATGAAGAGATGGGAACTAGATTATTAATCAGCATGGCATATCAGCCTCAAACTGACAGACAAAGTGAAAGGACAATACAAACTCTTGAAGATATGTTGCGCGCTTGTATAATTGATTTCGGTGGAAGTTGGGATAATCATCTGTCATTAGCAGAGTTCTCATACAATAGCAGCTACCATTCCAGAATTGGTATGCCACCATACGAGATGCTATATGGTAGAAGATGTAGGACTCCTGTATGTTGGGGAGAAATTGGTCAGAAAGAGTTGGGCAACAAATAAATAGTTCAAGCCACGTCAGAAAAGCTTGACTTAATCAAAGCACGTTTGAAAGCTGAACAAGATAGACATAAGTCATACGCAGATAAGAGTCGTAGACCAATAGAATTTCAAGAAGGAGATTATGTCTTGTTGAAAGTATCTCCTTGGAAAGGTCTAATCCGATTCATGAAACGTGGAAAGCTAAGTCCACGATTCATCGATCCTTTCAGAATCATCAAAAGAGTCGGAAAGGTAGCTTATCAGTTAGAGCTACCTGAAGAATTGAATAAGATACACAACAAGTTCCATGTATCTTATTTAAGGAAATGTTTGGCGGATGAAGCTGCACACGTTCCTTTAGAAGAGATAGAAGTTGATGATAAGCTAACCTATGTTGAAGAACCTATCAAAATCCTAGACACAAAAGAAAAGCAGTTACGCCACAAAAAAATCAAACAAGTGTTAGTGCAATGGAAGCACAGAAAAGGATCAGAGGTGACTTGGGAAACAGAAAATGAAATGAGAAAGAGTTATCCTCAACTCATTAAGGATTAACAGGTTTCGAGGACGAAACCTAATTTAAGGGGGGAGAGTTGTAACACCCCATTTTCTAAAGAAATACTAGTTAAAGGACGACAATAGTCATTCGATGAAACCCTAGAGGTTAAAATAACATTTCGTCAAAGTGTAAGGGGTTAGAATACATTTGACATAAAGTTCAGGGGCTGAAAATAAAAATTTTGAAAGTTGACACATGTCGAACCGACATGAGGAAGGATAGCGGTCCGACATGTAGGGCACAAGGAATCACTCAGGAGGTGCCACGTGTTGGATTACTAGCCATGAGATCTGACGCATGTACAAACGGATATCGGGTCGACATGAAAGCCATAGCGGTCCGCTATGCCCATAGCAGACCGACATCCATAAACATAGTGGTCTTCTATGTGCTCGCCAATACACCGCCTCATCTGGATGTCAGACCGACAACACCAGGGATATCGGTCCGACATGGGTCTCAGCTCAGCCCTATAAATAGATGTCATTAGCCGTTCATTTGAAATCACAACAACACCAACCACCACTACTATCACACACACACATACCGAGGAGATCAGAGTGACGGTTATGAGAGTGCGGTACGCTGCGAGAACGATTCGAGTTAGGTTCGAGTTAGAGAAGCGTCTAGACGAGGAATGAACTTAGGAACTACCCGAGGATAATGTAAGTACACTGGACCCGTATCCTAGACACGATTATGTGAACTACGTGCTTAAATGATATGAGTTATGTGATATGTATATGATAAGGGTACGTGATAATAATGAAGGGTTATTCTAAACCCTAAACGAGAATAATGGAGTAGTCACGACGTGTCCAAGGGGTGGTGGATATGCCGCTGGTACTTTTTATATATAAATCTCTTTGATGCTTCGTGGTGAAACCATTATGAATGTTTAGGGGTATAGACTAAAAGACAGTAATGAAAATATAGTAAAAGAACGAGAGATCTTCCAACCGGTATGTAGTTATCTGACAAACGGAATGTTCCGACTAAGGAAAGGGTGGTGTATAAATCTCTCCTAGACCCGTCACTCTTTACTGGGAACATCTTTGTTGAGGTACTGCTCTGGAAGGATAATCACCCCAGTTTACAATATATGATGAATATAAATATGTGATGAAAATGAATACATGAATATGTGATGCATGATAAAGATGAACACGTGAATGAATGATGATATGTGCAAATATGAGTGAGTATGGCAGAACGAGTCTAAACCCTAAAATGGAATAACGGAGTACTCACAAAGTGTTAAAGGGGTGGTGGATACGCCGCTGGTACTTCCTATATATAAACCCTTTTAATGCATCATGAAGAAACCGTTACGAAGTTTTAAGGTAAGGACTGGTTGGGAAATAAGTCAAGAATATACATGAAATGAAAACAAATGCTTGATACATTTAGGAGGCTGTGAGTCTAAGATACTCAAGGTCCCAAATGAAATGAGATACCCGGCCTGTAAGGTGGATCTTAATAATAAAGAAGAAAACTAAAAAGATTCCAAGCTTACGGGGCTGAGGAAATGAATTAGTCTTCATGACAAATGCAAGGGGTCTATACTGACGAGTATAAGGACCTTGCTAAAAACTCGGACCGGAGGTACGTCCGAAGATGGTCGCGAGGGGGTTAGCACACCCATAAGTGAAATGAAAACTCGGACCGGAGGTACGTCCGAAGATGGTCGCGAGGGGGTTAGCACACATGTGACAACTGGTAATTTTACCACGTAATTAATTAAATATAATTACACGAGACTTCACTAATTTTAATTAATTAGGTCTAACCCGGTCCAGTAGAGTCCAACTACTACCCAACTACACAGGAAATATTAGTGATTTCCGAGACTCAACGAACCCTATATCGCGTTGGTGATAAACTAAAAATAATATTTAAACGTCTTGAAGCACTCTCTCTCTATATTTTTATATAGTAGAGAACACCCACTCAAATAAAAATAAAATTTAAACATATGAGATGGACAAGTATTTTATCCGAGTTACTAAACCTATATGTTTTTATCCGACTCAAACCCGACACGTAACAGCAAACGGGAACGACGACACGCGGGAATTTTACCAAACTAACAACGAACGTGTATCACTCCACACAACACCCCTATCCTACCCCCTACCCCCCCCCCACCCCACCTCACGGCCAAGAACACCCCTATGGGGGTCCTCCTCTCTTATGTTTCCTCTTGACCCACCAAGCATAATGTCTCCCCCAACACCAACATGTCTCATTAGAGACAAGTTGGTCTCTTCCAAACACCAATACTAATGGGTATTAACCATCTAGAAAGGCTATAAATATGCATGCATGAATGCATGTAAACTCACACCAACACAACTCATGCCACAGACACTCTCTTCTCCCTCACTTCTCTCGGCTTCCCCAACACATACAACCTACTCAAGCAACCTTATTTCCCTTTTGTCCTTGTGGTTCACGGCCCAAACCACTCACCAAGGCAAAACATTAACTTCACTCTTTTTTTCTTTTTGCTTGACTCACGGATCCATCCAACGTAGATATATATTTTCTAAAACTCCAATTTCTACTCCAAAATCAAGTGTACAAGGCTTATTAGGCGATTCCAAGTGACAACAAAGGTTCGTGCTAGTGTTCGGGTCTCACGTTATCTCCACCACCTTCTCCCTCAACTATTTACGTGAGCACCACTCACCCTATTATTATTATTATTATTATTATTATTGACTTAGTTGGTGATATTTATTACTTTTATAAAACACGGTCTTTCCCCGTTCATAAATAGGTTAAAATATAAATAACATAAAGGAATGGTTGATATGAAAAAGGATATTTTTTTTAATTACTATTGTAAGTATAAATATTTTTTTTAATTATTATTGTAAAACACATATATATTATTTTTGTTCAAAAACCCGGTGGACGACAAAGTAAACTCATGCAAGAACATATTTTTTAAAAACTCCTTATAAAAATCATTATATGATCATAGTCCTACCACTGTCAAAAGAAGATTTGTTTCAAATATATATGTACACACACGCACTTATGCATGTTGAAAGAAAATTACGCATGTCGAAAGAAAATAATGAATTTAGTTATGTAGATTGATATATGTATACACATATATTTTGAGATAATATAAAAAAGTTCTAAACTATAAAGTAATATAATTATTATTTTATATCTTATTACTAGAAAACTCATATTTTAATAAATATATATTGAGTATATTTATTAACCTTACGTGTCAAAACATAACCTAGAAGCGAAACGAACACTAGACGAATAAAGTGTTACCTCATAATATTTATTAAAAGGAATTTTTAATAAATATAACTATTTAACTTGAACAACAAGTCGTATCACCAACGGCGATCGGGTCGGACCCTTGTAAGTTATTACAAGCAAAGGGCCAAGACTTCGGGTATTGGTCATGTGACCAACCCACTTCATAAACAACTACATAGGACCTAAGGTGTCTAAATTAATCTAGGGCACGGATAGGTCGGACACTCGTTGGACTCACAGCATACTTCATCACTCACCACTTCAGTTGATACGGTGAGTCTCACGACCCCACTTTTACTACTTGTTTTAAATTGTTTTTAAACAAACGGGGGAGAAAACTTGCTCAACTTGACAACTGATACAACGATTGTTCGGACAAACAACACATAACGATTGTTCGGATGAACAACACTCAACGATTTTTTGGAGGAACAACACACAACGATTGTTCGGATGAACAACACTCAATGATTGTTCGGATGAACAACACTCAACGATTGTTCGGAGGAACAACACACAACGATCTTTCGGATTAACAACACTCAATGATTGTTCGGATGAACAACACACAACGATTGTTCGGATGAACAACACTCAACGATTGTTCGGATGAACAACACACAATGATTGTTCGGATGAACAACACACAACGATTGTTCGGATGAATAACACACAATGATTGTTCGATGAATAACACACAACTGGTACATCATTTTTTAGGATGAACAATACACAACTAGAAAATCTTATATCAAACTTTTCAACTAAACATGTGAACTCACCAACTTTATGTTGACTTTCTAAGCTTATTTTCTCAGGTAACTAGAAACATGGGAAAGAAGACATGATCATCTTTTGGAGTTTTCCCGTCATAACCTAGGAGCATCTAGGTCTTAGCCGACAAACTTGTTGTATGAAACACCGTATGCTTTGGATTTAAGTACGGTACTTTTGGCATGTAATATATTAGAAACAATTTGTGTTTCCTTGTAACAACTTAGAATCTTTGATTATGAATGTTATTAGAAGTCGTTCGATATAATCAAAGGCTATGAACACCGTGGATCACCACGCCCCGTGTTTCCGCCCTAGGCGGGGTGTGACAACACCCATAAAATATACGAATGACGTGACCGGAGGTACGTCCGAAGATGGTCACAGGGGCACTGAGAGTCTGAGAAACTTGAACAATAATAAGAACCTAAAAGGGTTCATAATAAAATGAAAAGATACAGTGTACTTACTTAGCGAAAGCTAATTCAAAAACGTTTTCCAAACACTGCAGGAAAGAAGCATATGGAATGAAGCTTCTTGAGGACAGAGCTATCGGAGTTGGAAAATCTCTATGTAGAATGATGTAAATGTAAACATCTTATGTAAAATAATAATTATAAATGAGAATTTTACCTTAGTCATTTTAATGACAAGGTTTTATGAAACTGGGACCGTTTTTCATAAATTAAACTCTGATAAAATAATAAAGAAAAAGTATGATGTTTTATATAGTAGCATGTGTGTCTTTCATGCAACACTATCTATATGAAATAAAAAGTATGTAATTATTTTTATAGATGATGCCTCTAGGTTTTGTTATGAATATCTTTTGCATGCTAAAGATGAAACTTTAGTTTACGGAGAATGACTCAATTAAAACACTATGCACAGGTAGGGGAGGTAAATACTATGATCCAGCTTATTGGAGTTGTGCATCAAACAACTCCTCCTTATACACCATAGCATAATGGTGTATTTGTGAGAAAGAAGCATGTTATAAAGGAAATGGTTAATTCCATGTTATCCTATTCATGATTAAGCGAAGGGTTTTGGGGAGAGGCTATGATAACAACCCGTAATTTGCTAAATAAGGTTCGTAATAAAAAGAACAAGATCACCCAATATGAACTTTGACATTGAAAGGCATCAAACTTCAGCAACTTGCAAGTTTCGGGTGCAAGGTTGTTGTAAAACTCCTTGAACCCAAAAGGAAGACCTTGGGTGAGAAAGGTATAGATTGCATCTTCATTGGATATACTTAGCATTTCAAGACTTAAAGGTTTTATTTCATGGAACCAAGTGACTCGGTGTCTATTAGGGGTGTAAATGAGCCAAGCCGATTCGTGAGCTACTCGAGATCGATTTGCTAAAAACTCGAATCGAGCGAGCTTAAACGAGCTCGAGCCTAAATATAAGCTTGTTTAATAAACGAGCACGATGCCAAGTCCAAGCTTCACTTATCGAGCCTTAAAAAGCCTATTATTTATGTAATTTTTATTTAATATTTTAAATATATTTGTATAATAATAGGTAGTATATATATAAATTTATGATGAAAATAACTAAATAATATATACTATGTTATATAAAAATTATAATAAAAAATATAAAACTCATTATTAATATATATATATAAATTAATTAATAAATAATAAAAGTGCCACGAGCTTGGAAAACTACTCACGAGCCGAGCTCGAGTTTTAGAAATAGAGCTTAAAACGAGCTAAGCTCGAGCTCTCTGTAAGTTAAAAAATCGGGTCTCGATAGAGGTGCACAAATCGGTTTTTCAAACCAAACCAAAACCGGTTTGGTCAACAAAAGTTAAAACCGGTTCGGTTTGAAACCAGTTTGAGAGGGGGAGTTTAACCAGGTTGAAACTAGTTTTTGAGGGGGTTTTGACCGGCTCGATTCGGGTTAAAACCGGTTTCAATTTATATGTTTCAGACCGATTTAAAACCGGTAGTTTGAACCAGTTTTCAAACCGGTTTGACAGTCGGTTAGGGTTGGTTTGAAATCGGTTTGAGATCCCAAGCCATTTTTTGTGCACCTCTAGATCTCGAGCCTAGTGGAGTTCAGGCTCGGTTCGACTCTTTTACACCCCTAGTGTCTATCAACAGTGTGACTGAGTCTAGAGATGCGTTCTTTAATAAGGGTAGGTTCTCATCTATACCTACACCAAAAGACATGGTTCTAAGTTTGATGGATTCTCAAACGTCAAACCGTTAGGATGATACTCCCATGATAACACGTGAACCTCGAAGAGGTAATAGAGCAAGAAAATCTAAATCATATGGTTCTGATTTTCAACTATACCAAGTTGAGGGATCAAGGAATGAGATTGAATCCTAATATCCTTATTGTTTTACATTAAGGATGATCCATGAATCTTTGATGAAGCTATGACATCTCGTGATGTTAATTTCTGGAAGGAAGCAACAAATCATGAGATGGATTATGTCTTGCAGAATAACACATGGAAACTAACGAATCTATCCCCCGGGTGCAAACCTTTAGGTTTCAAATGGAACTTCAAGAAGAAGATGGTACCATATATAAGTTTGAAGCTAGATTAGTAATCTAAGGCTTTAGACTAAAAGGAGGGTATTGACAACTTTGATATATGGCTAAAATATCCATCATTAGGTTTTTAATAGCTCTTGCAGCTATACACTACCTTCTTATTCACCAAATGGATGTAAAATTATATTCTTGAATGGTGAGTTAGATGAGGAAATATGCATGAAGCAACTGGAAGGGTTTTTTATGCCTTGTATAAGCATAAAGTGTGCAAGTTAGTTAACTCATTGCATGGTCTAAAGCAAGCACCAAAACGATGACATTAAAAATTTGAGGACATTGTGTTGTCTAATCGTTTTCACCTAAACTAAGCAAACAAGTGTATATATCAAATTTGATAATTCTGATAAAGGAGTTCATGTTTGCATGTATGTAAATGACACGTTGATCTTTAGCACTAACCAAGATCAAGTGGATATACAAAAAAAACTTGTTATGCAATTTCACTATGAAAGATTGGGGGGAGGCTCTTCCGATGCTAGGTGTTAGGATCAAACATGAGAACAAGGGTAGTACTATTTCACAATTTCATCATATTGGAAAAGTGTTAAAGAAATTTAATTATGAAAGTTGTTCTCTGTTTAGCATTCTTATGGACCCAAATGCAAAGCTTATGCCTAACAAAGGTGAGGTTGTATCTCAACTTGAGTACTTAAAGCTATTAGTTGATTAATTTAAAAAGTTAGTAAAAATGGTATTTAATGAAAATCAAGCATTTTCTCTTTCATCTCTCTTATATATTAATAAAATTCAAATCAAATTCACAATTAAGTTGATTAAAGTTTCAAAACATTATATATAATTATAAAAGGATTATTGGATTTTAATCATCTCACTTTTTACCAATTGGCCAATAATAATCCTAACTGAGAATATTCTTACCACCGGTCCATACTTTCAAACTATTTTCTTACATTGGACCTCCCGTTAAAAAAACTTAATGCCGTTATATTTTATATGACGTGGACATCTGCAAACCGCCGGAAAGTTGAGCCAAGCTAGCAGTGGTCTCGTGGTGGGTTTTGAAATTGGCTTTGGTGGTGTTTAACTGGTCTCGTTAAACACCACCTTTGTCTCTGTTTGGACTTGCCGGATAAACTAGACCAGTTAAACACCATCAGAGCCAATTTCAAAACCCACCACGAGACCACTGCTAGCTTGGCTCGACTTTCCGGCAGTTTGCAGATGTCCACGTCATATAAAATCTAACGGCGTTAAGTTTTTTTAACGAGAGGTCCAATGTAAGAAAATAATTTGAAAGTAGGGACCGGTGATAAGAATATTCTCAGTTGAGATTATTATTGACCAATTGGTAAAATGTGGGATTATTAAAATCCAATAATCCATTATAAAATGGGTGTAATGTCAGCCAATCGGCCATACATAGTAATATTACTGTTCATTACTTAGTACTGGTTAAGTTCTGAGTACAAGTAGGTTATGCGAAGTTTATTTTTATTTTTTTTAATTTTGCAGACATTTTATCTTTTAATATATAGATATGTATATATATTCACGGCTGTTTTATAAACATTAGTGGGCGACGCCCAAGCCGTCCGCACTTCGTATGGCTTCAGAAGTGACGCAGGTTCGAAACCCAACCCCCCCCCCCCCTACACACACAGGTTAGCTTGCTGACGTCAGCCTTGCCTTGCTAACGTCAACTAAACTTTATGTTTGTTTTCTTAAAAAAATTGTGTTCTTTTGTTTTTTCTTTGTCACGTGGTTATTTTTTCTATCGTATATCACACCAACAGATTTTATTTTTATCTTCTTATTCATTTTTTATTCTTTTTCTTCTAATATATTTTTTCTACAGTGTAAATTTTATTTAGAAGACGTTAATTTTTCCGTCGTTTAACGTGCCACACATATGGCTCGGGTTCGAGCCGTGCTAGCGTTGCTCTTACTTTGATTTAAATTCTCTAACGAATTTGTCAAATGTCAACATAAATTCTATTCAAAACCGAATCATGTTTCCGCCACAGCGCGGGGCATAATACTCGTTTCTTATACTAAAACCCCACTTTATTTTTTATCACATATTTATATATATTAATTATCAATTAAAAAATTCCCTCCCCTCAATCCTTATCTTTCCCTTTATTTCTTTATAAGACTCCTACTTGGCTATTTCCTTTTGGCCCAGCAGGTGAGGACGTTTTCCTGTTAGCCTCTTCCACGTGTCACTTTCCTACAGGAAATGACACACATTTCGCCCTCATATCCTGTCTTGAATCTCTATCCCATTATTAGTTTATTTAATTTTAAAAAAACATTATTGTTTTCAAAGTAGGATAATCATTTTTTTAAAATTGGTCATATTCGTAAGGCTTTTTATGATTTTAAAAACTAGACTATTCGGTTCAATAACTAGGTTAGTTGACTAACCTCAAAAGACCATAAAAATAGTTGTTTTTAAGTATATTTATTCGTTAAGGTTTTTAACAGATAAATTTTTACATATATAGACATGAAATACGTAAAATTATTTTACTTTTTTGTATTTAATAATATATTTATGATGTTACATGAATATAAACCAGATACGTCTATAAATTATAATTTAATCTAATTAAATAAATATAAACTATATGAATAAGACATTTAACCTTTTAAATAAGGCTTTTTGGTCTTGTCTTGCAAAAGAAGAAGGGCATGACAGGGAAATATACTATTCTTGTCTTTTGGCAAACATCATGATAAAATGGCATTTATGCCCTTTGGTGTGATATATGTTAAGGTTGTTTTCAAATCTTTATTATATGTAGGGGTGTTCAAAATCGGATATCTGAAATTTCGGATATCCGAATCCGTATTCAAAATTCGGATATTCGAAATTTTGGATACGGATTCGGATAGTAAACCGGATATCCGAATTCGCAAAAAAAAATTCTATCAAATCATCTAACCAAACAACATCACAAATTCACAAAGCATGTAACCAAACACTCCAAAACACCAAATAAAATCCCATCTCCATTTTAGATACTCAATAGAACAAATCAAAGCATCAAACCCCAATACATGACCAGAACACTATAACGATGGATCAATCTTGACACTATGTAATAACTCTGATTTACCTTTCAATCGGAGAAGAACAGAGCACTACAACGCAGATGGGTCACCGTCGAGCAGGAACGTAGGCGCTCGGGACACAGGCGGTAGCCTGCTCGGGGACGTCGGAGGAGCTGGCGGCAGTTGGCAGGTGGAGATGAGCAGGTGGTGGGCTGGACGGCTGGTGTCGAACTGATTTTGGAGGGCAGAAGGAAGGAGTCAAAGGAACTTATGAGATTTTAGGGTTTTTTAGAACATGGAAGGCTTTTTATATTTAAGTTTAATAAAATAAATAATTAAAAAAATACAAAATTTAATATTTCGGATATCCGAAATATCCGAACATTTTCAAAATTAATATCCGAATCCGAAATTTCGGATAATTCGGATTCGAAATTTCGGATAATTCGGGTTCGCTTTCGAATTCGGATTTTTATGATTATGTGCATACTTGTCCTTTCCTTTTTATCTTTTATAGTAAATGAATCTAATTCAATCTTCCACTTTGACAATCTTTTCAAAAAGCTACCATTTATTTGTAAAGTTTTGTCAAATCTATCTCATCTTTAAATTTATTCCCCAAACACTATCTTTTTCTTGTCTTTTTGGTAAATATCTCATATTCTTCATGATCACATTATTTTACTAGGTTCATATTTTCTTCATGATCGAAACCAAAAGGTGCGTAAAACGCGAAATGTTTACGGACAAAGTGGATGTTAGTTATCTTGAGTACACGTAAAAAGAAACAAAACAAACAAAACTCTTGGTTAGTAAAACAGATGGTTGTTTAATACAAAACCACTTTTACGCATAGAATTGTACAAATATTTATACATATTACTTTGAATGTGATACATAAAACAGTTTTTTAATCAATTCTCATTCGCTCTGTCACCGTATGTGGTTTTTTTCCACGCACTACATACAAGTGCTTTTGCGATTATCATATTGGGCTAATCTTGTCATAGTATAATAGTCTACGGGGTGCAAGGAGAAAGTTGCAAGTTTTTAGTCCTAGTAGAAGTCAAATGCTTGTTTATTTTATTATTTGTTTATTGTTTGGCATTATCTTTAAGTATTTGAGTATGATTAGTTTACTTGGTTAACAAGGTTTATTTTAATATAAATAGATGAGTTAGAAGAATTATAATAAACAGAAAGATTCGATCTTTTGTTGAGATCAATTTCTGTGTTCGTGTTCTTGGGTCTGATTTCCAACAATTGGCATCAGAGCTTGGTAAAAGAGAACGTTGTTTTGAGAGTCGTAAAGTGGAGTCGAGAAGGCAGCAGCCTTTAGGCTGCTGTGACAGTCTTGTGGCGGTAATAAAAAACAAGGGACGACAAAGGAGATAACCACAGTGGTGGTATCGTCACGAGTCAGCCCCACCCCTCACATTAGAATCAGCGGTCGTAGTTTGTAGTTGGTTTTTGATCACCAAAGGAAGAAGATGGTGGATGGTCATGTGGTTTCAAGCTCCGACAAGTAATCGTCCGATTAGATCTGCTTCTGGCGACAAGAAAGAATGGTACTGCAGAAGTTTAAAGATGAACCCTATTTATTTTCGGTAAACACAAGTAATTCAATATTGGCAACGTTGGTTGAAAACAAAATGGAGTGGCAATACTGTAATTTTTGGAGAAGCGACGCGGCTTGAAATTTATTGGATTTTATTTGCATGGGAGAATTGTGATTGCACCGAATTGTAATGTCGGTGAATATAGAATTCAATTGCATACTAGTAATTTTCATGGTTCAACAATTGGTGGTGATTTGATCTAGTTGTGATAAGACAACTTCAATACTTGATTAATCGACCCGGTACTTTCCGCCAAGGATAAAAACGGAGTAACCGGGGTAGGTTGTTTTTTTTTTGCATAAGATATCCGATCGGATTTGCGGGTAGGCGGACGGGAAAAAGATTCGTCAAAGTAGGAGACTCTGAATCTAGTCTTGCTTAGCAGGTAAAGAAGAAAAACGGTAACAGTAGCAGGGTAGCGGACTTGTTTTTTTTCTTTGATCGGTTGTCAAGAACAGGGTTATTCTGGTGACCCGGGAAGAGAGAGATCGATAGTGGTCAAGTGGGTTTGAGAAGAGAAGATAACAATGGTATATGCAAAGGAGAAAAAACATTTGTGTGAACGTTGTGGTTGTGGAAGTTCATGTTGGGATGATCTAGGACGAGGCCAAGGGAAGTGTCGGTGGTCTAGGATGGGTCAAGACGGTGAACGGGTCCAAGAGAAGTGTATGACAAGATTAGGGGGTGATTATTGGGCTAATCTTGTTATAGTATAATAGTCTACGAGGTGCAAGGAGGAAGTTGCAAGTTTTTAGTCCTAGTAGAAGTCAAATGCTTGTTTATTTTATTATTTGTTTATTGTTTGGTATTATCTTTAAGCATTTGAGTATGATTAGTTTACTTGGTTAACAAGGTTTATTTTAGTATAAATAGATAAGTTAGGGTTCATTGTAATTGTGTTAAGAGTTATAATAAACAGAAAAAGTCGATCTTTTGTTGAGATCAATTTCTGTGCTCGTGTTCTTGGGCCTGATTTCCAACATATCATAGTTCTCTACTTAAAATTGTTACTACAGTGAAAGTGCCTCTAGTAGAACATTTAAACAATAGAAGATCTTCTGCTATACGTCATTTATGGATTTATGTTTCATGAATACGAGTGTAATTTATTTAACTTTTTATTCTAAATAAATGTTGTCTACGTTTTTTTTCCTCATAAAATCTGGGTACGTTGGGCTGGGCTGGATTTGGGCAAGACCAGGACTGGGCTTTAACTGATATAATTGGGCCATTTGGGTTCATTGGATTATCTAGAGAAGATGGCCCTGTGTGGCACTGTGGAGTGTGGCCTAGGCTTTGGTCGGCGAATTTTCCAGCACCTGGCGGTGCATCACGTGTTCATTTATTTAAGACGGTAAACGGACATAAACAAAAAAATTGGTTCGTTTAGACATAAACGGACAAAAAAATTGGTTCGTTTAGACATAAACGGACATAAAACGGACATAAACGGACAAAAAAATTGGTTCGTTTAGACGGTAAACGGACAAAAACGGACATAAACGGACATAAACACTTAAACAAACAAATATTGGTTCGTTTAGACATTAAGTTTTCTCGTGTTCATTTATTTAAGACGGTAAACGGACATAAACAAAAAAATATATATACATAATATTCATATTCGTGTATGTTCATTCATCTTCCTTCGTTTAGGTATAACTATTTTATTAAGAATATTTAATACACACATGTTGCATAAACGAACATATGTGAACAAACTCAAAGTACATTATGAGCATATTACCAAACATTCAGTTAATGAGCAAATGAGATGTTTGTTCGTGTCTGGTCATTGAACTAAACAAACATAAAATTGTGTTCATGTTCAGTCAAAAAACGGTTTGGCATGAAAATGCATCCCGAGTTGAAAGTCAACGTGAAAATCGTTCAATAATCCAAACAATAGATAGATAGATGGGCTTATTAATTAGTGATTAAGAACGAAAATATATACAATGATTTTATTACAAAATTCATAAGATTAAGACAATGCCGAGATAAAGTGAGATGTTTAAGACACAAACTCGAACCTCATGAGTAGTCTTGCTGCAGTGTAAGGATATCCTTTACGGTCACACAACGGAACTGCACGGATTCCGGGCCTCAATTCGGAAACAGGAAGACAGGTTTGACCAGCAAAGTCATCTTTCTCAGACATGTCATATTCATGTACTTCAATTCTAAGTAAAGCAATTTCAGGAAGTGTTAGTTCAAACGTAAACTCTTCGTTCCAAACAGGCGTCCACGTGTCCTCTTTCGGCTTTGTCTTTCTCATTATTTCATCAGCGGGCGCACCTGATATACCCACCTGTGTTTTATAACATACATGCATTATAATACTAGTTTAGAACCCGTGTACTACACACGGGTTAAAAAATATCAATATATAAAATTTTTAAATCTTTATGTATATATTTTACATGTGTAAAAATGTATTACATATATTAAGGATAAAAAACAAAACTTAAAATATATAAAAATTAATATATAATTAGATTTCGAAAATACATTAATTACTATGTATGTAATTTAAGTTTCATTTACTATTTGATTGAAAATAAAATTTACATAATTAGATTTCAAAGTTTCTTATAATAAGGATAATTTAAAATAAATATGTTTTATTACTATAATTAGTATTTTCTTTAAAAATGTATTATTATTAGAAAATATAGATGTATTTAATAAGAGAGAGGAGAAAAAAAAATGGTTAGAATGAATATGGAGGCGACACGTGGCATGAAAAACCTTTATTTATTATATAGTATAGATAGTATAGATATATAGATGAGAAATTTTATGTAATGAGATTGAAGGTTAGGTTAGTATTAGTGTAATACCCTTGTGTAGAAATCTGGTGGGGAGTATGCATCAAAATGAGTTTGCTTGAAATCCAGATGCCATCCATCTCCCATATAAACTTTCACCTGGTAAATAAAATATAGTGGGGTTAATTTTATTTTTTAACGGTCAAACGGATAAAATCAAATTTAGTTTAAGATGAGCCAGTCAAATACTCAAATGGGCCGAACAAGTGTAAACGAATTAGGTGTAAACGAGCCGAGCCACTCGAGATCGGCTTGTTAAATGCTCGAAACTAGCCGAGCTTAAGTGAGTTTGATCCTGAGCTCGAGCCTGGATTAGAGATCATTTAATAAATAAGCTCGAGCCCGAACTTCACTAGGTTCAAGAATCTAAACAAATCTATTATTTATATAAATATAATAAATTTTATTTGGTATAATAAATTTATAATTACATAATAAATATTATTATATATAAAATTATGATAAAGATAACTAAATAATATATATTATGTTATATATGTAAATTTATAACTATAAAAATGTGTAAAAATAATTATATATGTATATAAAAAAAACTAATTAATACTTAATAAATAAATGAGCCGAGCCCAACCTTGAAAAATTATTAATGATCTCGAGCATATGTGAGCTCGGGATCGGCTCGTTTACACACAAGATACATAAAACCTCCTACATTTATTGAAAAAAATAGTTTTAATTAAAATAATGTGATTTTTGTAATCATAGTCCAAACACTAACTTAATTTTTAAAAAGAACTTAAAATCTTGAACAAGAATGTGTTTTGGTCCAACCCAACCACTATCAAAGAACTATTAGTTCTAAATCAAACGCTCCAAACTTGTAAGCAATGATATCGTTTTCGTGATTATAGGAAAAATATTATCTCCATAATTAAAAAACTTAATAAATAGAAAAGTTACTTATTTCAGTAAAAAAAATGTTGACCTTTAAAGTTTTCTTCACTGGAAGCTTTGCTTTGGGGTCAAACACCTCATTATTGGGCCCATTTGTCATCAGAAAATCTGGTTTTTTCACATAACCACAACCTCCATTGGCCTGAAACATTCCATGCATTAACCAGAGTGCTCTACCATATCCCTGCATCAAAATATTAAACTTAATCAATCAACATTACCAGTTTCATGGGTTTTACTAATATAACATAATCTAACATGCACACCTGCATGTTAAATGCAATCATTTGAGCTCCATGTAGCCAACCAATTAATGGCTTGTAATTGGAGGAAGTAAAACGAGTGCCTTTAGGATATATCCTCAGAATATTCTTCTGGGTAAACCTGGAATAGAGAAAGATCTTAAACTTGATAATAATAATAATAATGATAATAAAACAAACGTACCCAGTAAAATCCCACTCATACCTGGCAATCTTGACCCAAAGTAGGGGAAATGGGTTGGTTTGAGTAATAATTTTTGTATTTTGGGGTGAATTGGGCAACACCATAACACAAAATGGGTAGCACCTTAACACACTTTGGGTCAAGATGAGTCGCCTAAAAACTATGTAAATTTAGATGAGTTCAAACGGGTAACAACGGGTCAATGACATGGTTGGCAAGAAAATCATTTAAGATTACCACCAACACCACCACCCACTGCCTCTTGCACCACCACCCACCGCCTCTTGCACCACCACAATGCCACCACCAGCCGCGGGAAAAAAATATAGCAGATTTTGATACTTTTCTTTTCTAAGACAACTCATTTTAACCCGAAGCACTTTTTGTTTACAATCCATTCTGATCCGAAGCAAATTGATATTTTTTTAAAAAAACGACTCGTTTTAACCCGAATTCATTTTGACCCGAATTCATTTTGATCATAACCCGTCCTGACCCAAACCCGTTCTAACCCATTACCCAACCCGCCCATAGCATAGCTAGAGGTAGGGTGTGGGGTTGATAATAATAACAATAATCATAAATAATGATAATAATGATAATAGTAACAATTATTATTATTAAAAATAATTTAATTATTTATACCTGATTATCTGCTGTTGATGGTGCTCTGCGGCCTTTTCCAATGCCTGTTCTGCCAAACTTAGGCGTCTAACTTTATCTTTTTCGACTTTAAGTGCTTCCTCTAATCCACCTTTGGGTTTGCCAGCATGAATAGCAATCAGATTCTTGTAAGCAGGACACGAATCAGAATGCTTTATGTGATGTTCTGAATCTTCATTATCATGATCACTTTCATCATTTTCATACTGCACATAATTAGCACACAGTTCACTATACAAATAACCATTTTGCACAGAGGTGGAAAAATGGTTTAGTTTTTCATTTTTATTAATGAGATTGACCAACAAACACTTTGTTGCCATTTTTTTATAAGTTTTATATATAATTAGTACGCTAATTAAGATTACAAAAATAAATTAGTTGATTGCAGTAACGTTGTATGGATTTAAAGTAGATTTTGGGCAACCTTTAACCCCTTTGCAAATTTGGTCCATGAGGGTGTGTGAGGTGTGCTACCGCATAGGGCCTAATGAAAAGATGAGACCAGTTACTATTCTACACTTTATTAAACATTTATGGTGTTTCTCTAATGAAGTTTTAAATTTTATAAATTGTAGTTACTAAGATCTTATTTACTTTCTACAATTTCTTAGAACAGGCTTAATGGAATAACAATGATATCTATTGAAATTTGAGAATGATATTTTTGAAGAAATATTTGATTGAATAATTTGTATCTACAAGGATATTGTTATTGGTAAAGTCAAATTATTAAAGTCAAAGTCAGAATGCAGTTAGTAAAAGTCAACAGAGTTATTGGAGTTGGCTGTTAAAAGCTTAATAGTCTTGTTAAGCAGGTTAATGAAAGTTCGAGGACTGAATTGTATCTTTACAGTTCAACAGGGGCTAATAGTGGAAAGTTTTAGTTAGAGGTTGTTATCTCCGGATTTGGGGATTTAGGGCTAGATAGTGAATCACAGTAGAGTTTCAATTGATCAATAATACTAACTCTAATCGTTTGGTTTTATGTTTTGATTCATTGTTCTCTGGGTTAATTTTGTAACAGATATCAGGATAATATAAAAAAAAAAAACAAATTCTTATTGTATCATCTAAAGGAGATATGTTTTTTTTAGCCTCAGTGCCTAACAGTTGGACATGTTCTCCTTTTAGCTATATTTTTTATATTTTACGCGTTTAAGATAAAACACAACCCAAATTTACACATTCATAAATAACACGAAAATAAATATTGTCATGAACCAGCAAACCTTAATGTTCTTCTCTTTGTAAGATATGGCCCTTGAGGGTTCTTCGCCCCAAACATCATCATCAATAGGATCTTTAACCCTTTGTGATTTAGTACGCTTGTCCTCTTCGGCTTCAAGGTACTCTTTTGGAGGTTTTGTTGAAATTAAAATCCGATACTTCAAGCTTTCGGGTGAAGGTAATTCTTTTAATTCACCTGAGTCGGGGCAAAATAACATCTCCCCAAACGTTTCATTGACCATCTAGAGAAGCACCACGTGAAAGCATTAATAACAAGATAATACGATGGAGGATCATAAATCATAATACATAACAATAAACCTCAAAAGGTAGATAGAAAGAATTATTGTGATTAAATAGGTTGACAGGAGTCCTATATTTATAGGCTAGATCATTCTTTGGCACCAAGTATTCCACTAGACTTGGGCACCATATTAACATAATTAAGGATCCTAATATAACAATAAGATTGGCTAATAAACAGAAAGGAAAACATATTCACCTGAGCCACCTTCGCTTGAAGATCAGGTGTAAGGTGGTCTTCCAGTGTGATAACAACTGGATAAACAGAAGCTGAGAAAGCATGCTCTTTGATTGATTTCAAACATCTTACAAGTTCCACAGGTGTTGTGAGGGTCCTGCATGCATACAAACAATAGGTTAACCATTAACATTTGTGGTTCAGAAAGAGGGCGTCTCTGAGTTTTTTGAGTGTCTATGCAAAATTTATCTGAGTACTAAAAACAAGGGCCTAAAAAAGAAAGCTATATAAAAGTGTCATCCTTCTGTACCATATGCAATGAGTATTTGTCCTTAGAAAGTGTAGTAAATTATTCAATCAAATATTTATAGTTAGTTTCTCCAAAATACCATTTTTAACGGATATCATTGCCAATTCATTACGCATTTCCTGGGAAATTGTATATAGTAAATACGATTTTAGTAACTTCAATTTATAAAAGCTTGTTTCTACTAAGAATTGTTAATAAATTTTTATATTGATTACTGGAATTAGAGAAACAATCTAAATGGTTAATAAACTATAGAATATTAACCTATCTCATCATTTCTGTATGTTGGTAATTTACGACCCATATGGACCCATGGAGTTTCATTAAAAGATGTTAACGGGCTTAAGCGGTGTATTAGGGTTTTTAATTGGTTTCTTGTTGACCAAGTTTGGGTTACCTTATAAATACATAACCATGATTAGGGTTATTGTATCTAAGTTTTGAGTCAGTTTCTTGAATAAATTAGAGATTTCATCTGAAATTGTGTGTGTGTTTTGTTTGTCAAATCCTTGACTTTAGGCATATATTGATAGTAAATTTTAAGGCATCAAAGCTTTTGAGACTCACCCCTCAAGGCCTCAAGGACAGCCCTGTTCAGAAGTATGTAGTGAATATAAGTCGCATACCTGCCATGAAGAACGTGCACATTATCTTTAGATGAATTTGGCCATAAATCAAGTTCTATTACTCTAACACCTCGTTTCAGAGCTTTGATGATTGGGACATCACTGCAAGGGCTGCTTAGCTGGTTTCCAGTCAAGTACGAATTGTGGCCAGTGTAAATGAAATAATGTGATAAGGGCAGAGTCATATCTTGGTGAACCTAACATGAGAAGTCATGTCTAAACATCAGGCGCTTTGATAAATTCCTCTCATTAAATAAACAAAAACAATGGGAATATAAAAAACGTCTCAGAAACTTAAAGTAAACTACTATCATATGCAAAACAAGTCAATCAAATTATTGTTGCAGAAAAACATTCCAAGTGCACAGATCTATGTATTATTATACTGAATGATATCGCGGCCTACCTCATTGTTAGGGGTATTATAAGAACTGCATCCAAGATATAGCTATAAAAGTAAGCAAATATATTGTTTGCATAACATAATAATTCTACAAATAAGGATTAGACGAGGTCGATTATTATGCTTAAGATCATCATTGATCCTATTTTGTGTGATTTACTATTCAATAACCACATTTTTTTGCTGTAAGGGTTCTATCTTTCATATCCATCACTACTTTTCCAATAGTGGGCCGGCTGTAGGCCATCCTCACTGTCCACATATGGAGGACATTTTTCCTCCCTCAATATAATATCAAAAATCTAACTGGATTTAAATCTATATATATCTGGACAAAGAACTATTACTTTTCAGTGACACCATTGACCATTATTGTCTCTGGATATGTCAAGTTACTTGACATCATTGCTTTCCAATAGTCCAGATGAAACAGAAATAGAAAAATCAAACTTACCACATGTTCATTTGCCTTCACATTTTAACAGCAATATATTCCAAATTAAATCAATCTAACACAAGTGTTGGTGTATCCTAAATTCATAATTCCCACCCCAATTTTCAGTTTTCCATTTATCCAATTACCTCATCAGATATAATGTTTAATTAAGGTAAAAATCAAGTAATAATTAGTAAAATTAGTAAACTGTTTAGGGTTAATCAACACGAATATTCGTTATCCAAGCTGACAGTTACAAAATCTGATGTAACAATCAAATATCTATCAGATATCAGAATTCAGAACTCAATACAATTTAGAATTTAATATTCGTAGATACCTGAGATCCAATTGAAGGATTAAGTTCCGAATTAAATAAATAATGATGAAAATCCTCTAATGTAAGTGTCTTCCTGTTAATTAACGAAGAAATCGGATGCCGTTTATGAAGAACCTGCTCCACAATACGCTCCGCGTCTGATTTCGAGACTATACCTCCATTGCCGCCCTGACACTCCTCAATAAACAGTAGCAATTGGTCAGCGGTCATATGAATTTCACCACCGGAGTACTTCCGAAACGTTTCCTTCACATCAGACGGCGGATCCGCTTCCGTCACCTTAAACCTCCGAGAAAAGCAACAACACACTCTGTAAGTCCCCATTCCCGCTCCGTTCGACTTCCTTTCACCAGATCTGTTCAATCGAGTATCGATTATAGATAAAGTGATTGCGTAGTGATCCTGCAAAGTCAACGTGAATCTCGTACGCAGATGTATACACTAGACGCATATACATACATATATAAATGTGGAGAGAGAGAATTGATGTGTACAGTTGGAGATTGAAGACGACTCGAAGCACATGTGTACTGAAACTCGCATTGATTTCACACATAGACGAACATGGAGAGAGAATTTGGTGTGTGGTGTTTATTTATAAATATTTGGTTTGGGGAAGAGAACTGTTTGGTGTTATTTATTAAGAAAGGGTTGACGAATGATCTTCCCGCCTTTTCTTTTTCAACCCTCTCCAAAGCAAATTCACACTATTGATAATGATTTAGATATAGTGCTTAGTTTTTGGATAACAAGTAATTTAATGTTGTTTATTTTTAAAAGTTATGATTATTAATCAACTTATTGAACATATATTTATACAAATAAACAACTATATGAAAATATATCTCACTTTGACGGGTATTGTAATTGCGTAGCAAGTTAAATTTTTTTGATATTAATGTATTGAACCTGAAATTATACCATGTTATACAACATGTGACCACGAATTTTAATCCTGGTCCGGTGCCACGTTTTTTTTTTTTACATTGTAAATTGGCAATCAAAAGACTAAATCCAACCTCCTTCCCTAACCTGCTTAGTCTGACGCCCCTCCCCTCTCATCTTCGTCTCCCCCAGTGGATTCTCAACCTTAGCCACGTCTTAAATCACCGTAGACATGTATCGATTTATTGTCTTTGTCCTATCATTTAGAGTTAGCAAATTGTTGTTGGAGAGATACGATGGTGATAGGGTAACGATTCAATCATGGTTGGTAGATTCGAGGGATAAACTCAAGCAAACCGGTTATAAAGAGGATCACTAGCAATGCTATAAACACACGAGTGTGGAATAATTGCATTCTGATTTTTCTTCGACTTGGTGGTTCTTCTTTAGGGCTAGCAATTCGTTTTTTAGATAGATTCCGCAATAAAGGGGTAAGGATTCAAAGGTGGTGGTTTAGGTGTAGGAAGTATATGAAATTTTTGTGCTAACTTGATGTATTGTTCTCTAGCTTTGTATCTTGAGAGCTTGATTAACAGGTAGTAAGAATAAATTACTCAATAATGTCTTTCTTTTGTTTTCTAAAGTTTCCTATATGCAAGAGTTGGTTAAAGAGTTAGAAGGTAATACCTATAAAAGTACGTAGGGATGAGCATTTGGTATTGAGTACTCGTACCCGTACCTACTTTTCCATAAATTCGATACCAGTATTTTTGGTACCGTACTATCTAGAGATAAACATTTTGTAACGAGTACCCGTACCGAACCATTATCGTACCGATAAATTTGGTACCGGTTTTTTCGTAACAGGTACGGTACCGATCTCATCTCTAAAAATACGTGAGAAAAAGAGTTTTTAAGAAATTACGAGGACCACACGGTTTTTAAGTAATTGAATCAAGTATCATAAAATAACAACATACTTAAACAAAGTGATGCATATCCGGTATCCACCATTCGATTAAGGATTTGAACATCGAACCAATCCACGCATTTAAAAGTTAAATCGATTATGGTTAAAAAAAAAGTTTTTAACATATAAATCACACACTTAGAAAAATAATTCACAAACATGAAAAACCTGGCATTTGTTTGCGTGTATTTAATTGTTTTATTTTATGTATGTGTGAAACTTACATGAACAAGTAAACAACTTTAAAATAATTACGTGTGAATGATTATAAACAACGTTAAAATAATTACGTGTGAATGATTATAAACAACTTTAAAATAATTACGTTGTGCCGCGAATTCCGTCGCATCCTATATATCAAAACGCATATACAAAACCCTAAGGCAATAATAAACTAAAAAAAGGTAACCCAGTCGCGCGTCGAAATTTAATCTATACACACCAATCAAGTATACACTTCTCTAACGCAACCATTTTCTTTACAAAGTTAAAAAAAAACTTAAAAAAAACAAAAAAAAAATCGCTGCCAATAAAAAGTGACGTGAAAAACAAACATTATACGCAGGGGCGGACCTACATTGACCGGGAGAGGTTCACCGGAACCCCCCGCCTTACGAAATTTTTATAGAACGGTATGTGAAAAAACTTGGGTGAACCCCTATACAAATTCAATAAGTGGTGTAGTGGTTTAGGCCCTTCATAATTATTTGGGCTTATGTGTTTTTTGTTTGCTGGAAGCCTAGAACCACTTTAAATTAAGAGTAGAGTTCTTTCATGTAAATTATTGTTTACCTGAGTAACTAAGAACATTATATGTATGAGAACTAAGAACCAAATATTAATAAAAATGTTTAGAATATTTCGATAAAAAAATTCAAACCAAAATATTAGTAAAAGTGTTTAGAATGTGATTATTAGGGTGATAATCGTTGTTGTACATTTGGTATATATATTAGTAGAAAAATTAATTGATTTATATTGTTAAAGTACTTTTTTTTAATATTTTTAAGTTATTATCCGGTTCTTGAACCCGGTCTGACAGGCCAGTGAAACTCTGAGCCGTCCGGTTCACTTTCCGATCCGGTTCTGAAAAACTGCTTTTACTACTTTAAGAGTTTAATTTTTAGTTATTTTGATATATGCTTATGTTTCAAGTTAACCCATTTTTTAACTCCGACCGGTCCGACCAGTGAACCTCTGAACCTTACCCGACCCGAACCGTCCCGAAATTTTTTTATGTCCGGCCCTATGAAATTTGAGCAGTTAAAAACAGTTAACCCTCTGGAAAAAATTCCTAGATCCGCCACTGATTATACGGCTCGAGCCGCGTCAACTTCTCTAAGGCTTCCACCCTAATCACAATAAAACTAAAACAAACATGCATGTAACAATTAGGAAGCATCATCTTATTTCGTTTAAAAAAAACGATAGTTACATTTTTGATGAAATAGGAATTTTCAAAGAAAAAGAAAAGAATATTATCAATTTTAATGCAAATCAATAAACGAACATCTATAGTCGTAACTTATCATATAACATTCATTCTTCCATTAATAGTTAACTAAATACAATCTTTGCTTTAAAATAAAAAAAAAATTTGAACGACAACACCTAGATATTCTAGGATAATTGGATTTCCCCGAGTCAACACATATAACATCCAGGGCAGCCCACCCTAGGAGGAACCCTCAACTGGGTAAACCCCTGACCTGACCACATACCACTTTTTTGCTGTGGCCCGGATTCAAACCCAAGACCTTCACTATGAAAACTCTTAAGGCTATCATTACACCAAATGGTTAACGGTCTTTACGATAATTCATTAATACTTCTAGTTATCATGTACATTCATTGATAGAGAATATTTTTAAAGTTGAACTTTTCTAGTGCCGTTCAAATAATTTTTTTTAGTATTTATTATTTCATATCAAATTATATAGTTATAGTTATAAAACATGTAAAATTATTTTAAATATCTATTTTATATTCATAAATCATTATAAATATTCTACAATATATAATATGTCTTACTATTTTATTTATACACACAATTTTTATTCCATTTCTACCTATTTTTATATTTTTTGTGTATTCATTTCACATTTATGAACATACACGAACATAAAGTGAATACGTAGAATTCCTTTACACGAAGCCAGCAAGATTGTATCTTGGAGATGAGATTATCTGAACACCCTGGGGGTTCAACAAGGAGACTCATTGAGACCACTTCTTTTTACTCTTGTTTTGCACCCACTTGTGCATCAGATTAAAGACAATTGCAAGCTTCTTCTTCATGCTTGGTATCTTGATTATGGGATTGTCATTGAAAATTCAGATGAGGTGGCTAGAGTGGTAGACATCATTAGGATGATGGGTCGAGCATTGGGTTTTGAACTGAATATTAAGAAAACTAAGCTATTTTGGCCTTCGTGTGATGGAGGAAGTTTCGTGAGGGTTAATCGTTGTAGACATTGGGTCAGACTGTGCAGAATGATCAAACACGAGAAAGCATTCCTTGACAACCAACTTAATAAAAAAAACTATTTCGATGTAATAAAAAAACTATTTTTTATGAATATTCCAAATGTCTACAAATTTTGTAACTAATTCATTAGATATGATATGATTCACAAAGTATTAAAATATTATTTGATATACTGACAAGTGACAGCCATTTTCGTATGAATATACCTTAAATATTAATTATTCTCGTGATTTTTTTCTTTATACCTTATAGACAAGATGACGAGTAGAAGAAAACAAGACTTGTCTAGTGCATTTCTGACGAGTTCACCATTTCAGGTATTTCATTATTTGTTAGGTTGTTTATCGTATTCTTGTTAGCATATATAAATGTGTGTATTAAATGCATAAAATCTATAATAATATACGCAATACCGTATTTGTTTCAATTATTTATAAACGACATATGATATTATATGATATTATTTTTAGACCAAATAAAACTTGAACGAACATAAGCAAATTAATGATATTTGTACCTAAAAATACAAGAACTAAATTTGTGTTCGTATTAATTTATAAATTAAAATATACTAAAATTTGTACATCACACATCATATATGACAAAAAAAAACAAGTGAACTAACATTTCACTGGATGACAATTAAATAAAAGAGTTAATTATACGGATGGTCTCAGTGGTTTGACTAAATTACAGATATACTCTGTAACTTTGAGAAATTACGAGTTTGATTTCATCATACTTTGAATTTATTACACTGATAGTCCCTCAAGTGGATGAATGTTAACCTTTTCAGTTAAATGGGTGAGAAATTATAAAAATACCCCTTGTTATTAAAAAATAAAAAATAACTCTTAAATCTATTTTAACTACAGGGGCTATTTGTTGTATTACCTGTTACTAAAACTAAATGGGATGTACAGTGAATGCATTTGGTTGGCGGCTAACATGTACTGGCAATTAGAAATAGGCCCAACAAACTAAAAATTATTGTTCTGGATTAAAATATCTGGCCCAATGTAAAAGTCCAATGCTCATGTATTATGAGCTCAATCATCATGTAATAGCAAAAGAATTAGCCCCAATAAACTGATTTGTGTTTTTTGGATTAAAATGGTTGTCCCAAGGGTCAAATAGTATAGAAATAGGCTCAACTCAACAACCTGAAATTTATGTACAGTACGTGAATGCATTTGTTATTATTAATTTTGAAGTTATTTTTTTTTTATGTAGATTTTAAAATATAATGTTTTATAAAATTTTGAATATATCATTGCAACGTGCTTATTTTTATCTACGTTTTGGTGTAAATTTTATTTGAAACTGAGTTTGGCGTAATAATGTACAAGTCATCAAATCACATACGTTAAATGTACGAGTCATCAAAGCTGCTTAAATATTTTAATTTTTCAGTTTTTTTTCTCACTTACAACTTTTAAAATATTATTTCTAAAATTTCGAATTTGATGTTGCGAAGTGTTCGACGTGAATTTTCGTTACGTCATTATTAAACCGATCAGTTGTTTCAACGTTTTTTAAACCGATTGGTTTTTTAAACCATTCAATGCTCATCTTCGAATATACCATTGCGGTGTTCCTCTATTTTTTTATCTACGTTACATGCCGCAACGTGGTCCATATGAACAGTAACGTGATTTTTTTTCTACATTTTATTTTTAGTTAAATACAATTTCTTTCATGAAAAGAAACAAATCGCGTCTCTGTCCATTGATTCACGTACGTACACGTACTACAACCCCATTCGTATCTACATTTCGAACCCGTCGCGGAATGCGCCATTTAAAAAAGGGTTATTGGATTTTAATAATCCCACATTTTACCAATTGGCCAATAATAATCCTAACTGAGAATATTCTTACCACTAGTCCCTACTTTCAAACTATCTTGTTACATTGGACTCCCCGTTAAAAAAACTTAACGCCGTTAGATTTTATATGGCGTGGACATCTGCAAACCACAGGAAAGTCGAGCCAAGCTAGCAGTGGTCTCGTGGTGGGTTTTGAATTGGCTCTGGTGGTGTTTAACTGGTCTCGTTAAACACTACCGTTATCTCTGTTTGGACTTGCCTGATCAACGAGACTAGTTAAACACCACCAAAGCCAATTTCAAAACCCACCACGAGACCACTGCTAGCTTGGCTCGACTTTCCGGCAGTTTGCAGATGTCCACGCCATATAAAATCTAACGGCGTTAAGTTTTTTTAACGGGAAGTCCAATGTAACAAAATAGTTTGAAAGTAGGGACTAGTGGTAAGAATATTCTCAGTTGGGATTATTATTGGCCAATTGGTAAAAGGTGGGATTATTAAAATCCAATAACCCTTTAAAAAAAAATGATTTACTCTTACAACTTTTTAAATTATGATTTTTATAAAATTTCGAAATTGACATTGCGACGTGCTTATTTTTATTTACGTTTTGTAACATTATTTTTAAACCAACCATTTGTTTTAAACGTTTTTTTAAACCGTATGGCGCCCGTCTCAAAATACACCATTGCGACGTTTTTATATCTACGTTTAAATCGACTTGCCGTAATGCGCCGCCGTCGTTCTTATTTTTATCTACGTTTTGGTATAATTTTTTTTCGAATAACTTCACTTTCGTATACAACGAGGTAACTTTTTCGTTACTATCGAACATACCGATGCAACATGTTTTTTTAACATCACGTAGAATGTACCGCTGTAACGTGTTTTTTTTAACGTCACGTGATTTTATTTAAACTAAAATCTGACCGGTCCTCGTCTAAAACTCTTCCTCCCCACCCCAAATCCAATAACGGTGACCTACCACCACCACCACCCATATTGACAGAACTCTAGCCACAACAGAACCTCCATCGTAACCATCGTGAATCATCATCTTCATCACCTGCTAAACTCCGACCACCATAGAACTTTCCTCCACTGTCGACCCCCCCTCCATTCTTGTCGGGAATATTGAGCCGATTGACCACCGGTGGAATCTACACGGGCTAGGCTGTGGCAAAGGGTGTTGGGGGAAACGTCCAAGGTTGATTACAGATGTGATTGCTCACTAATTGGGAGTTTACAGCTTGAAAATCGGTCGGTTGAAACCATGTACACGGGTTTCCATATCGGTCCCGATAGCTTCAAATTTGGTAGTGATTTCTCAGTTATCCACTTGATTCAAGGCTTCCATAAAAGATCAGAATTGAATTAGGACAATCTTGGAAGGATTTCAGTCATAGTTTTGTGGGTTTGAAGGAGGATTACGCGGGTTTGACTTTTTTAAGTAAAAATTATTCTTATTTTGAGTTCCAGGGTTCAAGTAAAGAAGGGGGCTTCACAAAAGGACTACACCAGTAATTTCTCAAAGTTAGGTGTTATATCCGTAATTTGACAAAACCACAGAGACAATCCGCGTAATTAACTCTAAATAAAAATAATTAGTTTTTTTGCTTGCCATTGTCTAAATCTGTTTAACAAAGAGATCTCTTCGAGTTGACATGTTTAACCCATTTTTGTACAATCGATGACGGATCCAAGAATTTTTTTATGGGTGTCAGAAGTTTTCCATGCTCGGTTGTCCATTGCTAGATTTTTAAAATTTCTAGTACTGGTCGAGTCAAGTTAGGTCAAATAAATACCTTGTATGATTTTATCGATTGGTTTTGGGCAACTTCTTCTTGTAATCTCGTCGAATTCTTCTCATTGAGTTCTTCCTGGAGCCTGGTCGATTGTTGATAGTAGTTCTCTGCCTTGCCGACTTCTTCAGTTTGATTGGGGGGGTGGTTCTTTTAATAATGCCGATTAAAAAAATTAGGGGAAATAGGTAATTGGGTAAAAGTTAATAAAATTAGGGATGAAAACTTGGGCTAAGTGTAAAGGTTTTAATGGCATTATAGAAATTATTGAATAACGGTTCAATTTACATAGGTTTATATTTGTTATTTTTTTTAAAAATAATTTATTGGTTTTTATTTGTAAGATTTTAAAATATTAAATTAATTCTTTTTTGGGTGTTGCTGGTCATAAAAATTTTTTATAGATGAGAGTCGGTGTTAAATTCCTGGGTGTCGCTCGGGATTTGATTATATATAGGGAAATTGGATTTTAATAATCTCACATTTTACCGATTGGCCAATAATAATTCAAATTGATAATATTCTTACCACCAGTCCCTACTTTCAAACTATTTTCTTACACTGGCCCCCCGTTAAAAAAACTTAACGCCGTTAGATTTTATTTGACGTGGACATCTACAAACCGTCGGAAAATCGAGCCAAACTAGTAGTGGTCTCCTGGTGGGTTTTGACATTGGCTCTGGTGGTCTTTAACGTGTCTCACTTTTCCGGCAAGTCCAAACGGAGGCAACGGTGGTGTTTAACGGTGAAGACGGTGACAGACTAGGGTTTGCAGACTACCCCTCAGGCGAAGGCGGTGGCTAGGGTTCCGGCTTGGCTCGACTTTCCGGCGGTTTGCAGATGTCCACGTCATATAAAATCTAACGGTGTTAAGTTTTTTTACGGAGGTCCAATGTAAGAAAATAGTTTGAAAGTAAGGACTGATGGTAAGAAAATTATCAGTTAGGACTTAAGATTATTATTGGGCAATTGATAAAAAACGGGATTATTAAAATCCAACTGATAAAAAACGGGATTATTAAAATCCAACAATCCTTATATATATATATAACAAATAAAACTTTTTTTTCTGGGCGTGGGCGACCCCAAGCGGAAAGCATGGGTACGCCACTGTGAATAATAACGTATTGCTCCTTGAATACCAGTTTTCTGTAATTTTGTATCATACTATAATTCCTTTATCATGAAGTACTTATTGTCCGATTTACCCAATTATATATTAAATTTTGTTTCTATCTTTACTATATATGTAATACATTTTTACACCTTTAAAATATATATATAAAGATTTAAAAATTTTATGTATTAATATTTTTCATCCCGTATGTAGACACCGGTTCTAAGCTAGTTATAAATATATACATAATTATAATGTATAATAAAAATGTCATATTATTCATCATGATTATATTATCACATATGTATAATTTTCAAGGCTTTAAATGGGTTAAGTTTAATTTATTTTTCTTTCTTTTGAGAAAGCGTAAATGTTTTGTTTTCTTATATAAAGTTTTGAGTACGTCTATTTATTTCGTAAACGATGACTTTTTTAGTGGTTTCGTTTTTCTATATATATCTTTAATATTATCAACGCTTTTATTAAATGTTTTAGTTTTTTATGTATTGCGTGTTTTAACGTGCCGATACGTGTGACTTAACACGCCGCAACGCGTATGGCTCTTCAAAGACTTTGATTTATTTAACGGTTTAGTTTTTTTTTATAAAGTTACAAAGTCACTTTGATTTATTTAGCGGTTTAACTTTCCTCTTTTTTTATAAAAAAGTTCGAAGCCGTTTAACGTCCATTGTTTAACGTGCCGTGACGCGCCGACGTAACTTAGAGGTGCACATTTCGGGTATTCTCAAGAACCAGTTCCGATTCCGGGTATGATCGGATCCGAAAAACCGGATATTAGAAGGAACCGGTTCCGGTTCTTTGTTGAAAAACATACCCTATGTACCCGATTCTGGGTATTAAGAACCGGTTCTGGTTCCAAGTATTTAGACGGTTTCGGCTTTTTTGTGCACCTACTAGAGTTATGTTATAAACTCAAGATAAAGCAGTGAAAACTTTAAAAAAATGAGTTTAAATTGGATCCATACTATAAGGGCCCATCCAGAAGCCCGAAAAAAAGACCCATATTATAATCCCATCCCCACCCCACCCCACCCCACCCCAGCAGGAGAAACCCTTGTACCAATCGACGATTCAACACCAGCAAGCACCAGGTATATCTGCCATCTCTTTTCATTTGATTTGGGTTTTTAGTTGATAATTCTATAGATCTGCGATCAGGGGCTGATAATTCTATATCGACTTTGTAGCTGATTTGGGTTTTTAGAGTAAGATCCAGATTTTCGATCTTTTGATTTTGGGTTTGTGTTTTAGACTTAGTCGTTTGTTTCTTATCGATCCCAATTCGTTTCAAATATTTGTCTGGGTTGGATTACAAGAAAAGGGTTTTTATTTGTGATACTGGTAAGCTTACAAAAAAGGGCTTTTATAGAAATCACAATGTGAAATTATAGATTGACGGAAAATCCTGTATCCGCCACTGGCTGCGATTGATTTGATTCTTCCTGTGAGTGAAATTTTAATCTGTGTACCTTGTGTAAAAATCCTAGTGTGCAATTCATATGCAGATTACTATTTTTTCCAAAAGCAGATTTTTGGCTTTAGTTTTCCCCCAATAAAATGATTGGCTGAAATTTATAGTTTTTAAGCAAATAATATTCAAAGGGTAAAATAAAATTAGCTAGTTAATCTTATTCTTTTGTGATAAGGGCATGGATAAAAAATCAAGTGAAAATGAAGTACCAACCTTCAATGCTGAGAATTTGCAAAGCAACATGAAAGTGGTATACTACAGGTCAGTTAGTTTTTCAATGCACATGATTTGTTTAGGTTAATTCATCAACTAACTAACTAATTAACTATTGATTATGCAGTCGAACGTTTATGTCTATCATTGGTGGAGTGATTGCTGGAATATTGGGATTTACAGGCCTCATGGGTTTTGTCATTTATCTACTCGTCATGGCAATTACATCTGTTTGTCTAACAGCCCGCGCAGGTTTTTCAATCCATTCATATTTTGACACCTGGAATAGGGTTCTACTCGATGGCTTTCTAGGCGGGCTTTTGGTAAGTATCTGTTAGCGCATTAATCCCATCCCATCTGCTAGATTTCTATACTAACCAGCCAACTATCTCTTTTTTGTAGTCGTTCGTGCTGTTCTGGACGTATCCTTTTATTCTTTTTATATGAAGACTAGATTAGAGGTGGCAATTCTACCCATTTGCTTCAAAATTCATAACATACACAAAAAGCGTTTGCAAATGCTTGAAATCTCCCCAGTTGCTTCATTAACAAATTAGATTATTATTTTATAATCTTATTAAATAAATTGGTCATTCAAAAACGGGTTAAGAGGTCATCCTAACCTGACCCGCTCCCATTTTGCCACCTGAAGATCATATAAGTTGTTTCCATGTGATTGTGACCTGTTTGGTTGACCTTGACAAGAAAAAAGATTTGCATATGATATCGTGCATATCTTCTGATTCGGTTTCTGGCTTGTTTCGTTCAGATTTAAGGGCTCCGGTATCTTGAAATTTTACTTCCAGTTGAAACTCTGTATGTGTTTTTAGGACCAACATTTGATTTTAATGATAAACATTGTGATTTGTGCTGTATGGAAATGGTGAAATGGGTTGGGAAAAAGATAATTTTAGGGTTTTCCAAATTACTCATGGCACAAAGCTTAAGTTGTATACGTGAGCTTAAATTATCGAAGCGTGGCATGTTAAGCTCAAATTTTCTTCTCGATTGGCTCATATAGTTGCGAGCTTGAGCCTGAGTTGAATCTAGTTCGATTTGTGAACAACCCTAGTTGTGTAACATGTCAAACAAATAGTTTTTGCACATGTAGAACATACCTACTTTTTTGAGGCATCAAAGTGTTGACATTTAAATCATGAATCCAATTATGATATGGCATGTGTATTTGCTGACCATTTTTTCTCATTGTAAACTTTTTAGAAAATAAATAATGTATGTTTTATATTCTAAATGAGAAATCTCAACAATAATAAATAATAGTTGTTACCAAATAAAATATAGAGCAAATTACATTTTACGTCATTTAATTATTGACCAAATTTCAGTATACGTCCTTTAACTAATCGACTCGACCTTTTTGCTTCTAATCGACTCGATCTTCACCTGAGCTTCTGTGTCGAGAAATATCTTCAACGGTGGATTTCTGCTTTAGATCTGATCTGATTTGAGATAATCACACAATTGTGGTTTCGAGACCTGGAGCTGCAGCGTCTAGAGATGATATCAAGTTTTATGTTAAGGATTTGTTGTGTAGGTTTAAAATTGGGCGTGTGGAGATGAAGATACAAGTCCTAATTAGCTTCAATGAGGTGATTCAAGAAAATAAGAGGTATGTGAGAATTGCTATGGAAATTGAGAGGATTGTTCATATTTTAATGAAGTTTTTGAGTTCGAAAGAAATTAGGGTTCAAGAAGAGGCGTAGAAATCACTGGTAATGATTTTTTGTGGATTTGATTCATATAAAAGTGTTTTAGTTGGATTTGGTGTTGTTGGGCCATTAATTAAGGTTTTGAAGAGTGAGTGATTCGGGGAAAGAGTTGTCCATCAATCTTGTTAGATCCAAAAACGAGGCTTCGCAAATAGGTGCGATGGAATTCATTCAGGTTATGGCGTTTGGGAACGAGTTGAGAGATAGAGAGAGATCTGGAAAGGTGATTACACAAATAGTTCCTGGAAAATTTTAAGTTAATTACACAAATAGTTCCTGAAAATGTGAAAAGACTAATTTACCCTCATATGCATGGCACGAGACTACACTTAACGAAAAAAATTAACGCCCGTTAGTGCAAATGATGAAACATGTAAGGTTTTTTAAACATAAAGGACATATGATGTAATTATCTTAGTTAAAGGACGTATACTAAATTTTGGTTAATACTTAAAGGACGTAAAATGTAATTTCCTCTAAAATATACAACTCTCTAAATGTCAAATTTTATCAACCAATGAACAATGTTTTTAAATAATATAATGATATAAATTCAGTAATAGCAAATACAGCCTATTTAAAATATCTAACATATAAAATGCAAAATCATTAATCATAAAAATTTTGTTATAATAAACAAAAATTAAGATCTAAAACTTATTAATAAAAATCTCAATAATAACTTCTAGACTTTGAAAAAAATACTTTTTAACATTGAAAACTAGCAATTTAATTGAGAAAAGCTTTAAAAATAATACATAAGTAAATCTATATGATATTTAAGAAGAATAAACATAGATATAGGCATGTTTGTTTTCTGTATTAAAGAAAAAAAAACAAACTTCTTAGACCTCCCGCAACAGGTCTGTAGTCCTCGCACGTGATGCTTAGGTGGCACTCGGTCTATACAATCCCCTAAAAGTTTATAACTTTAATCTGACATCTCTCTAAGAACTCGTATCGTTGATCATTTCCCCTTTCTCATGATCCAAGTTTGGACAGGTTAAAAGTTATAAATTTTGAAGTTACATGGCTACCACATTTTCTTGATGAATTCAGGAATCATCAATATCAAACTTTAGATATAGTTGACCCTCAAAGTCAAATGCTGCATCTTTTCCATAATCTGACCTTAGACAGGTCAAACCAATTATTTTAAATTTCAAGATTATCATCAAGTTTGTAAGAAATTATTAAACCAATATGTTCCCAACCATGAAGTTAACACGAGGTTAAGAGGGATACCATAACCTTTGTGATTAGTCAACTTGGAATTGTTTGAGTTCAATCGAGAATCATGCTTAATCGATATAGTTGACCATAACCATAAGTTGGTTGAATAATACTTATTTAAAAGAAATTAACCATAACGTGGTCCCCAAAAGGCCCTACAGTGAGAGTGAAACTAGGACATCTGTGTTTGACTTTAAAAGTCAAAATCTAAATAGAACAAGTAAAAGAATAACTGTTTGACTTTAAAAGTCAAATCTAAATCATGCTGTCAGATAGAACAAGTAAAAGAATAACTGTTTGACTTTAAAAGTCAAATCTAAATCTAAAACAAGCTGTCAGATACAAACACAAATAATTAAACCTATTGAAATTGAACTCTACCAAGCGAAGGCAAAAGCAGTCTATTGTTTACACAAAAATATACATGCTAAACTTTGTTTTGATGTGCATGTATGATTGAAACATTCACAGTTCATCATGCATTGGTTGTTCTAAGTCAAAGTCAACATTTGGAACAACAGGTTCATTGACCTGTAAAAGGTTGTTTATAGGATCTCCAGCCATACCAGCTTTAATTGCACCAACAACCTTTCTTTGCAACTTGAGTATTCCTATTCTCTTTGAAACTACATAAAGAACAGCTAAGGAGAACAACAGGAATCCCACGGCAAGTACAATCCTGCCCACATAAAAGTCAACAATAAAAACCACAAGAAAGGAATGTGATCATTTTGACACGTTTATTTATGGAGTCAATTCGAAAAGATCAAGAATTAGAAAAAAAACGAAACAAGTCGAAAGTCACTAATTTTATTGCATACAACCACTTAAACGGTTTATAACTAATATAGTAATACCTGTACTCATATTAACACATTAATTTCTTACTTAAAAAGTTCTAGATTTTAGACAAAATTGTGACTCCAGTCAACCTGATACTGAACCATACAAGAAAAAGTACCTGTTTTGATCTTTAAACCATTTTGACCCGTTAACCGTTAATCCTCCTCCCCCAGCACAAAAAAACACACCCATAATACATAATAAACACAAATCTGCCACTTGTACAGTAAACTAATAATTTGTCTAACCTGTCAAGAACATCTTGGCGTTTCATTGTTGAAAGCAAGTTACGGGTTCGCGTCAGTAATGATGCATGACCCTTGTATTCACTTTCTGCTTTCTTTAACACTCCGGTTGATTCCTCTGCAATAAACAAATTCTTTTTTATCAGATAATATGAACATGGTTAATATTATAAGTACTGTCAAGATTTGATCAAGTAGAGTGCATACTATAGAATACTATAAATTTTGTATCCATAACCATATAGCCATATAGGAGGTGTTTGGATTGGATTTGTGTTTTGCAACTGATTATTGTGACTTGAAGTGGAAATAATAAAATATAACACATGAAGACAAGACTAACCAAAAGCCATGAGTGTGCTTCCACTCCGTTCAACCTCCTGTAAACATCATTTTTGTATTTTTTTAAGAACTTGTTTGTAAATAATCATAAGTATAAGTTACAGACAGAATAAATGTTTAAGATTAATGACCTGAACCATCAACTGCCTTGTACGACGAAGACTCTCTGTAATGCTCTCGGCTGCTGATGTCATTCCAGCTTTTGTCCTGATGATAAAATACACTTTTTAGCACATTTTAAGTAACAGTTATTTTAAAAAAAACACATTTATGCTATAATATATGTTGCATTATGATTAATGATAGAATACATACTGTAGATTGCGCCTTCTAACTGTGGACTCTTCTCCACCTCCCAAGAGAAGTTCCCTCTGATATAAATAAACACTTATATCATGTCCCATAATAAAAATTAAAATTTTATTAACATAATGTACCCTCAAATTATTATCAAAAGAATGACACTATTGTCGTTAGAGGTGGTGGAATTGGCAGGTCGGGGATGTTAGGTATCGGGTCAAAATGTGTAAGGTTAAGTATTGGTCAAGCCGAGCCGCGAACACATGTTTTTTTAATAAAAAAACAAATTGTAAATATCTACTGCGTTTGAATACATTTGGATGACTTTCGACCCGTTTTCTTTTTAGTTAAATCTTTTTGGCTTATTCCTTTAACACTGTTAGAGATAAAGCACAATCCAAATCATTCCTAAGTAAACGGGTCAAAATTGCCGCCATTTGTCATGTCAAACACCTTAATAAAACGACATAAAAAATTAAAAAGGATATCTACATAGAGTAAAATCTCACATGACAGTAAGGAAAAACAACTAAATCAAGTTTATTACCTCTTCTTGGGCAGCTTTCCTCATGTTAGCCTTTGCTTGAAGATTAGCATTTCTCAAACTTGACCTCAGACTAAAAAGGAAGTGAAAATGAGAATAATATTTATCATTTCATCAATCGTGTAGATAAAATTTCAAATCATTTCTAAAAAAATCCAACAATCAAAAATCTTGAAACCATCTTAAGAACAATCCAACTTCTTACAACTTACTACAAAAATCATTCAACTTTTTTTGGATAAAGGGCAAAGCCCGGAAAATTTTTATAAATAATGAAAGAACAGATACAACTAAGACTAAGAATCTAACAAGAAACCTACCCAGAATTAGGTAGCACACTACCTTCATGCCAAGTACAAGTCCAACACAACTTAGACAATATAACACCTATAGCTAAGCCCGGATGGGTATTACACAAGTGCATGAACAAAATGCCTCTAAGGGCAGATGGTGAGGACACCCACAAGTCTTCATCAGCGGAAAGCAGCTCAAGATAACCACTCCCCAGCCACCAAAGAGCATCAAATACAACGGGACCGGTAGTTAAAGTTCAGCAAAAGGACAGAGCTATTTGGCAACTTGAACACGAGGAAAACAGCCCAGAAAAACCCTCTGATAGTAACAGGGCTACGGTAGAAGATAGGACAACAACCATACAGAAGAAACAAAGCAGCCTGAGGGAGGCATCACAATAATAAACCGTATACAAAAACAAGGAGATAAGTTTGTGAAGCATCCAGTTCTCAAGGGACTCAAATAAATATCTATAGTAGTCACCAAGAATCCAAGACTTCAAAAACCTGAACTTATGACTTAAACCCTCCATCATAAAGCTTTTAAAGCACTAAGCAATCCACGTTTAGAACTTTGCATGGGTATGAAAAATAATCCCATTATCCTTCCTCCTGGTTAGCCTGATCAACAGCTCTAACAGACTGAAACTTCTTTAGTCTGTCGGTTATTGCCCGTTTTTGAGCATCGGTGATGCCAAAATTAGTCACCTCAATATCAATGTCATTCTTCCACAACTGAAGGGGCATTAGCAGACAAGGTGGGTCGGAATACACGGGGTGACAGCTGGTAAGAGTAGCCGGGGCAGATTTGCCATTTTCAACCAAATCATCTTAACTATTCCGATCATTAGGGTATAAATCTATCTGATAACAAAGCTCATTAGGGCAGATTTGCCATTTTCAACCAAGTGTACGAACTAGTTAACATAGCTCAAAAATCAGGAAACGCATATAATATAAGCCAATTGATTGTGTCAAATCTATACCTAAGTAACCGGTTACGTCACGTGTCACAATTCTGTGAGCCCAATACGTTATTTTTTCTCTTAACTATTTACTATTTCCTTTATTTTTTTCCGTTTATTTAATATTTTCTTTATTCAACCCATGTAATAGAGTTTCTAACCTAGTTCTATAATAAATCAAGGACATTTATGATAACTCATATGCTAAATATCAATCATTCCTACAATTCAAAGATACAGGTCCACTAATTAGAGTAAAAACCTAATAATTTATAAAAGCAACAAACCTTTGAATCTGTTTGTTCCACGATTGAAGAGTGAATTGGGCGTTTTGAATATGATCATCGGTAGGAAGTTGTGGGATCAGAAGATCGAGATTAAACTGTGCAGCAGACAACATAGCTAGTCCGTCTTGAGCAAGGCCGTTCAATCTAGGCAGCGATTCTTTCTTCCCGACATCGTCACCGGCGGATCTAAATTTGCCGTGTTCTTCGATCGCTTGAATGTGGGCTAGGGTTTGGACATATGCGTCATCCCAATCTTTCTTCGTCTTGTTGAATTCCTCAACAACGATATCTGTTGGAGATGATGCGTTTGCCTCCATAATCGATTGAAGGATCTGGAATTAGTTGAGATTGTTTAAAAAGTGCAGGAAGGATCATTTTGTTATAAATACAATTGTGGGTTAAAAATTGAATTCTTAAAAAATGACTCAGGTTCTATCCTTACAGACATCACTTTGGAAGGGGCATGGTGGCTCAATGAAGGAACACCGGGATCTTTGTGATCTCCGGTTCGATCCCGAGGGTGTCCGGGTTTTATCACCGGTGGGCTTCCGGGCGGGTGGGTTTTCCTCGAAACTGGAGATAACTTGGGGCGCTTAAGGGCTCCGTACGGCTGGGTTGGGCCAGCTGGCGGTGGCCTTTTGCCAATGGGTCACCCCGTACGCAGTACCTCGGCAATTCTCTGTTTGTTGGTCGTTCAAAAAAAAGTGTGGGTTAAAACTCCTGATTGTTATTCATTTATTCATTATGTTTGTATTAATATTATCATCATATAAATAATGACTTTTGTATATGATATATGACATCAATAACAATGAGTTTTTTCATTCTTCATTCTCTCTTCCTTTCTATAATCTTTATAATATTTGTTTATATCTTTGATTTCTTTACATATTAGATGCTAATAGGTTGTTATACAACACATTATCAGCATGAGGCTTTTGACGGTTCATTCATATGAAGGCGTAATGATCAAGGTTCTCAAAAATGATTTTGCAATTGTTTCATCAAAGTATGTTCAATCAAATCATTCTACAAGTAAGTTTATTTTAATTTATAATGCTTATATGATCATGACTATATGTATGACATATCAATTATGTGCATATGTTTATTTTAAAATTATTAAGCAAGTAAAGATTAAGAAATATGATTAACTAATCAACTTGATTTTCATGATAGTGTAAACTTTATTTTGAATCCAATTATCTTTAGTCTTTATTAACCTTAATATTAATATTAAAATTAATTTAGACATATAACATACTATGTGATTAGAAGTTGAATTTAAAATTTATATGTTGAACATTACAATTATATGATTATGTCTTTCCATATAGACTTATGTGCATTGCTTTGAATTTATTAGTTATTCAATATCATTTTATTAGTTGCTAATGAATTTTGATGTTTCATAATTATTCGTTACTAAATATCATAATATTGAAAGTTTTATGTTTCATATTCATAACCATTAATGATGTCATTTTATTAGTTATTCAATGACATTTTAACATCTACATAATGACTTTGATGTTTTATATTTATAGTAATTCAATACTACACAATGCATGGTAGTTTCAAATACGATAATTAATATATCACTTAAGCAATTAGTTTTAAAATAACAGTCACATATATTAGACATATATTATTCAAATTTATTCAAATTGATTTATAGCATTGAAGTAATTATTCATAACCTTACTTTATGACATCATTAAAATACGAGTATTAAGATTATTTACATCATAGTTGTTATATTATTTATTATGTAATATTTCATGATATTGTTATGACGTTGCTTCAATTACTAAATATATGAAAATATTATAACTTGATTTGTCAATATCTAATTAAATAAATTATCATGTTACTTTTGTTTAATTAGATACTCCATAGAAACAACCGTAACATAAAAAGTATAATGGGTTTGTAAAACCTCATTAATGATATTTTAATTATGACTTTAATGACGACATTTATTTCATGATGTTTTAAAACCATTTGTGATTTTATGGTTTTTTTATTACTAACATGAAGTTAAGGGTCATCATTAATTTAGGGCTCCTTATAGCCTGTTTGTCAATAATTATATGGGACTCGCAGTTCACTCTATAAAAATAGATAAAAATGTGTGTAATTGAATCATGAGATTATGGCTAACTCATGGTAGAACCATGTGATGCATATAAAATATAGATGAGAATGATATGTTTTTGCTCATTAAAATTTATTTTATCTTAAAAACACTCTTAATCTTCTTATACAGTTAATATATGATGATGATTATATATGGTTAGAACTAAATATTTAATCGTTAAAATTGTTGTTTTCATACAAACCTTTAGTTTTGCAAAACATGGTGATCATGACTAATTAGTTTACACATGTCATGCATTAAATATTTTGATAAATACAATATCTTAAATTAATTTAAATTCAAAGAGAAGTCTGATCTTTTGCAATGATATTTAATGTTTTGAAATTTTATTGGTAATTCTGTAACTTTACTTTATGGCATATGTCTTCTATAGGCTACAAAGTATTTATATAATCAGTATGAAATAAAGCAACTAAAAGACCAAAGTTATGTATTATTATCATTAAAGATTATAAGCATGTTTAAAAGACCCACTTATTTGAAGCATTTAAGGTAAAGACATGACACCCGAAGTGTCATACTCCCTAAAGCTTATTACAAACCTATAAAAGGTTGTAAGATTTTAGAAAGATAAATGAGCATAACACGATCACAATTACTTCCAAATTGATATTATGTGATGAGAAGATTATTAATGAGCAAAGGTTAAATAAAACAATTTCCATTTATCACACCTCATATATGCTCCTAAAGTAGCAATATTATTTTAAGGTTTGAAAACCACCTTCAAAGTTGCGTGGTTCTAATCCATTCTCTGAAGTGAATGCGATTATATAATGATCATTATCAACGTCATGATCATATATATATAACTGAGGAAATTGTAATGGTGATCATGTTAATAATGAGATCAACCATGTTAATAATGAGATCGACCACAAGAAGTGGCACACTAGGGGAGTGATTATATGAGAATAAAATTAAAAAAGTGTTTCAAATAATAATACACTATTCTCTCGTATATTATGTCGTGTATTAAACAAGCACCGGTAGAACATATATGATCATAAAGTTTATGGATCATGATTATTTGATTGACATGACCGGTTAGACCATCCCGAGTCATTGATGATGTGAAATATATTCAAGAATCGAGGATTCTTCAAACTAATAAATTATACATGTAATATTTGCTCCCAATGGAATTTAGTTATTTACCAACTAAAGTAGGGTATGAATTGTCACACCCCAACCGACGGCGGATTATACGTCGGGGCGGACGCGGTTGTTCAATAGCACAAGGTTGACTATTAAAGTTTCGATATTTCATTAATAATTAATTTAAGATTCAATACAAGGAAGAATAATACGAATACAACATTTAATTTAAGTAGTCTAGGTCCAAAGCATCCTATGTGATCACGAATAAGTCTCATGATGTAAACCTGAAACATGTGAATATCTGTCAACTACAAAATAGTTGGTGAGATACAAAGGGTTTGACACAGTTTAACAAGTATTTGAAAAGTATTACAATTCACTATGATTCATGCATTCTATAATGTAAGTATGAGAAAACAAGCATGTTAGACATTGCGCACATCAACCCTCCGACCAAGTTTAGGCATAACCCGCAGGTTACCCTTATAAGTCTCAAGTTTAAAGTTTAATGTAGTAACAAACACCAAGGGCTCCCCCCCCGAAGGGGTCAATCAATCAAGGTGGATTGGTCAAATGCAATAGATCTATCATTGTTACTATCGGCTTGATCAAAGCTAATGAATGTGCTAGTTTTAAGTTTAATCTAAGCATACAAGTCTCAAGTTTAACATTAAGAATAAACACATAGTCATAGTTGTACAAGAATTGTATAAGTTTAATAATTGTGAACATGTTTCACCCCAAAAGCATAAAAGGAAAAGGGGCTAAGTATACTCACTTTGGATTGATGAAGAGTATCTGGCACGGATAAGTATTTGCAAGACTTTGAGGGAGAATATCCTCACATTAAGCCTAAGAATGCAAGTCTAAAGATTTAAGTTTACTTCTACAAGTCTAAGGCAAAGGATCTAGGATTTCAAGATTGACTAGGGTTCCAAATGAGAGATGGGAATGGTTTGTGTTTATGAAGTTTAAATCAAGTTTATAATAAAGGTTTTGAAGGAATGATACAAGACTTGTACGTCAAAGTTTAATAGATTTATAGATTTAGAATAATTATTAATTAAAATAATCATTTAAAAGTTTTACAATTATTAATTACACAAGTTAGGTAAACATAATCGAAATAGTTTTCTAAGTATTTAGGGGTAAATAATTTAAGTGTAAGATTAAATAATTATTAAAGATAAATAATTATTAAGATCAAATAATTATCTATAAATACAATTATTTTAATTACTCATATAAATCATTTAAGATTTATTTAAGTATTTACGTGTCAAACGTTTATTTTACAATTTAACTTGTAAATGAATATTGTTTATAAGTTCAAATACGAAATTATAAGTTTATAAAAGGTTAAATAGAATTTCTTTGTAAAGTTTACATCTTAATTAAAAGTGTAAAAATATTTAGAGTTTAAAAGAAACTATAAGTTTAATAAGTATTAGATTATAAGTTTATAAGTATTTTAAATGAAGCTTTTGTTTAAAATTATAAGTTACCTTATAAAACATCCTAAAAATGAATAAAGTATGTTTATTTTCTATGTTTTAAAATAACTAAATAAATAGTCAAACTTTAAATGAATCAAGTACAAGTTTTTATAAATTTGATTTGATTTGGTGTGATGTTACTGAATTGTAGGTGATGAACGACTGAATTGAGAGTGGAGAAAGTTTTGGTGTGATGTTACTGAGGTTTCTAAACCGATATTTATAGCCAATTTCGTTTATTTAATGCGTGTTTAGGTGGGAAGGTTACGGATGGGCCGAACGAGTTTAATCGCGAATCACGCGGGTGTTAGGCTCGAGACCGAGCATTGATGGGCATCGGGGTTGGGTCGCACGCGTGAGGCGAGACCCGAGGTTCGTCGAATGTGGACGTTTACGCGGTTTCGAAGGAAAATGGTTGAAACCGGTGAGGGGCGGGATTCGAACTCATGTTCGCTTTCCTGTTTCTGGGTTTGGGATTATTAAAGAAACAGGTCCCCGAGGTTTGTGAGTTTTTTCATTTCATGTTAAAACATAAGTTTGAGTTTGAAACAAGTTTAAGGATTTGACTGTTTCAGTCCCTGGACTTTTTATAAAAATAAATATGTTTTACTTTTATAAATCTCTCTAAAGTTTCAAAAGTTTTATTATTTTATAATTTTATAATATAATTCATTAGTTAATAAGTCTCCAGATAAAAATAAGTTTATTATGTTATTTTTAATAATGATAATTGTAAACTTTATAAAGTTTTTAAAGAAAGTTTAACATACATGTATTTATATATGTATTTTTATATCAATCTTACGTCCACATATATATATATATATGCGTACCCCAAATGTATATATTTATCAAACAAATTAATGTTTAAAAAAAATAGATTTTAAACAAGTTTCCAAGACTTTAATTTTTGATACGTGCAAGGATTAGGAAAAAAATATGACGGAAATTATCGGATATTACATGAATCCTTAAATATTCTAGATATGATATATAAAAATATATATCATAACAAGTATGTCATTTAGTATTTTAAATTGATGCATCGTCTAAATGATTATCAAATTTACAACTTGAAGTTTGCGTGATATGTGGCTTAGCTAATAAGATAACAAACACATTATTCCAAAATAACATATTTATTTTGGTAATAACTATGAAATTAATTGCAAAGCAATGATATGAGAGCAAAAGTTCATGCTTGTTCTTTGGGACCATGTTATATATATGCATCAATGGTAATTTACATCAGGCCTACAAGTTACTATGTTTTCTCCCCATCTATTTTTTAGTTGTGTGATATATGTTGTAATTGCTCCACCACAATGCACAAAGATGGGACCTCAAAGGAGGTTGAGAATATATGTTGGGTATGATTAAATATCTATAATTAAGTAATTAGAGCCATTTACGAGAGATTTGCTTACAACTCAATTTATTGATTTTTCATATGAATGAATATACCCAACATTAGGGGGAGATAAAAATCAGTTGAAAAATAATGAAATAAGCTGCAATGAATTATCACTATTTCATCTTGATTCTTAAAGTAAACAGTGTGAACGAGAAGTTCAAAGGATAATTCATTTATAAAGATTAGTGAATCAATTACCAGACATATTCACTAACCTTAAAAAGGTGACTAAGTCACATGTACCAACTGCTAATGCTCCAATTAAGATTGATGTCCTAGAAGGACAACCACATATTGGTAATGAGTCTAAGACACGTTTGAAGCGTGATAGACAAGTTGATTCCAAAGATAAAAAGATAAAGTTTCCTCGAAAAATGGAGCAAGTAACGAATATGGTCAAGTCGAGGTAAAAGTAAAAGGGTCCCTTGAAGAGATATTAGACATGATGGTTCTAGAAGAACCTTAGGTACCTGAAAATAAAGAGATCTCGTTAAATTATATCATGTCTAGAAATATACGGAATCGAAACAAAATTGACGTCGATGATATTTTTGTATATAAATTTAGCGCTTAAAATGATGAGAAACAAGAAATAATATATGCCTATGAAATAAAAATTAGAAACGATTGGCCAAAATATAAAGACGCACGCAAATGTGGCAGAATTAAATTCTTTCATGGACTAGTAGTTCATAAAGCTGAAGTTGTAAAATATGTTAAAATTGGTCTTTTGTGTGTAACTATGATGTAAAAATGAAATTAAGCAATATATGGCAAAATTGGTGGCACAAGATTTTCATAAAGACCTATAATTGATTATGAGGAGATATATTCTCTAGTGGTGGATGCAAACGTCTTTTCATTATCTTATTAGTCTGGTAATACAAGAGAGCTCTGACATGCGTCTAATGGATATTATGATATCCTAAATATATATTTCACTTGATAATGAAATCAGTGACGTCTCCGAGATTTCACCCTAGACGAGTACTAAAAAATGGGCCCTCAAATATATTTTTTTTCCAAAGATCGATGATAATTGTAATAACAATAAACAAAAAAAACGTTATTGTAGCGATAAACAAATACAAAACAAAGTTAAACAATAAACAGAACAAAGTTTTCATCTACTTATTTTGGTTCTAATTTTTAAAAAAATATTTATATATAAACACATAATTTTTTTTTAAAATTTGGGCCCCCAGCAAAAACGGGCCCCAAGCGACCGTCGATGCCAGCTTGGGCTCCGAGACACCCCTGAATGAAACTTACATTAAATCCCTGAAGGATTTAAATTGCCAAAAACATGTAAACTAAGTTCTCGAGAACATTATGATTGTTGTATATATAGTTGGATCAAACAACGTTATTTTATTGTATACACTTATGAAATGAACATAGTTGGAACTCATCATGAGTTTTCTAAAGCAATTGAGTGCTTAAAAAGAATATTTGAAATATCTTAATGATGTAATTTTGTGCACAAAACTATGAAATGATACACTAAAGATTTTGGAAATGAAACAATTTCTTTGCATATGATATAGAAATTGATGTGATAAATGAGGAAGTTTATATGTCAAAACTCTTGATGAGTGTATGAATATAAATAATCAGTCAAAGTAGAAAGAAATATGTGAATGATTGTAAATGCTTAAAGCATTGATATCAAAACCTCAAGAAATATATCATATGAATTTATATGGACTAAAATAGGAATGTCGAATATGTATAGTCGACTTAGTGGTTATCTCGAAAAGAGAGAAACATATGATATAATTGGACCATGTGTTTTTATTAAAAAAACAATATGGGGTTTATAAGTATTATATAGTATATATTGATGATATCACTGTATCTCATGAAGAGATTGAAAAGGTTCAATTAGTTCAAGAACTTATCTGAAATGAAAGATGGTATTACAATTTATGTCTCAGTCGGCATGTCGAGCATTTATATAATGATAATTTTATCCATTAATCAAATACATCAAAAAGATGTTAGAACATTTAATATGGATAAAACTTACCATCTAAGTACGTTAAATATTAGACAATCATTATCTCTTATCATCTCTTATCAAAGAATGAGAAATGCTTGGTCCATAAGTACCATAGTTAGGTGCAATTGGTACATTTTGTTTCATGATAGCTCATGTTAAGCAAAGAGACATTGGAATGGGTAAATCAAATATTTGGATACCATTAAGGTGCAAAAGGTATGAGATTATATTTTACTAACACATCGAAACAAGTTTGGTTAGTTTTGTACATGCAGGGAATGTAACACAATACAATCATGGATCTTGTGGTATTTGTTTACGGGAGGAGACACTAGGATTCTTATATGAAGATAATCCATCATTGTTCGACTACAAAATTTTTGAGCAACTTTCAAAGAAGTTCCACGTTAAAAGATCAAGCAGCAAATCGTTGAGTACAAAATTTTTGAGCAACTTTCACAGAAGATCGAAACCCATCACTTGAGGGTTATATAAATCAGGGGGAGTATTACGCGCCACACTCTTTTTCCCTTAGCTATGGTTTTATCCCACTGGGTTTTCTTGGCAATGTTTTTAACGAGGCCGCGTCTCCAAACGTATTAAATCGATAATCAAGGGGGAGTGTTATAAATACAATTAAGTGTGGTTATCAATATTGTTATAAATATAATTAAGTGTGGGTTAAAACTCATAACTATTATTCATTTATTCATTATGTTTGTATTAATATTATGGCCCTATAAATATGACATCAATAAGAATGAGTTTTTTCATTCTCCATTCTCTCTTCCTTTCTTTAATCTCTATAATATTTGTTCATATCTTTGATTTCTTTACATATTAGATGCTAATAGGTTGTTGTTATACAACACATTTATCATTTTTTTTAATGTGAGTTAGCGTTTTTATACGTCATTTAAAAAAAATATATCATAAAATCGAGTATTCTTTTATCTTTAACTAGGTTAAAAACTCATATATTACATGAGTTGAATAAAGACAACTTGTTATAAACCAGTCGTTTCTATGAAAATTTATATGTTGGATGCCATCAGTCATTGGTGAAATAATAAATAATGAAGATTTAATAATTATAAATAACAAATAATGAAGATATAAGAATTATAAAATTATATTTTAAGATAAGATGTAATTGAAATCTTCTTATGATTTAGTAAGTTTTAATAAAATATTAGAACAAGTTTTAGATATTTAGTTATTTAAAATTATTATTATTTAATATGAGATAGAGTTATTTAATAGAAGAGAGTCGGGAAACAAAAATCTAGACTTCACCAGAATTTGGCGGATAAAGTTATTCATTTATTATAAATGATTTGAGTATGGTACTGCTATATTTAAAGAAAAAAACTGGCGCGTTTGGTGTTTTTTTTACTGTGCATTTTCAAACTCAATAGTGCATCTTCGGTGGTTCGTTTCGTTATATATGGTGCGTCCACGTTTGACGCAAATACCCCCATCAGGACACGTGGCACATCCCGGTGGTTTTCTATACTTTTTTGACCTTTTAATTTTTTTAAGTTTAACTCTACCTATGAAAACGTTTATTACACAATCAATTTTAAATATCAACTTTATATGCAAACTTTTTTACTAAAATTTAGTTTTATTGAACAAAAGTACTTCCGAGCAATTCAAACTTCGGATTGATGTTTTTATCATCGAAGATATTTTTTATTAACATTTCGAGATATTCAAACTTCTAGATTAGGTTTTTTGTCGAAGATAGTTTTGATAAACACTAAACAAATAGAATTAACATTTTCATATTGTATATCTGAAATCGGTTACAATCGTCTGAATTGCTAGAAGCCAGAAGACGTTACTTTGGAAACTTGTTGTACGCGATTAGTTCTTTAGAATTGTCCCAAGGTTTTGAAAAAAAACTAGATAGGTCGATTCTGTGGCCTGTGGAGGTAGCTATAAAAGCTAGTTTTGCTTTGAGTTTGATTTACTTGATATTTGTTTTGAATTTTTGTAACGCCCCAAAATCCAAGAGAAATAGAACTAGAAGGACTAGAACTGCACGTAACCCAAACTTCAGGGGGTTAAAAGTGAAAATATGAAAGTTTGGGCGGTAGCGGACCGCTACCAAGGGCTTAACGGTCCGCTACGTAGCCACCAAGCAAATAGTAAGGAAGTGATGCGTGGCAAAGCTGACTCGCTAAAGCAGGGTCAGTAGCGGACCGCTACGTGTGGAACAAGGCTGGCGGCTGGCTGAAGAGGCAGTAGCGGTCCGCTACGGGGGCTGAGTTCAACCTATAAATTGGAGGCTTGAGACCTCCATTTAGAGACAACAAAACCAAAACCAAAACCAAAACCACCCCCACACTTCTGATTATGGTTAAGCACGTTTAATGTGGCGCGTTGCGAGTTTGGGTCGGATCAGATTAAGCGGTTGAACAAGGAATCGAACGTAGCAAAGCCTAGGATTGTCGTAAGGACACTAAACTCGTAAGTATATGAAGCCCATAGCTATCCCTAATATGATTATGTGAAATTAGGGAATGCTTTATGTACGGGTTATACTTATACGTGATAAAAATAAAGACGAGTTATGTGTAGTGGTATAGCCTACACACGAATAATGAATGCGATTAATTGGGAGGCCATGGACTTGCGTAGTCCAAGGACGCAAATGATGTGAAACAAGAAGCCGTGGAACCGACGTGATTCCAAGTTCTTGTAAAGGACAATGAAGTCCAAATAAACCTTCGTGGTTATAAACTTGCATGGTTCACAAGAGGCCATAGAACCTACATGGTTCTATGATCTTGTAAAGGACAACAAAGTCCAAAAACAAACCTTCGTGGTTATAAACCTGCGTGGTTCACAAGAGGCCATAGAACCTACGGGGTTCCAGGATCTTGTAAAGGACAACGGAGTCCAAAAATAAACCTTCGTGGTTATAAACCTGCATGGTTCCAAGACAATGAAGTCCAATGATATGAAACAAGAGGCCGTGGGACCTACGTGGTTCTAGGATCTTGTAAGGACGATGAAATCCAAATAATGTTTTAACAAGAGGCCATGAACCTACGCGGTACAAGGATCTTGTTAGGGAGCCAAAGCGTCCCAAAATAAACGATGAACTGAAATGGTTTTTGAATAATGATATGGTGTACTTATTTAGCGAAAGCTAATGTAAAACGTTTTCTAACATTTCAGGAAAGAGCACCCGGATGGTTAAAGCTTCCAAGGACGTGGCCAAACGGAGACATGAATCCATGAAGTCTTTTGGAATATAAATATCAAACAAATGTTATATAAATATCAAACAAATGTTTGTAAAACAGTAATATGTTTTATAATAAAAACCTCTTTGTCACTCTTGTGGCAAAGTTTTTGTTAACTAGGATCAAAAACTCTAATATTTTGAAATAAAAAAGAATCAGTGTTTCAACTTTTGTATAACTTTATGAATGATTCAATTTACAATAGTTACTAAAGCAGCCAATGCTTAATGGATTTGTAATTTTTTTTCTATGGTGTCAAATGAATGTTATAGTATTTTCATCTTCAAAATTTGATTGAACTCAAAACATTTTAGAGTTGAATATGCGTAGATATCAAAATTTTATTACATCATGCGTTTGGTTCATGAAATTTCTCTGAAGGAATTGAAATTTGTCATGGAATGTGAAAGAATTTAAATTTGCCAAAACAATTTGGAATTAAAAAAATTGAAATCCATCAAAACATCTAGAATTTATAATAAATTTAAGTGACAACAAACATAAAATAATTGGAATCTCACTGCGACCACTACCTATTGGTCGCAGCACAACCGATAGCCATGCCGCCTTCAGTCTACCGCTCCCACCCTCGTCGCAACCAGCCTAACACCCCGCGCCGCCTTAGGCACAGTCACCACAACCACCTATCAGTACACCACCTCCACTGACCCCACCCTCATCGCAACCGGCCTACCACCACGCGTCGCCTTAGGCACAATCACCACAACCACCTATCAGTACAGCACCTCAACCTTCACGAGGGAGTGGCAGCGACGGTGGGCAGGGGCTGGTGGATGCGACCACTGTGAGTTGTCGAATATTTCATTTACTTTGGTTATTCCTCACATTTTAGAATGATTGTTTAATTCCTTTACCTGAATGAGTTTGAGAGAATAAATTTCAATTTCAATTCTAATTCCAATTCATTTCCCAACCAAATACATTAAGAATGGGATTGAGGTTCCAATTCTAACAAATTTTGTGAACCAAACACATTAAGAATGAATTCCAATTCCATGAAACAAATGCACCCATGTGGAAATAGCTCACTATCGATGTTAAATTGGTTACAAGATCCTCATGTAATATGCATTTGAGTGTAATAGTTCTTTACTTTCAACTTTTGGGAAAGCTACAAGCCTACAACCGCATGTTCCAAAAATCGCAAGTAATCGTCAATTAATCGCTAATCGGCAATTGACCTAGGAATTTTGCCCTAACCGGCCTAAAAATCGCTATCGGTCAAAATCTACCCTAGGCGGCCCTAATCGGCCAAAAATCGTGGCTTCCTGTTTTTCCTGCACCTTCCGGCGAGATTCTTGCAAATTCTGGCGATTTATAAAAATGTTTATATATATATATATAATTTTGAAAATTACATATAAAAATGTGTATATATATATATATAGGGGAAGGTTCCGCTAAGAAGTGGTTTTTCGCTAAGAAACGCTAAGAAGTGAGTCAAACGAACTCCGATTGAGCTCATTCGAGCGGCGTTGGAACCGTCTCATCGAACTCTAATCCGGACCCAAAAACCTAAACCCCCCTCCACCCGCACCCCCAAAAACCTAAACCCCCCCTCCAACCCCACCCCAAAAAGCCTAAAACCACCACCCCCACCCCCCAAAAACCTAAACCCCCCCCACCCCACCCCCCAAAAACCTAAACCCACCCCCACCCCCCAAAAAAAAACCTAAACCCTAAAAGCTAAACCCTAAGGCTAAAATCCTAAAATTCAACGCTAAGATCTAAACCCTAAAAGCTAAACCCTAAAAGCTAAGATGGTAGAGTTCGACGATACGGTTCCAACGCCGCTGGAATGAGCTCAATCCGAGTTCGTTTGATATCGTTTCTTAATGTTTTTGTCACTTCTTAGAGTTCTTAGCCGAAAACAACTTCTTATTTGATCTTCCCCCTATATATATATATATATATGTGTGTGTGTGTGTGTGTGTGTGTATATGAGAAGGATCAATAGTAAACTCATTGTTCATGAGAAAACCAAAAAACTATTTATTAAAGGTAAAAAAAATAATTAAAAAATCATATCTCAAAATCTAAATCAAAAACTAAAAAACCGCTCCAGAGACCTTGTTTCACACGCCATCCTCTTTCAGAATAAAAAAATTTAGCGTTTTTTACATATGTGTAGCAGGGCTAGCTTTTGGGTGTACTATACATATGTAGTACCTTTAGTTTTTTTAGGTTTTTTTTTTTTTTGGGGGGGGGGGGTGTAACATGCTTTGTAAAGAACAGGCAGGTAATTCAGGTTAAAATCTAGTAAAAACGGGTAATTTTATAATTTAAAACCTGTTGGCTGCTGTAACATAACACAAAAATACAGCAAACCATAGGACAACCCATCCTAACATTTTCTATCTACAAATAGCCATGCAATGCACCACAGCCCCCAAAAACCATTATGTCCATCTGCAGCCCCAACCAAAAAGCAAAAACAAGATACAGCACTAGTACTAGCCAACATCCACATTTAGGACAGGTGCATCGGGTTGGAATTGGACCGAACCGTACCCAACCCAAAACCAAAAACATTGAAAAACTCAAACTGAAGACCGGACCGAGAGTGGGCCACATAATATAGCTTTTAAGGTTTTTTCTTCTTGCTGCTTTTACATGGTGTTATTACCATATTCGCTTTTTTGTGCTTCAAATTTTTACCTTTTTTGCTAGAAAAATCGTCACCAGAATCATCATTGTCACTTCCATCTCCAAACTTCTTGCTGTTTTTTCCATTGCAAACCATGATTTTACTTTTGTCTTTTTCTTGCACCATCTCTGACTTTTCCTTTGGTCTCCAAATAAATAGCGACCTAAAGAAGTCGACCAACAAGTTCTGGATAATCAGTTTCATACCAACTTTATCACAATTAGTTATCTGATTCTGAATATTCAAATTCGCATAACTACGTTCAAAATGTAAATCCAAATACCAAATAATGGTTCAATGGAGGATCAAAATATGATAAGAAAAATAGAAAGTGATGCTCAAGAGAAATCAAAGTCAAACCTTGAACTACCTGATGCTAAAACATCATCACGTGGATGCAATTTGTTCACAGGACTAATTGTGGTTATGTTCGGGTCCATGACCTCAGCAACTAGTTGACCCGTGCTGATGTCAATAAAATCAATGGGATGCAAAGCAGCTCCATTATAGTTTTCACTTATATAACGCCCAATAACCACAAGGGACTCCGATGAATCCTGCATAAAAGATCATCTTCAGTAAGAGTCGAAATGGGTCAAACAGGTTGAGGTTTGATGGGGTCGATTTCAGCAAAGGTAGAAGAAGGCAGAGCCGGGTTGGGTTGACCAAAAGCGTTCTCTTTTCCATTTTTGGAATTGATTTATGAACAATGATGCCTAGATTATGACCCATTTGAAATAAAAACAACCCAAATTGGCCAAATCATAAGTAGATGGGTCGGAATTGCCACATGTAATGATAAACTTTCATATTTTTCTAGGATAAGAATCGATGGAATAAAAACGAAGCATCACCTTTGGGTCCCACTCAGCCCGAAATGGAGTTAAATGCCTATTAAAATCATGGCTGTGCACAATTTCTCGGCTTGGGGTATCCAAGTTACCAAAAACAGAATCCCACACACGGATTCGATTATCTATTGATGTAGTCACTATTTTACTTCCACTTAGAGGAGAAAAATAAGCAGAGTTAACAACTCGTTTATGAGGAAGACCGTGAAGACAAGATTCAGCTTCTAAGCGCCGCATATCCCAAATCCGGGCCTAAAATTCATAATCATATATTACATAATGAATAAAAAATAAAACAATAAAACTGAAGTCATAAAGAGATAAGAATGCTTACAAAGTGGTCATTTCCACAACTTAAGAGAAGATCTGGCTGAAGAGGGTTGCAGTGCAATCCGACAACCTTGGTTCCTTTCTTATGTATTAAAATTGAATCTCCTTTTTTAGAATTGGATCGCGCATCTACCCTATAACATGCACATGGATTATTCGATTAAACACTCGTTCATGCATCGACTTTGGTTAGAAAAAAGAGCGAGGCAACATACAAGTGCAAGGATCCAAAGTTATCTGCAACAAGCACAAGACCTTTCTCTGCATTTAACTCCATACCATACAGCATTCTCCAACTGCTAGGTCCCTATGTACACCATCAAACATTTAAAAAAAGAACATTAAAAAGGCTTTTAAAGACACTAACAATTAAGCATTCACACCGAAATGTTATAAAAACACAATCAAAGGGAGTACCTGCCATCCATTTGGGTTGAGATCCATCAATGAAGTTGATAAACCAGTTTCCAAGTCTGTGCAACTGATGGTTCCATCAGAAGATGCAGTATAAACCGTTCCATCATTTGCCGGACCGAACCTGCAAGTTAATTATATCAGGGGTTATATAAGCAAAGGTTTATTATTACTCACATATGCATGTAGTAAGGAATAACAATAACTTACTTCATGTTGTTAAGTAGACAGTTATGTATGTTCCCATATACAGTCTTCTCATACACCTTACCAAAATCCCAAACTCCTAATTGTCCTTTCTGTAATGAGAACAAAACTTAGAAACAAGAAAACTAAACTAATTTCACCTCATAAGAACTTCAAAATAAACCTTATCGCCCGATAAAAGAATGTTGTTATTAGTCGGATGGAATTCCAAGCATGTAACTCGTCTGCTATGGTATCTAATCACAGCGCAATTCACTTCATCTGGGATCACAAATGCTGGTTTTATCTATTGTGCACCATTTAGCAAACATAAAACACAGAAAGATCACAGCCATTATCTTTGATTAAATGGTAAGATTATATGATGAAGTAACCCTAAACTTACCGAAGGAACTCCATGGCGAACTTGTCGTTCAAAAACATAATCCAAAGAGCTATGTGTACGTTTACGAGAAGCTGGAATAACCCCAAACTCCATAGCCACCCGGTGAGGACAATTAACTGTGGTATGACCTTCAGCATTCAATTAAACAAAATATTAGAGATGTATCAGTTGATTTTTAGGTTCAATTTCATGACAGTTCTTGATTTATGAACAATTAACTGATAGTTATGTCAATAAGAAAGCAAAATACCAGGCATTTTGCCGAGGAAACAGGGCTTCATAGGGCAATCAATGTAAGTAGCTCCTTGAAAACCAGCTTGATGACCAGTCCTCTTACAAACCTACACACACATATCATTACAATATTACATAAACCACAAAATAATACTATAACAGAAAATAAAACCCTAAATTGATGTCGATTGAATATCTAGGGTTTTTACCTTGCAGACTTTCTTAAGACTGATAGTAATAGGCGTTTTCCCTTTCTTATCGGCGGTAGACGAACCTCCGACGTCTTTACCTTTTTTATCCTCGATTTCTTCTTCTTCTTCTTCAGCAGGATCATCAGACTCAACGACGTCGTCTTCTACCTCCTCTTCTTCTTCTTCGTCTGAACTTTCGTCGGTGTCGGTGTCTCTCTCGATAACTACCTCCGGGAACGACGTTCGTCTCGCTCGAGTCGACATTTTCAGAAATCCGGCGGTGTGTGTGTGTGTGTGTGCTGTGTGCAAATGAAATTGAAGCAGCATAGCAGAAGCGGGAGGGTATGTGAACCGACTATGGGAAGTGATTTACAAAACTACCCCTGTGCTAGATGGTTGGGGGTCAAAAGTAAGGGTATTGTAGACATTTTAAGAAACGGAAACTGGCGGGAGCTGACGTGGTCTTTTATCGGCCATTCTTCTGGAGGTGGTTGCTACGTAAGTTTCCGGTGGGCTTTTCTAAATGTCCATGGGCTTGAAAACGGGCCAATGAGTAAGCAGAGCCCATGATAACAGTACTGGCCCAAAACTTCTCCATGTGAGTAATGAATTTATGAGATGTTTGGGAATCCCCTAGTGTTATATATATAACTCATACATTTGAAGAGGATGTTAAGAGTGACTTACCACCTGAGATGCTGTAGGTACAAGTCCTTAATGCCTTAACATAAAATGCTCTTGCCTTCTACGCGAGTACAATGCGTGGAGGCTAGAAAGGAAGAGAGAGAAATAGCAGTCCACCTCCTGCTTACTTTTTCAGTTTTTCGACAATCATGTGAACAGTAACCGTCATCGAGGTTCTGTCTTGGTGGTCAGTGGGGTTTTCTGGTTTCTCCTCCGTGGAGGTCATGGGTTCGAATCTTGTAAGATGCACTTCATAAAAACTAAGAACACCCTCTGCAGATTTCAAATTCCTTGGGGGTTGTTTGGGTAGACTGATGTACGAGCCTCCCCTGGTGGGACGTGTCAGTTGAGCCCACGTTCAAAAAGAAAAATTGTGAACAGTAACCATCCTCTGCTTAACGGTGATGCGTTCGCTGTCTGGTGGTGCAGCCTTCTTTCATACGCCGGTGAGTTGTTTCTTTGTCTTCTTCTGAGTCATTTCACCGTCGCCATCACTGTTAGGTATCAATTGTAGAGGGGGTCATTTGTAATAATAGCAAAGTATGAGGGTCACTCACGTACACTTGTAATAGTTGTAATTTGCACTTAAGTAGATCGTATCAATGAGAAAGTCATCGATGATTTGAGTTTTACAAGAACTGAACCTTTCTTCATATTTTGTCGATTTCGTATTTCATTTTCATCGTGAACATCAGATCCATGGCTCCCTATTATATTCCTATTTAAAGCAGCATGTTCATATGCTTCATTTGCCTTAAACTGATCACTATAAACCCCATCATGTTGTATCATCTGATCAACCCCCTTGCTCAAGTTATTCCCTATTGTAATTGTAAATTGTGACACAACGAATGGAGTATCAACAACAATTTTAAACTTAATATTCTCACCCCTATTTTCAAATTCATCAGAGTATACAGAATCAATTTCAGAAATTCTTTCAGGTGTTTTGTCGAACACCTTGTGTGCAGACTCAATTACTTTGATACTAGAAGAATGTTGAGACCCAAAATCTCTCTTGCTATCATTAATGACTATATAGCTAGAACAATGTTGAAACACATAATCACTTACCTCGGTTTTCTCGTATAGATCATTAACACCATCTTTTCCATTGAATTCGCCAATTTCAATTTTACCCAGCTTGTCCAACTGATTGCTTCCTACTTCTTGGTTCATCTGATCAGTTTTAATTTCTTGGTTCTCTGTGACTTCTTGATTCAACTAATTTTGATTCACTTTAGTTGAATCCAATTTAAGAATAGTTTCTTGTAATCTAGCCCAAGAAAACGCATGCTCCAACTTTAATCCTTCACCCATATTGTGATATCACATAAGAATATCACCAATTTCTGATTTAAGGCCAAAAATGAAGAGATATGTTGCATAGTCTTCATAAATTTCTTCAGAATTCTTGACCTGGTCGAATAGAAATTGGAATTCATCACAATAGTCGTTAACAGTACCTTCTTGCCTTATTGACATAATCTTTTCCATAGCTATTTCCATGATTGAATTGTTGATGTTGTGCTCTAAATCATCGATGCCCTAATTGCCGCTGTTCTTGTTCAATTGATTGAATCACCAAATCTGGCCGATGCCCTAATTACTGCTGTTCTTGTTCAATTTGTTGCCGATGGCTACCCCCGAATCGTTGCTATTAGCAAATTCCAATCCAAATTACTCACTGTCGATTGATTGGAATTCCTGTTGCCTAACCCACGGTCAAGATGACGATAACTCTGATACCATTGTTACGATACAAATTGGTAATCAAGAGTAAACACAAGATCGATAAGAAGAGAAGGAGAAACACAGAGAAGAAGGAGTTTAAACTCAAATCATCAAGAGATTTGGCTTCTTTAAAAAGATTTAATCCTTACTCTGTTTTAATCCAGAAATTTTAATTTGTGTAAGGTAGATTGAGACTCCAATACCTCAATTGGAGTACAGAGTATGGAACCCCTCAATTGATCATCTGCTTTATGACCGTTCAATTAAGCCAACAAAGAATATCAGACTTCATGATTCCTTGCTGTCATGATTTGATTTGCTGTTCATTGTTTTGGACCAAATGGATCCTACTATACATAAAAGAATCTCTGTTCATGTTTTGCATATGCACCATTTCCAATCTGCTACATATGGAATATGGAGGTATCATCATGTGTGTGTGTGTTTTTTTAAAGATTATCATCTTTTTTATAGTTTCATATTATGTTCTACATGGCTTAACACAACTGAACATTTTTTTAGGTTATTGTTCAATTTTAATGTATATGGAAGGGAGAATCCTACATGAAAGAACAAGAGTAGGAGGCCTGATTTTGAAGCTCTAAAAATCAAGTTTCTTAAAAAGTATATACATTATGCAAAACACAGTATCCAGCCAGATCTCTCTGATGAGGTATTTTCTTTCTTGAATTAGTAAAAAAAATCTAATTTTCTTATTACTGTTTGACCCGTTAAAGATAAAAGATAACCCGAATTTGTCCATTCATAGCTAAAATTTCCAAATGTACTCTATTTATTGACCTCATAAAGTAGACTTTACCTCATCTGTTAACATTTTATTTCTCTAACCTATCTATCATAAAAGCTTCTATTTTTTTTAATCTCAAGAGCCCAGGTTATTCACTTCAATAGCTTAATATCCGTTTTTATGTTAGGATCCAGTTTTAGGTGTATTCGATTTGAATTTGGCCTGCTAAATTCCATTAATAATTCTACTAAAAGATTCTCTTTCACTACAGGATCGCTTCAGTTAGGCTCAATAACGGCAACAACTTTTTTTAATCCAAACATAGAGTAAGTAAAGAAATAAAGAACATTAGTAGTAGCCGTGCTAATAGGTTTAAACACCTAAAAAATCAATTCCAATATTAAAAAGATAATGAAAATACAACAAATATACATTCACTGATTTGATGATATAAAGTTTGGTGCATAGATTAAATATTTGCATTAGTTATTCAGGTGTCAATATCATACAACATTTATCTTGAAACTGTCCAAGAAACTAGCTCATTTTTTTTTTACTTAAACGGGACGTCGTTTTTTTACGTAAACGGATGTGCTTATCAGGTTTGCAAAAGCTTGGAAAAGGCGATTGGCGTGGAGTTGCTAGAAATTATGTGATCACAAGAACACCTACTCAAGTTGTAAGCCGTGCCCAAAAGTATTTCATCAAACAAAGCAATCGCCGTGGGTCACTAGCAACAAGCTATATGACTGATTCACTTTAGGCTTAAAGAAAATGGCAAATAACGAAGATGGGCTGCAGTTTCTCCTAAATAGATGCTTATTCTATTTGAGCTTACTAACACTTTATACCCTAAAGGATAGACTTGATCAACCGCTCAATGTTAGGTTATGGGAGGAATATCCCGTTACACCGCTTTCCTTCGACTCTCAATCATCAGCAATTGATCGCCATCAACCAATAGGATTCCCGGCAAACAAACGAGATAGTCTTAGGTGAGGAGCTGAACTACATTACCAGTGGTTCAGGTAGGGTTTAGAACTCCAATTTAAACTTTTTTGAAGTTAAATGAATTAGCCACTTCGACTTTTTTTTCTCATTCAAATAGATTTTGGATTTTGGTTATGCTATGGTTTTAATAGGTTATTATATTTTTTCATTTGTTTTTTTAATTTGAATTTTGTTAATTTGGATCATATCCACAATTTTATACACTGGATCAAGGCGGGCTTCCCGGCGCAACGCGCGGTTGAGCATCCCGTTCAATACAAAATTAGTTTATGAGATAAAATCATTGCTATTAAAAAAAACAAATTGAATATAAAATTATATATCTACATTTATTTTAGTAAATTCCATTCATTACTCCAAAAAAATATTCCTACCCTTACTGGGCCATTCATTATTGAGATATGGTACGACCCCACAATCACAAAGTCAGTTATGTGACCCGCCAGCCGGTCTGTTCCATCCAGTAATTTAAACGTAGTGATTTAATAAATATATTTTGAAAAAAGAAACCGCTGACCCGATGCCCGGTTGGTCAGTTTAACCGGTCAGCTCAAATAAAACGGCTTAGAAATAATTACCCAGGCAGGCTGTGTAGACGGTTTGTTGTCTGGTCAGTTTTATAAAGTTAAAACTGTTTGGAGTTTTTGGTGAAAAGTAAGTTTTTTCAGTAAGTTGCAAAATGATTTTTTGTCAAATTTAGACATAATTAAATATATGTAAATGATGTTAATATTCTTATTTCTTTCTGGTTTTGTGTTCTCTTACGTGAAACCTTCGCTAGGAAACAAACCACGTCCAAAAGGGAACTAAAATGAATGAGATATCGATGCTCAAAGTTGGGTATTTAGAGTTGTGAAAATTCAGCTTTTCTTGAGTAAAAAAGTGGTGAAACTTGTCACAAATAGATGGGATGACAAACCGTTAAAATGGTTATAAGGTGGCACACTCCTTTAAGATTGTTACCTTATAAGGAATGACATTTAGTAGGAACCATAAGGCCGCACCTAACGCGTCTGCGCCTGGACTCGGGACGAGGGTGATGGGCGTAATGTGGAACTAACACAGAACACAGCAGAAAATCTCTACTTCTAGTCTCTTCTTCTCAAGGTACTCTTTCAGATTTAGAGTCCTCCCCGGCTGTACATACAGTTTCGGCAGTTGCACCCTAGGAAACATTCAAGTTCTATTGAGAGACTCGGAATTTGTTTTAAGTGACCGTGTTAAACACGAAGCCTCGGTCACAAAATTCGTTTTCGTTTACTGTATTTGTACTTTTCTTTATTTCCATTGTAAATGTATTGTAATTTACTGTTTTTATTTTATTTCTTGTATTGTAATTTAAAATTTATACAAGTGTTAGTATTAATTTTTTGATGGACAGTTTCTAAAAAACATTGTTTAAAAATTAAAACTTGAAGCATAAATAAAATTTGTTTGTGCATCTCTTAAATTATTTAGTGGAAAACATAAAAGGGTGAAGATAATAAAATCTTACACACAATGACAGGTTATGGATATAAGGAAAATTATGTGAATGATCATATTCATCACCAAATCTATCGAAACAGCCGTTTGATCATTAAATCACATATACCCGATTAGGGGTGTTAAATATTTGGTTTCAAACCGATTAAACCGATAATCGAATCGAAACCGAAACCGTTTAAAACCAAACCGAATTACGTATTTGGTTTTTGGTTTGGTTTAGGTTTCAAGATTTTGAATTCGGTTTGAACCGAAAAACCCGAATTAGGTTATACCACTATTTTAATTCATATTTTATAGTTAACCCAATTCATTTATATCAATAACCAATACCCATATATGAATTATAAATCATTATTTGATGAATGTATGTTTTTGTTTAGACTTTCCTAAAATGTTGTGTAGTTTAAACCGAATAAGTTATGGCTACCCAAAAGAATTTTTTATTTTTTTATTTTTTTGCTAATTCGGTTTGCTATGTTCAAACCGAAAACCAAACTGAATTACAATGTGGTTTTAGGTTTGGATTATGTTTCCTCAAATATGGTTAGGTTCGGATTGTGGTTTCAACAAAAAAAATCCCAACCCAAATAACCCGAACCGAGTAACCTGAAAAACCCGTAAACCGACCCGATGAACACCCCTATACCCGATTAACTTTGAGTTAATTTTATAAAAAAATACATCAGAAAACGACACTATCATAAAAATAGAATAATAACACGATAAAAAGAACTAATAAAAATGTGAAACGTGTATGTATCACATAATTATACCTTTTACACGATTACATGCCACCGCCCTCTCAAAAGAAAAAAAAGCATGGTAATATATCGTGTATAAAATACGCGATATGTTATAAAACTTAGGGGTGTCAATCGTGTCGGGTTGACGGGTTATGGGTTGAATTATGCAACCCGCACTCTACTCATATTCTTATTCATGTAAAACATTTAAACCATAACCTGGATACACATAAATTCGGGTCTACCCGAACCTGATCCGTTTAACCCATTTATATAAATTAGTCAAACGAATTGACGAGTTAAGAAGTGAGTATGAGTATGACAAATGTTAATATATTTTAGGCGTTGATTATATATTATCAGGGTCGGCCCTGAAGAGAGACAAGGTGGACGATTGCCCAGGGCCCACTTTCCCAATGGGTCAAAAATTTTAAAACATGTCTCTATATATATAGGGACATGTTCAATTAAGAACTATAATTTTGACGAGAACCAAAAAAACTATGCATTTCTACATAAATGTAAGGATGCATGTGTGCATTTGTACATATATGAAGTAATGATACATGTATGCATTTGTGTAGCAATGCATGGTTCTTTTGGTTCTCGCCAAAATTATGGTTTTTAATTGAACATGTCTCTATATATATATTATATGAGTAGTTGAGTTTATATTGTAGGGCCCCATTTTTTTTATGCTCGCCCCGGGTCCACGAATTTTCGGAGATTCTTAGGGAGACGGGGACGGCCCTGTATATTATCATAACTAGGTTATATACCCATGTATTACATGTGGTTGTTGAGAATTGCAAAATTTTATATACTCTACAAGTAAAATTTTATATTATGTTAATGTTTGCTTAATTATGTAATAATTAGAATTTAAATTTTATATTATTTTTTCTAAAAAAAAACATTAACATAATTAGATTTCAAAATTCAAACTTATTTAAAATAAGAAAAATTAGAAGATTTTGATGAGAATAAATATAATGATAACATGTGACATTTTTTGAAAGTATTTATTAGAATAAGGATAATACATATCTATAATAAGATATTGTGTTTTATTAAAAAAAAATTGATTCAAAAGGACGAATAAATTGAAAACAAAATAAGGAAATGTGTAAGAATAGTTAGTCGGAGTGGCAGAAGGCGAGAATGAAAATATATTCCCGAGAAAAAAGTTGATTTATCGAAATCAGTGATTTGGGGTTTTCGATGTCTATCAAAATCCGCGTTTGAATACCGTCAAAAGAGTGTCTTCCTTTTTCTGCTAAATTTCCGATTTTCCTTACAATAATGGCGAAGAGATATAAGGATTCGCTTAAAGCACTTGAAGCTGATATTCAACACGCAAATACTCTGTAAGTGATCTCTGATTTTGACAATTAACTGTTGTTTGATTCGTGTTTTTGGTATGAAGGATTTTGATGATTTTGTGTTGTGATTCAGGGCACTAAATTCGATCAAGGATGATGATGGATCATACCTTCAATTGAGACTATATTTTAGTCCGGCTGCAGATTTGTTCTCTCATCTTTTTCCATGGGCAGATTGTAGAATTGCTGGATCCCTTGGTTTGATTCGTGTTTTCATTTATAAGGTATACTTTAATGTTTTTCTTGTGATAAATAAACAACATTAAACCTTCAAAGGGGTGGCGCCGTGGTAGACGCTGCGGCTGGATGGTTGAATTGTTAAAAACATTAACCCTAACTAGATTCACTTAAAATCATGTAACCCGAACATAATTTGTTTAATCCATTTATCTAAATGCGTCAAACGGGTTGACGGATTGGCAAGTAGTAATCAAGCTGTAAACACTTAATTGGGTTGGTGTGGTAATAAATGGGTTAAGCAGGTCGTAAACACCGTTGGCCATTTGGTGCAATGGTAGCCCCAAGACTTCCCATAGTGGAGGTCTTGGGTTCGAATCCTGGCAACAACCGTTCAGGGGGTTACCTAGTTGGGGGTTCCTCCTGTGGTGGGCTGCCCTGGATGTTCTAGGTGTTGCCCCGGGGAAACTCAATTATCCTAGAATATCTAGGTGTTGCCATTAAAAAAAAAAAGCAGGTCGTAAATGGGTTGACGGGTCTACATGCTTAATTAAACATGTCGGCAAGTCAACCTGTTTAATTAAACGGGTTAAACAACTCAACTTGGACACAACTGTTTAATTAAACATGTCAACCCAAACATGACCAGTTTACTAAACAGGTTAAATATGACAACCCAAGACCTAATTATTTTCGTATCGTGTTCAAGTCGTGTCAGAAATTGTCACTCCTAGTAAGCGCTTGAGTCTTAGTTGAGGTCTCAGGTTTGAATCCAGCTTCAATTGGTTTATGTCTTTAACCCCATTGAAGGTCTTCTGTCCGACGCAAGCTGCATTTTACCCAATCCTATTGGTTGGTAGCATGGTATTGGTGGGGTCCCGTAAGTTTTCTGGTAACGGGTTCTCACAGTTACCAAAATAAATAATTAAATAAATAAAAACATTAGGTTGATTGTTTATTCACTTGGCTGCAAAAATGCTTGCTAAAACAGATACATGCTGATGGCAAAACTACTATGCATGTTCATGAAAGAAAAGCAAGCATGAGGCAGTTTTATGGTGAGAACTCTGAAAAATGGTGGCATTTGAAGTTGATCTATAACATGTTAAGAATGTTTTAATGTAGGAGTATATGTGACACAGGTTTTGTGTTTCCCTCAATAATGCAACTTCAAAGTGGGATAACTGATCTGGAGGAGAGGAAACAAAAGGAGATATGGTTGACGAGCTACTCACGAAAGAACAAGCCCGAGAACGAAAAGCTCTCAGATGCTGATGTTGAAAGAGAAGCCGAATGCGGGATTTGCATGGAGACTAATAGCAAAGTGGTGTTGCCCAATTGCAACCATTCATTATGCTTGAAGTGCTATCGCGATTGGTAAGATATGATTTTTCTAATTAACATTTAAATTATATATTTACTAGGTAATTAGCCGTTTAACCCATTACCCAACCTGACGAGTCAAGGGTAACGTTGGTCAAATCTTGACCATACTAGGGGTGTGAATTTCACGCACGATGCGAACCTAACACAAAGTTACGGGTTTGGGTTTAGTCTAAACTGGTTCAGGTCAGTTTCGGGTCGAATCCCGTGAACATGTTTAGCTAAACGGACCATGTTCGTGTCAACCCGACGGGTTCGCGGTTTGACCCAATCAACCCATTTATTTATTAATTTTTAAAAAAATGTTTTATATAATAACTTTAACTATTTGGTTATTTTTATACCAAAATTAAAAATTTTAAAAATAAATTGGCATAGTTTAAACATAAATGTTTAAAAAGATAAAAATAATATGTAAATTTAGAATTTTAAAGTATTAATATGTAAAAAAAATTCAGGCTAAACGGCCGTGAACCTGTCACGTGTGTGCTCGGGTTCATGTGTGTGACACGATTATCGTGTGGGTGGTATAAATTTTCGGGTTCGACCCGTTTAGCAGCCGTAGGTTGTACCCTGCCAGTCTGCCAATTGCATCCAAAGCGGTTTTGTAATTTGATCTTTCAAGAAAACATGGAAAACTTATCTTTTAACACGAATTCATGAATACCCGGGTGTTATAAAGCTAAAAGTTTGACTTCTTTGTTTACCAGGCACGAGAGATCGCGATCGTGCCCTTTTTGCAGGGAAAGCTTGAAAGGAGTGAAGTTAACTAATCTATGGATTTATATTGAAGAAAGTGACATAATTGATGTAGCCATAATCTTGAAAGAAAACACAGAGAGGTTGTTCATGTACATAGAGAAATTACCTCTTGTTCCAAATTCCTGATGATTAATCATATAGTGTACATATTTGCAAATTTAGAGCTGTAAATCCTGCTGGCTTTAGCCCGAATTCTAGTGTTCTATATATCTAGATATTATGGTTTCTTTGAACCCGTGTTGATCTTCTAGTCAAATGAGCGATTATAAATCATATGCGTACCATATCTAAAACTTCTCCCTTACCTGAAACGTGAAACGATCTCTCAACAAGATCTCTCTATCATAAACCTTTGAAATCATCTTTGCAACGTTATGGCAATCCCTACAAACACGAAGATTCTTCATGACCCGAATCGGTTGACTTTTGGTCAAACTAATGAGCCCAAAAGCAATGGCCAACTTCTCACTATGAAGATGTAATGCTTGTTCTTGCATATCTTCTTCTTCAACACATTGCAGCACTTGAGACCGATTTGGTTCATACCCATTTGACTTTAACGTTTCAAAAACCTCATTCAACTTTCCATATATCAGTTTGGATTGCGCATGTGTGTTATCTCCTACAACAAACTCATGAATAGTACCGTTGACTTCAACTGAACTACACCCAGGTTCTTTCTTTAGTCCAATATCTTTCATTCGTTTTCTTAAGTTAGCAACTTTATCCCATTTTCCTGATTTAGCATATATGTTGGATAAAAGAACATACGCGCCATGATTCCATGGCTCCAATTCAAGCAAACGCGCGCTAGCTTGTTCAGCAACTTCTACATTTCCATGGAGTTTGCATGCACCTAACAGAGCTCCATAAACCGAAGCTAAAGGAGGCATTGGCATTGATTTTATTAAACTTATAGCTTCTTCCAAATGACCCGCGCGGCCAAGCATATCCACCATGCAAGCATAGTGTTTGATCCCGGGGGTAATTCCATAAACGGGCTCCATTTTCTTGAAGAAATACCTGCCCTCTTGCAACAATCCTGTGTGGCTACACGCACATAGTAAGTTTGTAAAAGTGACACCGCTAGGTTTGATATTTGATTCTTGCATTTTCTTGAAAAGTTCAACCGCGTCTCTTCCATGCCCATGCATTGCAAAACCAGCAATCATGGCACTCCACACAAACACATCTTTATCATCAGAACAACTGAACATCTCAAGAGCCTTGTTTAGATCACCACATTTTGAATACATGTCAATCAGTGAGGTGGTTCTGCTTTGTTACTCACTTGTAGCTCATTAAAAATAGCCAAAGCTTCTTTTGCGTTACCACTTTGTTCACAAGCCGAGATTAGCGCGTTCCACGCAGCTATATCCTGACTCGGCATACTCTCAAAATGCCTCCTGGCAGTAATATAATGACCTGATCTTGCATACCCAACTAGCATTGTCGTCCACGACACAATATCCTTCTCAGGCATTTTATCAAACAGTTTCTGCGCATCCTCTACGCTTCCACATTTCACATACATATCAACCAATGCATTGTTCAAATTCAAGCTTCCTCTAATCCCATTCTCGATATTCGAATGAACCCATCTCCCAACCTCCAAATCCAACTTTTTCGTACAAGCAGTTAGAACACTCATCATTGTAACTTCATCGGGCCTAAAGCCTTCACCTTGCATTTCATGAAACAACTTCAACGCTTCATCAGGACGATCACCCTGCGCAAAACCAGTAATCATGGAATTCCAAGAAACAACATCCCTCACAGGGATGTTCAAGAAAACTCTATAAGCAGAATCCAAACATCCACATGATTCATAGAAATGTATGAGAGAGTTAAGTATGAAAACATCAGAGCCGAGTGACATCTTAACAGCCATCCCATGAACAACCTCTCCTACTCTTCTATCCATAAGCTCAGCTGCTGCTTTAATCACAAAAGGGTAAGTGAACTTGTTGGGCAACACTTCATTGCATTTGTAAATCATTTGGGTGAAGATCAAGAGGCTTTAAATGGGCGTTTGACTCGAAGAGTACGCACGAATGAGCACGTTCCAAGTGTAAGTATTTGGTTGGGGAATTTGGTCGAACAGTTTATGTGCATAATCAATGTCTTGTAAAGGAGACAGAGCAAAAGCGTTAACGAGGGTACTGGCTGAAAAGGGGTCATAGAACAGCCCGTTGCGGAGCATTTGGGCGTGAATTTGTTTGAGTTGTTTCGAATTTGAAGATTGGTTGATTAGTAAAATTGTTGGGTGGTTTGAAAAGTATCGGTCTTATTGGCCGCTATATAACTAGATGGAGTTGGAGGAGGAGGAGGAGAGACGCGGTGTGTTACGTGACTTTTATTATTATTATTATTATTATTATTATTATTATTATTATTATTATTATTATTATTATTATTATTATTAAGCTAGGGATTAGTATATTTATTTTGGTTTAGTTAGGGGAGCTAATTGTAATATTAAAGTTTATTTATATCATTGAAAATCATATGAATGAAATATGAGATTTGAGATAATTTACTTCCTTCTTTATAGTTTCTTCTTCTCCAATTTGGTTTAACCCTATCAAGGGTATCAGAGCCGTTCCGATTCCCCATCGGAATTCTATCACACTACCATGATGAACACTCATAATCAAGACGTAGACAAGACTTTCAAGGATCATGAAAAAGCGGTTTCTGTCCTCCAGGAAACCCTAGCCGCCCTCATGAAACAACATGAGCAGTCTATGAAGCAGCATGAACAATTGATGAAACAACATGAACAAATATTTATTTCCAAGAAAACCGAACCAGCAACGCTGAAGTCAGGCCCACAACAAGCATCACAACCTGCTCCGCCTACACCTAAAACAACCCCAAACCCGCACCCAAAACAGACACCAGCAATCACACCCGTACCAGTGCCAAAACCCGCACCATCAGTGGTTCCGGACTTGTTGAAGCGAGCAGTGAAACCGGTTCCCGCAAAGGAAGAAATGACATCGATAGATGATGCAACCGAGAGACGCGAATGACATCCACCGTGGCGTCTCATTGACACAGGACCGAATGCCATTGGACGAACCGAATGGCGTCCACCGTGGAACGGGTCGGCTCCAAAAAGAGTCCGTCGGCTCCAAAAAGAGTCCATGGATGCTGCATTTTTTTAATTTTTTTATTTTTATTTTATGATCTTTTATGCTAGAATTTGATTAGCTTACTTTTTGAGGGCAAAAAGTAGGTTAAGGGGGGAGTATTGTTACGTTACTTTTATTATTATTATTATTATTATTATTAAGCTAGGGATTAGTATATTTATTTTTGTTTAGTTGGGGTGCTAATTGTAATATTAAAGTTTATTTATATCATTGAAAATCATATGAATAAAATATGAGATTTGAGATAATTTACTTCCTTCTTTATAGTTTCTTCTTCTCCAATTTGGTTTAACCCTATCACGGTGATGCGGCAGTAGGGAGGTGATCGGCATGCTCATGGCTGCCATGTTGCCGCCTGTAATAATCAGCTTGATGCTTGTTAAGTTGATGCCGGCGGCAATAACCTCGGAGTGGTTTGCGGTTTTGAGTGACTGAGTCGTTTATTTGAGGGGTTGTACCATAGCAGAAGCAACTTGTACTTGTTTATCAAAACTTTAGACTTAATTGGACAAATGCCTCGTGTGATTTGATTAAATTGTTGTTCTTCTAGTTTTAAAAATTACAAACTAAGTTCAAACTTTCATAACATGGTTGTGTCTTTAGACTCTAATGTTAATATCAGTTAGTTTTTAACAGAAAATTAACCCATGTGTCATCCAAGTGACTTACGATTGCAAACTTAACTCCAAAAATGAGTTAAAGTTAGTAAAATATCAGTAAAAAATCTAAAAAAATCAATAAAAGTCACTAAGTCTTTACATAATTTTACTTAAATTAAATCATTTTTAAAGTTAAGTTTGCAATCGTAAATCACGTGGATGGAACATGGCTTAAATTTCCATTAAAAACTAACCGGTATTAATGTCATGGGCTAAATCCGCAAACAGTTACAAAAGTTTGGCTAAGTTTGCAATTTTTAAAACCTAGGGGCCAAACTTGTAATTTGATCAAACACGGGGACCATTTGTGTAATTAACTCAAAACTTTATGTCTTAAATATAAACTAGGAATTTTACCCGTCGCGCGTTACGGCGGCATCGAAACGTATACTAACTCGAATTTATACCGTCGAATAAAAACATATTATATTTGACCCGACTTGTTGACGAACAAAATTTACGTTGAAACGTACACCGAATGGAAACGTATTATATTTGACCCAACTCGTTTCCGATAAAAACCTACGTCTAAACATAGATACGCGGCGGGAAAAGAAAAAAACCAAAGAAAAAAACTATTTTTGCGTTGACACTAATGTATTTAAGTACGTCAAAAAAATGTACGAAATTGAGGCGAATAGGTTTTGGAGATTGAACCACACAAACGTACTTGAGTAAGTAAAAGAAACGTACGAATTTGAGGCAGATCGGTTTTAAAGATTGAACCGTAGATAGAAAAAGGTACTACGCCTCACACATGCGGCCTAATAATTTAAAAAAAAAAACTTGATCAAAAGAAAAAAGAAAGAAAAAAAAACAAACCAAAAAAATAAAATGTTTTGGGTGGGATTAGAACTTGTGACCTTATAATCAAGGAAAAGACTTAAGCGTACTACAATGAAATATATAACAAATAATATGTGTTTACCGACACTTGTTATTAAGGTAGAGTAAATATAAACTAGTAACGTGCTCCCCGTGCGGTGGAACGGGTGACCTAGAACCGGTTTATTTTTTCTAACATTAAGCACGAGAAATCTGTGTGTTATAAAAAAATGTTATTTATAATAAAAAGGTGTCACGTGCAACTAGAAGATAAAGCTATAACATTCCTAAATACATATTGACACGTGTCTTACATAGTAGCATGTTAATAAAAATATTATAATATAAATAATAATAATAATAAAACTAATAATATTAACAGCCAAAAAACTAATAAAATTAACGTAAAAGAAAATAAAAATACTAATCCTGATAATAAAATGATTGAGGTCATAGAAAACAAAACAATATTAAACTATTAATTCATTTGATTGAGGACATTGTAGAGTATACAACTAAGCGGGTCCGGCTAACGATCTGGATCCAATATAGTGACTCACTAAAACCCTAGCCCATCTATTTCCCTGTATAAAGGCATTATACCTTCAAGGTATGGATCCTCTTCTTCCTCTCCCTCCCTAACGTATCTTATACTCTCTATAGTTCATACTCAGGTCAATGGTTGAGTCCAACACTAACTGAGCGTCGGAGGGTGGTCCAGAAACTCCAGTCTCTGACCCCTTCTAACGGGTTCATGGTTTTATAGTGTATATATATAAGACTGTTTCTTAAAAAGAATATTCATTTCTTAATAAAATATTAGTTTAAAACTTATAGTACTTGAGATAATATGTGAAGGACTAAAGGGTAAATAATTATTCCTGCTTTTACAAACTTCTATAATACTGTAGATATCTAGATCTGCCTATCATCTTATGGTCTAATGATATTGGTGATTGTCCTTTAAAAAATGGTATGAATTTAAATCATGCAAGTGTAGGTTTAGATGGTATTTAGGAGAAAAAAAGTGTTTTTTTTTAAAAAATGTAAGTAGAGATCATATTTGCAACTTCTCTCTGATCTTGATCTCATCGATTTTCTCCGTAATTGAGGTGGATATGACAAATACAACTTTTCTATGATACTGATAATGATCATAACTCTTCTATTTGTTGAATGTAGATATCACTTTTATAACATCTTGTTGATATTGAATATCAATACTCTCTAAGCAAGATGCATATCACCTTACCACCTCTCAGTTCTCCCTAATATTGATTTGGATCGTTACTAAAAATATAAATAAGTGTTTGACTAGATATTACAACTTGCTCACAAAGATCTTCTAGATAATCTATTAAACACCGGTACCCTCAACAAGTTTGGATGAAATAATAGAATCATCAACATGTTATTGACCAACAATGGAACCTGAAGGAACAAAGTATCAACAATGATCTTGAGACAGTAATTTACTCCTTTGGAAGATGAGATCCGAGTGTGAGTAAGCTTCAATCCAATCTGTCAGTGACCTGCAAGACCAGAATTCCGATAGGATATGGAGTCATTGATATAATATGAAACATCCATGTACATATAAAAGATCCATGTATGGGATAATTGAACATGAAACATTGTACCATGAAGTGAACAAGTTTCTTTGGGTTCATCATCTTGTTGTTGCGATTGCTTGTGTATAGAAAAAGCCCAATTGTCATCTATTTTTTACTCTTCTGAATGCGTAGATTTGTTACTTTGTATAGTTTTCACCTCTAATTTTGTTCAAGAATAATATATTAATTGCAAATAAGTTGTGTATATATTGTTTTTATGATATGAATATGTGTTTTCCAAGTTTCTTAACAATGTGCAAGTTAAATGAAAGGATTTAACCAATGTTTTTATAATGGGTCGGACGTCTTATTAGTCCATTCCTCAAACCGGTAGCATTAGTTTCAAAAACAGGTGACATTATAAACAACTTAAAATTCAAAACTATATATATGTATACCTAATAAATAAGTAACTGATTATAACACATCTCACAATTCTGTGAGCACATTGTTTTTCCTGTTTGTTAATATTTTATAATAAATATCTAATAAACATCTTCATTACTACTACTTAATATTTTATTTAATCCGTGTAATACATTGGTTTCTAACCTAGTGTGTATATACTATTTCATGTATTGCATGGTCCAGATGGCTTTGTGGTTCACGTGTGCAAACCGTTTGTGCCAGATATGGGTGTTTTGCTCTTCACTAACCTACAAACACCAGCTAGGAATTGTTGTCGTGCTTCCATGTACCACAAACATTTGGGTCTGTCATCTTTGAGTTGATAATTATCTCTCTATGTGGACGATGAACACATCATTCACCCTTTTCGATTACCACTTTGACTCCTTTTTCTTGAAGTTGTCCCACGCTTATAAGGTTTGAAGTCAGTTCTGGTACAAATTAAACATTAGTGATGACTTGAATGATTCCTTCTATCTCTAATCGAACGTCTCCAATTCTTTTACAACCAATCGTTTACCATTCCCAAGTTTCACAGAATGTCTGAAATTATCTAACCTTGTGAACCGGTTTTTTGTGCCAGTATTTGAACAAGCTGAGTCAAGGAACCAATGGCCCTTAAACTCAGTTGGTTCTTCTTCCAAATATGCCAGTAGGAAAAACTCTTCATTTTCATCAAATTCTGCATGGTTAACTCCAGTGGGACATTCATATTGGAAGTGTTCCATTTGACGACACTTGTAACATTCAACCATGGATTTGTCAAAGTCACCACGTCCTCTACCTCTACCATATGATCCTCTTCCTCTTCCCCTACCAGGATTTGAACCGCCATCATCAACTTTCAAGGCATGTTCATCATACTCTCTTCGTTGACGTTTTTGTACATGGACAAGTAATGAGATTTGCAGCTCATCAACAGAAAGGGTATCCAGATCCTTTGATTTTTCAATTAAACAAACCACAAAATTAAAATTTACCGTTAATGTTCGAAGGATCTTTTCAACTATATTTACATCAACCATGTCTTTGCCACAATTCCTCATTTCATTTGTTGTGGTCATAAATCTTTCGAAGTACTCTGTTACTGACTCTCCATCCTTCATTTCCAAGAGCTCGAAATCCCTTTGTAGGCGCTGCAATTATGCTCTTTTAAGTCGAGCATTTCCTTGATGACCTTCATTGCATCCCATAATTGCTTGGTTGTCTCCTTTTTGGTGATCGTCTTGAGAATGTTTTTATCGATATAATAGAACAAATAGTTCCTAGCCTTCAGATCATTAAGTTTCAGTTCCTCTAGTTCCTTCTTTCTAGCATCTGAAACCTGATCTCCCGCTTGTGGTTCAGTGTAGCTAATTGCAATGACATGCCTGTATTCCTTCGAACAAAGCAAACTTAGGGACTATAAGCCCATGTGATGAACTTAGGGACTATAAGCCCATATGATGAACTACCTTATGCCATCTTGCTTCGTTTTTCTTTTCTTGAACACTCAACTTCGCTCTAATAACACTTGTAGAAGCCAAGTAGTACCAAAAGATGCTCCCCAATTTTATGTGTTATTATTCATGAACTTGAAATGGCTCTATATAGCCTTACAGACCCAAAACAGAAAAACGAAAAATGCCCCAACGTCTAACATCAAATCAGGAACAAACAAGACTAAATCAAACAACATGGACTCAACCAAAACACCTAAAACTCGGTCAATATAAATATAAACGGTATTTGACTCTAACAATATCATCCGTCTTTAAGATCACTCTCACTAGTAAATTGACAATCTTTCGTTACGATAACCAGTCCGGTTTTCAATTCAAAATATAAGATGGTATATCGTCCATCCATCCTACCTTGTTGAAAGTTGACTTGTATCGTTTTTTACTTTTCGTCTATAAAAGGAAACGAAAAATAGGTTGATGAAGTTTCACGTTTTGTTGGAGAAAATAAGAAAGTTATTGAGTCGGTCAAGACACGTGGCACAACATGAGTGATACCGAACCAGTAGATCCTGATTCCCGTGAACTCAGCGTTTCAACGAAACCAGTGACACCACCACCGTCCAACCCCATGATGCGGGCCCCACCTTTCTCCGTCACCAGCAAGTGGAAACACAATATTAAGGGGGTGTTTGGGATTACTTATTAAAAACTACTTCTGACTTTTTGTAAAAGTCAGAATTTTCTACTTCTCAAAAATAACTTTTCATCCCCTTTAAAAGTGACTTTTTTATCATTTATCCAAACGAACTTTTGACTTTTTTATCATTTATCCAAACGAACTTTTAACACTTAACCCCCTCTAATTTCATCTACTATGACACAAAACGACACCTGTCAATTCCAGTTTCCATATACGGTCACGTACATTCCACGTGCATACGGTTCATACGGAAATAAATACATCAATTTATACGATGTGATTGATCAACATTTGCAAAGATTTTCCTCTTGTGTGTATACACATCTCACCTCACACGTCTCTTCCTTTCGTTAGGTTCACCTACGGTACCCTCGCCGGAAAACGCCATAACTTCCGGTAACACAAAATAATATTTCAATTTCCATTGGTTATGATTTCTGATCCGAATTTAACGCCTAAAACTATGTGTTTCTATGTGCGATTTCGCTTTAATTTTTTTTGCAGATTTGGATCTAAAAGCATTCATACCTTCAAGCTTTCTTTCTCTCTCCGGAGAATGGGAGCGAAGGTGGCGACCGGATGTTTGAATTGGTCACAACCTTCAATTTCACACTCCACGTCATCATCTTCAACCCTAGCTTCTGCAATTTCTTCACCTTCGTCAAAACGACGTAGTTTAACCGACGTCTCATTGGTTTGCCGCTACGTCCACCGGTCATCTGTGTTCGGGAAGACGCTCAACAGATCTCGCTCGTGCGAAACCCTAACATTATCGAGATCGCAAAAATCGATAAAACGAATCGTAAGTGCAACCTTCGATTCAGAATACACCGACGAGGAATCGGACCAATTCGTAAGGGAGATTCACGAATTAGCAATCAGATTCCAACTATCCGATGATGACGATACCGATTCGTCGGAATCGGAACCGGAACAACGGAATTCCGACAAATTCGCCGGAGAAATTACGAATTGGTTTGGGGATATGATTCCGGCGAGTATAGAACGGAAGGCGAACAGCGTGGATTTACCGTTCTCGTTACGAATTATACAACGGAAGAAACAATTGGAAGAAGGATTCAGAGAAGCAGGGGAATTCGCTTACTGTTCGATGAAGAAAGCTTTCTCTTCAATGGTGTTTATAATCCGAGAGCTTCAAAGTTACACTCTGCAAATGAGAGAAGTTTTATTCTTAGAAGATTTACAGGAGATTTTAATGCGTGTTCAGAAAGAAATGAATGCATCATTCGTTTGGTTGTTTCAGCAAGTGTTTTCACACACACCTAATTTAATGGTGTGTGTGATGATCCTGTTAGCGAATTACAGTGTTTACTCGATGTCAAATCACGTCGCCATTGCAGCACCGCCGCCGCCTCCGGCGACCGTTGAATATGTTTCCACCATCGTAGATCAAACGTATAAGGAGTTCGATTTTTCAATCGGCGGAATCAACGGCGGCGGCGGGAAATTCCGGCCGGTGAGTAGCGGGACAGACGGTGACGGGAAGTTTGATGAGTATATTGAACATCAGACGATTGTTCCTGATGGAGCTTCGACGTCGACGGTAAATCCGGCAGGTACGGATGAGGAGTCGGTTTCCGGTGAGGTGTCTGAGGTGGAGGAGTGGGGGTTATGGAAGTCGGTGGTGGCGGAAGCTGAAAAGATGCAGGAAGTGATCGGAGATGGTGGTCTTGACCGTGAAACCATGAGAAGATTTGTGTCGCCGGTGACGGTGAAAATGGAGGAAGAAGTGGGCACAGAAGATTACCTGAAAACGGAGCTTGTTTATCAAACGGGTTTATTGAAAGAACCCGATAACCCGCTTCTTTTGGCTAATTATGCTCAGTTTCTCTACCTATTTTCCCATGATCACAAAATGTATGATTAATTAGTTAATTGAAAATTATTATTTCTTTTATAGTTTAAGTTAATCTTAAATTAAATGTTAATCAAATAACAGTGATACCTTTATTACCTAAATAGTGATTTAACAATATATTATATGTTTTATGTTAGAACCTGAAAAATATGATTAAAAATTAAATATCTTGTTATAAAATCATAAATAAAAAATAAAAGTAATACAAATGTTAATTTATAAATTTTTGTATTCTTGTTTTTGTTTTTAGGGTTAATTACATCTCAATACAATTTTAGTATATTAAACTCTTTAAACTTATTTAAAGGTATTTGATAAAATAACGATAAACATTGGTTAGTTTCACACTCGTTACATATGCGGAAACTAGATAGATGTTTGAGCGAATTACAAATTACGTCCTTTAAGTATTAAACAAATTTTAGAATACGTCATTTAACTAAGGAAATTACAGAAAACGTCCTTTGTGCTTAAAAAACCTTATACGTTACGTCCTTTAGACTAACGGACGTTAAATTTCACCGTTAAATCCAGTCATGTGCCTTGCACATGACTGGATTTAACGGTGAAATTTAACTTAAACCCTAAAATGTAAAATGTGATCCTTAAAGGGCTAAATGTGAAATTTGGCTAATACCTCCACCATAAGAACTTTCGGCTTCCGCCATCTTCAACAACGTTCGGCTTCCGCCATCTTCAACACCCTCCGGCTTCCGCTGATCCGCCATCATCATCACCATCCACCGCGGCCTTCCCTGATGCCTCCAACACCATTGTCTCCATCCAACCAAACCCGTTGTCTTCATCTTCTGCCCTAACACAATGGTTGCCGAACCCCAATTCGGAATTGCAGGTCGTGTAGGTTTGGTCCCCTTCATCGGAATTGCAGGTCGTGCAGGTTGGTTTAGTCCCCTTCATCGGATTTGCAGGTCGTGCAAGTTCTCGCCTCCACCCCCTATTCGAATTTCAGATCTGAAAAATCATTAACAGAAATAAGCTAGCTTCAATGGAAGACAGAGGTTGTGAGTTTTCCCGCTATGAAAACGGGGGCTGTGAGTTTTCTAACGTGGTTGATTTATGGAAAGCATATACGAGTAAGTTATGGCATAAGTTATGGCTGAATTTGAAATTAGAAGAGGTAGAATTTGAATTTGCTCTTGAGGTGGTGGTGGGTGGCCGGAGGTGGTGGTGGACGGCGGGTTTCAGGTAGTGGTAGGGTGGCATCACTGCATTTTAGCATTCAGCAATGGGATTTAATCTAGAGATAGAGAGGGGGCTATTTTAATTTTTTTTAATTAAAATGGTAAATGGATGAAAATACCCTCACCATGACTGAATTTAACGGTGTAATTTAACGCCCGTTAGCCTAAAGGACGTAACGTGTAAGGTTTTTTAAACATAAATGATGTTTTCTGTAATTTCCTTAGTTAAAGGACGTATTCTAAAATTTGGATAATACTTAAAGGACGTAACTTGTAATTCGCACTAATTAAAATGGTAAATGGACGAAAATACCCTCACCATGACTGGATTTAACGGTGAAATTTAACGTCTGTTAGTCTAAAGGACGTAATGTGCAAGTTTTTTTAAACATAAAGGACGTTTTCTGTAATTTCCTTAGTTAAAGGGCGTATTCTGAAATTTGGGTAATACTTAAAGGACGTAATTTGTAACTCGCTCTAGATGTTTTTTTTTTGTGTATGAATGATATGCAACTCTTTTATTGGCGTGAAACACTCCATCATTAATTTTTCATCGTTTTATATAAAAGTTTATATAATCTTATATGATAGAGATTATCTATATCAATATTTTTACATAATTGGAATGTTGTTACTTAGTCCTATATTGACCCGTTAATAGATAACAAGTGATTATTTTAATTATTTTACGAGTACGTGAATTTAGACAAATTTAGAGATTTTTTATTTTAGTATTATTAAAATTGGGTTGAGAAGCTTTATGTGTGAGTGAGAAAAATTTGTTTATTTTTATATGAAATAAAGCATAAATCATGGGCGGATCTACCTTAGGTACCTCTCAACTTTCGATGCGTAGTGGAAAATTAGTGGAATTTTTTTTACCGTTTTATGTTTCCCGATACTCCTGAACGAAATTTTTGAACTTTGTGATACCCTGAATTTTTTTCCTAGATCCGCCACGCATAAAATCTTATTATTTTGTGAGGAAAAACAGGGCAGAAGAATACTTCAAAAAAGCTTCAGAAATTGAGCCAAAAGACGCAGAAGCATTGAGTAAATACGCAATTTTTTTATGGAATGCTAAGAACGACTTGTGGGCTGCTGAAGAGACCTTTTTGGAAGCCATTTCCTAATAACTCTTTTTATTCCGCTACTTATGCACATTTTCTATGGAGCAACGGTGGTAATGACACTTGTTTCCCACTTGAGTCGCCGGAGAATGTTAACTCCGATGAGGTTAACCACTAGGCACGGCCATGACAATGTTTATAGAAGAAAGGAAAATATAATAAGTTTACAACGGCATGCATTTCATTGTTTTTTCTTTTTCAGAAATGGAATGTTGAAGTTGAGAGTAATAGTTTTGTTTTACTGAGTTTAGTGATTCCTATTCTGGAAAAGATGAGAAAAAGTTTTGATGTACATTTAATTAAAGATAGTCGAGTTTTTTTGACATTTTTAATCAACGAATTGGCTCCCCCTAAACTGGGTTGATGCATTTTGTATTACGTATTTACAATTTAATTAAGTTTTAATGTGACCCAAACCAAACCGAAAAAATCTAAAATTTAGCGATAGACAACAGACCTCCGAAAATTTCCGACCCTCAAGAAAAAAATTCTTGGATCTAAACACTAACGAGTAATTAGATATTATGATTATATTTAAAAAAAATATTATAATTCAATTTTATGAGATGAGAACCAAGGCTTATAACCGATAACTTTAGTTTTAAAAAGAGTTGTAACCCGCCCATACAGACACCATTTTTAATCTTTTATTGCTAAAAAGTGTGTTGCTCATGAGATTTCAGTCAACTTAGTTTTCACATGCTAAACTAAAAACCGTGAGTACAAAATTGCTTTATGGTTACATCTTTGTTTCAATTTCACGTTTTTTATTGCAATTAATTCGTATAATTCACTTAAGATATAAGCTTATTAATTTAGTTTTGGATCTAAATCAGTAAAAACAACTTGAAAATGAGAAAATAAAAATATTTGAATAAAAACATGATATTACATGAAATAGTCACAATTCGCAAGGACCAACTATGAAGTAAGTGGGTTTATAGGACCAACAAATAATAGGGAGTGATATATACGAATCTAAGGTGTTTCTTTTTCGAATCAGAAATCGTCATTTATGTTTAAATATACCAAATATATATAAACATTATTCATATTCGTTGGTTTTTTAAGAAACAGGAACATAAAGCGACAAAAGAGCATCATACTATAAATCAATAATAGGTTGCGAGTAGAGATGCACAGCTCGGTTTCAAACCCTAAACCAGTTCGGGTTTGGTCAATAAAAGTCAACATTGAACTGGTTCTTGAGGGGGATTTGACAGGTTCTCGAGGGGGTTTTAACCGGCTTCACCTTATCCGGTTTTTTTTTGTTCAGGTCAGTTTCTAAACCGGCTCCGTTTCACAAATCGATTTTTTTGTTCACTTCTATGTGTGTCTTCACTCTTCATGTGACAAGGTCGATTCCTGGGTCAAAGCACAGGCCACTATTAATTGGGCCTCGGCCCAATAATAACAACCAAGTCAAAAACTTCTTGTTTGATAGCCCACACGCAGAATAACAAACACCTCTGGTTGTCTTCATTTAAGTTCAGATTAATCTTCAGTTTTCAAATTATTAATGTAATTAAACTCATATATCAAGGGTAATTTGGATTGATTTTATTTAATAAAACAACCTGAAACAACGTAAAATTGAACTCAACTTTAGAGACCAAGTTTGATTCTATTGAAGTTCTCATTTCTTTGAGTTGAATTTGAACATTGAACACACCTAGACGGAGGTGTCAATCGTAGTCAATGTGTAAACCAGATAAAGTCGATATGCAAACAAGCCGAGCCGAGCTCAAGAGGTCGATCTCAACTCGTTTCAAGCTCTATGTCTAAAGCTCGAGGTTGGCTTGTTAAGAATATTTCAAGCTCAAGCACGGCTAGGCTTGAGTTGTTTAATATTTATTAATTTAATTTATTTATTTATTTTAAGCTCGAGCATGACTGGGCTTGACATGTTTAGCAACTTTATTATGACAAAATTATGTTGACGGACTTTTTAATGAAAAATAAAAAAAATACGTTATTTTTTTATGATTTTGTACATGTAACAAAATATATATATATATATATATATATATATATATATTATTTAGTTATTTTTATCATAGTTTTATATATAATATATTTATTATGTAAAATGCTTTTATTTTATATATTAAAGTTAATTATATTTATATAATTAATAGGTTCGTTTAGGGTGTCAAGGTTGTCAATCTCGATATGTGAATCTTAGCATCGAGCTCGTTTATTTGAACTCATTTAAACTCGAGTTGGCTTTGAACTCATTTAAACTCGTCTTGATTTGAACTAAATTCGATTTCTAGTAGCTCACCTCGACTCATTTACACCCATAAAACCAATGTATAGACTGAAATGTGATAGAATCAGAAACTAGAAAAAAAACATTATTGGAACAGTTGAACAAAGTACAGAACTGATTCAAGCCGATTTGATACAATATATATCCCAAACCGGACCATATACTGAATAAATGTATATGTCTACATTTTTATAAAGATAAGTCTACGACTATGATGTTCAAATTTAGATGTGAGAAAAGACCGGTTTAAGTTTTTAATTGGATTACTTTGGACCGAGTTAATAATGATTAATAAAAAAAATATTGAGAAGAAAAAAGGATAAAATGTTTCGGTTTAAAAAATTGATGTTTTTATTATTCATTTTATTGTTACCATAGTTAATAAATAGCTTTATTTACCATGAAAAAGTGAAAACGCATGTGAAAGTTAAAATAACATTAGAAAATTACGAAAATAACAATTTTTTTTGTATGTGTTGGGACATCAAGGTCCAACTATGATGTGATTAATCACTATTTTAATAATGATAGAAATTGAATAACCTGTGTTAATCAAATGTTCATTAAATATGATCATATATCAACATACATATCATTAGACATGTCAATGAATCACGAATAGATGTGATCGACAAATTCTAAGATGTTAAAGATGATAAATTCCAAGTTCATGTATATGGTGATGGCAATGATTAAACATGCAAATGGAAGCTATAGTGAACGATCAATATGCAATCTTCAACAACATGATCATGCTTACAAAGGAAGGTGCAAGCTATAATATGAATATGTTGTAGAATTAGAGAGAAAAATAAAAATGACATTAGAGTTAAGTTTTAAAAAAAAATCAAAATGATTTATAAAAACTAAGTTTTATAAAATGCAAGTCATTTCCATAAAATATTTTTTATAAAAGCTAAAGTTTTATAAAACTAATCCTAGTAACTAAATTTAATTGGTTTAATTAGGATTTGAATTTTGAAAGAGATGTTGGTGGGGAGTTTCCAACACAATCTTGGAAAAATAAGACAACTATAACCATTGAATAAAATAGTTTGTTTTGTGGGTAATACATCCATGGTTGGTTCTAATGATTACAAGATGTGACTTGAGTCTAAAGATGGTACTTTCTTATGTCAAAATGCAGTAAATGACTTGTGTGTGAGAGACTGGTCAAGCTAATGGTCAATATGGGAGTAACCAAGGCATGTCTCTAGGCCAAAGCTCGCTTGGACAGTCGACCGTGACTGGGGCATCCCTGGTGGCCTTCCTGACTTGACTTGTGCCTATTAGTAGAGTCCTTGTCCATTGTTCACACTCACCCCTTTGCTCATAAACAGTTTCAGATATAAATCTAATATCTTTCTATCTAATTCCATTGATATTCTAACATCATTTGAAGAGAAAAGATCAAGATCAAGAGTAAAAGAAGAAGTTGTGCTGCAACTTAGAAGATTATTCTAGTGTTATGTGTGAGGGGTCTTCACTAATATTGTTTAGTGAATATTGTTGTAATAACACTATCTTGAAATAGTGTTAAGTTGAGAGAGATCACACTATCTTGATATGATGTTAGTGTGTTAGCGTGTGCACTATCTTAACATAGTGCTTGGTTATAATGTATACTTGAAAGAGTTCACTATCTTAATACAGTGAGAAATGTAAAGACATACCATCTTGATATAGTGTGTTGAAGAAGGTAATCACTACCTGTGACTAGTGAAACGTTATACAAGGTGATCACTATATTTGAATTAGTGAGACGTTGCTGTACTGGTGATCCCTTCCATTTAAAGGAGACGACTAGTGGAGCAAACTCTCGATTGGAGAATCGAGGAGAGGACGATACACTTGAACCTCTATAAATTTGGTTTTGTCTTTCTATCCCTTAAACTCTTTACATACATTGCATATTCACAACCTTGAGTTTTAAACAAGAGATAATATATACTTAACCAAGTTTTAACCAAAGAAAATTTTAAGAAAACCTATTCACCCCTCTAGTTTTCTACGGGATGTGTTACACCTCGAAGTTAGTTATTTTTTCTGATGTGTTATACATTTGTAGTCATGTAAAAAACTAGTTACGCTAATAACCATAACTTAATAAGATATGAAAAGCCATGACCGTGCTATACCTTGAAGTTAGTCATTTTTTTAGTGTGCCATACCTAATTATGTATTTTTGTTTTTCTTATTGATAACAGTGATCTAAAGACACCGGAGGTCTTTAGAATCATGACGTCGTTGTTGTTCGTGGTGCAACATTCTTCACTTAGCAAAAAATAAGAGCGTGATTAGTCATGTCACTAGATAGAAAAGGGCCGGGTATACGACTGGTTTTGTTCTCGGATCAGGATGGATTAAATTGAACCGACCCTCTGTAGTGATTAGTGTTTAAACTTTGTCCTCATATTGCACTTTGTCACCATAAAGACAACACACAAATCCAATATTATCAACTTATAAGTAGGCTAAATCTTGACAAGTGTCACGTTGTAGTTGTAGATTTTTATGACACCTAACAGAAAAGGGTGATTTTACATCCAATTTTGTACCCCTTTTTAATGAATTTAAAAGTGGCTCATCTAATGTTTAAAGGGGGTTGGATCTTCTTGCCTTGTTAATGTCTTTACAAATGCATTGTACATAGATAGTATAGATGGAGGAGACTAGTGATCATGTTTTGTCCTTAACTTCGCAGTTTGTCACCATCAAGAAATTCCAATAGTTTTTACCTTTTCTAAAACTTTACGTTTTATATATGTTGTTAACGTTTATACCTTCTCGCCTTTTAGTAGGTAGATAGTGTCTAAAAGTTGTTTCACCAGAGTAAATTAGCAACCAACATTAACAATATAATGCAACTCGGTAGTCTATAGTGATTTTTTAATGCATTTTTATGAGTAGAGCGCGTCCTTGTAATTGTGTCGTTATACCTGGGCTATGAAGGCTCTCAGTCCATGGATAGTTCAATGTGTTCATCGATGCCTAACCACGAGATGTGGATCATCCAAGGCACATTAGCATGACATACTCCTCTTCGAATTATGGTTTAAACCAAACTTCTCCTCGGGAGGATAGATGGAGTAATTCAGGTGAGATCCAATGTAGATCCAACTTTCGATTCACTCATGGGATCATCGTGGCTCCACTCTTCTCGAGAATCCATACATCCCTTATCAGTGTATGGACAACTAGCTCTCAGGCACAAATTTAGGTTCGGCCTCAATAGAAAAATAAAACGAACCACCTAAAAACGCATCGTCACAAACCGAGAACTACGAGCCGAAAATAATAATTTTAGTTGGAATTTACAATTTGTCAAATATGAAAGTGTTTAATCAGTTAAAAACAATTGTCGAAATAATTACTTATTAGAAGAGTACCCAATTTACGGAATTACAATCATGGCTTGATGACCTCTATTCTTCTTATTTCTCCCAAATACCCTCCCTCAATAAATACAATCATTAACAAGAAAAAACAATTAACTATCGTCCAGCCAATCATTTCTTGCCACGTAATCTCTTGTGTAAGAGAGGAAGTAAAAAGGTCATAGTCAAAAAGCATTCTCAACCATCGGATTAACTACTAGATCTAACGGCTTGAATCACATGTAGATTATGAACCCAATGCTAGGCACATTTTAACTACATTGTGCAGGCATAAATACACCAATACTGTAACGCCCCTTTCTTAACTCAATCATGGAAGGTGGTGACTACGGTGGTTACGGCGGTGGCCACGGTGGTTATAATGGTGGAGGTGGCGGCTTTGCCAATTATATGAATTATCATAACCATCCTTCTTTGTACAAGCCTGCACCTCCACCATTAACAGCCATTGATAGATTCTTATGTGGTCGAACTCGAGTTGATCATCATCAAACTCAAAACCATGAGATCAATCAACCGTTCGTCTCTTCGAACGGCCTTTCTAACTTATCTTTTTCTAGTAACATGATCAACAACTACTTACCATCGATCAAAAGCTTTACGGTTGATGTTAATTTCGACGATGTGTTTACTAACGCCATCGGGGAGTGCTTAACCATGGAAGAACTAAAAAATTACCCGATTTGTGATCGAAATCGAGGATCTAACCAGTTTGTAACCGAACCAGAAAAGATTTCAACAGTTTTTGAGAAGAAATCGAAAAATGGTGCCACCTCTAAGGTTTTGATCAAGGGGCAATGGACAGATGAAGAAGATAGGTAAATTTGTATTTTTTTAACACTTTTTTTGATCTATTGTGATTGCAAATGTAATTTGTTTTACATGTTCATGCATGAACATAACATTGATCTATGGTTCATTTTTAATTTTTTATTCATGTTTTTAGCGAGCTGATCAGGTTGGTGAAAGAACATGGAGAACGAAAATGGGCTTTGATTGCGGAGAAGATGACCGGAAGAGCGGGGAAACAATGTCGTGAGCGGTGGCGCAACCATCTACACCCCGATATCAAGGTTGTGCTTTTGTAATTCTTATCAACGTAACAAATCTTAACTAATATTTTTTTTAAATAATCATAACTAATATATATGTAATTCTGTTATTAGTTTTAGTTCTTCATTTCATCTATAATTTGATTTGATTTAGTACAATTTAACTACAAAGATCAACATTTGAGATCTAACAACTTAGATTTTGTGTCCATTTTTTCAAATAATTTTGTGTTAATCTATCAAAAAAAAAACAATCTTTTATACTTGGTATATGTTTTCTTGTTCATAACAATTGATTATACTATATAATCTTGAATTTTATATACCAAGTTTCATGTGATTCTTGAATACTTTATTCACCAAATGATTATAATGTGTTACAAAAAGGTGTATAAAAAGGAATTTTCATTTGTTTGCTACCAGAAAGATACATGGAGTGAAGAAGAAGTGAGAATGCTTATCGAAGCTCATCAGAAAGTAGGCAATAAATGGGCTGAAATCGCGAAATTAATCCCCGGAAGAACCGAAAATTCGATAAAGAATCAATGGAATGCAACAAAAAGAAAGCAGAATTCCAGTAGAAAGAGCAAGAAAAATGATTCCAAAAGTGAAAAGTCATGTAAATCAACTCTTTTACAAGACTACATTAGAAGCAAGACTAGTGATCACAATCTTGCCACCGCCACCACCACAACCACCGCGAATTCCACCGTTGTAGTCCCTGAGCTAACAAGTTCAAACAGCATTGCTTCTGATCCATCTATAGAGATCACTCAGTCCTATGAGAATGAGTTGAGTTTTATGCAAGCCTTATTTGAAACCGCCACCACCTCTAATGAGTCCTCCAGCCATGTTTCGGTGGAATCTTCGACTATTGATCATCTGTTAGGGTTTTCGGGCAATTTGGAATTAGGGTTTTCTTCATTTTCTTCAACTCCTTGTGATGAGAACTGGAATGTGTTCTTGAACAATTACCATGAAGAGGATATGTCTCAGACCCAAGCAACTGGTGATGTCAACCAGTTGGAAGAAGCCATTGCAATGGCTAGCTCAGGTTATCATGTTCATGCTTGTGGTTCTTTATCAGATGCAAAGAATACAGGGATTTGGTAGAATTTAGTGGCGGAACAAGAACTTATTGGTCGGAAGTCGGTACACCTATAAGAAATAGGTCCAACTCATTTTTTTTTAAATAAACTTATAATTTATGAAAAAATATTCAATAAATTCTGATGAACGGGAAGTTAAGGATACACAGATTTTGTAAGGTTGGAACTTTGTGATTTTAAGGTTGATGGTTACTTTATTTTATTTTTTATGTTTTATGTATCCTCAGTTACTGTTTTTCGAGCTTGCTATTATTATGGGAAAGTAGACTGAATTTAGGGAGGTTTTATCTTTTAACTTTTAGAAAGTGTTATTAAAAATTTTAAAGTGTTATTTATACATATATTTTTAAAAAGTGAAGGTCGATCTTACTTGTGTAGCTAATTATTTTTGAAGAAATGTTATTAGTGGGGTGGGAGTGTCCTCCATTACGGCATGGGAGCTCCTAGTAGCACCTAGGGTTGTGCATAAGGGTCAGACCCGACCCATAGTGGTAGACCCGGAACCGACCTGGATTAGTTTAAGGCTAATTCTCATAACTGTAAACCGTACTCTAGGGATACGGCCATACGGGTACGCGAGTTTATGGGTAAGGTTTCACGGGTTTGGACCCGTTTACATGTACGGACCCGTTTGGAGGTGGCTACATATGGGATGGCTACGTGCGTATGGATGTGAATGGGATGGCTTGCGAGTTGCAAAGATGTAGACCGGATGGTTGCTGCGTGCATATAGATTATGGTTGTTGCTTGTGTATGGATTAGAGCTTTGAACAAGTAGGGAGTATGATATGCGAACAAGCATTGCTATCTTATCTCTAATTTTAAACTTTAATTCTCAAATCTTTTTAATTTTAGTAATAGTAATCTATATCATAAGAATTATGAATAGAAAGATCGTATACAATAAGGTTATAAAGTAACTATTCTGTGAGTGTAAATATCTACTTATGATAATGCGGGTTTAAGGTTCTGGTTGGTTTTATACGGTTCTAGAAACGTACCCGACCCGGATCCCATATGTGTGTGTATCAAAATAGGCATTAACTCTTTTTTTTTAACATCTCATCATACAAATTTGAGTTAATTACATAAATAGTCCATGTGGTTTGTAGAAATTAACATGTTTGGGTACTAAGGGTTTAAAGTAACGGGTTTAGATTTTATGGCTTTAATTTTGTTATAAGTTTGGATATTAAGGCTAATTTCTGTTAGTTTTTCTATTAAATACACGTAAAATGATTAAAATACCCTTAAAATAGAAAAAAAAAATAATTACCCTAAACTAAAACACAAAGATTGTTAAAGTAATTTACCAAACAAAATTTAATAATAATAAAAAAAAAGAAACCCCACCCCATTCCCTTCATTCCTCCTCGCCGGTCGGCAACCACCACGAATATCATGCCACCACTTTAAGCAATATCCGAAAATATTCCCTTGAATCTCAAGAACAATCGGAAAGGACCAAAATTAAGAACGTAATTTTTTTTAGACTATTAACAAATCTGATTTTGAATTTTTAGGTCAAAATGTTACAAATATAATTTTGAATTTTTAGTTCCTCCTCCCCTCTGCTCACTCTCTGTCTCCCACTTTAATTTGCTTTTTTTTTCCAACAGAATTCTCACAACTCCCGGCAAACTAACAGATCGATTTTCCTGCCACTGCTGCTGATTCCGCAAATTGAAGTCACAGTCGATAAGTTCTTGAAGCAATTTTATTTGTTTGCCTTTTGAATCAATTCTCTGTTTTTTTTTTCATTTTTCTTTGAAGTATTATCACTGTAATGGTTAAACCTACATTTGCCTTTGTTATTTGGAGATGAAGACCGGTGGTGTGTGGTGATTCTTGGTCACCAGCGGGGAAGATCGGCGATGGCCGATGATGAGATTTTCAGTTGGGTTGTGGAGATTAAACAAAAAGTCCCTAACCTAATTTACATAATTTGTGCTTCTAATGTGAAAAAACTCAAATGCCCTTAAACTTATTAGAAAAACTAACATATGTTACTGTTAGTACCCAAAGCCGTTATAAATTGAATTCCTTGTTCTACAGTATATTCTCTACCAACTTGACATAAACCTCCAATAATATTTGCACCCAAGGCCAATAATAATGAATGGTAGGGCATGTTGGTCATTTTTCTATTTAGTGACTATTATATAATATTAGAAAATTTATATTATATTTATATTTTATATGATCTAAAGTTTTTATTCTTAGCTACTTTTTATTTTTAGATACAACTAAGTTATGATCTGAGTAACATTAAATGACCTAAATTAAATAAGAATAAGTGAAACAGACGGATTGCAAAAAGACTTCACCTAAAACGTACTAGCAAGTGTAAGGTTAGATGGAATTAAGGTGTAAAAGTTCAAAAAAAAAAAGTTAAGAATCTATATTTGCCGTACAAATAGTCTGTCGGTCGAAATTCTTTAAAAAAAAGCTCGCTTAAAATAGACTCGTTTACAAATCGTACCAGCTCAGTCGGCTCGTTTACAAACTGAGCCGGCTCAGCTAAGGTCAAGTTTGTTTGTGATTTGTGGATAGTTTTGGCCATTCTACTCGCTCAAAATAGGCTCGTTTACATACCGAGCCGGCTCGACTCAACTCATTAACAAATCAAGCCGAGCACGAGCCAACCTGACTTAGTCCGATTCGCCTGGTAAAAAACCCTAGTTCTAAGTGCAGATTTTTATAAAAAAGAAGAGGACAAATTATACATAAAGACGGGATACTATACATTTATGAAGTGGGGTCTAATTGGTTTATTTGTTATTGCTGACCCCATTACATAAACAAAAAACAGTACATAATGGTTAAAGTACAACTCATTCATGCACATACCACAACTTATCTTACAGTCTTAAATAAACATACTAAGGTAGGGCCCTATAAGCCTGTTTGCAAGCTTCCATCGTCTGCATCGCCCCGTACCCTACCCTCAAAACATCTCATCAAAATTAAAATCAAACGGTGTAGACAATCACAAAACAAGGAAGCACAGCCCTTGGATTAAACACGATCAGCTCATCCTCTTCGTCTAACCTGTCCCGCGCCGCACCAGATCCCGCCCCGACTAAAGAATCATAACCCGGATCATCTTTCTCACTAATTCCCGGATCACATCCGACCCGACCCGCAATAACCCGACACACCAGCATCGCCCGTTTCACGCCCATGAACCGGAATTCCTCCTCGATGTCTTCAGGAACTGCCACGTGTCCCTTCCAACTATTCGGTAAAGTCGATATACCATCCAGTTTGGGTGAAAACCCGGATCCGATTATCCCACACATGCTACAATACTGTTGGGAGCAGATGGTGGAATTACCATTTTGCCCCAGGTCGCACATGAAAGTCGTGCAGTAAAACCGTAACAACTCGTTGCCGTCGGCGATACACCGTGGTCGTGGTCCACCGTGACGCGCCGCCTTCAGCTTCACGCTCTCTCGGTATTCTTCAAACCGGGTGAGTATCTTGGGGCTGTTGTGGATCTTCATGACCCGGTGGATTGTCGGGGCTTCACCAGGCCAACCCGACCCGAATATCATCCGGACCACGTTTTTACCCGGATCGTCATCCGACATTTCGCAAACAGCGTGTTTGATCGATTGGTGTTGTTCAAGGGAACCGGGTTTTTGGAAAATCTCACCGCAGTTGGGGCACGGGTGGATTTCAGTTTCGTTGCGTAGAGGGAGGTAATCGGATCCGGGTCGGGTTGTGGAATGGTCCTCCGGTGGGATGGTGGTGGATTTTGATGAGAAGATTCGTTTGATGAATGAGAATGACCAGGTGGAGGAGATGGGTTTATGGGGTTTGAGGTTGGTGGGAGAAAGTGGTTTCCGGGGAGGTTTTGGGCGGTGGCGGGAGGTGTAGAAGAGGATGAAACAACCGAGGTGGAGGAGGATGAAGAGGAGGGGACGTAGGTCGGCCATGGAATCAATGAATGGTGTTGGTGGAGCAAGTTCATGAGTTCATGGCATCTTGTGCTTCTCCCTCTAATTATATACAAGGGGGTGTTTGAAATGTGGCTGTTATACGTACACCATCTCCACTATACATACACCATCTCATATATATATATATATATGTTGATCAATTCTTGTAACATGATAGTGGAAAACAAATAATAAATAACACCTGATAAGCTAACCGCAGAGAGTGAATACGTCATGATCTCAGATCTGGATCGGGTTCTCGTTTAGGGTGTACGGTTATGATAGCTAAGGTGAGATCGTTGAGAGCTCACGGTTTTTGAGAGAGAGAGGGATGATTTAGTGGTGATGGTAATTGAATAATCATTAGTCAATTCTCTCTAATTATCTCTCTATATATATGTACACTAAAGGGGAAATCCATTAATAGCCCATTAAAAGTAATTAGAGTCATCAACTGATTAATAGTCATAGGTTAATAATAAATAAATAAATAATTTGATCACTTAATAATTAGATAAATGATTATAAGAGCCACATAATAAAACTGTGTTTTACATACGAGTCATATAGATGTCAGAGATGGTATGATGATGTACATTTATTTGTTCTATATCAAAATTTCTTATCTATTTACTCTATAGTCTATACTATGGGTTGAATAAATAAATGTTATATACTTAATAATAAAAATTTTATATTTTTAAAAACCCGTGCAATACACGGGTTGAATAAACCGGTATATTACATCGGTTAAACTATTTATAATTAAATAATAAGTATCCGCAATAAGATTTATATTAAAAATCTAAAAATAAATTCTTTTAATAACATTATTCAATTTGAGAGAGAGAGACGGGAAAAAATGATACAAATGAACCAAAAAATGACACGTGTCTATACAATTTTATTTATTAATATAAAGATTATTATTTGATATTATTATTTAATAGCAGAAATAAACAAAAAAATAATATTTAATAGGAAAGAGACGGAAAAATAAAGGTGAAAAGTAACCATAGAGTGACACGTGTCCATACAATTTTATTTATTAATATAAAGATTATTATTTGATATTATTATTTAATAGGAGAAAGAAACAAAAAATTAATATTTAATAGAAGATATAGTCGGGAAAATAAAGGTGAACAGTAACCAGAAAGTGACACGTGTCCCCTATTGTTTTGCTTTATTATATAGTATAGATATAGATAGATTATAGATTGTAAAATAATAATAATAAGAACATAATTTACATACACTAGGTCATTCTTATGAAACTTTTTCAATTTCAAACAGGCGAATACTACTAAAACGAGTTTTTCGGACTCGCTAACCGGCTTACGATACCACGCCCAAGAATATCGCAGGGGCAATCGGCTCACGGTTCTTAACCAAGGTTAAGATGTGGGGTTCGAATACTACTGGACATCACTACTGGACACCTTAAAACAGATATAGGGTGAACCCAGTTTATCTAACCCGAACTCAGTCAGAACCCAGCTTGAAAAATACAATTGGACCTGTATTAGAAAAAGTCCATTAATGATTGTTTAATTTCTTAAAATCTAAAAAGTAAATCTAATTTTGTTTCAAACCATGTCACAGTGTTTTTCATAGTATATAACGTCAACTAAAGAGTTACGACTTACAACCATTCAGGCATTCACCATTGCGAACCAAATAAACAAACGCATACAAAATAAACAAACGCATATAAAACTTTAAATAAAAAAAACAAAACCTTTTACGCAAATGCACGCGTTGCAGCAAAATAGTTAGTAACATTACAAAAATTTTATATAAAAAAAATTTAACCGTAAAAAAATAAAAAACGAAAGCAAACCCGTTTAAAAAAAAAGTAAAAAATTAATATAATTGATAACGACGTTGTACGGAAATGCTTAGACAACTTGTACACTATCACGCGTAACTCCGTTTTGAGAGAAACTTAAATCTAGGCGTAGATAGAAATAGGCACGCCGCAACGGTATATTCGGAATTTTAAAAAATATCATATTTAAAAGTTATAAACTAAAAAACAAAAAAAAAGGAAAAACCTAATTGAAAAAAAAAATGTTTAATATTTTTAATTGTTATGGAAAGTGGGTTAATTGTTGTAAATCGTATGAGAAGTTGAAAACTTCCAAAGTCAATATAATATAAAATCAAAATCAAGAATGAAAGCAAAAATGACATGTAGATGGTTTAATGAGAAAGAAAGACAGGAAAGCACAAAGAAAAATAATAATAAAGAGAATGCATTACATGTTTGTATTTTGAGCATAGATGGTTAGCTCTATGGCTTTTGTAAGTAATTAGTCAACATGCCTACGCGCTGCGGCGGGGCACGCATCGGCGTTCCGGCTTTTAAACGTCATTTGCGACAGATTCGCTGATAATATTCACAACTTTATTAAAAAAATGAAAGGGTGACGTAAACACACACATTGCGGCAATGGCGTTGCTAAGGCATTATCGAAACGTAGATAGAAGGCGATCATATTGATGTGGTTAAGCACGCTTAGAGAAGCGTACGAAGTTTCTATGTTCAATTAAAAATACATATAAAAAAACACTCCGCACGGTTCGGTTTTTAATAAAATTAACGTCAAAACGTAGACCAGAACGAACGTGGATAAAATTTTTATTGAAATTTAGATAAAAATAAGTACGACGCAACGGTATACTCGTAATGTACAAAAACTTAATATTTAAATGATTCAAACCCATGCTTTGTGTCGTAGTCGCTGATAATATTCGAAACTTTATAAAAAAAAGAAAAACAAAACCGTGACGTACACACACATTGCGGCGGGGGCGTTGCTAACATAAAAAACTTTCATGTCGAAACGTAGATTGAAGGCACGTTTAAAGAGGTGTATGAAGTCTCTATGATTCGACTGCGAATATAGAAATATAGATAAAAAAGCAAGTCGAACCCGACATCGTTTTTAATAAAAGTAACGTTAGCGACAATTTCTAAAAACATTTAAACTTCATTGTTCTTAGGTTTAAGTTTTTAAACAGATATTTATGGTTTGCTTTTATTATTAATAACTATTATAATTAGTTTGTACTATCTAAATTTTAAAAGTAAATATGTAATAAATAATGAAAATAGGAAAAATATTGGTAAAGAATGGGGAATAATGGAGACGATCAAGTTTTCACCAATTAAAATGATATTAAATTGAGTTGAGAGATAAGAATGTGGCTTTTGACATTAGCATGACCACCAGCAAATCAGTAAAGTCCGGTACACCATGCATTACATGTTTGAAGTTTGTTTTTTTGTAAGTAATAGAATACAATGTGATGGTTTATCAAATAATTTTATTGGTTATAATTTTAAGACTAAATTGTTACAAATCTAGAAATATTAAAAATATTTATATATTTCATGAAATTAAAAAAGGGACCCTTAGTTTACACTACATCTCTTACATCAATGGAGTATCCAAAGCTCTAGCACGTTTTTGGAATTATAGATAACTCAAGATCTTCCTGTTTCTCCAATTGTAACATTGACATAAAATATATTATTTCATGTAATTATTACTTTAGCATTATAATAATTCAAATGTTTATGTAAAATACTAAAATATATGTAATTAAAGAAATACATGTTTGAGCAGTGTCTTGTGTTGATCACGTGAACATTCTTGATCTACGTATACCCTGTTGATTCACTAATGTCTATTCTTAAACTTATTGTAATTATAGATATATGAATTAGAAATACACTAACAGAGCCCAAGCCCGAGCCAGAGCTTAGGTTTGGATCTGCTCGTTTATACCCCTGCTTTTAACAGAATATAATAAACAAACTCTAAAACAATATTTTTCACATTTCCAACTGGTGTTTCAGATGGATATTGTAACATACCTAAAAACCTAATAGATAATGGGTCGAGTTGATGGGTGACCCGAAGCTATAATAAAAGACATGGTTAACTTGAATCGTTGAGGAAGGTTTGGATCCGCGAGAGTTAAAGGACCCGATTAGCTGAGTAGTGAACAGTTTGTGACCGAAAAATGCGAGATAGAACTAGAGGGACCCGAATTGTAACCCTTAGAGGTTTAATAAGAGATTTAGAGGAAAACCCTAGGCCATTCGGCCTAGGGGTGTTCGTACGGTAGAGGCAAGGTGTGATATCCGGTATTTTTCCGACCTATCTTTTCCTAAAACCTTTGCACGTATTATTAATTCAAAACTTGAAATTTTATCAAAACTATTTCCTTGAATAATAAATATTGATTTAACGGATATATTTTTAAGAAAAACAATAATACTTGAGGTATATATATATATATATATATATATGAGACTTATTTAAGAGTATATACCTTATAAATAAATTATTAAAAACTTTATGAATTTATAATTATATAAATTTATAAACTTATTCTAAAACACTTAAACTTGTAAATCTTAGAAATTATTTTATAAATGTATAAAATAATAAAAGAGAATAAAACTTATGTAGTGTTTATAAAAATAAAACATAATTATTTTTATAAAAAGTCCGAGGACTAAAACTGTCATTTATTAAAACTTATTTTAAACTTAAATCCATGTTTTAACTTAGAATGATAATAGTCTGAAACCTCAGGGACCCATTGTGTAATTTGACCAAACTCCCAGGAACCAAATTAGTCGCGACTTCGAATCCCACATCAACCGGTTTTGAGCCCTTTTATCCGAAAACGCGAAATCCCGTCCAGATTCAGCGAACCTCGGGTTCGACTCACACATGCGACCCGTCTCCGAGATGCCATAATGACTAATTTCAACCGAGGCTACGCGTGATGTCGGTTTTTGAGCCCTTTTATCCGATCGGCTCAACCGATTTTCCCCTACCCGTTCGCGCATTCAATGTCGAATTGGTTATAAATATCGACCCCCATATCTCAACAAACATCACTCCAAACCTCTCTCACACACCGATTTCTCGGTATCGTATCTACATTGTCGATTCAAAGCCGCGACAGCCGACTCGGAGGTCCAGACCCGTTCTCGCCCGTTCCTCCACCGTTTTCAGGTAATTCGAATTATCAAACTACTCGTTTTCACTCTAAGATCATTAGCCCCTTATTGATGTGTATGATCAGGGGGTTAATCAGGGTGTATTTGGGAGAAATCGATTCTAGGGTTCTTGAGTAAATTAGGGACGATTTGGGAATATACTTATCTATTTGATTTTCCAGGTATATTACCACCGAGACCCGTAGGCGGGATGGTTAAGTGCATGTGTGTGTGGATGACCCGGGCGAGACCCGAGTTCGAATCCGGGGAGCCGGGTTTTGCCCATTTCATTTTTTTTATCCATTTCCAAGCAGTTTTTACACTTTTAATTATTTTTATAAAATCTGTTACATTTTTATACACTTAAAAACGGAATCTTATTTACGTTTTATAATCTGGAACTATTTTAATTAAATAAAACTTGTAATAAAAAAAATGTTTTAAACACTTAAAACTATAAAAATACTTTTAAAACTTTATAAAACGTATATTCTAAACCAGAATAATGTTAATAATCAGAAACTATAAAATTATTTTATACTTTCTGAAATAAACATATTATTTAGTTTAAACATTAAATTGATTTATAAACTTTAGTTTAACATTTAAAATTCAAGATTTATTTATTTATTTAAATAAAACAATAAAATGAACATACGTATTTTATATTAGAAAATCATAAGGTTATAAATTTATAAACATTATAAATAGATAACTTTAAACATTTATAAACTTATAAACCTTGCTTAAATACTTTAACGTTATAGTTATAGATTTCTTTGGTTGTGAGGTTTGTTGGATCCTCAAATTCAGGAGTACCGAAGTTTCGAACCCTTCTTTCCCACACACAAGTGAGATTGTGTGTTATCTTGGATATCTCCTTCCTTTGTCGTCTTTAATCTCTGCAAACTCCATAGTTGCATAATATACACAATGGATGATGCATCATTTGAAACCCTTGGTTACAAAATTCATGAGTTTTAGCTCTAATCATATGTGATCTATGTTTCAAAAGCTGTCCCGGAAAGAAGACTGTTGAAAGGTATTAACCAAAGGCAGTAATCGCACTAATAAAAATGGCATTAGGATGTATTTCATTAAATAACTATCTTGTTTTACAATCCTTTAATCACTCATAATGAATACATGTATTGTATACATTTATTTCTTGAAGATCAAGAACAAGAAAATGAAAAAGAAAAGAAAACGTTGTTGTTTCAATAGAACGAGGAAGCTTATAAACCGGTGCAAACATAATAGAACACAAGTAAACATACAACACCTTAATGCCTCATATCAATATCCCATTTAATCTGCTACAAAATAATAAATTTACCGAACGAAAATTTGATGCAACTACAAAGGAGAAATATGAAATATCCATAACCAGTTACCAAAACAAATGATTGTCCAATGGGTCAAAGAAGTTGTGGGTTTCAAGCATCACTTGGTGGCAACACAATCTCCTCTTTCTCTGTCTCTGTTCCTGTTTGTTCATGTTGAAACAAGGAACCAATAAATAACCGAATCGAATAATCCAACTCCAAGATTTATAATTTATTGTTTAAGAACAGTTCCTGGATCTTCAGAGACAGTTATACAACTCAAATCCAATCTTGATCAATCCAAATTTGGTCAAACCTAGGGGTGCTAAACGGGTCGAGTTCATGGATCTTTAGAGTATTTGCATGTTGACACGAACAAATCCCAATTAATCCAAATATATTTTTCGCATATTAATACTTCAAAATTACAATTTTACAGCAAAAAATACAAATCTATATAAAACATTTACATTATTATAAAATCTTATGTCAATTTCTCTTTTAAATTTTAGCATAAAATATCCAACCAATTTAATTTATGAAACAAAACACATTTAAAAAATAAATGGGTTAAACAAAACACATAAAATACCCATGAACCGGCGAGTTGGCACGAACACAACCTGCTTAGTTAAACGGGGTTCGACCCGAATTGACCCGACCCGTCCCGTTTATACTAAACAAACCCAGACCTACAAATTTCGTGTTAGGTTCGTATCATGTAAATTTGTAAACTCATTCAATTACGCAATTCGAATTCAATATGAATGTAATTCAAGAGATTATAACATTCTTATTGTGAATCAATCAACTTACCTTCTTCTTCTTCTTCTTCATATTCATCTTCATCCTCTTCATCATCACACCCATAGGCATCATTCAAGTAATCCAATCCAGCTTGTGTGAACACCAATTTATCCGCATTCAAAATGTCAAACAAATTCAAAGTCCTGGGAGTTAACATTTTCAACGTCCCAATATTCCTACTCGACAGAACCACATTATCATCAACCTCCGTCATGAAGAACATCGATTTCTCCTTCGGGTCAATCCCCCATCTCTTCAACGCTTCAATAAAATCCCTAGTTTTCGGTTTCTCAAATTTCTCCCCAAACTCCTCCACCACGATTCCGTTCACGGCGGCGCTAGCCAACGCCGTCGAAATCGCAAGCCGCTTCTCTTTTTTATTAATCTTCACGGACCAATCACGTGGTTTGGGGCCGAACACGACTCCTCCGCCGGGCCGGAGAGGGGTACGTTGAGACCCCCGGCGGGCACGGCCGAGTTTTTTCTGCGGGAAGGGTTTTTTTCCTCCTCCGCGAACCTCCGCTCGGGTGAGAGTGGAGGCGGTGCCGCGACGCTTGTTGTTTAGGTCGGTGGTGATGCCGCGGTGGACGACGGCGCGGGCGGTGTCGGGGCTGGCGGACTTGAGGTTGAGGGTGGTTTCGCCGACCTTGGTGCCGTCGAAGGAGAGGACCGGGAGGGTGGCGAGCTCGGAGCGGATTCTGGCGGAGGTGGATTTGGGGAGGTGGGGTTTTGGGGGTTTGATGAAGAGGGAAGAGGAGGGAGTTTGGTTTGAGGAAATGGAGAAAATTGAGGAGGAAAGGAATGAGATTGAAGATGGTGGTCTTACGAATGTCGCCATTGTTGTGTGTGAGGAAGGTCTGGATGAGTGTGTGTTATCCTCTTGCCCTGGAGATTTTGCAGTCCTATCCGGTTATGGTTTATGGATAGGTGGCTTGTTATTTGGCCTTTGGATTTTAATTTTGTAAAGGTTTATAAAATGTTTTATATTTTAGACACATAAAAAAATTACAGTATATTGTCCTTTAATTATACTAGAAATTACACTCTCTCTCTGTTCTTTAGTATCATTAAATAGTCATGAAGGAACCATGTTATCATTTCATCAAATTTTGTTGAAAGAATGTGTTTATTTTTGAAAGTAAACTCTGTATCTTCCAATAATTTCAACAAATATATGCAATGATCAAAGTTTTTGAATACCAAATTCCTTAAAATGACTTCGTTCCAATCGAAAGTTTTGGTTATTAGCGAAAGACTTTCGAAGTAGGAATTTAAATGATCAGATTTGTATTCCTCATCCTCTTTTTTCTCTTGTCAATACATGTTCCTTTTCTGCCTTCCCTTGTTCTTCTTCGTTATAATCTCCCATATTTAAATTTGGAAACATGGGAGAGACATGACAGATATGCCCTTGGGTTCGAACCACAAATCCTTGCGAGATTAATTGATTCCTACTTAAAATATTTCGGTTCAAATCTGGAGAGTAAAAAATGTTTGGTATCCTTATAGGATTACCTTCTGTCTTGATTTCTATAACACCCACTCCACGTGAAAACAAGATCTCATTCTCTTTTGTGCGTGTTTCAATACCGAATGATTTTTTGATGCGTTTAAAAGTAGAGATATTACCCGAGAAATGATGTTTGAAGGCAGTGCTTACGTGCCAGATTTTTTACCAGAGTCCGGTGTCTGTTCCGGTGACGAGTATCTCTTCGGAGTAATTATCGGGTGTGTTTTGTTTCTCCGTCCCTGTATTGATAGCCTGCCTAATCAACTGTGTTGCTTCATCGTGTTCTTTGAGAGTGCAGGAAGCAATTAAGTGTCCTTCGCGGCAATAATAACATTTTTTTTCTTGTACCGGTCTTTCTTCATCGTTCCGTCTCGATTGTGAGAGATGTTGACACAATAGGTTGTCGGAGATTTCTTCCCGGACCGCCTGGTACGCTCTGATACCACTTTGTTGGACTTGGCAGCGGAATCATTCATTGTTTGTTCCTGTAAACGTAATCGAGATCAAGGCTTGATTGTATAACAAGATTGAATGTGACAGTGTATGAAACAAGATGGATAAATGAACGTAATCTTATTCAAATATCTTGGTAGTTTGGCATGTTGCCGGTACATTGACGGTTGATCAGTTTTGGCGCTAACAACCATCAACTATCTTTGAGATAACCTAATTATTTACATAAGTCAAATCCTAATAAATAAATATAAAAACTAATATAGTTTATATTCCGACAATTTAAACTAATAAACTGTATATTTCATCAGATATTCAGGTTATGAAATGTGAGAGGTTTCTAATAAAAGATATCACAACTTCTTGTGCTTCCATGAAATATAATAATCTTTGTGCTGATGAATTGAATTGATGTTGGTAGGTATGCAGAGATGGGGAAGATGTTATGAAAGCTACAGTGAAGATACCCAATTAGTTAGAAAGATGACATCACTGGTAACAGGCTTGCAGGGGAAACCCCCCATTCATCACCAAAATGGATATCCTTATGTAGCTGGAAGGTAAAGCAACCACCAAATTAGTAGTTTCATGTGTTAATTAACTTTTTGCCTCATAACGACATTTTAATGATCATTTGATTCTAGGAACAATGTTATGGCATGTGCAAAACATTATGTTGGAGATGGAGGCACCGACAAAGGAAAAAATGAAGGGAATACTATAATCAGGGGCGGATCTACTTGTTCTTCAGCGGAGGGCGAGGCACCCGCTGAGATTCATCCGGGTAGTAGAAAATTTTCAGTTTTTTTTATTAGGCTCCCTTTACAAATACTCGAGAGGCACCCGTGGGTCTGTGAAACCACAAACAGAGAGAAGGAAATAAATCTGGATAATCACCGAAATTTTTTTCCGGCTGGCTTGGAATTGCAGCGGCAAGAAGAAAATGGAGACGAAGGACCGGAGTTTCTTTATTTTAAATTGGATTTAGGGTTTTTAATTATTATTTATTTCTTTTCCTTCAACCAATAAAAATGTCTGCACAAGTGGGACCTATTATTTCCTTTCATTTCCAAAACTTTTAATATTTTTTAAAACTAAAAGTCTAAATTGTTTTTCGAAATGCAAAAATAATATAAAATATTTAATAATGATAAAAAAAAACTTAAAGTTGGATTTTTACATACTATTTATTTGTAATTTTGTTAGTTTGTTTAAATTAGCTTACTTTTATATTTTGTTTTGAAATTATTAAAAAATATATATGATGATTTTTCTGATAAAAAGTTTGGGAAGAGGGAAAATTAAACTGGTTTAGGTTGTGATTAATTTATTATGTTTAGTCGAATAAACTATCACCATTTGACCCGTTTTTATTGGGCCAGTTTCTCATATTTGACCCTTTTTTTATCGATGCATTTTTTCTAATAATATATGACTCGTTTTGATTAGTTTATTTTTGCATCCGCTGATAAAAAATCTTGGATCCGCCACTGACTATAATCTCCTTTGATGATTTGGAAAACATCCATGTGTTACCTTATCTAGATTGCATTTCGAAGGGTGTTTGCACCGTTATGGTATCCTATTCTAGTTGGAATGGAACTAAAATCCACTCCAATCGTTATCTCCTAACAGATATTCTCAAAGAAAAGCTGGGTTTTAAGGCAAGTATAATATTTCATTTATCTGCTTGTGGAATGCAAATTGAGTTCTACAACATTGTTTTTTTATGTAATTGTGGAATGCAAATTGAGTTCTACAACATTGTTTTTTTATGTAAGGAGTATAGAGGTGGCAATTTCGGTCCGTTTACTTTTGAATGGGTTGATTAGGGTTATGTTATAGCTAACTGGCCAAACAAGTAAAATGAAAAAAAAAGATTAGATTAAAAGGGAACATGTCAAATTGTTAGGGCTAGCATAACATGTCAGACACGACACGATGACCTGTAGTGTTCGACACGAACACGACACGATAACTAATCGTGTCATTTTTTCCAAACACGAACACAACCTGATTAGAAACAGGTCACCTGTTAAGAGATCTGTTTAGAAACAAGTCACCTGTTAAGGGACCTGTTTAAAGAGAAAATAAATATCACATATGTAATGAAAAAAAAATGTCAAAAGTTCATAAAAGATTAAAAGGTCGAATCATAACATCCATTAACATAATAAATCCTAAACATTTTTAAAACAAAAAACCCATAAAAGTAGTAAAGATGGGTTGGAGTGTTGGACTTGGGCTGGGCCTGGATGCAAATAGAATGTTAACATGACACTAACGGGTCTTAACAGGTTAATATGTCTTTAACCCGTTTAGACACGAATTTAACCGTGTCTTAACGTGTCGACCTGTTTAAGACACAAAACCTGTTAAGGTCAAACACGAGACATGTTAATTACGTGTCGTGTCGTGTTAACAGGTCCGTGTCAGAAATTGTCAGCCCTACAAATTGGTGGACACTCACCAAAATTATTGCATAAAACCATCGAAATCATTTTATTTAAAAAATAAATAATAATGTTTTGTAATTGTGATTGGCAAACTAATCATTGACAACAGAAAATGAAATTTTTTGGACAAAAAGTGTTTCGGATCAACATACACCCTTTTTGACCCGTTACCTGACTCACCAGTCTGCCACCTCTAATAGAATAATCACCCAATTTGTCACCTCTAATAGATTTTTTTTCCTGATGTGACACTTGAAAACCGGTTATCTTAGGTAACCTTCAATCAAGATTTTTTGAAACTGTGATGGTTTTTTTTGGCCTAAACTAAGTTTATAACCCAAAGTAAACAAAAGTTGGTTATTATTTATTCAGTTAAACCGATACGGATTTTAGTTCCACACAACTTTGGTATTTTTTTTTTTGTGTGTGTGTGTATAGAATGTCTGTTAAAGTAACTAAAGCAACTTTTTACAGGGTTTTGTGATTACAGATTGGGAAGGACTTGATGGATTACGTGATCCTCATGGTTCAAACTACAGGAGTGCGGTTTTATCTGCAATCAATGCAGGAATTGACATGGTAGGTTAAATTATATCTCACCAAATTAGAAAGTTTTACATTTTATACCCCTCTAGTTTTAAATATTTGTAACTTGCAGGTGATGGTTCCGATCAGATATCAATTGTTTTTGGAGGATTTAGCATATTTGGTAGAATCAGGAGAGGTATCCATGGCAAGAATTGATGATGCTGTTGAACGTATACTAAGAGTTAAATTTGCTGCAGGACTTTTTGAACATCCCATGGCAGATAGATATTTGCTCAATATTGTGGGCAGTAAGGTACACTTTCCACTAAGACTGGTAAAACGGGCGGGCCAGGTAACAGGTCAAAACGAGTTCTGACCAAAATGGGTTAGGGTCAAAACGTGCCGTTTTATTTTTTAAGAAAGTATCAATTTGGTTCAGATCAAAACGGGTTCTGACCAAAATAAACTTAGGTTGAAATGAGTAGTTTTAGGAGAAAGAAAAGTATCAAAATGGGTTGAGTTAACCAAATGAGCCCATATGCAAACTATTTTTACCCAAATCAACCCATTTCTTAAAAAATGAGTTATGATTGTCATCCCTACAGTTGCAGATTAGTAATATAATATGTTTACCCTATATTTATTTTTGTTTTATTAAATATGAAAAAAAATTTGTTCCAGCCACACAGAGAACTAGCACGTGAAGCAGTTCGGAAGTCGCTGGTTTTGTTGAAAAACGGGAAATATCCAACAAAACCATTTCTACCATTTAACAGAAATGTTAAAAAGGTTCTTGTTGCCGGCAAGCATGCAGATGATCTGGGTTACCAATGTGGAGGTTGGACTGCCAAATGGGAAGGTGCCAGTGGAAGAATCACAACTGGTAAGTCATAATAAGTGGCACCTTTAATCATGGGTAAGCATAATAAGTGGCACCTTTAATCATGGGTAAGCCTAGCAAAACGGGCAGGTCTGGTTGAGTAACGGGTCAAAATGGGTTCAAGTCAACTAAGTCAGAACAAGCTCTGATCAAAACGAACTGTTTTTAAAAGCATCAATTTGGTTTGGGTCAAAACGGGCTTCTAACCAAAGTTGGTTCACCTTGAAATGGGTCGTTTTAGAAAAAAAAAAAAGTATCAAAATAGGATCACTCACTGTATTTGCTTTTGTGGTTGCTAGCAGTGGCGATGGATGGCAGTCGTGGTGTCAGCTGTGGATAATCTTGAGTAGACCAAATTGAACAGCTATATATTTTTAGTTGATACAAATGAACCCATAAACAAATTTTTTTTACCCGAATCACCCCTTTTATTGATGAATTGGCCATAATTCCTGGATGTAATCATGGGGCATTTCTATATATACCTTGAAAACTTATATAATATCATATTTACCCGATCACGGACACGGTTCATCAAATCATAAATCATCGTGTCACGTCTGAAAACTTTAAAACCAATTTCTATAGGAACAACGATTCTCGATGCTGTAAAAGAAGCAATCGGTGACAACACGGAAGTGGTATATGAAGAAAACCCGACAACTAAAACCCTTTCCGAACATGATTTCTCATATGCAATCGTGGCTGTTGGCGAAGCCCCTTATGTTGAAGCAGGCGGTGATAATTCAGAACTCACAATTCCCTTTAAAGGAGACGAATTACTGAAACTTGTTGCACAAGAAATCCCAACTCTTGCAATTCTGATATCTGGCAGGCCATTGGTTTTAGAGCCATCAGTACTGGAAACATTGGATGCATTGGTTGCTGCTTGGTTGCCGGGAACAGAAGGAAATGGGATAACCGATGTTATTTTTGGAGATTATGAGTTCCATGGGCGGCTTCCAGTTTCATGGTTTAGATCGGTTGATCAATTGCCTATGGATTCTCATCAGAACACATATGATCCTTTGTTTCCACTTGGATTAAGTCCATCCCAAGTTCTAGGATCAAAAATATCAACATTATCTTTCTCAACAATATCATCTTTATCCAAATTAACATCATTTTCCTCAACAACATTAGTTTCGTCTACATTAACATTATCTTCCTCAACAACATCATCTTCATCCAAATTAACATCATCTTCCTCAACAACATTAGTTTCCTCAACAACAACATCATCTTCATCCAAATTAGAATTTTGTGGTTGTTTTTGAGAGAATAACTTACGTATAGCCCCTTCTTGAGACTTTCTTTTTTCTTCCTCTAATTTCCTCCTTTTATGTTTTTCATATCCGGATAAATACTTGGTTTTAGGAGGCATATTTCTAAAAAAATAATAATCAAACATGACAAAATCAATCAACAATAATAAAAAACATGACAAAATCACCAATCAAATTACATGTAATAATATAATACCAATCAATCAAACAATCAAAGAAACATTAATAGTATTAATTTAATACATGATAAAATTTATACATTTTGAAGGCAAAAAAATTCGAATTGCACCAGTCCAAGAAGAAATAATCGCTCTTGTGAATGAAGGGTTTCTTCCTCCCGTCTCCCCGTCGCTCGGCTCGCAGCAGTACACAGCACTGAGTCCACGATGATCGATCGATGAATGGGAGGGAGCAGCAGCAGTCCAAGAGCCGATTGATTGCCCTGGAGGATGAAGATCGATCGAGAGGAATGGGGGGAGCACATCGGCGATCGCTGCTTGTGTTCTTTTTTATTTTTTTTTTCAATTACCCAACTCAAGCCCAGCCCATCTTATTATCTATTTTGGGCCTTTTTTTAATTTTTGAAATTGGTAAATACAAGAATTATAATATTAATAAGATTGGACATTTTTTTATAAAAAAATATATGTAATATATATATAAAAAATTTTGAAAATTGCGGGGCCCCTCGGAATACCGGGCCCTGGGCGGTCGCCCACCCCGCCCCCCCTCTGGGCCGCCCCTGATGTGGAGTCTACCACCTCTAATAAAGCTCCGTTGATCCAATTACACAAAGATTAGAGTTTGATTTATTGTCCTTTCACTTGTTATGAAAGCTTTTAGCTTTGTGAGTTTGGTTTATTAAATAACCAAGTTTATGTATAAATTCTTACCTCACTCTTTTTATAATTATCATCATATGTGCCAGACACGTGTAAATTTTCATTCGTGTAGGTTTTGTAAGATAGCTTTATGAATTGTATCGTCTCACGATGAGATTAGAGTATTTCGAGTATACAAATCATAGGTAAGATAATTATGCAAAGAACGAGTATGAATTCTCTGTGAAAAACGAAGTTGTGAATTTCGTGGTTTGAACATACCAAACAAACATGGTTGAACCATCACAAAGAATTGGAATGAAAGAGTGACAACTTGTCTTATAACTCCTAACAGTTATTCAATTATATTAGTGTGAAAAACTTCAGCAAGAACTTCATCATATAGTTACTGCTGATAACTTACCTGTCAGCAACAACTTATTTACTGTGTTGGATTAAGTTTTCACCGATGACTTGGTTGCCACCTTTGTTATACGAATCTAATAGATCAAGCAATATGCATAAGCATTATGACCTAACGGTAAGCAATCCTACACGATAACGTCCGATGCATGGCAGGGTTGTAAAAATCGCGCCTAGGCGCCTAAAAATCGCTAGGCAGCTCGTTAAGGCCTAATTTTGGCCTAGTCGGTCAATTAGTCGCTAGGCGGGCCTAGGCGGGACTAGGCGGGACTAGGCGGTCCTAAGCGGGACTAGGCGGCCAGATTCCGACGAAAACCTGAAATTTCCGGTCAAATTCCGACGAAAACCTGAAATTTCCGGCCAAATTCTGGCGAAACCTTTGGTGTGGTTTAAAAATGAACATTTTTATAAAAATTACATATAAAAATGTGTGTATATATATAAAAAACTGAAAATTACATATAAAAATTTCAATCCGATTAATCCCGCCTAGGCCCCGATTAATCCCGCCTAGGCCTAGGCCCTACCCCACAGCCCGACTAGCGCCTTGCGATTTTTACAACACTGATGCATGGACTTGCGGACAATACCATAACCCATGGGGTAATACTTCAACATGCCATGGCCAACAACGCCGCGTTCGGCGCCGCGCCACATGGCATACATCATGCACACCATCTGTGACGGAATAGTCCAAATGTGGTGTTACACTATAAATACTCTTCTCTCAGCGAGATAACATTCAATTCTACACCCTACCATGGATTTAACATACTCTCTTGCTCTCATTTACTTCCCAAAAACTCAAATTCTCAAGATGGTTTTATATGTGGAGTAGTTACTCTACTGCCTGGTCCTAATAAACTAATAAAGACAACTTAAATAATCACGATCACGCGTATATTACTAACCACATACTTCTTGTGGATACGATACCTTACTTACTTTAGTTATCTATGATAATTAGGTTTTCCGCATTACTTTTGACGATATAAAAAAAACACAAAAAAGTGGACAAACAATTGATGATCGGTCTGCAACATACTATGGATCACCAGAAGCATATTTTGATTGCTTTTGCTCTTTGATGTATTTTGAAGAAGTAATGGTTGTTTTCACCGAGTTAAAAATACAGGTTTCAAAGCTTTAGTCACGACTCACGAGTTCACAAAGGTGGACAAGTATGATGCTGCTTTCAATTGGGAGTTGTTAATTTTACACGACAAGTTAAAGGTTTATTAGGAAATCAATAATGGTCGGAGATTCTGAGGAAAATAGAGAGACGTGTAAATATACAAGTGATGATTTTGGTACTTTGGACCAAGGTCAAGGTCATTTATAGCATGTCACCATACGACCTCTTCACCTAGACTCATTGATCACTGACGAGTATCTCGGGAGCCCATAATCGTCACTAGTTAGAGAGAAAGCAAGATTGTTTTTCACGGTTGACCGAGTTTGATTAGGTTTACTTGGGTCAAACTAAGTTGACCGGATCCATTAACTACAATTCATTTGTTTTAATTGATGACATTAAATGTTTTTATTTGGGTAATTTTAATTATTTAATATGTTTTTGTTTTAAGAAATCAACATCCGATTAAGCAATGATTCCACCCACGATGACGTCGTTCTCTTGGGTCCCTCTCTGCCACCAAACCTTCTACCTACCGGTTGTTAGCCGGCACAGGCAGACAGTTACACTTACGCATTTTTCTTTTTCTGCTACTTACTTGTCACCCTTCAGATCCTTTCATTCCGGCCATTCAATTGCACGTTGCAGCTCGTTTGCCGGTGATACTGTTATCTTCCGGTCACACAGGCGATCAACTTTGATACCTTCGTCAATTTCCTTTTCCGATCCCGTAACAATGGGAGACACGGTCAATACTGTTTACATGAACGCAAACAAGCCGATCGAAGCTCGAGTGAAAGATCTTCTACCTCGCATGACTCTCAAAGAGAAGCTAGGTCAGATGACTCAGATCGAACGCGCCGTTGCCACTCCTGACGTCATCAGAGATCTCTGTATAGGTATGCGTAAATACATAGTATCTACTTGCTCCTTTCAGTTAATTGATTTTGATTTCAATTTATGTGGATCTGTTGCCAGGAAGTGTTTTGAGCGGTGGGGGAAGCAAACCGTTTGACAACGCGACGTCGGCGGATTGGGCGGACATGATCGACGGACTCCAAAAAGGCGCGCTGGAATCGAGGCTTGGAATTCCGATCTTCTACGGCAGTGATGCTGTTCATGGAAATAATAATGTTTACGGTACTACTATTTTCCCTCACAATGTTGGCCTCGGAGCTACCAGGTTGGTATTTATATCTGATCTTTGCACATTAGTAAATTCCAGTGATGCAATTTGATTGAATGTGTTGCAGAGATCCGGATCTGGTGGAGAGGATAGGTGCTGCAACTGCTCTGGAAACTAGGGCTAGTGGCGTTCAATATGCATTTGCTCCTTGTGTTGCTGTAAGTTTTTTATGATATGATCATCAAAACAATAGTAGTGTTTTAGCCACAGTCATAATCATACAAATAGTCTCCTTGTGTAGAAAAATGAATTTGACATGGTTCTGAAAAGTCAGAATCAGCTGAATGAATTACATGACTATTTTAGCAACAGTCATAATCATACAAATAGTCACTTTAAATGTGGCTATGTATTCCTTACATTTGCAAATTTGGGGTAGTTGTGCAGCAAAAGGGGTCATATACGCCACATTCTAACTTGATGAATATTTTCAGTTTATCAGCCTTTAATTGCCAATTTCTCTTATCCCGTGAATATATCGTAGAAACAAGCCTGCTTGATTTAAAGTTTTAAACTAATATTCACAAAAAATCTTATCATATATTCATATTCAGAATATTAAATGTGAGAGGTTTCTAATAAAAGATATCACAACTTCTTGTGCTTCCATGAAATATAATAATCTTTGTGCTGATGAATTGAATTGATGTTGGTAGGTATGCAGAGATCCTAGATGGGGAAGATGTTATGAAAGCTATAGTGAAGATACCCAATTAGTTAGAAAGATGACATCACTAGTAACAGGCTTGCAGGGGAAACCCCCCATTCACCACCAAAATGGATATCCTTATGTAGCTGGAAGGTAAAGAAAAAACTATCGCCATTCTTATATCTAAACCAACCATCAAATTAGTATTTTCATGTTTTAGTTGAGTTTTAGCATCATATAGACATTTTAATGATCGTTTGGTTCTAGGAACAATGTTATGGCATGTGCAAAACATTATGTTGGAGATGGAGGTACTGACAAAGGGAAAAATGAAGGGAATACTATAACCTCCTTTGATGATTTGGAAAACATCCATGTGTTACCTTATCTAGATTGCATTTCAAAGGGTGTTTGCACCGTTATGGTATCCTATTCTAGTTGGAATGGAACTAAGATGCACTCTCATCGTTATCTCCTAACAGATATTCTTAAAGAAAAGTTGGGTTTTAAGGCAAGTATGCCATTTATCTATCTGCTTATCATTATTCTCTATTGTGGAATGTTAGTTGAGTTCTACACAACATTGTTTTTTGTAAGGACTAAGGAGTATAGAGGTGGCAATTCGGATCCATTTACCTTTAAACGGGTTGATTAGGGTTATGTTATAACTAACTGGCCAAACAAGTAAAATGAAAAAAGATTAGATTAAAAGGAAACGGGTCAAACGGGTTGAAACTCATACGGAGTGTATTGTTATCGCATAAAAGCATCTAAATCATTTCATTCAATAAATAAAATTATACTGAAATAATGAAGTTTTTAATAGCGATTGAGAAACTAATCGTTGATTATAAAAAAGTATGAGTATTTTGACAAAAAGTGTTTTGGGTCAACCGACTCAACCTAACCTGTACCACATTTTGTCACCTCTAATAGAATACTCACCCTTTTTGTCACCTGTAATAGAATACTCACCCTTTTTGTCGCCTCTAATAGATACCCACCCATTTTGTCGCCTCTAATAGAATTTTAAATTCACTTTTATCCTAACAAGACACTTGAAAATCGGTTATCATAGGTAAACCTTAATCAATTTTTTTAAACTTTGATGGTTTTTTATGTCCTAAAACAAGTTTATAATCCAAAGCAGACCAAAGTTGGTTATCTTTTTATTCAATTAAACCAATATGATTTGAGTTCCACACGGCATTGGAATATTTTTGTGGGTATAGAATGTCTGTTGAAGTTACTAAAGAAACTTTTTACAGGGTATTGTGATTACAGATTGGGAAGCACTTGATAGATTCTATGATCCTCATGGTTCAAACTACAGAAGTGCGGTTTCATCTGCGATTAATGCTGGAATTGACATGGTATAGTAAATTATAGCTCCCCAAATCATAATATTTTACACTTCATACCCCTCTAGTTTTAAACATTTGTAACTTGCAGGTGATGGTTCCATTCAGATATCAATTGTTTTTGGAGTATTTAGCATATTTGGTTGAATCAGGAGAGGTATCCATGGCAAGAATTGATGATGCTGTCGAACGTATATTAAGAGTTAAATTTGCTGCAGGACTTTTTGAACATCCCATGGCAGATAGATCCTTGCTCAATATTGTGGGCAGTAAGGTACACTTGCAGTAGTTGCAGATTAATAATTTAATATGTTTAACCTATATTTATTTTATTTTATTAAATATGACGAAATCATTGTTCCAGCCACACAGAGAATTAGCACGTGAAGCAGTTCGGAAGTCACTGGTTCTGTTGAAAAACGGAAAAGATCAAAGAAAACCATTTCTACCATTGAACAGAAATGTTAAAAAGGTTCTTGTTGCCGGCAAACATGCAGATGATCTGGGTTACCAATGTGGTGGTTGGACTGCCACATGGGAAGGTACCAGTGGAAGAATCACAACTGGTAAGTCATAAGTGGTACCTTTAATCACGGGTAAGTCTGGCAAAATGGGCAGGTCTGGTCGAGTAACGGGTCAAAACGGGTTCGGGTCAAGTAGGTCAGAACGAGTTATGATCAAATTGGGTTCGGGTCAAAATGAACTTTTTCAAAAATTATCAATTTGGTTTTGGTCAAAACTCACCAGAGTTGGTTCACCTTAAAATGGGTCGTTTTAAAAACGGAAAGGTATCAAAATGGGTTCACTTGCTATATTTGCTTTTTATGGCAACCAGTTTCACATATAGCAGTCGTGGTGTCGGTGGTGGATAATATTAAGTAGACCCAAATGAACCCATAAGCAAATCGTTTTTCCCAAATCAACCCGTTAATTGATGAATGGGCCATAATTACTGGGTCTAACCACGGGTCAATATTTATATATAACGTGAAAACTTACATTATATCATATTTACGCGATCACAACTCATCAAATTATCATGTCACATGTGAAAACTTGAAAAACAATTTCTATAGGAACAACGATTCTCGATGCTGTAAAAGAAGCAATCGGTGACAACACGGAAGTGGTATATGAAGAAAACCCGACAACTAAAACCCTTTCCGAACATGATTTCTCATATGCAATCGTGGCTGTTGGCGAAGCCCCTTATGTTGAATCAGGGGGTGATAATTCAGAACTCACAATTCCCTTTAAAGGGGACGAATTACTGAAACTTGTTGCACAAGAAATCCCCACTCTTGCAATTCTGGTATCAGGCAGGCCATTGGTTTTAGAGCCATCAGTACTGGAAACATTGGATGCATTGGTTGCTGCCTGGTTACCGGGAACAGAAGGAAATGGCATAACCGATGTTATTTTTGGCGATTATGATTTCCATGGGCAGCTTCCAGTTTCATGGTTTAGATCGGTTGATCAATTGCCTATGGATTCTCATCAGAACACATATGATCCTTTGTTTCCACTCGGGTACGGGTTAAAATGTGAAGTTTGAACATGAATCGTTGATCAATGAGGTTGTTTCTTCTTTGTTGTAAAATGTTTAGCATGTGGAGTCTACCACCTCTAATAAAGCTTCGTTGATCCAATTACACAAAGATTAGTGTTTGATTTATTGTTCTTACACTAAGCTTTTTGCTTTGTGAGTTTGGTTTATTAACCAAGTTTATATATAAATGAGTGGTTAATACCCCGCACGTTTCTGCGGGGCACGTTGTGATGACTTGGTCCTGAAAATCAAACACGAGGTTCAACTAAAACTCGAAATGTGTTGCTTGAATACTCAAATCTCAACCAACCCAAGTTTAAATCATTTACCAACCAGGCCTAGTATAGTATCAAATGTTTGTATGAAAACACACAATTTTGGATGAATTCTTTAACAAGATGTCTTGCTTAAGACATTCAAAATATTTAAAACTTTAGTGGAAGGAAATCAAGAACTTATGTCCGTAAAGGAAGATCATAGCCAAAAGTTAACCAAGAAACCTAAACACATACGTTAATTTAAAACAATAAAATAAACTAATGTTCATCGAAACTCAAGTGATACAAGAGAACTAGCAAAAAATGGTCACACAAATTACTACACTAACACTTGTCGATATAATAATGGAATGATCCAAGGATCAAACGAAAGTCAAAGTGAAGTAAGTATAAATTGTCTCTAGATACTTGAATATGAACCAGGATTCTACATTACTTGGTACACTAGTATTTATAGAGAAAAGGGACTAGAAGAGTGAAATTTTACTACTTGAAGTGCACATCAACGAATGAAGCTTGAACTTCTATTTATAGGCTGAGAAAAGGTGGAGACACGCGTACGTTCGTACAATAGTACAAAGTACTACAAATGAAACTTCAGCTTTTCTAGTGACCATTGGAAAGGTACACATGCACGGTCGTGCATAGGGATGCACAGTCATGCCTTGGGTTTGACCAAGCCTTGACTTTTTGTCTTATTCCGGGGGTTGGTTTCTGCTGAAATCAGGGGGCATGGCCGTGCATGGTTGTGCACGGTCGTTCCTGGCTTCTGGCTTCCAAAAAGTTTTCATTCTGACAGAATTTTCTCTTCAATCTGACACAGATGAGTACATGGTCTGCAAGTTCAAATAGTAAGTAAATTAGTATCTTTTCTTATGAATATGCATAAAAACTAGTCAAATATAGGTATGATTATGTATGAAAAAACATGTATAATATTTGACACATCAATAATTATCTAATAATTATTATTTAAATTACAATTTACTTATTAACTAATTGATAATTAGATAATTATCAATCATATCGATAACTTGTCTAGTTAAACACAATTTGTAATTATTAACAACTTTGATAATTATTAATCCGAAGTTATCAATTATTTGCAATTTATTTACAAATAAACAAGTATCCCTTTTTATTTATTCTAAATAAATAATCTATTTATTTCTCTCTTGCCAACATTTGTGTTTAAATTATTTTACTTTTTAAACAATCTTTACATTTTTTTATCATGGTGTAACCTTTTGGATCCTACCTTAGTAGCAGTAGTGTCATATGTCGCTAGCTAGGCATATTGTTTCCAACACTTAAGTCCGTATATCCCTCCAATTGTAGATCCTGTTCCGGCTACAACTGGCCTACTGATAGAGCCTCCACCATTACATTTCACATATGCTATGTGACACAAGGACAAGACAATAGAGACGAGTGATTCACAACCGGACGATGACCCTCGTATGTTCTCAGTCCCACTTTTTACGATCATGCTTGATATGCCCTTGCCATATACTATCCATGATACCCCCTTGACAGATACTACACATGTTATGCATGTTTATGACCCACCTGGTGCACCATATCCTGATAAACCTATTGCTTTTCATCAGGGTGAGCAGAAAAATCGAAATAACCGAACCGAAAAAAGCGAACAAAAAAAACCCAACCCAAACTAAAATCGATGGTTTGATTTTGTATTTTTTGAAAACAGAAATTTACGGTTCGATTTTGGTTTTGAAAGTTTTTGAAAACGAACATAACGTATACATATAAACTTTTATAACATATTATGTGTATGCATATATGTATTACACATGTTTTCGTTAATAATAGGTTAAAGTTTAAATTTGATATTAAATTTATGGATTATAATTTTTATTTTTGAATGTTAAGTACTTTATAAGAAACTAATAAATTATGTAGCACATAAGTTTTAGGCTTAAATGTGTAATAATCAATTAATCATTAGTTAACTAAAAAACTTATTCTAAAAAATTCAAGTCCAATTGGTAAAACCAAACCGAACCCATTGTCAAACCGAAAAACCGAAACCAAACGGTTTTCAAAAACCAAACTTTCGGTTTTGGGTTCATTTTTACCCCAAAATCGAACCAAACCGACCCATACACACCCCTATCTTTTCGTAAGGAACCTAAACACCGCACTAGTTACCCCATTAAGGATTATGTTACCTACTCTCACCCGAGTCTCATGCATACACTACTTGGTACACTGGCTAAAAGAGTAGAATTACCCCTTGAAGTGCACACCAACAAATAAAGCTTGAGCTTCTATTTATAGGTTGAGAAAGGGTGGAGGCACGGGCGTGCCTTTGTACAATAGTACAAAGTACTACGAATGAAACTTCAGCTTTTCTAGTGACCGTTGGAAAGGTACACATGCATAGTTGTGCACAGATGTGCCTTGGGGTTTGACTAAGCATTGACTTTTTGTCTTATTACAGGCTTAGCTTAAGATGAAATCAAGGGGGCATGGCCGTGCATGGTTGTGCACGGTCGTGCCTGCTTCCAAAATATCTTTATTTTGATAGATTTTTCTCTTCTTTTTGACATGGAGGAGTAAATGGTCTATAAGTTAAAATATGAAGTAACTGAGTATCTTTTCTTACGAATATGCATAAAAACTAGTCAAATATGGATATGACTATGTATGAAAAAACATGTATAATATTTGACACATCAATAATTATCTAATAATTATTATTTAAAATACAATTTACTTATCAACTAATTGACAATTAGATAATTATCAATCATACTGATAACTTGTCTAGTTAAACCCAATTGGTAATTATCAACAACTTTGATAATTATTAATCCACAGTTATCAATTATTTGTGATTTATTTACAAATAATCAAGTATCCCCTTTTATTTATTCTAAATAAATAATCTGTTTATTTCTTTCTTGCCAACATTTGTGTTTAGATTATTATACTCGTTAAATAATCTTTCAGTTTGTTACTCATGATGTAACCCTTTGGATTCTACCTTAGTGGCTTAGTAGCATTAGTGTCACATGTCGTTACTTGGGCATACTGTTTCTAACACTTAAGTCCATCTATCCCTCCAACTGCAGATCATGTTCCTGCTACAACTGGCCTACCGATAGAGCCTCCACCATTACATTTCACATATGCTATGTGACACAAGGACAAGACAATAGAGACGTCTGATTCACAACCAGACCATGACCCTTGTATGTTCTCAGTCTCACTTTCTACGATCATGCCTGATACGCCCTTGCCATATACTATCCATGATACCCCCATTGACAGATACTACACATGTTATACATGTTTATGACCCACCTGGTGCACCATATCCTGATAAACCTATTGCTTTTCTTAGGGGTGAACAGAAAAATCGAAGTAACCGAAACCGAAAAACCGAACAAAAAAAACCCCAAACTAAAAACCGACAGTTTGATTTTGTATTTTTTGAAAACCGAAAATTACGGTTAGGTTTTGGTTTTATATTTTTTGAAAACCGATTCTCTGGACCACTCTCCGACTCTTAAGTGAGTACATGATATGTGTAAACAAGTTAAAGGTTCATTTTGTAATTCTGTCAAAGTTGAGGGACTGGTTTTGTCATTTCTTGTAACTGTAACCCTACGGTCGTTATAATCAGTTGGAAGCAACCAAATTGGTTAGCTTGATTTTGGGTATTCTCTCTCTAAAGTTTCTTTCTTAAAATTGAGCTTATCATTGGTATCAGAGCTTGATCGATTCAAGCTTCGGTGACCTAAAGTGACGAATTCATGACGACGGCAACGATGACCAGACAACAAGAAATGGAAAAGGCGATTCGCGATAATGCAATGTCAATTGATCGAATTGATTTGAATGTTCAAGGATTAGAAGCTAATACGCATGCAATTTCAGAAAATGTTCAGACAATGGCGACGAATATTGAAGAAAATGGGTTGGCAGTGGCGCAAATGCAATTACAAATTCAAGCTGTGTTGGATCGGTTGGCTACAATGGGCAATGCGCATCATCGAGGACCGGATGTAGGCGCAGGGGATGCTCGAGATAACCGTTTAGTTCGATTGGGAAGATTAGATTTTCCAAAGTTTAATGGTGAAGATGTAGAAGGTTGGGTGTACAAATGCAATCATTTCTTTAATGTGGATCATACTCCTGATCATATGAAGGTACAATTTGCGGTGATTAATTTGGATGGGAAGGCTTTGCAATGGCATCAAGGTTATCTTCGTAGCAATAACTTGACTATTGAAGATATTAGTTGGGATGAATATGTGAGATCTGCTACTGCTCGTTTTTCTGTACATCTGCTTGAGGATGCTATGGAAGAGTTGAAGAATTTGCATCAGACTAATTCACTTCAAGATTACTGTGATGCCTTTGATGCTCTCTTGAATAAGGTAACCATCTGTCAAGAATATGCTACTAGTTTGTTTGTTGGTGGCCTCAAACTAGAAATCAGATGCTTAGTCAAAACCTTTAAGCCTAAAACATTAAGGGAAGCATATGCTTGTGCTAAACAACAAGAATTTGTGCATGCCACATTATTTGGCTCTGCTTCTAATAAGAAAAGCCCTTATAATTTCACTCCTAATTCTACCTTTAAAACTGTTGTAACTAGCCTTAAACCACCATCTACAATGAATGCTAATGGTCTACCCTTACTACCTACTCCACTTAATGCTCAACCTGTGAGAAATACTAGAAGATTATCTACTAAAGAAATGGCTGAAAAGAGAGGAATAGGAGAGTGTTTCTGGTGTACAGAGAAATTTACTCATTCTCATAATTGCAAGAATAGGCAATTGTTTAACATTGAGTTAATTTTTGAGGATGAACCTAGTATTGATGTTGATCCAATTCCTAATGGGGTGTTGCCTGATCCACACATTTCAATCCATGCATTGACTGGTATACCTTCTTACTCTACCATAAAGGTTACTGGATCTATGGGTACTAGGAAACTACACATTTTGATTGACTTAGGGTCAACTCATAATTTCATTGATGCCTCTTTAGCAACTAAACTGCAGTGTGCCTTACAAACTGTCACTCCCATGAAAGTGGCTGTGGCTAATGGCAATCAATTGGACTGTAGTCATAAGTGCACTGATTTTAAATGGATGATGCAAGGTGTTTGGTTTAGTGCTGATGTGTTGCTTATTCCACTTGAAAACTATGACATGGTTTTGGGGGTACAATGGTTGACATTATTGGGTGACATTAATTGGAACTTTGCCAAGTTGACTATGCAATTTACTTTACAAGGCAAGGTGTATACATTGAAAGGGACTGACTCTAATGGTATGAGCTTATGTTCAACTGAGAAAATGGCTTCTCTTTTGAATAATTCTTCTGAAGTGGTTCCATCCCAGATGTTTGGGTTACAATTACTGTCTATGGAGTCTGGTGAGACTCATAATTCTTTTGGCTCTATTGTGGGTGATCCTATCAGTGATGATTCCTTACAGGAATTATTAGATTCTTATGAAGTTGTTTTCCAAGTGCCCACATCTCTTCTTCCTTCCAGACCTTATGACCATCAGATAGTTCTTAATAAGGAAGGACAACCATTAATCTCAAGTCTTATAGATATCAATCTTTGCAGAAGGATGTGATTGAGAAGATGACTCAGGAATTGTTGGATTCAGGGGTGATTAGAAACAGCAAGAGTCCTTTTGCTGCTCCTGTGGTGTTGGTTAAGAAGAAAGATGGTACTTGGAGGATGTGTGTTGATTATAGACAATTGAATGAAGCCACATTGAAGAACAGGTTCCCTATACCCCTTATTGATGAGTTGTTGAAGGAATTGGGGGGTGCTACTGTGTTTTCTAAACTAGATTTAACATCTGGTTACCATCAAATTAGGATGTATGAACCTGACATTCCTAAGACTGCTTTTAGGACACATCAGGGTCTGTTTGAATTTCTAGTCATGCCATTTGGGTTGACTAATGCTCCTGCTACTTTCCAAGCTCTCATGAATCATACTTTTAAACATTGTTTAAGGAAGTTTGTTTTGGTCTTCTTTGATGACATATTAGTGTATAGTAAGGATTTGCCACAGCATTTAATTCATCTTCAAGAAGTTTTGGAAACTATGAAATATGTATGGAGTATAGAAAGTATGGGTATGAAATATGTTATGTAAGGAGCTGAAGATCTTTTACCATGGAGGTGAAATCGTAGGAGACTAGGACTGTAGGAGTCGGTAATTAGGGTTTTTATGGGCTAGATCCATTAACACCGCGGGTATGTTTGTTTATTTGTTTGTTAAGCGATATTAATATATAGGGTTTCTAGGGTTTGGATATTTTAATGAGGTACAAATCGTTACCCGGCACAGGCAGACAGTTACACTTGCACATTCTTCTGCTACTTGTCACCCTTCATATCCTTTCATTCCGGCCATTCAATTGCACGTTGTAGCTCGTTTGCCGGTGATACTGTTATCTTCCGGTCACACAGTCAATTTCCTTTTCCGATCCCGTAACAATGGTCAATACTGTTTACATGAACGCAAACGAGCCGATCGAAGCTCGAGTGAGAGATCTTCTATCTCGTATGACTCTCAAAGAGAAGCTAGGTCAGATGACTCAGATCGAACACGCCGTCGCCACTCCTGAGGTGATCAGAGATCTCTGTATAGGTATGCATGTGTGCGAATTTAGTATCTACTTGCTCCTTTCTTTCAATTTGTGTGGATCTGTTTCCAGGAAGTGTTTTGAGCCGTGGCGACAAAACGACGTCGGCGGACATGATCGACGGATTCCAAAAAGGCGCGCTAGAGTTGAGACTTGGAATTCCGATCTTATACGACAGCACAGATGGAATTGTTAATGCTTACGGAACTACTATTTTCCCTTGCTGTAGTGTCCTCGCAGCTGCCGGGATGGTGTTAAATTGCGTATTTATGAATGATCTTTTAACTTCCGGTAACGAAATTTGATTCAATGTGTTGCAGAGATTGGGATCTGCTGACGAGGATAGCTGATGCTTGTGCTACTGCTGTAAGTTCCATTGTAACAAGATGTGTTGGTATTTGCAACTATTTGATATTTGATAGTCTCCTTTTGTAGAAAACTGAATTTGACATACTTCTCAAAAGTCAAAATTAGCTGAATTAATTGCTTGACTATTTTATTGGACCACATCACTTTAAATGTGGATTATGTCAAATTAGGGTTACCTGGCCTAGGGATGATCATTTAGTACCGATTACGAGTATCGGTACCGTACCGATAGATTTGGTACCAGTATCGGTACCTACTTTTCCATAAATTCAGTACCGGTACGGTGCCGCCGGGCCGATACCATCTTGAGATGAACATTTTGTAACGAGTACCGGTACCCACTTTTCATACCGGTACCGATCTCATCCCTAACCTGGCCAAACAATTAAAATGAAAAAAAAAAGTACACGGAAGGTATGTACAAAAGATGGTCACTAAGTTTGAAAAATTACACTAATAGTTCCCAGGTATACATGTTTATGCACAAACAATTAGTGTAAACTTTTTTGTTAAATATTTTTAAAATGACAAAATACCCCTAGATTAAAAAATTAAAAATTAAAAAAAACCTATATTTATACTCCTATTTCTCACCATGTTTTTTTAAAACCTATTTTTTTAATCTAGGGGTATGTTGGTCATTTTCAAAATAATTAATATAAAAGTTAACTGTAATTCCCTCCAGGGACCAAACATATTACTATTATGCATAATTTGGTACTGTCTGTGTAATTTTTCAAACTTTGGGACCAAATCCAAATGTTGGACATACCACGGGGACTATCCATGTACTTAACTAATAAAAAAATTAGATTTAATGGGAACATGTCAAATTGGGTAAAACAGACTGAACCAAAGAATCACCCTTATTGACCCGTTACCCGACTCACCTAGTTTGTCACCTCTAATACAATACGCACCCGTTTTGTCACCTCTAATATAATGTTAAATGGCTTTTTTTTTTTCTGATGTGACAGTGACAGTGACAGTGACACTTGAAAACAGTTATCTTAGCTAACCTTTAGTCAAGCTTTTTGAAACTGTGATGGTTTTTTTCTGGCCTAAACTAAGGCTTATAAACCAAAGTTGGTTATCTTTGTATACAATTAAACCAATACAATTTGAGTTCCACGCTTTTTTCCTTTTATGTGTATAGAGTGTCTGTTAAAGTAAGTAATTGCGGAAACTGTTTACAAGGTATCCGGATTAAAGATTGGGAAGCACTTGATCAATTCTATGATCCTCATGGTTCAAACTACACAAGTGCGGTTTCGTCTGCGATTAATGAAGGAGTTGACATGGTATAGTAAATTATAGCTCCTCAAATCATAATATTTTACACTTCATACCCCTCTAGTTTTTAACCTTTGTAACTTGCAGGTGACGGTTCCGTTAAGATATCAATTGTTTTTGGAGGATTTAGCATATTTGGTTGAATCAGGAGAGGTATCCATGGCAAGAATTGATGATGCTGTTGAACATATATTAAGAGCTAAATTTGCTGCAGGACTTTTTGAACATCTCATGGCAGATAGATCCTCGCTCGACAGTAAGGTACACTCGCAGATTAATGATTTAATATGTTCAACCTGTATTTGTTACCCTTTATTTTTTATTTTATTAAACATGATAAAATCATTTTTCCAGCCACACGGAGAATTAGCACGTGAAGCAGTTCGGAAGTCACTGGTTCTGTTGAAAAACGGAAAAGATCCAAGAAAACCATTTCTACCATTGAACAGAAATGTTAAAAAGGTTCTTGTTACCGGCAAACATGCAGATGATCTGGCTTTCCAATGTGGAGGTTCGACTGCCACAACTGGTAAGTCATAAGTGGTACCTTTAACCATGTGTAAGCCTAGCAAAATGGGCAGGTCTGGTTGAGTAAAGGGTCAAAACAGGTTCGGGTCAAACAAACTGTTATTAAAAGTATCAATTTGGTTTGGGTCTAAACAGCTTCTAATCAAAGTTGGTTCACCTTAGCGGGTGTAATCACGGGTCAATATTTATATATAACGTGAAAACTTATATAATATCATATTTACTCGATCACAGCTCATCAAATTATCATGTCACGTGTGAAAGCTTAAAAAACAATTTCTACAAGAACAACGATTCTCGATGCTGTAAAAAAAGCCGTCGGTGACAACACTGAAGTGGTATACGAAGAATATCCAACAACTAAAACCCTCTCTGAGCATAATTTCTCATATGCAATCGTGGCGTTGGTGAAGAAATCGCAAATCTTGGATCAGCAGATGATAATTCAGAACTCAAAATTCTCTTTAAAGGAGACGAGTTACTGAAACTTGTTGCACAAGAAATCCCAACTCTTGCAATTCTGATATCAGGCAGGCCGTTGGTTTTAGAGCCATCATTACTGGAAACATTGGTTGCTGCTTGGTTGCCGGGAACAGAAGGAAATGGCATAACCGATGTTATTTTTGGCGATTATGAGTCCGGTGGACGGCTTCTGGCTTCATGGCCTAAGGATTCTCATCAGAACATACATGATCCTTTGTTTCCAGACGGGTACAGGTTAAAATCGAAACTTTAGTACGATTTAAAATCTAAACTTTAGTAAAGTTGCATATTTGAGTGATTTAAATAACTCCCTACTGTTTTTAAGTACCGACTTTTCAGTTTTTAACTAGGGTCTATATTTTAAAGTTTTTAAGACTATTAATTTGTCATAACATATCTTTTTGCTTATGATCATAATTTGTTGAAGCCATAACCCGGTTCAGGTTCTAGTTAACGAAAGCGAATTCGGGTTTTGACTGAACTTGGGTGTCTAGTTGGGTTTTGGAGGGGGGGTTTGACCGGGTTGAAACCAGTTCTAGAGAAGGGTTTGACCGGTTCGGTTTTGGTTGAAACCGGTTTTATATATGGAAGGCTAGAACCGGTTTCGAACCTACGGATTGAATAGGGTTGGGACCAATTTGGGTGACTATCGTGTCGAACCCGAACTGGTTTCGGGTCAGGAACCCGGATTGGGTGTGCACCTCTACGTATACATAATACATACGTCGTAGGACTATTATAGGGAATTTTCATTGGTTGTTCATACGAGAACAAGACAAACTATCATCTTTTTTATAAAGTTATTTAAAACATTAGTAAAAGACAAACAATACGTGATTTAGTGGTTTGTCGGGAACCGGTAATCACTTCATAATTTTATTTCTCCTTTGGATTTCTTCATTGACCAATTCGATGGGGGGAATAACCTCAATGGTATCACTCTTCAATGATTTTTTTTGTCCCTCCCTAATAGTAAAAGCAATCAATGATGAATTTTCTTTTCTATTATAAAAAATAGCAATTTCATTTGTAAAAATAAGTAAATACTAAATATAGAAAACCATGTTAAATTGTTTATTTTATAAAATTATACATTATGACAAAAATAACATTTCAGGTTTACAAGAAAAACAAGACTCTTTTGATTCTCGAACCAGCGATTCGACCTTCTTATTCAAACCTAACTTGTGATTCAACCGGCGATTGCTTCCTAACCGTCGATTGGCGATTTCGATTCCATCTATCACAGTACAACAGCTGATTCCTGCTATGCGACCTTCTGATTCAAGTCGGCTGATTCCAACAGGTGCGTTTTTTTACGGTTCCAACATCCAATATTTTGCGATTTCAACTGATTCTCGAACCAGCGATACGACATTCTGATTCAAACCTAACTTATGATTCAAACCTAACTTATGATTCCGTCTATCATAGTACAACGACTGATTCTTGTGATAAGACCTTCTGATCCAAGTCGGCTGATTCCAACGTGTGCGTTTTTTTACGATTCCAACATGTTTTGCGATTTCAACATCCAACATCAAATTTGGCACTAATTTTGTAAATTTTAGTGCTTGTCGGAAAAAAAGAACGTAAAAATCGATAAAAAGGGCAAAAAAACTAAAAAGAAAAGGAAGTAAAGACCGAAAAAGGTGAAAAAACTAGTTAAAAACGGTAAATTTAAAAATTTTAAGTTTTAGTAAAAAAAAAAGGGGTAAATAGTCATCTATAATTTATTTTTAATAAAATAAATCAAAATGAATAATTTGATATTTTTAACTTTAAGCACGAGGATATATGTAATTTATATTTTGGGTTAGGTATATATGTAATTTATAAAGTTTGTATGGGGATATATGTAATAGCTCATTTTATTAAAATTTTTTACATATAGACAACACAGTTAAAAATAGTTTTCTATATACTTTTATTTTATTCTTTTTATCTATTATTTTTTTAATAATTAGAATTTATCAAACAATTACTACATCAAAATGATCATTGCAACTCGAGTAAAAAATAAAAACCGTTATCGTTAATTATATTATTTAATACCAAATAATAACTTTTAAAACACAAATCCAAGCTCCCTCTTCCTCATAACAAAAAGTTTGTTCATTTGTTGCACTAAGTTAACACTTTAACATGGAGAGTGATAGAGACACCACATAAGAGATCTAGGTAGATCTCAATGACCCACATCAAACACCATTAAGAAACTTTTTATTTTATTTTATAAAATTGAGCTAATCCCTCCTTTAAGTATATTCTATTTCTTGATTTCAACATCATTCTACCCAAAAAAGAATAAGGTTTTAACCATCAATAGTGAGGGAATTCATATAGCAAGTAGACTTGCCCAAGTGCAATATGTGTGGTGTTTATCCACTCCCTTTTCACCATTTCAATATGGTTTATGAAGATTTGAGTATTTTCTTTCTGGAAATTCTTTTAAGATAAGTATGGGAATAACTTTATATTTTGTCATAAATCATAATCACATACTCTTAAAACTGTAAATGATATATATTTTAAAAGAGCCGACGTTAAACCAATAAAGCCTTTTGCTTTTGTAAGATTTGTACGACAAAGTAACAATCTCATGACGCTTGTATAGACTAAACATGTTATATCGTGTAGAGTCGACGGACACAAATTCACTTAAAAAGGCAAGTCTTATATAGAACTTTGCTTTAGATAGATAAATCCTGATTATATGTTATTTTAAACATATAATGTTTAAACTTTAAAGATGTAGTAAAACCGATAGATCTTGACTTTTGGGAGATTATCCAAAGTAATCCTCAATAAATGAACCGTGAGTGTTAAAAGCATATCTATTGGCCCATAAAGAAGATAGTTTTAGATCGATGAATCCACTTTGTACAAGGAAATCATGCTTTTAAGTCTAATCATTAAAGAAGTGTATCTATAAGTAGGGTCTTAAAAGACAATTAGCTAGAGAAAGATATTACCAAGAAAAAGGAAAACGTAGAACATGTTTGTGGTCCTCAAAGGATAAGATGCTTCATGTGCTAGTGGAATTCGAATTTGGATTTGGCTTCTACTAGCAAATATCCGACATAATTTGATGTTAGCAAGTCAGTTAAATGAGGATCGAGTATCTTAAAAAACATTTTGATTCCGTGTTAGATATGTAGAATCTTAGAGATGATAGATAGGTTAGATGTAAGATGGTCGTAATAATATAATCAAACAAACGGTTGACAGTATTTGTATATTTCTGTGTCTCTCAAACAACTAATTTACAAGCGCAAATATAAAGATAGTTGGCTAGCCCTAATGCTTAACCCAAATGGACATAACCATGAATTACATACATATTTATTACACCCTACAATTTAATCCGGGGGAATACGAGCATTCAAACTGGAATGAAAATCAATAAATAATGATGACGACAAACCCTTGGTGAAGATGTCAACATATTGAGGGTTTGATGGAACATGAAGAACGCAAAACTAACTCGTCACTACTTTTTCCCGAACGAAGTGAATGTCCATCTCAATATGTTAGGTGAGTTGATGTTGTACAGTGTAGAAATAGATTGAACAGACGTTGTGGGGACACGAAGCAAAGGACAATGAAACTCAAGAAGAAGATTACGTGTCCAACATGTTTTAACAACATGCTCATACAAGTGAAGCAACACAATCCTAGTCGTTCCAAATTAAAGGACTATTCATACACATGCCGAGCTATGTTGATCCAACCACGACAATAGTAGGACCCATGATTTAGACATAAAAGTTAAATTTTCGACTCATGATTAAAGATGATTTAATCCAACAAGAAAGACTCGGCAGCCACGTAAAAGCCAAGTCACTATACTTTATTATGAGCGTTTTGTCGTTGATGACCTAGCGAAAGACGACTAGTCACATGTAGAGAACATAGATTTACAGGGTCCATTCATTAGGAGTATCTACATGCGCAAGATAAATGTAAAAGTACTAATATGATTCAAACAAATTATCGTTATAACAAAACGATAAAACTCAAATGGAGAAAGTTTTGTTCGATGTTTATGAGGTTCTTTGTCCTTTTAATGTTCTTCCAAAGCAAAATTCCTAGGAACATCATGATCATAAGGTGCTAAACAACTATAATATTCACATTATAGATAACACCACAAGAGGTAACCAAAACACCATGGAAAAACATCTAAGCAAACTACTCAAATCAAACCAAAAAGAAATCAACCATTTTCAAAATCACTACATACCATTAAAACATTTGCTCATCCACGAGGGTAATGCATTGCTGGTTGCATCTGAAAACCCATGCTTTGAGGTGCACCATAAACTTCACCACCACCACCACCCATTCTAAACCCTATATTCCCTCTATATTGAGAATCCATGAAGATACCACCATTTGTTTGGTTGAATGCCGCCGCCGCCCCACCACCACCATCATTGGGCTGATTCCACAAAAACTTACATTGCTCCGGTGATGTTTTATTTTTCGACAAAGGGTTTTGACTTTCGTTGACATTGACCGTTGTTATGTCATGAATGCTTGCTCTTCTTTTATCTTTCCCACCCGAAAGTTGCCGGATGAAATATTTCTGAGCATGACTTGCGACTTGTGTTGGTGTTCGCGTTACAACATAATTTCGCGATATATTCCTCCAATCTCCTTTCCCATACTTCTTCAACCCCAAAAGAAACAACCTTCCATCAAATTCAACAACACCCATTTCAAATCACAATCAAATTAGTCAAGAAATTAAATTCAAATAAATTGAACACACAAACATAGACTTACTTATGCTCTTCTTCTGTCCAAGGAACCCCCTTTTTCCTCTCTTGTTCAACAGGGCGGCCGGCGGCCATAACAGCCACCGGAGACATTGTCCCTCCGCCACCATACGGCGGAGACTTGCACCAATCAAACTCATGACCATCCCCCCATTCTAAAGTAAAAGGACATGTGTTATTATTATACCTATACTTTGGTGAAAACCCTGCTTCAATACTACTCACATCATCTTCCAACTCCTTATACTGCCTCTTCACATCCGCAACCGTCTTCCTGGGAACCATCTCCGCCACCCTCTGCCACCGATCAGGGGTGTCTTTATCAAACTTCGCTAAAGCATTTTCGAACAATTTATTCTCAACCGGAGTCCAAATTGTGCTCTTTAAGCTCTCCTCCATCACCCAATTTGACGAATTTGAAACAACCCCTGTTTCCCACTTCATCAAACTCAAATAAAAATCAAATCTTTATAAAAAAGATGTGAGCTTTGGAACAGGGGAATCTTTAAAAGACCCAAATTTTCAAATCAAACCAAAGGGTTTCATAAAATTAGATTGGTAAACATCAAGAACACGAAAACCCTAGATACAGTGAGCAGGATCTGAACTGATAACATGGTTTCTGAAATTGGAAACAGGGGAAGTGTTCGACATCTCGATTAGGGCTTAAATTTGTGTAAACTGAGAAAGATTTATGGATTAGGTGTTGAAATTGTTGGGGTTTTGGGGTTTGTGAAGGAGAAAAGGGTTAAATGGTGGTTTGATTTGATGATTTCTACCCTTTTCTTTTGGGGAAGGAAAACAGAGGAGAAAATGAATCTAGAGATGGAGAGAGATTGAGATGGAGAAAGAGAGGAGAAGGTGGTGAATTATGATTGGAAGAGATGGTGCTGTGGGCACTGCAATTTAAAAAGAAGTAGCCACTATTTTAATGTGCATTCTTTCCCCTCCTTAATTATTATTATTTTTCTTTTTCTCCCTCTTTCATTATTATTTTTCTTTATAAAAAGAAAACAAAGGTATTAAAAGAAAGAGTAAATTACAGATATCGTCCTTTATGTTTATACATTTTTTTAAATTGAGGGGGTGTTTGGGATTACTTATTTACTCTACTTATTAACTTATTAACTTATATAAGTTAATAAGGTGTTTGGGAAAGCTACTTATTTAGCCTACTTATACCATTTTTCAAGAAGTAAGTCCATCCTTACTTATTACTTATAACTTATTAACTTATAGCATAAGTCAATAAGTAGTTTTCAAAGAAAATCCCAAAGTTTTTGAGAAGTTACAAATTGTGACTTATGACTTATGACTTATTACCTTTTTGAATAAGTCATAGGAGTTTCAAATAAGTAATCCCAAACACAGCCTGAGTCATTTAACAAAAAAATTATCAGGTATCATCCTTTACGTTTAAATTTGTTGCGGTTTACGTCCTTTAGCCTAACGGACGTTAAATTTTTCAGTTAACTCTATTCATGTGTCACTCACATGAGGGCAAAATAGTCTTTCCATCTTTTAAAGGACTATTTGTGTAATTAACTTAATGTTATATATATATATATATAAACATAATAAATAAAGCCCCTCTCTCCTCTCTCTCTCTCTCTCTCAAACCTGATGCCCACAACCGCCAAACACCACCACCACCACCAGCCGACCACCGCACAACCCTTTCCTTCGATCTGAGCACCACCACCGCCATAAACCACCATCTATCACCAATTTTGACTTTCCTAAGTCAAACCCAACAACAAATTCCATTGAATTCTTTGAGATTGAAGCTGCTAATGCTGAATGATCCTTTGAAAACGTGACACGACAAAAATCAAATGCACCGGACGAAACAATTAAAGCATAATCACACAAATGAACTCAAACAGTCTGCAATCAATTCATACGTTTCGTGTGAAATTGGACTACAATAACAACCCATAATCGTGCGCGACCTCCCTTTGGTACTCACTGATCACTCAAATCCACCCTAAAACACCTTTGGCTCACGATTAAACTTCGAATAATCGGAGTTTGCGGCTCTCCGTCGATCTCCCTCTACGCGCAACCATTTCAGGTAATTAATACATCTATTCACTCGTCTTGACCTCGTGAATAAAAGCCCCAACATCCCTGTTGCTAATCCTTGGTTAATCGAGTCCAATTTTGGGGCTAGGGCTCGGTTTGAACAATTGGGGAAGAAGGTGACACGGGACTAGTGGTGATGCTAGGGCGGGGGTGGTGCTCAGATCGGAGGAGAGGGTTGTGCGGTGGTCGGCTGGTGGTGGTGGTGGGCATCAGGTTTGAGAGAGAGAGAGAGGAGAGAGGGACGATATCTGTAATTTACTCTTATGTTTATATATATATATATATATATAACATTAAGTTAATTACAAAAATAGTCCTTTAAAAGATGGAAAGACTATTTTGCCCTCATGTGAGTGGCACATGACTAGAGTTAACTGAAAAATTTAACGCCCGTTAGGCCAAAGGACGTAAACCGCAACAAATTTAAACGTAAAGGATGATACCTGATAATTTTTTTGCTAAAGGACTCAATCTGAAAAAGGGTATAAACATAAAGGACGATATCTGTAATTTACTCTAAAAGAAAGTACTAAACAAGTTAAAGTATTCACATTCACATTAGATTTCTTACCTTCATTCTTATAATTTAACTAAAAATTATTAGTTTCTAGGTTAAAATAAGATGTATTGATAAATGTAATATTATATATTGAGTAATAAAAAGGTTATTTTTAAAAACTCGTGTTTTACACAGGTTAGAATAAACCCGTGGAATATAATATAATCTGTTAACACATACACTCGTCAAAATATGTAGTAGATTTATTAATATAAAGATTAGTATTTTCTTTAAAAATATATTATTATTAAAAGATAGTGGTGTACTTAATAAGAGAGAGAGAGACGGGAAAAAATTATGAAAATGAATATAGAGACGACACGTGGCATGAAAAACCTTTATTTATATATAGTATAGATATAGATTAGAGCATTCATATCAGTATCTCTATCTCCATCTTTATTATTTAGAGTTTTATTCTATTTTTAACCTACATTAACATCTTTATCTCTATCTTTAAATTTTATAGTTTAGTAAATAGAGATTCTCTAGAAATAGAGATCCATTTTCTTTAAACTCTATAATTTGTGTGAGTGTCTAGAAAAGAGAAAAAAAAAATAATAAAATAAGTGTTTGTGAGTGAGATAAAGATAGATATAGAGAATGAGATATAAGAGGTTAAAACAAATTTAAAGATAAATTTAAAAAAAAACATGATATTTAATTAAATTATAGATATGGAAATGAAGAAACTGATGTTAATGCTCTTAAATTTATCTTTTATTTTTTAAAAACCTCTCGTATTTTATTTCTCTTCCCTATCTCCATATCTTTTCATTATTTATTTTCTTTCTTACATTTATATTTTTAACTAATAACTATTTTGTTTTATTATTTTTTCTTCTAAAATTGATTTGTAATAATTTTTTATAGAACGGGTTAATTTGAAAATGGTCATTTTGGTTCGGGTTAGGACAAATCGATTTATAAAATTGCAAAATCTAAAGACTAATAATACAAATGTAATCAATCTAATTATTGTAATGTTCACAAACTTGTAAAGATTTCAATTAAAAGTTTTAATAAAAATCAAGCATCCAAACATTTAAATTTTAAGTTAATAACTATAATTTTCTAAAAAATATAATATATAGTTAAAAAAATTTAGAAACATAAGTTATGACGTTTTATAAAATAAACTGAGAATTTAAATACTTATATTTAAAAAAGTTTGGGGGTAATGAACATTGAATCCCTAAATACAAGGATTCACTTTAGTTTTCCCTAAAAATATAAGGATATGGTATAGGGATGGGGAATGAAATGGAGTGGTGTTTTAGATGATTTTCCTAAATTTTAAGAAAATGGAGATAGGTATAAGGAATGGGTTAGGGTCGTCTATCTCCATATTTAAATTTTAGAGTTTAATAAATAGAGAATCTCTAAATATAGAGATCTATTTTCATCAACTTCTATATTTTTTGTTAGTGTTTAGGAAAGAGAAAAAATAATAAAATAAATGTTTATGAATGAGATAGAGATAGAGAATGAGTTGTCAAAGGTTAAATCAAATTTAAAGATAAATTTAAAAAATTGTGATATTTAATTAAATTATAGAGATAAGAATAAAGATGATACTATGGATGCTTTTAGAGTTCAAGATATGCTAAGCTAAACTTAAGGTGGACTTGTTTAATTTAAAAGATATTAAACTTAGCTCGTTTAAAGCTCAAGCTCGGCTGATACTCGACTCTTTTATTATTTATTAAGTAATTAATTATTTTATTTATATACATAAATATATAGTTAGAATTTGATATAATTTGATATACAATAAAATAGATTATTTAATAATTTTTATCACATATAATAATATTTATTATTCAAATAAAAAAGATTATATTTATATAAAACATGTGCTCGTTTAGATTCGCGAGCCTAATCAAACCCGACACATGAAACTCAAGCTAAATTGCATTTAAAAGCTCGAATTTTTCAAACTCTTCAATTTCATTAAAAGTTCGAATCCTACACCTTTTTCACCCCTACTTGAAAGTAGGGTGGCTGTTCATTTATAGTTTAGGTTGAAGGTTTACTAGAACCTAACTTCAAAATTAGGTAGTTTAATTAATGATGTCAAGAAAAAAATCAATGTTAATCTTCCCACTCTAAGGCCGGAGGGTGTCGTACCACACACTATTCATTGTCGCACCGATACCGAAGGAGGGGGCGGCGTTACCCATGAAACCGCGCTGCCACGTCAATATTCTTGCCGCTCCATGTCGTTCCTTCACCCACCGACCTTGCTGCACCCTCCACCAACTCGACACTCTCTGCCCTAAATGTATGCAACTCAAAGATGACTCGCAAAACCAATATGTTTAAATGGGTTTATGGGTTAAATGATTTGTAAACGAGTTAGTCAGATAAATGAGTTGTCGACTTAAACTTATAAGTTTTATTTTAAACGATTTACGGCTCAACTTATTTAGTTATTTACGATCCAAACCAGTTTAGACCCAAGTATTCAACACTTAGTAACGGGTGCATGACACGTCACAAAATGTGACCCTTAATTAGAAGCGCATTTACTCCGATTTAAATAATCATAATAAAATAGTTTGTAATCAATATAATTCCGTAACGAGGAGATACATAATAATGAGGGACTTTTTTTATAGATTAGACAAGATGTTGAACCAAGCAAGTCATTGTGCTTTGTTTACTTTTTGTTTTGTTTACATTATTGTTTAATGTTTAGGGTATCTTTGTGTTAATTGTTAATTTCATGTTGACACGTATGATTCCAGTATTTGAGATCCTATTCATAGAAAAACTTAATAAATTTGATAATATCCTATTCATAGAAAAACTTAAAGTTGTAAACTTATTCCCATTTCTTATATTTTCCTGGTCTCGTCATGATGTAAAAAAAGATGTAAAAAAAAACCGAACCTGACAGGAATATTGAAACACTCGGGACGGGTATTCAGACATAAGATTGATAAAATATCTGTGGGTTTGGGTACGGGCGGTGAGACCCGTCCTGATTTCCCGAAACCATATACTCGAAAAATTTTAGTTTTAATTTTTATTTTTATTTTCTCTTGACAATTTCTAGTAATGGTAATTCTACTAACTTCATTATTTGGAAGATGAACTTTTCTTTTAAAATATGAGTTTGATGATATTATTTGTATTTTCTATGACATGAGGTATGAAGTGTGCACGTATCTTTTGAGATTTATATCATCATGAAATTTACATATCTTAGATATTTCAAACATTTTATGGGGATAATGATACATATGTAAATAACTTATTTTAATTTGTTGTCGTTGTTAGAAACATAAATTATCTAGAATTTAAAATGGTAAGAAAAGGAAGTGTTCTTGGAAATCTCAACGGATACTCGGTTATGGTACATACTACATTTTTTTAAAGGCAAATTTTATTTTAATTTGTTGTCGTTAGAAACATAAATAATTTTTAGATGAATTCAATTAACCAATAAAATTATATCATTTATTTGATATTTAAAAATAACTTGGATGTTAATTTTATTTTATACTTATAGAAATATTGGACTACAAGATTTAATACTATATCCGTGAGGTTTTTCAATTCCAACTTTCACTGATTTCTGTTTGTACTCCTTTAATTCTTTAAAGATCATTTGTGTAACGTAATTTGTATTTTATCTGATCTCATTATGTAACAGAATAACATGGTATTAATAGAGTTTCGTGAGTTTTTTGATAACGAGTTTGATGGTTATAAAAAGATTTAATACTATAAACATGGAATATTATTGAGTGTGCGTATAAAATGCCAGTGACATACAAATAAGGAAAAAAGGCATAATAACATATATTCTGGTCAATGGGGCTTTATAGAATATATGCATACATATCCACAAAATTCTTTGTTGAAGAGACAATAACGATGGGATTTAAAAAAATAATAATAATAAAATGTCTCCATATTTAAAATAATCTAAATAATTCTAAATTTATTAGAAACTAATATAAGTTGTATATTATTTTCTATTTTCTATCACTAAAAACATATATTTAAAACTAGCCTAAGCCATTCCTCAACCAGTCCTACAAAATTGTGTTGCCAGTCCTATAAATATTAAGCTTAATCTTGTTTTGACTTAATTAAAAAGTTTTATAAACTGAAATAGCGAATTAAGCGTAATTTGGTTAACTTATAACTCTAATTTATTATTTTTTTTAACAACTCCTACAGTTAGGGCATTAAAATCTCGATTTCTAGGATTTATAATTTTATACTTATAAATTATTGAGGTTTTATATTTTTTAAAGTTGTTAATTGTTGAAATTGTTAATTGCATGATCGCATATAACTGTTTGTTACTCTTTAATTGTTGATAGTTAAAATTGTTAATACAAGTCTATTGATAAAATTGTTATAGAAAATCAGGCTGTTTAGTAGTGGTGTTAGTAGCAAGTCTTTAAAGGAAATAACCTATAGTAATTTTGCACAAGCTATAACTCTACAACATACACTCTTTGATACCAATTACATTTGAATATTTGATTCTGAAAGGGTGTGTCTTCTTGTTCGGTTTGAGATTATTAGACCAAATATTATTAGTGATAGTGTAGAGACTCAAGTGTAATATGTATCTCTCAATATAAGGAGACTCTTGTAACCGTAATATACAACAATCTCAATATACAAACACAATATTTGATTTAATTTGGTATCAGGGCTAGGCAGTGGCGGACCCATAATTTTTTTTATGGATGTCGGAAAATTTTCGGCGTTCGGATGTTTATTAAAAGAGATTTTCTTTGTCAAGTCGGATCATTGAAACCTTTTTGCCAAAAGTCAGGTTATCGAACTTTTTTGCTAAAAGTCAGGTAACCGTACTTTTTTTAGTGTTTGGATGTCGATAATCTAATATTCTAAAAAGTAATATAGCAAATAATCAAATAATAAAGTGAAATTTAGAGTAAAAGTTCAAAAAATACTTAATTTATTAGAGAAAAAGTTCAACAAATACCTAAATTAAGGTTGTTTGGTCTTTTGGTACAAGATTCGGGAGAGTGCATGGGCAACCTCTGACACTCAACATGACTCACGCAGACGACAGTGGCATGTGGTTTTCAATTAGGTTTGGAGGGGGGGGACTTCTCAGTCGATAGTCACTTGTTTCCTTTTCACTTAATCATGTTCGATGAAGATGAGAAAAGTATGACAAGACCGGTTAATTGTTTAGAAGGGATTAGAATTTAGATCGCTTAGGGTAAAAGGTTATTTGGTTAAATGGTTAGTGGCCTAGTAAGGTTAATTGTTTATAAAACTTATTAATTAGTTTATAATAATTAATACGTTTATATTTGTAAAATTTTAAAGTTTTAAATTAATTTTTTTTGGTGTCGTTTTAGTCAAAAAGAAATTTCATGGGGGTCGATGTCAAAATTTAATGGGGATCGATGTCAAAATTTAATGGGGATCGCTCGGGATTAGATCGTACCTATAACAAACAATTTTCTTTCCATGGGGTATGTAGGTACGCCAATGGAGCTAGGAAGCTCACAACTCACCGGAAAACCCTAAGCGGCGGTGGCCGCGCTCCACCTCTTTCAAAACCCTAGTTCCTTCTTCTTAAATTGTTTCCTTTATTTTACAGTCTTCCTTTCCAAGAAACAGATCCAACGCCGCCTCCATCTCACCGTCACTACAACCGGCTACCACCAAACCCTAGCCACCACCGCTGTCCCTCATCGCAGCACATAATTGCTGCTCATCGAAAGCCGCCGTCGTTGCCACCTTCTTAACATGGTTCGTAGAAATAAAACTGCATTTTTGGAACCCTAGCCGTCGTCACAACGCAACGCTACCATCGCTTCACTACCACCACGCCACCGCTACATAAAAGCCGCCATCGGACTTCAGTTTCGATCGAAACAAACTTTTGATTGAAAGTTGGTGGTCCGTGAAGAACTTTCGATCGAAAGTTAGCAGGGGGAGACGCCAACACAGGTGCTCATGTCAGCCGTCGGTTCGCGAGGGATACAATCTGCCGTCAACCTCCATCACCACATGGCACTGGATCTAGTATATGTCTATCTTTAATTATTCAAGCTACAATTGCTTCCGTGCTTAGCTTGCGAGGGAGTATTAGACCAAATGTTATTAGTGATAGTATAGAAACTGAAGTGTAATATGTCTCTCTAAATCTCAATATACAAACACAATATTTAGTTTAACTACGATCTATTATCACACTAGGTTTGATGATGATATATTTTATAACAGAATGAAATTATTGACTTGCTCTTTTATGATGAAAACAAATTTGGTGATAACATGCTAAGTTATTTATTATTTTTAATGAAATAATATATTTTAAATTAATAATATTTTTTATTTTATTTCACAACTAATCACTTCATTCTTGGATTATCACTATGACAACATCTATTAAACTAAAAGTTAAAAGCTTAAAAAGCTCAGAACACATTTTGGATTATCACTATGACAACATCTTTAATGTATCTAGTCTTTTCTTTCTAGAAATTGTCCTTATAACTAACAAACATTAAAAAAAAATCTGTTAAATTAATATGAAATAAACATTTTACCCTTATACTTCAAAAAAAAAAACAATATAAACCATCAACCACTCCCATGTAGTGGAAGGTGAAAGAACAAAGCTTTCATGGGAGAATCATTCACCATTTTGTATCAACGAATGAAGTTTTCTAAAAATCGTAGTTGTCGATTATCATGGCACGATAAACAAACCAACAAAGATGGCGTTTTCTAGTCTGGTGGTATTTTTAGTTGCATTGATCATCAGATCCTTCAACTTATCTCGCGGTGGCTTCTCCCACTACTTTGTCTCCTTCAATTTCATCGACTCGTACCGGTTCCCCTACCTCTTCACCAAACCATGTTCGTGGTGGTTGCCTTAGCTACTACTTTTGCTTCCTTTAAATCAATAAGTCACTCTTTGCGTTAAGAGATGGGTCGGAAGTGATTGTCATGATTTGCCATGTTCTAGGCTCTTGTCCGGTGGCGTTCTCAACGTGGACTTCGATTTGGAAATGGCTTGAAATTCTGCCATCTTCAGATTTATCTCCAACTTCTACTATCGAGTATCGACTACATTGATTCTCGGCATCTAAACATAAAAAGGAGACTTCTTCTGGAAGGGATTGTAATGACTACTTTGTGGGTGCTCCGGAGATTTAGGAATGATCGGGTGTTCAATTCCATCGTCAAGAAGAAAGCTTTCATTTTTTATGATGTCCAAAATTATTCGTTCTTATGATTTGTTAACAGGATCAGTAAAGTAAACATTTATTGGGTGGATTGGCTTAAGATTCCCCTTATGTTTTTGTAATTGTTTTCTTCCCCCATCTAGTTTCTTTGTAGTAATATATTGCATGCTGTTGTAAAAAATAAGAGATGGGTCGGAAGTAAGGGAAACATGAAGGGGATTAAAGTTTTTATACTATTGTTTTAAGTATTAGGGTAAAATAATCATTTCATATGAATTTAATATATTTTTAACGTATGTTAGCGACAATGACTAAACATGTTACAGTTTGAACACTAGAGACCCAATCCAAATAATACGCATATCAGAAGGACCATTCGTATAGTTAACTTCTATATTTATTTGTTAATTCTACACAAAATATTTTTTTTCACTATGATTTTACATCCCCTACATTCATTCCATTAAGTATTTCTTTTTATCTAAAAATATATATATATATATATATATATAAAACAACAAACAAGCATATCCCATTAAAACCAGCATTTTATTTTCGTTAATTTAAGACCGATAATTAATACAGTTTTCTTTACTTCATCATAATAAACCATGATATGTTGTGATATGATGAATGACTACCTTTGGTCAAGAATTCGACTGCTTTACTTCTTTAATGGTGAAGGGGTCATTTACCCATTTACTCACCAAAACTGTCCAATAGAATTCTGCCACATCAAAACAACTCATTTACTCAGATTTCATTGTAAACACCCTATTCATTTACTCACCCAGTTTTAAAAAAAAAGAAAACATTTAAATAAAAATGATGTGTGTGGTAATGGTGGGGTCCACTAGAGAGAGTGGAGTGAGAGCTGAGTTCACCCGAGTAAATTTACTCAGCCAAATTACTGGGAGAACAAGGGACGGTGTTCCCTTTTTACCCGGCTTCTCTCTTTCTTACTCGGCCATCTCCGAGTAACCCACCCCCTTCACCCTAACGATAAATATAAAGAGTTATTGTTTTCATTTGACATGACGTTTCGACGACTTTGAAGTAATAACTCTATGTGGTCACTTGAACATTAGCATTTTATCATAACATTTAAATAAAAATGATGTGTGTGGTAGTGGTAGGGTCCACTAAAAAGAGTGGAGTGAGAGCTGAGTTCACCCGAGTAAATTTACTCAGCCAAACTACTGGGAGAACAAGGGGCGGTGTTCCCTTTTTACCCGGCTTCTCTCTTTCTTACTCGGCCATCTCCGAGTAACCCACCCCCTACACCCTAACGATAAATATAAAGAGATTGTTTTCATTTGACATGACGTTTCGACGACTTTGAAGTAATAACTCTATGTGGTCACTTGAACATTAGCATTTTATCATAACCGTCATTTAACCATCCATCATTTGTTTCATAGTATATGCAATCCTCAATGAAGCCACAATCCATATCAACTTAAACTCTTGATATATTTCATTTTCCAAGATAAATTTATAATCTGACTAACCACTTGTGTCTCTCGTAAAGAAGCATTATTTTAACATGTGACCCATTGTAGTCTCGTGCATAAAAAAGGTACTCAACATCAATAGAACTTTATCACTTTGTATGATGAAACGAATAAGTCACTGAGGTTGGTGGCCCAGTAGTATAGGAAAATCTTCTAGAAACACCAAGGTTTAAGGATGTCAAGGGTTCTACTCTCACTCTCACAAGAATAAAGAAATTTACCTTTAAAAAAAATGATGAAACAAATATCCAGAAACGTTCCACCTGACGTTCCACCTGACCAAGAAATAATGTTTCTTCTTTTCGGGCTCCACTCAAAAGTTTTTAACACTAAATGCCATGAGCAACATCCATTTAGATCTTTCAACCGAATCCATTATTACTAACATCTATTTCTCACACCATTCTCACATGTATCATCTTTTTAGATTGTTATATTCAATCAAACTTTTATTTAGTTATATAGATTTTTGGCCCGATCTTCGGTTCTATAGAATATTTTTGTTTTGGTTCGGTTCATTCCGGTTTGAAAACCATCCAAAACCGAGGTCGACTGATTAGTTACCATTTAGCTTCTTTTTTATTTTTTTTCTTGCTTTTCATGTTTTTAATTACAACTACTATATTGCAAGAGTAATGGGCTAATCAAAAGGTAAAGGTCGTTGAGTTAACTTGCTTGATCTAGATGAAATTTTTTTAATCAATTCTATGCCTTTTCAATTTTTTTTTATTCAATCATATTTTTACCAAGTTGGTTTTTGGTTTTCCCTGGCAGTTGACCTAGTACCGACCGACAAGGGTGTAAACAATCTGAGTCGAATCCAAGCTCTTTCAAACTCGAGCTCTATGTTGGGACTAAATCACAATCACACACAAACACACACGCACGAAAACAATAAACGAACATAGGGATTTAACGTGGTCGGGTCTAAACTGACATGCGTCCACGGGTGGCAACTACGCTATTATTTATTAAGGTGAATACCAGATTACAAGTACATAAGCATGCTTATATAGAAAACTGATCTAGGGTCAACAAATAAAATAAACATGCTGAAAAACGGGCTTGTTTATTTTAAGAGATCTTCTTGCGCGTCAAGGCAACCCGAAAGGTGCCAAAGGCCTACGAACCCAACACTATGCTCGTATAGTTTATGAGATCTTGAGCTCAAGCTCTGTTTGTTTTGACCTTTAAGTCTAAAGCTTGACTTCGGCTCGTTTATTTTTATTAAATATTTAATTCATATATGTATATAACAAATTATGTATTATTTAGTTAACTTTATCAAAATTTTACACACGTTAATATTTATATATAAAATAGAAACCATTATATTTATATAAATAATAGACTCATTTTGACTTGCTAGTTAGGTCAAGCTCAGACTTGAACTTGTTTATTAAATGAGCTCTAATACAGGTTCGAGCTTGAACTCGTTTAAGGTAAGCTTAATTCGAGCTTTTAGCAAGTCAATTTAGAGTATCTCACGAGTGGCTTAACTTGTTTACACCCCTGTTGAACTTGGTCCGGTCTTCAGTCTCCGGTTCAATATGAGTTCAAAACAGGTTGGTTCGTTTTTAAGCTTGTGCTCACTAGAGTTAGTAAACAAGTCAAACCTCTCGTGAGCCTATGCTTTAAAGATAGAACTCAAGTTTTTTTATGTTAAACAAACTAAGTTAGAACTTGGTCAAGTCAACTCTATTTAGTAATCACCCATACATTGTCTATAGGTGATTGTAATTGGAATTAAAGTAATTAAATACAATCAATATTTTATAAACTAAAAGCGTTTTATTTTTTTTTATTTTCTTTAATTTGGAGAGGAGCTATCAATATATTCTCATCCTGGCCAACATTTTCTTGTCAATTTGTTCAACATCCGATTGGGATTCGACAAGATTTTAACCTTTTCTGCTAAAGAATTATTAATTATATGATTGTATCATTTTATTATTATTACTTTTATATGTGGTAATCAACTGAGAAAATAATAATACAGAGAAACAAAGATTTGTATTTACATGAAAATTGTTTTTAAAAGGTAGTACTTATATTAAGTTATATACTTCTGTCTTACTTAAAAGAACGTCACAAAGTTTCACAAATCTATACTATATAATAAATAAATATTTGTTTATGACACGTCGCCTCCATATTCATTTTTATCATTTTTCCCGTCTCTCTCTTTTATTAAATACGCCTATATATTTTAATAATAACAAATATTTTAAAAAATATATATATTAATTATATTAATAAAACATATTTATTTTAAATTATCCCTTATTATAAGAAACTTTGAAATCTTAACTTTTATTTTCAATCAAATAGGAAATGAAAGTCAAATTATATTAAATAGTAATTAACATATTTTTGAAACCCAATTATATATTAATTTTTACATATTTTGAATTTTGTTTTTTATCCTTAGTATATGTAATACATTTTTACACCTGTAAATATATATATATAAAGATTTAAAAATGTTATGTATTCATATTTTTCAGCTCGTGTGTAGACACGAGTTCTAATTTAGTAATATATATATGTAGTAGTTACTTGTATTGTTTTCTCACATCGAGAATATAACAAAGATTCAAAACCAATTATTTAGTGTTTTGGATGATATTTTTTTGAATTTTTGAAGCGGATCAATGTGTTTTTATATCAAAGTTGTTAACTAAATTTTTTAAGGTTTATACTACTCCCAAATAAAGTAAAAGTATATCATCCGAGCGTGATTCAATTTTGTAATATTTATAACACCGTCAAAGGACAATCAAAGCTTAGAGCTGTAATGATAAAGAAGGTTGATTATAATTCGTAAGGGCGAAGGGGTGGTTTACTCATTTACTCATTAAAACTACCCAATAAAATTGTGTCATCTCAAAACTACTTATTTTACTCATTTACTCAGATTTCATTGGAAACACCCTACTCATTTACTCACTAACTTTTTTTTAAAAAAAATAAACATTTAAATACAAAAACATACTTTTTTATTAATTAAAAATACAAAAGACAACTAAAAATAACAAAATACAATAACAAGTTACAAATTAAAAAAAACCCGATAAATTAAACATAATCTTCTTCTAAATCGCTGCTGACCCACTCCGGTAGTGTATCAAAAATTGGAGTTTTACAAAAATATATGGGTGGAAAATAGTTATTTGTTTAAAGACGAAAGTGAGATATATATATAGATGAGATGAAAAATATGTTTGTAGAGTGTAAATATATATAGATAAAGAATTCATAATTTTTTTTTATAAAAGCACCCAACCACCCCCCCACCCACCCACCCACCAACGGCTATCTCCCACACCCGGGTAAATTTACTCGTTTCAAGTAACCCGGCCTCCCTACTTGCCCTACTCGATTCAAAAGGGGCGGTGTACCCCCTTTTACTTGGCCATCTCCTTTTTACTCGGCCTAAGCCGAGTTGAACGCCCCTTTCACCCTAATGGAACTATCAAACATATTGTGTTGGAGTATTTTAGTTACGAGAACACCTTTGATAATGCATATTTGTCTAAATACGTAAGTGAAGTTGATTACTCTAAAACAGATCATAAAACAGATCAAAATCTGTAAGCTCAATTGTTCTGATATGGTATATTCTTGTTATTTCATTGTATCTTAGGAAGTGATACAAAGCAAATTCAGATCACATTTTCCAATTTAACGGTTGTTATAAAAACACACCAGAGAATTAAATCAAATAATCAATGTCAAACGATTATCCAATCTTATTGAAGATTCAAACTATTACAAGATGAGAAATTGAAAGATGAAATTTGAATACAAGAAGTAAGAACTCAATTAACAACCCTGAACAACTATATACTAATCAAGATGATTAGCAACAGATCTTAACAAACTAAGAATTAAACTCAAAAAACTGCACCCTAAGGTTTACAGAATTATATTCTGACCCCTGAACATTTACAATTGACATTTAACTTATAATTGACTTTATTTTTGTTGGGGAGTGCCAGGAACAGAACTTGATAACATACACCTTACTTTTTCTAATAATGTTCTGTTCATCCTCTCCACCAAACCATTTTGTTGGGGAGTGCCAGGAACAGTAAGATGCCTATGAATCCCATATTCTTTGCAAAACAGATTAAATTGAGTATTATAAAATTCCAATCCATTGTCAGTTCTCAGTTTTTTAATTATTTTATTGGTTTAGGTTTCAACTAGTACCTTCCATTCTCTAAACTTCCCAAAGGCATCACTCTTATGTTTTAAAACATAGGCCCATACTCTCCTAGAATAATCATCTATTAAGGATAAGAAATACCTGGATCCACCAAGTGATTCAGTTTGAGCAGACCCTCACAAATCTAAATGAACATAATCCAGAATTCCAACAGTGGTATGTGTACTCCTCCCAAACCTTACTCTATGTGCCTTTCCCATTATGCAATGATCACAAAACCCAACACCAGATTCCTTTACATTTTCTATCAAGTTCTGTTTTCTTAACTCTGCTAGACCTTGGTCACTTATGTGTCCCAGTCTCCTATGCCACAACTCAGTTTCTTTCAATTGAGTATCCTCAACACTTGAGATTTCTGCCATGCTTACTCTTCCATCTAACACATAAGTGTTATTATCCTTTCTGGTCCCTAACTGATCACCATTGACCCATTTACCACCTTAGCCTTCCCATTCCTAAGGCTTACACTAGACCCACCCTTTTCAAATGTGCCTAGTGAGATTAGGTTTCTTTTTAATTCAGGTATGAATCTTACATTCACTAGATTCATCTCTGACCCACTATCTAGTTTCAACACAATAGTGCCCTGGCCTCTTATCCTACATGGTTTGTCATCTCCTAATTGCACCACACCCTGATCTTCCATCTTGATTTCTTTGAAATACTCTCTATGGGGACTCATATGATAAGAGCAACCAGAGTCTAAAATCCAATCCTCATTTGTTATTCCTCTTGAAACTATAAGGACCTCTGAACTTTCATAACCATCAATAGATGCCTCTGGAGAGTTTGATCCACTTGGCTCATACTTTTTCTTTTTTTCTTTCTGGACATTCTCTCTTCAGATGTTTTTCAGAGTTACAAATATAACACTTCCTCTTAAACTTGGATTTGGATCTTGAAAAACTCTTTGACTTAGTATTACTTCTATGTTCAGGTCTGCCTCTAACAAATAAACCATCCCCAGTTTTCTCCTTAATGTCAGATCTTTTCTTGAGTTCTTTGGAATTCAATGCAGCAAGTACCTCTTCCATACTCAGTGTATCCTTTCCATACATAAGAGTATCAACAAAATGCTCAAATGTATGTGGTAGAGAAGTCAAGAAAATTATTGCCTGGTCTTCATCCTCAAGAGTAATTTCAATGTTTTCTAAATCCAAAATCAGTTTATTAAATTCATCAGTGTGGTCTTCAATCGATTTACCTGAGACCATGTGAAAGGTGTATAACCTTTTCTTGAGATACAAGCGATTGGCTAAGGATTTGGTCATGTACAAGCTCTCCAAATTTGATCAGATTCCGACTGCTGGGGTCTCTTTCGAAACCTCCCTTAGCACTCTATCCCCCAGGCTAAGTATGATAGCACTATGTGCTTTCTCTAACACATCCTTCTTTTCTTTGTCCAAAAGATTGGCCGGCAAATTCGCCTCTCCGGCCAACACATCCACCACCCCCTGATGAACAAGTAGGGCACGCATCTTCAATCTCCATAATCCGAAATCATTACGGCCATCAAACTTCTCTAACGCGAATTTGGTAGAAACCATCTTGATCTTCGAGTTTACGAACCCTAATTCTCTGAATTTTGAGCTAACCAAGCTCTGATACCACTTGTTATAACAACACAATAGAGAATTGAATCAAAGAATCAATGCCAAACAATTATCCAATCTTATTGAAGATTCAAACGATTACAAGATGAGAAATTGAAAGATGAATTTGAATACAAGAAGTAAGAACTCAATTAACAACCCTGAACAACTATATACTAATCAAGATGATTAGCAACAGATCTTAACAAACTAAGAATTAAACTCAAAAAACTGCACCCTCAGGTTTACAGAATTACATTCTGACCCCTGAACATTTACAATTGACATTTGACTTATAATTGACTTGACTTCAACAACAGTGATGATAAAATTGTTTTAACGATATAGATCACTCGCATCCAAGTGGATAATTATACTTTTGGTTGTCATTTTTTATATAGTTTAGCCAAATTGATTTGATTGAATAGGTAACACGATGGCGAATTGCAAAAACTTCAAAAATCCCTTGATTGGCATTGAGTGATGGTTGGTAAGTTCAAAAATCAAAATGATAGAAAATAAGTAGCACGTATGAGGCCTTTTAGAAAGTAGATCAACATTTTGATTAATCCAAGTTGTCTTACAAATTAAAGAAATATAATAAGTTTATATATAATAAGTTTATATATAATATCCAGGAAATAAGGATTTTCTAACACGGATTAATGACAATGAATTTTAACATATTTAGGTGAGATTATATTCTTTTGTTGTTCTAAATTATTTTAGAACATACAAATACTAACGGTGAATAGTATTCACTCACATGCTTTCATATATATATCTATATTGTATGTATAGGTGAAAGATTTTTCTTCTTTATATTATTTTAACTTTAATAATATTTTAATATATATTATTAATTTTAGAAGTATTTTATTTTTCTCTTATAACTTTTAAAATATAATCTTTTATAAAATTCCGAGTGGGTCGTTGCGGCCATCCAATTTTTATCTACGTTTCGATAAAGGTTGTTATAACGTAAGACGAACGTACAAACAATCGAAGCTGCTTTAAAATTTCGTTTTTTATCTTTCTAACAACCTTTAAAATTTCTCTCCGCTCGCAATCAGATATCGAGATTGACGACACTTCGATAGATGAAGAAATCATAAATCATTTTACCGAAATCAAAATAAAAAGTCAAAACAAGGACGGAGAGAACCACATTCTTCGTAATATAAAACACAAATCAAAATCAGAAATAAAGTTCTGACTATTCTTTGGTTCTTTTAAGGCATTCTGATTTATAAATTTACCAATAGAGCATCTTATCGATAAAAACTAAATTCAATTCTTTTCAAACATTCTGATTTATTTATGAAAATTTTGCGAACCAAACACGAATACATCACACAACTATTAGTTATCATTTTGGCTAAAACGGTCAACAATCAACATTGCAAATTCCTTTCCGACACTGTTTTGAAAACGGAAAAATCAAAAACAGATAAGGATACTTACATCATCCCCTGCATCATTGATAAGTGGTCAAAGTTTCATGTATTAAAAGGTGCAATATGTTATATTTATGCAAATTAATATGTGGAATACAAAGGTTTTGTGTATCTGTGCATGTGCAGGTGTTGGACGCTTAAAGTATGAGTTTGGAAGATATTAGACGAGAGATGAAAGAGTCGGAAGAGACACGGAGAAAACGGGGCAAAATACAGATCCAGCGTAAGCCTACGCCAACTGGCGTAAGCTTACCCCATCAGCGTAGGCTTACGCCCCATCAGCGTAGGCCTACGCCTGAGTGTTTTCTTCACAGCAGCCTTCAGGCCCCCATCGTAAGCCTACGCCACCCCAGCGTAAGCTTACGCTGGGTACGTTTCAGACGCGGAACTTCGGGGAAACAGCCGATTTTGAGGTTTATTTAGGTTTTTCTTCCCCAAAATTCGAATGAGCTTTGACACCACAGTTCTTGGGGCGATTTTGGAGTTCTTGGGAGACTAGAAACACGATTCCAACATCAAATTGAAGATTGATACCCGAAAGATTGAAGGATTGAAGATGATTTCCACCACCATGAGCGGCTAATCCACCGGTAATCATTCCTGGGTGGATTGTTTGTAAGTTTTTAGGGTTTTATCATGTACTAGCTTTGAGAAACAATTCTTGTAATCGTTTGGTTTGAAACACTTGAATCTTTGTGTTTAGTATGGTTATGAACTCACGGGAGTCGATAAATTCTTGCACCATTGACCCCGTTAGATAATAATTGCTATGAACTTTGATTTATGTTGAATCTATTGATTAATCTAATTCTATATTGCATACATTTGTCTCGATTTCATTCGTGAATATTGTTTTACACTATTTGCCGATGATGTATGAATGTTGATGTTCTTGGTTAGATTTGGTTAATTAGATTTGAATAACCATTCGATTGTTTGAACTCAAATGTTGGTGTGATAATCCCTAATTATTTGTGAGCTTGAAACCCGGGTGTGATGCCCTTTTTAATTATTGTTTACAACTTAAACCGTTTTGTTTGGTACTTGATTTGTTTGTTGAGTTTATAAAGTTTTCACTTAAATCATTGATTGTGTTTGGTCAGAAAGACCCGTTGTAACTTCATAATTTGCATTGTTAATTGAAGTTGAGCACCGACCACAAACTCTTCGTGGTTCGACACCCTTCTTACCCTAACTAGTTTAAGGTGATTATGACACTCTATTTCTTTATCTTTGACCGGTCCCTTCGACACCGATCAAATTTTGGCGCCGTTGCCGGGGAGTGTGTGCGCTTGGTGTTTTATTTTTAATTGACTCGTGTTACTATTTGTTACTTGTTTTGTTTAGTTAATATTCTTCTATTTTTCTGTTACGCGTGGTGTTTGTTTGTGTGTGCAGGTGACATATTAGTGCATGCGTACCCGTTCATCCGGCAGGACTTCACCGCTTGTATTTGAACCAGAAATTGAGAGGATAGCAAGGCAAAACCGAACCCAACAACAACAAAATTTACAACCTATTTCATCGGAACCATCATCCATGGATGGTCGAAGCAGTCATTCTGGAACTAGCATAAGAAACCGTGGCCCAACTCCAAACAGAGGCCCTATCCCTAACCGCCCACCAACTCCACCTCACCGAACCCCAACCCCATCCATACCTATCAATAACAACTAACCCCGTGGGTCGGGTCCAGTTCAACAAAACCGACCCGTTAACATCCATACCAATCCCACATACCAAGGAAGAAGGGGACCACAACAAAATCAAACCCCTCCCGGAAACATCTTTGGAACTCAACCAAGAAACGAAAATGAGAACGAGGGTTGGGAGGATGAAGATGGTGAATATTTTGGGTATGATGATAATGAAGATGTTGGGAATGGTGAAGGGTTTGGAGATTATGAGTATGAAGATGGTGAGAGGAGCCAATATGGAGAGTATAACGAGGGGCAAGGCTTTGGAGAGGAAGAAGAGGTGAATTATGTTCACCAAAGGGTGAGACAACCAATGGGTCGAACAGTTCGACCAGAGAGATTTGGGTATCCTCCTAGACAGGAAGGGAGGAGAGCTACTGAGGGCTACAATAATGAAAACCGAAGACAACCGGTAGCCCCTATGGGTGGAGTTAACGGTCGCTTTCGACCGGCTATTTCGGAGAATGCTTCTCCGATTGTTCCACCAATTCCCGGAATGAGGCGATTCAAGTCAAGGCCAAATTACATCAACGTTCTCCCACATTTTCATGGTATGGTCACCGAAGAACCATACACCCATTTAGCCGAGTTTGCTGCCATCTGTAGCACAATTAGGGATGAAAACTTTGACCAAAATGAGGTCAAACTCCGACTTTTTCAGTTTTCCCTCAAAGATCGAGCAAAGCAATGGTTCATCACATTGCCGGCTAATAGCATCTACACATGGGATGAAATGCAACAAGTTTTCTTGGATGAATATTACTCGGTTGCGAAGACAGATGACTCCCGAATTGAGATTCGGACCTTTCAACAACAAACAGGTGAACCTTTACATGAAGCTTTTACCCGTTTCAAGGAGTTGTTGAGGAAATGCCCCCACCATCAAATTGAGTTGTGGGAACTAGTAAAGTGTTTTGTTGATGGTTTGACTCAAGAGGAGAGGAAGTACTTGAAGTCCACCAGTAATGGGACATTGTTGTCTAGTCCCGAAGAAGATGATTGGGATTTCTTAGAAAGAATGAGCCAATGTTCAAAATCCGAGGCATCGGCTAGCCGAAGAGCCAAACACCCAATTTCAAAATCTGCCCCGGACTATGAGACGAAGGAGAGGTTAGCCTCTATGGAGAAAGAATTGGCCAATTTGAAAAGAGGAGAGAAAAAGGAAGTAGCGGGAGTGAAAACCCGTTTTGATGTTTGTGAGAGTTGTGGGGATTTGGGACACAAGGCCATAAGTTTCCCATTGCAAGATGGTAGACAAGAAGAAGTGAACCAAGTTTTTGGTGATAGGAAACCATATGATACAAACTCAAACTCCTATCACCCGAGCTCGAGGAATCATCCCAACTTCAAATACGGGGATGCATCAAACCAATTGAACCCAAATTTCCAAGGTTCAAATCAAGGTACTTCATCATACCAACCTCGTCAACAAGGGAACTACAATTCGGGCGGTTACCAAAGGAGTTCATATAACAATAACCGGAACACAAATTACCCCCCAAGGAATTACAATCAAGATCATCAACAACAAGGTGGATCATCGGGGGGTGATGACGCGGTTAATTCAAAACTGGATGCACTGTTGGAGATGATGAAAGAGTCAAAAAGGGAGAATGAAATGAGAGACAAGTCTTTTGTGGCGTTGGAAAGACAAGTGGGGCAAATGGCCGAAGAAATATCTTTTCTAAAACAAAATGAAGGTAAACTGCCAATTGACAACACATTGAAGCCACAACATCATGTTAGTGCAATTGATGTGGCTCATGGTAATGAAGAAGGTGAAGAAGGAGAAGAGGAGGAAATTGAGTGTGGAGAACCCTTAGTTCCTATTCAAATTGGGGAATTCAAAACTAAGTTGGCACTGCTAGATTATGGAGCGGGGGTGAGCATTCTACCAGGGAGCGTGTATGACCAATAAAATTTTGGTCCATTAGAAGAATACAACATCACGTTGGTGTTAGCAAATGCTACATGCACACGTCCTCGGGGGAAATTAGTGGGAGTGGCTGTGAAGATTGGAGAATTCTACTATCCTGGAGATTTCTTAGTGCTTGATTATGCACCACTTGCTAAGGAGGAGCCACGAGTGATTTTGGGAAGACCGTTTTTGGCAACCGCAAATGCACAAATCAATTGCCGAACCGGCACTGTTGACATGACCTTTGGGAAGCGTAAGTTGAACATTAATATTTTTTCAAATTCATTTACATATTCGGTTGAAAATAAGTGTTCAAAAGAAATCACTACTAACGTGGGTCATCCTCGCGCCAAGGCAAATGAGGGTGACACCAAAAACAAAGGTATCATGTTTGACAGGTTTAATGTGAAAGACGAGCCGAAGGCAATCGAGGAGAAAACTGAGAGGTTGAAAGATGTAAAGAAACCACCCGACCATGTCCAACATCCGAACGAGAAAGTAGATTTGTGTGACGTGAAATTTACGAGAGATGAATCTTGGAGTTGGAGTGATAAGAACCGAAGTGGTGAGGGAGCTAGTGGAAGCAATTTTGTGTTTCAACCTCCATAAGGAGGTAATGTCGGGCTGAGGACAATAAACTTAGCGCTAACCGGGAGGCAACCCGGCTTGTGATTGCTTGTATTTTGTCTTTGCTTTGTTTTGTTTTGTGTGTTTTAGTTTTCGTCACCATAGCAACACTCAAGTGTGGGGAAGACTCATGGAAGACTTACGAGTCCATTTTTGGTGATGGTTCAAGCACTCTATGATCACCTCTAATCAGGTCCACATACTCTTTCTCATATTTATGTTGCTTTGATTGAACGAATTTGTTTTTGTTTGTTTTGGTGTGTTTATGTTTGAAACTTGGTTGATTGTGATTGGGTTGGTGCTTATGGTTATGGGAATCGTTGAGTTGGATATTGGGAGTTATTGGGTATTGGTTATTTTTGCACCCACTAACCGCACTTTTACATTTCATAACTATTTACATTGGGACAATGTAAGGTTCAAGTGTGGGGATGTGGAAAATCTTGGAAACCATACAAATTTTTTGAAAATTGTTTTACAAAGTGTTTGGTAGAGGTCTTTGGTCATGGTTAATTCATTAAGTTACTCGATTAAGTTTTTCCAACAAATATTAAAAAATATATATATAATAAATTGGAAATGTTGGAATTGGGAGTAACAAAGTAGAAGGTGATGGTTTGCATGCACATGTCGGTAACCTATTTTCCACCGTTTCTGTGAGACTTTGAGCCAAATTGATTTATATTCTCTTATTTGAGTGTTTAGCCACTTTGTTTCATATTTTAGAACTTGCATATTGTTAATACATGTTGAAACCTTGAACCAATTGATTGTGCAAAAATGATAAAGGCATTAGGAGAAACCTTTTTATTTTTAGCCATTTTTATGCCTTTACCCGTTAATATCCACTAGATACCCATTCTGAGCCTATACCTTTTCTTTTGACAAAACCCACAACATTCACCCATTCACTTTTTAGCCTTTTCTTTTTAAACCCGTGAGTTGGAATTCAATTAACTTAGTTTACTGTAGTTGCAGTTGTAAAAAAAAATGAATGAAAAAGAAATACAAAAATAGTATTGGGTCAACATGTGCCCAAAGGTCTTGAATATTAGTCGAGCTACAATAAAAGATGTTATTGGGTCAGTTTAACTCAAGTTTCATTTGATAGTTTGAAGAAATAAGAAATTTAGAGTTGATGGGTCATTTATACCCATGGTAGAATTTTGAAGGTTAAAGAGTTAATTTGTAACTTCATTAGTTGAATTCCACTCACCTTTAGCCACTTTAAAAATCCTTATCCATACCCGTAACCCTAGCCTACATTACAACCCTTAAAAGACCTTTTGATTTGTGCGTTTTAGTTGTGTTAGTAGGTGGAGATGTGATCAATATGCAAGCCTATAATAATGTGATTCATTGTTTGGTTTCGAGTGAAAAATACTAGCACATCATCGCTAGTCCATATATGAAGCCGAGTGGAGTGATTGATTGTGAGGGGTGTGTGCATGCAAAGCCATAGCTAGATATGAGTTGAGCGCGTTCCAATATTTCCTTTTGTTTAAAAAAATTAATCGATGGTTTGTTGGATTGTAATTCTATTGAGAGTTTAATTTTTATGAATTTTGCGTGACCGTGGACCTTAACTTATGTTTAGTGAAAACAATCATTTAAGAATTTGTAATGTGAATTTAAAAGCAAATGACTTTGCTTGAGGGCAAGAAAAACTCAAGTGTGGGGATATGATAAGTGGCCAAAGTTTCATGTATTAAAAGGTGTAATATGTTATATTTATGCAAATTAATATGTGGAATACAAAGGTTTTGTGTAGCCGTGCATGTGCAGGTGTTGGACGCTTAAAGTATGAGTTTGGAAGATATTAGACGAGAGATGAAAGAGTCGGAAGAGACACGGAGAAAACGGGGCAAAATACAGATCCAGCGTAAGCCTACGCCAACTGGCGTAAGCCTACGCCACCAGCGTAAGCTTACGCCCCATCAGCGTAGGCCTACGCCTGAGTGTTTTCTTCACAGCAGCCTTCAGGCCCCCAGCGTAAGCCTACGCCACCCCAACGTAAGCTTACGCTGGGTGCGTTTCAGACGCGGAACTTCGGGGAAACAGCCGATTTTGAGGTTTATTTAGGTTTTTCTTCCCCAAAATTCGAATGAGCTTTGACACCACAGTTCTTGGGGCGATTTTGGAGTTCTTGGGAGACTAGAAACACGATTCCAACATCAAATTGAAGATTGATACCCGAAAGATTGAAGGATTGAAGATGATTTCCACCACCATGAGCGGCTAATCCACCGGTAATCATTCCCGGGTGGATTGTTTGTAAGTTTTTAGGGTTTTATCATGTGCTAGCTTTGAGAAACAATTCTTGTAATCGTTTGGTTTGAAACACTTGAATCTTTGTGTTTAGTATGGTTATGAACTCACAGAGTCGATAAATTCTTGCACCATTGACCCCGTTAGATGATAATTGCTATGAACTTTGATTTATGTTGAATCTATTGATTAATCTAATTCTATATTGCATACATTTGTCTCGATTTCATTCGTGAATATTGTTTTACACTATTTGCCGATGATGTATGAATGTTGATGTTCTTGGTTAGATTTGGTTAATTAGATTTGAATAACCATTCGATTGTTTGAACTCAAATGTTGGTGTGATAATTCCTAATTATTTGTGAGCTTGAAACCCGGGTGTGATACCCTTTTTAATTATTGTTTACAACTTAAACCGTTTTGTTTGGTACTTGATTTGTTTGTTGAGTTTATAAAGTTTTCACTTAAATCATTGATTGTGTTTGGTCAGAAAGACTCGTTGTAACTTCATAATTTGCATTGTTAATTGAAGTTGAGCACCGACCACAAACTCTTCGTGGTTCGACACCCTTCTTACCCTAACTAGTTTAAGGTGATTAGGACACTCTATTTCTTTATCTTTGACCGGTCCCTTCGACACCGATCAATCATATCTATTAATAAATTTGTATTTTGGAGACAAATAGTTTAATGTCAAAATAATTAAATAAATGTTTTAAAATATAATATAAAATTTTTTTTGAACGGCGAACATTGAATGTTGTGACGTCGCACTCTCCCGTCATATGATGAATAGTATTCACTCACATGCTTTCATATATATCTATATTTTATGTATAGGTGAGATTTTTCTTCTTTATATTATTTTAACTTTAATAATATTTTAATATATATTATTAATTTTAGAAGTATTTTATTTTTTTCTTATAACTTTTAAAATATAATATTTTATAAAATTTCGAGTGGGTCGTTGCGGCCATATGGTAAATTATTTTAGAACATACAAATACTAACGGTTAATAGTATTCACTCACATGCTTTCATATATATCTATATTGTATGTATAGGTGAAAGATTTTTCTTCTTTATATTATTTTAACTTTAATAATATTTTAATATATATTATTATTTTTAGAAGTATTTTATTTTTCTCTTATAACTTTTAAAATATAATCTTTTATAAAATTCCGAGTGGGTCGTTGCGGCCATCCAATTTTTATCTACGTTTCGATAAAAATTTCGCTCAAAACCGAGCTTTCGTTATAACGTAAGACGAACGTACAAACAATCGAAGCTGCTTTAAAATTTCGTTTTTTATCTTTCTAACAACCTTTAAACTGGGATTTTCCGTTTCCATGTGATTTTTTATAAGCGTTTCGAAGTGATTTTTTTTGCGGCCTGAGTACGAGTGTATATGTCGTCGAAACCGAGTGTTATAAATTTTAAACGAAAACCATTGAAGCTGCTTTAAAGTTTTGTTTTTTTATCTTTCTTACAATGTTTTTTTTATAAGCGTTTCGATGTGATTTTTTTTTGCGGCGTGAGTACGAGTATATATGTCGTCCAAAACGAGTGTTACAATTTTTTACCGAAAACTATCGAAGCTACTTTAAAGCTTCATTTTTTTTTTCTAATTTCTTACAACCTTTAAATTGGGATTTGCCGTTTCCATGCATTTTTATAAGCGTTTCGATGTGACTTTTTTGGCATGAGTACGAGTGTGTATGTCGTCAAAACCGAGTGTTACAAATTTATCGGATTTGGTATCGGTAATCTTTGTTTTGGTTCTCAATCGATATAAACACTTGCCGATATCCTTTCGGGCATGTAACAACTTTGTTTTTTCTTTTCTTTTTCGTTTGCTATAGCGAGTGTCGGTTCCATACCCGTACCATAACGAACCGAACCGATACAGACGAGTGACTGAGTGTTACAAATTCTAACACTATCGGTACCGGCGTCGGTTTTATCGGAACCGGTATTCTTTATTTTTGTTTTCGATCGATGTAAAACATTTGTCGGTATCCTTTTGTACATGCAACGACTTTAGTTTTTTGTTTTTCTCTTCCGTTTTTTATTGCGAGTGCGAGTTCCATACCGGTACCGTAACGAATCGATACCGACCAAATTCCTGCCGCGTAGCGCGGGAGAATCCTACTGGTTATTAACTAAATTGTAATTTTAATAGATGTAATCGGATTTAATTGGAATAGAAATAGTTCCACTAAAACTAAATTCTTTTACTTGAAAAAAAAATCAAGAATTCACAAGTCAAAGGATAATAATATCCCTTTAAAACAAACTACACTTTTCTCTCCGCTCGCAATCAGATATCGAGATTGACGACACTTCGATAGATGAAGAAATCATAAATCATTTTACCGAAATCAAAATAAAAAGTCAAAACAAGAAGGATGGAGAGAACCACATTCTTCGTAATATAAAACACAAATCAAAATCAGAAATAAAGTTCTGACTATTCTTTGGTTCTTTTAAGGCATTTTGATTTATAAATTTACCAACAGAACATCTTATCGATAAAAACTAAATTCAATTCTTTTCAAACATTTTGATTTGTTTATGAAAATTTTGCGAACCAAATACGAATACATCACACAAGTATTAGTTATCATTTTGACGAAAACGGTCAACAATCAACATTGCAAATTCCTTTCCGACACCGTTTTGAAAATGAAAAAATCAAAAACAGATAAGGATACTTACATCATCCCCTGCATCATATCTATTAATAAATTTGTATTTTGGAGACAAATAGTTTAATGTCAAAATAATTAAATAAATGTTTTAAAATATAATATAATTGAAGTAGAAGTAGTTCCATCCACCAATAATATTCGAGAACCCCAAAAAGTGGTTGGGCCTTTCTCTCACCCCTAATTAATAAGGGCACCTCTTCTTCATACCTAATTTACCATAAATATATTGCCTTTTCTTCAACATAATTTTAGTTTTTAAATTTTGTTTTTATGAAAAAAATCATAGTCATGACCGTGTTACAAAAATCATGATTATTTACTAATTGATAAAGCACCTTGGAATTTTGTGCAAATCAATCAAACGCGGTCGAAGTCTGAGCAATCGGTGCTAATCTGTGAAAATCGGCCCTAGTCGGTGCGTTTCCAACGAAACTCTGAAAATTCCAATGAAACTCTGGAAAACCTAAAGGAGTTTCTTTATTAAACTAATTTCTCATATAAAAATGTGTATATATATATAATTTTAAAAATTACATATAAAAATATGTATATATATAAGTATGAAAAATTACATATAAAAATTACAATCCGATTAATCACTAGTTGGTACCCTACCGCCGGACTAGCGCATAACGATTTTTACAACACTAGTGGTCTAATAGTACTGGTGTTTGTCCCCTATAAAAAATAAAAAAAATGGTGTGAATTTAAATCTTTGAAAATGTAAGGTTAGATGATGGTATTTATGTGTAAAAAAATTGCTATTAAAGAAATAAAAAAATGGTGACATAAATATTTAAAAATAAATAGCTTTAATAATGACATGCATTGGTTATATTTCATAATATCTAAATGTTTTTAAGTAGGTTTAACGAGTTTATTAGTCATTTTTAAAACTTTGGTTAGGAAAAGAAAAACAATACGAAAAAGCATTGCTAGATGTTTTGCCTAAAATAGAAAGTTAGAAAAAAGTAGCTATTCTTTCTCCACCTTCGATTTTTAAATTTTCTTATTTTCAAACTTTTTTAAAATTGATAATTATCTTCTCAGATTTTTTAAAATTGGTCGGACTACTAAACCAATAAACGATCAATTCTATAATATGTTCGATGATTATTAAATATAAAAAACATTAAAATTAAATTTGAAATTTTAATTATAATAAAATGCCTAAATTGTTTTATTAATTTGGTCACCCCCGAAGTGTAGGTGACCTTTGATGGACGAAAGGGGTAAGGTCTGCTTTTTTTCTTTCCCAAAAAAACAACTAAATAAATAAATAAAATTAAATAAACAAAAGTATATAAATATTTATTGCTGGAAAATGATGGGTGGGCTGCTCGTGCTCCATCATTGTTTATTATTTAATTTAAATTTAAATAACACATAAAAGTTAATGAGTTATTTATTTAAATAGTTTTTGTTCTTAATTTTAAGTACACGTTTGATTATATTAAAGAGTAACGTCAGTACATTGAAAACAATATTGTTGTTCCTATAAGAATATATAAAAAATGGGATTTGAAAGGAAAAATACTTAAAATTTTTAAATAGTATACAAGTAAACATTACATCAATGTTACGATAAAGGACTTGTTATAATCTTTGATTGGCTTGTTAAAAGTTTTACTTGAAATCGGCTTGTTAAAACCTCGAATCACAATGAGAAGGTGATAATTTTTTTTATAAGTTAAGAAAACATCAACAAGTCGGGTACGGGTTGTATACTTGTATAGACCGAATAATCCTTTAACTTCACTGGAGGATGACGACGTCTTGGAGGGTTACGAGCAGGAATTTTGGTTGGGATGTCATTAGTAGTGGAGATGAATCATTTGTTGCATATTCAATTGAGAATATTCACATGTTGGAACTCATGTTTCATGTTCTTGAGTTGAAATATTGAACGCTAAAAGCAGACTTCAACATAAGGAAATGGAAATAATATGATAACACTGAGAGTGTAAATGAGTTGAGCGCTTGTAAGCCACTTAAGATTGGCTCGTTAAAATCTCAAATTGACCTGAGTTTGAGTCCAAGCTCCAACTTTTATTTGAGCTTCTTTAATAAACAAGCTCAAGTCCAAACTTCACATATCGAGCTTGACTAGGCTTACGAGCTTAAGCGAGCCTATTATTTATATAATTTAGTTTAATATATTTAATATATATTTACATAATAATTACTATTATACATATTTAAACATATATATGATAAAAAATAATTAAATAATATAGATTATGATTAGGTAAGTCTTGAACTAAAGCTAATATATACGAGTCTAGTGTAACATAGTTAAAACCACATCATAGTCAACTAGGGACTGATGATGGAACATAGTGTTGGCCGTTGGGCCTAAACTAGAATAGATCACACAACTTTATTAGTGTTTACTACTTCCCTCTCAATAAGAAGGGAGTTCACTCCTTACATGCAATCCATCCCATTTGTCATTAAAATTACTCTTACTTGGCATCTCGTTCTTTTTGGAGAATTATCTTCTCCGTCTTTCAGTGTGCCTTACAACTTTTCCCACTAGGTGCTAAGACAGCTTCCCAAGTTGTCTAACAAGGCAACGTCTTCTAAGTAGCTAATTCCACATCCCGCATCCCTTATGCTTACTTACATGCTTATATGTCACAAATATACTATCACTTGCTTATCTTGTATAATTCATTGACTTAAGCGTCGGAGGGTGTTTCTTGGGCTCCGTCTCTAGGTCACCTACTAACGAGTTACATCTTGGATCTACGTTCGGGATTGCTAGATGCGGACTAACCTGACAACAATACCCAGTAGAGTTTTTGGATTTCCTTTGACGGGATATATTTCTAAATCGAGTAGTTCGTTTTCATATTAAAGTATTTCGCCTTGGATGACCAAATTTGATATGGACCTTCATGTTGCCCCTTGGACCTCACCAGGGGCTGCCCAACCCCGCTAACCGAGGGCGATTCCCCACAACCCCCATTGTTCAGCGGGTGCATTAGCATAAGAAATTAGAACAATCTTTATTAAGTGTGCACCCCGCACCTCCAAACTTGGATCAAGTATATTCTAGCTTCTATTTGGTCTTTAGTGAGTTCAATTGCACCAAATGACACTGATTACACTAAAATCACAAACATTCCCTACCCGGATTTGGATGTAGCAATACATTATGTTATATGTAAGATTATAGTTACTATACATACATATATACATACATATATATATATATATATGTATATAAATAATAAACGAGTCGAGCTCGAGTTTGAAAAACTACTCACGACCAGAGCTCGAACTTATACGAGCTTGGGCTTGGTTCAGATCGTTTACCCCCTTAGTCTTAGAATAATTTCCATGATGTTGTCACTGCTGCTATTTTGATCAAAAAAATGCTTAGCTTATCTATATTGATGGTCAGGTGTTCTATGTTGCTGTCACTGCTGCTATTATTGATCGACTGACTGTTTAGCTTATTTATATCGACGGTCGGGTGCTTGACTCGGCAGCTACCAAGAAGTTTGTGTTGTTTCTGCAGCAGTATTGCGTTGTTGATCCATGGGCGATTATGTTAGCTTTAGATGTTAACCGAATTTGGATAAATTAACGGGTCAGGTTCGTAATTACTAAAAAGTCATAGTTTAGTGTTGTGTATATAATTGTTAATAGTATAAGGGTTAGTTTGTCAATTTGCATACTTTTAAGCTGTATTTTATCCAAGGGACGCGTCGTATATGGATAGTAGCAACGTTTCCTTGTAGGGTTATAAAATCCAAACGATATGATGTTAACATTGTGTTGGTTCGATGAATTGAATAAAAATTCATCTTTAGGGTTAATCCATAATCTTCATCTTGTTCTTTATTTGTTCTTGATTGAGGATTTAATTCATGATCTCCCTGGGATTATTAGTGGTATCAGAGGCTAAGGCTCAATCAAAGATCAAGATCATGGATTCAAATCCACAATTAAGAGTTTTGTATGGTTCGAATTCAAGGGTGGATTCCGAAAGAGGCCCAAAACGTGACTCATGTGTGTTTGGTGGATCGAGGGTGTGTCGATTTGGCCATCTTGGTTGCAATACACGGCATAAGGAAAAGTCATGATTGGCCTATCAAATGTGAAATTGAATTATGAGAAGAAAGATAAATGTGGGAGACCACGTATGTTTGGGAATCGAAAGACGAAGTCTGCAAGCAACATTTTCAGAAAAGCAAAGACATTTAAGTATCTGAAGGAAAATCGATCTCCAGTCAAGGTATTTGATTTCTGTTTGTTTTTATTCAATCTTGATCGGTGTCGAAGGTACCGGTCAAAGATAAAGAATTAGAGTGTCCTAATCACCTTAAACTAGTTAGGGTAAGAAGGGTGTCGAACCACGAAGAGTTTGTGGTCGGTGCTTAACTTCAATTGACAAAGTGATTTATGAAGTTGCAATGGGTCTTTCTGACCAAACACAAGCAATGGTTTAGGTGAAACTTATCAAACTCAACAAACAAGGATTATCAGGTAACAATTATGATCAATAGTAATCAAGTACCAAACAAACGATTTAGATTGTAACAATAATTAAAAAGGAATCACGCCCGGGTTTCAAGTTCACAAGTAATTAGGGATTATCACACTAACATATGAGTTCAAGCAATCAAATGGTTATCTAAATCAAATTGACCAAATCTAACCAAGAACATCAACATTCATACATCATCGGCAAATAGTGTAAAACAATATTCACGAATGAAATCGAGACAAATGTATGCAATATAGAATTAGATTAATCAATAGATTCAACACAAATCAAAGTTCATAGCAATTATCATCTAACGGGGTCAATGGTGCAAGAATTTATCGACTCCCGTGAGTTCATAACCATACTAAACACAACGATTCAAGTATTTCAAACCAAATGATTACAAGAATTGTTTCTCAAAGCTAGCACATGATAAAACCTAAAAACTTACAAACAATCCACCCGGGAATGATTACCAGTGGATTAGCCGCTCATGGTTGTGGAATTCATCTTCAATCTTTCAATCTTTCGAGTATCAATCTTCAATTGGATGTTAGAATCGTGCTCCTTAGCCTCCAAGAAGTCCCAAAATGGCCCAAGAACTGATGTCCAAAAAGAGATTTCGAATTTGGGGAAGAAACCCCCACTTAAACTCTCAAAATCGGCAGTTTCCCGAAAATCCGCGTCAAAATAACGTAACCAGCGTAAGCCTACGCTGGGTTGGCGTAAGCTTATGCTGCCACACTAGAAGCTGCTGTGAAAGAAATGTTCAGGCGTAGGCCTACGCCAGGTGGCGTAGGCTTACGCCAGGTCCTGAGTTTCTGCCCCGTTTTCTCCGTGTCTCTTCCGACTCTTGCATCTCTCACCTAATATCTTCCAAAATCATACTTTAAGCTTTCAACACCTGCACATGCATAGCTACACAAAACTTTTGTATTCCACATGTCAATTTACATAAATATAACATGTTACACCTTTTAATGCATAAAACTTTGGTCGCTTATCACATCCCCACACTTGAGTTTTGCTTGCCCTCAAGCAAAGTCTTTTGCTTCAAATCCACATTACAAATTCTCAAACAATTGTTTTAACTCAACATAAGTTAAGGTCCAAGGTCATGCCAGATTCATAAGAATTATACTCTCAAAAGATTTACAATCCAACAAACAATTTATGACTTTTTAAACAAAAGGAAACACTTGAACGAGCTTAACTCATATCCAGTTATGGCTTTGAATGCACACACCCCTTACACTCAATCACTCCACTCGGTTTCATATATGGGCTAGCGATGATGTGCTAGTATTTTTCACTCGAAACCAAACAGTGAACCACATTATCATAGGCTCGCATATTGATCACATCTCCACCTACTAACACAACTAAAACGCACAAATCAAAAGGTCTTTTAAGGGTTGTAATGTAGGCTAGGGTTACGGGTATGGATAAGGATTTTTAAAGTGGCTAAAGGTGAGTGGAATTCAACTAATGAAACTACAAATCAATCCTAAAACTTTCAAATCTCTACTATGGGTATAAATGACCCATCAACACTAAAATTCTTATTTCTTCAAACTATCAAATGAAACTTGGGTTAAATTGACCCAATAACATCTTTTATTATAATTAAAACTAATACTCAAAACCTTTGGGCACATGTTGACCCAATACTATTTTTGTATTTCTTTTTCATTCAATTTTTTTATTTTTATTTTTATTTTTTTTTATTTATTATTATTTTTTTTGCAATTGCAACCGCAACTTCAATAATCTAAGTTAATTGAATTCCAACTCACGGGTTTAAAAAGAAAAGGCTAAAAAGGTGAATGGGCTAATGTTATGGGTTTTGTCAACAGAAAAGGTATAGGCTCAGAGTGGGCATCTAGTGGATATTAACGGGTAAGTGTATAAAAATGACTAAAAATAAAAAGGTTTCTCCTAATGCCTTTATCATTTTTGTACAATTAATTGGTTCAAGGTCTCAACATGTATCAATAATATGCAAGTTCTAAAATGTGAAACAAAGTGGCTAAACACTCAAGTAAGAGAATATTTATATCAATTTGGCTCAAAATCTCACAACATGGTGGAAAATAGGTTACCGACATGTGCATGCAAACCGTCACCTTCAATTTTGTTACTCCCAAATCCAACATTTCCAATTATTTTTATTTATTTATTTATTATTTTTTTTATTTGTTGAAAAAAAAACTTAATCAAGTAACTTAATGAATTAACCATGACCAAAGACCTCTACCAAACACTTTGTAAAACAATTATTCAAAAATTTGTATGGTTTCCAAAATTTCCCACATCCCCACACTTGAAGTTTACATTGTCCCAATGTAAATAGTTATGAAATATTAATGTGCGGTTAGTGGGTGCAAAGATATCCAATACCCAATATCTCCAAATATCCAACTCAAAGATTTCCATAACCATAAGCATCAACCCAAGCATCACCCAAGACAAACACAAAACAAAATAACAAACTAACCTAAAACACACAAAGCACACCAAAACAATTAAATAAAATAGTTTAAATTTTTGCAAGAAATAAATAAAAGTAAAAGTACGTGGACCTGTTCGACATGCTCACAACATCAGGCAACGCTGTCCTGACTGTTATGTTCCTCCTCATCATCATCGGCATCATCATTGCCTGGCTTGTAAGGCCAGTATGTTTCCGGCCTAGCATCATATGGCTCCTGCTGTAACGGTTGACCAAAAACTGACTCATATAATGATCGAGTCATATCTCTCATATTATTCAGACCTCCTTAAGCCGCTCCACTCGCGCCTTGCCCACTTGCATCCGATGTTGGGTACGACGCCACCCACTCAGAATGATGACTCTGTGGGTAGCGTTGGTATGTATCGCCCATGTCATAAGGATTCAAAGACTCCCAATCAGTAGGGGCTGGATGCGAAGAATATGGTACGCCCTGATGGTAATCATTGTGGTGGCACACTTCTTCGTTGTCCCTAAAATTTATGTTTATCTCCTCCTCTTGGGCCCACATCATCCCCCTTCTAAATCTCCTATCTTCCTCCAGGTTCTGTGTTTTCCTATCAAACATTATACGCGAGGCCTCCTCCCAATTAGGGTAACTTGTCGGGAGAGCCTGCTCTATTAGTTCCGTGAAGGATTGACTAAGTAAAACTACAATTATTGTTAACCAAGGAAATTTGTTCGTGGTAAAGACAAGATACACTTGGACCAGAAAAACCTGTGCCCAAAAATAAGATATTTTTTAGCACAGGTTTTGGCGGTAAAAAAAAAATGGACTCAAGTAGGGGTTTCTGTAATGTATTAATAAGCTATACCCATGCTGCGGGTTGTTTCATGCCATAAATAAACTCGAACACTCAAGAAATCTGTTGGGCAGGCGGATTCACATCTCTTACAACCGACACAATCCTCTGTTCTTGGAGCAGAAGCTATTTGTTTGGCTTTACATCCGTCCCAAGGTATCATTTCTAATACATCCGTAGGACAGGCTCGGACACATTGAGTACACCCGATACATGTATCATAAATCTTTACTGAATGCGACATTGGATCTATCCATTTTTGAACGTGATAAAGTTTCAATCTAGTAAATTGATAAATGAATTATATATTTAAATACTAGTACTAGATGAATCGATGAGTTCCCCGAGTTTTTTTTTTTTATCTATTTCTGGATTGACAGTGCCAAAATACTTTGATTTCTTATCTTTGTGATAACATGATCATATCTTACGTGGCAGACATGCTAATTTGAATTAATTTATGAAAATGATAATTTAGAAAATGATAATTTATATGATAATATTACTTATTCAATAAATTCGATTGATTTATACGAGTTGATTTTCTATTACGATAAATTGATGAAACAATAGCGAGTCCAATAGCGGCTTCAGCAGCTGCAATAGCTATAACAAAAATAGAAAAAATGGCTCCTTTTAATTGACGACTATCAAAAAAATCAGAAAATGTTACAAAATTGAGATTAACCGCATTTAATATAAGTTCAAGACACATAAGAGCCCTAACCATATTTCGACTTGTAATCAATCCATATAGACCGACAGAAAATAAATAGGCACTCAAAACAAGTACATGTTCGAGCATCATTAACCAACTCCTTATCAATCTCGATTCATTTCAATATGAACAACAATTTAACCAATTGGATTGACTAGAATATAACTAGTAATGGAATAAAGGAATATATTGGGAATAGATCCAACTAATAAAGATTTTATATTTTATATACAAAGTCAAATAGAAAAAAGGAAATACATGTGATAGCTCATAACAAGGTTTTTCCAGTTCTAAAGAGTTATTATTGACGAGCTACAGCAATTGCGTCGATTAACGCAACTAAAAGAATTATTGAAATGAATTCAAACGGAAGAAAAAAATCTGTTGATAAATGAATCCCAATTTGTTGACTATTACTTATCAGATCTTGCTCTATAATCTGGTTTGCTTTTGTAGTCCAAATAATCCCGTACTTGCACCATACCCAAATCCGTGCTCGAATCCATAACTTGCACCACTTGTCCCTATATTTGGTCCTGTTGGATTAATCTCTTCATCTTCCAAGTTCATTTCTTCCTCCTCCGACACATCACTTCTCAATTCCTCCAAAAACCTCGCAGTGGTGGTATCAGTCAACACATGAGTTCTTGCTGTCAACTCATATCTCCAACTTCCTTGTTGCAAAGACTTTAAGGTGTAAGGTTTATGCTTTATTTTTAATACCGCCGGTCTTCGTGGTAAAACCTTTGCCCATTTAAGGAACTTTGATAACAACCGACAATGAGGAATAACCATCCTCTCTCTTTCTTCACGTGACTCCCAAATATTCCACATGATCAAATGTTTAGATGACATAATTAGGGAACCCGTCAATAGCGCATGTAGAACCATAACTTCATAGAAACGCACCTTGGTCTTATCCCCCGTTCTCGGGACCACGTTCAATGTTACAAATATCAGCAACAACTTGGGAAGTGGCTTCAACATATCTCTTCTCAATACCAATCGGAAAACATCACAATCTTCTTCCACCGCAAAAAGTGTTTTATCATGTTTTCCCACATTGTCTCCTGGATCACGTGAGCCTTCAACTTATCATCAGAAATATATTCATAAGGTTCATTATTTTCTACTCCAGAGTCAAAGTGGGCAATCTTGTCAATATTCTGAAATGACAGGTCTGCTTGTTTCCCATTCACTGTACCCCTCAAAATTGTCGTTTGGGGCGGGTTATTTCCTTCAATTCGCTGAAGGGTCGCCATCCACTCCAGAATTGCTTCACCATACACATCATCAATTTCATCATAATGGAAAGCAAGACTCTCTTCCTAACCAAGCCGTCGAAAACAGTTAACAACTCCATATCTCTCGAAATCCGGCTCATGGATCTGCTTTTCACATGCAAATAATGATTCAAATCCACCAGCCGGGTTTTTCACCTTGTCCATATACAAATCCTTCTGCTGCGAATATGGGAAAGATGATAATCTCACCGGTTTCTTCCATATTGTGGGTCCAAATTCCTCTTCAGATTCATTGGCACTCTCTTCCCCACTTCTTTCGTGCAGAACAACAGTGTTTCGTGCCCTCTTTGACCTACTCCGTGATGATGACTCACCCACTTTTTCTTTACCCTTGTGAGACTCTTTCGTTCTGACCATTGTTCCTACAATTTCACCAAGCACACATAAATCAAAGAATTCACCAAGAATCGAACTTGTAACAATTCTTCATTAATATTGCTAATTGAATTCGCTCCATATTAACTTTTTATCATGTGAAAACATAATTTCTGCTATTTTCATCAAAACAAGTTTACATGTTGTTTTAAAATTTCAAAATTTCTTCCAAAATCTTAATCAAGTCCTATTCAATTAGTCAACAACATAATTATTTCCAATGCTTCAACAATGGCTTCACTCAAGCCATGAATTCTAACTTAAATCATCCCTCCCAAAGTACACAACAACACAACTACAATGTAACCTCAATTCTAATTCAAAAATATACCTTCAAATAACCAATAATTGTAATACAAACGTACCTTTTGGGTTTAGATGATGATATCTCAAAGAGTGACGGTTATTCCTTCCACTACACACAAAAGCCCAAAAATTTCGAAACCCTAAAATTTCGGGTCTCTCGAATATGGTTGATTCGTTGAATTTCGCTTGGTAGGTTTTACTCCTCTTGCAAAGTTATGCAAAAACCCTCAATTAATTTCTGATTTTTGATGGAAGGATGGTGGATTAAGGAAGAAGAAGATTAAGAAGAGTGGGGGCTTTTAGAGAAGAAGATGAAAGAGAAGGGATGGAAGGAAGGTGATAATGAAGAAAGAGGGGAGAGAAAAACGTTTTATTTATTTATTTATTTATTATTTTTTTTTATTATTTTTTTTTCGGACTTACCTGCTGTCGGACGACGTATCCAGGCAAAATCCCGTTCCAACGTAGGCTTACGCTGAGGGGGCGTAGCCTTACGCTGCTCCTCTGATGGTTCTGTTTGCAAAACTCCTTCGGCGTAGGCTTACGCTGATGGGGCGTAGCCTTACGCTGCTCCTCTGATGGTTCTGTTTGCAAAACTCCTTCGGCGTAGGCTTACGCTGAGGGGGCGTAGCCTTACGCTGCTCCTCTGATGGTTCTGTTTGCAAAACTCCTTCGGCGTAGGCTTACGCTGTACCGGCGTAGGATTACGCTGGCCATGTTTTTGGTTCTTTTTCCGCCTCCCCACTTGAATATGTTTCGTCCCTGAAACGCCCACATTCGCTGTAATCGCATACTCTCACATTCCTTCGATTCTTGCACAAATTAAACACAAAAAACAACACTTAAAATTAGGTAAAAGAAGAAAAATACTAAAACATAATTTAAGTAAAAACATCACACAAGCCGGGTTGCCTCCCGGTTAACGCTAAGTTTATTGTCCTCAGCCCGACACTCCTTCATGTTGTTACTCATGCTCGTTCGTCACCAAGCTCAGTAAGAATGCTTCTACTTGGTTTGTCGGCCCATTGATCTCGTTGAGTTCGAGATATGGCTTCAATCGGTGACCATTCACATCTTGCCTCAAGTGATCCTCAAAATCTTCAATCTCTATATCTCCATAGTTGCCAACTCGTGTGATTAAAAATGGTCCCGTCCACTTGCTTTTCAACTTCCCTGGAAAGAATTTCAACCTTGAATTGTAAAGCCACACTCTTTGGCCCACTTCAAACTCTTTCTTCCTAAGCTTGGCATCATGAACCGCCTTCATCTTGTCCTTGTAAGCGGATGCACAATCATATGCCTCATTCCTCAATTCTTCCAACTAATTTAGACTTAGCTTCCTTTCCTTTCCTGCAACATCATAATCCACATTAACCTCTTTGATAGCCCAAAATGCCTGGTGAGCTAACTCTACCGGTAAGTGACAATCTTTTCCATAAACCAACCGGTACGGGGTCGTGCCAATAGGGGCTTTATAAGCCGTTCGGTAAGCCCATAAAGCATCGGTCAATTTGGTTGACCAATCCTTTCGGTCCGCCCGGACGGTTTTTTGTAAAATATCTTTTATTTGCCTATTAGACACCTCCACTTGTCCGCTTGTTTGAGGATGGTAGGGAGTTGCTATTCGATGATCCACGCCATACCGTTTTAGTAATTTGCCAAATTTAAAGTTTTTGAAATGAGATCCCCCATCACTTATAATGACACGGGGGATACCAAATCTCGAAAAGATGTTTGTTTGGACAAAGTTACACACAACGGTATGGTCGTTCGTCTTAGTGGCTATCGCCTCGACCCATTTAGATACATAGTCGACCGCCACCAAGATATACAAATTGCCAAAAGAGTTTAGGAAGGGTCCCATGAAATCAATTCCCCAAACATCAAAGATGTCAAGGACGAGAATCGGGTTCATGGGCATTTCGTCTCTTTTGGAGACGCTCCCCAACTGTTGACATTTGATGCAATGTTTCGCAAACTCAAACGCATCCTTAAACAGAGTTGGCCAGTAAAGACCACATGAAAGAATTTTGTGTCCTGTCTTTCGGCCACTGAAATGGCCTCCACATGCATAAGAGTGCACATGTGCTAGCACACTTGGAATTTCCTCATTTGGCACACATCGTCTAATCATTTAATCCGTTCCCACTTTAAACAAATCCGGTTCTTCCCAAATGTATTGCTTTACTTGGGACAGAAAATGGGCTTTCTTCTTCTTTACCCAATGACTCGGGATTGCACCTGTTGCCAAAAAATTTATAATATTAGCAAACCAAGGTACAGATGAAACAGTCATAATATGCTCATCAGGGAATGATTCATTTATCGCTATCGTGGACTCTTCATCATCAACCATGATCCTTGATAAGTGGTCGGCTACCACATTCTCACTCCCCTTTTTATCACGGATCTCCACATCAAATTCTTGCAACAACAAGATCCACCTTATGAGTCTTGGTTTAGCATCCTTTTTCTCCATGAGGTACCTGACAGCACTGTGATCAGAATAGATAATAATTTTGCTTCCCCATATATAGGACCTAAACTTGTCTAACGCAGTAATTCTTTTTCGGTTGTGGTATAATTCAATTGAGCATCCGAAAGAGTTTTACTTGTATAATATATGGCAACGGGTTTCTTCTCAACCCGTTGTCCCAACACGGCCCCAACCGCATAGTCACTAGCATCACACATGATTTCAAAAGGAAGTGACCAATTTGGCGATTGTAAGATTGGGGCCTCCACCAATTTTTGTTTCAAAATGTTAAAAGCATGGATACATTCATCATAAAAAACAAACGGTGCATCTTTTAAAAGTAAGTTACATAATGGTTTCGTTATTGAGCTAAAACCCTTAATAAACCTCCTATAAAACCCCGCATGCCCCAAAAATGATCTAATGCCTTTAACATTCGTGGGATGAGGTAAAGTAGATATAACTTGAACTTTCGCATGGTCTACCTCAATCCCACGACTCGAAATCACATGACCCAAAACTATTCCTTATTGGACCATAAAATGACTCTTTTCCCAACTCAAGACCAAATTGGTTTCAACACACCTTTTTAAAACTTTTTCCAACTGGTTCAAACATGAATCAAAAGATGTACTAAAAATGGAAAAATCATCCATAAAAATCTCTAAAGACTCCCCCACCATATCTGAAAAGATACTCATCATACACCTTTGGAAGGTGGCGGGGGCATTACATAGTCCAAACGGCATTCGCCTAAATGCAAAAGTGCCATATGGACAAGTAAATGTTGTCTTATGTTGATCCTCGGGATGTATAGCAATTTGATTATAACCCGAATAGCCATCAAGAAAACAGTAATATTTTTGACCTGCGATTTTTTCCACAATTTGATCAATGAACGGTAATGGGAAATGATCTTTTGAAGTAGCTGCATTTAATTTCCTGTAATCGATACATATCCACCACCTGGTTACCGGCCGAGTGGCTACTTCCTCACCTGAGTCGTTCTTGACGACTTGAATGCCCGCCTTTTTGGGCACGGTTTGTGTTGGACTCACCCATGTACTATCAGAAATTGGGTAAACGATGCCGGCGTCCAACCATTTGAGCACTTCCTTCTTTACAACTTCTCGCATATTCGGATTTAACCGCCTTTGTGCATCATGAGATGGTGCAATGACTTGATCTATGACAATCTTGTGCATAATAATCGAGGGACTAATACCCTTCAAATCCGCAATACTCCATCCAATTGCCGCCTTATGGGCGGCTAACACCTTCATCAAAGCCTCCTCTTGTTCCTTTGTCAAATCTGATGCAATGATCACCAGGAGAGTGTCGTTTTCTCCTACAAAAGCATACTTGAGGTTCTTTGGCAAATCCTTCAACTCGACCTTTGGGGGTTGCTCCAAAGATGGCTTCAACTTTGTGTCAATGTGTTAGGGCAAGCTTTCCACTTGGTGAGTCCACGGTGGTCTCCCATCCTTAATTGCCATTGCTTCAACCCTCTTTTCTTCTTCTTCGAGTTCCTTGCTTGTCTCAACCTGTAACCTGTCACATGAAAAGCATGTCTCTGTGGTGCCATCCTCGTTTACAATAACATCGCAAAGAGGAATGTACCCGTCGACAATGTCCGCCATAAAGCATTCATCGTTGACCAGAGAGTTAGAGATATGTGAAAAAAAATTTAATCTCAACTTTCGGTTCCCAAATGTCATGTCAACCGTTCCACTTCGGCAATTAATTTGGGCATTTGCGGTTGCCAGAAATGGCCGACCAAGGATAACCGTAGGTTGTTTTGTTCTATCGGAAGAGACATAATCCAACACTAGAAAGTCCACTGGGAAATAAAAATCTTCCACCTTCACAATAACATCAGTCAATATTCCTCGGGGAAGCTTAGGAGTTAAGTCGGCCAAAACCACGGTAGTGTCGGCCTTTCTAAGAGGGCCAAAATCATATTGGTCATAAAGGCTCCCCGGAAGAATACTAACACTAGCTCCAAGATCTAAGAGTGCCCTTTTTATTTTGAAATCACCTACTTGAATAGATATAATAGGATCCCCCGGATCTTGTAGCTTAGGTGGAAGAGCACCTGATAGAATAGCATTCACATTAGCGGTTACATCAAGTTTCTTTGGGAATTTATGATTCCGCTTTTGTGTACACAATTCTTTCAAGTACTTTGCGTAAGCTGGAATTTGTTTAATGGCATCCAAAAGGGGTATGTTAATTTTAACGTGTCTAAACATCTCCCACATTTCTTCTTGTTGTGGTCCTCTTTTATTTACCATTTTTGCTTTAAATGGTTCAACTAATGCCTCTGGGTAAGGAACGGAACCACCCGTCATATCCTTTCCTTTAGCAATAGGTGACTCATCTCTAAGAACTGGTTTAATTTTTTCACGATTTTGAGTAATTGGTTTTTTATCATTAACAAATTCCACTTCGACTTCACTTTCCTCACCCTCAATAACATCCTCCACCACCCCTTCAACCAATTGTGGTGGAGACTCAACTTTATTATCGATAACCTTACCATTACGAAGAACCGTAACTTTACTTACATTTGCATTGGTTGAAATCGACCCTTGATGTTGCGGGTTTAATGTAGTGTTACTCGGTAGCCTCCCTCCAACTTGCTTTAACAAAGATATTTCTTCGGCCATTTGCCCCACTTGTCTTTCCAATGCCACAAAAGACTTGTCTCTCACTTCATTCTCCTTCTTTGATTCTTTCATCATCTCCAGTAGTGCATCCAACTTTGAATTAACCGCATCATCACCCCCTGATGACCCATTTTGTTGTTGATGATCTTGATTGTAATTCCTTGGGGGGTAATTTGTGTTCCGGTTATTGTTATAATAGTTTCTTTGATAACCACCTGAATTATAGTTCCCTTGTTGACGCGGTTGATATGATGTTGATGAGGTGTTTTGATTCACACCTTGAAAGTTGGGGTTCATTTGGTTTGCCGAGTTCCCATACTTGAAGTTAGGATGGTTTCTCAACCCCGGATGATAGGTGTTTGAGTTCATGTCATATTGCTTCCTCTCACCATACACTTGATTCACCTCTTCTTGTCTCCCTTCTTGAAATGGGCATTCCATTGTTTTGTGGCCTAAATCTCCACAATCTTCACAAACGTCGAATCGAGCTTTTACTCCCGCTACTTCTTTCTTTTCGCCTTTCCTCAACAATGCCAATTCTCTCTCCATAGATGCCAACCTCTCTTTTGTTTTATAATCCGGGACGGACTTAGAAATCGGGTGTTTAGTTCTTCGACTAGCCGATGCCTCGGCTTTAGAGTTTTGGCTCATCCTTTCTAAGAAATCCCAATCATCTTCTTCGGGATTAGACAACAATGTCCCATTACTTGTGGACTTCAAGTACTTCCTCTCCTCTTGAGTCAAACCATCCACAAAGCACTTCACTAGTTCCCACAACTCAATTTGATGGTGGGGACATTTCCTCAACAACTCTTTGAAACGGGTAAAAGCTTCATGTAAAGGTTCACCTGTTTGTTGTTGAAAAGTCCGAATCTCAATTCGGGAGTCATCCGTATTTGCAACCGAGTAATATTCATCCAAGAAAACTTGTTGCATTTCATCCCATGTGTGGATGCTATTAGCCGGCAATGTGATGAACCATTGCTTTGCTCTATCTTTGAGGGAAAACTGAAAAAGTCAGAGTTTGACTTCATTTTGGTCAAAGTTTTCATCCCCAATAGTGCTACAAATGGCGGTAAACTCGGCTAGATGAGTGTATGGCTCTTCGGTTACCATGCCATGAAAATGGGGAAGGACGTTGATGTAATTCGGTCTTGACTTGAACCTCCTCATTCCCGGAATTGGTGGAACAATTGGAGAAGCATTCTCCGAAATAGCCGGTCGAAAACGACCATTAACTCCACCCATAGGGGCTACCGGTTGTCTTCGGTTTTCATTATTGTAGCCCCCATTAAATCTCCTCCCTTTTTGTCTAGGAGGATAAACAGGTCTATCGGGTCTACCCGTTCGACCCATTGGTTGTCTCGGTCTTTGGTGAACATAATTCACCTCTTCTTCCTCTTCAAAGCCTTGCCCCTCATTGTATTCTCCATATTGGCTCCGCTCATCATCTTCATACTCGTAATCTCCAAACCCATTACCATTCCCAACCTCTTCATTATCGTCATACCCAAAGTCTTCACCATCGTCATCCCCCCAACCATCGTCCTCATTGTCGTTTCTTGGTTGAGCTCCAAAGACATTTCCCGGAGGGGTTTGATTTTGTTGTGATCCCCTTCTTCCTTGGATGTGGGATTGGTACGGATGTTAACGGGTCGGTTGTGTTGAACTGGACCAGATCCACGGGGTTGGTTGTTATTGATAGGTATAGATGGGGTTGGGGTTCAGTGAGGTGGAGTTGGTGGGCGGTTAGGGATAGGGCCTCTGTTTGGAGTTGGGCCACAGTTTCTCATGCTAGATCCAGAATGACTGCTTCGACCATCCATAGATGACGGTTCCGATGAAATAGGTTGTAGATTTTGTTGTTGGGTTCGGTTTTGCCTTGCTATCTTCTCAATTTCTGGTTCAAAAGCAAGCGGTGAAGTCCTCCCGGATGAACGGGTACGCATGCACTAATCTGTCACCTGCACACACAAACAAACACCACGCGTAACACAAAAATAAAAGAAGATTAACCAAACAAAACAAGTAACAAATAATAAGTAAACAAGTAATCACACAAATCAACTAGAATAAAACACCAAGCGCACACACTCCTCGGTAACGGCGCCAAAATTTGATCGGTGTCGAAGGTGCCGGTCAAAGATAAAGAATTAGAGTGTCCTAATCACCTTAAACTAGTTAGGGTAAGAAGGGTGTCGAACCACGAAGAGTTTGTGGTCGGTGCTTAACTTCAATTGACAAAGTGATTTATGAAGTTGCAATGGGTCTTTCTGACCAAACACAAGCAATGGTTTAGGTGAAACTTATCAAACTCAACAAACAAGGATTATCAGGTAACAATTATGATCAATAGTAATCAAGTACCAAACAAACGATTTAGATTGTAACAATAATTAAAAAGGAATCACGCCCGGGTTTCAAGTTCACAAGTAATTAGGGATTATCACACTAACATATGAGTTCAAGCAATCAAATGGTTATCTAAATCAAATTGACCAAATCTAACCAAGAACATCAACATTCATACATCATCGGCAAATAGTGTAAAACAATATTCACGAATGAAATCGAGACAAATGTATGCAATATAGAATTAGATTAATCAATAGATTCAACACAAATCAAAGTTCATAGCAATTATCATCTAACGGGGTCAATGGTGCAAGAATTTATCGACTCCCGTGAGTTCATAACCATACTAAACACAACGATTCAAGTATTTCAAACCAAATGATTACAAGAATTGTTTCTCAAAGCTAGCACATGATAAAACCTAAAAACTTACAGACAATCCACCCGGGAATGATTACCGGTGGATTAGCCGCTCATGGTTGTGGAATTCATCTTCAATCTTTCGAGTATCAATCTTCAATTGGATGTTAGAATCGTGCTCCTTAGCCTCCAAGAAGTCCTAAAATGGCCCAAGAACTGATGTCCAAAAAGAGATTTCGAATTTGGGGAAGAAACCCCCACTTAAACTCTCAAAATCGGCAGTTTCCCGAAAATCCGCGTCAAAATAACGTAACCAGCGTAAGCCTACGCTGGGTTGGCGTAAGCTTACACTGCCACACTAGAAGCTGCTGTGAAAGAAATGTTTAGGCGTAGGCCTACGCTGGGCGGCGTAAGCTTACGCCAGGTGGCGTAGGCTTACGCCAAGTGGCGTAGGCTTACGCCAGGTCCTGAGTTTCTGCCCCGTTTTCTCCGTGTCTCTTCCGACTCTTGCATCTCTCACCTAATATCTTCCAAAATCATACTTTAAGCTTTCAACACCTGCACATGCATAGCTACACAAAACTTTTGTATTCCACATGTCAATTTACATAAATATAACATGTTACACCTTTTAATGCATAAAAATTTGGTCGCTTATCAAATCTTCACTTTAAAGACGCTTGGGTGTTTGAACGGAATCGGGAAGGCCATAAAGGGTATTTTCAATTAGTGTAGTCAGAAGGTAGAAGGCTTGAAGGTTGTTTGCTATGTCAAAACAAGAACATAATACTTGATTGATTTCTGGTTGTCTTAAAGTGTAAGACCCTAATCCGGGCATCCTATGGTTGGTTCTCATCACTAGGTATTTTCTTTTAAATACTTGTTTTATTTCTCAAACATACAATGGAAGTCTTTCTAAAATAATAATTACTCTATAAAGTCATTATCGTTATTAACTTTACCTCATGAATGCATGTACACTGATCCGAGTAGCACCGCTTCCAAGCCAAGATACGCCGACCCTAAGCTCACCTACAACACAATCTAACGTACACACAAAGTCAGCTACGCTGAGTGAGTTCTAATAGTTTAATTATATAAAACCAACTCGTCTCATTATACATTTATCTTTACTCAAGACCCTTCGGTCCTTATGAAAATAGTTTTATAGATTATCATCATATAGATGACCCCTGCTATTTTATGATATCTCAAAGGATTCACCACCCCGGACTTATCCCGCCATGTAACTCAGTAAGTCTCTCCAACATGGATCGAGCTTACTACTCTAATAACTCAGAATCTACTACACATATTAGCCATACACTGGTTATCTCAACCAATCTCTAGACACCGACTTAACCAACCTTAACGAAGAATCTCACAAACCAACAGACACAACAGTTGTAACACAATGTCCTCATCCCGACATAACGGTCAATCTGACTCTACGCACCACATTAATATCATCTACTCACCACATCAATATTATCTCATACATAGTATATATAACTCAACACTTGTATGAAATTTAACACACGTATATATGCACACAAACACATACCTCATTATTGCACCCTTGTCAGGTGTAAGGCCCCAAACCCGGGAGGCCTCACTTGTTGGAATTACTCATTCACAAACAGTTCTTAAACATGAATATCAAATAACGCAGCGGAAAATTTCATTTAAACATAACTTAATCGTTGTTCATACACGCGGAAGCGTAAACATTGATTAAAACATATTTACATCATAACTAAACATAACGGGATGCCAGTCTTCAAAGCAGTCGGGTAACTCTTCATCTCTAGCCAAGCATCACCGTCCATCCTCATAACCTGCCTTAACCTGAATGTGTACACTTAAAAACGTCAGCTACGCTGGTGAGTTCTAGTTTTCGTTCGTTTTAAGAAATGGTTCATCATTCAAACATTCATTAGGGTTTAACATTCGTATAAGAAAACAGGGCCTTTCATTCGTAAACCTTCGCACATTTAAACACGATCATTTGTTTAAATCATTAACATTCATTTAAGTCATACAATATTATCTAAAATCTGTATCGTTACGCGTCTCTATGTCCCCGTAGGAACTTTTAATGTTGTGGGCAACCGTTACGTATCGCCGTCATTGCCACAACCATACACTACGTAGGGTCAACCGTTACGTATCGCCGTCATTGCCCAACCCTTCAATGCGTGGGGTCAACCGTTACGTATCGCCGTCATTGCCCAACACGCATCTTTCCTTTGGAAATTAACCGTTACGTATCGCCGTCATTAATTTCCCATTCAATACGTAGGGTCAACCGTTACGTATCGCCGTCATTGCCCAACACGCATCTTTCCTTTGGAAATCAACCGTTACGTATCGCCGTCATTGATTTCCCATTACCTCGTTCGTTAGGATGATCGTCATCACCCGAGTAACCGTCGTTACTCCCTTACCAGTTGTACAACATCAAAACCATTGACATGCCACAGAGACAATGCCCCTGTTGTTCTTGTGGTAACTATGGCTCACTGTCCATAATTTACCACAAGGCTGGGAATCACATTCCCAGACTTCATTCGTCAATTACATTCATTCGACAGATTAGATTTGTAATGACTTCTTTAAAACATTTGCCCCTTTTTGTTTTCTTTTCATAAAACCTTTCCTTCACTTTCAAAACCCTTTACCTTTTCATTAAACCATTTCTTTATAACATTCGTTCGTAAGCATTTCGTTCATAAACTTTCTTTCCATAAACCCTTCGTTCCAAATCATTTCCTTTCGTAAACGTAGTTTCATAAACATCATTTTATAAAACATCATTTCATAAAACATCATTTCATACGTGTACACACCAGCCCGAAAACATTATATAAAAACATTTAAAAGAGGGCTTCTAGAACTCACCTTATAAGCTAGTCTCGGTTGTCCTAAACAAAGGTCCAACAACTTCACTTCCGATCTGAATTGATTAGTTAAATACACATCAGACCAATCCCGACTCTAACGGTTTAACCATTCTAACATACTGACTTCACTTAATCAGTTCTGATGTCTGCGCACTTAGCAAGTGCGCAGACTCTGCTTCCTGCGCACTTAGCAAGTGCGCAGACCATGCTTCCTGCGCACTTAGCAAGTGCGCAGGTCCTTCCTCCTGCGCACTTAGCAAGTGCGCAGGTTCCTCTTCCTGCGCACTTAGCAAGTGCGCAGGACCTGCTCCGTGCGTACTTAGCAAGTGCGCACGACCTGTTCTTCGCGAAAACCCTAACTTTCGCATTCGGGTCTGATCATGTCAAGATCCCGAACCTGTTGCATTCAAAACGTTCGTTTTCCATTAAGGAACTCAAATCCGTGATTATCTTTCAGTTCCATCCGTAAAAACGTTGCCTTTTCACCCAAAACCCGAAAAACGAACAAAAACTCAGATTTAGGTCGGATCGTTACCTGAATCGAGCTTCTGATCCGGAGGTTTCCTTCACGAGTACAAGAGACACGTTCTGGTGCAATCTTGTGCGATTCCGACACTTTCTCTCTCTACGGTTTTCTCTCTCTAGAATGTCAAAGAGCAGAAGAATGAGTGCCTTGGACTATTTATAGGGGAGAACTCCCCAAGCCCGGTTCGCGACTGACCCGGCCCGACTTCGGCCCGCTTGAACTCGTTAACTTTATTTTTCGTCATTTTGGGATGTTTTAACCAACCTTAACCAAGAATCTCACAAACCAACAGACACAACAGTTGTAACACAATGTCCTCATCCCGACATAACGGTCAATCTGACTCTACGCACCACATTAATATCATCTACTCACCACATCAATATTATCTCATACATAGTATATATAACTCAACACTTGTATGAAATTTAACACACGTATATATGCACACAAACACATACCTCATTATTGCACCCTTGTCAGGGTTACCCTCGTCAGGGTTACCCTCGTCAGGGCGTTCGACACATCCCGAGCTCATCATTAACTTGCTGAATATTGTCACCTTAGGTGACTTCCCGAAGGACTACGTCCTTCACAATTCCGTTTGCCGTGTCATAAAGACAACGACGCAAACACAATACCCGCTGTGTCACAAGGACGACGACACAATAATAATTCCTGCCATGTCACAAAGTCAACGACACAATACACCCAACACATGTTGATGTGTGTTGTTTATAAGTAAATATTAATATAATAATATACTAATATTAAGATATATTGGTTTAACGAGATCATGTTTTAAATTTTAAAAATGATAATTACTTTAACTTAAAACACACACAATAGGCAAGTGTACCTTAATAATGTTGACCAAGCCTTGGCTTATCAATCTCTTCTTGTATAAAGACGTACAAGTTTCAAAAGAAGTTTGATTAAAAAGGTTTTACAATCTTACGCTTTAAATTCAAGAACACTCACAAATATAAAGACTGATTTAGACAATAATAAAAGCCCACCAAATGGTGGTTTTAAGGACGAATAATTAAATACATAAACATACCACTAGATTAATACGTCAAACATTAACATGCACCAAACTTCATCTTCACCCTAGCAATACAAGAAGTTTAGCCACGAATGGCTATACTAGCTAGCGTAATACTGAGTTTCGTAGGCTCCCCTATTGTGGAACAAGGAGGAAGAGCCCCTCTACTCACTACTACTACTACTATAATACTACTAGAAACGAAATATTCTCTCTATCTTGAGGTATGGAATGGTGTATTGAGGTGTGTGGAATGAAGAACCCAAGCCATCTATTTATAGGCCTCAAAATGAGCAATGCACGACCGTGCATTGGATTGCACGGGCGTGCAAACGCCTCGGGAATCAAACAGGGTACACGGGACAGTGTACTAGACCCTTGGAGAGCAAGTTGGGCATTGCACGGTCGTGCAATGGGATGCATGACCGTGTGTCCCTTTCTTGCCTCATGTTTTGTCTTTTAGCTGCTTGTGTTGACTTCCTTTGACCTGGTTTGACTTCTTGGGGGTCAATGCTCGGGTTTGGTCCTCCAAAAACTTGATTTATTCTTGTTTTAAGCTGGTTTTTGCTCTGTTTATCTTGGGGCACCAAATAACCTGCAATTGTAAAATATAAACGCTTTAAGTATCATTTGCAAGGTTATTAGTCAATTAGTACCATAATATGGGGATTATTATGCATGCAAAACATGTATAATTTATGGCATATCACATGTATAAAACACATAACATCATACTCTATTTACATGACTCATTAACTGCACATGCACCCCACACATAGCACTAGGATATGTATCCTACACGTATTCATAAGCGTTTAACTTATATCCCGACTCACCCCGATTAACTCATAACACCAATACACAACTATTATAGCAGCGCACATACCAATACTATGTATCGTTATCTAAGCACATATCACATACGTGCACACCCTGCAACACCTCCTACTCATACCCGTATGACTTGTAAACACGATCCCGACTCACCCTTACTATATCACTATACATCATACCACCAATAGTTCCATAACCAGCCCACATATTCTTGGTACAAGACCCACACCCTTAGTCTCGTATTTAGATATTAAATACATAACACATTAGTTTAAAACTCAAAACTCGTAATATGTTTAGTTTCACAACACGTTTTCCCACACAACCCTATGGACCCCACGTAGACCCTTAGATAATTATTATATAATTATCCCATATACACTTCTAAATCACATCATGACTTGTGTCACGTTTAGTTAATACGTGAGTATGTACGATGGCCCCAAAACGTTTAAAACATTTAAAAGAGGGGAGTAGAAACTCACAGTTTATGATGAGCCTCGGTCCTAGCTTTGCAACTAGTCCATCCACGCTCGAATCCCAAACTTGTCAAGCGCGTGATCACACGATCAGAACACGTTCTAAACATACGTTGTATCACGTAAAAATATAAATCCCCACATCGTCCCGTAAGCTTGTCCTTTCATCCACGAAGCCCTAGTTCCACGTGCCCACACAAACCGGATCGCCCTCGACCCGTTAGAAACCGAATACTCAATCGGTCTCCCATGCATGTACGTACGTGTACATGCATACGCATGCAAACCCTAACTCCACAAAACGCATAAACCCGAGCCGGTTCCTCACCCGCATACATGTCATGCGAACGTAAAGCCCTATCCTTACGGGACACACGTACACAAACCGATTTCCATGTATGTGTGCCACCATGCAACCCTAACCGACCCCGTAACCCGACTCCGTCAACTTCACCACCGCGAATCATCGGGTGTCACCCACACCGCCTCCACCGTATCTCACCATCGTAGTCAAGCCCCAACGGTTTATCATCGAAGCAAAAATAGCCCCCAGTCACCATCTTAGTCGAGCACCACCATCACGGCCACCACCGTGATCCACGGCGCACCTCTCCTCCAGTCTCCTTTTCCTTTTATCTTTCCTCAGCAACCCGTCACCAAACAAGCCGGGTGCTAACGTGACCCGTGCTCGCCGTCTCCCACCGCCTCACGCACCATCATCCGTCATCACCACCACCCTGCTGCAACCCACAGCCTCTCGCCACCGTGAAAACTCTTACGGCTATCCTTGGCCAATACCAAACACTAACTCGAAACTCTAACGATTCATGTAAGAGAATGAATATACGAATATGCATAAACGAATTGTAAGGCCCCAAACCCGGGAGGCCTCACTCGTTGGATTTACTCATTCACAAACAGTTCTTAAACATGAATAACAAATAACGCAGCGGAAAATTTCATTCAAACATAACGTCATCATTGTTCATACATGCGGAAGCGTAAACATTGTTTAAAACATAATTACATAAACTTAACAAAAAAAAACTCATAACGGGATGCCAGTCTTCATGATCGACCGGGTAACTCTTCTCGCTTGCCAAGCATCACCGTCCATCGTCCATACCTGCCTTAACCTGAATGTGCATACTAAAAAGTCAGCTACGCTGGTGAGTTCTAGCATTTCATAAAAAAAACTTTAACATCAACATTTGCCAAAAACGTATCATTCATTTAGTAAAACCTTTCACAAAAGCATGTGATAATAACATCTTTAAAAAGGTTTCGTACCCATATCATCATCAACATCATAATCATAAACACCGTTAAACGGATCGTTCTTTAAAACTTTTAACATTCATTTAAGTCATACATTATTATCTAAATCTGTGTTACCCTTCGTTCCGTCATTTAGTATGGTATTGCCCCTAAGGCTAACTGTACGAAGACCGACAATACCATACGTTCCGTCAATTCCCTTTTTGGTATTGCCCCCAAGGCTAACTGCACGAGGACCGACAATACCCATTAAGTTGCCCTTATGGCTCTCATGTCCATAAACCGACAACTTCCATCGACGGCCACGGCTCACGGCCAATGACACCGTCGGATCATAATTTAACCATACATAGGGTCACGTTAACCCCTGAGTAACCGTCGTTACTCCCTTTACCAGTTGTACAACATCATAACCATTGACATGCCACATAGACAATGCCCCTGTTGTTCTTGTGGCAACTATGGCTCGCTGTCCATAATCTACCACAAGGCTGGGAATCTCATTTCCCAGACTTCATTCGTCAATTCCATTCATTCGACAGATTAGATTTGTAATGACTTCTTTAAAACCTTTACCTCTTTCTCTTCTCATTAAACATTTCCTCATTTAGACCGTTCATAAAACATTCGTAACCCTTTTTGGCAAAAACACTTCAAAACCTTTCCTTTCGTAAACATCGTTTCGTTAAAACATCATTTCGTTAAACATCATTTCGCTAAACATCATTTCGTTAAAACATCATTTCGTTAAACATCATTTCGTAAGTATGCACACCAGCCCAAAAACATTAACAAAACATTTAAAAGAGGGCTCTAGAACTCACCTGATACGCTAATATGGGTTGTCCTAAACGAAGGTCCAACAACGTCACTTCCGATCTGAATTGATTAGTTAAATACACATCAGACCAATCCCGACTCTAACGGTTTATTCTAACATACTGACTTCACTTAATCAGTTCTGATGTCTGCGCACTTAGCAAGTGCACAGACCCTGCTTCCTGCGCACTTAGCAAGTGCGCAGACCCTGCTGCCTGCGCACTTAGCAAGTGCGCAGACCATGCTTCCTGCGCACTTAGCAAGTGCGCAGGTCCTTCCTCCTGCGCACTTAGCAAGTGCGCAGGTCCCTCTTCCTGCGCACTTAGCAAGTGCGCAGGACCTGCTCCGTGCGCACTTAGCAAGTGCGCACAACCTGTTCTTCGTGAAAAACCCTAACTTTCGCATTCGGGTCTGATCATGTCAAGATCCCGAACCTGTTGCATTCAAAACGTTCGTTTTCCATTAAGGAACTCAAATCCATGATTATCTTTCAGTTTCATCCGTTCAAACCTTACCTTTTCACCCAAAACCCGAAAAACCCCAAAAACGAACTAAAACTCAGATTTAGGTCGGATCGTTACCTGAATCGAGCTTCTGATCCGGAGGTTCTTCTCACGAGTGCAAGAGACACGAGCGGGTGCAATCTTGTGCGATTCCGACACTTTCTCTCTCTATGGTTTTTCTCTCTCTAGAATTGCAAATGAGAGAAACATGTGGTGATCTTGGCTATTTATAGGGGAGACCTCCCCAAGCCCGGTTCGCGACTGACCCGGCCCGACTTCGGCCCGCTTGAACTCGTTAACTTTATTTCTCGACATTTTGGGATGTTACAAGTCTACCCCTCTTATAATAGGTTTCGTCCCCGAAACCTATCACAAGTCAAATAATTGAGGGTACGACTCCCTCATTTCCGCCTCCGTTTCCCATGTAGCCTCTGATCCCTTTCGGTGCCTCCATTGGACTTTAACCAATGGAATAACTTTATTACGCAAACGCTTCTCCTTTCGGTCTAAGATAGCCACGGGTTCTTCGATGTAATTAAGGTTGTTGTCGACCTCGATGTCAGTAAGTGGTACGTGAGCCGATTCATCCGCCAAACACTTTCGCAAGTGTGATACATGGAAGGTAGGATGAATCCCACTTAACTCATCAGGCAACTCCAACCGATAAGCGACTTCCCCAACCCGTGCCATTATCCTGAACGGTCCGACAAACCTCGGACTTAACTTTCCTCTCTTTCTGAATCGTATGATTCCCTTCCATGGTGACACTTTCAGCATTACTCTGTCACCAATATCAAACTCAATAGGCCTTCGTCGTTTATCCGCATAGGATTTCTGACGATCTTGTGCGGCCTTCATTCGCGCTTTGATCTGATCAAACCTTTCCGACGTCTCTCTTACGACTTCGAGACTTCCTAATTCCTTCTGTCCAATCTCACCTCAACAAACCGGGGTCCTACATCTTCTCCCATACAACATTTCGTAAGGCGGCATGCCTATAGTCGTGTGATGACTATTGTTGTAGGAGAATTCGGCTAACGGCAGATGACTGTCCCAACTGCCACCGAAGTCGATAATACAAGCACGGAGCATATCTTCCAATGTCTGAATGGTCCTTTCGGACTGACCATCCGTTTGCGGGTGGTATGCCGTGCTGATTTTAAGCCTTGTGCCCATCGCCTCATGAAATCTTTTCCAGAACCTCGATGTGAATCGTGTGTCCCGGTCAGATACGATCGTCAAAGGCATCCCATGCCGTACTACTACTTCGTTGATAAACACTTCTGCTAACCTTTCCGACGAGAACGTCTCGCGAATAGGTAGGAAATGAGCACTCTTCGTTAATCGGTCCATAATTACCCAAATGGTGTCATGACCTTTAGCTGTGCGGGGTAGCTTGGTTATGAAGTCCATGGTAATGTGTTCCCACTTCCATTCTGGTATATCAAGTGGTTGGATCTTTCCGTACGGCTTCTGGTGTTCAGCCTTTACTTGCGAGCAAGTCAAACACCTGCTTACATACTTCGTTACATCACATTTCATTCCAGGCCACCAGTAGTCCTTCTTCAGGTCTTGGTACATTTTATTGGTACCGGGATGGATAGAGTAACGAGACTTATGAGCCTCATCCAAGATTTTGGTTCTAAGTTCGCCACCCATAGGTATCCATACCCGTCCATAACGTGTTCTAACACCAAGGGTGTTATATTCCAACTTGTCTTGTTGGCCAACCATTCTTTCCTTCTTTATGTTTTCTTCTTTAAGTGCCTCACCTTGAGCCCTTTCGATTTCGCTCATCACATCCGATGTTACCACCAACTGGCAAACTTTCACTCTAATAGGAGTAGGCACATCCTTTCGGCTTAGAGCGTCAGCCACCACGTTTGCCTTTCCAGGGCGGTACATGATCTCACAGTCATAATCCAACCATCGTCTCTGCCTCATATTAAGCTCCTTTTGTTCGAAGAAGTACTTCAAACTTTTGTGGTCAGAGTAAATAGTAAACTTCACCCCGTACAGGTAGTGCCTCCAGATTTTTCAATGCAAATACGACAGCAGCAAGTTCCAAATCATGAGTCGGATAGTTGACTTCGTGAACTTTCAACTGCCGCGACGCATACGCAATCACTCTACCGCGTTGCATCAACACACACCCTAATCCCTGACCCGACGCGTCAGAGTATACCACCAAGTCTTCATTGCCCTCGGGAAGGGCCAAGACTGGAGCTTGGGTTAACTTCTTCTTCAATTCCTTAAACGTCTCATCTTGGGTCGAACCCCATTCATATTTAACCTCTTTCCGAGTCAACTTTGTCAACGGCGAAGCTATTTTCGAGAAATCCTGGATGAATCTCCGATAGTAGCCTGCCAATCCCAAGAAACTGCGGATTTCCGTTGGCGTCTTAGGAATGTCCCATTCCCTTACCGTCACTATCTTTGCTGGGTCAACCATAATGCCGTTCGGGTTAATGACGTGACCTAGGAATTGGACTTCCCTAAGCCAGAATGCACATTTGGAGAACTTAGCATACAACTTCTCCTTCTTCAGAGCTTCCAATACTTCCTTTAAGTGACACGCGTGATCACCCTCATTCTTGGAGTAGATAAGGATGTCATCGATGAACACTATTACCGATCGATCCAGCATCGGTCGACACACCCTATTCATCAAATCCATGAACGCTGCAGGGGCGTTCGTCAATCCAAAAGACATTACGCGGAACTCAAAGTGTCCATAACGTGTGCGAAATGCCGTTTTCGGTATGTCTTCTTCCCTCACCTTCAACTGATGGTACCCGGATCGAAGGTCGATCTTTGAGAACCAACTTGCGCCTTGTAATTGATCGAACAGGTCGTCGATCCTTGGTAACGGGTACTTGTTCTTCACGGTACGTTTGTTCAACTCGCGATAATCAATACACATTCTCATCGAACCGTCTTTCTTCTTTACGAACAACACCGGATCACCCCAAGGCGAGATGCTCGGTCGTATAAATCCTTTCTCAAGTAACTCGTCTAGTTGCGTCATTAGTTCCTTCATCTCTACTGGTGCTAATCGATATGGAGCCTTAGCCACGGGCTGGGCATCTGGTATTAAGTCAATTCGGAACTCAATTTCTCTATCGGGTGGTATCCCAGGCAAATCCTCTGGAAACACCTCCGGGTACTCGCGTACCACGGGTACATCGTCTAGTTCCTTCACTTCCTTACACTTGTCAATCACATACACCAGATAAGCCTCGCATCCGCGCCTCAAGTGATTTGTTGCCTTAATAATTGAGATGACGTTTGGCATCGGGGCGTCACGATCTCCAAAAAACTTCTACTTTGCTACCATCCGGAGCCTTAAGTCGGATTATCTTTCGTTTACATATAATTTGCGCTTCATTGGCAGTTAGCCAATCCATGCCTAACACGACATCGAACCCTCCCAAAACCATAACACACAATCTGACAGGGAACCTATGACCTTCTATTTTTATCGTGGAGTTTTCAACTACATCGGTTACTCTTGCAGTTCTACCCTCAGCGGTTTCTACGCTAAAGGCCCTTTCTAACTTACTGACAGTGTACTTCACGCATTTACAAAAAGTCGCAGATATAAAACTCTTACTGGCACCCGAATCAAATAACACAGAAACAAGAGTGTTGTCAAGGACGAACGTACCTGACGCCACGTCGGGGTCCATTCTGGCCTGGTCTTGCGTCAGCGCGTACGCACGAGTCTTTGCTCGGGGCCTCTCTTCCCTCTTCTCCGGGCCTTTCCCCTTCCCGGCTTCACCCATTCTTGGTTTGGTGCATTCCCGACTCAGATGACCGGCATCCCCACAGTTATAGCACTTGTAGTGTTGTGTGCACTCACGGGAGTAGTGCCCGGTCTTGCCACACTTAAAGCACAAGTTAGATCCCAGTCTACATTCACCCACATGCTCCTTTCCACACTTCCTACAAACAGTCGGCTCATCCACCCGAGCCCTTTTATCGCAAGCCCCAAACATCTTTCCACCAGTTCGCTTGTTTGAGAAGCTCGGTCTCTTCTTTGGTTCCTCGATGGCGACGACATTCAGTGCCAGATCATCAAATACTACGCCGCTCAGTTCTACTACCGAATCATAGGTAGTAGGGGCGTTTGCCTTAACATAGGTACGGACCTGGTCCGGCAACCCTTGAATGTAGCAGGAAATTTTTCTATCCTCCGTCGTAACAAGATGTGGCACCAGACGTGCCAGTTCATTGAATCGGGTTGTGTACTGCCGGTGCGTCATGCTCCCGGCCTTCAAACCCAGAAATTCCCTCTCTACCTTCTCAATCTCGTTCCTCGGGCAGAAATTCTTGATCACCAAAGTTTTCAAGTCAGCCCACATCATCGAGTCAACAACCTCATCCCCCTTAGCCTGACGTACACCTTCCCACCAGTGGGATGCTTCCTCCCTCAAGGAGTTAGCAGCAAACTTCACTACTTGATTAGCTCGACACTCGCTCAGACGGATAGCGGCTTCCATACGTATTACCCAATCAAAAGTAGCCACCGCGTCCTTCTTCCCAGTCAGGACCGGCGGGTCACATGCCTTAAATGACTTATAGTCGCACCCGCGAGCAGGCGGTGCGTTGTCGGTCTCATTGTTCTGAGCACCAGTTTCCACACTAGATCCGCCTTCCCCACTAACTTTCTTTAACGCTTCAGCCAACAGACTTGGCAGAGAATTCTTCATCAACTCGGAGAACTCTCGAGCTATGGCTGCTCTCACTTCTGGTTCAAAAGTGAAAGGTTGTTCTGCAACTTGTGTCTGTTTAGTTCCATGCACACTAACCGTCGGTTCAGTGTGAACACTTCCTTCTTCGTTGTGCTCTTGGCGCGCAGAAATCCTGCTACGCCCACCATTTCGACCGCCGGTACGACCACCGGTACGGCCACCACGCCTTCCGTTCCCTCTCCTCGCCATTTCGTTCTATAAGAAAAGAAATCCAATGTCATCACGCTAGTTAACAAATAAAATTCAATAAGTACTGTAAGATGTTAATATACAATGGCCATCTGCAATTAACCATTACACTATCTTTCGATTTCTATTTGACCACCTTTGTGATTCCATCAGAACACAAGTCCTTTCCTAACCCTTTCTAAGGCATACTACATACACATACTCTACTTTTCATACCTGATGCTGTGGCTCGAGTTACCCGTACTGGCATCCGCTTTCGGTCCCATTCAAAGTTTAAGTTCAGACACTGGGAGTGTCCGAATCTCTCAAACTATTGCTCTGATACCAACTTGTAAGGCCCCAAACCCGAGAGGCCTCACTCGTTGGATTTACTCATTCACAAACAGTTCTTAAACATGAATATCAAATAACGCAGCGGAAAATTTCATTCAAACATAACGTCATCATTGTTCATACATGCGGAAGCGTAAACATTGTTTAAAACATAATTACATAAACTTAACAAAAAAAAACTCATAACGGGATGCCAGTCTTCATGATCGACCGGGTAACTCTTCTCGCTTGCCAAGCATCACCGTCCATCGTCCATACCTGCCTTAACCTGAATGTGCATACTAAAAAGTCAGCTACGCTGGTGAGTTCTAGCATTTCATAAAAAAAACTTTAACATCAACATTTGCCAAAAACGTATCATTCATTTAGTAAAACCTTTCACAAAAGCATGTGATAATAACATCTTTAAAAAGGTTTCGTACCCATATCATCATCAACATCATAATCATAAACACCGTTAAACGGATCGTTCTTTAAAACTTTTAACATTCATTTAAGTCATACATTATTATCTAAATCTGTGTTACCCTTCGTTCCGTCATTTAGTATGGTATTGCCCCTAAGGCTAACTGCACGAAGACCGACAATACCATACGTTCCGTCAATTCCCTTTTTGGTATTGCCCCCAAGGCTAACTGCACGAGGACCGACAATACCCATTAAGTTGCCCTTATGGCTCTCATGTCCATAAACCGACAACTTCCATCGACGGCCACGGCTCACGGCCAATGACACCGTCGGATCATAATTTAACCTTACATAGGGTCACGTTAACCCCTGAGTAACCGTCGTTACTCCCTTTACCAGTTGTACAACATCATAACCATTGACATGCCACATAGACAATGCCCCTGTTGTTCTTGTGGCAACTATGGCTCGCTGTCCATAATCTACCACAAGGCTGGGAATCTCATTTCCCAGACTTCATTCGTCAATTCCATTCATTCGACAGATTAGATTTGTAATGACTTCTTTAAAACCTTTACCTCTTTCTCTTCTCATTAAACATTTCCTCATTTAGACCGTTCATAAAACATTCGTAACCCTTTTTGGCAAAAACACTTCAAAACCTTTCCTTTCGTAAACATCGTTTCGTTAAAACATCATTTCGTTAAACATCATTTCGTTAAACATCATTTCGTTAAAACATCATTTCGTTAAACATCATTTCGTTAAACATCATTTCGTAAGTATGCACACCAGCCCAAAAACATTAACAAAACATTTAAAAGAGGGCTCTAGAACTCACCTGATACGCTAATATGGGTTGTTCTAAACGAAGGTCCAACAACGTCACTTCCGATCTGAATTGATTAGTTAAATACACATCAGACCAATCCCGACTCTAACGGTTTAACCATTCTAACATACTGACTTCACTTAATCAGTTCTGATGTCTGCGCACTTAGCAAGTGCGCAGACCCTGCTTCCTGCGCACTTAGCAAGTGCGCAGACTCTGCTGCCTGCGCACTTAGCAAGTGCGCAGACCATGCTTCCTGCGCACTTAGCAAGTGCGCAGGTCCTTCCTCCTGCGCACTTAGCAAGTGCGCAGGTCCCTCTTCCTGCGCACTTAGCAAGTGCGCAGGACCTGCTCCGTGCGCACTTAGCAAGTGCGCACAACCTGTTCTTCGTGAAAAACCCTAACTTTCGCATTCGGGTCTGATCATGTCAAGATCCCGAACCTGTTGCATTCAAAACGTTCGTTTTCCATTAAGGAACTCAAATCCATGATTATCTTTCAGTTTCATCCGTTCAAACCTTACCTTTTCACCCAAAACCCGAAAAACCCCAAAAAAGAACTAAAACTCAGATTTAGGTCGGATCGTTACCTGAATCGAGCTTCTGATCCGGAGGTTCTTCTCACGAGTGCAAGAGACACGAGCGGGTGCAATCTTGTGCGATTCCGACACTTTCTCTCTCTACGGTTTTTCTCTCTCTAGAATTGCAAATGAGAGAAACATGTGGTGATCTTGGCTATTTATAGGGGAGACCTCCCCAAGCCCGGTTCATGACTGACCCGGCCCGAATTCGGCCCGCTTGAACTCGTTAACTTTATTTCTCGACATTTTGGGATGTTACACGAATCAATGATTACCTCGACAATATTCGCTCCTCGTTAGTTAAGAACCGTCGTCGAACTGCTGCCGTCACTCCCGTCCGGCCACCCCTCTCCCTCTCTTGTGTCCTCCCCTTCCTGCCGTCGCAAACTCCTAGCCGAATGGTCTAGGGTTTGTGACTTGGATGGTATATAAACCTCCCCAAAGTTCCGATTGGGTCCTTCTTAAACCGTCCCGTACATATTGATCCCGAACTATTCTTTTATACGACCAACCAACTCCTTTCCGCACCTTAAATGACTAATCATGTAAGTCCCTCGTTTAATTAAAGAGTCGGGTCGTTTACAAACCCGAACTACGAATTTCCGGGATGTTACGTAAAGCAAGAAACCGAGAAAATCATAAGGGGATTCACGATTAATTTTCAGTCACAAAACCAAGGATTTGGGGCTGTGTTTTATTCTTGTATTTACATTCAGACACAAATCAAGTGGATTGCAGTCTAAATTTATGTTCGGTCAAAGGGTTGTGTGGACTGATTGTTATCAACAAAAGGATAGAAACAAAGTGGTTTTGTGTTGTCTGTTTTATCAAGTTCAAAAGAAGGGTGGATGGACGATCACATACGGTGATCAACACTTGTTCAAGTCCTACACATAAAGACGACGAAGGAAGCATACAAGAATCAAAGAAGTGGTACGTTGTTTTTCAATCACAAATCTTGGTTGTTTATATTCGTTCGGACAGAACGAACCAGAGAATCAAACTCAAGTTATTTTGAAGTCGCAATGCGTGGTCTAGCAAAGGAGTATTGGATCCAGACGGGATTGTTGATCAGTTCTTGTGACTATATAATGGAAAACAAATAATAATAATAAATAATACATGATAAGCTAACCGAAGAGAGGGAAGACGTCATGATCTCTGATCTGGATCGGGTTCCCGTTTAGGGTGTACGATTAGGATGGCTGAGGTGAGTTCGTGAGGACTCACGGTTATGGGAGAGAGGGACGATTCTTAGTGGTGATAGTAATTGATTGATTCATTAGTCAATTCCCTCTAATTATCTCTCTATATATATGTACACCCAAGGGGAAACCCATTAATGGACCATTAAGAGTAATTAGGCCCATCAACTAATTACTAGTCATAGGTTATTAAATAAATAAATAATTATATTTGATCATTTAATAATTAGATAAATGATTATAAGAGCAACACAATAAATCATCTTATAGGGATTAGACTTAAGTTGAGTAAAATGGATTCACGATTGGACTTGCAAACTTGCATTTGTTTGAGAGTACCAAAAGGGGAATAAGCAGATCAAGAGGGATCATAGGTGATCTCAGTACTTGCGTTTGGATTCAAGTTGGAATGTTCATACGGGAGAAACCAAAGAAGCAACTGAATAGAATGTGAGAGGAAAATTGATTGTACAAAGAAAAAGCACGGAACAAGAACAGTGAAGATATTGAAGGTGAAGAATCAAACTTGGGCTAACAATTAGGAGGGGGGGGTTTATTGTTAGCTTTAATTGTTAACCAAGTTTGGATAAATTAACGAGTCAAGTTTGTAATTACTAAAAAGTCATAGTTTAGTGTTGTGTATATAATTGTTAATAGTATAAGGGTTAGTTTGTCAATTTGCAAACTTGGAAACTGTATTTGATCCGAGGGACGCGCGGTATAGGGTAGTAGTGACGTTTCCTTCTAGGGTTATAATACCCAAACAATGAGATGTAAACATTGTGTTGGTTCGATGAATTGAATACAGATTCATCATTAGGGTTACTCGCTAATCTTCATCTTGTTCTATAGTTCTTGATTGATGATTTAATTTGTGATCTACCTGGGATTATTAGGTTATTTCTACTATGTGGTTGCAACAGTCTTCTGCAAAGTCTGCTTCAGCAAATTGGCCCTGGGTTGGCAACTTTGGTATTGAAAATTTTATTTGTTGATTATGATCAAAGCTTTTCTATGGTGTTTTCATTTTAAGCATATGTGGGTTGCTGATATAGCTTATCCAAGGAGGCTATTGTGTCACATAGTGAATGTTGCTGCCATCTCAATGTCAACATAGTGTGGTACAAGTACGACGACAGTGGTCATGTTGGCGCGACAGTGATAGTGGGTGTCGGAGACCCATTTAGAGTAGTTCTAAGGTAGCAAGTTTAATAAGAATGACCAATTCTGAACAACTTTTAAATTTTTGTAAACCAAATTTAACCTATTTTTAAAGAATTAGTCATGCTTGCGTTGAAGTTTTAAAGAACAATATAGAATGGGTTGAAGTTTTAGATTGTAGTTTGGTTTGCAGGTCTATATGGCCAATTCAGGTGTGGTTCTCCCAAAGCATGTTTTTGAAAGGCGTTGAGGCTTATCGGTGGGTATGCCCACTAGGATTTTTGTATCTTTATAGACTTGTTTCAACATATCCAACAATTATAAAATTTGATAACAAAGTAAATATATTGTTGGAAAAATTAGTGAAAAAATGGTTTTTTTACTAACTTTTAACACAAATAATTATATGTAATTGCAATTAATATAATTATTATTTTGTGGGATTGTGTTCTATGATGTGAGAGCTTCACAACGAACCAAACAGTGTCCAAAACATAGTTAAGATGAATGAGATATTGATGATCAAAGTTGAGTGATTGGAATGAATAATGCTAACGAAACATGTCATGAATTAAGATGAATGTTTTGTTTTGACTCATAATTCATGTCATGAATCTAATAGAGATTTTGGTTTGACCTATAAATCCATATTAAACTAATTTAATTATGGCTAAGACAACTAAAATATGGAGTTATGTCATATTAAACTAATTTAATTATGATTAATTCAAATTAAAATCTTGAGTTATGCTTTCTAATTTGTGTGAATACAAAATAAACATCAAGGTTCATTTTTATTAAGAGTGTAAAAAATCACATTAGAAATTGTTGCAACCAAGTAAAGAAGAGAACTCTCACATTTTTGTTCTAAAAAAATTTAGAGATGAGCACTCTCTAAATCTTTATTCACCAATTGTATCTCTTTTCTTTTTCCATAAACACGAAACACTATTTTACCCGATGCAACCTCGGGTGCGTGGACATCTCCAGCAGTACACATAATATTCCGGTTATTGTACCCTGTGAGACAGACACGTTCGTCTTAGAAGGGGCGCATAATCTGTTTTAAGGGACCTGTTGAATATGAATTCTCAACCACCGCTAACGTCTTAGCATGTTCAAGTGTTGCAGTCAAGACTATTAGAATCATGTTAGTTATATAATTTGTACTCGTATTTCTTCCTTTCATTCGGTTTCATACTCATGTATTTCCCACGTATAACGGGAGTATCGTTATTATTATTTTATTATATACATGTAAAAAGTAATCAAAATATAAGTATGCTTTTCATTAACTAAGTGATGCCAATTAAAAAGTTAATAATATAAACTTGAGGAGAAGTGAATCTAACGAATTATGAACGGGTGTCGTCAATCCAAATGCTCAAAGAGCCCCTCCAACAGGAGATAGCATGTGGTGCACGAAATCAACGTCGAAGGGACCACGAGAGAGACAATCATTGGATTATTGGAGTTGGAAATCTATGAAAGGGGTGGGGTGGGTTGGGTTGTGAAGATACCCAAGGCCCAAGGGTACAAGTGGTCCACTTCGTTTTAACCATTACATAAATCGTCCTTTATGTTTATAACATTTTTCACTTTATATCCATTAACCCAAAAAATGTTAGAGATCATCGTTTACGTTTAAATTTGTTGCGTTCACGTCCTTTAGCCTAACGGGCGTTAAGTTTTTCAGTTAACTCCAGTCATGTGCCTTGCACATGAGGGTGTTTTGGTTTTTTACCGGAACAAGACACCAACCACCACCGCCCCTAAATGTCGAACCAGATTCCGACCAAAGCCCTTATTTGCCGCCCTGGTTGAGGAAGCTAGACCTCGCTCTCTGCCTTCGGTTAGAGGTAGTAACAGCTAGCAACGACGTTGTACCGGAAGCGAACATCGGCGTCTCATCTATAGTTCCGTCTTCTAAAAACGGAGCAGATGATATCCAAGCTGAATCGAAAGCATTGGCGCGTGCAGTCAACGCATCCGTCTACAGTCCTGAACTTCTTAAATTCAAATACGCTTCTCGCCCCTTCACGATCAGTGAATTTCCTCGATTTGATTATTTAACCTAATTATAATTCAAAATCATGAAATTGTTGTGCGAATTTGAGATAAACACTTGTATTTGACTAATTGCAATCCGATTAAGGTTTCCCCCTTTTAATACTGATGTGGCTGTGAATCAAATTTAGGTGCTGCGGAGGACTCTGTCAGTTCCAATGGGGTCGCTTGGGGACGAATGTCAGTTCCAATGGGGTCGATTGGGGACGATCGTCGGTTCCAATGGGATCGTGGTCGTGGTGGTGGCATATGATTGTGGCAGATTAGGGGTGACGATAGTGGTGGCAAATGTGGTGGTGGTGGTGGTGGCGGCGGTGTTGATGGTGGGTCTGAGTGGGTAGATGTGGAGGATTTATGGTGGTGGATAAACATAAAAGTAGGGTTTTAAATTTTAATTTATGGGTAAAAAGACCAAAACACCCTCATGTGCAAGACACATGACTGGAGTTAACTGAAAAACTTAACGCGACGTAAACTGCAACAAACTTAAACGTAAAGGAGGATCTCTGACATTTTTTAGGCTAAAAGATATATAGTGAAAAATGGTATAAAAATAAAGAACGATTTATGTAATTTACTCTTATAAAAAAGAAATAACATATTTTATAATAATATCTTTTACATGTTAATAACAAAACATTATTTATAAAATGGATTTTTGAGGATGAACATGCCCTGAAGACATGACCTCTCCTTTGTCCTATGTTAACCATAACTAGTAAGCTACCTTGGCGCGTTGCGGCCGACAAGTTAAACAACGGACGTTAAAGGGCTTCGAACTTAAAAAAATGAGGAAAGTTAAACCATTAAATAAATTAAAGTGACTTCAAAACTTTATATAAAAAAGGAACTAAACCGTTAGATAAATCTAAGTCTTTGAAGAGCCACGCGTGTTGCGGCGTGTTAACTCACACGTAACGGTATGAAATAAATAAACGTATTCGAAACTTTATATAAGAAAACAAAACCTCTACGTTTTAAAGAAAGAAAAAATAAAGAGTAAATTATTGTTTGAGTACCTGACGTTTGATCATTTTAACTATTTGAGTCTCTTATGTTTAAATCCGTCTCTTTTAACCCTGACGTTTTATTTTTGCTTCTTTTTGAGTCTAAATGGCTAACGTCGTTAGATTTAACAGTTAACTTTTTTTCTAAAAGGACCAAAGTACCCTCAGGGACTCAAATGGTTAAAAACATTATATATACTATCTACCTTCTCTCTTCTCCCCCTCTCCCCCTCCCCCCCCCCCCCCCCCCAAACAGAGACCATATAAAAACACACATTTTATCAAATCAAAATCACATAAATACTTGAAAACTTCGTTTCAGATAGAGAGAAAGAGATCTGGACTTCCTGGTCAGAACCCTAAGTAGCCGTTGGAGAGACGATCTGGGTGGTGGTAGTGGTGGTGGAGAAGAGAGAGAGTAGACTATATAACGTTTTTAACTATTTGAGTCCCTGATGGTATTTTGGTCATTTCAGAAAAAAAGTTAAATGTTAAATCTAACGACGTTAGCCGTTGAAACGTCGGGGTTAAAAGAGACGGATTTAAACATAAGAGAATTAAATAGTTAAAATGGTCAAACGTCAAGGAATCAGACAGTAATTTACTCAAAAATAAATTAAACGTTATGTGATAATATAATCATGATGAAGAATGTGACATTTTTATTATACATTATAAGTATGCATATATTTATAAATTTAACTTAATTTGATTCATTAACAAAAGATGGAGGGTTGATTTGAGTTGATTTATAAAATGAAGGGGCCATGTATGAAAATTAAAGAGAAGAAAGTGGACGCAATGTAGAGTTGTACCTGACGCTTATTTGCTTTGTTGTATGAGTTTTGTAAGTAAGGTAATTATAGGCGATGAAAATAGATTTTAATAATTTCTTACTCAATATAAAAAAGAAATTATTGGATTTTAATAATCTCATCTTTTATCAGTTGGTCAATAATAATCTCAACTGAAAATATTCTTACCATTAGTCCCTACTTTCAAACTATTTTCTTACATTGGACCTCCCGTTAAAAAAACTTAACGCCGTTGGATTTTATATGACGTGGACATCTGCAAACCGCCGGAAATTCGAGCCAAGCTAGCAGTGGTCTTGTTGTGGGTTTTGAAATTGGCTCTGGTGGTGTTTAACTTGTCTTGGTTAAACACCACCATTGTCTCTGCTTGGACTCGCCAGAAAAACGAGACCAGTTAAACACCACCAGAGCCATTTCAAAACCCAACACGAGACCACTGCTAGCTTGGCTCGACTTTCCGACGGTTTGCAGATGTCCACGTGATATAAAATCTAACGGCGTTAAGTTTTTTTAACGGGGATTCCAATATAAGAAAATAGTTTGAAAGTAGGGACTGGTGGTAAGAATATTTTCAGTTCAGATTATTATTAGGCAATTGGTAAAAGATGAGATTATTAAACTCCAATAATCCTGTAAAAAAACTAGTTAAAAATAGAGAATTTCATATATTCTTTCATAATTTTCATACTTTCACATTACTCAATCAGACTTATAAATATTAAATTACTCAATCAGCTGCATTTTGTTCCAATTAGCTTCTGCAGCCGCAAATTCTCATCTATAGCAGCTACTTTGGAATAGTTTCGGTAACTTTAAAAACAACATCGGTAACAAATAATTTAATTCACCTGTTCATCGGTTATATATGTTTTTTTTAATACGAATTTCTTTTAATCATGTCATTAATGGGACTTGAGCCTGTGACCTCCAAACCCCTTAGGTGTTCCTAGAGGCTTTATTGGGCCACCAACCCCAATGACACATCTGAACTTTCTGCTCATCAAATTTCCTTAAAAAAACTTCCACATATGCTCTTATGACCTGCTTCAACATATTACCGACGCAACGTGCGTAACCAAGTTTACAAAGCGGTATTGAAGTCCCGCCGCAACGCGCGGGGGCCAAATGCTAGTTGATAACAAAAACTAACAAATCTGATAACAAGAACAACTCGAGAAAGTTACGACTCTAAATTAAGAATACAAGACCAAATCATCAACTTGATGATCTGAGACGCTATCAACACAAACAGACTCAATAACAGATGGAAATAACCAATGTGGTGAAAAACGTAATCGCCAGGGAGCAGATGAAACGTTGCGTAAGAATAATTTGAGCTCTCTTAACCCTAAATCACACTTGCTCACACTTTATGTAATATCCACCAAACCATTCGGACTATCCAAATTCCACCAAGATCCGCACGTCATTTAGTGATAAAACAGGTAAACAGAACCCATGGATATATCCAAGAGACCAAGTCAGCTGCTACTCTTTAAGCCCACAAGCCCAACTTTACCTTACTTCAAGCCCAGCAACACGCTCAGGTAGCCCAATACATAAATACAAATAAAATCATTAAATATGACATATATATTTTTAACAGTACCGGTACGAGCTTCTCCCTAGTTGAATATGTTGTTTATGTTAATATGTTTCTGCTTTTTGTTAGGTTAACGATGTATAGAAGTTGTTCTAATCTTATTAACTTAGTGATTGATAATACAATAAATGCAATATTACAATATAGCTTACAATACTTGGTTGTACACTTGTATTTCATTTTTTTCTGAGTAAAGTGTCATTTTTGTCGATGTGGTTTGACCATTTTAGCCACTTTTATCCAAAAAGTTTTTGTTAGCTTTTTCGTCTCTGACTTTTCAAAATCTATCCATTTTCATCCAATTGACTAACACCGTTAAAATATTACCGTTAAATCATGGACATTTTTGTCTTTTCAAAATTCCTTTTTTATTCTCCTTTATTATTTCCTTCTTCCCCCATCCCTTTTCATGAATCGACAGAGACGACAGTTTCAATTTTCCGGCGAGACTTCACCGGAATTCAGTTTTCGTTTCGGAATCTCTACCTTCTTATGTTATCATTTTTATCAAAAACCCCTTTCATAAATAGAAACCAATTGTTCAAAATCGAATATATAAACATTAACAAAACTTAAACCAAATCATCAAATTAATGTTACATATGGGTAAGGTGATGTTTACATACCAGAAAATCAAAGATTGGAACAAAATACTCTGCAAATATCTTCAAACCCTCGCACCCCTGCTTGGTGTTTCCATCTAACACCGTCCATAATCGTTTAAAAAACAAAAATCAACTAAAGTTGCAGCTTATATTGCAGTCGCATGCTTTGAAAACAAGATTATCCTATAAAATTTTTGAAACAAACATGCTTTATAATCGTTGAAACTCTTCTTGGAAGAAAACCCTAGTTTTTTCTTTCATTTTGCTCCTGACGATAGAAAGCTTCATAATCGTATGTATTTGATGTGAGAGAACAGGTGAGAATAAAAAAGGAATTTTGAAAAGACGAAAATGTCCCTGATTTAATGGTAATACTTTAACAGGGTTAGTCAATTGGATGAAAATGGATAGATTTTGAAAAGTCAGGGACGAAAAAGCTAAAAAAAATACTTTTTGGATGAAAGTGACTAAAATGGCCAAACCACAAGGATGAAAATGACACTTTACTTTTTTTTTTCCTAATAAAAAAAAACTTTGGAGGAGAAGAGCAAAAATAATCATTTTATTAGGAGTTGATACATTGTTGAAATAAGTTGGTACAAACACTTAGTGAAGTTTTTACTTAAGATCTTCTCCCACCAACACCTCTTTATTTCTATATTATATAGAATCAACAAAAATTTATATAGAATGAATGAAAAAAATAGTTAAAAATATTTTCTTAAAAGAACCCCATAACTTTAATAAATATAAGGAAAAGTATATCAAATCATAACAACTAGCTGGTTAGGTGCGCGCTCCGCGACGGGCGTCAAGCTGATCATTAATAAAACTCAAATAAAAATGTAGGCGCAACAGAAAAACTCTTTAACATAATAAATGATTACAACTTTTACCACATGTCATTCTCTCTTTCCCGCCTAAACCTATATGACCTGATTTCTGTAATTCGCGGATCCTAAACCCGCTACCTAACCCGTTTCTAATACCTAATCTCTTTTATCACAAACCCTAAAACTTCACCTCCTAACTCTCACGACCATCCCAACTGTTCTTCATTCCATCTAATAATCGAAACTCCATCTGTGTTCTTCATTCCATCTTACAGGTTAGTTTTCTTTCATTCAGGTGAACCTTTGCCGGCTATTCAGGTGAACCTCTTCGTTCCATGTTCAATCGCTCAGGCCGGCTATTCAATCACTTTTTGCTTTGTCCGATTCCTATATGGACGACGGAATTGATGCCTGTAAGTTCCTCAATCGTTCAATCAACCACTAATTTTTTGTATTGCTTTATCCCAATTCCGTTTAATTTGCCTTTCTTTTTGTGTATGTGTTTGTGTTTGTTTTATAGTTTTTGATGATTTTTTTCTATTCTAATTTCAGTTCATAAGCAGGGAGATGTTGTTCCATTGGATTTAGATAATGATGTTGTGGATTCCGATGAAGATAATGATCAACACGTAAGGGAATCTGTTTTCAATCTTGAATAACATTAGGGTTTAGATATAACATTAGGCTTGCAGAGGTATTGAATCTTGAAATTGACTATCATAATGGTTTCCACATCTTTCCGATTGTAATCGAGTAACACAAAATCTATGATTTGGGTTTTTTTCAGTATGTTTCGAAATTTTAGTTATGAATATAGTCTGGTATAGAGTCTACAGAATGTATGTATCATTATCGGATTTATGTCTTGGTTATATATCTCTTTTCATTCTTGGTGTGTGTCTCCTCAATTTCTTGAATCACACTTCCATTAGTTTAGGATTATACTAAAAGTTTTTAACTTTAGCTAATAATTGTATTAAACACAGTGGTCTAATTCCAAACTTTTTTGAATTGTTGTCATAAATTCATATATGTTGTTGAATGTTAATCCAAATGATTAAATTATACATTTGGATTGATTTATTGGAAGTTACTCAATCAATACCCTGTGTTTTTGTATTAGTTTTATTTGGAATGTTTTTTGTATTATTAATTCTATGTTGTTTGTTTTTTTGTTAATCTTTGTTTTTGAGTTCTATGTTTATTGCCACACTTGATTATCTCAATGCTTTGTTGCTTACTTTTTTACAGGTGAGTGAACTACATGTCTAATTGTTTGCAGTAACAATTTCAAGTTCTACATCAGGTAATTTATAAACAAGAGTTGTTCAAAATTACTTAACGTACTTCCATCACTAACTTGTAAAAAAACAGAAATAGCTATAGAAACTATGAAATTAACATTAAAATCAGCCTAACCCACCACTGCAGTGTGATCATTCAGTTTTTTTTATCTCTCTACCCATTTAAATGTATATTCGAATTATGAACTTATGACCCATTCGGGGGTGATCCTTCATCCTGTGACCACATAAAAGTGCGATGGTCTGATTTAATCTAATAACCTATTTAGGTATGTTTTCTGGCCCTTTAACCAAATTACCGTTTACCTATAGCGTGATTATGTTTGTCAAACAGTTATTCTGCCTTTTGTGTAACCAGTGTGTTCCAGTTTATTAACGCATTATTACAATCTCACAGAAGAAATTTCGTGTACTCAAACAGGAAGGCTTCAACTTTCAGGAACAACTGCAACATACATCTATGTCAATCCAAACAGAGGCAATCACTACACTCAGAACCGGGTTCCTGTACTATTCTCATAGTTTCCCAAATTCAGATTTACATATCTATAGCCACAAATACACGCATACTAAGATATGCAGAAAAAAAAAATTCAAATCCATAGGTTCAACGACCAAATGCAACTGAACATAGTAGGCAGCACCACTACCAGCAACTTACAGCATCTTGCAAATGAAAAGTATGGAAGCAAGAAAACCATTTCAGAGCTCTTAATGCTTCAAAATCAGCAAAACATTGAAAGACTTTCATGCATAGTTTTAAAAATTAATAAATGCACACACACTGCATCTTCTTTTAAGCTGTTAAAAAAAATTCCTTTTTTCTTAAAAGAACAACCAAACCTAAAAAAAAGAAACACGTTACAAAAGGAAAAGAGAGTTGGTGACCAAACATCACCAAAACACTCTCTAAAAATCCGCACTGTTCTCTATAGTAACCTTTCCAACAACCGATATGCTTCCAAAACATTTCAAGACACCCCTTCAAGACGCTTTCGCAAAGCTACTCCCATTTTTTAGCAACTGCATGTTCTTTTTTTTTTAATTCAGCACCCAAATTTATGCATACTTCACGTTTTCAAAGAGAATGATATTCACCTGCGAAGCATCAATAACTGGCTTCAAAAAAGTCCGAAGCTGGTACTACAGAGGTTGTACGCAGTGCCCAAGAAAGGTGCACAAGAAAAACCGGTTATGGTCTTGTGGTACTCATGACAACATCAAAGAACCAAGATTCATGTAAACAAATGCCTCATACAAAACTCCACAACACCACCAATATACATATATCCATAAAAGTTGTTTCCTTTTCCTCTATTTGGTTCCTGCTCGGTCGAATTCCACCCATGTAAACTTTCATGCTTTATAAAATAAGTTACTTTTTTTTGTTGTGGTATTATACACCTTTTACCAAAACTGTAATAATATTTCATTGCATTTGCCTATTCTTCTAAGATAAGGTTCTGTTTTGTTACTACATCTCGATTAGGTTTATAAGCTTCTATACTTGTCAAAACCTACTTTTTGATTTAGCTGAAGCCAAAAGAGGTAAATGAGTACCCAAAATCAAAACAGATTGTGTGTTGTATCATATTATGTAAATTTTTTACACATTATAAAAATATATAATTTCTATTATACAACTCCGTGTAGTACATGGGTCTATAACCTAGTAATGCTAATAAAAAAGAAACATATACTAAATACCAAAAAAGTAAAAAAAGTTCGGGTCGTCGAAAACCATAAAAGCGAAGACCGATACCGCTTCCAATAATACAAATACCGGCAATGATGTTCGCTCACAACAGGTTCGTTTCGGAACGATACCTTAACGGTAATGACACTAGCTATAGGGCAAGAAACAAAAAAAATCGCTTTTGAATACAAGTCTGTTCTAAAAAAAGTGATATTGGAATACTGAAAAAAAAAACTAAAAACAGTTGCGCACTCTTTTTTTTTGAAAAACGTTAGCGAACGAAAGTTATTAAAGGAAAACGAAAATATTAGAAAATTAAATGGGTTAAAAGCGTATTTTATATATACTTATATAGTATGGGGGTGAAAATGAAAAAAAACACTACATGCAAAAAAATGAACCGACGAAGCACTATTCAACCAAGGTTCTTTTTAATTTATTATATAGATATAAACCACGTAAAATTATCGACATTTTAGTACTGTATATTTACACTAAGTGAGCAAAGTTGATTCACGGTTATTAATTTAATTATAATAAAACAAATATACCTAACAAAAATCTCATTCAAAGAGTAAGGTTTAAATAGGGTGAGATGAGGACAAACTTTACCTCTATCTCATACGCGGCTAAAACTTCATGTATAATATGACTATACGCATATATTTTCATTACTACATGATAAGTTCTAGTTTTACGGTTACTGCGATTGGGATCAGTGGCGTACCTAGGTATGGCCCATGGGGCCGCTCGCACCCCATGCAATATATGTATTTTTTTACTATATATGCGATGTAATCCCGAGTGACCACCAAAAATCTTGAAACCTACCCCCATAAATTTTAAAACCGGCTCCATGAAACTTTGATACCGACCCAAAAAAAATTTTTAATTTACAATTTATAAATATAAAAGTATTATAAACTAATTAAACTCAGTAAATCAGTTAAACCTAATAAACAATTTAATCCAAATACCCAATAGAAAATTTGACCCAATAAACATTTTAACCAATTACCCATTTTAAAACATTAAGCCCATAAAACCCAATAAATAATTTAACATTTTAACCTAATAATGAATAAAAATAAGCTCATCCCATTACCATACCCCATTCAAAATAGCGGAGAACACTCGTCAAACAGAAGGGTTGAAGGGACGTATGTGGGTCGTTGGAGACGAAGGGTTGAAGGGACGTAAGTGGGTCGTGGGAAAAGAAGAGTAATTGTACTGCGCCTCCGCCAAATCATCAATTGCCAGATTCTAGAACACTGCCACTGCCGTCCACTTGCATTAATCATCAACATTCAACATCCCAACAATTCTAAATATAAATTGACTGGATTCATCAATCATAAGAACCCGTCAACCAAAAATTAATTTGAGTATTTTTTTAATAACGATCGACAAATTTTTGTTGTCTTTGAAAATTAATTTGGTTTTATTTGTTTTATTACGTGACTCGATCCAACCTTAACCGGACCGAATAATTTTACTTTTTGACGATATACAATTTATCCTAATAAAAAAAGTCCCAATCGGATGTCGACGGCTTAAATCTATCCACAATTTGAAATGCGTGTCAACTACTACCAAAACCTTCACTATCCACGTTGACGTTTTAAGAAGACTTGAAAGATATCCCGTTACCTCTCAAATCTTCGTGTGGACATTACCGCATTACTCCGATGTAATATCACATATTACATAATTAGTCCTTGTGCTTTGAAAAGTTACGCCGGCACCCTTGAAAACTAAGAGTAGTTTCAAAATAGGTGATTTAGGGTGTAACATAAAAATCGACTTATCTATTGTAAAATGTATGTGGCAAGCTAAATTACTTTCCATACAAAATCATCTTTTTATAAAATTTGATAAAAAAAACTATATAAATTAAAATAAATTAACCCCATAATTATATGCAATTAAATGTCATGTTAAGAAAAAAGTAGGAGACTTTTCGACAATTTTATAATTGCTGTTTATAGGAAATGTATTTTTCGGAAAACAAAAAGGCGTCATCTTTAATTACAAATAATAGGAAGATGGAGAACAAATACGTCTCGTTTCCAAATCTTTAGAAAATGACACATATTTTGAACTAGAAAGTGTTATGATTCTTTAAGGTTTTGATAAAAAAAAATTACAGAGAAATAATTAAGGTGCATGTGTGGAATTGAGATATGATGTTACACTGTTTTTTAGATGTGTTAAATGGGTATGGTTCACGGGTCGAAGCCTAATACGGCGTGAATACAAAAAAATCATGTTAAATCTTTAAACCTAAATATGACACGCGTATTCCCAGGTTGAAACTTGAAACGACCACAACCTGTTTAACCCAATTTTATTTTATTAGTATTTTTTTAAACTAATACTCTAAAATTATAAATTACAGCAAAAAGTACAAATTACATAAAACAATTACGTTTAAACTATAAAATGTTGTGCTCATTTCACTTCTTTTTTCCTTCTAATTTTTCAGAAAATAGCTAATCATTTAAGATAAAACCGTAATATGTTCAAAAATAAGAAGTGTTATCGTGTAACTAAAAAATAAAACCGTAATATGTTTAAAAATATCGTTTTACATCAATATGAACATGGATGTTTAATTTGTCATTCGATTAATATTGAAACTATATGTACGGTAAATTTTGATTTTCTACAAATTCTAAGAAAATATACAGTTGGATATTCATTCTGTTAAAAGAAACTTACATTTGACTTGACATTAAGTTCGTCAAAACTTTTTATTATGGACTAAAATTTAAGATACTTTTTAATATAAAAAAAAGTTTATAAACCAAGTAATGTAATAAAGGTATGCTATGAATCAAATTAAATAATGATTAATTTGGAATTTTATTAAAAGCAAAACATTTTGATGTTGTAGACGGTGTGAACTAAAATAGATGTTTGGTGTACAACTACATTTATTATTTTGTTTAGTTTATATTTTATATTTTGATATAAACTTTATCCCAAATTAATATACTTTTTAATTTCAAAATATTCTTTATTTATATTGTTTGACAATATCTTTTCATTCGTATATTGTGCATTTAATTTTATAAGAGTATTAGCTAGAAAGATTGTTTAGACATTAAGTTGATGTCTTTCTGAAACGAAAATATTAAAAGTATTTAATATAGTAACAATGTAATATCAAAATGATTTAAAATACATGTGGATTGGTTAAAAAATCACTTTGAATCTAAAGGTTTCAATTGGACTTTTTGAGTCCTTGTGGTTTCATTTTTCTTTCAATTAAACCCATGACACTAACACCGTTAGTTTCTTTTGTTAAATTGAGGGGTATTTTAGTCTTTTTACAGGTTATTAAAATAGTTTCATAGTTGAGGGTTTGTTATGTAACTTACTAAAAAATCAAATAATAAAACCCAAACCACTCCTTCCCCCCCCCAATTTCTTCCTGCACTCTGTCTGCTTCTCGCCGGGAACCACCACTACCATCTCCAGCCACCCCGCCGGCCAGACCCACCACCACGGTGCAGCAAACCACCCCACCGGCCAGACCCACCACCACTGCCTCCGAAAATAGTGGGGTCGATTTCGTCTGACCTAAATCAAATCCGCCATTCTTCATCCTCCACGGCCTCCACCACCATGCGACTACCGCGCGTTCCTAAGCGGACACGAAACCTGCAACTCCATCCAAGCCTTCTTCTCCGGCTGATCAAACAACAAAACCCAGAAGCAATAGGTCGATTTCGTCTGACCTAGATCTTGAATTTCAGAAGCAATAGTGAACAAAAACAACAGTTGGTGTAGAGAAAAAATGGGTTGCAAAAGGTCGAAGAGCAGGGTGTAGTAACAGAAAAAAAAACCGGTGGTGGTGGATTAACGGCTGAAAAAACCCGCAACCCATGGTAATTGACGGTACTGATGAACTTGGTATTCTTTAGACCCAGTAATTTTAAAACCCTACTAACCCTACTCGGTGGTTCTTTAAACATAATCGATAGGAAATGAAGCTTGTGTCTTCTTCATCGAAGCTTTCTTCAGTGGGTTAAAGTTGGTGGGTTAAAGATGAAGCTTGTGTAATGACCAGATTTTAGAAAGAGAAAGTAGGTTAAAGATGGTGGTGGGCTTCTAAAGAAATATGTGTTTTATTAGGTTGGCAATGGTGTTGGGAGTAGGCTGGCGGTGGTGTAGGGAGGCAGTGGTGTTGCGAGGCGGTGGTGGATTGGGGGTGGGTGAGAGGATGATGAAACCTGGATTGGGGATGGTGTGGGTTTTTTTATTGTACATAAAACGTATTTACAGAAATAGTCCCTTTAAAATTACACTATTAGTCTATATTAATAAAAAGACTAAAATGTCCTTTAATTTAACAGAATCATCCTAACGGTGTTAGTGTCATGGGTTTAATTGAAGCAAAAATGAAACCACAAGGACTCAAAAAATCCAATTAAAATATTTGGATTCAAAGCGATTTTTTAACCAAACCATAGGGACGCAAAACGAAATTTACTCTTTAAAATATGATTTGAATGATGAATTTTATATCAAATTATGGCTTGATACATTACAAATTCATTATTTGTTGCCATATGTCCATAAGTACATAAAATCTTTAGTTTTATATCAAACTATCTGGACGAAGTTATTTTGCAACCAAAGATGAAAAAAAGTAAATATAAATTAACTAGGTTAGTTCTCGTGTATTACACGGTTAATAAAAAGAAACACATATTATTCATAAGTGTCTAAATAAGAATTACTTTACATAGTGAAAAAAAATAAAATTACAATTACATTCATAAAACCAAATTACATAAGGTAAATTTTTTAGATTCTAGAAAGTTGATTTTGATTAATTGTTATTTGCTTAACAAAGATAAGTTAATTTTTTTTTTTAAATGTCAATTTAATTATCTAATTATAGTAAATTTGCGAGAGTTAATTTATTGATTTTGTTATAATTTAAATAATACAAAGTTCAAAATTTTCAAATCAAACGGTTTTTAAGTTCTAGTCAAATGATATTAAATAATTTTAGCAATTATATTTATTAAGCATTTATTATTTGTGAGAGGTTTAAAATCTTAAATTATAATTAAACTTTAGGTGGGAAAACAATTTCATAAAAACCTTTATTTATTAGGGAGTATAGATATACACGCAACAAAAATTATTGGTTATAATTATATGTGAAAATAAAAGTTATTTGTTCGTTTTTCAAGAGAGAAGTTTTTGTATTCCACCAGATTTATTAAACGTTCAGATTTTCACGTGCGAATATGATAGAATTTATTTTAACTATTTTTTCAACCACAAAATTGCTTTTTTTTTTCAAATTTAAAGTTACTAAAATCTTATTGTATTCTATAATATCGCATAACAAATAACATGTTAACACCAATAACAATATTACATTTTAAAGAAATATTATTATAAAATATATGAATCAATGACTTACGCCGTGTTCCTAAGTTTAACAAACGAAAAAAAAGAGGGGAAATAGAATTAAGGAGAGAAAAGAAAAGGAGAGAAGAGAAACATATAATATAATTTTGTGTTTCAAAGTTTAAATGAAAGAAAAAAAATTAAAGATTTTATATGTTTTCGAGTTAAAAGAAAGAGAAGAAAGTTATAATTTTATAAATATACACTTAAAGATTATTTATTTATTAATAGGTTGATGGAATATTAGAAAATTTCAAAGAGTTAAAGTTTGTTTAGTTTCCTTTATCTCAAAATCTCTTCAATTTAGAAGGAAGAAAATAAGTAACAATATTCTTTCATTTTCTCTATTTCCTTCCACTAAAAAAACCAACACATAATTTTAATTTATTTTCAATTTCTTTCACTTCTCTCTTTAAAAATGACTCGGGAATACAGTGTTAGGATGGAAGGGGTGGAGCTCGGGTTCACCCTCGGGTTCCATCGGGCTCATGGCAACACCGCCGCAACTAGGTCAAGTTGTGGCTCGGGTTAGGTTTACAGGTTCGTGAAGTCGTGTGCTTTCCGGTGTGTTGCTTCATAAAGTATTGGACTGTTGGGATTCACGGGTTCCACCTATTGTGAGGGAGGTAGTTTAGGATAAAAATGACATGACAAATTTTTATTGGTTTAGGGTTAGGGTAGTTTGGTTATACCAAACAATATTTAACATAATAAATTAGTTAGTAATTAAACTATCCTCTAATAAAGTTTAAAAAAGGTATAAAAATAAGATCCTTATTAACAATATTTCTAAGCCAAAGAGGTTGTGGTGTAGTGACTGAGGTAAGGCCCGAAGTCCCAAGGGACCCGAGTTCGATCCCTGTCACCACCATTAATTTCCGCAGCATCGCAAATGATGCCTAGCTCTTAGGCTGATGCACCAGGGTTTTACCCACGCCGAGTCAGGGTTCGAGCCTCGGCTCTCTCTCAAGCCCGGAAGGGGCCGTATTGGTGGGTGTTTTTCCTTGAAAGTTCTCTAACTTTAACGCCAAGTGTGCCCGGTTAAGACAATATATTGGCTGAAGTTGGACGAGCCTATCAATATGACGGGGGTGCGATATCACAACATTCAATGTTCGTCTTTAAAAAAAAAATTCTAAACTTATAGCAATGATTAAAGATAAATATAAGAAAATAACTAAACTTAAGAAGATATTAAAATAACAAGTGGGACAGATGAATCATTTATTTCTTTTGAATCTTTTGGCATACGCAATTTCTTTTAGACACTCAAGATTCATTGTGATCATTACAGTGTGAGTGTGTGACCAATAAGTCAAACATTAAAACCTAATTTTAAACACCCATTTGCAAAGCATTCGGTCACTCTTCGGTCTTCGCTGCCTGTTCTTCAGGTACTCCATCTCACCATGAATTTTCGACTTAAAGTTCTTATTTTTCTCGTTTAAATTTCTGTTCTTGAAAAGGGTTCTTGATTTTGATCTCTGGATGTTTGTAAAAACTTAAACTTTTGAGCAATTTCAAGATTTTTCTGGGTAGGGTTCCGTTTCTTTCATTATTTGTTAAAATTATATATTTTATGATCACAAGATTCGTTTTTTAGTGTTTGGATCGAATATTCGTCAAAAGTGATTATTTGGGATTAGTCAAAAGATTTCTGATTTGGTTGTTAATTAGATTTGTTATTTGCAATTTAGTTGTTAATTATTTGGCATTTAGCCCATAAATTTGCAGTAATGGCAGAAATAGTAAATACAACCACTAAGTTTGATACAGAAGAAGATACATGCACTAAAGATGGCACAGTTGATTACAAAAACAACCCTGCTAACAGGAAGACTACAGGAACCTGGAAGGCCTGCCCTTTCATTCTTGGTAAATCCTGCACTTTTGACTTTTGAAACTCAAACCTATTACTTTTCATATCTCAGTTTAATGCACATAGAGTAATTTTGTAATCTTCAAGTTATTTCTTTCCTAACAGTTTTATTACACAGTGGTTATTGATTATCATGTATTTGTATAATTGATGAGTTATTTAATGTCAATTTTGAAGTTAAAAAGCAACTCATTTGACTCCTAAAAGTCAAAAACTGACCCGTTTTTCATGAGACTGCTTTTGATGATTCAATATGTTTAACAGGAAACGAGTGTTGTGAACGATTGGCATACTATGGAATGAGTACAAATCTGTTACTTTATTTCAAAAATAACCTTCATCAGCACAGTGCTACCGCCTCAAAAAACCTCTCGAATTGGTCTGGAACATGTTACATCACACCGTTGTTAGGGGCATTTCTTGCGGATGCTTATCTAGGCCGATACTGGACCATTGCTATCTTCTCAATCATCTATGTCATCGTAAGTTTATATGCATACATATTTGATTATATATGTGAATTTAAACATATAGGTGTCTAATACTTGGATGCTCTGTTGTATTTTATTTTTCAACGGGTCAAACGGTTAAAATGTTAAAACTTAGCTAAAATGAAAATGGTCAAAGGGGTTGAAGCCAGTCAGCCACCCAAAGTGTTTCTAAAGCTTAGGGCGTGTTTGTTATGGGCTGAAAAGGGACGAAAAAAGTGTTAAAAGGGATGCGGGTTGTAAACGAGACGAGCCCGAGCTCGTTTAGGCTCTATTCTAAAGCTCGAGCTCAGCTCGTTTATTATTTATTAATTATTTAATTATTTTATTTATATATTTTTATAATTATTCTTTTTTATATATTTATGATTATAATTTTTATATATACATAATATATATTATTTAATTATTTATATCATAAATTTATATATAATTATATATTTAATACATTAAATAAAAGTCTTGTTAGGCTCGCGAGGCTACTCGAGCTCGATATGTGAAGCTTGGGCTCTAGCTTATTTAATAAACGAGCCCCGATAAAAGCTCGAGCTCGTTTAAGCTCGGTCAGAATTGAGTTTTTAGCGACTGATCTCGAATAGCTCCCAAGCGGCTCGGATCATTTACAAACCCCTATGGCTGTCTAGTCCGACCCATGACATGTTGGGCCCGAATGAAAACTAACTTTTTTGAGCTGCTATCCGACCCGCCCATTTTGCAGTTTCTATTTTTCTAACATTTATGATTTTGGCCTTGTTATCCAGGGTATGACTTTATTGACAGTATCAGCATCTGTTCCTGGACTAAAGCCAACTTGTGTGTCAAAAGAGAATTGCCATGCCAACAGTACAGAAGTAGCAGTCACATTTTTGGCACTTTATCTAGTGGCACTCGGAACCGGTGGGATCAAACCATGTGTCTCATCCTATGGTGCAGATCAATTTGATGATGCTGATGAAGGGGAGAAGAAGCACAAGAGTTCTTTCTTCAACTGGTTTTATTTCTCGATCAATATTGGTGCGTTAATTGCTTCATCTCTTCTTGTTTGGATCCAAGATAATGTGGGCTGGGGCTGGGGGTTTGGTATCCCGGCTGTAGCCATGGCTATTGCGGTTGCATCATTCTTTTCGGGAACCCGATTGTACCGGAATCAAAAACCGGGTGGGAGTCCATTGACCCGTATTTGCCAGGTCATCGTGGCTTCGTGGAGAAAACGTAGGGTCCACCTGCCTGAGGATAAGTCTCTTTTGTATGAGACAACGGATACTAAGTCTACCATCGTGGGAAGCCGCAAACTTGATCACACCAAAGATTTTGGGTAAGCAAACTAACATGTTTTTGGTAATTTCAGTCTTTTTATATAAAAACGGGTCAATTAATGTTGTGTTTGTTTGGTAACAGGCCAAATGGGTAATATATAATATTTAAAACTGAAAGAGGTGAAATGGGTTAAACGTGTCAAAAATCGTCTAACATGTATTCAAATGCTTACAACGTGTTATAGTTTTTTAATCATATCTAATACAGTAATTATTGATAAATTCCAAGAAAATGGACAAAAATCTGTTGGACTGTTGGTGGGTCAGCCAAACCCCATCTGACATGTCTTAACGTACACATAAAAATCACCTGTTTTGTTCCGAACCCATTTTGACAAGCGGTGTAAATTTCTGACACGACACAAACTTAACACGAAATCGCAGGTTTGGGTCTAGTCTAAGCGGGTTCGTGTCAATTTCGGGTCGAACCCGTGGACACTTTTATATGAACGGGTCATCTTCGTGTCAACCCGACGGGTTTGTGGATTGACCCATTTATAACCCATTTATTTCTATATATATTTTTTAAAATGTGTTTTATGTAATAAATTAAACTATTTAGATGCTTTTTATGCCAAAATTTAAAGGTTCAAATACAATTTTTTTGGGTTAAACGGGTCGTGATCAAGTCAACCGGCGAATACACATGTCGTGATCAAGTCAACCCGCGAATACACGTGTCTGACACAATTTTCAAGATCCAGTCGTGTTCGACCCGCAAACACAACCCATTTAACAGGCCTAATTTTGATTAACACATAAAAGTACCCATTTTGATCTGCACCTATTTGACCCGTAACTCAAGCTGGCCAAATTGTTGAAGTAACAAAACGTCAGGCCGTCTCTTATAATAAGCTAAAATGTATTTTCTTGTAGTTTCTTGGACAAAGCAGCTATGGAGTTGCAATCAGATCATGCCAAAGGATCCATCAACCCATGGCGGCTTTGCACCGTAACCCAGGTCGAGGAATTCAAATCCATCATCAAACTCCTTCCGATATGGGCCACAGGTATCATTTTCAGCACCGTCTACAGTCAAATGAGCAACCTATTCGTTCTGCAAGGTTCTTACATGAACATCAAAATCCACAACTTTGAAATCCCGCCAGCATCACTCAGCATCTTCGACACCCTTAGCGTCATCTTTTGGGTCCCGGTCTACGATCGGGTCCTTGTACCCGTGGCCCGCAAATACACGGGCCACAAATCAGGTATCACCCAGCTCCAACGAATGGGCACAGGTTTAGTCATCTCGATTCTTGCAATGCTATCAGCCGGGACTCTAGAAGTCATAAGGCTCGGGATTGTGAAGAGAAACGATTATTATAATCAAGAGCACATGCCGATGTCGATTTTCTGGCAGGTCCCGCAGTATTTCCTGATTGGTTGTGCTGAAGTGTTTACATTTATTGGACAACTGGAGTTCTTTTATGATCAAGCCCCTGATTCCATGAGGAGTTTGTGTTCCGCTTTATCGCTTACAACCGTTTCTTTGGGGAGTTACTTGAGTTCTTTGTTGGTGACGATCGTAATGGCGGTTAGTACTAAAGGCGGTAAGCCCGGGTGGATACCCGATAATCTGAACCGCGGGCAATTGCAGAACTTTTTCTGGCTTTTGACTGGTTTGAGTGTGCTAAATTTGGGGGCTTATCTTGTTGTGGCTAGGTGGTACACTTATAAACGCGCCGTCGGGACTCTTCGTTAGCCGGTGCAGTTGTGCAAAGATTGTTGGATGTTTGTTTTAAATTTATGAATGTTCTGTTTGTCAATTGGCAAGTTTAATGTTTTATAAAGATTAAAGGGATTATAGGTTATTATTATGAAAGATGGATTTTGGTTGAATGCAAATGTTGTTCTTGCATGTTGGATTAAAGATTTAAACTATGGTCTAGGTTTTTGTATTTTGAAAGTGTGACATATAAAGATTAAAGTGAAGACGGAAATAATTTCGACTTTTTAAGTGACTCAAGTTATATGAAATTAACTTTTGGGGTAACATTGTAGGTGAATTTTTGTTGTAGGGGATTTAAAAAATGTATATTCTATGCGAGACCAAATCCATATACGTTTCACACCATTACATACAGATATATGTTAACGGTTAATTTATAATTTATATTTATTACAATATTTCTTGTTAATCCCAATTATTTACCCCAAATTATTGTAAATCCCCATTACAATATTTCTTGTAAATCCCAATTGTTTCTTATAAAAGTCTAATAAAACCTTATTTTTTGTGGTTTTAGTGCAAAACGAGATATTATTTATAACTTTAAAACGATTACATATGTGTAATCGGTTTTCTGTGCATTTTTTGTTGTCGTTTTATGCTAACTTAACATATTACATATATGTAGTAGTACTAACAATTACATATGTAATTCTTACAATTGCATGTATGTAATATATTACCATATATTAATACTCCATTTTACATATATGTATCAAATATATATACATAAATTCTTCCGGTGACTATGTATCAATATTACACATATGTAACAGATGATAAAAATTAGATAGAATTTGTGTATCAAAAAGCATTACACACATATATATATATATATAGATTCATATAATAACATATTACATATATGGAAGACAAATATGTAATGTTCAATTATTACATATATGTAGTATCTTATTACATACGTATAATATCTACATAACAGATTATATATATGTAACCATATCCCATATCATCATTTTTAAACCAAAAAAGGCACAAAAGTAAAATATCAAATACACACAATTTACGTACACGTATACACCAAAGATCAAGTTTGCGTACACATATACATTCAAAAGATTATATATATGTAATAACTGAAATAAGCCATTTTTTCAATCTACCCATTTCACCCTTAGAGACTATAAATAAACCCAAAAATTTCAATCAATTTACAAAAATGCCACTAACTGATTTGTACCTAGACCAAACAAGATCAACGGTTGTAAATGGTTTTATTGGTTTTTTTAAAAGATGTTTTTCTCATTCATCATACCCTATATATATATAGATGGTTCAATTTAGTCTATGAGCTTCTGTTTTGAGGGCGTATGGATCGATCATATGACATGTGTTATATTTATGTTACGACTTTTGATACACCAATTTGATATGACTTGTTTGCCTGATTAGTTTATGTTATGATTTGCTATTTGGTTAACATTGGTATGTTTATGACTAGTTGCCATAAAGATATTGGTTTCTTTTTGTTGGATCCGCTCACTAGGCAATATGCTTAGACGTACTTTTCTGTTTTCTTGTACGTCCATATTTGGCTATAAAATCACCATGACACAATACAATTAGTTAAAGCAACAACCTATAATAGGTATGGTCTATTCACAACTTCCCTAACGTAATGGAAGAGTATTAATAAGCATATAAATAAATTTTGTATACCCCAAACAAGGATCTAGATACATTAAGGATTCTCAATACAAGAATACTTACAATTAAGTTGTGACTTGCAACTTTCTTGTAATTAACTTGGTAAAGTAACTCGGTGCAACCTGGTTTGACTTGTATAAACATTCTAGTAGTTTGTACCTTTGAACATGCTGGCATTCACACCAAATTACATTAACCATACCTATTTGTTTTATACTAGACGCAAGCTAACCTATTCGACTCGAATTCTAAAACAAATATGATACCTAATTGAATAAATTAAACAATTCAAACTTTAAACATATTATCTTGTCAAAAAAATAACTCCCAAGTTTTCTCTAAAATAGAATTTATGCATTCAGACGGTTTGTGTAACTAACTCAAATAATAAAGAAAATACAAGGATGGAAAGATTTATAAGGATAGCACCTGTGGTATGTCAAATATTATGGTTTTGGTTCCTACATTTGAGAAATCACACCTTTGGCCATCGATCTCAAACCTAACACCTTTGGTCATTGACGCTAGAGGAGGCTAAAAATGGGTTCCGTCAAGCTAGCTATATGCTGTGTATTATCGACAATTTCTACATAAGACGGTAAGATGATATCTTGAGCAGTTACATATCCAGGGCCCCTGACACAAATAGACGCCTCACAAGTTCTATAGAGATTACTTCTCAATACGATTTCTTTCAAATTCATTAAAATTTCATGTACTGATTTTTGAATACCCATTAACTTTATAGATAAAACACAACTCCCAAAGGGAAATTACATAGAGATAGAAGGCAAACGGGCAACAAGCTGCGCCGCCAACCCTTTTTGAATAGCAAAACCAAGTCTTTTAAAAACTACATCTACAGATCTTGGGGTCATAACATTACTATGCATGACCCGCTGTACTCAGTTAAGTAACTCCACGGCCTCTGGTGCAAGGAAACCAAAAGTGTCAAAAGCAAATGGTATAAACACGTGTTGGTTGTCAAGACACGCTTTCTCGTGTTTGGTCACTTTGCTCGAAGCAGCTTTTAGAGCAGCCTGACTCACCGTGAAAGCACTAACTCCCAAGCCCACCAGAGGGGAGACCCCTGTTAGATCTACACACGCATGTTTCCCACCTATCCACCCAAAGACCAAAATGTCAGCGGGTCTAAGTGTTGATCTTCCTTCCAATGGGTCCGTCAAGAAATTCACTGGTACCTCTTTCTTAGTAGAAACCCCGACACGCCTAAATATGTCAAAAAGAACATCCCTAACCAAGTCGTGTCGGTACTTGAACCCCGGGAGCTCTCTACAATGAACCGCATGCTCCCCATAGGAGTCTAAACACGCCTTACGGCAAACAGGGCATAACTCGTCAATCGGGTATAGTGGAATCATGAGGCGATACTTAAGGATAGTACGATACTCCACCGGCGACATATGTTGGCCTAGCCCATCTATAGGGATCGCGAGAAGGTAATCTTGAGCATGTGGTGCTCGTAGACACTCAAAAACAGCTCTTTGTCTAACGGTTGGACTTCCCTTTCACGGACGATTTTACTAAAAAGGGCACTCGCCAATGCATGTTGTGCTTTAGGGGGGGCGGTGTCCTTATTAGTGAAACCGCTGAAGTCAAAGCTTGAAATCGTATCACGAAGACAAGCCAAAGCACAATCATAATCAGAATCCATACCACATATGCCGCTGTCTCGTAAGATGTGGTCCTGTAACGCCCAAGATTGGGCCCTCGAGGCTACAAAGGCATAAGATGAAGCCTCTACAGCGGAATACAACCCCAAACCCCTAAACCTAATAGGTAGGGAAGCAAGTCGCCATTGGAAGTCTCCAAAGAAAGGACCTCCACAAACAACTATGTCCTCAATCGCCCCACGCAATCCTTCGTCAAAGAACAGCGCTGCCTCCTCCATGTGTACGGGTTGGCACGTCCTCAAGCCAAAGAACAGCGCTGCCTCCTCCATTATGGTAGAATATCCGTGTGATATTTTCTCAGATTTTGCGTGTGTGATACATGTTCCTTCGATTTCTCCAAGCGAAGCTCTTCGCATCGCAATGCCTATTGTGTCTGCTTGACCTTTCATAAGCGGAGACAGAATAAAGCACCCATACAAAAGACGCTTACTGTTTGCTGCTGATTCAACACACTTCCCTTCCTATTAAAAAACAAAAAAAACTAAATACTAAAAGAACAATAAACTCTATCCACCCTCCCCTTCCCTTCGTCTTTCGTCCACCCACCCCTCCGATCACCATCCCATCATCTTCCACCCGTCTTCTACAGTCACCTCTCCTACATCAACCCTTAGCCACCCATCCTCTTCACACCAGACCAAAGATTTCCTGAAAATAGATTCCGATAAACAAAGGGAAATTCCCAAATGGAAGTCTGTTAAATGGGGAAATACTAAATGAAATCGAAGAAAACCCAGATCTAAATCGGTCTTTTGGTCGGTTATTTTGTTGTGTTTTAGGTTTAGATTGTTTGTGAAATCTAAATCATCTTATGTTAACCAGAGAAGGTGGCGAGTTAGGCATGACCGCTCAACATTCCTTCTTGTTCCCATTTATACATCGAAAGCCACCATTAAAAGCTACAATCAAACCGCAGACGAGCATTTGTGCCATTATTCCGATAAGCCCGCGCGATGCGACGGATTTATGAACTTCGTTACGCATGTTGCGGCAGTGACCACACCACCTTTTTACTCACATCCACTAACCACTACACATAGCCTTAACGTCAAAGACCAGATGTATTATCCATGAATGAACAGTGAGGGCCAAACACGTAATTTATCAAACGTAAAGAGTAAAACCATAATATAAACATAGGATTAGGTTCAGGTAAAAAGGATTTTAATTGTAAGAAGGGTGAGAAGGATTTAGGGTTATTAGATTAAATTGTAGAAAAGATTTAATGGTTGAGATTAAATTGTAGGAGAAAAAGTTGTTGAAATGGTATTTTAGTTTTTGCCACTTTTGTTGACTTTTTATCAAGTTCCCCCCTCATTTTTAAACGTTCATAACTTTTACATAAGACATTATTTTTTCAAAAAAATTACACCATAAAAACTAGCGTTTTTTTATCTTTAAAACAAGTATAGTGTCGTTATAAACAAAAACGAATTTTTTTTACGTTTTTCAGCTCATTGTGTAATTAGTCATGTCAATGTGTAATACAAGCTCACTGTGTAATACAAGCTCAATGTGTAATACAAGTTCATTGTGTAATACAAGTTCATTGTGTTATATGTATTTATCATTATGTTTTACGTTTTCCAGCTTATTGTGTAGTTAGTCAGGTCATTGTGTAATACAAGTTCATCGTGTAATACAAGTTCATTGTGTAATACCACGTCTGGTCATTGTGTAATACAAGTTCATTGTGTAATTAGTCAGGTCATTGTGTAATTAGTCATGTCACTGTCTAATACAAGTTCATTGTGTAATGCAAGTTCATTGTGTTATACAAGTTCAATGTGTAATACAAGCTCATTGTGTAATACAAGTTCATTGTGTACTACCACGTCTGGTCATTGTGTAATATCTGGTCATTGTGTAATACAAGTTCATTGTGTAATTAGTCAAGTCATTGTGTAATACAAGTTCATTGTGTTATAAAAGTTCAATGTGTAATACAAGCTCATTGTGTTATATGTATTTATCATTGTGTTTTACGTTTTCCAGCTCATTGTGTAGTTAGTCAGGTCATTGTGTAATACAAATTCATCGTGTAATACAAGCTCATTGTGTAATACCACGTCTGGTCATTGTGTAATATTTGGTCATTGTGTAATACAAGTTCATTGTGTAATTAGTCAAGTCATTGTGTAATACAAGTTCATTGTGTTATACAAGTTCAATGTGTAATACAAGTTCATTGTGTTATATGTATTTATCATTGTGTTTTACGTTTTCCAGCTCATTGTGTAGTTAGTCAGGTCATTATGTAATACAAGTTCATCGTGTAATACAAGTTCATTATGTAATACAAGTCCATTATGTAATACAAGTTCATTGTGTAATACCACGTCTGGTCATTGTGTAATACAAGTTCATTGTGTAATTAGTCAGATAATTGTGTAATACAAGTTCATTGTGTCAAATATTTTTCATCATTGTGTTTTACGTTTTCCAGCTCATTGTGTAATTCGCTCAAATATGTCAGGTCATTGTGTAATATCACTTCATTGTGTAATATCAGGTCTGATCATTATGTAATATCAGACCTTGTATTACACATTGATCTGGTGTATTACACATTGACCTGATATATTACACATTGACCTGATATATTACACATTGACTATTATGCCCTCCCTTTAAAACAATAAAATGACACATGTCAAGTTTAGAATCCTTCTTACCCTTCTTATTTTTAAAACATTTTTTTACTATAACCTAACCCTATGTACATACGTGTAAGTCGTTCTCGTTGCCTTCCCCAACCTAGTTATTTTCCATTGGGTGTTTGGGATTACTTATTAACTTCTACTTATGACTTCTTGAAAAAGTAAGAATTTTTTACTTTTGAAAAACAACTTTTCATCCTTTATAAAATTGACTTTTTCCTATTTATCCAAACAAACTTTTAACTTATTACCTTTTTGAAAAAGATAATAAGTTAATAAGTAGTTTGAAAAGTAATCCCAAACACCCACTTAGGGGGTGTTCGGGATTACTTATCAAAAACAACTTTTAACTTCTCCCAAAAGTTAAAAATACTTACTTCTCAAAAACAACTTTTCCTTCCTTATAAAACTAACTTTTTTATCAATTATCCAAACAAACTTTTAACTTATTACCTTTTTAAAAAAGGTAATAAGTTAATAAGTTGCTTGAAAAGTAATCCCAAACACCCCCTTAATGGAAAATAAAAATGAAAATAGGAATTGAGAACATTCCTCCGCCGCTGAGATTGTTCACCGTCACCGGCAGCCGACCGACTTCTTTGAGAATATTCCTTTCTCATCATAATCATCATCATCATCGTCTATGCTTAAATCTCCTCTCTGATTTAAAGATCTAAAATTATATTTCAGATTAAGTTAAATTAGCATCAAATGCAAAAATCCCTTTTAGATCTACGGAGAACGATCTCTTTGTGACTGAATTATAACAGGAGACTAAAGAAGATCAATTCTTAGCCAGACGGAGTTGAACGGATTCGCTTTTCAAGGACACTTTTTGCGACGTTTCAATTCGTTGTCAAGGTGATTTAAATCCTCATCTCAATCAAAATAAATATTTTCTTTTGAATATATGATCTGCAAAATAATAAGGGTTAATTATGTTCTAAATTCCTTATATTATAATGTGATTATTTGTTTCTTGGTTTAAGCCCAATGAATTGGTTAGCTTCGTTGCGATTTAAGGGGTCTTTGGATGTGTCTTTTAATTAAAAGGTGGTTATTTTGATATTCAAGAATTAGAATAAGATAATTAGTCGCCGATTAAGGGTGATGTGTGTTTTAAAACGAGTATTTTTGATATTCAAGATTTAGAGTAAGAAATTAGTTGCGATTTAAGTGGTGTTTGGATGTGTTTTAAATTGATTATTTTGATATTCAAGAATTAGAATAAGAAATTAGTTGTGATTTAGAGGTGTTTGGATGTGTGCTATGAAGTGATTGTTTTCATATTCAAGAATGAGAATAAGATAATTAGTTGCGATAAAAAGGGTGTTCGTACGTGTGTTTTAAAGTGATTATTTTGAAATTTAAAAGTTAGAATAAGAAATTAGTTGTGATTTAGGGGTGTTTGGATGTGTGTTTTAAAGTGATTGTTTTCATATCCAAGAATGAGAATAAGATATTTAGTTGTGATTTAAGGGGTGGCTCGGATGTGTGTTTTAAAGTATTTATTTTGATATTCAAGAATCAGAATAAGATGATTAATTGCAGTTAAAGGGGTGTTTGGATGTGTGTTTTAAAGTTATTGTTTTGATATTCAAGAATCAGAATAAGATAATTAGTTGCAACAAAGTGATTAAAACTAGAGATATTCCAAACATCATGGTTCATTCTTGGCTTGGTTTGTAGTTAGGGTTAATTAGTAAAATTGACAAAGATAAGTAATGATAGATGATAATTCCATAACTAAAATGGGCAACAATATTATTTCCATTATGAAGCTACCCTATAAATAATAGGGATTAGTAGAAGTCAATTATGTTGATGTGATTTAACATTGGATTAGGGTTAGTTTGAGCATCATTGTGGGAGAGATAGTTGCCATTAAAATCAGGTTGGTTATTCTTCTTTTATTTTCAATATGAACATCATTCAAGTGCTATGAGAGAAATCTTAAATTTTGACAAGTTTGACCAAATTGACCTTTTTTGGGTCATGTTTGTAATGGCTGCATATTACATTATCATATATTTTCTTTGTTTTTCTTGTATTAATAATTTATCCACCCTCTTCTGAACACTCATTTTTTCATGTTCTCCAATATCCTTTCGGTTTATTATCACATTACAGAAGCAAATTCCATATATATTAATTTCAGAAAACTCAGGAAGAAACATTCACACAGCAAAGCATATTTGTGACACTAATAGAAGGTGTTAAAATATTCAAAAACATTAACCATGAAGTCAACTTCAAAACACCAGAAGTCAAGTCGAATGGACCGGTTCAACTACATCAATGATGATAAACTAAAACTGGCCATCCCAATTGGCCCGCGTTTTCAAGCCGAGGTGCCCGAATGGACAGGCCCACCTCGCGAAAACAAAGCTTCTCTTATTGATTCAAAATGGTTAGGCATCGTGGTATGGCCGATGAAAGATACGACCCCTGACATTGAAGGGTGTGTAATAGGGAAAGGAAGGCCGGAGTCTTGTGATTGTACCGCCCCTGCTTCCATCCTATGTGTCAAGCGCCACATCAGCAAGAAAACAGCCCACCTGCAGGCTGTCTTAGGACCCACTTTCCGGACATGGAAGTTTGATCAAATGGGAGAAGCTGTTGCCAAATTATGGAAACAACCAGACCAGCAGAGACTCACCTACCTTATGAAAAACAATCCATTTTCACAAGGTCAAGATTTCATTAAACCGGCTTTGGAATGTTTTCTGTTAAAGTCGAAGAAAGATATAGTCGACTTTTACTTCAATGTATACATCCCTAGACGAATGAGCATACAAACAAGATCGGGATGCATGATGGTTAATACCGATGATGAAGAAGAGAAGTCAAAGAGTCTTTCTAAAGGGTCTAGAAAGAAGGCACGGGTTGATTGTGCAACCGCGTATAGTCCTAAACTTGTGAAGGCGAGGTACTTGACCGGAAGAAGATGATCCTATATTGGAAACCGTTAAGGTGAGATGGGGCACACATACTACAACTCGAGTATCGAAGAACTAATATGTAAGTCCCATATCGCTGGTAATGTTCGTCTTCTCGTGTCACACAACTATCTCCCTCAAACTATAAACATATTGTTGGGAATCTATCAAGCAAAGTCGATATCTTTAGGGGGAATTCGATGGAGTTTTGCCTCTAAGATTGACATACTCGACTTTCTTTGTCTTTGCTTTTCGTGTGTTAGTGTGATCATGTTTAGGAGAGAGTGAATCAAAATTTTCCCTCATGTTGTTTTCTCCTCTCTCCTTGATTGACCCAAACACAAGACTTTTTTTATTTACTTTTTTGCTTCCTTCTTTTTCTTTCAAAAAAAAACTCTAGAACATAATGTTAAGTAGAGGCGCACAAACCGGTTTTTGGGCCAACCTGGTTCAGTTTAGAAACCGGTTCAGATCTAGTCAAAGAAAGTAAAACCGGATTGGGCCAGACATGATTGGATTAGATACCAATTTTATAAAGTGGAAAAACGACGGATCGATTTGTAAGCGATTTTGGTTCGACCATATCTTTTTTAACTAATTTCAACGAAAATATCTCAAATCGATTTCAAAACGACGGATCAGATTGGTTTCGCACTGGTTTCACCCAAACCGGTTTTCAGACCGGTTTCAGATCATGATCCGGTTCGGATGTGCATCTCTAATTTTAACAATATATTGGATCACAATATACAACTAAGGTGATGTTGTTTGGTTCTTAATGGGTCATAATGTCTCTAAATATGTGAGATGTGATGGTTTGGTTCCTATCACCAAGAACCAGTTGTACAACTATTAGCTAACTACAAAGGCCCCTGTAAGAGTGCTGCCAAGCAAAACATTCTCACACACACATAACAACATAAACACTATTCCCATAGGATCCGTTCTGTTCCCTTTTCAGATATAGACAATGCCATGACTTTCTAAACGATGTCCTTCATTCTTTTATTAAAAACAGTTCGCACTTTACTTACGTTCATAACTTGCATAAAACATTAATTTGCCTGTTTTACCTTTTACCTTAAACATTCCTTTTGCTTTTGTTTATTAAACGACATTTATAATACACATTTAACATAATATGCACACCACCCCAAAAGTAGGCAAAAAGGGGATCTAGAACTCACCTGGACAAGCTAGCTCCCGCGTGCTAATAACTGAATCCGACTAGAGCAACTCACAATCCGGATATCGGTTAAACACAGTCAAACTTCCATTATCAGTAACTCTACTAAAGTATTCGCGCATAGGAATACTATGCGAGTACCTTCAGATACTCCCAGTATTCGCCTAAAGTACAATTTGCGAGTACTCCAAGTTCACGCGCATGTACTCGGCCGAGTAGACCATGCGATTACCTCGTTCATCCTCTTAAGAAAACCCTAATTTTGCATGTTAAGGCGGCTATTCTCGAAAATAGATCAAGATTCAAACTTTTTACGTCCAAAACCTTTGTTTAGCTTCCAAAAGTCTAGATCTATGGTTTTTATGCTAAAACTTACGTAAAAATCCTACCTTTTTGGATTAAAACCCTCTTTTTTTTTTTTTTTTTCCAAAAACCCGTTTTCAAGCTAAAAATTAGGGAAGCAAGGTTCGATCCTTACCTCAACGTGCTATTTTCTTTGTCTCCTTCCTTTGTCTCGTCGAGTGCAACAAGAAAAGAGTAGAATGAAGGCTCGGTTGCTCTCCTATTTGATCTTTCTCTTTTTCTACTGTCACTCTCTCTCTCACTTCACGTTTTTTCCCTCTCTAGAGTATGCGCAGGTGGAGGTGGTAACGAGGATGGTAAGGAGGTTTTTGCTAAAATATAAGGGTTACTCTCCTTTCTTTTAGATTTTAACCCTCCTAGTCCCTCAACTTTATTTCATATAAAGAAAAAAATACCTCTTTTTCATTAAAATTTTCGGATGTTACATTTGGTGTACCAATGATCTCTTCCGTTCAAGAGAAATGTTTTAGTGGAGCAACTCTTGATTGGAGAATCGAGGAGAGGACGTAGAGTGGATTAGTTAACATCCACTTGAACCTTTATAAACCGGTTTTATTATTCTTACCTTAGACTCTTTACATTCTTGTTTGTTTATATTGCTTAAGTTTTAACAAGTGTTAATCCATACTAATTAGTGTTAATTAACAAGGTTTTGAAGAAAACATATTCACCCCCCTCCTCTAGTTTTCTACAAAGTATTTTAGTCATATTACAAAAATGTATCTGATTTTTTAACACATGTTATCGTGTAAATGATCAAATGTGTTACTAGCAAGTGAACAAAAGGGGTAAAAGTACAATTTGTCAAGTCAAAGTAACAAAACCATAAAGGGTGAATAGGGCACTCCAAATTGAATCAAAATGAAGCCATAATGAGGGAATGACATCTCATTTTTATCATAATAAACCTAAATTATAAGGGGCACTCCAAAAATGAATCAAAATTCTATTTTTTTTCAAAAAATGGACTGTTGCATTCGGTATCAAGCTCGGGCTCACTACAAAAAAAAACTCCTTATAGCTTATGTGTTTAATATTATTATGGATTAGCTATTTATGTAATTTGGAATTATATATAAATCATATATTTATTATTTATAACCGAATAGTTGAATATATATATATATATAGCGTTGATTTCATAAGAAAACTCATTTTTATGAGAAAATCAAAAACTCCTCATTAAAGGTACTGCATATGTGTAGTACACCCCAAAAACCTAACCCACCCCTAAAAACCTAAACCCCCCACCCCACCCTCACCCAAACCCAAGAACCTAACCCCCCATCCCACCCCACCCAAAAACCTAACCCCACCCCCCACCCCTAAAACCTAAACCCTCTACCCCCCGCCTCAAAAAACCTAACCTAAAAGCTAAACTAAACCCAAAAGCTAACCTCATTATTTTTTGAGTTTTTTTTAACGAGAACGACGTGAGAAACATGGTATCAGAACCAGTTTTTTAGTTTTTGATTTATATTTTGAGTTATGATTTTTTTATTATTTTTTTTACCTTTAATAAATTAGTTTTTTGGTTTTCTCATGAACAATAAATTTTCTTATGATCCTTCCTCCTATATATATATATATATATAGGAGGGATCAAGAGAAAACCACAAAATTAGGTGAAAACCGAAAAAACCATTAAAGCCAATCAAATAATTTATAGATTTTTTATTTTTTTTTTAATTTCTAAATGTATTAATATAATATTACACAATTTACCAAAAAATAATTTTACGTATTTTGTTTTACGTATACGTAACTGCGATTTTTTTTGTTTTCTGTTTACGTATACGTAACCCTATGTGTTACGTATACGTAGGTCAATACTTAAATGATTTTCTGGTAAAAATATGTAATATTACAGTGATACTCTTATAAATAAATAAAAATAAAATGAAATAAAAAATAAATATTTTTATATAATTGGTTAAAATTGGTTTTTCTAATGATTTTCTCGGTTTTCGCCTAACTATGTGGTTTTCTCTGCAACCCTCCCCTATATATATATATATATATATATATATATATATATAGGGAGGGTTATTATACAAAGTCTAAAAACTGTAAAAAGTCTTTTAAAAACCCCACCACCACCCCCAAAAGCTTAACCCCCCCCCCCCCCCAAAACCTAACCCCCACCTCACCCTGAAAAACCTAAAATCCCCCACCCCAAAAACCTAAATCCTAACAAAAAACCCTAAAAAGTCATAAAAGTCGTCTAAAAACACCACCCCCCCAACCCTAAATCTCCAACTCAACCCCCCAAAAACCTAACCCCTACCCCTAAAAACCTAAAACCCCCCACCCCCAAAGCCTAAATACTAAAAGCTAAACCCATAAAGGCTAAATCCTAACCCTAAAATCTAAACCCTACAACCTAAGATCGTAGAGTTCGATGAGACGGTTCCAACGCCGCCGAAATGAGTAAAATCGGAGTTCGTATGAGCCGGTTATAAGTGTTTTAAACGACTTTTTACATTTTTTTGACTTTTTAGCGAAACCTCACACTATATATATATATATATAGGTGGGGTTATGCTAAAAAGGCTAGAGAGTTTAAGAAGGGTAAGAAGAGTTTTCAGCCTTTAGATCATTTTCAGCCTTTAGATCATTCTGCTAATAAGTAGCCTTATTAATTGCAAGTTGACACATGTCAGCTTTTCATGGCTTCTTAGCCTTCTTAGAAGTAGGGATCTTTTTAGCATAACTTTTACATATATATATATATATATATATATATATATATATATATATATATAGGGGTATGTTCTTTTGAGAACCAACAATATGTTAAGAACCGTGAGAACCGCAATAACTCTTCCTCTATTTATAATATAAATTGACTAGAATTCATGTACATTTCAATATGTTTAAGGTTTAGTTTTAAAAGACCTCGAATTTATGGTCGTTTTTTTAAATGCATATATGCACTCACACTATATGCACAAATGAATGCATATATGCGTATTTTTATACTTTTCTTAAAAAAATTTAGGAAAGAGGAGATAAACTCAAACTAAGAGTGGGAAGAGATAAATAAAACATTGTTGTTGAATTTTACTTTTTTCACTAAAGCGATATGTACACGTTTTGTGCGGTTCTTTCGGTTCTCAACATATGGTTGGTTCTCAAAAGAACATGCCCCTATATATATATATATATATATATATATATATATATGGGACGGTTTCAAAAAGAAGTGGTTTTTCGCTAAGAAATCCTAAGAAGTGTGTCAAACGCCGCTGAAATTAGCTCAATCGTAGTTCGTTTGATATCGTTTTTTAAGGTTTTGTCATTTCTTAGATTTTTTAACGAAAAACTAATTTTTATTTGATTTTTCCCGTGTATATATATATATAGTTAAATGGAATTTAATTTAATCCATATATATATATATATATATATATACACATATATATAATTAAATGGAATTTAATTTAATCCACAAAACTTAATTCATATTAAATATATTAGAAATAGTTAAAGACTTGATGGCCAAGTTACTAAAACCCTAATAAAAATTGAGTTTGAGTCTGATTGTTATAACTTGGGGCATAAGTTTGGTGGATTATAAATAGGGTATCTGAATACCATTTAATCCATCACATTCCTAATCACATAACCCTAATCGCCCCCTCCCCATCCCCTCTTTGAAGCCGTCACACAAGAGAGAGAGAACTAAGAAGGGTTCTTGACTTTGGTTGGCTCAAGCAAGGAACAAACCTTTAAACCTCTTTGTCTTCTTGTTGATAATGTTTGTCAGACTTTCATCCATTTCATCAAGATCAAGCTTTTCATAAGGTATGACCTTCTTGAACACTCCATGGTTAATTAACAAGGTTTCTCGTTTATTCGTAACTGGACAATGATGTGATATCTATTATCTATTATAGATATATTACGTATCATTACTCACACTGTTAAAAAAAGTTAAAAACAGACACGTAAACCCAACAACTAAGCCTTGGATTAGTTTGTAGCTAAGGTTAATTAGTAAAATTGATGGTCGTGGCCTTGTGACCTACCGACATTGGTGATACTCTCATAAGTGAATTCAAATTTTGTAAGTGAAGTTTTAGATGTTATTTAGGAGTAAAAAGTTGATGTCCAAAAAATTAGTAAATTTGAGAATTAGTTACACGGATGGCTCATGTGTTTTACACGGATTTCACTTATGGCCCCTAAGAATGGGAAATTACAGGTTCAGTCTAATAGTTTGTATATTTGTAACAGAGATGACCCCTAGGTTGGATGTCCGTTAACTTTGACTGTTAAATACGTGTGAAATAACTAAAATGCTCCTTCATCTTAAAAATAAAAATAAAAGCCCTTAATATTAAAAATAAAAATAAAAGCCCTTCATATTAAAAATAAAAATAAAATGCCCCAAATCCTTTCAACTATCGATGAAGATCATCATCCATCCCACCTGCTTACTTTTGAAGAATGTTCTGGTGGTGTCTCTGGCTATGAACATGGGGTTAATTAATTTGGAATATAAGTTACGATGATGAACAAACCCTAACATCTAAATGGAGTATACAGTACAAGCTTCATTTTCACACCATTACCAAACAGGGCCGGCTCAAGCTACTTGGTGGCCCCAAGCGAACTATTAGTTTGAGGCCCTTTTCAAAAGTCATAGTATAAAAACCCTCCTCTTTTTTATCCGGATTCAAACTTACGGTTTCGGTTTGACATTTAGGATTGTTAACTACTAAATCTAAATGAGCAATTAAGCAAGCAAACCACAATTAAATTACAATGACCAATAGCATAGAGCAAAATGCTAAATCAAAAACACAAATTAAAACAAAAATTAACTACTAAATAAAAAAAAAGCAAAACACAGATTAAAACACAAAAGCCAAAAAGAGGATTACATGATTTGATGTAATGCTAACACTGTCTTCGCCTCTTGGGAATCAAAACCAAAATCAAAATCTGAATGACTGAATCGATAGATGATGAACAGATGTAAGAATCCCCTGTTTTAGTTGATCAAAACTTCAGAAGTTAACAACAATCGGATTATCGGAACTAACCAGATGTAGAAAGGATTATCCGATGGGCGGTGATGATGAAGAAAGGATATCCGATGGCCATGGGCGATGGTCCTTTATTAATCACGCGCTAACGGCTACTTACTCTCCCGTCGATTGCCCTCCCTCAGCCGGTTAGCCCTCCTCTTTCGTCGCCTGACATTTAGCAGACAGCAGCCCTAATCGGAAATCCCGCTCATGAATGACGCTGCCCATAAAGGAAAATAGGAAATCAAGTTCATTCCCTAATTAATGTTGCCGCAGGTCTTCTATTTCTTTTGTTAGCCTGGCCCAATTTCAAAAAGCCCGATATATAGTTATATATAAAAAAAAATTAATTAGAGGTCCTTTATAATTGGAGGCCCCATGCCTTAGCATGGGCCTGAAGCTTAATGGGTCGGCCCTGTTACCAAACCGAATTAGCAAAAAAAAAAAATCCCAACCCGAATAACCTGAACCGAGTAGCCCGAAAACCCCACAACCCGACCCAAATATGGTTACATATATATAATATGTTATGTAGATATTATACCTAGATAGGTGGAGAAGGAAGAAGATGAAGTGGGTGGGGTTTGGAGCTAACATTTGATACTTTTGTTTTATCTAACAAATGGGTGTTTTGGTCATTTTTTAGAAATTTAACAAAAAATTTAACGAACATTCAACCCAGGGGGCATCTCTATTACAAATGTGCAAACTATTGGACTGAACCTGTAATTTCACATTCCTAAGTGCCATAAGTAAAATCCGTGTAAACCACAAGGGTCATCTGTATAATTAATTCTAAAATTAAACAAGATGTTATTTCCATAATCAAAATCAAAATAAATAATGATAGATAGTATTTCCATAATTAAAATAGGTAACAAGAAATTATAAAATTGTATAAACAACTCTGCCTAATATTTTAAATGTAATGCATAACGTGACTACATAATCTTTTTCTTTCCATTTTCTTTTCATAGCATTAGTTATAAATGTTTAAGCGGTTCTCATGATTTTTTATGTAAAATTGTTTTTGTTTTGAAAGCGACAATGTTCTTACATGTCTTTATTTAGCTGGAAAAAACATGTTTGTTTCTTGCTAGAGTTGCTTGTTGTACATAGTTAAAGAGGTTTTATGAACAGTAAAACCTCGACAAATAGATACACTTAGGGTCAGAAAAATATTCATTTAATTAATTTTTTTATTTATTGATAATGATAACGATAATAATTAAAACAATTGAGGACCGGAGAAAATTATTGGCTTATAGTAGTTTATAGTTAACACATTCCTAATTGTCTAGTAATTGTGGGTCAAAGTAGTGGGTTAGTGACAATATTCACATCAGTTTCTTTATCCTTATCTTTATAATTTAACTAAAAACAATCATTTCATAAAAAAATTATTTATTTTTTAAAAACCTCTCACATCTCATTCCTTATCCTTATAATTTTAAAGAAATGGTAAAGGAATTGGTATATTTAAGATTTTAGTGTTCATTTCCTTATAATTTTAAGGATAAAGATAAAGTTTAAAGAACCTGATGTAAGACAGTTTTAGCTTAAATCTTATTTTCTTTCCTTATAATTTAAGGATATGGTGTATATACCAATACTGATGTGGATGTTCGATAGTTATTTCCTTTTAAGCTTATAAATAGGCCAAGTATGTTTAATGTTGGGAATGAATTATATGATGGATTGAGTCTCTAAATCCCCCAAGTTATCTTCTTTTCTCTGTCATTTTCAGTGTTCTATCATAATCTCCTTCTAGCTCTAAAAGATACATATCATCCACCCTCTTCTCAACACTCATTTTTCTTGTTTTCCAATATTCTTGTTTACTAACAAATCAATGAAACAAATTCCATATATATTAATTTCAGAAAATTCACAAAGAATCATTCACACAGCAAAGCATATTTGTGATACTAATAGAAGGTGCTACAAATATTCAAACACATTAACCATGAAGTCAAGTCGAATGGACCGGTTCAACTACATCAATGACGATAAACTAAAACTAGCAATCCCAGTTGGCCCGCGTTTTCAAGCCGATGTGCCCGAGTGGACGGGCCCACCTCGCAAAAACAACGGTTCTCTTGATGAATCAGACGATTCAAAATGGTTAGGCATCGTGGTATGGTCGATGAAAGATACGACCCCAGAAATTGAAGGGTGTGTAATAGGAAAAGGAAGACCGGAATCTTGTGATTGTACCATCCCTGGTTCCATCCTATGTGTCAAGCGCCACATCAGCAAGAAGACGACCCACCTGCTGACGGTCTTGGGACCTGCTTTCCGGACATGGAAGTTTGATCAAATGGGAGAAGCCGAATGTATGATGATTAAGATGGACGATGAAGAAGAGAAGTCAAAGAGTCCTTCTAAAGGGTCTAGAAAAAAGGCTCGGGTTGATTGTGTAAAAGTGTATAGTCCTAAACTTTTGAAGGCGAGGTACTTGGCCGGAAACAGATGATCCTATATTGGAAACCGTTTAGGTGAGATGGGGAACACTTACTACAGCTTGGGCTTCAAAGCACAAATATGTAAGCCGTCTATCGCCCATAATGTTCATCTTCTCATGTCACAACAACTATCTCCCTCAAACTAGGAACTTATTAGGAATCTATAAGCAAAGTGATATCTTTAGGGGGGATTCAATGGAGTTTGCCTCAACGATTGACATACTCAACTCGCTTTGTTTTTTCTTTTCGTATATTGTGTGATCATGGTAGTCATCGTATTGATCTTATGTTTCACAACTAAATGTCATACATGGTTTATGGTTGTACAAATACTTTTCTTCTTCGTGCTCGTTAAGTTGAGGAGCCTTGATGCATTAGGAACACCCGATTTCGTGGTTCGTGGGTGGTCAATGGAGCATCAACATGTTGGAGTTGTAGATGGTATGTGGTGTTGGTTTTTCAAAGACTTTGAACCACATGATTAGAAGGTAAAATGTTGTGGTGCAAGTAGCACTTTACTTGACAGAAAGGAGCTTTTTGATCTACATAATACTTTTTGGCAATATTGGTATGCTTGGGAGTCTTAGAAGGAAGAAATGATGAAGTGTAGACTATTAGACTTCTTTAGAGAACCCTTTTTTAATGTTATGTTTCAAGAGAAGAAAAGGAGAGGAAAGAGGAAGGAAGGAAAACATTAATTTTCATTACTTTTAAGTTGTTAAAGAGAGGAAAATATATTTGGTTGTTTAATACAAAGTTACCTAAAGTAGAGAATTTCAAGAATCGTATAAACACACGTACATGTTGTGTTAACTATGATAGACTATGTGAAAATATAATCCACTATCTTTCTTTCTCATTATATCTAGCCAACACTACATACAAGCGATTATACGGTTTTCTAATAAAATTAGTTTTATATTGAATGCGCCCGTTGATCGACGTCCAAGGTACCGATCAAAGATATGTTAAGAGAGTGTCCTTAGTACCTTAAACTAGTTAAGGTAAGAAGGGTGTCGAACCACGAAGAGTTTGTGGTTGGTAATTCAAGTTCAATTGATTATTAATTATGAAGTGACTAGTTGATGCACCGTTAAGAAATGTAAACACATAATCTTAATCTAAGTGACTTACTAAATTCAATGATTGTGACAAAGCAATTGGTAACAGAGCAATGAATGATTTGATTTATTGTAAACAAGATATGTAAAACGAATCACACCCGAGTTCAAGCTTTATAAGCAATGAGGCAATATCACACCATACAATTGAGTTCAAGTAATCACGAGTAGTTATTTGGATTCATCATACAAGATCCTAATCAAAGACACCAACATTCATCTATCACAAGTAAATGGTGCAAGAAAACCTTTACAATAGGAATCTTAGACAAATGTATGCAATATAGATTAGAAAACTTCAACAAACCCTAACACAATTCAATATCATAGCAATTATCATCTTACGAAGTCAATGATGCAAGAAAATCTTAACAGTCGCAAGTTCATAACAATACAAGCCAAAGAAATCGTGCGATTAGAACGAATGATTATAAGAAATAGTTCCTCAATCCATGACAATGATAAAAAACTCAAAACTTACAAAACTCTACACCCGGGAATGATTACAGGTGGATTAACCGTTCATGGTTGATGATTTCATCTTCGATTCTTCAATTTTCGGGTTTAGATCTTCAATTATATGATAAATATTGCTCCCCAATGGTATAGTTTCGCCCCAAGTGGTCTAGGAATGAATAATATTCGAGATGGAAGCGAAAACCCTAGTTAAAACCTTTCTAAACGGCAAATTCCATGATTTTCGCACATCTGATGGACCTTTAGCTCTAGGATGCCAAAACTGGCGTCCAGGAAGCCAATCCTGAAGTTGGACGTGGGCTGCTGCTGTTAGACGCCACATGTTGTCATTCTCGGACGCCAACGACATCTAGGACGCCAATACTGGCGTCCAGGACGCCAGTCATGGATTTTTCACCATATTTCACTCGTCTTGTTTGTTTAGCTCACCATTGCCTCCAACTTTTCTTTCCCGAGTATCCAAATCATCAAATAATGCACTTTTAACGCTCCAGAACCTGAAAAAATAAACACGTTTGAAGTAACTAAAATTCTAATCAAAGTTGCATAAAAATGGAAAATTAAATACTTAAATTACAAAGAAATTACACGACCATCACATCCCCACACTAATCATTTGTTTGTCCTCAAGCAAACTCATTTGCAACACATCCACTAAAGTTTTCAAAAACACCAATCACTTCAATCAAGTACGAGTTAAGGTACAAAGTCATACCCATTTTGAAGACTTACAACCATCTATATTGACATCCCACCAAACAAAGTATTGTGCATTTCTCAAACATGGAGTCACTCAACTAGGTCTAACTCGCTTCCGGTTATGACACACATACAAACACACCCCTCACAATCATCACTCCTCTCAGTTTCATATCTGTATTGGCAAAAGATGTGCCAATACTGTTCACTCAGACCAATAATAAAATGCCATTAGCAGGTAGATCGTAAACCAGGTGAGTTCTAATCCCAAAGACCGTTAGTTTCCACAGTAGATCGTAAACCAGGTGAGTTGTAATCCCCCCTTTTTTGCCTACTTTTGGGGTGGTGTGCATACTTAGTAAACGATGTGTTTATTACATATTTTATATTAATAAACGATGGCGAAAATCATGAAATACAGAAAAGTTTAAAAGAGGCAACATAAACGTTTTATGCAAGGAATGATGCTTATGAAAGGTTTATGAACAGTAAAGTTATTTTTAAAGGAACTAAGGTGAGGTTTTAAAAAAATTAAATAGCGAAGAAAGTAAAGAGAAATGTTTTTCCTTCGGGAATGAATATCACTACGAATAGAGAGTCAGTTATAGGCTCAGTGCCTGAGGTGGGCTCAGTGCCTGAGAAGGGCTCGATGCCTAAGGTGGGCTCGGTGCCTAAGGTGGGCTCGGTGCGTGAGGTGGGCTCGGTGCCTGAGGTGGGCTTATGGTGTCAGTGCCTAAGATGGGCTCAATGCCTGAGATGGGCTTAGTGCCTAAGTAGGGCTTAGTGTCTAAGTGGGTTTTGTACCTAAGAAATTATAAATAGAATTAACAGTATACTAGCAGTGTTTTGACACTAGTCATGGCTGTTACAAATGTTACGATGACGCATCGTGTTAACTCTCCCTATTCATCGGCCTTTGGACTTGAACCATTGGGACAATACGGACAGTAATAAAAGTTAAAAGATATTATACGTAAAGATTTTGCCATTTGATTGTAAAGATATGTTCAAGCAAAAACCTTCTTCTTTAACATATGTAAAGATGTTTTATGTAAGCGTTAGAACTCACTCGACGTTAGCTGACTTTTAATATGCATATCAGTAAGTGTAGATGGCAGTTTGGATGCTTGGCTTGCCTAGGGAGTTACCCCGAAGATCAGAGTATGTCATCCCATTTATGTTTAAAGTTTGTTATGTTTTAAGACAAGTTTAAGTTTCGTAACAGACAAGTATGTTAAAGACAAGTTATGTATTTCCGCTGCTTATGTTATGTTTAAATAGTTTCCGCTATGATTGTGAATGTCTTATATTTAAGAGCTATGTGTTGATGAGTAAATCCAATACGTGAGGCCTCCCGAGTCTGGGGCTTTACAAGTTGGTATCATAGCCATAGTTTGACAGATTTGGACATCCCCGATGTCCAAACTTAAACTGAGAATGATACCAAGTAGCGAATGCCAGTACGGGTAACTCAAGCCAAATCATCATAAGCGTATTGTAAGTATAGAGGCTTTAGTGGAATCATGAAAGTGAATAATTAGATAACGAGAAGTGATGTAATGGTTAATTGCAGATGACCAGTGTATATTAACATCTTACCTTACTTGTTGTGTTCTACTTATTCCCTAGCATGATGAAATTAAATTCCTTTGTTCTCTATCTTTCAATTAGAAATGGCTAGACGTGGAGGAGCTAGAAGGGGTGGAAGAGGAGGAAGACGTGGTGGACAGACTGGCTGCCGCGGTGGGCCACATGCAAATCAAGAAAATGAGGGGAGTGTTCACACTACCCATACCGATACGGCAGTCAGTCAACCCGATGTTGAGCATGCAGCAGAAGCTGAGCAGACATTCAAGTTCAAACCGGCTGTGCAGGCTACTCTTGGCCGGGAATTCACCCAGATGTTGAAAGAAACCTTACCGGTCGTATTGGTCGAAGCCTTGAGGAAAGCGAATGAGAACCCCAGCACAATCCCAGCCACCGAAGGACCCGTGGTTCTTCCAGCCATGGGGGACCAAATATGCTGGAGAATGTTGCACCGCCTGCCCGCGGGTGCGACCATAAAGCCTTTCGGGGTTGTGATCCACCCGTACTTACTAGAGAGAAAGAGGCAGCAGATACCCTAGATTGGATCAAAGGCATTGAGTCCACCATTCGTCTTAGTGAATGCCGACTAGATCAAGCGGTCATGTTCGCCGTAAAGTCATTAAAGGGAGAAGTAGCACACTAGTGGAAAACTGTGAAACGGGCAAAGGGTGAACAAGCGGTCGAGCTAATGAAGTGGAATGACCTGAAAACATTGGTTACTGAAAAGTTCTGCCCTAAGAACGAAGTCCACAAGGTGGAGAGAGAGTTCCTGACCCTTCAGGCCGGACTCATGACTCACCGGCAATACACCTCCAAGTATAATATGCTGGCACGCCTGGTGCCCCATCTTGTGACAACCAAAGAGAGAAGAATCCATTATTATGTCCAAGGGCTACCACCAAAGGTCCGTACCTTTGTCAAAGCCAACACACCGAGTACTATTGAGTCGGTGGTCATTCTGAGCGGAGTTGTGTATGATGACATAGCCTCTACCGAAGTCATCCCTGAGGCACCTAAGAAGCAAGCAATCAAGATAACAGGCGAAGACCTTCAGGGTCCAAGCGAAGCAAGAGCAAGGGTAGACACCAAGTGGACGTGCGGTAAGTGTGGAAGAAGCATGGAGGCGAATGCAAGTGGGAAGAAGCATGGAGGCGAATGCAAGATAGGATCGATGGGATGCTATAAATGTGGCAAGCAAGGCCACCTCTCTCGCGAATGCCCAGACAGGCGTGTATGTTATAACTGCGGAGAGAAGGGGCATTATGGTAATGATTGTAAGAAATCAAAGGCCGTAGCAAAGGCAAAAGTGTACCCGATGACCGAGAAGAATGATTGAGAGAAAGCTTGACGCCAGGTCGGGTACGTATCTCTTCTCCTAACTGTTTAACTTTCTGTATGCCGTCAGATACTTTTAGCCATCCCAATAGCCCATGTGTCTTAGGAATAGAAACTTCCCATGATTAGACCACGTATAACCAAAGGATGAATCATCTTAGATTCTCTAGAATAGCAAATTGCAATGGCCTTCATAACCAAGCTACCCAGTACAACTGCGGTTTATGCCACCCATTCCATGATTGTTACCAGTATAACTTATAGTAGGTTTCGAGGACGAAACCTATTGTAAGTGGGGTAGACTTGTAACGTCCCGGATTTTTGAAAACGATACATCGGGCTCAGGAGTTACATGATCTTGGGGGAAAAGGAAACGAAATGGACCGGGCCTTGGCCCGGGTCACCAAATGGGCCCATATGGTAGTGAGGATGGGCCTCAAGACCCTATACCTCCTCCTTCCCATCCATTTTTCACACTTCATCTTCCCCACCATCTAGAGAGAGAAACACCTAGTGAGACAAAGTTTCGGTTTTGCACCAAGATTGACCCATTCTTCTTCTCCAGTGATTTCACGAATCTTTGCTGAAGAATCGAGTTGATTAGAGGTAGAAACTTGCTCATATCTGAGTTTTTGTTCAAAATGGGTTTTTAGGGTGTTTTTAGTATAATCACATAAAGATAAGATTTTTACGTATAAAAACACCTGAAAAGTATAGATCTATCTTCATGGGAGTTGGAGAAATGATTTGAACGTAAAAAGTTATGAATTTGGATCGAAAACGAGTCTGATTAGAAATTAGGGTTCTTGAGCCGACACTCAATGAGGAAGATGACACAAAGTCCTGAACGCAAGTTCAGGCGACTCTCTGATGTCATCAGCCGACTCTCTAATGTCATCAGCCGACTCTCTGATGAGTCAGCCGACACTATTAAGTTTAACCGATTTCACGTATTGTATTCGCACAAATCACTTAGCACTTGTGTAGCCCAAAGATTGTTAGCTTCCACAGTAGATCGTAAACCAGGTGAGTTCTAATCCCCCTTTTTTGCCTACTTTTGGGGTGGTGTGCATTCTTAGTAAACAATGTGTTTATTACATATTTTATATTAATAAACGATGGCGAAAGTAATGAAATACAGAAAAGTTTAAAAGAGGCAACAGAAATGTTTTATGCAAGGAATGATGCTTATGAAAGGTTTATGAATAGTAAAGTTATTTTTAAAGGAACGAATGTGAGGTTTTAAAAAAAGTAAATAGCAAAGAAAGTAAAGAGAAATGTTTTTCCTTCGGGAATGAATATCACTACGAATAGAGAGTCAGTCATGGGCTCAGTGCCTGAGGTGGGCTCGGTGCCTGAGAAGGGCTCGGTACCTGAGGTGGGCTCAGTGCCTGAGATAGGCTTAGTGCCTAAGTAGGGCTTAGTGTCTAAGTGGGCTTTATGCCTAAGAAGTTATAAATAGAATTAACTGTATGGTAGCAGTGTCTTGACACTAGTCAGGGCTGTTACAAATGTTACGGTGACGCATCGTGTTAACTCTCCCTATTCATCGGCCTTTGGACTTAAACCATTGGGACAATACGGACAGTTGTTGTTGTTGTTGTTGTGGTTCCCTCTTTGATTATTGAATGGTTGAGTATTTTTAGCATAGCCATCGTCTTCATATTCATCATACCCATCATCATCATAATACTCATTGCCCTCGTTACCGTTACCCTCATTCCATTCACCATCATTGTTGTTTTGAAACTCATCATCATCATTGTCATTATAACCCTCATTCTCATCATCAACCTCTTCATTCTCGGTATGATGAGAGTGGATATTGAAGTGGTCAAAACCGTTTAGGTTTTGATTTTGGTTGTCATGTGGGCTTGGGCTTCTTCCATTTCAGTTAGCATTAGCGAAAAGAGGGTTTTCATTGACATTGATTGGGTTTTGGTTCGCATTGCGATTAGGATTAGAGTTTCGATTTTGATTGGAATTACGATTTTGGTTTTGGTTTTGAGGTTGGTTCATGGGCATGGGTGGAGTGTTTGCGCATCTTCGGTTGCCACCGCCCGAACGGTTGTTTTGGTTTTCCATGTTCACCGTTTCAGAAGAATGATGTTCAATAATTGGTGAATTGGAGTATGTTGCTTCTTCCGCTCGGTGACGTGCTTGGTTTTGCCTTGCTAATCTTTCAATTTCCAGACTAAATTCCAATGGTGAAGTTCTTCCAGAAAAACGCATACTCATGCACTATCTGTTTTCTGCACAAACAACACACCAAGCGTAATTTCCGGACTAAATTCTAATCGTGGCAGCGACAGTTCTAAGGCCATAATGGCAAGAGTCACGACGCTATGATGATAAGTGTTGTGAATGTGGCACCAAGAGCTACAACGGTGGCATCACGATGGCGACATCGTAAGAGAAAAACAAATTAAACCTAACATATATGTGTATACAAGCGTCCCTGGGGCAGGATGAAAGAATGAAAAAGATAAAGAAAGTTGTAAAACAATAGGGATGATGAGGGAAGATGGTCGACAACCAACCAAGCTTTCATGGTGCGGAGAGGGATAAGAGCCAGAGAAAAGAAGAACGCAAGAACCATAATGCTTTAATACCATACAGAATAACAAAAACCCTGTAACTCTGTAAGGTATTATGTATTATTGATCAAGTATTTATAGGAGTACAATAAAGATAATTATAAAGGAACGTAATCAAATCAATCTCCTAATTATGCTAAAGATTATTATAATATATTATCTTTAATATGCTCAACTTTGATATCCAGATTCATTCATACGGAATCTCGATTTTAACTTGATGGTTTTCACCAATTTTCAAATTATTTATCAAGTATTTATAGGGAGTCTCGATTATTGATCAAGTATTTATAGGAGTACAACTTTGATATTATTTATTTAGCTGATTAATTTCAATTAGGATGGGGTAACAATGGTTTTAATTGAAATCATGAAACACTAATTTCGATAATGTTAAAAATAAGAAACATGTGGTATGAATTGCTTAATAAAAGATAATCTATGATATATGGAAGTCACTAAGTATACACATACTATAAAATCATATCATCAAGTTATCAATTATGATAAGACATCAAGATTTGTTAAATAAATCAATACAAAATGACACGTGCTACAAATGATCATTGTTAATTAAAGATCTATATAAAGACTGACATGAAGTCAACACATCAAGGTTTGATGAAGAAGTCAACAAGAACCAGACACGCGCATTCAAGACAACGAACGACAACGTAAATATGATGATTGAATGAGAAAGATCAAAATGTTTAAGAAGGTTTCCAAAATTAACCCTAATATTTATAAAAATATATTTTTTTTATAAAATAATAGTCATTTCTCAAAATATTTTACAAAATTTCACAAAACTTTTATAAATAGAAAATCTTTATAAATAATCTCCAAGTATTATTTTGAATTTAAATTTAAGTAGGTGAATCTTTTATGTGTGGTAAAATCCAACATGGTTCCACATAGAAGACACAACTATACTTGAAATGGATTAAAGTAAAAACTAAAGTGGTAAGCATCTTCCTTACTTTCCAAAATACAAAATGTGATCTTTTTTATTCTTGTGTAAGATCTTATAATTCAAGTAATGAGTCAAATGAAAATGTTGGTAAAGTTAAAATCAGGTTTACATAAGTGGATATGACTTTAGAGTGTAAAATTGGACAACCTATATTGTTCAAATGGTAGACCATAAAGTCTACTTGGATGCCTACGGTCGATTGGCAATCAACCTCCACCTGGGCAATCCACGAGACTTTTTGTCTTGCTCTTTGGTCTATAAATTATTGCCTTGTCCAAGCTTTACACTCAACCATTTTGCTAAAAACATTTTCAAATACTTATCAAATAAATATTTCTCTCATTCCTTTCATATTATCATATAATCTTAGAAGATCAAAGATTTAAAATCAAGAGTAAAGATTAAGAATAGCAAGAAAGGAAAGACCAGTGTGAACTTCAAGTTTTTATTATATCCACTCTTGTATTTGATACTCATCATCATTGTTAGTGAATCTTGTTGTACTAGAGTGAGATAACACTATCTTGATATAATGTATAGTTGTGAGAGATAACACTATATTAACATAGAGTTGAGTTGTTAGGATAAGCACTATCTTGATATAGTGTACAGTTGTGGGAAATCACTATCTTGACATAGTATATAGTTGTGGAAGATCATTATCTTTACATAGTGATAAGTGTAAAAACCACTATCTTGACATAGTGTGTTTAAGAATGTGATCAATATCTTTGACTAGTGAGATGTTATATAAGGTGATCACTACCTTCTAACGGGTAAGACGTTCATGTACCGGTGATCCCTTCCATTTAAAAGAGACGACTAATGGAGCGAACTCTAGATTGGAGGATCAGAGAGTGGACGTAAAGTGATTTGTTAACACACACTTGAACCTTTATAAATCAGTTTTTTTTTCTTCCTTTAACTATTTACTTATTTGTTTTAAGAAACCCTAGGTCACCCCTCTCCCTCTCTCCTTCTCTTCAAATTATATTATGTCAGTTTTAATTTTTTTTACCTTGACCTTTTAAAATTAGTCTAGTAATTATTTATTATGATTAATAGATTATAAATGATAATCTGCAAATGAGGAACTTTACTCATACAAACTAAATGAGCAATATATATTGTATCATTTTGAATTATATTCTTATAATTATTATTTTTTTTAATTACCATAACCTTTGACACTTGTAAAAAGAAATTTATTTACACATCATTATAGGAAATAAAAGAGTTGTTATAGTCACGTTTCATTGCAAATTTTGTTTATATTTTTCTATTTAGGCTATGTTTGGGATTACTTTTGAAAACTTCTTATTGACTTTTGCAAAAAGTTAATAAGGAGTTTTGAAAAGTAAGTTTTTCTTACTTCTTGAAATCTCCTTTTTCCTTTTCATTTTTCTTTCTTCTTTTGGTTTATCCAAACAAACTTTTAACTTATTAACTTTTTAAAAAAGTTAATAAGTCAATAAGGAGATCAAAAAGTAATCCCAAACACCCCCTTAGACTTATATTTAATTAAAGGATTAAACTGAAAATGAAACAGGTAAGTGATTTGTGCATTTTCTGAATTATAATTGTAACTTTTCATTTTCCATTATTATATGTAATATCTAATATAAGTTATTAGAAAGATTTTGAGAATTATGAATTATATCGTTTTCCTTTAAGATATCTGTGAGATATTCTATGTCATGTTAGGAACTTCTTTTTTTACTTCACATGTATCCTTTATTCAACCCGTCTATTAGATCATATTATGACATTATTTTTTATTTTACATTCTATCCCTTATTCAACCCGTGTAGTACACGGGTCTCTAACCTAGTAATTAATAAAAATAAATGAATAATTTATTTTTGGATCTTCCATCATACAATAATCAATAAAAATAATTAATAGTTTTTTCGCCGGAGCTTTGCCGGAGTAGGGGGAGGAGAACTCCTCTCTCTCTCTCTCTCTCTCGCTAAAGTGTGTGTGATTTTGAAGAATATAAATTGTGCGGGTAAGTGAGTGGTGAGGCTCACTCTTTTTATTGTTATTTTTAATACTAAGGGGTATTTAGGTCATTTTATATTCTCTTAACAGACAAACTTAACATACATTCAATCCAGGAGAAATCTCTGTTACAAATGTGTAAACTATTTGGCTGAACATGTAATTTCTCATTCCCGACCATAAACAAAGTATGAGAAGAATGCATAGGAAATATATATGCTTATTTTATTGATCAAGTGTGTGCTATAAATGAATTACAATGAACAATATACACGGAAAAAAACAAATCAACCATAACTCTAAAATATATTAAAGTAACATGATAAACTATGACCAGATATATCTATAACAGAATAGTGTCTATCTATACTCGTAACAGATGTTACAAGAATATTAGTAACCATGAGTAACTATATTTACAACACGCTTGAAAATATACTAGCGTGTTGTATGATTCTAAGGTCATGGGGTATATCCCATGTGAAAACACTCCATGTGAAAATAAAGTGCACGTCATGTGAGCGTCACCTCACCACATGGAGTTTTCACATCACTTTCACATGGTAAGGGGTATAACCGTGTGAAAGTGAGTGATGTGAGAACTAACTATTTTTACAAAATTTAATTGAGTGTGAGAGAGAGAGAGAGAGGGGATTCCACGCCCATGAGAATTCTCACGGCAACATCTTTCACGCCCCTTTCACATGGGAAGGGGGTGGTGTTTCATGCCCTTCACGGGCTTCCACGCCCCACACCGGATAACCTAAGTCCACCTACCTATTGTGCACAAAATAAGAGAATCCTAATCGTAAAAGTCTTTAAGATTTTTTTTCCTTTTATCACATCATATTTTTACCGACTTTTAAGTTGTTTTCTAAAGAAGCTACCTTTCCCCGGTGGAAAAAGGGTAAAAAAATAAATAAATAAATAAACCTTTTCATACCAATGGGTTAGAGAAGTCTAGCCTAAATAAGTCATCTTGTCCAATAGGCAATAGCAATAAGTTTTGAAAGACTTCAGAATATGAACATGTTTTCATTTAGCATCTATTTAAGATGCTCCAAAAGCTATATGCCCAAAATGCTTAATTTTAACAACTACTCGACATTCATGAAATAACCACTCGATTAGACATGATCTCTAAAAGATAAGTCTTAATTGCCCTGCGTCATGATACGGCTTGTAACTTCAAATCATGTATCATTTACCCTTTTTTTTGTTTATTTAGGTGGGCTATCGTTGTTATGATTCATCTTTGAGGCGCGTTCCTAACATATGGTATTAGATCAAGGTTTGAGAGATCCATTTGCTTATTTTGGACAAAAGGTTAACGACGTGTAAATTTATGATCTAGCTACCGAGATCATGATCGGAATGATCTATAAAGAGATTTTTAAGAACGAAATTTCTAGTAGTTTTATGTTATTTATTTATTTTTTATATAATTTGGATGATCATTGTTCTTGGATTGTTATTCTATGGTTTTTAGTTTGCATTTTACATGTTTAATACCTAAAGTTGTTATTGGAATTGGAATCTCTTACTCCCTTACCACTCCTACCATAGCTGCCTCAGGCACCGCCACCGTTCGTCGCTACCGCTGCCACCTTTGTCGACGTCACTACTGTACCCCATCTCCGCACCTATGCTCATGCCTTTACTAGCCGTCGTAAAAGCAAATATAGCGGTTGAAATTATTTTATAAAAAGTTCATTTCATGGAAAGGAGGAAAGCCCATTTTAGCCCAAACTAAATTGATGTTTCTTTTCTTCAAAATGGCCCCTATGAATGTTGACACAACATATTTCCAACCTTTACCCGACCCTAGCTACCAACCATTTTACCGGTATTAAGTGGTGATAGAAATACATATATTTGAATCCTCACGAAAAATAATAGAATGCATTGATCTTGCATAGGGGAAAAAACCTTAGCATGGGACATGGGGATAAAGAACCTCATAGAGCTTGTCTAAGCTAAGCTTTTAAAGCAATTACACCTAGAAACCGAGACTCATTCTTCAAGAAATAAGTTAGATTTGGATAATTTTTGTGGTCACCGACACGACCACCTCCGACTTATTGGCTGCCGCCACCATTGCCAGCACCTCCACCTCCATCGTCACCTTTCCTGTCTCCACCCGTCATTGCCACTGGCCGCCACAAAAACAAATATAGCGGGTGAACCTACTTTGATACTCTCTTTTAAAAAACGACCCGTTTTAACTCATGCCCATTTTGGTCAAAGCCCGTTTTGACTCAAACAAAATTGGTATTTTTTTTTCTAAAACGACCCATTTTGACACATTACCTCACCTAACCCGACCCTCCTACTGTGTCAGGCTTAAAAACAATCATGAAAAGTAAATGTTGAAGTTTTACCTCATTTACCTGCAAACAAGTTATTCGAGTTATGTTTTATCTGAAATGGGTCAAATTTAAACGAATGAATTGAAAATCTCTTAAAAGTGTATCCAATTTGCTAACTTCTTCGAACGTCCTGCATCTCTTTATTCAAAAAGCCATTGACAAGTCAACCCTACACAACCCGATCCGCCCATTTTGCCAATAGATAAAAAGACAGACTTTTCAGTATACATGAAACTACAATTTGCAAGAAATGGCATCCATCTTGGGTGAAGCAGGTCAGATAATATAGATCAAAAGTCAAAGCAATAAAAGTCAAATTCATTATCAAATTCAAGATTCATTTACATGTGATAAGCTGTATAAACCCAAGTTCTTATATGGCATTATACTTTTGCCCAAAAAGCAAAACTTGGTTTATAAAAAAAAGGTTAGATGTTTATGAGTGTGGCATCACTTCACAAAAGGAATCCCAGACGGAACCCGTTGCATATAGGCATCATATTCCAACCCGAAAAACTGTTTCAAGAAGAACTCTTCATACGGGATTCTATTGTAGAAAAAACACAAAGTGATTATTGCAAATGCAACGGTTGACACAGGGTTACATAGCATTATTTGAGTACCTACAGACCAAATCAAGAAACCAGTATACCCCGGATGACGGACTATACCATAAACACCATAGGTAATTAATTTATGATGTTCTTCGTGATATCTCTGAATAATGAGTAAAAGCCCGTTTAGCAGTAATAATCGCGAGCTTCCTTATGGTTTCCCCAAAAATCACCATGAAAAGACCCAAGTTGCTTATCAACCGATTTTCTTTTAACTTGGGGAAAAAGTACAGTTCAATTAGATATTCAATAACTGAGAACACCATTGCCAGGATATAATCTTTGCTGATTAAAAGAGACTCAGTAGTTACTTTCGATTTCCCATGACACACGATTGCTAAAAGGTATTCGGAAACATGAAAGAAGAATAGTGTATAGAACATTTGTGACAATTGTCTGTGAGCAGAATCACTGAATGTTTCCATCATGTTTTTTCAAACTTTAAACAGTTATTTCTAAAAGATGGAAGCTTGAACCGAATTCTATCCAGGAATTCAATAAGGTAAGATCTGTGGTTTACTTCAGACCTGAAAAGGGTAACATGAGCCAATTTTCTAACAATATGCCTAAAATTTGGGGGAAGGAAACCCTAGTTCCTGTTCATATCACGTAATAGAGCTAAAATCAGTAAATCACACGTAAGGCGTTTGTGTTTTCCCTGTAGGGCTGTAAACGAACGGAACAGAATGAGACGTTGTTCATGTTCGTTCTTTAAGCTTTTATCAGACAAACGAACGGTTCACGAACACATAACCGAATGAAATTTTTGTGTCCGTGTTCGTGTTCGTTTATTAATGAAATGAATTTGTTCGTTCGTGTGCATTTATTAACATTATAAATGAATACAAACAAACATAAGCAAATACAAACGAACACAAATGAACATAAACCAACACAAACGAGCATATAATAATTTAATTTTGATGGTAAAAAATACTAATAACCTGTAACAAACAAACATAAATAAACAAACATTAACGAACAAATTATCGAACATTCACGAAAACGCGGCCTTTGTTCAATTGTTCGTATTCGTTTATTTAACTATTCGAACATAATTTCTTTGTTCATGTCACATAAAACATACAGCCCTATAATTCCCCTTGACTGAGAAGATCAAACCAGAATAATCAATTTGATTTCTCCTCAACCTTTATTACAGAAGAAAATGAAGCATGAACACATACTCAGTCGCGAAGCAAGGAATCGATTCTATTTTTAAATTTTTCGCATGAACGATGAATCATCATCATCTCTAAATATTTCGATTCATAATTTGTGTGGTTACGTAAACGTTTATTCGAAACCTAATTCGAAGCTCCGGATTCTAACATCAAAACCTAATTCAAACATTTAATCTGCACAAATTAGAATACACAGCATAACGAAGGCTAAAAATAAAACAGATCTATTCAAATCAAATACGGAAACGATCCTAGAACTAGAACATTTTCAGATTTTATATTTTAATTAAGCAAGTGATTATACACATTTACACATGGCAATTCGCGTTAAGAAAAAGGAACAGAAAACTTACAGAAAAGACGTCAGAGATCGAGTGAAACGAGAAGATGTCAGGTGAATTAGTTAGAGGAATAGCAAGTGCGTTAACGCAGCTCCGAGTGGCCGCCAATGAGAACCTGACGCACCACCGTGGCCGGTGGCCGTGGATGGAGATGAAGGGCTGAGATGGTGAAATTATATTTGGGAGAAACTAAATTCAGTTTGCCATATTAGAAGTTTTATAAATGCTATTAAACCATTAAATACCCAATATTAACATGATGTATACAAATCTATTCTATATAATAAATAAAGGTTTTGATAGGACACTTGTCACTCTTATATTCATCTTAAACATTTTTTTTCACCTCTCTCTCCTATTAATTATGCAAAAATAATATTTTTTTTTGTTTCCCGTCTCTCTCTCCTATTAAATATCAATGATTTTCTATAATTATTTTTATAAAACGTTTTTTATTTAAAAAATATGTTTGTTCGTAAAATATTTTTATAAATTGACATTTTTTCATTGTTTTAATAAAATATTTTTAAAAAATAATTATTTTACCAATAAAATCCAAGATACAAATCTTTATATAAACAGTTGGTTACAACAAGTTGTCTTGATTCAACCCATGTAATACATGGGTTTTAATCTAGTTAAATACTAAAAACATCTGCGAATTCCAATTTTATTTAAAAGGTAATGAAGGAAAGTTATCACGGAAAAGCAAAATTACTAGAAAATGTAACGGGTTAAAAGCGTATAATATATATTATAAGGGCTGAAAACGAAATAATACACACACTTCGCGGCGTGAGTGTCGCTGTTTTTTCCCCGCTTTACGCTGCAGGAGTTGATTATTTTCGATTCCACTCGTCGGAAATCATAAAAGCAACCACCGATATCAGTTAAGATAATACCAAAACATGGCAACGTTGTTTTTCGCTCATAATCAGTTGCATTTGTAACGGATACGCAACGTCAACGTCGCTCGGTACAGCGTAAGGTAAAAAAAACCTATTCGCTTTTCAATACGAATCTATTTAAAAAAAAATTACCTATACTATATATTGGATGCGCATGTCGTCTTGTTTTTAAGTTAGCGAACGATATGCAGTATAGAAAAACGATATTAGTAGAAAATTAAATGGGTTAAATACGTATACTATATATAGTATAAGGGTGAAAACGAAAATTAGGAAAAGAAAAAAAATGAAAAAAGGCCATGTGAACCACTATATGAAAGTTATTGTATATCCGGTTTTGTTTTAGAACTAGTAGGTTTTATGCCGTGCGTTGCGTCAGCTCGGTTTAAAAAAAATATATCTAAACGTAGAGAGAAATAAGTACGTCGCAATGATATATTAGCAATTTTAAAAAACACTAAGTTGTCATGAAAAATACAAAAAAAAATCATCATATTTCACTCATGGGTTTTGGCCGCCTATTGTGGGATCCGGTCTTGAATAAAATCCATATCGAAACACACGTACAAACGATCGCGTCGTAAAAGTATATTCGGAATTTAGAAAACATTATCTTATGGTGAAAATAATTTAAAAAATACGTTATATTTGAGCCGGGTCAGTTTTGAACGAAACTTACACCAAAACATATTCGGATCTTTAATATCATATTTTAAAATTTATAAAAAAACATATTATAACTATTAAAAGTTGTAGGTCGGTACGGTATATACAGTAAATAAATTATTTTATATTCATTCTACATCTTTAAGTTATATATTATTAAAGAGATGTAATGATAGTTTGAGACCACTACCCCAGTGGCTTGCGACTGTTCCCTCAACCCACCTTTCCCGCGTTCTAATCCCGACGACTGTTTTTTTTAAATTGCTTCAACAAAGCATATGTAGGAACATGAAATAATATTTGTTAAATTACCTATAATAATGATAGTTCCAGATTAAAAAATTATTTATTTGACAAGTTTAGTAATTTATCAAGATTATATTGGGGGCTTATATATTTGAAATAGGTTTAATTGAATAACCAAAACTTTGAAAATCATGTGCAAAAACATTTGTTGAATTAATAATTTTACGATTAGTAATAGTTATTTGTCAAATATGTATATTAGTTTTAAATAAAAATAGTAGAATTTGATCGTATGTTACGGTTTTAAATAAAATTTATGTCAAAACATTGGTAAAAATAATCATATTGCAACAGTACATTCGAAATTAATTAAATATTTTATTGTGAAAAAATTTAAAATATATTATATTTAACCCGTAGGTCGGTTGTTTTGCGAATTGGTATGCCAATTTTATTTGTAAATTGGTATGAAAATTACACAAGAATAAGAACAGATCTCATCGTGTTGGTGAAACCCCCGAGTATTTACTCATATTTTAGTATTCACTTTTGTGAATTAACATTAAGAATGCACTTTGGTGGAGATGGCTAGTGCCTTTTGCCTATTTTTCAATTGATGCAAGATCGAAACTCAAACACACCAAATGATTTCGGTAGTTAGTGCTTTTTGCATATTTTTCAATTGTGCCACGTGGCATTTTCTTTTATTTAATAATTTTCATTTTCACCCTCATACTATATATATAATACGCTTTTAACTCGTTTACTTTTATACTAATTTTATTTTCCTGTAATAACTTTCATTTGTTAACTTTTTTTTAAAACGGCATGCGCGGCTGTCTTTAGTATTTTTTTTTGTCAACGTTTTGATATAAATTTTTTTGAAAGCAGAGGTGTATTCAAAATCAAGTATTTGTTTGGATCGTAGGCTATATCGAGTGTTGTTACTGTTGTGGTACCGTGACAAGTATTGGTATTATCGGAACCGGTATCGGTATTCGCTTTTATGGTTTTCAACGAGCCGAACCGGCAACGACCAAACTCCTGCCGCATGACGCAGGGGAAAAACGAACAAACTCCCGCCGCGAATATTGGGTGAAAACAACTAGTTTCGGTTAAAAATTAGTTATATAGATAAAATAATATTAAAGTTAAAACTTTAAAATTTAATTGATCTTATATGGCAACCAAGAACTCACACATGGACAAACCAAATTGTTTGTCATGAACGGTACGTCGCCGACCTTTGAAATTGTTGTTATTATATATATTATACAATAGGATTCATAAATTATTTTTTAAAAACATATAAATAATCATCTATTATCATGATAATTTTATTATGATTATTTATTAGTGTTAGAATTACATAAACTAGATCAACAATATAAATTAATGGGAATATCTCTTCTAATTCATTGTCCACTAAATTCCTTCAATTTTTCAAAGATTTTTTTTTTAACTATAAAGACAAATTAAGTTTCAATATTATTTTATAAATGTCAATACTTAGTGATGTAAAAGGAACACATATGAAAAACTTGATTACCATTTAGCGATTATTCCTTTAAAGTATAACCTTAAGCATTAGTTATTGTGAAAAAGAAAAATTTACTAAGTAATAACCATGTTTTATAGTTGTTTCCTTTAAGTCATTACATTTAAGCAACTATGAACAATTTTAAAGCAATGGAACAATAATTAAAGTTGAGTGGTTTTTTGAGTTAGAAAAGATCACAAGTGATTTTAGTAAAACAAAATTGAAATTTGATTAATATTTTATGATTTTATCTCTACGTTAATTTGAATAAAAGTTTGGTTTGGTGCCAATTTCAGTTATACAAATTAAATTTTGGATTTCGAATTTGCTTTGCTTTCAATACAAGTTTTTTGCTTCATAATGCATGTAACTATATAGCTGCAATACCATATTATTGTCGCATAAAAAATGTTTATATTGTATTTATTATTTTCGTATTAATGTATGTAAGGTATATAAGGCCGACGGTGTCGTACCGCACAACCTGCCATCCCGCTGCATCTCGCAGGCGGTCCCGAAGGTGGGGGCGGTTTTCCAACTTGTTATGAAGTATCGCATCACCGCTCCATCCCGAGCCTCCTACCGCATCTCTTTTTTGCTTCTTTGTTTCTTCTGCACTTTGGCACACCACAATCTCTCTGGCCTCTGCCACCTCACTCTCTTTCACTGCCACATCACCCATCCCGATTCACCTTCCCATCCCTTGCCGAGACCAAACCCAGTGCCCTAATAATTGGAATATTATAGAGAGAATAATGTAATTTTCCTTTTCATATGATTTATTAGAAGATTGTACGTTAATTATTTGTATATTTAAATACAAGTTTTTTAATAAGAGAGATACAGACGAATATGAAAGTTCAATAAAAAAAGTTTCATCCTAGGTGATTAGTCGACCTTTTCCTCTAGAAAATAACCAGAGAAAAAGAATGTCGGCTATCTTACGAGTCTACTGGTCGGATCTTTACAAGTCTACTGGTTGGATTGGTTTTAAAAACTTGTTTGCGTCGTAAATATTTTAAAACAAAATATGGTATAGTTTATTTTTAAAAGTTACTTTGTCGTACCGCACAACCTGCCATCCCGCTACATTTTAAAAGTTTGATAACGAAAAGTGAGACTTCCTGATTTAATGAAGTTTATAGAAGTCAAAACGTAAGTCCTCCCTCTCTCCTCCATATCAACCTACCATGTCCCTCACGGTCCTCCGCTATCTCCCCCACATGAGCTCACAGGTAGCATATTATAAAAAGTTTATATGACATGTTGTGACAGTGTTATAAACTTGATAAAAGTCTGGGGCAGGGTCTAGGGTTGGCAGAGTGCAAAATGCAAATGGCAGATGAAGATCATGGTACACTTGGATAAAATAACATAGCAATAGTACTCGTGGTATCTTATAAATAAAAACCTTAGTATGGAATTGGTGCAGAGAATATCTACACAGAAACACATGCTCATCACCTTTTCAAACTAACTGGAATCTATCTTTTATGTTAATAATAATAAATAAATAAATATTTCTAAGACATATGCACCACTCATAGGTTATAGCTATCTGTTCAAGAAAACACAATGGTCAAAACATGAACACAATGGAAAGATGTTACATATAGAGAAAGAAACATAGACGCATTACGAATGGGTAAAACAGTCATTTCACAGAAAACGTAAAGTTTTCTAATGAAAATTATTTGTTGTGTACAAATCACATCGTTTTTCATAATATAGTCACAAACCCAACGGGCCTAGGCGTGTTAGGATCGAAAAGTGAAAACCTTTGATGATGATTCTTAACCAAATTATCAACTAATATTGAGCCGGCCACAACAGACTATGAGATTAACATGTTCTTATTTTCAATCATACATTTAGAAAAAGAAAACTTAAACTTCTATTATTCCCATGACCGAAAGAGAACACCAAGCGCGATACAAGTAACATTGATAGGATCTACAGATTTATGCAACAACTTATGGAATGTTTATAAGAGTACCTTAAAAGAAAGTCTTAATGCAGGCTGTGCAGCTGCAAACCATTGGTGGCCATTGATGGAGCCCTGCTTTTTCCAGCTTTGTTCCTTCTAGAGTTCCTAAATGGTGTCAAATACAGCCTAAGCAAACCACTGTCAAGATCACTAGTTGAATACCGCGTGCTCCTGTTTCTATCCAACACAAATTCATCCCTTCTGTTTCTTGAAGTTATAGAACTAGGGTTTCCAGCAAGTTTTGCACTTGAATTCCCCACTCCAAGATTCTTTTTCTCACCGTTTTTGTCATCAAGTTTTTGCTTGTGACCCCATAGATTACAGACCTTTCGCCACCTGTTTGACATCATCTTCTTCTTCTGCTCGTTCGATGGGTTCACCACACTTGTTTTGATGGTGGAATCAGGTGCATTTGAAACAGATTCAATGTTGTTGTTCTTGATAGAATTCAAATGCCAGTCTTTTAGTTCCTTTTCAGTTATAACCAACTTTGTACCCTGGAAAATAACATCACTTGCAGGTGAAACACGCGCATTCGAAGCAGATTTCACATCATCACCACCAAATCCTTCAGTTTTCCTACTGGAACTCTTCATCGAACTCGAACTGCTCCCTATGTTTGAATTAGTAGAATCTGAATTCGACTGAGCCGAACCACCAGAACTAGCACCGTCTTCGCTTATCGAATGCAGGTTTTCAATGGCGGTATTGGTGACCCTGTTTACAGAACCTAACATCATGTTATCCACAACGGAGAGCATTGGTGTAAGGCGAGGAATCGTTCTCGCCATCATGTATCCGTCCCAAGAGGCTCTATGTTCATCGAACGAAAACCGCGGTTCTTCAACAGACAATCGATGCACAGCATCGATTGAAAACCTAGGTTCCGTATCGCAAGATCTTCTACCCAATCCATAATCTGCTACCTCAGATTGGGAATCCCTAAATTGCGATGTTTGCCCTAATTTTGACCGGTCAATATCAATTCCGCCACTGATGCATCTACTTTGCTTCTTCTCCTTCTGCTTCTGCCGCCATTTCCGCAATTTCTGAGTGAAAACAGAAGCTGCATCCATTAAATTCCTACTCTTGTTCTGCAATTCCATCTCGATTATCTCCTTCATCGTCTTCAGATCCCCTTCTATAACCTCATCGTCATCATCAATTTCATTTCGCACAATTACATCATCCGAAACCCTAATTTCACCATCATCGTCACCGTCATCGACATCATCTTCTTCAGCAGCTTCCTTCGTCTCCATCACCGGCTCCGCGACGCTAGAAAACCCTAGATTCATCAATTCAACCGTCACAACACCTTCTCGCGTTTTCTTCGTATCATCGACGACAAACAGATCTGATAGAGTACTCCGAGCCCTAACATCACACGAATTCCTCCGCGGATCGACAACCAAATCGTTCAAAACCTTACGATTTTCTCCGGCGACAGATTTGCTCCGGCGAAACTCCGGAGCCGACGAAAAATCGACGCCGTGGCCTCTAGTCCGGCGGCTACTTACAACAACCTTCTCAACTTCTTGAGAACCGGAAGAAGAATCTAAACCGGCGAGACGATCTCGTAAACACAATGCGCAGAAACCGGTGACAGGTTCGCTAGGGTGACGGTGACAGGCGGAGAAACGGCGAGTGCGAGTACGGTTTCTGGTGACGGTACGGATTTCGGGATGCGGCATCGTTGATCAGAAACGGTGGTTTGTAACGGCAGAGAAATGTATCATATTAAGGGTTTTCTGTGAGAAATTGATTTAGAGTAAATGCAGTAATTTGTACACTGTACCATAAACAGCCTAGAGAGAGAGAGAGGATGATGACAAAAAGGGCATCTGAGTATTTAGCAGAGAAACCCTTCATAAACCCCACCCGCCATGGAAAAACATGATAACTTTTTCTCCGTGATGATGTTTAATAATGTTTGATCAAGTTTCTAATTTCTACCCCTAACTTCTTTTCTTGGTAAATTTGAAACCCAACTCATCAAAACAATACTAACTTGACGCAAACGGTAGGTAAGCGTATTCAAGTCAACTCTATGCCTTAAGGCCATTTGGACCTCGGTGACGAAGCTTGAAAAAAAACGCATGGGGGTCGGGATTTTTTTTTCCTATCAGAGGGGCCGGGACTTAATATTTATAAAATTTTCGGCCGAAAACGTATAAATTAACACTTGTGAACGAAAAACGGAGGGGGGGTCACTAGCTTCGCCCTTGCATTTGGTATGGTTCGAGAAAGATACTTGTGAGAGCTGGTGTGACGTTCATACGCATGAAAACACCACTCCTCCCATCCGTGAGTGGCTTACGCGTGAGCGGTCTCACAGTATGATTACCTCTTATTCTCTACCATTTCACTTCTCATTCACTAGAGCATCACTCCCTTCATATGTTAGTGGTGAGTGAGAGCTTATGTGGCATCAATTAACACTCACATTTGTTAGTATACCTGATGTCCTAAAGACAAGCGCTTTAAAGCCCCTTAGTATGAGTTTAAAAAATAGATAATTTATTTGTTACCAGTTTCTTCTTTAACAATGTGGGACGGCGTGTTTATTTTATGGATATTTTTTAATTTTACTTTCTACTTTCATGCATGTTTGAAGAAAAATCTTAATTTTGAAAACTTTTTTGAGGTTTACATTTTTATTTTATTTATAATGGTAAATAATACATTTATTAGAAGAAACTGATTATTAAAAGGCTGAAATTAAAATTTCGCTTGAGGTTCTAAAATAGATTTGAGCCACCCTTGTACCCCATCACTACCTAGGTACACATGTGTATGTTTTAAAGCAAATCTTTGTAGTGTTTTTAAAAAAAATGTTACGTAGTACATTCATCAGTATCGCAAAATCTTAGACATGGCACTGCTTGATATGACAAAATTTGGCTTAAAGAAAAACACGATACCATCAAGATATTGAGTCTTTTGTTTGCGAAAGTAAGGAAAAATTATGCGTTTGTATACGATGCATAAGTGTATGGTGCACATGTACTTGAGTGATGCCTGATTATTTGTAAGTTTTTGTAGAAATATATGAACTTTTCTCTAGAATGTATGCTTGTAGTGTATTATATACGATCTAAGTGTCTATGGGTTGACATAATCATTATATTTATAAAAAAATTCATTGTTCTTACGTCAAATCATCCATTTTCATTACTCATTAGGTTTTCAACTATATACGGATTAGAGTGTGCTTTGAACATGCTTATTTATAGGGTTTTATTATGGATTCAAGTAAAAGCAATAACAAACAAAAGGTAGAACTTTTTTATATAAAAAAAGTTTGGGGTATGAAATGCTTAATTGGGAAAGTAATGAGGCAAAAGTGAAAATTGATCCATTCGCGAGATCTGGAAATTATACTAGGGTGGATGCACGTGCATTCTGGCCAGTATGGGGAACTGTGCGTAAACATTGCCCGAAATACGATGCCTCGTGTAACCTCATTTATCGGAACTTTGGATACTAACAAGTAAAAAGTATCCGACAAACCACTAAATGCATACATAAATAACAAATAATTTGCTAGTTCTAAGGTGGTGTAGTGGTAGAAAGTCGTGGCTTTTTAAAGGAGATTCAGGTTCAATCTTCACATGCAACACTTTGGAGGTGGCATTAGAGGCAATGAAGGGAGACTTGTGGCAACGCAAGTTCAATCCCTGAGCCGAACGGATTTTACCGCTAGCTTGCTGTCATGCCTTCGGGCGGGTGGGTCCCTGGGTCATGGTGTAGTTAGGGCTTGGGCCACCCGATGCCGTCTGCACTCGCGGGGTAGGGTTGCCTTTAGCCATCGGTTTATCCGTGGTGTTCCAGGTGTTTGATTTGCCTTTTCAAAAAAAAAGTAACAAATAATTTATTATTTTAATACAAAATTATTTATTTTTTTATATCTTTTTTCTTTTGTTTACTCTTCATTTGATAGGTTTTATGTAAAGTCCTACAATAATAATAATAATATTATATACTATATTAAATTAAAGGACAACGCGAAGGAACAGTTGCACCCTGCCGCCACTCACAACAGCACAGGCGAGACCCGGGTTCCATCGACAACCCCTACCCCACGTGCATGTGCGGTTTAACCGGTGATGTCAGTGTCGTTCCTGCTGATGTTAGCTTATTTAAAAAAAGTTTATTTTAGCTTATTTTAAAAAAAATTCCTTAATAAAAATATTTTTTATATTTTCTTAATAATTTTATTCTTTATATTTTTGTTATAAATAATTAGTGAGCCTACAATTTCTTTTTATACTACATAAAAGTAAAAATTAAAAAGGAGTTAACTTTAGTAGTTTTTATGTAAATGTTTTATAATGGTTATGAACTTTTAAAAAAGTTTTATCATATTTTTAAATTTTTTGTCATAACGTATGTAAATTTTTCAACTAAAATATATATAAAAAGAGAATAAGAAAAAAATAACACTAAAAGTTTAGTTTTATTAAAAATCTTCATCTCTATAATTAGAAATGTCTTGAAATATAAAAATCTAACCCATGTTTTAAAGAAATAAATAAAATTATTAAGGTGACATGTGTCATTTCCTGATGTATTTTCAGCATGTGTTTTCTCGCTTCTCTCTTCTATTAAATAATGATATTAAAATAATATATATTTAAATATTTAATATAAATCTAATTATGAATACTTGTTATTTAGTTATGGATAATTATAATTATTATATATTAACTAAATAAATTTAATATTAATTAATATTTATCAATTACATAAAAAATTAATACACACTTGAAAAAAAATGTTTAAAAATTAACTTAACAGAATTTATAATCGTCACATCAAAGTATATTTTTTTAAAAACATATTTTGACGAGTCTATGTGTTAACAGATTAGATTATATTTTATTAAACTCGTGTAATACACGGAATTCTAACCTAGTAAATAATAGAAGGAAAAAAACATATTATATATTTATATTTTAAGACATTTTTTATGATAATACATAAAGAAAAAATAAATATATGAAAAAGTTTATCGTAATTCATGACTATAAAGGTAAATGACTACCTAACATGCCTCGTAACTAGACCACGAAGATTAGAAACACAATAGGGCCAATCTAAAATATATTTTCATTATAACAACTAGGGATGACAAAAAAGTCTGGTCGGGTATACCCGAAACATTCGAGACAAGTATACTCGAAACTCGACGAGTATGAGACAAGATATGAGATTAGTTTTAAAAATTTTGATGGGTATGAGATTGAGTGATACGCAGCCCGATTATCTGAAATCACATACCTATTTACTCGAATCATATACCAGAAGATATTGCGAACAAAACAATGACCACAAGAGACGCCTTCCATTGGGACTTTCGTAGGAATTTTGATTAATCAACTATGTTTGTTGGGGAGTTTATCTGGATGAATGATGACAATACCGTTTTCCGAAAGGCCAACTTTCATGTTTTTGATAACGAAGTTGCAAAAGAATGTGGCCAAAGCATTTTAAAGGAACATAAATGTTTTTGGCTAGTAACCGATGCCGGGTTTTATTTTTTGAAAGATAAACCGGTCTCATCCGGTTGGATGTTAAAGCATAATTGGCCGTAGGTCAAGTAATATCAATAGTTGTCAATTGTCATGTATCTTTCGGTTATTGTTGGTTGTTCACAAAATTCATTAATAAATTATTAGATTGGTTTAAAGATCACTTATTCTTACCTTTTTAAAAAAAATCATAGTAAAGACTTTAAAAACATAACAACTAAAAATATTTTATTAATTAATTAAAGTTCAATTAACTCGAGCAACACAAGAGGGCTAGCCATGAATGACCATACAAGTGACTTCACTAACCCTTAGATAATGTGTGGAAGTGTTCCAACACCAAGGGAGAGCGGGTATAGAATGCCTCTTATTTTACTCGAACGAGAAGAATCGTTTCATATTACAAGACTTTAAAAATGAAATAAACAAAGAAAAGCTAAACGGACCAAAACCGAGAGAGTTTTGGCTCTTAGCAGAGCACTAAGGCCTTCACACCTCTTGGTAATGGACACCTAAAACAATAGAGTGAGCTTGCTATTTATAGGATAAGATTTTGGCAATGCACGGCCGTGCATTTGATTGCAAGGGCGTGCAAAGTACCCTTTTCTTTCACGTGCGGAATCTGGTAGTACAGGAGAGTACAGTGAGGCAAAACAAGGGATGCACGACCTTGCAATGCCTTGTTTTGCTCCCTGTTGACTCTTTAGCTTCCAGGGTTGACGTGTTCAATTGGCCCTCGAATGCTGATTTCACTTTGTTTTTTAGTGTTTTCTTCATGTTTTTGCGTATCCGGGTCAATTATCCTGTTGGAACACAAATGAGTAGATTAGGCATCAATTATTATCATATTGTCTCTAATTGTGAGGATTTCGGGGATAATTATCCGTGCAAAACATGTATAATTTACGTCATATAATAATACCCCACACTTAAACTTTGATTGTCATAAAGCAAACTCATGCATGATTATACCCGTAGAAGTAATATATTGATTAAATGTTAATCCAAAGCTGTTGTCCCAAATGGCTGAATGGCCTCTTAAAAACAATTATTTGTTGGTTATACCTTTCGAGTGTTTCTCCACAATAGGGTAGCAAGCCTAACATATTCGATGGAACTATGATTATGCACAAAATTACGGTCTCACAAATGTTCACTCAACACTCGGGTTAAATATATGGATTTAGTATGTTAAGAAAAACACTCAATGCTACAATTAATGCTTGCATAGTCATAGGCTTGTATAGAAATCAAATCTCCACCAATTGACATAAAATATGTGCATAAATCAAGAGGGCTTTGTAAAGGGTTGTAATGTTTAGCTTAAGGTTAAGGTAAGAAGTATTTGGAAAAAGTGGCTAAATGTTGAAAATCTGACTTGGCTTGAGATTAAAAGGTGAATGATTTCCTATTCAACTTATATTAGACATTGTGACTAATATAAGGACTCTTTTAAGGTCAGATTGTCAAGACCAAATCCCTTATTCAAGAACATCAACTTCTTCTTGTTTTTGAAATAATCATTGCTATCAATTCTTCATGAATCGTTCAGCTGTTTCTTCCTAATACATTCACTTTGATCAGCTTTTCATACTCCAATTTTTCGAGTAAGTTTGATTCTCTTTTGATGAGATTTCTTCACTAGCTTGGGCGATTTATTAATTTCTTTTTTATTGCCCTCATTTTTTTATTTTTTGTACAATAATTCTTTCTTTTCATATTACATGAGTTTCTTTCTTTGAACATAAGATGGATCTATAAACTTTCGAAGGATAATCATTATTTAAATCTTAGCTAAGTCGATTTTTAACTAAAAGGGTTAAAAGATAAAAAGCTAATTTTTCGGGTTTAATGGTTTTGAGATGAGGGTTTAGAAATGAAAAGGTTTAGACTCAAAGGGACTAACTAGGGGATAACATTTAGGGTAGGTAGAGGAAAAGAAAAGGCTAAAAAAATGGGTTAATCCTAATGCCTCAATCATTTTCATGCATTCTTTTAGTCCATGATCTTGAAATGTATATTTTACACAAGTTCTAGCATGCAAAGCAATAATTAGCAGTCACTCTAACAAACTAAATGAGCATGTGATAATCAATGGCGTCAAAAACTTGATGTGTTCGTGATAATGCTTGGATACGTTCAAATCTCTCACAAGAAAACGGAAGGTAAAGGGTAATAAAGTAAAAATGTGCGTAAACTTATTTCTTTCTTTCTGTTATGCTCCCTAATCTTCCCTATTTTTTTCCTTGATTCACTTCAACGGTATTTCAAATTGCTGTTTTTATAAGCCCATTTGTGCCAACTGATTTTTAGACTTTTGCTTTAAGATTATTTTTGAAAATGTTTTTATTACTTCTATATAACTTTTAAATCAATAGATTGGGTAGTTATTAATCATGCACTCGTAATACTTAGGACAAAATTTGGCAGCCAAAATATCAACGGGGTTCCATCCCACATTTAGTTTCTGACAATATGAATGTATGCAATATGATATGTGTCATGAATAATAAGAGTGTGGTGAAACTGATACTCCCCTGATGAGATGTCAATATCATGTGTCTGAACAACTCTCATCAACGCCTATATCGTATTTCCGGGCACGCACCAAAATCTGTATCACTTGTAATGCTATGCAATGTTCAACACATAAAGTAAGTACAAAAAAGAAAAATAAACTAATATTCACTTAACAAATCAACCGAATAAGGTTGGCGGCAGTGCCACCATGTCAACGGTTACTCTTGTAACCGGTAAAAATGGTGTCGTGTTTAGTCAAACAAACTAACGTTAAAAGTCAAGAACCACAAACTACGTTAGAAAAGAACCACGGGTACCAAAGATGATAGGGTACAGAGCGGTTACTGAAAAGGAGGACGCTGCCACTGCTGGTGCGGGCCGGGAGGCTGCTGCTGGTATTGCTGATGGGCATACGGATCATGAGTGTGATCGTAGAAGTCCTGCCGCATGCCATCCATCGTTTGACCCATATGACCCATATGGATCATTAAATCTAACGTCGTGGGGTCAGCAGTGGTGTGGTACATACCTGGGCCTTGATGCCCCAATTATCCCATATGCGCTCCCTCGTCCTCTGACTCTTCAATTACACCAGTCCAAATATTTCCCCAATGACCTACTAATCGGTACACCCCATTGAACTTCTTCATCATATGCATGTTAATCAATATTTGGGTGTCAACAAGTAGAATAGGTGTGTCCATCTCTATAAGTATACTGAGGTGCACAGGAGACAAGACACCTAGTTATGAGGCAAGGTGAGTAATATATGGTCCACCAACGATATGGTTGTTGGAACAGTAGTCAATAGCTCTAGTAAAGAACTTGGCCAAACTGTAGGCCAAGTTGCAAGGAATTCCATCAATCAAGCAGTGCAAGTGGAGAAGATCTCTAACGCTCACAACCCCTATGCTATCCTTTCTTCTCCGATGGAAAGGACAATGCATCGGTGCAGGTAACGGTGGAGGGGATGTCTGATCTTGGCGCTCTTTTGACTGTGCGGGTCAAATGGTCCGGATTCGATCCTATGCAAAAATGTTGATGCTTCTCCCTCGGCAAACTCCCCTTTGCTGTTTGTAAAGACCGGCTCCGTAATTTCCCTGTGCCTGTAGAATCCCATTTTTACTCCAAATTGTGCCAATGACATTTCATACCAATGTCTAGCCATCCTGAAACGTACACAATCATGCATTTCCATACTCACTACCGGCCTATCAAACTGGAAGGATGCTAGAAAGTAAAGGGTGAGCTCGTAATAGGTTTCTTCGCTAATGGCAAAGAATCTTTGCCAAGGCTTTGTGATGAGGGGAACTGCGCTTTCCAAAAGATTAACATCTTCCAAGGTTGGGTAGCAAATTGGCTTGTGTGTTCTAAAGGTTTGCCTTAGTAATGTGGGTAGTGTTTGGTAGGCATGGACCTCGATGGCATCATCGAGGTCAAAGACAAGCACGGGTGCAAATCCTATGGCTTTTCTGGCATGGGTTGCGGGTGAAAAGGCGGTGGATGAGATGGTGGAGTCTGTGGTAGGCCACTCATGTGGGCAGATGAGTATGAACCCGACCTAAAGCCTGATCGGGTGTTTCTTCTCTTTCGCCCCGCTTGTCGGGAAGACTCAGCCATGACATACATAATCATCATTAAAAGGAGTTAGTGTTATAAAATCAAGAGTGATTCAACATATATATTTTAACAGCGCCAAAAACTTGATGGTGTGTAAAGTACGATGCATATTGGTGCCAAAAACTTGATAAGAATCATGTTTTTATAAAAATATATATGTATATAATTTTTGGACCATACAAGGGGAACACGATTTCGTGCATGGTTATGGCACGGTTATGTTTCTCGAGTCCCCAAATGGTCAATTGCAATCAAACAAGGCGTAAATTCAAACGGTGTAATATGACTACCGAAATAGATGTCAAAATGTTGACTTTTGAAAAGTCAAACCGCCAAAATTCTTGACCAAAATTATAACCAAAAGGTGGATGTCCTTGGTGGTTGCGTGCACCTCTTAAATCCTTTGCTTTCGCCCCCATCAACGTGGGTTCGATTCTTTCTTCCACATCTTTTGTTGAAAATATTTTTTTTCCTGATTTTATTTCTCGACCCGTCCCCCTGGTGTCTCCGTTTAAGGTTTTTTAAAATTCGGTTCGCCCTCAACACGAATCAAATGATCACATACCCGCAGCAACGCGCGACTAGGTAATCTAGTTATAAATTAAAGTATAAGTAATTATCGTACAATATAAATAATTTTTAAAAGCTGTAATAAATTATTTATTCTCATGATTATTATTTATGATCATAACATCTATAATAATTTTGCAAAGATGATCTTTTAAAAAGCCCAACCCCTTGAGTAGAAAAGGACCAAAATGCCGTGAAAAAATGATTTTTGAAAGAAGAAAAAAGCTACAATTGTTCATCTATCAAATCCTCATAAAAAGGGTGGGCCACGTGAAAACACAACCATTGATTTATTTACCAAATTACCCCCAGACAACAAATCTCATTCATTAATCCCCATCTTCTTCCAATCTCACCACTCATCGTTTCATAATCACAATATCTGATAACAGATTTTGATGCTTAACGCACCTGAAAATCTGAAGCTAAATCTCGTAATTCTGGTTCAGTATGATGGCTAATAAGGTCTCCAATTTCTCAGATCTGATCCAACGAGTCACATCGTCGTGTTTGCTCCACCCAATCGGCGCCGCCCGACACTACGCCGATGACGTCACGGACTTCCAGTCCGGAGAAGACGATTCGGATTACGAAGAAGTCAACACAAAATCGGAAAAATATCATGACGACGGTGAAGTAGAGGAAGCGTCTCCGGCGGCGATGGAGCAAGGACGAGGAGATGTATATAAATCAGAGAAAGAGATTGAAATGGAGACGTTGATGACTGAAGTGTTTGAAACGGTGTCGTTTATGAAGAAGGCGTACGTTAGCTTGCAGGAGGCGCATTGTCCTTGGGATCCGGATAAAATGAGGTCGGCTGACATGGCGGTTGTGGCGGAGCTGAGGAAGCTAGGGGTTTTGAGAGAGAGGTTTCGGAGGAAGGTGTTGAGAGGCGGCGGCGGCGGTTCGATGGAGGCGATTAGTAAGAGGACGGTCTCCGGAGTTACACTGAGGGAGGTGGTGGCGCCGTATGAGGCGGCTATGGAGAAGATGAAGACGGATATGAAGAGTAAAGATGCGGAGATCGAGAACTTAAAGGAGAAATTGAATACGGCCACCGTCGGTAGTGGCGGAAGCAGCGGCCGGAAAAGTAGATCTCACTCTCATCATCAGTCAAAGAAAAAAGTCAACTACAGTAGTCAACTCCAAGGTATAGTAAATACTTCAGTACTTTACCAGTGCATTAATCACTTGTACCGTAAAACTATTTACCAGACTAAAAAGGTAAAAAAGAAAACGCACCCATACATTGTTACTTAGGGGGTGTTTGGGATTACTTTTGGATCCTACTTATTAACTTCTTCAAGTAGTTAATAAATTAAAAGTTTGTTTGGATAAGGGTGTAAAAGGTATTTTTTGTGAGAAGGAGAAGTTGTTTTGGAAAAGTAAGTAGGGACTTACTTTTCCAAAAAGTCAAAAGGACATTTGATAAGTAATCCCAAACATGACCTTAACCTTTTTACTAAACTAGTACTCTAACCAAGGGGGTAAACCAGCCAAGCAATTTTTAAAATACTTTGAATCGGTTTGTTAAAAACTTAAATCAAGTTGAACTTGAGCTTTTATTGAGACTCTGTTAATAAACGAGCTCGAGCTCGAACTGACGTGCGAGTCTGAACTAGTCTTTTATTTATATAATTTTTATTTAATGTATTAAATATGTATTCATAAAAAGTTATTGTTATATATAAAATTATGAAAGAATTTATTATTGTGTTGTATATAAAAGTTATAATTATTAAATACATATTAAAATAATTACAAAACTATGAAAATAAAATAATTATTAAATAATTAACCAATAAAAGGGCCTTTTTTTAATTTATTTAAAATTTATTTCATAATAAGAAGGACGATTACAATAAATTGGAGGTAAACGGGCAACAAGCTATGCCGCAACTACTTTTGAATAGCAAAAGTTCAAAGTTTATTTCCTAGCCGAGCTCGATGTTTAAGAGTGATGCCGTGCTCGAGACATCTTATGTTATACGAGCCGAGCTCGAGTGTAGACGAGCTCGGGATCGGCTCGTCTCGTTTACGCCCCTCTAGCACAAATGTTTACTAGCCCTCTATGCATTGGTACTTGTACCATACAACTGGTTTTTACCGGAACAAAATCTCAAATCTATGCATTGTTACTTGTAGTGTACTATAATTCAAGAACATTCCCGGACTTAACATCCGGCTACCGTTTGCTAATGCAGTTACCCCGTCGCCGATGCCGGAGCATTTTGAATCATGCATAAGTTCCGTAAAAGAAGGATCAAAATCGTTCACATCACTGCTCCTCTCACTCATGAAATCAGCACATTGGGACATAGCAGCCACCGTCAGATCCATCGAAGCGTCCACCACAGGCACCACCGCCACCAGCACACCGGCCACGGCACGAGACTCCATCGTCGGACCTAATCACGCTAAATACGCTCTCGAATCATACGTTAACCGGAAAATCTTCCAAGGTTTTGACCACGAGACGTTCTACATGGACGGAAGCCTATCGTCTCTCCTAAACCCTAACCAATTCCGAACAGAATGCTTCACGCAATACCGCGACATGAAAGCAATGGATCCGATTGAGCTCCTCGGAATCCTGCCGACGTGTCAGTTCGGGAACTTCTGTTCCAAAAAGTACATTTCAATTGTCCATCCAAAGATGGAGGAGTCATTGTTTGGTGATCTGGAACAACGGCGGCAGGTGTTGGCCGGAAACCACCCGAGGACGCGGTTCTACGGCGAGTTCTTAGTGCTGGCTAAGGCGGTTTGGCTGCTTCATCTGCTTGCATTCTCAATGGATCCGCCGCCGACTCATTTTGAAGGAAGTAGAGGGGGGGAGTTCAACTCGCACTATATGGAGAGCGTGGTGAGGTTTCCCGGAGGTAGGGTTGCAGCCGGCCATGTGGTTGGGTTTCCGGTGAGTCCGGGGTTTAAGCTTGGGAATGGGTCTATTGTTAAAGCGAGGGTGTATGTTGTTCCTAGGAGTGAATTGTAGGGATCGATGGAGAGTGTAATAATTAATAAGTTAGTAGTATTAAAGGGTAGTTTATTTACATTTTAGGATTCCTAAATACATCATTTATATGATAATCTACTCTTTTCTTTCTTTTTTTTATTTTAAAAATATTTTGTTTGTTTTATAGTTTTAAATATATAACAATTTATATAAATTCAAATATGCATAAACGTATTTATTATCATCTATGTTTTAGTATAAAATTTATCAAAAATCGAGTCGTATTAAGTAAAGTGTCATTTTCGTTCCTGTGGTTTCGTCAATTTAGCCAGTTTCATCTAAAAACTTTTTTTTAGCTTTTATGTTCCTAACTTTTTAAAATCTAGTCATTTTCATTAAACTGACTAACTCCGTTAAAATTTTAACATTAAATCAGGGACATTTTGGTCTTTTCAAAAATCATTTTTAATAAGGTTTCTTTCTTTAATGCCTTTTATCTAAGACAGAGAATGAGAAAGAGGAGAAGGACGGCGGCGGTGGTGGTGAAGGAGACGGTGGTCCGGCCGGAGGCGGCAGTGGTGGGTAGGATGAGGAAACTTCATCGCAAGCGGGGCTATTTCTTCAAGAAATTCAGACACCCTAAGGTCCGAGAGAAGGGGAGAATACCTGCTATGACCCTTTCCCTTCCGAATAGCCCTATTACCTTTACCTCTGATAGCTCCTCCACCCTTGCTATTCCCATACGGCGATGCACGACTGGAATTAGGGTAGTAACTCGGCTTTGCGACTACACCGGAAGCATTAACGGCAGATTTAAGCGGTTCGTGCTCCAAATCCAGAAGAGGCTGGACCAAATTCGTAACATCCGTACCACCGTCTCCTTCACCACCACACCGCCGCCGCCGCCTCTTTCTCATTCTCTGTATTAGATGATAAAAGGCATTAAAGAAAGAAACCTTAAAATTTTAACATTAAAACAAGGATTTTTAAAAATACCAAATTGTCCCTGATTTAACGTTAAAATTTTAACGGAGTTAGTTAGTTGGATGAAAATGACCAGATTTTGAAAAGTCAGGGACGAAAAAGCTAAAAAAAAGTTTTGGGGTGAAACTGGCTAAATTGGCCAAACCACAAGGACGAAAATGATACTTTACTCTACATTTTTGGTCTAGAAAGATACCAAATTAAATACATTGTAAGTTTGTAACAAGCTTTTTCAGAACCGGACCTGCCGGTCGTATCGGGAACCGGACACATAAGCGGTCTGGTTGTGTGTAGTTGAATCACTTTCATTTCAACATGCCAGTTACCGGTCGGACCGGATTTCAAATTTTTTTTTTTTTAAATCTCATTTTCTGATTAATTTAATATTCAAGTTGCATATTTTATTTGTTTAAAGTCTTCATATGTTATTAAAATTACAAAGTTATATGAAAACAAAATTTTGTTTTATATTTTGTGTGTATATACGTAGTTTTAGTTTTTACATTATTTATGTCGTCATCTGGTTCTTAAATCCTGTGCAACCGGTTAAATCAGTTAACCTCTAAAACGGCCGGTTCGTTGTCCGGTCCGATTCTAAAAGCATTGATCGTAAGTGTTTATTTGAATTTAAAGAAAATGTTATATAGAAAGTTATAAAAAGTTAAAATATAATTTAAATAACAAAAAGTAAGAAATTGACAAAATATAAAAGGTCACGTGAAGGATATGTTTGATTATATTAAGAATGTAAATAGTAGAACATTATGTGTGGTGGCAAAGGAGGATAAGAATGTCATTTTCAATGTAACAAAAATTTTATAAAAAAAGTATGATTTTTTTATAATTTATATCATGATTTTCTATGGCACGCTTAAATTACCAGATTCTAACATAATTAAATAAATGGTTCAAACTTCATAGATGCCATTACTCCATTGGTTAGTTATCTAACTTTTTACTTAAAACATAATACTTTTTAAATTGAATCTTATATTCATTTCACGGGCTTGACCGTGAGCTAACATGGCACCGTGGCCACGGGGTGAACACCACGACACCTGTAGCATCCCAAAACTTTTAATTCAATTGCTTATAACAAAGGTTTTATAAGAAAGACTATTATTGGATAGTGGAGGGGGTGTTTGTAACTATGAATTCATCATAAAGGGGGGAGAATACGCCTTAGGGCTCCCATTCGCGTTTGTGTGTGTGTGTGAGTATTCAGCCTAGAGAAGAGAGAGCAAAGGAAGGAGATCAAGTTCTTTACATCGAGGTTCCTTATATCGTTCATTCTAAGAAGAAGGAAAGAGTGTTCCTGTTGTTTAGAACCGAGAAGAGGAGGCGTCGTGGGAATGCTTCACGGTTACATATCGGAAAGGTAAGAACTTACTTTTTTAATTACATGTTTTCAACGTATGATAGTCGTGTATAGGTTGTATGATGATTCCAAGTTTTTCTGGACGTTAAAGTTGGAAGCTTGATGCGTTTTTGGAACAGTCGCCGTCATACACGATTAAGGTTTCTGCGAAGAAGATGGTAAGTCCAAGTATTCGCATGAATGCTCATGCGTGTACTCACTTGGTATGCGCAGGAATACCCTAGCGGATACCTGCCTAGTATTCGCAGGACTACCCTAGCGCATACTCACATAGTATTCGCAGAAGAATACTCCTTGTGTATACTTGTATAGCATTCGCATGAATACTCATGCCATTTGTAACGAACCAAAAATCCAAATATAAAATTGTTTTCCTAAATAATATTATAGGGATGAAAGTAGAATAAAGCAAAGTCCATGAATTGTTTTATATGTTGCATTCTATCAAACTTTGAAAGAAAGGAGACAATTTTGGAAGTGTAGGGGCAGATTTGTAATTTTGACAAATCTGATTATATGGTGGGTGTGGGTGGCGACACACTGTGTGTGTGTCGTGGTTTGCAAGAGAAAGGGGGGAAGAAGGAGCCAAAAACTGAAACTGACGAGTTGTATGAGAAATTTGATGGATTTGGAGTAATCATCTCCTTAAAGGCTTCAAGTAAGTATATTTTCTTACTCTTGAAATTCCATTGATGTGTTCTTGGTGGGTTTTGGTAGAAAACCCAAATTGGGTCCATTGGTGTGGAGAGGGAAGCTAATGACACTACGGGAGAACTATAGACAGGCAAAGAGGGAAGCTAAAAAGGCAGTGAGTGAGGCAAAGAATTTTGCCTATGAAACGATGTATAGAAAACTAGACACCAAGGAAGGGGAGCATCATATGTTTAAGATTGCCAAAAATAGGGAGCGTAGGAGACAAGATCTTGGGGTCGTGAAGTTTATCAAGGAAGATGATGGAAGAGTTTTGGTAAAGGGACGAGACATCAAGCTGAGATGGCAAAACTATTTCTACACCCTTTTCAACAGTTGTAGACCAAGTCTAGCCATAACGGAGAATCCCACTACTCAATCCAGTCAACGAAATAATTGTTATTGTCGAAATATCACACAGGAAGAAGTGAGGAATGCTCTTAAGAAGATGGGAAGAGCTAAGACAGTCGGTCCAGACAACATACCCATTGAAGCGTGGAAGTGTATGGGAGAGGAAGGCGTTCAGTGGTTGACAAGACTGTTCAACAATATCTTCAAAACCGGGAAGATGCCAGATCAGTGGAGGCGTAGTATCTTAGTACCCCTATATAAAAACAAAGGAGATGCTCAATGTTGTTCTAACTACAGGGGGATTAAGCTCCTATGTCATACAATGAAATTATGGGAAAGAGTTATAGATACAAGGATTAGACGACAAACCCAGGTTACAGCAAACCAATTTGGGTTCATGCCAGGCCGGTCCACTACGGAGGCGATACACATTTTAAGAAGATTAATGGAAAAGTACAGAGAGAAGAAACATGATTTACATATGGTGTTCATCGATCTTGAAAAGGCGTACGATAGTGTGCCTAGAAGATTGATCTGGGAAAGTCTGGAGGGAAGAAGGATCCCTAGTAAATATATTGAGGCAATTAGGGATATGTATCATGAGGCTAAGACATGCGTCCGAGCTCCCGTGGGGGATACAGACTTTTTTCCGGTGGAAGTGGGAGTTCACCAGGGGTCGGCACTAAGCCCCTTTCTCTTTGCAGTAGTTTTGGATGAGTTGTCAAAGTCGATTCAAGATGCAATTCCATGGTGCATGCTTTTTGCTGATGATATCGTGTTGATTGCAGAAAGTAAAGAGACATTGAACAACAGACTAGAGGAATGGAGAACAGTCTTAAAGCACAAAGGTTTGAAGATAAGCCGATCTAAAACCGAGTACCTTCACTGCAACTTTAGTGGTGCAAACGTCGACAAGGATACCCAGATTTCTATTGAAGGTGGGGTTGTCCCTAAGACACTGAAGTTCAAGTATCTAGGATCTGTCATCCATAGTAACGGGGACATCGACAATGATGTAGTCCATCGGGTGCAGGCTGGTTGGTGTAAATGGAGAGCGGCGTCAGGTGTTTTGTGCGACAAGAGGTTCCCAATAGGGTTAAAGGGTAAATTTTATAGGGTAGCAGTTCGCCTAGCGATGCTATATGGAACCGATTGTTGGGCCATCAAGAAGACACAAGCTCGAAAAATGGATGTAGCTGAGATGAGGATGTTGAGGTGGATGTGTGGACACACAAGAAAGGACCGAATAAGAAATGAAGTTGTTCGGAAGAGATTGAGAGTCACATGTATCTCAGATAAGATAAGAGAGGAAGATTGAGATGGTTTGGACATGTCAAGAGGAGACAGAGCACAGATCAAGTGAGAACGGTGGAAACTCTCGTTGTAGAGGGGAAAAGGAGCAGGGGGAGACCGAAATTAACGTGGGATGAGAGGATTAGACTTGATTTGCTAGATTTACACCTCTCAGAGGACATGATCAATGATAGGATTTCATGGAGACGTCGTATTAGGGTTTTAGGATTAGTGACCCGTTGTGTGGGAGAGTAGAGTTGTTTAGCAAAGATTTTGCGTATGTCTTGTTTCTTGTAGGTGTGTTGTGTTTCTTGTGACTAATATACTCTAGTCATATACTGCTAATTGTTAGATTACTGTTAGATTTATTTTACTTTATTACTCATTAATTTTATTTATATTTTTATCTTTTTCTTTCCCATTGAGCCGGGGGTCTAAACGGGAGCAGCCTCTCTATCCCTTGGGATAGGGGTAAGGTTTGCCCTCATCACACCCTCCCCAGACCCTACTAATAGCGTTAGCTATGTGTGGGATTATACTGGGTACGTTTGGTTTGGTTTGGTTTGGTGTGAAGATTTTGGTTAAATTTTGTTTATAAGCCTTAATCTAGTGTTGAAAATGTTGTAGAATCATGATTTACATGATTCTAACATCCAATTTTATGATTTCAAAACTAGGGTTCTTGAGGTGAAAAACTAGGGGTTCTGATTTGAGCATGTTTAAATGGTGAATTGGGGGGGGGGGGGGGGTTGGGGTTGGTAAGTGTTTATGGTGTTAATAAATACTATACTTGAATTCCCAAATCAAGTTGGTGAATCAAGAACCTTGGGTATTTAGGTGGAATTTGGATAAGACCTTAACTGATCAAATGGGTTGAAAGGCTGTTATTAGGTGTTGGAGGTTTTGTTAAGGTTGTGTTGATTACAAACTAAAATGGTGAGATGGTATGAGATGAGAACTTCAAATGAGGGGATACGACACGTAAAAAGTGAGAAAAGAAGGGTACATATAGCACAACCCTTCTTGTTATCATCATTTTTATTTTTATTTTAGGAAACTTGAAATCATAAGCATGGCCTGCAGTTCTTATTGGATGACCAGGATGGGTTGCTCAGAGTGCAAGGTGAACAAAACATGTTTTTTTGACTAATTGATGATTTTTCTGGTAGATCTAGTATGGGTCATCTCATTTTTATTTATTTTTCTGCAAAGTTAACAACATTTTATTAAAAAGGACCCCATTTAGGATACATAACGTATGATGCTCTTAAACTTAGTGTTGTTACATTCCAAATTTAGGTTTTGATGGTTTAGTCTGATTCAAGTTTATTCGTCTTCTCTTGCATTTTGATTTTAATATGATATAAGTTTCTGCTTCTAGGTATATCGACATGGCTTAAACAGTCATATATGGGAGAATAGGCATTCCATTTGGATTTGACAGTCAAGCACAGTTCCAACAGAATGAGAAGATTTTGATTATTTAAATTGATTTCTATATGCTATTGAAGCATCTTTGGATTAAAATATGTTGATCACTTGATGGAAGTGTTGAAGGTAATTTTTTCCTTCCTAAATCGTTTCTGCCCTTAAATCATTTTTGCCCTAATGTATTCTATTAATTTGCTCAATACACGTGTATTGATGGATGTTTAGATCTCCAAATCCGTCTCCTGTGCCAAAGTCAAGCATAACGATATGCACCCGTTATAACTCAAAAGATGTGCTTTTTTATATTGTAAGAGGAAGGAGGTTAGGAATTCTTTAGAAACTGATAGGAATACGAAGTGTCTTTTATATCTCCCTTTTTTTTTATGTTTTTGCATTTATTTTGTTTGATCAGTGAAGGTTTTTTAACTCAGATGTTGTGTTTGTAATTTCTGGTCTACTAAAAGAGTCAGTTGGTCACACTGAAATTGAAGTTGCAACAGGTGCTTTGTTGGGAATACTTGCAAGCTTAGCATTCTACTTTTATGATACTTTGAATGTATTTCAGGTACATTATTTTACTAAAGTTGTAGTTAATGTTATTGTAAAATCACCGATAACACATGATCGGACATAAGACCGGTCACCGTAGTCCGTGTTCTTGCGAAAGAATTTGATGAACTTTTTTTTACTTATGTTTTTATCTATTTATATACCTTTTATCTTTAGCGTCAACAATGTTTGTCTGTCGTTTGTGAATTTTCATGTTATTGCGTATATTTTGTTGGTATGTAATTTGGTTTGGTTGGTTTTGTTATTATTAAATTTTAATTAATTGAATCACAAAAATGTATTTGTTGAATTTGAATGTTATAAATTTTGAAAACCCGGATTGAGACGGGTATACTACCGGTTATATTAGTCAGCATATAAAAAGTTTAAAATGTATAACGGTCAAAGTAGGTAAAGTCAAGGACTACATATTATTACTACTCTTTACTAAAAGCAATTGCTATGTATAGTAAAGTGTTTCTATTGGTCCACCCCAACAGACGTCGGAATACGTCGGGACGGGACATGTAGACTGTTCATAAGCACATGATCAATTAAATTTCATATGTTTATTAAATCAATATTTTGTACATGAGATCAAACAAAACATTCAAAAACAAATACATCAACTTGTTTCATTTATTATTCAAGCTAGGCCCTCGATCGTATGTGAAGCATCTTGCGTTATGATCTCAAATATTAGTAAATGAAACATGATAAAAACAAGGTCAACTAAAAATAGTTGGTGAGCGTACGTAGGTTTTGATATCACAAATAGTTTCCAAGTGTTTTGTACAATTTATATGAACCATGGAAAATAAGGCATTTATGGAGAAACACTATAGTCAAACTAAGTGTACAATCAAACCTTGTGACTGAGGCATAACACGCATGTTACCCTAATGTAATGTCGGTAACAATCACCCAACCTGGGTGGGTTTGTCAAACACAATAGATCTATCAATGTTACTGTTGGCTTGTACAGAGTTAATGATTACACGAGTATGTCATGTATATGTAGTTTCAACTCATAGTATTCAACCACAAAACACAAATTGCACACATGTCCATAATGTAGAATTATATAATGTAATTGCAAATAGTTTTCAATGAAAATCATGTTCCACCCCAAAATATGTAAAAATTTAAAAAAGTGCTTTGTAAACTCACATTGTAATATGTAGCTTGGAAATCACACGCACAAGTTGTTATTGCACAAGTGTCTAGCTAACCACAAGGTTAACCTATGATTTAATGGTATAAGTGTATCAATGATGTGCTTAAATGATCAAATGAATCCTAATATGAAAATGGATGGATGATTGTAGGTTCTTAGTCAAATAGGAAAAATAAAGTTTGAGTTTCAAATAATATTTATGTGAATAATTGTATTTTCATTTGAATTGATGAAATGATAAGTAAATGATTTATTTTGTTTGCAAATAAGTAAATAGACAAGTGAATAAATAAATAATATCCTTTTATTTGCAAATAAATGAATAGATAAATAAATAGATAGTAGTTAGTTGAATAAATTCTAAAATATTAATTGTTCTTAAGACAACATATAATCAAGACTCGTATATATATTTCTAATATCCAAAATATAATGTAAAACAATTTATCTTTAGAAAATAATCAAACATCACTTTTATGATAAAATTGATATGAGAGTTTTCAAGACACGCTTACTAAAGTAATTCATACATAGTTTCAACAACCATTCAACAATAAAATTAAAATTAATAGAATTCTCTCTAGATAAATGAAATTATAAAATAGGTTTAACTATTACACCAATAATATACTTTTATGTTTATAATAAAAATAAATGTTTCTTTTGTAAAAAGAAGGTTTTTACTTGTAGCGATTATGTTTGGATATAAGATTATGATAGAATCATATAATAGTGAAGTGTTTCTAAATGAGAACAAAAAAATATATATAAAAACTACCTCCTCGAGGTTGAGTTTTAAAGATGATGATTGAAGAATGCTTGTTATCACCAATTCTTGCCTTAGAATCATCAAGAGAAGGGTTTGATTTTTGAGAGGATCCAGACAAAATGATCTAGAGGTGATGGAGGTGGTGTGGTGTATGGTGACGTCGCAAGAGGGAGAGGGTGGGGGTTTGGGATTTGTTTTGTGTCTTTGATTTTTACAAAAGATGTTTTCTATTTTGTGTAAATGGAATGGTTAATGATGATTAATGGTCATTAATACTAATGAATTCAAATTTTGAATGGGTAATTAGTGGGGAGAGGGTTTCGAAAATAATAAGAGAGAGGGAGAGAGATTCTTGCAAATTTTATAAACTTTTTAAATAAATCTCCCACATTTCATTCTTTTTATAAAAAAACTTTTATATAATTGTCAACATTTAGTTTTTACAAAATATTCATGCTTTTGTTTATTAAATAATTTATGTAACTTAAGATGAAACAATAATTTCTTGCAAGTTTTATGTTTCAAGGTTTATATTGCGTGTAATACCGGACTGCGTTTTAGACAAAACGTTTCCGAAAAATTTCAGAAAATTAAATATCGACACGAAATAATAAGTAGCAGTACTACGTATAAAATTTAAGCTCCAAATATATGACGGAGTATTAGTTTAGAAATTCTCTAAAAAGAAATTTTGGAATTAAAATCATGATAACTTAAATTAGTTAATACATGAGTCAAGAAAGGTTTATAATAGTTTAGGGAATGAATATATATCACAAGTTTGATTTTTTTTATGTAATATAAGTGTGAAATTTGATAGAGTTCTAGATCCATAGAAAATATAAGTTATTTGATATAAAAATGTTTAGTGGGAATAAACAAACGTTTAAACAATATTTTAAAAATGATGATGTATAAATATGATGTGTTGAAATTTGAACTTGCTCATGGATACCATGAGCTTATACGATGAATACAGTGAAGTGGAAAAAACACAAATGTTACACGAGGCCACTCACTCCTGACCCACTTATGGGTGCGGTGTTCCCGTAAGCGTGAGAGACTCACAACGCCCCCTGATTGAGTATATCACATACTCTTAGTAGGCAAAGTCAAGACCATTAGTTGATTAACACTTAAAAATCTTAAGAGAAAATAAGAGGTGGGTGACAATTATCTCAAACAATGTTTTCAGAACCGGACCGGACGTCGAACCGATCTCTTTACCGGTTCACTGGTCAGACCTGATTTAAGAACCTGTCAACATCATAAATATTATAAAAATAAATCAATTCAAACAACTATTAATCCTTCAAAAACCACCAACAAGTCAATTCCAATACTCTTAAACTAACAATTAGTTACGAAATATGAATCCAAGAGACTTAAAACAGATAAAAAAAAAACTGGTCCGACCGTCGGGTCGCTGCAGGATCGTTTCAACATATGTAACCGGATCGGTTAGACCATCGGTTCCCGGTCCGGTCCGGGTATCGAAAGACTGATCTCAAACATTCCAAAGGGGTGTGTTAATGTTTGCAAGTGTCGATCAAAGAGGGGGATCCTCTATGAATTTATGAAAACTGAATGTGGATGTCTTAAAAGCAACCGTTAATCAAGAAAACACAGGCTAATTGCTTGTTCTTGAAATTCATGGTTAGGGCTTATACCCAAAAGTTAGTCCAAGTTAAAAAATGATATATAAAACCTCATATGCATATAGAATCGTAATAAATAAAGTGATTTTCTTGGAATTGCAACTAACAAAAACCATTTAACTTGATTCAATATGTCCTATTGAGTGTCGCCATTGGTTGAAACATATAGACCATCAATCCATGGAATTATGTTAATATTAATCATTAACATTGCTAAGCAAATACATCGAGGGAAATTTACCGACCAACCATCGATGAAATTCATCAAAATCCTAAAAAAAACATTTTTAAAATAAGAAATAACACTATATGTCATTGATTATTCATGGGGTTAGTACGTCAGCAAGGGTCACTCCTAATTTAAAGCTAGTATTCTCACGACAAGCCTTTTCATAAAAGATTCTCGCTCAGTTTTAAGAAAAAGTTAATCCGTTGCAAACAATGTTTATAAATATCGACGAACCCTTCTTGTTCACAAACGCATTCTATCATTTTTCAAATGTATAAGTATATGGATGTCAATGGGTCGGGTTCGGGTAAGATATAGGTAATCCCGGTTCTAACTTCTATGGTAAAATACGTCTGTTTTTACGAACTTTTATGGTTATCAACCACAACTTATGTCTCTAAAATTTCAGTATCATCTCGGAGTTTTTGGGTTATTAACTTATTTTAACAAAGTGGGCCAAAACCCAATAAATTTATGGCGGGAATAAATAGGGCTTTAGTTTTTTCATCATCCCGCCAATAAGCGTTTGGCTTCCCTCGTAAGCTCCTTTTCAACCTGCTATATAAACCCTGACCCCCTCATTTTAACACATACTTTCATTTCCCCCCTTTTTTCTGTCTTTCGAACCCTAACCCTAATTTCTCAAAAAATCCATAGATTTCGTTCACTTCAGGCTGAAAAATGTTGGAGCTACGGTTAGTTCAGGGGAGTCTCCTTAAGAAGGTGATGGAATCGATTAAGGATCTCGTTAATGACGCCAATTTTGACTGCTCCGCCACCGGATTTTCGCTTCAGGCGATGGACTCCAGCCACGTGGCGTTGGTGTCTCTTCTTCTTAGATCGGAAGGTTTCGAACACTACCGCTGTGATCGAAACATTTCCATGGGCATGAATCTCAGTAACATGTCGAAGATGCTTAAGTGCGCTGGAAATGACGATATTATCACTCTCAAGGCTGATGATGGCAGTGATACTGTTACTTTCATGTTCGAGAGTCCCAGTAAGTATATCCGTTATTTTTCATCAATATTTAAGCTTTAATTGTGATTCGTTAGTGTTTAATTGTGGTTTTAGATCTAATTTTACAGTTTTTGAATCGAATTCACATTAAAGTAAAATTAACAACTATTATCAGTTTGAAGCTTATATCTGGCTTTATATACAGCCTTCTGTAATTCATTAAGGAATTTGCAGATCTGTTGATCTTCTTATACCGATGACAGAGTTGCTAGTTTCTCCTTCTCACCAACTTTTTAGTGTTAGTTGTGATTCGCTAGGGCTAAATTGTGGCTTTATATCTCACTTGTGTGTGCTAATTTTTCATTGTTCTAAATCATAATCATATTAACAGTAAGAGTACCAAGTATTATCTGTTTGAAGATTATATTTGGCTTCATAAACGGTAACTCTCAATGAATTTGTGGATCTGTTGATTTCTCTTATACTGATGACAGAGTTGATAGTTTATCCTATCTTGATTTGTTTCATGTTTGCTTTAACAAAGCATGCTAATATGTTATTTGAGATGGATATGTGTTGGCTGTCAAGGTATGAATTGGAAGTTGCCACTTGATCATTTTTACTAATTTCTATGAATTTAAGTTGCCAATTGGTGCAATTTTACTGATTTTTATGAATTTAAGTTGCCAATTGGTGCATTTTTACTGATTTATATGAATTTAAGTTGCCAATTGTTGCAATTTTACTGATTTTTATGAATTTAAATGGCCAATTGGTGCATTTTTACTGATTTATATGAATTTATGTTGCTAATTCTGCATTTTACTGATTTTTATGAATTTAAGTTGCCAATAGTGTGTTGATGATTTGACATTTGGTTGTCCTGTTACCTTATGGACTACAGCTCAAGATAAGATTTCTGATTTTGAAATGAAACTAATGGACATCGATAGCGAGCATCTTGGCATTCCTGAAGCCGAGTATCATGCCATTGTAAGGATGCCTTCATCTGAGTTTGCAAGAATCTGTAAAGACCTCAGCAGTATTGGTGACACAGGTAGTTTTTCACTTCATTCACCTTTCAATTTTGATGTTCTTAACCGTTTCAAGAACTGGAAAAAAAAAGATTTTAACTGGTTTATTTCTTTAAGTTGTGATTTCTGTAACCAAAGAAGGTGTGAAATTCTCAACAAGAGGTGATATTGGAACTGCAAATGTTGTTTGTAGACAGAACACAACAGTTGATAAGGTATAATCTTTATTATGTTTGATTATGATGGTAAACTTTTTTCATGCTTTTGGTTTTGATTTCTATTCACAGCCTGAAGAAGCTACTGTTATTGAAATGAATGAGCCGGTTTCTTTGACATTTGCATTGAGGTATATGAACTCCTTCACCAAGGCAACACCGTTATCGAGTACCGTCACAATCAGCTTATCTTCTGAGCTTCCTGTGGTTGTTGAGTACAAAATAGCTGAAATGGGATACATAAGGTTTTACTTAGCTCCCAAGATTGAAGAAGATGATGAAGAAAACAAATCATGAAAACTTGAGGTACTAAACTTTATAAATGTAACTTTATGACTAAAGTTACATTTTGAATTTAAAATCTCTAGTATGTAACCATAATTTGAAGTTTAATTCTCTTTATGTTCATGGTGGTAGTGGAATGCTTCTGTAGTTTTTTTCTTTGTTCTAATGAATTTTGAAATTAGTTGTTTTTCATCTTTTTTAGTTAGATCTAGGCATGTTTGAAGTTGTGTTGTCATTAGGGGAGCTGTAGGTTGTTTTTATCTTTTGGCGGCATAAATTTCTTTTTGACGCCATGTTCTTGTAGTTTCACTATTTAAATTGTTACCACTTGTAAAGTTCTTCCTAGCTCTTAGTCTAACATTCCACTGTCGCTCTCCAATCTCGGACCCTACTAGAACCTACCTTGAAAATTCTCCCTTAAACAAGCTAAAAGTTAAATAATGGATTGAGTATTAGAACCAGGGTTGCTAATCACTTCCTGTAAAAACCCTAATCGCCCGTGTTCACGTGTCACAAACCTCTGGATTCGATTTTTGTTGGCGACTGTTGATGGGTTTTTTTTTTGCTTCAACCTAATATTGTTGGATGGTTGAGTGCTTCTGTAGTTTCTTTTGGGTAGTTGAACGCAGACAGTGTTGGGTTTGAATCTCACTTAGTACACAATATGCTTTGGTGGGTTAAAGGTTTTTCCATAGTGTTCCTTCAGGTGGTGGATTTCCCCTGGAATGGTGGTTGGGCCAGGTCACAAATGTTGTCTGCGTTTGCGGGCGCAAGTGGCCTTTCGTCAATGGATTTACCTTGGTGACCAGGCTTATAATATTCGTTGACTGTTGAAAAAAAGATTCAGATAAGGGTTTTTTACTGTTGAGTCTGTACTTGATGACACCTAGACAATAGAAAGATGAGGTTTCTCGTATTTTTGCGATTTTGAGGCTGTAGGTTCTAAGGTACGACAGTCTGAATTGATAACCTAAGAGCATTCATAGCAGGTTTTGTATATGTTTGTGAGTAAGTTTTGCATATTTTAGTGAGTGGTTTTAAGTGTTGTGTGTGAAGAAGAAAGAAAATGTTACTATTCATTTATATATTTGTGATAACACTGTTCGTCTCTTTTTTGAAAGTAGTTGTGAGTGGAGGTGAGATAAAATGTAATAATAAAGGTATAAAAAAACATTATTTAATTGAAAAATGTAGTGATTTTTAGTATAATTATAGAGATACGGATAAAAAAACTAATAAGAATGCTCTAAGTTGGACATAATATTTGTACCGAATTCACAAAAGGAAAGTATATTTTCCTTTAGTTTTTGCAATTTGAAAGTCAATTTTATCGCTTGAATATTAAGAAGAGGCGTGTAGCGTACATGAGTCATGTTTGCAATTCCGTCTATACCTCTGATTTTTTTTTTGGAATTTACACTATTAATGTTATATAGGGATTTTATTTTACTGAACTGTGTGAAAGAATTACTTTTATGGTTTGAAGTTTTCAATTGGTTTTGGTGTTTTAGAGTCTAAACACGTGTACTAAGATAACAATCATTTAATATTTCGTTTGAAGGTTTGGTTTTACAAAATACAGCAAATGCATGTGCATACATGCTAAAAAATATTTTGGTAATATTAAAAAGACAGCATGACGATATATGAACATAAGCCTATATCGGGGATTTCCTACTAAATTTTTTGAAAAAAGAAGAGGCGTGTCATGCCAAGTTCTGAGAAGTTCACGAGCCCAAAAAAGCCATCCATACCAATAATTAGTAAATGAGAAAAGCATCGCAAATAGAGACACGGTGTCCGCTATAGCTTAAATTTTTTTTACTATTTATTTCATAAGATTTTTAAATAATAAGGATACGTTTATAAAGGTTAGATTGAACTATGAATTTTACCCGTCTAGTGTTGTGGCGGCGTTGAATTTCTCACGATACCTTAATGGTAACGGAGTCCGCTATAGCCTAAAAAAAGTTACTATTCATTTCATAAGGTCGTTTTTAAATAAGAAAGATAAGTTTATAAAGGTTAGATTTTACCCGCCTTATGTTGCGGCGGAGTCGGATTCTCACGGTACCTTAATGGTAACGGTGTTTGCTATAGCCTCAAAAAAAGTTACTATTTATTTCATAAGGTTTTTAAATAATAAGAATAAGTGTATGGTCGACTAGTTACACACTACTCTAATAACAATTTAACATTCATGCCAGATGTTTTGATTGAGGTTTTAATTGAAAAAAAGATCAATTTCTGCAAATTATCAGTAATTTGGAGATGAATTTTGAGTATGGTTTATGATGCAAGAGGGAAAATGGGTTTTACAACGGTACAAAACTATATGTTAGCTATACGACAACTAGCATACGGGAATGCTCATAATACACTCGATTCCCAATCTATTTCGTTTGTACGTTTCTCAGTTTCATTTAAAATCGTAATTTTTAGCGAAAATAAGTGTAAATCAAGTGTAAATATATGATGATTATGCTACTGGGATTGCCATTAACAATAAAAGTGAAAGTTAGGATTATCAGTAATCAAACTGCTAGTTTGGATTATTATCAGTCAATGAGTCATAGTTTGGATTATTAAAAACCAATTTGCCTTATGTCTGAATATTCACAAAAAAATTAGAACAAAACTGTGTATTTAGATTAAAAAAAATAAAATTAAAGAGCTCAAGTTATTAAAGAAAAATCAATACTATAATAATATAATTTAATCTAACTTCTTTAGTATTGGATTAGCAAGGTGAAGCCAAAGTTGTTTGCTTTTTCTCGGTACCGAAAGAGGTGGGGTGGTGTTCTAGCATGTATCGCGGCACCCTGATCCTTTTCACGACTCTACTCTGTGCACCCTAGGCCCTAGGGGTGTTCAACGGTTTGGTTTATTCGGTTTTTAACCCTTTTAGGTATATCCGTTAATTAAATCGAACCGTGAGTTTGTCTATCCAAACTAAATTCAACTAAATTAAAATAACATTGTATAAACATAATTCAACTTTGTTGCTACCAAAAACCATCATATTGACCTTTAACTTGACTTAACATCGGTTGAGGTCGGGTAACAAATCCGGTCGGATCTGCCTTGATGGTAGTATAAAGTCGGCTCTCAGTCTTCTCGAGTCCAGATTTGCGTTGCAACCACACGAAACTCTAGTTAGAGGGCTCAGAGAGTTTGCCCCCGAGGGCACTCCAACGCTCAATTCAGTATAATGTTGTTGATGATAAACTGGTATATATAATCATGAGATATGTATTTGTGTATTGTAGAGAGAGTGAGAGAGGGAGAAGAACTTGATCTTGAGTCAGGATATGCCTCCTTTTATAGAGAGAAGGGCATGGCTAACACTAGTAGGCTGCTAGCTAAGGCGCCTTCTTGAACTGGGCTATTTCCTATTCCGTAGGACTGAATTTTGGGTTTAAAATGCTGGATTTGGGTTCATCCTCGGGGTGGCTCATCAAAACATATATAGTTATCATTTATTCGGCTTACCGAAGAAACCAAATTATAAAAAAATGTATATCATTAACCGAATCGAAAACCGAATTTATAATTCAGATACGGCTAGAAACCGAACCGAAAACTGAATTCACAATTTGATTTTTTTTATACACGTCGGTTTTTAATTTTCAAATTTTTTTTAACACCCCTCCTCACATCAGCATCAAACACATGTTTGCTTGGATGGGACGGCAGGACTTCACCAATCTATAAATTCGTTTTTATTTGCTTGGATGGACGGTCAGACGTCAACAATATACAAATTTCGTTTCTATTTTTATTTCTAAAATAACGCCTGCACCTCTGGTCAAAAGATTTAACCCTAGTTAAAAATAGAATAATATTAGCTGGAACCCGGTTACAAAAAAAATCAAATTTCAATTTCATATCTGTACAACTAGTAATTCACCGTTAGATCTGAATCATCTAAACAAATCTCAGCCTTCCATTCAAAATTCAAACGGTTTTCATTTTGGAGCCGTTTACAAAAAAATACCGTATATTAACTGCATACACCTTCCCGTATACAGAAACCGCCATATCCAATCTCTCTGTTTCTCTCTCTAAACCCTAATCGCTCACTAACTCCTATCTCGGTTCTTTTCTTCCACCGTCGGCAAAGATGCGTGAGATCCTCCATGTTCAAGGCGGTCAATGTGGAAACCAGATCGGAGCAAAGTTCTGGGAGGTCGTTTGTGCGGAGCACGGTATTGATGTGACCGGAAAGTACACCGGAGACTCTGAGCTTCAGCTTGAGAGAATCAATGTTTATTACAATGAGGCTAGCGGTGGGAGGTTTGTTCCACGCGCGGTGCTCATGGATCTGGAACCAGGGACGATGGACAGTATCAGATCTGGAGCCTACGGGCAGATCTTCAGGCCGGATAACTTCGTGTTTGGACAGTCCGGTGCCGGTAATAATTGGGCGAAAGGACATTATACTGAAGGTGCTGAGTTGATCGATTCGGTTCTGGATGTTGTTAGGAAGGAAGCTGAGAATTGTGATTGCCTACAAGGTATACATCCTCTAGAATGTTATGTACTCGATTAATTAGTTATATGTATTTGAATGCTGGTCCAATTTGACCTAGAAATGACGCATCTGTTACTTATGTCGTCTGGATTTTACAATTCATAAGTCATTCCGTGAATTTGTTTAGCTTAATTTTCCATTTTGTGTTTTATGCATCTCTCAATTGCTAAGAATTGTGATTGCCTATAACGTATACATCATCTAGATGTTCATGTACTCGATTAATTAGTCATATGTATTTGAAAGCTGCTTCAATTTGACCTACAAATGACGGATCTGTTACTTATGTCGTCTGGATTTTACATTTCATAAATCATTCCGTGAATTTGTTTACCTTACTTTTCTGTTTTGTGTTTTATGCTTCTCTCAATTGCGTTTTCTGCCTATTCTCATGAATGTTTGTCTTTTTGTGAATCTGTTTAGTCAAATTTTCGATTATGTGGTTCTGCAACTCTCAATTGCTTATTTGCTTGTTATATTGTCTAAATTAGAAGCATGGATATTTAAAATCTGACATAAACAAATGTATAATCAGCTTGCAGTTGTGTACTTGCGTTATATGGTAGGTCTGCTACCATTTCTTTGTAACATCCACTGGAAATATTACCGATCCTTAGGCTTTGTATCTCCTTTCCGGAATAGTGATTCTAACCATTCGATTGGTTGGTTTTGCTAACTGAACATTATAGTTTCAAAGTTGAAGTTAATGATCCTAACCATTCTTTTATCGAGTTCGATCCAAATTGTATTTATGATGGCAATATCAACTATCTCAATTAAGTAATGTATAATGGTTTAAGGCCATGCCAAATTATCTTGTAACTTGATGTTGAATTTCCTATTAAATAATTTGATCTTTAGGATCTTCAGTTGGAAAGATGTTAATGGTGTTCAATATGCAGGTTTCCAGGTCTGCCATTCTCTAGGCGGTGGAACAGGATCTGGGATGGGTACCCTTTTGATCTCAAAGATTAGGGAAGAATATCCAGACCGTATGATGATGACTTTCTCTGTATTCCCATCTCCAAAGGTTTCAGACACTGTTGTTGAGCCTTACAATGCCACCTTATCTGTCCACCAACTCGTGGAAAATGCTGATGAATGTATGGTTCTTGATAATGAAGCTTTATATGATATTTGCTTCAGAACCCTCAAGCTCACTACCCCAAGTTGTAAGTATCCTCAATTTTAATCATCTGTCATTTCTTAATAATCAGTAGGGATGTTCAAAAACCTTTGAAACCGATTGAACCACCTAAAGCTGAAGGAAGTTGGCCGGTTTAGCTGGTTGGAGATGCAAAGGGTTCGGTTTTCCTGATTAGCGGTATGGTGGTTTGAAACTTGAAACAGCCCGTTTGATCTTATTACGCCATATGTATGGTGACCATGAATCATATTTTTCATTTTAAAAAATTTATACAAACTAATGATTTTGAAAAAGAAATAAAAAAAATGGTTCAAACTGCAAAATCCGAACGGTTAAACTTCAAACTGATAAAACCGGTCGTTCTACCCAACCTGGCTGGTTCGGTTTTGTTATTACCTGAAACTGTTCTTAGTGGTTTGACCCAGAATTATTGGCAAAACTTGTCGAACCAAACCATAAAGACCCTCTGATTTAATGAGTATATAATATAACATTCAAGTTAACTAACAATACAACTCTTGTTACAGTTGGTGATCTAAACCATCTCATTTCTGCAACAATGTCTGGAGTAACTTGTTGTCTAAGGTTTCCGGGTCAACTCAACTCCGATTTAAGAAAACTAGCTGTGAATCTCATCCCGTTCCCCCGTCTTCACTTTTTCATGGTCGGTTTCGCGCCTCTAACTTCCCGTGGTTCCCAAGGATACCGAGCACTAACCGTACCTGAACTCACCCAACAAATGTGGGACGCCAAGAACATGATGTGTGCAGCAGACCCACGTCACGGCCGGTACCTAACCGCATCAGCCATATACCGTGGCAAAATGAGCACCAAAGAAGTCGATGAACAAATGCTAAACGTCCAGAACAAGAACTCATCTTACTTTGTCGAGTGGATCCCAAACAACGTGAAGTCAACCGTTTGTGACATCCCGCCAACCGGGTTAAAAATGGCGTCTACTTTTATCGGGAACTCGACTTCTATTCAAGAAATGTTTAGGCGCGTGAGCGAGCAGTTTACCGCCATGTTTAGGAGGAAAGCTTTCTTGCATTGGTACACCGGTGAAGGTATGGATGAAATGGAGTTCACTGAGGCTGAAAGTAACATGAATGATTTGGTCTCTGAGTATCAGCAGTATCAAGATGCTACTGCTGATGAAGAGGGTGAGTATGAGGAAGAGGAGTATGAGGAGGAGGAGGCTTGACTCTTGAGAAACAATGGAAAAATGAAGGGTAAAATAGGAATTGGTTTTTATGTTTGGGATTTTGGTTACAATATGTGGTTGTAATTTGTCTTTGGATTATAAGTACTGATGTTTTTTTTTCAGTTACCACCGAACTTTGATTTAGAAAACAAAATATGTTTAAGACTAACTAAACCCATAATTGGCCAAACTTACTCTCAAATTTGTCCAAGTCACCTTTTGTTAGTCAAGATTGTCGATTTTCATATATATCTCAAATGTTTTAACGGGCAACGAGAAGAGAGTCTAAAACAGTAAACTCTCTCTTTTTGAGGAATGGTATGGAGTAATAGAGTAATCTATTAATCCACGACTTTTTAATTTTTTATATTTATAATTCAATGAGTAATAAAATTATATAAAAATTAAAAACAGTAAGAAATGAAGATAGAAATCCTAGCGGGTATTTTTTTTAACAAACTAATGTGTATACCTGATACAAGATGTGTAATTAGTAACCGGGCATGTATTAGGCTAGGTATAAAATACGGTTTTACAATTAGGTATGGGATTAAGATTGCCAATACTTGTTCTAAACTCGTCCAGTGTTCTAAACATCAATTGTATCATTTACAAATGAGACATCTTAATGTGAACTACAATGACATAATCACACTTATGAAGCCAAAAAGTGAGAATATTTATGTTTCACATGCCATGTTTCATTTGAGACAAACTAGGGTGCATATGAAGCTAAGCAACAATCTGCATAAGGCCTTTAGGAGGAACACTTCCAGCAAGAAAGCAACCATTCTCAGAAAAATACAAAGTAGATACTGCCACAACATGCCCACCAAACCTTGCCAATGACAATTTAAACACCCATATAAATAGACCCATCAATACTTATATTAATTTATGTTTTTTTTCTTTCCATTTTTAATAATTTTAATATATAGATAATGATTTAGATACTATTACAAATATTATTTTTAATAGTTCACCCGTTTTGACCGGTTTACAACCCATTTTAGAAAAAATAAGTTGAATTTGTCACATTCGTAAAGTTGTGATCACTACTCATCTCAATAGGAATGTGTAAAGTCTCTTAGACACACTAGTGCAACCAAGATAAACGACACGAGTTGTTGAAGAATATATTAAATTTTTAACGTTAAAATATTGTAAGACATCTTTTATATCTCTATCATCATATATGGACTATTAACGTTTATATGTGTCTTTTTAATATATAATTCAGGTCCTTCATTATACAATTAGGGATCTCGAAATTCATCTCAGTTCATATGGGAGGAGCACAAGGTTTGTCATTGAGAGTCACCAACGATTAGGATGACGAGAAGACGACATATAAGAAACATGACACCCATTACACTCAATGATGGGAATTTGACTGTAACAGCCTAAGAAAAACCGTGCTAAATATTGTCTGCTTTGCCCCCGATGGGTTGCCCATCCAGGAACTCACGGTTTTGTTTACACTCGACGAGTTGCTTGCCCAGACAAAACGCATCTTGGTAAAGAAGGTATCCACCTCCTTATAAGGAAGGTTTCGTTCTCCCCCCTCAAACGATGTGGGACTTACATCTCCGCCCTTCTTAGGGAGCCCAACGTCCTCGCCAGCACACCGGCTCGACTCCTGGCTCTAATACCATTTGTAACAACTCAAGAAAACCATGCCAAGATATTGTCCGTTTTGCCCTCGATGGGTTGTGACTTGTCGTGTGATAAGTATAAATATATATACTTGTTTTAGAAATGGTTTTCACGAGATCATGTTTTAAATTTATAAAATGATAAATACTCAAACTTAAAACACACACAATAGGCAAATGTACATATCGCAGCGTAATATAGTTTAGGTAATAACCAAGTATCGAACCAACGGACACGGTCGAATTTCAATACTCAACTTTTGTTATCGTTTAGCCGGTTTAATTAGTGAGTGAGTTTTGTGTGCTTGTGGAGCAGAAAAGTAAATGACAGAAAAGTAAATGGCGGTAAAGTAAATAGCAGAAAAGTAAAAACGTGCGTGAAGTGTGTAATAGAAACGTAACGAACAGAATAGTAAATAACATGAAAGTAAATATGTCGGGAATGATCAGGTTACGAATAGTATTGCTTTGGGTTTCGAATCCGCTTGGTACGTGATAATGTTAGGTTGACTAATCCAGTGATATGATTACTACAAACGTGTGACCCGGGTCACCGCTAGAGCCTCGTCCTCACTACATTTGATTTGCAAATTTAAAAGCTTTAAAAAGTGGTAGTGCCTCCCGTTAAGGACAACAATTACCCTCAACGCCTTGAATAGTAATCTCTGGGTTGGTTTAAGACATTGAACGAAAAATGCTTTATATTAGAGTTAAATAGGTGATTATATTTTGCTCACCGAGAGGCGGTGTAACAATGTGAGCAAGTATAAAGACGTATCGTTTCCAACATGAGTTCACCAATTCTGGGTCGCATAATAAGTTCGTATAAAGACGTACGACCTTACTAGTGTTGACCAAGCCTTGGCTTATCAATCTCTGCTTGTATAAAGACGTACAAGTTTCAATAGAAGTTTGATTAAAAAGGTTTTACGATATTACACTTTAAAATCAATAACACTCACAAATATAAAGACGGATTTAGACAATAATAAAAGCCTACCAAAATGGTGGTTTTAAGGACGAATAGTTAAAGACATAAACACATCACTTGGATTAATACGTTAAATATTAACATGCACCAAACTTCATCTTCACCCTAGCAATACAAAGAGTTTAGCTACGAATGGCCATACTAACTAACATAACACTGAGTTTCGTAGGCTCCCCTATTGCGAAACAAGGAGGAAGAGCCCCTCCATTCACTACTCTCTACTCTAACTATGAAATACGCTCTCAAATGATGTCTGGATAGCTGTTGTAAGGTGTGTATGGGTGTGTGAAACCAAGAACCCAAGCCCTCTATTTATAGGCCTCAAAATGAGCAATGCATGGCTGTGCATTGGATTGCATGTGCGTGCAAACACCTCGGGAATCAAACAGGGTACAAAGGACACTGTACTGGGCTCTAGGGAGCAGAGTGGGGCAAATGCATGCCCGTGCATTGGGATGCACGACCGTGCATCCCCCTCTGCTGCCCAATTTTGTCTTTTAGCTGCTGGTTGACTTCCTGTGGTCCAATTTGGCTTCTTGGGGGTCAATGCTCGGGTTTGGTCTTCCAAAAGCTTGATTTCTTCATGTTTTAAGCTGATTTTTGCTCTATTCATCTTTGGGATACCGAATAAACCTACAATTGCGAAATATTAACGTTTTAAGTATCAATTGCAAGGTTATTAATCAATTAATAACATAATATGGGGATTATTATGCATGCAAAACATGTATAATTTAGGACATATCAGGTTGCCCATCCAGGAACTCACGGTTTTGTTTTCACCTGAATAGTTGCTCGCCGAGGCAAAACGCATTTTGGTAGAGAAGGTATCCACCCCGTTACAAGAAAGGCTTCGTTCTTCCCCTTAACCGATGAGAGCTACAAAGCTCAACACTTTTCTTCCTTCTCCATAAATCTTCCCTCTTTTGGGACGAGTCTATTCCAGCGACCACAACTCACTCTCCTTATATCTCTCTCGTTCCAGTCCACCTTTCACACTGTCGCCACCTTCGTTGGACTCCCCTCCTTAATCTGACTGCACCCAAACAAGACCCTAATAACAACTATTAGCTTGGCAGTATCTCGACCTTAGATTACTTATCAGTCGGATGTGAAGAAAGTCTTTCTTCGTGACTTACTTCATGAGACAATGTATATGCATCGTCCTCCATGGTTTGTGGACTCCCGACCCGATATTACATATATCCTCTTCAGAAGTCTTTGTGTGGCCTTAAACAGGCTCCTCTTGCCTGGTACCAACAGTTTGCCATATACATGGGTACTATTGAAGGTACTATTGGATTTCATAACAGTTTTGATTCTTCATTATTTATTTACCAAGAGTTTGCCGTCATCTTTGTTTACCGAGTTTAGCTCCAATTTGAATGTTCGTCTTCCACCCTTTCAAACTGCAGGGGGTGTAATAGTTGTCGTAATTAGGGTATTATATTTTAGGGTTACGCATGTTAGGCTTCAACCCATTAGGGTAACCTGGGTCTCTATATATACCCCCGTATGCTGTTTATTGAGGACATACATAATATACAAAACTTTATATTGAACCGATGAATGCTACTAGGGTTAGACACCGCCGACACCCCGAGCCTATTGAGTGCCACCACCTCCACCAATCAATGTTCGTTGATGGTAGCAGGGGGCGACTACAACAGTGGCGACATAGGGGCAGAGGTGGTGGAGACGGTGAATCGTTAGAGGTTCCAATTCTTTGATTGGATTCGTTCACAATTTGAATGAATGTTTAATTCATTTATATTTCGAAAAGAGTGTATAGTTCACATTCAATTTATTTCTTAACCAAACAATTAAAACTGGAATCTAGTTTCCAATTTCAATAAATTTTACGAATTAAACAAATTGGCAAATGAAATTCAGAATATAATTTCATAAATAAGAGGATTTTAACTTCTAACAGCGGTCCTAAAACCCAAGGGCGGGAAAATTCGATCAAGAAGCGCTAGAATCACGACACGTGCCACCCGTGATCTTTTAATCTTTATTTCCAGGATAAAGATATTATTAATTTTATAATAATATAAATAAAAGAAAGCCGGGGCCCACAGGTCTTCTTTATCTGACAACGTTCTGGAGAAAAGAAAGAAAACTGTAGTAAGAGTGAGTCCTTTTCTTGGCGTTTCATTTTCACCACTGACCCACCCCCACCTCCTTCACACCCCTTATGCCATTTTTACCACTCAACAAACTCCCCCACAAATATGTCTACACTCGATCACTTCACTGACATCCAACCACCTGCTGGAATCGGAGCTCTTCCTCCTCGCCGCCGCCGCCGTCGTGGCCGTGGCAGGTCCAGCCGCCGCCGCCGCTCCACTCACGCGTTCAGCAGCGAACCTACCACCACCGACGGCGGCAGCAGCTTCGGATTGTCCGACTCCGATGCGCAGTCGTCGGCGCGTCTCGATTCCTCCGTCGCAGGTGACGAATGCGGATCTTCTGGAATCTTCTCGTACAATCACAGCCGCATGGAGTCTTCGTCAGATGAGATTGATTTGGAGAGTGGAGAGTTGGAGATGAAGGTGCATTCTGAAGGGAAAGTTAAGGAGCAATGTCGGATTTGTCATCTGAATTTTGAGATTGGAGGTGGTGGTGAGGTGGAGGATGAGTACGGTGACGGTGGTGGTGGTGGTGGTGCGATTGAATTAGGGTGTAATTGCAAAGGGGATCTGGGAGCTGCTCATAAACAATGTGCGGAAACTTGGTTTAAAATCAAAGGGAACATGTACGTTTTACTAACTATTTCTTCCATAGTTATTAAATTCAAGGTGTGAATTGAATTTGTTGTTGGTATGAACCTGCATTTCACTTTGATTTTGTTAGTTGATAGGGTATGTGATTTTTAGGGCATGGGAATTTGGGGGAATTTTGTGGTAGTAGGAGTTGTACAGTACAACTATCTGTTTGAGTTTCTTGGTAAAATCATAGGATAGATATGAGTATATAATGCTGAATTAGTGAATTTTGAGTCTGGAGTTCCCTCTTGATTCCCAACTTTGACTTTTGTGGTCAAAGTTATTGTTTTCAGGATTGCAATCGATTCGTTTCATTTGGTTTGAACTTTAAAGATTAAGAAATATGCATTTCGTCTTCGTTTTAATATGATTAGTTTGGGAAATTTATTGTTCTAGAGTTTAATAAGGTGTGTGTGAATATGTGATATTGAAAATGAAATGTTTGACTACAAAAGTCAACATACATCTCTCAATTTGATAAATTTGATGGATTCTCTAAGCTTTTTGATTGCCAAATGAGAATTTCATATAGGAAAGATGGTCATATCTCTGTTCTATGTTTTCGAATTCAGTTTGACTTTGAGTTTGACCAATGTTGCAAATATATTTTTGCAAAGGTTTTAAGGTAATGAGTTTTGATTAACATCATGTTTATCCGCTCAAAACGTTATCTTTTAAGTTTATGCAGAATCACAATGTCCATTTTTGAATCAAGAAAATAGTTGTGTTTGACTTTATAAGTCAAACATACATAAACTACAAGGTAGGATCCAATTGAAGGTTCACCCTTTAACTACAACCTAATCATGCTATTGAAATCGTGTTTGTTATGATAATAAGAAACGCATCTAACCTCAAACAACTTATTTATCTTTATTAAATTTTTTATGATCAATATTATATACCTAACATGTTTGTTTTAGTTTGTTACTTTGTTTATACATCCAAAATCTGAAATTTCAAGGTTTAATGATTGGTTTAGTAATTGTTTAATATAGTTGATGGGACAAGGTTTGGTTGATCTTTATGCATCTTTTTCTTGCCAATTGGCATATTTGGTGGTATATGATTTAGATTACATCGGGTCGTTTTCATGTCTTGCACTCTATTCATGTTGTAGTTTTTTATATTGCTCATGATTAACATGTTACTCCTAGAATAAAGATACTAATCGGTTTGTGTTTTGAAACTGATTACTTGATTATTGCGACTAGAAGTCGCAATTAATTTGATATGCTAATTGGGAGGTCAAGAATTGATTTTGGATAATTGGTTTCATATTACTTCTCGAGAGGCTTTTTCTCACATCTTAAAGTTAGTTATTTTTATTAAATAATCAGGATTTGCCACCGTTTTTATTATAGTTGATTATCTGATTCTGGTTATTTAAAGCCACATGTTTATGTTTAATATATGGTGATGATTCAGGATCTGTGAGATCTGTGGTGCTGCAGCACAAAATGTTGGTGGGGACCAGACCCATGAGATGAGCCACACCACGACTGAGGCCGAGCCAGTTGACCGGTCAGCCACAGGACCCATGATGGTTCCTACGGAGCCGCGGACTTTCTGGCGGGGCCGCAGAATCATGAATATCTTGTTGGGTTGCATGGTTTTTGCATTCATTATTTCTTGGCTGTTTCACTTTAATGTATTGCCTTAATTCGGGTTATTTGATCAAAAAATTTAATGTGTTGAGAAGCTATAGATGTTTGTTTGTGTTGGTATGGATTGAATGCTGGATCACAGAAATGTATATACTTGTAAGGGTGAAAGTATATCTTTGATGAGCTATTGAGTTCATTTTGATTGGTGAGGGCAAATTCGATCATTCTCGTGTTTTATTTTCGAACTTGTTAGGGTGAGGGGTGTGGTTAGTAAGTGTGAGGAAAAAGTGGTTGCTATGTGGACGCCACCTCACTCACGTAAGGGGTATGGTTGCTATGTAGACGCCACCGTTGGCCATTTAGTGCAATGGTAGCCCCAAGACTTCCCATAGTGGAGGTCTTGGGTTCGAATCCTGGCCACAACAAAAAAAAGGTCTCAGGTCAGGGGGTTACCCAGTTGGGGGGTTCCTCCTGGGGTGGGCTGCCCTATATGTTCTAGGTGTTGCCTCGGGGAAACCCAATTATCCTAGAATATCTAGATGTTGCTGTTTAAAAAAAGAACCCGTAAGGGGTATGGTTGATGTGTGTTAGTGAGAGGTATGATTAGTGAGTGTTTATTTTTACATACCACTTATAATTGTGAGCCCACTCATGGAAGGCCCACTCACGCAAAGAGGGAGTGGTGTTCCCATAACTGTGAGTGGCTCACGGAACCCCCTTACGGAGTATACCCCTTGCCCTTATATTTATGACGTGACATCATTCATGACAAGATTAATAGCTAATTATATTTCTAGATTGTATTGTATTAGATACGCCTCTGTATTCTATTAATGGGTTAGTGATATATGTTCGCTGCTAACTCACACTTTAGTGCATTTGATAGATAAATTATTTAGACTTTGTATTGTATTGCAATGTATTGGTATATATTTATTGTGTTGTGTAATTTGCTCACATTAGTCTTTGTTATGTTCTACTGTCCGTAACTTAGATATTCAGATATTCGACTCCTGATTGACTTGATCGTGTACTATTGTTCCCTCGTATTGTTAGAATAAGTTTTCTTTATCTGTTTACCTAAAAACGTATTAGACTTCATCATATGTTTGAAAAGATAAGTTTTCAAACATAATTTTGATATCAGTTCAAGTTTAATCCTATCATTTAACTTAGATTGCAAACCTAGATGATGAGAAGGTAGATAAACAGTCGAGATAAATGTTTGTACTCGGTGTTAACTTTTTTAAAGTAATAGCCATGTAGTGTCATCAGTAATAATTTCTAAAGTAGTTATTGGATTACTGGTATTTAACGGTTCTGATTCCTATAAGGTAACACGTCAAACATATTTTGGGTAGGGTGTTACGCGTTTCCCCTCTCTCTACCCTGCACCACCTACGGCCATCACTACCAACACGCGTAGATGCTTCCTTAATCATACATTTGTTTCATCAATCTATTGTTTTGTTCATATTCCCCATTCTCTTATTTTCTTCCATTCTTCTTGTTTCACATCTACTTTGACTAAAAGAAATTGTGGGATTTTTATTTAAGGTTGACCCAATCTAAAGTAATTTATTAGTAAACTTTGTGGATTCTTATTTGTGTTGTTGTAGCGACTCTTGTTGTGTTCTTGTTTGTCTTCATCTTTTTGGTGGTGGGCGGTGGTGTTAGTGTTTGGATGGTGGTGGTGTTCATGTGAATAGATTCAAATAAAAATCTTTCAAAGTTTAAATAAATAAATTGCTAGAGTCTAATTAAAAATAATATATAAATGTTTTAAGTTCATAAAAATTGTGTTTTATAAAATTGAATGTTTATAGCATTTATGATTTTAAAATTGTGTTTATAAAAAAATATGTTTTAGTAGTAGTAATAATAAAAAATATGGTTACTAAAAATTCATAAAAGATGGCTTAAAAACAAACTTTTTAAATGGTAAAAGATGTGATATAACTCGTTATTACTTATATTAATATTTAAATCGATATAAACGATTCTAAATCCATGGTGTATAACTATATAATTTATTCTTTATAGATATGTTTTGGTTATATACGAAAATTGTCTAACTAATAAGAAATATATAACCATCAAGAATATAGAGTTGTTTATAGAAGTATAGAACATTTATTGTTGGGCAAACTACCTCAAAATATATCAACTATCCAAATTTTGTTATTATATGTATCAACTTATCTTTTCATGTTCCAAATTTTCAATTTTTATTACTTTACGTATGAACTTTATATAACTTGTAAACCGGTGATTGTGACATTGGTTGATGATGATATGATGATTTGACATGGTGACTTGTACGATTACGATTGCCGCACTGGTTATGTGACGAAGTCACGTGATATATTAGGGGGAATTACATATATCATTTTATTTTAAAACCTAATTATATACATACACAACTCAAAATTTAAATTACATATATATCATTCTTTTATAAAATTAAACTTCATGACATAAACGCCCTTTTAAAGATTTTAAAGACTGTTACATTGATAGTTGGAGATAGTTTTTTGGCATGATTTTTTGGTACCATAGTGGGTTAAAAATTTGACATTGTTATGTACATTTTGGTGATTGTTGAAGAAAAAAAAAGTAAAAATTTGACACTTGCTTTGATGATTGTCTGAAAGTAAACACCGATAAATAAAGGCAAAAAAAAAGCGAAAAAAAAGATAACAAAATCGGATGAAAAAAAGAAGTAAAAACTAAAAAAAGGGCAAAAAAAAAATAATAATAAAAAATAAATCAAATATATGTTTGATATTTTTAGATTTAAGAAAAGAGATATATATATATATAAATTAAATTTTAGACCGAGTATATATGTAATTTATAAAGTTTATAGAAAGATACATAAAATTGCGCCTATTATTTATACAATAGTAATACTTGAAAAATCTGATATATTAAAATATAAGCTTTAAAGTTTAATACATCTAGATAGCGATAATTCATATACAATATTCAATAATAATCGGATAATCAGATTTATGGCTAAGGGGACATGGCAATGGGTCGGGTTTAGGTAATCCCAACCCCATACCCGGTTATAAAATCTTGTCTCATACCCGGTCCAAAACCAGTCGGGTTTCTATTGGGTAATTACCCGTCGGGTATCGGGTATACCCGCGGGTTTTGGGTAAACCCGTTAGTTTCTAAAAAATACCCGTTGGGTATACTCGACCTAAACCCGTCGGGTATATATCGGGTATACATAAAATATGTTAACTAAAATAAAAAAAATAAAATCATGTCGGGTATATACATTTAAAATAAATACGGTATATATACTTAAAATAAATACTATATATATACTTAGAATAAAAAAAATAGAAAGAAAACTATATCGGGTATGTAATCAGGTAAAGGGTTATATGTTATCGGGTAATCGGGGCGGGTAAACGGGTATATCACCATATCCCATACCTGTCCCAAACCCGTGAAAAATTTCAAAAGTAATCCCAAACCCGGTCCCATACCCGATTACCCGACCTCATACCCGTTCCAAATGTTTCAGGTTTCGGGTTTTTCAATCGGATTCGGGTTTCATTGCCATCCCTAGACATCATAGTGGTAAGGTATCTCACATCTATCCTAAAGACTGAGGGTTCAAATATTGCAAATGACAGATATTGATGATTAATTGGAGTAGATTAGGGGACGTTCTAAAAAAAGTAAATAAATAAAAATAAAAAATTCAGTTTTTTGAATAATATGATGTGGAATGTTAATGTAAAATAAACTTTGGAAGGCTTTTAATCTGTTTGACTTTGTTTATTTTTCAAATATTTTTCTTACTGTTGCTACAAAATTTATCACCTATAGGATTAAGTTTCGAAGCAGTGCTGGACGTAAAGCAAAGCTGAAACTTCTGGACTTGGACTTGGAGAGATGATCTCCAAAAAAATTAATACCGCGAGCCTCGCCGATGTGAGAATAAGTATTTGTTTGGTGAAAGGTAAAGAAGAGATATAGAGTAGCACGGAGAAGTGGAGAGTTAGAGTATTGCGAATGTGAATTAATACTGAATTGTGCATACCTTCTTCTTGATCAAGTGGGCTATTTATAATGGTTCCATAATTTGGAGCATCTGGTCCAAGACCTTATTCCAAGTAATTTGTAGTCAATTATACTCGTCTGATGAGGCTTACGTGAACTATCATCCCCTTTCTGGTGTTAAGGGGTTCCAGACATTTGTCTATATAGTTGACTGGTACCTTTGTTGCACAGGTTTCGTACCTGACTAATTATCCGTTATATATCTATCGATTAGTACTCCCTTGTCTCCATAGTTGACTTGCTTCTAATGTGTTGACCATATACTGGGTCATTGTTTGTTACGGGTCCAGGCTTCCTTAACGTCTTTGTTTTTATAGTTGACTCCTTATTTTCCTGATGCTTAGTCAGGAGTCCGTGTACGGGTTTTGGCGTCTTATTACTTTGTCTTATTTTCCTCAGGTGGCGTTATCTGGCGTCCAATGGGACTTCTTCACGTGTGCCTTCTAGCCTTATGTTCCCTAATATTTTCTCTAAGTGTTCGATGAAAAAGAGGTGACTAGAACTGGCTTTTCTGGGCCGTCCCCTATTTAAGCCGCGGCTGGGCCTTGACTCGTCTAGGACACGGTGTAAATGGCGAGGGAGGGATTTTATGTGGGCCGTGACACGAAGAGAGTTGCCGGGTGTTGAAACTAATACTGGGATGATTATGGCCGTGACACCCTCTAAGCCGCGGCTGGGTAACATATGGGGACGGGAGTACACCTTGAGCCGCATCAGGCCATGGGGTGTTAGAGACGGATCACGCCTTGAACCGTATCAGGCCGTGAAGTGTTGGGGACGGGGCACGCATTGAGCCACGGCTCAGGTTGTGCCATGGATGGTGTTTGCTTGTTTCTTTTTTAATTCTTCTGCTGGGCCGAGTTCCTTTTCCTGCCACGGCTCGTATACTTTGTTCTTTTGTGGGTTAAACCCCTTCACTTACTATGGCCGTTTGATCTCTTGAAGATAACCCAACCAAATAGATCTATTCATAAGCAAACAAGTCAAATTTGTCACCTAATCGAAAAATGTACTCATCTTAAGTCAACAAAAGATCCAACAACACAATTTACACATGATATAAATCATGCAATTGAACCAAAGATGGTTATAAAAAACTAACAAAAGAGTTCATATCATGTTATCACATTACCTATCAAACTACTGGCTACACTATTCAACTAGATTATAGACAAAAGACAATAATTCCATTTCAAACCCTTCCAACAGGTGAAAGAGGTGGAAACGAAGCGAAACGAACTGGGTTCGGGTCATTTTTCACTTGTTTGGCGACATAAGTTGTCGATTCTTGATACTGAGATGATTTTCTGCATTCCACAACTGATATACAAATGGAGAATGCTTGTAAAGGTGTGACAGATGAATTATATTCAACTGAAAATATCCCTTCTTTAATTGGACAAAGGTTGATGAAATGTTTCTTGTTCATCACATCTCCCTGTTGAAACAAAATACCGAGTACATTAAAATCCTCTAGCAACAATACTGAGTATGGGAGTTAAACGGGTCATGTTCGCGTGTTGGCGGGTCAAATCCGGCCCAAACACAACACGAGTTTCACAGGTTGACATGAACACGACCGTTTAACCCCAAAAATTGTTTTTATTTTTTCTGCATAATAATACTCGAAAATTACAAAATTTACAACTAAAATTACAAATGTATATAAAAAAATTACGTTTAAACTATAAAACTAGATTTCATTTATCTTTTAAATTTTAGCATAAAATATCAAATCAGTTTTATGTTATTGACATAAACCAACTTTTTAAAAATTTTATAAAACTAAACCGGTTAAATGGGTCAGAACCCACAAACCTAGCAGGTCGACTCGAACAAGACCCGTCTAGCTAAAAGTGTTTACAGGTAACGACCAGAAACTGACCCGAACTCGTTTAGGCTAAACTCAAACCCGTGAAATTCGTGTTGTGTTAGAAATTCGCACCCCTGATACAGAGTAGGCAAATTGTTGAACCATTGCATCTTAAAATGAGTGCTAGACACAGAAATGAGATGTACCTGAAAGAAAAGCTCAAATTGGCCCTTGGGTGAGTTTGATCTTCCACAAGATTGCACCTGGTTTGTTAAAGTTCTTAATCTGCAGCCCAAATCCCAACCTCCACAGTCACATACTCCACCAGACCGCCACCTGTCAGTTAGCGGTGAAGGTTTACCGTTACTTGATACCCCATGATTGCCGCCAGGTAGAATCACCGTCGTGCTAAACCGGTCCTGATTCTCTTCTTCATAATCCACACTTCTTGAAAACTTCACAACAATGGCTGCCAGCTCATCATACGGGTTCACACGAAACAAAGAGAACTCCCTAGTGTCAGAATTATATATCGAACGATTAGTAACTGTCATTTTAGCTGTTACATTCGGGCTATAACTGTGACCTTTGTCCTTTCTGCTACTAGACAACCAACTCCCGTTCTTTTTCTTGATTTCATTAACGGTGAAGAAAGTATAGATCCAATGGTTGCTGTTATCCTTCCCGGAGGAACTTAAATCCCGAACACTGGCTGCAAGTATGTTATTATTGTTTTCAACTGCAAATGTGAACAGAGGCCGGCCATTCTTTACAACTGACTGAAAAAGAGCTTGTCTTGTTGATGTTGATTCACACGTGTCAGTTCTCAGATCCAGCTTTAAATTTGCTTCTATTTTTGAATCTTCACTGTGACTTCCTGTAAATTGGCGGGAATTTGTTGCCTTTAACGGGAAGAGTGGTTCAAATAACCGTCTTAACGGGCTTGGATGAGCGCGGATGGAGACACGCGGATTATTATCAGTGGTTGCTTTTCGAGAAACTGGGGATTCGGTTCTTTTTGTGCTGCTAAAGCTAAATCGCCGAAGTGGAGACATACTTCTTGGTTTACTAGTAGTAAGATTACCCCTATCAAGATCCGAATACTTGGAACAAAAAGATGATCTTTTTTCATCTTTTTCACTATTTTCATGTGAAATTGCAGGCGAAACAACAAGGGTTTTTCGCCTTTCGATCTGACCAAAATCCTGTGTTCTGTAAACTGGATCTTGGATCTTCATCTTTCCCTTTAAAGATGACAAATTGCTCTTATAATTAACCGTGTGAATTGATGATTCAGATTCATGAAGCTTGGGTGGATAAAAATCTTGTAGCTTCTTAACATTCCTCAAAGATGAAGATGTGTCGAAATGAGATTGCAGGGTCACCCTGTGAGGTCTTTGACCAGCAGGAGAGGATCTTTGACCTTGGGCTGACTGGGGAGTTGACCCATCAGTTGAAAACACCGGAGAAGAATTACTGCTAGAGGGTGAACATTTATTAAGATGCTGCCATTTTTGTAATCTCCCCCAATCCATTACTCCAAAATTTAAAACTTTATCTGGGGTATCTTTTCTTGTTTCTAAATAACTTGGCAAATTCGACATGTGCCTAATTATCTCATCTTTATTTCCAACTTTTGGTGTTTGACTTGAAGGTGATGCTGCCATATTAAGTCGAGTCTTCACATCTTCATAATGAAAATCAGTATAAGAAATACGTCGTTTCTCCAATTCAAATTTGCTTCTCAATGTTTGACCATAGTTTGACTGGGCTGAGATCGGGTCGCCCATTTGAATATGTTAATGTCAACAAAACTACAAGTTGAAGCCAATTTGAATCGAGTTAAATCATACCCGCCAAGTCAAAGAAAGCTACCTATGAAATCAAATGGTATAACATCAATGAACCAAAACACAAATACAGTAATGAATCATTTTTAAAATAACATTTTTCTGGCTGCTTCAAATTGAAGTAAAAAAATCCATAAGATTCATGTGAACTAGACAAAATTGGCCTGATCATCAACCACCTATAGGTAGCATTTCACATGAGATCTGACTATCACTTGCTTGAAAACCAAGACTAAAAGTACAAATAGATTAGTTTCAACATCTAATCAGTTTTAAGAATATTGAATAACCATCAGTAATGCAGTTTAACCCTATTGGAATTTGGAAACATGACAAATTACAACTGTACCCTAGACATAAACAGTACAACTGTAAAACAAGCTTCAGTAAGCTGTATTTCATTGGTTTTTCTAGATCTGCAAAACAGAGACCATCTGGACTCTGGAGTGTATGGACAAGTAAGAAACTGAAAGTGTGAATGAGTGGTCCTACAGTTTATGACATTGAGAAAATTTTCAAAAAAATTTAAAAAATTGCAGAATGTCACATGAAACACATAGCCAAGATTCCCTGATGAGTAATATAAGGGTGAAAAACACTTCAAATTATTTAGAATATTGAAACTCTGATTGCTACAATGGAAACAGTACGAGATAAAAGATAAATAAAATAAAGGCTCAGAGGCCTGACCAGTGACCACATTCTCTTATCTTTTCCCCCTTTTTAATTTGTAATAATTAAAAAATTTGTCTAAAGAGAAACAGTATCTCTACTGCATCTCATACACAGAACTAGACTTAGATTCAAGATGTTATTCAAAGGCAAGATGACCCATGAAAAGTAACCTCCATGATTACTTTTTAATGTGTGTTAATTGAGTGATTATAGTTGAAAATGGGAAACTATCTCCAAGATTTCTTAAATACCCAGCAAGAAGATTACTTCAAAATAACTAAACTAAACAAGAATCATGAAATAAAGAAACTAAAAGAGATAAAAACAAGAACCCATTGAAAAACTCAAATCACTTACTCACTGAGACATTTCATCGAACACTTACCGGGCATAAGTTGAAAACGCCGATGGGTTCTTCCAAGACGAAGAGGGTGTATCGATCAGCGCACCATACTATGTTTCTCACAGCATCTGGAGGAACCGAGACAGAAAACTTGAAGAACACTGATAAAGATTTGACTTTTTATTCTTCTTTGTTCCAAAATCCAAAACCCCAACGGTCCCAAGAAAGAATTTACAGTAAAAAGTAGTGTGGGTGTGTGTTAAAGCAAGAAGAGTAATTTATGGGGGTGAAATCACTTCAATTCTCAGACGACTAACCGGGGGGGGGGGGGGGGGTAGAGAAGACGCGTTTGATTGGACGGTTGAGAGCGGAGTAGAAATTTGTATAGGCTTTTTCTATTTTCTTGCTAATAATTGTGATAAAAATAACCTTTAAAAACATGATAACATGCGTGTGGGACATATTTTAAAAAATTAATATAAATAATATATAGAACATTGAGTTAAATAATATTAAATTCATAAATATAAATACATAGTTTTTTTTTACAAAAAAGTTATTTTTAGAGAGGCTTACTCTTAAAAGGTTGTAAATGTAAATTCATAAATCTCCATGAAATGTAAATGTTAATAACCCAAAACACTTAAATTCGTTTCATGTGATTTGTCGTCACAAAACATTGACTACGGGTTACCTTTAGAGAGGAGAGAGTGGAGTCGGGAGGGTTGAGGGTGGGATGCCATGAGGGTGAGACGGGTTGAGGTAGAAGGTGAGAGATGGTGGTGCGGGATGGTGAATTGGGCAGGTGGTGTCGGTGAGGAGAAGAAACAAAAGGGAAAGGGGAGGCGGGAGGGAGGCTCAAGGCTGATGTGGCAGGTCGGGACGAGTGAGAACAACGTCCCACCCTCTTCGGTGCCGTAGCTAGAAATCACACCATGGAGATGGATGCGGTATGACTCTCCTCACCCTTAGGCAATTATCTAGATTCTAATCTTCTAACTTCAATGAAATAGAAATCTATTCAAAGTTTGTTATATGAGCTCAGGTAGAAGCTCCGAAAAAAAAATGTTAGTATGGTACTAGTTGAGCTTACTTTTTCTTTTTACTCCTAAATATCATCTTTTGTCGAGGCTTACTCTTAATAGGTTGTAACTATTTTCACTTTTAGCCTCTACTCTTTCCTCGGTTGTCTATGTTTTTCTTAATCCCTCTCATGCTTAAGGGGAAGAAGTTGTTGTAGATTGAGCTAGAATGTCATCGCATGTACACTTAAGTCACTCTGATTATTCCCATTGTTCGCATGTTAACACATTACACACTTGGTCGCGAAGACTAATATGTTCATAACTCAATCCACGTTAATCAATCAAGGAAATCATAAGAAGACTTCAAAATTCTAATAGATGATTTACGAGTTGATTCCACGTAATGAGAGTGGATTGATCTCCAAGTACATTAAACAAAACTCATAGTAATCAACTGAATATGAGTTACGGTCAATGGTAAGGTCGTGTCATGTATTAGCCGTTCAAAGTATATAGTCAAATGTCATGAACAAATAATACACACAAAATAACTACGGTCAATGTCACACATCAACCGTGTATCAACCACTAGACATAGTTTCTCAATAAGGAACAAGACCAAAACCTCATGTCAGTTTCGAAGACTCATACAACATTTGGGTAATTTTCAATTTATTAAAATAATTATATTTTATATTTGAATCAAAATAAAAATATGTAAAAAATCTTATCTAAAAAAAGTTTTTCAGATCAAAACATAATAAAAAAAAGAATGTTTTAATCTATCGGATGCCATTCTTAGTGATGATTTCCCTTAGCATGTCATATCTGAATATGAGCTTTAAAACAGTTTGAGAGAATTGTTACAGACATGTCACGGTCCGACTGTGGATCGACCATTCTCTTTCTTCCACATCTATTTTAGGAACTTTCATTCTAACAGTTTGGCTAACCTCTTACAGTTAAAAAGTTTACAAGCTAAATACTTTATTGAGTAATTAATTTTAAAGTTTACTACTTTTAATTTTAAAAAATTCTCTTGAATTGTTACCAAAACTTTTAATAGGTTCATAAGATTATAGTAATATATTCACCAACCTATAAGTTCGTATCAAGTAGTAATTGCTTAGATTTGAAAAACCTTAGATCTAATGTTATGCATCAATTGGTATCGATGCCTTAGACCATCACCAATGGAGGGCTCTCTCTCTCTCTCTCTCTCTCTCTCTCTCTCTCTCTCCCTCCCTCTCCCTCCCTCTCCCTCCCTCCCTCAATGTTAACGCTGCCCCCTACCTGCATGGATTTCTCCCCTTTCTCCACAAACATGGATGGATTTCTCCCCTACCATCCCCCTTCTTTCCCGCCCCCTCTCACAGTCTCTCACGGATGGCGTTTGTCCACATGAACACCCCCCCTCTCTCATCCACATCGACACCACGTCCCTCATGGATGGAGGACGGTCGCCCTTGTTGGCATTGCTCTGATGATAATTTGTATGATTAGTAGAAACTTCGACATTTTTCAAAATTTGTGTTAGACATACTACACAATCGCATCCACTATATGTTAAAGTTGGTTCTTGATAAGTTATACAAACATTCTTTCTCTTTTGAGCCTTTGGATCTTGATTTTCAAGTTAGTGAAGTATATAAGTGGAAAAACACTTGAGAGAATACGGTTTAACTTTTTAAATTTTTCATGAAAAGAAGGTTTTTAGCCAAGAGGGAGAGAGAAAACAAAACTCGTTCGGATAATGTACGGTTGATCCATGATCGGACCGTGCATCAACTCTACTCTCTTTGTTTTAATTTTTGTCTCTAAAAAATAAGTTTGTTATAATACGTCCAAAAATTGATATTGACTATCTTAATAAGGCTTAAGCACTAAGAAATTATGGACATTGATTATGGTTTTACCTTGATCAAAGAGGAGAGAGATCAATACTTAGTATGCTAAGCATATTCCTTTACTGAGTTACTCATACCGTTAGGGTTTTGTCAATTCCTCTTTGGATGACTAAATACCTAATTTTGACATATCATTCAACAATATTTAATAAGACTTTGACATATCATATAAAAATATTCAAACTCTTAATTTTGGTTTATAACTATTTTGGTTTTATAAAAATGTTTAAAGTCTTAACTATATTGGGTAAGCACTTTGTTTTACAAATTATCATTTGAGCTTGTAAGACTTTGTTTTATAGAATTTTTATTTTTAGAAACTTTGTTTAAGTTTTACAACATTTTATCAAGTGAACTTTCTTCATATATCTTTTATCGGTTTCACATTTTGTCACTTATTTTACTTCATTATTTATCTTTACTCTGCATTTTTGAGTTGATATGTTGTTGAGAAAATGTTTAGTGATTGAACGCTCGTTCCACAGTCGAACTGTGATACTGATGTCTTGAGTTCACGAGCCTTAGTCTTCAAGTAAATTGTACGGTAGTTGTCTGGCTTAGCAGTATCATCAATTGTGGCTTTGTTGATGTAGAATGCTGTGGTTGATCCATGGTCGCTGCTTGACCAATTAAGCTCTTCGATTATAGATCAATAATTTTGTCATTAGACTTTTTTATTACAATATCACAGGGCAGATTATAAAGATATGATTATTTATAAGTAACAATTATATCACATTTTCTTATTTTTTTCACCATAAAAATATACCTTTTGTAATATTAATCCATGTATGCATTAACAAATATGTTTTACTCAATTTAAAAATTTTGACAAGACTTGTTTGTCCCTGTTAAATAATTTTAACATGTTTTGCAAATTATATATTTCAAGTTTAGGTTATGTGCCTTTTGTTGAAGTTTTCTTAATTCATTTACTTCTTAAACAATATTTTATTGAGATTTTTAAGTTCATAATTTTTTCTTTTCTTTTTTAAGAGACTACTCTTGTCAACCATCTTAAAACTAATATCACATAACTTATCATGTTAAAGTTTTGAATCATCACTGTGATACAAAATGTACCTCATGAGTCCTAAATGCATATGTTTCTTCGTTTATTCTTCTTCATGGTTTTCTTCGTCACTTTCACTTAGAGCTCCACCCTAAAAGGCTATGAGGATTTTCAACTTTTTAAAGGACATTTTTGGACATTGTCTAATCATTGTCGGGATCATAACAATCTCGTGATGCATTTTGTCACTCTTAGATCTTTCCTTTCTTGAATTAAAAGTAAGAGTCTGTTTGGTATGGGGTAATGGAATGGACGAGGGAATGAAATGCACGAGGGAATGGAATGAACTAGGAATGAAATGGATCATTCCATTCCATTGTCTTGTTTGGTTACCATGAGTGAATGAAATGAATTTGAGGGATTTAGAGGGAATGACATTCCTTGTGGAATGGGTGATTCCATTCTATCGTCCAACCAAACACCATTTTTTCATTCCCTCGTAATCGTCCATTCCATTCCATATCCCATTCCTGCATACCAAATGCTACCTAAGGGTTCTAAATGAGTCAAGTCCAATCGTTTCGAACTCTATATTTAAAACTTAAGCTCATTTATTATTTATTAATTATTTTATTTATATACATATATAATTATTTTTATAAATACATAATTATAATTTAATATATAAAATATAATATATTATTTAGTTATTTTATCATAACTATATATATAAGTATATTTACTAAGTAATATTGGAAGCAACACTTGAGTCCATGTCGGAGCTTGGAGACCTCCAAGCCGCGACATACTCATATCCAAGATGTAGCTGGAGATGGTGACTCTTTAGTTGAGACACACACACACACGAGAAGAGGTTGGAGTTGGTGGTAACCTTGAGTCGCGACACAAAAGAGATGCGGCTGAACCTGAGCCGCCACACACACATATAGGAGATGAGACTGGGGATTGATAATGTCTTGAGACGCGGCTGGGCATGGGGGACTTGAGTTGAAGAGTTGATTTCAAGTCGGTCCAAGTCTAGGTTTGTTTTAAGTCGGTCGAAGGTTGTTACGCAAGCCAAAATATTTCGAGATAAAGTTAGTTTTTAGAAGATAGAATTTATTTGTTAGTTTGCTTATCTTTTAGAATCCGAGTCGACCTAGTAATCTTGGAGAGCAAGTTAGAGTTAGTATAAATAGACATGTTTAGTTTTCGTTTTTCTTGTAATTGTTGAAGTAATCGTTTGAAATTATTAATAAAAAGAGTTGCACTAGTTCGTGTAAATCTTCTGTGTTCGTTGTGTCACGCAGCTGCGACTTGAGTTCGGCTGTATCCCTGGTTGAGTCTAGTCGCATCCCAGGATGCCCACTTGTGAGATTCAACAAGTGGTATCAGAGCCACTCCCCTATGGCGGATCATCACTAACTCTTAGACAGTAACCCTGAACTTCACCGGTTGATTTATCGTTAACTTTAGCACTATATTTAACACCCACGGCTCATTCTAATGCTACTGCTTTTCATGAGATGGGTACCCTTTCGGTGATATTTTTATTGCATAGGATTCTAAGCTAATCGAACACGACATGTGTCAACGAAACTTTCAACCTAGAAAATATTGTGGCCTTCATATATAACCAATTAGACTTTAACACGTGTCGGATAAATTTGATATTTTTTGACAAAGATCTTGTATCCTTTCTTCATCTTATTTTGGACCTAATTATCTTCTTTCTATTTCACCATCTAATTTTTTGTGTTTTAAAGATCAGTGATTTAGGATGGTGCTCAGTCGGTGGTAGAAGAAGATGGGTTAGGTTGAAGTAAGTGCTAAGTTGAGAATGTCGAACCAAGAAGAAAACGTAAGTTATAAGTTTATCAAGTTTACTTTTTTTAAATACTACATTTTATATTATTCTTTTTATGCAGATTTATTAGTGAATGGAGTTACAACTAGGGGGTTTTAACCCTCGCAGTGCGGCGGGCATGCTTTTTAAGTCTACTCGATATTAGAGGCGTCTCCGAGATTTCAAATCTCAGCACGACTATAGAGAAATGCCCATAGAATATGAACTTATATTAAAAAAAATTAATCATATAAAAAATCTGATTATATAGAAATAAATGTAATGAAAAGATAAACAAATTAAAAATATTGGGTTTAAACTTATAGTTTTTTACAAAAAATTTATAGTTTAATTGGTTTAAACTTTATAGTTTTTTTATAAAATATAACTTTATAATATATATATATAAATTTTAAAAAATTTAGGCCTCTCAAAATTACGTGCCCCGCGCGGCGACACATGCCGTTGAGCCACCTCTGCTCGATATCAAACATAAAAACATTGAAAAAAAAAGCATCTAGCGAAGATATTTTGGGAAATTACGAAAAGTCACGTTGTGTAAATGAGAAAAAATCGTTTAACGACAAGATAAAACCGAGCGAAACCGTTGAGAGCGAAACCGTTGAGAACAAAAAACCATAAAAATAAAAACCAGATAAAAAACTATAAGTGTTTTATATCTATCGAAAACAATAAAAACAAATAGCAACATGGGTTCCAATAACATCGAAAATGGCACCGATGTTGTCCGTTTGTTATCGGTTCAGTTCCTGAATGCACCGGGACTTGGTATAGTTTAATATAGAAAAAAAGTTTATTTGCGATGGTTTTGTCACACAATGTTAGACGATGTAACCAAGAAAATAAAGGCGTTCTTCACATCGACCGAAAACTTTAAAAATGAACATCGATACCGATTCTAAAAATACCAATACCGGCAACGATGTTGTTCGCTCATTGATGTTATGTTCGTCACAGTAATAGAACGGCAACGATACTTGCTATAGCCTACGATAAAAGAAAAATATTCGATTTTTAATACAACTCCTTTTTAAAAAAAATTATATCAAAATTTCGACAAAAAAAATTTAAAGACAGTGCGTATTCCATTTTTAAAAAAAGTTAACGAACGAAAGTTATTATATAGTATAAGGGGTGAAAATGAAAATGGAAAAAAAGGAATTACTGTTAATGGACTTTGTCTATTAATAGGGACATTTATATATTTCCCTTTGTTAAAACCATTAATTACATATTTCCTCAAACCAAAAAATCAATTACATATTTCACATTCCTACATCATGTATATTACATATTTATCCATTTCATTAAAATAACTTATTGAATGACTATTTTACTCTTATTTTTACTAAGAGATTTTTATATATTTCCCATTCCTTAGACCATCAATTACATATTTTCTCAAATTGTTTAATGGAGAATCAGTGTCATGTTGTTTGTTGGAAAATTAGTTTTAGTTTCTTCACTTTCTTTTTTACTTTTGAATACTCTTTTTAAAAATTAAATAAATTAAAAAAATAAAATATTAAATGAAATTGCTGGAGCTGAAACTGATTAAATAAAATATAATATCAAAGGTGTGGGATTATGTTACATTATATATATATATATATATATATATATATATTAATTTCTTTGATTTTTTTAAAGAATACTCACAAAAGCAAAAAAGAAAGTTAAGGAATTAAAACTGATTCTCAAACAAACAACATGAAACTGATTATCCATCAAACAATTTGAGGAAATATGTAAAAGATGGTCTTCGAAAGATGAAATATGTAAAAATCACTTAGTAAAAATAAGGGTAAATTAGTCATTCGATAAGTTAATTTTACTGAAATGAATAAATATGTAATATATATGTTAGACGGAAATACTCCAACATATAGCATTAATAAATATTAGTATTTACTAGGACAACTATTTAGAAGTTTATAAGTGAGAGATACGTTGTTGGATACGCGACTGCAACAATTAACGGAATGGATGTCATCTGAAATACTCCAACGGATAGTATTAATAAATAGGTTTTTTACATATTTCTCACTATTAAACTTTTAAATTACATATATCCCCAACCTCTAATTTTAAATACATATTTCCCCAATTAACTTAAAATTACCCAATTGCCCCATACAAATATTTAGAAATGTAATATATGTAAATAGTATTTTAATTGGTTCATTAAGGGTAAAATGGTAATAAAATAAGTTATTTTAAATGAATTGGATAAATCTATACTATATAATAAATAAAGGTTTCTCAATGCCACATGTCGCCTCCATATTCATCCTTATAAAAATTTTCCCGCCTCTCTCTCATAATAAATACACTTCCATATTTCAATAATAATATATTTTTAAACAAATTATTAATTATACTAATAAAACACATTTATTTTTAATTATCTCATATAATAAGAAAGTTTGAAATGTAATTACCCAATTTATGTTTACAATCAAATAGTAATGAAAATCAAATTACATTGAATAATATTTTATGTACTTTTTAAACTCAATTATATATTACTTTTTACATATTTTTTGATTTTGTTTTCTATTGTTAGTATATGTAATACATTTTTTACCTATAAGATACATGCATACAAATTTAAGAATTTTATAAACTGCTATTTTTTCACCCTGTGTGTTACACAGGTTCTAAACTAGTATGTAATATATAGGTTTTAGGAAGAGGAAATATGTAATTAATTTTTAGGGTTGGGTAAATATGTAATAAAGGAACTTACGAAGGGAAAATATGTAAATGCCCCTAATAAATATTAGTATTTACTCGGACGACTATTTAGAAGTTTATAAGTGAGAGATACGATGTTGGATACGCGACTGCAACAATTAACGGAATGGATGTCATCTGAAAGTTTTAGAACTGGCGTGATTAAATAAAATAAATAATTATTTTTATTAACAATATTAGTAATAATAATAATAAAAATGATCGGAGCGCAAGAAGTTTATTAGGACTTACGCGATCAGACACGCAGTACTGCCGCATACAGGCTTGTACTGTAGTCGGAACGAAGAATTTATGAAACAAATAATTAGATAATATTTATTGCCGCGACATACAATTATAGAAATTATAAAATATTAATTCGCGAATAATTAACGTGACGGAGACTCGAATTTGACACCCGATATTAACTAACCAGTATTTTTCCTCTATCTACTCCATCCTTCTAGAAGCCTTATTTTAAATCATTTTTATTTTATTTTTTCTTTTCAAATCCTTAATTGAGTAAGCCCTAAATTCTATTAGTTATAAAAGACAAAGAACAAACTCTTTATGTCTAAATTACAAACATTTTAATGCAGAGAGAACAAATATTAAATATTATATATGATGGGCTCGTAAGATATAAACTTACACAAGTGCGCTATCACTTGTCCATTTTTCTAAGTTTCATTTTAAATAATTAGATTCTATTAGATTACTAACTTACTCAAATGGCAAAACATTAATGCATATAGTACAACCATTCAATGCATTAACTTATTTTATTTTTTCTTCAATTTTTATCTCCTCAGCATCTCTCTCTCTCTAATATTTTTTTTTTGTAACTAAAATGGCTAGACATTAGGTTTTTACTTTTTACCTTTTTATGTTTTTTAGTTTATAACTTTTAAAATATTATATTTTATAAAATTTCAAATATACCGTTGACACATGCTTATTTTTATTTACATTTCGATATAAGTTTCGTTCAGAATAAAGTTGCACGTGATAGTGTACAAATTGTCTAACCACTTATGTACGTCATTATTAATTTTTTTAAACTCTTTTCTTTTTTAGACGGTTTTGCTTTTGTTGTCTAATTTTTTTACGGCTAACTTTTTAACAACTTTGGTATGGGGTTTTTTTAAATAGTTTTTGTAATGGTACTAACTATTTCGCTGCAACGTGGGTTTGCGTAAAGGTTTTTCCTTTTTTATATAAAGTTTTGAATACGCTTATTTATTTCGTACACAATAATTTTTTTGCGGTTTCGTTTTTCTATATAATGCTCTATTAAGCGTTTTTCTATAAATACTCCTATCTTTAATATCATCAATGCTCTATTAAGCGTTTTCCTTTTTTGTGTATTACGTGTTTTAACATGCCAATACATGCGTGTGGCTCTTTGAAAACTTTGATTTGTTTAACGGTTTAGTTTTTTTTTAAGTTTAGAAGACGTCTCGTGTCCATTTTTTTGCGTATTCGAAGACTTTGATTTATTTAACCGTTTAACTTTCCTCTTTTTTTATAAAGTTCGAAGTCGTTTAGCGTATGTTGTTTCATATGTCACCACGCATGACGGCCGCAACGCGCCAGGTAAATGACTAGTTTCTTCTAAAACCACCGGCACCTCTAAAACCATAAGATGATTTTCCTAAAACCACCCACTCACCTTCTTCTTTTTTCCCTTTTCTTTCTACCTTTTCCCTTTCGTTCTCATTTCCACATTTCAAACACACACACACACCTAAGCCACATTTCCCGTTAAGACAAGTAAAAAGCGATGGTTGATATACTTTTATGATCTAAATTTGGGTTTAAGCCCAAAAGAAGTGATCCAAAATACAATTATACTTTTATATCTAATTTTCCCTGGACGTTTGGGACCCATTCAGAGACTTCACAATTTCAACTCCATCTGATGTTTCGAGGGAAACTTCTGCTTTGATGTGTGGATTGGAAGGAAACACCAGAAGCTCACGTCGGATCTTCCTGGGATCAAGAAAGAAGAGGTAAAGGTGGAGGTAGAAGACGGCAGGGTCTTACAAATCACCGGTGAGAGAAAGAAGATAAGAATGATACATGGCACCGGGTTGAACGAAGCAGCGGGAAATTCACAAGGAGATTCAGGTTGCCGGAGAATGCTAAAATGGATGAGGTGAAGGCGTCATGGAAAACGGAGTGCTCACAATTACTGTGCCTAAAGAAGAAGTGAAGAAGCCTGATGCCAAGTGTATTGAAATCTCTGGTTAGCATATAACGTGTTCGATGAAATGTCTAGCATAAGTTTGTATACTTTTCTGTAACTTAAATAATGAATAAAATGCTTATTAACTTCTAAATTCGATTCAAAATTACAACGATAAAATGAAATCTACCAAATCAATCAAAGAGTTCTGTGAAGACCCACCATGACTTAATGCAAGTTTAACATTTTCTTGAATCTCCATACCTCTCTGCCTCATTTCTTCCCCTTCTTTATCCACCAAAACTCTTCTAATCACACCCTCAATCTCCCTTCTCTCCATCACAATTTCAATACCCATCTTCCAAACATAACTCAAGTACCTAGCATTCAACAATTGGTCTACACCAAACGGTTGGCACAACATTGGAACCCCTTCACAAACACTTTCCAAAGTGGAATTCCAACCACAATGGCTCCAAAACCCTCCAACTGCATTATGGGCCAGAACCTCCTTCTGGGGTGCCCATTTCACAATCAAACCTCTCCCCTTCATTTCATCCACCAACCCTTCTGGCAAAAACTCGATCCACTCAAACCCACGAACCGAACCTGGTCGAACCACCCATAGAAATGGCTGGTTACTGTTGGCTAGACCCCATGCTATTTCAGTTGCTACCTTTTCATCCATGTTAGCTACACTACCTAGGCTAACATAAAGAACTGATTTGGGTTCTTGTTTATCTAGCCATGTGATGCAACTGGTATCCTCTTTAAGAAAACTGGTGGAAGGGGTTGGGGCTATTTTGTGCAATGGGCCGATACTAAAAATGGGAACTTGGTATTGTTGGCGGATCCGGGTGAGTGCTGATGGTTCAAGAAATTGAAGGGTGTTCCAAATGAAGGCGGAAGGGGATGTGTTGGGGATGATCATGTTGACCGAGTCAAGGGCGTCTTGCATTGGGAGATCGATAAAAGGTAGGTCTTTGTATCTGAAGGGATCGAGCTCTGGAACTATTTCCTGCATTAAAGGATCTTCAAAAATGTTCAAATTGATGGTTAGACGTTGTAGTAGGATTGAAACATGCATAATTAAAATAATATAAATATCATATACCAAAACTGATCTTGTACATTCAAACGAGGTTTTATGTAATACGTCTCTAATTTGGTAGATTTGGTTAAAAAATGTAAAATTTGTACTAATAAATGGAACATTTTAAGAGAGAACTTGGGTTTTAGTAAAAATATTTATGTTTAGCTCAATTCAAGTTTTTAGTAAGATGATTTGTGTTTAAACAAGCGTCACCTAAGTTCGGGTCTAATTTGAAGCTTATTAAAAAACGAGCACGAATGTGAACTTCATATAGCGAGTTTGATTAGGCTTAAAGCGTAAATAAACCAATTATTTATATTAATATAATAACTTTTACTTTGAAATATTATAATACATAACTATATGATAAAATATTGTATATGATTATCTGGATTAAATAACTGAATGAATAAAAACACTTGAGGGGATCCTCAATATAAAGGAAAGAAACCCTAATGAGACCTAGAAACCATCTACTAATAAACCATAATAATAACTAACACTTCTGCTCAAGTTGAAGTATAGATGCTAATCATGCCCAAATTTCTACAAATAAAAGCTAAAAATATAATCAAAAAACTAGATTGGAACACGAGCAAGACAACACGATCTGAAACATCAGGAAACAGGATTAGCAAAAAGCGGAACAGGGACAAGAGCCAGAACACGACCAGAGAGCATGAAACCGGACTATAGGAACCAACACAATCTGGGACATAAATCGTCGGTGAAAGAGGAACAATCACTCTGAAATTAGGGTTTTGGAGATTCAGGCGGCGGCAGGTGTGGGACAAAAAGCTAAGAAGCAACTGTGGTCGATAAAACACAGAAAATAAAAATTCTGAACAGGTTTTTTTTCTTCCTATGAACAGTAAACGACAACCGATGAACAGTAAACTCCGGAAAGTCAATCGTGAACAGTAATCGCAATCCGAGAACAAGGGACAAGGACAGAGCCGCCACCACTGCCCTATCTAGAGTTTGTATCAAGTGATGGCAGAAGTGACGGCGGCTAAGGTTTGTACCTATAGTTTTACCTCTAATACCATGTAAAGGTAAATTGGATTAAATAACTGAATGAATAAACAATTAAGAGGAATCCTCAATATATAGTAAATAAACCCTAACGAGACCTAGAAACATATTAGGGCCTACGGGCCATATACTAATAAACCATACATGATACATTAACTAACAATTATGACTAAACAGACTAAACAATATATAACGTGAAAATAAAGATTGATCTTTTGAGTTTGAAAGAATGATCGATGCATCTGACTTTTCATGTCTGAAAACCGCTTGACTTTCTTGTGTTTTATTTCCTTGTTTTGTTGTCCTTTTTCTTTGAAAAGTATTCTATGACAATCTTGACTTAAGACAAAATGGCTTTTTTCAATATTGAGATAGGTACCCGTTTAAGACATGTTAAAAACAGTTTTGAAAGGCTCTAAATCGTCAATAAAAAAGGAGCTACATCATAACTAAGTACCCCCGTACTTAACACAAAAACAACCTCTCGTTGAACGAGGGCCTGCACTCACTCCGTTCACCACCCCTAGGGTATAGAGAGCTTCTTTTTTAAGTTTAGATTCTCTTGTTTAAAATCTCTTTTCTCTCTTTTAGGGTGTCAGCTAACAGTCTAGCCTATCAGTTTATAAAACATGTCATGTCGGCTGTAGCTAGGAAAGATGGTCCGGGTGGAGCTTCTTTCCTATCGACTAAAACCTGTTTTACTTTGCATTAAGGCCGGCTGAAACAGGGGCTTCCTCGTATCCCAAAAAGAGGAGAGGGAGCCCCATGCCTGAATGCCGGCTAGGGAAGCAAAGTAGCACAAAGTATGTCTAGCCTCCGAGTCCGCAATTTGTTTACGAATTGATCAAGGACTCGACCTTAAAAAGAGGGGGAGGGGTCCGGGAAGGGGGAGATGAAAATATCACCACTCCACCGGGAAATCCTTCTGAGAAAAAAACAAAAAAAAATCCAAACTAAAAAGCAGCTCTCTATACTGTTCCTAAAGTATGGAGCCACGTCGGTCGTTTGGCGAGGCTTCTCTTGGGGGCACTACTCCCCAAGGAGCCGAGAAGGGATGCGTGGAGTCTTATTAGGTTCAGACGCCCCCTTTACTCAGATCATAGCCTTCTTGTCTGTAGCCGCCAAGTTCACAGCGCTCCGCACGTGGGGGGAAAGACTTCCGCTAAACCCACCTGGGTCGGTCGGAGCATGCTAGCTCTTAAGCTACAGTTTCTATGATCACTTAAGATATTTCTCATTTGAACCTTTTTATGTGCTTTCTCTCTTCTGTCAGGTGCTCTTTCTCTTCTGTCATGTGCTCTTTCTCTTCTGTCATGTTCTTAAAGAATTGAAACTAAAAGTAAAAAATGAGATCGATCGAGCTTTTGAGTTTTCATGTCTGAAATCCGGTAAATCCTTTTTTAGGACCAACATGAAAATAAAGATTGATCTTTTGAGTTTGAAAAAGAATGATCAATGCATCTGACTTTTCATGTCCGAAAACCGCTTGTATTGACTTTTTTGTGTTTTATTTCCTTGTTTTGTTGTCCTTTTTCTTTGAAAATATTATATTAATGTATAAAACTAAAATTGTAAATATATATAAATAACTATATACTTACATATAGTGAAAGCCCGAGTGAACCTCGAGCTTGTAGAATCATCCACGAGAACTAAACTCGAGCTTTAGACATAAAACTCAAAATGAGCCTAGTGGGGTTTGGTCGAGCTCAAGCTTAGCTCAGTTTGTTGTTTTTTTTTTAATGACGATACCTAAATATTGTAGAATAATTGGGTTTTTCCGGGGCAACACTTAGAACATACAGGGCAGCCCACCCCAATTTTTTATCGCATCCAATTTTTATCAATAATCGTATAATTTTGAGTAGAATTACTAACACATCAGAAAATCAATTTAAGCAATTTTGACTCATATGATCATTTTTTTTCTAAATTTAGAGTGTTTGCATGCGTTTTGGAAGATAGAAATTACCATGCACGGGAAACCGGCCATCTTTGTGGAGCTGAGGGATGATCTTGTACGCCGGAAAGAAAGCTGCACTGCTGCTGTGCATGATGATGGACGGCAGACCCAGATCACCGGCAACAGATCCTCCAAAAACCATGAGGTTATCATGGATGATAACCACTGATTCCTTCTCAGATTTCTCTTTCTGTGCGTTTATGATCTGAACTAGATGTTCCCGCAGATGGGGTTTGCAGTTATCATTCAGAGCTTGCAAGAACCCGAGGAAGCTGGTAAACTTTCCCGGCGACGATATGTTATCCGGCAATGGAAGGAAGACGAAATCGGGATGATTCAAAGAATTGGGCGGATTGAATTCCGGGTGAGCGATAGTTATGGAGAAGCCTTTGGAATGAAGGTAAGTGCCGAGTTGGAGCATGGGTGTCATGTGGCCTTGAAGTGGACTTGCAACCAACACCAATCGCCACCGTATTCCGCCGTTCTCCTCCGCCATCTCTCTGTGTATCATGCGTAAGATATTATTTTGCTTCTTATTAGAAGAACCTTACTGATGTTTATTTATAATCTTGGTGAAGTTGATTCCGTAAATTATAATAATATTGAATATTCGGTCGTTGGTGGCCGTTACTTTGACATTTCTATTTTTTTATATTTATTATAATTCATATATTAGGTTCTCGTCTTCTCGATGCCCCAAATCGATGACATTTCCTTTTTACCTTTCTCTAAGACATGGTTGACTTTTCATCTATTTTCTTTTTTTTTAATATATATGTACATCTATACTACTAATAAACAACTAAAATAAATGACACATGTTATTTTTTGGTGTAGTCATGATATGTTTTTTCTGTCTTTCTATCCTAGTAAATAATGATATTAAAAAAATATATTTTTAAATATTTAATATAAATCTAATTACGAATACTTATTATTTAATTATGGATAGTTATTATATCATTAACCATATGAATATAATATGAATTAACATTTATCAGTCACATAAAAAAAATTAATACACAGTTGAAAAAAATGTTTTAAAAATTAACTTAACAGAATTTATAGTTGTTACGTCATATTTTATTAAACCCGTGTATTACACGAGTTTTTAAAAACATAATGTTTTTATTACTAAGTATATAACATTATATTTATTCAACTCATGTAATACACATGATTCGGTGTTGTAATATATAGGAAATGGATACTAAATATATCACATCTATAATTGCAAATTTTTCAAGAACTTCTAGTTAGTCAACCAATAGCCTCGAGTTTCTTGGTAATTAATTGACATAAAATATAATGGTTGAATACTAAAGCTTATTTATAAAGTTTATACTAACTATTTTTTTTAAAGAAACTTTATTAAAGCTAAAAAAACGGCATATAAACATTAAAGGTTATTTTACAACATGTAGTGAGACAAGAAGCCCATTAAAAGTCGTAAACATGAAAGGTTATTTTACAACTACATGAGACAAGAAGCCCATTAGATTGGACCTGAGCTGTTTAAATAGCTCGTGGCTAAAAACTCGAGTGAAATCTGCTCCGTTGTAAACAAGCCAGGCGTGAGCTAGCCCTAGCTCAGCTCGGCTCAGTTCGGCTCATTAGCTCGTATGATCTATCTCGGTGTAAAGTTTATATCTTGTTTAATTAATAAATTATAAAATGTATACATTTTATATCTTAATAAAAGTTTTTGACAAATACACATAAATTATGATGAGGTCATAGATCTATGAATTTGTAAAACGAATATGATGAGGTCATAGATCTATGAATTTGTAAAACGAAATCCCCAGTTAAAGAAGTCTATGAATTTGCAATAATGGACCAGGTTTGGTCGGTCTATAAGGTGTTTGATGAAATGCCTAGCTAGCCGGTATACTTTTTACAACTTGAATGATCGAATAAAATGTTTTTTTTATCATTGTTGTTTATCTTTTTAATATATAAGTAGTTTCACCTCACAATTATGATCTTACAAAGAAACTTACAAAGTGGTAATAACAACTTTACAATAATAAAACGAACGTCACCAAGTCCTTCAACGAGTCATACGAAGAACCACCATGGTTGATCGAAAGTTTAACCTTTTCTTGAATCTCCATAGCTCTCTGCCTCATTTCTTCCCCTTCTTTATCCACCAAAACTCTTTTGATCACGCGCTCAATCTCTCCTCTCTCCACAACAACTTCAAATCCCATTTTCCACACATCACTCAAGTACCTAGCATTCAACAACTGATCCACATCAAACGGTTGACACAACATCGGAACCCTTTCAGAAACACCTTCCATCGTCGAATTCCAACCACAATGGCTCCAAAACCCTCCAACCGCGTTATGAGCCAAAACTAACTTCTGTGGTGCCCACTTCACAATCAAACCTCTCCCCTTTATTTCGTCCAACAACCCGCCTGGAAAAAACTCGATCCATTCAAACCCACGAATCGAACCTGGTCGAACCACCCATAGGAACGGATGGTTACTCATGGCCAGACCCCATGCCATTTCAGTTGCTTCCTTTTCATCCAATTTTGCTAAACTTCCTAAGCTCACATAAATAACTGATTTGGGTGCTTGTTTATCTAGCCATGAGATACAACTTGTATCCTCTTCAAGAAAACTAGTGGAACGAGTTGTGACTATTTTGTGCAGTGGGCCAACTGTAAAAACTGGAACTTGGTAGGTATTTCGGATCTGGGTCAGTGCCGATTGTTCAAGAAATTCGAGGGTGTTCCAGATAAAGGCAGAAGGGGGTGTCTTGGGGGTGACATTGGTGACCAAATGAAGGGTTTGATGTATTGGGAGGCTAAGAGATCTTTGTATTTGAATGGATGGAGTTTTGGAACTATTTCCTGCAATAAAGAATCTTGAAAACAGATTTGTAACTATAATTAGTATTAGATTTCGTTTAAAAAATTATTTTTTATGTGGATTTTAAATGATTTGAGTTTTTTTTGTCGATTTATAGGGGTTTGAGAAAACAATATTGGTTTCTAGAAGGATTTTGAAATCGAATTTATTTCAAATTGGTTTCTAACGGTCACGGACCCAATATTTTTTTTCAATTCGGATGTCTCTTAAAACATATGTTTGTCGGGTAGGGTCATTGAAATTTCTATAGCTGGATTAAGTCAGATCATCGAACTTTTTTTACCAGATTATGTTAGCTTGTTAAGTCATCGAAATATTTTAAGTTTTTGAGTGTAGATTTAAGTTTTGGATCCAATTCATAAATTCATATAACTGAAACTTTTTACCATATTCCTAAAATTGATGAGTGGGGAGGCCACACTTCTTAGTCGATAGTCGTTTGTTTTCGTTTTACTGAATCACGTTTGTTGGAGAGAAGAAGGGTTTGACAAGGCCGGTTAATTAATTGTCTAGAATGGAATAGACATGTCTAGGGTAAAAGATTACTTGATTAAATGGTTGGTGGCTAGTGGGCTTAATTGTTTATAAGAATTTATAGATAAGTCCAATTAACCAATTAATTTAGAGTAAACTGTCATTTTCGTCCCTGTGGTTTGGTTAAAATTGACACTTTCATCCAATAGTTTGTTTTCTCACATCTGCTTCCTCGTGGTTTTAAAATCTTGCCACTTTCATCCAGTCAGTTAACACCATCCATTTTTCTAATTTAAATGAGAGGTATTTCAGTCCTTTTATATATTTGTTTTATTTCTTCATTTTTTACTCTCATTTAATCATCCCCAATTTAACCTCTCATTTAATTATCCCGCTTCTGGCCTTCTTCCTCTTTTCCCGACCAAGTTTCCGGCGACAACACTATGTTTCCGTTGACACTTTTTTTTTATGTTTTAGATAAGTTTTAATAGCCATATGATTATGAAATACTAGCAGTGATGATCTAGGGTTCATAAATCATAATCAAACAATACACCTCTTGATCGCAGATGTGATTACGAGAAGAAAAGGCAAAATGAGGATGATTAAATGAGAGTAAAAAATGAAGAAATAAAACAAATATGTAAAAGGACTGAAATATCCCTTATTTAACGGAGAAAAATGGATGATGTTAACTGACTGGATGAAAGTGGCAAGATTTTAAAACCACGAGAACCCAGATGCGAGAAAACAAACTATTGGATGAAAGTGGCAATTTTGACCAAACCACATGGCCGAAAATGACAGTTTACACATTAATTTATAATAGGCTTATATTTGTTAATTGGTTTATAAGAATTAATAAATTTTTATTTGTAAAATTTTAAGGTTTTAAATTATTTTTTTTATGTTTGTTTATGTTCGAGAAATGTTCGTTTATACTATTAATAAACTAACATACATGAACAAAAACACCTTACTCTCTTAACAAACGAACGAACACGAACAATAAAACCCGCGTTCATTTATTGTTCGTGTCTGGTCGTTTGTTTGATTAAAGATGTTAAACAAACATAATCGAACAAGCCCTGTTTGTGTTCGTTTGTAACGATACATCTTAAGCGGAGTCTAACACAAAACATATGATTTTTCTCTGATAACTAAAAATCGAAAAAGCTTATAGAAGAAGCGGAGCTTTTGAGTCTGCTAGCGGATCCAAATCAATAATGTTTTCCTAAACCCTATATAAATCGAAAGAAGTCTTTAAACGATGAAATTACCTTGTTGAGGAAATCGGCCTTCTTGATGTAGTTGAGGGATGATGTTGAAAGCAGGGAAGAAAACTGCACTACTGCCACGTAAGATGATCGAAGGCAGACCCAGCTCGCCGGCGCAGTCTCCGGCGAAAAACGTGAGGTTATCATGGATGATAACGATTGATTCCTCATCAGATCTCTCTTTTTGTGCGTTTATAATCTGAATTAGGTGTTTGTGGAGATGGGGTTTGCACTTATCGTTAAGAGTTTGGAGGAACTGGATGAAGCCGCCAGAGATGTCGGTGGTGGATAAGCTGTCATGCAGTGGGAGGAAGGTTAAATCAGGATGGTTGGAAGAATCCGGCCGGTTGAAATCGGAGTGAGCGATGGTTATTGAAAACCCTTGGGAATGAAGGTAAGTGCCAAGTTGAAGCATGGGGGTCAGTGACCTTGCAGTGGACTCGCTACCAACACCAGCCGCCGTCTTCCTCCGCCGTGCTCCTCCATCGCTTTTCGTAATTTGACAACTTGGTTGGTTCGAAGAAACTACAACTGATGGTGACAATAATAACTAGAATTGGAATTCAGTTGTTTTGGTTGGCCCACTGAGACGTTCACCTTATTTCGATCATTCAAATATTTAAGTGGAATTCACTATTTGTTTGTTTGTTTGAATATTCAATCAATTTGACAAAGGAAAAAATAAAAAGAATTGGTATTTCTCTTATACATATTGATGTCATCAAACGTCCTAAACGTATGGTGTAAGACACGATTTATTGTTTGGCTTTTATAATTATTTATCTTATTATTAAATAATTAAATGTTTTATTTATTTATTTATTAACCTATTGCTAGTAATTAGTTGATGGTTCTAATTACTTTTAATGGGTCATTAATGAGTTTTTCCTTAGGTGTACATATAAATAGAGAGATAATTAGAGGGAATTGACTAATGAATCAATCAATACTATCACCATTAAATTCGTCCCTCTCTCTCTAAACCGTGGGCTTACTTCTTACGCTAAGCCATCCTAACCGTACACCCTAAACGGGAACCCGATCCAGATCAGAGATCATGAAGTCTTCCCTCTCTGCGGTTAGCTTATCAGGTATTATATATTATTATTATTATTATTATTTGTTTTCCATTATCATGTTTCAAGAACTAATCAACATACAGATTTTTTTGTTGTTGTGGAAAACCTTATCGTTCCGGACATGCCATAAGAACCAACATGTTACTAAGATAATAGCACGAACTATTTGCTTTTTATGCATACCTACCATGGATGGACTTATGAGGCTCCCAAAGGTCCTTGATTGAGAAAGAAAACACCCAAGGGATGTTACACCATTTGCTAATTGAGTACCAAATCCGGGCCATTGAGTAGCAAAAAATGAGAAGTTGATCGCTCGTCTCTTCAAATTCACCACAAATCGGGCACAAAGTGGAAACAATGCGCACACGTCTTCTAGATAAAGTCGTTAAAGTCGGGATCCTATACATATCCACTCTCCAACAACAAATATTTACCTTGACGGTGATCCATTGGTGACGAGTGATTGATTGATTGATTGTATTTATATGTGTTTGATATTGCATTCTTAGTTGATTATCTGTGTGGAATACAATGACTTTGTGCATGCATGTAATTGCAGGTGAATGAAGCTAAAATGCATGATTTGGAGCAAGTTAGAACCATAGAACACCGTTGATCTATGTTGGAAAGAGCATACAAGGAACACACATGAAGATTGGAAGTGATAAAGCAACAAAAGAACCACATTTGTGTGTGGGCGTTCCATACGTCGGGCCGAGCCAGCGTATGAATCGAGCGTTTTTCGCAGTGTTTACAGAAGGTTGGCAGCGTATGACCTTGGTTTTGGGTGTTCCATACGCCCAACCCAGCGTTTCATACGTCCAAAGTCGGTTTAAGTGCGAATTTTGTGGATTTTAGCGTCATATATCAACCATAATGCTAGGGTTTCGTAATAACACTTCCCTAGGACGAATTCCAGACGAAAAGGGGATCTTTGAAGGTTTCTAATCATTCCAAACACCAAACCATTGAAGATCATGATGCATGGATTGAAGATTGAAGTAATTGTGATGATGAGGCAAGGCTAGTTCCATTGTGATCACCTCCAGGTGAATAGTTAATGTGAGTGAAGTATTTGATTATGATCCTACCTAGGTTTTTGGATTGAGTTTTTTTTATTAATCAATTAAGTTATATGAATTCAATAGCTTGTTTGGTTTATTTAAATGATTCACTTTGTTTTAAACATTGGTACAATATCATCGGTTTTCAATTTCTTTACATCCTGAGCAATTTGGTATTGTTTTGTGTTTTGCATTCTTGAATTGGCAATTTGTAAATGAACATCTTTAAAAGGTTGTTATTTAACTATCACTTGAATCAAATACTTTTACAAAGTTATATCTATGTGATTTCCTACTAGGTGGAATTAGGTCTTATGTGAATCTTGTGAACTTGAAACTGAGAGTGGTCACTTCTTTCTCAATTGTTTTTAAAATCTACTTTACTTTTGTTTGGTACTGCATTCGTTTTCACAATCAACAAGCATTCAAATCTCAATTTTACTTTTAGTTGTCTAGTTTAATTAGTAATCATCAAATAGCATTCTCCACGAATTCCATATGAATACAACAACCCTACTTCATATACTACAGTTTAAGGTAACTAAGAACTAAATTTTAAACATTTTTTTTATTGACCTTCGACTAGTGATCAATTGGCATCATTTGAAATTAGAACAACTGGTGAGGGCCCCAAACCAATCAATTTCCATCTTGAGATTGCGAACCAGAAAGGCATCTCTACCACCACTCGGGCCACACCATTCGACTAGCGATCAGGCTCCTCGTTGATGATTTTGATTTTGATTGAGAAGATCTAGATAGGAGAAAAGCGATCAGGCTCCTCGTTGATGATTCCAATTCAACCAAAGTAGATGGGTTAGTTCCAGCAAAAGGAAGCAATGGACCATACTTACAATTTGTGCAAACCACATAAACTGGCAGTGTAATTAACTCTAATAATAATAATAATAATAAATAAATAAATAAATAAATAATGATATTACAAATGATACATGGAACCTTTATATGGACAAAAGGGCTTCTTTTCCGGTACAAACATTATTCGAGATTTTGTGAACCTTTTATTCTTAATAGAATTTGCTTCTTTACAGGATAACCAACCAATATGAACGAACAAATCCAATGTACCATATGAAGATAAGAAATCAAAATACAAACAACACGTTATACCGGGTGTATTTAACTATTCCAATCTACCAATATTCGAATTGGGTAGAGGGAAAAAAGAAAAAACAGAAAGATATATAGATAATATACAACGGCTCCCGGGTTCCGTTCGAAGTACATCCACCACCGCCAATGAATATGGACCAGATGGATATGAACGACGACGGAACAATGGGAGGAATGCCGCCAACCGCACCCAGAAACGACTCAATGGGAATGGATATGGATATGGATATGGGAATGGACATGAAAATGACACATATGACGTTTTATTGGGGGAAAAACACTTGGATTCTTTTCCAAGGTTGGCCCGGAAGCAACACGGGAATGTATATTTTGGCATTGATTTTCGTCTTCTTGCTCGCTTTGATTATGGAATGGTTGGCTTATAGTAACCCTACTCCCACAAAATCTAACCGTATACAACGTACGATGATACACACTCTTCGTGTCGTATTTTCGTATCTAGTTATGTTGTCAGTGATGTCGTTCAACATTGGTGTCTTTGTGATGGCGATAGCAGGGCATGCCGTTGGATTCTTTGTGTTCCGAGTGCTCAAAAAATCATCTGAAAAAGATTCGGATATGTCTTCAATGGCTTGCTAATTCTTTAGCCTACTGGATTTTCTAATGATTTAATTACGTAATATGGTATTCTTTGTGTTATAATAATAAATGCAATAATGTTCTGTATCACGAAACTTTTAGGGTTCAGACTAAAGGATAAACAAGTCGAAATTGATATTTTTATTTGGTTAATAATCGAACTCACAAAATTTTACTTAACTATTTGAATAAGGTACATGGATCATATAATATACATGGACATATAACAAAGGATGGACGTCATTCTTATATGTGGTATAAGTCGCTTGCCATCAAAGTCTTAACCTCTTATCACAATAACCACATGTTGCTCATATATTGTCGTATTTATTATTTTTATGTTTTTAAAATATTGATTAAAATATGAAGGAATAATTAAAGGTTTAATATATTAAAAAATATATAGAAAGATCTAAATAGCTCTCATTTAATGTTAAAATATTGATGAAGTTAACTGATTTGATGAAAATGATAAATTTTGTAAAACATGAGGATACACAGGAGAAAAATAAATTTTTTGAATGAAACTGTCAATAGTGACTAAACCACGTTAACGAAAATGAGAGTTTACTCTAAAAAATTTGTTATGCTTATTAACTTCTATTACATAAATTGATAGTTGAGGTTCTTCAAACTTTGTAAATTAGCCATAGATTATTTTCTATATTCTTATAATAAAGTTCCATCAAACGTCTAGAATGGTAACCTAATTGTGAGTTAAACCTAAACGATATCTTTTATTTCAGAAAATATATCATTATATACGTCGTAAATTAACATAGAGGGTGAAAAACATGTTTTTGATTGTCAAGCGTTTTTGTAATTTCTTGCAAGTATGTAAGTCAGTGAGTATTTTTTCCGATGTATTTTTTTTTTCAGTAACCTAGGTGTCTTTTCAGGGCCGGTCCTGAGGATTTAAGTGCCTCGGCCTAACCGAAATTTTTTTTATAAAAAAAACGTATATATAAAATTTTTGCCCCCTTGAAAAAATAGGCCCTGGCCGGCGGGCCGGCTCGGCCTACCCCAGGGCCGGCCATGTGCCTTGTCTTGTTTTTGGTATATTTTTTTAGTCTCTAGCTCCTTGCTAGTTTATGAGCTTCTTAATATCAAATTGCCGTTCAAAACAAATGTAAGTACTTTTGGTAAATGACTCATAAGTATTGTATGATTGGGAAGTCATTTATATAAATAAAGTATATTACAAGTTTTTTTTTTCTAACCGTATGTTTGAAAACCCTAACTCCAAATTTTTATACTAACATAATTAATATTTGTACGATATCTTAAACTAATCAAATTGTTTACTTAATAAAAATTTATACCAAATTAATTTATATTTATATAATACTAGTGGCTTATAATAAAATTAGACAAGCTAAAATAATAAATTATTTAGAAAGAAATATCTTTTAGCTAAAAAAAATCAATTCGGTTAAATCGGTTCAAAACTGAAAACCGAATCAAATTCTTATGGTCTTGAAGTCAATAAATTCGGTTTATTTCGGTTAGGTTTTCGCTCACGAACTAATAACATCCAAATCAAATAACCTAAGACGAATAATAAGAATAGGTTATTAAAAGTATAGAAAAAGATAAAGACTCCACCATATGTATAGAAAAAGAAACACAACAATGTTGCCATTTGCTATTAAAAGTATATTATTTTACATATACTTAAAATAACTTCCTTTTAATATAGAGAATGGTATACGGACAATCAAAAATAATTTTTTGACACCCAAATCCTATATGACTCATATAGGGGTTATATAAGACACAATATGAATGTATTGGTGGTGTTTTAGAAACGAAACGAGGCACAATACGGCCGTATTAGACATTTTGACACAATATGGCCATATGGCTATTTTTTGACACAATAAGGCCGTATTGATGATGAGATGTGACATACTTAAACATTGTTGGTTTGAGTTTTAGGCTATACGACCTATTTTAATTTTATGAGTCGTATAAAAGGTGTTCCATGATTCTTTTGGGTGAATCTATAACGAGTAATAAGACCATTTTAAAGGACAATCCGTGTAATTTACTATATATATTAAATAAATGCTTTTTTGAATTATTTTTAAAATCATTAATTTCATACAACCAATTTTTTATGCATATCCATTATTCCATTATTATTTAACATCTTCCAACGCCATCACTAGTTTGGTGTGTGACTGTGTGTGAGAGAGAGAGACAGAGGAAAATGAACGGCGGACACATGAACGGTATGACGGGTATGCCAACACCACCAGTCACCGCCACCAAAGCCTCACCGACGGCAATGGAAGGGGGCGGGATGCACCATCACCCGATGATGCACATGACCTTCTTCTGGGGCCAAAACGGTGAAATCCTGTTCCCGGGTTGGCCCGGATCGAGTCCGGGTATGTACGCTCTGGTTCTCATCTTCGTCTTCTTCGTAGCGTTTCTCGTTGAGTTTTTATCCCACACAAAATTTGCCCGGAAGGGGTCCGGTACGGTGGAGGCGGGATTGGTTCAGACACTGGTGCATACTCTACGAGCCGGATTGGCTTACATGGTAATGTTGGCGGTGATGTCTTTCAACGGCGGGGTGTTTCTGGTGGCGGTGGCGGGTCACGCGCTAGGGTTTTTGGTGTTTGGGACTTGGGTTTTTAAGAAACCGCCGCCGCCGGCTACCGTCGATAAAAGTTCGGATCTGTCTCCGATGATTTGTGCTTGATTATGCGATGTATGAGCATTTGAAATTTATATTTTCGTGTTATGTTGATTTACACTAGTTTATTGGAGCATTTTATTTGTAATCTTGTTATATTATTTGAAAATAATTCCATTGACAATAATAAGCTAATTTGGGTTCGAATGTAATTCGATTTTATTACAAGTGCAGTTAATTTCATTCATTGAAACTGGAATCTGAATTTTATTCTTAATTTGATCATTTAACATTTTTATAAAATTTGATGAATATAAATTTGAATTTGACGTTTATTTTAAATTATGAAGAGACGACTAAAGAAATTGGAATCTCACACCAGGTCTGGTCTACCTCTCATTATTGACACCGTGGACATTGTCGCCACCACTAATCCCTTGCCACTATAGCCGTCGTCGCTTCCCCTCACTAATTTTATAAACCAACCATGATTATTTTGTTACGCGAATGCATTAAAATTTCAATTTATTTTTATAGATTCTAACTCGTTCAAATTTCTTTAGTCGTCTCTTCTCAAATGTCCGTAAGTCCAATGTTTTTAAAGTCCAATGTCAGTAAGTCTAATGTTTTTAAATTCTAACTTTTAATAGATTTTAGTTCCTTCACATAGAATTGTGAACCAATATCGCTCAACTTCTCAAATGCTTTAAACACTATACGTCATACTCTTTTACATTGATTTCTATCCCTTTATATCGAAATCGAAAGGTAATTTTTATTTATGAAATTGATTTTTGTTTATTTTTTAATAGTTTTCTTATTTTAAATGTTTTGATTTTAAAGAAAAGTTAGGGGATGATAAGGGTAGACATTTTCATGGTTTAATAAAATATTGATGTGGTGCTCATGTAGATTGAGAGCAAATGCTAGTGATTGAAGTGACGAGAAAGATTGAATGGTAGGGATGAAGGATATCCTTCCTTCCCACCCTAAACCATTATCTAATTAATTAATTAATTTAATGAAAAAATGTAAATATGTATAAAATTAAATTAAAAAATATAATCTAATTAAAAAATACAATTGTAAATGAAATAGCATTTCGTTAATTAAAGTACAATTACATGTTAATATCATAAAATAACATTTCATATCTTCCGTCCTCAATATTGTGGCAAGTCACGTTTTCCATCTAGCATCGTTTTTAACATCGCCTTGGTCAAACAGAAACCAGTTTTGGAATGGAAAACACTGTATCGATATGAAACCGGTTTTTGACCGATTGGATCGATTTTAACTGGTTTCAATGGAAATATTTTAAACCGATTTCAAACTTACGGATCGGATTGGTTTCGAAGCGGTTTCACCTAAACCGGTTTTAAAATTGGTTTTGGATCATATCTGGATCTGGTTTTGAATCACGAACCAGTTCAGATGTCCACCTCTACTGCTGATGCCTATTAGCCTAAAATCTTGGTGTTCCGGGGTTGGCTCACACCAATGTACATCTATGATTTGGGCTTCAAACCCACTTTTAAAATCTGGGACTCATCCATCCAAGGTTGGGCTCTCCTAGCTCACTAATAATGTTATTTTATAACTTTAAAATAATTTAAAAGGAACCTCATATCCAGGTTCTATAGCTTTAATTACTAGGAGTAGTATATCTATTAAGGTTTGTTGAAAAATAATGTTTGAAGAAAGATATAATATTATATAACCTTCGTAGTTTTATGTTATTTTTTTACATATTTGTTGTTTTATATAATTATTCTTTAGGTTTTTTCTACACACGTTTTAGGCAGTTATTCCTTTCATCTTTATCTTGTTTGTATAAAATAATTTATGAGATTTTATGCATTAGAAAATTATTGTGACTTTTTAATTTACTTTAACCTTTTAGAAGAGTCAAGTCGTCCCTAATAAATGGTTAAAAGATAATAATGAATATACAGTTAGAGGGAAGTTTATTTCAGAAAAAGGAAATTTTACGAGAACAGAGGGGACAAACCTAAATCGTTTAATTTTTTTGATCCATGATAATTTTTTTAAAATTTTATACTTCTTACATACAAATATGTATTTTTATGTACATAAAAACCATTAAACTAGTTTTTTTATATGTTTTTATATATTAAAAAGTTTCCTACACATGTGTAGGTTATGTGTAGGTAAAAAAAAACCTACACATGAATTACACATGTGTATGTATGTATATAAACAAAATTTGTTCATATTTTTTTGTTTGAATTTAATGAAAAACGAATAAACATTACACATTTAAATCATTTTCCTATATTTTAAAACTTTTTAAGATCGAAAAAGTGAGTGATTCGTTTTGTTCTTCGTTTTCTAAAAAAATTTAGTGTTATGTCTGCAAATTTATTTTTTATAATAACATATCAAGTAATTACAAAACAATTATTAAATAATAGGGCAAATACCATAAAAAATCAACACACTTTCTGTTTTTTATCACAAAAATCCCTCAACAATTTTTTGCACATAAAAAACCAATATACTATTTTTTTTATCACAAATGTCCCTCAACAAATTTTTGTACATAAAAAACCAACATACTTTTTTGTTTTCCTCACAAAAATCCCTCGACAACTATTTACTCTAGCGATGAATCGGCAGAAGCAAGGTAAAGGAAATCGATTGACAAATTCATTCTATAAAGATATTATTTGTAATTAAATTAAATCCATTTTGTAAAATACCTATAAAATCTTTGAAAACATATAAGCAATCAAATCGTTTTGCAATCGAATCGCTTGTTTTGCTCTTGTTTCTGTCCGTCGATTTCCTTTGTCTTGCTTTTACCGAATCATTTGCTATGGTAAATAGTTGTCGAGAGACTTTTGTGTGAAAAACAAGAAAGTATATTTTTATAAGAAAAAATTTGTCGAGTGAGTTTTATGAGAAAAAAGAGAGTATGTTGGCTTTTTATCTGCAAAAATTTGTTGAATGACTTTTATGATAAAAAACTAAAAATATATTGATTTTTTTTATGGCATTTGCGCTAAAAAATATACGATTCTTACATGAATAGATCAAGATCGTGACAAAGAGTTGTCATAGTTACAATTGTTTAATTTACAAAGACACCCACCTAGTAATAAGAATTTACATTAACACCCGTTGATTTAAGCAAACAACAATCTTCTTTGTAGTCCCCCACTTAAAAACTATACAATATGCACATAGACGTCTAATTAGACCTCTGATTTATTAATTCACTTTTTGGTATTTTACCAAAGGTTCCTTATTCTACATCCTTATTTTATCACAACTTAAAATAAGATTTAGAAAATTTTGATTTTTATTAATACGTCCATTCTTGAGGCAATTTCTTCTTTACATGGTCTATTGATGTCGACCGCCACCACGACTTTTGTTGCATACCACTTTGTCCTACGCCACATATAACGACAATGTTCTTTACACACACGAATTGATAAACGTACGTATACGCACATGTGCACATACGTATTATATATATATATATATATATAGACACGTATATGCATGTACTATGGTTCAAAATATAAATAATAAGGTACCATGGTGAGTAGGTCCGGTATGGAGTAATCTATTCAATGGGGAAAGAGATCCCAAGTTGTTGAAATGTTGTTGTAATGCTTCTAATACTCTAGTCGGGACAAGTGCAGCAGAACAACCTACATATTGACTTCAAAGTTAACATATTACTATAAATAATGTTAAAATAATAATATTTACGGAAATAACAATAAATAGTAGTAATAACAAGTATAAAATATATTTTTTAAAATTACCAAATCAGATTGAAAAGTATACAATCGTCAATCGGATGAAAATAAAAAGTGTGCTACTATTTATAACATTAAAAATATCATGTCAAGAGTTTAATTGCTTATGTTAGTTATAAATAACAAATATTCTTATAAGATAAAAATGTAATTATTAACAAATAATAAAATAGACTAATAAATTATGAAATAATAACCATGTTTCAACATAGGGGGTGTTTGAGAATTAAGATTACTTATTGAAACTACTTATTAACTTATTAAGTTTTATGAATTAAAAATGTATTTTAGGAATGTGAATTTTGTTACTACTTTTAACTTTTTAAAGGTAGTGAAAGGAGTTTTTGAGAAGTAAGAGCGAACTTGTTTTTTAAAACTCTTTATAACTTTTTATAAAAGTCAATAATAAGCTTAAAATAAGTAATCTCAAACATGTCCATAGTTTCAATAAAGTTACTCATACTTTTTTAACTATAAAAACCACTAAAGTTTCTTTTATTGTTTTATCGTTTTGATTTTTTTTACTTCTTTGTTTTTTATTCATTTTTTCCTTTCGTTTTTTTTTTCTTTTATTTTTCTCTTTCTTGGTTTTTTTTATTTTAATTTATATTTAAGTTAATTTTTCATTTTAACACTGTTTTTGTTTTGATTATTTTATTGTTTACGTTAAGGTTCTGATTTTTTATCAACACCCCGTCGTCGCATCACACGATATATCGTTACATATCATGTCTTCTACGACTCTAGAAGGCTATGGTTTATGTCTTTATCTCTTTGAAGGTGATTTTCATATACTTTTTTTACACATGATAATATATTTTTTCTTTAACTTTTATATTCTTATACTACTTTTAACTTAAATTTTTTTAACAACACTTCTTAGATTTCTGATGATAAATACGTCACAACATGCACTTTGCAGGATTTGAACATCTAACATGTTGGTTATAGGGTACACTACTTAACCATAGAGGTGGCAATTTCTGACACGGACATGTTAACACAACACTGAGTTAAACGGGTTTGGGTTTGATCTTAACAGGTTCGTGTCATAAACAAGTCGACACGTTTAAAAGTTAAAACAAGATCAAAATCGTGTCTAAACAGGTCTTAACTTGCTTAACCTGTCAAGTCACTAAATAGGTGATATTAATCGTGTTAAATAGGTCGTGTACAACAAGTTTTTAAATAGGTTCGTATTTAAAGAAAATGACAAGATTAGTTAATCGTGTCTTGTTCATGTTTAGCACTCATATTAATCATGTCGTATCTGACCTGTTTAACACTTTTAGACCTGTTTTTGCTGACCGTAACCACAATGATGTCGCTTGTGCCAAATGAGATGTCATGATTCGAGTCTCGCTTGGGACAAAATATTTCAGGTTGAACCAATGAGTTTTTCCAGTTGTGGGTTTCCTGTTAGGTGGTGTAGGGCCGGGTCACCAACACTTCTGTTCTTTGGTGTCAAGGTGATCACGAGTGTGTGGCTTTTTTTTTTAAAGGTGACTTTCATTTTTAAGTGGCAGTCGCATCTCCGAATCGGAGACCCATTACCCCTCAACCTGACCACTACGTTGTCTGAACCGGGCCCGCGGGTTCAGAACGAGAGGCTTAGGCTTTCACCGGGAAACCATGGAGCCTGCTGCCACTTGACAACAGTTGCGCCGCTACACGGACCAAACCCCGCTAACGTAACGCACTCCGGACTAAAACCCGGTTTGGCTCGGACTCGAACCTGCATGGGCAGGTTGAGTCTTCATCGCCATAACCACTAGACCAAAGCCTTAGTGTTAAAAAAATCTAACAATCCTTTGTACAGCTACCCTACTTTTGTCAGGTTCATGACTACACGGGTCCACATTTTTCACCAACCTTATTTCTTTTATTGATATTGAATTTTAGTATATATTCTATTTAAACCCACAAAACACAAACTATAACCAATAAAATTTAATTTTTTTATATAAACCAGCCAAGCCAAAACTTTTATGTTTTTATGCCCGCCAAAGTATTAGATAACATAAAAGAATTTTCGATTTTACTGTAGCTAAGAAGTTGCAAAGTATTAGATAACATTAAAGAATTTTTCGATTTTACTGTAGCTAAAAAGTTGTCTTTTAAATAGGATTGATAATTTGAATACTTCGGAATGTTGTGTTTAATTTTATCTCTATCCTGATACAAATTTTATTACTGAACCGTATCTAATATTACTTTTATAACAAATAAATGTTTTAGCTTGAGATAAAGTTTATATTAAGATATAGTTAAAACAAATATAATTCAACCACGTATTTTAAATTTATATAAAATATTATCTAAAAAAGGTTATAAAAAATTATATTTTAAAACTTTAAAAAAGTTAAATAGTCGCAAATAGATTGACACAATCTTGCATGAATAAATCATATAAGCTAAAAGTGGTAAATCTATACTATCTAATAAATAAAGGTTTTTTAATACTACGTGTCGTCTCCATATTCATACTCGTCATTTTTTTTCCTGTTTTATCTCTCTTATTAAATAAACATTTATCTTTTAATAATAATATATTTTTAAAGAAAATACTAATTATACTAATAAAACACATTTATTTTAAATTATCACTTATTATAAAAAAACTTTAAAATCTAAATATGTAACTTTTATACTCAATCAAATAATAAATGAAAGTAAAATTGCATTAAATAGTAGTTAACTTATTTTTGAAACCCAATTATATATTAATTTTTATATATTTTGAATTTTATTTTCAATCCTTAATATATTTAATACATTTTTTACCCCGTATGTAGTACACGAGTTCTAAGCTAGTAACGTATTAAATGCATTTATCATTTTGAAAATATTATTGGATATTGGTTTAGTGGTTTAGCTGGTCTGGTTAATTTTTAAAACAATATAAAATTTTATTGATGACGAAACTGTCATTTTCATTCATGTGATTTAGCTATTTTTCTCTTAAAAATTTATTTTTCTCCTGTATATTTTTGTGATTTATAAAAGTTATCATTTCCATCCAATCACTTTAACTTCATAAATATATTCTTTTATATATTTAAAAAAATGTATAAAAACACACAAATACCTGATATTTTGCGGCTCTGAGCAGTTGGATAGTTAGCTGGAGGAGGCAAGAACACACCGGTACCGGTTTTTGAACCCGGCCTGTTAAGAAAAACGGCCCTCATACCCGACCCAGATGACGTCAATAGCCGAGTCGAATCAGTCGAGTTCCATCTTCTTCCCCGCTTCAAGTTCACCACAACTCGGTGTTGATTCTCATTCTGATTCTGATTCTTCACCTGATACAACCACAAACGAAATGATCAGATTGCAAAACCGTCAAATAAATCCCAAATTTAATGAAATTAGGGCTTAATGTCCAATAACCTTGGAGATCGAATCATTGTTATTGTTATTCTTATTATCATCGTCGTCTTCTTGAAGCATGTAATCCTCCATTTTCCGGGTCAACTCAGTAATGAATTCGTCTTAACCGTCGTCGTCGTTGTCTTTCTCGCTTGAATCAAGCTCCGACTTGAACGGTGTAGTCAAGAAGGAAGAAGATGATGAGCCGGTGAAAGCAGATTCGGAAGCCGTCGGGTTATGACTCGTGGTGACCGGATCAGCACCAAGTGAGCTCGAATGATTCGAGTCGTGAATCTCTCCGGCCATGGAAGCTCAAAGTTTTCAACAGAAAGTATATTCGGTGTGTGAGAGAGAAAGTGAGGGAGTGTTGGTTTTAGTAGTTGGACAAAAGTGAGAGGGAATGGAATCTTATTCAAATGGTTAGATTATATAAATTTACAATCTTTTTTAGATATTTTATGGTTTATGATTTATGTTTTAGGAGTATTGTTATTTTGTAAATTTTTATGGTTGGTGATTTATATTAGGAAAACTTTTTATGTGTATAAATTGATTGTTATAGTTATACTCATTTTTTTTTCTATTTTATGTATATCAAAGTATCTTTCATATACAATTTAAGGATTGAGCATAATTCGGGTTTGATTAGTTCGGTTATAAGCTAAACCCGAATCTATAACTGATGTTTTAGTTACAAACGTTTTGGTTTATTCAGTTATTGAAAAAATTGGTTTGGTTAATTCGGTTATCAAAAAGATCATAACTGATAGCTTCTCAATCGGTTCGGTTCGGTTCTGCTCGGTTATGAGCTAAACCGGAATCTATAACTCATGTTCTTGTTTTTAAGATTTTATAACCAACCGGTTTTGATTATAAACGGTTTGGTTAATTCAATTATTGAAAAAAATAGTTTGATTAATTCGGTAGATAATCGGTTAATCGTTCGTTATAACGTGTGTGGATTGAAGTTAATTTTAATTAATAAATGAAATTATATCACATTCAAATAAAATATTTGCAACCCTTTTAATTTATAAGGATGATAAATAAAAAATAATTTGGTATTTGTAAAATAATATAACATTTTTTCGCATATAACATATTATTTATAAAATTAAAAAATAAAAGGTTGGTTTTAATATCATTTTAGTTATGTTAACTTTGGTTCTTTATACATACATAATCATCATCAAACCATAAAAAAATGATTATCAAAAACTTATAACCGAACAATCAGTTTCTCTCAGTTGATTCGATTATTCGATTAGTCTAATCATCCCTATAAAATTCATTCATTCCGAATCGGTTTTTTTAGACAAATGTATGTGAAGAAATTTAATTATTTAATTTCAATATCAATCATATATTTAAATTACATGCCTAGGAATTTAACTTTACACGATACTATTTTATATATTCAAGTAAAACTTATATATTCAAGTAATAAACTTAACTTTTAAATTTTATAGTTTTCCTTACTTGTAATTGTGTGTATTCGATTACTCATTCATCACATAACTAGTAAGTTTTAGATTTTGAGTTACTTTAGCATTGGCCTCCCTCTCCTCGTCACTCCAATCGCTACCAAGAACTTCTCTAATGATGAGCACCTCCGACTTGAGGTTTTTTTGCCTCGGTTTGTTCTTGTCGACATCGAAGATGGTAATCCACAGGGGGGAATATATGACTCTATATGAGCAAACTATATTAAATTTAGTAGTATGATACAAACTATACTAAAAATGAAGATATCGTTAAAGGATTAATCTTGAATAAAAATAATTATTAATATTAGTTTATTAATTGTTTAGTTGAGTTCGTATTAGACTTGAAGTGAACTTGTTTATTTATTTGATTATTTAATCGAGTTTGAGTTGTGTTAGAATTAGTATAGAGTTTATTATAAATAGATGGTTAGGGATTAATTGTAAAGTGTGGTTTTGGTTTTTAATATTAATATCGTTCTTGGTTGAGATTAAACTTTATATTCGTGTTCTTGGACCTGATTTTCAACAATCGTGCCTTTGTAATCCCTACACACAAGACATACATTACAAACTCCTAGTAGTTAGATCTATCATGTAACAACTAAGAAAATGATATATAATTGATTTTTGAAAATGCGAATTTAAACATGTGATCACTTTTTATGCTTAAACAAAAGTAAAAAAAGACGATGTTATATTGTTAGGTATCACGAGTCGGTAACGCAGTGGAATCTCACACACACACGCACACAATCGATAAACAGAAAAGTAGAGACACGAGAATTATAGTGGTTCAGCCAAGATTGGCCTACGTCCACTTTGCAACTACGGTTCTTTATTATTAGGTGCTCAAGGAATACAATTACATCAGGGATATATTTATAAGACTAGAACTAGGGTTACTAATTAGGAAATAACTTAATCAGCAAGTCAATGGGGTAAATAGCCCTAAAAGGCAACCACCCATCTTCTGATTCAGCAAGGGGCCAGTCGCAAGTGGCCTAATGGCCCAGCCTTGTAAGTAGCAACATGCGGCCCAGGCCCACCAGGCCCAACCCGGCCCAAAGCCTTCATAACCCAACAATCTCCCACTTGAAGGCTTTGTACGATCCACAAACACCATCCAAGTAATTCCCGATCCAGTAATTCCTGTATCCTCCATATCCGAAGTCTCCCGAGCCTTCAGTCCATATAAACAAGCTCAGACTTCATCAAAGTCCCCCTAGTTACAATCCCCCTCTCATCAAGTACATGAATGAGCAGTTGAGGCTCCCCCGAGCTCCAACTCATTCTCTATCTCAACTGGTTTGCACGATCCACCAGTTCCAGAGATAACCCAAGAACCACCACTCTCCTCCTTTAGCAAGACTTCCATAGGAGAGATTTTCACAGTCGGACTACCGGTCCTCAAAACCCACCGTTGTTTTGTAACTGTACCCGAAACACGCCCCATGCTCCCACTGTCACCAAACCCCTGACCCGGTTTTGACCTCCGACCCCGCTCAGCTTGAATCACCTTGGCACTAGGCTCCCCTCTTGCAAATTGAACCTTCTTTCGCCCCTTTGATTCAGCGAACCTAACTTTGTTTTAAGGGACGGTCATACTTCCCTCAGCAGATACCTCCACCATGTATAATGAACATCGCCTGTTTCCACGAGCAATTACCAGATTACCTTTAGTTACTTTCCACTTGCCTCCACCAAACTTTACTTCTAGTCCCTATTTATCTAGTTGACCGACAGAGATAAGCTTACTCTTCAAAGCTGGAATAACCCTGACACCCTTCAAGTTCCATATGGTTCCCAAAGAAGTAACCAAATTCACGTCACACATGCCTGTTTATCTAGCTGACCGACAGAGATTGTTCCTATTATTTTCCCTTCCTCTGCCCATATTGAATATATCAGAAGATGAGGATCCTCCATTGGTGTTCCTTCGGCGAATATCCTCACCCAGAATACTATCCCGGACCACGCTAAACTTTAAATTCTCAGCTCCACTAGAATTAGTGATCGCCGTCACATAACCTGACCAGCTGTCAGGCAAAGAGGATAACAGTATCGCAGCTTAAGTATCATCATCAAGCTTTGTCCCAACAGTCGATAGCCTGGACAAAATTGAATTTATATTATTTATGTGATCGGGCACCGAGCTTCCCTCATTCATCCTCATCATGAATAACTCTCTCAACATGAACACTCTATTACCGGCATACGGCTTTTCATACATGTTTGAGAAAGCCGTCATCATACCATAAGCCGTGGTTTCCTCTTTGATATTGAACGTTACGCTCCTCGTCAAAGCAAGTACAATCTTACATCTCGCCTTTTTGTCCTTAGTGTTCCAAACCACTTCGTCAGCCTTACTCATTATATCCGGTTTTTCTACCAATACCATCTCCAAATCGTTTTCACCGAATAATGCCTCTATTCGCATCTTCCACCATGCAAAATCAGTCTCGTTAAACTTCTCGATTCGAATTTTCCCGTCATCAGCCATTGCAAACGAGAATCAGAAAAAAAAAAACAAAAACAAAATTAAGAAATCAACTAACCAAAGCCAAGCAACCTCCAAAAGATAACCTAAAACCCGAAACACCCGACCCGGCGCTTCTCCTGCAAAAACAGGAACCCTAAACCAGCAGTCCTAAGCGGTCCAAAACAGAAACCCTAAACCACAAAACACTAAAAAAAACTTTCGGACAGCCCTGCTCCTTTCCTCCACTAGCGGCAGCACCTAGGGTTGTTGTAACCCTACTCGCGGCGGCTAGTAACAGCCAAATCAGACTGCAATCAGCCCTTCATCAGATCGAAAAACACCCCTAAAAACTGATTTGAAACAACCCTTAGCCCCTTCCTTGCTTTCGACGGCCCTAGGGTTTAATCCACCCTAATCGCAGAAGCAATCAGCAGCAACCAGCCCTTGCGGCTTATCGAACTGTAACATCCCAAAATGTCGAGAAATAAAGTTAACGAGTTCAAGCGGGCCGAAGTCGGGCCGGGTCAGTCGCGAACCCGGCTTGGGGAGGTCTCCCCTATAAATAGCCAGGGTCACCACATGTTTCTCTCATTTGCAATTCTAGAGAGAGAAAACCGTAGAGAGAGAAAGTGTCGGAATCGCACAAGATTGCACCCGCTCGTGTCTCTTGCACTCGTGAGAAGAACCTCCGGATCAGAAGCTCGATTCAGGTAACGATCCGACCTAAATCTGAGTTTTTAGTTCGTTTTTGGGTTTTCGGGTCTTGGGTGAAAATCGGACGTTTTTGTGGATGAAACTGAAAGATAATCATAGAATCGAATTCCTTAATGGAAAACGAACGTTTTGGATGCAACATGTTCGGGATCTTTACATGATCAGACCGAATGCGAAAGTTAGGGTTTTTTCGCGAAGAACAGGTCGTGCGCACTTGCTAAGTGCGCACGGAGCAGGTCCTGCGCACTTGCTAAGTGCGCAGGAGGAGGAACCTGCGCACTTGCTAAGTGCGCAGGAGGAAGGACCTGCGCACTTGCTAAGTGCGCAGGAGGCAGGGTCTGCGCACTTGCTAAGTGCGCAGACATCAGGCTGTTGAGTAGAGATTAGTATGTCTAGAATGGTTAAACCGTTAGAGTCGGTAATGGTCTGATGTGTATGTAACTACTCAATTCAGATCGAAAGTGACGTGGTTGGACCCTTGATTAGGACAACCGAGACTAGCTTATAAGGTGAGTTCTAGAAGCCCTCTTTTAAATGTTTTTATATAATGTTTTCGGGCTGGTGTGTACACGTATGAAATGATGTTTTATGAAATGATGTTTTATAAAATGATGTTTATGAAACTACGTTTACGAAAGGAAATGATTTGGAACGAAGGGTTTATGGAAAGAAAGTTTATGAACGAAATGCTTACGAACGAATGTTATAAAGAAATGGTTTAATGAAAAGGTAAAGGGTTTTGAAAGTGAAGGAAAGGTTTTATGAAAAGAAAACAAAAAGGGGCAAATGTTTTAAAGAAGTCATTACAAATCTAATCTGTCGAATGAATGGAATTGACGAATGAAGTCTGGGAATGTGATTCCCAGCCTTGTGGTAGATTATGGACAGTGAGCCATAGTTACCACAAGAACAACATGGGCAATGTCTTTGTGGCATGTCAATGGTTTTGATGTTGTACAACTGGTAAGGGAGTAACGACGGTTACTCGGGTGATGACGATCATCCTAAGCTAACGAGGTAATGGGAAATCAATGACGGCGATACGTAACGGTTGATTTCCAAAGGAAAGATGCGTGTTGGGCAATGACGGCGATACGTAACAGTTGACCCCACGCATTGAAGGGTTGGGCAATGACGGCGATACGTAACGGTTGACCCAACGTAGTGGTATGGTTGTGGCAATGACGGCGATACGTAACGGTTGCCCACAACATTAAAAGTTCCTACGGGGACATAGAGACGCGTAACGATACAGATTTAGATAATAATGTATGACTTAAATGAATGTTAATATTTTAAACAAATGATTGTGTTTAAATATGTGAAGGTTTACGAATGAAAGGCCCTGTTTTCTTATACGAATGTTAAACCCTAATGAATGTTTGAATGATGAACCATTTCTTAAAACGAACGAAAACTAGAACTCACCAGCGTAGCTGACGTTTTTAAGTGTACACATTCAGGTTAAGGCAGGTGATGAGGATGGACGGTGATGCTTGGCTAGAGATGAAGAGTTACCCGACTGCTTTTGAAGACTGGCATCCCGTTATGTTTAGTTATGATGTAATTATGTTTACGCTTCCGCATGTATGAATAACGATTAAGTTATGTTTAAATGAAAATTTCCGCTGCGTTATCTGATATTCATGTTTAAGAACTGCTTGTGAATGAGTAAATCCAACAAGTGGGGCCTCCCGGGTTTGGGGCCTTACACGAACAGAAACAGAAAATAGGACAGCCACCCTGAACCAACAGCCCCTCTCGAACAGCCTCCTCGCCTTCTTCGCGATTGAAACAGTGCAGAACATTGTGTATGCAACGAGCCAAGGCTCTGATACCACTTGTTAGGTATCACGAGTCGGTAACGCAGCGGAATCACACACACACGCACACAATCGATAAACAGAAAAGTAGAGACACGAGAATTATAGTGGTTCAGCCAAGATTGGCCTACATCCACTTTGCAACTAGAGTTCTTTATTATTAGGTGCTCAAGGAATACAATTACATCAGGGATATATTTATAAGACTAGAATTAGGGTTACTAATTAGGAAATAACTTAATCAGCAAGTTAATGGGCTAAACAGCCCTAAAGGGCAGCCGCCCATCTTCTGATTCAGCAAGGGGTCAGTCGCAAGTGGCCTAATGGCCCAGCCTTGTAATTAGCAACATGCGGGCCAGGCCCACCAGGCCCAACCTGGCCCAAATCCTTCATAACTCAACATATATAACATTCCAATGATCATTATTATGATTTTGTTTAACATTTAATTTTTTTTAACGGCAAATATTATTACTCATACTCTACTTTAAACCAATAATTTTAAACTACTACATTGTCCAGATTTGAATCTACGACCTCCCCTCTAAGATACATGTATTGGCTCTACCAAACGTGCTAGCCCCACATTTACGTTCAATAGTTAATACATGACTCGTTTACTTGTTTATAGTTGACACATTATTTCAAATATTTGAAATGCTTTTATTTTATTTTGTTATAGTTGTATCGGTTCACAGCCCTTTTTTTACTTATTACTTTTTTTTATATATTATAATATAAATAATTATCTTCTTATTTTTTTTAAATAAAAAAAAATTCTTTCTTAATATATGCATAAATAGACGTGGATTAAATTTTGTATTTTCAATAAAATCAATTCGTTGTAGTATAGTGGTAAGTATTCCCGGCTGTCACGCGGGTGACCCGGGTTCGATCCCCGGCAACGGCGTCGTTTTTATATTTTTTGAATTTAGTTGCTTAATAATTTAATGTTGCACCGACTTTCACTCCTCCCTTGCTTGCCGGCAAAGTGAGGCAAAACCATCCAGTTTCCCCTTCAAGCCTCCAACATCTCCACTTTCAACCAATTTTTACGAACAACCAAATGAGCATCACCAGCACCACCTCCGGCCGCCACAACCTCAAAAGCACCACCATCCACTTGATGGCGTTAGACGGAATTGTAAATGTCAATTCTCTTTTCACTCTTGGTCTTTTTCTCGGGCTGGCGGTCAACCCCTCGGACCCAAATTATACCCTAGTTGACTCATCTGACATGTCATGCCTGACCACTTCTTCGGTAGCCGAAAACCTCGTGGTCTTTCATGTGTACTCTTTTAGTTCGTTCCTTTTCTCTAGCCTTATTGCTTTCGGGCTCAAACAAGCGATTAGGAGTGTTAAAGATGGTGATACGCGTGTTGAGGTGAGTGATGGGACTATAGCTCATGTCAACTTAAGGGTCCTACGAGGTGGGATCTTGGCGTCGGCTATTGGGTCAGTGTCTGGTTGTTTGTTCTTGACTCTTGCTTTGGTTGATTTGGTTCAGATCAAGCTCGGGAAACTGGCTTGTTTAGATTGGTATGGTCTAGCCGCGGTAGGACCGTTGGTAGTCTTGGTGCCTTCAGCACTCGCTATCTACATATGTATCGTGTTACACGCGTTCTCTCGCTAGCTTTGGTGATTGTATGTAAAAATATTTAAATCAAATGAACTTGTAGTCTCGTTATTTAAAAATGTATCTTTGTGTGGTTATATGAATAAAAAATAAAATTAAGATTAAGAGAGTTTAACTATCAATTGCTCTTGTTTTATAAAATAAAAATGTATTTTTTTTATAGTTGTGGAGTTTTAAGTATTCTCACACACAGATGAAAAACAACAAATTCTCTCGATCTTGATCTCATGATTATATAACTTTAATAAGTGAAAACGTTTGTCTTACGTAGATTCCCTACTTGCATAGGATCTCGATCTTGACTATAGAAGATCTTGATCCAATATGATTTTGTTTGACTGAAGGGTTTGAAATTTAAAATAAAAATATGCTAACTTTGTTAAGGAAAACAATTGAGCTAACCGACCAAGTGAGACTTGTAATGCTAAATTTTATGTTTTATAGTCATAGTACATCTAAAAATATAAATCTTTAAAAAGATATTTATTTAGTAATCTAAATGTTCACACGTTGCATTACATGTTGGTGATTTTAACGTCATCTAACTATTTTATGTAATTGGGGTTACTTAATGATCAAATGAGAAGTTATAATAAAACATCAAACAAGTTGGTAAGTGTTGAGTGCACACTTGTTTGATGATCTTATGATTTCTGGTGCTAAAGACACTTTGTTGTACCAAGGAGGCGAAGCCCACTAAACAACGGCGGTCCGGGGGCAGCGTCCCTGGTTAGCAGAATTCTAGGGTTGGTAGCCCCTAGTGGAGTCCAATGGGCAACGCCCCTTGCTGGGGTTAAAACTGCTAAAGGATGGTCATCCAGGCCAGTTTGGTCATACTGACCAGTTTACTCCTTCGGGGTAGATTGTCTCTCCGGGGTAAATTACCTCTCCGGAGTAGATTGACTTAACAGTTATGGATTGATGGTTGTGGCGGTTTTCAGCCAATAACCGTCATAACGTTCCAGTGTATCTGTTTACCCCCTATATACATGTGTTTTGGTCAGTATCAAACACACGAAATTCCAAACATACTTTCACATATTCGTTTTTGAATCTCTAATTCTTATCCGATTGAATTATGTTTATACCACGACAATAATTAAATATGAAAACGAACCCTACGCGATTATCAAAGAATCCAGGCAATCACAAATACACAAATCACTCAGAATTCCTACATTACACTACTGTAATATATTATAAAAGTGTTTTATAATTAAGTCTTTAACAGAAATTACTACATATATAAAGAGTTATATTATATCAACGAGTCTTTAAAAAAATTACGTCACTGTTTTAATAATATTAATAAATTAATATATTAACTAATTACAAAATTATAAATAAGATAAAAAGTACCCGTGTTTTTTTACCTTTTTTAAAGTATATTCGTTTTAATCAACCATGATCGAAATGTACGGACACTTTGTATGCTTGAAAACATTTATACTTCTCTTTATTATATACATCAAAACGTAAAGAGGTTGGACTTTCTAAATTCCGGTAATATAATATAATAGCACTGTAAAGAAAATAATAAAATAAAAGGACAAAAAAAAAAAAGAAGAATTGAGTATTTGAGTCCTGAAGATAAATATGAAAAAAAGTGTATACTCAAGACTTCACTAAAATATGGAGGTTTTGAGTTCAAGTCTCACTTGTGACAAAAAAAAAGGGTCCATGTTGGACCAGGAGGTTTTCTCACCTATGATGGGTTTTCTCCTAAGGGAGGTGGAGATGATCGGGTGGGTCAGTGACCCGTCAGTGATCCAAATTACGGTTAAAAAAAAGAGATAAATATGGGCTTCCTAAACAGGGCGGTCCATTCTATTTTGAGGTCTAAAATAAAATTTGAATTTAAGGCCTTTTTGATGAAAAAATTGTAGTATATGAGATCAACCTTTATCCCACTAATCTTTAAACACATCGGTAAATTAATATAGCATCATTTAAATGCTTGTAAATGAGCTAACTTCCCATTGCCATGGAACCATATTTCATTTCGCTCGTGCCCGCCTCAAAATCACACTCTCGTTTGGACACAATTCCAATCCCAAAACTCGACCGAGGGCCCTTTTGATGTGGTTCATACGGTCATACCGGGTTATGAGAAAAGATCAAAACTTTCAGTCAAGCTTGGTGATTTTCAGGAAGGAATACGGGTATACGAGTGTTAACCGAGAAGACATCTTACAATTTTGACACTAGTTGACCCCTCAACCGCCTAGTACATAAATAGAGTTGGCAAATCTTGTGGGTTAGATAACGGGTCAAAACAGGTCTCAGTCAACGTTACGGGACAAAACAGGTCATGTCCGGTTGGGCCAAGTTGTAGACCTTTTTTTTTCATTTTCTTGAATTTTATAGATAAATAATGTGTTAAAATATGATTACCAAATTTATACAAGTACAATAGTAATTTAATTATTTTTAATTAAACAATTTCAACTTGTTTGACTGGTTAGAGACAAGACATAACCTAAACCGACACGTTTAACATGTAAACAAGGACAATTTGCCACCTAGGCACATAATGCTAGTCATAGACAAGTTATAAAAATTCTTAATAACAGTATGATTTTCTATATCAATTAGCATAAGTTATTCATGCAGAGAACCAGCTATTTTTGCTAGCAACAAAGCTTTTATTTATATAAAAACTTCGAATATCATAATATACCAAAATCACAAAAACGTCGATATGCATTGAGAGGAGAACAAAAGAAGTAAACGAGCAGGAGATGAAGTAAATACCGGGACATCTTTCATATGTATCGACTAAAACTTCAAACATCTATCTATAAAGGCTCCATGAATTTCCTGCAAAATCAAATCACAAGCAACATGAACTTTGTTACCACTCGATGATTATAACTTAGAGGTGGCAAAGCAGGCATGTTAGCTAACAGGCCAAAAGGGTTCAGGCAGATGACTTCTGGCCCGTTATCCATTTAACCCGTTAGAGATAAAGCATAACTCGACTTGAACCATTTATAACACCTCTAGATCACCTAAATTCCCTTTGAACATAAAAATTGTTAAATTAACTAGAGCAAAAGATACCATAGTTAATAGCCGGAGAATCCATGTTCCTTCCTATAAGGGGCGTCGTCTTAATAATAAAGCGACCCTGCATCAAAAACAAGTAGAATGTCATCTCATTTTTTTAATAAAATGATTTACGCGGTTTTAATGCATTAAACATCCACTTTGTGCGAGTTTCAACCCAAACCGGCCCGTTTCCTTTTTAGCCAGTATTTTAATTTGAACTCTTTGTTGTGTTAGAGAATAAAGGGGCCGAAACTGCCACCACACTACAACTAACCTTGCCACCAGTTTCCTCTAGATGCACTGTGCAAATGATTTGGATCATCTTTTCCATCCACTTTCTTGAACTAGAAGCACGAAACAAAACCATGTCAAACGGGCTTGTTTTGTTTCTTAATCATATCAAAATGAAAATTCTACTCACTTTAGAATATGATTGTGAAGTCGCGTCACTTGAAGAACAAACATACATATCTTCTTGTCCACCGTAATATAAAGATGAACTTAGGGGCGACGGGTCAACTCTCTCCTGAAAGATTGACCTCCTCTCCATGTTCATCACACTACTATTTGCACTTGCAGTATTCTTAGCCACATTCTCCGCTGCGCAAGAACATATTAATAAAACATTAATTGCATATTTAATTACCATTTCAAGATTTTAAAACTATCATATAACATTTACTTCTAAAATTTTAAGCCGAGAAAGAAAATAATTTTAACCTGAAGTTCCGCGGGTGGTAGTCCACACCTGGCTCTGCGAGGCCTCTTTTTGCATAGGTACAGTGAACCGTGAAGAACTCAGGTTTCTTGCTAATACCTAAACAGATGGAAAAGCATTTATTGCTTGATAAACATCATCTGCTTATTGCCTATTCATACAAAACAATAAGTGGTTCTAAAGATGTTTGGGGTTGTTTATCCAAACTGCGTATATATTTTTAGTCAAATAACATCTTTTGGATTAGCAGTTTGAAGTTGCTTATTTCAAAAACCGATAAACATCCAACTTTAAGAACATAAAACAACAAAGTGTTACCAGGATTCAAACAATAATAGTTATGGTCATTGAACATTGAGGAATATAATCAAATTCCATTGTGAGCTTCATCATTGGAGAAATTACTATTAGAGCGTATATTCTGCTTGGTTTTAAAAAGCGCGCCTAGGCGCAAAGGGGGTCGCTTTTGGTGACTTAAGGCGCATGTAAACAAAAAGTGCAGCTGATGCGCAATTTTTTGGCAAAATTTTGACTTGAGGCGCAGGTGTGGCGCTCGCCTTATGTATATGGGCCTTTTTTGTGCAGCAGAATGTTGTACAGCAAGCTTTTTAGGTTGTACAAGTAGGTAATTTATATGTTAAAACATATATAAAGCTTAATATAGTTAAATTTTGGGTAGCAGATGCTAAAAACCTATGATATATCTAAAAAAAATTATATAATCATTTTGCGCTTTGGTTTTAGACCATGTCGCTTCTCGCTTTTTAAAACCAAGATACTATTCAATATAATTGATATATTTACCATAGTTAGAAAAATATTCTATATTCAATGTAATTGATCTAGTTGTCATAGTTAGAGCTTTTGTATTTAGATAGCTAGCACCTTCTAACTATGAAAACTATATTAATTACATTGAATACGGAATATCCTTTAACTATGGTAATTAGATCAATTACATTAAATATATACAGGATATTCTCTAACTATGATAACTGTTTCAATTACACTGAATGCAGAATATACGCTATTATAATTACAAGGATCAAGATCATAAAAATTAAGTTGATGCATGTTAACAATTCCAATTTAACATTCAATTTTAGAAATTGATGACAGCGAATAAGGGTTTTTAACTCACTTAGCCATTAGCCCTAATTATGACAAGATCAAGAAACCCACAAATTTAATCAACAATTTCATTGCATCAAATCAAAACGAATAAGATCCATAACTCAATTAATAATAATCCACAAACTTACCCTTAATTAACAATTAATTTGTAATAATTGATCAAACTTAAGAAAAGCGTGATACCGTCGACGGGGGAGGGAAAACTGAGGAGAAAATTCCGGTGGACGGCTGTGAGTCATCGTTACCGAAAAGTTCAGCGGTGAAAGATGGGGAGGATGGCAGTGGCGGTGGCGGTGGTGGCGGCGGCGACGGGGAAGAAGTGGATTGATTCTTGTTTTCCATAAATGGGAGTAGGTTTGTTGTTTGTTGTTAAATGAAAATATAGAAAAACAGAGGAATGGGTGGATAAGATTTGCAGATGGAGCCAAAATAGAAGTACCAAAACAAGTGAAAACAGAGCACATGGATATGATTCACATGGAGACGATGAATTCATTGTAACATATATATTATATTATATTACTAGCTTAGAACCCGTGTCTACACACGAGTTGAAAAATATAAATACATAAAATTCTTAAATCTTTATAGTTATATTTTACAAGTGTAAAAATGTATTACATATAATAATGATAGAAAATAAAACTCAAAATATGTAAAAATTACTATATAACTGGGTTTCGAAAATACGTTAATTATTATTTGATGTTATTTGACTTTCATTTATTATTTGATTGAAAATAAAATTACATATTTGATTTCAAAGTTTTTTTATAATAAGGGATAATTTAAAATAAATGTGTTTTATTAGTATAATTAGTCTTTTTTTAGTATATTATTATTAAAAGATAAAGGTGTATTTAATATAAGAGAGAGGCGGAAAAAAAACGATGAGAATGAATATGAAGGCAACATGTGACATGAAAAAACCTTTATTTATTATATAGTATATATATTTATTCAACTCGTGTATTACACGAGATTTTAACCTAATCTATACATACTAATAAATAAAGGTTTTGGTGAGTCAATTTTCCCGCCTCTCTCTCCTATTAATTGCACAAACTTTCTTTAATTGTTTTCTTAATAAGTTTTTGTAGAAAAGTAATTAATATCTATACTATATATTATACTATGTTAGAATCCCGTGTATTACACGAGATTATATATTAAAAAGAATAAAACCTATAAATTTGTAAATATATCCTAACTTGTCAGAGTATTAGAATCGTCTCGAGATATATTATGTAGAAATGTGCGTAATATAACAAATTAGTATTTTTCTTTAATTAGTTATATTTTGATTTTCTATTATATATTATTATTTAATATAATTAGTACTTCTTTAAAAATATATTTATAATATCATTATTATTTAATAAGATAGATGCGCATTAATTATGAGAGAGAGGCGGGAAAACTAATGTAAGGAGGCACGAGGAAGTAACAAGTGTCCACTATAAACCTTTATTTATTAGTATAGATATAACTATTTATTTAGATAAATATATATACATACTAATATATACAGGGGAGGTTTTCCTATAAAGTTGGTTTTACTTATAAAATGTAACAAGCAAGAAGAATGTGTTACATGTAGTTGATGGTTCCATGGGTGAAGGTATTTGCGTCGTTTATAAGCTAAAAAAACAATTATATTTTATAAACCGTGTTTGTTTAACATTTATAATATGATGTTATAGCATATGATCGTGTTGTTGATGTTAACCAGCACAGTTTTTGCGCGGTGGATTATGTTTTTATAAAAAAAGAATTGTTTTTTTAAATATAACAATAATTTACTCAAATAAAAGATAAAAAATGTCCGATTTTATGGTATGATTTTTTTATAAAATAATGTTATATAAAAAGTTATTTAAGTTTAAAAAAGATCGTGAAACTATTATTTAATACAAAGAAATTCAAAACAATGACAATTTATATTTTACCATTTGAGCCATTAATTAACTTCCGAATTAATTCTAGCCAATAAATTAGTTTGGTTAAAGTCCTAAAATATTTCCTATACATTTTTTTTTAGAGAAAGCAGACTTTGGTGTTAAACCTTCGCGCGTGTGAGTGTGTCTGTGTATATATATATATATATTATATATTATAACAAGTTACTCAAAAGTATATAAAACTAGTAGACACTACTAAAAAACTAGGCTTTAATAACACGTAAACTATGACATGCAAAAATGTGTCATCGTTTAGGTGTCATAATAAAAAATAAAACACGGAGCTCGCCTCCCCTTTTCACCACCTTCGATCCAAATTCCCCCAAATTTGTAAACCATGCCCTCACCCTCTCATCCCTACCAATCTCTCTGATGCACGATCTGTTTTCTATTCAGTATTCAGATTGAAGATATTTTTCAATTTTCATTTCCAAAAATCACGCATTACAACTTCCACATTCTCTCTCGCTCATCAAAATCCACTTTCCAAATACTCGATTTCTTCCGAGAAGTTTGTTCTCTGTTTAATCGATCACTTCCGCCGTTGTCGATGTACTCGTTGGAGCAAAAACCCTAACGATTCAAACCTAGGGTTTTAGTTTGTTGATTCTAAGCCCTAACTGGATTTCTCAGGTATATTAGTCTAATCGCCGTTCTCTGTTTGTGTTGTTTACTATGATATATGTTTGTGCATGTATTAGTTTTCTAACTAGACCTTATTTCATGATTTGTAACCTAAATATGATGAGTTTTTATGTACTAGTTGTATTTAATGATTTCTTAAAGCTTAATAGCAGTAATACAACCTTCTTTCATGGTTTATTTTCCCCCATTTTGAGTTTGTGTAGCTTTATCCCTTTATCTCTGTAGGTCAGCAACAATCTTATTAAGCAGATCTAGTTGTTATCCTTGTTGGTTGTTGAAATTGGTAAGGCTCGATTTCAACGATTTGTACATTAGTATTCACCTCGCGGTTTCGAATAAAATTTATATCGATAACTCGGTTTTGAAAAAACTCACGCCGAAACATTGATAAAAAAATAAGCACGTCGTAACGGAAAATTCGAATTTTATAAAACGTCATATTTTAAAAGTTATAAGAGAGAAAAATGTAAAAAAACGAAACTTCAAAACAACTTTGATGGCTTGTATTTTTGTGTTTCAATGACTTGAACATTATTACACACAACTTTGTTTTGAATAAAATTTACGTCGAAACGTAGATAAAAATAAGCGCGTCGCAACAGTATATTAGAATTTTATAAAACGTTATATTTTAAAAGTTATAAGAGAAAACAAATAAAACAAAGAACTGTGAGTGAGACGTATCTCAAAAGGTGGTTGGACAAAAAGAATTTTTACAACTTGTCTATGATCAGCATTATGTACCTAGGTGGCAAATTAAACTTAGAGGACCTTATTGTAACTTTAATCCTAATGACTTGTACATAAGTGCTTTAAGCACTTGTACACATTGATGTGACATTATGAAAGGTGATTTAGGGTTTACAAATTTTTATTATTTATAAGGTAAATTGGTTTTTAATACAAGTGTCTAAGTCCTAGTTCACAAATAAATATAGAGGAGGGTGATTTCTCATAAATGGTATTATTTTCGTTATGAATACATCCAAAATAACAGTTTGGCGGCTGATATTCCTAACTTTCGCTTTTGTTGTCAATGACAGTCGTAGTAGCATAATCATCATATATTTACACTCGATTTCGCTTGTACGTTTCTCCATTTAATTTAAAATCGTCATTTTGAGCGAAAATAAGTGTAAATCTATGATGGTTATGCTAATGTGACTGTCATTGACAACAAAAGTGAAAGTTGAGATTATCAACGGTCAAACTGTTAGTTTGGATTATTATCAGCCAACGAGTAATAGTTTTGATTATTAAAACCAGCTTGTCTATTTATAATTACTCACAAATGAAGTTCGAGCTTTATATCTAAATATATAATATGATTCAAAATTTTATAAATGTACTCACATTATTATATAAGTATACACAAATTAATAAATTTTAGATAATCATGGAAAATGATAATTAAGTGAGATTTACTAGGTATGTTTATTTATTTATTTTAATAAATAATTATAAATGGTTCCCAATTAGCTTAAGAAGTTTTAACCGAAGATAGGCCATATGCATCTTTGTGATCATCTTTGCGCATAAAGGAATGTTAAACACATCATAAATAAAGCCAAACAATTGAATGATTTTGTTATTCAATCCAAAAACAAGTGTTGAGGATATTTAGTCGCGTCTATGTTTGTTTGTGTTTGATTGTTCGTCCATACTTGTTTAACGTATTAATAAAAGAACATAAACGAGCGTGAAAAATTCATTTAAAATGAACACAATCAAAACCATATCATGTTTGTTCAGATTGTTTAAAACTTTAGTTTATATCCATGTACAACAACAATCATATCCAATAAAACTCCCTCGTCAATAGCAAAGGTATTGATAGGATATAAGCAAATCATACCTCTATCACAGATGATAGAGATGTTTCTAATGATACCCCAACTAAAAAAAAGATAGTAAGCAAATAAATGCAACCACATTAGGCAACATCCTTTTTCCGGATACAATATTTATAAAAGATGCAAGCTCAATTTCTATATAATGTATAACACAATTATAGCATAATGCACATAGGTACATCTCACAAATTACATAACTTACAAAAGGCATATGTGAAAGAGTTTGTGACGTACATCGTCTTTTTGCATACTTTGTATTTTTTTACTTCACCTTGACATCATCTTCATCATCAACTTTCTTTTTTTTATTTTTCTTTTTTTGTCTTTTGCGATGCACAAGAAGAAGAGAGACTCTCCGATCACTATTTTAATATTAATATTTCTTTAATCCATTATTTTATTTATTTTGTAATTTTTTTGTTCTTTATATTTAATTGCTAATAAAATTATAACGAAAATTTGGCTGGTCTGGTGGCTAATTACGCACGTCATTAGGGATGCAGTTCGAGTTCGAGACTGGTGTTTTCCTCCTCAAACCGGTTCTGTGCTTCTCCACTTCATTCAAGTGTTTATTTTTTTTTATTTAAGACTATTTACTGATAAGTGAGAGTTATGTATTATGTGAGGGGACGGTTTCAAACGGAGGGCCACGACTTCCAACTTTATGAAATCCCAATTCATATAATTTAACTTTTTTTCTTCTTCGACGTGCTTTTTTTACGTTTCCCTTTTTTTACTTGCTATGGTTTCGTTTTTGATTTTTTTTTATTCGTTTACATTCTTTTAGCAGGTTTGTTACGGTTTCATTCTTTTAGCAGGTTTGTTACAATTTCGTTCTTTTATATAAAGTTTCAAATGTTTTAGATGCTTACATTTTTTCCATTTCATTTTTTTATATAAAGTTTTGAATATTATTAACGCTTTAGGTGCAACGCGTATATTTGCGTAAAGGATTTATTTTTTTAATAAAGTTTCGAAGACGTTAATTTATTTCGTTGTTTAACGAACTTTTTTTGTCGTTTAACGTGTCGCAATTCATGAGGTTTTGACTTTATTTTATACGCTTTCGAGGACGTTAACTTCTTCCACGGTTTACCGCACCGCAACGCGAATGGGCACAAATCAAAGCACAAACGTACGAGTCGTCAAAGCTGTTTTAAAGTTTCTATTTTTTCATAGTTTTTTTTTTCTTTTACAACTTTTAAAATATGATGTTTTATAAAATTTCGAGTTTGACGTTGCGGTGCGGACGTGACTATTTTTATCTACGTCTCGGCGTGAATTTTTGTAACGTCGTTTTTAAACTGCCGGTTCTTTTAAATGTTTTTTAAACCATTCAACGATCATCTCCAAACGTCTCCTTCAACGCGCATCTCAACGTTAATTATTTTTACGGCTTTACGCCCCCGCACAACGCGGGGGTCTTAATACTAGTTAATCAACATTTACCAAGCACCAAGATCAATACTATTTATTTTTTTTGAAGTTATCTGATGATTGAAAAGAAATTTATGGATAGCTTTAATACATTTTGCCCAATACGCCTTTTCATCCGTACTAATTATCAAGTGAAATGTTAGGGGCTGTTTGGTTTATTAAGAGTTGAACCATTAAGAGTTCTGAATTGTTCAACATGGTTTATGTGCTGAACCATTAAGATGTTGGATGAACTATTAAGAGGCTGGCAAAATCTAAAACAAACACCCTTCTACCTCTGACCGATTCAGATGTAGCCTCTTAATAGAATTATTAAGAGCCTATCAAACAGCCCCTAAGCCTTCTGTAAACTTGACAAAGGTTGTTATTACATATTTCAATTTATTTAAAGTAATAGCCTTTATTGCATACGATTTCCGTCCCCTCTTTTTGTCATATGAAGATTCTTCAAGATCTAAAGATGTATAATTTTGTACAACTGATGGCTACTTTAATATTTAATGATGTGTTTTAACAAATTACTAGTCAAAACGGTTATATCGGTTTTTACTTGACAAAAATAAATAAAAATTTGGTTTTAAAATGAAACGAAAATAAAGTGAGCATTTCCTTTAAATAATAGGTTATAGAAAATTGAGAATTAGTTAGAAATAATGAAATATGTGGATATTATATGCATTTTAGTTTGTAAAATGATAAATAGAATGAAAGCTAAGAAAATTTCGAACCATTAATATCATTAAACTAAGGGACAGAAACGAGATGTATCTAATTACGTTAGACCAACGGATATTTGGTCCAATAGTATCCGGGTGTGTAACATGTGTTTTCTCCTTTGAAGGTCGAGGGTTCAAATCATGCAGTGGACATGTTAGATGGATTTAAGAGTAAATTAGAAGTCGTTCAAAAATTAGAGTGTGTATATTTAGGAGGTATTACTTTGGTAATGTAAATTCCTTAACTTGAAGAAATTAAAAGAAATTCAATCTGATTTCAAATTAATTTTCTTTTCATTATCCAACCAAACATGTCATCACCAGTCTTCCATAAACCGATCCACGAAGTATACCTTAACAAATGATTTACTACCTTTACTAAAATCAATCGTAATGTACAGTGCAAGAATTTCATTGGATGTTGTGGGCGGCAGACCCACGTGTCATTGTATGGTTGGTGGAGCTTTTTTTTCCTTCTATTTAGACCAAAACTTTTAATGTTATAAAAATTGTTATCGAAAACTCGATACAACTTGCATGTGGTTCGGATGGTTATTAATGAGTCCCCAAACACACTTTCTTTTACCCACATGAGTTCCATCCCCGAAGGTGTTATTTTTTTTTAACATTTTTTTTACTTTTTCTTTTGGCATTTTTTTCCGTTCGTTTTAATGTTTTTTTTACTATCTCTCCGCTTTATGCGTAACTCCTTCTTAGTGCTCGACGTGGCTAATTTTATTTATTTTCTAATCTCCCTTTTCACTCCTAAATTCCTAATGTATATAATTTTCGCTTTGAACCGTTTATTTTCTATTAATATCGTTTTTTTTATAATAGCTTTCAGTCGTTAGGCTAAAAAAGAAACGGAATGCGCTGCTTATTTTAGTTTTTTTCCTTTAATTTTCAGGTATAATTTTTTTTAAACGGAGTTGTATTTAACATCGATTATATATATATTTTTTGTATCCTACGGTGTACCGAGCGACGTTAGCGTTGAGTAGACGTGACAAACCGAAACGCTTATCAGCGAACAACGTCGTAGCGTTTTTTGTTATCATCATAACCGATATACGTGGTCGTTTTTTTGGTTTTCAACGAGTGGAACCGACAACGAACAAACTCATGCCGCGTAATATAGGGAAAAAAACAACCACGCTACCGCCACGAAGCGCATGTATTTTTTTCATTTTCATCCCTTATAATATATATACTATACGCTAACTCGTATCATTTTCTAATAATTTTGTTTTTCTGTGATAAATTTCGTTCATTCTCTCTTTAAAAAAATTAGAATGCACCGCTCTGTATTTGGATTTTTATGTGAACATTCCATAATAACTTTTTTTTAAAACGTGTTTGTATTAAAATTCGAGTGCATTTTTTTGTGTCGAACGCCGTTACCGTTTAGGTGTTGTGACAAACTCACCCTCTTATGAGCGAACAACATCGTTAGCGGTGTTGTGGTTTCATCATCTCCTTTATCGATGTTCGCTTTTATGGTTTTTGCTGACTCGAATCGATTACGACCAAACTTTTGTCGCGTTATGCGAAGAAAAAATGACCGCGCTCCCCCGCGAAGTGCGGGGTAAAAAAACCAGTTAGTAACATGGACAAATGGATGTATAAGAATAATCCAGGTCAAGAATTCCAAGCAAAGTATTGAGTCCTGGGTTTTAAAAAGCGTGTCAGGCGCAAGCTCCATCGCTTGTGACTGCTTGAGGCGACCGTATAGAAACCGCACCCACATGAGGCACAGGTAAAAACAACTTGAGGCAAATGTCTAAGCCGCGCCTCTTGTACATGAAAGATTTATGCATCAGGATGTGAAAATCAAACTTTTTAGGCTGCACGTATAGGTTATATTTATATATTAAATCATGTATAAAGTTTATTTGTAGCTAATATTTGGGTACGAGATGCTAAAAACCTGTGAGAAATGTAAAATAATTATATAAATATCTTACGCCCCACGTGTGTGAAACAATGCGCTTTGCAACTAGCGTCTTGGCTAAGGACCCTATCGCCTCGGGGCGCCTCATGCTTTTTAAAGCCAAGAGAATGACAATTACTTCTCAAAATTAGTGTCTAGATTTCAGGACAAAATTCAGAAATATTCCTTTTAGTGTTAACTAAAAAAGTCAAAAGCACCAACATCCAACATGTTCTTGCCACAAATATACAACTTCTGTTTTATTCAACAACTATTTGCAAGCCAGACTACTATTACACATACAACCAAGATGACATATACTTTGGCCATAACTCCTAACAACACTCTGATCTTCATGTTTGCCACTATCCTCATGCAACCTTCATCTAACAAAAATAACCACAAAAGAAGTATAACAGCAATCCAATGATTCACAAATATGTTACCACATAGTAAAGAGACATGTTTTGTCGCATGATACCCATGCCACAGCCATATAACTCGTGACAACTTGAGATATATGTTGCATTTCGACCCATTTATTTATGAATGAAATGATTCGGTGTTTTATCTCGATCGAGTCAAATAAAAAGTTCAGCTACAAGGAGAAGAGGTCAAATAGGTTGAAAGTTTTCTGAAGTCTATTTGTGATGCATACTACCTCATAAATCATTTTTATTCAAAAAAAGATATATTTATAGTAATAATATTGTCTATGTAAACACATTAATTTATGATATTTTTCAAAAAAGTGTTTGTTGGCCAATCCAACCTGGCCTTGCCATTTCGACGCACACTAAAAGTCTAAAAGTAACTTGTTTCAATCGAACCCATTTGACTCTTTTGACCCGTTATACAACCTGCATGTCCCGACCATCGTGCCACTTCTATCTAAAGACATGTGTGTGCGTGTGTGTTACTTGAAGAAAGGTGAAATGGTCAATACCAAGATTGGTCAAGCCGTCAAGTGTGCAGATAATTAGCAGCCATCATAAGTTCCAATGTCAGTTCAGGTTCGATATGGAATTCAGTTTCCTTTCCACTGCCATGTTAAAGTTTGAAGGACAAACATGATTAACAAAAAAATTTAGCTAACAAGATTATGGAAAATGTCATACAAAGAAAATTAATGATTCAATAAGCATGGATCACAGAACGGTGAGCCTAATTATACCATCAAACATATAATCTGATAACGTGACATCACAGTTGGTCCTGTTTTAATTTTGTTCGACGTATTTATCATGTCACGTCATCTGATTCTAGGTTTTATGATATATTTAATCGGGTGTCACTACTCGTCAAAAGAATATGCAAATGTTATACTTATGTGGATTATAAATACATGTTGCGGCTAACAAACCACTAGCCTCCTTCCATCTCAACATAAATACAACACTTGACTTGTGGACTGAAATATAGAATTGAAACCATACCCAAAAGAAATATTGCATTTATTTTGTGACCACAGAATATCTTATAGTAGTAAGTCCAAGTTCATACATTATGCTCAAAATATTTTCAAAATTAAGCTAATTACCAGTAACTTGATCCTGTTGAACGTTTCCAAAGAACAAAATAATCAATATGCAAATCCCCAATCCCTCCTACAGATTTCTGCTTATGATATTCATCATATGATTCATATCCACTAATCTTTGCAGTTACCAGAAATGTCTAAAAATGACATATATAAGATCATAAATAAATAAAACATCTGCCCAAAATGAAAATCATAATCAATATGCAAATCCCCAATCCCTTCTACAGATTTCTGCTTATGATATTAATCATATGATTCATATACACCAATCTTTGCAGTTACCAGAAATGTTTAAAAATGAAATATAAGATCATAAATAAATAAATAAAACATCTGCCCCAAAATGAAAATCATAATCAATATGCAAATCCCCAATCCCTCCTACCGATTTCTGCTTATGATATTCATCATATGATTCAAATCCACCAATCTTTGCATTTACCAGAAATGTTTAAAAATGACATATAAGATCATAAATAAATAAAATCTGCCCCAAAATGAAAATCATAATCAATATGCAAATCCCCCAATCCCACCTATATATTTCTCCTTCTGATATTGATCATATTATTCATATCCACCAATGTTTACCAAACATATCATACATTTATCCCTCAATATATGAACACATTGTCTGTTGATTACCCCTTTCCTAATTCTCAAATTCTAATCGTTAGGGTCTTAATCATTAGAACAATATCCAAATCTGTAACAATTGAGGAAACAGAAATCACACGAGACAATAATCAAACCTGGCGTATTGAAGAGACCAATAAAAGTACTGGCAAATCTTCTCCAGGATGGTGGTGCTTATTTCCGGAAACGTCACTTGTCGATGCTCAGTTTCCGCAAAACCCCCTGAATCCAATAATCAACAGTCCGTAAATCTCAAATTACGTTCTAACAGATTGAGATTCATCGATTAGGATCTCCGATTGGAGAAATTGAAAACGATTAGGGTTAGGGTTAGAGATATATCGAACCTGGAGAAGTGAGCATGTTACGAATGGTTTGAGAAACCATGGCGGCATTCTTGTCGATGATGAATTCGAATCCCTCTGCACTGATCAGCTTTACTGTTTCTTCTTTTTTCATTCTCCTTCTTCTCTATCTCGCACACCTTCCCAATTGCATTTCGTTTGCATAACTGTATTTCCATATATATTACCGACCATGGATTTAAGAGAAGGTTAATATTAATAAAATATGGGAAAAATATCAAAATAGACATTAGCCTGTAAAAAATTAAGGACATTTACTCGAAACTACGTCGGCTAAGCCTTTGGATTTTGCCGGATAAGACGGCGACTTTTTAAGTTAGCCGCCTAAATGTCCATTTTAGTATTTTTTTCCATAAAATATTATGAGTGGTCATTTTATTTTAAATACCCTTTAAATTATAACCAATTTCATAGTAATCTTTTCTCCTAATTTTTTTGGCAACTAGAATCTTTTACTCAATGGATTCGTCATCAACAAGGTTAGAATTTTTGTCTTCGAGTTCAAACGAATCTTCACCTAGTTCATTTGAACTTACCAACCACGTTGCAGCAATAATGGCTCAAACCATTTCGCTTGTTTTTATGATAGGCAACTTACGGGACAATAACATATATAGATAGAGATTGTGTGACTGCTCATGAACATCTCATGAAAAATTATGTAACGCTAATTTGAAATATACAACTAGGTTAAAAACATTGCAAAGGAAATAGGTCCCAACTTCTTAGGTTTCAAAAACAACCCACTATTTAGTTTAGAAAGTCATTTCCATCTTAAAACATATAAACATATATGATATAAATCAATGTATTATTAAAAAGTTTGCGAAATACATTATGTTGGGGTTTCGTGAATACGTTTTCAAAAACTATTTTGATTAGAATAAATAAATGCAGCGGAAAGTACACACGAACCAGTCTAGGCTATTACCATATACTGCCCACCAGGAGTCCAAGTGCAAACCAGTAAGAAAACAAACAACCATAAGGGGTTAAAACTTTATACTTTCGTGTAATCGGCTGACTGACTAAGCTCAACACTTTGAGACAACGATTTAGTCGCTAGGTCTGGTGCACATGAATATCCTCCCGGATAATCTCCAAGAGCAACCCAAAACTGAACGCTTTCAGTTTCACCAGCTAAGCACCCGTAAACTGTAACCTGACAGTAACGCGACTATATGAAATCGATTACTGAACATAAACAGAACACCTGACGCAAAAACAGCAGCGCAAAAGCTGCGGCGGTTCCGACGAACGGCGGCGACTCTGGCGTGCGACATGTTCCTCTGTGTCTTGCCTCCTCCTTAATCCTTACTTATAACCCTCTAACTTAGCCACCAAGTTAGGGTTTAGCCGTCTAGGGAATCCTTAGTTACTACAAGATCCTTGCAATTACTGCTTAATTACATTTATGGATCTAATCTATTTAATTGTTTAATTAACTAACGGTTAGTTAATTAAATATAATTATATCTAATATAATTATAATTACAATTAAATAGTATTGTAATTAATAAATACGTTCCAAACATATTTTCACCGACTTACTATTAATCCAATTAATAATAATAATGATTATTTCATAAACAATCGTCATGTTCAACTGTATCCGTTCGTCCTGATAACTATTTCATAAATAACTATCTAGCTTTTCGTTATATTCGTGTAATAGACTATATTAACATTTAATATATTCAATGATCGTAATCGTTACCCAAAATTTAACCCTTTGGATCTTACCTCGTTAGCAGTATTGTCAAATCTCGTTACTCGGATATACTAGTCCAACACATTATACATATGTATTGATTCTTGTTCAAAAAGTTATTTCATCTTGTTTAACTTTGCACGTACAATCCAGCTCGAAAACTCTATCATAACCATTTGGCTAGCTCTCCTAACCCGAAGTTGAAGATATACACATAGAAACCATTAGACATGTTAAATGAGTTATTAAGACCCAATATGTGACAACCGGCAAATTCAGGTCAATACCCGTCCCCGTCTCTGTCATAATTTGCATACATTATATTCGTGTTAGACTTAATTATGGTTAATTAAGGTCATTTCATAAATAGGAAAGTCCATTCATAACATTTCACGCATCGGTAATTCGGTAAATTACCGAGTCACACGCAGTATAACCGGCACACACGAACGTTGGTGATAATTAATATTTATGTTTTAATAAATATCCTGAGATGTTACAACATTATTTTAGAACCTAAATATATGTGTGTATTTATTTATTTCAACTTAGTATTTTAATACGCGTCTCTATCGTTTCATCGGTATATTTTATTTTAAGACGCTATTCCGCTATATTAATTTACAAAACATATATTAAATATTAGTAAACCACTAAATTATAAAATGTATTGTTTTATTGAGCTCGATCTATTAAAAACTCTAAATTATATCGCGTCCGAGTTTTACCCGCTACCACCCTTATACCCCTACCCTAATAAACGAATACATTTATTAATCCCTTCTACGAAATTTCCAAAACTCAAAACCCTTTTTCTCATTTATGTTTGCAGGCAAAAAATAAAAAAATATCACCCATCTAAAGTTACTTTATGACTGATTTAGAAACTTCACACACAAAGCATACCAAATGGATGATAGTCTTGAAAGTCCACCCAAATTCACTTTTTCTCCTCCATGCTTCGAATCTCACACACATAACCTACATAACCTTGTTTTTTTTTTTACATCTCCAATGATTACCTTAATTGTGAATTCATTTTATTTATGTATAAAGTACAAAATCTTTATCCATATTTGACTCCTATGGCACCTCCCATCCGTGAGCTTCAAACACAACACACACAAATATTTTTTTTTTTCCTTGTTGACTTTACTATCTCCAAGAATTACACCATTCAAACCTTTACACACAAACCACTCAATGACACCATGCCATCTACATCTCCTATCCTTTTTATTCCCTTGACCGATTATGAGACTCACACCCACACCCCAATGTACTCCATGCCCTTTTAAAACCAACTCACAATTCACAATTCACAACTCACAACTCACAATTCAGTAACACAAAACAACTTGAATATCCACTTTTCTTTCTCATTTCTCTAACTCACGGCTAAAATAGCTCAAAACTAACATCCACTCTTTTAAAATTTTATTCAAGAGTTCAAGTGTTCCAAGTCCCCTAAGTGGTCTCTTGGTGTCTTTCAAGCAACCTACAACTCCTCCTTCATTTTCCTTGCTTTCTTCTAGTAAGAAAACCATCTTCTTATCTATATCTTTACTCTTGTTTTATATTTTGTTAATATATTGTTATGTACCAAACTTCACCCACAAAATCCATTTTTTTTCAAACATGGAATTTCTTTAAAATGACTACATGAGACTTATTTTTGTGTAAAAATAGTAATAATAGTTTTATGGATTCATGAACTAAAATAAAGTGTATATGCATCAAGTGAGTTTACATTGTCCATAGAAATCTTGTAGTATTTAACATTTGATATTATGAATATTAGTTCTTTACAAGCCAATATTTTCTTGATTAAGTTATGTCAAAATTATGAAAATTAAATTATTAGTAGTTGGTTGTTAGTATTTTAATATCTCATATGATTATCATTATGTTTTCGTTTTGGAAATGTATATATATTAAGAGTTATGTTTGTATAAAAGGATGATGGAAAAACTTATTTATGTTAAAGTCCACCTATTTTAAATATATAAGTATTTGAAAAGAAAGACTAGATCTTAAGTTATATATATATATATATATATGTCTTTATAAATATATACTTGTATATATATTTTGGTAGTGAAAATGAATACCGACAGTTATATTACATAAATAATATAAATATTATTTTTACCTAAAAACATGGCGTATTTCGAAAACATTAATTTAAATAAATATCTAATATATTTATTTACCGTTCGCATTGAGTTACGACTCATGTCGAGTCAAACTATATTTTAAAGCGCGAAACCTAAGATGACACCAAAATACTTATAGTCATGGACACACTTGATCGAAATCATAACTTATATTTATTTCATGTGAATATATATTTTTGATAACAAATACATATCACCAACGGGTCGTCGAGTCATACGGAATTTCATAACGAAACTAAGTTGGGTGAAACGGTTACATAACTCACTTACACACGGATACATTACTTAGACCTTAAGGTGTCTTATATATTCTAGGGCACGCGTAGGTCGGTTTACTCTCGGACTTTTGCTACCTACACGTTTACGGTACTCACGCATCAGGTGAGTTTTCACGGCCCCATTTTACTTATTTTCCTTTTGGGGGAGATTACATGCATACTTACTGTTTTCATTGGACACAATTTCACTTACATGATTTCACATATTACATAAGCGGTTTCATATCGTATTAAGTCCTCTCAAACTGGACCGTTAGTTTCGTTTCTAAGCGAGGTAATCATGGATAGATCTATTTGGGTTTGACAACCCCCACCCGCGTTAGTCGCGCTAACTTTGACCGGAGGTCAAAACGGGTGCATCATTGACCTAATCACCCCATGCATACGATAGGCATGGTAGAGGCATTACATTACATTACTGTTACAGTCTAGCTTCGGTTTCGGTGTGCTTATGGTAATATTGTAGTATTGTCTGTACAGCAATCAAATCATTGAAAGTTTTGTGGTCCATTACAACGATTTACTTTTACATTTAAACCTGTGAACTCACCAACATTATTGTTGACTCGTTTAAGCATGTTTTCTCAGGTCGTTAAGCTTGCACGGGATTAGGGTGCACATCATGCATGAAGTCTTTTGATGCTCCCATGATAATGAACATTTGCTTGTCTTTTGCTTGGCATTGTATTTTCAAAACAATTTATTTTCCTTCCGCACTACTTTCCGCATTAACTCTGTAAAACAATGTTACATTTTGGAACGATTTGGAATGCATGATTTTCAAAACCATATAGAGGTCGTTCTATGTAATCAGTGACGATGATCCATGACCGTCGCGCCCCGCGGGAAACCGCCGTGGTTGGGGTGTGACAGATTGGTATCAGAGACATTGGTTATAGCGAACTAAGTTGCATTTAGTGGGCTTAGACTATAACCGTAGTCTCATAACATTTACATTACCGCATACACACTGCATACTTATGTTACATAGTATTTCGAATATTGCCTTGTCACAGATATGACTTCAGTAGACCCGATTGTTGTATACGCTTCTGACGAGGAGTACACACCCGCGACCCCACCACCACCATCTAGGACACCACCAGCGTCGTCGCCTGCACCCGTACCGGAGGTAAGTTACGAGACCGACCCGGAGGAGGCGTCCGGAGAGTCAGCTACTGACAGCACAGGCGGAGCGGCCGCCGGAAGTGACAGCACGAGCTCCGGAGAGACGGTGCCTCGCTCGGTGATCTTCGGAGAGTCTTCCTCAGGAGAGAGTACCCCAGTTTCGACACGACGAGCTCCTACACCACCGAGTCCCGTACCATCAGCCCCACCTGTCCTTCGCACCGGAGCTAAGACGAGGCAGACTGCTAGGAAGCAGGTCCCCATACTAGGGAAGAGGCCCGCACTATCACCACCAGCACCTGCCGGCGAGGCCGCAGGGACTGACGACACTCCACGAGAGCCTCCGCGGAAGAAGACTTTGGCTTTTGCGAGGAAGCAGACATGGATGCCACACACCCTCAATGGGTGGTTGGAGGAGGAGGATTTACCTTCTACCCATGAGATTGGCGAGTCCTCCACCGCACCACTACCAATGTCGTACTATGAGGAGCCCGTGGAGCACACTATCCCTATCCTTGTTTCTCGTGGCATGCGACACGAGCACGATATGCAGAACCTGCAGGGCGAGATCAGAGCTCTCCAGGAGGACGAGAGGATTCAGACTGTGACAGGACGACTAGAGCAGGTAGCTGAGGTACGACGGAAGTCCAAAGGGATGCGTTGTCATATGTATTAAAGTCGCTGTTTATGATTGTTTAATTTCTAACAAATCAATTTATACAATTCAGGAACAGAGAACAATGCGAGGGGCTGTTCATTTAAGTCCTTCCTCAACTGCAAACCTCATACTTACAATGGCTCTGAGGGGGCAGTTGGAATGGTTCGATGGATAGAGAAGGCAGAGTCTGTCTTCAGCATGAGTAACTGCACTGCGGACAGTAGAGTCAAGTTCGCCTCTGGCACATTTGAAGGGCAGGCTCTATCATGGTGGAACTCTCATGTTCAGACATTGGGTCTGGATGTCGCCAATGCGATACCTTGGGAGGATTTCAAAGAGATGCTGAAAGAAGAGTATTGCCCTCGCAATGAACTGCAAAAGATAGAGCAAGAGTTTTGGAATTTGACCATGGAGGGTGCTGATGTGGACACTTATACCACCAAATTTCATGACTATGCACGCTTGTGTCCACACATGGTGACCCCTGAATTCAAAAGGATTGAAAGGTACATTTGGTGTCTAGCACCTCAAATCCAAAGCATGGTAACTTCTGATGAACCCGCTACAATCCAGAGTGCAGTGAGACTTGCTCACCACTTGACTGATCAGGCAGTTCGCCAGGGTGTTTTGGTGAAAAAGGGTTCCTTTGCGAGAAGCGCTGACAACAAGAGGAAATGGGATAATAATCATGGCAAGACCTTTGTACCCCCAGTTCAGAAGAGACAAGAAACAGTTAAGGCCTTTGCTGCAGGCCCAACTGAGAAGAAACCAAGAGGTGGGTATACCGGGAACCTACCTAAGTGTAACAAGTGTGGTTTTCACCATGTGGGTACATGTGAAGACTCTAAGTGCCAGAAATGCAAGAGGTTCGGCCATGCAACTAAAAATTGCCGAACTACTGAGCCAGCCGCCAACCCAGGGGTCAACCGTGGTTGCTTCGAATGCGGGAGTACTGCACACTTCCGCAAGGATTGCCCAAAACTGAAGAACCACGGGGGCAATAATGCGCGCGGTAGAGCCTTTATGATAGGAGCAGGAGAAGCCCGTCAAGATCCGAACATTGTTACGGGTACGTTTCTCATTAATGATCACTATGCTTCTATTTTGTTCGATACGGGTGCCGATAAGAGTTTTGTGTCTAGCGAATTTAGTCCATTGCTCGGTATTAAACCAATCATGTTAACTAGTAAGTATACCATAGAGTTAGCCGATGGTAAGCTAATTGAAACCGATAAAGTAATTCAAGGGTGTACTTTGAATTTGGCGGATCACCCTTTTGTCATAGATTTACTGCCTGTAACGCTTGGAAGTTTTGACATCGTCATTGGGATGGATTGGTTGTCAAAGAATCGAGCTGAAATCGTTTGTCGTGAAAAGATTGTTCGTATTCCGCTTCCGAATGGGGAAACACTTTCGATTCAAGGAGAAAGGAGCGGTACTACGCTAAGGATCATTACTTGTATGAAGGCCCGGAAGTGCTTACGAAAGGGCTATCATGCAATCTTGGCGCACGTAACAGAGAAGCCAGCAGAGGAGAGAAAATTCGAGGATATACCGATCGTTCGAGACTACCATGAAGTCTTTCCCGAAGACTTGCCCGGACTTCCACCCCCGAGACAAGTCGAGTTTCGAATTGACCTGGTACCCGGAGCCGCACCGATTGCGCAATCACCTTACCGGCTAGCGCCATCGGAAATGCAAGAATTGTCTAACCAACTACAGGAGTTGTTAGACAAGGGATTCATAAGACCGAGTTTCTCGCCTTGGGGAGCCCCGGTCTTGTTTGTCAAGAAGAAGGATGGATCCTTCCGAATGTGCATCGATTACCGGGAATTAAACAAGCTGACTATTAAGAACCGGTATCCACTCCCGAGGATCGATGACTTGTTTGACCAACTTCAAGGATCCAGTTATTATTCGAAGATCGACTTACGTTCAGGATACCATCAGTTACGAATTCAAGAGGAGGATGTTCCTAAGACCGCGTTTTGGACTCGTTACGGTCACTACGAGTTTATGGTCATGCCGTTTGGGTTAACCAATGCACCAGCTGTATTCATGGACCTCATGAATAGAGTGTGCAAGCCCTACCTGGATAAATTCGTGATTGTTTTCATCGACGACATCTTGATATACTCACAAACTCAAGAAGAGCACGAGCAGCATTTGAGACTAATATTGGAATTACTTAAGAACGAGAAGTTGTACGCTAAATTCTCGAAATGCGATTTCTGGATTCGAGAGGTGCAATTTCTCGGGCATGTGGTCAACGAGAAGGGTATACATGTTGACCCGTCCAAGGTTGAAGCGATAAAGAATTGGGAAGCACCGAAGACTCCGACTGAGGTGCGACAATTCCTAGGTCTGGCAGGCTACTACAGACGGTTTATCGAAAATTTCTCCAAGATAGCCCAGCCAATGACGACCTTAACCCAGAAAGACAAGAAGTTTGATTGGGGTGAAAAGCAAGAAGCAGCTTTTCAGCTGTTGAAACAGAAACTATGTTGTGCTCCTATCTTGTCACTTCCAGAAGGAACAGACGAATTTGTGGTATACTGTGACGCATCACACCAAGGTCTTGGTTGCGTATTGATGCAACACGACAAGGTTATTGCTTACGCGTCCCGACAACTAAAAGTACATGAGAAAAATTACACCACCCATGACTTAGAACTGGGAGCCGTAGTTTTTGCACTCAAGATCTGGAGGCATTACCTGTACGGTACTAGATGTACTATTTTCACTGACCACAAGAGTCTCCAGCACATCTTTGACCAGAAAGAGTTAAACATGAGGCAACGCAGATGGGTCGAGTTACTTAACGACTACGACTGCGAGATTCGCTATCATCCTGGTAAGGCAAACGTCGTAGCAGATGCCTTGAGTAGAAAGGAACGAACCAAAACTCTACGAGTGCGAGCATTGGGGATGACAATTCACACGAGTTTAACCACTCAAATTCGCGATGCTCAGTTAGAAGCACTCAGGGAGCAAAACCTGAAAGATGAGTCCTTACGGGGTATGGACAAGCAATTTAAGATCAAATCCGATGAAACCCGTTACTTCATGGATCGGATTTGGGTACCAAGCTTTGGGAGCTTAAGGGATTTAGTAATGGACGAAGCACACAAGTCCAGGTACTCGATTCACCCAGGCTCTGACAAGATGTATCAGGATCTCAAGGAACTTTACTGGTGGCCCAACATGAAAGCTGACATCGCCACCTACGTTAGTAAGTGTCTGACATGTTCAAAAGTCAAGACTGAATATTAGAAACCGTCAGGGTTACTACAACAACCAGAGATTCCACAATGGAAGTGGGAGCAGATTTCCATGGATTTCATCACAAAGTTACCCAAGACATCCGGTGGTTATGATACGATTTGGGTAATTGTCGACCGACTGACAAAGTCTGCACACTTCTTGCCGATTAAGGAAACTGATAAGATGGAAAGGTTGACCAGAATTTATCTCAAGGAGGTTGTCTCGAGACATGGAGTGCCAATCTCCATCATTTCAGATCGAGATAGCCGATTCACCTCTAGGTTCTGGCAATCTCTACAGAAAGCATTGGGTACAAGATTGGATATGAGTACCGCGTATCACCCCCAAACTGATGGTCAAAGTGAAAGGACTATTCAGACTTTGGAGGACATGCTTAGAGCTTGTGTGATTGATTTCGGGAACAAATGGGATACTCATCTACCATTGGTTGAGTTCTCTTACAACAACAGTTATCACACTAGCATCAAAGCCGCACCTTTTGAAGCACTGTATGGACGAAAGTGCCGATCACCTTTATGCTGGACAGAAGTTGGGGATAGCCAGCTTACTGGGCCAGAGATCATTCATGAAACAACAGAGAAGTTCGTCCAGATTCGGGACAGACTTAAGGCCGCGCGTGATCGTCAGAAGAGTTACGCTGACGTGAGACGCAAACCATTGGAATTCCAGGTTGGAGATAAGGTTTTACTCAAAGTCTCACCTTGGAAGGGAGTTATTCGCTTCGGCAAGCGTGGTAAGCTAAACCCAAGATACATCGGACCGTTCGAAATCCTTGCAAGGGTTGGTCCCGTAGCTTACAAGCTTAAGCTGCCGCAAGCACTCAGTGGTGTTCACGCAACTTTCCACGTGTCAAATCTGAAAAAGTGTTTATCAGACGAGACACAGGTCTTACCACTCGAGGAAATCCAGGTTGATGATCGACTCCATTTCATCGAAGAACCAGTTGAGATCATGGACCGTGAGGTCAAGAGAATGAAACAGAGTCGTATCCCCATAGTAAAAGTTCGGTGGAACTCTAGACGAGGACCAGAGTTTACTTGGGAACGCGAGGACCAGATGAAGCACAAGTACCCGCAGTTGTTTGAAACTGCACAAGTCACTAGCTGAATTTCGGGACGAAATTCTTTTTAACATGGGGAGTATGTGACAACCGGCAAATTCAGGTCAATACCCGTCCCCGTCTCTGTCATAATTTGCATACATTATATTCGTGTTAGACTTAATTATGGTTAATTAAGGTCATTTCATAAATAGGAAAGTCCATTCATAACATTTCACGCATCGGTAATTCGGTAAATTACCGAGTCACACGCAGTATAACCGGCACACACGAACGTTGGTGATAATTAATATTTATGTTTTAATAAATATCCTGAGATGTTACAACATTATTTTAGAACCTAAATATATGTGTGTATTTATTTATTTCAACTTAGTATTTTAATACGCGTCTCTATCGTTTCATCGGTATATTTTATTTTAAGACGCTATTCCGCTATATTAATTTACAAAACATATATTAAATATTAGTAAACCACTAAATTATAAAATGTATTGTTTTATTGAGCTCGATCTATTAAAAACTCTAAATTATATCGCGTCCGAGTTTTACCCGCTACCACCCTTATACCCCTACCCTAATAAACGAATACATTTATTAATCCCTTCTACGAAATTTCCAAAACTCAAAACCCTTTTTCTCATTTATGTTTGCAGGCAAAAAATAAAAAAATATCACCCATCTAAAGTTACTTTATGACTGATTTAGAAACTTCACACACAAAGCATACCAAATGGATGATAGTCTTGAAAGTCCACCCAAATTCACTTTTTCTCCTCCATGCTTCGAATCTCACACACATAACCTACATAACCTTGTTTTTTTTTTTTACATCTCCAATGATTACCCTAATTGTGAATTCATTTTATTTATGTAAAAAGTACAAAATCTTTATCCATATTTGACTCCTATGGCACCTCCCATCCGTGAGCTTCAAACACAACACACACAAATATATTTTTTTTTCCTTGTTGACTTTACTATCTCCAAGAATTACACCATTCAAACCTTTACACACAAGCCACTCAATGACACCATGCCATCTACATCTCCTATCCTTTTTATTCCCTTGACCGATTATGAGACTCACACCCACACCCCAATGTACTCCATGCCCTTTTAAAACCAACTCACAATTCACAATTCACAACTCACAACTCACAATTCAGTAACACAAAACAACTTGAATATCCACTTTTCTTTCTCATTTCTCTAACTCACGGCTAAAATAGCTCAAAACTAACATCCACTCTTTTAAAATTTTATTCAAGAGTTCAAGTGTTCCAAGTCCCCTAAGTGGTCTCTTGGTGTCTTTCAAGCAACCTACAACTCCTCCTTCATTTTCCTTGCTTTCTTCTAGTAAGAAAACCATCTTCTTATCTATATCTTTACTCTTGTTTTATATTTTGTTAATATATTGTTATGTACCAAACTTCACCCACAAAATCCATTTTTTTTCAAACATGGAATTTCTTTAAAATGACTACATGAGACTTATTTTTGTGTAAAAATAGTAATAATAGTTTTATGGATTCATGAACTAAAATAAAGTGTATATGCATCAAGTGAGTTTACATTGTCCATAGAAATCTTGTAGTATTTAACATTTGATATTATGAATATTAGTTCTTTACAAGCCAATATTTTCTTGATTAAGTTATGTCAAAATTATGAAAATTAAATTATTAGTAGTTGGTTGTTAGTATTTTAATATCTCATATGATTATCATTATGTTTTTGTTTTGGAAATGTATATATATTAAGAGTTATGTTTGTATAAAAGGATGATGGAAAAACTTATTTATGTTAAAGTCCACCTATTTTAAATATATAAGTATTTGAAAAGAAAGACTAGATCTTAAGTTATATATATATATATATATGTCTTTATAAATATATACTTGTATATATATTTTGGTAGTGAAAATGAATACCGACAGTTATATTACATAAATAATATAAATATTATTTTTACCTAAAAACATGGCGTATTTCGAAAACATTAATTTAAATAAATATCTAATATATTTATTTACCGTTCGCATTGAGTTACGACTCATGTCGAGTCAAACTATATTTTAAAGCGCGAAACCTAAGATGACACCAAAATACTTATAGTCATGGACACACTTGATCGAAATCATAACTTATATTTATTTCATGTGAATATATATTTTTGATAACAAATACATATCACCAACGGGTCGTCGAGTCATACGGAATTTCATAACGAAACTAAGTTGGGTGAAACGGTTACATAACTCACTTACACACGGATACATTACTTAGACCTTAAGGTGTCTTATATATTCTAGGGCACGCGTAGGTCGGTTTACTCTCGGACTTTTGCTACCTACACGTTTACGGTACTCACGCATCAGGTGAGTTTTCACGGCCCCATTTTACTTATTTTCCTTTTGGGGGAGATTACATGCATACTTACTGTTTTCATTGGACACAATTTCACTTACATGATTTCACATATTACATAAGCGGTTTCATATCGTATTAAGTCCTCTCAAACTGGACCGTTAGTTTCGTTTCTAAGCGAGGTAATCATGGATAGATCTATTTGGGTTTGACAACCCCCACCCGCGTTAGTCGCGCTAACTTTGACCGGAGGTCAAAACGGGTGCATCATTGACCTAATCACCCCATGCATACGATAGGCATGGTAGAGGCATTACATTACATTACTGTTACAGTCTAGCTTCGGTTTCGGTGTGCTTATGGTAATATTGTAGTATTGTCTGTACAGCAATCAAATCATTGAAAGTTTTGTGGTCCATTACAACGATTTACTTTTACATTTAAACCTGTGAACTCACCAACATTATTGTTGACTCGTTTAAGCATGTTTTCTCAGGTCGTTAAGCTTGCACGGGATTAGGGTGCACATCATGCATGAAGTCTTTTGATGCTCCCATGACAATGAACATTTGCTTGTCTTTTGCTTGGCATTGTATTTTCAAAACAATTTATTTTCCTTCCGCACTACTTTCCGCATTAACTCTGTAAAACAATGTTACATTTTGGAACGATTTGGAATGCATGATTTTCAAAACCATATAGAGGTCGTTCTATGTAATCAGTGACGATGATCCATGACCGTCGCGCCCCGCGGGAAACCGCCGTGGTTGGGGTGTGACACAATAAATATGACAAAACAACATTTAAACGTAATAAAAACCGGTCCGAAAAGCAGTACCAACGTACTATAGGCCAGCCTGGCGTATGGTATGCCCAACACATATATAGAAGCGTATTTGGGTGCATAAATCAGTAGGTTTGGGCGTATAGCCCTGTTGGGTACCGTATGGTACGCCCCTTGAGCGTATGGTACACTCATAACAACTAAAACACAATACATTGGCTTTTGGATGATTCTAACTCATATCCAATCTTTCCCACTTGTTAAACACTCAAAAATACATATATAACATGATCTAAACCATGCTAACCGCTTGTTACTTGATTACATATCATATTACGCAAATATAATCCACAAATTCATCAAAGTGGCCACATAACAAGTTTGTATTATTCATTAACCTTTATAGAATAGAATCTACTACCCCATCAAGCTTTATTACCAACCAACTAGCCATAATAATTCCTATTTATTACAAGGCTTATCAACAACATCGTCAAAGCTTGAACTTTCACCACACACACGGTTGTTCCTTTAAGAATTAAATTATTAAATGCACACACAAATGATCATACAATGAATAGCATACATCGTGTACTTAACTAAATTTCATATTCATCAAGTCACTTTAACAACTAGTTCATTGCATTCTTTCACTTCATACCCATCTATGGTCTTGTTATACTCAACTTATAAGAACTCAAGAACGTCCAGCAACTTATGTTTTTTGACGAGATAATCACATACATAGATTTCTTTTGGACTAGAGGATGATGAATACTCCTAAAATTCCCGTTCTACACTTCTATTTGATGAAATTTCGAAATCTTCTCATGGCTTTGCTCCTTCTCGTTGTTTTTCATCACGCACACCCTCACACATTTAATTTTGACAAAAATTGTCACACCCCGTCTCAGGCACCCCCTAGACACGTGTGAGCACGATTGGTACCTGTTTTGATTTCAGAGTTTTATAATACAACGGAAGATTTTTCAATGATCATTTCTGTATAAATCTCAACCTCGAGGGTTGCTTGTGTAAATATCAAGACCTAGTTAGAAGACAAAGATCTTGTATTTATAAACATGGGAATTAAATACCCATTTTTGTTTTTATTACAAACAGAGTTGAAATCAAAATACAACACTTGTCTCCAGACAATTTTAAAAGCCACCAGGTAATAGTATAGCTAAGGTAGATCAGTCATTCGACACTATTTCTATTCATATCTCATGATTTCATGTACATATGGAATAAGTCCATCTTGTACATTATCATGTACATACACATAGTCATGTACATACACATAGTTATGGGCCAGACCCGTAGTCTGCCTTACTATTCATTCCCAACACATTTTATTTGTTATCTACAATTATTTTGAAAATGAAACGTCAGCGCGAACAACAGTGAATACAATTATCTTCACAGTAAAATCATTTGGCACAAACAATTATTAAATTCATAATCATAATATATCATTTCAATCCACACATCCAGCAGGTCCTCATACCCTGACTTGTTTGCACCACTGTTGAAACATCCCTAAATTCCTATGCCATTATACTTGTTGATTCTATGATCTTGCTAATTAGGATGCCCCAAATTCAATTTAACTCGTAAAATCTACACCGTTAAATACTCGTTTTATTCTAGAGCTTGCGACATTTTAATTCGTTTTCTAGTTACAAATCCACAAAAACTTATAAATAATAATTTGAGATATATATATATATATATATATATATATATATATATATATATATATAGTGTGTGAGGTTTCGCTAAAAAGTCAAAAAAGTGTAAAAATTCGTTTAAAATACTCATACGAGCTCCGATTTTACTCATTTCGGCGGCGTTGGAACTGTCTCGTCGAACTCTACGATCTTAACTTGTAGGGTTTAGATTTTAGGCTTTAGTTTTTGCCTTAGAATTTAGCCTTAGGGGCTTAGCCTTATGGGTTTAGCCTTAGGGTTTAGCTTTTAATATTTAGGCTTTGGGGGGGTGGGGGTTTTAGGTTTTTCGGGGTGGGGTGGGGGTTAGGTTTTTGGGGGATAGGGGTGGTGTTTTTAGACGACTTTTTCTGCTTTTTAGGGTTTTTTTTGTTAGGATTTAGGTTTTTGAGGGTGGGGGTGTGGGGTTTTAGGTTTTTCGGGTCGGGGTGAGGGTTAGGTTTTGGGGGGGTGGGGTCAGGGTTTTAGACTTTTGGGGGGTGGTGGTGGGGTTTTTAAAATACTTTTTAAACTTTGTAGAATAACCCTCCCCTATATATATATATACTTTATAAATTATCAGATTATACCGACTCGTCCTAAATCTTTTTTTAATATAAAAGAAATTTATATAAATTTTTATGAAATATGAAATTTCATAAAATAAATAAATAAATTTGTTTTTAAAGCTAAAATGAATTATTTAAAAGATAAATGGCAATTTGGAAAGTGATTTAAAAGGTTTGCACCCTCTTATTGCATTTGAACCCCTGAACCTCTTTTTGAACCCCTCCCCTTTCTCTCTTATTTGAACCCTGGAACCTCAAGAACTCGATTTTGACTTCAAAAAGTCAACCCGTATCAAAATCCACCTCAATCCCCATTAATCCGCGATTTAAAACGTTTCAATCCAATCCTAAAAGACGAACGAGAAATTCGTTGATAGATTTGAAAACAGTTACCGAATCAAAGCTAATCTAAAACCCGCGTCCATGATAATCCAAGCTTCAAAATTCCATGAAAATCGTTCTAATCGCAACTGTTAATGCGCTTATATGGAGCTAAATACCACACCAATTCTCAGTCGAATCCATCACAAAAATCCGTCCTTTTTCCTCCCTGTTTTCCCGATCGGCGCAAGGTGTTCCCGGCCATTTAACTCATCGGCGACTTGGATCGCTTCTGGTATAAACAAAGATTTGATTTTTAGGGTTTGAGGGTAGGGGTCTGGTTCACGATTTGGGTAATGAAGATGAAGAACTGCGGGTTTTGATTAAATATTTTCTGTTACTGAGATTTTACAAAATGGTGCTTCTGGTTTTGTGGTTAATAACTCTCAAACACAACCCAAGGTCACGGGTTTGAGTTCTGGGGGCTGTGTTCTTCCTTTCCTTTTTTGTTTAACTCCTTTTTAACACACAAATATATTTCTAAATACATACATCGGTATGTTTTAAACAAATAAATATTATTAACATGTTTTCTAAATAAATGAATGTTAGCAAACCAAGTTATTTTTTTTAGAATTTCCAAATTACCAAGATATTATGTATATTGTATTATTTTAGTAAAAATAAAACGTATTTTTCCTTTAAATAACATAAGGGAATTATGTAACAATTTTTATAAAATATTCGTGAGGAATCATGTATTCATTTAAAAAAATTTAAGTTATGTTTTGTTTAAAACTAATAACGTTATTTAAATGAAAAACTATATATTATTAAACATTATTAAAAATCGCGTTTTCTTCTTTAAAACACAAGAATTACAAAATATGTTTTATAAACCCTTTAAAAATTGTTCAACTCTTTTAAAACTATATCCTTCTTAATCCCTTTTTACTTTTAGAATTATGTTTATACTATAACTCTTTATTTCCTATAAAACCCTCTGGTATTCAACTTATTATTTCGATCCTTATTAAATGCACACTTTCGCTTTAGCCTTTATCTTTTCCCAAACTTATCAGACACGCTCTAAACTCGGTTAAAGTATACGAATAAAGTAACCTTCAAACTGACATGAAGTTATCTGACAAACAATAAAGTTCTGGCTAGGAAAGACGGGGTTCTGATCCGGCCAACTCTTTCCTGAGAACTTTTCTGTTGGAGGTACTACTCTGGTACGATAACCACTTTCCTCTATTTACAATATCAAACACTCGATTGTTCTAACTAAACTAACTTGCACTATAACTTATATAGGGTTTAATCCTTAAGGCATTCTCGAAACCGAGTTACTACCAGGTGAAGATTCTACTCACATACTACAAGGTGAGTTCATAGCCCCTTTTACTTTTTTATCTTTGGGGTAGAAAACATGCTCGTATATTAAAGGTTGTTCAAACTATATCAAACTCAAATACTATTTTTGGAATTTCAATAACAAATTTGTATACCTGTAAACTTAAACGGTTTTATACATACTCTACAACCATTAACTTAGGATAAGACAACGGGAGTAAGTCATAGATCTATGGGCCTCACAAGCTGATGTAGTTCTTGAGTTGACGAGATACGATTTCAACTTGAAACTAGATATACATAAACTGCAAAACTTGTTATTCATGCTATATCAATACAATGGGGACCAATCTTGTCACTAGGTTTGGTTGAATCGTTGTATAAAAGTTGGTTTACTTGTTATTGAAACTAATTTATGATTTGCAAATCTTTGTTATCTATACTATGTAGTTATTTAAACCTATGTTCTCACCAGCTTTATAGCTGACATATTTTAGCATGTTTTTCAAGTACTAACAACTAGGTTGATGTTATGATCACGCTAGGACTTCAAGACTTCGCTCTAGGAGACTTAGTTGTTTACAAGAATTAATAAAGACAATTTGTTTGGTTATTTGTTTTGAAAACAATGTAATACAATTATCTGGTTAATTTAATAGTATTTCTTTTAATCATTGTGATGATTTCAATTCGTCACCCCTCGCGTAAATTCCGCCATCGGTGGGGGTGTGACAGATTGGTATCAGAGCCAGGTTATAGAGAATTAGGCTACCTTAGAATAGACCTAGACTATAACCTTAGGAATCCCCTTATTAGGAAATTATGTGCTCTACTTGTCTAACTGTTTCTCTAACCCTTACATGCCTTCTCATCCCTCTTTCTCTTTCTCGAAAACAACACGTTTATCTTGACGAACCATCACATGGAACTAGACGACCCAGAAATACAGTCTGACGCGGAGAGCCTTTATCAGCCGAAGAATTTAGTCATAGTACGACCATCTAACCCTACACCATCAAGGGAGTAGCAATGCAGAGTTAGACCCGACCCATTTGCAGACGATCCACTTCTGGAGATACGATGACTAAGCAACGATGCCGAGACGATTCCACATTTACTCTCATCAGAACCAAGGGCTCGATTGGTGGTTGATAGGAACATGTGTAATCTGGAAGAGTGGATATCTGTACACGAAGGGTTCTGACTAGGAAAGATGTGGTGTATAAATCCCTAAGTAAGGACCCGTCGCATCTTCCTGGGAATCTTTGGTGTGAGTATCGCTTATAAGCTAAAACACATCTTCCTATCATCTATCATACGAACCCTGAGTTTTGATTTGTCATGATTTTCTTCTTTAAATTCTAGACACAAGCACAAGTATTGTGTCTCTATCTTTCTTCATTTGTAATTCAAACCAATTTGATTATAAATGAAATTTCATCCTTGTTTGTTTATGATTCTATCACTTGTCATTTTATCTAAACGTTCTGGAATGCCTTTTCGTCGTAACACTAACCGAAAGCAACGAGATATCAACGGTGACGGTCCATCACCACCAGTCGGGTCATAACGGACCGTTAAGAGTGGTGACGGTCTGTCACTAAGTTAGGGTTTGCGTAGGCAGATGCCACGCGTTAAGCTCTAGTTAAATTGCGGCGTAACGGATCGTTACAGGGCATGACGGTCCGCTACGGAGTTCCACGTGTCAAATCTTCGCCATTAGTCAGACGGTCCGTTATAGGGTCTCCACGCGTCTGATTCGTCCATTAGTCACCAGACATGTGCCACATCATCATTGTGTGCATGTGACAACCGTAACGAACCGTTACCGTCAGTGACGGTCCGTTACCGCCCAAGTTTCAAGTTTTTAACTTTTTGATCCTTGTTCTTTTGTATAGTTACACTTTTAGTCCCTGTGGTTCATACCTTGACATTTATTGAACATTTTTGTGGCATGTGTTAAAAAAATGGAAGGGTTTCACCATCTTTGACCACCACTTAAACCATCTTTTAGCAATGGCAGAAACAACCCATGAAGTTCTGATGTTTATAATTCCAAACCAATGTTTAATTCCTTCCATGTTAAGACTTTTAACTCATTAATTATAACCTTTACAACTTTTATATAAGTTATTGATATCATAAGACTTTGGCCTTTGGTGGATTTGGTCACAGGTTCGATCCCCACAAAGGGTGGGTGTGGAGTAATTTAGGAGTAGGGTAGAATATAATAGGTTTGCCGTTCAAAAAAAAGATTTGATATCATAAGACATAAATGGTATAGGAAAATCATTTTAACTCAAAAATGTCATTGGGGTTGGTGGCCCAATGGTAGAGGAAAATCCTCTAGGAACACTAAGGTTTGAGAAGGTCATGAGTTCAAGTCACACTCCCACAAAAATTAAGATATTTGCCTTTAAAAAAAGTAAGACATAAATTATTTAAAATCTACTAATCTTCACCGGTACTTACATAATAATTATATAAATACCCTTTAATCTACTATAAAAATATTTTGTAGATTATACCTGTAAAATGGGATGTTACTGATTATTTCCACGGAGATTGTATATATGGTGCCGACATTTCCAAACAAAGGTTTCAGATGCGAAGAGAATTATTTTTACGAATTGTTAATGATATGGAAAGTTAATATCCCTTTTTTAGATTATCATGGGATGCTATAGGTATAAGGTCCTTCACTCCGTTACAGACTTGCATATCTTCAATACGTCAACTAGCATATAAGACAGTTCCTAACACATATGATGAGTACTTGAAGATGTCAGCAGGAGTTTCACGTGAAAGTCTACACCTCTTTGTATCGGTATTATTCACATGTACATATGGGAATATTTACGCCAAACGACTAAAAGCGATACAAAATTTGTATGCGGCACATGAATCAAAACATGTTATAACTTAATGTATGTTTGAAAATCTTTGTTTGGAAAGTAGCTTGATATTATATAGATCATTCGGGAAGCCTCGTAGGTATTGAGAACCCCTGTAGTATATGTATTTGTAGTATAGGACTTTTAGCCTTTTAGGCAACCTCATATGCAATAGAGGACTTTCGGGTAGCCTCATAGTACCAGGATCCTTGTAGAGGATGTTCAGGCAGCCTCACAAGTGATGAGAGGACCTTCAGATAGCCTCGTGGTAGAAAGATCGTTGTATAGAACCTTTGTGCCGCCTCGTAAGTGATAGAGGACATTCGGGCAACATCGCATGTGTTACTAATCTTGTGTTAGTAAATTAAATACGCTTTTTAAAGGCATGAATACTGTAAAGAATATGTTTGAAATGTTAAATTTAGAGCTCACAAGCGTAAGCTAACTTATTTTAGTATGTATTTCAGGAGTGAATGACGATTCTAGTAGCACCCGTAAGGGAAAGGCAAGTTAGAGGACATGTAACACTATTAAAGAGAGGAGTTTGGCGTTTGATATCATGTTTAGTTTTTATTGACTTTTAAAAATATTCGAGTTTTTGGTTGATTTCTAGTTGGAAGACATTATTTAAAGTCTTTCGTTGCTATGATACCTTATATTTTAAGATTTGAATATGTAAATCCAACATACGTAAAACATCGGAAACTAAGGTGTTACCAATATGTTATAAATGTAGAAGCCACTTTGATCATTTTTAACAAATGAAATTTAAGAAACTACATGATCATTTTAGTAATTTACTATTTGTTTATAAAAAGTTACTAAACATAAATTTAAAAAAGTTAATCATTATTTTAAAAGATTTAACAAAGAGTTATAGTACTAAAGTACAAATAATATCATTTTATAAATGGTTGGAATCAAGATCCATGATTCAAACATAAGATTTGAAAAAGATTGTATTTTACTCTAAAATAAATACATAAATTTCGTATACCGATAAAATATTTATTTTATAATTGAAGAAATAACTTTCCTCCTTTTTAATATTATCAGGACGGTGCCGACACATAGCCATTGTTTGTCTGTGCATCATGGATCCTCCCCATAATGACTTGTACATATTCCATTATTGTTTCTTCCGTTTTCTTCAATCCCATTTCTCCCCAATCCCTCACACATCTTCAAATCGATTTCGATCTCCACCCAAGTAACCAAAGAAGAATGGCGAGTCGGGTTGATCACGAGTATGATTACTTATTCAAGATCGTGTTGGTAGGGGATTCGGGTGTCGGGAAATCCAACATTTTGTCGAGGTTTACGAGGAATGAATTCAGTTTGGAGTCCAAATCCACCATTGGAGTTGAGTTTGCTACTAGAACTCTTCAGGTCTGTGTAAATCGAACCAACCGTTTAGCCCTTTTTATATATTTACTTTTTTTATTTTTGGAAAATGCAATATCTATACTATATAATAAACAAAAATCATTTATGTCAAGTGTCGCTTCCACATCTTTTCTTACCATTTTTTCCGACTCTCTCTCTTATTAAATACACATTTTTTTTAATAATGATTTATATTTATAGAAAAATATTAATTCTACTAATAAAAACATTTATTTTAAATTATCTCTTATTTTAAAAAACTTTAAAATTTAATTATGTAACTTTTGTTTTTAACTAAATAGTTATGTAAGTCAAATTATATTAAATAGAAATTATTGTATTCAAACCGTGTAATATACGAGTTTTTAAAGATATAAACTTTTTATTATTAAGTATATATGACATTATATTTTATTAACCCGTGTAATACACGGGTTTTTTAAAATACAAATTTTTTATTACTAAGTATATAATATTACATTTTATCAACCCGTGTAGTACACATGATTTTAACCTAGTAAAACTATATATATAGATATAGATATATTATATTCGTAAACCATCTTTTATCATTATGAAAATTTAATATAAACTACGAATTTTGAAAAAAAAAATCTATTCAAACCGTTAAAACCAGCCGGTCTAGCCAACACACCCAACCCAGTCGGTTTGGTTTGTTGTTTTTTAAAACCATAGTTAGCGATTTATCCTAGAACTTTTGTCAAAACCAGACTACGAACATCCGAAATTAGGAGGAAGAATTTGTATATCACACTATGAGTATAAGAAATGATTTCACTACTTGACTTTTTTTTTAGTTGTATAAGAAGAGATCTACTTTTGATAGGCATGAATCAAACCATTTAATATTAAATGGGTTGAAATCACCACCTCTAGTCAAACTTATGAAAACTCCATACGATATTCTTGAGTTTGACCAATAGTTTGACCACAGGTCGACGAAAGGACAATAAAGGCTCAAATTTGGGACACAGCGGGACAAGAGAGGTACCGAGCCATCACTAGTGCATATTATAGAGGCGCGGTTGGAGCCCTTTTGGTTTATGACATAACCAAAGAGTCAACCTTTGACAATCTTCAAAGATGGTTACATGAGCTTAGAGAACACGCGGATGCTAACATTGTTCTTATGATGGCTGGAAACAAGTCCGATTTGAACCATTATAGAGCCGTGAGCGAACAAGATGGTCACTCTTTCGCTGAAAAAGAAGGGCTTTTGTTTCTTGAAACATCAGCACTTGAATCGTATAATATTGAGAAGGCGTTTCATACGGTTTTGAGTGATATATATTGTATTGTTAGCAAGAAAGTGTTGGCGGCAGAAGGGGTTGCGTTGGGTTTACCGGGGAAGGGAACCACCATTGATGTTGGTGGTGGTGGTGCATCCGGTAACACAAAGAGAGGTTGTTGTTTAAGTTGAAAAAAAAATACTTGCATAATATCTATTTTAATAGAGGCATTTTGTAGAATATTAATTGTTGTTGGATGATTTTATTATGATATGAACATAATTTTATTGGTTGCTGATTGCATAGAGACCACATGAAGGTGCAATTCAGTAATGTTTTTATTATGATATGAATATAATCTATGCATGCATGTATGTATGTTATATATGTATATGTATTTATGTATGTTATATCCATGCTTTGGGAACGAACAACCATGTAAAAAGAACAAACTTGTATTGTAAGTTATCCAGCTTTATTCTTTTTGTTATTGTAAGAATCAAGCTTAGAGCATCTCGTAATAACCATTTCAAGAGGGGTGGTGTATCACTCAAGTGAAAAAAAATACACCCAATCATCCTATGGCACCTCAACATTCACTTGATTGTCTCCCCCATTTTTCTCGTGAAAACTTTCACCACATGGGTGCCACCTAGGATCACAGGAGATGATGATGGGGGTATACCTCTTGCTCTTAAAGCAAAGGATATACCCAAGTGATGAGGGTCTCAGGTGATGGAAAAGTGCACGCCACGTCATTTCCTTCAATTATCACACCAACCATCACTTGGTAGGGGAAATACCCAAATAATTGAGGTGGTTTGATCATTAAATATTTTTTTAATATTCATTTAAATAATAAACCATAATAACATTAAACCTAAATAATATTTCATTAATAAAAAAAATACATAATTCATATTACTAAAAAAATTACATTAATAAAAATACTTGAAAATAATAAATAAAATTACGGTATACCATGACGTTCCTTGATCTCTTTTTTTGTTTTTCGATTAAAAATCGTTGCGGGCCGGAGAAATTATCAAGATCGATGCCTAGAGTTTCTATCTCTTCTTTTGTTCTCTTCCAATTCATCCTCTCTTGTTGTGCATTGTTAAATCGTTTAAATTGTTCTACCATTTGTTGGCCGATTTCGATGTGAGTTGGAACCGAACCGGATCCCGAGCCCGATGCTTGGGCGTTTGCTTTTTTTCTTTGCGACCGGGCGGGGGTATGTCTTCCACGTCATCCGGTGCATCTACGTTGAGATCATATATAGATCTTCTATTAGACGTGCCCGGACTAGCGTCGATGTCGGTCGATGTTCATTTCTTTGACGATCCGGTTCGGGTTGGTGCAACGTTAACTGATTGCCACTTTGGTGATTTCTTCAAAAGTTCCCAAAACACTATTGGTGAGTCGCCTCCTACATCGTCTCGAAAGCGGCCGGTAGCTTTCACCAAAACATCGGTTTCAATCTCACCGCTTCTTCGGTCCCGCAAACATTCTTGGTAGATCCCGTGGAACTTTACGACCTTTCCGTTTATATGAGTCCATTTTGAACTCAATTGGTCCAAAGTTCGGTAACCCGGCGGTACACCCATAAAGGCTTCAAAATTTTCATTTACACGAAACCAGAACGCCTTTTTGTTTTGGGCGTTAGCTACAAAAGTTAAAATAAATATAACTAAAATTATTAAACACAAATACAAATAATTATAATAAATATTAATAAAAACAAATACTCAAAATTAATTTAATACCGTTAATGGGATCCTCCAAGACGTCGATATACGTCTTAACTAACTCTAGCGGTTCATCTTTTTCCCACTTATTTTTGGTATTGGTTTTGCTTGTTGTCTCTTGTGACGCCTTCTTTTTTCCTCTTTTTTGGCAACGGTTTGAGTATCGCCAACGAATTCTTGTGCCATTTCTTGTGTTTCCGAAACAAATTCTAGTGGTGTACTCGGTTGGGACATGGGTGATTGGTAGTTGTACATGGGTCATGGGTGGTTGTACGGTAGTGGTTGGGTGAAAGCATTTGGGTTCATTTGAAAGTTTGGGTCGGATTGAAAATTTGGGTTGGTTTGAATGTTTTGGTTGGTTTGAAAGTTTGGGTTCATTTGCACGTTTTGGTTCATTTGCGTGGCTATGAACGCGTTATCCCGAGCCGCATATTGAGCCCAAAAATTCGGATCGTTACTCTTGATTTTTGGTAGAAGTAGAGTAGAAACGAGTGTGTGTAAAATGAATATATACGGTATTTATAGTGGGTAAAAAAATTATAAATTAAACTTATTTATTTTTTTGATTTACAACGGTAAAAAAGAATTAAAGTTTATAGCCGCTAACAGCTAAATACGTTTCAAATCACGCTAACCTTTCACGTGGGTAATCACGCCGCAAGGGGCGGTGTACCCCAAATCATCACGCCGTGATGATTCATCCACATCGGATCACGCCGTGCATTTGGGTTCCCATACCGGATGCTCTTAGCTTTTAATATATCGAACCTTCAAAACTTATTACTTACGGCTACTTCTTAACAAATGAGTTACTTTTTCTAAATTTTAAACAACAAATTTTTACTCCTGAATTCTGCATAGCTTGTACTTGCAGGATTTGAACATATACTTTTACGAGAGACAATCACTAATGTCACTAGACCATGGACATATATATTAGAGCATTCATATCAGCTTCTTAATCTTCATCTCTATAATTTAACTAAATATCACATTTTTTTAAATTTATCTTTAAATTTGTTTTAACCTCCCATATTTCATTATCTATCTCTTTATTATATTTTTTTTCCTAAACACTCACAAAAAATATAGAGTTTGATTAAAATGATTAGAGAATCTCTATTTACTAAACTATAAAATTTAAAGATAAAGATCCTGATGCAGGTGTAAAATATAAGAAAACTTTAAATAATACAGATATGAATGGATATAGAAATACTGATATGGTTACTAATACTATTGTTTTTTTTTTCAACTTTAAACAATTTATACTATTATTATTACTACCGGTATTAAATTAAATCAAACCAAATAAGCCCATCCACTGTCGTCTTCTCTGATATACAACTGACAAGTCAACAACCACCGTTTTTCCACCACCGACATCACAACCACATGCAAGAGTGTTTACATGTGGGATTTGGGATACGAAAGATAAAGGTAAGAACCGTTCTTAGGCCATCCGTAGTGGTTTCACGCCCCCCTCTTTCACGCCCCGCAACGTCAGCGCCACATCAGCACAGGGGCTTTCACTGCCCAAAATCACTATAGTGCGTAATGGTTTCACGCCGCGCATTTAATGATTAACTAATAATTAACTAAACTAAATAAAAAATGTTTACTATTCATTTCCTAAGGTAAATCAATAATAAAGACAATATCAATAAAATAAAATAAAACTAAATAAAAAACTACATTCATTAAAAAAAAATAAAAAAAACTACATTCATAAAAAAAAAAAAAAAACTACATTCATAAAATTCTTCGTCTGGCGTCCAACATTTCTACCCAAGCTTTCACTGCACAGAATCACTAAGGTGCGTAGTGGTCCTCCGACACGTCTACCCAAGCTTTAGTCAAAGCAAATTCTTCGTCCGGCGTCCACTTTTCAATAACACGTGCCGATTCTTTGGTTGTGTCGACGGTCATTGGTTGTTTCTTTCTATGTGAACGTTTCTTTAGTTGAGTAGACGGTTGTGTCTCGGGGACGGATCCGGTGAATTCTTGTGTCCCGGGTATTGAATCCGGTGTGGGAGAGGTTTGTGTAGGAGGGGGCATTTGTTGAAAGTTAAATCCACAAGGAATTTGTTGAAAAATGTTTGGTTCCGGTGACGTACTCGGAACGTAAACGTCTTGAATATTAGATTGAAAAGGTTGCTCGGGTTGAAATGGTTATTTGGGTTGTTACGAATGTTTGTAAAAAAATGATTATTTAGGTTCCAATGATTCATTGTTAAGTAAAATGGGTAAAAGAAAAATGTGATGCATGAAGAAGAAAATGAGAAGATTGTTTGATAAATTATTGAGTAAAAATGATTGGTATTTATAATAGATTTTTTTAAAATATTAATGGTAATATTTTTTAAAATATTAACGGTAATATTACCATTTGAGGGTTGGATTGTGTGCTCAGCGCCCGTGATTTGCCCTACACCACCCCCCTTTCACGACTAGGGGGCGGTGTTCCTAGGCGTGAAAATCCTAGATGGCTCACGCCCAAGTCTTTCACGCTTGCCCTACGAATAACCGTATATTGTCGAAAAATATATAGGCGTTGATATGTTACTTGAGGATACAAAGGTGTGAGTAGGGATTGGGTTTCAAAGGAAGCCATTTTTATTTAATAGTAATAATATAGTAATTGAAATTTTAAAGATGTAACCAAATACATAAACAATAAGTTTTATAAGTCTATTACATTAGAAAATAAACGTATATAACTGAATACCACTTGTTTTTTTTCCAGGTAAATCACAATTTATGTTACACAAGTGATCTTTAAAACATCAAGATAGAAAACCAATAAAACACCTTTTAGTTTAAAAACCTTTTTTTTTGTTTTTTTTTGTCTCTAATTTTTCAAAATCTAGTCATTTTCATCTAATTGGCTAACCCCGTCTACATTTTAACGTTAAATCAGGGGGCAATTTGGTCTTTTCAACTGCCTTCTACTTTCTATGGCATTCAAGAAGGATTTTTTAAAAGACCAAATTGCCTCTGATTTAACGTTAAAATGTAGACGGGGTTAGACAGGTGGATGAAAATGACTACATTTTAAAAAGTCAGAATCATATAAACAAAAAAGCTTTTAAATAAAAGTTGCTAAAATGATCGAACCATATAAACAAAAACAACACTTTACTCTCATAAACTCTCATAATAATAATAACAATAATACAATGCAAGAATGAAAACCCTAGATTTCATTAATTTTGATTTGTTAGATGAAAAGGTAAAGTTGAATTAGGGAATATAGCGGCAGAATATTGAAACACCACCACCGCCACAAACAATTTTGATTTCGGAGCTCGGCATCTCCGCCGCATAGGGTTGCAGTCGGCCTCCTCTTCGCTGTCACAATATTCCTATTGCTCGCCATTTTATCTCCTTATTAATTTCTTCGTTGCAATTTATCGCCATTATTGATCATATATCGCCGTTTGTTCATGCGCACACATCCATTCATAATTTCTACTCATTATTTCCATCGTTTTCTTAACATTTTTTCCAAGGAAAACACTAACAGAAGAAATTTGTGTTTTATTGTTCCGTTTGAAAATCTAGGGTTTGTTATTTTAGAAAATCCTGAATTTTTCAGAGGTTAAGTGATCAATGGCTCAAAATGGTCAGGGGATAGAGCCTGCGCTGCTTGATGATATAATCAATCGGTTACTAGAGTTCCGGCAGGCAAGGACGGTGCGGCAGGTTCAGCTGTCGGAATTGGAGATCCGGCAACTTTGTACCGTTTCTCGAGATATTTTTCTTCAACAGCCTAATCTATTGGAGCTCGAGGCTCCGATTAAGCTATGCGGTAAAATTATAGCCATTTAATGCATGTCATGTGTTTGTTGTTTTGATTGGCAGCATCTGATATTGTTTTTATGCGATTTTGTTGTGATTTCAGTCGAATATGAGTGTAGTGTGATGAATATTTGGTTAGTTTTTTGATGGTTTTATTATGAGCATTCATTGTGATGTCTGATTATTATTATGTTTATTTTACTTTGTTCTTGAAGAGAGTTCTAAGGTAATGACTAAAGATTATATTTCTATTGCATATAAGATATTTCATATGCTTTAATCTTCTCTAATTCGGTGCTTAAATAATATTGTGAGAAATATGTTACTTCCTTTTAAAATTTTAGCATGATAGTTGAGGCTTTGTATTCTGATTCTTTTTCTTTTTGTAACTACTGCTAAATGTTTCAATTGATATGTAAAAACATGGAAATGAGTGATAAAAAGACGTTGTAGGTTAGTAGTGTAAGTATATAAAAATATAAAATGTAAGTTATAGAATTCCAGTGGGATGATAATGCTTCAAGCTATATTGATTATTGAATACTAATTAGACAGAAATTATCTTAATTTGATCTATGTCATGTTGGTTCCTTTTGTTGAATACTTGAATGTCATGTTGGTTCCTTTTATTGCATAAATGTTTAAAGGAAAGATTATATTGTTTTGCAATAAAAAAATGTGGATCTGATCTAATTCTTTGATGTTATTGCTAATGCATATAGCATATATAATGACATATCACTATTTTTTTTCTAAAAAATAATAAACCTTGAGTGTAAAACAGTGTTTGATTAGAAATTCCTCTAAATAGTCTCTATCCAATCTTAAAATTATAACACTACATAATGAAGAAATTTTGGATGCAGTGATCAATATTTGAAGATTGAGTTACTGTTTATGGTGAAACCATTGGTTGTCAGTAATACAGTCAAATATTCTTCGTATCATGTGGTTATTGAAACAACAAGACATGCTCTTGATTTCAGGTGATATTCATGGGCAATACGGTGATTTATTGAGGCTTTTTGAATATGGAGGATTTCCTCCAGAAGCAAATTATTTATTCCTAGGTGATTATGTGGATCGTGGCAAACAAAGTCTTGAAACAATATGCCTTTTACTTGCTTACAAAATCAAATATCCTGAAAACTTTTTTCTTTTAAGAGGAAACCACGAGTGTGCTTCTATTAACCGCATATACGGTTTTTATGATGAATGTAAACGTCGTTTTAATGTTAGACTTTGGAAAACATTTACCGATTGTTTCAATTGTCTTCCTGCTGCTGCTCTAATTGATGACAAAATCTTATGCATGCATGGCGGGCTTTCTCCTGATTTAACAAATTTGGATCAGATTAGGAATTTGGCCCGCCCAACCGATGTCCCGGATTCGGGCTTGCTTTGTGATTTACTTTGGTCTGATCCTAGTAAAGATGTGAAAGGCTGGGGAATGAGTGATAGGGGAGTGTCTTATACGTTTGGAGCTGATAAAGTTGCAGAGTTTTTAATGCAACATGATATGGATCTTGTTTGTCGAGCTCATCAGGTAGTCGAATATTGAACAGTGTTATTTAGAGTAGAGGTGCACACACAGGCTTAAGCCTGAACCCATGCCTATGGCCCGGAAATGCTCGGCTAGGCCTGATAGTCCTAAACAGAAAAAAATTAGTCCTCAGAATCAGTCTGGCCCGGGATGGGATAAAGCCCAATGCCCAAAAAAGCCAGGTCCTAATAGATTTACTTAAAAATTGGGTTGATATCATTTGGGTTATTTTTAATCTCAAAGAGGGTCAAGTAAAAAAACTTTAGCTAAAAAGGGGACTGGTCAAATTACAAATGTGGAAGAAAGGGTTGAAAAATGCCCGTATTTCGAATTATAGAGGTTCCTAGATCTTTCTATCAGAGATTTATATTATTTTTTTAATGGTATTGTTTTTCTAATCACAATTATTTTTTAAATAAATTGACACAAAATGGTTGTAGGTCAATCCACTCCGGTATTGCCCATTCAGCCTAAACTAAAAAATGGGCTGTTTCAATCTGACCCGCCCATGTGGCCTCATCTAGTCTAGTGTTACTTGATCTACTTTTGAGAAGCCTAATTTTTATTGTTATTTTGTTTAGGTTGTAGAAGATGGATATGAAATCTTTGCTGATAGGCAGCTTGTTACAATATTTTCTGCCCCAAATTATTGTGGTGAGTTTGATAATGCTGGGGCAATGATGAGTGTTGATGAAAGCTTAATGTGTTCTTTCCAAATTTTGAAGCCAGCTGACAGAAAACCAAGATATTTATAATGGAAGTTGGTACCCAAAAGCTTTTAAGGTCAGTATCAAGAGTAATTTTTTCAACATTATGTTGTTTGGCATATATTCCTTATTTGTGGTCAGTCTTGTTGGGTGCATAGGCCTTGGGGGCAGCCGGCCCTAAAGCCCTATTCGATTAAGGCCCGTATGGGCTTAACTTGGGAAACAAGTTGTGTAACCCTAGTTTAGTCTCTATAAATACAATGCTTTGTACTTGTAATTTGTATCACCTCTAATAAAGAATATCCTAATTGCCCCCGTGGACGACGTAGGTCAGTTTAGACCGAACCACGTTAAATCTTGTGTCTCTTTATTTTTCGCGTGTGTGTGTTCGTGTGTGATCGTGTTTAATCACAACAACTGGTATCAGAGCTTTGGCTCGAGATCAGATCACACGAACCGTTGACTGTTTGCCGCCGCCAGATTATGGTTCTGCCGCTACAGTACCCTCCGTGAACAGTACCCCGCCGCTACAGTACCGCGAACAGTAAAAAACGCAGATCTGCCCCGGAAGTTGCTGTTGACCGTGCCTGTCAACTCTGGTCAACGTTGACCAGTCAACAGAAAGTCAAACAGCAGTTTGTTGTTTTGTTTTTTACTTTTTTTTGGGGTTGCGTGTAGATCAGTTTGACCAAATTTGACCCGTGTGTTTTAGAAAGCCGTTTGTGAAGATCAGAGAAACGAGACCATAGACCAGTGATCGTTAATCAGGTGCTATTGTTTCAAGTTTATTTCAGTTCTGGTTTTTAGTCGTGTCATTTGTTTATCATGGCAGAAGAAGGGAAGGTGCAGATTGAAAAATTTAACGGTGTGGATTTTAGCTGGTGAAAAATGCAGATTGGGACATTACTGGTTCAGAAAGATCATGTTGTGTTATTAGGGGTTAGACCGGAAAAGGTGGATCCAGCAGATTGGGAATCAAAAGACAGAAAAGCCAGGGCAGCTATTACATTGGCGTTGTTAAAGAATGTGGCATTCAACATCATGAAGGAAACCACAACTTGTGGAATGATGTTAGCCCTATCTAACATGTACGAGAAACCTTAGGCTGCTAATAAGGTTTTTCTGATTCGAGAGCTGGTGAATACAAGGATGAGAGAAGGAAGTTCAGTTATAGAAAACATAAACAAGTTAAATTCGATTTTGGCCAGACTTGCGTCAGTGGGTATCAAATTTGAGGATGAAGTTCAAGCTTTGCTGCTGTTATCTTCTTTGCCAGACAGTTGGTCCGGAACTGTTACAGCAATTTCCAGTTCAGGGGGTACCAATAGATTTACTTTTGAGGGGATTCGTGATCTTATTCTGGGCGAGGACGTCAGAAGGAGAAGTTCTGGTGAATCATCGAGTGAATTATTGAATGTTGGTAGAGGAAGAAAGAATAACAAAAGTAGTGGTAGCAGGAGGAGTCAGTCTAGGACTCGTAATGATATAACTTGTTGGATGCTTTATTCCATGCTACCCACAACAGTGAAGCATTGCAAAATCTGAAAGAAGTGGATTTTGGGAAGGTAAGACTGGCGAACGACGATGTTCTTGAGGTTACGGGCATGGGTGACATAGATCTGAAGACTTCAACCGGTTCATGGATTTTTAAGGATGTCAGGGTAATTCCAAGTTTGAAGAAAAGGTTAATTTCTGTCGGGCAGTTGGATGGACAAGGACACGAAGTTAAGTTTGGGAACAGTCAGTGGAAGGTGGTTAAAGGTAATCTTGTCATGGCTCGAGGAAGAAAGAGGAGTTCACTTTATATGGTCAGTATACCGTCTGAGGGAGAGGTTATCCCGGTCTTGGTTTTAAATTGTGCAATGCGCTCCGATGCGTTTGGTCACAAAATCCGATGCGCGATGCGTTTTGCGCGATGCGAGCGCATCACGTATTCGATGCGCTCTTTATTAAAAAAATACTAAAATATTAATTATACATAAACCAAACCAAACCAAACGTACCCAGTATAATCCCAAACATAGCTAACGCTATTAGTAGGGTCTGGGGAGGGTGTGATGAGGGCAAACCTTACCCCTATCCCGAGGGATAGAGAGGCTGCTCCCTTTTAGACCCCCGGCTCCATGGGAAAGAAAAAGATAAAAATATAAATAAAATTAATGAGTAATAAAGTAAAATAAATCTAACAGTAATTTAATTATACATAAAAAGTTGTAAAATATATTATGTAATCATATTATCAAACAAAAGCATCAATGTAATACTCTAACTATCAAACAAAAAACATATTATGTTATCATATCATCAAACAGAAAACATCAATGAAACAGAAAACACATATTATCAAACTTAAAACACATATTATTAAACATAAAACAACAGGTCTAATACTCTAATTCAAACAGAAACCCATTTTCAAATGACCCCTAATAGAAAAATACAAAATTTTTCATATTGCACGCAATATAGCGCATCTTGCGATGACCGCATTATGCGCAAAACGGCGCAATATCCACGCATCATGTAATCGCTACGCATCAAGTGCAGCGATGCGCTGAATCAAACGCAACAGCGCAAAACGCATTACGCGTGCATTACGCGCGCAATTTAAAACCAAGATCCCGGTTCAGAAAGAAAACAAAGTCCGGTTCACAGAATCTCGTGGGCAGAAGAGGGTTTGCTTTGCAAGTGAGCAACCCAGAGTCAAAGTGAAGATTAAGGATGAACGAGTTCGGAAAGTTAAACCAGGTAGAGGGCATCGTGACAGTGGGAGCACATGTCGTGTTTCAGTTACAGCTCCAGTGCTACAGTGGGTTAAGAGGACCAGCATTCCGACTAGAAAAGTCTCTCTAGTGGATTACTTGCTTATGATGGAGAGTGTGTGTTCTCAGTTTGTTTCAGATGCCAACAGTGTAATGGGTTGGTTACAGTGGGAGCAGGCAGGGACAGAGAACGAGTCACTGGTTGTGACTGATGAGTTGAAGCTCAGGGGAGCTTCAACGGGCCTTCAGATTAATTGAGGATAAGGCGGTGGCAACTAGTAGGAGCATGAAGTTCTGTTGACATATTATAGAAGTACATTTGAGAGTGCAGACGAAAGCATTCAAGGCCTCCGAGTGGGAGATTGTTTGGTGCGTATGCCTTGGGGGCAGCCGGCCCTAAAGCCCTATTCGATTAAGGCCCGTATGGGCTTAACTCGGGGAACAAGTTGTGTAACCCTAGTTTAGTCTCTATAAATACAATGCTTTGTACTTGTAATTTGTATCCCTCTAATAAAGAATATCCTAATTGCCCCCCGTGGACGTAGGTCAGTTTAGACCGAACCACGTTAAATCTTGTGTCTCTTTATTTTTCGCGTGTGTGTGTTCGTGTTTAATCCCAACAAGTCTTTTTGTTAGTAATTTGAAGTAGTATAATATGCAAGGAAGCATAATCTGACACCGAAGTTAAATTTATCATTATAACCCTTTTGGCTATCAAAAATTTTACTCTATATAGTTACATAGAAATGAACTCTTCAAGACCCCGAAACATATTTGAAGGATGTTTCTTTCTCTGGTTATTCTCCCATTCTGTTTTGGTGTGTCATTGTAACCTATCTTTTATGTTCCCTATGTTTGATTTGTCTTTCTCTGGTAAAATATTCTTTACTTTTGTCATTTCTAGATATATTTCTTATGTTTTCTTGAATTTGTTCTTCCACTACAGTAAATTTATTTTACCCTCATATGATCATTGATGAAGTTGTACATTTTTCTGGCAAGTATTGAAATTAAGTAATTTGAGGATGTTATCTTACAATTATCTGGGCATCTGGCAAGTTTTTGGCATAAACAAAACCAAGTTGATACTTGGGTGGCGTGTAATGCTGGTTTTAATATGTGGGTGGTCGTAGTGTAACCTTTTAAATAATTTGAAGGCGGAACTATAGATTATCCCAATTGAACTTGAATCGTTTATAAAATTCAAGATTATAAGATAGCTCCTATTCCCTAAAGTCTCAACTAAGAACCCTAACTTATTACTTAACAAAAGTACTAATAGTAATCTCAATCCATAGTAAGTATAATAATAATATTTGCCTAATAAATATTAACAATAAGACTCATCCCTAGAACTATAACCAGTGTTGTAAAAATCGCTAGGCGCTAGTCGGGCGGTGGGGTAGGGCCTAGGCCTAGGCGGGATTAATCGGATTGGAATTTATATATATATATAGTTATATACACAAATACTTCAAACATAAACAATTAAAGATTAAATACTTTAAAATTCAAAGATTAAATAGTTCAAAACACACACATTAACATGCTACTAGATAAGTTCAAACAACACAAAGATCAAATGGTTCAAAATTCATCAGTAGCGCATGTTTAGTTTAGGGTTTGAAAAGGAAAGTAGCGATTGAATGAGTATGCCAGCCGTTCAAAAAAGGATTTTGCCCGATTTGGGCTAAAAATCATAAAAAAGGCCCAAAAACCTGGGCCGCCTAGCCTGACTAGGCCCGATTTGGACCGCCCAGCGATTTCTGGAGCGACTAGGCCAAAATTATTCCTCGTGTGACCGCCTAGCAATTAATCGGACTATAACTATACATGGGTCTAACAAAACTGTGAGGTGTAACCTTTTATTTGACTGACTTTTTAGTTAATTTATAAATGGAGATGTATCTGGAACGACTTGCTCTGGTTGTGAATAGAGATGCTAATTTTGACCTATTTACGTATGAACGGGTCAAAATGTGTTATGATTTATCCCTAACGGGCCCAATCAAAAGGTTTAGCTTAAACTAAAATGGGTCAAATGGGTTGAAACTTGACGACCCACACCCAGAATGAATTTCTAATGCTTACAATCTCCTGGATTTAAATTATTGTTGTAAGGGCACTTGTCACTAATCGGTAACCATGTCTCACAGTTGTTCCACCTATAGGTCACCACTCACCAACTTCTAAAAAAGGTTGCTCCACTCGGTTACAGTTTTCCGTCCTTTTGTATTCTCAATTGACCCACAGCATGTATTACCTGGGTTACGTTTGCTTATGTGGCGTGCCAACTTTGTAAAATAACCAACTGCGTGTAAAATTAGTGACGTGGCATGTCAATAAACATAATCAATCTTTGATGCCATGTCCTCAGTTTTACACACTTGACACACCATGTCAGTTAAATTTTCAGAGTTGGCATACCATGTCATCGTAATCCGTATCTAACCCTGGTTTTACATTTTGCATGTTCATTTTTTAAAATAAATTGAAACCTGATTGGTTAAACCTCTCAATTTGATTACCATCATATTTGACACAATAACCGTTCATAGAAAATGGACAGGAATTGTTGCGTGTCAACCCAATCCGATTTGACCCGCACTAAAACCTAGATTTTTTGCATTTTATTACTATTTTATTTAATGTTCTTATATTGGTTTTGCGCGTGCAGAATCCCCTCGATACTGGTCTAGAATGCTTGCGATGGAGCACGCTGCTGTTTTAGTTTTCTGTCAAAAATGTCGAAACTCCTTTTCATTGACGTCTTTCTGTTTTAAGATGGATTACCATGCTGCAATGGAGATTGGTGGACAGCTTCTATATATTCAGATGATCAAATTGCTAATTTTTCAATTAATCATCATTATTGAATCATGTTTTGTAATTTGTTCATGTCCAATTTATGACACATGTATATGCATCTTCATTGACCATTCTAATTTGACCCCCATTTGTTACATTGTAGAAGGTTCAATTTGATTCTTCAACTATTATTATATGAAATTTTAGAAATCATTACATAAAAAACCAGTTTGGGCATCCAAACCGCTTTGAAAACTGACCCGGCCGGTTTGAAACCCATTGAAACCGCCGGTTTGAAACCGGTTTGGATTTTTTATAAAAAAATCGGTTTAGGACCGGTTTGTGTGAACCTGTTTTTGCCTTGGAAAAAATAACCGTTATATGATTGTTTTTATAGTTTTTTTGGACTGTTTTACCTCATGCTATTTAAAACAGGTAGTGGATGTTTTGGTAATGTTTTCGCATTTTCTAAATTTTTATTATAGTGTATTTTATATTTTTGTAATTTTCAAACTTCAAAAAACAAATAAAGATGACATATGTTTAATTTCTTAATTTTTTTTAAACCGGTTTGAACCTTAAACCGGTTTCTAACCTACCTGGAACGATTTCATAGGTTTGAGTTTTTCAGTGGTTAAACCGGTTTCAAACCAAATCAGTTTAACCTCAAACCGGTTTTGACTTTGTTTGACCAAATCGGTTCCGGTTTCAAACCAGTTCGGGTTAAAAAACCGTTTTATGCACCACTAATATACAAGCTCCCTACTCCATCCACTACCACTGCCAATAAATCCGCCATTGCCACCCTGCTCTGCAGCTACTACTACTGACCATCACCCTCCCTCACCAAACTAAAACAATAGTCAAGAGGGTGTTTTTGGATGTTTGTGAATTCACAAGCGGAGAGGGCATGATGGGGAGAAAGTGAGGATGAAATGGGTAACCCAAAACCTGATTCGGAAATCAACGTCAGACCCCGGTTTTGGAGAGTTTGCTTTTACACGAAATCATCCGACTTATACTATAGGTTGTGTTCTTGTGAAAAATGCTCAAAAATGGATTATGTGGGGGGGGGGGGGGGGGAGGACGAGTTTTTAGGCATTTTTAGAGCCGTTTTTGCTGTGAGAGGGGCAAAGCTCGGGCAGGAGTAGACATAGGTGACGTGGTTGACGTTTTTAGCGTTCTATGGTGACTAAAGAAAATATATGTCGTAAAATCAGTCTAAGATTTAGAACAAAATGGTTTATAAATAAGCTTCAAATGATAGTTAGGTGCTCCAAAAGTTTATGCTGGTAACGGACAAAAATTTTGACGGCTAAAAATCATTAGTTCGAGTAAGTGATTATCTAGAACATTTAATATTATATCAAAATTAATTAAAGATATTACCTTTATGTTCCACGTATTAAGCTATTTTAACAAGAGAAAGCATAATAAAAATAGTAACATAAAATACTATCATATTTATTTATTTCTTTTATTTTTGAACGGCGTGGGCTCAACTGACACGTCCCACCGGAAGAAGCTCGTACATCAGTCTACCCAAACAACCACCAAAGAATTCGAAATCTGCAGAGGGTGTTCCTAGTTTTTTATAAAGTGCACCTTACCAGATTTGAACCCATGACCTCCACAGAGGGGAAGCCATTTGAGAAAACCCCCCTGATATTTATTTATTACTAATAATTTGAATTATTATAAAACTAGTAAACATAACATTAATGAGTTTTAATTGAGATTTATAATTTTAAAATAATTTCTATACAAAAGCAGTATTAACTATTTAGAAATATTTTAAAATAAAAAGAATAAGGATCCAACATGCTTTCGTACCTTTTTGCCGTTTTCACCGCAATACCACCGGGTTACACCAAGAGTCTTTTTACTAGGTTGTGTCAAACCAAACCTAAGAAGCCGTAGGTAACTCATCTTTGGTTCCTTTAGCAATATCCAACACAACATGTATCGTTTCCTATCTCTAGTGTAAGGTAAAAAGAGACGGTTTAAGGTTTGAGATATTTTCTTTTTAAAGGAAAAATATCCCCTAAATAAGTATGAACACTCAAAGAATTTATATAAAAAAGAGAAGGTTTTATTTCATGGTGGTTTTTACAATGATGGATTTTTTTACAAAAAGATACCAATAGTAAAGAAATACAACAATTTATTTTTAGTACATGAACATTCTTGCTAAAGTTCTCTAAGATCCGATTCCCTTTCCTCTTTCTTCCTTCTTCTTTTATAAGTCTTTCTTTTTTGATAATCTTCAGTCTTTTTTTTTCTCCCTTGCTACGTGTTTGTTTCTGTTTTATTGTTATCTTAATGTCATATTTCTATTTCTAAGGTTGACTTGAGGTCTTGGACAATTTTTGTCTTTAAAACTTGGTCTTTCCAAGTTATCCTTCATCATTTCCAATATTATTGATGACTTTTGATTACGTATTATTATTTTTTTAGAAGACTTTATTTTTGTTTTTTATAAAATCTTTTATGGTTTCTGCATGATTTTAGACTTTAATCCATGATTAAAGACTAATCAATATCTTTCAAACTATCTTTTGATGAGTCAAATCTCATCCCATCTTTTTTACAAGAACAAGTTGAACAAATTTCAGCTTCATATTTCCTATACTTACAAATCCTGTATTAGGCTTGAGGACTTGCTCTTATAAATCCCGTTTCTAACACATTTATCTTACTTTTCAAATATTTTATTACAACATTAGGTGACTTTCTAGCTAGAGCTATCATGATCAAAGAGTTTTTACTCTTCTCCATAAGTTCTGAATTGTTTCTTGAGAGTAGTCTTTCACGTCTTGTAAGACTACCCTTAGTCCAATAGCCCTTATATAATGTATATCATTTTCATTGAAATTATTAAATTCTTTTCTTGTTGTCTCAAGTTTGCAAAAAAATGATTGACATTTTTCAAGTTGTATAAAATGATAAGCTAGGTAATAATAATCATTATAGAAGTCTGGCCCGCTGATAAAATTTTTAAGGCCAACATATCTTTTGGAGTTATTGTAGGACTAGGATTATTTAGATAACAATTTTTTATTGAAGTCAAAATCCATCTTGGTAGAAAGATTAATTCTAGAAAATCAGATGATGTAAGGTAAATCATATTGATGGCTCTAAAATCATGCCAGTATTTTATCTCACCTACAGAGGAACCTTGTAAATAATTAATTCTAGGGTATATTCCTGTAAAATCAATATACCTCAAACATGTTTGAGCGAGATTATATACTTCTATCATTTTTTGTCTCTGTCTTGAGCTAGCTCGAGCTCGATAAGTGAAGTTCGGGCTCGTTTATAAACAAACTTATTTTTAGGCTCGAGCTCGTTTAAGCTCGGCTTAATTCGAGCTTTTAGCGAGCCGATCTCGAGTAGCTCATGAGTTGGGCTGACTCGTTTACACAATTACACCCCTAGTCGGATTCAACCCAAATAATCTATAAGCATGACCCATTTAACATATTTAAACACAATTATCAGTAATCCAAACACTTAAAAAAAAACGGTTTTTTTTTTTCTTTTTGCTAAATTATAAATTATTTAAATACCATCTAGATAGTCGAGAGCGCCACGGTTGTTCTCTTGTTTATCTTGTTATTTGTCTGGTTATAACTCGGAAGTCGGAACCAATTATCACCGACGAATTCACCACCGTCCCTCGGAGCTCCGACCACCGGAGAATTCTCTCTCATGTGGTTATTTTGCCAAACTCCTCAAACCATCCAACAATCACACTTCCCACTTCGCAAGCGCCACCACCCATCCCGACTTCACTCCCACACGCGCCACCCCACCTCCGTCACTCTCCGCCCCTCCACCAACAACACCAACCACTTAATACAATCTCTCTGCAAGAAAGGACACATCAAACAAGCCATCCAAGCCCTCACTCAAGAGCCCAATCCAACTCAACGCACCTATGAACTCCTAATTCTCTCATGCGCCGTTGCAAATTCTCTCCCCGACGCCGTAACAGTCAACCGACACCTTATCAACGACGGGTTCGATGCAGATCCGTTTCTGGCAACTAAACTTATTGATATGTATTCAGAGTTGGGGTCTATTGAATATGCACGCAAGGTGTTCGATGAAATGTCTAACAGAACTATATACGTCTATAACGCCTATTTTCAAGCCCTAACACGTGCTAATCACGGGCTAGATGTGTTTGATCTGGTCTACTTTATGAACACATCTGGAATTAAACCAGATAGGTTCACTTACACTTATGTCCTTAAGGCTTGTGTTGCATCAGATGCTTCGGTTTCATTGTTACCAAAAGGAAAAGAGATTCATGCCCACATTTTACGACACGGGTTCGAGACCAATGTTCATATTATGACTACTTTGGTGGACATGTATGCGCGATTCGGGTGTGTGTCACAAGCAGGTCATGTTTTTAATCGAATCGCGTCGAAGAATGTGGTTTCTTGGAGTGCTATGATTGCTTGTTATGCTAAAAACGGGATGCCGTTTGATGCACTCCGAGTGTTTGGTGAAATGATGCTTGAAGTGAACGATTTAACCCCGAATTCAGTGACAATGGTTAGTGTTCTTCAAGCGTGTGGTGCGATTGCAGCTTTAGAACAAGGGAAGCTGTTGCACGGGTACATCCTACGAAGAGGGCTTGATTCGGTTTTGCCGGTTCTTGCATCTTTAATTACTATGTATGCAAGATGTGGTGATCTTGAAGTTGGAAGACGGGTTTTTGACCAAATGGTTAGACGCGATGTTGTTTCATGGAACGCGATGATTTCAAGTTATGGAATGCATGGATTCGGTAAAAAGGCGATTGAAGTTTACAATGAGATGGTATCAAACAAGATTGTTCCAAGTCCTATAACGTTTGTGAGTGTTCTTGGTGCTTGTAGCCATTCGGGTCTTGTGGACGAAGGGAAAAACTTGTTTGAATCGATAACAAGAGATCATAGCATGCGGTTAACCGTGGAGCATTACGCTTGTATGGTGGATCTTTTGGGGCGGGCCAATAGATTAGAGGAGGCAGCCAAGATTATACAAGATATGAGAATTGAACCCGGGCCTAAAGTTTGGGGTTCACTTCTTGGATCATGTAGGATTCATTGCAATGTTGAACTAGCCGAGAGGGCAAGCAAGCGGCTTTTTGAGCTTGAACCCACAAACGCGGGAAATTATGTGCTTTTAGCCGAGATTTACGCAGAAGCCCGTTTGTGGGATGAAGTGTTTAAGGTGAAGAAGCTTTTACAAACTCGAGGGCTTCAAAAGAAACCGGGATGCAGTTGGATTGAAGTGAAAAAGAGGGTATACTCGTTTGAATCGGTTGACGAGTTTAATCCACACGTTGAACAGCTGCACGCGTTTTTACTCAAATTATCAACAGAGATGAAGGAATACGGGTATCAACCCAAGACCAAAGTCGTATTATATGATGTCGATGAGGTGGAAAAAGAACGGATTTTACTGGGTCATAGTGAGAAACTGGCGGTTGCATTCGGGTTGATTAATAGTTCTAAAGGAGAAACGATTAGGATCACAAAGAATTTACGGTTATGTGAAGATTGTCATTCGGTTACAAAGTTTGTGTCTAAGTTTGCAGATAGAGAGATTTTGGTACGCGATGTGAACCGCATACATCGTTTTAGAGATGGGGTTTGTTCATGTGGGGATTATTGGTAATGTTTCTAAGCATACTTAATTCCTAATCTTTATAGTCAACATGGGTTTCTTGTCCTAAAAGGGATCGTACATGTATGGTTTCTTGTTGATCAAGATAAATGATGAATGTTGGTTTTCCCCAAATGTTTTCAATTATGATTAGTAAGTAAAGATGGAATATTAGTAAATATTGTAAATTTGATTTAACCAGTATAATAAAATGATAGATATTATAATATCCTTTTTAGTATAGTTTACCAGAATGTGTTCAACTAGCAAATGTTTTTCCAGTTTACTGCACAGTCAAAGAGCTGTCTTGCTTCATTTTGAGTAAATTGCTCTCAATGTTCCGCAACACGGGTTTGTAGCTGCAATTATCGACCCGCATATAGTTAATTCACGAACTAATGTTAGAAAATATTGAACTGGTAAAGGGGTGGGTAATTTAACGGGTCAAAACAGGTAATAATTTTGGTATGGTCTGGGGGTCGGACCGACCCACAAACCCTTTTTTGCCTTCTCTTTTCTTGGATCTTAAAATAATTTATGTTTTAAATATGATTAGAAAGATATTGTTACAGTGATGATCAAGATTTCGAAACAAAACGATCTAGGTAGCTTTATGCATCGTGGCGACTTCTGACTTATATTCATTTTAGCTAATTTTTTTAGTTTACCAAGTTGACCTGTTAGAGCATAACCCAGATTGACCCATTTATCCATAAACGGGTCGATATTGCCACCTCAGAGAAATAATAAGTATGAAGAGAGAACCGTACAGGCGAGCAAGACCGTTGTAGGCTTGAACAGCTTGTTGGAGCTGAGCTGAGAGCTGCAAAACCTCTGCAGACAGTGTCTCAGCCTTGCTTTGTTCTTTAGCTAGTTGACCCTGAATCCAAGTCCATATTATTTCAATAATAATCTAAATATTTGTATAAAATGATTTAATAGGTTTTATGTATTAAAAATACATCGTCGCAGCTTTCAACCCATTTGACTCGTTTCCTTCTATTTTCTAATTTTACTTGTTACAGATAAAACATAACCAAATCAACCAATTCAAAAATAAATGAGGCGAAATTTCCAACAGTGTAAAATATACCGGTGTGAGTGCATAGGCATAGATATAATAAGACAGATCAGACCATTTTGAGAAGATTATATGACTAACCTTTAGGTATACAACTTCAGCGGTATAAGCCTGAGAAATCTCACTCACCCCTTCTTTATTTGATTCCATATTACGTTTCTGACCCTCGTGATCATTAATGACGGATATACTAGCTTGTTCTGTTCTTAATTTATCCAAGATGATACGCAGTTCCTCATTTTGTTTCAGACAATCTTTTACCTGCATAGATCAGTTGTAAGACATGTTAGGTAATGTAGTTCACAACTGAAAAACCTGAAAGTAGAGGAGGCACAATGTATAATTTCTTGTGCCGGCTGGGTTAGATTGACCTGAATCACTCTGTCCGAAATTTTTATATTTTTCTAAAAAAAATGAGTGCGCCAAATATGATTATAAATAGTGTTATTTCAATAATAATCTAATTTTTGAATAAAATGATTTAGGAGAAAGTAAAAATAGTTACACGCATTTTGGGGGACTTTTGAAATGATCAACCCATTAGACATGTTCCCTTTTAGGATGATTATTTGATCTTCCCCAGTTGACCCGTTGGTAAATATAACACAACCCAAATCGACTAATGCCCAAGTAAATGTAGGGGTGTGCAAAACCCGGTCCAAACCAAACCAGACCTACGATGTACAGAGGCTCTCAGTCCATGGTTTGAGCAAACTTGGTCGTCAGTCCTGGACCAAAACCGGAGATTTTTATTTTTAATTTTATTGAAATGTAGGGGTGTTCAAAATTCGGTCTAAACCAAACAAGACTGGTGATATACTGTCCGGCTCTCAGTCCATGGTTTGAAAAAAAAAAATTGGTTCTTGGTCTTGGACCAAAATTCAAGATTTTTCTTTTATTTTAAGGAAATGACTTCGGTTAGGTGAAGAACTTGGCTTGAATGATTATCCAAAAGTTCAAGTCGGGTTCACGGTCTGGTTTGGGATCGGTATTACACAGTCTGGTTCTTAGTTTCAATATTTTCAAATTTTCGGTCCCTGTTCAGTACTTCAGTCCGTTCTAGTACTGGACTTTTGCACACTGTAAATGGCTTAAAACTACCACCTCTAAGCATCAAGGGTCCACTGGAATTAAAAATATGGTTGAAATAAGCATAAATCATAAGCATCACCAACTCCAGTTTATGTTTGGTTAAGAACATTAAACTTAAACATTTTACCTGATTTTCCCAGAGTGTCACCATGCCTGTTGCCTCTTGATAAGCTGATGATAAGTTAGAATTCTCCTCAAAGAGCCTTTCTATTTCAGAAGATTGGGAATCAATCTGTATACCAAATAAACGAAAAAAGAAACTTTTATTTCATGCAAGGATGTTGACAATTTTATGTTTTAAAGTTAAAATGTGAACCTCCAATAGTAGCTTTTGTCTGCTGCTCTCCAATCTCTCAACAGCTACTGCCATATCATGCAACTGCTTTTCAAGTCTCTCTTTGTCTTCCTACAATCATCAATTTACAGTTCATAACAGTTAAAAACGTCCAACTGGTAATCAGAATTCAGAAGTAGAGGTGACAAGATGGGTAGGTTTGGTGATCGGTCAAAACAAGTTCGGGTTGGAACAAGCCATTTTTAGTGTTGGTTTGAAACGGGCTGTTAGCTTTGGGCTGACCTACAAGCACTTTTTTGTTCATTTTTTAGTAAAGTTATAAATAACTAAAGCATTAGTTGTGATTACAAAAGATACTATTACCACAATAATAATCAAAATATAAGAGCAAACCCGTTAAAAAGGTTTACCCATTTGCCTGTTTCCTTTTTAGCTAAAATGTTTTATTAGACCCTTATAATAAATTTGAGATAAAACATAACCTAAATCGACCAATTAATGAGTAAAAGGGTCCTCTAATTGTGCAAATATAATTGTATCAGATATGTGACTACAAGCCGCATAACATTTTAAACTTTTATTTCCAAGAAAATCTGCATCATTCAAGATTTAATAGCTAGGATGAAACTATAATCCTCGGTTTCCTATAAAGCTATTAGGAGATCTATTTTTAATTATTATCAGCTTCTGTTTTTCCCTTACCATTGTGAACTGGGCACCTCTTTCAGTAGTTCCTGCATTAAATAGGAAATTTTCAAAAGTAGAGAAAGTTAATGGTAAACTTGAATACAGTATCAGAATACGGGTTTTCAGACAGAGTAAACTAGTAGTGCAAATATATACCGTTAAAGATATGATTTTATTCTAAAGCTATAAAAAGTAAATAAAAATATAAAAGCCATAAAATTAGGGAGATTACCTTACAATATCAGATTTTGTTTTGATAAATGGATTTAGAAAAACTATATGAAATTTCTATCCCTACATAAAGTCTTCTCAGATTATCTATAAATTCATGAGACTATAATCTCATAATTACAGAGGTCCCAGAGGCAAACGATGATGCCTAACAAGGTAAGATATCATTTGTTTCTATTATTTGTATTTTTTTATAGGATTCGCTATAAGTTGCTAGATTAATGAAAATCAGCTTCTATAGCTTACTATATTCTTAGGGTGTCTTGTATATTTTCCGATGAGGTGTCTTGTATATTTTCCCATGATATAATTCTATGCAAATCAAGCTCTCTTAGGTCAAAATAGCATCTTCTTCAACTGGTTTGTTTTACACAAAACCAAACCTGACTTCCAAAATTTATAGTAAATTGTTTGTAAAATTGATCAAGTTGAGTTTGAAGTTTGAACTCCATGGAAGTATGGAACTTTGTACGAGTTTTCTGTAAGATGTCTTTTTATAAAGCTTTCTGAAATATTCCTTACAAGTAACTCAAAGTTGACATTCCTAAAGGTATGCAACGCTGAAACAGTAAACCCTGGCTGTTTTGTTGGGTTGTGAAGGTTTTGGGCCGGGCCGGGCTGGTGGGGCCTTGGGCCACCTGCGGCTGGGCCCTTGGGCAGCTTAGGGCTGGCCGGTTATGGGGTGACGTGGCTGGCGGCAGCCTTGGGGCTGTTTAGCCCATTAGCTTGTTGCTTAAGCGTTACCATATTTAGATAACCCTAATCTTAGTCTTATTTATATCCCTTGATGTAATTGTATTTTCTGAGCACCTAATAAAGAATAAACCCTAGTTGCAAAGTGGATGTAGGCCAATCGGGGCTGAACAACTATAATTCTCGTGTCTCTTATTTTCTGTCATTGATTGTGTGTGTGTGTGATTCCGCTGCGATAACGACTCGTGATACCTAACATGTTTTTCTTTGGTTAATGATATATGATTTAAATGTTTTTATGTCATCTTATCATAGTTCTAGGTTAGTCTAATTTAAGTTTTGGATGGACTGTATAAAGCAATCAAGCCACTCTATAGGACTAAATCGATATTTCTATAAACATGTCATACAATCGAGTTTTATTTGGTTTAACTTGTGCTTTTGATACTTATACTATTACATGGTGAAATTGTGTGTTGAAAATTTTGGATCTTTCTAACATGGTGTTACAAAATTATATTTCCTATACAAGATTTTATAGATTACCTGAGGCCTGTCTGGACATGACCGCTAGCTTTTCTTCCAGCTCTTTTTTCTCAGAAATGATTGCAGATATCCTCATTTGCTCCTCAGCTAATTGTTGTTGCTCTTGCCGCCTCAACATTCCCTCTTGCCGCCTCAGCATTGACTCTTGCTATTTAACGATGAATAGTATTTATCAGAATTTTTTTCTTTTTGGTTTTCTATTCACTTTTTTCAGGAAATAAATTAGCTAAAAACTCATTATAACCTCCAGTTGAGACTTCAAATCAGCGAGCTCCTTCTCAATAGCTTGCATGTGATCTGGCGGGCCTCCCCTTGAGGCAATGTCACCAAGATCACCACTAATTGCTTGTTGTTGTAGTGAATTTAATTCTGCTCTTAGTGCAGCTGCATCTTCTTCAGCCTATTTTAAGAGGTTTATAGACAAATAAACATATTGATTTAAAAATATATATATGATGTTGTAGTCTATTTTTTACTCGATATTGCTCTTCTTCTGCTTCCTTTAGACGCTTTTTAAGTGCTCGAACCTGTGCTGAGAAATCCTCCTAAACAAAACCATATTTGTTAAATTTAGTATGCAAAGTTGTGAAACTTTATTGCAATAAACAGAAAATCAACAGATTGCTATACCCTTGCAACAACTGCCGCATCCTTTTCCATAGCAACATCCTTAAGAGCTCTTCTCAAAGAGGGTACAGTGTTTTGTTCCTGCAATTAACAAGCATGAAAATAGCAACAGGCGTATAATTTTACAAAGATATTGAACTTTCCATCCAAATTATTGCACAACACCATGTGTAGATTGAAGACTGCGTATAGATGAATAGGATCTTAATTCTAAAGTTTGAAAACCTAGTTCGCAAAACCCAAAATAATGATGCTGAAACCCTAGTTTCTTAAAATTAATGTTTCCTTCTAAATATGTGACAAATCTAGGGTTACAAAACTCTAAAGCATCTGTCTCAAGATATCAGTGTGAAGTTTTGCATTTCAATTTTACAGGTTTCATATCCTAATTTCTTATGCTCAACAAGAAAATAATCAACTGCAAGATCCAAAAAGAGACCAGGTGGTACATACCAGGTCATTAACGCGTTTCTGAAGCATGTCATTCTCCACTTTGTTAGAATGAAGCTGAATCACAAAGACGATCATAAGCTATATTAGCATCATCAATCACAAAATAAAGAGATGGATTAAACAACAAGAATACATAAAAAATTTAGAAACCTCTGAGCTAAGTTTTTTATTCTCTTCATCTAGTTCTACATTCCTTTTCTGCAACTCTTGTATCTGAGATACCAATCCACTAATATCACTCTGCAACAAATTAACCAAACTTTTATAGCATCTGCATCATCCTTCAATTGAATCCACAATGATAAGAACATAAATCAAAATTTACAACAATTTTGCCTATTGCTAATGAAACAAAACCTCAGAGATTCCGCTTCCGCTAGATGATTTCTTGATCCCGAAAACCTCTAATTCCAGATAACAAAACATAGATCCAATAAACATAATATACGATATGCAAATTGATCGGAAGGTACGATATACGATACATAGACGAATAATTGACAGAAATCTTACCGGTAGGGTTTGGAGGCAACGTTAGATCAGGTCCAGATGAGGTTTTGCTTAATTTCTGAGCCGCTCTCTTTTGACGAATCTCTTCCAACTGCAATAAACAACTTCTACAATTTAATTGATCAGACGAAAGTAAACGTGATTGACAAGACGTCACGAATTAGGTTGTTAGAATACCGTCCGTCGACCTAGAGTTGCATGATGCGACGCCATTGCAGAGAGAGAGAGCGAGGGTTGAAGGTTTCTGGCTTGCCGTCGACAGCTACGACGGGAAAGCAGGGTAAATGCAGTTTTCAGAGGGCTATTTAAATAAAATAGGTTTATGTTTTCATTCAAAATTGTCTGGGTGGTGTAGTCGGTTATCACGCTAGTCTCACACACTAGAGGTCCCCGGTTCGAACCCGGGCTCAGACACCAACTATTTTTATAATTTTTTTTTATTTTTTTTCATATTTACATATTTAACTCTTTTTTTTCCTTTTTCTGATTGACTAATTTAATGCATCAACGCATTTTTTAAGTTTTTGATGAAGATGATGCCAAGCGTTATGTACATATGTTAAAATTTTATAAAATGTCTTGATTATTGTATGGTTGAGAGGTATTATATGGAATTATGAATTAGATTTGTTTTCTATAGATAAGTTGTTTTGTAATTTTTGGAATTCTTCATCTCAAATTTAATTTGTTATTTTTCCGCATTAAGTTCGCTATTGTTCATGAGTCAATTTGGATCTAGTAAAATAACATAACGGATTAATTTGGGTTCATTTAAATTATGCATTGGGTTTATTTGAGTTCATTCTTATTATAAAACTGCTCAATTTAGGGTAGGCAAACGTATCGTGTTGTGTTAACGAGTAGTGTTCGAAACTAATTAAATTTTTGTTATAATAAAATATAATGACTAAATTATAATTTTTGTCATTTATAATTACTCAAATTATGACTTTCTTTCAGTGTCTTTTATTTGAAAAGTTCTCTCATTTCTTTTACTTTTGACTAACTGGGGTTAAATATTTTTATTAGGTTAAACGCAGAGCACAACCTAATACCCCAAGTATTCTAGTAACTCCAATCAATGAGAGAGTGTCATCTTATTTTTATCAAAATCCAACCACGAGTACCCTAAGTGGTGGGACACAACCCTAAGTACCCTAAAGTCTTTTTTTATTTTATTTTTTAAATTAAAATTAATTATATATTTAAAACTAATTTCACTTATTAAAAAAAACGTGTTTATTTGTACTATTAATCTAAACTGGTTTGTTAAAGTAGATGAGTTGATTATATTTTATTGCCAATGAGTTACTAAATAAAGAGTAAACTGTAATTTGCGTCGTTGTGGTTTACTCCAATCTATACATTGGATCTCTAAGTTTGAAATTTCGACCTCTGAGTCCATGTGGGCTGTGGTTTCATTTTTTCTTCTATTGAATCTCTGAGGCTAACACCCGTCACAGATCTGTTAGAAAACAAGTTAAATGTTCATTTTACCATCAGGATTGTAATTTTTAGATTTAAATATATATAAAAATAGCACATTTTGAAACCCTAAATCCCAAATATCATCCAGATGTTCGGACTCCATCGTCCCTCCCACGTACTCAGCCACTCACGTAGCCTTACCTTCGAGCTCCGACTTCATCGTCTCTCCTGCCACGTACCGACTGGCGCCGACCTCTGTCGCCTGCCTTCCGTCCGATGAACGCCTCATGAAACGGTATATCAAGCCTTCGTGAGCTCGACTGTTCTTCCACGATTGAAACATGAAAGGTATCACTTAGTTCTTTCACGAGTTCCGTCCGGCGAACCCTAAATCGCCGCGGCTAGATCTACGTTATCGATACCTCATGACTCAAGTTATACGAGCAATCAACGTTAGCAAATCCTTTCAGAAGATCGAGTCCTGCTTCACCGAGTTTCTCGGCCACGAGGATGGCGTCCATGGAGACAACGACGAAAATGGGAGGTGAAAGCACTATGGATGAAGTTGATCCCTTTTCAACCAATTTAGGTATTTATAGTTAAGCAAGAGTAGATGATGAAGTTGCGCCTAAATATCAAAGCAAAATGACGAATCTACCCTTCGTCACTAACAAATATGTGACGGCGTTAACATCAGGGACTTAACAGAAGAAAAAATGAAACCACAGCGACTCATAGATCGAAATTTCAAACTTAAGGACCTAAAATATAAATTGAAGTAAACCACATAATCACAAATTACATTTACTCTTAAATAAATTTAAAACTTACCAATAATACAAGTTGTATGTATTTAAATTAGTGCCGGTTTCTACTTTTCAATTGTGTCCACGATTTAGCCTTCAAATTATATTTAACAATTGAAGTGTTCATAAAAAGACAAAAAAATTGAACCGAAATTGACTTCAAAGAGGCAAAAAGCACGGGATACGCGCAAAGTTTACCCGATGGCTCTACCCGATTATTGCGGCGGTGTACCCGCATACCCGCAAGGCTTACCCGGTGAACGCCCTTTGCTCCCTAAACCCTCGTCTCTCTCTCTTTCTATACAGAGTAGTGTTCATTTAAGAACACTAAATAAATATAACTAGTTGGGTCCACAGCATGTTGCGTGAGTTCTGTTTATGAAAAAAGCTTGCGCTACACGACAGAAGTTTAGTCTTTTCTTCCATGCTATTCACGGCGTGACATTGGCTCGGCTCATCGCAAACCAAAAAAGCGAATACCGATACCGGTTCCGATAACACCAATGCTAGCAGCAATGATGTTCGCTCATAGTCGAGTGAGTTTGGTCGTTATCGGTTCGGTTCGTCAGCGGCAACGACTGTCACTCCGTCATAAAATCCTAAAACATACCCCGTATATAAAAACACGTCGCACCGGCTGCCACTCTGCCTTAAGACCCTAAAACATACCCGTCGTAAAAGCGAGTGTCACCACTCTTGCCTGAAAAAAACTGAAAGCATAACGTTAAGTAATCAAAACACAAATCTAGATACAAAAACATGTCACAACGGTCGTCACTCTATCGTAGAACCATGTATCGTACCCCGTCGTAAAAGTGAACGTCACTTCACCGTAAATCCTGAAATCGTAGTGTCAAGAAACAAACGGGTTAAAGCGTAAATTTCATATAGTACGAGGGGTGAAAAAAAACAAAATCAGTGTAACTCACAAGGTTACGCGATCGGGAATTTGATGGTTATCGGTTCGGCTAATTTGCAACAATGCCCGTCACTCCTTTGTAAAACCCTAAAACATAACCCGTATATAAAAACATGTTCCAACGGCTGTCACCACATCGTAAAACCTTAAAACATACCCCGTCGTAATCACTCTGCCGTAAATCTTGAAAACGTAACGCCAAAAATTCTTGAACACAAATACAAACGCAGTAATTAGAAAAAACGAAAAAGAAAAAAGAAAAGCTCAAAAAGTAAAAAAAAAACTAAATCAGTACATGACAAAGCTACACTATTCATTTCACTCTTTCTTTAAATATAGGTATAATAACAAAAATAACTAATATTAACTATTATATAATTTAATCAATGACTAAAAATCAATAATGATATTTTAATAATTAATTACAACTAATTAATTGGAATGAGTATAGAAAAACTAATTAAATGGATATAAGAGGAGAGTCTCATAACTAAAAATGTGGGTTCTAGTCTCATCCGAGACACAAAAAAAAATAGAATAAAAATTTGTCGTTCAAAAAAAATGGAGATAAGGGAGAGAAACTAATTAATTAGAGAGACTAGAGAAATTAATTAGTTGGAGAAAGAAAATTTTTAATTTTATCATTATCTTTTTTATTTAATTTAATTTTGTTATGCTTAAATAAAAATAAGTGCCCCAGATTAGTTCCCTCTGTTATCGCAAAAACTTTGTTATAAATTGAACCCTCATATATATATATATATATATATAGGGGAGGGTTCAAGAGAAAACCACATAGTTAGGTAAAAACCGAGAAAACTACTAAGAAAACAAATTTTAACCAATCATATAATAAGAATTTTTTATTTTTTATATTTATTTTATTTATAAGAGTATCAATTTAATATTACACATTTTTACTAAAAAATCATTTTAAGTATTGGCTTATGTGTTACGTATACGTAAACAGAAAACAAAAAAATTGCAATTATGTATACGTAAACACAATACGTCAAATGATTTTTTTTGGTAAATTGTGTAATATTATATCAATACACTTAGAAATAAATTAAAAAAAATAAAAAATTTATAAATTATTTCATTGGCTCTTGGAAGTTTTCTCGGTTTTCGCCTAATTATGTGGTTTTTCTCGTGATCCTTCCCCTATATATATATGTGTGTATATATATATATATATATATATATATATATATATATATATATATATATGAGTTAGGTTCAAATGAAAACTCATAAATACTTGAGAACTCACAAGAATTCGTCAAAAAACCAATTAAAACAAATTTTTTTGTTTTCACTATCTTTATTATTAAAATATAACATAAAAATGATTTATCTAATCAATTAATTCATCACTTCTCTGTAAATTATCCTTAAAAAAATTTATATACATGTGTAAATGGTAAACACTTACACATGTGTAAGTGGTAAACTTACACAAGTGTATATTTTTTTAATATATGAAGACATGTAAATTTACATATATAAATTCATTTTTTTATGTTGTATTCTAACAATAAAAATAGTAAAAAACAAAAAAAATGATTTTGTTTGGATCTTTTACGAGTTCTCACGAGTTCTCAAATGATTCATTCACTATATATATATATATATACATATATATATATATATATATATACATTTTTTTAATCAAATTTTAGGGATATTGTTTCCTTAACTCTGATAATTGAAATTCAAATCAAATTTCATTATCTATAAATAATATTTATATACGATGATTTAAAAAAATAATAATTATAGGTTTTTTTATACAAGTTTTCAACCTATATTTTCATTATTAGTTATTAAAATACTTTTATTTTACAATTTCATCTAATTTTGTATCTAAACATATTAAAATACTTTTATTTTTAGTTTTATAATATCTCGATTAAAATAACAAACTCCCTCGACTAATAGAAGATCGGTAAGTAAAAAAAGGGAGATTCTAATGGGACACGTGATATTGCTAATTGGACACGCCGCCGCCTTATACGCCATATTATAGTCCAATACGAGGCGTATAAGTTTCAGTCTCTAACAACAGAATGTCACGTGTCATTCCCTGTCTAGCGGCTGGGTCCCATACGTGGCGTAATTCTCTATACGCAGCGTATGGGTCACGAGTTATATTTTTTGCTTCAAAAGTTGGCATATTTGGAATTTAAGAACCTCTATACGTGGCGTATTTCCCTTTACGCCACGTATAGGTTTTTTATTTAATTATATTTTTTAATTTAATTTATATAACTTTGTTAATATATGTTTGTTATCTTTTTTAATTTAATTTATATAACTTTGTTAATATAAGTTTGTTATCTATTTTTTTTAAACATTTATTATAATTTTACATTTATAATTTATCATTACAACCAAACAAAATATTAAACATTACAACCAAACAAATAACTAAAACATTATATACATTATATCAAAAAATTAAATATATACATCAAAATGTTTTTACAAACATAACAAAATAAACAAACTGAATACAAATAAAAACAACTAAGTCTGACCCGCCCTGCTGTCATCCTGACCCGTCCTGCCCTCATCCTGACACGCCCCGCCCTCATCCTGAACGGGGTCGCCTGGATAATGACGTGGCGGTGGTGGTGGCTCGATGCCAGCGGCTCGTGACAGATCCACGAGGCGACCAACCGCCCACATCATCAGGTCCTCCATGCGGTCGCTATGACGAGCATGTCGCCGTGAGTCGGCAACAAGTCCATTAAGCAATGCCTGGGTGGCCCTGTCCAGCCTAACAGACCGACGTGCGTGTCGGGGATGCTGTGGCGGCTAGTCGTGGATGGGCTCGACGTGCGGCTGCGGCACACCCTGTAGCGGGTCAGGTATCGCCGGGTAAGCAGGCAGTAGAGAAAAAAGAGGTCTCTATTGGTGCACCACTCACGGCTTTTCTGACGCGTTGCGATCGACGTCGAGATGAACTGGTGCAAATATCTATAGAGGGGGTCTCTAATCCCCAAAACCCTCGCCTTGATACCTAACCAAGGGCTATCGGAAATCAAACCCCAAAAAACAAGAAATTCTTCCTTGTCCACCTCCGTCACCGCCGCGGTGTAAACTGGCAAAACCGTCTCGGGCTCGAAGTACAAGCCCGTCGCGACGACCCACTGACGAAGGGTTTGACGGTACTGCTGGCCAAAAATACGGAAGGAGACCTGATCCGGCTCCTCTGTCGGCGCCTCCCCGGGAAGGGGCTCCAGCCCCTCCTCTGAGTAGATGAACGTCGAAAGAAACTCGACGACCACATCTCGGTAGGTCTCGGTGAATGAAAGATCAAAAAGGCGATCCCATGGCGTGTCCTCGCCTATGATGGCACTGGCCCGCTCCGCCTCCTGGACCTCCTAGAGAAGCTCCCAGTCCACCGCCGTCCCCGGCCCTAACCGCACCTCCTGTAGCTTCTGGCACCGGCCAAACCACTCCGAGTCGGGCGGAAAATCCAAATACGGTTAGTGCGCGAGATCATCTAACTTCTCCATATGAATATCGTTCTCGTGATCCGTCATATATGAAAATAATAATAAATTGTTTTTTTTTAATTTTAAAAATAATAAATAATTGTTTTTTAATATAAATAAATAATTTAAAATAACAATAAATTGTTTTTTTATTTTAAAAATAATAAATAATTGTTTTTTAATAAAAATAAATAACTTAAAATAATAATAAATTATTTTTTCTTTTTAAAATTAATTATAATAAAAAATTGTTTTTTTAATATAAATAAATTAAAATAATAATAAATGTTTTTTTTTTAATTTAAAAAGTTTTTCTTTAAGACCTATACGCCACGTATAGCCAATTCTTTGAGATGAAGCGACGATAGTAACCTGCTAGTCCAAGGAATGAACGAATCTCGGTAGGAGTCTTAGGAGTACTCCAATTCTTTACCGCCTCGATCTTTGCCGGGTCCACATGAATTCCCTTATTGTTGACTATGTGTCCCAAAAATTGAACCTCCTTTAGCCAGAATTCACACTTGGAGAACTTGGCGTATAGTTGTTCTTTCTTCAAGAGTTCCAAAATCAAACGAAGATGTTGTTCATGCTCCGCTTTCATTTTAGAATAGATGAGAATGTCGTCAATGAAAACGATCACGAACTTGTCCAAATAAGGTTTGCATACACGGTTCATGAGGTCCATGAAGACTGCAGGTGCATTAGTCAAACTGAATGGCATGACCATGAACTCGTAGTGACCATATCTAGTCCGAAAGGCAGTCTTCGGAATGTCTTCATCGATAACACGAAGTTGATGGTATCCGGAACGAAGGTCAATCTTGGAGAAACATGTTGAACCTTGAAGCTGATCGAAAAGATCGTCGATACGGGGTAAAGGATAACGGTTCTTAATTGTAAGCTTGTTGAGTTCACGATAATCGATGCACATTCAAAACGATCCATCCTTTTTCTTTACGAACAGCACGGGAGCGCCCCAAGGTGAATGGCTTGGGCGGATGAATCCTTTGGATGAGAGTTCTTGTAATTGACTTGCGAGCTCTTGCATCTCGGGAGGTGCAAGACGATAGGGAGCTTTTGCCACGGGAGTTGCTCCGGGCACGAGGTCAATACGAAACTCTACTTGTCAAGGAGGAGGAAGGCCGGGTAAATCCTCGGGGAATACTTCGGGAAAGTCTTGAATGATCGGAATATCTTGCAATTTCTTACCCTTATCTTTCGTGTCAACTACGTGGGCCAAGAAAGCAACGTACTTTTTCCGTAGGTACTTTTGTGCCAATCTGCAAGACATGAGTTGAAGACCACGACATGGTTTTTCACCGAAAATAACTAACGTGTCGCCCGAAGGGAGAGGTATACAAATGCATTTTTTGTAGCAAATAACCTCGGCATGGTGCTTGGATAACCAGTCCATGCCAATTATAATATCGAAGCTTCCCAATTGCATTGGAAGGAGATCAACAGAGAAGTCATGATTATTAAGCTCGAGATTGCAGTCGCGGATAACATAATTTATAGTAATAGATTTTCCGTTTGCTATCTCCACGGAGTAAGAATTGTCAAGTTTCGTTCTTTGTTTAGCAAGTCGAGATTCAAAGGTAAGAGACACAAAACTCCTATCGGCACCGGTATCAAATAAAATGGATGCATAATGATTGTTTACGAGAAACGTACCGTTTATCACGTCGTTGTTTGCTTGAGCCTCATTAGCGTTTATATTAAACGCTCATCCTTGAGGACCACCTTGATGATGAAGTTTTGGGCATCGGTCACGGAAATGGTTTGGGTCTCCACATTCGTAACATGCCCGACCATTGAGAGGTGCCAGATAGATTGGACGATTGGCTGGAGCAGCTTGATGGACGGGAGGACGGGTACGGCAAGTAGTGACCATGTGTCCATATCGTCCGCAGCTTGAACACAATCGGCATGGTAAGTTGGCAGGATGATGGTACTTGCAGGTCTGGCATTGGGGATTTGGGCCCATATAAGGTTTCGGGTTTTGACCCAAAGGGGCCACTTGAATAGCAGGTACAGCGGGAGTTACGGCTGCGAAGTTTCGACCCTTTCGTTTCTTGTTGCGGTTAGAAGACTCGGGTTTTACATCTTTGACGTCCGCAAGAGTAGAGACAACCTTCTTGGAACCCTTTCTTGTTAAGGTTCCGGCTTTGACATGGTTGTCGGATAGTGTAGCGGATAGACGGATAGCAGCTTCAAGTGTAGGAAGATTGCTTCCTAACACAACATCTTGAATTTGCATAGGTAGCCCGCCTATGTACTTTTCAATTTCACGAGCAAGGGGAGTGATCATATGAGGCACCAATAGGCTCAGCTCTTGAAATCGGGTGGTGTAAGCCAGATTATCCCGGCTGTCTTGGGCCAGATCCCAAAATTCAGTCTCGAGCTTCCTCATTTCATTTCGAGGACAGAATTCATCAGTCATGGCTTTCTTCAGATCATCCCATGATAAAGATGTAGCAACCTCAACACCACGAGTGCGTTTCTCACCGTTCCACCAGGTGAGGGCTCTCTTTTGAAGTACACTTGTGGCATAGTGAACCCGAAGATTATCGGGGCAGTCACTGTTTAGGAATGTGCTTTCCATGCTTTCAAACCATTGCAGTAGGCCGGTAGCACCTTCAGTCCCGAAGAATTTTGTAGGATTGCACGAGTTAAAGTGCTTAAACGTGCATTGAGCCGGGTTGGTACCACCATTTCCTTGGATGTTGTGAGACCCGTCACTGTTGTTATTGGCTTGAGTCATTTGCCCCACCAGCTGGGCAAGGAGAGTAGCAAGATCCGGGTTGGAAGTGCTAGAGTTTGCACGTCGAGGAGGCATTCTAACACCATAAGAAAAGACAATGATATTTTAGATAAGATGGATATATATGAATTATAGTGGGAAATAATGTAAGCAGAAAAGCGGGGTTCATCATGACGCGTGACAATGCATGTGTATTTATTTAAAGTTGATGGGGGAAACTAAGCCATCTATTCCGGATAGAACATGATGTTATAGATCATTATTCGTGTAATAGGAATTGCCGGGACTTGCATGCACTACAAATTGTTATTACGTGTGCACCCGTAATAATGATTTGCTTTGCATGTTCGTCTAGTTCTTCCTATCTTGCTATAATGTCCCCAAATTTTGAGTTTAAGTTCGGATCGTATCCTTGCGAATACATTGACTTATCAACGTTAAATAATTCCTCAAAACTTTCAAGGAGACATGCTTTAGCCTATAGGTAAACACTCACTTCAGGAATTCTCAGGAAAGCATACGGGTTCGTTTATTTGGATTTATACGAAATGCTTTCCTAGACAGAAAACCCAATGTACAGGTGTCACCCTTCCAGATTGCACATGTCCTTTACTGGTTTCAAGAAATTAAGTCGTTGACGAGATTTTCAAGATTTTAATAGACTTAAGAGTCTATGAGTATAAAATGTGTAGGAATGTTGCAATTAATATGGATTAGGAAAGAGTATGGATAAGGATGGGTAGTGTATTTGTTTGCATAAGTTTGTTTGTCAAATGTGTATGTAAAGTATGTATCATGTATTTAAGCCTTGTATGTATAAGTCTCATGTACCAAACTTGGGAAAATTCAAATAATACCTAACTACAAATAATTCACATAACAATTAATCATTTAGCACATAACACATAAAAGGGAGTCCTAGGGTTATAGTCTAGATCATTGTGTCTAATAACCTAATTCCCTATAACCATGACTCTGATACCAATCTGTCACACCCCGACCGATGGCGGAATCATCGAGGCCGACAATGGAATGATTGTTCAAAAGCACATGATAACTAAAATGTTGCATAATTCATTAATTAAATTTAAAGACAACAAAAATCCAAATACAATACATTTCAAATAACCTAGTCTAGTTCAAAACATTGGTTTATTTAACTAGGTCCATAGTTCTTAAGTGGAGGAATCTTCGGCAAGCAATCACATATCCAAACCTGAAACATTATTTAAATCAAGTGTCAACTAAAAAGTTGGTGAGTACATAGGTTTTGTAGTTCCGATAAGTAGTAGATAAAAACGTTTTGCAACTCATTATTTATCTTGTTAAACATAGTATATATATGGTGTATCATTTATCTAATCACAATTCAAACCTTGATTGGCGCGCTTGAACATAGCACAACAGCTTAGTCCGGTATGTTTGAATATAGTTACCCACTATATCCGGTATGTTTGAATATAACACGCGGCTATATCCGAGTATGCAGTAATAAACACCCTAACCGGGTGGGCTGGTCAGGCACAATAGATCTATTAATATTACTGTTGGTTTTCTTGTGTTTAAAATAAACAATTGTACACTCGAGATAATTTATGATGAACAAGCATATAATTCACATGTATAACACGTATAAACAATTTGATGAGTAGCATGTATAATGTTTCACCCCAAAGTATATAAAAATGTAAAATAGGGGCTATGTAACTCACCTGGCTAGCGGATATGATAATCCACGAGTGCGGGTGATAAGGACGTTGAAACCTAAGCACGATGAAATCCTATGTGGATAGATAAGGATTATTGTATGTTTTATTTGTATGTGCGTATTCGTATTTAAATGTGTATGGGTTTTATAATAATATCCTTTAATATTTATTTGTATAAAATATGGTAGAAAATAATAATGACTTGGTAAAACTTTAACTTAAAAATTATATATATATATATATATATATATATATATATATATATTGTTAAAATATTTCATTTTTAAATAAGTAGTTATTATGTATTTATAAAAGTTCTTATTTATTTATTTATATTATCATTATTATTATATATATTTTTTTTGTAAGTTGAAACTATTTTAACAAATTTATAAAAATATAATATTTATTATTTTATAAAAATTTTTGTGGGTTAAATATGTATAAAAGAATTTTAGTGGTTTTCGGAATAAACGAACGAGTAAACCGACTCGTTTTAGTTTTTATTGTATAAAAAGAATGTTAAAATAAATAAATAAAATAAAAACAGAATAAAAAAAATTGGGCCGAAGGCCAACCGGGATCGAACCCGCGACCTCTGCCTTAAACACACACACGCATAACCAGCCGGGCTACTGCCCATCGCTGGTTATGTGTGCATCAGTTTATTTAAATACACAAAGGCAAAACAGGTCGCTGGTCCTCGGCAACCGGCAAACCGTGTCCAAGGACACTTGGTTTGCCCGGTAACTCACAGGCGATGGTCGTGTTTTCGATTGGGGTTGATTACCAGTGGCTAACAGGAACTAATGGAACCAAAATAAAGCTCGAACCTTGTAAGGCCCCAAACTCGGGAGGCCTCACTTGTTGGATTTACTCATTCACAAACAGTTCTTAAACATGAATATTAAATAACGCAGCGGAAATTTCATTTAAACATAACGTCATCATTGTTCATACATGTGGAAGCGTAAACATTGTTTAAAACGTAAATACATCATAACTAAACATAACGGGATGCCAGTCTTCATTTCATCCAGGTAACTCTTCTCGCTTGCCAAGCATCACCGTCCGTCATCATAACATGCCCTTAACCTGAATGTGCACACTAAAAAGTCAGCTACGCTGGTGAGTTCTAGTTTTAACAAAAAACCTTAACTTCAAATAATTTGCCAAAAACATAACTTCATACTTCATTTAATAAAAAGCGTACGTAAAATAATGCAATAACAAAACATAACACTTCATAAACATAAGTCAACGAACATATCGAATCTGCGCCTTCTTGTAACCGTCAAATCCAAACGTTACATACTGGCTGAATAACCTAAAGATCACCACCACTAGGCCCATCAATCACCGTACCGTCCTTCGGGTGAAGAACTCCTAGGGCCCGATACTTAGGTTATTCAACACTACTACAAGCACGACATCACAAGGATGACACGTACCAAACTTCAAGCACTGCGCCCCGTCGGACACAAGTACCAAACTTCAAGCACGACTACCCCATAAGGTAAATCGTACCAAACTTCAAGGATCACGATAATCCCCTTGACGACCGTCATCGCCCCAGTTGTACAACAGTTGGCCAACCACAAAGGCCCCTAAAAGGTAAAGGCCCATAACATACTTCCCATCCCTTAACCTTCATTCCCTAAGGAATATTGGCAGATTCGTTCATTTGTGACTTTCATAAACCTTCGCTTCTTTTACTTCAAAAACTTCAGTTAAAGCATTCGTACGTTTTATTAAAAACATTCATTCATTAAAACACCTCATAAACTTCTTTTGGCAAAATATTTCATAAACACTTCCTTCATAACCTTTCCTTCTAAAACATCCTTCATAAACATCATTTTAAAAAACGTTACATACAACCTTCATAAATATCGTTTTATAAAATCGTTACATTGTTACGTATGCACACCAGCCCAAAAACATTATTAAAACATTTAAAAGAGGGCTTCTAGAACTCACCTTATAAGCTAGTCTTGGTTGTCCTAATCAAGGGCCCAACCACGTCACTTCCGATCTGAATTGGTTACAAAACACATATATCAGACCTAACCTCGATCCACACTCTACTCAGCTGATATAGACGAACTTAATGTTAAGTTCGCTTCCTCTGGCCTAGGCGAACTTATAAGCGAACTTAATAAGTTCGCTTACCCTTTGGCCAGGCGAACTTAACCCAGGCGAACATAATAAGTTCGCCTACCCTTCTGGCCAGGCGAACTTAACTCAAGAGAACTTGATAAGTTCGCTTACCTTTGGCCAAGCGAACTTGCCAGGCGAACATAATCAGGCGAACTTGATAAGTTCGCCTCCACCAAGCGAACTTGACAGGCGAACTTGCTAAGTTCGCCTGCACCATCAGTCATCTTCCCAAACAATCCCGAAATTCGCGGATTTGGGTTCGGTTATGTCAAAACTTCAACTTTCTTTGCTCAAAACAACCGGTTTTCATTGCAGATACTAAACCTAAGCTTATTCTCAAGTTTCATCCGTAAAAACGTCCTATTTTCACCCAAAACCCGAAAAACCCAAAAACGAACAAAAACTCAGATTTAGGTCGGATCGTTACCTGAATCGAGCTTCTGATTTGGAAGTTTCCTTCACGAGTGCAAGAGACACGATCTGGTGCAATCTTGTGCGATTCCGACACTTTCTCTCTCTAGAATGGCAAAGAGGACAAGTGAGGGGCCTTATGCTATTTATAGGGGAGACCTCTCCAACCCGGTTCGCGACTGACCCGGCCGGACTTCGGCCTGCTTGAACTCGCTAACTTTATTTCTCGTCATTTTTAGGATGTTACAAACCTGGTCGCGAAGGGCCTGGTCGGCAGAAGTTTAAACCCGAAAATGTCAAGAATGGGAATCGATCTTCTGGATGGAATTAGCCTTTAAAAACTTGGTCACAGCTTCACTCGGAGACGACGAATGCAATGGTGTCTTCAATTTGGAGTGAGAGTGGGTGGAAGGGGGTAGCGAGCTCGTGCAGATCCGACTATGGCTATTTATAGCCGAGCTCGTTTCGTATGATAAAACGTGAAATTGAGCACGTCCCGACACTCTTCTGGACGAGACGAAGCTATCGAGCTATCGTGCACGCGTGGAGGTTGGCTGTCGGGCTTGAATTCGGGCGTGGGTTCTCGGCTACCAACAGGATCAGACGATCCGTATGTTGGGGAGACCAATTGGCCGGGGGTTCTTGTTCGTGTAGGCAAGACGAGTTCAGACATGCCTTTAGCGGTTTTTGAGGTGCAGGGAACAGCCCTGTCGGGGTGTTCACCGGAAAAAGCTTTGGACCGCCGGACAAACGTTGGGGACAACCGGAAATGCGAATTTGGTTTTGACAGTTTCAGTCCATGAAGTTTGATTTTGATTTAATTTAGTCCCTGGAATAACTACGGATAAGACCTTATAGTTTGATTTGTACAGAAATAGTCCCTCAACAGATTTTATCTTAAAACCTTCTAGTTTGAAAATTTTCAAAACAACCCCTCAACTTTTATAAAAATAAATTTCTTTAATTTCTTTTAATTTCAAATATATTTTATAAACTTATTTTATTATTATTATAAATAATTTTTATAAAAGTTATTTATCTTATTTAAATAGGTTATTTTATTAAATATGCAACCTTTAAATTTAGATTTTTTTTATATAAAATTTTATATAAGTTTTAAAACTTATAAAATTTTAATTAATTTAAATCCGTAAAATGAAAATACCTATTTGTATAAAACTAAATAAAACACTCGTATTTTATTTAATTTGAGAATGATTACACGATAATTATATTACAAGTGCGCGAATGAAAAATCCGAAACGTCACATAGGTTCTTGGAACTTTCTCGGAATATTTTATCACACGCGTTCATAAGAGCTTTGTCCCTGTCTGTTACTATCACACGCGGCTCCATACACTTTTGCAACATACATTTGATTTGCAGTAGCAACCAGACAAAGTTTTCCTCCCGTTCTTTAGATATAAATGCATGAGCGACGCAAAACGAGTGGTGTTTGGAGGTCACACCGACCACTTGGGTAAATGGAAGTCTATACATGTTTGTTTTGTACGTTGGGTCGATCATCAACACGTGCAGGAACGCACGCCACATCTCGTAGGATTTCGGATGAACAAAGAATATCTCCTCCACGACATTTGTGACGGGATCCTTCTCGAGTATAGTAGACATAATCTTTAGAAGAAAGCATGTGCTCCAGAACCTGCATTGGAGTTTCACCGACTCTCGTTTCGTTTTTTATCTTTTGTATCACATTATAAATGTCCTTTTTAATGCAACTACTCTCTGGGTTTTGCTCCCTTATGGTTGCCAGAATGTTTCGTGGCATCATGTTTTGCGAATACAATTTCGCCACCAAAAGTTGTTCCGACTCAGACAGTCTCCTGGCAAACGAGTGCGCCTCAAGATGTTGACTAGGATCGTGGTTATGACTGTCATCCTTCACCGTTAATTTCCAATAACCAGTATTTACTTGGTACTGGTTAAAGGGATAACCTGTTTAAAGGGACAACATGTTTTCTTGCTACCGGCACGTCGAACCATGGTAGTAGACTTACGTTCGCCGTGACGGTCACACACAAGCCACACCTTGATAACCGGTTCCGATGGGTCGTCGCTTTTTCTCCTCGATCGTCGGGTGACAATGACGTAACCATTCTCACGTCCTCTGCGGACAACCCAATTTAAAGGGACAACCTATTTTCTTGCTACCGGCACGTCGAACCGTGGCAGTAGACTTACGTTCGCCGTGACGGTCACACATAAGCTACACCTTGATAACCGGTTCCGATGGGTCGTCGCCTTTTCTCCTCGATCGTCGGGTGACAATGACGTAACCATTCTCACGTCCTCTGCGGACAGCCCAATCCACCAACTGTTCACGAGACCTGAAATTCTGCAACAACGGTACGCTAAAAGTTATTAAACAACAAACTAATTGTATGTATATTTATATATATAGGAATGTTATACCTGCTCAGTTTTATACGACACAGTTGGATGGGTTTGTTCCTCGTCTTCAGAGTCGTTAGCCGGCTTGTTCCCAGCGTATACGAAGTCGTCGGTTTGTGGTCTCGGGTAAGAGACTTCAGCGTACACGAACTCGTCCGTGGGTTGTGTAAGGTAAGAGGGTTCACCGTAGACGAACTCGAGATTGCTTAGTGGCTCGTTCAAATCTGGAAGCCTGACCCGTTGATTAGAATAAACGTCGGACGAGACCTCCTCCCGGTTCACATCTTGAAATCCATAACTTTACGGGTTGTTTTCCAGCGACTCGTTAGAATATATCTGAAAACCGTAGTTACCATCCCACCACCAAGACATAGCTATAATTTTTTGAAGGAAATTGTTTGAAAGATATTCGTTTACGATACGTCAAATGAGAATTCTGCATGGTTAAATACACAAAATTTGAGCACTATGCGCATCGTATAGACCTATACGATGCGTATAACATCATGGTCAAACCGACATCCTCATACAAAGTGGTCATTCCAACCACTATACGCATCGTATAGGTCAATACGTTGCGTATAGTGGTTGGAATGACCACTTTGTACGAGAATGTCAGGCATGAGAAAATGTGAAGGCTATACGTATCGTATTACCCTATACGATACGTATAAAATCTGGTCCAAATAGCAATTCCTGTGTGCGATTAGTAGTCCAAACAAAAAAATAGATATAGATACAAAGTATTAAACTTTTCGTGTTTTTGACATGTACACGTGAACCCACTAGCATTGACTAGGACAAATTCATTACATCAATCATACGTGTGTATGTATATGAAGGCAGGCATGAGTCCATGACCCACGATCTCAGATTCCTTTTGACAGTCTGTTCTCTTCCTCCCTCCCTCTCTCTCTCTCATGTAATTCGTCGTCTCTCTCTGTCACTTCACCGCTTCTAAATCTCATCGCCGGCTGGATTGCATGGCTTCCGTCATTGAAGCTGGTTGGACGGTATATTCTCTCATCTTCCTACCTTTCAACTATTATCCTGCTTTTTAATTCGTACACATTCGTTATTTTGCCCTAATTTCATCTCATTGACGGATGTTTCGTATTACTTTTCCGATTAATTACTTCATACGACATTCAATTGTTATTAGATATGGATGATTGAATCTATTGATTCAACGGCAATGAGTTTTAGATTTACGTGTTACCGAGTAAGAATCTGCTATTGGTTAACTGCTAAAATGAGGCACCGATTTATATTGTGAAATTTATGATTAGTTTAATTTACTGTACATGAAGTTTCCTTGGCAAATGCATTGTGAATTTGACATCCTTATTTGTGTTTAGATGCATTGCTATGCGTGCAAACTGAAATTTGTCTAGGAAGATAAATGGATGCAATCATGAGAGGAGGATGAGTGAACTTACTACTTAGTGTAGGGTTAATAGGATTGAGAAATAGGGTTATAGTAATCATCCTGAATGAAAAGTACCATGTTACCATCAAACTGACTTCTTATGAAAACTAAAAGTGAGAATATGAATTAGTTATATGTTGCTGCACCTATCATTTCCCCTATGTTATATATAAAAAGTAAAATGAAGAGTTTGATGGTTTTAAATTTTCTAGTAATTTATTTTCTAAAGCTTCATCAAAGGGACCACTGGGACTAGTCCTCCCTGTGTATTGTTAGACTTAGATCCATGACTAATATCAAATGAAACAACTATGGACCATAGGATATTTCATAGTATAGTCAGTTTGTCATGTATTGTCCAAATTTTTCTTTACGATTCATACTGTTTCTTGCTTTGATACATATTGGGTCATATCAATATAAGCAAAGGATGTGCCGTGTGAGGAACTTGTTAAGTATCACATTTGATCTATTTTTAGGCAGACTACAAAAGATGCATCTTCCTAAAATTCATAAACAAACCAATGGCTTATTTATAATGTTTATCATGCAATAACTTGGTCGTTAAAAACTCTTGAAATTTTTCTATAAGCAGCAATATATGGTATTATGGTAACATCTAACTAGACATGGATGTCTGGTTTCTCAATTTCGCAAGCTAAACTGGATTATTGTTCTGTGTCAAATACTTTGTTTGATTGAACGAATTTTCTATGACATAACCCTTGTGGTTGTTTAAAACTAAAAAATCCTTGATCTTTTATAATTAACAGAGCTCAATATGTTTGTGTACTTTAAGCTTGTAGTATAATTTTTTTAAGTGGATACGTGGCTATAAAATTGTTGACAGGGAATAGGAAATTACATATTGTTGACATGAATTCTCCTTTTCTTTTCTTGTTAAATGTAAACCTTAAGATTCTTGTGGATTAGTGAGATGGGTGATTGTTTCTGACTTGTCCTATTTATTTGTTTTTGCAGTACTTGATCACTCATTTTAGTGACTTTCAGCTGGCATGTGTTGGTAGCTTTTTTCTTCATGAAGCTGTCTTCTTCTTATCAGGACTTCCTTTCATATACATAGAAAGGGCAGGATGGCTCAAAAAGTACAAAATTCAGGTTTTATGTATTGCATATACCCTTTAACTAACTTCATACATTACTGCATTTTGTATATGAAAATATTTTATGCTTATTTAATCAACAACTGACATTTTGTTTGCAGGCCAAGAATAACACAACTGAAGCTCAAGAGAAATGTATTACTAGCCTACTGTTATATCATCTTTGTGTCAACCTACCTGTTATGCTTGCTTCCTATCCTGTCTTCAGCTTCATGGGAATGAGAAGTAGCCTCCCACTTCCATCCTGGTATTTTCAGGTTCTTTATATACTAGCACTTTAGTTGTAGATTAGTGGTGTCAAAAACTCTGGGTAAGGGTCAAAATGGGTAATTTTGATACAGGTCAAAATGAGTGAAATTTTTGTCATTTTTTAAAATCATTTGGAATCTGAAAAGGCCTTTGAAATCTTAGCCTGCCTTCGGAAGGCTCTTTTTCTGTTCTTTTACACTTTCTCTAGTTGGCAAAATGGACAGGTTGGGTAACGGGTCAAAACGGATAGAGTTGATCCAAAACACTTTTTGTTCAAGAATTTTGATTTTTTTTAAAAGCCTGGTGTCAAGTATGATTAAAAGTTATATCATTCCATTAGTAATCTAATTTCTTGAACAAGATGATGTGGGTGACTTTCGAGTTTCGACCCGTTTGACTTATTTTCTTTTAACTAGTTTTTTATCCACTTGACCCATTAGAGATAAAACATAACCCGGTTGACCCTTAACCTATTCATAAGTAGACAGGTTGAAATTGCCACCCCTACTGTAGATCATTGCTTGTACCTCTTGGTGTTGATGAATCAGTTACATCCTAGTTTGGAAATTAGAATTCTTTGTTTTACATACTTTAGTAGAAGCTGTTCTTCTTCTAGTCTTTCTCTAACACTTCATTTTTTGAATTTTCATCTAGGTAAGTGATTCATTTACCTTTTAACTGTGCAGGAAAGTGATCTCGACTCAGATACTATTCTACTTCATTGTGGAAGATTTCATATTTTACTGGGGACACAGGATTTTACATACCAAATGGCTATACAAGCATGTCCATAGCGTCCATCATGAGTACGTTAAGGCACCTAGTGGCAAGATGGGCTGGTTGGGTAACACGTCTAAACGGGCTGAGTTGACCCGCAAACACTTTTTTTTCGTCCATTTTCATTTTTCACAAAATAATTTATGCGTTAGATATGTTTACTAAACAATTATGTTCAATAATAATCTAAATCTTTGAATTTAGAAGGCTTGTTGCGCATTAGAAAAGACTTACTTTCAACCCGTTCCCCTTTTAGCTAATTTTTTAATTTGACCTGCTAGAGATAAACCGCAGCCCAGATTGACCCATTCTATGTATTTATCGATACAAATGGTATTATTTTACAGGTATGCAACACCTTTTGGATTGACTTCTGAATATGCTCACCCCGCTGAAATATTATTCCTCGGATTTGCTACTATTTTCGGTCCTGCCATCACGGGGCCTCATCTTATAACTCTTTGGTTGTGGATGGTAGTTAGAGTTCTGGAAACAGTTGAGGCACATTGTGGTTACCATTTCCCGTGGAGCCCCTCAAATTTTCTTCCTTTATATGGAGGGTTAGCAATTTAATATGCATAATTTGAATTTACCATTCTTTTTTCAGGATAATATCATGTGACAAATTTCTATTTTTATTTGAATTTTTCAGTTCTGATTTTCATGATTATCATCATCGACTGATTTATACCAAATCAGGCAACTACGCGTCAACTTTTGTCTACATGGACTGGTAAGGCTCTAAATAAGCTGCTTGTACTTTAGATCATAACCACAGTTTACATATTATTCGACTTGAATTTGAAGTAATTTATTTTATAAGTTTGGATAAACATGATTGACTTCAGATTATCAAAGGATAAAATAAAATTACTTATTTGCCCATCTATAAACATTATTTGAGACTTTTTCTCTGATTTTATTCACCCATTTATTCAACTTTCCCATTAAGGTCACCCATGTATTGAAACTAATTTATAAGCCACCCAAGTATGTATTTAGTTTCGTTTATACCAATTTTTTTCAAAAGCATGCCTAATGACGAAAATGCCCTTAAATTTGTTGGAAAAGACGATAATGTCACTGTATCAAGCTGTCAATAAGCAACAATTTAATGTAAAAACAAATTAGTTAACCTTCAGGGGATGGTATAGTGGTAAGTGCTTGAGTCCCTCTAGCAGAGTTCTCATGTTCCAACCCAACATCCGCTGGGTTTCTGCCTTTAACTCTTTGAAGGCCATCTGCCCAGTGCAAGCTACGCTTTACCTGGTCCCATTGGTTAGCCGAGTATTGGTGGGGTCCCGTGAGTTCTCCTACAATGTGTTCTTATATTTATAAAAAAAACAAAATGGTTTGTTTTTGCCATCCGACAATATACCGACTTGTTAATTGGCTATATTTGGTATAAACGAAACTAAATGTATTTTCAAGGAGAGAGCAATTAATGATGCTCATCTTTGCAACTCGGTTTATGTTTTATTCTATGATCTTATTTAGACCTTTTTGTCAGGATATTCGGTACAGACCATGGCTACAGAAAATTGAAGGCATTGAAAAATGAAGAGGTAGCCGAGTTTAAAGAGAACTGACAGCACCAACTAAAACAGGACTTTGGACCAAACCGAGTATGCACTATGAAAAAGGTAATCATTTTATCGATTTGTTGGTTATTGTTGTAGAATCAACTCAAAACTTTTGAAATTTCAGGTGTTGTGTTCTTAGTTTTTTACTTTTTTTACATGTGCCTTATGAAACTACTTTAAAGACTAGAGGTTACAATTTTGGTCCATTTGACTTGGGTAAAAAAAAGTCAAAATCAGTCAACCTAATCCAATACTACCCATATTGAGCCATGCCCTCTTTTGGTTTCTTGTTGATAAACAACCCATTTGGTCCACATTTTGACCTATTATCTGGTTCAATTTTGACTTAACCGTATTGGCACCTCTAGTTAGGATTTTAAGATTGTTCAACCATTATTTTGGGTGTTGGCTTCTTGTGTGTACATGACTACATTCTTTTGGATTCTAGATATAGATGGTTATGTATCAAAAATGAGTTTTGAGTCAACCGACTTTGTCGGATCTAGACGAGCTCGAGTTGCTTGTTAAAATCTTAACATGTTTTTATCAAACTAGATAGACTAACGACAACCAGTGCCATATCAAATATTGTAAACATAAACATTAGAGTTGGTTGAATTTCAATCAAAATATAAAATTAAAAATCACCCAAGTATTTCATATTCCAGGCAAGGCCTAATCTTGATGGTTGTAACATTCTCTTTGTCCACGTGTACAACGTCACAACACTCCCTCCTACTTCCCTCCTGAAATCATATACTAAGTCAACCAATGTTATTAAAACCAGATTGTATCGGCATGTTGGACCGGAAACCGAACTTCTAACCGGTGCGGATGACATGGATTTAAAACCACTGGTTGGACTCGAAGGTTTTTGACGAGTGGCGGTTGAATTGGTGAACTGGTTCAACCGACGGGTTTTGAGTAATTTTCTTTTGCTATAATACTTTTATAGACATGAAATTGTTTTCTAACTAATCTAGTAAGACGTGAGAGTTACATTTCTGGATAGCTAAATTAAATACTCTTTTATGTGGAAATCTCTCTCTTTACTATTTTATTTTTTCTCTTTTTAAAATTCAACATATTTTTTTTTAACATAAACAACACAATGATATATTCCTTAAATTTTCTGTGATATAAATGTATTTTTAAAATTAGTTATTGCGTCGGAGTCCGTTCAACCGCTCCGACCAGTGAACCATTAGTATGGACGGACGGACGGTGACTCTCTTCGATAACTGATCCAATTTTAAAATATTGCAATTAAGGTTAATGTTACTTAAAACCATGCTTACCGTTTCAAGTCTGGTCACCGGTGAGATAACGAGAATCTTTTCCACAATATTAGCCGAATGATTCCCACTCGCCATGCAAGGAGGCAACCGCCGTGGAAACCTTCGAACATAGCTCGTCACCACCTGTCCCCGCTTCCCTCCGCCACCGGAATATTCCTCAACGGAATCAAAATAAAAATAATGCGGAATTTCACAAGGATCCTTACTAAAACTCCTAGTATTCAACATGAACGCCGGCCGAGCTCCTTTTCGCCATTCAACAAACGTCTGTATTGGTACCTGTCAGTGGTGGAACTAGAATTTTTTAGTCGGATGGTCATAATAAACTTCTCTTCTCTATTGACTACAACTAAAGGACGTTTTTCTTAATAAAAAAAAATCAGCTTTTAGTCCGCCCTTGGTACCTGTAAAAGGCTCGGGGCGAAGGTTTTTTCGTAAATATACACCGAGTAGCCCCACGACAACGAGACACTCCAGTTCTTGGGGTGGTTGTAGCAGATGCTTTGTTGGAGGAGCCGTGACTGGTCGACTTTTGCTGATGTCATCAAATGGTGCAGTGATTGACGGCGGTCCATGGCGGGGAAGAGCGGCGCAACCATGTCAAAGTGGTGGAGGGAGACCACAGGAGTCTGTGGGTGTGCTGATAACAGACCCGTTATGTCCCCACGTAGATCAATCTGCTCAAAAAGGGCTTCAGTTGTCAGCATAGATATTTTTGGTGATGGTATTGTGTTTGCAAACATTTAGCGACGGATGACAACATTTTGTGACTATGATTGTCCACGTAATTTGAATGAACTTAAGATTATTATATTTGGATATGTTAGCTGTTTTTCTAATAACGAAATACATTGCACTATTTTACAATCTAATATTTTATATTATTATATTTTACTCAAGTAATTACAAAATAAATATGAATAACAAATCATTTTTCGTGACATAATTTATCATTTACTATTTTATAATTTCTTATATGTATTTACTTGCAATCTACAAATAATTATAACGTATTAATCTGAATCTCTATTTCTGTAAAATTTATTTTTACTTATAATATAATTTCTTATGTGTATTTTTCTGGTATAGTTATGACGTATGCCACAAGTAAACTGAATATAGATACAAAAGTACGTATGACATCTATAACGGGGTGTGATACGCTGAGGTGACACCCCTATCACGCAACACCACCCCTCTGGGCGTGATGAGGCTATCCATAACAACTTCAACAAGCATGATTAAAGGGCTTTGTTTTTTGATTTTTTTTTTTTGTATGTTTTTCACCCATCATTATACTACACCTCATTATCTATTTTTTAATTAAATCTCGCATTCACAAAAACATCATTACATATTTTTATAGTGATCACAACACTGTCTACGTGGCACAAACTTTTCATCACTATCTAACTATGGATGGCCTAATAATGTATTGTTTCCAAAACCGAATAGTTATATAACTGGTGAACTTGAGTATATTTGAACCTCCTCACTTGATCAGCAGGTTAATGGTCGAACCGCTTGAATCGGTGAGCCGGACCGTATCTACGCAATAAGTCTTAAAGTGTCTACACCGGAGTTTCAAATTTTTTTAATATATTTTCTTTCAAAACCTTATTTAAGGATTAATTACTACTTCAAGGATTTATATTTCTTTTTATCTAAGGCTTCATATTATCAATACACTTACGACCGACACAGACTGAAAAACATCGTTACCGTTATATAACTGTCTTTTATCTATGTTTCGATCTTCATAACCGAGTCGCCGCAATATTTCTCGTTTTATTAAATTTATAAACTATTTACATATGACAAACAATTGAAATGTAAACATTTTTATTACAACTATTTGATCGAGTCGCAAACATGCGAACTCACCAACCATTTTGGTTGACACGTTTTAGCATGTTTTTCAGGAAGCAACTAAGTAGGGTGAGCAAATAACCGAATTAACCGAACCGAATAAATAACCGATGGTTCGGTTAACCAATAACCGATTAACCAAAATTTGCGGTTCGGTTTCGGTTTTGGTGTTTGAGATAACCGAATTAACGGAACCGAACTGATTATACACACACATACAGATACATATATATATACACACACATATAGCTATTTAAATTTTTAGACACGCGATGCACTTCATACACAATTGTTTGCGTTAGAATCCTATTAGTTTTATAAAAAAAAGTATACTATTTAGCCAATTTAGTTATAATATAAATATGGGTTTGATTTCTAGTCAAATTCTTAACAAAAGTTCAAACTTTTTAGCTTATGTCAAGAGTTTTGGTTTAGCGGTTAACCGAACCGAATGACTACCAATAACCGATTAACCAAAACCGATCGGTTTTCAAAATCCTTTAACCAAAAATTTCGGTTTCAGGTTCGGTGGGGGCTTAAAACCGAACAGAGCACACCCCTACAACTAATTGAGCTATGAAAGCAGTCAAGTTAGGAGTACTTTTTGAGATTGTTGCATATAGTCTTTTGTATTAGGACTATATTTTGAATCTTATATTTTATTTTAAATTAGTTATATATATATATATATATATATATATATACACACACGTATATATTTTATTTAGTTTTTAAATTATTTTTTGTGTTATCCAGTTTTATAAACCATTCGGATCAGTGAACAAGTAAGGTTGCTTGCATGTTCTATGGTCAGAATTCAGAAACCATTAGATTTTTAATTTTTAGAAATCAAATAAGTTAAATGTAACAAAATGTGGTAAGATCCAGGGGCGGATGTAATAGTGAAGCGGGGGTGCACAGGAACCCCCCGAGTTTCGAAATTTTAGTGTAACGGTAGGTAAAAAAACTGGGGTGAACCCCCTAAAATATTATAGGGTGAACCCCCTGACGACGCTGCCCACCCCACGGCCCACTGCAGCTCGCTTGATCCGGTTGTGAAGCTATAAAACTAAGAACTCTTTCTTAAACTAAATGTGTGTTCTTGAGCATTCATATGATTAGAGGTAAAAAATTGATAGAAACAAATGAGTAGATGACTCTTAAATACAAATTAGTTGATTTTGTGAACATTTTAAGCATAATTTTCATGTTTTTTTCTTCGTTTTAGGCCTCCAAAAATGGTTGAGCCGCCCCTGCCCGACCCGACCCGACCCGACCAATCGAACCGAACCGAAAAATTTTATGTCCGGCCCTATGAAATTGGATCATCTAAAAACAGTGAACCCCCTGAAAAAAATTCCTGGATCCGCCACTGGTAAGATCTATGAGAAAATTTACCTGATGAAAACCCTTAACTTGAGTAAGTGAAACCCCCAAATCAGCCACACAAGATTGCAAGATATGGTCACTCCCATGAAGATCTTGGTACCTCTTTAAACACACATCTAAATTCTTGACCAAAATGTTGGCAAGAGGGTAACTAAAAGCAAATCCAGCACCACCAAAGCCCATCCCATATGAGAATTGACTATTAGATATTATACTTTCTGCATTCATACCAACATAATAGTAACCATTATGATCATATTTCTTCAACACCTCCACCAAGTTGTCCAAAAAGAAAATGGTGTCATCATCCCCCATCACATACCACCTCACGCCTTTGTTCTCCGCCTTGAATGTCTCTTCAATCATTCTCGCGATTCTAATGGTGTAAGGGACGTCTTTCTGGCTCATGCTCGCGTTAGAGACAAGTACACGCGGCGAGGTAGGAGGCCAAGGGAGGTGTTGGATAGGGGCTTGGTCTAGACAAAGGAAGCCACGAGTTTCATTTTGGTGCCACCATGATTCGACATAGTGTTTCCTGGCGTCCCAAGTTTTTGCAACACTCGCGATGCTGAATATGATATGGGAGATGTTGGTAGGGGTGGTTTGTTGATTTGGGTAGAGGGTGTTATGGGTGTTCTTGAAGTAATTGAGATTGAAATTTGGTAATAAGATTTGGGTTGTTTGGGAACAAGGATTGGTGGAGAAGATCAAGACCAAGATTATTGAGAATAGTAAGATTATGATCATTGGTTTGCATGTTCTTATTGTTCTTGATTTTTTATGGATTTGTGTAAACATTTTTGAATGTTGGGAATTGAACAAATGAAATGGATCTTAAAGGAAATCTTTTTATTAAACTTTAAAATGTTGATTGTAAATGTGAACAATATTTATGTTTGTTACTTGAACGATAAGTTGATAACACATGATAAAAGCAATTAAATAGAATGAAAAATGTTTACTCTTTTTAATGCTTTAACGGTTCACATTTGAATGATAACACACGTTCCTTGTTTGTTACTAATCAGTTTATTACTCCATGCTTTATATTTTATTTATTTAAAACTTCACATTTTATTAAAATTATAAATTCACACTAAAAGATAAAATAGTTTTATATTTATTTTAAATTAGCGATATATATAATTTTACCCTTTTAAATTATTTATGACGTCATCTGGTTTTTGAAACCTTTCTTGACCGATATAAGCCGGTAAGGTGACGAGTCGATTCGATCAGTGAGATAGTGAGACAAAAAGATCCCTGCATAGGATTCTTCTTTATGCTATTTTTAATGCTTTAACGGGTTATGAATGTGTGGTGGGTTGACGGTCATGCTTAGTACCATTCAAATAAAATCATTATTTGTTTTTTTAGAGTAAATGAAAATATGAAATGATTAAAGAAAATACGCAAGGAATAGTGGATGTTGTGACATGTTGTCACTGTTGGAAATCAGGCCTAAGAATACGAACACGAAATTTGATCCCAACCAAAACCGACTTTTTCTGTTTATTATAGTTCTTGACACACAATTTACCTAGACCATAACCATCTATTTATATTAAATAAACCATACTAATCCTACTCAAATACTACTCTCAATTATAATCTAATACTAACTCCAACAAACTAATAGATAAATATAACTTTATCTAAACATTCAAACTATTAATTAAATATTAATTAATTAACTAGTTCCGAATCACCCCTTCAACTTTCACGTTCTTTCAAACGACCTTTTTTTTTCGTAAAATCAATATTAACTCCTTCATTCTCCCTCTTAATCTTGATTTAGACTTGCTTCTTGTTCTTTCCACATTCTTTCTTCCTTGAATACTTCAGGAACTCATAGTTGCAACCTCGACTTTGAACTCTCCGGATACTATTTGATCAAGATTGAAGCGGGGTTAGCGCCATCATCATCGAAATTGGAACTCTTCCTTCCTTCCTTCAAAACATCAAGAAACAAGAGTACTTGATAGCCTTCTTAACAAGAGAAATCTTGTTCTTCCTTCTCCTTCTCTCAATCAAAAACCTTCTTTCTTCAAGATCTGGCTCTTGACTACCTTTCAAGATCTGACTATTGACTGCATTCTTTCTTTTTTGCTTACTTACTTTCTTACTTTACTTACACATGGATTCAAGGATTGAACCCTACTTACTTAGGCTGCCTCCAACGCAAGATCCGTCCCCCGTCCGTTGCCGCCGTGGCAAGCCGCACGCCTGGTGAGCGGCGTTGAGCCTCCCCATCCGTCCTTCTCCCGCACGTCACCAAGGGCTGTCGCCCGTTTGCTTTGTGTGGGCCCCATTCTATATATATATATATATATATATATAATATATTACTCTTTTCCAACGGATGGATTTTAGGTATTTTTTATTTTAGTTTTTAAATTAGGTAAATGTTATTTAAAACTTAATTAAAAATTAATTTATTAATTTTAATTTAAAACCTAATTAAAACTTAATTATAACCTAATTTAAACATAAATTAAACAAATAAAACCTACATTTAGAGAGGTTCAGAGACTTACGTAGCCAAGAGGCTCACTATGCACTATGAATCGATCTAGTAGAACATATTTGGGCGAACAATGAGTAGCTTATTTGTGTTTTCTAAATATTAACATTGTATTGTCGTTTGATTTTAATGTTTTAGGTTGTTGTTTTTATTTAATTTAATGTAATTTTAATTTTTGTTTAATTATTTAGTTATTTATTAATTTAAATTATTTCATCACTAATAATAATTTAAATAAAAAAAGATGATAGTGAAAATAATGAGGTTGTTTGTGGAAAGGATAAGTATGGTAGTGTTAGGGGTAAAAAGAGTTTGTGAACTTAGGTAAACTTAATTTTAGGTCTTGTTTTCTTTAAGTTTTTTTATTTTTAATTTTAGGTCTAGTTTAATTTAAGTATTTTTATTTTTATTTATTTAAAAGAAAATTAGAAAAAGAAATGGTGATGTGAAAGAGAGAGAATGCATGTGAGAAGGATGTGTTGGAGTTAAAAAGAGGATGCATGTAGTAAAAAGCTGATGTGACAGTGGTGACCAGGATGCATGTGGAAGTGCATCCATATGCATTGCGGTAGTCTTACTTGCCGAACTTGCCGATAACGAAAACTTGCTGCCACCAAACTGAAACTTTCTGCACTTTCTTGTTCACCCATATGAGAAACAAAACAGCCTACTCAACTTTCATCCTTGTTTTTTTTCTCTCTGCTATGACCCAGAAAACAAGAACAGAAAAAGATAAAAGTTCTTGCTAAAAAAAACTTCTTGCCTAAAACCTCCTCCGTTCTTACCTGCACAACCTCCTTTTCTGGCTTTGGTTTGCACGCTATTAAGAAAATCCTTTTTTTTTTCTTGCTCTCGGTCAAAGGCAACAACCAAAAGTCTATGTCTTCAGCACAACTTTCTTTGTTTTGTTTTTTCAACAAAACAATTAATTGAGCTGCTTTGATTTAATTATCACCAACTCTATCTTTGCTTCGTTCTTCCGCCCCACGTTTCTACCACCTGCTTGGTTGTGTGCTTTCCAATTCGATGAATCACAACCACAAATTCTTGAGGTGTGTGTTTGCTTCTTCTTTTCAATCGATCGTAACCTCCCAAAACAGCCACCTCCATCTCGGTCCTTTCTCCCCAGTCCCACGGTCACAGGGCCTGCTCCCCTTTCTCGAAAAAAACGACTCTCAAATCGGCCTTTTTTTTATCACGCTCTGATATCAATTGTTGGAAATCAGGCTCAAGAATACGAACACGGAATTTGATCCCAACCAAAACCGACTTTTTCTGTTTATTATATTTCTTGACACACAATTTACATAGATCCTAATCATCTATTTATATTAAATAAACCATACTAATCCTACTCAAATACTACTCTCAATTATAATCTAATACTAACTCCAACAAACTAATAGATAAATATAACTTTATCTAAACATTCAAACTATTAATTAAATACTAATTAATTAACTAGTTCCGAATCACCCCTTCAACTTTCACGTTCTTCCAAACCGACCCTTTTTTTTTTGTAAAATCAATATTAACTCCTTCAGTCACGTTAATTAGAATGTTTGATAACAAAATAACATGATTTTAATTGGCCCGTTGATAAGAAACTTTACCTATGTTGCTTCATTGTATCTTGAGAATCGAACAAAATGACCTTAAGGATACAAATAACTCGTCTTGAAACAAACGACACCTTTACAACCCGAATAAAATATATAGCAACTCGGAAAAAAAAATGTACGAGATCAACATACACGTGAAAGTAAGTCGATGCTCGAGCCAGTTAAACCAGCATTCAACCATCGAGGATTCAACTACAATTCACATATAAATATATAATCATAAACACATTACTAAAATTAGTAAATCATATCAATCATCAACATAAATGGTTTCCTGCTGAAACACGCCCCCGAAAATCTTCCTCACTTCTGCTTTCGACTCTTTTGGTTTGGGCTGCTGCACAGGTGGTGGCACCTTTTTAGCTGCAGCGGGTTTCTTGACCACGGCTGGCTTAGGTGGCAAGGTCCGGGCCTTGGCTTGACCCCTAACTGTTGCAACCTGCACTTTCGGTGGCTCGACTGGGTTATTCTTAACCGCTGATGCGAATCCTGAGCTTAGTTTTTGCCATGACAGAGCTAACCCTGGTGCACCATCTGTGTCTGAGCCATCTTCGGTTGTGGGTTCGGGTTCCTCTGTGATCTTGCTGGTGACGGTTTTGAACCGGTCCATGAGGTCTGTGAAGGACTTTTGGGCTGTTGTGGCTAGTTCTTGAAAATCCTCTGCTTGATCCTGTTCTTTAACCTCTTTCTCGGCTGCTTTTTCAGCAGCTTTGGTGGCTTCTTCAGCTTCAGCCTTTGCAATGGCATCTAGGTAGGCTTTCCGTCTACCGTCCTTTGGAATCGCACTAAAATGGGTGGGTCGGACAAACGGGTTGAGTAAGGAGTTAGAACATATAAAACTTATACATGTGGAAACAGACCATGTTGAGTTGGCCCGAGACACTTTTGTCCACAAATTGACTTTTATAAACATATTGTACAAAATATGGTTTCAAAGAATATTATTTAGATAAGAATCTATGTTTTGAATAAAGCGATGTTAATATAAACACTTCGGGCCACTTTCAACCCATTTGACACATTCCATTTTTATTGATTTTTTTTTCACATTTGACCCATTTAAGATGAATATTCATCAGGTCAAAATCTGCACTTCTCACATAAAACTAGAAAAATGATGCTAATTGAAATAATTTCTTGTTGGATATACATGTTCACATATTACCTGAAAAGTTCACTCACAGGCTTTGCAGCTGCATCTGGACTTATAGCAACTTCCACAACCTAATAAGAAAAAATAACTCACTTTTGTTGCATAAAGAAATGATAATGTATAAGGAAGCCACTTAATTATTTAACTTTTTTTACAACTTCACCCAAGAACCCAACTACTTTATAGGTCACCCATATATGTATTCAGTTTTATTTATACCAAATTTGACACAAACGAAAAAAAAACACGTTGAGTGATAATTTTTCTTCAAATTTTCACCCTTTGATAGTCTTTTACTTCACTGAAGAGAAAAGGTGAACTAAGATATTTTTCTTGTTTCAAAAATTTAAGCATTATATTTGTCAACCAGCGTGTTTCTTTTACGGACTTGGAATAAACAGAACAAGTTACATATATGGATAATTTATAAAAGTAATTTCAATAGTTGGATGACCCTGGTGAGAAAAACGGAATAGCAGGGTGATCTCCTTATACGTTACCCTATGAAGAATAATAACTAAATTTACTTGGTTTTGACAGGAATGTCATGATTTCAAGTTACAAAAATGTCAAATTTACATTTTCACAAGAACATGAAGTAAAGAAGATCTCCACATAAACTCAATACCTTTTTGTTTAAAGGTTGCATACTGATTTGAGTGATATAAACATTGTTGTATTAATGTAAGAAACCCAAAGAATCATTAACAAACAATTGATTATATAAGTATCTAATCAAATAATAAGATAAAATAATCAAATAAATAAAAATATGTATATAGATAATAACCTCAATAGTCTTTAGAGGTGGCAACTTCACCCTTTTACTTATGAATCAGTCATGTTTTAACCATAACGGGATCAAATTGGTAAAATAAAAAATAAAAATAACTGGTAAAGAAAGGGGCAAGTCTTCAAAAGTGTACCCCAAAGGTCTATTGGTTAGATAATCGTTGTATAAACAAAACCCGACTGTACAAAGAATTACTCGTTTTAACCATGACTCATTTTGATCCGTTACTCAAACCAAACCAAACGTACCCAGTATAATCCCACACATAGCTAACGCTATTAGTAGGGTCTGGGGAGGGTGTGATGAGGGCAAACCTTACCCCTATCCCAAGGGATAGAGAGGCTGCTCCCGTTTAGACCCCCGGCTCCATGGGAAAGAAAAAGATAAAAATATAAATAAAATTAATGAGTAATAAAGTAAAATAAATCTAACAGTAATCTAACAATTAGCAGTGTATGACTAGAGTATATTAGTCACAAGAAACACAACACACCTACAAGAAACAAGACATACGCAAAATCTTTGCTAAACAACTCTACTCTCCCACACAACGGGTCACTCATCCTAAAACCCTAATACGACGTCTCCATGAAATCCTATCATTGATCATGTCCTCTGAGAGGTGTAAATCTAGCAAATCAAGCCTAATCCTCTCATCCCACGTTAATTTCGGTCTCCCCCTGCTCCTTTTCCCCTCTACAACGAGAGTTTCCACCGTTCTCACTGGATCTGTGCTCTGTCTCCTCTTGACATGTCCAAACCATCTCAATCTTCCTTCTCGTATCTTATCTGAGATACATGTGACTCCCAATCTCTTCCGAACAACTTCATTTCTTATTCGGTCCTTTCTTGTGTGTCCACACATCCACCTCAACATCCTCATCTCAGCTACATCCATTTTTCGAGCTTGTGTCTTCTTGATGGCCCAACAATCGGTTCCATATAGCATCGCTGGGCGAACTGCTACCCTATAAAATTTACCCTTTAACCCTATTGGGAACCTCTTGTCGCACAAAACACCTGAGGCCGCTCTCCATTTACACCAACCAGCCTGCACCCGATGGACTACATCATTGTCGATGTCCCCGTTACTCTGGATGACAGATCCTAGATACTTGAACTTCAGTGTCTTAGGGACAACCCCACCTTCAATAGAAATCTGGGTCTCCTCGTCGACGTTTGCACCACTAAAGTTGCAGTGAAGGTACTCGGTTTTAGATCGGCTTATCTTCAAACCTTTGTGCTCTAAGACTGTTCTCCATTCCTCTAGTCTGTTGTTCAATGTCTCTTTACTTTCTGCAATCAACACGATATCATCAGCAAAAAGCATGCACCATGGAATTGCATCTTGAATCGACTTTGACAACTCATCCAAAACTACTGCAAAGAGAAAGGGGCTTAGTGCCGACCCCTGGTGAACTCCCACTTCCACCGGAAAAAAGTCTGTATCCCCCACGGGTGCTCGGACGCATGTCTTAGCCTCATGATACATATCCCTAATTGCCTCAATATATTTACTAGGGATCCCTCTTCCCTCCAGACTTTCCCAGATCAATCTTCTAGGCACACTATCGTACGCCTTTTCAAGATCGATGAACACCATATGTAAATCATGTTTCTTCTCTCTGTACTTTTCCATTAATCTTCTTAAAATGTGTATCGCCTCCGTAGTGGACCGGCCTGGCATGAACCCAAATTGGTTTGCTGTAACCTGGGTTACTCAACCGACCCATTTTAACACATCTAGTAGTGGATCCGTTACTCAACCGACCCAAATTGGTTTGCTGTAACCTGGGTTACTCAACCTGTGTATCGCCTCCGTAGTGGATCCGTTACTCAACCGACCCATTTTAACACATCTAGTAGTTTTAGAGGGAATTTAAAATTTTTGAATAACCTTTCATTTCTAGTACTTGATAGTTAAGATTATACATTAATACCTTATTTTCAGCCACTTCTGTGTTGGAGAAAACATCTGCCACCAGCGATGCGATCTGAGACTTCCCTACCTACAGTTTTCAGGATCATAATTCAATCAGATAAGAAAAATCAGACTCAAATTCAGGGGCATTTCAGTTCTTTTAATGGTTTCCTATAATGTTTCCAAAGATCTAAAACTACTTGATTAAAGAAACAATGGCATACATTACATTACATTACTTTGTAGTCGTTTTCCACGGTGATCCCTTCAGCAGTCACAACAAAGTTGTATGAACTCTCAGAAGCAGAATCATCAGCCAGTTTAGTCTTGATCAAAGTGTACTTTAAATCAGTTGCTACCAATCCATCTATGAACTCTTTCAAAGTCAGCGTCTGTGATTTTGAGAACAAATTGTTGAAAAACGATGAGAAGCCATCAAGCACGTTGTTGGTTGAGGCGAAAGATGCTGGTGATGCGTCATAGATTATGGTGACGTGGCTCACACCGGCTAATTGAGCACCTTGAATCAACTGCAGGGCTTCTGCAGTGGTGACAGCTGCGGTTGGACCGTTTTCACATGGACCGATTGTGACCACTGCTTTGGTGGCGTTCCCGATTGCTTTTGCAATGGCCTCAGGGTCTTGGAAGCTGGATTCCACTGCATTTAGGCGCTTTGATTCTTCGGTGGAGATAACCTGCAGAGTTTGTAAAAAGGCAAAGTGACTTTTAGTTAATCTAATTAGTAATTAGTTCAGATCCTAGTGGTTCAATCTTATGTTCATACAAATAATCAATTAAAATTTGAATTGATACAGAGATAAACCTAACCTTGTAATTAGTTCAGATCCTAAGGTTCAATCTAATGTTCATAGAAATAATCATTTAAAATTTGAATTGAAACTATAATTAGTTCAGATCCTAGGGTTCAATCTTATGTTCATAGAAATAATCATTTAGAATTTGAATTGAAACTGTAATTAGTTCAGATCGTAGGGTTCAATCTTATGTTCATATAAATAATCATTTAAAATTTGAATTGAAACAGATATAAACCTAACCTACTAATTAGGTCAGATCGTAGGGTTTAATCTTACGTTCATAGAAATAATCATTTACAATTTGATTGAAAAAGAGATAAACCTAACCTTGTAACCGGTTCAGATCCTAGGGTTCAATTTCATAGAAATAATCAATTAACACTTGAATCGAAACAGAGATAAACCTAACCTTGTAATTAACAGCCAAACGAGCCAAATCCTGTGCAGCACCGAGCTCAGGCACACCAGCTCTAACACTAAAACCTTGCCGGAGCAGAGTCTGAGCAATGCGAATTCCGGCCTGTCCAGTAGCTCCGGCGACAAACACCGTATTCGGATCCTTACGTTTACCGAACAACGTACCTGATGATGACGGCTTACTCACAACCGGTATCAATGATTTCACATCAGAAACCTTACCGAAGTCGAAATTAAACCGGAACGGATTCGAATTCTCCGTTTCAACGTCTCCGGCTGGAGACGTGCCGGATTTCTTCGCGCAGACAATCAACCTCCTAGGTTTTTTGAGCGAAGCGAGGCGTGAGTGAGGTGAGGTGGTTAGAAGAAATGAATTGGCGGTGAGAGATGGCGCCATGATTGAAGACTGTTATCTGAATGTCGATTGGCTATATCTCTCTCAATCGTTTCTGTGGTTTTCGGAGTCCATTCAATTTGTTAGAACCGCCATTGGAGGAAAGCTTTGATACTGTGTGTAATGTGTAGGATTGGGTGGGTGTTGATGATGATTGAATATTATCTGGATGATGAGGTGTTAATGAGCTAACCAATCGACTTGCGCCACGTGTTTATCTTTATCTGTTTTTGAAATTTGTGTGACCAGAGGTTACGAGAAGAAGATACTCCCGGGAAAAATCTCCCTTTTTAAGTTGACAAATTTAATTAATTTTAAGAGTAAATTATCCTTTGCGTCCATTTGGTTTACACGATTTAACATAATGCGTCTCTAACACGAATTTTTAACGCTTTGAGTACATGTGATATACAATCTGTAACACTCTGAGTCCATGGACCTAACTTCGTTAAATTTTCAGTTTAAATTCCGTTGTACCTTTTTACTGTATAACAATATGCGTCCCTGAAAACATGTAATATATGTTTGTGTCCTTGTATGGGTCTCTGCTGGCAAAACTGATTTCCCTCCTCTTTCCCTCCCAAACTACAACGAACACAATCAAATAAACCATCAAACAAACAATTCTAACCATCCAAAGCCTAATTCAAACTTCCAAACACAAGCAATTACAGCCCAAAACACCGCTAAACTATGAACAAAGCTCTAACAGACTTATATCTCCGAAACTACCATATTCACCCGGAACTACTATATTCACCCGAAACTACCATATTCACCCGAAACTACCATATTTCACCCGAAAAAACACCAAAAAATCCAATCCAAAATACATACAGTAATCACAGATATAAAGATCAACACCCTAGCTTAATTTAGTTAACACAATCAAACACCACCCAAAACTCTAGCCACAACACTCATACACCATCCAAACACCACCCAAAATTATCTTAACCCAAATGACCCGTTAAGGATTCACTCAAGTTACACCAAAACTCCAATTATGTGTCTATTCACTCAAGTAATCAGAGATAAGAATAAAGATATAATTAAAATTGCTTAACGAAAACATAAATCCTTACAACGGTTCAAAATAAGATATTAATTGCTCAAAACAAATAAATAATACTAAGTTTCATAAATTTCGATGCAATGAATCAAAGCAGTGCAACGGTTTAGTGAAACAATGTCGATGCAAATCAGGAATAAGTCATATCATTAACCCCTGTCCCCGCCATATTTCACCTGAAAGTTGAAGTCTCAGTTGAAAAGAAACTTCAACACGACCCTTACCCACACCCGAAGGTGAGTAGGGGTCGCATGCACCCGCATTCTGGCTTCAAACACAAAAATGACGATTATTAGTATGTCCGATTAAATCCGAAAAAAGGTAAAAAAAATTGACCGATCGATCGTACCTGTGACAACCTGGTTGTCTAGGAGGGCATCCACTCGAAAAGCCATTGACGAGGAAGAGGTCGGGGATGGCGAGGAAGAGGGACGCGTGAGGTGAAATGGGGTGGGGGGCTCAATGTGATTTCTAGGTTTATATAAAAGAGTAAATTACCATCTTACCCCTGTCGTTTAAAAACTTAACGGAAAAAAGAATTTAACGAAGTTAGGTCCAGGGACTCAGAGTGTTACAGATTGTATACCACATGTACTCAAAGCATTAAAAATTCGTGTTAGGGACGCATTGTGTTAAATCATGTAAACCACAGGGACGCAAACGGTAATTTACTCTAATTTTAATATTTCAAATTTATTTTGTCTTGTGTTAAAATGATCGTTTGTCGATTTGTGTGTGTCATCCTTGTGGTGGCAGGACGCTCTAAATCCACGCGTGGTGATCTGGGTCTCGAGGGAATCCTCGCCAATGCAGTCTTTCAAAATTGGGCCAGCCCAACTTCTGCCACCTCAGTCCTGGGATTTTGGGCCAATTTCTTATGCACAAGTTAGGCCTGAAGACAATCGGTCCTCTTTGTCTTAACATTCCTTGCATCATACAACAAATAAAATTTCATGGCTTCCTCTTCTTCTTCATCCGTAAGAAGTCCCATCCTACCAAATGAAAATTTTGCCACCATGGGAATCGAATGTATGTTCCCGTGTCAAGGACTGATGAAGTCTAATATATTATACGCGAGTTTCTTCTTACAAGAGCATCCTGAGTAGAAAGGAGACCACTCTTTAATGCAAAACATTACATGAGTTTAATCGTGTTGGTAATATGAAAACTAAGGGTGCAACTCGCATCTATATTGGCTGAAACTTTTGGGTTGAACCGCTAACTACAATTTCAGGAAATGACAAACCAAACCGGCCGGGTTGGAATTTGGATGGACTGGTTGGGCCCACCTGTTTTAGTGGTTTGAACTAATATTTTTATTCGTTTACCCAAAATCATTAGTTTGCATTAGAACTTTTAAAATGATAAAAGATAGTTTATGAAAATAATGCATACACATAAGTACATATTTCTAAAAATGATTTTGGGTCGATTTGAGAAAGCACCTCATGCATGAGGCACACAAGACGACGAGGAAAGGTCGAGGTGACACGATCTCAAAAGGCGACAACTTTTGCCGGAGGCGTGCACTTCATGTATATACTTTATACGGATACGATCATTCAAAATCAGACCGTTGGGATGCTAAAATCACACGTTGAGGTTTTAAAATAAGACCCTTGGGTTCCAAAAAAAAAGTGGCAATAAGGTTCCAAAAAATATTACCAACTCACATGTTAGAGACGATTGTGAGACAAAAGTAACGAGAGAAACCTAAAAAGAAACTTGGAATGTGATATTCAGTCTCTCTTGTTATAATAAGTCTTAATAAAGTCAAAGAAACAAAGTCAAAGGTGGTATTTGGAAAATAAGTGAGAAAGTCAAAGTTGGAGGGCTAATTGTGTTAACTTGGAACTTGAGGGGCTATAGTTGCATTTCCTGATCTTAGTTTGTTACTGATGGTTAACTAACTATTTGGGATTTAGGGCTCGATTGACTTGGTCTTCTTTATTTTGTTTTCCCCGAATTCATTTTGTATTGTTCTTGTAATTCGTTTGGTTTTCTTTTCAATTGTAACCGTTTGATGATTAATAATGAAGTAATCGTTTGTTATTGAATCTCTGGTGTGATACTCACAATTGGTTTCAGAGCTTTGTTCAAGCTCGATTGGGGAAGAGGTATTCAATTACAACGATTTAGAAATTGATCATGGTGTCAATGAAATTCGATCTTGAGAAGTTTGACGGTAAGAACGACTTCAACCTTTGGAGACTGAAGATGAGATCTCTTCTATTTCATCAGGGGGTTAGCGATGCCTTAATGGGTGAAGTGAACCTACCTGTTGCAATGACTGATAAGGAGAAGAAAGAAACTCTCGAAAGGGCGCACAGTGCTATGATCATAAGCCTAGGAGATAGGGTTTTGAGAGAGGTATTGAAGGAGACTTCCACTACCGGGATATGGTCAAAATTGGAGTCATTGTATATGACTAAGTCTTTGGCAAACCGATTATACCTCAAAAAATGCCTGTATCTATTTCAGATGAGTTCAGGAAAGTCTATAGAAGACCACACAGATGAATTTAACAAGTTAGTCTTGGATCTTGAAAATATTGAAGTTGAATTGGAAGATGAGGATCATGTCATAATCTTCTTGACCTCCTTGCCACAGTCTTATAAGCACTTCGTGGATAACTTGATGTATGGAAGAGAGACACTGACAATGGATGAGGTGCTAGCTTCTCTAACCTCTAAAGAATTGAAGAAGAGATCATATTCTAAAGAGGATGGTGGAGAAGGCTCGGTAGTGAGAGGCAGGCAGGATCAGAGAAGTCAAAAACTCAGAAACACTTCAAGGTCAAAATCAAGATTTAAGAGGAAATGTTTTGTATGTGGATCTGAGAAACATTTAAAAAGGGAATGTCCTGAATGGAAAAGAAAGAAGGGTGGTGATTCAAGTATGCAAAAGAAACATCATGCTGATAGTACACAAGATGACACCTTTGAAGGGTATGAAAGCTCTGATGTCCTCATGTTTTCAAGTGGTGATGTCAAGGGAAATGGGTGATGGACAATGGTTGTTCATTCCATATGACACCAGTGAGAGAGTTCTTTAAGGAACTAAAGGAGGAAGAGCTTGGATCAGTAAAACTGGGTGATGACAGACCATGCAATATTTTGGGAAGTGGCACTATTACATTCAGAATGGACAATGGATTTGAGATGGACATTAAGAATGTAAGGTATATTCCTGACCTCAAAAGAAGTTTACTGTCTTTGGGAACTTTTGAGAGAGAGGGTAGTCATGTAGTTCTAAGGAATGGTAAAGCCAAAATAGTTAAAGGGTCTATGGTAGTGTTTTCAGGAACTAGGAAGGATAATAACACTTACCTATTAGATGGAAATGTTATTTCTGGGTCAGTGTCTGTGGCTGCAGAAGATGAATGCAGTGATGCTCTATTATGACACAAAAGACTAGGTCACATTAGTAGCCAAGGTCTTGTGGAGTTACAAAAACAAAATGCCTTTGGTGATCTTAAAAGTTGTGATTTTGGCTTTTGTGAGGATTGCATTCTAGGCAAACATAAAAGAGTAAAGTTCAGTAGAAGTAAGCATATGACTTTGGGAATACTGGATTATGTTTATGTTGACTTGTGGGGGCTTGCTAAGGTTAAATCCTTAGGTAAGGCTAGGTACTTTATGTCATTGATAGATGATCATACTAGAAGAGTGTGGGTGTATGTGATCATAAGTAAAAGTGATACCTTCAGTAAGTTTAAAGAATGGAAGGTACTTGTGGAGAATTAAACTATCAGGAAACTCAAAAAACATAGAACAAATAATGGGTTAGAATTTTGCAGTGGGGATTTCAATCAGTATTGTAAGAATTATGGGATAGCTAGGCACCTGGCCCTTCGAGGGACTCCACAAAAAAATGGTCTAGTGGAAAGAATGAACATGACCTTATTGGAAAGGGTTAGGTGTATGTTGTTAAGTTTAGGGCTGCCTCAACGTTTATGGGCTAAGGCAGTTACAACTGCAGCCTATTTGATAAATAGGTCTCCTTCTACATCTTTAAGTATGAAGACTCCAATGGAAGTTTGGACTGGTGAGAAACAAGATTATAGTGACCTCAAGGTATTTGGGTCAGTGGTGTATGCTCACATAAGTCAGGGTAAGCTTGAGCCTAGGGCTTTGAAGTGTGTTTTCATAGGATATCCTGATGGTGTAAAAAGGTACAAACCGTGGAGGTTGGATGGTCTTAGTCCAAGGGTTTTGGTGAGCTTGAATGTAGAGTTCAAAGAGGAAATTTTGTATAAGCATGTGATGTGTGAAAACGTACCTCCAGAATCTGAAAAGGGTAAATCTATTCAGGAAGTTCAAATCGAGGTGGAGCCTGAAAAGGGCAGTGAAGAATTGGGTGCTGCTGATACAAGGGCTGGTGCCAGTTCTAGTCAGTACAATCTTGCAAGGGACAGACCAAGGAGGCAAATTGTACCTCCTTTGAGGTATAGAGATCATGATGATATCTCAGCTATTGCATTTTTAGTTGCTGAAGAAGAAAGTGTATTAGAGCCTTTGTCATTTAATGAGGTGGTAAATTCTGTAGACAAAGAGAAGTGGTTTAAGGCAATGGAGGAAGAGATGAATTCATTGTATGAAAACGACACTTGGGAGTTAGTGGACAAACCCAAAGATCAGAAACTGGTATCATGTAAATGGATATATAAGTTGAAAGAGGGTTTGACTAACAGTGATCCACCTAGATATAAGGCAAGACTTGTAACTAAAGGGTTCACTCAGAGGGTTGGTATAGATTATAATGAGATATTCTCTCATGTGGTAAATCACTCATCTATAAGAGTAATACTTTCTTTGACAACCTCATTGGATCTGGAATTAGAGTAGTTAGATGTTAAAATTGCTTTTCTTCATGGAAATCTAGATGAAATCATATACATGGTGCAACATGTGACAACCGTCACCGAACGAGGTTAACACTTAACCTTAATCTTGTTATTATGCATACTTAAGTCCTTATTTGGTTTAGTATAATTGCTATGAAAATTAAATTTAAAATCCTAGTTACACTTGCCACTTTTAGAAACTTTCCAAATCCGGAAATCATTAATTAAAAACCGACACTTGTTACACCTCGCGTTAACCGACATATAAAAAAGTATTACTTTTTTTTAGTCACTTAAAATGTCCGAATGTTCTGTAATTAGATTATAAATGTCGTTTAAATTAGTAACAGGTTAGCCTAGCCGTTGGACCCGTCGACAATTTAATTAAGATTAACGTTTTTAAAAGAAAATATTTATATATTTAATCATTTGTTTTTTTTTCGAAAATTCTGCATGGTATTATCCTCCATTTATTTTTTTTAAAAACCTACAATCTATCCTTAATTTACTTCAAAAAAATTTGAGTTTTGCATCCTTATATTTTAAATTCAAATTTTGAATCACCCATAGTCTTGATAAAAAAAATCCATTCCCTTTCTGCCCCCTACTCACGATTCAGCCTTCATCAACTCTTTCCTGGTCGCAAATTCCATAGCCACACAAACCAAACCGAAAAACTTCTCGTTCGAGCAATCTGGAGTGTTTTAGTGAGACCGGTAAGTAATCCCTCCTTGTTCTATTCAAGTTTTCTTGTTCTAAACATCCATTTTTATTATCCTATGATCTACAAATCTTTGAAATCCAGCAACAAGTTGATAACTTTGGAACATCTAAAGTAGTAAAGTCGATACACGCGTTTAGGTATGAAAAATCGATACTTTTCTTTCTTTCTTTGATTTCCAGAACTTTTACACGTTCTAAACCATAAAAAGATCAAAACTTTATAGTTTTTAATTATATATATATTCTGTCCTCAATCATCATGGGTCGTATTCTTGGTTGTTATAATCGAAAAGTTATTAAAAAACTCGTTTTTGAAAGCAAGACTGCACGTCAGATTCAAACACAGCAACTTTTGCTCATCTTTGGAGAGTCATAACCCGACCAAAACTCAACCAAATCAATCGATTCTTGAGTCTAGATTGTAGTTCATGGAGTCTAGTTTCAACAAAACTAAGTTTCATAAATTTTCGACTATTTTTGATCAGTCAATAGTATTTTTTTATAGACGGCTATCAAATCTGTTTTCAAACAGCAAACTTGGTCTGTGTTCGTAAGGCCATATCTCATTCATTACAAGTCCAAATAAGTCCATTCTTTTTCTAGAATTTAAGTCTTTGAGTATAGCTTCAAACCCAATTGGAAAATATCAATTTGGTTTTGTATCGAGGTCGTACCAAGCAAAAACTTTTTGTCGCACACTAAAGTCACTGCAACTACCTTTCTGTGTTCCACGATTTTTCATAATTTTTGTGCATTCTGGAAAAAATAATACAAAAATATATTTGAAAACTAGAAACGTGAGGCTTGATGCCACCAATTTTTTAGAATTTAATTCGATCGTTTGGTCAGTCAATAAAATTCGTGAAGATGTCCTAAAATCTGGGTCGTTAAATTGTTTTACGATGATAAAGTTTCTAACTTTTTTCTTTTATCCAAAACACCTTGAATTACCTTTAGAGCACCGTAAATTGCCAATTATTCTATACGAACACCATAATTATCAATTATTCATGCTTAGTTCTTATATATAATACCTTGAATGTAGCTTTCGAGTAGGACACTTATTTGCTTCATATTTGTATTCGTTGTGTGAAATCTCAAACTACGCTATCAGGTGAGTATATCATTGCCCATTTTTTCTACTTTTATCGTTTTGGGGTGAAAACATGTAAGTCTTTACTTTATCAAAATCTTGTGAAACAAACCATACATGATAACATTTTCATAATTGAATGGGTTAAACAGTAATTACACGTTCATACATCGCTAAGTCCCTCTCGCTACATCACACATGACCATTAACTTGTTATAAGCCAACGGTAGTACAATAATGGATCCATAGGTGTGACATACCCATTCATCTCCCTGGATAGGGCGTTGGATGATCGACACCCGACATACATCACGATTTAGTGGATTCCAAGTCTATTAGAGGGCATTATTGTCATTAGGTTTGGTCATGGACTCGTGTACTTATGTTTAAAGTTTCATGTTTGATTATATTTTTATGGTATCTTATCTTGATTCGTTATAAAAACTGTGATTGCTCACCAACTTTTTAGTTGACTCATTTTCTTCATGTTTTTAGGTGAAGGTTCTGTCACACCCCGCCAAGGCGGAAACGCGAGGCGCAACGTTCATGGTTTCCAAAGCATATGATTACCGCAAACACATACATGATACATGGATACATAAACAAATTTAAAGTTTTACATTACAAAAATGTAATCTGAGTTTACAAAAAGTTAAGATTTCACAAAATATGACTCAATTCAATGAGTTATACAAGGGAAATCCTCCTTGAGTAGTATCCATCGTGCATGCATGTAATCTACATTGCTAACCTTGAAATCACGTTCAGTTACCTGAAAAACATACTTAAAATCGTCAACACAAGGTTGGTGAGTTCACAGGTTTAATCAAATAGTTCTTTGCAAAATTTCATTGTTCGTAAATAGTTTCAGTTGTATGTGATAAACAGAATAAGAATTGTTGACCCATTTGTAAACTAGCTAGGAATACAAATAATATGTTCCTACATGAGGCGTAACCAAACCATGACAATTGTACACGCCCCTAATTTCGTTATCCGGTTCTATGCGGCCATAAATCCTCCAGATTGTGGTTAGCGCGACTAACCATGACCGGGAGACGTCACTCTCCATAGTACTATTCATAGGACCCTAGGCTACAGTTAATGGTTACTACGTTGTTCCAGGGGACTTTTCCAGCCTCAAATTGTTGTTCTCATCTCATGTAAACATACAAGTCGTGTCTTATTCTCTTGTTATCCCATAAAATAATTGTAAGTATGTTTTTCCCCCAAATATTGAAAACAGTAAAAAGGGGCCGTGAAACTCACCTTGAGTTTGTGTATGTACTTGTGATAAAACTTGTTGTAGTCAACCTTGACTATTCGTACCCTAGATACCAAGGGTAAATTGTTGTTAAGACCAACGTCTTAATTGTAAATTGTTCACCGACCTTGTAAATCTGGTCGTTTTTGTTTGAATATCTCCTTAGTTGTTCAACACATGTTTTGTTATAAAATAGTTTTGAGTTACTGCCCAACTGGGACTGTTGTACAGGTGTCGAAACTTCTTAGTTTCGATTGGACAAATGTGCATCGAAACTACTTAGTTTCGATGGAGTAGTCAGGTGTCGAAACTTCTTAGTTTCGATTGAGTAAACTGGGTATCGAAACAACCTAGTTTCGATTGAGTAAAAGGTATCGAAACTCCCAGTTTCGATTGACCAACAGGTATCGAAACTCCTAGTTTCGATTGAGCGACAGGTATCGAAACTCCTAGTTTCGATTACTGGACTTCTGTTTGACAGAATCAGTCCTGCATATTTTGTTTTAAAACTTGAATTTGACACTCTTTTCTTGTTATCTTACTTGCGTTTGAACATTTTGCATGATTGGCTCCGGTTTTTAAGAAAATAATATGAAAATATGGAGTTTTTACCTTTAAAACAGTGGCGATGATGATGAGAGAAAACAGAGATGATCTTGAATCTTTTGCTAAACCCTTTTCAGAAACACTTGAAAACACTGAATCCTGATGGTTTTTGTCTTAAAACTTGGCTTTGATTTTGAAGATAAATGGGAAGTTTTCCGTATGAAAATGAGAGAAAAATGAGAATTGTGAGGAAAGTGATTGAAAGTGGTATGTGTTTTATCTGAGTTTTTCTCAGTTATGGCATGGGACGAGTGAAGGGGGGGGGGGGTTTCTCTGGCTTTTTCGGCCAAGAAGTCAAGGGGTAAGTGGGTTGGGGGTTTGGGTTAAAATAATCAAGCAATTTGGATTTTTGGTATTTGTTTATTAACTAGAGTTTTAAAGGGGTAGTTTAATTCGGTTTATTTTCCCCACGGTATTATAGTTTTATTCTAAAAATAATTTATTGACCAACTTAAAATTTGTGTAATATATATATACGCCTGGATATTTAATTTATCCACTATTGTTCGTCTTAGTCGGTTTGTACTGGTACTTGCACCGGTAATTCCTAGAATTACCCAAGTATGAATTGAGACCATGTACGATCTTTGCTAGACTCTAAAGTACTTGTTTGTGAAATTAAATAAATCACAAAAGTAATTATAATGTAAACTCGTTTATTGTAATGTAAACTTGTTCATAATGTGTACGGATATTGACCTGAAATGTCGGGTGTCACATTCTCCCCATGTTAACAGAATTTCGTCCCGAAATTCAATTTGTGTCATCTTGAACTGGTGTATCCTTAAACAAGGATGGGTATTTTGTTTTCATTTGGTCCTCTCGTTCCCATGTATACTCAGGACCACGCTTTGAGTTCCAACGTACTTTAACCAGTTTGATCCGACTACGTCTCAGCTTTTGAACCTTCCAATCTGATATCTCAATTGGTTGCTCGATGAAATGAAGTTTATCGTCAATGTGAATTTCATCAGGCGGTATGATCAAAGTCTCGTCTGATAGACACTTTTTGAGATTTGACACATGAAACGTATCATGTACATTGTTTAGTTCTTGTGGTAGCTTGAGTTTGTAAGCTACAGGGCCAACTCTAGCCAGTATTTCAAAAGGTCCAACGTATCTAGGGTTGAGCTTACCACGGTTACCAAACCTCGCAACGCCTTTCCATGGTGAGACTTTTAACATTACTCGGTCACCAATTTGAAATTCTAATGGTTTTCGTCTGATGTCAGCATAGCTCTTTTGTCTATCTCGGGCCGCTTTCAAACGGTCCTTAATTTTGAAAATCTTATCAGTGGTTTCCTGGACAATCTCAGGGCCTGTCAAATGTTTTTCACCAACTTCCGCCCAACATAACGGTGAGCGGCATTTACGACCATATAAAGCTTCAAACGGAGCTGCCTTAATGCTCGTATGGTAGCTGTTATTGTAGGAAAACTCAGCTAACGGTAAATGAGTATCCCAATTTCCTCCGAAATCAATTACACACGCACGTAGCATATCCTCTAAAGTTTGAATGGTCCTTTCGCTTTGACCATCTGTTTGTGGGTGATATGTCGTGCTCATGTCAAGACGTGTGCCCATGGCTTCTTGTAATGATTTCCAGATTCTAGACACAAATCTGCTATCTCTATCCGATATAATAGAAATTGGCACTCCATGCCTAGCCACAATTTCCTTGATATAAAGCTTTGCAAGTTTCTCGGTTTTATCAGTTTCTTTCATAGGTAGGAAATGAGCTGATTTTGTCAATCGATCGACAATTACCCATATGGTATCATAACCACTGGATGTCTTGGGTAATTTTGTGATAAAATCCATAGAAATTTGTTCCCATTTCCATTGGGGAATTTCAGGTTGTTGTAACAAACCAGACGGTTTCTGATGTTCGGCTTTTACTTTTGAACATGTTAAGCACTTACTGACATATGTGGCAATATCTCCTTTCATATTGGGCCACCAATATAATTCTTTTAGATCCTTATACATTTTATCTGAACCTGGGTGAATGGAGTACCTGGACTTGTGGGCTTCGTCCATAACTAACTCCCGTAAGTTACCAAAACGTGTCACCCAAATTCTATTCATGAAGTATAAAGTGTCATCTGACTTTGGCTCCAATTGCTTTATCATTCCTCGTAAAGCTTCATTCTGAATGTTTTCTTCTTTGATTGCCTCATGTTGTGCCATCCGAATTTGAGTAGTAAGATTCGTATGAATTGTCAATCCTAAGGCACGAACACGAAGAGTTTTAACTCGTTCTTTGCGACTTAAAGCGTCCGCTACGACATTGGCTTTCCCGGGATGGTACTTGATATCACAATCATAATCGTTTAGTAGTTCTACCCAGCGACGTTGTCTCATGTTAAGTTCCTTTTGATCGAAGATATGTTGAAGACTCTTGTGATCAGTAAAGATAGTACATCTTGTACCGTAAAGGTAATGTCTCCAAATTTTGAGCGCAAACACAACTGCACCCAATTCCAAGTCGTGGGTCGTATAATTCTTTTCGTGTACTTTTAGTTGTCGTGAGGCATATGCGATGACTTTGTCTCTTTGCATTAACACACAACCAAGTCCTTGGTGTGATGCATCGCAGTATACGACAAAATTTTCGATTCCCTCCGGAAGGGATAGGATTGGTGCACTACACAGCTTCTGTTTCAGTAATTGGAAAGCTGACTCCTGCTTGTCACTCCAATCATACTTCTTTTCTTTCTGGGTTAATGTGGTTAAAGGCAAGGCTATTTTTGAAAAATTCTCGATGAATTGTCTGTAATAACCGGCCAAACCTAAAAATTGACGTACTTCTGTCGGAGTCTTTGGTGCTTCCCAGTTTTTGATTGCTTCAATTTTAGATGGATCAACGTGAATTCCTTCCTTGTTGATGACATGACCAAGGAAATGCACTTCTCGGATCCAAAACTCACACTTAGAGAATTTAGCGTAAAGTTTCTCGTTTCTGAGTAGTTCTAAGATTAATTTCAGGTGATGTTCATGATCCTCCTTAGTTCGTGAATATATTAATATGTCATCGATGAATACAATCACGAATTTATCCAAGTATGGCTTGCACACGCGGTTCATGAGATCCATGAAGACAGCTGGTGCGTTCGTCAAACCAAATGGCATAACTAGGAACTCGTAGTGACCGTAACGAGTCCTAAATGCTGTCTTTGGTACATCTTCTTCTTGGATTCTTAATTGATGATACCCTGAACGTAGATCAATTTTTGAATAGAAGCTAGAACCTTGTAGTTGATCGAACAAATCGTCTATTCGAGGAAGTGGGTATCGGTTCTTGATTGTAAGCTTGTTTAATTCTCGGTAATCAATACACATCCTAAAGGTTCCATCCTTTTTCTTTACAAATAGGACCGGAGCTCCCCAAGGTGAGAAACTCGGTCTTATGAAACCTTTATCAAGCAACTCTTGTAGTTGATTTGATAATTCTTGCATTTCAGAAGGTGCTAATCGATACGGCGATCGCGCAATCGGTGCGGATCCTGGTACCAAATCGATTCGGAATTCGACTTGCCTCGGTGGTGGTAATCCAGGTAAGTCTTCAGGAAAAACTTCGGGGTAATCCCTAACGATTGGAATATATTCAAGTCGACGTTCCTTGGGTTTCTTTTCGACGACGTGAGCCAGAAACACGCAATAGCCTTTACGTAAACACTTACGAGCTTTCATGCAGTTTATCATCCTTAACGTTACTCCACTCTTCTCACCTTGAATCGAAAGAACTTCTCCGTTTGAGAGTGGGATTTGGACAATCTTCTCAAAGCAAACAATCTCGGCATGATTCTTTGACAACCAATCCATGCCAATAACAACGTCAAAGCTTCCTAAATCAACGGGTAACAGATCTATACTAAATGTGTGGTTTTTAAGACATAAGGTACAACCCTGAATGACATCTTCGGTATTAATTAATTTTCCGTTCGCTAATTCAATTGTATACTTTTGGTCTAGTTTACTGGGCTTAATACCGAGTAGGGACTTAAAGTCATTTGACACAAAACTCAAATCAGCACCCGTATCGAAAAGTATAGAGGCATAGTGATTATTTATCGGGAACGTACCAGTGACAATGTTTGGATCTTGTCGTGCGTCACCAGCCCCCATCACAAATGCTCTTCCACGGGCCTGATTGTCGTTTCGGTTCTTCAACTTTGGACAGTCTTTTCTGAAGTGCTTTGGATCTCCACATTCAAAGCATCCCTGATTCATCCTCCCTGTTCCTGGGTTGCCCTTTCCTGTTACTTGATTTGTCTTATTAGAGTTTGCATTGCTCCAACAGTTATGGGCTAGGTGCCCATACTTTTTACATTTTCCACATTGAGTACACCTTCCACTGTGATGATATCCACACTTGTCACACCTTGGTAGTGCCCCAAGGTATCCATTTTGTCCCACAGTGTTGGCGACACACTCACGTGTGATATTAGGTCTCTTGTAACTTTGATTCCTGTTTTGATTACTTGGTTTTCCAAACCATTTCCTCTTTTCCCCCGACCTTCCTTCTTCGGTCTCCTTCTTCTCAAACAAACCATCACGTACAGCATTATCCCTCAGCTTGAAAGCTAGAGTTATGGCGCTCTTGGCATCCATAGGGTTCGATGAAGTCACCAGACTTCGGATTTGAGGTGCGAGACCCCATAAATATCTTTCAACCTTCTTGTATTCTGGGGTAACCATGTGTGGAACCAAGATTGCTAACTCATTGAATCGGTCAGTGTAGCCAGCAACATCATCTCCTGTCATTTGCAAATTCCACATTTCAGATTCGATCTTTTGTAACTCATTTCGAGGACAATATTCCTCGATCATCATGGCCTTCAGGTCTTCCCATGACAACTCATATGCTGTCTGCCTTCCCAAAGTCTTTATTTGTGAATTCCACCAGGTTAAAGCTTTATCAGTGAGTGAGCATGTAGAATACTTCACCATGCAGTCAGCGGTGCATTCACTGATATCAATCACTGATTCCATCTTCTCTATCCATCTCATTAGCCCAACTGCACCCTCGGTGCCATTGAAGTTACGGGGTTTGCAAGATAGAAAGGCCTTGTAGGAGCACTTTCTATTTGGAGCATCTGTAGAATTACAAGTCATAACGTCAATAATTCGGATCATGACCATGTGTTACGGCTTATTTATTCTATTACCTCCGGAACCTCCAGCTGTACCGCTTCCTCCTGCACCTCCTGCACCGGTACCACTGCCGTTTCCTCCTCCACTATTTCGATTCGCCTCATACTGTTGCATGGCAGCAGCTACTCGCTGTGCTATAAGTTGTTCCACATTTGGAGAAATTGTCTCGTTGTTGTCTCCAGTAGTGTTACGGGGTGTGCTACGCTTTGGTGCCATGACGTTCTTTCTAACATGTCAATTAAAAAGAAACAACATTATTTGACAATAATGATAGCACATGACATAAGAATACCACAACATCAAATGCAAACAACCATCATTACAATATAAACCATTACATACATAGTCAAAACATATATAGTACATTGTTCCCAAAAGATAAGGATACAAAAAGGATGGGTTCACATGACCACATCAGTACTAAAGTTTTTAAACTACATAATGTACTATGGGCACAACCCGCCCATAATAGGTTTAGAAGAAGAAGTGAGTGTACAATCCAATCATCATGGCAAGTCCTGCCATAACAAAGCTTGCTCTAGCCACAAATTCTGCAGCCAAAGTCCTTTCCTCCAGTGCTTCCACCATGTCTCGGACAGTGACAGTGAACTGCCAGTCCATGTCGGCTCTCAACTCCAGATAGTTAGTGGCATCCTGTATGTTTCGGGTGCGGTCATCTAGAGTCTGAACTCGAGATCCGAGTCCTTGACGAAGTCGCATGGCTGCATCCCCCTGTGCCCGGATGTCATCTAGGAGATCATCAAGACGCTCCTCATGCGTACGAACGCGTGCTACTAGTGTAGGCACTGTGAGCTCTATGGCTTCCCCAGTGTGGGGTAGGGGTGTTGGGGAGTTAGAAGACTCTCCAATCTCAAAGGTAGATGGGATGCTCTCCATCTCCCTCCATCGGGCCAGAGTACGTGGCATCCAACGGATAGTTCCCACAGTCGGGTGGTAGCAGGGTCTTTGCCTAGGTGGTTCTTCACCAGCCTCCAAGTCTTCTGGGTCACGGGCTGCTAGATTCCTTTTGTGTGGAAGTCGAAACTTCTTCTTAGCACTTTGCACCTTAACTGGTCCTCCGCTTTTCTTTCGGTAGACGATAGGCGGTTTTCCCAAGGCGACTTTAGGTGGTGTGGAGCTACGGGTTTGTACTTGATTTTTGGGACGTGAGGCGGAAAATTCCTCATTTGATTCAGTGTCAGAGACGGGATCAGAATGTGAATGTGACGACATGCTTGTGACTACAATATCCATATGACAAAATGACTGATCATGCAATGCTTATGCAATGAAAACGTTTTAGTGAGTCATTTAGATTATAGACTAGGTTCCAATTTAGATTCCTAGTTCACTATAATCAATGGCTCTGATACCAGTTCTGTCACACCCCGCCAAGGCGGAAACGCGAGGCGCAACGTTCATGGTTTCCAAAGCATATGATTACCGCAAACACATACATGATACATGGATACATAAACAAATTTAAAGTTTTACATTACAAAAATGTAATCTGAGTTTACAAAAAGTTAAGATTTCACAAAATATGACTCAATTCAATGAGTTATACAAGGGAAATCCTCCTTGAGTAGTATCCATCGTGCATGCATGTAATCTACATTGCTAACCTTGAAATCACGTTCAGTTACCTGAAAAACATACTTAAAATCGTCAACACAAGGTTGGTGAGTTCACAGGTTTAATCAAATAGTTCTTTGCAAAATTTCATTGTTCGTAAATAGTTTCAGTTGTATGTGATAAACAGAATAAGAATTGTTGACCCATTTGTAAACTAGCTAGGAATACAAATAATATGTTCCTACATGAGGCGTAACCAAACCATGACAATTGTACACGCCCCTAATTTCGTTATCCGGTTCTATGCGGCCATAAATCCTCCAGATTGTGGTTAGCGCGACTAACCATGACCGGGAGACGTCACTCTCCATAGTACTATTCATAGGACCCTAGGCTACAGTTAATGGTTCACTCACGTGTGATATTACTTTTCCGGCCTCAAATTGTTGTTCTCATCTCATGTAAACATACAAGTCGTGTCTTATTCTCTTGTTATCCCATAAAATAATTGTAAGTATGTTTTTCCCCCAAATATTGAAAACAGTAAAAAGGGGCCGTGAAACTCACCTTGAGTTTGTGTATATACTTGTGATAAAACTTGTTGTAGTCAACCTTGACTATTCGTACCCTAGATACCAAGGGTAAATTGTTGTTAAGACCAACGTCTTAATTGTAAATTGTTCACCGACCTTGTAAATCTGGTCGTTTTTGTTTGAATATCTCCTTAGTTGTTCAACACATGTTTTGTTATAAAATAGTTTTGAGTTACTGCCCAACTGGGACTGTTGTACAGGTGTCGAAACTTCTTAGTTTCGATTGGACAAATGTGCATCGAAACTACTTAGTTTCGATGGAGTAGTCAGGTGTCGAAACTTCTTAGTTTCGATTGAGTAAACTGGGTATCGAAACAACCTAGTTTCGATTGAGTAAAAGGTATCGAAACTCCCAGTTTCGATTGACCAACAGGTATCGAAACTCCTAGTTTCGATTGAGCGACAGGTATCGAAACTCCTAGTTTCGATTACTGGACTTCTGTTTGACAGAATCAGTCCTGCATATTTTGTTTTAAAACTTGAATTTGACACTCTTTTCTTGTTATCTTACTTGCGTTTGAACATTTTGCATGATTGGCTCCGGTTTTTAAGAAAATAATATGAAAATATGGAGTTTTTACCTTTAAAACAGTGGCGATGATGATGAGAGAAAACAGAGATGATCTTGAATCTTTTGCTAAACCCTTTTCAGAAACACTTGAAAACACTGAATCCTGATGGTTTTTGTCTTAAAACTTGGCTTTGATTTTGAAGATAAATGGGAAGTTTCCGTATGAAAATGAGAGAAAAATGAGAATTGTGAGGAAAGTGATTGAAAGTGGTATGTGTTTTATCTGAGTTTTTCTCAGTTATGGCATGGGACGAGTGAAGGGGGGGGGGGGGTTTCTCTGGCTTTTTCGGCCAAGAAGTCAAGGGGTAAGTGGGTTGGGGGTTTGGGTTAAAATAATCAAGCAATTTGGATTTTTGGTATTTGTTTATTAACTAGAGTTTTAAAGGGGTAGTTTAATTCGGTTTATTTTCCCCACGGTATTATAGTTTTATTCTAAAAATAATTTATTGACCAACTTAAAATTTGTGTAATATATATATACGCCTGGATATTTAATTTATCCACTATTGTTCGTCTTAGTCGGTTTGTACTGGTACTTGCACCGGTAATTCCTAGAATTACCCAAGTATGAATTGAGACCATGTACGATCTTTGCTAGACTCTAAAGTACTTGTTTGTGAAATTAAATAAATCACAAAAGTAATTATAATGTAAACTCGTTTATTGTAATGTAAACTTGTTCATAATGTGTACGGATATTGACCTGAAATGTCGGGTGTCACATTCTCCCCATGTTAACAGAATTTCGTCCCGAAATTCAATTTGTGTCATCTTGAACTGGTGTATCCTTAAACAAGGATGGGTATTTTGTTTTCATTTGGTCCTCTCGTTCCCATGTATACTCAGGACCACGCTTTGAGTTCCAACGTACTTTAACCAGTTTGATCCGACTACGTCTCAGCTTTTGAACCTTCCAATCTGATATCTCAATTGGTTGCTCGATGAAATGAAGTTTATCGTCAATGTGAATTTCATCAGGCGGTATGATCAAAGTCTCGTCTGATAGACACTTTTTGAGATTTGACACATGAAACGTATCATGTACATTGTTTAGTTCTTGTGGTAGCTTGAGTTTGTAAGCTACAGGGCCAACTCTAGCCAGTATTTCAAAAGGTCCAACGTATCTAGGGTTGAGCTTACCACGGTTACCAAACCTCGCAACGCCTTTCCATGGTGAGACTTTTAACATTACTCGGTCACCAATTTGAAATTCTAATGGTTTTCGTCTGATGTCAGCATAGCTCTTTTGTCTATCTCGGGCCGCTTTCAAACGGTCCTTAATTTTGAAAATCTTATCAGTGGTTTCCTGGACAATCTCAGGGCCTGTCAAATGTTTTTCACCAACTTCCGCCCAACATAACGGTGAGCGGCATTTACGACCATATAAAGCTTCAAACGGAGCTGCCTTAATGCTCGTATGGTAGCTGTTATTGTAGGAAAACTCAGCTAACGGTAAATGAGTATCCCAATTTCCTCCGAAATCAATTACACACGCACGTAGCATATCCTCTAAAGTTTGAATGGTCCTTTCGCTTTGACCATCTGTTTGTGGGTGATATGTCGTGCTCATGTCAAGACGTGTGCCCATGGCTTCTTGTAATGATTTCCAGATTCTAGACACAAATCTGCTATCTCTATCCGATATAATAGAAATTGGCACTCCATGCCTAGCCACAATTTCCTTGATATAAAGCTTTGCAAGTTTCTCGGTTTTATCAGTTTCTTTCATAGGTAGGAAATGAGCTGATTTTGTCAATCGATCGACAATTACCCATATGGTATCATAACCACTGGATGTCTTGGGTAATTTTGTGATAAAATCCATAGAAATTTGTTCCCATTTCCATTGGGGAATTTCAGGTTGTTGTAACAAACCAGACGGTTTCTGATGTTCGGCTTTTACTTTTGAACATGTTAAGCACTTACTGACATATGTGGCAATATCTCCTTTCATATTGGGCCACCAATATAATTCTTTTAGATCCTTATACATTTTATCTGAACCTGGGTGAATGGAGTACCTGGACTTGTGGGCTTCGTCCATAACTAACTCCCGTAAGTTACCAAAACGTGTCACCCAAATTCTATTCATGAAGTATAAAGTGTCATCTGACTTTGGCTCCAATTGCTTTATCATTCCTCGTAAAGCTTCATTCTGAATGTTTTCTTCTTTGATTGCCTCATGTTGTGCCATCCGAATTTGAGTAGTAAGATTCGTATGAATTGTCAATCCTAAGGCACGAACACGAAGAGTTTTAACTCGTTCTTTGCGACTTAAAGCGTCCGCTACGACATTGGCTTTCCCGGGATGGTACTTGATATCACAATCATAATCGTTTAGTAGTTCTACCCAGCGACGTTGTCTCATGTTAAGTTCCTTTTGATCGAAGATATGTTGAAGACTCTTGTGATCAGTAAAGATAGTACATCTTGTACCGTAAAGGTAATGTCTCCAAATTTTGAGCGCAAACACAACTGCACCCAATTCCAAGTCGTGGGTCGTATAATTCTTTTCGTGTACTTTTAGTTGTCGTGAGGCATATGCGATGACTTTGTCTCTTTGCATTAACACACAACCAAGTCCTTGGTGTGATGCATCGCAGTATACGACAAAATTTTCGATTCCCTCCGGAAGGGATAGGATTGGTGCACTACACAGCTTCTGTTTCAGTAATTGGAAAGCTGACTCCTGCTTGTCACTCCAATCATACTTCTTTTCTTTCTGGGTTAATGTGGTTAAAGGCAAGGCTATTTTTGAAAAATTCTCGATGAATTGTCTGTAATAACCGGCCAAACCTAAAAATTGACGTACTTCTGTCGGAGTCTTTGGTGCTTCCCAGTTTTTGATTGCTTCAATTTTAGATGGATCAACGTGAATTCCTTCCTTGTTGATGACATGACCAAGGAAATGCACTTCTCGGATCCAAAACTCACACTTAGAGAATTTAGCGTAAAGTTTCTCGTTTCTGAGTAGTTCTAAGATTAATTTCAGGTGATGTTCATGATCCTCCTTAGTTCGTGAATATATTAATATGTCATCGATGAATACAATCACGAATTTATCCAAGTATGGCTTGCACACGCGGTTCATGAGATCCATGAAGACAGCTGGTGCGTTCGTCAAACCAAATGGCATAACTAGGAACTCGTAGTGACCGTAACGAGTCCTAAATGCTGTCTTTGGTACATCTTCTTCTTGGATTCTTAATTGATGATACCCTGAACGTAGATCAATTTTTGAATAGAAGCTAGAACCTTGTAGTTGATCGAACAAATCGTCTATTCGAGGAAGTGGGTATCGGTTCTTGATTGTAAGCTTGTTTAATTCTCGGTAATCAATACACATCCTAAAGGTTCCATCCTTTTTCTTTACAAATAGGACCGGAGCTCCCCAAGGTGAGAAACTCGGTCTTATGAAACCTTTATCAAGCAACTCTTGTAGTTGATTTGATAATTCTTGCATTTCAGAAGGTGCTAATCGATACGGCGATCGCGCAATCGGTGCGGATCCTGGTACCAAATCGATTCGGAATTCGACTTGCCTCGGTGGTGGTAATCCAGGTAAGTCTTCAGGAAAAACTTCGGGGTAATCCCTAACGATTGGAATATATTCAAGTCGACGTTCCTTGGGTTTCTTTTCGACGACGTGAGCCAGAAACACGCAATAGCCTTTACGTAAACACTTACGAGCTTTCATGCAGTTTATCATCCTTAACGTTACTCCACTCTTCTCACCTTGAATCGAAAGAACTTCTCCGTTTGAGAGTGGGATTTGGACAATCTTCTCAAAGCAAACAATCTCGGCATGATTCTTTGACAACCAATCCATGCCAATAACAACGTCAAAGCTTCCTAAATCAACGGGTAACAGATCTATACTAAATGTGTGGTTTTTAAGACATAAGGTACAACCCTGAATGACATCTTCGGTATTAATTAATTTTCCGTTCGCTAATTCAATTGTATACTTTTGGTCTAGTTTACTGGGCTTAATACCGAGTAGGGACTTAAAGTCATTTGACACAAAACTCAAATCAGCACCCGTATCGAAAAGTATAGAGGCATAGTGATTATTTATCGGGAACGTACCAGTGACAATGTTTGGATCTTGTCGTGCGTCACCAGCCCCCATCACAAATGCTCTTCCACGGGCCTGATTGTCGTTTCGGTTCTTCAACTTTGGACAGTCTTTTCTGAAGTGCTTTGGATCTCCACATTCAAAGCATCCCTGATTCATCCTCCCTGTTCCTGGGTTGCCCTTTCCTGTTACTTGATTTGTCTTATTAGAGTTTGCATTGCTCCAACAGTTATGGGCTAGGTGCCCATACTTTTTACATTTTCCACATTGAGTACACCTTCCACTGTGATGATATCCACACTTGTCACACCTTGGTAGTGCCCCAAGGTATCCATTTTGTCCCACAGTGTTGGCGACAAAGGCTTTCATAGTTTCAGGTCTCTTGTAACTTTGATTCCTGTTTTGATTACTTGGTTTTCCAAACCATTTCCTCTTTTCCCCCGACCTTCCTTCTTCGGTCTCCTTCTTCTCAAACAAACCATCACGTACAGCATTATCCCTCAGCTTGAAAGCTAGAGTTATGGCGCTCTTGGCATCCATAGGGTTCGATGAAGTCACCAGACTTCGGATTTGAGGTGCGAGACCCCATAAATATCTTTCAACCTTCTTGTATTCTGGGGTAACCATGTGTGGAACCAAGATTGCTAACTCATTGAATCGGTCAGTGTAGCCAGCAACATCATCTCCTGTCATTTGCAAATTCCACATTTCAGATTCGATCTTTTGTAACTCATTTCGAGGACAATATTCCTCGATCATCATGGCCTTCAGGTCTTCCCATGACAACTCATATGCTGTCTGCCTTCCCAAAGTCTTTATTTGTGAATTCCACCAGGTTAAAGCTTTATCAGTGAGTGAGCATGTAGAATACTTCACCATGCAGTCAGCGGTGCATTCACTGATATCAATCACTGATTCCATCTTCTCTATCCATCTCATTAGCCCAACTGCACCCTCGGTGCCATTGAAGTTACGGGGTTTGCAAGATAGAAAGGCCTTGTAGGAGCACTTTCTATTTGGAGCATCTGTAGAATTACAAGTCATAACGTCAATAATTCGGATCATGACCATGTGTTACGGCTTATTTATTCTATTACCTCCGGAACCTCCAGCTGTACCGCTTCCTCCTGCACCTCCTGCACCGGTACCACTGCCGTTTCCTCCTCCACTATTTCGATTCGCCTCATACTGTTGCATGGCAGCAGCTACTCGCTGTGCTATAAGTTGTTCCACATTTGGAGAAATTGTCTCGTTGTTGTCTCCAGTAGTGTTACGGGGTGTGCTACGCTTTGGTGCCATGACGTTCTTTCTAACATGTCAATTAAAAAGAAACAACATTATTTGACAATAATGATAGCACATGACATAAGAATACCACAACATCAAATGCAAACAACCATCATTACAATATAAACCATTACATACATAGTCAAAACATATATAGTACATTGTTCCCAAAAGATAAGGATACAAAAAGGATGGGTTCACATGACCACATCAGTACTAAAGTTTTTAAACTACATAATGTACTATGGGCACAACCCGCCCATAATAGGTTTAGAAGAAGAAGTGAGTGTACAATCCAATCATCATGGCAAGTCCTGCCATAACAAAGCTTGCTCTAGCCACAAATTCTGCAGCCAAAGTCCTTTCCTCCAGTGCTTCCACCATGTCTCGGACAGTGACAGTGAACTGCCAGTCCATGTCGGCTCTCAACTCCAGATAGTTAGTGGCATCCTGTATGTTTCGGGTGCGGTCATCTAGAGTCTGAACTCGAGATCCGAGTCCTTGACGAAGTCGCATGGCTGCATCCCCCTGTGCCCGGATGTCATCTAGGAGATCATCAAGACGCTCCTCATGCGTACGAACGCGTGCTACTAGTGTAGGCACTGTGAGCTCTATGGCTTCCCCAGTGTGGGGTAGGGGTGTTGGGGAGTTAGAAGACTCTCCAATCTCAAAGGTAGATGGGATGCTCTCCATCTCCCTCCATCGGGCCAGAGTACGTGGCATCCAACGGATAGTTCCCACAGTCGGGTGGTAGCAGGGTCTTTGCCTAGGTGGTTCTTCACCAGCCTCCAAGTCTTCTGGGTCACGGGCTGCTAGATTCCTTTTGTGTGGAAGTCGAAACTTCTTCTTAGCACTTTGCACCTTAACTGGTCCTCCGCTTTTCTTTCGGTAGACGATAGGCGGTTTTCCCAAGGCGACTTTAGGTGGTGTGGAGCTACGGGTTTGTACTTGATTTTTGGGACGTGAGGCGGAAAATTCCTCATTTGATTCAGTGTCAGAGACGGGATCAGAATGTGAATGTGACGACATGCTTGTGACTACAATATCCATATGACAAAATGACTGATCATGCAATGCTTATGCAATGAAAACGTTTTAGTGAGTCATTTAGATTATAGACTAGGTTCCAATTTAGATTCCTAGTTCACTATAATCAATGGCTCTGATACCAGTTCTGTCACACCCCGCCAAGGCGGAAACGCGAGGCGCAACGTTCATGGTTTCCAAAGCATATGATTACCGCAAACACATACATGATACATGGATACATAAACAAATTTAAAGTTTTACATTACAAAAATGTAATCTGAGTTTACAAAAAGTTAAGATTTCACAAAATATGACTCAATTCAATGAGTTATACAAGGGAAATCCTCCTTGAGTAGTATCCATCGTGCATGCATGTAATCTACATTGCTAACCTTGAAATCACGTTCAGTTACCTGAAAAACATACTTAAAATCGTCAACACAAGGTTGGTGAGTTCACAGGTTTAATCAAATAGTTCTTTGCAAAATTTCATTGTTCGTAAATAGTTTCAGTTGTATGTGATAAACAGAATAAGAATTGTTGACCCATTTGTAAACTAGCTAGGAATACAAATAATATGTTCCTACATGAGGCGTAACCAAACCATGACAATTGTACACGCCCCTAATTTCGTTATCCGGTTCTATGCGGCCATAAATCCTCCAGATTGTGGTTAGCGCGACTAACCATGACCGGGAGACGTCACTCTCCATAGTACTATTCATAGGACCCTAGGCTACAGTTAATGGTTACTACGTTGTTCCAGGGGACTTTTCCGGCCTCAAATTGTTGTTCTCATCTCATGTAAACATACAAGTCGTGTCTTATTCTCTTGTTATCCCATAAAATAATTGTAAGTATGTTTTTCCCCCAAATATTGAAAACAGTAAAAAGGGGCCGTGAAACTCACCTTGAGTTTGTGTATATACTTGTGATAAAACTTGTTGTAGTCAACCTTGACTATTCGTACCCTAGATACCAAGGGTAAATTGTTGTTAAGACCAACGTCTTAATTGTAAATTGTTCACCGACCTTGTAAATCTGGTCGTTTTTGTTTGAATATCTCCTTAGTTGTTCAACACATGTTTTGTTATAAAATAGTTTTGAGTTACTGCCCAACTGGGACTGTTGTACAGGTGTCGAAACTTCTTAGTTTCGATTGGACAAATGTGCATCGAAACTACTTAGTTTCGATGGAGTAGTCAGGTGTCGAAACTTCTTAGTTTCGATTGAGTAAACTGGGTATCGAAACAACCTAGTTTCGATTGAGTAAAAGGTATCGAAACTCCCAGTTTCGATTGACCAACAGGTATCGAAACTCCTAGTTTCGATTGAGCGACAGGTATCGAAACTCCTAGTTTCGATTACTGGACTTCTGTTTGACAGAATCAGTCCTGCATATTTTGTTTTAAAACTTGAATTTGACACTCTTTTCTTGTTATCTTACTTGCGTTTGAACATTTTGCATGATTGGCTCCGGTTTTTAAGAAAATAATATGAAAATATGGAGTTTTTACCTTTAAAACAGTGGCGATGATGATGAGAGAAAATAGAGATGATCTTGAATCTTTTGCTAAACCCTTTTCAGAAACACTTGAAAACACTGAATCCTGATGGTTTTTGTCTTAAAACTTGGCTTTGATTTTGAAGATAAATGGGAAGTTTTCCGTATGAAAATGAGAGAAAAATGAGAATTGTGAGGAAAGTGATTGAAAGTGGTATGTGTTTTATCTGAGTTTTTCTCAGTTATGGCATGGGACGAGTGAAGGGGGGGGGGTTTCTCTGGCTTTTTCGGCCAAGAAGTCAAGGGGTAAGTGGGTTGGGGGTTTGGGTTAAAATAATCAAGCAATTTGGATTTTTGGTATTTGTTTATTAACTAGAGTTTTAAAGGGGTAGTTTAATTCGGTTTATTTTCCCCACGGTATTATAGTTTTATTCTAAAAATAATTTATTGACCAACTTAAAATTTGTGTAATATATATATACGCCTGGATATTTAATTTATCCACTATTGTTCGTCTTAGTCGGTTTGTACTGGTACTTGCACCGGTAATTCCTAGAATTACCCAAGTATGAATTGAGACCATGTACGATCTTTGCTAGACTCTAAAGTACTTGTTTGTGAAATTAAATAAATCACAAAAGTAATTATAATGTAAACTCGTTTATTGTAATGTAAACTTGTTCATAATGTGTACGGATATTGACCTGAAATGTCGGGTGTCACATTCTCCCCATGTTAACAGAATTTCGTCCCGAAATTCAATTTGTGTCATCTTGAACTGGTGTATCCTTAAACAAGGATGGGTATTTTGTTTTCATTTGGTCCTCTCGTTCCCATGTATACTCAGGACCACGCTTTGAGTTCCAACGTACTTTAACCAGTTTGATCCGACTACGTCTCAGCTTTTGAACCTTCCAATCTGATATCTCAATTGGTTGCTCGATGAAATGAAGTTTATCGTCAATGTGAATTTCATCAGGCGGTATGATCAAAGTCTCGTCTGATAGACACTTTTTGAGATTTGACACATGAAACGTATCATGTACATTGTTTAGTTCTTGTGGTAGCTTGAGTTTGTAAGCTACAGGGCCAACTCTAGCCAGTATTTCAAAAGGTCCAACGTATCTAGGGTTGAGCTTACCACGGTTACCAAACCTCGCAACGCCTTTCCATGGTGAGACTTTTAACATTACTCGGTCACCAATTTGAAATTCTAATGGTTTTCGTCTGATGTCAGCATAGCTCTTTTGTCTATCTCGGGCCGCTTTCAAACGGTCCTTAATTTTGAAAATCTTATCAGTGGTTTCCTGGACAATCTCAGGGCCTGTCAAATGTTTTTCACCAACTTCCGCCCAACATAACGGTGAGCGGCATTTACGACCATATAAAGCTTCAAACGGAGCTGCCTTAATGCTCGTATGGTAGCTGTTATTGTAGGAAAACTCAGCTAACGGTAAATGAGTATCCCAATTTCCTCCGAAATCAATTACACACGCACGTAGCATATCCTCTAAAGTTTGAATGGTCCTTTCGCTTTGACCATCTGTTTGTGGGTGATATGCCGTGCTCATGTCAAGACGTGTGCCCATGGCTTCTTGTAATGATTTCCAGATTCTAGACACAAATCTGCTATCTCTATCCGATATAATAGAAATTGGCACTCCATGCCTAGCCACAATTTCCTTGATATAAAGCTTTGCAAGTTTCTCGGTTTTATCAGTTTCTTTCATAGGTAGGAAATGAGCTGATTTTGTCAATCGATCGACAATTACCCATATGGTATCATAACCACTGGATGTCTTGGGTAATTTTGTGATAAAATCCATAGAAATTTGTTCCCATTTCCATTGGGGAATTTCAGGTTGTTGTAACAAACCAGACGGTTTCTGATGTTCGGCTTTTACTTTTGAACATGTTAAGCACTTACTGACATATGTGGCAATATCTCCTTTCATATTGGGCCACCAATATAATTCTTTTAGATCCTTATACATTTTATCTGAACCTGGGTGAATGGAGTACCTGGACTTGTGGGCTTCGTCCATAACTAACTCCCGTAAGTTACCAAAACGTGTCACCCAAATTCTATTCATGAAGTATAAAGTGTCATCTGACTTTGGCTCCAATTGCTTTATCATTCCTCGTAAAGCTTCATTCTGAATGTTTTCTTCTTTGATTGCCTCATGTTGTGCCATCCGAATTTGAGTAGTAAGATTCGTATGAATTGTCAATCCTAAGGCACGAACACGAAGAGTTTTAACTCGTTCTTTGCGACTTAAAGCGTCCGCTACGACATTGGCTTTCCCGGGATGGTACTTGATATCACAATCATAATCGTTTAGTAGTTCTACCCAGCGACGTTGTCTCATGTTAAGTTCCTTTTGATCGAAGATATGTTGAAGACTCTTGTGATCAGTAAAGATAGTACATCTTGTACCGTAAAGGTAATGTCTCCAAATTTTGAGCGCAAACACAACTGCACCCAATTCCAAGTCGTGGGTCGTATAATTCTTTTCGTGTACTTTTAGTTGTCGTGAGGCATATGCGATGACTTTGTCTCTTTGCATTAACACACAACCAAGTCCTTGGTGTGATGCATCGCAGTATACGACAAAATTTTCGATTCCCTCCGGAAGGGATAGGATTGGTGCACTACACAGCTTCTGTTTCAGTAATTGGAAAGCTGACTCCTGCTTGTCACTCCAATCATACTTCTTTTCTTTCTGGGTTAATGTGGTTAAAGGCAAGGCTATTTTTGAAAAATTCTCGATGAATTGTCTGTAATAACCGGCCAAACCTAAAAATTGACGTACTTCTGTCGGAGTCTTTGGTGCTTCCCAGTTTTTGATTGCTTCAATTTTAGATGGATCAACGTGAATTCCTTCCTTGTTGATGACATGACCAAGGAAATGCACTTCTCGGATCCAAAACTCACACTTAGAGAATTTAGCGTAAAGTTTCTCGTTTCTGAGTAGTTCTAAGATTAATTTCAGGTGATGTTCATGATCCTCCTTAGTTCGTGAATATATTAATATGTCATCGATGAATACAATCACGAATTTATCCAAGTATGGCTTGCACACGCGGTTCATGAGATCCATGAAGACAGCTGGTGCGTTCGTCAAACCAAATGGCATAACTAGGAACTCGTAGTGACCGTAACGAGTCCTAAATGCTGTCTTTGGTACATCTTCTTCTTGGATTCTTAATTGATGATACCCTGAACGTAGATCAATTTTTGAATAGAAGCTAGAACCTTGTAGTTGATCGAACAAATCGTCTATTCGAGGAAGTGGGTATCGGTTCTTGATTGTAAGCTTGTTTAATTCTCGGTAATCAATACACATCCTAAAGGTTCCATCCTTTTTCTTTACAAATAGGACCGGAGCTCCCCAAGGTGAGAAACTCGGTCTTATGAAACCTTTATCAAGCAACTCTTGTAGTTGATTTGATAATTCTTGCATTTCAGAAGGTGCTAATCGATACGGCGATCGCGCAATCGGTGCGGATCCTGGTACCAAATCGATTCGGAATTCGACTTGCCTCGGTGGTGGTAATCCAGGTAAGTCTTCAGGAAAAACTTCGGGGTAATCCCTAACGATTGGAATATATTCAAGTCGACGTTCCTTGGGTTTCTTTTCGACGACGTGAGCCAGAAACACGCAATAGCCTTTACGTAAACACTTACGAGCTTTCATGCAGTTTATCATCCTTAACGTTACTCCACTCTTCTCACCTTGAATCGAAAGAACTTCTCCGTTTGAGAGTGGGATTTGGACAATCTTCTCAAAGCAAACAATCTCGGCATGATTCTTTGACAACCAATCCATGCCAATAACAACGTCAAAGCTTCCTAAATCAACGGGTAACAGATCTATACTAAATGTGTGGTTTTTAAGACATAAGGTACAACCCTGAATGACATCTTCGGTATTAATTAATTTTCCGTTCGCTAATTCAATTGTATACTTTTGGTCTAGTTTACTGGGCTTAATACCGAGTAGGGACTTAAAGTCATTTGACACAAAACTCAAATCAGCACCCGTATCGAAAAGTATAGAGGCATAGTGATTATTTATCGGGAACGTACCAGTGACAATGTTTGGATCTTGTCGTGCGTCACCAGCCCCCATCACAAATGCTCTTCCACGGGCCTGATTGTCGTTTCGGTTCTTCAACTTTGGACAGTCTTTTCTGAAGTGCTTTGGATCTCCACATTCAAAGCATCCCTGATTCATCCTCCCTGTTCCTGGGTTGCCCTTTCCTGTTACTTGATTTGTCTTATTAGAGTTTGCATTGCTCCAACAGTTATGGGCTAGGTGCCCATACTTTTTACATTTTCCACATTGAGTACACCTTCCACTGTGATGATATCCACACTTGTCACACCTTGGTAGTGCCCCAAGGTATCCATTTTGTCCCACAGTGTTGGCGACAAAGGCTTTCATAGTTTCAGGTCTCTTGTAACTTTGATTCCTGTTTTGATTACTTGGTTTTCCAAACCATTTCCTCTTTTCCCCCGACCTTCCTTCTTCGGTCTCCTTCTTCTCAAACAAACCATCACGTACAGCATTATCCCTCAGCTTGAAAGCTAGAGTTATGGCGCTCTTGGCATCCATAGGGTTCGATGAAGTCACCAGACTTCGGATTTGAGGTGCGAGACCCCATAAATATCTTTCAACCTTCTTGTATTCTGGGGTAACCATGTGTGGAACCAAGATTGCTAACTCATTGAATCGGTCAGTGTAGCCAGCAACATCATCTCCTGTCATTTGCAAATTCCACATTTCAGATTCGATCTTTTGTAACTCATTTCGAGGACAATATTCCTCGATCATCATGGCCTTCAGGTCTTCCCATGACAACTCATATGCTGTCTGCCTTCCCAAAGTCTTTATTTGTGAATTCCACCAGGTTAAAGCTTTATCAGTGAGTGAGCATGTAGAATACTTCACCATGCAGTCAGCGGTGCATTCACTGATATCAATCACTGATTCCATCTTCTCTATCCATCTCATTAGCCCAACTGCACCCTTGGTGCCATTGAAGTTACGGGGTTTGCAAGATAGAAAGGCCTTGTAGGAGCACTTTCTATTTGGAGCATCTGTAGAATTACAAGTCATAACGTCAATAATTCGGATCATGACCATGTGTTACGGCTTATTTATTCTATTACCTCCGGAACCTCCAGCTGTACCGCTTCCTCCTGCACCTCCTGCACCGGTACCACTGCCGTTTCCTCCTCCACTATTTCGATTCGCCTCATACTGTTGCATGGCAGCAGCTACTCGCTGTGCTATAAGTTGTTCCACATTTGGAGAAATTGTCTCGTTGTTGTCTCCAGTAGTGTTACGGGGTGTGCTACGCTTTGGTGCCATGACGTTCTTTCTAACATGTCAATTAAAAAGAAACAACATTATTTGACAATAATGATAGCACATGACATAAGAATACCACAACATCAAATGCAAACAACCATCATTACAATATAAACCATTACATACATAGTCAAAACATATATAGTACATTGTTCCCAAAAGATAAGGATACAAAAAGGATGGGTTCACATGACCACATCAGTACTAAAGTTTTTAAACTACATAATGTACTATGGGCACAACCCGCCCATAATAGGTTTAGAAGAAGAAGTGAGTGTACAATCCAATCATCATGGCAAGTCCTGCCATAACAAAGCTTGCTCTAGCCACAAATTCTGCAGCCAAAGTCCTTTCCTCCAGTGCTTCCACCATGTCTCGGACAGTGACAGTGAACTGCCAGTCCATGTCGGCTCTCAACTCCAGATAGTTAGTGGCATCCTGTATGTTTCGGGTGCGGTCATCTAGAGTCTGAACTCGAGATCCGAGTCCTTGACGAAGTCGCATGGCTGCATCCCCCTGTGCCCGGATGTCATCTAGGAGATCATCAAGACGCTCCTCATGTGTACGAACGCGTGCTACTAGTGTAGGCACTGTGAGCTCTATGGCTTCCCCAGTGTGGGGTAGGGGTGTTGGGGAGTTAGAAGACTCTCCAATCTCAAAGGTAGATGGGATGCTCTCCATCTCCCTCCATCGGGCCAGAGTACGTGGCATCCAACGGATAGTTCCCACAGTCGGGTGGTAGCAGGGTCTTTGCCTAGGTGGTTCTTCACCAGCCTCCAAGTCTTCTGGGTCACGGGCTGCTAGATTCCTTTTGTGTGGAAGTCGAAACTTCTTCTTAGCACTTTGCACCTTAACTGGTCCTCCGCTTTTCTTTCGGTAGACGATAGGCGGTTTTCCCAAGGCGACTTTAGGTGGTGTGGAGCTACGGGTTTGTACTTGATTTTTGGGACGTGAGGCGGAAAATTCCTCATTTGATTCAGTGTCAGAGACGGGATCAGAATGTGAATGTGACGACATGCTTGTGACTACAATATCCATATGACAAAATGACTGATCATGCAATGCTTATGCAATGAAAACGTTTTAGTGAGTCATTTAGATTATAGACTAGGTTCCAATTTAGATTCCTAGTTCACTATAATCAATGGCTCTGATACCAGTTCTGTCACACCCCGCCAAGGCGGAAACGCGAGGCGCAACGTTCATGGTTTCCAAAGCATATGATTACCGCAAACACATACATGATACATGGATACATAAACAAATTTAAAGTTTTACATTACAAAAATGTAATCTGAGTTTACAAAAAGTTAAGATTTCACAAAATATGACTCAATTCAATGAGTTATACAAGGGAAATCCTCCTTGAGTAGTATCCATCGTGCATGCATGTAATCTACATTGCTAACCTTGAAATCACGTTCAGTTACCTGAAAAACATACTTAAAATCGTCAACACAAGGTTGGTGAGTTCACAGGTTTAATCAAATAGTTCTTTGCAAAATTTCATTGTTCGTAAATAGTTTCAGTTGTATGTGATAAACAGAATAAGAATTGTTGACCCATTTGTAAACTAGCTAGGAATACAAATAATATGTTCCTACATGAGGCGTAACCAAACCATGACAATTGTACACGCCCCTAATTTCGTTATCCGGTTCTATGCGGCCATAAATCCTCCAGATTGTGGTTAGCGCGACTAACCATGACCGGGAGACGTCACTCTCCATAGTACTATTCATAGGACCCTAGGCTACAGTTAATGGTTACTACGTTGTTCCAGGGGACTTTTCCGGCCTCAAATTGTTGTTCTCATCTCATGTAAACATACAAGTCGTGTCTTATTCTCTTGTTATCCCATAAAATAATTGTAAGTATGTTTTTCCCCCAAATATTGAAAACAGTAAAAAGGGGCCGTGAAACTCACCTTGAGTTTGTGTATATACTTGTGATAAAACTTGTTGTAGTCAACCTTGACTATTCGTACCCTAGATACCAAGGGTAAATTGTTGTTAAGACCAACGTCTTAATTGTAAATTGTTCACCGACCTTGTAAATCTGGTCGTTTTTGTTTGAATATCTCCTTAGTTGTTCAACACATGTTTTGTTATAAAATAGTTTTGAGTTACTGCCCAACTGGGACTGTTGTACAGGTGTCGAAACTTCTTAGTTTCGATTGGACAAATGTGCATCGAAACTACTTAGTTTCGATGGAGTAGTCAGGTGTCGAAACTTCTTAGTTTCGATTGAGTAAACTGGGTATCGAAACAACCTAGTTTCGATTGAGTAAAAGGTATCGAAACTCCCAGTTTCGATTGACCAACAGGTATCGAAACTCCTAGTTTCGATTGAGCGACAGGTATCGAAACTCCTAGTTTCGATTACTGGACTTCTGTTTGACAGAATCAGTCCTGCATATTTTGTTTTAAAACTTGAATTTGACACTCTTTTCTTGTTATCTTACTTGCGTTTGAACATTTTGCATGATTGGCTCCGGTTTTTAAGAAAATAATATGAAAATATGGAGTTTTTACCTTTAAAACAGTGGCGATGATGATGAGAGAAAACAGAGATGATCTTGAATCTTTTGCTAAACCCTTTTCAGAAACACTTGAAAACACTGAATCCTGATGGTTTTTGTCTTAAAACTTGGCTTTGATTTTGAAGATAAATGGGAAGTTTTCCGTATGAAAATGAGAGAAAAATGAGAATTGTGAGGAAAGTGATTGAAAGTGGTATGGGTTTTATCTGAGTTTTTCTCAGTTATGGCATGGGACGAGTGAAGGGGGGGGGTTTCTCTGGCTTTTTCGGCCAAGAAGTCAAGGGGTAAGTGGGTTGGGGGTTTGGGTTAAAATAATCAAGCAATTTGGATTTTTGGTATTTGTTTATTAACTAGAGTTTTAAAGGGGTAGTTTAATTCGGTTTATTTTCCCCACGGTATTATAGTTTTATTCTAAAAATAATTTATTGACCAACTTAAAATTTGTGTAATATATATATACGCCTGGATATTTAATTTATCCACTATTGTTCGTCTTAGTCGGTTTGTACTGGTACTTGCACCGGTAATTCCTAGAATTACCCAAGTATGAATTGAGACTATGTACGATCTTTGCTAGACTCTAAAGTCCTTGTTTGTGAAATTAAATAAATCACAAAAGTAATTATAATGTAAACTCGTTTATTGTAATGTAAACTTGTTCATAATGTGTACGGATATTGACCTGAAATGTCGGGTGTCACAGGTACTAAATAGACGCTGACTGTTCACGTAGGACGCTTTGGACCTAGCTTAAATAAAATTTGGCAAACTCTATGTTTATCTTGGACTTTTATTATGTCTTTGTTTGAATTGGGTTATTAAATATTTCAACTTTAATAGAATGTCTTTATTACTTGTGTTATGATTTCAATTCGTTACGCCCTCGTGTTTCCGCCTTGGCGGGGGTGTGACAGATTGGTATCAGAGCCAGGTTATAGAGAATTAGGTTAAATTAGAAATTGACCTAGACTATAACCTAAGATCCCCTAGGAAACTCTTTGCTTATGTGCTCTATTTGTTAAATGTTTCTCTAAACTTTACGTACCTCCTCATTCCCCTTTCTCTACAACAACACACTTATCTTGACGAACCATCACACGGAACCAGACGACCCAAAATTGCAGTCTGACGCGGAGAGCCTCTATCACCCGAATAACGTAGTCATAGTACGACCAACTAACCCTACACCATCAGGAGAGTAGTAGTGCAGAAAACAGACTTGGACCCAACCCATTTGCAACCGATCCACTTCTGGAGATACGACGACTAAGCAACGATGCCGAGACGATTCCACATTTACTCTCATCAGAACCAAGGACTCGATTAGTGGGTGATAGAAACATGTGTAATCCGGAAGAGTGGATACCTGTACACGAAGGGTTCTGATTAGGAAAGATGTAGTGTATAAATCCCTAAGTAAGGACCCGTCACGTCTTCCTAAAATCTTTGGTGTGAGTATCGCTTATAGGCTAAAACACATCTTCCTATCATCTATCATACGAACCCTGAGTTTTGATTTGTCATTATTTTCCTCTTTAAATTCAAATTCTAGACACTAACACATGAACTCTCTTTATTTGTAATTTGAACCGATTCGATTATAAATGAAATTCCACCTTTGTTTGTTTTCATACTATCACTCGTCTTCTCATCTAAACGTCCTGGAATGCCTCTTCGTCGTAACACTACCGAAAGCAACGAAATCGCCACCATTGTCTCCCATCAACGGTGTCAGTGCCTGCATTTAACGTGATGGCCTTAACGACCTCAGAAACCATTATCCCAAGCTGAACTCTACCAACAACCAAGCTGCTCAAATACGAGTTTTAACTTAGGTGCACTTGGAAACCGCTGAGATCCAATTATCTAGGATAATGCTGACTCCACTAGTTAAGTTTTGGATGAAATTCCCTTAACTAGGGGAGACTTGGCAACCCTGATTCTTCCATTGCGTCTTCTTTACTACTTGGGTTTATCCTAATCCGAATTCTATGTTTATTTGCCTTATTATATCTTTACTATCACTTATGGTCCTTCCTTTTCATGTTAGGCATGACCGCTTACCCTTCTAACCTCCCGGGATATCTCTCCGAGACAGAGTCCGAACAAGAAGAAGACTTTGGGTCCCCGCAACCGGTCAACCCGTCACCCGCACAACTAGCTATCACGTTCCCGTTACTCCACAGAGCATATTGGTTTAGGAATATGACTATGAGGATCCAAGTACCTGAGCAACCTCCACTGAGAGATCCTTACCTAGCACCAGATCCATATCATCCAAGCTCAGTGGCAAGACAAACTATGGGACCAAGCAGCACAATAGGAATCACAGTCAATGCCGCACATCAGTATGTGAGATCATAGCCCCCCTTTTCAATACATTTATAAACCACGGGGTGGGAACATGCTACAACAAACTAAATCGTTTTACTTTGATATTAGGAAGTTAAAGCTTTCACAGAAATCTTATATTGATAAAGTTCTGCACAAATATGGTATGATTGGGTGTAAGTCAGTAAAGACACCTATGGCAGCACACTTTAAACTAACTAACATAGATTGTCCAGTGACTGAAGTGGAATTGAACTATATGAGCAAGATACCATATGCAAATGTAGTTGGTAGCATGATGTATTTGATGGTATGCTCAAGGCCATATATTGGGTATGCTGTGAGTGTGGTCAGCAAATTCTTGGCAAACCCAGGAACACACAACTAGGAAGCAGCCAAGTGGTTATTGGGATATCTGAATGGTACAAGACATGTGGGGCCGGAGTTTAGTTGTAAACTGGACAATTCTGAGCCTATGGTTACATGGTATGTGGATTATGATTATGATAAAGAGTTGGATAGAGGGAGATCTGTAACTGGATATGCTTTTTAAGTCTTTGTAGTTGCCTATGGAAATCACAGTTGCAGCATGTAGTTGCATTGTCTTCTATAGAGGCAGAATACATAGCATTGACTGAAGCAGTTAAAGAAGCTTTGTGGATGAAAGGCTTTGTGACTGAGTTGGGAGTTTATGTGCAAAATACAAAGATATACTGTGATAATCAAGGTGCGGTTTCATTATCAAATAATAGTGTCTTTCATGAACGCACTAAGCACATAAATGTGAGGTTACATTTCATAAGAGATGTAGTTAATTCCAAGGAGGTCAATGTGGAGGAAATTGATACAAAAGTCAATTATGCCGATGCGTTTACAAAAGCTCTACCCGGACCAAAGTTTGATTGGTGTTTGGAGTTATTAGGGATTGTTTGATTCTGACTTGATTCAAGCTTATTGGTGGAGATTGTTATAATAAGTCTTAATAATGTCAAAGGAACAAAGTCAAAGGTGGTATTGGGTAAATAAGTGAGAAAGTCAAAGTTGTAAGGTTAATTGTGTTAACTTGGAACTTAAAGGGCTAGAGTTGCATTTCCTGATTTTAGTTTGTTACTGATGGTTAACTAACCATTTGGGATTTAGGGCTAGGTTGACTGTTCTTCTTCATTATGTTTTTCCCGAATTAATTTTGTATTGTTCTTGTAATTCGTTTGGTTTTCTTTTCAATTATAATCGTTTGATGATTAATAATGAAGTATTCGTTTAGTGTTGAATCTCTGGTGTGATACTCACATCTCTGCTGCTCAAGAAACAAACATGATGATCTTTTCATTTTAAAGACTATGAAAAAGATAAAAAAAAAAAAAATATGAGAGAGTTTGTGTGCTTTTTAGGTTCTACGTAAAACTATTTTTATTTTGTTATCTTATTTGTTAGTGTTAAGAATTAACAAGATAGTAAATATTGACTATAACTTATTTTAAGTATTCTATGAATATTGGGAGTCTCACATGCTTGAAGCTCGTAACTCACGCCTCATTCCTCGACTTTCAGAGGTGCTCAACGGTTCGGTTTACGGTTTGGAATTTTGTTTGGTTGAAGCCACAAACCGAACCAAACCGAATTCAATAATGTCTTGTCTGAACCGAAAACCAAATTAGAATTCGGTTTGGTTTTCGGTTATAACCAAATAAATTGAATTTAGCTAAATAAATAAATAAAACATTTTCTCTTTTCTCTTTCAGGTAGCTGTAACAAGTTCCGTTAAAAAAGCACAACTTTTTTAGCAAAGTATGAAATAAAAACATACGACTAAACTCACAAGTCACATTCACAAACCCAAATAATCTAAAACAACACATTTAAAACTTTAAATAAAAGTCTAAACTCGCAAACATAAATGGTAGCATAAAACAAAAGATAACATAACACAAGTTACAAATAATAAGATAAATTAAATAGACGATTAATTGTTAAACATTAAATACTCAACAAGTCAGCAATGAGCGTCTGAGCGATGGTTGCGATGGGAGAATCGTTCACAAAATCACAAATTAGGAGTTTGGGTCTTTGGAACAACTAACGTTGATGAATGGGATGAGTTGATGATGAATGAAGATTGGGATTTGAGACTGGCGTAAGTGGCATGTGAATTAGGTTATGAAGTTAACCTAATTCAAATAAGTATGAGCTACACATGAATTTGATTGAGCCAAAGTTAGATAAATTGGGCTACGGTAAAATAAAAATGTTGGGGTTTTTGTTTTTTTCGGTTAGATCTGAATTAAGAATATTGGATTTAATTGAACCAAAGAGTTGTAGAATGATTGATTGTTATTATTGTAGAAGTGATTACATAGAGAATATATAGAGTACATGAGACCCTTCATATTACCTAACATTAATTGTCTAATATTCTCCCGCAAACTAAGCTCGGGAGAGATTTAGGTTTAAAATAAAAACATAAAACGTAAATGATAGTTGGTCTTCGTCTTCCTGCCATGCTTTCACCCAACACTAAGCACCCTTTTTTTTTAATTAAACCAAAATTCAAGATTCCAACCACCAGACCAGGCTGTTATCAGGCCCACAAAACAAAAGAAAGGTGTGTAGCAGACCCGTATCGCAACTTCAAGATCAAAACAAAATTAGGGTTTGTTCCCCACTGCTCATCTTCCGGACGCCACTACATCTCCGGTCGCTGGAGACGGTTTCTTCTTTTCCTTGTCAAGGGTTTGTTCCCCTCTTCTTCTCCCCCATGTGACACATTGGTCATAGTATGAGTGCAACCCTCGCAGACATGGAAGCTCATTAGCATTCCGAAAGCGTATTAGCTCTCACGAGGTGCAGGTCACCGGGAAAACACGCACAAAGGTCGTATGGCGGAGCCGCTGTTGTATAGCGGCGTCGACGACGTCTAAGGCAACGAACGCAGGTTGTATCTACTAACCCTAGACGTGGGGAAGGGCGGCGGTTGTGTGTTGTGGCAGCAGCGACGAGATTTAGTGTTTCATGGTGCGGCGACTGCATCTGGGTTTTAGGGTTGCGATTTGGGCTGTGGTGGCGGCGGCTAGGGCTCCGCCACGGGTGGAGGCGACGGTGGTGATGCTCTTGTGGTGGTAGTAGGGCGGAAGCAGGTATTAGAAGAAGAGAAGACCGGCAACGGTTTTGTGGTGTGTTGGTGGTGGGTAGGCCGCCCTTCCGGCGAGTTTTCCAGTCAGTGAGCTACAAGGCTCTGATACCAAATTGAACCAAAGAGTTGTAGAATGATTGATTGTTATTATTGTAGAAGTGATTACATAGAGAATATATAGAGTACATGAGACCCTTCATATTACCTAACATTAATTGTCTAATAGATTTGAAATCCGAATCGAAAACCGAATTACATATTTTAATAAGTTAAGAATTTTTAAAAATATAAAATAAAACTATAAAGAATTTTCTATTTTTTTTAAATGTAATTTATTTTTATATGGGTAAAGTCGGTTAAATAGATTATAGATAGGGTGGGAAACAGCTAGTTACGAATGACGGTGTATGAACAAGACACGTAGACCTCACGCATATAAACGGATGCAAACCTATTTATATTCCCCTCTTTATTCCCTTTTCTGTTCCGCACCCCCAATCTCTCCACAGCCGTACTCCTCCATCATCTCCGAGCCCTAAACCTCCAATTCACCATCTCAATTTCAAATTAGGGTTTCTCCTCTCACTCCGGCCGTTCAACGATCTTCCAGATGGCAACTTCCACCACCAGCACCGTCTATATCCAGGTCATCGAGGACGTCATCAACAAAGTTCGAGAAGAATTCATCAACAATGGCGGTCCCGGTGAAGGCGTTCTCAACGAACTTCAAGGAGTGAGTTTCTCTCTTCATTTTCGATCGATTCTGGTTTGATTTTTTAGTGTAGATCTAGTTTTACGGGGTTTTGGTATCGTTTAATTTCGTAGAGGTGAATTTTGTTTTTGGATCTGTGATTGTGTGATTAGTGTGGTTTGTTTACTGTTTTTGGTGTTGCGGTTAGTTATGGGAGTTGAAGATGATGCAAGCTGGGGCTATCGTCGGTCCAATTGACAGATCTGCTGTCGCTAAGTCGATGGCTCCTGGAGCTGCGGGGTCGAACACTGTTCATGATCTGAATGTGCCGTATGAAGGGCCGGACGAGTATGAAACTCCCACCGCTGATTTGCTTTTCCCTCCGGTAAGTAATTTGTTGCTGTTATGTGAAAAATTGTTTGTTCGTGTACTAGTCTAATTGGATGCTTAGGTTTTACTACTTTGTAAGTGGATATCCATGCGATTGTGCATAATTCTGAGAGAAGTATCACCATCTAGAAGTTGTCTGTTGCTTATAGATTCCGCCTTGTGTGTGGATGAGTGTATAATGGATAAAATGATTATGAATTGGTTGATGTATTGTCGATTGTCATCAATTAAGTATATATAATACTAGGATTTCTTTATTTCATTTATTGTTTATACTTTCATGGTTTGTTTTTATAAGTGGAATGTTATCTTCAGACACCATTGCAGACTCCAATGCAAACACCTCTGCCTGTTCAAACACCATTACCAGGAACAGCTCCAACGCCTTTACCAGGGACCATGGAGAATTCATACAATATACCTACTGGAGGTACTCCCATCACCCCAAGTGATTATTCTTCTTTAAATGAGAATGGAGCTTCAGACAGAGTTGGGAGGCCTAGCGCATACATGGCAAGTGCTTTTTTATCCTCTTCATTGGTTATGCAGAATGTATTTTTGCACAAAATTATTCCATCCATTATGTATATTTGTTATTACACTGGCTTTTTTGGTTTTTGATGATCATAAGGGTACTCTAATTATCCAATCAAAAGAAAAATCTATTTGATCTAATTTGTTTTGTGATTGAAGAGTAGCATTTCATTTTCTGTGCAGCAAGCACCATCTCCTTGGATGAACCAAAGGCCCCCCCTAGACGTGAATGTTGGTAAGATCTCTCTTAATGTTGGTATTAAACATGTATATACATTTAAATATATGCATGCATTTTCTTTCCCACTGTAGAACTCCAATCGAAAGGGGATATGTGTGTATATATATATATATTTGTGATTTTATTATATATATTTTCAGTCTACGTGGAAGGCCGTGAAGAGGTGGACAGAGGAGGAGCCAACCAACCAACAACTCAGGTTACCATAGCAATGTTATTATCATAAATATGGAATCATGAGTTCTATTTTTATAGTTTTATGTTTATAGGTAAAGACAAATTGTGCTGACATACTTTCCTCCTTTCTCAATTATGACATTATTGTAATGTGATTGTAATTTATAACCTCAACCAAAAGTTCACTTTTAACACATAGAACTAAAAGCCCTGTCATTTACTTAAACCTGCTTGTATCATAAAAAGCAAAAGGCCAAACATGTACGTAAATGCTTTATCATTATTAAATGTGTCATTAATGATTTAATGGCATGTTTCTTCTTTTCAACCATATGAAAACATACCATTTCTTCCCTCTGTTGGCAACGATCAAGCTGCACTTCCTTCAAACAAGCAGTTAATAATTAGCAAGCAACTTTGGCCTAGGGGAGAAACCTGATTTGTTTTTTGAGTTTATGTTATTTTGCATATATGCTATGGTATTTTGTAGTTGTTATGCATACTATTATCTGGTCTCCTATTAGAAAGACTGCTTTCTCATATTAATATACTTGCTTATTTGTGAACGACAAATATTTTAATATTAGATAGATTATAAAGTGGATTTGCAACTATTAAGTTTTTTTTTTGTTTTTTCCAGTGAGTGCTTTTACTTAGTTTCATAACGAAGCTTTACTTTCCTATTCTGCTTTCAACACCAAATTACTAAAACTAAATGGTTTTCTTAGTTGTACACTAGTCTTTCTAGTTTATTAAATGCTATTTTTTTGGGTGTTAAAGTACTTGCTAAATACCACAGGAGTGATGACACAAATACTTTTACTTAAACGTTTGAAATACAAAGGCTAGAATAAAGGATGTATTACTTTTTTGGGTGATACAATAGGATGTTTGAAAACCCATATTCAGATCTTTAGTGATTTTAAAAAGATAATATTGAAGACTTCATTTAGTACCCAGAAACTCTTTGATAAGCTCTATGTTATTACTATAACGATCTTGTAAAATTGATAGTTTATAGCTTGATACTCTGCTCAGAATAGATTGTATTTGATTGGCTCAAGTTAGTTTGTAAGCATATGGAATTCAAAGTACAAAAGTTCGTTACATTTCTCCAATTTAGCGTAACTATTGGCCATAGAAAAAATGTTGGTTGTGTTATGTTTTTGTTAGCTAAACAATTAAATAGTTTCAAAAATGTTATTAGCTTATAAGCCATGTCCATTTTCTTTTCAGGGTCTACATATAATGCTTCATAGCATACACATAAAAATTAATTAACTTGCAAACTCATAAGCTTGCGAGTAATTGTGCTACTCTTAGACTGTTGATACTGTGTAGTGTGAGTCGGTTCTTATACCATTTGTATTAATTTATAAAACTATTTTGTTTGCATTTGTACTAATTTTCAAGGTCACTGTCTTTTTCCAATGAAAACAAAAAAAAAAATCCTTCCCATGGGCATCTTATTTACCGGATCTAGTAATAATGAAAAGCAACTAGTGAAGTCCACAATTTCTATTAATTTATAAGGTTATTTTGTTTACATTATACTACTTTTGTTCTTTATTCATATTATAAGCCAGCAATTTGTATTACACACCATGCATCAATAATGATGTCTTTATGATTTTAACAATAGGTACGATTGAATCTTGATTAGATAATATCTTCATACTATCAATTTGATTTTGGGCTATATTTATAGGAATTGGAACTAAAACTAAACTGAACATATGCATAATGTTTTATAGAAGTGTTTATTATTGATTGTAATCTTTAATTGTAGGATTTCTTTCTTTTATCTGCTGGAAAACGTAAGCGGGATGAGTTGCCTTCTCAATATCGTCCAGGTGGATATATCCCTCAGCAAGATGGAGCTGCAGATGTGATAAATGATAAACTTGAGGTGAACACTACTTTTTGGCGACTGAATATTTATTTTTAATTAATTGAAAACATCTTTTGAAGATGTATGAAACAATTAAATGAATTAATGACATAAGAAGCAAAGATGGAGTAAGCATGCTTGTGAAGACTCACTGTGATTAATTGATTAATGGCTCAATGCGTTTCTGTAATTCTGTCTGATAAAATTTGCTTGTAGATCCCTTGCTCTCATCATTAAATTAATTTGTCTGATTCTGCTAATATTTTACCACCACCAAGTTTGCTTAACAGCTGCTAATGGGAAAACATTATCACTTTGGATTAGTGTTTTACACAAAGAGTGTTGCTTTTTTTCTATATAAACCAGAAAGGATTTTGTTTATTGATAGTATGTGTCATCTTCATTAAAAAGCCTGTTATTGTTAAACTAACTGGAAGATGCTAAAGATGAAACAAAAAGATATTATGCAAATGTCGAGCCCGAAAGTTAAAACACATTTTAAAGGACATGAATGATGTGATTTCATTCATTTCTATGTTTTCTTTTTCTCGTTTTTTTGTACGTTGAAATGTTTGACCTGTGTTTTGGCTTTCTCAGGTTGGTCAAGGAAGCAATCCTCAACCTGGTCATGGACTTAAGTTGATTTCTAGGATTCCTCAACTAGATGGGCCTATTCCGGATCCCTATGATGATGCACTTTCTACACCAAATGTAAGCATGTCTTTCTTTAGATATTTTTGACTGTTTAATTTTCTTTGCATCATCTATATATGTTCTAGAGTTGCTTCTTTCTATGTTTCTAATGGAAAACTGAAGTTATGCACTAGCTGTGTTTGGGTGGTTCTGTTTCTTAAATTGTTCTATACACACACCTAATTATTACCAGCGTTAATGTCTGAAAACTTGCATGACGCTGAACTTGTGGTTTAAGAACAAGAAATCTTGAATTAAAAATTCGCTTTTTAAAATCACAATGCTTCAAAATCTAGCATGGGGCTCCGAAGTATCAGATTATGCATTTGAAAAATATTTACTAATATGTTGATTATGATTTCAAAAACAGTATTGTTACAACAATCTTAGTCTTTGAATAAACAAAACTAACATCTGTGTGTGGTAGCATTTGTAACTGATTAATTACTTTCTTGTAACTGAAGATTTACAACTATCAAGGAGTAGTCAATGAAGACTACAATGTAGCTAACACACCAGCTCCACCAGGTAAATAGATTTATTTTCTTAACTTGAAAATTGAAACAAATATTTCTGCCTCTCTGTTTTTTTTTTCGTCTTTTTGGGTCTGAATTTGGTATTTTGTGTTGTCTGAATCCATTCAGAGCTACAAGCACCGACTCCTGCTTTGATCAATCAAAATGATGTTTTAGATGATGATGAAGATGAGCCTTTGAATGAAAATGATGATGATGATGATCTTGATGATGTGGACCAAGGCGAGGAACTAAATACTCAGCATCTGGTTCTTGCTCAGTTTGACAAGGTATATTATATGTCCACATGCTCGCGCACGCACACATATTATTGGTTCTAAAATGCATTCAGTACGGTATTCGGTACCCACTTTTTCAGAAATTCGGTATCGGCATTTTCGGTACCAGTACCGGTACGGTACCGATACCATCTAGAGATGAGTGTTTGTAACGAGTACCGGTACCGATAGATTCTTTACGGTACTCGGTACCCACTTTTCAAGAAATTCGGTATCATCAGTATTTTCGGTACCGGTACCGGTCTCATCCCTAATGCATTCGCTTTTTTTTGTAATTTTTTTTTAAGTTTTAAATATCTTGATTGAGCAGGTGACGCGAGCCAAGAGCAGGTGGAGGTGCACTCTTAAGGATGGCATCATGCACATAAACAACAAGGACGTTCTGTTCAACAAGGTTTGTTTTTTTTTTCACAACATAGTTTTCCTGTGATATCAATTTTTTACCTAAAAGTTAAACATTCTTTCCATCCTGTTCGAATCAACCCGTATACTTCTGAATTGGTTGATTTGGATTGTGTATTATCTCAAATGGATCAATTGAAAAACAAATAAAAGGAGTCCTGGTCAAACGGGCTGAAAGTCACACAAAATCTGTTTCTTCTGCATACGAACCTCCTAAATTGTTTTTTGATATTGTAATAGTAAAGAAGGAATTATTTATTTATAATATATCTAGAAAAATAGGACAAACGGTGTTTGCAGGTCAACCACCCCAACCTGTATTAAAAATGACCTGTTTCTACCTGAGCCCTTTGACATGTTAGTATGTCACCCCACTCGCCCCTGGTTTAATGTATCTGCATTTCTATCGCAGGCAACTGGAGAGTTTGACTTCTGATTATGCCCAATAAACTGAAATGTTGCAACTGAGGGCGGGTCGGCTCAAAAAACAAGTAGAGGAATGAAGGTCTCTTTTAAGTGAAAAACGAACTCAGTTGAAGTAATTGATGTTATGAGGTGAAAGGGTTACTTGATGTATATAAAGTTGGAGAGCTTTTTGTTTGGTCCTAGTATTTATGGGCTTTACCTTTTTAGTCCCATGAAAAAAACGACATCTTTCATGGGACAAGTATTTACGGTTATACCCTTTGGATTTTTTTAACCTTTTATATGAAACTGCATTATTTCTTTAATGTGTTATATGTTTTAAATGTGATGAGAATTCATGGTTAGTAAACCATAGTCTTGACCCGAAGCTGGGGAAACATGTTGTCTGGGTAAACATTCTAAGATTGTTCTCCACCTGACTAGAAATGCACAAATGGTGTTCTGGGCCCAAACCGGGTCAGGCTCAGTCAAACCTGGTCAACATCGATTTTTGTGGCTCAAACTGGGTCGATTGAAATTGGTTTCAAGGAGAAGTGATCAGGTTTGCCCCGGTTGAAACCGGGTTTTTGTTGGTTTGGTTCAGGTTTGACCTGTTTCAAAGGATAGGGTTACAAACTGATTTCAACCCTATGGTATCTGACCTAGTTTCAAAATCCGGTTCAATTCAGGTTCAAAACCGGGTTCGATTCCCAATCCGTTTTTTGTTCACTTCTACACCTGACCACCACGGCATCACCTTCTGCACAAACAACTGATGTATCCTTCTGCACAAGCCACTGATGTATGATATCAACAGCGCACCCACTACCATTGATGGCCTAATGTATAAGAAAAAAGCGACTTGTTTAGGCCCCAATAATGTTTTGGTATATTATGATGGTGAAAGTTTCATATCTTCAATATCTGATTTGTGAATCAAAAGTGTTGCGTGCTAAAATCCGCACGTCAAGAGGGATTGTGAAGAGATGCAACGAGTGTGACTATATTAGATTCCTCCAAGATGTTCCTACAAAATAAAACATTGTTAGCCTCGTCAATGGGTCCCGGGGTGTCGTCTTGACCAGCCTCCGATGTGAAAATAAGTTCTTTTTTTCGAAATGGACTCGTATAGATTGGAAAAGTAAATGCGAATGTATGTGGCTGGTAGAGTGAATTAAATGCTTTTTTTTCCATTGTTGGAGGAGTTTATATGCATGGTCTATCTCAGTGTGTTTAATTCATTCATCATTTCGTTTCTGGTCGTTGACGCCGCTTGCAGCATGTCAGGGCTTATCTGGTGGTCATTGGCGTTGTCCAGGGGATGATACCACTAAACAACGGAAAAAGTTTCTATTAAACCGAGAACTAAAAATTTATAGCATAATTTACCAACTTACGATGTAAATAGATCTGTAGCTGATCTTAGTAGAGAAATCAGGAACAAAAAGCAAGTAAAACATCAAAAAGTCTGCAATCATGCAAACACTAATTAAGTTAAACAGCAGGTGAAACCATCTTTCCCCTTTATTCAAAGGGTTTCATCCCCAAATTTACGATCGGCTGAAGAAAGCCTCGATATGAGAATGTATATCAAAAGTAACCGGAAACAGTAACATTCAACTACAACATACCAGCAACGACCATAGCGAGAGTTTGAAAGCCAGAGAATAAAGCCACACAGATGGAGAAGACGCAACATAAAGTGGAGAGAATGCCAAAGAAAAGGACACGTAGGGCTAAAGAGAAAGCGTGGCAACGTAAGCGTTAAAATAATAAAAATCCGGAAGACAAAGGAAAAAAGAAAAAAAAACTAATGGACTAAGCCTGGACTCGTAACCTGTTTAACCAGGGTCATCCCACTAAAAAGAAAAGACCTTACCACCACACCATAAAACAAATCTGATAACACACAAAGTCTAGCATAATATACCATAAGTTAACGTCGTTTAATAGCCAACGGTCAGCTGCCACGTTGCAGCTGGCACTATTCACCTCTCTCGCCTTTAAAGGTTATTAATAATTATTCTTTTACCATAAAAAAAATAAAGACAAATTGAATTTTAATAATCAAAACTATTACTCATTGGCCGACAATAATTCATACTAACAGTTTGGCTAGTGACAGTCATAACTTTCACTTTTGTTGTCTAAGGCAGTCCCAATAGTATAATCATCATAGATTTACATTCGATTTCGCTTGTACGTTTCTCCATTTCATTCAAAATTACCATTTCGAGCGAAATCAAGTGTAAATCTATTATGATTATGTTACTGGGATTGACATTGACAACAAAAGTGAAAGTTAGTACTTTTACTGGCCAAATTATTAGTATGAATTATTATCGGCTCCTAGTTTAGATTATTAAAATCCAATTTATAAAATATAAATAACTATAATTGCTCACAACTAAACTCAAGTTTTATTTATTCCATCCTCTACAAAACTTCTGGTTTGTTCCAACTTCCAATTAACAGAATCCAATTCGACGAAAAGTTAAAAACACATTTTTGGTTACAAGTCCACCACAAGATGATCACACTCATCTCTACACACACCAACACTAGAAATGGCGCTAACCGCTTCAACTCCACCTCTGTTCACCGACTTCAATCTCTCTTCACACTCACATCACCGAATTCCCCCACTTCTTCGATCTCACAAAACCTATGTTCCTAACCCTAGCTATCTGCTCAGTTTCCCCCAAATTAGCAGCTCGTTTTCACAAATCAACACTCAATTCCGATGCTCCTTGTTCAAAAGCATGCCGTTAGTTCCGTCCAGAAAGTTCAATTTGAAGGTGGTTGAATCCTATCCTACATTTGCTTTTCAATTAGGGTTGTGGTTTGTTTGATTGATTTTGTTTGATGTTAAATTAGGTTAGAGCTTCAGCTGCTGGGGAAGAAGCATATGAAGACGATTTCTCTTGGTCTTCTGTTATTCTGCCGTATGTTAGCTTCTTTCAAATTTGGATTCAGATTAAGTTATTTGGTTATTGAATTCATATTTTTGTTATTGTGATCATGGTTATCATTTTGTTAAAAGTTTGTTATTTGAATTCCCAAATTAACTTGAATTACAAGGGACTTACCTGCTTCTCCAAATCTGATTATTTTGACTCGTTAAGTAACCGGAAAATCAGAAACATTCACATCCAAACAAACCCCTAATTTAACCTTGTTTTCTCATATACAGACCACATCAAGTTTGTCACTACCTGCAAATTATATGCCTGTTTTGGGGTCTAGAGTGTTTAGCAGTAAAGAAAAAGCAGAAACTTCCTACATTTTTCTATAACTTGTGTTAAAATTTCAGATTTTTGTTCCCAGCATTGGGCGGTTTATTATTTGGGTATGACATTGGTGCGACCTCTGGTGCTACCCTCTCATTACAGGTACATACATGGTAAAAAAAAATTGGATGGTCATAAGTTGTCAATCTTACATACTACATTTGATTTTTTTTCAATATGAAAATTAATAAACTGTATGCTCTAAATCGTGTCAATGTGCCACCTGTTAAATTTGATGCTTACTTTACTTGTTGTTTAGTCACCAGAGCTTAGTGGCACAACATGGTTTAATCTATCGGCTGTTCAACTTGGTCTTGTGGTAAGTTATCTTTGGTTGTTTTAATTATATGACATCTCTAGATTTTCATATTTTTCTTAGGTTATTAGAGGGAGGGGGGGGGAGGGGGTTCAGTACAATATAAATGTCACCCTATACTGTTGAAAGTTGATGCTTTGTATAAACTGTAACGATTCGGGGTTAACATGAAGGGCATTTTAGTCTTGTCAACGCGTCTTAATCTTTTTCAGCCTTTCATTTTTAGTATTGTGAGCTTAAAAGAATGATAATAAAGTCTTGGTGGGTCAACCCAACGTTGCTATCTTGACCCGTTTTAAAATGTACCCGATTCACCAACTCTTTTGACTTGTTATTCTGCTCGCTCATTTTGCCACCTGTACTAGATACATTATGAGTTTTGTTTGAATGCAGGTCTCTGGCTCCTTGTATGGAGCTCTTTTTGGTTCTATCCTAGTCTACCCAATAGCAGATTTCCTCGGTATGTTTTTCATCAACTCCACGTGGCAATTTCGGCCCATTTACTTATGAATGGGTCTATTGATGTTATGTTTCATCTCCAGCTTGCAAAACAAGTAGAATAAAATAAAATTAGCTAAAAAGAAAACACGTCAAACATGTCGAAAATCACCCAAAGTGCATTTTTAGTGCATACAACCTCTCAAATCATTTATTCAAAAATTGTGTAATTTTTGTTTTCATATTTAACACACTAATTGTGTATAAAGAAAATTGAAGAAAAAGTATTTCCGGTCAACCATACTCAACAGGTCAAAAATCACCCAAAGTGTGTTTTCAACTCGTTTCAACCCGCACAAAGTTGTACCCATTTTGAGGTGTTACCCAACCTGCCTATTTTGCCACCTCCATTTGTAAACTATGTTATATGCTGTACACGTAGAAAAGGTTTTTGGAGTCGGGGGTCTCAGCGGGAGCAGCCTCCCTATCCCCTAGGATAGGGGAAAGGTTTGCCCTCATCCCACCCTCCTCGGACCCTACCAATAGCTCTGCTATGAGTGGGATTTTACTGGGTTTGTTTGTTTGTTATTTTTTTTGGTGAAATACTGGCTATTGGTTTGTGAAGGTAGGAAGCGTGAACTTCTATTAGCGGCTCTACTATATTTTCTTGGTGGTTCTATCACCGCCTATGCTCCTGGTCTTGATATTCTCTTAATAGGCCGTGTTATTTATGGTTTAGGTATCGGTTTGGTAAGATTTCATAAATCCTAATCCTTGTTAAATCAAACCTCAAACCACATGATCCATATGACACATTAATAAAATTGGTTTTTCATTTCTGGTTTTTCAGGCTATGCATGGTGCACCCCTTTATATTGCAGAGACTTGCCCGTCTCAAATCCGTGGGACTTTAATATCTTTAAAAGAACTGTTTATAGTTCTTGGAATCTTGGTAATAATTTCTTGAATCAGTCGAGAATTTAGGGAACATAAAAAACTAAATTTTAGGTTTTTTCTTATCAAAACTACGTCATTTTGAAGAGTTCGGCATCTAAGCTTAGATGTGTGACAACACCACATTCACTCCCCCCCATATATAGGATCTAACGAAATTTGATAATTGCCGTTCAAAAAAAAAATCTAACGAAATTTGATAATTCTTTTCACGTACAATCCAATATATTCTTGTTTAAAAGAAGAAAGTAAAAGGAAAAAAATGGAGTTGTGATAAAATAAGAAATTAGAAGAAACATCAGGAAAGGATTTAAACAAGGGTTCCTAAGAAACAAAAAACTGGTAAGATAGTAACCAACCACAATGCTACGTTATAGTGTTATACTTGCTAATATTTATTAGAAATTCTAATATAGCTACATATATATCAATATATACTGTTCAATTTTGTCAAAACAGCCGGTTTCTCACTACAATATTATAACCAAGTTGAATTGCATGGTTTCAAAATGGCTTGATCTGGGAATTTTCAAATTAGCCAAATTGCTTTGGTTTCAGCTGATCTATGCACAATAGAGGTGCCAATCTTGAACTGTTTATTTATGAAACAATTGATTTGGGTTATGTTTATCTCATAACGGGTCAAACAGTTGAAATAAAAAGTATTATATAAAAAGGAACAGTTCAAATAGGTTGAAAGGACCACATGCTGCCCAAAGATTATTTTTAGATTATACAACCTCCTAAATCATTTTTCACAAAATACTCTATTATTATTATTATTATTTTAAGTATTAATTACATTTATCACACTAGTTAATTAAAAAAAAAAATTTGTCAACTGGGTCAACCTAACCAACCTGTTTTGACTTGAACCCATTCTGACCCACAACCCAACTCGCCTGACCTGCGATCCACTAATGAGTTATGTCTAAGGTTTTCAATAACGAGTACTTTGTACTTTCTACAGTTAGGTTACTTTGTAGGCAGTTTTCAGATTGATGCTATTGGCGGTTGGCGTTATATGTTCGGTTTTAGCACACCTGTTGCTCTTTTAATGGGATTAGGTGTGTTGGGCCTACCTCCATCTCCAAGATGGTTACTTTTAAGAGCAGTTCAAGGTAAAGCATCTTTGCAAGAGTACAAAGAGAAAGCCATTGTTGCTTTAAGTAAGCTTAGGGGCCGTCCACCTGGCGATAAAGTTTCTGAAAAACAAATTGAGGACACTCTTGTATCATTAAAATCTGCTTATGGTAGTGATCAAGAATCAGAAGGGAGTATTTTTGAGGTTTTTCAAGGCCCGAGCTTGAAAGCATTTGTGATTGGTGGAGGTTTGGTCCTTTTTCAGCAAGTACTAATTCAAACTTATCTTGTGTGATGTTTATAAATAATGGTGGTGTTTGGATGTGTGTTTTATTGGTGATTATGTGATGTTTAGTTGTTTAAAATTGTGATGTTAAGATAATAGAATGCGGTAGTGTTTGGAAATTCTGTTTAGTTAAGAAATTACTAGATATAATGTCGAAATATGACAGTTTTGTGAAAAAAATGGAGACAGTCTCGTGAAATGGGAATAAATCCTCTCTAATTAGGTTAAAAGAAGGGTTAATTGGTAATTTTATTTTACCTTTAGATAATCAGTTTTGTTGCAGCAGATATGAGACTGATTATTTGACCAGATAATTAGAAATTTCGTAAGAACTGATTAGTGGGACTTGAAGTCACATAAAACTGATTATTGGGACATTCCTTTTTTCACTATTTATGTTTTTTTTGGGAGTTACCCTTTCATGAAAATGGAATTTAATGTGGGAATGAGGGAGTATTTTGTAACACCATGTCACTATTTTAAATGGAAGTGAATGTTATTTTTATTGATTCAAGTTTATTTAATATAATGTATTTATAACAGATAACCGGACAGCCAAGTGTTCTATACTATGCTGGTCAAATCCTTCAGGTATGTGATACAGAAGCTCTCTCTCTATATATGTATGTGTGTATGTATATATATATCTGTGTGTGTCTCCAATTCTATTCATGTATGCAATATGCATATATACACATATATGTAAGTCCATGTGTATGTGTGTATATTTTATGTATACATACTTATTTTTGAATTGTGAACTCAAGACTGCTGGATTTTCTGCGGCTGCTGATGCAACACGAGTTTCAGTCATTATTGGTGTCTTTAAGGTACGTACGATAAAAAATGCAAAATAAAAGTCACTTTTTTCAAGATTGAGTGCTTTTATTCCAGAAAGGGTTTATTTTTTTCTTTTGCATTTGCATTTTCTTATATCACTCATTCTTGGCTAGTATACACTTCTTTTCTAACCGTTTCACATAAAAAAATGCTTGATTGAAATAAAGGTCCGGTATGTTGGTTCAGAAGTCAAACATTACTTTTGTTTTCTTATTTATGACTATTGTATTACATATGCTCCGGCAGCTGCTAATGACAAGTATAGCCATTCTGAAGGTTGATGATCTTGGGAGGAAACCTTTGCTTATTGGAGGAATTAGTGGAATTGTATGCTTCTATTTCTTTCAATTTTATAGATAAAATTAGTTGAATTAACGTTGATATTAGTGAAATTAGCATCCTAATGAGAATTCACTCTGTTACAGACCCTCTCGTTACTACTCCTTTCGGCATATTACAAATTTCTTGGAGGGTTTCCATTGATTGCTGTAGGTGCTCTACTTCTTTACGTTGGATGCTACCAAGTAAGTTTCTCTTTTTTACATATTTTCTTGAAAATTACTGGCATTTGCTTTGTATATGTTTATTTATCAGACTCCTAGAATAGCGTTTACTTTAAGTTTAAGGGTCTTCTAGATAGAGTTTCATATGTGCATGTATGTGACCAATGACCATAGTATTCAATTTCGACCCACTTATTTAGAAATGGGTCAAATGGGTCTGTTAAGTGTTCTTTATCGCTTTATTCAGAAACTTGTAAGTGTGTGTTTTCTAACCATATTTAGTGCAAGTTATTTATTCAAAATTAGAGAAAAAGTTAGATTTTTGTGCGGGTCAAAATGAGTTGGTTTGACCCATCAAAACTTTTTTTAGTCTATTATTTTAATTTCATAAATATATAATACCTATTTAATATAATAAATATAATAAAAAATTAGTAATAATGATCCAATTTGTTTGAATAAAGCAAAAGTTTGAGGTTTTAAACACTTGAGTATAATGTTGCTAATTTAAACTATTTGACCCCTTTGATTCATTTCCCTTTTAGCTAACAGTTAAGTTTCTCCATTTCACCCTTTATGAATAATAATATATACATCCTAAATTTATCCATTTTCATATAATGGGCTACTTTTTAGCAAGTAAAAATCATGTGATGCAAATGTGCTAGTATTTGCCTTAGGTAAATTGATTAATCATATAATATTTGTTTATTTGAATTTTCTTTTTCGCTCAACGATAATCCTAACAAAACATTTCTTTGTATTTTATGGAAATTTGGCATTTTCAGATATCTTTTGGACCGATAAGTTGGCTTATGGTATCTGAAATATTCCCTCTTCGTACAAGAGGAAAAGGAATCAGTCTTGCAGTTTTAACAAACTTCGGTTCAAATGCATTAGTAACCTTCGCTTTCTCTCCCTTAAAGGTTAGCATTCCATTCTAATAATAAAAAAGTCAACATATAAAAAGTCAAGCGGACATATGATTCTCTTTCTATGCAGGAGCTACTCGGTGCAGAAAATCTTTTTCTCCTTTTCGGAGCAATTGCTTTTCTGTCACTTGCGTTCGTGCTGCTCTATGTTCCCGAAACAAAAGGGCTGAGCTTGGAAGAAATCGAAAACAAAATCTTGAAATGAGATGTTGGTTGACTTTTGGATTTCTCAAAAGTCAAAACCTTTCTTCTTGTGTTTGACTAAGTTCTTAAAAGGTTGTTCATTTCATGTCGTGGTCGTGGTCGTGGTCGTGGTTTCAGTCTCAAGTTTTGCTTTTCGTTTCTTTATTTCGCACGAAACAAAAATCAAAACCCAAGGCACCAAATATATTGTTAGTTTCTTTTTTTTATATATGTGTATGTGTTTTTGCACATTGTACAATATTCATGTGTAATATACTCACTGGCGGACCCAGAATTTTTTTTCATGGGGGTCGGAAATTTTTGGGGTCGATTGACTAGGTGTTATATAATAATTTTTTCGGTCCATTTCGGGTCAAATCGGTTCGCGTCAAAGAAAAAAAAGATAATGAAACTAAATTTCATATAATCAACAAAAAGTACGTCGTACGTCATTACAAAATGCATAATGATAATACAATATATCTAAAGTTATTCTCTACGGGTTTTCATTTTTTAAAATCTAGCCATAACATCATTTAGAGAGAAATTTTTAAGCCAGTCTTTTTCAATATAACAAATACAACTATCATTTAAATTCTCATCACCCATTCGTTTACGCAAATCGGACTTCACATACTTCATTGCCGAAAAGCATCTTTCAAATCGGTGCTTCCTCTTTTTTAAACAAGTGCCGTTTCATTGACTAAATCAATGTGTGATTATTAGAATTAGGGTGAGCTTAAGACTTGAATTTGGGAATTGGGTTGGGATTGGGTGTGGGCTAATGGGCTTAAGAGTTAAAACTTGAATTTGAAATTTAGGATTGAGATTAGGCTTAAAACTAAAATCATAAACATGTAATTTAATTAGGTAGTTCTTATTTTATATAAACTATTATATTAGTGTTTAATTGAGATTAATTATTTATATATGAAAACTTATAAATTTCTAATTTGGTTTTTCTTAGGGGTCGGTTTCGAAAGTTCATGGGGGGCGTTTGCAAAATTTTACAGGGGGCGATCGGGATTTTATTGCGTATATAACACTAAAAAAAATTTTAATGGAGGGCGGCTGCCTCCATTCCTAAAAGGTAGGTACGTCGTACGCCCCTGAATATACTACATTGACATAAGCCGGTGTCTGATAGACTGATTACTCCAACTCCATTGGTTTGGATGTTTTTGCTACGGTTCTGTATGAACTTTCGCCTCAGGAAAACTAGCTAGACCTACAGTCGTTAGCCTCGTCGTTGTGATGGTCGTGGGTACTTCTTGTGATCGGACTCCAACGTAAAAATAATTACTTTAGGAAAGAGTAAATGTAGAGAGAATAAATGAGTTAAGGTACCTAAGTGATTATATTTATATATACATTGGAAGAGTCGACATACGTGCAATTATTGCTTTGCACCATGTTTAGTCATTGCCAACATATCAGATTAAAAGACAAAATATCACCCTTAAGTTCAATGCTCACTGGTGAGGGATTGTTTAAATCTTTGGCATTTAATATTACCAGGTCACCGTTAGGTTCATTCTTCATTATTAAAATCAGACGATTACGATCTGAATCAGAAAGACGAGGTCCGACTTATATAATGGTCACCCCCTGTCAAGTGGGTCTATTTCATTTGGCCATACTAGTTTGAAGGGGAATTTCATATGCACTCCTACTGAAATAACCATAATTTTAATTTTAATACTTTTATATACGGTCTAATTGTAGAAAAAAATATATATAATAAATGTTAAACGGTCAAGGATGAATATCATTAAATTAATTCATAAATAATAAACCCAAACTTATTAAATACTAGTTTAGAACATCATGTTACACACGAGATGAAAAATATCAATACATAAAATTTATTAAATCTTTAAGTATATATTTTACAAGTGTAAAAATGTATTAAATATACTAAGGATAGAAAACAAAATTTAAAGTATGTAAAAATTAATATATAATTTGGTTTCAAAAAAACATTAATTACTATTTAATGTAATTTGACTTTCATTTACTATTTGATTGAAAATAAAACTTACATAATTAGATTTCAAAGTTTTCTTATAGTAAGGGATAATTTAAAATAAATGTGTTTTATTAGTATAATTAGTATTTTGTTTAAAAATATAATTGTTATTAAAAGAAAGAGGTGTATTTAATAAGAGAGAGAGACGGAAAAAAAATTATCAGAATGAATATGAAGGCGACACGTGGCATTGAAAAACCTTTATTTATTATATAGTATAGATATAGATTATAGTATGTTTAATAATTATTATAGTATGTAGACTAATTGAAAGAATTTATATGTGTTTGTAAAATCGACCATTTTGGTGACTGTTTCAAAATCCATACAGATTTCAGTTTCCTCAATTGTTTCGATTATTGAATGAGAATTTAAATATTAATTTTGATAAAAAAAATCTGTTTCTAGAAGATAAATCTATTTACTTTAATTATAAAATCATAAACATACTTTTTAAATTTTTTTATTTTTTATTTTTATAAAAGTTATTTAAATGAAACATAAGTCCCGGAGCACCCACAATAGCTCGTTTTTTAAAGTAAGAGCTGAGAAATGATGTGAGATACAGAAGAAACAGTTTTGAGCCGGTTTTAACTGTGAGAGTGACAAAGCCTGAAAAGGTTAAGAAAATAGGACATGCAGCGGTTTCAAAGCCTCTTATAAAAAAAATCAACCCAAATACTATCAAGTTTGAGTAGAATATGGAACATATAACATCGATAGCCCATTTTTTGGACATATTAGTCTCTTGTAAGTTGTATGGGTTGATTTTAGTTTGAAGTTTGAACACTCCAATTAAAAAGGGGGAAAAATTCTGCTAGTTGACCATAAGTATAGGGACGGAATTTGTAATTTATTCTCCTCTAGTTTTAATCGGCTCAAAGCACATCGTCGTTCTCGTCTCAATCGGAGAATGCCGCGCAACAAAGACGAGACACCTGCGGTACGTGTTTATACCGTTTGCGACGAATCAAAGTTCGTATACCAATCCATTTCTTTGATTTTGCTAAATACAAGTGAAATTTTGTTGTAATTTGTTACGTGAGCCCTAAACAACTTGCTTGTTGATTCGTGATCTGAATTAGGTATTTGATCGTGAGGAATGTTCCGGCATTAGGTTGCGGTGATGAATTGCGGAAATTGTTCGGTGGATACGGTGAAATTGACGAGTAAGTTACTATTTCTTATGACACACACGCACTCAACTACACAGAATTGTAACAGTTGACTTTCATCACGAACGCTCGTGGTTTGCTTATTCAATGGTGTTAATAGCAGATGATTTCAGCTTTGTTGGTGGATGATTCTATATAGCGCTAGCATAATATCATCTTGTGTTAAGAATTGTTAATTGTGACGTTGTTTGACTGATTTGGCATTATGTTTGCTTAAGAGGTTTTTTTGTGCATGATATGTTTGTTTATCTTCTTTTGTGAGGTCAATTTGATTTTGTGTCTCTTTTGTAGATTTGTACCACTGGATGATGAAGATTGTGAACCATTTACCGATGTTTATTGGATCAAGTTTCATCACGTCCACAATGCTAGGTAGTTTATACATATCATCATTTTCTTTCATATGACGGGGATGGATCATTTGAGAACCAACAGTATGTTGAGAACGGCAAGAACCGTATTAACCCTTGCACTATTTATTATATAAATTAACTAGAATTCATGCAATAAGGTTTGGTTTTGGAAAACATGGTATTTATAGTCGTTTGCCTAATATGCACATATACTATATGCACAAATATATGCAGATATTTGTACTTTTTTTTAAAAAATTCAGAAGAGAGGAGATAAAATCAAATTAAGAGTAGGGAGAGATAAATAAAACATTGTTTTCCAGTTTTACGTTTTTCATTTAAGCGATATGTACATGTCTTATGCAATTCTCTCAGTTCTCAATATTCAGTTGGTTCTCAAAAGAACGTGTCCCTTTATAGTGTGTGTGTGTGGTATAGCCCTATCCCCATTTTGGAAGAAGAACAAATTTAGTTATGATTAAGGTCTATGTGAGTTTAGCCCCTTTTCAAGAAATCTTGGTTTGCTTATTGTTCTATATACCTTCACGAATCATAAGCACTCTTATTAGTTTATTGAACTTATGTGCAATGCAAGATTCTTTGTTTTAAAAGCTTCTTTCATGTAGGTTTGCCAAAAGGAAGTTGGATGAATCGGTTTTTATTGGAAATCGGCTTCAAGTTTCATACGCACCACAATACGAGAGCCTTGATGACACCAAGGAGAAATTGGAAGGAAGAAGAGAAGAAGTTATTACTAGACTTAATCGTACGTTATCCAGCATCATCCTTATTGGTAAAAAAAAATACATGTTTTTTAGATGAAAGGAATGTCACTATGGTTTGTCTTTGTTGTTTCAGCTGGAAGATCCAAGAGTGCAGGTTCTAAATCATCCCACAAGAATTTCATATCCGGGCCATTAAATATTCAACAAAGGTTTACATCTAGTTTATACTTTTTTATCCCGAGTATTAATCTGATTATATGTTACTGTTACAGCGACCCAAGAGAGATACAACCCCAGCATACTATTCACAGTCAAACTTTTCCCTCAACAGTTTCTTCTAATCAGGTGCAAACCTTTATATTCAATGCTAAGAGTTTCTTAAACTCATATGACTTTAAATTTAGGATGTATTCTTGTATGGCCGAGTTTGCTTACTCGTCCTAACTCAAACAATCGTTGGTAATTTTAATATCAGGATTATTTTCCAGTAGAGTCGATGAATCAGACGGTTCGACTGGTCAGGGGAAAACTCAATAAGGTGTGTAGTTGCACTAATCAGCCTAAATTTATTCCCTCCATTTATCAGTGTACTTTTATAATTAATTATTATTATTATTTTTTTGTATTTTCTAGATTGAATCAGATGCAGACACTTTGAAAGCAGGATCTTCTAAGAGACCACGGAATGACAATAGACGAAGAATTTGACAGCCATTAGCTTGATTAATGAGATGCCAATATAGATAAATTAGCTGCTTATTTTTCATTTCATGCTCACTACAGTGTAACATCAAATTCTCCAGATTGGTTTGTTGACTCCAAGGCAACTTCTCACGTGACGACTAAAATATCATATTTACCCATTTTTATTTATTTATTTAAAACAATTAGTCAATTACACATAATAATAACGGGGGATTTTGACGATGAACAGAGGTTATAGACTCACCATGGAGGTTTTACTTTGAGTTGCCGAACAATTATGGTGGTACTAAATTGAAATTAGTATTCAAAATAATGATGGCTACTTTCGAGAACTACTTGAAACGAACTGGAAAAGAATAAACTAAACTAAAATAATTGATTTGTGAATTTGGAACTCAATTTCAGCGATCCATGTTTCCATGGTCCAAGGCCAAAGGTGCCTTTCATTTTTTCAGATAAAATTTTGTATGATTTGAGTTAAAACCTCTGTTAGGAAGTTTTACTTTCATTTTCCTGTGCGGAGGGTCGAACAACAGTGCTGTTGCGCTTGCCCATTGTGTACAGTTTGTCGGAAAACTATTTAAGTCGCAGTCAGCGTTTCTAGAGGCTCAAACATTTACCGGCATCTGTGCAAAGAGTGGAGATGTACATGGTTGGCTTCAATTGGTATTTTAGGTGTTCAATGGGTTTCGAAGCTTGCGAGATGCAAAACTCTTGAAATATAGCAAAAAAGGGAATATGAACAAATAAATAAAAAACATAAAAATAAAAACTGTAATAATAGGGTATATTTGATATTTTAAAGTTTTGTTGGGTATATATATAATATTATTGATGTTTTATAAAGGTATACATATGATATTCTCCCTAGTTTGAAAGGTTATTATCGTAGAGTATGGTATTATCCGGTTCGTCGCCATTGGTCGGACACTTGTTCGTACTCATTTTTGCCATGTTAGGAGAGGGGGTTCAGTAAAATCTATTTAACTAACATATAATTTATTAATTTGTGATCAAATAGTAAATTTTATAACTTAGTAGTTAAAAGTTACCTTAGATATAAGTATGGGGGCTAAAGCTAAAATACATTTTCCAATTTGTATCACCAAATCAATCGTAAATCTCGCTCATAATTCATAAACCCCCTTCTCTCCCTCTTATCTCCAATGGCGTCTATCGCCGCCGGCACAGGCCAATTCCTCACCCTCCGTCAACGTACCACCAGGTCAAAACTACAATATCCACCGTCCTCCGCCTCTATTACCACTACCGCTATCAGATGCGAAAAAATTTCATCTCAAAACCCTAGCAAACCCTCAAAAAGCCGACACTCAAAACTTCCGTTATTTTCCGTCAAAAATCTCGCCATATCCGCCGCGGCCGGCGTTCTATTTCACGTAGCGTATAAGAACCCTTCCGGTATCGGCATTGGCGGTGGTAGCGGTGGTTCTGGCGGTGGCGGCGGAGGCGGAAGCGGCGGCGGAGGTGGAGGCGGGTGGTGGAGGAGACTGCTGTCTCCTGAAGCTAATGCGGATGAAAATCAGTCTCCAGAATGGGATGCTCATGGTTTACCTGCTGATATTGTTGTTCAATTGAACAAACTTAGTGGATTTAAAAGGTACAAGGTATCTGACCTTGTGTTTCTTGATAAAGTTAAATCAGTTATTGTAGGTTCAGATGATTCGTTTTTCGAAATGGTTTCACTTAGAGCTGGTGGTGTTTATACCAAAGCTCAGCTTCAGAAAGAGCTTGAAACCCTAGCTACTTGTGGTATGTTTGAAAAGGTCGATTTAGAAGCGAAACCTAACCCTGATGGAACGATTGGGTTAACTGTATCGTTTACTGAATCCACTTGGGAAGAAGCTGATCACTTTAGGTGTATCAATGTGGGATTAATGCAACAGTCTAAAGCTGTTGATGTTGAAGATAACATGACTGAAAAAGAAAAGGTTGATTATATGAGGAATCAAGAGCGGGACTATCGTAGGAGGATGGAGAGGGCAAGACCGTGTATGTTGCCAAGGTCCGTTCATGGTGAAATCTTGCAGATATTGGCACAAGGGAATGTGAGTGCTAGAATGTTGCAGAACATTAGAGATAGGGTTCAGAAATGGTATCATGATGAAGGGTATGCATGTGCTCAGGTTGTGAATTTTGGAAATTTGAATACGAATGAAGTTGTTTGTGAGGTGGTGGAAGGTGATATTACTAGGGTTGTGATTCAGTTTCAAGATAAACTTGGGAATGTGTGTGAAGGGAACACTCAAATTGGAGTGGTGAAGAGAGAATTGCCTAAACAGGTATGTCTTACTAGCTGACAGTGACTATCACTTTTTGTTTATTGTATATATCATCAATTCATCATATGTTTGTAGCTATGATTACACACTCCTTCAGTCGTTTTGTTTTAGGTGTACCATTAGTAATTTTGCAAGTTTTCAACCTGAGTTATACTGTTATAGTAATAATCATGGAAAAGCTAACTATTTTGCTTAAGCTTTTTTTTAAGTGTTTGAATACGATAGAAAATGGTCTTTTCATGCTTGCAGCATATTACAATCTTGAAAAGCCAAAAATTAGTCTTTACAGATTGGAAGCTTTGTTTTTCTGTTCTCCAGAGAAGTATTCAAGTAGAAGCACATGCTGGTTTTTTTGGCTCTAATCGGTTTGAGGATTCAGAAACAAAGAAAAGAAGTTTCTATCTTTTAAAACTTTCTTCTATTAAAGCAATTTGTTGTGAAACAAAATTCACAACACTGCTTACACAAACAAAATAAAGTATACACAGAAAATACAAGTGTTACCAAATGGTTAATTGATTTCTAATCAGCAAAGCAAGATGATAAGAAGGTATCATATGATTTCTAGTTCAAGAAACTATCTTCTGTTTGTTAGCAGTTTGTTTTCTCTGGATATTGTTTTGATAAAAGAGTTATTGGGCTTGATGTGCTTCCATTGTTAGCATATATCATGATAGATATTCATTTTGATTATACAATATGATAATTTGTTTTGCAGCTTCAAAAGGGGAATATTTTTAACATTGAAGCGGGGAAGCAAGCATTGCGTAACATTAATTCTCTATCATTATTCTCAAATATTGAAGTTAATCCACGCCCAGATGAAAAAAATGAGGGTGGAATTATTGTTGAAATTAAGCTTAAAGAACTCGAGCAAAAATCAGCTGAAGTCAGTACTGAATGGAGTATTGTTCCTGGACGTGGGGGCCGTCCTACTTTGGTAGATTACATTATATATTTTGAGCTTTTAATTTGTATTTTCAGATTATTGTTGAATGCTTTTTATTAGGCAATTTTTATTGAATGTATTTTTTGTTATGCAATGTTAGGCTTCAATCCAGCCCGGTGGAACTGTATCTTTTGAGCATCGGAACATCAAGGGGCTTAATAGATCTCTTCTTGGTTCTGTGACTACTAGTAACTTTCTTAACCCTCAGGTGATTTATTAGATTTATGACACTTCGTTAATGTTTAGAAAGTTATAGAGGTTGCAAAATGGGTTGTTCGGTGGTTTTGGTAACTTGTCAAACGGGTAATCATTTATGTGGATAGAAACTGGATAGTTCAGTCCTCAGATCAACACAAATCATTCTGTTAAAAAATTTTACTTTTTTTTACGTATAACCAATGTGTCAAGTATGATTGAAAAAGAATATTATTTCAGTAATAATCTAATTTTTATATTAAAATGGTTTACAAGGTTTTATGCATTAAAGATACACTTGGTCCAATTTCAAGTTTCAAAACCCCCCAAACCATTCATCCGTTTTGTTTTAAGCTATTTTTTTTCAGTGCACTGGTCGGAACGGGGCAGTTTGGGCTGACCCAAAACACATGTCCAAAATATTTACACTTTTGTAAATACTCAATTAGTCAAATATGATTAGAAGTGATATCATTTCAATAATAAGTTTTTTTACTAAACTAAGTAGGTTTTTTGCATGAAAAATACTCATTGGAAGACTTTGACCCATTTCACCTGCTCTTCCTTAAGTTTTTTTTCAATCTTTAACCCCGTTTGGCTCATAACAGATGGAACATAGCCAAGTCAACCCATTCATTAGTTTGGTCGTAATGGCCGTATTTATAAGATTTAATCAAAAACAGTGGTAACAATCAGTTTTTTGCAGGATGATCTCGCTTTCAAGCTAGAATATGTGCATCCTTACTTAGATGGTGTATCTAATTCCCGAAATCGCACTTTGCGTACAAGTGTTTTCAACAGCAGAAAGCTCAGCCCAGTTTTCACTGGTGGACCAGGAGTGGATGAGGTTCCTCCTATATGGGTTGATAGAGCTGGTATTAAAACCAATATTACCGAGGTTAATTACTAACTACCCTTATTTCTCTGTGTTATATATTGTTCATTATGTTAAACATGTACATTATCCAGAATTTTACTCGTCAAAGCAAGTTTACATATGGAATTGTAATGGAAGAGATAACAACGCGTGATGAAAGCAGTCATATTTCTGCAAATGGTCAAAGGGTTTTGCCAAGTGGCGGTATTAGTGCAGATGGCCCTCCAACAACACTAAGTGGGACGGGTATAGACCGAATGGTATTTGCACAAGCAAATATTACAAGAGACAACACAAAGTTTGTCAATGGTGCAATTGTTGGTGAGAGAAATGTGTTTCAGGTCAGTCTTCTAGACTAATTTTCACACGGGTCGAACCGGCTAGCCATAATGTTTACAATATGATTTAAGATAAGTATATTGTTACAATAATTTAAATTTAATTAAATGCATTTTGAATACATTGTGGATGTCTTTTGGCCCATTTGATAAGCATGACCTGTACAACCCTTTTCATTTTAACCATTTTTTTTAAGTTTTACTTTTAGCAATTTGACCTGGGTTGTAATTGCCGCCTGTCATGTTTAACCTTCAGAAGTCTGCCCAGTTTCTTCTGAATTTATGTGGGCCATGAAACATCCATTCATAAATCATAATTTTCCAGAAGTTGTATTTTAACTAGTGGTAGCAAGATTGGTGGCACTGGCGGGCTGTGTAACAAATTAAAACTAGTTGTTTATATACATGTCCAAACTGGTTGAGCCAAGTTGGCAGAAGTTTGACTCATTTTCATTTTAGCCAGGTTCAGAATAATATTATACAAACTTTAATGTAATCATAAATTTTTTTGTTAAAAATTTTTTTAGGAGGCTCTAAACATTTGAGTACACACGGGACAAGTTTTGACTCATTTTCATTTTAGCCAAGTTCAGAATTTTCCTCTTTTAACCTATTGAAAAAAAAAACCGATTTCAAAGCAAATGGGTTTAAATCGCCACATCTAATTCATTAGACATCATAATTTTGTTCACCTAATCTTGAATTCACCCGTTTTGGAACTTGAAATACGTACTAACATGAATCGAATTTTACTAAAATTGCAGCTTGATCAAGGGTTGGGGATCGGCAGCAAATTCCCAATCTTCAACCGTCACCAACTAACAATGACAAAATTCATCCAACTGAAGGAAGTTGAAGAAGGTGCTGGCAAACCACCGCCACCTGTGCTTGTTCTTCATGGTCATTATGGTGGTTGTGTGGGTGACCTTCCTAGTTATGATGCATTTACCCTTGGTGGACCCTACTCTGTTAGGGGTTACAACATGGGCGAGATTGGTGCTGCTAGAAATATCCTCGAGGTACAATACAAATTGCTTATCTTCATCATTTAATCCTGTTTATCTGTTTACTACCTCAAATTTTCTAGATTTATTTGACATATACATCATATTTCGAAATCCCTTATGGGCATGGCTGAAAATTTAGTTTCATATATTCTGCTTAGTCTGATTGAAGTTGCAAGATTTGATTGAGCTGAGCACTTAACTTTAAAGTAGAGGTGGGGTGGGTAATGGGTCAAAACAGATAACTTTTAATGTTTAAATAGCATGTTGTATGTTATTACAAACTTTTTATTATATCAATGATTATCCAAGTTTAAGAATAAAGTGACTAAGGAGGTTTGATGAAAATTAAGCTTTGGACGGCCTTTGACCTGTGCGGTCCGTTTGACCTGTTTATAAAAGATTTAGCTAAGTTTTTTTAAATGACCCGTTATCTTTTCAGCCCAAAGTCAAATTCTATTATCTTGAAGCAAGTCACTAATGGATGACTAATGTCACCATTTTCTACAGGTTGCTGCTGAAATACGTGTTCCAGTGAGAAACACACATGTATACGCGTTTGCAGAACACGGGAATGATCTGGGGAGTTCAAAAGATGTGAAAGGAAACCCAACCGAGGTTTACAGGCGCATGGGTCAGGGTTCCTCGTATGGTGTTGGTGCTAAACTAGGGTTAGTTCGTGCAGAATATGCCATCGATCACAATTCAGGGACAGGTGCCTTATTTTTCAGGTTTGGGGAGAGATTTTGAGGCTTGGTTAACTTCTGTTTATCGTTCTGCTCACAATGTTATTCGGGATTTTATTTTTTTAGTCATCTGGTTTTTTCGACTCTGGATAAAAGGTTATTGTGTGAGATTGTGGTTGAAAGAAGGTGTTGTGTAGGAAATTAATAATTTTGCTTGAATCAATTTGAGATGTACCATTGGCAAATCCCCGATGTTTTGAATCGTGTATGTTGAAGTGTGTTATTAAGCATGAAAAAGTAAAAGATATCTGCTGATTCAACACGTTTTCACTGTAGTGTCTGAGCGGATACTGCTATTTTCTCTTGAACCATAATAACATTATTTGATCCGATCATTGAATCATTTATTTCTCTATTTATAACTTTTATTTACAATTTACATTTTGAGTATAAATTGAGTTTAAGTTTTTGTAATGTTGATTATACTCCCTCAATATACAAGGATAGCTCAAAATGTCCATTAATAAAATGATACTTCAAAAATTAAGTTGTATTAATTTGGAGACTATTAAAAACAATCAAAGTTATATAAGCCGAATAGAAAATTAATTTCGTTACTCGTAATTCATAAAGATAAGGCACGTGAATTAAGAAATAATTTTGGTGAATTTCGTAAGAGTGTCTATACGACTGTTATAGCATCAATACAAGTCATATAGCACAAAAGTTAAACCGATAGCGTTCAGGGCTCCAGACATGTCAAATCAATCATATTCAACCATCATACGACACATATCGTGTCCAAAAATAGCTCAATACAACCCGTATCATACCACGTATAGCCCCTATACTGGTTGTAGAGGGTGTCCGGATATCATGTTGGTGGTGTCCGTATAACCTAAGTCTTTCGTAAAGTTTCCTATATTTTATTAAGTTTATTTTTTTTTTATTTAATGTTTAGAACTCTTTTTACACATATTTTGTTTCTCTTTTAACTTTTAGAATATAATGTTTTCTTAAATTCCGTATATACCGTCGCGACTCGCGAGATGCTTATTTTTATCTACATTTTGATACAAATTTTATTTATTACTGAGTTAGTTCAAATATAATGTATTTTTACTTTTTTTTATTTTTAAATTTTGAATATACCGTTACGATGTGCTTATTTTTATCTACATTTAGATATAAATTTTATTCAAAACTAAGACATGTGATATAATATATTTGTTGTTCCTTAATGCTTATTTTTATGTTTGTACTTGCATAACTTTTAAATTCAATTTGGCTTCCTAACTTTTTTTTCTTTCAAATTCAATTCATGTCTCAACAGGTGGGGTAATTCCACTAGTTTAGTTATAAATATTAGTGTAGAAGGTGGGATCATTTATAAAGCGTAAGGATAATTGGAAGGACAAATGTATTACTGATATTTATATTTATGTTTAAAAAACATATTAAGAACAAAAACGAAAGTTACTAGAATTTAATGAAAATTATAGTTTAGCATTGGGAAAATTACCAAAACAAACATGTTTCATAAATTTTTTTTCAAAATAAACATTTGACTTTTAGCCTACGTTTCATATACATCACATCCGTGACCCAACCAGAAGTCCAGAACATGCCACATCAGCTTGGCTTAGCCGCCCCTTTTTTGCATTGAAACCCATAAATTACAAGGGGACCAACTTTCTGACTAGGCTAATTAGTTCAAAAGTGGCGGCTAATTTAGCCTACAAGTGACGTGTCAAACTATGATTGGTCAGAAAGTGGGTCCGTTGTAATTTTATGAGTTTCAGTGCCAAAAAAGGGCGGCTAAGACTTAGCCGCCCAAACTGATGTGACGCATTCTTGTTGAGCCACAGATGTGATTGATGTATATAAAGCGTAGGTTAAAAGTCAGATGTTTATTTTGAAAATTTTCCGGGGTGATAGCATGTTTGTTTTGATAATTTTCACTTTTTAACATTTCTTTTGGAGTAAAAGAAAAGTACAAGGTTTCCTAAACCCATTAAAGTGAAATGGACAAGGCCCGTATACATACTAATTGCAAGCCCACATGATATCCAAACCAGGCCCATATTTAACCAATCTGGGACATAAAACTTTATTTGTGTGGTGCAGAAAGCAGATGAAAACAATGGCTGCAACATCTCTTCCACCATTCCCCTCTTTCAATTACCATGCCATCAAACCCCCTTCTCTACCACTTCTTCCATCACGACATTACCTCCGCCGCCCTCCACGCGCCACTGTAAACTCCCCAATTTCCGCCACTCCAAACGGGGTGTTTCTGCTCTCAGAAGCAAAGCCACCTGAGAATTCCGATCAGATTGTCTCCGCCGTTGCCGATAACGGCGACGGCGTCTCCGTCGTTATTCAAGTTCTTCTTGGCGTTGCATTTTTTGGCTTATCGGTTCTCACAGTTGGGGTAAGGTCATGTTCAAATTTCAACTTCTATCTGGATTGTGAAATTGTAATAATGTTGGTTTAGATTCGAAAAGTTTATCCAAAACAGAAATATTAAGCAAAATTCACCCAAATATACATTTGATTTTAGAAATATTAAGCAAAATTCACCCAAACTTTGACTTTCAGCCCGCTAAAAAATAAATATAACCGGTCAGAGAACGCCACCCTCTCACTTTAAGAGAAAAAACACATGGGGTCACAAAACTAACCGATTAAAAAACACCATTTACGTTAACCCGTGACAGTTTTATATTGGGTCGATAATTTGTCGGTTGGAAAATAGCCAGGTTGACTTGCGTGGCGTTTTCTGATTGTTGCTTTTAGATATTTTTTTTTAGTGGGCTAAAAGTCATGTTTATTTTGGTATAAAAGTGGGTCAAAATGTTTATTCTCGTGATTTTCCCAAATATTAATCGTGCTGAGAAAAAAGGTTAGTTTGACTTTGAAGTCAAAATTGAAACTGTGATATCCCATTACACATTTTACCAAAGGAATAGGAAAGTGTGTAACCAATATGGTAAATGATTTTGAGTTTCCAAAGTGATATGTTGACCTTAAAAGTCAAACAGTACTAATTTTCATAGTATGGGCTGCATATTAATTGAATTTGATGTCATCTCTTCCGAATTTTGAGATTCTTCCATGATCCCATTAGATATTAGAACAACCCTACTATGATTCTGAGTTCCCAAAAGTGGCATGCTGACTTTAGAAGTCAACCTTTGCATTTTTCAATTAGACTAGGGTGGCAATTTCCGACCAAACCGAAACACATCACAATAATAAACAGGTTTTGGGTTGTCATATCTAACCCATTTAATAAACAGGTCTTGTTCTTGTTGACCTGTTTAACTTGTTTTTTCCAACCCGATTAACACGTTTACGACCTGATTATTATTCGGCAACCCGTTTGACACATTTAGATAAATGGGTTAAACAGGTTTGTGTTTAGGTTTACATGATTTTAAGTGTGTACAGGTTATGGTTGATATTTTTAACACGCATAAAAATATGGGTCGTGTTCGGTCTACTTGCCACCCCGACATGATTGACACCCCTAGTCTGAAATGCGGGTTTGTGTGTGTTATGCAGGTTATCTACATTGCTGTGACAGATTTCTTACAAAAAAGGGAGAAAGAGAAGTTTGAGAAAGAAGAAGCAGAGAAAGCAAAGAAAGGTGGCAAGAAGAAGAGAGTAAGACCAAGAGTCGGCCCTAAAGGATTTGGACAAAAGATCGACGATGAAGATGATTTGTAGATTGTATAAATTTTCAACATGAAAATGTATGGGTTCTAACAGATTTCAGTTATTGTTGATCCTAATTTGCAGATTCAAATGTCGGAAAATCACATCAATATCTGTCTTCTGGCCTTTTTGTAAGTTCTGGGTGCATGTAACGGGTACCCGAGGTGTTTTGGGACACAAAAGAGCTAAAAGAATGCAAGTACTCGATATGTTCTGAGACATTAAAGAGCTAAAAATCGTCTTTTCGTTGTTTTTTTTGTAAGTTTGGTGTATGTAAAATGTACTTGGCGTGTTTTGGGACACAAGTAAGCTAAAAAGATGTCTTTTTCATGGTTTTCTTGTAAGTTTTGGTTCATATAAAACGAACTTGAGGTGTTCTGATGCATGTAAAACGTAGTTGAGATGTTTTGGGACACAAGCAAGCTAAAAAGTTCGTTTTTTTCATGTTTTTTTTTTAGTTTTGGTGTTCTTCAGCTATTTTTGGCTGATGAGCTATCTCGTTGACAAGACTATGAACTTGCTTCTTTGTAAGTGGCTTTGACTCGTGGATTTCCGAAGAAATCTGCTGGAGGCCTTTTCTGGTTTCACTCTGAGTTTTTCTTATATTTTCCTCACACTTTTTTATTCTTTGTTCTAATTTTTCAAGGTGCTAAGTAATTTTGTAGAAGTTTTTAATCGAAACTTTTGAAAATAATAGTAAACGATCGTAAATACAGGAAATGTTATTATCTAAATCCAAAAGACTGAGTTTTTGTTTTTCTGAAAGGTTTATAAATTCAAGGTTAGCGGTTCGGGAATGATTATACCAATCTTTCATTGTTTGTTCAAAACATGTAAAACGTACTTGAAGTATTTTGGGACACAAGTAAGCTGAAAGGATGATATTTTTCGTGGCTTTTGCAAGTTTTGACGCATGTAAAACGTACTCGAGAGGTTTTTTTGTGACACAAAAAGCTGAAGAGCCTCTTTGTTGTTTTCTGTGAGTTCTAGTGCAGGTTTTCTGTGAGTTCTTTTGCGAGTTTTGACACATGTAAAACATACTTAAGGCTAAAATGGTCCTTTTTTCGTGGATTTTGTAAGTTTTGGCGTGTAAAACGTACATGAGGTCCATGAACGGCGTTGCTTTGGACATACAAAGGGCTAAAAGGATTGTAACACAGACTGCGGTGTTGTTTTGGTACACAAACAAGCCAAAAAAAAACCCAAAACAGAGAAAGAAATATGTAAAATATATAAAAAATAAAAAAAGAAGCATGAAACAGAGATATAGAGCCACATTTTCTGACTTAACAAGATATCTCTTTAAACAGGTTACACAAGAACAACATTCTAAACAACCCTCCAGATGTAGGCAACATATTTGTACAGTCACTTGGTAATAACAAAACTAGTTATTTTCTTCACTCATTTTTACACAAACATGAGCCTTGACTATGTGTAAACCTTAAAAACTAGTGCATTTACAGTTTCTTCTAGTACAAGTAATAATACTTCATTTGCAAATCAGCATATGTAACACTGACCGTATTTCATAGCTCGAACTAGCCTCGGTTAGCTGTACAACTCTTCCTACGCTCACTAACCGCCATGCGACAGTTGGGCTGCAATCCTCCTTTCTGCAAGTTGTTAACAAGAACACCATAAAATCATACAAGAAAAAGAACAATTTATTTACGCAATATTGGCAAAGCTGTCAACAATTTGATACAACATTCATATAGAAGACTGAAAAGGTCTAGTCTTTCTGGACAACATTTGCCTTTTGGAACTTGTTTGAAAATTTCAAACTGTTTACTTATGAATGAGACGACTTAAAGAAGTTTTTATTCTGATGAGTGACTAAAAAATAGTAAAAAAAACGGGCCAACATTTGACTTTAGAGAGTCAAACATCGGAAACTTGTTCGGAAATTTCAAGTCATTTACTTATAAATGGGTTGATTCAAGTTTTCTTCTATTTCTAATGAGCCAAATGGGTAAAACCAAAATAAAAAGTTAAACAGAAAACAGGTCCACAAACAAGTTGAAAATTGCTCAAAAGTGTATTTTTAATGCATGGACCCAATTAAATCGTTTTATTGAAGATAATAGATTATTAATGTAGACATATAGTTAAATTTAACATATAAATATTAATAAAAAATTCAAAGAGTCGATTTAGGTTTACTTTTATCTCTAATGGGCCAAATGGGTAAAACAAGAAAAGTAATTAAAAAAGCAGGTCAACAAAATAAGTTGAAAGTTGCTCAAAAGTGAAATTTCTTAATGCATAGAACCTAGAAAAACATCTTACTGAAGATAATAGATTATTATTGTAGAAATACATTATTGTAATCATATTTAACAGAACAAGAAATATACCCAATTCCCTTTACCCGTTTGACCCGCTACCCGACCCACCCAACCTGCACAATTCGCCACATTCAACTTTCCCAGTTCAATTGGATTTGTCCCGGTCTAAAACCTTGGGACACCATTCTAGGGCCGGGCCGGGCCGGGCCTTGTCCTTTAAGCCTACCTCTAAGCAAAATACTGGAACTACAGGCAGAGATAAAAAGACAAAGTAGATACGCACCTCCAGCAGCAACAAGTTTCTCCACACGAGCAACAATGTGTTTACCATACGTGTATTTTTTCAGTGCATTTAGATGAACTTTAATTCGTGACAGTATATGCTCACGTTCTTGATCACTACAAGTTTCCAATACTTTTTGCACAACATAATTTGCAAACTGATCTTTCATCATTGCCTGAACAAATTATATACTAATCGTTAAAAAAATAATTACAAAAAAAGAAATTTAAAAACATGCATCTTGTCTATTATTTTACCTGAAGAGGCTCGTTCTCATCAGTGGTACCAAGCATCTCATTCACAAGAAGTTGGCGTTCACTTATATCACCAAAAGTCAAACATTTTTCAACAACATTTGATGCAAATTTTTGTTGACTCATTTGAACAATCTTTCCAGCCAATTCATGGATTATAATAGAACGTTCATTCGGTTTTCCATGTTCCAATACATGCTGCTCCAAGTTCCAAACACAAGTAACATAAATTTACATTCAAGAAATAAAAATTGAAAAATTGAAAAACTAAAAATTATATAATTTTACACCTGAACGACATAATTCCCATATTGATCTTGTACAAGCATGCTTACACATGCAAGAATCTCATTCATCACCTTATTTTGTGTTTCTTGATCTTCACAGTGCTCAAGTACTCTCTGCAGGAAATAAAAAAAAAGATTTAGTTTCTGTTTTTTTTTAACTATAAGTTAGTTTATAGGTGGCAATTTCAACCCATTTACCTACAAATGGGTTGATTTGGGTTCTTTTTGTATCTCTTAACAGGTCAAACGGGTTAATATAAATAAACTTTAACAAAAAAGAAAACAATCAAACGGGATGAAAGCCACCCGAAGTGTCTTCAAATGCATAAAACCTCTTAAATCGCTTTATTAAAAAAGTTGGATTATTATTGTAGCAATATAGGTTTTGTAATCATAATTATCACCTTAATTATTAACAGAACTTGAAAAATGAATAATATTAATAAGTTTTTGTGGGTCGGCCCAACCCTACCCATTATAACCCACACAAAGAGGTATCCATTTTGACACACTACCAACCCCCCCCCCCCCACCATTTTGCCTCCAACTTGGATAATTTAAAAAGATACATTATATGAACCTGGATGACACGGCATCCGTATGGATGGGTAGAAAGTGTCACAACTTGATCAAAGAAAGTCGTAATGATGAATTGAATATGTTGTTCAGGAACACATTCAATGCACTTTTGAATAACATGATTCCCATTTTGATCGCGTACACAACGCATGATGTGACCGTCAAGTTCTTCCACCATTTTGATCTTTTGGTCCAAGTCAACAACTTCAATTGCCTGAAAAGTCAACATTTAAAAGACAGCATAAAAATATAGCTACCTTATGGTAGCAACTTTGGCCCATTTATCAATGAATGTATCGATTAGGGTTATATTCTATATCTAACGGGTCAAACAAGTAACATTAGAACAAATAGCTTTAAAAAAACGGGTCAAGCGGGTCGAAAGTTATATTTTTACCTTCATTTTTCAACCTCTAAATAAAACCAGTTAGAATGAGCAAAAAATGTTACAACTTTCTACCTTCTGGATTACACGGCAACCATACATTTGAAGACTGAGAGTCAATACATGACCTAAAAGCTTCCCCGCCAACTCTCTTCTTTGTGCAGGCATTCCATGCTCGAAAAACTGAAATTAAAAAAAGGTCAATCAGAAAAGACAAAAGTTAACTTGCTTTCATGGGTCCCTGTCTAAAACTGAAAAGAAAGAGCAAACAAAGAAAAAGATGACACCTTTTGTATCACATAATTTCCAAAGACATCAGTCATTAGGGTAAGAGCCTGAGGAAAGATCTCTTTAAAAACCATGTTTTTTTCTTCAGTTGTGGCGGTTTCTAGTTTCTGTTGAATAAAACGACTCCCGTATTGATCCGCACTGATCATCATAAATAGAACCAAATTTAGTATTTATGAATATATATATATAACCTGAAAATTGTATTTTTCATGAATGCTTCAATAAAGATTTATAAACAGGTACCTAAACTCCACAACATGGCCGGCGATTTCAGAGAGCTCAAAAGACTTGGTTTTATTATTCTTAAACTCATCAAGCAAAGAGGACCCGAAACCATTATCACCGCCATCTAGATGCCATGGCCCCATAATGCCGCCACCAGCACCGCCTAAGTTCCTAATTTGGGGGGAGAATCGTGTATTCAATTCACCGAGCCTAATCGGGCTTCCCGGGCCATGAGGAGAGTTTGGAAGTGGGCTTAGTAATGGGCTTCCAGGATAGGATAAGCCAAGTCCAAGACCGGGATTCCCATAATAACCATGGTGGCTTGGACTAGCGGTTTTCCCACCAAACGGAACACCATATTGTGATTTCTGTGGTGAAGATATATTTGCAAGATATGCTTTTTGAAGCAAATCAAGATATGAGTTGCCAACAGTGGGATCATTAAGGGCGGCTATTCGGGCGGCTGCAGCGTATTCTGTGCTTCTCAGATATTGAAGATACATAGGGTCGATAAAAGACGTGTTTCCCGCCATTTGGGCCCCGATTCTGCTCGGATTTTGTGATTCCATTGCAAATCTTGCTTCTATTCCAGGGAAAGCCATGGCGGTGGCTGTGGCAGCAGCGTTCTCGAAAAGTGGTGGCAGATTCAAATTGCCGCCTTGACTGGACATTATTTGTGGTGAATTGACCGAATACCCAGTAGTACCGTAGTTCGAATATGATGGATCCCAACCACCATAAAAGTTATTAGAAGATCCATCAACATATACATTACTAGAACCACTCAAATGATCAAATTGAGCTCGATTCTTGCTTTCTCCTGTAACTCCACTTGACAGATTCATTCCCGACAATGCTGTCACTAAATCTTCTGGTTCCTTAGAGTGAGATGAACCGACATCAAAAAGTTGAGTTTTAAGATTCAGGTTGACCCGCCCGCCACCAATTGGAGTAGGGACCGGGCTAGGAACCCTGGATATGTGTTGCGGGTCAGGCGTCCCACTTCTTGATAAAGAAGCAGCCACTGCTGCAGCATAAGAGTATGATGTTGGCAGGCCGTTACTGTTTTGGGCCCCAGTGGCACCCACTGTTTCATCGTTGTTTTCGAATGCATTACGACTAGATGGTCTAGATGGATGTCCAGAGGGTGGAGTCGAACGGGTCAAATCATCCTGCAAAATAGAAATATCATATGAATATCATGAAAGTAATTCAAACATAAAAATGCGAACAAAGATAATATCTAGCAAAAATCGGTTAGTGGTAAACTGGTAATCTTTGGGGGTGTTTGGATGTGCCGTGTGCGTTATGGAAGTGATTATATAATAACTGATTTCCAATTTCAAGCTAGCTAAAATAAAAGTGATTATTACAACCTCTGAATCTCATGCAACAAAAAAAACATCCAAACAATGTTTCTTGCATCATGTGATGCAAATTAGGGGCTGTTTGGATGTCCAATTTGAGAGTAATTTTACACTTATCTCAATAATCAAATTTGTTAGGACAACTTCTTACTTGTTTCTCAAAATCTGGTTATCATCATAATATCAAAATCATAATCACCTTTCACCCAAACTACCAGAATAATATGTTTAAACACGCATCCAAACACACTCTTAACTTCAATCACACAACCATAACTACAGAAACTAACAAGCAACTAAATCAAAGTCAAAGTTCCATGAATTCAAAAACTGAACAAAGAAAAGTAAAATTTCACCTGAAAAATCTCAGCAAGGCTCTTCTGTTTGCTACCCAACCCTAAACTGGGCAACCCGATCAGTCCATCACCGCCCCATTCAGCAGAAACCTTAACTTTCTCCACCTCAGAACTCTCGCTTTCTTGTTTCTTTGAATTAAAACCAGGCGGCATCGAAAAGATCGACACACCACTGCCACTGCCACCACCACCATCAGCCCGACCTGCTTTCCTCCTATCTCCAATTCCACCTAACCCCACCCCACCGCCGCCTTGCAACCTTTGGGTGAACCTATAATCCTCTTTCGACAACAGCGGTGGCGGTAACCTAGGGTTTAAATTAACATTCGCGTAATAATAAGATACATACCCAGGATCAGCCCTAAGTTCTTCCTCAGACATAAATCCATTACCTCCAGCAAACTCAGAAAATGCTAAACTATTATTATTATTATTGTTATTACTATTCCTTCCATTATTATTACCATATAAACTACCAACTGCACTCAAAGAACCCTCTACAGTAGGTGGAGCTGAGCCACTTCTATACATATTTAACTCCTTTTCATAATCATTATCTTCTCTCCTTTGTTCATGAAGCAATAGCCCTAATTCTTTCTCCAATTCATCCCCAAATGAACCATCACCAATCATATGTCTCCTACCCAATTCAGATAACATTTTCACTTATAAAAACTAATATTTAATCTACTCAAGAAAATACCCAGATACAAGAAACGATTTTATAACCTAAATAATCAAACCCCAGATGAAATTTTAAAGAAACTTATATGTTGAGCTAATAAAAATCGAATCTTGATCACTTACACAACAAAAACAAATACACCCTAAAAAACCCTAGAACAAAAATGAATTCTTGAAACCTGTAAAGATCAAAAGTTTGATCAAGAAGAATCCGGAAACATGTTTGCTTCTGTACTGATCGTCAAACGAAGAACATGATCAGAAATCAAAGTTTGATCAAGAACAGCAAGTTTAAAGAAAAGCAAAAGAGAAGAGTGACGGTGAAGAGGGTGGGTTTGTTCGAGTTATAAGTATCAAGAAAGGTTAATTAGGCGGCGAATTGGTTCTTACAGAGAACCCTTTTTAGGGTTTTGTTTTCAACCGGTGGCTGTAACATAGTAACTTCAAATTTCCCCATGTAACCAATTCCAACAACCACTGGCCCAGTGAAAATTTTGTATACTCATGACCTCTAAAATAGGAGGTCTGGTTAAGTCTCACTTGTGATAAAAAAAAGGGTCCAGGTTGAGTCAGGAGGTTTTCTCATCTATGATGGGTTTTCTTCTTAGAGATGTGAAGATGATCGGGTGGATCAATAACCCGTCAGTGATTCAAATTGCCGTTAAAAAAAAAGTAACCAATTCCACTTGATTTTTAGTTTTGAGTTGTTTTCTATTTCTTAATGATTTATAGTAACATTACCAACATAAAGTACATCTTTTAACGCTAAACCATTCAAACACCCACAAACGTGTTACGTGAGCTGACACATCTGATTTGCACTCATTTTTCAAAAACACTTATTTTTCCTCAACGCCACATCATTTTTCAAACATCCATTTTCCTTCATTTGAAGGCGTTCGAAAATCCTGTAGAAGCCTCCAACACTTCGTTTGAAGGCGTTCACAAAATTCACCTTTCGATATTTATATAAAATTAACCATGTTTAGAATCCTCTATATACTTTCTAAAAATTTCTCTTTTTATAAGTATGTATATAGGGGTGCATTCAATATATGATCGGTTTTTAAACTACATAACCATTTTTACATTGTGTACTTTGGATAGTCACATGTAGTGATAAAAAAACATAGAAATGGTTAAAAAAACTATCTTATGCATCACATTTAAAATAATAGATATAAGTGTCTATACGGTTCTCTTAGTTTTTACATAAAATTTATGTACGGCTTCTAACAAAAATCTCTTTTTACAAGCCTCTATATAGGGGCACCGGGCACGTCAAATAAATGGCCAATCTTAAGTAGAAAACTACAAGAATCGCATACACATGTTTACACAATGCATTAAAGATAATCACATGTAGTGGGAGAGAGAGAGGAGGGGCATGTCCAATAAATGACCAAATTTAAGTAGAAAACTGCGAGAACCAGTGTTTTGAAAACCGGACCGGCCGGTCGGACCGGGAACCGATGGTCTGACCAGTCCGGTTAGGTATGTTGAAACGGTCCTGCAGCGACCCGGCGGTCAGACCGGAAAACCGGGTGGTCGGACCGGACGGACCGGCTGGCTAATATTATTTTTATTTTTATTTTTTTTTATCTTTTTTAAGTCTTTTGGATTCGTATTTCGTACATAATTATTAGTTTAAGACTATTAGAATTGACTTGTTGGTGGTTTTTGAATGATTAATGGTTGTTTGGATTGATATATTTTTATAATATTTATGACGTCGTCCGGTTCTTAAATCCGGTCCGACCAGTGGACCGGTAAGGAGACCGGTTCGACGTCCGGTCCGGTTCTGAAAACATTGGCGAGAACTGCATACACATGTTTACGTAGTACATTTAATCGCATGTAATGGGAGAGATAAAGAGAAACGATTAAACAATCATCTTATGTACCATATTTAAAATAATAAAATACACCGTTGTTATAGTTTTCTACTTAAAGTTGAGTGTGTGTTTAGTATAAATTGGTTAAAAGTATGGTTAAAAGTCAATTTTTAGTTTTAAAAGTAAACCAATAGTATGTTGACACATACATCCTTCAGATTCGGTGGTTATATGAAGAAAGTGAGTGCTCTGCCCCAATGATGCCATGTTTAGCCAAACACTCCCAAAAAGGGGGGAAATTGTTGCTATCTGTGGCAAAGTGAAATACCAAAATTACCAAAGTGGTTAATGTGATTTTTTTTAAAGTTCTTGTATTATTTGAGCATGATATTCGGAAGGAAGTTGCCATCTTTAGGGGTAACTTCTTCTTTTGGAAAGGGGTTTGAATGTCAATTTTTGTATACATACATGCCATTGAGAAAAGATGATTAGGTTAGCATATTTTTATTGTGTTCTTTCCAAATTATCTTATTATACTATATAAATAAATGATAAATTTATTAGATGTGGCATTTTTCCGATGTTGGTGTTCTATAGTTTCACGTATAATAATCAAGATCATGTCCTTCTAAACATGACATGTGTTCGTCTTTTATTACAACCAAGTGACGCGCATGTTGATCCAGCCGTCATCGATCTTTTTCATGGCAGTTGAGGTAACAGGGATTATGTAAATCGAGCATGTGATATATAATTGTGATCATTCTAGGCCATATGAACGTCCTTGATCATTTTAGAGATCCCAATGAAGTTTGATGCTTCTAACATTATAATATTGTCTTGAACTAGGTTGTTAGGATCTCTAACTTTAGCTTTGAGACAAATTAGGACCAACATGACATGTGTAGTCCACATTAAACATGGTTATATGTGATAGTTTAATGATCGTTATTAAGTTTCACTTGATTATAAAATGGGCAAGTACACAATATGGACTCATCCAAAAGATTTTACGCCAAGATAATACATTGGTCAAGATGCATTAGGAACAACCATGCTTTGTGAGAAAATACTACTGAGTGAAACCTTTGTTTAGTTCAAAATATAAACAAGTGGCCACATTGCCAATGACGTAAGTAACAACATTTTATGTTGCTTCAAGACACCTCGTACCGGGTAAGAGTCTCCTTCAGCGGTAGTGAATGGTGGTTTAGATGTCTGATGATGGTGATTTACTTTACTACGACCTACATAACACCGTTAGCCTCGTCATAGATAGAGGGGTTACCTTACTCTGGTATGAGAATAAGTTTATAGTTTGGCAAAGAGTGAAGGTTTTCACTGAGAGTGTATGAATGTTAACCTCTTTTCTCATAGACTCATATGTGGTATGTATAATGTGAAACTCCCAGGCATCTATGTTGACATGACACATGGTCTCCCATTAGTATAAGGTTTTATTATTTGGAGTTGCGTTTGTTATTAGTGGTCCCAAATTCGTTAAGATATATTACATTTTATTGATGATGAGGTTTCCCCATGCACAATGTTCAGTCACTTGTTTGTGTATTTGATTCCCTTTGATCAACGTTAGTACCAGCCCAAATCAACACTATCCCTTTTCGCACCATACGAATGTCATGTCTTTCTAATCTGATCCGAACCGGTTATGCTCTGGCCAATGCTTAGTGGGGTGTCACCCCTTCATTTTACATCAACGTTTGTTTTATTATGTTGTTTTCGTATAACATGTAAGTATTAAAACGCATCAAGTGTGTTGTTTGGCGGTGGATAGGTCAATTTATGCCGGTCTTATTCGAGCCTCTTCTTTGATTGAGTTCGTGACATCTTCAACTTTAAGTTCCAAGAAAAAGGAGGTTGTCATCGGTCTTGTTATGATTACATGGTGGACTCTTTGCAGATTCAGAAACGACTCAGCTTTCAGTTCATATGCTTGCAGAAAAAGTTTCATTTTTTATAACATTCAAGTCTTTTCTTATTTATGGTTTTCTAAGAGGTCTAGTAGATGGAACATTTCACGGGTTGATTGGCTTAACAATCCCCTAGTTTCTTTATAAAGTTTCATTTTTGATAACATTCAAGTCTTTCTTATTTATGGTTTTCTAAGAGGTCTAGTAGATGGAACATTTCACGGGTTGATTGGCTTAACAATCCCCTAGTTTCTTTATAAAGTTTAATTTTTGATAACATTCAAGTCTTTCTTATTTATGGTTTTCTAAGAGGTCTAGTAGATGGAACATTTCACGGGTTGATTGGCTTAACAATCCCCTAGTTTTTTTATAAAGTTTCATTTTTTATAACATTCAAGTCTTTTCTTATTTATGGTTTTTTAAGAGGTCTAGTAGATGGAACATTTCATAGGTTGATTGGCTTAACAATCCCCTAGTTTCTTTATAATCCCTTTTTGGCTCCCTCTAGCTCAGTGGTGGAACTTAAAAATTTAAATTGAGGGTCCGAAAATATTCGAAATCAAAATTACAACTTACACATAAAAAAACCAAATTCTTTTTTACCAAATATAGTCCGATGGTGAATCCGTGACTGGTCGCTACGCTCCCAACTTCCCCTCCCTATTTTTCTTTTAGTTAGATCGGCTTTGAAATACATATATTTAACATGAGCTTTTGGATTAGAAGGGGCCCAATCATATATCTAATTTTATTCAAAGCTAATTTGGGCTAAATTCAAACTTCTAAGGGTAAAAACAGGGGCAGACCCCCTCTGGCCCCAACTATCTTCCACCCATGCTCTAGTCAGTGGCGAAGCTTGAAGAAAAACGCGGGGGGCGGGTTTTTTTTTTCCTATCACGGGGGGCGGGACTATAAAATTTTCGCCGAATACGTATAAATTAACACTATTGAGCGAAAAATCAACCGAATACGTATAAATTAACACTACTGAGCGAAAAATCGGGGGGCCTAAGAAAGCTTCGCCCATGGCTCTAGCTACTTGCTAGAGGAGCTCTATTAATTAAGTTGTTGTTCCAAAAAAAAAAAGACGATGCTATCACAACCTAGCGGATATAACCTTTCGCCAAGTATGTTGCATGACTTAGAGGTTGTTTGATAAAATAAATAAAAGATTATTGAAGTGTAGTTATTTGTATGAAAAAAAAACAATAACAAAATTAAATTGTATTTTTATTGGTGCTTTACTGCTTTTTAGGACGCAGGATTGGTGAAAAAGCTATCAATAATATTGAATGGTACCGCTTCAAAAATAAAAATTATATATGTGATTTAGTGTGAAATAGCCTTATATTATAAAATAATTAATAATATAGCATATATATGGGATTTTCAGCAAAGTTTTATTATTTTATATATCTATGCCTAATATATAAGTAACTAATTGTGTGACGTACATAGACGGATCTACATATTCCTCGACGGGTGGCGAGACACCCACTGAGATTCATCCAAATAGTAGAAATTTTTTAATTTTTCTAAAGAGGCACCTTTACAAATACATGAGTGACACTTGTGACGTCAACAATTAGTGAAAGAGAAAAAAGGAAACCCAAAATTTTAGTGTTATTCAAGTTAAAGCGCCAATCATCTTCAGCCCAAGTGGTTGAGGTGATGTACCCAAGACTTTATTAAAATGGGGAGTTTTTGGGTTCAAGTCCCACTTGTGATAAAAAAAGAGGGTTCCAGGTTAGGCCAGGAGGTTTTTTAACCTACAGTGAGTTTCCTCCTGAGGGTGGTGGAGATGATCGGGTGGGCCAGTGGCCCGTCAGTGATCTAAATTGCCGTTAAAAAAAATTCAAGTCAAAGCTTCAACGGAGAAGAGTTGTTTTGATGGAGAAGATGAAGAGTAAAAAGAAAAAAACAAGAGAGAAGATGATAATGCTTGGGAACCGGGAAGAAAGATAGGGTAATTTGTCTACCAGCACTATTTGTAATTCCAATTTCTAACATTAAAGGTTTCATATTACCCCTTCTAATTCATGCAAAAATCTTTAAGTTTTATTTTAATTTTAAACAACCCTAAATTAACATCTCATATAATATTAAACATTAATCATAACTAATTAAAAATATTAGGTATAAATCATAACAAATTAAATTGAGTACATAAGTAATGTGTTTAGATGGGTTTATTTTCAATTTTATTTATTCTGGAATCAATAAGATTTCTAGTAGTGAGTAGTTTGAAGTCAATTGTCATCGTCACATGAACGTAAATGGTTAGCAAATCGAGTTCTTTTTGTTGTCGATTGTTTTAGTTTGGTTGCTTAGCATAGATGTTTTGAGTGCATTAGTTTTATCGTTTTAGTTTGTGATTAATTTTATCATACTTAGTCAAATAAACTATCATCATTTCACCTGTTTTGACCGGCCCATTTTTCCCATATTTGACATGTTTTGATCAGTCCATTTTTGCCCCCACTGACTGAAAATCCTTGATCCGCCACTGGTCATGTATCATAATTCTGTGAGCTCAAGATTTTTTTTTTCGCATATTTTTTCTTTATTACTAACTATTTAATATTTCCTTTATTAATTCTTAAATTTTCATTACTATTTAATATTTCCTTTATAATTCCTAAATCTTCATTATGAACTATTTAATATTTTCTTTCTTTAACCCGTATAAAACACGAGTTTCTAACCTAGTTTTGAATATACAAATTAAATAAATAATTACACGACATTATTTATTTTCTTTCTAAATGGAAGCAAAAATGTTCAATTGTTTGTACCGTTTGCGATTCATGGGCCTATTGGGCCACTTGGTATATTTCTTTTCAGTTTTCAAGATATGATGTTTATAAGTTTAATCTTTTCAAATTTCAAATGTATATAAACAACTTTCAATATCAACAAAGGAACCGCCCTATTGGGCTTCAAGTTGGACCATATATGGTAACTAGCTACAAACCCAAACCCAATACACCGGCCCAATAAACAAACGATCATTGATCGATGGTTTATATACTTTATAATCCATTATCCACATGCGCAATCGATATTCAAACTCGAGCTCCTGGTCTTCAAGTTCAACCTCACCCCAACTTCGCTTACAACCTAATTATTTGACTTTGACCAACATTCCATTATTTCTTTATATTTTCTTTCTTTCTTTCACTTGGAACCACTTCAAGAGTGTGTTTGGTTCTCATATTTTTTTTAAAGGAATTTGAATTTGTCAAAAAATTAGATTTGGAATTTGAATTTTTCAAAAGAAATTAGGATTTAAAGGACTGGAATCTATCAAAGGAATTTAAGTTTGTAATGCATTTGGGTGACAAAACAATCATAAGGAAATTGAAATTTATCAGCTCGCCACCACGTTCCGCACCACCGACGCCACCTATCGTTCGTTGTCGGTAGCCAGGGACAATGAGGTGGCGGCGATGGCCACGGTGGGGGTGGCAATGGCAGGGGGTACGCAGCGGCGATAACAGTGGTAAGGTGGGAGCGGTAACAGTGGTAGGGGTGCCGACGGCAACATCGATGGATGGGCACCTTGGCAGCGGCGGAGACGATCGCGAAAGCGGAGATGGCTACAAGATGGTGGGGGTGGTCGGTGACGGTGGTAGTGGCGGGGCGGAGACAACATCGATGGTGGGGGTGGTTAGTGGCGGACGCAGGGTGGCAGCGACAGTGACAACAGTGGCGGGGCGGGGATGGTCAGTGCAGTGGCAGGGGCAATGGTAGTGGCCGTGGGGTGGCGAATGTGACGGCGGTGAGTGGTTGGAGATTCAATTTTTTTTGTTGAATTCTTTCACAGTTTAGAAAGAAATTGAAATCTTTTACTTGAAGATATTTGAGAGAATTAATTTAAATTCCAATTCATTTCTCAATCACACACGTTAAGAATGGAATTCGAATTCCAACTTCAACAAATTCTACGAACCAAAGTACCAAACACATTAAGAAATGGAATTCAAATTCTAATTTCGTTGAATTTCATTGAATTATGCGAACCAAACGTGTCGTAAATTTTATAAAAAAATATTGAACTAGACTAACATCGTCATTGATTTGACACTAACAAATTAGCGTCTAGCCTTTCAGCTAAGTGAAATGTTTAGTGATAGATGTTTTCACATTCATAATCTTTTACCAACTCTAACCATCAACGTTTCTCATATTCAAATCATTAAAGATTGGTAAACCTCTTCTTAATTCATATATCATTCTTTTCTTTTTGTGCTTAATTTTGTCATGGACAATAACCTAGTTTACTGATTACTAACCTAGTTTTGGGGGCGAGATCCCGTTACCCGAAACTCGATCTTAAACACACCCTCAAAACCACCTAAAATATCAAATACTCAAGTACAATTCTTACAACTCCGTAATTTTAATAACTTTAAGTTTCCTAACAAGTTTAAAAATATTCTTATTATATTTTTACGATTATAAATTATATTAACATATTTCGTTTCAATGCGAGTGTAGGTTTGGTTTCGGTTAATTAGGCGGATATCACCTAATACCATATCTGTCTCAAAACCCGTATAAATTTTATTATTAGTCTTATACCTAGTCGCATATCTGATTACTCGTCTCATACCATATCAAATGTTTGGGCTTTCAGTTTTCCCATCAATTTCATGTTTTCTTAGTAATGGGTCGTTTTAACTTTTCAATTGTTGATTTGAACTACTTTTATCTATTTACTGCATGCTTTTGTTCACTATTCTGGTATTTACTCAAAACATGTTTCCTGATATAGTTTCATCACCATATGTATAATTGTTTCCACTCATCCCCATATCTCAAAGTGATATGAACATGATTGTCGCATTCTCAATGTAGATCCAATCGCTATAAATATATAATATGCAAGTCTCTTTGACAACCACTCCCTTGTTTCTATCTCATTTCTTTGTTCTTTTTCTTTAAAAGGATATATCATTATAGGATTTGTATCCTATGTAAACTCCACCTTAGAGATTATCCGTAATGGGTCATGCCCCTACCTTCCCACGTTTCCCCCTCATTGGACCAGCTCATATATGGGCAGAGAAGAGCCCTCGCCCGTGACCACACTCACGATTGCCCCCCACGCCCCCTCTCACGGAGGGGCGGCGCGGTGTTCCAAGCCCCTCACCTCCTCCACGTCAGCCCGGTCACGCCCCTCAACTCGACCATTACGCACAGCCTTATAGAGAAAACCAATAAACCAAATTCTGGTCATATATTTATTATAATTTAATGAGATGTTGAGTTTTGGGGAAGGAATTAAAATAAATGTTTGATCAGAATTTTGTTTATTAGTTTTTTAGTTTACAAAAGATACATTCCCTATACCATTATATTAAATTCTTCCAACTAATTAGAATGCTTACGATTCTCAAATTGAGAAAAGTTCATGCTAACTGTTATATAAGCTATTTTTGTTTTTTTAATATATTTTTACACTTAAACCTCTATCCCTGAATTATATAAAATTATTTTTAAGCTTCTGAACTTTAAAAAAGTTTTTTTTTACTTCTCTTTTAACAAATATATACTACAACTCCTAAGCTTTAATAAATTTATCTTTTACACATTGGATACTTTATTCTCTTTTTTTTACCAATCGAGTTACGAGATGTGGCATACGCTCAACTGTAACAGAGTTGCGAGTAATAGTATGCAAGTTATCTAAGCACTTGTGTGCAACGTTGTTATGAACTTTTTTTAAGTCTTTACTTTTTTAAACAATTTTGCTTTCCTTTTCTAACTTTTTTCCTATTAAATTTTTTAACGGATTTGTTACGGTATCGGTTTTTTTATATAAATTTTAGAAATATTACTAGTTATTTCGCTACAACACGGGGGCTTGTGTAAAGGTTTTGTTTTTTTATACATATCTGAGTACGTTTATTTATTTATTTATTAAACGTTAATTTTTTTAACGGTTTCGTTTTTCTATGACTTTATTTTGTAAGCCTTCAAAGACATTAATTTCTTTCATGGTTTGATGCGCCGCAACGCGCATGAGCATAATTCTAGTTGTCTTTAAAAAGAAATTGTACGTTAATATTTGAATTTTTTCCCCATTTTTCTCATGATCTTTTTTTTAGCTTGTCTTGGTATTGTAGTTATAAAGAATTTTTAAAAGGACAAATATAAAATAACCTAACTATTTTATCTCCATTTTGTGGAACACAATGACATAATCATCACATGAATTGCAACATAGAAATATGTGAAATTAAATGAACAATTAAATAAGTTACCCTTAAAGTTTGCTTTTAAAAAAAGCATGGTGTAAATCAAGCCTAGAAAAACAGATGGAGCAGGTTCAAATGGGTTCTAAGTAAAATGGGGTTGGGTTACTTATTAAATTTTGTTATTAGTTTTTTTTTCTAAATGAATAATTTGATCCTAAAATAAACATCTTTAAAATTTATTTCACTAAAAATAGTTAGATATGTAGTTCATATAAACAATTCAAAGCACCATAAACAAGATTATTGAAATATCAAAACCCAACAAATATTTATAATAACCAATTCAAACACCACTCTAAAAAAAAAAACTGAAAAAAAAGTGTAGTAGTGGCACATGATCGTAAGATGAAAAAGACAGTTACTAGGCAAAAGCATAGAGCAATTATAAGATATGTTAAGCTATTAAAAATCTATATGTTTATATATATAATTAATTATATATATATATGATTATATAATTATATGGTACGATATTAATGCCATCCTCCTTTTGTAGCATCATTGCATGTGCTGCTCTTCAAGTTGCCTACTATGATTCCATTTGAAGTTAAATCTAAGCCCATAAAGAAGGATAAAAGGAAGAAAAATAACAATAACAATAAAAATAAAAATAAAAATAAAAACTTTTAATGATTTCTCCTCCTTCTTTCTTATGGGATGGCAAAAATAACCATGGGTTTTGATTTATTTTATAAAACCCAAACCAGATCCATCTCTCAAGCAGAAGAAAAGACATCATTAAACCCTAAAAACACATGAAAATAATATTCAAGAATCTCCATGTTTTTTCCAACACACCAACATTGTAACACAACGTTTGACAATATAAAATCTTGCCTTCTGTTCTTTAGCCAAATGACCACATTTCCGAGTGAAGTTTGCACATTTTTGCGATGAACTTCTTGTAAGATCATATGGAGATTTGCCGTTCTTCTGTGATGAGCTTCTTGAAAACAAAGAAGATTTGGAGGAATTTGATGAACTCTTCTGTGAAAATGATCTCAAAAGAGGTGATTTTGTGGAGGTTTTCTGTGACATGCTTCTTAAAAATGATGATGATGATGATGATGATGATGATTTTGATGAATGATTGCATGGATCTTCTTTTGATAACTTCCATTTCTTATCCATCATTTGCTCCTTAATAATATTACTGATTCCGATCTGATTTCTGTATATGAATTCTAGAGAGAGAGAGTGAGTGAGGAGAGAGAGAGAAGATGGTAGAGTGGGATGCGGTGAGATGAGGTGTTGGAAAGCTATAAATAGTAAAATAGGGAAAATGGTAGGTCTTGAAAGTAGACATAGAGTGTGTTTTTAGAATATATACCAGATTATGTGAGTGATGTTTGGATAATGTAGATGAGGTTATCATACGGTAAGTGTATAGACCGCGAAAAATGTTTATACGGTCTGTATAAGGTCTGTCAGTGGTGTACGACGTTACATCAGTTGTTTTGTGTTAGACAGAAAGCTATCCATATAAGAAAAAAACACACCATATGCGGCTCGTATAAGAAAAATAACAAACCTCATGAGGGTCGTATAAGCAGTGGTGCCTGAATAGTGTAGGGTTGATGTTTTTATACAGGCGACCATTTGAAACCGGTTTATTAAAGATTAAATCGAATTGAGTCTAAACAACCACGAACCAAAACCAGAGCTTAATTAATAAAAGAGTTCGAGCTTTACATACTGAATTTGATTAGAGTCACCGGCCTAAATAAGTCTCTTAAATATAAAATCAAGTTAAAAGTAACTAAATAATATATATAATTTGTTATAGATATAAATGTAGTTATATACATACATATATTATTTAATAAAAACAAACAAGTCGAAGTAGAGTTTTATAATGTGCTCGAAACAAGTCGAGTTTGAGCTCGAACTCTTTAAAATTTAAAAAGCTGAACTTGAATTTAGACAAGTTTAATCTCGACTCAGCTCGTTTATAACCTTGTACGTGTACAGAATTATACATGATGAATAGTTAAACAACAAGATAAATACTTGTATTGTTTTTTTATAATACTTTGATTATGTAGGGTTGGGTAGCATGAAGCAAAATGCAACTCTAGTTTTCTTATTGAAAAGTTAATTAACTGGGTGTAATTTTATAGGGTCTTACACTCTTGAAACTAATTAAAAACTAGAGTAAATCTTGATCGGTATAAACAGAATAAAAATAACTATTGACCGGTATAAACAGAATAAATCTTTTAAATAGTTATTACGTTTATTTTGCTTAATTGTTTTTTAAATAAACGAGTAAATGAATTGATGGGTCGGGTAGGTTAAAATTCAACTTCGCTTACATGTTCTCTATTTAACTAATTTTTTTTTATTAAAACTATATATATAAAATACTTGAAATAAATCATAATTAAAGTCAACTTATATATAAATAATTAAATTATATGTCTCTATTTAACTAATTTTGTTTATAAAAACTATATATATAACATATTTGAAATAAATCATTATTAAAATCAACTTGTATATAAATAATTAAATATTAGTTCGACGGAAGAGTTGGAGCCTGGAGGAGTGGAATAGCTGCATTAGTCTTCACGATATGGTACAATTATCGGAAATTAATGACGATTGGGTTTGGCTTGGGGAGGATTCGGGTGGCTTCTCGGTGGGGTCGGTGAAACGGATATTGAAACATGAGATTGATTCTAGCTCTCCGTTTGTTTTGGGTTGGTGTAAGTGGGGCCCGGCAAAATGTAATATTTTTGTGTGGAGGGCTAAACTGGATCGTATCCCTACAACGACGACGCTTCTGAGGAGGAATCTTACGATTAACGACCAAAAGTGTGAGTTATGTGATGCGGAGGAAGAAACCACTGATCACTTGTTTACTTCGTGTATGCGCTCCATTTTGATTTGGAAACATATTAGTTCGTGGTGTCGGGTCCCGCAAATATTCATTTTTTTTCTTTTAGAGACTTAATGGATTTGTATAATTCTTATCGGTTGGTGGAGCCGGCGAAAGAGGCGTTTCATGGTATCATCATTGTGGCGTGCAGGTGCATTAAAGCTAGGAATACTAATTGGTTTTCTAACAAGGAGGTAAATGTGGAAGACATTATAGCGGAGATTAAATCGGTTGGTTTTTTATGGTATAAAAATAGACCTAAGACTAAGCCCATTGTTTGGACTAATTGGTGTAAATTCTTGTTGATGTAGTTTCCTGTTCTTGTTGTTCTTTGGCGTACCGGCTGTTGCTGGGACGGTGTTGTGTATGAAATTAGCCTTTCAAAAAAATATAAATAATTAAATTAATCATTATAGTTTGATTGTAAAATTGTGAAAATATTATAACAATTTAGGGACACAAAATCTAGATTCTCACGATCACTTGTAAACTTCAACCCAAAATTTGAAAAAAACAATTTTTCGTTTTAATATACCATACTTCTACTCCTAAATTACACCAAAAAATTCATCACATGTCTGGATTTGAATCAAGAACCTCCTATCTAAGAGACAAGAGTCTTTACCATATGGGCTACTCTCACGTTGACTGAAAACAATTTTTCAAAAGACCATTTTCCCAACCTGGATAAATATACTGCAATGTACAAATTTTAACGCATAAAATACAAGTTAGCATAGAAAAAGAACTAACTTTTTAAGGTAATTACTATTTACCACAAATTTATGGTATATTTTTATTTTCAATAAATCATATTGGCTGGGAGGTCGGTGTTCATTAAAGTATTAAACAATTGCTTCCTGGACTGCTAACCATGGTACTTTCTTTATATTTATTTTACAAAGTATCTTTTCTTTAAATTATTATTTCCATTAATCACCTAAATATCTCATTCAAATTTCAGTTTTTTTATTACCCCCACAGTAAAATTTCAAATTGTTCCTTTTTCACTTGCTGCTAAGTGCTATTTTGTTTAGAGCATTCACAGCAGGTTCTGTGTATATGTTTATAAGTGGTTTTTGCATATTTTAGATAGTGGTTTAAAGTGGTTGTGAGTGGAGGACAGAGAAAATGTTACTGTTTATCTATATGTTTGTAAAAACACTGTCCACCTTTATTAATTTTTTAATATTTTTTGAAAGTGGTTGTGAGTGGAGTAGAGAGAAAAGATAATGATAAAAGTATAAAAAAATATTATTTAATTGAAAAAGAGAGAGAAAAGGTAGTGATTTTTACTGTAATTATAGAGATGTGGATAGAGAAGCTGAATAAGAATTATTCATTTATATTTTTTTTACTTCAGTAATTTTTTTATAACTACTCAAGGATTATCTGATTGAATAAACATTTTAAAAATGAAATAAAATAAAAATGGATGTGGGTACAGCTAGGTAAGCATAATATTTGAGTTGAAAGAAGACAATGAGGGTAGCAGTAGAAATATGGAAAAGACAATATCTTTTTGAAGAGAATGAGCTGTAAGTTCTGTTATAGTAGATTAATGGCAGTACTATGAAACCACTAATCCATGCATATATAATAAGGTTTGGGTTTTGGCATCTAATTCACTGATTTTTCATATTTTGATTGACACATGTTCTATTATACTCTCATTTGTTAAAATTAATTTTCTTTAAAATAAGAGCAACTAGTTCAAAACATGATTACAACCCGTTTACAAGTCATCAACCCATTTTGACTTGCCAGCACGTTTGACTCCTTAAGATGAAACGGCTCATCTAATACATTGGCTGGGTTTAAGCTACATGATTTTAAGTATATTCGGTTAGGGTTGATACTTTTGACACAAATTATAGATGTATGGATCGTATTAGGGTTCATAAATTTCAACCTAATAGCCTAACTCCAGAATATAAAATTTACTAAAGGAATGCTTTTCATTAGTTCATAAATATTATCAAAGAATCCAATTTTCTGATGGAAGACCAAACTAGAAGTCATGGTGTTGGATTGAACTATCAGTGGGGATAAAAAAACTTGAATCCGACTGGAATACTCGAAATCTAAAACATCTGTGACGGTTATTCGGGTATGAGATCGGATGTGGAATTGATAAAGAAAATTCTTGAGCTCGGGTACGAGTTTGGTATTAGGTAGGTGATACCCGATCCATTCACCCAAAACACATATACATGTTTACCCAAACCATATACCGAAAAATATTTAATTTTTATTTTATGCTGACCCTTGTATAGTAAAGCTTCATTGTGTGAAAAATGAAATTTTCTCTTGATATATGTATTTGATGATATTATTTATATTTTGTATATTATGAAGTATGAACTTGTCTTTTACTACTTATATCATCATTAAATTTACATATTTTATTTCAAAAACTATATGGTGATGATGATACGTATGTAATTTATCATAATTTAATTTGTTGTAATTGTTAAAAACATAAAATTATATAATAGTTAGAATTGTAAGAAAAAGAAATGTACTTGAAAATCTCAACTGACAATTTTTAATAAACTAACGGGTATACCAAATATTAATTGGTATGCACAATACACGACGTGTAACTACACATATATTAAGTCAGGTATAAGTTACGATTTTACAGCACATGTATGATACAAACAAACAAAAATGCACATCAAAATCTCACTTAAAGAGTATGGTACAAAAAGGTGATATGAGACTAAACCTTACCTCTATCCCATAGGATAGAGAGACTACACCAGATAGACCCCCCGCTTAGAATATGTATGATACTGAGATTATCAATATCAGTCCCGAACCCGTGAGTGTCCATCCTTGACTATTAGTTGTACATGTTAAATAACTTAAGATGGGTGGGGTAGGGGTGGGTATCAACAGAGATTGCAAGATTCACGTGCACATGCTGTTGTGTCAGCCCAAACTTTGAAATAGTGAGAATAAATATGAGTTTTGAAGCCACACACCCCACAAACCAAAACTTACAATTAAATGTTTTCACATAGAAAAAAAAGCATCCAATGCCATAGGCAAGACATTTCGGTGATATGTGTGGACCCTTTTCTTGTTGTTACACCCACAATAGTACATCATAATGCACCCACATTCAACGTTAGCACTGTATGTGTAGTGCGTGTGGGTTGCGTGTGCATGTGTGCGCGTTTCTATTTCTAACTCTAGTTAAATGGGTTTACGTGTTAGTTAAATCCGTCATTTCTTTTAGTCTTTCATCTATTATCATCATCTTTTCTTCTTATATGACACAAAAAAAGGTTTTATATCGCTTTACTATCTAAGTAATAAGCTATGGAGAAAACAATTATTATGATATCATAATTAATTTTAATAAATATGTAAATTATTAAATATTATTTAAATACTATATTAAATAAAAGTTTAAGATGATTATATTATTTTGTTGATTTTATTTAAAAGAAGAAAAGAAATATAACGTTTCTTATAAAATAAAAAGAATAAACTAGTAAAGAGATTTTTTAAGAGGAAAATAGTTAAAAGTAGTTGATATAATATTTAATTAAGCGGCTAGAAGCCCAGAAATAAAACATAAAATCTTCACCTATGTTTCAGAGGAAACACTTTATATGTAAAAAAATAAATTAAAATTGTTTAATATTTTGATCCATTGCTTATATTTTTAAAACTTTATACTTATTACTTACAAATATGTATGTTTATGTACATAAAAAATTTATTAAACTATTTTTTCATATGTATTTAAAAGTTTACACACACATGTGTAGGTTATGTACATCTAAAATAATCTACACATGTGAGGTTATATACATAAACAAAATTTGTTCATATTTCTTTTTTAAATTTCATTAGAGCTAATTAAACATTACATTTCTACTATTTTCTTATAGTTAAAAAAATTAAGCTTGAAAAATATGAAGAATTCATTTCGTTATGTGTGTTACACGGTATTTAATGTTCTGTATAGAACCCTCCATTATATATGTGTGTGATGTTCCAAGTTTTAATCAAATCAAGTTATAATTTTTTTTTTCTCAAAACCCAGTCCAACCACTAAACCGGATCATCGATTTGACCGCAGCACATGCAGGGGCGAATTCATGTAGGGTTCAGTGGGTGGCGAGGCACCCGCTGAGATTCATCTGCGTAGTGGGAAATTTTTTATCTCTCTTAGTAGGCACCTTCCTAAATATGCTAAGAGGCACCCGTCATCCGATTTTCAACAAAACAAGAGGGAAAGAATCCAAAGAGGTTGCTAATAATTTTAAGTAAAGATGATAATTTTTTCTATAAAAAGACATGAAAGCTTAAAGCTTTAATGGAGAAAAAATATTAGAGAGATGAAGAGAGAAGAAGAAGATGAAGAAATGACATGAGAAAGTAAGAAAGTGAGAAACCCAAAGTGTTTATTGATAATTAAAAAAAATAAATAGAAATTTCATATTAACCCTTGTAATACAACTAAATTTACACATTAAACCTTTTACTATCATTTGATTTTTTAATAATCTTATATTAAACATCTAAAAAATAGACATTAATCATAACAAATTAAATTTTGTAGATAAATAATATGTTTTATTATTGATTATTCAATTGATTTATTAGCTTTTTTTGTATTTTTTTACTTTTGGTTTATAAGTATATTTTTTTTCTTATTATTTATGGTTTACAAGTGTTTTTTTGTCTTATTTGTGACATATTCTTGTGTTTAATCAGTTAGCTCTACACGTTTTTAAGTAATAAGTATGAATAGTTTTATATTAATATCTTTAAGTAAATAGGTATAAATATTTTTATTATATCGTTATGTAAATAAGTATTTGTTTTTACCCGGCCGATTTTGAACCGATTTGTTTTGACCAAACTCGCTTTGACCAGACCTACTTTGTGCACCCGCTCACTAAAACTTCTTGATCCGCCACTGAGCACATGGCAAAGCAGGTTAACTCTATCGAACCAAATAGGCCCGTTCCGTTTCTCAGTCTGACCACCGGTCCAGTTGCGAAAACACGACCGTATGTTACTGGTTGGAAAAACAAAATATTAACTTTGAGGAGATGGTTTGTTTGTTAATTAAAGCCAAAATTAATCAATAAAAGCATATTATTTTATATTATACAGTAAAAGTCAAGCAGTTAAAATGTTTATAAATTGTAAAATGTTCACACTTCACTTGCTATTTTTGGTAAGTTTGAATGCTTTCTTAAGAATCTTTTGACTAAATTGATAGAAGATGGGGCTGTCGTCAAAAATGATTTTGACCAGTCAACCTTTTGGGTGATGTTACTTGGTACTATTTCAATTATGATAGCATTTATTTATATGACTTGTGGGTGACAATGTGTCTTTGTAATTTATTAATCATACATTCAAATCGGGTGAATTACATAAATATATATTCAAAGCTTAATTTCAAAAATCAACTTGAGGTATTATACTTTCTTTTTTTAATTAATTATTATTATTAGTTTAATAAAGTTCTATAAATAAGTTCTTTAATTTTTATTTGTTTTTCTTACGTTTTACATAATACTGTTATTAACTAAGAAAATCTGTAAATTAAACTTAGCTACTCTTTATTGACACATTATTTTAATAAATGAAAATTAAAGTATCGATTTTAATAGTACAAAGTAGTATATTTATTTTTTATACAGTTTAAGATAGTATTACCATCTTTGAATGGGAGGAAGCAAGTGGGTTGAATTTTCCATCCCTATGTATTTTAGATCAAAAGAAGTTAGATTTGATTTTAATAATTCACAACCATTAAATATTAGTTAGAAGGTTAGAAACCCGTGATTTACACGTGCTGAATAAAGAAAATATTAAATAATTAGTAATAAAAAATTAATAATTATAAAGTAAATATTAAATAGTAATGGAGATTTAGGAATTAAAAAAATATTAAATATTAATGAAGATTTATGAATTAATAAAATAAATATTAAATGGTAGAAAAGATTTAGGAATTAATAAAAAAACTATTAAATAGTTAGTAATGAAATGTTAAATAATTATTAATGTAGAAAAAATAAGCGAGAAAAAAAAATCTTGGCTTATAGAATTATGACACGTGACGCAAGCAGTTCCCTATTTATCAGGTATAGAGGTATATATTAATGGCTCATTCCGGTAGTTTGACCATATGACACTTCTTATTTTTTATTTGTTTTTAAGGACAATTCTATTCACATAATAAATTAATAATCATAGATTTACAGTCAATTTACACTTGAATTTCTACTCGATTTCGTTTATAAATAACTTATGTTTCCACATTTCGCTCATAATAATCCTTTTGAATGAAATCAAATGTGATCTATGATGATTATGCAAGTGTGATTACCCTTGGCAACGAAAGTGATGGTTATGATTGTCATTTGTTAAATTACCAGTTTGGATTATTATCGGTCAATGCTCAATAGATTAAAGTTTATATTATTAAAATCAAATTTGTCTTTAGAAACAATATATTTATTTATTTTTTTAAAGGAAACTAATCAAATAAAAAAATATTATAATTATCTACTTATATTGGTAAACTAAGGTTTTTAAATTATTCTTTTTTGAAAAGATATCATATCTCTTACATTATATTTTGTTGGTCATGTGAAACGTCACGAGGCCCATGTGAATAGACCAGCCATGTGGGCTCATAAATAGAAAATTGGGTCCAAAGAATCAAAGACCAGGGACCATGGTCAACCCTCTTTTTTTTATTTATTTAACTTTTATAAATTGCAATCAAACTAATTATTATTTGGTTTAAGAAACTTGTTAGCCATGAATTAAATAAGAAACTATGAATATTATTTTATTTTTATATATTAAAAGAACATGACAAACTATGATCTCTGTTTATATACGGTTTATTTTAGTTATCATATTTGGTAAATGTTTTACATGTGTTGCTGGTCAAATATGAAGCAACTCGTTTTCTTTTTGATGATCACTTGTTTGCTTGAAAGAAAGATAAACATATGACATTTACCCCGCTCACTTCCATTGTTTTCAAACCAGATCTATCGGTTCAACTTGTTGAATCGACAATCAAGACATGAACATGTTTTATAAAAACAGTCGAACTACTTGTATTTAACATAGTCAAAACAAGTGAGGTTGGTCAAAACTCAAAAAAACCGTTCGAGTTAAACATTACACATAATACATTTGTATCTATATCTTTTACTAAAAGATATAGACAAATGAAATATCTTGTCAACTAGGGACTTAACATAAATAGAAATTTGAATCTTTTCCTCCTTTCTACTTTTTATCTTGAAGGTAAATTTAGGAAAGTGGGACCGGGTTAAAAAAATTTGCTATTAAATTGTTTATGAATTTCAGTCTAGTGTAGAGATATTCAAAAAGCTCGTGTGTCGGAGCTCAATAAAAGAAAAGCTCGCTCGAAATTGACTCATTTATAAACGAGCTGAACTCGAGCCAAGGTAAGCTCAATTGTTAGCTTGTTTAAAATTAAACCCAAATTTTAATGTTTATATGTTATAATCCAAATAGCAGTCCAATATTAATATTTCTAAGTTTAAATTGTACATCAATTTAATCTCATTGGCTCATTTTGAATCTATTTATAAATTATGCATATATGTAAAAAAAAATATTATTCTATTTTTGTGCTCGTTGGCTCAAATCTCAACTCGTTAAGAATAACGAGCCGAGTAAAGCTGACTCATTTAACTTTAATCTTAAGCCTAATTTGAAGTTGGCTCGGCTTGACTCGCACGTGAAATATCCCTAGTCTAGTGGATTTTGAATGTCCAAAATGTGGTCAAAATGAACATTTATATCCACGTAGGAATTAGGCATATGATGCCATTTAAAATGGGCCAAGTTCCTTTCAAAATCAGGCCCAGAATCACATGTATATTCAAATATCACGGGTGAACCGATACCTTTGGGCCCCTCATGTTCACTACACGAATGTGAGATACTTTGGTCCCCATACTGTTTTACTCATGGACCAATACATGTGGCCCATAAATAACCGTTCACGTGTTCAAAATTTTTGTTTTACATTATAATTATCAAATATTAATTTGTAGGGTCTGAATGAGATGTAGGTAAACCATACCTCTATCTTAAAGAAAAGAGAAGTTGTTTTCAGACAGACCCCCAGGCCAGCTCCATAAAAAAACTGTTTCGGCATGAGAAGTATATAAGAAACATGTGAAGAAACAACAGACAACAGCAAAGATCTAATAAAATAGTAACAGTCAGTCACGAATAACCGTAAATAGTGAAACAATGTGGCTGGTGAAAAAGGTAAAAAGATAAAGATAGCATCATATCTATATACACTAAGCAAGGAAGAATGTAACATGTATAGGCCATCATAAGTTTAGGTAAAATAAGCCCTCAAGAAACACAAAAATTGAATAATCAAACCATAATTAAAATAATTGAAAAAACCAAACTGATTAAAAAACTAAAATAACTAAATCACCTTTTCAATATAAATTAAACCGGTCGGTTATAAAAAATTTAAAAAATAAAACATCGTTTATAATTTTGGATTTAACTCGATCGAACAAAACTGACTCATACTCATCACTAGTTTATAAACATATGACTTAGTAAAATTCATGTAAAGAAAATTAACGTGAATTTTTTTTTTCCAAATATTTGGTTTTATATTTAGTCACAACAATTTTTTTAGCTCCTAAGTCCTAACTAAAATCTTTTATTAAAAATAATATTTAACATAAATAGTTATCTCAGTGTTTTAAGTTCTCAAAATTTTACAGATAAAAATAAAGTTGGTTTTAGAAAAGGGTGAGAATGTGATCAAATTTCATGATAACCTATGAGAATTTAGTAAAAAAAAAGTAAATAGGTTAAAGTTAACGGCCGTTAGTGGAAAGGATGTAAACTGTTACAAACTATGAACATAAACGATAATTTATGTTATTTTATTAGTTTAAGGACGATATCTGAAATTTGGTATATAGTTAAATGACGAAAAATGTAATTTACTCAATTAAATATTAATACTTTATAATATACGTGTACAGTATTTATTAAACACAACACTAAATATAAAAACGTAATTATTTATTCATACAATATAAAAAAGATTTTTTTTTTTGTTTTAACCAATTTTCAAAGTTACTAAAAGGGAAAAAGTCAAAAATAAAAGATAATATAAAGAAAATAAATATATATTTTTTATTTCATGTGAAATTACAACTACAAGGGAAAGTAACATAGAGAGGATGTGTATAATGATATTATGCATTTTTTTATATTTAATAACTTGTTTAATAAAAAATTAGTATATAACTTACAACTCTTAATAATTGATATAACAAAACAATCTTCATACAAGAAAATAAATATTTGCACGGACCCAAATAACTTGAAAAATATAAAAATACGAAAAACCATGGGTTGTAAACTTGTAATGGTTCATGGCCCATTTCAAGGTGTAGCCCAAACTTATATTTTGGCCCATTCAAGGTCTAGCCCAAACTCCAAAGGAGTCTATAATTATTAAAAGAGTCGAATATTATCAATAATAAAGTGTGTGCAAAAGATCTGAATGACATATGAGATGATAAGCGATTTGGTATACATACTGACTTTAGCGTCGAAGTGTCATAAGAGCTATGCTTCCAGGACCCTCCAATGAGTTTCTTTTGGTTGCAGCTTATATCATGACCCAAGAAATTGAGACGGACATGAACGGGATGAGTCACCCTCTTGCACTGTTACATGAGTTGTCAACTCTAACCCATGGATTTTTAGAGCAACATAAACAAAGTTGTTAACATCGAAATAAATATGTTAATATCGAGATCTTATCAAGAAGCATGATATAAGATCCAACTAGAACGGAACTCAGAGGTGTTTAGTTAAGTTTATGTTTTGTGCTTTATGCGTTTTTTAAGGTTTTAGAAACCGATCAAACTTATTTTTAACAGCTTGTGAACTTAAATTCATAAGTTGATAAAAATAAGTTTTTTAAACTTTTAAAATTTTAATTAACCCAAAAAGTAATGTTAAGTTTATAACACCTCCTTTCTTTTTATATGTTCTGTTTTTTGAACCGCGGTAAAATGAATTTATTTATAAAAAAAATCTAGCAAGAAGTTAGAACAGGGTACAGATACAAGTCATAAAAACGAAGATGGAGAACAACAGACTCCAACCAAGACAAATTACAAGAATTAGATATGTTCTTAATCCTTTTTATATGTGTCAGTAATTTATAAGAAATACTAACTAAAATAACAATAATAGTATTGCCATACAATTTGAATTATTATACTAGGTTAACTGTTGATGGAAGTTATTTTTTGTTAGGCAACATATATGGTTTATATTTAATTTCAATAAAATTAACCCAATTGTAACTTTTTTCTTTTTCATTTATTAATTCAAGCCAAATAAAACTTATGATCCGATTGCCAAGAATGGATCTTTTGTATATATGTATAAAGAATCTATACATGATTGACATGTTTTAGTAATTCACCTAAATAAAAATCATAAAATCATAATATGTTAAGTTCAAAACATTTACAAACTGTAATTTTAATAGAAAAATTACTTCTTAAAACTATACATTTTAAACAACTGCACTTGTTACCTAATTTTTTCATACTACTTGGCCATAGGATATCATCAATTGTAATGCCAACTCATGTATCGATAGAATACCAGGCCCAAGAATACGAACAGGGAATTTTATTAAACAAAAAAAAATCACCCTTTACAATTAATTCCTAACCATCTATTTATAATAAACTATATACTAATCCTAACACAACTCAAACTTAATTAAATAATCAAATAAATAAAAACTCACTCCTAGTCTAATACGAACTCAACCAAACAATTAATAAAATAAACAAGCATTAGATTCCTACTAGGACTAAAAACTTGTAACTTTCTCCTTGCACCCCTAGACTATTAGACTTGACAAGATTAGTCCAATAATCACCCCCCCTAATCTTGTCATGCACTTCTATTGGACCCGTTCACCGTCTTGACCCTTCCTGGACCTCCGACCCTTCCCTTGGCCTCATCCTAGATCATCCCGACTTGAACTTCCACAACCACAATGTTCACACATGTTTTTTCTCCTTTGCATATACTATTGTTATCTCCTCTTCTTCACGGCTTCAAACCCACTTGACCACTATCGATCTCCCTCTTCCCGGGTCACCAGAACAACCTAGTTCTTGACCACCGATCAAAAGAAAAAAAAACAAGCCCGCTATCGTGCTGCTTCTTCCGTTTTTCTTCTTTACCTGCTAGGCAAGACTAGATTCAAAGTCTCATGCTTTCACGAATCTTTTCACGTCCGCCTACCCGCAAATCCGATTGGATATCTTCTGCCAAAAAAACAGCCTACCCCGGTTACTCCGTTTTATCCTTGGCGAGAAGGACCGGGTCGATTGATCAAGTATTGAAGCTGTCTTGTCGGAGTTACAGGGGCTGCTCCCCTTTCCCTTTCTAAAAAACGACTCTCAAAACGGTCTTCTCTTTCACCAAGCTCTGATACCAATTGTTGGAAATCAGGCCCAAGAATACGAACAGAGAATTTTATTAAACAAAAAAAACCACCTTTTACAATTAATTCCTAACCATCTATTTATAATAAACTCTATACTAATCCTAACACAACTCAAATACTTAAAGATAATACCAAATAATAAAAACTCACTCCTAGTCTAATACGAACTCAACCAAACAATTAATAAAATAAACAAGCATTAGACTCCTACTAGGACTAAAAACTTACAACTTTCTCCTTGCACCCCTAGACTATTAGACTTGACAAGATTAGCCCAATAATACCAATGCTGCCTATATGTAGGAATAACAATGTGGTTCAATATCAACTCCAATATCATTAACATAACTAATTTGGTGTAGGAGAATAGATTTTATCACATTAAACATGAATTTTTCGCATATTTATGAAAATCTTTGATCAAACTCGTCCAATTTGAGACATAATTGATGTAGTCGATGATTAATGCCAATCTTGTTGTGATTCGCCATGTTTGATTGAATAGATGAAGATCCGAGGAACATTAGTTTATATACGATCTACAATCTTTATAGAGTCTGTGGTTCACAATAACAATTGAAATTGATGCCTGAGAGTGCGAATCAGTGGTCAATCACCTTAGTGTGGGCATCTTCTATTTATAGCTAAACATGACTTAGTTGACTAACTAACCGATTTAACTAATACTAACGACGTCAAAAGCCTTCAAAACGAACCCACATATATATACATATTTTTAAACGCGTGTTGAAGAAACTAATCAATAAATAATACCAAACGACATCAAAAGCCTTCAAAACTAACAAAAGAAACTCCTTCAATAATGTATCCAAGTATAATAACTTATAAACCACAAGCAAAACCCTATGCTGGGAATGCACAAGGCTACATGGGTTTCAAAAGGAGATTACTGGGAATACACAAAATAAATGTGGAACATGAACATACATTATAACAGAAAACATAATTAGTTTTTTAGAGAGTACTTCTTGCCAGTAAATGCTTGAAATTTGGGTTCTTCCTTCTTGGATGAATCTTGTTTTGCTTCTTTCATGGTGGCCTGCAATTCATAAGACCAAATTCAAACCACCATGCAAAAAATTAGACGGGTCGACATGAATAAATTTTGTACGGGTCAAGTTGGATCAAAACATCTTTTGCCAAAAATAGTGCATCAAATATAATCAAGAAAGTTACATTATTTAAATAATAATCCAAAAAAAATTGATCAAATGATTTAGAAAGTACTATGCATTAAAAATACACTTTGAACGACTTTCGACCTATTTGACCCATTTCCTTTTAAACAGTCCTTTTAACCCATATTGACTCATCTATAAGTAAATTGGTCAAAATTGTCACCTATACCAAACACCCATGCGAAAAGGAAAAGTAAAGGCGCTACTTTGGTGAGAAAAAAATTATCATACTTTTGGTGTTCCATTTGAATTTTGATCTGCATTTGACCCAAAAACAAGCTTCCCAGAACGTTTTCTTGAACCAGAGCTTGATGGCATGGAGCCATTAGTATCACTGGTTGTAGCCTCAGTCTTCTGTGGTTGAACCAGCGGAGCAGCCACAGGCTCAGCCGGTTTCCCATCTAACCGTCTGGCCGAACCGCTGAATGGATTAAACTTGGGAATTTTTTTAGCCGGCTCTTCTTCAACTGCCGTTCAACGTTAACTTTTAAAAATTAGAACGTCTCTTGAAAAAAATTCAAAAAAATAAAACAAAAAAAGAAACCAACCTTCTGGAGGCACTTTAGATTTCAAAGGTCTTTCAGGTTCTTTATAGTCAAGTGGTGGTGCAAAGTCAACTTCACAGTCTGTTTCAATTATGCTTATTGCAGGTGCTGGTTTAGTTTCAACAATGTCAATATAAAACTTTTTGTTGTTATATGACACCATGATTGTGTCACCAGTGGTTAAACAAGAGTAGCTTCTTAATGATGTCTCTAATCTGTTAGTTTAACGAGAGATCAAACACAAATTAGAGAACGTCCGCATGATAACATATGGCAATTTCAACCTGTTTACTTAAGAAAGGATTGAATTGGGTTGTGCGTCATCTGAAATGGGTCCAAAAAGCAGCTAAAACATATCATTTACTTTTTAGTTAAAGATTTAGATAGTGTAATAATTAATAATAAAATATAAACATAAAAGTGTTTGTGAGTCAACCTCAACCTACCCGTACTAAAAAAATTGTTTCAAGTTTCAACCCGAACTTGTTACCTAACCCGCCTTTCTTGCCACATGTATTGCATATTATAAAGAAAACATAAACGACATATAACTAACATGGCTTTTGGGTTGGATATATCAAGAAAATCCATGGTGTGAGGCTGAAGTTTCACATAAGTTCCCTTTGATAAACTGGCATTCTTGACATTTACAATATCTCCTTCTTGTAACAGCATGTTCTCCATCATCTAATATGAAATGATCAAAATAAAGAATCGGAAAGAGGTATTTTTCAAGTTATATACTATAAGTGGAAATTCTGACTCCTTTACTTAATTACTTATCATGGACCGATTTGGTTTAAGTTTTATTTTATATCTAACAAATGGTCGAACGGGTTGAAAGTCGCCAAAAGATGTATTTTTAATGCATATACCTCCTAAACCATAGTATCCAACAAAAATCAAATCATTATTGAATAACATAAACTTTTATAACATTTGACATGCTAAAAAAACTATAAAATTTGGACAAAACGCCGTGGGTCAATCCAACCCACTTTGTCATGATCTATACAGAAATTACCCGTTTTGACCTAAACCCATTGTGATCCGTTACCCAACCCGGTCATCTTGCCACCTCTATAATATATACAGTTCATACCCAGTATGGAATGTATATCAAGCCCTCGTCTGCTATAAATTCCAGCACACCACAATGTGAAACTTTACTAGCAGAAGGATTTCTGAGTTCAAATAACATTGGATAATCGATCTGCAAATAGGCTGCATAATTGAGAGAACATAAAGATTTGGTGCACTATAGTTAGTCAATCAACTTGAAGTTGTCTTTAAACACTAACAAAAACTCACTAACCGAGGCGATCAAGTGCAGATGGAGGCATTATAACTGAGAACCAAAGTGGCAAAATTATTAGTCTATATAAAGCCAACCTTTTATATAAGATGGGCGTGCTATCAAGAAAAATTGCAGAGAATAAAATAAACTCACTTTTATCACCCTTCTCCAAATGAGACTGTATAAGATACATAAAGCAAAAAAAATTCAGAAAGAGGCAAACATCAAGACATAGGTGTAAAAGGTTTTCATTGAAGAATGTTTCTGTTTTAACTTTAAGTAGTTTGGATCATGGTAATATGAATATAACAAATTAAAACCTTTTCAATGAAAGAAACAGGGTAACAGCGATAATTCTGTTCGAAAGTCGAATCACGGTAAACATCTTCCTCCTGGCAAAAAAACAAATCAAGATGAGTAATTTTACACTGAACTAATGAACATAAAGAATGATGCATGCCAAAACAATATGATATTTTTCAACTAATCAAGTAAACTTATGAATTATGATACACCAAGACCATCTAGAAGGACTATGTGCTATACCATTTCAATCAGATGCAAAGCAGTCTAAAATATCAACCCTTTTCGTTTCTGAAATACGAGCTTTAACGCAACAAATTGCAATGATTTGAAAAAGGTAACCGGAAACTGATCTTCCCGACGATGACTTTTGTTTTTTAAAGATATTTGTAGTAGTAATGAGATAAATGGAAACTCAAGAACCTTAACCAAATTGCTTGAATATGAAAACCACTATGCCCTATAGGCTATAACTCACTTAGGAATTTTAACAAACACCTTGTGTGCATAAATCTAATTGCATCTAATATTTACCAAACTGAATAGGATCTAACCAAACTAGGTTTCCCATAAACAGTAAAACACAACTAAACAATCACAATAATGCAATTCCAAAACCTAAATCAGCATTTAAATAAGAATCATACCAATGCCATGATGGATTGATGGATTTTATCGAAAGCTTTGAGCAGATGACTGGAAATCTGTATAAATTCAACACAGGTGATGTTAATCAATGAGGGTTTTAACGAGATCAATGCTAAAACAGATTCGATTATCAAAGATAAAGAATTTAATTGACGGAGCCCATATGTATGAAGTCAACACCGACAATAACAAAGAAACGAGTGTGGTGTTGCTGAAAGAAGAGTGAAGAATCGAAGACCTTAAACCCTGTATCCTTTCGTCTTCAGGATCAACCTTACGAGTTACGATATGTACTGTGATCGCATTGCAAAATGTGCTCTATGTTGGTTGGGACAGGGTTTATAGGTTCCTTTTATTTTGTTAATATTTTTATCAGTAATGTTAAAAATACTTTATTTAGTCATCCGAAAATCAATAAAAAGTTAACTTGTCCTAAAAATCTATACATACTAATAAATAAAGGTTTTGGGGTGCCACATGTCATTCACATGTTCATGCTTATGATTTTTTCCCTGTCTCTCTCTCCTATTAATGATACAAGTTTCTATAAAAAAAATTATAATTTTTGTTTCCCGCCTCTCTCTTCTATTAAATAATAATGATTTCTATAACTATTTTTATAAAGCATTTTTTATTAAAAAAAAATAGTTTTGTTCATAAAATATTTTTTTATTTGAACATTTCTTTCATTCTGTTTATAAAACATTTTTAAAAAATAACTATATAACGTTTCTAAAATTTGTATTAATAAACTATGTAATATTAGATCTTCATTACTATGTATATATAACACTGTATTTATTCACCATGTATAATATATAGGGTTTTTAACATATATTAAAATAAAGGAATAACTATATTTGTAACATGTCGACTTCTGATTAGATCTAGATTTTTGTTTTTCGCATTTCTCTCCTATTAAATAATGGTGATGTTAAATAATTAAATATCTAAAATTTATTCTAATATTTTATTAAAAATTATTAAATTATAAGAAAATTTCAATTATATCTTATTTTAAAATATAATTTTATAATTCTTAAATCTTCATTATTTGTTATTTCACAGATGACTAATAACAATCAACGTACAAATCTTCATAGAAAATATTGTTTTATAACAAGTTATATTTATTCAACACATGTGAAACATGGGTTTTAACCTAGTAAGATTAAACAAGAAAGTGTATTTAAAAAAAGTCTCGGTTTTGAATAAAATTTACGTCGAAACGTAGAGCGGCTTGGGTCTTGATGAAATTTATACCGAAACGTAGATAAAAATAAGCATGTCACAATGCTATATTCGAAGTCTACGAAAACCCAATATTTTAAAAGTTATAAGAGAAAAACAAAAAATGTGTAAAATTAATTATAAATATTAAAATGATAAAAATGCTAATATAAATATTAAAATAAAAAAAATCGTAGCCAAAGTAGAAAATGGAAAAGTGTTGGGGTTAAAAGTGAAAAAAGTTCTTTGTAGCCGATTTGTAAAAGTCTAAAAGTTTTGTAACCAAAGTTAAAAATGAAAAAGTGTTGGAATTAAAAATGAAAAAGTTCAAGTTCTTTCTAGCTAGATCATAAAACCTTAAAAGTTCACTATTTGCTTTGTTTGCTATATATTAATAACTAGTATTTCTCACCGGCGCGTTGCGGCCGGAACAAACAAATTGTCTACTTTTAAATGCCACAAAATATGAGAACAATTGCACATGAAAACAATTGAATGATAACATGTGTGATATTTCGTATGAAATTCTTATTCAGGAAAACTATTACAATCAATATGTGCCAACCAACATATTTGACCAACCTAGTATCAATTTTCTAGAAATTAACATGCCATAACATTTGCCAACGTCAATATATTTGTTTTTTTTGTTCTTCAACAATATAAGTTTCATATGTGAAAATTGGAATATTGTATATAATCCGAAGCTTCTATTTACTTTCTCCGTTTGAAATTTACATTTAGAAAATCTCTTAAAGGGGATCTCTTTTTCTTGTTAAAAACCCAGTAGCTTGTAGCCATGAAAAGCAAATGAAGAAACCCAATAAAAAAACCAATACAGGCAAACAAAGGTATAACACTTTATGACATTAAAAATATTCGAACAACCTCAGTTGTGTATGTAAAATCAGATAAGGAAAGGTTTAATAACAACATATAGGTCAGCACTCAGATGATCTCTAATGCGCCACCACCTTTTTAGTGAATTTGTTTTCTTACTGAATCTGTTACAAACTATAAATGGATAGGGTAGGTCGGCTCGGCTAATTTTTTTTCCTTATTAACACACAAACAACTTGCACTCGAGAAAATGAGAACAAAGGAAAAAAACTTAAAAAGGCTATTGAACTGAGAAAGATAACCTCAGAGACTGGAGCATTGTCATCAATAAATGGAGCTGTAAGACTTATAAAAGAAGCTTCACCAAACCCAAATAACCTAAAAACAGCAATATTTAAGTGATATCCAAAGTCAGTATCAGTAGCTATAAAAAGGATAATATAATTTCAAGTGTTTGAAGTAGTCAACTCACATTCCGCAAATTGTTATGGACCAAAAGTCAACAGAAATCCCACAACCAGCAGTAGCAAGAGTCCATTATGACAATCTGACTCCAAAAGTCAACAGAAATCCCACAACCACCGGCAACAATGGGTCCCAGATAAAGCTAGAATAACCTAATTTGCGAACCGAAGCCCAATCCGAACCAAGAGTTGTACAATTGCTAATTCAGAAAACCGTAAGAATACAACCCACGGCCACAACTATGGAAAAACTACTACTCAAACTCCTTATCCTTTCTCTTTCTTAATCTCATTACAACAATATTAACAAACCTGGATGGAAACACAGAAAGCTGCAACTACAGTTAACAAAATATTGAACTGCAAGTTCCAGGGCGGGTCAACCCTACCCGTTTTGACCCACACCAAAGCTACCTATACAACCACACAACCGAATTAACGCTTATAGTTAAGCTCAGTTTTACGATCCACCCACTTGTTTCTCTGCCAATATCAGTGATGTTTATATATATATCTGATGTACGTACGTGGATATTTTAAAACTAAGTTAAAATACATGGATCAAAGGGTCAACGTCTTACAAAACGTATCCAGCTTCTAGCTTCAGCCATTGCAGTTACATTCAGTATAATTGTTATTAACATTTAAAGGAAATAGACAATGAACTGCAAAAATTTAGTTCAAACAATTCAGTAATGAATAAAAAAATTACATAAATGCTAACAATAATTATATATAAAAAAATTATCCTTTTGGAGCGGAGAAAAATCCATAGGAATCAGAAAGATAAAATATATAACACGTTAGAACCTGATAGCGGCAGTTGATTCTTGCTCAGCACGAAGCCGTCTCTCAACACTACCCAAATCAATTATAGAAAACTCTCCAGATGCACTATCGTCATCGTCGCCAGAACATTATCAACAGAACATGATTCAAAACTCTAATTAGGGGTATGGAAGAACAGAAAAGTAGTAAAAATTCTAACCTGGACAGTTCAATTTCATAAACCCCTTTGGGATTAGCCTGGATCTCGAGCTGCAGACCATGGAATCGAAGGACGAACCGTCGTCATCGTCGTACACCGTTGAAACCCTACCTGACTTCTTGTCAAAATCTTAAACAACATCTCGGCAAAATAGGTGACCAGCAATTAGGGTTTCACCATCTACCTTCGTGTCGCAATCGTCCTATTGATCGAATGATATGGTCGAATAAAAACTGCCATTGGTAAAATTGGATGGCACCCCTGCCATAGTAGCGGCCATCGACCACAACCGCCCTGATCGTCGTCGCCTACGTCAAGCCTGCTCACGCTGTGCTTAACGCCAACGTTACCGTCGACGCCGTCCATTACGACGGCAACTGCTCCATCGTCTCTGTACTTCCCCTGCGTAATTCTGTTCTGTCTCTTATAATCTGTGTTAGATGGATCTGCTTCCCAAAAGTCTTCACCAAGAAGGAAGAAAAAGAAGGGATCGGTGGCAGTGACGGGTGAATGACCGTGAGGTATTGAAAGTGACGGTCATCTGAGATTATCCTATGCAAAGCCAATTGTTCCATGATGCTTGAAACAGTTGCACCTTACTATTCATCGAGTTACTAAATGTTAGATAGTATAATATCTAATTTTACTCGTGTATAAAAAAACTTTTTATTATAGTATTAGAATTTAAGTCTTTAGTCACATATTAGCTTTTCACTCACAAAACATGCTTACACGTTTCGTCAGTAGCAATTTGGTATCATTAAGTCATGTAACACTCGTTTTCTTTGCACATCGTAGATGAAAACGAAACGATACTTCAAATTGATATTCAAGGGCACGTCATCTTTAACTGTAAGTATCACTAAAACATACCCATTTAAATATATAGAGATATAGCGTAACGCATGAGAGGTTTTTTTTTATGAGGATGATGATCCAAACACATCGAAGGTCTTTAAAATCACATGAACAACCGTCACGCGTGGTTGATTTGTAATATGTGGACCAACTACTCATACGAGTGGTGTTAAACAATATTTTTAACATATCATAAGACAAGAGGTGGATGGTTGCATGTATTTATAACACCTAATAGAAGATGATGAAACCTAAGCCCAACTTAGTGCTCTTTTTAGGAGGTCTGCATAATTTTATCGCTTTTTAATGACGTAAACAATTGAATAACGTTTGTACTAAAAAGTGCATGACTTACCATACGATAGACAACAAAAATGGTGGAACTATTGGCCACACATTATGTTCATGGTTAGTTCGACAAACACAAGAGCACGACTTGTGGATGGCTTATGTGTTGACCACATATTATGTTCGACCTCATATTGCACTTTCACAATGAATATCTATCACATCCCCAAAATATCGAGTCGCATGCCTCCATGTTACCTTATTTCCTTTCCATAATCACTCATGTTCCTTTAGGTTACCATGTTTTTTTATTTACCAGAAAACAACACTTATACACGTACAATCCAACTAACATACCCTTTTTAACGATATGTACCTTCAATTATGTTGAGCATGTTGTTGTTCACGCTTTCTCTTCCGTTGGTGAGTTAAGAACGTCTATACATTGTTCAAACATTAATAGTTTAGTGATCGACATTAACAATAAGGCACAATTTTGTGGCATATTATGCTTGTTTATAATAAATGTTTTCCCGATAGATAAGTGTTGGGAAATTACTAAAATAATCACTTTAATATGAATCTATACCTTATCAAATAGGTTGGTACAAACACTAGTAAAGTTCTTACTTTAGATCTTAACCCTAATTCATATTTCTTTCGGTAAAACATACAATACATTCAAGCCATGTGGTGCTATCAAAGCCAACAAGTTCAACGTAATGTTGATGGTTTATAAAGATAGTATTAATAGCATATTGTTAAAAGATAAAGATGGTGAAATCTTTAGGTGTGTGATAACTGATAAGTATGTTAGCAAGAAGCTGTTGTATAAGGGTAAGGGGTATACCCATGTGATTATGATGTCATGTGATAATAAAGTGCACGCCACGTGGTGCCACGTCAGATTCTGGAAAAATCACACCATAATCACATAGCAAGGGGTATACCCATGTGATTGTGGTGGTGTGATAATTTAATGTTTATTTTTGAATTTTTATTTAAATAAAATTAAACATAATAAAATAATATTCATTAATAAAATAAAATTACATTAATAAAAAAAATTACATTAATTAAAAAAAAACATAACCAAAAACCTACGTGATACCATGACGTTCTTTGATCTCCTTTTGTTTTTTTCAATCAAAAAACGTTGGGCGGTTGTTAGTGACTCAAGATCGTTACCAAGAATTTCGATCTCTTGTTTTGTTCGTTTCCAATCCATCCTCTCGTCTTGGGCGTTGTTAAATCTTGTCATTTGTTCGACCATTTTCTCGCCGACTTCGTCGTGTCTTGAAACCGATCCCGAGCCTGAGCCCGAGCCCGATTCTTGGGCTTTTGCTTTTTTCTTCCCAATCGGACGAGGTATTTCCACGTCTTCCGGTGCATCTATGTTTAGGTCGTACTTAGATCTACCATCGGAATCGCCCGGACTAGCGTCGATGTCGGTTGATGTTCTTTTTTTGGACGAGCCGGTTCGAGTGGGGGCAATGTATAGTGTTTGCCACTTTGGCGAATTCCTACAAATCTCCCAATATTGAATTGGTGTTTCGCCACCATGGTCGTCTTTAAACCGGACCGTTGCTCTCGTCAAAATATCGGCATCGCTCTCACCGTTTCTTCGATCCCGCAAAACTTCTTGATAGATCCCGTGGAACTTTACCACCTTCCCATTTATATGAGTCCATTTTGAACTCAATTAGTCCAAACTTCGGTAACCGGGCGGTACACCCATAAAAGATTCATATTTTTCTTGAACCCTTGTCCATAATGTTTTTTTGTTTTGGGCGTTGCCTACAAAAAACAAATATTCAAATTAATAATCATAAAAATAAAAAATGGAAAATTTTAAAAAATACAAAACCAAAATTATTGTTACCAATTATTGGATCCTCCGAGACGTCTATAAACGCCTTAACCGCCAAATCACGGCGTGAAGCTAAAGCGACACCGCCCCCTCGATCAAGAAACCACAGCGTGAAGTTGTGGCGTGAGATTTATCACGCGATCATTGCCCTCTTTTTGGTACAAATTGTACCGTTGAACGGTATAAAATATTACCGTTTGAAATAAATAATAATAATTAATAATATTAATTTTACTCACTTAAATACCCAATTTTTACTACATATTTTTCACACCAATTTTCTAAATTTCTACACACCAATCTTCTAATTTCTAATCATCTACTCACTATTTTCTACCAAAACTTACTAATCTTCTATACGACCATGGTGACGAAACACCAATTCAATATTGGGAGATTTGTAGGAATTCGCCAAAGTGGCAAACACTATACATTGCCCCCACTCGAACCGGCTCGTCCAAAAAAAGAACATCAACCAACATCGACGCTAGTCCGGGCGATTCCGATGGTAGATCTAAGTACGACCTAAACATAGATGCACCGGAAGACGTGGAAATACCTCGTCCGATTGGGAAGAAAAAAGCAAAAGCCCAAGAATCGGGCTCAGGCTCAGGCTCGGGATCGGTTTCAAGACACGACGAAATCGGCGAGAAAATGGTCGAACAAATGACAAGATTTAACAACGCCCAAGACGAGAGGATGGATTGGAAACGAACAAAACAAGAGATCGAAATTCTTGGTATCGATCTTGAGTCACTAACAACCGCCCAACGTTTTTTGATTGAAAAAAAACAAAAGGAGATCAAAGAACGTCATGGTATCCCGTAGGTTTTGGTTATGTTTTTTTTTAATTAATGTAATTTTTTTTTATTAATGTAATTTTATTTTATTAATGAATATTATTTTATTATGTTTAATTTTATTTAAATAAAAATTCAAAAATAAACATTAAATTATCACACCACCACAATCACATGGGTATACCCCATGCCATGTGATTATGGTGTGATTTTTTCAGAAACTGACGTGGCGCCATGTGACGTGCACTTTATTATCACATGACACCATAATCACATGGGCATACCCCTTACCCTAATGTTTAGTTGTTCTTGTTAGCTATGAGAAACCACTAAATCCCCCAACAATGTATATAAAATCGAAGAAAGTAATATAATAGACTATTGACCATTATCTTCATTTAATTCAAGTAGTAAATTACTATTTACTATGTTGACTAAGGGTGGTGAGAGTGGTACCTTTCCAACCAAAGTACCCTCTCAAATTAGACCAATTAGAAGATGTCACCTTACTTAGCCAAACTACCCTTCTAAAGTACCTTCAATGGTGGGAGTGGTACCCTCCAACCCTCTTATTTTTATTTTAAATTAAAACAAATTAATAATAACCAAATTAAAAAACTAAAAAATTAATTAATTAATTAAAAATACATAACAATAAATAAAAAGACAATACAAAAAAGTAATTAATAAATAAAAATTCATCTAGTCTTTCTCTTCGTTCAAATTCGGGGTGTAGCTACATCGTGCAACTCCGAAAGGACGTTATCGTCAATCCCCGCCACCCACTAGTATATATTAAAAGATATTCATACTTCTAAATAGTTTATCAAAGTTTTATTCCGTCTGTGTTTAAAACTTTAAAAGTTAAGTTGGAAGTGAATACAAATAATTTGTTTAGTAAACAAATTAATAAATTGGAATAGTGAACATTTATCATAACATTATCAAAGAAAAGGTTTATTAATTTTAGAGAAGGTAAAGCATGAGATTGTTGACTCTTTCTCCGCTAAACTTTCAGCGACTATACAAACCCGCCCACTTCTACCCGCCGAACAAGCTGGACTTGCGGTGTACCCGCCACCCTACCCGTGCTCCACTCCCACCACCCTAACTAAAGTATGACTATATTACAAGTAAACTTTAATCTTTATCATAAAGTTTATTTATTTATTAAAAAAAACCAATCTACTACTTTCATTGTTTTCACTTAAAAAATATGGATGTGTTTTAGTAGGCTTTCCACTTTCATCTAATATTCTTACAAAACTTAAAAACTAGATCAGTGTTTATAATATTACATCAATGTCTTTAAAACTCCAAAATACTCATAAATTTTCAAACAAAGAATTTAATCAAAACTAAATAGTTTTAAACTTTAAAACCCTTAAACAAACTATATTCATATCCATTTACGTTCTCATATCGAGCTTTTAAGTCTTCTTAGAAGAAAAATTAGTCGTCAATTCAAGTTCAGGTTTAACTTATGATTGCCTAGCTCGAGTCTAACCAAACTTGATTTCATAAAACAGTAAATGATAATAACATTCACGAATGTATACTCTCTTATCATGACTTTTTAAAAACAAATTGTATATAAATAATATAAACTTTAAAATCGCAATTTATATTTCATATTTTTTTAGAAAATCAAAGCTGGTTTGTCTCGACTCTTGAGTGATGCGTGTTAATTGGGTCTCCACTGGTGGTTCAGTGGTGTACTGGGTGTGACCACTGAGGCACTGACCAACCATATTAGCGGTCGAGTGCTTCAAAATCATCAAGTACCTGTCCGGTATAAAGCACTTGCGATTCGACCGACAAAATTTCTGCCATATGATATGAGATTTGACCCACAAATTGCAAAAATTAACCGGTGATACGGGTGTGCAAAACACCGTTCAAGCAAGCAAACCAGACAAAATGGTCCGGTCCCTGTCCATGGTATGAAAAAAGATTTGGTTTTTGACTTGGTCCATTCTCTACGTTTCCGGTCTGGTTCTAGTCCAGAACCGGATTCTCTTTTTATTTTAATAGAACGACAATGAGTTAGGTTCTTGGTTCGATCTAGTTCTTGGTTAAGTTCGGTCTTTGCACACCCGTAATTTACAGTCAACCTTCGGCTACAACTTCCATATATTTTGGGCAGAATCAGGGAACAACATGCTCTGTTTATAGAGGAAGATGTCTTTAATTCACCTGTAGATGCATTAGTGTTCAGTATAACAAGCAAAAAAGTAGAACCCTTCAGAGCCCAAAAGACAGTCTAAAGCAAACTTCAAACCGAGATAACTTACAGAAAAAACTTCGATTACAGTTAATTATGTATCTAGAACAACCCTAGTACATTAACATATATCTGATCAAACACTATTTTGCTTAATAACTCCTCAAACAACTACTTAATGACAAGATTATGAATTATGAAACATGACTTACAAGTAGCTCACAAATTCAGTCTTATATGTCATCCTTCTTATCCAAAAAACAACTCTTCAAGGGTAACCAGCCATCATCTGACAACAGGAACAACCCGTTAAGCCCAGGCCAGAAAGGGCAATGTTTAATGCATGTCAAAAACTGATCGAGTTGGGTTGTGTTTAGACGTAAACATTTTGTCCCTTTTTTCTTGGATTTTATAAATAAATAATGTGTTGAATATGATCATTGCAATTATATTATTAAAATACTAATATAAAAATTTTAATAATTTAAGGGTTCTGATAACAATAAACCTTGGGGCTATACTTCACAATTAATTTTTTTATTTTAAAAAATATCTAATATTCAAGCATAACCACCAGCCATGAACCACCTTCTATTTTCTCTCACACAACCATTTTTCACTTATTTCGTTTGTCTAAGAAAAAATAGGAGGCATTTAGTGGTGGTTGGTAGTTATGTCTGAAATTCTGAATACTAGTATTTATGTCAAACCAAAAACAAAAACAAAAAAAAATAGCTTAAGAGCTGGTGTTAGCATTTCCCAAAACTTAATCTAACACCTTAACTAATACTTACCTAGAAATTAATTACTTGACTAATGAATCTAGAAAACAAGATAATTATAGAACTCTGATATTCTAGGCTGAGAGGAATTGAAGGAAAAAAAAATATACCTTTTGTCAAGTTCCAAAGCATCCACACATGAGAACTCCATGAAAAATTAAATGAATTCCCCTATGCTGGCACCCAACATGAACTAGCACGCAAAATCCGACCTTTCCATCCCTGTAACACCCATTTACCATCATCATCAAACACAAAATCTCTATGATACCCTGATTTCACAGTCGCTCTCAGTTTTGACACAAGCTCGCGGTTCAACGGTTTGATCTTGAACCCAGCCCGTGAGAGTCGTTCTTGCCACTGCTTATAGGTCTCAGGCCTCTCGACCCGCTCAGCGCCTTCACATGCAATCACATTCATAGCTTCACGCCCACAAAACTCTTTTTCAAAATTTAACCGTTGTTCATCATTACGTTCTAATGTAGCATCGAACATATCAAACATAGAAGAGAAATGAAAAAGCGCTTCCTTGAAACGAGTGACAAAAGATGGAGAGCTATAAGATCCATTTACCACAGTTTGAACAAAAATATCGGGTTTCATATCTCTTATCAATTTCAGAACACGGTCACGTGGACTGTCCACCATAACTGAGTCATCAAGCAAGTGCTTGAATCGAAGTAGAGTGTTCACAGCAAGAAACTCGTTTCTCTGAAGCTTTAAATCTTCAACTTTAACATCCTCCCAATTTTGAGTTACAACTGCGTTATACTCGAACGGGACATTATACTTTGCACAATAATTAGCCAAACGCCGTCCAGTTTCGTCTACCCCTTCAGCTGGCCTAAAACCAGGTTTTGGGAGCTCGATTCCAGTAATCCTTAACTTAGGTGGCCCACCGGGCCTCTGCGAAAGATGCTTAATAAGAACGGGCCACTGGAAACCGTACGAAATACCAAAATCTACAATATGAAGGGTGGATGATGTTAAAGCTGCTTCGTATAACACTTTGTTAGCAAAGAAAATGGCTACTTTCTTGAACGGGCAGGCAGAAATATAAACTTGGTAGGCTTTTAGCTTTTCAGCAGCTGAGATTGTCATGGCACTTTTAGTAGCGTAGAGCTGAGAACCAGTGCCAGCTAAGCGGGCCTCGAGACCAGTAGCAAAGATATGAGCTAACCTTTGTGGAGCATCACCTATAGGAGAAGCATGTTGTCTTATTTGTTTCAACTGTTCGTTTGCAGCCAAACGGTCATTAGCAGCAACTGACTGTGCACAGTTGACCAATAGAGTCCTAACATCCATAAGTTCACCTGAACTTCCTCCCCAAGAACGAGTAATCCAACCGCTACTATACCCGTATGATTGACCTTTCTGAAATTTTTTGGTTACATGTTTAGGTGGTTCTTCACAAGCAGACATTGATGGACCACCAGGATCAGTACAGAGAACAACCCTATCAAACATTTCAGATACAACTTCTTCTACATAAATGGCAGATTGCTTGCTACTTCTTTCTTCCTCATAATCATTATCCTCAATTTGGTAATGTTTTCTTCCCCGGGATGAGTTATCCGTCTCCATAATCTCTTCCTTGATAACAATAACCTTTGAAGAGGTATTATCTCGCGAATTTGAAGGCAAGTTGTATTGATCCAAATCAATTACTAGAGGTTTATTAGGAGGAAGGAATTTACTAGCTTCATCCATTCCTCTATTGAATTGCAAGATAGACTCACTGTCGCTGAATATATTTTCAACGAGCTGCGCGCTTGTCAACGAGTCCAGCGTGCCATCATTAGTAACACTAGTGGTAGAGCTAAATGAAGACAACAGAGGGTATTCAAGAGAAGGAGTTTGTACAGCTGATGATTTGGCCTCAAAGGAATCACCACCAGACCAGTGCGAATCGGTGGTGTTGCTACCAGTTGTGCTGCTGTTTGTACTGTACTCACTTAAACTACTGAAAAAGTTTTCTTCAGGAGTTTCAACATCAGAGTGTATTTCTTGTGGATGAGGATATTTCTCACCTAGGGCTTCGTAGAACGATCTCTCAGTTGCTTGTAAAGCTAACGGGTCATGGAACATGCTTTGTTTAGCGTCCAGATCCTCATCCACAAGAATCTGGTTTATGAACTTGATGACACAGTCACCAAAATCATCAGGAAAGTCTGATACTGAAGACAAACACGAAGATAAACCTGACGTGCAGGGGCCACATTTTGGTGCTGAGTTGGGAATTTCTAGAAAACTGTAATCTAAATGTTCCTCTCTGAATCTGTATCCATTGGTCAGACCAGGAGACTGACCAAAGAGAGGCGAGATGCTCTCGTCATCCAAAGAAAAACCATTTAAGTAATCCAAGTATTCATCATCTCTCGATTCCATAACCATCTAAGCGTCGATTTACAGGAAACACAAGCAAAAACTAAACCTCAACAAGCAGGAAGACACCTGAATCAACAGTAAGCAGAAAAATTCAACTCTCAGTATCCTCTTGTTCTATATAGAATACATGAAAACTTATCAGGCAGAGTTTTCAACTACAGTTTCTACAAACAACAATCGAGAATAATAAATCAAAACATAAACAAAATAAAAAATCATCTTCAGATCTTCTCAATTTCCACAAATTCAACAAAGTAACTCATGAATAAATAAAAATTTCCTAAAATAGTACGATCAAGCTGAATAAATCAAAAGAAGCCTGATCTCCGATTAAAATCTCAAATTCATACATAAACTACAATCGTTGGATCTAATTACTACCGATCTATCAACTTTAGTAAAAAAACAAAGGATGTAACCCTAGATAATCAATAAATTATTGCGAATTTAGCAAACAAAGTGCTGATCACATACCTCGAAACAGCTGTTTGGTGGAGGACGAGATCTGTAGAAAGAGAGAACGGAATTTTATGCACGATCGAAATTTGTGGACGCTATGTTGCTGGTTTTAGATTTTATAAACCTAGGGTTTGATTTGGGGACGAAGGATCGAGGTAGGAAGTGGGTTGACTTGGGCGTCTGATTGAATATCGATACAGGCTATAGTCGGTTGGGGGTGGCACCTCTTTGACCTCTTTTTTCTTATAGTGGACTAGAACTAAAGTAAAAAAAAAAGTGATCAAAGAATGCAAGCCGCTTCATTTTACCACCAACCTTCTTTCGTCTTTTTCTTTCTTGTTTCCTTTTTTTTTACAAAATGTATAATTTAGTAACTAAAAGTTTATTTAAAAAATAAATTTGATTTTAATAATTTAAACAATAATATATTGGTGTTGTAATTTGGTCAATGACATTCACAACTTTTATTTTCGTTGCTTAAGGAAAAGCCCATTCTAACGGAGAAGTAACCTTGTTTGCCACTGCTGCATATGACATGACATCTACTTAGAAATTTCATTAGCAAATTAAATTTTAACATTCTATAAATTGTTTGACCTATTATAACCTTAGCTTTCACTTTTACTGTCAGAGGTAATCCCACTCTAATGAAGAAGTAATTATGATTGTTCCTGATAATGTGGCATATGACGTGTGAATGACGTGGTATGTACTTGAATTTTTTTGAACAACCTTGTCATCTACTTGGATCTCATGTGGCAAAATGAGATTATTATAAATACAAACCAAGCCCTAATTTTCTTAATCCCTCCGGTGCCGACTGAATTCTTGGTTCCGCTCCTTAATTGGTTCAATCCCTCCGGTGTGCCCTACTTGAATAACAATCAACGACATTCTCACTCAACAGTAAAGCCACTCGACATCATAACATGAGTGTTTCTTCATCTTCTACCTCTATTAGAAGGGAAATATGCCAAAAGTTTAAATTATGTTAGATGGAAATGTATATTGCAATCATGATATGGCCCCCAATACGTATGGTTGGAGTGTGAAACATGGGCATGAATTTTAGTATAGACTGATATCGGCCAGTAAATCGTAGTATGGATTATTAAAATCTAAATTGCCCATCCAAGTAGATGCCACGTCATTGATGGCAGGCAAAGTTATTTCTCCGTTAAAATGGGATTCTCCTTGTCAATGAATACGAAAGTTAGGACTGACATTGGTCAAACTAATAGTATGAATTATTATTGACAAATGGATCATAATTTGGATTCTTAACATCCAAATTGCCTATTTACAATTTAAACACTTGTAAGCCTGCTAAAGTAGTGTTTGGTATGCATTAATGAATGGTGGAATGGAATTAGTCATTAAACAAAACATGTTTGATAATCTTATAGGAATTGAATAGCCCATTACATAAGGAATATGAATATTTATTTTCTAATGATTTTCATTCATTGAGGGATAGGTGTTTTTTTTATTTTCTTTAAGAAATGAAATGATTTTGTTTAATTAATGATTGAACCATGATCCAAACCATGTGACCATACCCATGACTTGAACCATAACCAAACCCATGACCCGACTCATGCCCGGACCCATGACTCGTCCCGTGACTCGAACCATGATCCAAACCATGGATCGACCCATGACCCGAACCATGACTCGTCCCATGACCCGAACCATGACCCGTCCCATAACCCAAACTATGGATTGACCCACGACTAGAACCATGACCTGAACCATGACCCGTCCCGTGATCCGACCCAGGAATCGATCCGTGATTGGACCCGTGACCCGACTCATGCCCGGACCCATGACCTGAACCATGACTCGTGCCCTGACCCGACCCATGCCCTGACCCATGACCCGAATCATGACACGTCCCATGACCCGACTCATAGTATAAATTTATTGGTTACAAATATTTTATTTTTCATAAAATATTTTCTTGTCTAACAAACAACACGAAGTAATGATTTATTTCATTCTCATAGATAACCAAACATAACAAGGGAATGGTAATGATCCATTTATTTCGCTTGTCCATTTCATTCATTTATTTATTTCATTACCTCATACCAAACATGCCCTAAGTCCGATGCCTTTAATTTTGTTTAGTGATAGATAAGAGTCTACTCATCATTTTGATGAAGTAAACACCAGCTTACTTCTTTATATGACTTGCTTGTGCGTGAGTGAGTATTTTAGAGTGTTTTGATCTATTAATGAGGGGTATTTACGTCTTTTTTACCCCTTTAACGTTAAATAAATAAATATTTATTAATGATATCAACTTATCATACTGAATCAAATATATAACATATCACATAACAGATGCAAACATTCATAACGATAAAATATGACTTGTCTAATGAAAGTTGGTAATATTTACCGGCAGGTGGCAGTGACGTACCTGTCAAGTCAAATGCTTGGGGGATAAGCCAGTATTGAGCTTGATTTAATGATATTATTTTATTATATTATATGATATTATTTTATTGTAATATTTAAAGTAAAAATATCTAAAAGAAATCGACGCACCTCCGGCCAATAAGAATCTTCTTACCGCCTCACCAGCCAATCGGGATCTTGATCTTCGTATTGCTCGAAACACGCTTCCATCCTACAAAACATGTAATGTGGATGCGATTAACTTTTATTTTCAATATCTTTTCTTCTTTTGAAGATTCAATCGTCTGTCGTTACTATGTAACATTTAAGTTGTTGGGGTTGAGTCTTTATAAATTTAGATATAGATATCTTTATAAATCTATATCTAGTAAGTTATCAGGATTCGTTTTTCTTCTAATTTTTTTATTACTAAGCTATTTAATAATGTTTATTAACTATTTAATATTTTCTTTAATAATTCATAAATCTTCATTACTATTTAATTTTTTCATTCATTTGTTTTAGTAATTTTTATCAGTTTCATTCAAATGGTTTATTTTTCTCAAGTGCATCCTTGTGGTTTACAAAGTTGTCATTTTCATCCAATCAGTTAACTTCATCCAAATTTTAACCTGAGTGGCTTCACGGGAGAAATATTGTGAGTGTTGGATGGGTCCCCCATTATGTGTGTGGGTGTTGAGTGGGTCCCATATAGTTAAATATGTGGTATTCACTCACTTGGGTATTTCCCTTGCTAAGTGAGCAACCAACCAAGCTTACGTGGCGCCCACGTGACAAAAAGTTACTCTCACTCGAGAATGTCAAGTGAGAGTATACCACATACTCTTATATCTTAGTTGCTTAAGGTTCAACAAAATTCCCATCTCAAATTTTGAAAATCAAACCTTTTTCTTGATGATTTTGATGATAATCCTTAGCCAAACACATACTAAGGGCATCCGGTAATCGGTATGATCCGTGAGGAAATCCTGTTAGATACTCACGCTTGCAGAAACACCGCTCCCTCCTTCTGTGAGTGAGCCGTGAGCGTGGAAATTTTGCTCACGTATGTGAGTGAGGTATCAAAATAAAACAAAACCAATCAACTGTTGACACATATGCAATTGAGTTTTTTTTTATTTTAAAATTTCATTTAAGAATTAATTTGATTTTTCTCAAATAACTTGTGTAGTTGTGTTCGTTAATTTAAAAACAAAAAAAAATACACAATTTTTTTTATTTATGTTTTTTCTGAACATCCCGGTATAAATTTTAATAAAAACGGAGTTGTTTTCAACAAAAATAATTTTGGTCTCCTGAGCGGCTTTTGACACGTGTTTGGTCACGTAAGCGGTTTATTATGTTTTTAATTAAGTAATTAAATTAATTGTCTGAAAATTAATTAATAAAAATTAAATAATAAAGCACTTACACTCACTAACCATACCCCTCACTAATGAGTAGAAAATGAGTGAGCGAGCACCTGCATGACACTCACATTTTACTCCCAATCATTAATCATATCCAATACCTTAAGAGCACCCCCCAATAACGATTACTGGGGGTTGTTCATGGGCTCATGGCCAATGTGCAGTTCTAAGCCGTTTTTGCTTATTAGGGGTGAGCCGGTCTTGGGTCACCATTCTTGTGTATGAACGTGAGAAAACCGAAGGTAAGTGGGCCCATTTATTATTATCTTTTTTTGTATATTAAACATAGATAGATAAGTATTTAAAAAATAAAAATGTGGTCATGTTTTTGTTTTTATGTTTTCTTATTAAACGAGTGTTTTTTGATGTGACAGTTGACTAGACACGCTTTTTGTAGGTTTTAGGTATCCTTATTGTGGATGCTCTAATGTCAATATTGCATCATTTGGCAACAAAGATAAATGTGTAAGACAAATACATCAAAACTCCCATACTTTGGCCATCTTATTCAACAACATAAACCAAACAAAACCTACAATGAATTCCTAAAACTACACAAAAAAGGAAAAAGAAATCCCGGAAACATTAACAAGAAAACACCCGATTGGAGTTTTCAGAAAGAATCTGTTAGCTACATTAGCTCTTATTCGGTCGACCCGTTTACAAGCGTCGTGCCAACCCGATAAAACTTGCTATTCTTCCTCCCTTATCTTGTTAGAAAGGTTTTGATAATTACAATAATAACAACAAATTCATTCCAAATACTTATGTATTTGGAATTATATTAACGGAGGATGAATGAAAGAAAGATGAAAAGGGTATACTTTACTTTTTTTTTAAAATAAGTTTAACTGTTTTATTTAAACGAGTCGATTAGTTTCTGATTGTGATGATTGTTTGAACTGCTGTTTGGCTTGGTGATGCGACCAATAGGCGTGTGCGGCTAAGACCCTGTCTAAGAGTTGTTGTGGCACTGGCTCACCTCTTCTTTGTTGTGGTGATATTCTTGCGGTGTGAACCAGTGTTTTCCACTTATCCTGCATCATGGACCAGTTTAAACAAGCCATGTGTCATCATAGACTAATCAAAACGCGACACTTACCTTCAAATCAACGTAAGTGCGGTGCTTCGCGTTATCAAAGGCTCGTAATTTGACGTCACGCCATCTAAAATATATATAAAAGATGGTCCAAGTTAAAAAAAAAAGAAGAAAAAGAAAAAAAGAAACATTTTTTTAATTAACAAAAACTATTACAATAAGCATACCTGCCGGTTCCAAGCTTCTCAACAGCTTGAACCAAAGCTTCCACCTCTGAAACTGAGAAAGGTCGACGAATCCTCCTTTGTGCTACCTCAGACCGCTTGCATTTCCTCAATGGAACTGCAGCCAGTGCCCTTGGGTTCATAGCCGGAACCATGACCAAAGCCCTTGGGTCCGAACCACTTTTGTGATCCATAGACATATTGGGTGGTGATGGTGCTGAGTCATGGTCACTTTCAACTGAACCACCAAAATTCGCCATGGGTGTATCCGGTGAGGCCCGAGATACCTCTGGTTGTATAACCAATTTGTTACTGACATTTGGTGCCGGCGTATACCTAGTACCATAACAAAAAAATGATGTTCAAGTTATTAAGCTATGCATGTTGGTCAAACAAAAAAATTGCCCAAAAGTGTTTTTAACAAAAAAAATACCCAAAAATATTATATTATTATTGAAATAATTTAATTTTTCCAAATTTTAGTTGGCACACTAATTATTTACAAAAAAGGGGAAAATTGTTCTCGGTCATCCCATCCTGATTTGGCCGCCCAAAATCACCCATTTTGAGCCGTTACCCAATATGTCTGACCCGCCCATAATTTTTTGTAAATATTTGGACCAAAAAGTGTTCTGGGTCAACCAAACCTAATTTGACCGCATGAAATTACACATTTTGAGCCATTACCCAATCCATCTGACCCGTCCATTTTTTTACCACTAATTATTTGTAAATATTTGGACCAGAAAGTGTTTTGGGTCAACCCGCCATGTTCTGGCCTGCACAAAATTACCTAATTTGGTGAGAGCGTGTTTTGAGCACCCACATTGCCACTTCTAGTTACTTACAAAAGGTAAAAAGGTTAAACAAACAGTCAAGCCAACCTAATCCGTTTGCACCCGCGCTAAATTACCCTTTCTGACCGGAACCCATTTTAACCCACCCATTTTCCACCTGTAACAGCCATCAAGAATATTTACCTTATTAAGGGCTTAGGCATGTCGTGAGTTAGTTGAACTGATTGATCTTTAGGGCATAAAGATGACTGATTTTGCAAATGATTAGGTTCCAAGGTGAAACCCAATGCATCTAGCTTGTTAGGTATGCCAGTTTGTAGCAAAGTTTTGTCATCATCTCTAATTTTTTTCCCTTGAAGCATCACACCAACATGTAGGTCACCACTAAGTAAGGAAGTCACAGCCTCCATAACAGTCCTCTGTTGGAAACAAAAAAACATAGTCAACATAAGTCAACCCGCGACTAAGGGGGTGCTTGGATATGAAATCATAATAATCAGTTTTTTAGCTTTTGGATGAAGAAATAGTGTAAAAATCAATTTCATACTAGATGCAACAAAAACTGACTATCAAAATTACCCTTAAGAGGGTGTTTGGATTACCTTATTTTTCTTGCTTACGGGCTTATCGGCTTTTCAAAATTCAAATAGCCCATAAGCTAGAAAAATAAGCTAATTTAAACATCTCTTTAATGTAATTTGAGAGACTTCTCTTGTTTTATATAAATGTTTGTTTGGATCATTTTCTTTTTACCTGTTAATCTCTTAAATAAATCAGAATTTTTGAAACATAAAACATCGTACAATTTGATTATTATAACGTCAAAAGACATAAACATATCCAAATATCATCTTCTACATCTCACTTTATTACAATTGGTTATTTGATTTCTATAATTTAGTATTTCATAATCACTTTCAAATCATACCCCTAAATAGAGAAACACAAAGAAAAAGTGTTTAATATAATACCTTTAGAGAACCAACAGTTGCAGTTTTTGGTAGCTCAAAGAAAAGCTCGGGTACCCGAAAAGATTTGATCTTCAGTTTCACTAAGTAAAAGGAAAATTATCTTTCACATAAGAACTTTGACTAGATACCGGTAAGTTAACTGAAAGGCGTTTAATTACCATGGGAATCCCGAGGCTGGAAAGCTGGATTTTGCTTTGCTGATAATCCCACTGTCTTCACACCTATCAATCACAAAAATGAAAAAAACATTAGTGTTTAGATATGTGTTTTCAAAATGAGTATGTGATTTTGAATCATAAGAGTCATAGAATAAAATGTAATAAAGCACACTGTAGAAGATAGTGTTTGGACGTGCTCATGCTGTTTGAAGCTGTAATAATCAGATAATAAGTCATCTGAGTGTTGGGTAATCGTTGAAAGAACCATATGAACCTTAGTTTTGAATGATTACGTCCTTGGATTTTTAAAAACTAAAGAAAATTCCTTTTTATAACGTTTAGGGACTTTATCATTTAAAAAAGGCCCTTTCATTATTTTCTTAAAATAATTTCACAAAAATGAAAGTGTTTAACAAATTCTTGTTTTTTTTTAAATTAATACAATAAAATGACCAAAAAAGACATTTCTTGTAAGAATGGGTGAGTAGGTAATTTCATAATATCAAACTAATGAATTGGTCCCTAAATAATCAGGAACATAATCAGTTTATACAAACATTAACACTAATTATAGTTTATACAAGTTGCAATGATCAGATAAACATCTTGTAAAAAAGTGACAAACCTCCTTCAGATTTGACATCCAAATTAAATCCATTCTCGATTGGATCCTTTCCAGGTGGGCTAGGTCTGTCTTCACTATCAACCACGTCATCAGAATTCGAAAAATCGTCTAGTTCATAAAGTCGTCTTTTCTTAAAAGGATAATCCTTCAACGACCTTGGTCTTTTGTAGCAAGTTTTATTGTCACTATAAACATCTGCAAAAGAACACAATTTACATAATTCGCAATAAATCAACAAATTAAAATACAAAAAAACAACCAAGTAATCAAAACCACTCACCATTATCACAATTCATACCATCGTTCAATTTCGGGACTGTTTTCCAGTATTTAGATGCCAAAAGCCGTCTAATCCTTCGATCTCCAATACGCAGTGGTTGCTTAAAGTTTTTATTAGGATCCCGAGTGACCCCACAAAAAATTTCATCATCATCATCATCATCTCTAACAACTAAATTTACATTATCTTTGCGAAATGGAAACTTGACATTATTATTATTATCTATATTATGAACTACCGCAGGCTTTGGCTTTGGTGCCTCATTTGTTATCAGTTTACTATTCTTTTCGTCTGCTTTAACAGTAAACGGGACTTTGACTTTGTCAACCTTTGACTTCTCTGAGCAATCTGAAACGGTAATGCCTGATGAAGGCCCTGAATTAGAATCTTGAATAGTGGGTACCTGTGAGATTATTTCAGACACAAAAAAACTCCTGTTGCAGCTTCCTTGATGACAAATATTAACATTTGAAGGGTCATTTTCGACATTTTGTTGTTCAATCTTAATAGTCGAATCTTTAACGATTTCAGTTTCTTTTTCACCACCTTCCTGCAATAAGTTTCCAGCTACAGTAGCCAGTAAATCAAATGCACACATTTGCTTGTTATTGTTACTGTTACTGTTAGTGCTAATGTTATTGTCTTCGATTTTCTTCCAAGATGGAACCCTCCTCTGTAAAAGTGTAAAAAAAAAAATTAACAGATACAAGTCAAGATTATGAAGATAAGTGAAAAAAGGGTAATTTATTGATTTAATGAGGTGTTTACCGTTGCTGATCTAGCAGCCCGGGGCGTTGGAGGTACTTGATACCCGTTAAATCCATATTCTAACCGCTTCTGCAACACCATATCTTAGTGATCATATCAAGAAACCTACTTAAACACCATAGCCATTGTTCTTATGAATCTTGAAACGCGATAACACCTGAAAAATCAAGTGTAACATTTCAGGTAAATCATAGGAGGCACTTTAGAAATAGATAAATTCATTGAATTATAAATATTCAAAGATCATTGAACCAAAAAAGAAACCTAAACAATACTAAATAATGAAAGAATTGATTGAAAGTCACAATAGAAAGCACTTTCAATGAATAAACTAAAAGAATTTAAGCATTTACAACCATCAAACAGAACACATAGATCACAACACAAATCTGCATTTACAGAGTCAGATCTTGAATGCTTAAAAACACAAATAATTTCTGTATGAATCATGCTTTAAATCCATAAAAAAACCCCCTAAAAACTCATGATATTGCTCAACCCCCTTCCTGTGAAATTCAAAATCTAAAAAAAAAAGTTTTCAAAAAAAAAAAGATAAAAACTAAATTTGAAGAAGAAAAAGGTTAAATGAAATTCAAAACCCTCAAAAAACCCTGAAGCAAAAAGAACAAAACTCACAGAGACATTTATACAAACACATGGGCGACACTTTTACAAACTCAATAAACAGATCAATCTAGAAGCATACACCATTATCAGTCAAGAACAACAACACCAATCATAACCGTACAAGCCAAATCACCACGCAATTTCACACATCCTTCCCGCCAAAATCAAAATCCACGCAAATTAACAACACATTCATCCAATTTCCCCAAATTAAAGTTCGATTTCAGTAACATTCCCCACCTCTAAAATTACCCCCATGATTACGCCAACAATTCACCAAACATTCCGATTTATTCAAAGAATAATAACTCTAGACGATCGGAAACCCTAAATTCACAAATTGTTCATCGATTCCCCTCTTTCATTTGCTTATCCATCCTTATCCCCACATAATTTCGTCTGAAATCCAATCTATTCTTACAATTTTGAATTTCCCCCAATTCTTTATCACAACAAAAACCCTCTGAAAAGCCTTAAACCCCCTAGCAGTTTATACTCATTGACCCTTGTTACCGAACGGATCGGTAAAAGGCAGGTTACACACACCCTATAAGACCGGTTCCACCCTCCGACACACTACCGGATCAATCCACGTGCCGGTGGATGAAGATCTTACGGTTGTGAGGGCGTTAGTGGGATCGAGAAAAACGTTGGGTCACAGAGTGAGTAAGGGTAATTTGATAATTTGACATGGTTTTACCTTCAGACAAGTGATTCTAATTATAGAAGGTAAACTGTTCAACTAATGTTTTTGCTTAAATTTATGACCATATTATTCTATGGATGTCGTATTTTCAATTTTTATTTTAACATCTTAAATAAATGACTAATTACATAATTTATGTGTTGTATTTTCAATTTTTATTTTAATATCTTAAATAAATAACTAATTACATAATTTATGTGTTGTATTTCAATTTTTTTAACGTGTAAATATAACACACGATATGAATCTTTGTTACTGTTTAGTAACTATTTTTCTCATATTTAACTTAAAATATGAAATAACGGTAAAAAGAAAAAAAAACTAAATAATAATCAAGTTTCATAATTGCTTAATTTAATCAAATTAGAAAAAATAATCACTAAGTAATAACAAATATGCATGTATGTTCTATTTAAATTACTTAGTTTTAAGAAAAAATAATATTTAAAATAAAATCACAAGATTGAAATGACTTATGAAAGTTGGATGAATTTAGAGGTAATATTTTTTTAAGTAACTTTAATAAAACAAATGGAAACTTGGTTAGTATTATGAATATTTTATAAAAGGTAAATATGAATGTAAAAGTTATGTTTGTCTATTACTAGATTAAAAACTCATGTATTTGTGAGAAAGTTAATAGAAGAAATTGGTGGTGTTAATTATTCGGCTCTAATTGAAAAGAGAATGAAATAATTGGATTAAAAAGCCAAATTTAAACTTTTGGACTAAAAGGTTATTTTGATCAAACCACATAGACTAAAACCGTATTTAACTCTAAAAAACGTAAGTTTGATTGTATTTATACCTCTAAAAAGGTAACTTTTTCCAAATATTTCTATACATGAATTTTGCTCTAATAGAAAAACCAAAAAAACCGCTGAAAGTAGATTCGTTTGGTAACTGTTCGTCTCTATGAGCGCGTCCTTCACAAACACCCACGGATGATGTCACGCAATGCAGGCGTTCCTGGCAAACGTCTACGGTGGTATTCTTGGGCAACCACGAATGAAGCGTTACATATGCTCTTAAAAGTTATATAATAGAGAGGTGATATGTAAATTATAATTGTACTTTATATAAAAGTAAATTTATTGCAAGAAAGTTAATGAAAGGTTAGCACTATAAAAATAAAGAAGTAAAAAAAACTTATGAGCGTAATGATGTTACGTGAGTAATTTCATCCTTGTATTTATTTTCATAGATTCATATTCATCTTTAATTTCTTTTCAGATTATTTTATATATTTATATGTAAAAATTAGGTTATTAAATCAAAGTTTTGATATTTTTTTAATCTAAAAAATGTTTATTTTGTTACCTCTGTTAAGACACAACACCAATTCTAATCTCAGAAAATCCATGGTGTAACAGATAAAATAAAAATAGAGTAGCCGAAAGAAAATATATTATAAAAATAAAAAGTAAAGTGCGTTTGCCAGGAGTCGAACTATTGCCTGGAAGGCAATTATCATAACCGTTGGACTACAAACGCTTTAGCTATGTTGTCGTCTTTTTGTTTTATAATAAAATGGTAAGTCGAGCTAAGTAGCTAAGTTACCCTTGCTACTAATTTAGTAATTTCTAAACGGCCAGTATGGGTCGGGTACTCGGGTTGATTTCTTGGCGTTAGGTAGTGGTGCACAAATCGGTTTTTTAACCCAAACCGGTTCGGTTCGGTTTGAAATTACTAAACCGGTTTGGTCAACGAAAAGTCAAAATCGGTTTGGCCCTAAACCGGTTCGGGTTAAACCGGTTTCGGAGGTGAAAAATGTCTAACTGGTCAAACCGGTTAGGGTTGGTTACAAACCGGTTTGCCCAAAAAAACCGGTTTTTATAAAAAATAAAAAAAAACAAATAAATTTTATATTTTTAATATAAAATCAAAAAAAAATATAACAAATATAAAACATAAAGTTCAACGTTTATTAATATTTAGAAAGTTCGGAAATTAAAAAACATGACAAGATAAAATTATAAAATTGTAAAACAATACAAATGACAATATATATTTTTATTTTTTGGAATATTGATTGATTATTCTTGTGCGAACGAAGCTTCGTTTTTTTTTCCACCAAGCCAAAATATCAAACTCCTCAAAAACGGTAGGAGGCATAAACGCTAAAAAGTTTGTGTCAATATACCTTCCGAGTTCGCTACTCGGGGTGGTACCTCGAGCCCGTTTACTAAATTCATTTAACATTTCATTATATAAATTCAAATTAACATCTCTCGAGCTACCACTTAATGATGTACCCATTATATCATGTGGAGTCGGAGTTGTACCATATTTATATAAATAAACATCAAATAAATCTTGTAAACATTTGTTAAAATATGTTTTTGTGACTTGTGCAAAATGGATGTCTTCACTATCCAAATTCAAAGCGTAAGTAATTCTATCAATCAAAGTTTCAACCCCGTAAACATTTATTGTAGGGTTTAACGCGGCGGCACAAGTTATAACGGGAGACATTTCTTTAAAATATTTCACTAATTTTTCTTTCATCGGTTCTATCATTTTTGTAAAAAGAGGGCTTTTATTTTCAAGTTCATACAACTTGTTAGCCATTAAATATATTTGTTTTACGTCTTTTAAAATGTCCCAACTCGTAGAAGGAAACTTTAGAATTTTATACAATCTCGTCTAAGGGTTGTGCGACTTACTTGATGATAACGTGGTTGGAGTGTCTCTTGAATCATCCTTGTCAAGCGCGGATTGTCAAAGTGGTTGAACGGCAATCCTTCTTGAATCACTAACCTCGCCATTCGATCTCGAACAATATTTGGATCAAAGTTCCAAATTCCTCCTTCGCTTGTCATCGAAGCTTGACCTTCACTTGGAATTCCCTTCAAGAACAGGCAAGATTTTTCCATATGCGTTTTCAAACTAGTGTTTGAATCTTTCCCCAAAAACGCACCACACATCTTGCACCGAGCACGTTCCTTCCCGTTTGACAACAAACATAGATCGTAATTGCACCAAATTGCCGGATTTCTCGTTGTTGCTCGAATTTCCACAACGGTAACTTCGTTTGAGGAACCACCAACACCAAAACTTGCCATGCTTTTTTTTTAGAGTTTAAAGAGCGTTTAAAGAGCGGTTTTAGAGATTAGAGAGTGTAGAAAGAGGTGTGATCAAACCTAAACACCCCCACCTATTTATAGTGAATTAGAGGTGAAAAAAGGCCAAAAAAAAGGGCTAAAATCGACCCCAACGGCCATATAGCCGTTGAATAACGGCTACTTTTTTTCAGCGAAAAACCGGTTTATCGAACCGGTTCACACAAACCGGTCCCATACCCGATTACACCCAGAAAGCTTCAAACCGGTTTCAAACCGGCGGTTTTAGGCTAACCCGAACCTGTTTGCTCCAAACCGGTTTGCCGGTTTGGACCGAGTAAAAAAAAACCGGTTTTTTTGTGCACCTCTAGCGTTAGGGCTGGGAAAAACGTGTCTATTCGGGTTTGGCTGGTTGAACCCGTTTAGACACGATTTTAATCGTGTCAACCCGTTTATAACTCATATCCGTTTAACTCAAACTCGCTTAACTTCGAGTCGTGTCGTGTCAGAAATTGCCAGCCTTACTTGGTGTTTACAGATTGTATAAAAATTAATAGATTGAAATATAACTATAAAACTATATTTGTAGGAGATGATGCATCATGTTTGGATGCAAATGTAAATGAAGTAGTAATTGTGTTCATGTTAAAAAATTGAAGGATGTAAATGTATCCTTTTTCCAAGTTGCAACACGTAAAATATATGCTCTCTAAATAATAATTTCATTTTTAAATTTATATGATTTGAGAGATTATAAGATTTTGAATTAATTTGAACTGGTACTTCATAGCTAGTTTTTTTTATACGTCTAACTCGATATCAATCAAACATGACATAAATTAACTTATTTCGAGCATCTCCAACAGTTGTTTTTGAGATGTCTGTTAGTCCGCATTGAAGAAAAAGGGAAGACCTTGAGTGATGTGACGCCCGATGTGGAGAAGAGATGGGGGCATGCCATCCAAGGGGACGAGTGGATAGAGTTGTGTGCGAAGGAGGAAAGAAAGAGGGGGACGTCTGTGCACGTTCTTACGGTCATGCCAGACAACACTAACCATGTAGAGCCCATTGAAGATGATCTTACATAAGAAAAAACTAATTAGGGTCTGAGACGGTTTTGATATCTAATAAAAACGTTACATATAATATATTACACTTGTTAAGTGTTCTTATTTTCACTCAGGGCCGGCCCTGGGGTAGGCTGAGCCAGGCCGCAGGCCAGGGCCCGTTTTTTTCGGGGGCTTAAAATTTTTACGGGGCCTGTATATATATATGTTTTTTATAAAATTTTAAATACCGGTTTTATATATTGGGTCCTTTTTATAAAACTTAAAAAATTATTGGGTCTTTTTTATACTGGTTGGGCCATTTTAATCTTTTTAATGGTTGGACCCTCTTTTATAATGGTTGGGCTCTTTTGTTTATTCCATGACCATTGAGTCATTTAAAAAAAATCTATGTTTATTGGTTGGGCCCTCTTTAAACTTATAATAGATTTTTTATTGTTTTTGTTTATTACTTACTATATTTTTCCTATGTTTATTCTTATAACGTTAATCGTCGTTTAAAAAAAATTTAGTTTATATATTTTATTCGTAGGGGCCTTTTTTTCAGGCTCGGCCGAAGCACTTAAATCCTCATGACCGACCCTGTTTTCACTTAACTATTTGTTTTCAAATTAAAATTGATAAATAAACTAACAAAATTTCATCAAATAATTTGCACCAAATAAAACCAAAATTCATCTAAAAACACATGTATAAAATATAAAAACGGCACCGTCTTCTTCATCACCTTGATTCATTAGCCTCTGCATCTGCTTGCTTCACTTTCTGGTTCATGGAATACCGAAAATAATGATCCCAATCATGCTTCTCCACCGATCCAAACAAGAAGTATTTCCAGCTAAATCTCTCATCAAAATCAAACCTCGAATTCTTCTTCGTAACATTCCTAATTCGATCAAGAACCCCATTGATACTTACATCAAACGCATCCTTAAATCTCTCCAATTTCGCCTTCGGATCAGCGTAAACCACCGTCGGAATAAGCTCGATCACCTCATTCCTCATCTCCGACACCTTCCTCGCCGGAATCCGAGACAAAACCCTCTCGATACTCACATTCTTATGCCTCACATCGTCCTCATTGATAAGAACCGAGTATTTATTGAATTCTTTAGGTAAATGCCATAGATATTGAACGTAAGCGGATCCCGGGGTGAAGAACACTGGTATACACCCCGCGAGAATGGAGTCAAAAGTCGACCGGCGAGTGTAGGAATCTCCGGGAGGTTGTAAACAAAAAACCGAATTCTGAAACAACCTCATCACGTCGACGGGTTGGTAACACTTTAGATTCGAGTATGAGCATTGTAATAACCTACATTTTGTCGACGCGACACACTGCTCAATGACCTCGTCCCGAATGGATTCTTCCATTTCAGGACGAGGGGCGCCGGCGAATGAGAACAGTGCTCTTCGCCGGCGCCTCCTCATTTTACTCTGCCACTCAGTAATATCATTATCGGTCCTCGGGTGGAAGTATGTCGGGTACGGTATCCCGAAATCGTTACTATGCCACGGGCTTTTCTCGATCGTTAAAACCGTCATGTTTTTGAACTCGGGTAGTAACATTAACTTGTTCCCCCACTCCTCGTCTTCGTCGACCTCCCGCCTGAACTCCCAGGTTATCTTCCCGGCGACCAGAAAGTGGTTTTTACCGGCAATCTTCTTCCATTCTGGCTGTTCTCGCAACCACTCGGCTAGATCGATAGCCAGTGCGTCGCGAGACGAGATATTATGATCAAACAGGTACCTCCATACATCAAGGCCAGCATAATACGGAACGTATATTGCCGACGCGATGGATGAATCATTTGTGACACATCGATAACGTTTCATTCGATTATGAAAAATTACTTCTAACATAAACTGGTTGGTCGCGTACCAGCCGGATCTCGAGAAAACCCTCTCGGGGTTACCGAGATTCGGCCCGAGACCACTGTTTCCAATGTACGGACACATGTTTTGCCATTTGCTAAACGATCGACAATCGTCGAGGATATCTTCGTTGAATCTAGCCGGAAGGTCGTGAATGTATATATACCGGCCCGAGCATGACGGTTTGGTCCGGGCTCGGGTTTTCGTCTTCTTCTCGATTACAGTTTCATTGTTCATGTTCTTCATCTTCTTCTCCGGTTTAGGTTTAATCTTCTTGAGCACCGGTTCCAATTCTTTCTCGAGTGCTTGCATTTGTGCTACGTCGTGTAGCCAATCGATCTCACCCGTTTTCTCCTGATCATCGACATTGCCGGTGTTTGTGTTTTGGGATATTGTTTTTTGGTTTGAATCTATGATTTCGATGGGGGGTGTTGGGTGGCGGAAGGCGGTGGTCGGAGAAGATAAGCTGTACCATTTAGCATTGTGAATCATGAAATACCAACAAATGAAGAACATACAAAGTACCAACCAGATTTTGCAACGGCATCGGGGCGTTTGGTCCATTTTTCAGGTGATAGTTTAGAAAAACGACGTCATGATTTCATGAAAAATGTAAAGTTTGATCTTGAAATAGTTTAGGAATTGAATCAAATTGGGGATATTCAAGAAAAGAGAGTAAAATCGATCTGGAGAGAGAAGTTGTTTTGCTGCAACAAAAATGGTGGATGATATGAACGAGTCAATTTAGAACGAGGAAAACATGAATTTATAAAATATTAGTGTAATAGTTCTTTTACAACAAATACTAAAAATACAATGTTTAAACGAGTTTATATATACATTTAGTGTTACACCATTGTGGTGCATTGTCAATAAAAGCTACGTTTTGCAAATGAAATTCAATGCAACATGAGCTAGGTCACCCAGATGTCTTTCATGCTTGGATTGGGCACTTAAACGCTCTCAACTTGTTAAAAGGTGAGAGCAGATCGGTGTCTCATCGTAACCACATGTAATTATGGCTAGTGGCGGATCTAAAACAAAAATTCAGGGGTAACGAAAATTTTATTAAAACCCAATACCTAAAACATTTAATAAAATGTGGGGACTTTGGGTAACGTAAAAAAATTTGAGGGGTAACGTAATTTATAACCGGATACATAAAACCGTAAAAAAAAAAATTTGCACTGCGTGTAAAAAATTAAGGGGTAGCGCGGGCTACCCCTGACCCTAGGGTAGGTCTGCCCCTGATTATGGCATCTAGCAGTAAAGGGTAGGGTATTCGCCCACTTTTGTACTCCTTTATAAAAGAACAAGCATTCTTGCCCTTTTAACGAATTTAAGTTACGTCTCCGTCTTAATACAATCACGGAGGGTTGGTTGGGTCTTCTGTGCTCCTAATGCCTTTGAAAGCTTCATGATGAGCACATAGATGGTGATGGTGGTGGGTGGATGGGTGGGGGGGGGGGGGTTCACAATGTTGTCTTAGATTGCACTTTGTCATGATGACTTCAAATTAACAACAAACAAATCTAGCCATCGTATAATTCTAACATCTTTACGTTATTGTTAGCATTTATACCATTTCGCTTTCTAAAGGTTTGACCAACCAGTTAAGAACATAAAGCTATGACACTATCTGACCAATTATCTCATAATCAAAATCCAAACAAGTTGAATTAAGAAAATTCTGACTTTGACGCTTTTCAAAACTTAAAACCAATGCATAAAACGTTTATAATCAAAAGCATGTAATGATTACAACGAGATATTATTTGTCTACCTCATTTATGAGCCTGTATTAATATCAAGGATGTATCTTGTTAATATGTTTATTCATTCTATATAAACTCCTCTCCATCAATAGTGGAGACATGGATAGTTTCTAATCATATGGTATAGAGCATCAAAAGTCCTTTTCCCCTCCCTACTTCCCTTCCATTTTCACCCTGTTTTCCTACATAACATCACATGTAACAACCATTAGTAGTGAGATAAAACATGACAAACAAGTAAAATATACTTGTTTTACCCATTTACCCATTTGACCCCTTTTACACCCAATTTACCATTAGGCTACAATTTTACTTACATCACACCTACAAGTTTCATTTCCTATCGTTTGTCATTCATCCTTTATCATATTTCCATTTCCATTATGGCACGTAGGCCATAACTCCATCACAACATTTTCATTATGATGCTTAGATCATAACTTCATATTCACATATCCATTATGGTATTAATTCCATAACTTCATTCATTCACTTATCCATCATAGTATTACAACTATAACTGCATTCAATCAATTATTTGCACATACATGTTCATACACATTCATTCACCTTCATATCACTTAACATATTATGCATACAACATTGCATATAACACTATTTATCATCAATACTAAGTAAGTGCAAAAACACTTACCTTGTGGGTTAGAAGATCCCGCACCACCTTCAAATTTTGAAATTTGATTACCTAAACATATACACCTAGTTTAGTAATCTACTCATACATCATAATCACATAATAATTGGGTTTTTAACCCAAATTTCCATTTTCAACCCAAATTGACCCGTTTGAGTTGTTCCCATATCCAAACACCCTCTTTCAATCAAAACTCACCTACTTGAGTTTCCTTTCCAATACCGTGACACTAATTTTTTGTTCAATTAGTATCTTTAAGTTAATTTGGTGTTTGTTCAAGTGTCTAACATCATATAAACATCTAATCATCATTACTATATCATCCTACCATCATAATCCAAAACCCCCATTTTTTCTCCATATGAACCCTAACTTTTCAAAATCAAAATCAAAGGGTTCTAAGGTGTTAACCACCATTCTTTACCTTTAGTTAAGCTAGATTATCAGTAATCCAACACTAATTAACCACATGCATTTATAAATTTCAGATTTTACCCAAAACCCACCAAGAACACCATAAATGGTGGATTCAAGAGGTGAATACTTGATGTTAGGAAGGTATTGTGTAGATCAACACCCTAAATCCCGAGCATGCAAGCCTTTAATTTCGTTCTTGACCGGATTCTCCTATTTCTCCTTCTTCTCTTGCAACCATCGACACCCAAACACTCAAATGAGTGTAATTTTGACTTCCACTAATCAAAATGGCAGATTTTTGCCATTTTACACTTCAGTCCTTCAACTTTCATTTACCTCTTTCATTCCAAAACTAGTTAAAACTAGTATAATCTCATTACTGACTTGAAACCCACTTGTTTTAACTTATTTCTAAAATATTATTTTCACCATAATATTTATTTAGAAATATTTATTTATTTATAACGAAACCCGGATTTTGGTTTGTTACACCACCTTTTGGGTTGACGCATTTTCTTCGACCGTATTTATCATTAACAGGTTACCCACCTTGGTTCTAAACGGGAAATCCCCATATGAAATTTTGCACTCCCAAACCCCTGCTTATGGCACATCCCATGCCTTCGGGTGTAGGGTATTTCCTTACCTCCGTCACCATGCCGCTCACAAACTAGCCCCACGTAGTATACCATGATATTTGTCGGGTACAGCTCCATGCATAAAGGATACCGTTGCCTTGATCCCATTACATCCCGCATCTTCACCTCTAGACATGCTCGTTTTGATGAGGCAACTTTCCCATTTACCAATCCCTCACACACCACATCTCATATACCTGATGACCTAACTACTTACTTTGACCTTATACCCTCTCTAAATTCTCCACCCTCTTTCACCACACAACCTCCGACTTATACCCTAGCCCCCTCACCATGCAACCTTTGCCTTGATAACAACTCACCACAGCCCCCATCGAAACCCTTAACCCAACCTATCCCCCCCCCAACAGTCCTCCGCCAACACCAGCAAATACTCCACCACCTTTACCACACACTGCCTCACCCCGTTCGGCCTAAATTCCCTCACCCCCACCTCCACCACCTCTCCCCACTCATCCGATGATCACACGGGCCAAATCTGGCACCTTCAAACCCCGTCACCGTGCCGATCTCTCCCATACTACCACCCACCCCTTCCACCAGGCTCTATTTTTGGCATAGGATCCCAAAACCTTCACCACTTCTGCCAAGAGTCCAAATGGATGGATGCTATGAATCGAGAATTAGATGCTCTTGACAACAATAATACTTGGACGCTGGTACCTCGTCCAGTTGTTGGTTCCAAGTGGTTATTCCGCACAAAGTTTCACTCTGATGGCACAATTGAGCGCCCCAAGGCACGCCTTGTAGCTCAAGGATATAGCCAAACTCCCGGCTTAGACTATTCACATACCTTCAGCCCGGTTGTTAAATATGCCACAGTTCGTGTCATACTCAGTTTGGTTGTCGTTAACAAGTGGAAACAACTCGATGTAAACAATGCCTTCCTTCATGGCCAACTTGACGAATGTGTATTTATGGAGCAACCCCCTCGGTTCATACATCCACAATACCCCAATCATGTCTGCAAATTAAATAAAGACATATATGGACTCAAACAAGCCCCTCGTGCATGGTTCCATCACTTAAGTTCCTTTTTACTAACAAATGGCTTCTCATGCAGTCAAGCCAACACGTCCCTTTTCATTTTTAAACGGGATTCTTGCATCATGTACATTTTGGTTTATGTGGATGACTTAATTTTTATAGGAAATCAAGAAGGCACCATCTGTTCGTTTATATCCACTATAAATAAAGAATTTGAAATCAAGGATTTAAGAGGACTAAATTATTTCCTTGGGCTTGAGGTGACCTACACCAACATCGGGTTATTTCTGAATCAATCTAAGTATGCCAAGGAAATTCTGGATCATGCTCAAATGACTGATACCAAACCAACACATACCCCACTTGCTACAAATGTGTCACTAACTGCCACTGGAGACCCATACTCGGATCCTTCTCTCTATCGGTCCTTAGTTGGTACTCTCCAATACCTCACGATCACTCGACCAGATATCTCTTATGCTGTAAATCAAGTTAGCCAATTTCTGCATGCTCCCACCATTGAGCATTTTCAATGTGTTAAACGCATCCTTCGCTACATCAAAGGTACTCTAGCTTATGGACTCATGTTTTCATCATCATCTCAATCACCCCTGCTTGGTTACTATGATGCTGACCGGGCCAGATGCCTTGACACCAGACGTTCCACATATGGCTACTCAATCTTTCTGGGAGGTAACCTAGTTTCATGGAGCGCTAAGAAACAATCCTTTGTATCCCGGTCCAGTTGTGAATCTGAATATAGGGCAATGGCAAATACCGCAGCTGAGTTCATTTGGATAACACACCTTCTACAAGAACTGCAAGCTCTTCCTGACGTCCGTCCCACTATTCTCTATGACAACCTCAGTGCCATCTTCCTCAATCAAAATCCCGTCTCTTACAAACGCATGAAACACATTGAACTTGACTTTCACTTTATTTGGGAACTTGTATTATCTGGGAAGCTTCACACCAAGTTTGTTCCTACCAAGCTCCAAGTGGCGGACATTTTCACTAAGAGCCTACCAAGACCTCAATTTGAGCATTTCCGGAGTATGCTTCGCCTTGGACCGCCACTGTCTCACTTAAGGGAGGATATTTGTCTACCTCATTTATGAGCTTGTATTAATATCAAGGATGTATCTTGTCAATATGTTTATTCTTTTGTACTTAGTTATATGTATTCATTCTATATAAACTCCTCTCCATCAATAGTGGAGATATGGAGAGTTTCTAATCATAGATATGTTAACGAATAGTAAAGACCTAATTGAATACATCCTGATAGCTAAACCCTACACCCAAAGTTGATCAATGGTGGATTAGCTGCTCATGACTAGGTGGAATTTTTGCATGTTGTTGTAATCAGGAATCAATTCGGGTTGAGAATAATGAATTCTTGTCTCTCGATCACCAAAATTCGCCCTTGGTTCATTCCCTAGCCTCCAAGACATGTTTTTTTTACAAAACCCTAACATTATCCAAATTTAGTGATAATGAGATTGAATCAGGTGCAACACAAACCATCTCGTCGACATGGACGTTATGTTTTTTATATTCTTGCGTGTTCACCCCAGTTGTCGTCGGCAACCATTCCAACTCTGGCGACCATCGTCTTCTCCGTCCTCACCCAACCGACATCGATCATCATTCGAACCCAACACCGATTTCATATCATCTCACCGTAACCTTTTTCAATATCGTCGATGTCTCTCTCAAATGCCCTCCAATTTTCACACGAAATCAAGATCGAATTCACCAACGTTACAGGGGCTAGGAACCCTATACACACGAGGGTCATGAATGAGCTCGTAATATGAGGAGGCGACCGGGTGAGCGGAGACAGAATCAGAATCAGAGCAACAAGACGCGGGTGGGGGGTGAAGACGTGACTCATTCCATAATTTTAAAGGACAAATTTGTAATTTACTCTTAAAAAAATATCATGTTTAAAACTATATTTTTTATATAGAAATAATTAATATCCAAATCCAAATCTTGTATAAATACAAAGTCATAGAAGCCTTAAACCATTTTCCCCTTTCGCCGATTTCTTCGCCGTTTGCAGGTAATTTCTCGCGTCTCTTTCCATCTCTGCTTACATTTCGAGTAATCAAATCATATGTTGCTTTTTGTTGATCATTACCAATTCTGTATTCATCTTCTTCGAACAAATTGTTCGAGAGGTTTTGTTAGGTCTAGGGTTTGTGTTTGCGTGCTGTGATTCGGTAAAGGCGGATCGAGTATTCATTGTGATCTATTAGGTATTGATTTAGTCGCTCGATTTTCGTTCACAACGCTTTGATTGAAAAAATTAGGGTTTAATTAGCTCGAAGAATTTCTACATATTCGAATGAATACTAAGATTCTGTTCAAATTGGGGAACTTTTTGGTAATTGTGCTAATTGGTAAATTAGTTTGTAAGATTCTGTTCAAATTTGCAAGTTTACTGAAGGCCTATGAGGTTTTGAGTATAGATACACTAGTGTATGACGAACATGATGTAGTTTTTCAGGTCACTAGGCAAAAAACACACAGTTAAACTTGTAGAAACAGCTTATATATGACAAGTTAGTGGATAAAAAAGTGTTATTGTTGCTTGTTTCAAACATTATTTTGTCACATGACTACTTGAGGTTAGGTGAAGTTTGAGAATTCGTTAGACGACAAATTAGTGCCTGTAATGCCTTTTCATTTATAGTTAGTTACTTATATGTGTAGTGAACCATGTTATGACTTAGAGCATCCACGATGCTAAACCATTTAAAAAACTCCCATTTCTCCTCCAACATTACATCGTTTTTCAAACACCCCTATATAACACACACACACACATATATTCATTATATTTAATAGAGAGAGACTTGAGGAGGGGCCCATCGTCAACCCCCCGTTTTAGGGCGTTTGAATTTTCAGATGGAGAGCCACCGGACGCACGCCAGACATGCTCTCCAACACTACTCGTTCGTCTCCATCCCGTTCTCGTGATGGAGATGCTCTTATGATTAGAAACCATTGGAGTGTTTAAAAACTTTAATCTTATCATTAGACATGTTCATGTCTATGGTTTGCCCTCATCCCACCCTCCCCAGACCCTACTCTTTGAGTGGGATTTTGCAGGGTATGTTTGTTTGTTAGTTTATTTGTATGTCTATGGTGTGTTGGGTTAGTGCCTTGATTAAATCTTGTATGGTTATGTTTCTTTGTACTTTTGAGTTTTGACAATTTTGGGTTTTTTATTTGATGCTTAGCATCCAGACTTTATGTGGTTTTACGATGTTGCATTTTTTCAGGAGAATGGTTCGAGCAAACAAAAAGGATGAAGCTCCAAAATCAGAATCGAGTCCTGTAAAGGATGAAGCTCCAAAATCAGAATCGAATCCTGAAAAGGACGAAGCTCCAAAATCAGAATCAAATCCTGAAAAGGACGAAGCTCCATTGAATTCAATAAGTATGCCAATTTCTCCATTGACTATATTACTATAATAAGTGCATCAGTCGCAAACTTTGAAAAAACTGTGGTTAATGCAATTGCAGGCGATAAGGAAGAGGAAGAAGATGAGGATGAAGAAGAGTATTATGAAGAGGAAGAGGAAGAGGAAGACGATGATGAAAGAGAACATGAAGAAGAAGAAGAAGAAAAGGTAAATAATGGAGGAAATGCAGTGGCAGTAGTTAACAATGAAGAAGTTGAAACTAATAAAGAAAATGCGGTCAAAGAAGATGAGAAGAAAGCTAAAGAACCCAAAAACAGTGAAAAATCAGGTCAGAATTCAAAGAATAAAGAAAAAATACCTGGAGCTAGAAACAAAAACAGAAAACAGGATGAACAGAAAGAGTCTGTTACATTGGCTGTTAATGGAGATAAACCAGAATCATCTAACAAAAAGAAGGGTTCGAAAAGGGTTGAAAGCATGGGGATGGTATTCATGTGCAGTTCCAAAACAAAAACTGATTGCTTTCGCTACAAGATTCTTGGGTTGCCTGAAAATAAGAAAGATCAAGTATTAAAGATTTATAAAGGGATGAGGTTGTTTCTATTTGATGTTGATTTAAGGTTGATGTATGGGGTTTTCAAAGCTGCTGGACCCGGAGGTTATAATATTGAACCAAGGGCTTTCAAGTCAGAATTCCCATCTCAAGTTAGTATTCGTATTTATAAATGCATGCCTGTTGCTATTACAATTATCTCCTGTTGTTGCTTTCTGAAGTTTTTGTTTTTATGAATTTTGGGCAATGGTTAGGTGGTCTAGTAGCTAATTTTTTCCTAGATACTTCATCATAGAAATTAGCTGCTTTTTTCTGTCTAGTTATAGGCTTATAGTATAAGCATAATCTTACTTGAAAATGTTTGTAAGTCACAATATTTAGACAGAATCTGAAGGGAAATACAGTAACATGTAGAGATTGAGATTGCCTCCCCTGCTTGTGAATTTAGTTGCTGAAAGCATACTTGTTAATTTAAGAGCTCAAAGTACTCCTATACTTGATACTAGTGAGTGATGCTTCTTGTATGTTTTAGGCGTTATTTAATCGCTAATGTCTTTATGATGCTACAAACTTTCAGTTAAATATGACAAATACTCCAATGCTTAAAATTTTACATGTTTGTTTCTTGTTCAATATGGTTAAACTTTCTTGGTTTTAATATTATATATGAACTTTTTGATTGTTATATTTGCAATAAAATGGTAAAAAGGACGACAAAGAATATGTGTCCAACAGGTAAAACCAACACATTTGTCCCTCAGCCTAATATACTCATTTGGCCACCTTTAATATTAGATTAACAATCAGCCTGATATACCAAGTATGCACAATTAGCCAGAATTCTAGTTAAAACTTGAAACATAGCAGGGCTTATATTTTTAATTATATAGTTTAGAATTGATGTGGCTGGTAACTGGTTTATCCAGTCATCTCTTCTTTTCTTCTTGGATAGCTTTGTTATAGATTAGTATACTTTTGGAATATTCATCTTAGAGGATGTTTGCTGTGTAATCCTGTCATTTAAAGCTGATTAATATATATAATATATTACCACCTAGTCTGAAGTCTCTTGCTATACATATTTAATATGACAAAGAACTGATGTGTAGTTATTTCTAGAAAGTGGCAAATGGACTGGTTGGTTTGCCTGAAACAATTTGCGTCTTACATATTTTATATAATTAGCGTGTCAAATTAATATATCTACACCACTCATTATTTCTCTAGTAATCTTTTTTTAAATAAAATGATTTAGGAGATTTTATGCATTAAGAATACGCCTTGCAATACTTTGTCCAGACCCATTTTCTTTGAAACTATTATTATTTTTTAACCCATTAGAGCTAAAACATTACCTAAATCAACCCATGCATATGTAAATTAGTCGAAATTGCCACTTCTAGTTTTCTGCAGGATATTTTTCTTGCCTTGGTGATTTTCATTCCACTCCTCACTGACATAATGAACTTTGGATTTGCATTTTATACACTTGGAAATACTTTTCTTACACACATTTAGATAAGTGTTATAGATTTGGACCATTTGATATTTGGAAGAAAGCTCACATCTTATGTTAACCAGCATTAACACATACTCTTTGATTGTTAATGAAAATATATTATAATGTTCAGGTTCGATTTACTGTGCTCGATGATTGCGTGCCACTGGCAGAAGAAAAATTTAAGCATGTCCTTAAAGAAAACTACTATGCTCGAAATAAGTTTGAAAGTCTGCTGAAGGCAGATCAGGTCTGTCTTCTTCCCTTTTTTTTATCGTTGACTGGTCAAAACTTAATCGGTTAAAGCTTAAACAATTAGCTTATAGAGGGAAACAGGTCAAAATAAACCCTCCTAAATATTTTTATCAAAAATTTAGATTATTATTTAATGACTTGATTCTTGTAATATTATTATACACACTAATTATTAATAAAAAATAAAAATCTCGTTTTGAACTGTTTCCCAACCAGCCCCTGTTGCGAAGTCTAAGTTGGATAATAATCTGTAAATGCCAAACCAACCATTAGCAGGACATTCTTGAATTACATGATTTGCAAATCTGAATTTAACAGGTGAAGAAGTTATGTAAACTTTTTGTGCGAGTGGGCAGAGGCGGGGGCCGTTCCAAATCCGCTGTCAAGGCTCGTAGAGCTCAACCCGTTGAAACTCGTCGAATTCGACGTGATGAAATCCGTAGAAACCAACCTGATGATCGAATCACATCTCGAGCCCGAGAAACACGTAAAAGACGGGTTCGAGATGAAGAAAGGCGACCTCGTTCACCGGTTAGAGAAAAAAGACGGTACACCGACTATGACCATGAGCGCTCCCGGGTTTTATATGACCATGAACCCCCTCTTCCAAGATACCACCCAGCGCCACCACCTGCCGCCATTGGATCTCCGGTGAGGTTATACGCCTATGAAAGACAACCTTTAGATATCCGACAGCCTTTTGATATCCCGCCTTACGTTCGTGACCATGTCCCCGATCATCACACTTTCCGTGTCCTAGACCGGGATCGGTCCAGGGACCAGGACCCGTATCCTGTGTACAGCAGAGAGCCACCTTTGTATCATGATACTCTCTACGCTATACCACAAGAGCACCACCACCTTGTAAGTAGAGATTACCACCCTCCTGCAATCCGAACACCTGAGTATCGTATTGATGGTGGCTCTCGTGTGGCTAATTATCGCGATGCAGAGATTGCACGCGATTACCGTTCTCCTGCATTGCCATTACCTGAGTATCGTTCTACAACCCGTTACAGATATTAGTTCCATTTTATCTGAATATCTAGTTTCTAGCTTGTTTTGTAGAACCATCATATCTGTTCTGTTTTATCTGAATATCTAGTTTCTAGTTTGTTTTGTAGAACCTTCCGAAACCGAAAACGGTTATTTATTTTTTTTGTTTAAATTCGTGTTGCCATGATTGTATTCCTTTGAAGAAGACATGATTTTGAAGAGTTGTGTTGCTTTATAATTTTAGAGTTATAATACTAGCCATTTGGCCCAGTGGTGGCCCGGGAGCCTCACCATTTGGGAGGTCACCGTTTCGAATCTCACCTGGGGCAAAAATGCTGTGGTGAGTCATGAGGTTTTCCTGGTGACGGGTTTCCTCTTAGATGGGCGAGGCCTCCCTGTTCTTCCGGTGGTGTTAACTTAGATTTGCGTTTAAAAAAAATGTTATAATAAATATAGTTTTATATGCCATGAATATAAAAGGTAGCTGTTTTGAAGGGGGTAAAAAATGACATCTGAAATTTGGTGTGTTTTTGACTCGATTTAATGTGAATCTTTATCACGCAGGGAGGGTGTGGTAGGGGGCGACCAATTGCACATGGGGTGCATTGAAGGACACTCCCATTTTTACTATTTGATGTGACAATTTTTTTTAATGTTTAAGTCGTTAGTTGTCTAAAGAACGAAGTTGATAAAATATTGTAATAACTAACTGGTTAAACCCGTGCTCTGCGGCGGGTGACAGGCCGATAAGCGGCGGGAGCTCGGTCGTTATCGGTTTGGGTCGTCAAAGAACATAAAAGCGAATACTAATAACGGTTACTATAATACTAATACCGGCAATGATGTTAAAAACTTGATTTTGACAATTTCGTTTTCAAAAAAATTTATATTGGAATGTTGAAAAAAAAAATATACAAAAACAACCGCGCACACGGTTTAAAAAAAAGCTAACGAACGAAAATTATTAAAAAAAACGAAATTATTAGAAAATTAAACGTGTATATTGTATATAATTTAAGGGTAAAAATGAAAATTAAGAAGAAAAAAACATGTGTCACACATCAAATGGAATGAACATTGTTCAATTGGAGTTCTTTTATCTATATCTATAGTATAATGTATATTTTAAAATTAAGAAATATAAGGCAGTACTTACACAAATCATATTTTGGTTCAACTTATTTTAGAAGACTAAAACAACTTTATAATCCTGCTTCTTCTTTTGGCTTAGTTATCATCTAAAAATACGTGATACCATTTGATTATTTGATACATAAAAGTTTATTCATGTCCTATGATGTTGGGCCTCTGAACCTAAATCCGCCCATGACGTATCATTCAAGTTTTTAAAAATGTTCGATCTTGTAAACGTACATATGTATATGAAAAATTCTTTAAAACATGTAAGAATAATCATTGCATAACTACATCATTAACCATTTGTATATATTTTTGTTAAACCATTTGTATATCAAAACATCATCCTATAAACTTTGCTAGTGTTTTCTAAGTTTTTTAGTCATTTTCATCCACCACTTTCGCGATTGGTATTTATCGACCACCTAACACCGCCAACTGCCCACCATCGGCGGAGGTGGTCAGTCACCAACCTCCGTCTACCGTCACCACACATTACACTTCACCATCGTGGATTAACCACTTACCATTACCCACCAGGCCACCACCACTATTCATTATGATATATTTTCATTTTTATACACATTTTCTGAATATGAAACATAAAAATAATTCCTGAAAACTGAAGATAAGAAAGTGGATAAAGTTTTTCCACACCACACCCTTATTGATTTCTTTTTGCCTTAAAATAGAATTTACACAAGCTGTCCCCATACTATTAAAGTTGGTGAAACTTGCACCTAAAACTTTTAAGACTACATTTATAGTCCAAGTCGAATCTTTTGTACAACTTTTGTCCCCTTAGTTTTTAACATTTATATGTTAAAAATGTCACTTAAGAGTTAAGATTCATATGATTAACATTTAGGGGTATAATGGTCAAATCACTACAAACTTTAATTAAGTATTGTCATTTTCAAATTAAAAACAAGTAAATGGAGAGGGAAACACTTTCCTCATCAAAAAGTTTCCATAAGTTTCTATCACGCGATAAAGGTTTTTTTATAAGATAGACCTAATAAATCCGGACGGAGTTGAAGTTTATCGATAAGTTGGACAACAAAATTAAGACGGATAAAATCACCAAAGGACGGGGCCTTAAGTTTGTAAATTCAATACATGAAGGAACCAAACTCGGGTCAAAATCTTAACAATGACAAGAATTGGTACTCTAATATAATCATCTACAAAGGGTATTGTTACAACTTGTAAATGCTTGAACCATATGATAACCTAATTGGTGAAACTACATTTAATGCATAGAGTACAAATCTTTAATGCATGGAGTATCATAATTGCAAGTGTAGTAATAACAAAGAGAATATGTGAATGGTCCATATCCATGTGAAACTCTCCATGAAGAACTTTGAGGTACATTTGTTGCTTGCTTTCTACTATAACAAGCAAGTCATGCTTATTTTGTTGTAACTTTGGCTTTCAACACTTGTACCTTCTTCTCTTTTGACATGAAACATACCTTTACTCTTTAATCTTGAAAGAATATGCCATCACGTGCAATCCACATGCATGTTATTTGAAATAAATAACATTTTGTCCATATAAAAATTCAAAAAAGAAATCACAAATTTGAACATTTTTAAAGTATACTAAGCGTGCCGGATAAAATTATACTTCTATAGTCAAGAAATATGCAGAAAATTTTGCATATCCATGTTTATATTCACACATGATCATAAACGAATTAAATTTACAAATTATACTTTTTAAGAAAATAAAATGAATAAGTAAATCAGTATATAGTTTACAAAGATTTTGAGCATAAATAAACAAAAAGAAAACTAAAAAGATAGTCAAATTTATATAAAAGGTTTTTCTTAATACAAGCATATGTATTTTTTTTAAAATGATACGCGTATATAAAATAGATTAGGTAAAACTGAATCACGTGAACCTTGAAATTAGAGGATGCACAGAGAGGTCCAAAAGACCCATGGACCCAGATTCTAATTTGATGTTGGCAACCAATTTGGTTACTATTACACATGTCATATTGGACCCTAGAGCTATCTCACATGGTTAGGGTCACTTCTTGTTAGTTGGTGACTAATTTTCACATCATAGATGAACCGATATATTTTTTTTTACTTTAAGGAAAGTTTTATATTTTGGAGTATTAATTTGTTTTTTTTTTCTTACTTTCAAAAAAATTTGGACATTTTGTTGGATACACGGCAAAAATCAACACAAGTGTAGAAGAAAGAAAAGAAAACATAAAGATCCGTTTCACTCGGCTCTTTTAGGTTTTAAGTCTAATAACAAATTATGACTCAGCTTTAAAATTATACAATGGAGACGTTAGAGCTTGTTTGATATGAGGTAATGTAATGAACGAGTTAATGGAATGGACAAAGGAAAGAAATAGATCATTTTCCATTGTCCTGTTTGGTTACCATATGAGAATAAAATGAATCATTACTTCGTGCTGTTTAGTAGACAGGAAAATATTTTATAACAAATAAATATTTTTAAATAATAAATTTATCTTATGGGTCGTGTCATGAGATGGGTCATGGGTCGGGTCATGGTTCGGGTCATGGGTCGAGGCATGGGTCGGGCCATGGTTTGAGTCATGGTTCGGGAAATTAATTAAACAAAATCATTACATTTCTTGAAGGAATGAAAAAAAACACACATCCCCCAAGGAATGAAAATCATTAGAAGGAAAGAAATCACATTCCTTATGTAATAGTCAATTCCATTCATATGTGGTTACCAAACATGTTTTGTTTCATTCCATTCCACCATTCATTCATGCATACCAAACACCACCTGATACTTTTTCTTTCTCTAGTTTTTCTCTTCTTTGATATTAGACGTGATAGACAATCCGTGCCTATAAATATGGCTCTAAACCCGAACCCTAAAACAACATTATCAACTCTTCTCACATCTCTGACTCGTCTAGCACAATCAACGATTTTCTATAGTAAATCAATTTTTTACTACAATAACTAAACACATGATTGATGATTCCAAATTTGAAATAGTAAATCATTTTTTATATTAAATTATTTTTGAAGCATCGTTTATTATTGTAAAATTATATTCTTTTATTTGTTTCCCACCTAAAGGTTCTGAAAAATCATAAATGTGCATCCTTTAAATTATAGGTGTGTCCTAAAAGGTTAGACAAGTAATTGAATTAAAGGGATATGACACCCAATCATTAATATTAGTTGTTAACTGACAGGCGACAGCCATTGTAATTTTCATGTTTTTAGTTTTTACGATGTTTCGGTAAAACTAATATCTAAAAGTGAAAGTGGCTGAAGTGTTAAAAGGAAAAGAAGATGGTTTAGTTTTGAAAGTAAGTAATCGAGAAATAAGGGAAAAAAAAAGCTAGAGATCGGCGATTGAGTTAGAGATAATTATAGTTTAGTTTTATTTGAGTCATCTGATCGCGAATTTCATGGTCGAGGAAGAGGAGTTGGATGTGGAAGAGGTCATAGCTGAGGAAATTTCAAAAGAAACTTGAGATGTTATGAGCGTGAAAGAACCGGGCATTTTGCATACGAGTGTCCTTATTTGAAAGAAAATGAGGAAGTGGCTAACTTAGCCCAAGAAGATGACGAGCCAAATTGTTGTGATGATAAAGGGTCGATATTAGGATCAAGGGGGATAACGAAGGGTGTAATCCTAACATCTAAAAGGTGAAAGTGACTGAAGTGTTAAAGAGAATAGAAGATGACTTAGTTTTGAAAGCGAGTAATCGAGAAATAAAGGAAAAAAGCTCGAGATCGACAATTGAGTTAGAGATAATTATAGTTTAGTTTATTTAAGTTATCTGATTGGGTTTTATTTGTTTAATATTTTTTTAGGTTTAGTATTACTTAGGTTTAAATATTGAGTCATGATTATTTGTTTATGTTATCAAGTTCTCTTTGAGTTTAATAGAAAAGTGTCCTGGTGTGTTATTTTAACAAAACTGATATGTTCATCTGTTTGTTTACAATATGCGATCAATATTAATTGGATATTCTAGGCTAACACAAACAAGCATATATTTTGTAGAAATCACTATCGACTATCACTTAAGAGGTATGATACCGGATCCTGCAAGTCAAGTTGGTTCTACCCATGGTCCGGATTGTGAGGGATTTATCCATAGTGTTTTGCCTACATGACAAGCTATGTAGAGTACTTGTGAAATGACCACCAATCACATCATTGGTTGTCGCCATCAAATTCAGTTACACCCGGCACAACAATTATGGGAGTCTAAAGCGAAGTAAAATTCAAAGGTCATTTTCCAAATTTTTTTGAACTCGTACTTTAAATATCTATTTGACATCTAAGTTACTTAGAAGAAACTTATGTAAGGAACTTATATACCACCTAATCAATTTATAAGGTAGGTCGTCTTTTCTACCCAAATAAAGTTAGTTACATAAAACAGAAATCAAACCAAAGTTTCTTAAGGGAGTTTGACCTAAAGAACATCTTACATCAACTACATGAGTTCACGTCTCCATGGTCACAACATGTGTCAAAATAATAATAAACATGCAAAGAGAGATGAAGAAAAACCACACATTTAGAGCAAACTGCGAAAACGGACATAATTAAGGCGCCAAATAAAAGTATACAGAATATGATAGTATCAGATTTCAGTAGTTGAAGAACACTAGGAATCCATGAATATTCTTTAGTTCAATATTATCAAGTATGAGGAAACTTAAAGGTATGGTGAGCTGACTCGAGCTCAATAAGTGAAGTTAGGGTTTGAGCTCGTTTATCAAATAAGCTAGTTTTTAGGCTCGTTCCGAGCTCGTTTAAGCTTGACTCGATTCGAGTTTTTAACGAGCTGATCCCGAGTAATTCACGAGCTGGGTTGCCTCGTTTACACTTTACACCCTAACCGGGGGATTTCCTTTCTTGTGGCAAGCCTAACAACGTTCTGTTTTGCAGATAGATTGGGCTACTCAAGCCATAGGTGTTCAGAGTTTATTCTTATAAAAGTATTGACTCGGATCTCATCGGTGTCAAGAATTTGCTTCTTCAATCACCACCGTCCTTTCGATCATCCACAACATCCTCTCGATCACGAAGATATTCCCTGTCAACTTCAAACCACAAAACCAAAACCAGATTCAAAAGTGAAACTAGTTGAGATCGTGAGGAACAAGACATACATGTTTCATTTGAATTTTAAAATACAAACAAGGAAAGGAATAAATTTAATGAAAATCTGGTCATGAATGAATCCTGGAAAGGTGTGGCCTGTGGGTGCGTCACACCCAATTATCAACTTGTAATTTTTGGGCGGGAAATATTTGGTCAAACTAATAGCGTGACATGGAATGTGAAACATAGCGGGAAATCTCGAAATTTTGATCGGGAAAGTTTGGTCAAGGTAGTGGCTAGAATTTTGACAAGTGTCACCGTGGCCTTTTGTTTTGGTAAATAAAAACTATACGGCAAATGTGTATACCCAAGACTTCATTAAAATAGTGAGGTATTGGGTTCAAGTCCCACTTGTGACAAAAAAATGGTCCAGGTTAGACCAAAAGGTTTTCTCACCTATGGTGGGTTTTCTCCAGAGGGAGGTGAAGGTTATCGGGTGGGTTAATGGCTCGTCAGTGATCCAAATTGCCGTTCAAAAATAAAAAGTAAAAACTATACATTTTTCTTTTAACTCGCCTAATAGCTTAATACTGTATTATTTAAAACTTCTATAATTTAGAATTGTTGTAACTTGTTATTTGAGACTTATATGAGAGAACATATAAAATCATAAAGTTAAGGAAAACGAACCAACATATTGAATCGTGAACTGGTTTGAGTTGGAGGCAAGCCGGATAAGTGTTCAGTTTCTAAGTCGGTTGAACATATATCAAGTCGAGTTGTTTGACTCATATTGTTACTAGCTCGAGTATAAACTTGGATATCAAAGTGTTGGCTATATATATATGTATTTTTTTTAAGTGCGTTTTATAAAATATGAAAAATGGTCATGTTGTTCTATTACACCTTTTGTAATATAAGGTAGCTAAAATGATTTAGTTTGGTAACTAACGAGTGACCAACTCACTATCATGCTTAATCCTTTTTTTCTTTCGTTCTAAAAGAAATTGTATATTTTTTCCCTAAATTTTATTGTTTAAACTAAATTCATATAAATAAAGGATAGTTAAGATCTCGTACATAGTTTTCATATATGAATAATAAAAAAAAAGAAGCTACATTTAAAATTCTAACCCCTAACATTCTTCAATCTTAAACCCAAAACTCAAAAGGGTTCATTTTTCTTAATTCCATAACTCAACATTACACAAGATAATAAGGTCATCAGTCATGTTAGGTAATTAGGGTATAATCGGATTTGTGTCAAACATGTTAATTTAAATTTATCAAAATGGATCACCACTATATTCGTTTTTATGGTGATGGTGACAGTGACGACCGTTAGGTGGTGATGCAGGTGACGACTAGCAGGTAGTGGTGGCAAAATCCAAATGAGCCTATGAAGCAAACAAAAAAGAACAAAAACATATTTCTTCAAGAATGGGTCAATCGATTTACTTAAATTTTATACCCTTATGGCCAATAGTTATGATAACTAGTCTCAGTCAAAAAACAATGTTCACAATCCAAACTTCCAAATATTCATAAATTTTACATCTAGAATGAGTGAATGACAGAATTTACAAATTTTATATTCCGTCTTCTTTTTTCAATATATTTGTACAAGCAAAGGGATCCGATACGCTGTCGTATCCCTATACGGAAATTACATCATTACCCTCCACACACCACCTAAGCCCTCACTCATCCATAAGTACTCCCTCCCTTCTTTTCATCTCCCATTAACCCACCATTACCTTCTCCCTCACTAAACTCACTCAAGCCCTAAAAATGGAGGTAGTCTCCGGCATCATCTTCACCATCTTCTCCGCTTTCGCCATCGCTGACGCCAGAATTCCCGGAAACTTCGCCCCCGGCGCTTGGCAAGGCGCTCATGCAACCTTCTACGGCGGAAGCGACGCCTCCGGCACCATGGGTATGTCACAAATTCATCCCCATTTTGTGTTATATAGTTAAAGCATTACAATGCAAGGGGATTATGGATTAATTTAATATTTATTTTACAGGTGGTGCTTGTGGGTATGGAAATTTGTACAGCCAAGGGTACGGCGTTAACACGGCGGCGCTCAGTACCGCGTTGTTCAACAACGGGCTGAGCTGCGGCGCGTGTTTCGAAATTAAGTGCGCCGACGACCCCCGGTGGTGCCATCCCGGCAGCCCCTCCATTTTCATCACCGCCACCAACTTCTGCCCGCCGAATTTCGCTCTCCCCAGCGACAATGGCGGCTGGTGCAACCCTCCTCGTACCCATTTTGACCTAGCCATGCCCATGTTTCTCAAAATCGCCGAGTATCGCGCCGGAATCGTCCCCGTGTCCTACCGCCGGTATGAACCATTTTATAATGTACAACTTTTAACGAGCAGAGTACATGTTACTTTTGTTTTTAACAGCAAATTTTTATTATATATATATATATATATATATATATATATATATATATATATATATATATATATATATATTTGTCTTGAATAAGATTAGAACCCACAACATTTCTTACCACTACACTCCAACCCTCACCCTAGTACAAGTTACTTTTATCTGAATATTTAATGATGTGTTGATTTACTGAAATACCCCTGGAATTTATTATGTTGGTCTTCTACAAACCTTCTTTCCCAGAGAATCGTAATCCGGTTGCCCAAAATTCCGGCGACAGTTTTATTTTTACTTTTTCCTTTTTTGACACATCAACTGTTTTATATTGACAAAACTAACCCTACATTTTACAAGTTTTTTAAAACTAGCCCTTGCATTTCACAACTCGTTATTTTTATCACTAATTTAGTTGTGTAAAGTTTACAAATTGTTAAAAACTAGCCCCCCTGAGTAGTTTTTTCGGCTCGTTTATTAATTAATTTATATGTATTTTACATAAAACATAATATATATTGTTTAGTTATTTTTATCATAATTTTATATATACTAATTATTATTTTATAAATATATATTTAATATATTAATTAAAAAAATTAAATAAGTTATTTGCTCGTTTAGACTCGCAAGCCGGCTCGAGCTTGAAAAGTGAAATTCGAGTTCGGGCTCGTTTATTAAACAAGCTTAATTTTAGGCTCGAGTTTGTTTAAGCTCGGCGCAATTCGAGCTTTTAGCGTACCGATCTCGAGTTGCTTGTGATTCGGCTTGGCTTGTTTAAACATTAAACTAGCCAATCCAGCCTTGATTGAGGTCGAGCTTGACTTGTTTAATTTAACGGGCTCGAGCTCAACAGTTCGTTCTGTAATACATTTACTTGTTATTTAATTATTTTATTTATATACACGTATAGTTACTTCTATATATATTTATATAATTATAACTATATAATATATTATTTAGTTATTTTCATTGTAATTATCTATATAATAGTATTTTACTTTTTGTTAAGTGATATATTTTTATTTTTTATATAAATAATAGATTCTTTTAAACTTACAAACCTAGTTAATTTTAGTACATAAATTTTGTACTCGGCTTTGTTTGATAAACTAGCTTATAGCGAGCCGATCACAAGTAATACGAGCAATCAGGCTTGATGTATCGACTATAAAACGTGTGGTGCATAAATACAAAATAGAATTTTCTGGTAAAGTACAACCATATATGCATGAGGTATAAGTGAGATATGCGCATTTAATGTATGACCAGTAGAAAAGTGGGTTTTCAACTGCTTTTTACGGGTAGTTATTTCACATGGGCTAAACTTTAATGTTTTAAAGGTCGAGTGGTAAATTAAATGAGTACGGTGTCGTTTAATTGACTGCATGTGGGATGCTCCTATGCTAGCCACGTGATCTTCTTTAGATTTTGGGTCCCACCATAATTACTGCAGATACTAGCGCGTGATTTATGGTGGTGTGTCTACCGTTAAAAGGAATTTGATTAGGACATCACAGCCGTTCATTTCTTTAGATCTTGTCTCTTAGAGACAACTGGTCTTCAATGTGCTAGCCGTACTGCGTCCCTACGTTTAATCAACTGTCCCTCGTAACATGCTAACATATTTATTCAATTTAACTATTAAACCTTTTTTCAATAAAATAATAGTCTAACAAAATAATAATTAACTTTTACTTAATTATCGTGTTCGGGCCTTGGAGTCGTGTGGACTGGATATCGTATTGGGTTGATAGTTGATACGTGGGCGAGGTTCGGCCTAATGGGCCGGACCGCACGTGGGCGAGGTTCGACCTATCATCCACCTATCCAATTTTGACTAAATTAATATTATATATGTTATATTTTATGCAGGGTACCTTGTAGAAAATCAGGTGGGATTAGGTTCACAATCAACGGTTTTCGTTACTTCAACTTGGTTTTGATCAGCAATGTTGCGGGTGCGGGAGATATTCAAAAGGTGTGGGTCAAAGGCACCAAAACCAACTGGATGAGCATGAGCCGGAACTGGGGTCAAAACTGGCAATCAAACGCGGTTCTCATCGGCCAAGCGCTCTCTTTCCGAGTCACTGCTAGTGACCGCCGCACCTCCACCTCATGGAACATTGCCCCCGCTCACTGGCAATTCGGTCAGACCTTTTCCGGAAAGAATTTTCGGGTGTAGTCTTACTCATTAAGGAAAAATGTTTTTAGTTTATCGTTGTTGACTTTTATTTTGTTTCACTTTTATCGGGGGTGGTGAATGTTAACATGCCTGGAAACATTTTCAGATTTCCAGACATTTAGGGTTTTGGGTTTCCAGTTAAGCTGAAGCGGCCGCAAAAAGAAGGTGCGTCCCGCAGCAAACGCTGCTAAAGGGTTTTTAGTTAAAAGTGGTGGTTTTATTTTAGTCTTTTGGTTTTTTAAAAGTGAATTGTATCTAGGGTTTGTGTTTACATCTTGTAAGTCGGGTAAAAAGGACTACTTTAACTAGACTTGGTTTGTATTAATCTAATTGTGTCTTGATATTAATATCTCTATATTTATTTTTTGGTGCGTTTTATTTATATCATTTTATAAACAATGAAATAGACTAGTCCAAATTGGTCCATGTTGCTAACTCGTTTCTTTTTCTAATATTACTAATTTGATATATTTTAGGTACGAAAAACAAACGAATCAAAATTGCTACATACGTAGACTTGCCCAAAAAAGCCAGTTCCGGCCGAACGGGTTCCTACCCGGCCCAAACAAGAACCGGTTACTACCCGTTTGTACCCGCTTGTTCCTACCTGGTTTCTATATATTTCCACTCGACCGGTTCCTATCCGGACCTGAACCGGACCAGTCCCTACCCGATTCTAGCCGTTAGACTTGTTTTAACAAAAAAAAGATCTTTTTTTAACGGTCATATGACCGTTATATGCACTTTTTGACCCTTTTTTTTTTGGTATTTTAGCCCCCCTAAGTTAGTATAAATAGATTTTGGATAAATTGGTTAAGTACCCAACTTGAAAATGTAAAATCGAGCGAAAAATTGCAAAAAATAGTCGTTTTAATCTCAATCCTGACTTTCTACTCTCAATTGAAAGCTTTTTTTGTGCAAGTCTACTCTCAATTGCTCAGACACAATTACAATCATCTGTTGCTCAATCAACAACTGTTGTCTGTGTGATTTCGCATAATAGGAAACAAGAAATTTGGTGCAATTGGGATTTCGTTGAGTTGAGTGAAGGGTTTTAAAAGGCTCGTTGCAAGTTTTGTGGCACTTTTTTGAATAAAGAATCGAACTCAAGTTTAAAGAAGAACAAGACTCACGCCGGAGTCGGTAGAGATGTGCATTTGCTTAAAGGATAACTTGGACGCTGTCGATCGTGTATAAGACCAAACAAACCTCGAAGAATAAATAATCATTGAAACAAAAGTACACGACAAAAAGGTGGAGGATTGACTATCTTCCGGCATATACGACGAAGAACTCGCCTACGATGTATCGGTTCGTTCGCAATAGTTTTGGGTCGGCGAAGACGACGAGTAAAAATAAAACGATGAAAACAACGAAAAAATAAAAATAAAAAGAATGTGTTTAATATTGTATTTCTTTAGTTATATAATTATTAAAAATAAATAAAAATTGCATTTTATGTTATTTAATGTTATTTTAATTATTAAAAAAAACGTAAACCCCGTTGGAACCGGTTCCATACCTGAACCGGACCCTACCCTACCCTAACTGGTTCCACCGGGTAGGATTCCCTAACCCTAAAACCGGTTCAGGACCGGTTTCGGTTCCGGTCCTTACCCGACCAAAATTCTACCCGGTCCAACAAGAACCAGTTAAAAACCGGTTCCGGTTCTTGAACCCGATCCGAAAGAGAGTGGCATGATGTCTAGATGTTACATGTTCTATGTAAATATAAGGAGAAGAAAATTGTTATTTTATTCTATTATTAATATATTACCGATGTCTAGTTATTCTATTAACATTTTGAGGGCATTTGAGGACAATGATAAAGAGACGTAGAAACAAGTGAACTTCATATATATTATTATAATAGTAGGAAATAAGTTATTTTTTTATTAAAATAAAATAACGATACTCATGTTATACAAGAGAAATACACGAGTACAAAATCAAATAGAAAAAGAAAAAAACAAATACAAAACCGTAGTTTTTCACAAGTTCGTGCTTCCGGCTGCAAAACGAACGAACTAATATTTAGTGGTGATGAGGATTCGTGTTCAATACGGGTCCTTTAAAACAAATTTCACGTCTCTTTTAAGACAAACACGCCTGTCTCACAGGGTACAACAACGGGAACAGTATGTGTACTGAAGGAGATGTCCACGCACCCGAGATATCACCGAGTAAACTATGTGTTTAAAAATGTAGAAAAAGATGAAGTTGGTGATTGTGGAAAAATTTAGGGAGTGGTCATCCCTAAATTATATGAAACTAACTAACAATAATTTTCTATAATTTTACTCTCTTTTTATCTTTTAAAAATAGAATCATAAGGAACATTTTATACTCATATTAAAAACTCTATTTTTAATCGTTTATTAACCACAATTAACTAATTTAATATTACATAACTCCCTCTTTTAATTTGCATTCACCACAAAAAAATAGTTTAATATTGATTTATGAGAAAAAGAAAAAGCACCATATGATTCATGATTTGGAATCAAGAGTTAATAAAACAAAACACCTATATTGCTTTATGACAAATATTTTTTTTAGCATTTAATCAAAAGATTCAACAAATTTCTAGTAGAATCATCAAAGTTTCTAATAGAATCACTAAAGTTTCATATTTTCATTCTAACCACTCGACTTCAAACATTAATATCTTATTCATCTTAGCTTCGTTTTGGATTCGGTTTGTTCATTGTGAGGCTCTAATATCATAGAACACAAACCCACAAAATAATAATTATATTAACCGCAATTACATATAATTATTTGTGTGCAATGTTGCGAAAAACTCATTTTAACAGTATGAAATGTTGAACTCAAGCTTGACTCAAATCGTGGCTCGTTTATTCTTAAAATTTTATATTTTTTAATATATATATATATATATATATATATATATATATATATATATTATCTTCTTTGTTATATATATAAACAAAGAAGATAATATTTTTAACATACACATATTATAGAATTTATAAATTACTAAATTTATATATATTAAAATTTTGGCTTTAACTTAAACGAGCCAGCTAATGAGCGAGATTACCTTGGTTCGGGCTTAGCTCGTTTCAAATGAAGTCGAGCCGGCTCCGCTCATTTACAAACGTGTCAATTTCCAGCCACCATCAAGCTGCAAACTTTTTTAACAACTCTTCACTAAATGATACAAATATATTCATCTTATATCTCTTCCACTAAACGAATCGTTACAATTCCCTCCTTTTATCTCTTCATTCTTTTCTAACATATTTTTTTAAATGTCAATTAGCGTCAACAGCTAAATATGTTACGTCCGAGTAAACATTAAAAATTACAAGTGTAAATTCTAAAAACCTAATATCAAAAACAAAATATGATTTTACCATAACAAGTGTCGGTGTACTTATTTTTTTCTAGTCCAAAAATATAAAATTGTGGCGGGATTAAAATTACTATAGATATTGAGTGATGCTTTTGAATTAAAGTAAAGCGTGGTATGAAGAAAATTGTAGACAAGTAGCCCCGTGTGGGGAGCCAAATCATATCTATTGTGAAAACCTTCAAAAGCTAACATACAATTATTTCTCAACAAATTTTACACACAACTTAATTACTACTCAAATGTGGATGTATGACTTTAGGATGTTAGATTATCCTTGGATTCTTTAATATCTTAAAGTTAAAAGAAAACCAAAAAGAAAAAGAAAATTTTACAAAGTAACAAGAGGTGTTGGGGGTACCCTACCCCACCCACTACCCTACCTCTATCCATTTGTCCTTTGTATAACAAACATTCAATTCTCTTGGGACAAATGCTTTTTACACCACTCAAAAACCTAGGGATTTATCATGGTTGCCCATTTGCCATTTCCATAGAAAATTAAATAGTCCCATTTACTCACCCCTCCGATATTAAAAATACAGGAAATAAAAAAATGATGGGCTATTAATCAAATTGAGCTTGGGCTTTTCAAGCTCAAACAAGGGTTCACCAAGAGGACCTTGGGCTTTTGTGCAACTTATTTTAACCGAATTGAGGCCCACACGGCCACACTACACACACATTCTTATTATAATTATATATATAGTATATTTAAAAACCACGAAGATGAATAATGTCTATTTTCTTTTGTAATACTTTATTTTGTTTTACTTTTTTTTATTTATTTTTTTAAACTTTTGTGTGTTTTTTTCTTTTTCGGTTTTTTTAATGTGTTGGTTTTAGATTTTTAATCGTTGCGTCTGTATTTTCGTTCGGATTTTTTGACGCTACGTTTTTATGTTTTACGGCGCAGTGACGTTCTCTTTTACGACGCGGTACACTTTAGAGTTTTACGTTTGAGTGACAGCCGTTGCGACATGTTTTTGTATATGCGTTTACGCTAGTCTCACACAAGTTACTATTTACAATGTTAAATCAATGTGTACAAGTATTTTAAACGTTATTATACAAGTAATAAGAACATGAATTATTTAATTTACAATGTCATCCTCAAAAGTTACGATATGTCCCCATTCAAGTTTAATTACACTTATCATTTACACCATATACTTTTGTATTTGTTTTTATTTTGGGTTTTTTCGCTTTTGACGAACTCAATTTTTTATTTATTTTTTGTTTTTCTTTTATAACTTTTAAAATATGATATTTTATAAAATTCTGAATATACCATTACGACGTGCTTATTAATATCTACGTTTCGGTGTAAACTTAATTCAAAAGGGGGTTTTCATGATAATGTACAAGTAATCGAAACACGAACTTATAAGCCGCCGAAACTACTTCAAGTTTTCATTTTTTATAACTGTTTTCCTTCTTAACCTTTAAAATATTTATAAAATTCCGGATTTGCCTTTTTGACATGCTTATTTTTATCAGTGTTTCGTCATGTATATTTTTTTTCGCGAGATGAATACCAGTGTATAAGTCTTTGAAATCGAGCCTTACAAATTTTAACGCCCCCACCGCAACACACAAGTTTCATCCTCTAGTTTATATTAATTTAGGAAAAATGATTTTTGAAGTAAATACTAATTATTTGTGTTGTTCCAAATAAATAATAAGTCTTGAGTTCAGTTCTTATCTTTTTTCTTACTTCCCAAGCTTCTTATTTTCCCTTTTATTATTATTATTCATTATAAATAAAGTTTTATTTAAGGTAGAAATTTGAATTATTACAATAACATAATTTCTCTTTAATTTAGGTGTAATTTCAGTCATGTTTTTAATCATTATATGCAATCTAACAATAATAGTTTTGAATCTTACATTTAACCGGAGACAAATTCAAACATATAAACGAATACATTAACTCAAAGATGCGTCTACGCAAACACTAGAAGATTAACTTAAAATTAATAACAAAATTGTTATGATCTATGTTAATTTTATGGTTTTGTTATGGGCTTGGATACTAAATGGGCTGATAGAGCTGAATGGATCAAATGGAGCTAATGGGCTTGGTGGCTGCTCCAGATCGTATTCTTTGACCCGTTTGCTCTCTAGTAAATGCGCGGGTCTTAGGGTGACCCATATTGAATTTGGTGTTCATATCGTTTCTTTAACGATGCTAGATCGAGTATATTACAATTTGTATTTGTCTTCATATTATCTCATTGATAATCTGAGAGCGGTTCTTATTTTCGATCTTGTATTTGGATATTCAGATATTCTGTATTGATATTTTGAGAATTGAGTTGAGATTGGTTGTTGTTATATCCAGATCCAGTATTTCTGACAGACTCACATGTTAAAAGACCAATATACTCGACTTTTAACTGAATTGGTTGTAAGATAAGTAGTTAATATTACAAGTTGTGTCTTTTTCATGTTGATTTTTAACAAGACAAGATGCATGGCATCATCATGCAAACAGGAGTTGTTAAAATAAAACTATTGCATCCACCAACTCAAAATAAAATGAAACACCACATCACATAATCCAAATCCAAATCCAAATCTAGTTTGTCAAAACAAAATAAAACATAACGATAAGTTTTCAGCGATAAAAAGCATACACACGAACAGGTTCGTCGGTTGACCTGCAGCTAGACACCCACTCCACAAAGAACCCAAAGCTGTCTTCGTAGTCGTCAATATCCATCGGCATAAACTCGAGTTCTGGCATTAGATGAATAGGAGTAGGATCTGGGTAAGTAAGTTGTAACTATTTCCCCGTAGGTAAATCTAGTTTCGGTCTCGCACGATCCATCAAGCCCGACCATGTAAAAGCGGAAGGCAACTTTATAACATGTTGCACTATTGCGTTTCCCCTGTACTCCATATTTTCATCCAAGGGAGCCTTGTTTACCCATGACCCTCCCTCATAAAGCAGCACTTCAAACTCCTCGTTTCACTGTTGGCCATTATTCTAAATACATCTATAACATATAATAAAAGGAAAAAAATGTGACAAAACCAAAATCACACTCACATCCACGCGCGGATCTTTAAACTCAACATGAATACCCGATTTCACAATACCACACTCTTTCACAAACCCTAATTCACGCCTACACTCCCGATCCTCTCCTTTGTTCGTCTCCATCCATTCATCATCTTCTTATTAATCAATTGAAAGTGAGTTTTGTTTCTGATTACAGGTAATTTTGATGTCAATTCATCGTCGTGTTCTCTTTATCTCTCAGCCGCTACACTTCCTCTCTCTGTATCCTTACCCGTTACCTACACTTCGATCTTATTTTCACTTTAATTTTGTAGGTTGTGTTGAATTGTTGTCTCTCATGCTCAATTTCCGCAAGCGAATCAGTGAAATTTAGATTCGCCAGATCTGTGTTATGGATTTAATTTTTTGAATTGAGTTTGACTTTTCAAAGTGTAGGGTTTAGTTTTAAGTTTGTGGTTTTCGATTGATTAATTAGGGTTTTTTTTAACTAAGTTTGACTTTTCCAGATCTGTTAAAAGATCTTGGCAACAGTGGACTTGAGATGATGATGGAACAAGTTTCCGAATACCTAAACAGGATTAAAGCTTGGTTTTGGACTTCATCGATTTTGTTAGTGTCATTTGATTTTAAGGTTAGTTCCTATTTCGATTTGGATTCTAATTTTTAATTATGTTTATTCCAAGTTGATGATGATACAAGTTTCTGAATACTTATAGCAATCTGTTTTTGTTTATGTTCATCTGACTACAGTTTCAGTTCAGTCATTGATTTTGGTTTGATTGATTTCTGGGTATTATCCATTTTAGATTAGTTTCAATTCAATCATAAATTTTGGTTTGGTTGATTTATGGGTTTCTTCGATTTTGGTTTTGTCTTTAGACTTTGCAGTTTGATTATTTATTGATTTTGATTATTTAGATTAAAATTTCAAAATCATATCAATGCTTAAGTTCTGAATAACTTGGAAGTGCAATCATTGCTTAATTTCAAAATCATATCAATGCTTAAGTTCTGAATAACTTGGAACTGCAAGTTTCTTTCAACTCCAAACTTCATATCAATGATTTCACATATTATGTGAAATTACAAATAACAATTACTCCTTTTGTCTATAAAACATGGCATTTCTTTGAACAAACCTAAGAGAAATTCGTTGCATATTTTTGCAGACAGTGGATGTCTACTTCTCTTTTCTTTTGTCAATGTTATTTCTTTGATTTGTTTGTTTATATTTTTGGTAGACCGATTGAAAATCAAATTCATCTGATTATTGATCTTATACAGCTCTATGAATACCAATACAACATGGGCCTTCTCCTCATTGAGAAAAAATAATGGATCTCTAAAAATGAACAACTTGAGCAAGCATTAGCTGAAACAAAGGAGCTTCTTCAGCGAGAGCAAACGACTCATCTTATTGCAATGTTAGAAGTAGAGAAGCGAGGAGAGTAGTTAACAAAAGCATTGGGAGTTGAAAAACAGTGTGTCAATGAGGTAACGTCTTAATTGACTCTATTATCTTTGTTTATGTTAACTCAACCTTAAACCATGATTGGTTACTACAGTTAGAGAAGGCTTTGCGTGAAATGCGGTCAGAATATGCAGAAATAAAATTCACTCTGTATGCAGTTGATCGGGAAGATAAAGAAGGTTTGTCTGTTGGGTAAGCATATAGAATACGTGTGGGCCCTTTAAAGGGATACATGTTTCGTGTCATGGCAATTGGATATTTAGATAAAACATATCAATTAGGTTGTATTTTGTTGATAAGGGGTGGAAAGACGGGTCAAATGTAACAGATCAAAACTGGTTGAACAGGTTAAACATCTCAAGTCATGTATTCAAATGCTTACACCGTTCCAAATCATATTGTTCAATTTATTTAAATTATATAGTTTTTTTTAATCATATTTGATACATTTATTCTTTGCATAATACAAAAAGATGTTGGGAGACCCAACCCAAACTATTTTGACATGCACATAAAATTACCCTTTTTTTATCCGTTGGCTCTCGACCCATTTTTCATTATAATGTCATATGTGATATCACTCATTAGAAGTATGTAGAGAAATATGAATTATATCGTTTTCATTATTCAACCCGTGTAATACACGGGTCTATAACCTAGTATAACAAATAAACAAAAAAAATCATAACATTGAGTATTGGTATAAGAAAAAAGTATTGCAAGGATAGGGGAACCCTAGTTTAAGGTTGCCCAAATGTCCTTTATAAATGAAAAATATAGATGCCATTTGGGACTAAAAATTCGTTTAATTGATCAAAATCTGTTCCCAATTAAACACACATACTTGGTTGAAACATTGCAATACAACGAATCAATGCAAATGCTTAGTAAAAATATAAACCATACTCCTAGTATCTGAGTTTGAAAGCCCTTATTGTTTACACCTCCACCCCACAATTCTAATCATTTTCAGTTTCTAGTATCTCTCCCTAGTTTGTGATAATGCACATTGTTGTTTACTTGTTTAAAATACACCTTACCCCACTTGGCCAAAAAATAGAGATGATGGGTATCTAAGTACAAGCCTAACCTTGACTAGCAAGACGCGGTGTATGAACTACCTAGGAACAAACCAGTGAGGTAGAGGTACCAAGAATGGGCTGGGTTGCATCATTGTTCTAACTATCTTATACATGTCACTCTATCTTTACAACGATTAAAGTGATAAAAAACATCGAGATCTAAATTTACTAGCGAATTTTCACTTCATCAAATACTTGGCCCAATAGTTAACTAACTTCAAGATATCTAGCTAGAATGGGCTGATTGCATCATTCTAATCTATCTTACAGCAATTGAAGTGTACAAAAACATCCAAATCTAAATTTACTTTCACTTAGGCATTTCGTCGAACAGTTGGCATACAAGTATACGGAAGTGTACAAAAATTGGTTTGTAAACACAACTCCTAAACTGCAAACCAACAACAAAGACGTATAAATCTAATAATCACAAGCAAAAAACTAACTCTGCATAAGGATAGAAGCAAATGGATATTTGAAAACAAAAAAATTCAAACACGCACAGAACTAATACCCAGAAAATTAAAAAAACTAAAATGGTCGAAATGTAACCTAGTAGTGAACGACGACGAGGAACCTAAGGTTGAGCACAGATGGTTGCGCCTAACTCCTGATTTCTTAAACCTAATTCACACGAAAGTAAGAGAATTAACCGGCAATTCACTGTAAATAAAATAACAAAAACTTGAGAATTGAGGCTCAATTGCAAAACCCCAAACAATCGATTTGATCAAAACCCTAGAAATCTCATTACTTACCTGATAGGGTTAAACCAGATCAGAGAGGAAGAAGCTAAAAGGAGGAAAGAATTTCACCAAATCTCATATATTTTTTCATTCATACGTTCGAGCTATAAATAAAGAAATCCCATGCAAGTTACACTAACACCCCTTACATAATGGAAAAGAACATAATAAGCCTTAAACTAGAATTTTCAATTAGGCCCAGATTTCATACACTCAAACTCACGTAGACAGGATATTGTTTTCTGCTTCTCAAACTCAATATATTCAGTTAAACAAAGGGATACTTTACACACTAGCTACTACTCCTATTTATAATAATAGTTAAATAACACATGCACCACGTATCCTCCTTCATTTCAGTCCACTTGTTCACATCCCATAAAACTCGGTCAACCTAGACCTCTTCTTCTGCTGACCCATTTGCTATTCGGCAACTAATGTGGGGTTTATAACCCCAATGGGCTCCCTCACCCACCCGGACTAGTCTTTTGGGTTGAGTTTTCCTGTTTGGGTTATAACGTTACCCTTGATATTGAAGACTGTTTCAATTTGGTGCTTTGCCAAAGTTGGGGAGAGATGGGATGCGGGGTGTACAGTGAGCACTCAAATATGAGTAACTTTACTAAGGGAATGTTTGTGTAACACCTTAGGCAAATCCCATATCGTTCTGTTCTGTCAACGGGAGAGATGTTGGGTTCATAAGGAATGCCCTGCTTTAAATACCACAACGCGTTTTGGGGCTTAATGTAGTGGATGAGAGGAGAACTCCACAGTTAAGCATGCTCGGGTGGGAGTAATCCAGGGATGGGTGACCCCCTGGGAGGTTTTCACCCGGGCAACCAAAAACAAATATGTGAGCTCTTAGGGGCAAAACGGACAATATTGTTGGTACGAGAGGCCGGATGTTACAAAGGGTATCAAATCCACTCCCGTTCTGTTCTGTTTACGGTAGTGGGGCAAACCTTATCGAGGACGATGAGTCCCAAGGGGGGGGGGGGTGTTTGTAACACCTTAGGCAAATCTCATATCGTTCTGTTCTGTCAACGGGAGAGATGCTGGGTTCATAAGGAATGTCCTGCCTCAAATACCAAAACGCGTTTTGGGGCTTAATGTAGTGGATGAGAGAACTCCACAGTTTAGCGTGCTCGGGTGAGAGTAATCCAGGGATGGGTGACCCCTGGGAAGTTTTCACCCGGGCAACCAAAAACAAATCTGTGAACTCTTAGGGGCAAAGCGGACAATATTGTTGGTACGAGAGGCCGAATGTTACAGTTTGGCAAGTGTTGAACCATTAAGTGCTGAACCATTAAAAGATCTGAATGGTTCAGTATGGTTTTTGAGCTGAACCATTAAGAGGTGGACTTTTAATGAAACAAACACCACTTACCTCTAAATCGGTCAGAGGTAGCCTATTAATGGAATCATTAAGAGGCTATCAAGCAGCCCATAAATAATTTAGAGATGGTTTACAATAGAAAAAAAATAATTTAGAGATGAGAATACTATTGTATCGGGACGTGGTATAGTTTACGATAGAAAAAAACTTTATTTGTGATGGTTTCGTCACACAAATGATGTAAAATGTAACCTAAAAATTAAAGTCGTGTTTTACATCGACTGAAAACCATAAAAAGAACACTGATATTGGTTCTAATAATACCAATATTGGCAACGATATTGTTCGGTCAGTATCGGTTCGGTTCGTCACGGTAACGGTACTCGCTATAGCTTACAATAAAAAAAATCGATTTTCAATACAACTCCATTTTAAAAAAATTATGTTGGAATGTCGAAGAAAAACTAAAGATAACTGCGTATTTCGTTCTTTTTAAGTTAATAAACGAAAGTTATTATAGAAAAATAAAATAAGTAGAAAATTAAATGGATTGAAAGAGTATGTTATATTTAGCATAAATGCTAAAAATATCCTAAATCTATTGTTTATTCCGTTTTCTTTTAATTAGTATCATTGGGTAATCCTGTTACAGAAACGAAGATCATATTTGGAAGTAATGTTGGAAATCGTACTTTTATTCAAGGCTAAGTTTAACACTTTCAGACAAAAGAATTATTTTCAAGTAAAAAAAAACAATTACCACTTGTTTGTTTTGAAATGACAATAAATAAGAGTAACGGACAGTCACTATTCAATGTTGGTTTGTTTTTGAGGCAACCGGTTTTCACACATGGTCAACTGTTTGTTGTATTATCTATAGTTTAAAGTAGAGATGTACTAAAACTATTAATATTAGATAAAGATGGTAAACTTACGGGTAAAACATCAAATGTTGTATATAAAGAAGTATTTGGAAATTTATGAATTATAATTATCTTTTTTTCATATTCAATATTATTGCTTTATTACTTAAAGTCGTTACTTATACGTAATTTCAGTTATGAGAAGTATTTACAATTTTATGAATTTTGTCGCTTTTTATTGTTGAACCCGTGTAGTACACGAGTTTCTAATCTAACGATTGAATAAATGTGTGAATCGATGAATTTGTACTTTTTATAATTAAAGCATAATCAATCAAAATAATAAAATTTGAGGAATAAAGGAATTCGGGTCTGAAAGTCATTTGTCATAACGACGGGTACGCAATTTTCAACTATATTTTACGAGACACACAACTTTAGAAATATTAAAAACTAGTGAATGTTCCTCACGCTATGCGGCGGGTCGCGGCATCGAATCAAAATATAAGCGATAATAAGTCAAAAGGGAGTATAGCCTTGACGCTGAGGCATGAGAGCTTTTATGTTTAAGATACTCTATTTAATTCTTTACACAAACAAAAATTCATGGATAATTAAAAAAAAACCTAACGACATTAAGTTTTTTTTAACGGGGGGTCCAATGTAAGAAAATAGTTTGAAAGTAGGGATTGGTGGTAAAAATATTCTCAGTTGGGATTATTATTGGCCAATTGATAAAAAGTGAGATTATTAAAATTCAATAATCCTATTTATAAACATAAAAATACATGAATATAAATAAATTTTATATACATATTTTATTATTTGATACTAAATTTTACGTACATATTTTATTATTTGAAATACTTTGTATTACAAAATTAACAAATTTTTACCCTTTTAAAAATTTTAGATTCTTAGAAAATATACTTGTTAAAAGTTTACATATCATTCCGCCTCCACCTCTAATACCAACCAATATTATGGGGGTGTTTGGTATGAGGGAATGATGAGGGGAATGGAATACTCCATTCAAGTGTAATGAAAAGAGGGAGTGTTTGGTTGGACATTGGAATGGAATTACCTATTACATAGGGAATTCCATTACCTCTAAAAACGTTTATTTCATTCCTTCGCTCCCCCCCGTTTTTTTTTTCATTCCGTCTCTATCAACAGCGGTATTCTTGATTATACCCTCCTTAAATCAACTTCTGATTCTCGAATCAATCTTCTCCATAAATCAATCTTTGGTCCATTAATCAATCTTCTCCCATTGTGGTGGTAATCTCCCTCTTGTGGTTGTCGTTTGCCCTATAGAGGGTATTATTGCTTGTTTTTTTTATCTCGGTTCCTTGTTTTTGATTTGATCTATGTTCGTTGCTTTTGTTTCAATGATCTCTGTTCCTGTTAAAAACTTTTCCGATTTGATTTCTATTTGCCTTGCGATTGGATTTTAGGGTTGATTGTTTGTGTGTGGTTTATTTAATTATACTTGAGAACCTCGTTTCCACCCATTATAGTGTACAAATAGGCTGACAAAATTGAGAATCCGGTTCTAGTTGACAAGCCACTAACAAATGTCTTAATCTTTTCTTTAGCTTCATCTGGTTTTACAAGATGATATAGTACATATTTTTTTTCAAGGAAAAAAAAGTACAGTAAAAAAAGTGGTTTACTTGGCAAAACTGATTGGTAGCTTTTCATGATTTGAACATGAATAATCATATGACTATTGGTTTTAAAATTTCTATTTTCATGAAATAGAGTTTTGGTTACAACATGGTTTTGGCACTTGATATTATTGTACCCCTTCTTTCAATACTTATGGCAATCAAATGCACGTGTAATTGGATAAAAATTTTAGAATTTTATATCTATAAACCAAATCTTACAAGAACATACTGTGCATATAAACATTAGAAAACTAAATAATTTTATCAAATAATCAGATTGATGTTTTATTTTTCATGTAACTGTAACTGAGATCATATTTCAGGTTATAAAAGAACCTTTTAGTTTGTTTTTAAGCATGTTAACAAGAATGACATGAATTGCAAATTTAAACACAAGTTCAACAGGTTTTAGATGTATAGTTTGTGAATATGCTTGTGTTGCTTAGGGTAGAAGGCGGGTTTAGTTGATAATTATTCAGATATATATTGTAACTTAGATTATCTTTGTTCTGAGTTCTGACATCATTTGTTGAATACTAATGCAGTCATGTCTAGACTTAAAGTGAACAGAAACAAAAAACAAAAGAAATTAGCTGCATTGTTTGTGTTTTGGCTTCGTATACTAAACATGGTTAGTTGGTATATTCGAGCAGCTCAAACAGTTATTAGTGTACGTTTAGATTTGTGTCTAGATAGACCTCGCTACAAGATGTTCCATCCTGAGAGAAAAGAATATATGCACATATTAGTGTATGAAAGTGATGACACGTGTCTTCATCAACTACGAATGACTAGGTCAACTTTCGTGACACTTTGCAATTTGTTGGAGAGGGGTGGAAAGTTGGAGGCATCTAAGTATCTTTAAGTAGATGAACAAGTTGCAATTTTCCTGTACGTTTTGGCACACCATGTGAAGAATCGAGTGGTAAGGTTTCAATTTCGCCGATCAGGAGATACTATCATTAGACATTTCAACAATGTGTTGAATGTTGTTATACAATTAGAAAATGAATTATTTAAGAAGCCTGAGCCAATATCAGAAACTTCAACTGATGAAAGATGGAAATGGTTTAAGGGATGTTTAGGAGCAATAGATGGGACACATATAAGTGTACAAGTACTAGAGGATGACAAACCGAGATATCCTAATCGAAAAGGAGAAATAACAACTAACGTACTTGCTGCTTGCACACCTGACATGCAGTTCATTTATGTATTACCAGGCTAGGAAGGATCTGCTGCTGATGGTAGAATACTTCGTAGTGCTATGATCCGAGAGAATGGAATGCAAGTACCTAAATGTAACTACTACCTTGTTGATGCCGGGTACACAAACGGAGAGGGATTCCTTGCACCATTCTGAGGTCAACGATATCATCTGAATACTTGGCTAAATGGACGAAGACCGGAAACGCCTGAAGATTATTTCAACATGAAGCACTCAGCGGCAAGGAATGTCATCGAACGATGTTTTGGCGTTTTGAAGAAAAGATGGGCTATACTTAGAAGCCCATCTTTCTATCCGATCAGAACACAAAATAAAATTATATTTGCTTGCTGTCTTATGCATAACTTTATTCGAAGAGAAATGGCATATGATCCTCTTGATGATGAATTTATTTACACAAATAATGATGCGGATGATGAAGATCTTGGCTCACATGTGGAACATATTACAACAATTGGGACCTCGAATAAATGGATGAACTTCAGGCAAAATTTGGCAACGTCTATGTTTAATGCATGGACATCTAGGCATAATGCAGCTAATTAGATTATTATGTGTTTTAGTTATGTTATTTTCGTAATGTTTATTAAATGGTTTGTTTTTAGAATAAATTTGAATGTTTTTATGAGTTTATTATCTTATGTTTGTTATTTATACAACATTTGAATGTTTTCTTTTATGTTTTTTACACAACGTTAATGTTTTGTGTCAAGATATGGAATCACAACTTGATCATGAGAGGGGTCCTGGAAAAAATAAAAAAAAATGGAATGAAAAGGAAGACGAGAAGCTTGTTGCAGCCATGCTTGATGTGCTTAATTCAGGTTCTAATTACAAATCAGATAATGGGTTTAAACCTGGCTTCTTCAATGCAGTGGAACAACAACTAGCAATCTTACTTCCCGGAACTGGCATAAAAGCAAAGCCACATATAGAGTCACGTGTAAAGACAATGGAGAGTGATTGGTCCGCCGTGCATGATATGCTAGTATGGAACAATACAAGTGGTTTTGGCTGGGATTACAATAATGACCTGCTCGATGCACCCCAACCTGTTTGGCAAGGACCGAGCAAATGGAAGAGATGCTCAAACAGCTGCTGATATTATATCTGACATAAAGAGAGAAGAACTAGAGGCTACTGGAGATGGATTAGATGATATAGATGTTGATCAGCCACTAAACAACCCTTTAGATGCTGCTTCTAGAGAAGAATCAAATACACAACGAAAGAGAAAAAGACGTAACAGCTGGGATCCTTTAATGAATAGTATAAGAGAGTCGGCAGAAATAATTGGTGCAGAGATTAGGGAGGCTACAAATACATTCAATAGAGTATTTGGAACAGAGAGCAACAGAGAGGAACCGCGTAACAACCTTTTTGCAGAGATGAAGAAAGTTGAGGGTTTGACTATTCGTGAGTGTGACAAGGCTGTATGTAAGCTCGCACAGAATGAGGAGTTGAGGTAATCTTTTACAAGGTTGATGAAGAACACAAAGTTGGATGGATAAAGAACATGCTTGCCAATACTGCCTGACGTGATATATGATGACTTATGGATTACTTTTAATTTTTTTTAGTTGACAATTTTTTGATGATTTTTTTTTGGTTGGAAACTGTTGGATGATTTTTAAATTTTTTTAGTTGGAAACTTTTGGATGATTTTCAAATTTTATTAGTTAAAAATTATTTTACTTTTCATAATATAAATTTATTATAATTTTTAATTGGATAATGTTGTGAAAATTGATAAATTTTCTTTATTTTTAAACATGGGTATTTTTGTCATTTTCAATGAATTGTATTCCATTCCTTTATCTTTTCCCGCCTACCAAACATTATAAAGTAATGATTCATTCCATTCTCATAAAGTAACCGAACAGGACAATGGAATGATAATGATCTATTTATTTCCCTTGTCCATTCCATTGCTTCGTCCATTCCATTACCTCATACCAAACATACCCTATATGTTTTACCCATAAGAAGCCTATATATATGTTTTTGGTTGACATGGTGAAAACGTCTTATCAGGTCACCCACCATGTGGTTGATCCAAAACATTATTAAATGTGGAGTTCTCCTCTCATTGTAAGGATAAAGAAACCCTAGTTTAAGGTTGCCCAAATGTCCTTTATAAATGAAAAATATAGATGCCATTTGGGACTAAAAATTCGTTAATTGATCAAAATTTGTTCCCAGTTAAACACACATACTTGGTCGAAACATTCCAACACAACGAATCAATGCGCAAATGCTTAGTCACTCAAGTTTTTCTCATATGTTCTATTTTAGTCACTCATACATATTTTTTGTCTCATTTTAGTCACTCAAGTTTCACATGTTGTTCCAATCTTTCGTAATTACCATGTTACGAGTTACTTTTTTTTATTTCATTTTATAGATATGGTGAAAATGAAATCCAAAAAAAGTACACCAACATTTTCATCATATTCATAAAACAAAATCCTAAAAAAAGTAACATATTAACCTCGTAATTTCGCAAAATTTGAACATGTAAAACTTGAGTGACTAAAATGAAACAAAAAAAATTTGAGTGACTAAAATAGAACAGATGAGAAACTTGAGTAACTAAAATGAAAGAGATGAAAATTTGATTAATGATTACTTTTACGTGAAGTTTTCCTACATAATTAGATGGGCTAAAGTACACTCATTACAAATTTAATCCTAATTTTATTAGCTAAGTTGGCACATACAGAACAATCCAACATCTCACATAATACACAGGAATTGACTAAAAACATACACATTAAGGTAAAGTAATATTAAATTATTTTTCTACTAATCATTTTTTTTGAACGGCAATTTAGATGTCACTGACCTACCCGATCATCTTCACCCCCTAAGAAGGAAAACCCACCATAGGTGAGAAAACCCCCTTGCCCAACCTGGACCCTCCTTTTTTTTGTCACAAGTGGGACTTGAACCCAAGACCTCCCCATTTTTAATGAATTCTTGGGTATATATCTTTGACACTAGGCTAAGCTAGTGATTGTATTTTTTTCTACTGATCATCAACCACACTTTTTTGAAATAGGCTTTGAAGGTAAGGAAAAGGAAATATGCATAATGCATGTATAGGAAGAATTTGGATTTGATTTCAAATGAAAAGTTAACTTAAAAAAGTAAGTGTGAATTTACCAATATACCCCTGTACATACACTAAAAATGCCTAGAACATGATATAGTGAAACAGATGGACCCCTGTCCATTTTGCAAGGTTTGCATGTGTTCAACCAGAAGGTCAGAAAAAAGGCCAAGGATGACATCCATCACTTAAAGTTTTACAGTTTCCTAAAAGTGAAACAATGTAAAGAGTTGAGCTGACCAATGACTGGTCCCTTGTCCATATCTCCTTTCATCAACTATGGCTATGGTGGTTTGACCGGTCCCTTAAAATAAAATGAAAATATCAGACATTCAAGGAATTTTCAAGGTAAAAAAAACCAAAAATTCAAACTCACTAAAGAGCTAACATAGAATTAACAATATCCAAACAAATTAACATAGGAAAAGTTCAATAATCAATAGCACCTTTAGCGGGCAACCCAAGCAGATTACATCAATATCATTTTCTACAGCTACCATACAACTGATTCTACAAAGAGCATCCTTTTAGCGACAGGTTTTAAAGCAATGAAAGTTTTATATAACACCATCTTGCATGATTCAGTTAACATCTAACCATTACTTTGAACCCCATGAATAAAGACTTTGTAGCGTAGAATCCTAAAATCCGCATGCAAAATCAAGAATATTTAAATTGATGATTATTTAAAAACATAAATTTTAAGTTGGTAAAAGAATTATATTATGTAAGTAACTATTTTGTAATTTATTCGAAGATTCAGATTCTTATTGTAAAAAATATTGTTTTTGTGATCATAACTAACACATTAGTTATTCATAAAACATCTTGAAAAAGTTAATATTAGAAAGTGTTCGTGGGTCAACCTGACCCGTACTAAACACAACCTGTTTTAACCCGACATGTTTTGACCCGTTAAAACTACTCTATTCTTGTGCAGGTCAAAATGGGCTAGGTTGAGAAAATTGCTTCATTTATTTTGGAGGAGGCAAATTGGGTGTGTTGCGAAGTAACCCTTACAGAGTTATACAAATGGGGTTAGCTGAAAATCAGGTAAATATTAATGCGGGTCCCACAAAAACAGTAACGGGAAAAAACTTTTAATCAGGTTATCGTTTTTTTCCCAAAAAGCCTTAGACTTTCTAATAAGAATTTAATCAACAAGCAAGAAGTTGGGGTAAAAATTGGACTGCCTTTTTGTATGCTTTGTTTCAAGATTATCATGGGCTTCTAGCTTTCAGAATGGTACCACCCTTTTAAAAAAATGTACAACACTTTTAGCATTGTCCGTGATGGATAAAAAAAATCTAACATGTCTGAAGGGGATTAGGCATTCAAAGCAAGAAACCAACCCTGCCGCGGCTCAAGGGTGTCACGGCCAGAATATAGGAAATCGAACGATCAAGAGGTCAAGGACAATCCAGCCGCGGCTCAAGCCCTGTCGCGGCTCACGCATATCAAGTCCGAGAATTCCTAGCTAGAAGGAACGAATGTGGAAATCAAAAGAGTACCCCAGCCGCGGCTCAAGCCCTGCCGCGGCTCACGAATATCAAATCCGGAAGTTCCTAGCTAGAAGGAACGAGTGGGAATCAAAGAACATCCAGCCGCGGCTCAAAAGTACCAAGGCCGAAGGTTTGGTTCGTTTGATGTCGGACGACATCTCCCACTCAACACTTAGAGAATACCAAAGAAGTTAAAACAGGAAACAATCTCATACCAGAAAATAATACTAAATAGCTGAGATAACGTCTCATTGGGCATAAGAGTCAACTATAAAGACAACACCAATGGGGAAACCTGAACCCATGATAGAAAGAGATCAGGAAAGAACCAGTAACACAAAAAGGGAAGTCAGCTAACAAGACAAGATATGTCAGGGGCAGAACCTGTACACAAGAAACACGGGTCAACTATACAGACAAAGATAATTAAATACACCCTGAACTCCCTAAGCACGAATGAGGAAATAACAGTCATATTAGCAGAAGTAGGGAGAGATGTTTGACTGCATACAACCTACAATGGATGCCCAGTCCAAACATCTTGACCATGGATACCTTATAAATAGTCGGGCCGATTTCAAAGGTAGGACTCAGGTTTTAACACACAGATTCACAATATCATAATTTACTCATCTCTTCTTTCTCACCTTTTACCTCCTACTATACACATACTTATTCTCACGCCGGAGGGTGGTCACGAGGAGAAAACCCCTTCTACTCATGGCGAGGCTCACGGTGTTTCCTGTTTTGCAGAACATCCTTTCAAGACCTGGAGATCCCGTTCGTTCTTCCAAACCCAAGCCCAGAAGTTCCGGCTTAACTTGTACGTCCAGCACTGCTTCAAGACCTCCACCCCTAGGTGGTAAGTTTTGTAGCAACATTTGGCGCCATCCGTGGGACAAAACAAAAAAAAAAGATGGGTGAGGGCGAGGAAACTCCTAACAATGAAACCAGAAGTTCTGATATCCTGAACTTAGACGGTAGCAATGCTACCAGAAGGGAAGGAAGTAAGAACCAAATGAGCAGCCTTAATGACTCTGAAAAACAAAGCAATGACCAAGTTGTCGTCACTCCGGAGTTCTTGCGGCAGAATCGCCGACAGATTCTCGCTTTGTTGCAAGTGGAGGAGAAGGAGCGCCAGTTGAAAGAAATCCGAACCCGTCTAGAGTTCGGAAATGACGAAAATGACGACTCACCAAAGAAAGATGAAGAAAAGAAGGATAAGCTACACAACACCGAGGCAGTACGTCAAGAGACAACCAAGAGGAAGCTAGATTTTGAAGATGACTACAGCAAGCCATACAGGCCATCCACGGCGAGATCAAGATCAAAGTTTATCAACAAAATTGCAGAATTCACGTTTCCCCCAAAACTAAAAATGCCATCCAATGTGGGGAAATATGATGGTCTGGGTGACCCAGACTATCATCTCGCCATTTTCATAGGTGCAGCCGAGGTAGAACAATGGTCTATCCCTGTATGGTGTCACATGTTCATGCAAACACTGACTGGAGCAGCGAGGGTATGGTTCGACAGCCTTCCGGTGGGAGAGATAGGAAGCTTCGAACAGCTAGAGGATAGTTTCTTGAAAAATTTCAGCCAGCAGCGAAGATCCATCAAGGACCCGACGGAACTACACAACATAAAAAGAGCCGACAACGAATCAGTAGGAGACTTCATCCCGAGGTTCGTAAGGGAGAACATGCAAGTAAAAGGAGCTGGTGAAGACATACGCATCTCGGCCTTTATCCACGGCGTTCGAAGCGAGCAGCTGGTTGAGCGATTCCATGAAAACCGCCCGAATACAGTCGAAGAAATGTTAGAAAGAGCTAAAGCGTTCGTACGGGGAAGAAAAGCAAGCGATCAGTTGAAGGATCGTACACAGAAAAAAACAACTACATGGGATGTCCCTAGAAGGCAGACACCACAGAAAACGTGGGACAAAGGGCATTTTCAACCACGCTTCCAGCAGCGGAACGTGCCATTCCAGCCTCGATATTCACCGTCACCACGACCCAATGTCGGGCCTACTGTTAGTCTTCCACCGCTATCCAAAACACCAAGCGAGATCCTAGCAACAGAAAATGTTAAGTTCGTGAAACCAGCTCCCATGAGGCCAGGCCCTAGAAAGGCCACGGAAAAGTATTGTGAATTTCACAAAGACAACGGCCACACCACCGACGAGTGCTTCTCCCTAAGGAGGCAAATCGAGTCAGCAATCAAAACAGGCAAGTTGGCACACCTGCTGAAAGAGCTGAAGGCTACACCCCAGTCAAGTGGAAAGAGGAAGGAGATCCTAATGGTAAGTCAACCATCAGGAAACGCAGGCATGAAAAGAAGCAACGACCACATGGAGTCATGGATGGAGCAGGAAATTAGTTTCCCCCCAATTAGAAGCGGTGATTTTGCAAGAGGTGCACTACATGTATCAGCTGACATTGCAGGTCACCAGGTACGAAGAGTTTATGTAGATACTGGAAGTGCATCCGAAATCATGTACGAACATTGCTTCATGCAACTAGATGAAGAAGTTCGGAAGGGCCTCGTCACACAAGTCCATCAGCTGACTGGCTTCTCGGGGGAAGTGGTGCAACCACTAGGGAAAATACAACTTCAGGTGACAATGGGAGACGAAACGGGGAGACGAACAGTCCCAATGACTTTCCTCATAGTACGCTCTCAATCAAGCCACAATGTGATTCTGGGAAGACCGGGTTTATGTGCACTCGGGGCTGTCATCTCCACCATCCACGGAGCCATCAAATTCCCAACACCAACCGGTATAGTAACCTTATACTCAACTAAGGAATGCAAAAGTGTAAAAGTTACAACAATAGCCCCGAAAGTCATAAACAAGCAAGAAGGTGTGGCACAGGAAGAATGGACACTACACCCAGAATTCCCGGAGCAGAAAATAACCGTTGGACGCCAACTGGGAGAGGAAACGAAGAAAACGCTGAGGCAGTTTTTACTCAACAATCTAGATGTCTTCGCTTGGCAACCTTCAGACATGGAGGGGGTTCCAAGGGAAACAGCAGAACACCGTTTAAACACCTACAGATCAAAGGAGCCAGTGGCGCAAAAAAGACGACATTTGGGGCCAGAGAGAAACCAAGCAGTATTGGCAGAGGTTGAAAAACTTTTGTGTGCCGGCATAGTGCGAGAGGTGAAATACCAAACCTGGGTGGCAAACCCAGTCATGGTCAAAAAAGGAGACGGGACGTGGCGAATGTGCATAGATTTCAAAGATCTTAACGCCGCGTGCCCTAAAGATTGTTACCCGCTCCCAGAAATTGATTCCAAAGTAGATGCTCTGGCAGGTTTCCCACTAAAATGTTTTTTGGATGCTTATAAAGGTTACTGGCAGGTACAGATGGCCAAAGAGGACGAAGACAAAACAGCGTTCTACACTAGCACGGGGATATTTTGTTTCACAAAAATGCCCTTCGGCTTGAAGAACGCTGGAGCTACCTACCAACGATTGATGGACGCTGCGTTCAGCGAACAAATCGGTAAAAATCTGGAGGTTTATGTGGACGACCTGGTGGTAAAAAGCAAGAACGAAGAAGGGTTATTGGGTGACCTGGGCGAAACATTCAAAACCTTAAGAAGCGTCAACATGAAGCTGAACCCAAAGAAATGTTCGTTTGGGGTGGAACAGGGTAAATTTTTGGGGGTAATTGTCACCAAGGACGGATTTCAAGCAAACCCAGAAAAAGTGAAGGCGGTGCTGCAAATGCCCTCACCAAAATCTGTGAAGGACGTGCAAACGCTCAACGGGCGTCTTGTCGCCTTGAACAGATTTTTGTCAAAACACGCTGAGAAAACTTTACCATTCATGGTGACTCTAAGAAACTGCCTTGGTAAAAAGAACTTCATATGGTCACAAGAAGCAGAAAGGGCATTCGAAGAAATGAAGAGTTACTTGAGTCAATTGCCAACGCTCATGGCTCCAGTCCCACAAGAAAACCTGACAATGTACCTATCCGCCGGAACCGCGGCCGTGAGTGCAGTCTTGATGACAGAGCGGGGTAATGTTCAAACCCCTATATACTTCATCAGCAGAGCGTTAAAAGACCCAGAAACAAGATACTCACCAATGGAGAAGCTAGTGTTATCCCTAGTGCACGCTTCAAGAAGGCTCCGGAGGTACTTCCAAGCTCACAGCATCGAAGTACAAACGGAGCACCCAATACAACAAATCCTGAGAAGACCGGAGATCTCGGGAAGATTAGCAAAATGGGCGATCGAGCTAGGGGCGTTCGAGCTTAAGTACAAACCAAGATCCGCAATGAAGGGTCAGGTAGTGGCCGATTTCCTGGTGGAAATACCAACCGAAGGAAAAATGCAAAAACAGGTGGCGCAAAGTAACCAGGAAATTAAAGCTGATAGCACCTGGAATCTCCACACGGACGGGGCCTCAAACAACGAAGGCTCGGGGGCTGGTTTGATACTAGTGGGACCAGACCAGATCGAGCTGACCTACGCGCTAAGGTTAGATTTCAAAAGTTCTAACAATGAGGCAGAGTATGAAGCGTTACTCGCAGGCTTAAGATTGGCTCACAAGATGGGGGTACAAAAATTACACGCTCATGTGGACTCAATGCTCGTAGCAAACCAGATCAACGGCTCGTACGATGCTAAGGAAGAGTCAATGAAGCGATACCTGGAGAAGGCCCAGGCCATAATCAAGTTGTTCGATGAATGTACGGTCATACACATCCCAAGAAGCAAAAACAAAAAAGCCGACGCTCTTAGTAAGTTGGCCTCAGTCACTTTCACACATTTAGCAAAGGAGGTCAGGGTAGAAGTGCTAGAATCCCCGTCTATCGCAGACACAGAGATCAACACAATCACGGAAGCGGAGAACCCAACCTGGATGACTCCTATCATCCAGTTTCTCACAAAGGGTACGCTACCAGACGATAGAGCCGAGGCAAGAAAGATAAGAACAAAGGCGTTGCAATACGAAATGGAACGGGGATGTCTGTACCGAAGATCCTACCTAGGACCTCTACTGAGGTGCCTCAATCAAGAAGAAGCTAACTATGTAATTCGGGAAATCCACTTTGGCATATGCGGAATACATGCAGGCCCAAGGATGGTTGTCGCGAAGGCAATGGGAGCAGGATACTACTGGCCGGGTATGCACAGAAGCGCCATTGAAGAAATTCAGAAATGTGAGAGTTGCCAAAGGCACGCCCCAATGTGCCACCGACCGCCAAATGAGATGGTCCCTGTCACGGCGGCATGGCCCTTTCAAAAATGGGCAATGGATATAGTCGGGCCATTCCCAATAGCTCAGGGGAAGATAAAATTTTTGATAGTGGCAATTGATTACTTCACCAAGTGGGTGGAAGCAAAAGCTCTCGCATCCATCACGGGCATACAAGTGAAGAAATTTGTTTGGGAATGCATCATTTGTCGGTTTGGTCTCCCGTTGTTTATTGTGACAGACAACGGAAAACAATTCGCGGACAACCCATTTAAACAATGGTGCGTGGATATGAAGATACAACAAATCTTTACTTCAGTGGCACATCCCCAAGGAAATGGTCAAGTAGAGCGAGCTAATCGGAGCATCGTGGAGGGCATAAAGACACGCTTATGAGACGAAGGAAGAAATTGGCTGGAAGAACTACCACACGTGCTATGGGCACATCGGACGATGCCAAAGACGAGTAATGGGGAAAGCCCATTCAGCTTAACGTATGGCACCGAGGCGGTAATACCAGCGGAAATAATCATGCCAACACAGCGTATTCTCCAGGCTAACGAAGTGCATAATGATTCGGAACTACGATTGAACCTGAACCTCCTAGAAGAACGAAGGATGATAGCAGCAATCCGCGAGGAAAAGTATAAGAGAGAAGTTGAAAGATACTATAACTCAAGAGTGCAAAAAAGATTGTTCAAAGAAGGAGAATACGTGCTCCGAAGCAATGAAGCCAGCAGGATGGAAGATCAAGGGAAGTTGGGCCCGCGCTGGGAAGGCCCCTACCAAATCAAGGAAACAGGAAGAAACGGTTCTTACAAGTTGGCTCGTATAGATGGAAGCGATGTACCACGAACGTGGAATGGAGCCCAGCTCCGGAAATGTTATATGTAAGAAACATGTAAGCAGTCATTGTAATCAATTTTGAAACAAGGTGTATGCGGACACCAGGGATTACATTCAAAAACCATTATCTTTGTCTTTAAGGAATCATACTAAACAGACGAGTCAGCTGACCAAGTTCAGACTGAAAAATAATATAAGTCTTCCAGCCGCGACTGGACAGACGAGTCAGCTGACCAAGTTCAGACTGAAAAATAATATAAGTCTTCCAGCCGCGACTGGACAGACGAGTCAGCTGACCAAGTTCAGACTGAAAAATAATATAAGTCTTCCAGCCGCGACTGGACAGACGAGTCAGCTGACCAAGTTCAGACTGAAAAATAATATAAGTCTTCCGGCCGCGACTGGACAGACGAGACAGCTGACCAAGTTCAGACTGAAAAATAATCTAAGTCATCCAGCCGCGACTGGACAGACGAGTCAGCTGACCAAGTTCAAGCTGAAAAATAATCTAAGTCTTCCAGCCGCGACTGGACAGACGAGTCAGCTGACCAAGTTCAGACTGAAAAATAATATAAGTCTTCCAGCCGCGACTGGACAGACGAGTCAGCTGACCAAGTTCAGACTGAAAAATAATATAAGTCTTCCAGCCGCGACTGGACAGACGAGTCAGCTGACCAAGTTCAGACTGAAAAATAATATAAGTCTTCCAGCCGCGACTGGACAGACGAGACAGCTGACCAAGTTCAGACTGAAAAATAATCTAAGTCATCCAGCCGCGACTGGACAGACGAGTCAGCTGACCAAGTTCAAGCTGAAAAATAATCTAAGTCTTCCAGCCGCGACTGGACAGACGAGTCAGCTGACCAAGTTCAAGCTAAAAAATAATCTAAGTCTTCCAGCCGCGACTGGACAGACGAGTCAGCTGACCAAGTTCAGACTGGAAAATAATCTAAGTCTTCTAGCCGCGACTGGACGGACGAGTCAGCTGACCAAGTTCAGACTGAATAACAATCTAAGTCTTCCAGCCGTGACTAGGCAGACGAATAAGCTAATCGAGTTCAAACTGAAATAAAGAGATCTTAAAAACAAACAATACTAGATTGCATAAACGGAAAAGTCTACTTAAAAGTTACAAGAATACACGCCCACGTAAGGACAATAGAAACTAAAGATAAAAGCCCACGCAAGGGCATCGGAAGCTAGAAATAAAGGTCCACGCAGGGACGACATAAGATAAACGTCCACGCAGGGACAACATAACATAAAGATAAACGTCCACGCAGGGACAACAGAAACTAAAAGGAAAACGTCCACACATGAGCAGTACACAAAGGCAAACATCACTTGGGAGGAGCAAGAAAAGCTTGGATATCAGAAATCGTAGAACCAACCATGCTAGCTATGGATGCAGACATCGAAAATTGGCAATTATCAAACTTGTCGGAAAGTTCACGAAGCCGATCATGAGCATCCGCGTGAAACTGACTAGAGTCTTGAGGCCTTTTCCCTTTCTTGCCTAGACCCACACCTTCTTTCAAACCACCATTGTACCCAACCTTATCAGCCAACGAATTAAGATCTCCTAGCATATCCAAAAACTCATCACTATTACGAACCTTCTCAAAGGCCTGCCGCATGCCGGTAGAAATAAGCCAAGACCTCTCATTCTCCAATCGCGAAATCTCACCGCGAAGAGTAGCAATTTGGGAAGTAAAAACAGTTCGCTCGCTATCAAAGGCACCCCTTAGTGACTGATTTTCAGCCTCCAACTCCAAACGTTTCTCCTGAGCGCGAGACAAGTCTATTTTTAAATCACGATTGGCTCGAACACTATCCAGCAAACGCTCGTTAGTACTAGCATAAGAGTTGAGGAGGCAAACCGCCGAAGAGAAACCAACATCAGTCACCTCCTGGGTCGACATATTCTTATAACGAGCGCGATCAGCAGGAGTACGCGCAGAGTACATAAATTCGCGGCATTGCTCAGATGAATCGACCAAGGTACCATTGTGAAAGCTCCAGTTAGGAACAAAAGGGGCACTCATGTCAACATTAGAACCAGAAAAGTTCTTAGCATAATTCAAATCAATTGACGGGTTTGACCCGTCCTCGGAACTATAATCATGATCAGCCTGGAAGGTGGAGTTACCACCAGGAGCGATCGGCGACTCATCTCCTGCCGCGACTTCCTTACCGGATGTATCACCCACATTAACCTTCCTCTTGCTAGGACGTCTAGAACCCGACTCCAGAGGAGGAATAATGAAATCTTTAGTTTTTTCCAAAATGGTCTTGTGACCTGGCTTAATTGGCACCACGTCCTCTTCAATCGGTTCGGTCGTAGACAACTTCATGCGGTCAAACAAACCCATTCCTACAAACACATACCTTAACATTAGTAAGATGCAAAAACCACGAAAGTAAATTTAAAAGGAAATTACTCACGTTCCCCATTATAACGGAGTACGGGTCGAACGGATGGATCATCCCAGTTACGACTAATCCCAACCATTACAAGGAAATGCTCGGAAAAGGGGCGCAGAGCCGTCGGGAAGGCTAGTAGCTTATCATAATCAACCTTAAGATATTCACGAGATTTGGGAATGGGATCTCTAAGCGACTCCTTCGGCGGGGACCAATGCATCTCAAACGGGATCGCACGAGCGGAGATGAAGAAGAAATGATCTTTCCATCTTTTCAAGCTAGTGGGAGGGCGAAGGGTGTGACTAGGATAAGGAGCTTTTCGTTTCTCAAAAGTAACCCAATCACCCACCCGAGTTGGTTTGTAAAAAGCCCTAAACAAATGAATGTCCGACTCGATCCTAAGGGCACGACAAGAAATGTCAAAGTGATATACTCTGATCAGTCCTAAGGGAACGACTTGGGATAAGTGAATCTCGTAATAACTCAACACCGACTCAAGAAATACGCTCACGGGTATGCGAAAGTTGGAAAATGAAAAGAAGGCGGTATATAAGGATATCATCCCCGGAGGGACATCACGAACGGTCGCTCCCGACGGAGGAACGACAGGCCCTAAAGAAGGGTCAATACCATATTTTTTGACAAAAGCATCTAAAAACCTAGTAGTAATGACGGACGTTTGAATATCCATATCACTACGACACTCCATAATAAAAGGAAAACAAAGAAGAAAGAACTAACCCGCCAAGTTGTGATAAGCAAAAGCCGACAGAGAACTAGGACAACGAACCGGCGAGACGAACCAAGCAAAAAACCGAAACTTCTTATCTTGAGGAGTTTGAAAATAATGAAGACAAAGAGCATCTATATATAGCAGATAATGGAGGGGAAAGTAAGAGGTTTGAAATTCAAACAAGTTCAAAATTCAAAAAATAAGAGGGAAAGTAGGTTTGTAGGAGGGGACATATGATTAGACCATTCAACCTATGATGGGACAGAATGGACTATAGCAGTAGATAGGACGACGCATCGACTGACGAGAGCATAATCCATCATCATGAATTCGTATATCATGATAATGGACTGGGGGGACTTGAAGGGGATTAGGCATTCAAAGCAAGAAACCAACCCTGCCGCGGCTGGAGGCCTGCCGCGGCTCAAGGGTGTCACGGCCAGAATATAGGAAATCGAACGATCAAGAGGTCAAGGACAATCCAGCCGCGGCTCAAGCCCTGTCGCGGCTCACGCATATCAAGTCCGAGAATTCCTAGCTAGAAGGAACGAATGTGGAAATCAAAAGAGTACCCCAGCCGCGGCTCAAGCCCTGCCGCGGCTCACGAATATCAAATCCGGAAGTTCCTAGCTAGAAGGAACGAGTGGGAATCAAAGAACATCCAGCCGCGGCTCAAAAGTACCAAGGCCGAAGGTTTGGTTCGTTTGATGTCGGACGACATCTCCCACTCAACACTTAGAGAATACCAAAGAAGTTAAAACAGGAAACAATCTCATACCAGAAAATAATACTAAATAGCTGAGATAACGTCTCATTGGGCATAAGAGTCAACTATAAAGACAACACCAATGGGGAAACCTGAACCCATGATAGAAAGAGATCAGGAAAGAACCAGTAACACAAAAAGGGAAGTCAGCTAACAAGACAAGATATGTCAGGGGCAGAACCTGTACACAAGAAACACGGGTCAACTATACAGACAAAGATAATTAAATACACCCTGAACTCCCTAAGCACGAATGAGGAAATAACAGTCATATTAGCAGAAGTAGGGAGAGATGTTTGACTGCATACAACCTACAATGGATGCCCAGTCCAAACATCTTGACCATGGATACCTTATAAATAGTCGGGCCGATTTCAAAGGTAGGACTCAGGTTTTAACACACAGATTCACAATATCATAATTTACTCATCTCTTCTTTCTCACCTTTTACCTCCTACTATACACATACTTATTCTCACGCCGGAGGGTGGTCACGAGGAGAAAACCCCTTCTACTCGTGGCGAGGCTCACGGTGTTTCCTGTTTTGCAGAACATCCTTTCAAGACCTGGAGATCCCGTTCGTTCTTCCAAACCCAAGCCCAGAAGTTCCGGCTTAACTTGTACGTCCAGCACTGCTTCAAGACCTCCACCCCTAGGTGGTAAGTTTTGTAGCAACATTTGGCGCCATCCGTGGGACAAAACAAAAAAAAAAGATGGGTGAGGGCGAGGAAACTCCTAACAATGAAACCAGAAGTTCTGATATCCTGAACTTAGACGGTAGCAATGCTACCAGAAGGGAAGGAAGTAAGAACCAAATGAGCAGCCTTAATGACTCTGAAAAACAAAGCAATGACCAAGTTGTCGTCACTCCGGAGTTCTTGCGGCAGAATCGCCGACAGATTCTCGCTTTGTTGCAAGTGGAGGAGAAGGAGCGCCAGTTGAAAGAAATCCGAACCCGTCTAGAGTTCGGAAATGACGAAAATGACGACTCACCAAAGAAAGATGAAGAAAAGAAGGATAAGCTACACAACACCGAGGCAGTACGTCAAGAGACAACCAAGAGGAAGCTAGATTTTGAAGATGACTACAGCAAGCCATACAGGCCATCCACGGCGAGATCAAGATCAAAGTTTATCAACAAAATTGCAGAATTCACGTTTCCCCCAAAACTAAAAATGCCATCCAATGTGGGGAAATATGATGGTCTGGGTGACCCAGACTATCATCTCGCCATTTTCATAGGTGCAGCCGAGGTAGAACAATGGTCTATCCCTGTATGGTGTCACATGTTCATGCAAACACTGACTGGAGCAGCGAGGGTATGGTTCGACAGCCTTCCGGTGGGAGAGATAGGAAGCTTCGAACAGCTAGAGGATAGTTTCTTGAAAAATTTCAGCCAGCAGCGAAGATCCATCAAGGACCCGACGGAACTACACAACATAAAAAGAGCCGACAACGAATCAGTAGGAGACTTCATCCCGAGGTTCGTAAGGGAGAACATGCAAGTAAAAGGAGCTGGTGAAGACATACGCATCTCGGCCTTTATCCACGGCGTTCGAAGCGAGCAGCTGGTTGAGCGATTCCATGAAAACCGCCCGAATACAGTCGAAGAAATGTTAGAAAGAGCTAAAGCGTTCGTACGGGGAAGAAAAGCAAGCGATCAGTTGAAGGATCGTACACAGAAAAAAACAACTACATGGGATGTCCCTAGAAGGCAGACACCACAGAAAACGTGGGACAAAGGGCATTTTCAACCACGCTTCCAGCAGCGGAACGTGCCATTCCAGCCTCGATATTCACCGTCACCACGACCCAATGTCGGGCCTACTGTTAGTCTTCCACCGCTATCCAAAACACCAAGCGAGATCCTAGCAACAGAAAATGTTAAGTTCGTGAAACCAGCTCCCATGAGGCCAGGCCCTAGAAAGGCCACGGAAAAGTATTGTGAATTCCACAAAGACAACGGCCACACCACCGACGAGTGCTTCTCCCTAAGGAGGCAAATCGAGTCAGCAATCAAAACAGGCAAGTTGGCACACCTGCTGAAAGAGCTGAAGGCTACACCCCAGTCAAGTGGAAAGAGAAGGAGATCCTAATGGTAAGTCAACCATCAGGAAACGCAGGCATGAAAAGAAGCAACGACCACATGGAGTCATGGATGGAGCAGGAAATTAGTTTCCCCCCAATTAGAAGCGGTGATTTTGCAAGAGGTGCACTACATGTATCAACTGACATTGCAGGTCACCAGGTACGAAGAGTTTATGTAGATACTGGAAGTGCATCCGAAATCATGTACGAACATTGCTTCATGCAACTAGATGAAGAAGTTCGGAAGGGCCTCGTCACACAAGTCCATCAGCTGACTGGCTTCTCGGGGGAAGTGGTGCAACCACTAGGGAAAATACAACTTTAGGTGACAATGGGAGACGAAACGGGGAGACGAACAGTCCCAATGACTTTCCTCATAGTACGCTCTCAATCAAGCCACAATGTGATTCTGGGAAGACCAGGTTTATGTGCACTCGGGGCTGTCATCTCCACCATCCACGGAGCCATCAAATTCCCAACACCAACCGGTATAGTAACCTTATACTCAACTAAGGAATGCAAAAGTGTAAAAGTTACAACAATAGCCCCAAAAGTCATAAACAAGCAAGAAGGTGTGGCACAGGAAGAATGGACACTACACCCAGAATTCCCGGAGCAGAAAATAACCGTTGGACGCCAACTGGGAGAGGAAACGAAGAAAACGCTGAGGCAGTTTTTACTCAACAATCTAGATGTCTTCGCTTGGCAACCTTCAGACATGGAGGGGGTTCCAAGGGAAACAGCAGAACACCGTTTAAACACCTACAGATCAAAGGAGCCAGTGGCGCAAAAAAGACGACATTTGGGGCCAGAGAGAAACCAAGCAGTATTGGCAGAGGTTGAAAAACTTTTGTGTGCCGGCATAGTGCGAGAGGTGAAATACCAAACCTGGGTGGCAAACCCAGTCATGGTCAAAAAAGGAGACGGGACGTGGCGAATGTGCATAGATTTCAAAGATCTTAACGCCGCGTGCCCTAAAGATTGTTACCCGCTCCCAGAAATTGATTCCAAAGTAGATGCTCTGGCAGGTTTCCCACTAAAATGTTTTTTGGATGCTTATAAAGGTTACTGGCAGGTACAGATGGCCAAAGAGGACGAAGACAAAACAGCGTTCTACACTAGCACGGGGATATTTTGTTTCACAAAAATGCCCTTCGGCTTGAAGAACGCTGGAGCTACCTACCAACGATTGATGGACGCTGCGTTCAGCGAACAAATCGGTAAAAATCTGGAGGTTTATGTGGACGACCTGGTGGTAAAAAGCAAGAACGAAGAAGGGTTATTGGGTGACCTGGGCGAAACATTCAAAACCTTAAGAAGCGTCAACATGAAGCTGAACCCAAAGAAATGTTCGTTTGGGGTGGAACAGGGTAAATTTTTGGGGGTAATTGTCACCAAGGACGGATTTCAAGCAAACCCAGAAAAAGTGAAGGCGGTGCTGCAAATGCCCTCACCAAAATCTGTGAAGGACGTGCAAACGCTCAACGGGCGTCTTGTCGCCTTGAACAGATTTTTGTCAAAACACGCTGAGAAAACTTAACCATTCATGGTAAAAATCTAACTTTGGTTTTATTATTGTTATTATTATTTATGTTATTACTTATATTATTATTATTTATAATTGTTCAACATTTTAATAATTTATCAATTTTTTAATATAATAACTATTATAATTGTAATTACTAATCTAGTTTATCCAAATAAAAAAATAAATAAGATGATTAAACAAATTTATAATTATAATACGACTAGATATATTTTAATAATCCAAACTATTATCATATAATGCATAAAAAAACACTTACATACACATATACATACACACGTATACACATATTTATACATACACAGACACCGACTTATGCATACATGTACAAGTGTACTTGCTTACAGACACATACACACATGCATACACAAACACTCAAATACACATATACATACAAACACATGCATACATACATACATATATATATATATATATATATATTGTCACAAATGTGTAGCAAATTGCTACCCATTTGCTACACAATCTCTTAAAAGTAGATATTTTGTCACAAATGTGTAGTAAGTTGCTACACGTTTACTACACAGACTCCAAAAAATAGATATTTTGTTACAGATGTGTAGCAAGTTGCTACGCATTTTCAACAATCTTGTTTTGTTTTTCATTTTTTGAAGTTCAAACGTTGTTTTTTTTTTCATTCCATCTTCTACACAACTTAATTATACATTAAATACTTTTATTTTGCAAACTTGTACATATTATAGACCTATGTACGTACTTGTACACCATCAGAATCCATTACCTAAAACACCCTTTTATAATTTTGTAAGTATATATGTATGTGTTTATGTATACACTGAAACACATACATACATGTACACCTATACATACAAATACACACACATGAATAACATACATATACATGTACATACTACACATACACATGTATAGATACATAACATATACATACAAATACACATACGTATACATAAACATATATGTTTTACCCTAATTGATCATAAATGTTTTACCCTAATTGATCATAAATGACCCTGATTGATCATCATTGGCTATAATTGACTATTATTGGTCCTAATTGATAATTAAATCCCATAACTGACGATCATTGACTATAATAGACCCTAACTAACTATCATTGACTCTAACCGACCCTACCTAACCATCATTGACTCTATTTGACCATTATTGAGCCTAACTGGTAACAAACGTTCTTAACTAACCATACACACATAACAAACGTTTTGGTACCTTAATTCGAGAATCGAAGGCTGCTCGAAACTTGAACCATGATGGATGGCTGCTCGACTGTTCTTAATGCTCTTAGTGGTTTCAAAAGACTTCACAACGGCAGAGACTAACAGATGAAGGCGGATTAGATGGTGTTGTGGTGGTATATCATATATGGGTGTGCGACGGCCCAAGTACCCGAACAGAAGAAGGGAGCGATTGTGGATAAAGGTTGTATCAGGGAGATGGAGATGGAGATGGAGATGGGAGCGAGGAGGGAGCGGCGTTACGTTTCAAGTTAGGGTTTGCTGAAAAGGAGCAACATCCTAATAATAGTTATAATTCAAATATAGTTTTGTCGGAATTCAGTCGGAAATCTCCGACGCTTTTCCGACGGATATATTAATATTAATATTATTATTATATAATAGTATTAATAATCAAATAAAAAGTATAAATATAATAATAATATTAATAATATCATAATAACAATCATGAAAAGATAATGATAACGATAATACTAATAATAAATATAATAATAATAATATATAATAATAACCATAATAATAATAATGAAAAATAAAAATACATTACGTCACAATGTAAATTTCAAACACATTTTTGACAATTATCATGTTTATAATAATAACAGCAATACTATTAATAACACATATACATACATATACACACGCATATATACATACACATATCACATATGCACACACACTCACATACACACACATAGATGTATACGCATATACATACACATATTCACAAACACTCACATACACATACATACACATACACATATGCATACCCACATACATATAGATACATACACATACACATACGCATATGGATACACAGAAACACACATAACATCTATACATACAGATATTTTGTCACAAATGCGTAGCAAATTGCTACCCATTTACTACACAAACTGTTAAAAATATATATTTTGTCGCAAATGCGTAGCAATTTGCTACACATTTGCTACGCAAGCTCCTAAAAATAGATATTTCGTCGCAAATGTGTAGCAAGTTGCTACACATTTCCAACAATATGATTTTGTTTTTAGCTTTTAGAGGTTTAAACGTTGTTTTTTTTCATTCTATCTTTTGTACAACTTTCTTATACATGAAATACTTTTATTTCACAAACTTATACATATTATACACATAAGTACGTACATGTACACCATCGAAACCCATTACCCAAAACACCCTTATGTTATTTTGTAGATATATATATATATATGTGTGTGTTTGTGTATACACCGAAACACATACACATACATACATATACACCTATATATACAAATACACATGCATACATACACATACATATCCACCTATACATACAAATACACATGCATACACACATATATATATATATATATACACACACACGCATACACAACCATACATATACACCTATACATACACATACAAATATGTTTTACTCTAACTGATCATTATTGGCCCTAATTGATCATTAACGGCCATAACTGACCATCAACGAGCATAATGACCCCTAATCGACCATGACTGATTCTAATTGACCATTATGTTTATAAATTTAAAATAAAAAAATATTTTTAAAAATAAAATTAATAACAATAAAAGTAAAACACCTTTCTTAATTATTATTATTATTATTATTATTATAAAACTTTATAAATAATAATAATCACAACAATATAAATATATATGTTTATATATCTAAAATATTTTTAAATAAAATTAAAACCCCTTTTTTTAATGATATTAATAATTAAAAGAAAATTGAAAAACCTTTTTGTCGGAATTGTGTCGGAAATTTCCGACACTTTTCCGACGCAAAATTATATATTTGATTTTATATTAATTATTGTTATTATTATTATAAAACTTTATAAATATGATTATTAATATCACTATGTTTATAATAATAATAATACTAATACTAATAATAATAATAACCATAATAATATAAATAATTATGTTTATAAATTTAAAATAAAAAAATATTTTTAAAAATAAAATTAATAACAATAAAAGTAAAACACCTTTCTTAATTTATTATTATTATTATAAAACTTTATAAATAATAATAATCACAATAATATAAATATATATGTTTATATATCTAAAATATTTTTAAATAAAATTAAAACACCTTTTTTAATGATATTAATAATAGAAAGAAAATTGAAAAACGTTTTTGTCGGAATTGTGTCGGAAATTTCCGACACTTTTCCGACGCAAAATTAAATATTTGATTTTATATTAATTATTGTTATTATTATTATAAAACTTTATAAATATGATTATTAATCTCACTATGTTTATAATAATAATACTAATATAAATAATTATGTTTATATATTTAATAGAAAAAGGGTTTTAAAAATAAAAATAATAACAATAAAATTAAAACATCTTATTAATGGTTTGTCGGAAATGTGTAGCAAATTGCGACGCATTTCCGACAAAAAAACAATATTAATTATTATAAATATATCAAAAAGCTATTTTTATTTATTAATTATTTTGTCGGAAATGTGTCGCAAATTGCGAGAAAAACAATATTAATTATTATAAATATATTAAAAAGGTATTTTTATTTTTATTTTTAAGATTATTAATGGTTTTGTCGGAAATGTGTAGCAAATTGCGACGCATTTCCGACAAAAAACAATATTAATTATTATAAATATATTAAAAAACTATTTTTTATTTTAATTATTAAGTTTATTACTGGTTTTGTCGGAAATATGTCGCAAATTGCGACGCATTTGCGAGAAAAACAATATTAATTATTATAAATATATTAAAAAGGTATTTTTATTTTTATTTTTAAGATTATTAATGGTTTTGTCGGAAATGTGTAGCAAATTGCGACGCATTTCCGACAAAAAACAATATTAATTATTATAAATATATTAAAAAACTATTTTTTATTTTAATTATTAAGTTTATTACTGGTTTTGTCGGAAATGTGTCGCAAATTGCGACGCATTTGCGACAAAATCAATATTAATTATTATAATTTAGTTAAAAAGGTATTTTTAATATAATTATTAAGATTATTATTGGTTTTGTCGGAAATGCGTCGCAATGTGCTACACATTTACGACAAAGGATAGGGTTTTCATTTTCGTCACTATTTTGTCGCAAATGTGTAGCAATTTGCGACGGAAAATTTGCGTCGGAAATATTTCGTAGCAAACTCATTTTTTTCTAGTAGTGTTCAAGACCTCCACCCCTAGGTGGTAAGTTTTGTAGCAACAATGTCATTTGTATTTGATTAAAGCAACACGTAGTGAGAGGAGAGGAGAAGGCAAATAGACACATGTAAACATGAGTGAAACGTGGTGTAAGAGGAGGCGGTGGGAGGTGCTTAACGGATGCACAGTCGATCTACCTGTATGCTTTTTCAGAATGCTCAATGCATATGTAAACTGTTAAAAAAAAATACTAGATACATAATTTTTGGGCTGTAAAGTCATTTTGTTTTAACATCCTTGATGCATATGTAAATTCTTGGAAAAACAAGTAAACACAGATCCTACATGCTATAACTTAATATTTAAAGGTCTTTCAGGAAGTCAAAGTAAAAGCGTACACAAATATGCCGGCAACAAAATCTCGCGGCATCGCGCGGGTACGCCTGCTAGTTAGAGGTGAACAAAAAACCCGGAACCGGAACCGCCCAAGGAACCGGAACCGGTTCTTCCCGAAAACAGTTTCTTCCCGAAAACCGATTCTTTCGGAACCGACCCTACCCGTAGGGTCTGGATAGGTTCCAATATTTCTAGTCAAAACCGGTTCTAAAAATACCCGAAACCGGTTCTCTCCAGAACCGGTTCTACCCAGAACCGGTTATATATATATATATATATATTCCCATTTCAGAAACTGAATATACCTTAATGTGGTCATGAAAGGGATTGATAGAGATACGAGAAATCAAATCATGCTAATTGTTCTTTAATTGGTGGTTCAGTCAAAACTGATGGAACTGAATCTAGAATATATGTTTAACTATGCTAAACATTTATCTATTTTGTAACATTTTAAGTTTTTAATGTTATTGGACTTTTTAAGTTAGTTATTTATATGTTTAATTAATGTATTTACATGTTTTACTAAGTTTTTCGAATAACCGGAAATAGTTTCTTGAAATACCCACCTTGAATTACCGGGACCGGTTCTTGAATACCCTGAACCGGTACATAGGGTCCGTTTTTTCAACCAAGAACCGGACCTGGAACCGAAACCGGTAAGAACCGGAACCGGTTCTTGAGAATACCCGATTTATGCACCTCTACGGCTAGTTATATCAATTTGTTATTAAATAATTGTACATTTATCCTCATATTTATCCCTTTGTTTCGTAGGCTTAATTTTTATCATATTATACAACTATAGGCTTCATAACGGTCTTTTTGTGTGTAGATTTGTGAAGGTTCGCTGTTTCTTTGGGCTCGGTAAGATGGGCTGCTAGTCCATGGAACTATGGAACTTTTTTCTAATATATTTTTTTTTAAATACATAATATATATTATATATAGGGTTAGGTTATAATATAAACCCACTTGAGTTGAGAAAACCCGTGAAAACCTTATAAAAAATTAAAAAGTTTTTTATGGTAGCTTCTATATATAATTTCATGACTTAAAAAAAAAGTTTTTAAAACGCCAAGCCATTTAAAAAAAATTATAAAAAATTTACATATGTAACATCCTGATTTACATATGTAACACGCTAAATTATACTAAAAACGGGATTATTTTTTGAATTTTTCATGATTTAAAAAAAAAGTGTTCGGCGCTTTTTTGTTTTTTTTTAAGTGACGAAAATGGGTATAAAACCTACATTTTAAAAATATATATATATAAAAGTTTTATACGGTTTTTACGGGTTTTTTCAACTCAAATGGGTTTGAATTTTATACTTTCCCTATATATATACTTACGGAGCAGAAATTAGACTAAACAATCAAATCAATCAACGCCTCAACTTGAAAACAACAATCAATAAATGTTTCTTCCACCCTCCAACACTCTCCTCCCACAGTTGTGGGTATGGGTCTTCAAATTCGGATATCCGAAATTTTTGAATAGTTGATTTCACTATCCGGATCAGTATCTGAAATTTCGGAAATCCGAGTTTTGGATATCCGAAATTTCGGATACAAATTCGTATAGTGAAACGGATATCCGAAACAATTATAAAAATAAAAAAATATAAATATAATATTTTAAATTATAAAAACATATATATATATATATATATATATATATATATATATATCTTAAAATTTGGGATACAATTTTGGGTTATAATTTATGTATATTCAAATTTTGGCTTTAACTTAAACGAGCTAAACAAGGAAGCTTATCTTGGGTTGGACTCAACTCGTTTACAAGTGAGTCGATTTCGAGCGTGCTTATGAAGTGTTTGATTTATTTATTAAAATAAATAAAATTCATTAACTTACTGGTTAATGTGAGTTGTTGGGGACATAAATTATGACGCATTAGTTTTCACCCCATAAGTTAATAATACTAGAATGATTAACGCTTCAATTAAACTTCACCAAACATAATAAGGTTTAAATTTTTATAAACCCTTACTTAAAACATGCTTTAAATTTAAACCTGTAAGTCAACATAATCGAGTTTGACTGGTATCTTATCTTGTTATTATTATTATTAGAGTTAACTCTATAAATGGCCCATGTTGTTGACTTGTTTTATTTTTTAGTCAAACTATTTTATCTATGGAAAGTTTACAAATTTTACGGATGTAAATATGGAAACTTCGTAAATTGGAAAAGATGATGGTGGAAGAAAAAAAGCGGGAAAAATTAGAAATTGAGATAATAGGAGCAGAACACGTGTCCTCCTTGATCCTTATTTATTATAATAAAATAAGGATATGCCCATGTTATGAAGCTGATCTTGAGTCGATCAATCATGTTTTGGTGTCCTGCAATTTTGCAGCAACGGTTTGGAATGGGATTGCCCGTTGGTGGAACATACCATCATCATCATCTTTGGAGTCGGCCAAGGAGGTTTTTCTAGGACCAAATTCCTTGAATGTGGAAAACCCGATTATAAAGATATATCAAGCTATTGTAGTCTCGACTCTATGGGCGATCTGGAAGTCGAGAAACGAGAAGATATTTAATGCCAAGAGTTGCAATATAAACAAAATATTGGAGGAAATCAAAGCCAACACGTTCATTTGGGTAAAGAATAGATCAAAGTCTCATAGATTGGATTGGTCCATGTGGAACAAGAAGGTGCTGGTGTTTTGTTCATTTGTAGGTTGTCATTATTTAAGTTTTTTTTTTATGTTTCTTTGTATTCTGTTATTTTATCCGGCTCCTCGCTGATTTTTTATATAAATCTTTTTCCGTTCAAAATAAAAAATTTATAAACTAATAGTTAAGGTGAAGTGTCAAAACTAGCCCTACTTGCTTCCCAATTTCTAGAAACATATGACGATTTGACAACACAAGTATACTTTTTCAAAGGGTAGACGAGCAAAAGTCCGTGACTCTATATCTGTGCCTGGACCATCTATAGTGTTATATAGACATAACATAACATAACCCTGTTAGGTTTACATACATATTTTATTATTTAAAGTCTTTTTGTAAGTTTAAGATTCTTAAAAAAAGTATACATATAAAAAATTATAACTATCATTTGAAATTTCATACCAAATAATATTATCGAGTTTACCCATAAAAAGCTCACAGATTTGTTTTTGGTTGTTAGAGTGAAAACGCCTTACAAGGTTGGCCATTATGGGATTACTATCACTCAAGCACTCCATATTGTGGAGTTCTCTTATCCACAACCAGTGTGTTCAAAACGTGTTTTGGCGATATTTGTGGCGTGACATTTTTATGATCCAATATCTCTTATATAGACATAACAGAACATAACGCTGTTAGATTTTCCTAAAGTGTCATAAACACCCTTCGCTCAAACTTCATGGTCCAACTCTGAACTTGGAACGGGCAAGCCAGATATTGCAGACTTGACCAAACCAATATGGGCTCAATCGCGGTCCATCACATATAGATTAAGTAAAAAAAAGAGCCGGATATTGTATTTTTCAATGAAATCTATTAATTCGTGAAATAAATTAGATAAATAAATTTTGTTTACGTATCTTATGACTATAGAAGTAAAAGTTTATGACGTATAAATACATCGACTCACAAGGATTTTCAAATTAAAGTTTGAATTCAACTCACTTGTTAATATATGGTCTCTTGAAATGGTTAATATTACAAGTTATTGTATATTTTTTTTATGTTTGATTTTTTATGCATGAAAACAGAAGTTGTTAAACCTAAATATGCATACATTACTTACTCTGGAGAGACTAGTGGCCAGCATGGTGATGACAACAATTAATAATCGATGATTTCTTCTTGTACAAGCTTCATTATGCGTGCAGGCATGCATGACTACTGATTTAGATGATACATATGCTTTTGATGATGAGTCTAATGGATGAAAGTAAATATTTTGAAGAAGTCTTGTAAAATGTGGCTCTTGATCTCTAAACGGGAACCTGATCCAGATCAGAGATCATGATGTCTTCCTTATCAGCGGTGAACTTAACAGGTATGTTTTAGATTATTGTTTTCCATTATATAGTTACAAGAACTTGTACATTCAGTTATAACTTGTACATTCAGTTATAACTTTGTTACTACGGATGTTCGGTTGTAACTTTGTTACTACTGATGCTTGGTAATAACTAAGTTACTACTGATGCCACTTTCTACTGGAGTTCCTACTGATATAACTACAACATTTACGAGTAATTATAACTGTCAAATGTCACCCATTTTCATGAAAAGTTGCATTGATTCATTGTGACTCTTTGATCATCGAATTCAACACGAATTTTGGTACAGTTTTGACAACAGAATTTTTATAGTAACAAAACTAACCCACATGGATTAAAGATTAGCAAGAACAGTTACAAGTTAAGAGGTGTTGAATGCACACTTGTACATTCAGTTATAACTTTGTTACTACGAATGTTTGGTAGTAACTTTGTTACTATTGAAGGTCGGTAGTAACTTTGTTATTACTGATGGTAAGTTACTACTAACGGTTCTTTCTACTGGAGTTCCTACTGATGTAACTGTAGCAGTTACAAGCAATTATAACTGTTAACTGTCACCCATTTTTATGAAGAGTTTGCGACTCTTTGACCTCTATATAAAGCATTCGTTTGGTCTGGTTTAATCATCAAATTCAACACGAATTCCGGTACAGTTTTGACAACAGAATTTGTATACTCATTCTTGGCAATTGCTCTATCTTATTCGATTGAAAATTCATGTGTACCGACGAAATATTTCAATCTGAAAGGATTTAACATGATTCGAAGAAATATCCAGGGGTGTCCGTTGATCTTTTAACGGGCCAAATTTTCTATTAAAAAACAAAATCAACATAAAAGATTAATTTCATGTAGTTTGACATCCCTCTCAATTGTCTTGGGTATAGACCAATTTTTGGTACCCTGTCAAATATTAGAAAAACTTGCGATGAAATTTCTGGTTTCGTCATTGACGAGGTCAAGATAAAGGTAAGTGCGTCCCAGGAGATTGAGGGGACTTATTATGGGATCTTTATGATTATGGATTATGATATTACGAGGTCCAATCGTAGAATTGCAGTGAAAGTGGAAGTTAATGGGGTGACAGGTGGGATCAAACATTTTAGGTCTTATCTCTGTTTCAAATCATCAAACATTAGGTGGAAAATGGAAATGTGGTTGCATTAAGATTATGGTGTTAGATGTATGTTTTATGATGGGTTCCAAAAAATGGGCCGAAAATTATGGTTAAAAAAAAACTAGTTCTTAGACATAAATAACGTCTAATATGAAATAAACCTAATGGGCTAAAAATCAATACTTCTGAGAAAAAAAATGGGCCGAAATCAATACTTCTGAGCAAAAATTTGGCTTTTGGTCTGGATTAGGAAGGGCCCAAACACTATAACTGTCACACCCCGCTAGCGGCGGAAACGCGGAATGTAACAGATAAATCGGTTCACAACACATTGTTTATAAAGTTACTAAAGCATAACCTTCGATACTCAAAAGATAAGTTTTGATACATACTTATAAGTTTTGTTCACCACAATATTTACATAAACCGCTTAGATGTCTCCCAAAAGTTAACACTAAAATAGTCCTTGATGAACCAAAAGCCTAGCATCAAATAACTATGCCTAAGCTTAGGGATTTGAATTTGTACCTGAAAAACATGTTTAAAAGAGAGGTGTCAACTAAAAAGTTGAGTGAGTTCCACAAGTTTTGATATAATATACACACAAAAGAACATGTTTTGTTTTAAGCACATTAGTGATGTAATCAAGATAAGTCCACAAGTGAAACCTTGACAGATTTTGATAACCAACAAAACAAATAACAACAAACGCCCCAATTTTGATTCTATGCCTAACACAACATAGTTTTGATGTATATATATGGATATGTGCAATTGCATGCTTTGTGGCGCTACCACGTCAATTGGGCTAGTTAGACCAAATAGTACTATTCACACTATCCATCGGCCATTACAGTTATCAACTTGTGTGTGGGGACTTTGCGTGTTAGAGTTAACTCAGATAATTCACATCAAAGATCAGTTTTCATGTGTATGTATATGTAGAAACATGTTATTCCCCTAAAATATTTGATAAAAGTTTGAAAAGAGGGGCCGTGGAAACTCACATGATGATAAAGAGTCTGAAAGTATTAGCTGCTATATAGTGATGGTTCGGTCCTACGTCGATTCTAATAAAAGATAACTTTTTGTTAATAGTAAGATCAAACCCTAGTTTTGTTTTCTGCTTCTGTTTTTGTTTTCACTTAGGTAATAGCCGAATCAAAGTTTACTATTTCTAGAATATGGGCTTTGTTTGCAAGTTTTGTTTCGAACTGACAATTTCGATTAATTTTGCAGTTCAAGGACTGCATCAAAGTCGTTCTTTTATGCGTTTAGGACGTTGTTTTGATCACATACACTTTAGATATTTGTTTAGATATATAAAATAATAAGTTTTGCCAAAAATTAGACGTTAAAACAGTGAAGTTTGAGGAGTTGGTAGTTTTGGTCCCTTAACATTGGAAAACATCAAAGATGGTAACAAAATTATATTTACTTTGCTAATTTTATAAAACTATAAAATTTATTTTGTTATCTTTTTTTTTTGTAAGTTATAATACTTATTTTAACAAAACTCATCTGTAAAAGTTTATTTTTCTCATTTTTGTGCCAAAATACCAAATAGACAATTTATGCATTAGGGCTTGTACCTTTGAGTTTTGCTTGTTGTATCATGTATGGATTGTTTTGAACAGAACTTTCCCTTGTGCTTTTTTTATAGTAATGAACCTACAATCATTGTGTAACATATAACAAACCAATATATTTATTAATCAAGCTTTTTTGATGAAATGTTCATATGTGATCGTTAGTTTAGAACTTGGTTTTCATATTTTGAATGCGTGTGTTGTTTTTGGATGATCATAAGTTCCTACTCAGCCAGAAAACTTGTTTAGAATCTGATTCTAAAGTGTTTAAAACAAAACCTTATGATCAAGGTATCCAAAATCAAGAATCAAATGTTTAAAAGTGTGTGTTTTGGTGCTTTTGTATGCAAGAGTTTAAGTAATGGTACAATATTAAATATTGAAATAGTTGATGATTACCTTGTGAATTTGATTTTGATTTTAGAACTTGTGTTAGAGCTTCATGTCACACCCCGGCCGGCGACGGATTATACGCCGGGACTGACGCGATTGTTCATAAGCACACGATCATCTATTAATTGTGATAATATTTATTCATCAAAATTAAATGCATCTGTTAAAAGTAGAAAATGGAAAACAAAGTGTTCAAACATAACATAGGTGAATTTAATCTATATTAAAGCTAGGTCCGAAGTCCTAAGTGATCATGTAGTGTCCTCAAATTGGTGCACCTGAAACATGTGAGTAAATGTCAACTACAAGTAGTTGGTGAGTAACATATGTTTTGACACCGAACAAAAGTTGTAAAAAGGATTTGGAATTCAATATGTTCAAAGCATAACTAAGGCATAAATGTGAAAACATACAAGGTTCCAAGTGTACAATCAAGCCGTAGTAAATGGAAAACTGGTAAGCACAATCCAATTGACTGAGTTTTGAAAAAAAAAATAGTAATGTGGTACACACAAAACCCGCCAAGGTCTGTGTTAACTGGTATCAGCTTCCCGTATAAATAATCATAAAAGGTACTGCCTTAGGCTTGGGTAGCAAGTTAATGATTGTACTGTACATGAACACACGTATGGTCGCCATGTAGTTTAAGACATAAAGCACATAGTAAATAGCATGATAACAAATGGTATTGAATTCTGGTATGTAATGTAAACATGTTCCACCCCGAGTATTTGTAAACAATAGTAAAGAGAAAGGGGGCTATGAAACTCACCTGTAATTAAGTTAGTAATAGTACGAATTGTTAGGGATGGATATGCCTCGTGAGTGTTCCTCACAATCAACCTACACGGATAAATTTGTATTCTAGACTCAATGTATGTCGAGTAGAAATAAGAAATTCTGAGACGTTAGGGTTTCATGGGATTTGAGATTGGACATGGGATTTGTACGAGTTTTTAGAAATATAAATATAGTTATTACAAATATGGAAAATTAATAATAAGGTAAAATTAATTAGAATCATTTAAAGATATAGTATAATAACAATACGTTTGGATTTACTTATATAGTTGTTTTAAAATAATTTAATACATAAATTATAGTTTAGAAAAGGTCTAAATAATTGTTTTGTTTAGATAAAATAATTACTTAAATTATCTAAATAATCTTCTTTATTTAAATGACAAATATGAAAAATGTTAAATCAAAGTAAGCTTTAAAAACGATTGAATTTGTCTAATTACTTATCTAAAATAACTATTTAAATGTTCATATTAATCTTTAACTGTTTTAAATAATTATCCTTGCCAAAGGTAATTATCTGTGTGTTTAAAATGGGGTTTTAAAAATGTTTAAACAAATATCTAAGATTTGTTTAATAAGTATTACTATTATATATATAAAACAATATAATTAGATTTGTTTAAATAAATCTTTTACATTGTTTATTTAGAATTTTATACTATGTTTTTAAATAAGAAAAAAAAGAGTAAAACATTGTTTTATGTTTTGTTATATAAAAAAAAATAAAAAAATACATATATTTGTATTGTATCCTTTTATTTATAAAAATGGCTCATGTATTAAGGTAGTATATATATGTATTTGTATATATATATATATATATGAATGTATGTGTGTGTGGAGGTACAATGGTGCTAAGCAATAGAGTAAACAAAATAGGGAAAAAAATGATGCAGGGGCCGGGTCTAGAACCCGAAACATTCTGCGTGGTAGGGGAAGGCATTAACCATTAGACTAGTGACTCAACTTTGGTTTAACACATAAACGAAATGGTTTTAGCATTCAGTTTCTGGTGGTCATCTTCCCCAACCTTATAATCGCAACAGGGCTTCCCATTCCAAATCCTAAACCACGATTTGAAGCATACCAGGGGCATTACAGAAGATGTGACGCTGAGGGAGTAATCCATTACCTGAAATCGAACTTGGATTCGCCGAGATGCATAAGGATTTCCTTCTCCCTGATGTCGCGACCCGAGAGCAAAAAGGGAGGTTGAAATCGGCTGATTTCGTGCCTCAATCGATTGTAATGATCAGATGGGTGTTAGGGGATTGAAAAGCTACGCATAACAGTCGAAATCGATGGGTTTAATGTGGGTTCGGGCTTCGATTCGTGTCCTTCAAGTTTGTAACCGAAAGTTCATAAATGGCTCTTTAAAACTTGATTGCTCCATCAATATGACTAATTGCAGGTTCACAAACGATCGTGGGGAGTGGCAAGGTGATTTGGAGGGTCACCAACTCCATGATATCTGGTAATTGAATTGGTTTACTCGAACGTTGACTTTCCAAAAGTCAAAATTGAGTAGGATTGTTCCAGGGTTCAATCATTAGGAAAAAAGGTTCAAGTGGGTGTTCAAATGAGTTTGAGAGGGTTCATTTGCCATGAAAAGGGTTCAAGACTCAATTTATTTGAGTTAATACATTTTAGTTATATAAAACATTGTTTTTATAAAGTTTTATAAAATCTTAAGTATTATTTGTTTAGTTATAAATATTTATAAAGAATGAATTTCATTTTTATAAGAAATATAATTTGTGTAAATAGTTTAACAAGATATATATATATATATATATATATGTTTACATATTTATTTAAAAATAAATACATATATACGTTTAAAAGGTGTAAACGCATGATTAGCATTCATGAGTTTTAAAAACTTACAAATTAAATAGATGGTCAGTTTAATAACATCAAAAGTTGTATAAATTATTTTATTTAATAGGATCGTATATATGTATATATATATTAACTTACATATTTATATATAAATATACATATATCTATGATAAAATAATAAAAGATGTAATTACATGGTTAACACTCATATGTTTTATGTAAATGTATACTTATTATAACCAAATATACATCCACGTGTTGTATACAATAGTGGGATAATACATGATTAAAGTTCCTAAGTCACCTTTTGAAATAATTAGTTTAATAAAGTATATATATATATATATATATATATATATATATATATATATATATATATATATATATATATAGGATTAGGTTCAGGTAAAAAGGATTCTTATTCTAAAAAGGGTGAGAAGGATTTAGAGCCATTAGATCAAATTGTAGAAAAGATTTATTGGTTGAGATTAAATTGTAGTAGAAAAAGTTGTTGGAACGGTATTTTAGTCCTGGCCACTTTTGTTGACTTTTTATCAAGTTCCCCTCTCATTTTTAAACGTTCATAACTTTTACATACGACATTATTTTTTCAAAAAAATTACACCATAAAAACGAGCGTTTTTTTATCTTTAAAATGAGTATAGTGTCGTTATAAACAAAAAAGAAAAAAAATTACGTTTTCCAGCTCATTGTGTAATACAAGTACATTGTGTAATACAAGTTCAATGTGTAATACAAGTTCATTGTGTAATACAAGTTCAATGTGTAATACAAGTTCAATGTGTAATACACATTTATTGTGTAATACAAAATGATTGTGTGTAATACACTACAATCAATATGTAATACACATTGATACTATTACACATTGATTGTAGTGTATTACACAATCATGATAGACAACTGGGATATATTGACTGTGTAATACACATTTATTGTGTAATACAAAATGATTGTGTGTAATACACTACAATCAATGTGTAATACACATTGACACTATTACACATTGATTGTAGTGTATTACACAATCATGATAGACAACTGGGATATATTGACTGTGTAATACACATTTATTGTGTAATACAAAAGATTGTGTATTATTCTCAATGTGTATTACACATTGATTGTGTATTACACACATTGATTGTGTATTACACATTGATTGTAATGATTGTGTGTAATACACTACAATCAATGTGTAATACACATTGATTGTAGTGTATTACACAATCATGAAAGACAACTGGGATATATTGACTGTGTAATACACATTTATTATGTAATACAAAATGATTGTGTGTAATACACTACAATCAATGTGTAATACACATTGATACTATTACACATTGATTGTATTGTATTACACAATCATGATAGACAACTGGGATATATTAACTGTATAATACACATTTATTGTGTAATACAAAATGATTGTGTATTATTCTCAATGTGTATTACACATTGATTGTGTATTACACACACTGATTGTGTATTACACATTGATTATTTATTACACAGTCAATGTGTAATACACATTTATTGTGTAATCCTTGTGTATTTACACATTGATTGTGTATTATACACATTGATTGTGTATTACACATTGACTGTGTAAATACACAAGGATTACACAATCAATGTGTATTACACAATAATCATTGATTGTAGTGTAATACACATTTATTACGTAATACAAAATGATGGTTGGTACGTAAAAAGTACTGATATACCCTCTTGCGTGTTCCTTTGTGTTGTAAAAGTTTCACTTATTTACAAAATTACCACTGTGTAAAAAGTAACCATAGATCAGATTAAACAACCTAATCCAATGGGCGTAAATACTTCTTACCCTTCTTATTTTAAAATCTCTTTTTACAATAACCCAACCCTATATATATATATATATATATATATATATATATATATATATATATATATATATATATATATATATATATACACACACACACACACACATATGATAAGAGTTCATATGCTTCATCCTAATATATATACCTATTATAGTAAAATATTTACAATATATATGTATGTATATCTATAAACATGCTTACATATACTATAGAGAAATATGTAATGCAAGGTTTGAAAAGAATTGAATTGATATATGTGTAAAATAATAAGTAATGTGACATAATGAGTTTGAACAAGTATGAGACTTTAAATGTTTAATATTGTGTATAATAAAATGAATAAAAAAAAAAAAAAAAAAATTATGGCCAAAAAATTATGGATGTTACACTTCAAGACACCGATAATACTTTAAGATCATTAATGGAGTACTAGGATCAAGTGTGTGTGTTTAAAGCTTGGAATGAACAAAATATGGTGGTGGTGTAAGTGTGGCCGTAAATGGGTGGGGAGTTTGGTCTTCAAAATTTCCTACGTGTCTCATGTGTTGTCATAAGAAGGTTAGGTGTGGCAAATGAGAGTGTCAAGGTGTCATCATAATATGCTAATCACTCTTAAGTGAGGTTTAACAAATTCAAGATATTATTAGAGTTAAGTAGGGTGATTAAGGTTTAGTGGTGGTTTTAGTATAATATTAGATAAAAGTGGGTATAAAACTTGTTAAATGGTTAAAAAGTGGTATAAAAATAAATATAAAAAGTTGATTTTTAATAAATTAAAAATAAACGAACATAACCTTAAATAAAAGCGAATGTGATGTAATTTTTTTCACGAGTGAAAGTTACGTTGTTTTTTGTTTCGAGGCTTGATTAATATATATATATATATATATATATATATATGATGAGGTTCAAATACTAACCAATATTTATGTGATAACCATAAAAACCACTCTCAAACATAGTGTTACGTATATGTAACAATTATCATTTTGTTAGTATTACATATACGTAAACACTATGTGTCACGTATATGTAACATTATTTGGTACGTATATATAAGACTAATCATTTCCGTATTTATGTTCAAAATATATATTCACGATAGTTAAATACTCTTTTAACAATTAAAAGAAAAAATAATTTATTAACACAAAGTATAACAATGATTGCATGTAATATAACACACATGTTATAACAATGATTGCATGTAATATAACACAAAGTAATAAATAAATAAAAATTCGCCATCCATATTTTAGTTACGCATTTTAGATTTTTGATTCGTGTCCTAAATGTTACTCCGAACACGTTTAGTTTCTTAGTTCTAATTTTCAAAACTTAAATATAGGCAATTGGTTTTATTGTTTTTACCTCTTTAGGGAGAGATAATACTAGCAATCGGTCGAGATGGAAATAACCAAGCTTACCCTATAGGTATGTATATTCTAAAATATAAATTATCATAGAAAATGTGCATATGATATACTTAACCATAGGTATATAATGCGTATGTAATTCATGATGTTTTATTAAAGTATATGTATAAACGTAACATATTGATGTCATTGTTAATGCTCTTTTAAGATGTTATTTTAGAGTATGTACATAGACATAACACGTTGATAACTTGATATCATCGTGGATGTTCTTAAAAAAACATGTAGGGTCAATCAACGATAGAATTAGATAAAGTTTTAAGAAAATCATGAGAGTTGTACAGTTTTTGGATGTAATATACCTTTTTAGTAATGTAAGAGCAATTTCACGCATATAAATAAGACTTGTATGAAAATTAGGTCACACATCACTTTTTGTTCATTTGTCCCTATTTGTGCATTTGCAAATGCATTTTCTATGGGATCGGTAACCGAGTATCCCAGTTTTGCTCGTGTATCATCATAACTCGTCTCTCGATGATAGTTCACTGGAAAATATTAATTATGTGCATTTAAGTGTATCATGTATCACCTCATTTTAATCGCATATGGTATCAGTAATGACATAAACATTCATTTGCTAGAAAATGGGTGACTATGTGTAAACCTATTGACAATCTTCTATTTAAACCGATATTTATTCAAAATTTATACATAGAGAGAGAATTTGACGCATGTTGTGATGTTTGTTAGGGAGCCCACTTATGTGATATCTTGCATGGAAGCGACTAAAGTACTATTAAAGAGTTTTGAGATGACCATATCAATTATTGCTTGTGATTGGTTCGTAATGTATAGATCAACTACGCATGCAAGCAGTGATATGTTTACTTATTGAAACTTTGGTAGATGAATTGCACTTGTAAATGACCGGTCGTAAGGAGATTTTGGCTAGGGATGGCAAAATAACTCGAGCCCTGGGGTATACCCGAAACATCAGGGACGGGTATACCTGAAACCCGACGGGTACGAGACCGGGTATGAGATTAATTTTGAAATTATTCATGGGTATGGGACGGGTATGGGATTAGGTGATACCCGGGCTGATTACTCAAAACCACATACCCGTTTACCTGAACCATATACCCGAAAATTTTTTATTTTTATTTTTATTTTCCCTTAACCCATGCCTATTTATGCTTCATTTTAGTAGGTTTATTATGTGGAAAATTAAATTTTCTTTTGAAATATTTATTTGATGAAATTAATGTATGTAATTTTTTCATATTTAATATGTTACTATAAATATAAAAATAAAGTCATAGAAAAGTACACGACTCATACCCGACGGGTATTGGCCGATACCCGCGAATATGCCTGATACCCGATACTAACGGGTATACCCGATACCAGCGGGTATGTCCGATACCCAACGGGTAATGGGTCGGGTATGGGACACAATTTTACAACCGGGTATGTGTCTGGGATTACCGATACCCAGCCCGAACCCAACCCAACCCATTGCCATCCCTAATTTTGAGAGTGGAGAAGTAGAACTATGTTGTAACAACATGTCACACTATAGTTTAGAGAGATCGCAAAGTCTATAACATCTATTAGCATATTGGTCGAAGATCGACACTAAGTAAGCTTCGGATGCACATTACTTATTACGCAGAGTGATAGTAGTTCACAATTTCATGCGGTTGGAGACGTGATAGGATGGCTGCATCATCTAAAACTCACTACTTACTCACAATTTGAAATAACACTAGCAACATGATGTTTGTATGAGAACTACATTTTGTCAACTATTTTTTAGTTGATTACATATGTATTTTTGTTGATAGTTTGATACTACATAATATGTTTTAGTTGATTCTATATATTTTCGTTGATATTACATAATGCATTTTAGTTGATTTTATATATTTTCGTGGATACTATATAATAGATTGTTGAAGGCATTACAAAAATAATACATAATGATGATAACATGATGTCGTATATGAGAACTATCAAGTATTACATTACAGATTATTTCCATCATAATCTAATTTAAAATTTTACGTTGTACATTTGCTTAAGGCTGGCATCATCACCTTATGCTAGCTTGATAGCATCTATAGTCTAACCTTTTTAAATATAGTGGTCGGTTTAATAAAATAAATCAACGTTAATTGGTAGCATAATAGGGCTTGAATACATTACATGTTTTACTAAAAGAAATAGGTGTTGGTGGAATAAGACACGAAATAAATACTTTACTAGGTATTTGCACTAGTCTTTTTTGACAAGGTATAACCCTAAATAAAGTAATTATTTATAGTTTTCTCCCACAACACCTCTATCTGTTAGTAAAAAAAATGTATTACAAGCAAGCATCGGAGGCTACCAATGTTACATTATATTATTAACATCCATCATTAAAATAAGAAGGTCAAAAAACAAGTTATAGACGTTTTCAACTTATCAGAAAGGCGAGAATGTATGAATGCTAACAAATGTTTAACCTAAAGGTTTTAAAGTATATACGTCGGTTGGATTGGTGTGTTATCAATATGCATTCATGGTGACAAAGTGCAACATAAGAGAACGTTGTGGCCACCTCTCCTCAACATATTTTATTTCTCGGTGAAGTTTTCAAATGCATTAAAAGCAATGTTTTTAAAACCGGACCGAACCGGCCGGTCGGTGATCGGTGTCGAAGGTACCGGTCAAAGATAAAGAATTAGAGTGTCCTAATCACCTTAAACTAGTTAGGGTAAGAAGGGTGTCGAACCACGAAGAGTTTGTGGTCGGTGCTTAACTTCAATTAACAATGTGATTTATGAAGTTGCAATGGGTCTTTCTGACCAAACATAAGCAATGATTGAGGTGAAATTAACAAATCCAACAAGCAATGGTTATCAACTAGCAAAACGATCACGAGTAATCAAGTAGAAAATAAACGGTTTAAGTTGTAAACAATAATTAAAAAGGAATCACACACGGGTTTCAAGTTCACAAGTAATTAGGGATTATCACACCAACATATGAGTTCAAACAATCGAATGGTTATCCAAATCAAATTAACCAAATCTAACCAAGAACATCAACATTCATACATCATCGGCAAATAGTGTAAAACAATATTCACGAATGAAATCGAGACAAATGTATGCAATATAGAATTAGATTAATCAATAGATTCAACACAAATCAAAGTTCATAGCAATTATCATCTAACGGGGTCAATGGTGCAAGAATTTATCGACTCACGTGAGTTCATAACCATACTAAACACAAAGATTCAAGTGTTTCAAACCAAACGATTACAAGAATTGTTTCTCAAAGCTAGCACATGATAAAACCCTAAAAACTTACAAACAATCCACTCGGGAATGATTACCGGTGGATTAGCCGCTCATGGTTGTGGAATTCATCTTCGATTCTTCAATAATTCGGTATCAATCTTCCAAATCGATCTTGGAATGGTGTTTTCTAGCCTCCAATCGCCCCCAAATCGCCCAAGAAGTGTGTAGCCAAAGATGATTTTGAATTTTGGGGAAGAAACCCCCAATTAAACACCAAAATCGGTTGTTTCCCGAAAATTCACGTCCAGAAAACGTAACCAGCGTAAGCCTACGCTGGGTTGGCGTAAGCTTACGCTGCCACACTGGAAGCTGCTGTGAAAGAAATGTTCAGGCGTAGGCCTACGCTGGGTGGCGTAAGCTTACGCTGGGTGGCGTAGGCTTACGCCAGGTCCTGAGTTTCTGCCCCGTTTTCTCCATGTATCTTCCGACTCTTGCATCTCTCACCTAATATCTTCCAAAATCATACTTTAAGCTTTCAACACCTGCACATGCATAGCTACACAAAACTTTTGTATTCCACATGTTAATTTACATAAATATAACATGTTACACCCTTTAATGCATAAACTTTGGTCGCTTATCACATCCCCACACTTGAGTTTTGCTTGCCCTCAAGCAAAGTATTTTGCTTCAAATCCACATTACAAAATCTCAAACAATTGTTTTAACTCAACATAAGTTAAGGTCCAAGGTCATGCCAGATTCATAAGAATTATACTCTCAATAGATTTACAATCCAACAAACAATTTATGACTTTTTAAATAAAAGGAAACACTTGAACGAGCTTAAATCATATCCAGTTATGGCTTTGAATGCACACACCCCTCACAATCAATCACTCCACTCGGTTTCATATATGGGCTAACGATGATGTGCTAGTATTTTTCACTTGAAACCAAACAATGAACCACATTATCATAGGCTTGCATATTGATCACATCTCCACCTACTAACACAACTAAAACGCACAAATCAAAAGGTCTTTTAAGGGTTGTAATGTAGGCTAGGGTTACGGGTATGGATAAGGATTTTTAAAGTGGTTAAAGGTGAGTGGAATTCAACTAATGAAACTACAAATCAATCCTAAACTTTCAAATCTCTACTATGGGTATAAATGACCCATCAACACTAAAATTCTTATTTCTTCAAACTATCAAATGAAACTTGGATTAAATTGACCCAATAACATCTTTTATTATAATTCAAACTAATACTCAAAAACTGTGGGCACATGTTGACCCAATACTATTTTTGTATTTCTTTTTCATTCATTTTTTTTATGCAATTGCAACCGCAACTTCAATAATCTAAGTTAATTGAATTCCAACTCACGAGTTTACAAAGAAAAGGCTAAAAAGGTGAATGGGCTAATGTTATGGGTTTTGTCAACAGAAAAGGTATAGGCTCAGAGTGGGCATCTAGTGGATATTAACGAGTAAAGGCATAAAAATGGCTAAAAATAAAAAGGTTTCTCCTAATGCCTTTATCATTTTTGTGCAGTCAATTGGTTCAAGGTCTCAACATGTATTAACACTATGGAAGTTCTAAAATGTGAAACAAAGTAGTTAAACACTCAAATAAGATAATATATATATCAATTTGGCTCAAAATCTCACAAAAACGGTGGGAATAGGTTACTGACATGTACATGCGAACCATCACCTTCAACTTTGTTACTCTCGAATTCAACATTTCCAATTTTTTTTTTGTTTCAAAAACTTAATCAAGTAATTTAATGAATTAACCATGACCAAAGACCTCTACCAAACACTTTGTAAAACAATTATCAAAAAATTTGTATGGTTTCCATGATTGGTTTCCAAGATTTTCCACATCCCCACACTTGAACCTTACATTGTCCCAATGTTAAGAGTAATGAAATATAAAAATGCGGTTTGTGGGTGCCAAAACACCCAATATCTCTAAATATCAAACTCAAAGATTCCCATAACCATAAGCATCAACCCAACCACAATCAACCAAGTTTCAAACAAAAACACACAAAACAAACAAAAATAATATAGTTCAATCAAAGTAACATAAATATGAGAAAGAGTACATGGACCTGATTAAAGGAGATCATAGAGTGACTGAACCACCACCAAAAATGGACTCGTAAGTCTTCCATGAGTCTTCCCCACACTTGAGTGTTGCTATGGTGACGAAAATAAAACACACAACACAAAACAAAACAAAGACAAAATAAAGACAATCACAAGCCCGGTTGCCTCCCGGTTAGCGCTAAGTTTATTGTCCTCATCCCGACATTACCTCCTTATGGAGGTTGAAATACAAACTTGCTTCTATTAGCTCCCCCACCACCTTGGTTGTTATCACTCCAACTCCAAGTCTCTTCTCTTGTAAATTCCACATCAAACAAATCTACTTTCTCGTTCGGATGTTGGACATGGTCGGGTGGCTTCTTTGCATCTTCCGACCTCTCAGTTTCTTTCTCGGTTGCCTTTGGCTCGTCTTTCACATTAAACCTGTCAAACATAATACCTTTTTTTTTGGTGTCACCCTCATTTGCCTTGGCACGAGAATGACACACGTTAGTAGTAACCGATTTTGAACATTTCTTTTCAACCGAATATGTAAATAAATTTGAAAAAACATTTATGTTCAACTTACGATTCCCAAAGGTCATGTCAACAGTTCCGTTTCGGCAATTGATTTGCGCATTTGCGGTTGCCAAAAACGGTCTTCCCAAAATCACTTGTAGCTTCTCCTCCTTAGCAAGTGGTGCATAATCGAGCACCAAGAAATCTCCCGGATAGTAAAATTCTCCAATCTTCACAGCCACTCCCACTAATTTCCCCTGAGGCCGCGTGCGTGTAGCATTCGCTAACACCAAGGTGGTGGTGTATTCTTCTAATGGACCAAAATTGTATTGGTCATATATGCTCCCCGGTAAAATGCTCACCCCCGCTCCATAATCTAATAATGCCAATTTGGTTTTAAATTCCCCAATTTGAATAGGAACTAAGGGTTCTCCAAACTCAATTTCTTCCTCTTCTCTTTCTTCACATTCTTCATTACCATGGGCTACATCAATTGCACTAACATGATGTTTTGGGTTCAAAGTGGTGTCACTTGGCAATTTACCTTCATTTTGTTTGAGTTGAGCTATTTCTTGTGCTAATTTCCCAACTTGTCTCTCCAATGCCACAAATGTGCTAATTGCCCAACTTGTCTCTCCAATGCCACAAAAGACTTGTCTCTCACTTCATTCTCCTTCTTTGATTCTTTCATCATCTCCAATAATGCATCCAACTTTGAATTAACCGCATTATCACCCCCTGATGACTCATCTTGTTGTTGATGGTCTTGATTGTAATTCATTGGGGGGTAATTTGTGTTCCGGTTATTGTTATAAGAGCTCCTTTGGTAACCACCCGAATTATAATTGCTTTGTTGACGAGGTTGGTATGACGAAGTACCTTGATTTGAACCTTGGAAATTTGGGTTCAATTGGTTTGACGCATCCCCATATTTGAAGTTGGGATGATTCCTTGAGCTCGGGTGATAGGAGTTTGAGTTTGTATTATATGGTTTCCTATCACCATAAACTTGGTTCACTTCTTCTTGTCTACCTTCTTGGAATGGGCAAATCGTGGTTTTGTGCCCCAAGTCCCCACAACTCTCACAAACATCAAAACGGGTTTTCAATCCCGCTACTTCCTTTTTCTCTCCTTTCTTCAATAAGGCCAACTCTTTCTCCATAGACGCCAACCTCTCTTTTATTTCATAATCCGGGACAGACTTAGAAATTGCGTGTTTAGCTCGTCGGCTAGCCGATGCCTCGGCTTTAGAAATTTGGCTCATCCTTTCTAAGAAATCCCAATCATCTTCTTCGGGATTAGACAACAATGTCCCATTACTTGTGGACTTCAAGTACTTCCTCTCCTCTTGAGTCAAACCATCCACAAAGCACTTTACCAATTCCCACAACTTAATTTGATGGTGGGGGCATTTCCTCAACAATTCTTTGAACCGTGCAAAAGCTTCATGTAAAGGTTCACCTGTTTGTTGTTGAAAAGTCCGAATCTCAATTCGGGAGTCATTCGTCTTTGCAACCGAATAGTACTCATCCAAGAAAACTTGTTGCATTTCATCCCATGTGTGGATGCTATTAGCCGGCAATGTGATGAACCATTGCTTTGCTCTATCTTTGAGGGAAAACTGAAAAAGTCGGAGTTTGACCTCATTTTGGTCAAAGTTTTCATCCCCAATGGTGCTACAAATGGCGGCAAACTCTGCTAAATGGGTGCATGGTTCTTCAGTAACCATGCCATGAAAATGTGGGAGAACGTTGATGTAATTCGGTCTTGACTTGAACCTCCTCATTCCCGGAATTGGTGGAACATTTGGAGAAGCATTCTCCGAAATAGCCGGTCGAAAGCGACCATTAACTCCACCCATAGGGGCTACCGGTTGTCTTCGGTTTTCATTATTGTAGCCCCCATTAAATCTCCTCCCTTCTTGTCTAGGAGGATAAACAGGTCTATCGGGTCTACCCGTTCGACCCATTGGTTGTCTCGGTCTTTGGTGAACATAATTCACCTCTTCTTCCTCTTCAAAGCCTTGCCCCTCATTGTATTCTCCAAATTGACTCCTCTCGCCATCTTCATATTCGTAATTTCCAAACCCATCACCATTCCCAACATCTTCATTATCATCATACCCAAAGTATTCATCATCGTCGTCCTCCCAACCATCGTTCTCATTTTCGTTTCTTGGTTGAGTTCCAAAGATGTTTCCAGGAGGGGTTTGATTTTGTTGTGGTCCCCTTCTACCTTGGTACGTGGGATTGGTTCGGATGTTAACGGGTCGGTTTTGTTGAACTGGACCTGATCCACGGGGTTGGTTGTTATTGATAGGTATAGATGGGGTTGGGGTTCGGTGAGGTGGAGTTGGTGGGCGGTTAGGGATAGGGCCTCTGTTTGGAGTTGGGCCACGGTTTCTCATTCTAGATCCGGAATAACTGCTTCGACCATCCATAGATGATGGTTCCGATGAAATAGGTTGTAGATTTTGTTGTTGGGTTCGGTTTTGCCTTGCTATCTTCTCAATTTCTGGTTCAAAAACAAGCGGTGAAGTCCTCCCGGATGAACGGGTACGCATGCACTAATCTGTCACCTGCACACACAAACAAACACCACGCGTAACACAAAAATAGAAGAAGATTAACCAAACAAAACAAGTAACAAATAGTCACACGAATTAATTAAAATAAAACACCAAGCGCACACACTCCCCGGCAACGGCGCCAAAATTTGATCGATGTCGAAGGTACCGGTCAAAGATAAAGAATTAGAGTGTCCTAATCACCTTAAACTAGTTAGGGTAAGAAGGGTGTCGAACCACGAAGAGTTTGTGGTCGGTGCTTAACTTCAATTAACAATGTGATTTCTGAAGTTGCAATGGGTCTTTCTGACCAAACATAAGCAATGATTGATGTGAAATTAACAAATCCAACAAGCAATGGTTATCAACTAGCAAAATGATCACGAGTAATCAAGTAGAAAATAAACGGTTTAAGTTGTAAACAATAATTTAAAAGGAATCACACCCGGGTTTCAAGTTCACAAGTAATTATGGGTTATCACACCAACATATGAGTTCAAACAATCGAATGGTTATCCAAATCAAATTAACCAAATCTAACCAAGAACATCAACATTCATACATCATCGGTAAATAGTGTAAAACAATATTCACGAATGAAATCGAGACAAATGTATGCAATATAGAATTAGATTAATCAATAGATTCAACACAAATCAAAGTTCATAGCAATTATCATCTAACGGGGTCAATGGTGCAAGAATTTATCGACTCCTGTGAGTTCATAACCATACTAAACACAAAGATTCAAGTGTTTCAAACCAAACGATTACAAGAATTGTTTCTCAAAGCTAGCACATGATAAAACCCTAAAAACTTACAAACAATCCACTCGGGAATGATTACCGGTGGATTAGCCGCTCATGGTTATGGAATTCATCTTCGATTCTTCAATAATTTGGTATCAATCTTCCAAATTGATCTTGGAATGGTGTTTTCTAGCCTCCAATCGCCCCCAAATCGCCCAAGAAGTGTGTAGCCAAAGATGATTTTGAATTTTGGGGAAGAAACCCCCAATTAAACACCAAAATCGGCTGTTTCCCGAAAATTCGCGTCCAGAAAACGTAACCAGCGTAAGCTTACGCCGCCACACTGGAAGCTGCTGTGAAAGAAATGTTCAGGCGTAGGCCTACGCTGGGCGGCGTAGGCTTACGCGGGGTGGCGTAGGCTTACGCCAGGTCCTGAGTTTCTGCCCCGTTTTCTCCGTGTCTCTTCCGACTCTTGCATCTCTCACATAATATCTTCCAAAATCATACTTTAAGCTTTCAACACCTGCACATGCATAGCTACACAAAACTTTTGTATTCCACATGTTAATTTACATAAATGTAACATGTTACACCCTTTAATGCATAAAACTTTGGTCGCTTATCAGTCGGACCGGGAACCGTGATCTCCACCGGTCCGGTTACATGCTCTGAGACCGTTTGCTGGTTGAACCGGGCGGTTCAAGCGATTCAGCAGTCGAACCGCGAACCGGTGGTCGAACCGGGTAGTTTAATTTAAAAAAAAAAATTACTATTTTTTTATCTTTTTTATCCTATAGTCATCCTACTTACTTCTATTTACAATTTTAACTCAATTTGGCTCTTTCCTTTTAACTTATACGCTGCCACAGGTCCTCCAAAACCCTAATCAAAATTAAAATTGAAGATTCAAAAGAATTAAAATTCCTACAGACCTACAACCCTCGTCCTTGACTCAAAATTGTTTAAATGGTTGTATATGTAGTATTTGTAATTTTTATATTTTTCTATATATTTTTATGAATATTTATATTATTTATTGCGTCATCCGGTTCTTGAATCCGGTCCGACCAGTGAACCTCTAAGACGTCCAGTTCGTTGTCCGGTCCGGTTCTGAAAACATTGATTAAAAGGGACCTAACCAACCCCTATTATCGTCTTAAGACAGGGATGATGCAATTTCAAATCATTATAGGGTAAGAAGACGTAGAGGGGCACAAAACCAGTTAGAGACCCCTCAGGGTGTCATAAATACTTCCAACTAATTCACAACACTAGTCATGCACTCACCCTCTAATAAGTTGATAGTGTTTGACCAACGAGGGTGGTGCAAGTTCCAACCACCCCATCCAAGCACTAAGCTGATCAGGCATCCCCTTCTTTTCTATTAGGTCTCATGACCAGTCCTGTTAATAAGTTAAGAATATTATGTAATGCCGATTTGCTTAAGACCTTCGTTGTGTTGCCATCATAGATAGAAAACAACTGATATATAACAAAGATCTCTTTATGTATTCTCCATACATGTTTAAACGAGGTGTGAAGCTACAAATTTACTTCATATCTTAAATACACATGATTTTCATCATATCTTACAAACTAATCCTACGCGAACCTAATTCGTGGTGTATTGAATTTCATCCTGCAAAACGTAGGTTTTGTTGACGAAATGTGAACAAAAGGTGATATGCGATGGGGTTATCCGTGTACGATATGATTTTTTTTTATGGAATATGTGAGTCCAAGTAGATAAGCAACATATATGTCTCGTAAGTTCTTGTTATATTCGTGAAATTAATCTTATATGACTACATATATATCGTATCCGTAAAAATATGCTATTTTCTTTAAAGTATTTACAAACATGATTATAAGATATTTTATAAGTTACTTATAGATTTGATTAATCCCATGAAATAACTAAAGTACGTCAACCTATTAATTAAAAGTATTAGTTTATTAAAAAACAAATTAAACAAATACATGTATAAACCTGTTATAAATGCGTGTTAGTTAATTAACTAAGTAAAGGGTATTACTAGAACCTATCTCTATGGATAGAAATTAATAAAGAGAGAATATTTATAATTTAATACTTTTGGCCTTGGTTATAACGTAACTAGAAAACCTCCTAATTCATAGTATAAATAAATTTAATCTTAAGATTAAGATTAAGATAGAGATAAAAGAAAAAAAGGAGAAATTTAGCTCCTCTCTTCCATAAGGTTTGGCGCTTTATGGCTATAGTTTTTCGTGTTCTAACTTCTAACAAACTCAAAGAAGATATCATTTTGTCAAAATCTAGGTATTATGTATTATCAACATGAAATTAAAGGTTTCACATTAATGTAATAAAGTTAAACCTCTTACGTCTCATTTAGACAGGTTTATAAAAAAGACGTATCACCTAATAAAACCTTAAAGTGGTATCAAAGTCAATAATACATTTACTACAAAACAATATCCTACTTTTTATGAAATTTAGCATTAAGGCATCAAATACATCCGTGTTCATGACGAACACACATGTGCTTTGAAGACCACATCTATATATGCTCTTCAAGTTGAACACAACCCTGTCATGAGCAATATGATGATGGGTAAAGTGTTTAGCATGACTTTGTTCCATATGACATGCACATGACGTATTTTATATTGTTGTAACACCTCATTATGGAATAGGATGATGAGTTACTAACTTCTTGATTAAGCTTTCATTATAACGTATTAGTAACCTTTTTAAACCTGCTATATTAGAGTAGGTAGATTAACTCTCTTCAACGACTTCCCTGTTAACTCTGAAACATTCCCCACATAACGAAATGCGACAACGCTTAATGCCTAGGGAATACATAATAATAAACAAAGAGAAGAAATGAAAAGAACATATTATACATATCAAGAATCATGGAACATGTGATATCATATGCAAATACCTAAAAAGCAAGTCATTATTAATTAACCACAAACATGTATACCTATGTATCAATGATGTGTTGGATGTGAGCACATTCACCACCCAACTACCTCATTGATTCAATTACAATTAATTACTTTATTAAATATTTCACTCATGTCCAATTATATAAAAAATAGAATCAAGTTGTGTAGAAAGGGACTATGGACTTTTAATATAAGATGGTAGAAATTTGAAATATTATTCTCACGTCCCTTGTCAAATTGTATAATATAATGTGTAATATTTTGTAATCCTATAATCTATATTATATAATAAATAAAGGTTTTTTAGTGCCACATGTCGCCTCTATATTCATTCTCACTATTTTTTTTCCGCATCTCTCTCTTATTTAATACATTTCTATTTTTAATAATAATATATATTTAAAGAAAATACTAATTATACTAATAAAACATATTTATTTTAAATTATATTTTATTATAAAAAATTTTGAAATTTAATTATGTAACTTTTATTTCAATCAAAAAATAAATGAAATTCAAATTATATTAAATAATAATTAACGTATTTTCAAAAACCCAATTGTATATTAATTTTTACATATTTTGAGTTTGTTTTTTATCCTTAGTATATATAATATATTTTTACACTTGTAAAATATATACACAAAGATTTAAAAATTTTATATATTAATATTTTTCAGTTTTCACCCGATGTGTAGACACGGGATCTAAACTAGTAAATAAATAAAATAAAGTAGGACAAAAAGATCACTTATTTGTATATATAAAACTTGTCTCGAATAGTAACAGATGCTTGTTTGTGAAATAATGAAACTAAGCTAAAATACATATTATTCATATGTGAATATTGGACTTGTTAAAAAATAATAATAAACATGCTTATATAGCTATATGACCAGTAATATATTATTCTAAATGCTTTACTAATAGAAAGTTTTTTGTGATATTCTTGATCTTAATGTTTTATTAATCTTAGTATTTATTGACTTCTTTCGAAGAAACTATAACAAAGACCGTGTAACGTTATCTACATTAATAACTTATTTAAGGTCTAAATTTTAAAAATAAATATCAATCACAATATATAAAAAAACAGATGATTTTTAAAGAATTTTTAAAATTAGAAAAACATGAGCAGTCGAAGGTGGTCCAAGACCGTCACATCATCCCTACTCGGTGAACTCTCCTACAGATCATCCCTTTTTCACTCTACTTCCTCTCTTACAGAATTTGCAAACGGAGATCGTCCGTGGCCACAAATGATGGCTTCACTCTCCCGCACTCTCTCTCCTCTAGTCAGCCGCCTTTCCTCCATTTGTCTCTTATGTTTGTACCCGTAGGGTTGATAAAACCCTATTATAGATGCTCTTAAACCAAGTATGCCTTTTAAACTTTTAATATGAACTAACTTCATTTTTTCATATTCAATATAAAATAAAATAGTTATTTATAATATTGGTGAAATCCATTTTGGAGTAATAAAATCATTTAATTTACGATTAAATAGTTTGATCACTTCTAAAAGATTCTTTTTAGGATTTTTATATAAAATTACATGCAATTATATATCATATAAAATAATCATTACTAACAAAACTCAAAATCCCAAAGCTCAAACACAGGGCTGGCATAACAAGTTAGACACGACACGATAAGACACGATTACTTGAAGTCTTAGACACGAACACGACACGATAACTAATCGTGTCATTTTTTTCAGACACGAACATGAACCTGTTTAGAAACATGTTACACGATAAAACCTGATAAAGAACCTGTTTAGAATCTGATTTCATAAACAAACTCAAACAAAAAATTAAGCAAGTTGATTTCATAAACAAACTCAAACAGTAAATCTGAATTGAACCTTTAACCCTAAACAAACTCAAATAAACTTAAGCACACAATGAATCTGAATTAAATCTGTTTAAACAGACTCAAACATTGATTTCATAAACAGGCTCAAACTTAAGTGAACTGATTTCTTACCAAATCTGATTTCATAAACAAATAAACCCTAAATTATACTAAAGGCGAATTACTGAAAGACCTCTAAATCATAAACATTATCAAACTTAAGCAAACTTGGACGAGAACGGATAAAGAAACTTAGAAGGAATACCTTATTACCTTTTGACTTATGAGCAAGAGGGACTATGGAGTCGTAGGTGAGATTGGACAGAATATGGAGTCGTCGGCGTTTGATTGGACTGAGGCGTCAACAATTGACTGAGACAAGAGGGACGAGGAGCAGGGTCGCCGATTGGACTGATCAAAAGGACTGGAGTCGGTCACCGATTGAGGAGTAGGGTCGTTGGCAGGATGGAGTGAGGAGTACTGGAGTAGGGACAATGAGGGAGCAGACTTCAGAGAAGACCGATGAGGGAGGCAGGGGCAGGAATGAATGATAAGAATGGAACTACGGTTTATTTGTTCAAAGTAAATAATAACTAAATAATAAATATTTAAAAATATAAACATGTTTGTTATCGTGTCGACCTGTTTAAGACACAAAACTTGTTAAGTTTAAACACAAACTTATTTAACTCTATATTGTGTCATATTAACGACTCCGTGTAAAAAATTAGCAGCCTTACTCAAATATTACTAAAGTATATTCCATTATTCCTAACACGTTTATAATAATAAACTCACATTAATTTCTGGTTATTTTATTTTATTAAATGTGATTTGATTTTATTTAGTATTTCTATAACTATTAGTTGTTTTTTTGAAAGGCGAACATTGAATGATGTGACGTCGCACCCCCCGTCATATGGGGGGAGCCTCGTCCAATTCCGGCCAATATGTTGTCTTAACCGGGCCCACTTAACGTCAGAGTTTGAGAGCTTTAAAGGAAAAACCCCGCCCAATACGGTCCCTTCCGGGCTTGAGGGAGAGCCGAGGCTCGAACCCTGAATCGACGTGGATAAAACCCTGATGCATCAGCCTAAGAGTTAGGCCTTATTTGCGATGCCACGAAAATTAATAGTGATGACAGAGATCAAACCCGAATCTCTTAAAACTTCAGACCTTACATCAACCATTACAAGAAAAACCTCTCTATAACTATTAGTTAGCAATCTTTTCTTGACTTATAAATACGAAATTAAATAAACACAAACAAATATTCAACGTTCGAACATTTCGCTCGGTTGAACTCGTCTTCCCTCTCCCATTTCTCTTTCATCCCACCGGACCAATTAAATTCCGGCGACATCAATGAAGTGTTTTCACTTTAGCACCGGAGACAGGAGAGCCGCCGCCGCCGCCGCCAACGACGACGATGGCGTTCTTTCACGGTCATCCACCAGAGGATCCTGGGCTCGTTCCCTCAGCGTTGCCTCCACCAGCTTCGACACAAGTCGCCGGCTGGAGTTTGATTCGAGCAGCAATTCTAGAGACCTCAGTGACGCCGTCGGGTTCTCCGAGCTCTTATCTCAGCGCCGTGCGAACGATCTGCGAGTTTTCACGTTCGCTGAGTTGAAATCGTCGACTAAGGGTTTCAATCGGTCGCTTGTGATCGGTGAAGGCGGATTCGGCTGTGTTTACAGAGGAGTTATTAAGGCTGCTGCTGCTGCTGTTGACGTCTCCGGTGAAGGTGACGGCGGCGATCGGTGTTTGGATGTTGCTATTAAGCAATTGAGTCGTAATGGATTCCAGGCATGGCCTTTTGCCCTTTCTTTTTTATCTTTTAAATTTCATAGAAATTCATCATGAATTCATTGATTTTGCAGGTTTTTTTTAACCATAAACACTATTAATTTGAAAAAATTATAAGTAATATTGTAAAGGTAAATTGGATTTTAATAATCTCGTTTGTTCAATAATGACAGTTTCACCGATGACAGTCTTAACTTTCGTTTTCGTTGCCAAAAGCAATCCCAATAGCATAATCATCAAAGGTTTACACTTGATTCTCACTCAATTTCGTTCACAATGATGATTATGAATGAAACAGAGAAGCGAACAAGTGAAATCGAGTGTAAATCTTTGAAGATTATTCTACCGGGATTGCTTTTGGCAACGAAAGTAAAAGTTAGGATTGTCATTGGTTAAATTGTCAGTATGGATTATTGTCGGCCAATGGGTCATAGCTTGGATTATTAAAAATCTAATTTGACAGTTGTAAAATACACAGTGAAAACTTAAATTTGTAAACAAGAATTACAAAAATTCTTATAGAAACAAGAAATCTTCTATGCAAACATACATTATACTTCATGACATGTTTGATATCAACAATTGCCATAACTTATTGAACTTATCTTTAAAAGATTTCAAATTTACAAGTCTAAGAGCAAATTGTACACCCCTTGATGCAGCTATTTGTTCTATATGAGTATAAACTATAAATCTTCTCATACAGACAATGTAGTGGTTGAACTGTTATATTATAATAAAAGGAAGTTTAAAATGCTAGATTAAAGTGTCTTTTAGCTTTTAAATAAGTAAAACTTTGTTTTGCATGGCCTATAATTTAGTGCCTAATCATATAATAATTGAGCATTTCCTTAAATGTAAACATCATGAACAACTTTTTTTTTATTGTCTAGGCATGTAATTCACCATAATTTATTGTTTCTCTTTTAAATTATGAGCATTTTTAGTTTTTATTTGTGAAAAAGTGCTTTTGCCTACCTGATTATCTCAAATTCATCAAAGAAACAAACGTACTTAGTAAAATCTCACTCATAGCAGAGCTGTTGGGAGGGTTTGAGGACGGTGGGATGAGGGAAAAACTTTTCCTCTATCTCTAATTCATCATTCTTGATAAATTCGAAATTACAAGTTTACCCTTACGGTGAAATAAGTTGTTTTCAATAAATATATGCAGTTTTTAATAAGTGAGATGGAGTTAGTATGCATAAAATTTGATGAAAATATATTTGAGTAATCTACTTATGGAAGTATAAATATCCAAGATAATATGATGGTCACAATTGCTATCATTCAAGATTTCTTAGCATCTTGTGGTTGATATAATGTGAATATGTCATGTGGGGAAGCCTTATGACTTTTCAGTTAAATTGCTGGTCCACTTTTTTGTTTTTCTTGATGTTGCTTGGAATTATATGTTCTAGTATTCAGGGGCATAAGGAGTGGATTAATGAAGTCAACATTTTGGGAGTAGTCAACCATCCCAATCTTGTAAAGTTGGTTGGATATTGTGCAGAAGATGATGAAAGAGGGATCCAACGGCTATTAGTGTATGAACTTATGCAAAATAAAAGCTTAGAAGACCATTTATTGGGTCGGGTTGGATCTACTCTTTCGTGGATGACCCGTTTACAAATTGCTCAAGGTGCAGCCCGTGGGCTGGCTTATTTACATGAAGAAATGGATTTTCAGGTACATTTTATTTCGTGCATTTTCACTTAACCAGGTTTCTTGTGTTCCACTAAAGTCACTCGCACTTTTTTCAAACTACAAAAAGCACTCAAGTTTCAGACTTTTAGTTTGTTTCATTGTTGTGAAATTTATTATAAATGTTAAATTTTTTTAATAAATGACCTAAATGGAACCAATTTGAAACTTGGTAACTATTTAGTGATTAACTTTTCAAGTTTAACATGAAGTAGAAGGTAATTTGAAGAAAAATTTAAACAATTATGAAATAATTCACAACAATGGAACAATAATTTAGAAAAAGGTACGAGTGATTTTACTAGAACAACATTGAAACTTGATTATTATTTCATGATTTTATCTTTATTTTTATTTGGTGCAGTTAATATTTCGTGATTTTAAAACTTCAAATATTCTTCTGGATGAAGATTTTAATCCAAAGCTCTCTGACTTTGGGCTTGCCAGACAGGGTCCAGCTGCTGGACTGGGCCATATTTCAACAGCTGTATGTTTTTATCTTCCCAATCTTTTGATCACAAAAAGTCAAACACACTAGTTTTTTTGTTGGGATTATTATATAATAAAGAATTTCATTTTGGATATAAAAATTAGAACCCAATTAAAGGTGGCAATTTCATCATATTTATTTATGAACGGGTCAATTTTCGGTTGTTTCTACGTCTAATGGGTCAGTTTAGTAGAATTTTAAAAATTGGTCGAATACACCTGAGAATTACTTGTTTTGACCCGTTACTCATTTTGCCATATGAGAATTACTTGTTTTGACCTGTTACTCAATTTGCCACCTGAGAATTACTTGTTTTGACCCGTTACTCATTTTGCCACATGAGAATTAATTGTTTTGACCCGTTACTCATTTTACCATATGAGAATTACTTGTTTTGACCCGTTACTCATTTTTCCATATGAGAATTAATTTTTTTGACCCGTTACTCATTTTGCCATATGAGAATTACTTGTTTTGACCCGTTACTCATTTTGCCACCTTAGAATGAATTGTTTTGACCCGTTACTCATTTTACCATATGATAATTACTTGTTTTGACCCGTTACTCATTTTGCCATATGAGAATTAATTTTTTTGACCCGTTACTCATTTTGCCATATGAGAATTACTTGTTTTGACCCGTTACTCATTTTACCATATGATAATTACTTGTTTTGACCCGTTACTCATTTTGCCATATGAAAATTACTTGTTTTCACCTGTTGCTCATTTTACCACCTGAAATTTAATTGTTTTCACCTGTTACTCATTTTACCACCTGGGAATTAAATGTTTTGACCCTTTACTCATTTTGCTACCTGAGAATTAATTGTTTTGTTATGGACTGAAACCATTGCAAGGTATGGGATTTGTCCCACATCGGTTATATGGGCAACCAATGTGGGGTTTATAACCCAAATGAATCCCTCACCCATCAGACTAGTCTTTTGGGTTGAGTTCTACTGTTTGGGTTGTAACATTGGTATCAGAGCCAAACTCGGAGTGGTGGCCCACGGAGTGGTGGCCTGGAGGAAGCCAGCCGTGACCAACGTGGCCGTGACCAACGAGGACGTTGGACCTTAAGTAGGGTCGAATGTTATGGACTGAAACCATTGCAAGGTATGGGACTTGTCCCACATCGGTTGTATGGGCAACCAATGTGGGGTTTATAACCCAAATGGATCCCTCACCCATCAGACTAGTCTTTTGGGTTGAGTTCTACTGTTTGGGTTGTAACATGTTTTCACCCGTTACTCATTTTGCCACCTGAGAGGTAGATGTTTTGACCCGTTACAATTAAAACCTACTTTGTACTGTAATCTTTTATATCTTGTTAAAATGTTTTGTAATTACTAATAACTAACACCACCATTTTCTGTTATATGATGTTTTTAAGGTTGTTGGAACGATAGGTTATGCAGCACCAGAGTATCTTCACACGGGTCGATTAACATCAAAAAGTGATGTTTGGAGCTTTGGTGTGGTACTATATGAGCTTATAACGGGCCGGAGAGCAGTAGAGCGAAACTTACCAAGAAACGAACAAAAACTAATAGAATGGGTGAAACCGTACGTCTCAGATTCAAAAAAATTTCATCTGTTAATGGACCCACGTCTCGAAGGAGACTACTCCTTGAAATCAGCCCGAAAACTTTCTTCTTTAGCCAATAAGTGTCTTACTAAGAACCCAAAAGCCCGGCCCAAAATGAGTGAAGTGGTTGAGATGCTTGGGAAAATCATCAATGATTTATCACCACTACAAGCTAAAAATGAGCCCGAACCTGAACCCGAGCCCAAACCTGAACCTGAGCCTGAGCCTGAACACGAATTTGTTACCGAAGAAAACACAGAGGAAATTGTTTTAAGAAAACAAGAAGGAAATGGGAATTACTTGAAGAAAGTTTTTGTTTTTAAAGAACTGAGGAACAGATCAATTGGGAGATTTGATTGGAGATATTGGTCACCAGGAATGATTAAACACAGTTCATAAAGTTGAAGAAGAACTTCTTTTAAAGATTTGTGGGTATAATCAAAGTGCAATTTTTAAAAGATTTATCAACCATAAGAAAACATATCTAGAATTCAAGATCATCATGTTAATGGATTCTTGGTTCAAAGTGTCTCATTTTGTTCTATACTTCAATAGCAAGCAGTGGTATATCTAGGTGTGTTCGTTGAATTGGTTTTCGAGTTATTCGAATCGCGTTATTTATGAATCTTTTGAAAGTGATTTCGAATTCAAAAACCAAATGTGAATCTTTCGAATTCGGTTCGGTTCGAATTTCTATTTTTCGAGTCTGGGTAACTTGACATACTTGGTTTTTGGCTCTGTTTAAAGGGCTGTCGCATTTGCGCAGGGACCGAGGAAGGGACGGATTGCTTCGCGATCTATTTATGGCTCTGTTTCTTAGGATCAAAATTGAAAAATTAACACTCAAGACGATTAAAAAGTAAGAACAAGATAACGTACAGGGATGACTTGTGTAAAATCTCAAATACAAATCGGGTCAAGAGATATGGTTTAACGGTTTCTTCTCAAACTTAGTTAGCCCATATAACTATACAATAGAATGGCCCAATTAATCTTCCTTTCATGACGTCACTTGCTACATAGAGAAGCTTGAGGCCTGGGATATGAAGCGGCCCTGCCGCCATCAGAGGCAGTAAGGTCGCCAACGCTTTGTATCCTAGGCCGGTTTCCATGACTCGAGTGTCTTCTGGGCCGGATTGCCTTTGGATCTTGAAGTCGCTCGAGTTCTTTGACTACTTCTGTCATACTGGGCCTCAACCTAGGCTCGGTTGATAAACATCGTAATGATACATTTGCAACAGCATGGGCAGCTTCCGGGGTATACTGGCCTTCAAGACGGCTATCTAAAACTTGAAAGATTTTACGTTTGTGGGCCAGGTAGGGTCTGGCCCACTCGACTAAACTGTATTTGCCTGGTGGTCTGGTTTTGTCTACCACTCTTTGGCCTGATAACATTTCAAGAAGAACCACCCCAAAACTATAGACATCACTCTTTGATGTCAAATGACCTAAAACGAGACATAAGACCGAAACAGAAAAACATTAGAAATAAACAACCAAATTTGTGCTTTTTGACATGAACCCATTTGCATACCGGTGGCTAGATACTCAGGAGCTGCGTATCCATAGGTCCCCATGACCCTAGTCGAGACATGGCTCTTATCACCGATCGGTCCATCCTTGGCTAGCCCAAAATCTGATAGTTTTGCATTGTAGTTCTACATAAAGGAACAAAACATCATCTTTCCATTATTTTGACTTTAGATAACCAGTTTCAAAGCATGAATCCAAACACTCTCTCAAAGTAAAAATAATAAGATTAGGAGAAAGCGCATTATTGAGATGAATCTTAAATTATCTAACCGTTCCCGATTTTACCATATCCTATATAACATATAAACAAATTTTCTGACACTGGACCTCCGTATCCTATAACAATTTAAATCTATTTTTCAATAGCACAACGTACCGAATCAAGCAACACATTAGAAGTCTTGAAATCACGATAAATCACTTTTGTTTTCGTGTTGTGAAGAAAAGCAAGCCCTTTAGCGGCCCCAAGAGCAGCCTTCAAACGAAGACTCCACGATAAAGGTTGAAAGTAAGATCCTCCTATTGATCAATTATAAGTAAAAAATGATATACTTTTTTAGTATTGTTTATATAAATCCTGAAATGTAGGATATAAAATGAACTCACTCCTGAATAAGTGATTTTCCAAGCTTCCACGAGGCATGAATTCGTAGACTAAAAGCCGTTGTTCGTCCTCTAAACAATACCCGATCAATTGGACAAGATTTGGGTGTGAAAATTGCCCAAGATAATTCACTTCTGCCTACAAAAACCCAATCCAAAAACAAATAGATCTATAAATTTCTGGCATGATACGAAACTAACATGAAATTCATTGGTTTAGGTTTAGTATAAGCCGGTGCTGATCAGTTTCAGGTCAAACTCACGAACAAGTTTAGTTAAACAGGTCGTGCTTGAGTCGACCTGACGGGTTCGCGTGATCACCAATTTATTTTTATAAATTTACAAAAATATATGTTTATGTCATAAATAGAAATAATTATCATGTTTTATTTAGTTTACACTTAATTATTATGCATATATTTGTATTTTTTGTCATATATGTCTATCGCGACTTTTGGGTTCGAGTTTCCGTGTCGTGTTTAGGTTCAACCCATCATCGTATAATCACGACTCATTTAACACTAGTTAGTTGAGATGACCAAATGAGTTGGTCAACGGGTTAGACAATAGGAAAAATTGGATAATTTTGATTAAAATGGGTAAGCTTCAAAACACTCTTTTGTCTTTAAATACAACTTTTTACACATAACTATGTGTCAACATTATAAAAATATATTATTTCAATAATAAACTAAATTTTTTATTAAAATAACTTAAAAGGTTTACATTTTAAAACTTTTTAACGACTTTTAACCCGTTTATTTTAAACTAAAATTATTTTGCTTTACCCGTTTAATCAGTTAGAGATAAAAGCAAAACCCAAACCAATAAAATTGTTTGAACAATTCAAAAGCGATATCCGTAGCAAATAACTGTTTTTGAAGCAGAGCGAAAAGAGTCTCACCAGCCACTCCCTGTGACCTTGAAAACTTTCTTGATTAAGCTTTTTGACAGCAATAATAATGCCGGTTCCGGGCTTAGCCGCAACAAACGACTGCTCATCAATCCAACCCTTGAAAACCGACCCGAACCCGCCTTCACCCAACACGCTATCGAGGCGGAAATTTCTGGTGGCCGTTTTCAGATCTGAAAAGCTAAAACTTTTCAAATTAGAAGACTCCAAAATCTCGCCTTCTGTCCGAGGAGTTGGTGGCACAGTTGACTCCTTACTGTTGTTTGAAGGACTAAGATCATTAACATCTGAATCTGACCCTAAAATCATTCACAAAAGTTGTTCAATTATTCACAAAGGGTTCCATGCGGATTTGATCGAAAATTCATTTGTTAATTTGTTTAAAGATTCAAGATTTTTTTAGATCTTACCCATTTGTATTTTTTTTTCTACCGTCTGTTTTGATGTAGGTGTTAGTTTAGTGCTCCTGTAGTCTATTAATACTATTAGTACTCCTTGTTGTTTCGTTTTGCGTATCTATATATGCTTATTTGTAATTTATACATGATATCTTAACAAATAGTTTTTGGGCTAGGGTTCTCTGGAGCAGCCTCTCTATCATCATGTGATAGATGTAAGGTGCCCTCATCTCATCTAAGGGTGTTCACAAGCCGTCAAAACCTATCGAACTGAAGGTCGACCGGTTTAAAATATGTACGGTCTGGTTTTAACGGTTAGGAACTTGAAACCGGTTGTATTATTACTTAAATTATTTCATTTTAGAAATATAAAGTTATTTGTGTGTATATATATAAATGATATTTATGAACGATTCTTATCATTTTCTTGAAATTACGAAATATGCTTTTATTTTTTTAATTTATAATTTTTTTCGTTTAAAACCGGTAAAATCGAACCGTCAAACCGTGAAAACCGGCCGCAACCTGGCCGGTTCGGTTTGTATTTTTCCAGAACCGTAGTTACCGGTTCGGCCAAAAATTTTTGTTAAAACCTGCCGAACCGGACCGTAAACACCCCTAATCTCATCCTCCGTGGACCCTGCGATGCCAGTAGCTACACTACGAGTGAGATTTTACCAGATTATTAATTAGTTAGTTATTCAAGATCTTTAGAAATTTTAGGGTCTGATTTGGGGAAAAACTATAAACATGAAGAATCAAAGAAATCAGAACTAATTGATGTAATTATACCTCTGTGAAATGGGCTCTTATCCTCGATTTGAGCACTGAAACAAACACCCATTGAAATTCTTGAGGGTGACTTCAACTTCCCCAAAGTTCTTGAATTTAACGGTTTAAAGAAACAGATGACTCACCAGAGCTTCATAGATAGCAATAAAAAACATCAAAATCAGATCCAGGAGTGAAATTTTGAAATTAGACCTATGGATTACAGTAAAGACACTAAAATCACATGAATTTAGAAGGAATTCGTCCCAATTTGGTTGAAAAGCTTGAATTCTGTGAACAGATAGAGAAACAGGGGTTGGGGGTGGTGGTGGTTAATAAAAGGGGATGGTGGATGAAGGTTGGGGGAGATAACATTAATGGCGGAAAGCCCTTTACATTGATGGAGATGGTTTCTTGTAGAAAATTGAATAATAAAGTAAATCATATCGGCAAGTCTTGGGTCCATGCAAAATTAGCAATTGAGTGAAATGAATTTAAAATACAAAATATATTATTTTTAAAGTTAGTAATAATTTTGTGATTTCATTTTGGTCAAATTGTCAATTTAAAATGTTATATTAATATAAACTTAGAGTAAATTATATTTTTGGTCCTTTTGTTAGATGAAACCACAAATCTTAAGAAGAGTGAGTACAAGAAGGCTATCACTCGAGTTATTAGCAAACTAGGTGTATGAAAATTGTGGGTAAGTTCCATTTTGAAGTTTGGAGCATCTGAATCTCATTAAATGGATGGAAATCGAAGATTGATGATTATTCGGGTGAAATCAAAAGTTTGATTTGTTCTTCATTCCTTCAATATTTCGGGTTTCGTTCAATTCTCTCTATCAGATGCTTAATTGTGGAATCCGTTCCTTTCTTTTTTGGGTTTCATGTTGAGTTTCCTAATTAGATCACTCACTTCTTGATTTCCCCTAATTCAAGATCTTTGTGTTTTCACTGTACTTTGATCCATGTTCTTATGGGTTACGAAAGAAGCCTAAAATGGACCATCTTTGAAAGCAAATAGTCAGTTTATCTAACTTTAAAAAGGGACCGTCTTTATAAATTTAAGGGGTGCGCTTTTTAAAATGGTAAAATAGTTATTTCATCTAGCTTTAACAACACCATTTAGACCACATGCAATCTTTGAAAGCAAATAGTGCTAGCCCACTTGGTAGAGGCACATGACTTTTAAAGGAGAGATCCCGAATTCAAACATGACAATAGAGTAGTTTAGAATTATTGGTGTAAAGTAGAGTATGAGTAACATTTGCCGTTTAAAAAAACAATGGTACTTAACAATTAACATTTATCTTTTGTTATTTTTGTAACATATCAGCTTAATTTCTCTGTGATTAATTTTTTGACCGTGTGAAAGATAATTAAACTTAGAAATTAAACCAATCCATAAAAGTACTTCACCAAAATTAGAGTTCACAAAAACTTTCCTTCTTGTATAAACATTGTTTCAAAAGAGAAGGACATATTTAAAACCGAATATAAATGCTTCCAAATTCATTTGAAATTCTTTAAAAAGTTTTGTCTTTATCTAACACGTACGTTTCTTTCCCTCATCACTAATCCCGAGCTTTTTATCGTATAAGTACATACATCACACATACGTCACCTAATGTCTTATGAATTTTGAATTACGATAATATTTCAATATATAAAATCTACAAGAATAGATAATGATTATAAGTAAATCTACGTTCAACAAAACTAAACCATTTTATAGTTATTATGACTTATGACAATGTGCCATTCAAAACACTTTTTAGTAACCTCAAATATGGCACAAGATCCAAGCTAAATAACTTCAATAAATAATGAGGCACAACAACACCTATCTACCATAATTAAAATATTATTGGCATAGTGTTAGGAAGATAAGCTAATAATCTATACTACCAATTAATAATCAACCACAATTTAAAGCGGCTTAAATCATAAAACAAATATCTCATACTATCCGTATTAATGTTTAAATTTCAACTTTTATTAGCAAAGAAATTCATTTCACTTATGTTGATCTCAAGAAAAAGAAAATTATTAATACAAGTACAAGTGTAGATATTTTACATCAACATTGCTTGAAAGTGAAAATGAGCAAATTATGCAAAGGGAAAACAAAACTTGAGAGTGGTGTATATTATGTAAAGTTAAGTAGGTGTATTAAAATTCCTCTATTGGTCAAGGAGGGAAGCCAAAGTGTAGTGGTTATGTTTTTAAGTGAGGGTAAATTAGTTTTTTTTTTCTTTAACATTTGTTTAGAATTTTGTGTAGGTGTCTTAAGGAAAGTCTCATTTGTGTTCCTCATAAACTTTAGGGAGAGGCATGGAGAGAGCTTTAGAGAGAGAACTTGAAGGTGAATGATGAAGATGGGGTGTTTTGATGTAGATTATGGATTTGAAGTATACCAAGTCAAGATTTTGAGTTTTTGTATAAGTTTGACTAAAACTTGTGTCAATTGGGACTTTTGATTCATGAGTTTGAAGTTGTTTTGTGTTAATCATATTTGTGAAATTCAATTTGGTGATGAAACAAGTTATTTTTATGTTTGGACATGTCAAATATCGAAATTTTAAGAAATAGTGCAAAAATGGTCAAAATTTGAGTTAAAATAGGTTTTGGTCTCTAGGCACGGTCAAAAATGTTATGTACCTTTGTATGCATGGTTACAAGTTCTAATACAAACAGGTGTCCGTGTGTGATGTGACTTTCGGTTTGTGTTTCTAAAATCATATTGAATTTCCCTATAATGATTAGGTTATCAAATATATGTGGTGGACACAAATTGTGGATATAACAAGTTGAGAGTTAGGTGACTAAAGTTTTCTAAATCGTGGCACACATTGAAATGTGGTTTGTAATAATATGTTTCATTTAAAGATTATTTGTGATTATAATTGTCCTGATTAAAGTGTTTCAACGTGACTTCATGAGTTAATTATGATTAAAGTGATTGACCTTAATTTGCTACAAATCATTTATATTATATTTATACAATATACAATGTTATCATGTCACTTAGTGGTATCTTTATATTCTAACTATTGTTTGTTCATATATGGGGTGAGATACACATGGACGAGGTTTATTCATGTATATGGTGAGGCCCGGATGGACGAGATTTATTCATAGTGAGACCCAGATGCACGTGTTTATTCATATGTTCAATGTTTATCGTTGTGCCGAGAAAAGTGTTTGCTAAATGAGATCAATGTCGAGTGTGAATTTAAATTTATATGTAAAGGTTTAAAAGAATATTTCATTTTATTCTCAAATTAATACATTCAAATCATTTCTACATAAGTACTAATCCAAAGAACCAAATATGTTTGTTAAAACACATGTTCATAAAAAAATAGAAAATATGTTTGTTAAAACACATGTTGATAAAAAATTAGAAGTTTTATATGGCTAAATTTATTTATAACTTTTATAAATCATAAAAGAAAAAAGAAAAAAATAATAAAGGCAATAACGACAATATAACATGAATTAGCATCTCAATTTGCAACTTGCAAGTGGTGCAACCTTAGGTATCACTAGTCTATTTGTTGGTTGTCCAACAAAGATAAGGATGAGGGAACTACAAACCACACCCGTCAATCCGTCTACTTTTTAAAATTATTTTATATATTTTAGACAATATTCAAAATTATATATATTTTATAAACTTATAATAATATTTTTATGTTTAAAAAAAATATATATATATTATATATAATTTCATGATAATAAATAAAAAAAGTCACTTATAAAAGTATGTTTTAGTAAATTAACGAATATACGACAGTATAATTAATAATCCCAAAGTATATGTTCACTAAAACAAATATTATAGGTAACTAAATTTATTTAATTTATTATGAAATAAATATTATATTTTTAAGTGTTTTAAAATAATAAATTGAGTAAATTACACAGATCGTTCATGGTCTTTACTATACATTCAAACCGTCACGATTTCGTTCGTGGGATTGATGAACATTAATTAAGTATGTTACATTTAGTAAATTGACTATATATTATAATTTAAAAATCTCAATATATATATTATATATGAAATCAATTTATTTTCTTTTAATTTAAACATAAATGGGAAGAGACGAGGAATGTTGGAAGAGATGGATAATATGCTTATCCTTGTGTCCTTGGAGCTTGTTTTTGTAAGGATGAAGACCCGGTTTGATTTTAAGAAGGATATGTCGACGTCCACATCACATGCCACCTTCGTCCTTGAAGGTGCATTACAGATGCACTTAGAAGTCACATAAGACAATCTTTTATCGATTATATTAGAGCATCTGCAATGCACCTTTAATAAATGGATGTAATACGTGGTACTGAAACACCACTCAAGGTGACGCTATTAGATATTTTCGATTGTGATAAGTCTATAACTTTATGTAACATCCCAAAAATTATAAAAGGTAAATAGACGAGTTTTGGAAATAAAAGAAATAGAACACCGAGGTTCGGTCGAGATTGAAGGCGAAAGAAAGAAAAAAAGAGGGGGGAATGGTCCTTAAACCCTAGCCGCCCCTCACACCATTTCAGCCTAAACATTCTACAGAGAGTGAGAGAGGGAGAGATCCTAGAGAGAGAAAGTGCAAGGTTCGAGCCAAGATCTCTACAACGCCTTCTTCCTTCATCTACTTGAAGCTTCTCCAAAGAATCGAGCTAATCAGAGGTAAGCTTAATCCAAGATCTGAGTTTTTTTGTGTTTGTGGGTTTTTTGAATGATTTTTGATAAAAGAAAGGATTTTTACATATGAAACTCAAAACCGACCTTAGATCTAGTATCACGGTTGAAAAAGGAACCGTTTCAACGTAAAAAGTTAACACCTTGATGAGTTAGATTCTTGGCCGCCATCCATGCAGAAAACCCTAGTTTTCTGCTGGGGAAGACGACCAAGCGAAACTATGCAAGCTAGCGAAACTGTTCGTGGAGCGAAACCATCTAGATTCGCTTAGTTATGGGAAGCGAAACTGAGACCTTAGTTTCGCCTAAGATACTAATTTCACCCGATGCCTTAGTTTCGCTATAAGAAAGAAAGCGAAAACGTTATAGTTTTGCTCGGAATTAGGGAGCGAAACTAATGTTTAGTTTCGCTCAGAATAGATTTGACATTTGAGAAACTGATATAGTTTGATTATCAACCCAGATTTCGAACGACACAGTGACCATTTGATAGCACGTTTGCACACGCTCATCAGGTTAGTTTCTATTGCCCATTTTCTTACACTTTTTGGGCTGATGTGCATACTCCACAGATAAACATTAGATTTATGGAAAATGTTTAGAAAGATAAAGATATATTTTATAAATATACAATTCTTGAATGTAAAGAGAAATAAAGACAAAGTAACCAGATAGAGTCCTTGAAATGAACGTTTTAAAGAAAGAAATGTTACACAGAGAAATATACTGATGAATAGAGTTATGGGTACTGTAGTGGCTGATGAATGAGATAGGTACTATTACTATCTAGTTATGTGAAAACGTGTATTAACTGACTGTAAAAGTGATAATGTGAATGTTATGTGCTAGATAGAGTAAATGAAATATTATGTGAACGTTTATGTGATAGACAAAGCAAATGAAAGGTTATGTTATAGAAAGAGTCGATGAAATGTTATGTGAATGTTTATGTTATAGACAGAGTCGATGAAATGTTATGTGAACGTTTACGTGATAGACAGAGTAAATGAAATGTTATGTAAATGTTAATGTAAAGAAAGAACAGAGGAGACTTGTACAAGAAAACAAAGGAGTCTTGTTTTTATAACAAGCACATAGAAAGAGACAGATGAGACTAGTTGACGGGCACGCAAACAGAGGAGCCTTGCCTTTGGGCAAGCATGCAGAGGAGACTTGCCTCCGGGCAAGCAAAACAGAGGAGTCTTGCATTCGTGCAACCACAGAGGAACCTTGTCCTTGGACAATAGTTTGAGTGTGTATGATAGAATGAATGTATGTGTTCACTTGTTATATACAATGAAAGAAAGTATGATAGAGACAGAAAGGGAACACCTTAAACGGGTTTTCCCTAAAATAGAGTTTTAACAAATGATAGTAATGAAACGATTTTCATAGTTTACGATATTAACAGAGTTTTAAAGTACATAGTATGTTTTGTTAAAACTTAACAGAGATAAAGCTTGTTTTATTAATATAACTAAGCTACCGAAAGAGATACAAAGTTACAGATAACAAAGTAAAGATAGAAATCACCAGCGTTAGCTGACTTTTAGTATGCATGTCAAGTAAACGATAATGGTAGATTAATGGAGCTGTGAAAGCTCATGGATTGGATGGCTGCTTGATCTGAAGACCGACATTCCCATGGCTATAGTTTTGTGTTTAAACAATGAATGTTAAATGTTTTAAAATTGTATGAACTATGGTATGTCAAGACTTCCGCTGTAATGTTTGAATGGTTTGAAGTTTAAGAACTATGTTTAATCTTATGTGTGTTAACTATTAGAGTTACTCGGTTTAGGTCCTTTCACTTTAATTTAAAACATATGAGAGCAACACAAATTTCAATTCATTTCAACATCTAGAAACCTATTCTTTAATAAGAAAAGGAACATGAGTAGTATTGATATCTTGAACTTAGTTATGAATACTTATACTTACCATGAAATCACCTTTATACCTTGCATAGTATTTGGATGGATGTCATGATATAGTTTATCTTTTGTTATTTTGAAGTTAAATAGGATAACGAATTAATAAGATTAAATATGATAATCAAGTTGTATATTATGTCCTTTCAAAAAAAGTTGTATATTATATTTTTGTTATAAAAATGGAATAAAATAATGGTAAATATATGAGTTGTTGACTTTTTAGTTCATGCTTTGACTTCATTCAAAGAGCATAAACACCGAATCTTGGGCCGCGGGCCGGGCTGACGCCATGCAGAATGTCACGGGTGTGTCAAAAGTCGTCAATCCAATGACTTTTAGTTTTATAATGGAGCCAGAGTTGACTTCTAGGATTATACCCCCGTCTTTTCTTTGGTTTTTGTATCGTATATATATATTAACCAATATTCATGTAATAACCACTTTTAAACATAGTGTTACGTATATGTAACAGTTATCATTTTGTTAGTATTACACATACGTAAATACTATGTGTCACGTATATATAACATTATTTTGTACGTATATGTAAGACTCATTATTTTCGTATTTATGTTCAAGATATATGTTCACGATACTTAAATACTCTTTTAATAATTAAAAGAAAAAATAATTTATAAATTATGTGATTGTTTGATAGTGGTTAGCACAGTTGTCACATAAAAAGTTGGTTAATATTTGAATACTTCCCTATAAGCATATCACTTATACATATACACTTGTACATATACACACGAATAGACGCGTTTAATATAGAACCATAATCATATTCATAATCACAAGAATAACATAAACATTAGTACCTAATTCTTTAGTTGTGATATTGCAATTAATTAACTTATATTTAATGGAAGGTTTAAACTGGAAGGACGAATTATTTCACCGTGTATACCAATGTTTTGAAACCCGGACCGGACCGGCCGGTCGGACCGGGAACCGGTGGTCTGACCGGTCCGACCGGTCCGGTTACATGTGTTGAACCGTTTCTGCAGCGAACCGGTGGTCGGACCGGTTGAACCGGCGGTCGGACCGGAAACCGGGTGGTCAGACCGGTTGAACCGCTTGACTATTTTTTTTTTTTTAATCTTTTTTAAGTCTTTTGGCTTCTTATTTCGTAGGTAATTGTTAGTTTAAAATTATTGGAATTGACTTGTTGGTGGTTTTTGAAAGGATTAAAAGCTATTTAGACTGATATATTTTTATAATATTTATGACGTCGTCCGGTTCTTAAATCCGGTCCGACCAGTGGACCGGTAAGGAGACCGGTTCGACGTCCGGTCCGGTTCTGAAAACATTGGTGTATACTCATCTTTTCTCTATCACATCTCTCTTTGACTGTAGTTCTTCTGGGGTTCTTTTTAGAAAATACAACAATATGTATATGTATGTGTGCATGTAGACGAAAGACTAAATACCATATTTTTATAAGAGATCACACATAATTGATATCTACACATTCTTTCTAGTTATCTTTATATAATAAGTACAAATGGAAAAACATTATATTCATAAACCGAAAGTCACATCACACATGACACGTCGACTCCTATTTGTATTAGAATACCATACGAAGGTACATAGCATTTTTGACTATGCCTAGAGACCAAAACCTATTTTAACTTAAATTTTGAACATTTTTACACCATTTTTTAAAATTTCGATATGGGTCTATTCTAAACATAAAAATAACTTGTTTCATCACCAAATTGAATTATCAAACTTGATTAACACTAAAACAACTTCAAATAACAAAAGCATTCATGGGTCTATTCTAGACCCCATTCATGCCAATAAAAAAAATCATAACTAAGAACTCTACTCTTGACTTTATACACGTGCAAGTAGAAAATTTATATAAATGCTAGTTTAGATCCCGTGTATACACACAGAGTGAAAAATATTAATAAATAAAATTTTTAAATCTTTATATGTCTATTTTACATGTGTAAAAATATATCATTTACTAAGTATAGAAAACAAAAACTCAAAATATGTAAAAACTAATATATAATTGGTTTTCGAAAATATATCAAAGTTTTATAAGGACTTATTTAAAGTAATGTGTTTTATTAGTATAATTAGTACTTTCTTTAAATATATATTATTGTTAAAAGATAGAGGTGCATTTAATAAGAGAGAGAGACATGAAAAAAAATGATGAAAATGAATGTGGAGACGACACGTGGCATGGAAAAATCTTTATTTATTATGTAGTACTAGTGTTAGAACCCGTGTATTACACGCGATTAAAAATAAAATAAATTTAAAACAAAATACAATTTAAGACTAAAAAAATGATGAATACAATTTGGTTTGACTAAATACTAATATCATTTGGTTTTAATGTGATTGTGTCATTATTTACACATTTTGTTATATTTATGATATACAATATACAATATATTTTTGCATTTATTTTATAAATAATCTAAACTTTTTTATAATCACTATTTGTCGTTACATAGTTTGACCCTTATTTTAAGTTTTTATTATTTAATACTAAATTCTAATTACTTCATTATGAATAATATTTAAAATGAAAACAAAAATCAATTATTATGACTTTAATTTAATTTATTTAAAACCGTTTTAGATAATAACTCTATATTATGCATATTAATTTTAAATCATGCATGGTGTTTTTAATATATTTGACTTAAAAAATGAGATTTTTTACCTTAAATGAAATTTATATTATTAACTTTTAAAATGAGATTAGAATTTAATATGTTTGATTTTTGTATTAAATGAAATTTATATCATTAACTTTTCCAAAAATAAATGATTACGAATTACAACCCGTTTTTTATTTCTTGATATTTTCTTGTCTTTCACGCCAAGAATCAAATCATTTCTTTAACTAATTCCTTCATATTTGACATTTTGACTACTATAATATGAGGTTTCCAATCTCTCCACCTTATCCTTATTCAACTTTAACATAAATTAATCTATAACTATAATTTTAAAAAGTGTAGGGTAGTCAAAATACACAAATTTCAGGGGATGCAAGTTCAAAATACAATAAGAATGTAAGATCGATTCAACATGATTATCATCAAAAACTTAAATTTTCTAAAGATTCACAACCTAACAAATTTGAGAATAGATTAAAAAAAATCTCCAGATTCAATGAGATTAAATATAATTATTAGAAAAAAAAAACAGATGGATTCGTAAAGGTATCTACTGGACGGAGCGTAAAAGGTGATCGATGGCTCCAATCGATTGTCCTCTGTTTGCTTTAAAGAATAAGTTGAAAAGAGATTCATAAAATATCCAGATTCAATGAGATTATACATAATAATTTCATAAAAAGTGATCGATGCGTAAAGGTAAGATCGATGAAGAGTAACGATAACATACCGATTCTTGATTTGATTTTGAAGTTCGGTTGTTGAAGATGAAAGAGAGAGAGAGCTTCGATCAGGAAGGCGATTAGGGTTTTGTTTTGAAAGGGAATGATGTGATAAAGGTCTCACCGGGTTTAAATGGTTTTTATATGGTTTTAATCGGGTTGTTTTTAAACCCGCTTCTCGACCCGCGCGTAAACCCGTTTTCTGTCCGGTGGATCCAAAAGGTGAGATGAAACGTGGTGCTAACAAGTGGCACCAAGTTTTACTTGTTTATTATATAAGATAGATATATTAGTATTTTTCTTTAGTTAGTTATATTTTGATTTTCTATTATATATTCTTATTTAATATAATTAGTATTATTCTTAATGATATATTTATAATATCATTATTATTTAATAAGATAGAAGCGCATTTATTAGGAGAGAGAGACGGAAAAACTAATGTGAGGAGGTACGAGAAAGTGATAAGTGTCCACCTTAAACCTTTATTTATTAGTATAGATTTGTGAACAAAGTTAGTGGTAAATCACATTTCACTAAACTTTTCAACATAACACACTACTTTGACCTAACTTTGAACTAAACCCTAGTTTTCTTCAAGATAAAGGATTTAGACATCATACATTCACATTCTCTTGGATTTTGCTTCCAAATATGAATTACATCTCATACTATATGACGAGTTTCATCACTAAACACATTCCTTAAAAACTCCCTGTAACACCTTAGGCAAATCTCATATCGTTCTGTTTTGTTCACGGGAGAGATGTTGGGTTCATAAGGAATGCCCCGCCTCAAATACCACAATGCGTTTTGGGGCTTAATGTAGTGGATGATAGGAGAACTCCACAGTTAAGCATGCTCGGGTGAGAGTAATCCAGGGATGGGTGACCCCCTGGGAAGTTTTCACCCGGGCAACCAAAAACAAATCCGTGAGCTCCTAAGGGGCAAAGCGGACAATATTGTTGGTACGAGAGGCCGAATGTTACACTCCCCTTCAACTCTCTTTAAAGAAAATACACATAAGAACAACTCCATGAGACATCAAAAATATGGATAGAAGATCAAATACTAAAAATACCCTTCAAATGCATAATTACATTCCTATTGATTTTGAATATCCCCTCTTATGAATTGAGCTTTTCCATACTTATTTCTACTATATAATTTAATACTTCTTATAACATAATTATTGTTTATCATCAATATGCTTGAAATATTGTTTGAAAAATCCCTTTTGATTTTAAAACGTTGAAGATAAAAATATTTCTTTTACATAACACACTCAAAGTAGTATATCCTAACATTATTAAGGCGAAACTTCTTATCTTGTCCTTTAATTTAATCATGTGCCATCGCTTTAACAACAAGTAAGATGATCAAGACAATAGCTCCAAAGCACATATTGAGTGTTTGCATGTGGAATGATTTGGTTCACACTTAATTGCATTTGTCTCCAAGGTGGATGCACACATAAGTTTTCAACCACTAGTTATTTTATCACATTGTTTCATGATTGTGACATTTAATGATGATAAAGAAACAACTATAAATATATTATCAACATTTGTTGAAGCGTGGGGTTAATGTATAATGTAATTATTGATGTTTTGAAATAGAAAAGCAAGCAACTAAAAGTGTTGGTAGTATGCCATGATATTAGTTGACAACGATGTCCCCTTAACTATAATCCCTTACTTTACATTATCATTATAACTATTAAGAAAGAAAAATCATAACCGCTAGTGAAATATGATTAAATGATTTCTTACGGTAAACCACATGTAGGAGAGTTGTAATTCGTGTTGACATGGATTCTATGAAAAATTTTCATTGAAAATCACGTAATCGCTTTCAGATTGAATTATTTCATTAGTATACATGAATATTCAATCGGATAAGAATCGAAGATTTAAGAACGAAAATGTGAAACCTGTTAGGATTTTCGTGTATCTGAAACTGACTTCTATTTATATGGGTGAACCGATGGAATGAAACGTCAAGACTGTTGGCTGAAAACTGACACAACCGTCAACTATTTGGAAGTTTCCTTAACCGCTGCTTCAATTTGGTCCGGATGACCATGCAAGGTTCAGATGACCAAGTTTGGTCCGGATAACCAAAATTGCTACCGATTTTCAATCATTTCTAAAGATCATTTTGAGCAATTTTTCACTTCCAAATTAACTTTCATATCATAACCTCAGCCAGGGGCATTGCCCCTTGGACCCCACTACAATCATAACCATAGAAGACGAACATAATCAATCATTGCCCTAGCAAAATTATGTAAAAGTCAGTGAAATATAGAACATTACATAATACCAACGGCGATGCATGTACAAACTGTTATGTTGAATTCCCTTACAACAAATTTGCAATACTAGTATCGATCGGAAGCCGAGTTCTTCTAATTCTTGAGGCATTGCAGTTCTTTTGTGAAAAAATCGAAAAAGAAAGATGTAATCAAATGAAAGGAAAACTCACTTATAATGTAAAATACATATGAGAAAGTTACTATTCATGATTTCTAAATTGTTGTATATACAATTTTCAGACTATTATTGATTTTTGGAACGAAATATATAAATGAGAAGAAAAGAAAACTTAATGGGTAAAAATATCCCATTGAAAAATTAAAACCCAAGTGTATAACAGTGGGTAGGCCCAAATTTAGTTTATACAAAGAGATGTAGAGCAGTAGAGGTGTACAAACCGGTCTTTTTCCTGGTTTGGTTACAGTTTCAAACCGGTTCTGGAGAGAGAACGTGATTGGTTCGGTTAAGTTCCGTTTTTTACCGGTTCGATTCGAGTTAAGCTGGTTTCAAACCGGTTTGAACAAGGCAGGTTACAAACCGATGGTTCAGATTCAACCCTAACTAGTTCTTGCCAAACCGATTTCGGTACCGGTTTTGGTTCGATTGGTTCCGGTTCAGGAACCGGAACCGGTTTTTTGTACATCTCTAAAGAGATGGAAACTTAGGGATGGCAGAAAACACATAATCTTGACCGGAAAATCCAAACATCCAGGGTTACCCACACAATCTTTGAAGGATTATAGTTTTTTCAAATATGGAGAAATATGATTTAATCTTCTAAAAAGCTAATTTATCTTTTTAACTTGTTTTTCTTTTACCATTTTAATGTATTATTGCATAAACATAAGCTAAGCTAATACAAAAGAAGTGATGGCTGTTTTTTCACTAGGAACATCTATGATCAACCCATTATTCTAGAGGTGGGGAAAAACTGATTTAACAGTTTGAGTTTGAAACCGGTTTGGAACCGACCCGAACCGCAAGGTTGAAATCTGTTTGTAATCCTATAGGTTGAGACCGATTTGAACCCGGTCAAACCCTAACCTAATCGATCAAAACCCGGTTTTCAAACCAGTAAAACTCCCTCAAGAACCGTTTCATAACCCAAACCGGTTTGACCAAAACAGTAAATGCAACACAAAATATATAAATTGAAATATATCATAGTCACAATCATGCTATGTGTGCACCAAATAAAAAACAGTTCAGAAATACATCTGTGTGTACGCAAGACTAAATCAGATCAAATTCATACATGTTTCTTTTTATTTGTAAAAAAATCCATCTTAAACCGGTCCGACCAATGAACCGCCAAAACATAACTAACCGGTCCTGACTGAAACCAACCGAGCGGAATCATCACTTGACAATTATAATGTTTACTTAGAAAACTAAACCAAAATCCTATTAAACTGCATATACTCACTCAACCATGGTTTATTATTCGTCTTGAGTTGCAGCACCTTGGTTGAGTTCAGCAAATCTCAACCCGACCCGCATCGAATGCTTCAGAAACTTCTCAGCACATCTCTTCACACATGTTTCTTCTTGTTTATCTAACGTTTTGCGCCTGAACGTGTCCACACAATCCGTAAAGCATCGCTCCACAAGTGTGTTATACATCCTTAGACTGCAATGGTGATCATCAGCAAATTAACATATCAGAAATCATCACAACATCAGTTCATAATAAGATACCAGGATTGAAAGTAATATGTTACTATAAATGAAAACAATCAAATTACAAAAAATAAATCAAAAATAGAACCTGTCGCGAATTTGAAGCTGGTCAATCATGGTTGACATTCGAGCTTGATCTTCGGGCGGGAGAGTCCCCAGATCTCCAAGCATACTTTTATCCATTTTTTACTGTTCTAAAGCACCAATTTGAGTTACCAAAACTAGATGCAGATTACTACATTCATATCTAATTCTGATGCAACCTCACAGGCGATAGCAATATTTCATAACCGTTTAGCTTCGGTAATAAATGGTCTGGTTAATCCGGTTGTTGAAAAATATAGTTCGGTTAATTAAGTTAATCATCGGTTACCAGCGGTGGATTCAAGCTAACTTCAATTAATAAATTCGATTAGGTTTCAAGTCAAATAGAACATTAGCAATCATATTAATTTATTACAGAAGAATAACAGCACCTAATGTGTTGTTTGTAACAAAATTGCTCTAACATGGTTAAATAAAAAATATAAAGGTTGGTTTTAATGTTGGTTCGGTTCAGTTAATTCAGTTATTTATACACATATAATCATAACTGAACTATACAAATCGGATATCTAAAAACCATAAGATTATTTCAGTTATTAGGTTTTTATCACAACTTTGCAAAACCCTAAAATCGTTCAAAATTCAAATCTAGCATATTTATGAACACATAATACAGAGATTAACAGCTAATTTACCCAAAAAGTATATAACCTATTTCATCAGATGTTTGATTAACAACTAACAATTCACATCTGGAAGCATCAAGAGAGATGATCATTCGTGTATCGAAATCAAATCCGAACATAATGAAGCAAACAAATAAGAGGTTGATAGATCACGAAACCATAAAACCTACCTAGAGATAGAATTTGAACATGAATTAGGGTTTACCTCGATGGGAGAATGGCAGAGGCGTTCAGAGGATCACAAGATTGAAAAATGAATTAGGGTTTGGGCTCTTAAAAAGTATGTGATAGGAGTGATATTATTTTTTATTTCCTCAGCGAATCAAAAGAAAAGGTTCTGGGCTTTGTTATATGACCCAATTGATAATAGTATTCGGCCGGCCCGATATTATTTTATATAAAAGAAAGGGAAACTTGCTCCTGAACTTTCCTTTTCCAATCATCTTCGCCAATTTTCATCCACAACTCGATCTTCTTCGCTGATCTCCATCTTCGACTTACGTTGATGATCTTGATTTCCTCAGCGTTCTCTACAGTATAATCAAAGGTATGATTTTATCTTCCTAAACGCCGATTGATTTTCCTCAGCTGTTTTCGAAACCCTAATTGTTAGAATTGCTATGGTCTTTATGTTTTTTCGTTCGTATCGACTTTGATTTTACGCGATTGCTAGTATTTTGTTCTTAATTGTTGATTGATTTATGATTTTGGTAGGATTTGGAAGTATTATTGAAACCCTAAAAATTCATCTGGTGGCCGTCTAGAGGAATTTCTCGTCCCCTTAGTATCGCCTGCCTAGGGTTTACCATTCTACACACCTTAGGGTTTTAATTGTAGAGATTGATGATCGATTTGTTTTTATATTGGCTTGGTTAGGGTATTCTTTTTAGGTTTTACTTCTCATCTGATTTCCTAGTGAACGTAAGATTGGTTTATATTGGCAGTTGATCAATGATCTCACAAAAAAGTAAGTTTTTACTAGTTGGTATGGTCATCTATAGCTTGTGATGATGTTACAACTTCGCTGATTGATTACTAACTGGTCACTTTATTGCTGTTTTCAAAACCCTAACTGTTAGAATTGATATGTTCTTTATGTGTTTTCGTGCATATCGACTCCAATTTTATGTGATTTTTTGTATTTCTTTCTCAGTTTTGATTGATTTCGGATTTCAATAGGATTTTAAATTTGTATTATTGAAACCTTGAAAGGTTAAAACCAGTCTGGGCGCCGGGTCTTATTGAGTTGTGTAGAGGAATCTCTCGTCCCCCTTGGTAACGCCTTCCTAGGATTTACCATTCTACACACCTTAGGGTTTTAACAGCAGAGATTGATGATCGATTTGCTCTTGTATTGGCACGCTTGGGGTCCTTTTTAGGTTTTTCTTCTCCTTATCTTATTTGCTTAGTTAGTGTAAGATTGATTTGTATCTCTGTGACACCGTTTATTAGAATGATTATAGGAGGCAGTTGATCAGATCTCCCCTTTCTCCAAGATTTTCTCGTTTCACCAATTTGAAAATTGTGTTTTATTGCATTTGAATTCAATGATCTCACAAAAAAAAAACATTTTTACTAGATAGCATCGTGTTCTATAGCTTGTAATGGTGTTAAAACTTCTTATACGTTGTTGTGCTATCTCTAATACCCTTGATTGGCAGGTCTTTTTCTTTGAGTTTTCAAGATGCCGGCCACAGCAGGTAGGGTTCGTATGCCAGCCAACAATCGGGTGCATAGTAGTGCCGCCTTGCAAACTCATGGTATATGGCAGAGTGCTATTGGATATGACCCTTATGCTCCTAACAAAGAAGACAACAAGAAATCCGCCCAGCCTCAAACTTCAAACACAGAACCCGAGGGTGAAAACGCTTACGCTAGCTTCCAAGGATTACTAGCCCTTGCCCGGATCACGGGGTCCAATGCTGACGAGGTGCGTGGGGCCTGCAAGAAATGTGGTCGTGTGGGCCATTTGACTTTTCAGTGTAGAAACTTTTTGAGCATTAAGGAAGATAAAGAGAAAGACCCTGAAGCTATTCAGGCTGCTGTGATGTCAGGGTTAGAGAAAATAAAAGGGAATGGGAAAAGAACTGTTAATGAGAGTTCAGACGGGAGTGAGGAAGAGGACAGCGAGAGTTCAGACTCTGATTATGATTCAGAGATGGAACGAGCTATCGCTTTGAAATATGGAAAGAAGTTAACCAGCAAGTCGAAGTCTTCGAGAAAGAAGAAAGATGATGACTCAGATGATGATTCAGAGGATGATGAGAGTAAAAAAAGGGGTAGGTCAAAGAAGAGAAGTGTGAAGAGGAGGAAAGAAAAGAAGAGGAGAAAAGACGAGTCATCTGATGATGATCAGGACCGTCGATCACATAGGAGGAAGAGTAGGAAGGAGAAAAGGAGAAGGAGAAGCCATCGGGATCTAGAGGATTCAGACAGTTCTGAAGAGGAAGTTAGAAGGCATAAGAGGAAAAGCAAGCGAAGGTCTGATTCTGATTCAGTTGGCAGCAGCTCTGAGGATTCACGTGTTGGTAGGGACAAAAGGAGGTCTGATCGGAGGAACAGGAAATAGTACTCATGATCATCAAAGGTATGCCGTTCTTTTTCTTATTTTGGTTCGAAACTGGTGTTCTTTTGTTACAGAATTTCTCTGTTGCTATACCATTTGATCTATAGAGTATAGAGAAATTTCCATCTTTATATAAGTTTTATCTGTTATAGCCTTGTAGGATACTTTTTCAAGGCTGAATATTGTACCATGTATAATCATGCCATATTTTTTGGTCAATTATGTCTTGGATATGGATAGATGAAATGTGATGTATGCCGTTATTTGTTAGATCTGTGGTTCTTTTTTGCAAGGATTAGGAGACAATTTAATTTGCCTCAATTTAATAATATCAAATCAAACATTTGAAAATTGCAATCCGCTCATTCCTGCAAACCCAAATTTGGCTAACAGCCTAACATGTTGCAACTTGCAAATAAAAATAGAATCCATAATTCCATGAGTTCTCACAGTAGAAAAAGATGATTCACTATTTCACTATGCATTGGGTCCCTTGCTTAATCTTCGTTGTAATTACACTTCTTCAAATTAGCCTTTCTCTTATAGGTAGCTTCTTAAGCAGAATTCGCCATATCATCAACAGTACTTCACATCTCCCATCTTTTATGACTATTTATTCCCATCCCTGTGGTTAGCTCCTGAAATCTCAACCCGTGTAATCATAAACGGGTTAGTTTGCGTTAAAAACGCATTATGGGTTTGTTTGGTCAAGGTTTAAATCAGTGGGTAAATTGAAAAAGGGTTGCAACTGGTTGTTCAAAAACTAAAAACACCTTACTACCAGTTCCAGCCCATTACCCAACCTGACCCACTCTGCCAGTTTTTGTCATATCTACCTGTTGTTCTACTTTTGTTTTGGTAACTGTGATTAGTTTTAAATATTCTTCTTCTGTTATTGTGTTAATTTATAATAAATTAACAAAGTTAGTGAAATGAATTTACTTTTATTAGCATTAGAATTCCTTCTTTTATACTTTATAATGATAAGGATTGGGTTCTGCAGGAACTGGATTCAGAGTGAGTGGAGTTTAAAGCTTTAATTAGCATGTTGATCTACTGGTAAAGATGATTAATCTACTATGGTATGAAAACCTATTAACAATAAACTGTTAAGTACTTGTATTTTCAGTGATTGAAATTGTATGTTGTTGATGGTTTGTTCAACTATGTGCTCTTTCCCATTTTTCTGGCTAGTGGTTGTTCATGTGTTACTTGGTAATAGTAATTTTTTAGTTTCAACCTTGGACTTAAATCTTTCAATTTGCTTTTATTCTATGTTATTGTTGAAATCTGGAAAAAGAAAGTTTTATCAAGTTTGAGTAGGCCATTTGGTCCGGTGGTAGCCCGGGAGCCTCACCATCTGGGAGGCCACCGGTTCGAATCTCACCTGTGGTAGAAATGCTCTGGGTGAGTCAGGGGTTTTTTCTGGTAACGAGTTTCCTTCCTGGATGGGTGGAGCCTCCCTGTTCTTCGGGGGGTGTTGACTTAGCTTTGCCTTTAAAAAAAATCAAATGATGGAAATGACAACTGTACTTAGAGGTGCACAAACTGGTTTTTTCGGATCTGGATCCGGACCGGATCCGTCAAACTTGGTCAACAACCGGACACATTGGAACCGGTTCCGGATCGGATCCGGTTAAGGGAGTGGAGAGTTGGATCCTATTGGGACCGGACCGGATATATGGAACCGGACCGGACAAAAAAAACCGGTTCCATCGGTTTTAAAAAAATATATATTTTTTAAAAAAATTAACAAAGATACACTATAAAATACATGTTTTATTTATTTTTTATATTTTTTTAAGTGATTTAACAATAGTTCGTACAAAAAAATTATAAAAAACATAATTGAATCACAAAATATATATTATTTATTATGACTCGTTATTCGTCGTCTACTCGTCTTAGTCTTCGTAACATCGGTTTTCAATCTTCTTCGCATGAGATACGTTGGGCTTCATCATAAACTTGTTTTTCGTCAGAAAGTGGATTTGCCGCCCCTTGTTCTACTTCGAATTCGTGTATTTCTTGTTCAATGTCAAGCTCGCCTTCTAGTTTTGTAACATGTTATACACGTTCGGCGGCATCCAAATGGTCCTTCAAGCAAATACACATCTCCATAGATTTCGGTGTAAGCCTCGTTCTTCGAATAGATAAAACCCTGCCACTAAGAGAAAAAACAGATTCCAAAGCTACCGTGGAAGCTTGGACGGTTAGTAGGTCACGGGCCATTGCGGCTAGAACGGGATATTGTGATTCCCTTCCTTGCCACCAACTCAAGATATCAAAGTTTTCAAACTCTTCGGATCTTAGAGTTGAAATAAAGTCGGTTGCTTGATATCTCCCAAACTTGCTACTTGGTGTGCTTCCACGAGCCCGTTTCGTATTTTCGTTTCTTAAAGTGTTAAATAAATTTAACATCGGGTTCCTTGAACTACTAGAATTTGAACCCGAAGCCATTGATTCACGTATGTTTGATGGATCACCACTTCCACCATATTTGCGTAAATAATAATCAAACATATTATTAAAAGCCGAATTGAAGTCCCTTTTTGCCTTTGATTCAAAATTTGGGTCTTCCTTGAACATATTTAAATCGTCCGATATTGATCCAATTAATGTTTCAACACTGGTTACATTAATCGTTGGGTTTAAGGCGGCCGAACATGTAACAACGGCCGGCATTTCCGAAAAATATTTTTTAAATTTAGCTTTCATAGGTGTTACAATTTTTAAAAAAAATAGTGTCGTAATATTCAAACTCTTTTAATTTATTACATATTAAGTATAATTGTTGAAGTATTAGCGACGTGGGATAATAAACTCCCGATAAACATGTAGTTGCATTTTTAAAAACCTCAAGCAAATTAGTTAGTTTCTCGATCATATCCCAACTTATATTATCAAATTTTTGTGAACAACGTTTCTTTTAGACAAGTTCATCATGAAAATGTTTTAAAGTAACTATTTGCCTTAAGGCCGATTCAAACATTTTTCATGTCGAGTTCCATCCAGTAGGTACGTCCCAATTTGGACCTAAAAAGATGGAATCCGTTTGTTGGCACAAGTTTCTATAGTTTATATATCTTTTTTTGCTTGTGCTAAAAACTTCTCGTAATATCACTTTAAAATTTTCTTTCACTTTTCTTATTTCTTGGACGTTTAGACCGTCTTGTACAACCAAGTTAATGATGTGTGCAACACATCGACTATGAAAGAAAACACCGTTACAAGGCGGTTCATATTTTATTTTTAATTTTTCCACCGCGTTTGTGTTATTTGAAGCGTTATCAAAAGATATTGAAAATATTTTTTGTTGAATTTTAAAAGTTTGAATTACCGAGTCTAAAATATAAAATAAGTTTTCACCTGTATATGGATATCCAAAATAATCAAACGCAATCGTACGCTTCATCATTTGCCACGACTCGAGTTGAACCCAATGTGCGGTGACGCAAAGGTACGATTCGGGTAAACCATGTGGAGCGGACCAAACGTCCGTTGTTAAGTTAATGCCGGTATTTAAATTTTCAAAACCTAAAATTAATTCTTTTTTAGCTCTTTTTCACATTTTTAAACAATCTCTTCTCAAAGTAGAACGACTTACATTTGTGTAACTCGGTTGAAGCGTCTCTTGTATCATCCTCATCAAGCGCGGATCATCAAAGTGATCAAAAGACAATCCTTCTTGAATGACGAAATATGTCATTCTCTCACGAACCATCTCGACATTGTATTGCCAAATTCCTCCATCCCTACCAATTTGAGTTTGATCTTCACCTTGAGTGTGTTTTGCTTGACTACCAATATGTTTCCTCAAACTGCTATTTCCCGCAACACCCAAAATTTTACCACAACGTTTGCAACGAGCCTTTTGCGAACCGTTCGACATTTCACATAAATCGAAATAAGCCCATATCTCTTGGTTTCGGGAGCAAGGAAGTACTCTCACCACCGTGGCATCGCTAGTAGAACCACCAACCGAATTTTGAGTGCTTGCGGAAGCGGAATCCATGAGAGAGTTTTTTTGGGTATAAGTGGGCGTTTTTTTTTTGCGTTTTGAGAGCGTTTTTGAGTTTTGAGAGCTAGAATGTTGTTGTGAACTAACTCATACCCCCAATACCTATTTATACTTAGTTTCAAGCCTCAAACACCAAAAAAACACAAAAAAGGCCATATAACGGCTATATAGGCGTTTTTTTTGCCCCAACGGCTAGAACCGGTTATAACCGGTTCCAAAATGTCTGAAAAAACCGGTCCCAAAATGTCCGATTTTTATCTTGTTCACAAAAAACCGACTAACCGGTTCTGGATCCGCCGGTTCTGAAAATGTCCGGTTCTAGCCGGATCCGGTTTCGGATAATCCTTCGGATCGGATTCGGATCCGGATCCTTTGTGCACCTCTAACTGTACTTAGTGTGCAGATGAGTTACTGATCACTCTACTTAGTCTCAATTACTTGTGGAATCATAAACCACATCATTACCACTTTTGGTTTTCAGATGTGCATCAAGTAGGATTAAACTTTTTTTCTTATTCAAGCTTCATTAAACCCTTTATTTCAGATTTTATAATCATGATTCATTTGCATCATTTGATTTTTTTTAAAGGCAAAGCTAACACCCCTCAAAGATTGTTACACAGTCCCTGTCTGATTGTTACAACATTTATTTATAGTCAATCACTATACAACTGACTTCTAACTTCCTAACTAACCACTAACAACGAACTCCACTATTCTATCTTAACAAACTATCACACTTGTTAACTACTAACTATCATATGTATAGGTATCATCGTGACACCATAAAAAACACAACTTTCTTTTACCCATAAGAGGCTCGTAAACTTCTTTTTTTGTTGCCCTAATGGAGACTTCTAAGTAGGTCATTTAGGGATTGTACTCGCCCAAGCATACTTAAATGTGTACTTCTCATCTTAATGGCATCTAATGCGTTTAAAACACGTTCGGTGGTATTTGATGCTAAACATTTCTTATAAACCCGACCTCTCTCCTTATCACAACTGACACACTGTGGAAGCGTTAAATCCGTCGCGTATCACGAAAGAGGAAAGATTGATTTATAATTCAATGATGATAAAAGATTGTCAGATACAATGATATCATACCCATTAATTATGTATAAAAGATAACTGAAAATTAAATTCAAAACAAATCTAATTCTATCAGTTGTTCGACGATCAAAATTCAAATTAAAATAAAAATTTAATTCTGAAATAAGTTAATCAGTCAACTCCTACTTTTTAGCAACTTGTTTAGTGATCAACTCTTGTGTGAAGGAGAGGTAGCATGGAGAAAGTAGCTTCGGCGTCAAGGAGAAGCTTACCTTCGAGTATCATTCCCCAACACTTAAAAGAAGTCGACCTCGAGTTTTGATGAACATTGGTGCTGGCTGGTAGTATTTGTGAACGTCTTTGATATGGACGTAGTTTTAGGGAGATCTACAACATAAACATTGTTGTTTAGCTTTTATAGGATCTTGTATGGACCATGATTATTTTTACCCCGCTTACTATATGTATCTACCGTGAATTGCTCCTTACGTAGATAAACCATGACTTCATCTCCCACCTCAAACGTTTTTGAACGCCTATGTTTATGTGTAAATGTCTTATACTTAGTGTTGGCTTATTCGAGTCTCTGTTTCACCTCCTCACGTGTGGCTGTACTTCAGTGGATGAATCTTAATAGATACCTTCGGAGGAGAAGGTATCATTGGCAGTGGCGGGCCGAAGAATTTTTTTCATGGGTGTTAGAAATTTCTGGTGTTCAGATGAATATATGAGCTTAGTGTAAAATGTTATTTGGTTAAATGGTTAGTGTTCTAGTAGGCTTAATTGTTTATAAGGATTAATGGATATGTCCAATCAACTAATTAATTTATAATATATTTATATTTGTTAATTAGTTTACAACAATTAATAAGTTTATATTTGTAAAATTTTATAATTTTTTAGGTATCGTTTTGGTAAAAAAAAATCGTGGTGATTGGTGTCAAAATTTATTGGGGGTCGCTCGGGATTAGATCGTATATATAACAACCAAAATTTTCTTTTCATGGGTGTCGGACGAGACATCTCAATAGAGGTGAGTACGCCAATCATGTTTGGTAGAGGGATGGTCTTATGTCCTTTTTCTTCACACTTCTTTCACATTCCTTCTATTCCATATACAAGTTGACCGTACGAGTTATCGGTCATGTGTCAATGATCTTTGGTAGAGGTATGGATCTTATTGCATGTATTTAAATTTCATGTTCAACAAATGAGATTCTCTTTACACAGTGTTTTGTTTTAGCGACCAAAAATATAATTTATCATAAAGGTAAATTAAAATAGTGATACTAAAAAGGATCAAAGGCGTAACTTTATATGTACCACATGTTTCATTATGCAATTTAATCTATAATTAATCTTTACTTAATAAATAAGTAAATAGTTATGACACACAATCATGTAAGTTCAAGATTTTTTTTTCGTTTATTTTTTCTTAACTATTTAATATTTTCCTTTTTCAATTATTTAATATTTTTTTCTCAACTATTTAATATTTCTTTTTTCAACTATTTATTTTTTTATTTCCTCTTATTAACTATTTAATAAATCCTTTATACAACCGGATAATAAACAGGTTTTTAACATAGTATATAATGTAATAATTGTTGTTCTCAAAGTTTAAAATTGGAATTGAACAAGTCAAACTTATTATTATTAATGTCTTACACTTTTACTTCATCATCGATGTATTATAGTAAAAACTGAATTATGTAAGTATGTAACCGACTTGATCGGACTGTAACTTCTTTTAGTTATGATTGGGTCGGTTTGGTTTAGTTTTGGGGTAAAACCGAAAGTTTGGTTTTTGGTTTTTTGAAAACTGTTTGATTTCGGTTTTTACAATGGGTTCAGTTCGGTTTTACCAATTGGACTTGAACTTTTGGAATAAAACTTTTTTATTAACTAATGATTAATTAATTATTACACATTTGGGCCTAAAATTTTAAGTCTACAAAACTTATTAGTTTCTTATAAAATATTTAACATTAAAAAATAACTATTATACTCTATAAATCAAATAGCAAATATAAATCTTACCCTGACATTGATGTAAATATGTGTAGCACATATATGCATGCACACAATATATTATAAAATTTTATATGTATACGTTCGGTTTGGTTTTCAAAAAATACAAAACCGAAACCAAACCGTAATTTTTGGTTTTCAAAAAATACAAAACCAAACCGTTGGTTTTAGTTTGGATTGGTTTTTTTGGTGCGGTTTTTTCGATTATTCTATTTCGGTTCGGTTAATTCGGTTTTTTGCTCACCTACTTATGATTATGGGGTAATTTGGACTGTTCAGTTTCATTTTTATGAACCGAAAACCAAATGGTTCCACCTTAATTGTTTCCGTTTAAACCGATCTTAACCATATGAATACTTTTAGACTAATCGTTTACTTAGGTTAAAGTTACAAGTGATATTTATAAGTGTTTAGTTTCATTATTATTCTTTAGTAGATATCTTATACTCAAATTCAACTTCACTTATTTCGAATTTTTTTCTGAAATGGTGTTGTTAATTGGTACAAACTTCATTTCCCAACCACGAATTGGTTCAAACTCCATTTCCCAACCACGAATTGATGTAAAACCCCACTTCCCAACCACGAATTGGTTCAAACCCCACCTCCCAACCACGAATTGATGTAAAACCCCACTTCCCAACCACGAATTGATGTAAAACCCCACTTCCCAACCACGAATTGGTTCAAACCCCACCTCCCAACCATTAATTGATGTCATTATAACTTACCAACCATGAATTGGTTGTTACCAACCACGAATTGGTTAAAAACTATAATCCCAACCACGAATTGTTCTTTTGGTACCAATTCGTGGTTCCCAACCACGAATACCCACCAAAATCAACAATTCGTAGTTAGCAAACTCGGAAACAACATCTGTGAAAAAAAATAAAAATAACACCACTTGTGAAATAATAATCTCAAACAACACCATTTCAGAAAAAAAATTCACTTATTTCCTGTCTTAAACCCTTGAAAGGGACCTACTCAATATTGGTGAAATCTTATGAGTTTTTCTAACTTTAAGACTAATAGAACTAAAAACTGTAATTAAAACAAAATACATTAAGAATAAATATAGCTTTTTGGATATATCATACATTAGTTTTCATTCATTCCTCACAGATATGCATCCAAACTTTTTATAAATGCCCAAACATGTAGATTTAAACAAAGTTTACTTTTACACAAACACAAGGAAACCTCACTAGAAATCCAAATAACACATAGGTTTCTTTTATTTAATTATTACATGAAAACACCGGTTGATCTTGTTTGGGTCATGGTTCGATCAGTTGATAAAAGGATCGGGATCACACTTGCATCCGTTTCCGCTCTCGGTTCCCTCAACAAAACTGCATTTTTTTATAAACATAAAATCATTTAATGGTCCCAAAAGAAGGTGAGTAGAAAAATCGAATAACCGAACCATAATTGAAATAACTAAAAGAAGACTAAACCGATAGAACAACCGATGGTTCGGTTAGCTAATGACCGAATTTTATGGTTCATTATCGTTATATGTATATAGATAACCAGAATTAACGGAATTGAACTGACATTAAAACCATTTATTTTTCTCTTTTAAAATAATATGTTATTTCACTTATTCTCCTTTTTAAATTAAAAGTACTATTATTTTATTTGGCATCTACATGTAATTGGGCTTATTAATTAAAATTAGCTTGAATTAATCAACATCAAATAACCAATTAACCGAACCGTTAATGATACGGGTTAGTAGTTGGGCCATCAAACATCGTCCCAAAAAGTGACCAAGAAGAACCGGCCCAGTCGTAACAGAAGGAATTAGCCTTTTGAATTTATTAGGAGTCATGAAATGTTAGTGGCATGAGATTTGCACGTTTACATTTTCCCTACATGCATGGAGAATCGGAGATTATATCCCTAGCTTTAGGAACGCATCTAGTTGCATATTTATTTATCTTGTATTTGCTTTCGGGAATCAATCAGACTGCAATTTTTTGATTGATTCCTAAAAGCAAATACAAGATAAATAAATATGTAGCTAGATGTGTTCCTAAAGTTAAGGAGATAATCTCCATGCATGCAAGGAAAATATAAACGTGCAACCTAATCTCATGCCATTAATATTCCATGACTGCTAACAAATTCGAAGGCTAATTCCTTATGTTACGACTGAGCCGGTTAAAAGTCACTTTTGGTTCGATGTGTGATGGCCCAACTAATGACCCGTATCAGTTTATAACCGAAATAGATATCAATTATGAAAATCAGTAGACCGGAAAGTTCGATTTTAACCCATAAGAGAATCGAAACGACTCATGATCACCCTTAATTACATGTATATATGCATTGAAAGCAGTAGAAATACATACGTCATCCTGGGTGCAACACCGTCAACGATGATGGTGGTGGTGGCTGCCTTCTCAACGTTGCAACTGCCAGAATAAAAATGGTTCAGATGGTTGAAAATTAGTAGAAATTATAAAACAATATAAATGAATTAAATTTTTATAAAAAACCAAGGAAAAAAAATTATTAGTTGCAGTTGCAGCTGCTGCCACATGAGCAGCTTGAGCCACAGTTGCACTTTCCGCTTGAGCAAGACATGATGTTCGAAGGTGTTGAGGTTAATCTAGGAAATATGAAAGTTTGCTATTGAATACGTTAAAGTTGGGTGATTTTCTTGTGTGATAATCGAGTACTATTTATAGAGAAACAAATGGATGATCACCGTACACGTGTATGGTTCTGATAACATATGTGTATGGTTTTTTATTGAGTTCATACTTATTCCGTATTCCTTTTACATATGGAAACCTTTTATCCGTATCTAAGGGTGTAAACAAACTGAGCGTGTTACAAAACATGATTCAACTATAAACCTTGAAGCGGATTAAGATTCAAAACAGATATACAAGTTTAGATCATCATTATGATGATCTATACAACCAGAAGAAATAACAGAAGACTACACAAAAGCGACTAACACAGAGAACCCTAATTTCTCGTATAGGAACGCCAAAGAGAAGAACGAACAAATGTGCAGTACCACTTCACAAACCCTAGCCTCCTTATTTATACACCTCAATAAATGGATCCGGCCCAGCTTCTTATATCCAGCCCACTCCATATATCCGGACCAGCTTCTTATATCCAGCCTATATGAAAAGAAAACAAAACAAACAATAAATGACTAATAATAAGCTACAAATTGAATAAACCAGATGTACAATTTAACACCCCCTCTCAATTTCATAGCTAAACATGTCAAACATATTAAGTTTATTGCAAAACAATTCATGTTGTTTAACAAACAAACCTTTAGTGAACAAATCTACAGGTTGTTCTGCAGATACTGCAGAAAGAGTTTTAATAGTGTCGGACGTAATTTTTTCCCGCAAAAAAAATAAGTCTATTTCAAAATGTTTCGTCCTGTCATGGAATACAGTATCCAGTTACAGACCTACGCGTGTTCAAACACTTACCCCAGTCCGAATCTGCATATGCAACTAAGTCAAAAGAACTACCTTTACTAAACCTCAAACCTTTACCTGGAGCACCTTTAAGATACCTTAGAACTCTCAAGGCAAGCTGCAAGTGAATGTTAGTAAGAGCATGCATGTATTGACTTAAAAACTGTACGGAATATGATATATCCGGACGAGTATGTGACAAATATATTAACTTTCCAACAAGTTTTTGATACCCAGTAACATTTTCTAGCAGCTTTCCATCCTTTTTACAAAGAGCAGAAATAACATGATGTTGTTCAAGCGAAGTACTAGCAGGTTTACAAGCAGTCATACCAAATTCAGATAAAAGTTCTAAACAATATTTCCTTTGTGATAAACATATATCATTTCCAGTCCTAAGAACTTCAAGACCCAAAAAATATTTCATTTTTCCTAAATCTTTAATCAAGAAATTAGTCTTTAACATTCCTTTTATCCGATTAATTTCTTCAATGTTATTGCCAGTTAAAATTATATCATCTACGTAAACAAGTAAAGCAATAAACACAGAATTTGCAGACTTAACAAATAAAGAATAATCACTTTTGCTCTGCTCGAAACCTATCTCTAGCAACACACTAACAAGCTTTGCATTCCACATTCGTGGAGCCTGTTTTAATCCATATAGTGACTTTGACAGTTTACAAACCCTGGACTCATTTTTTGAAAAATACCCTTTGGGTAATGACATGTAAACATCCTCATTCAGATTGCCATATAAAAACGCATTATTTATATCAAGTTGATGCAATTCCCAATTATGTTCTACTGCTAAACTAACAACAACACGTATGGTTACCATTTTTACAACTGGGGAAAAAGTTTCATCAAAATCTATTCCTTCTCTTTGGTTATATCCCTTAGCAACTAACCTAGCCTTATACCGCTCGATTTCCCCTGTTGACTTGTATTTTATTTTATATACCCATCTACACCCAATGGGTTTTCTACCAATCGGTAGATCAACTAAATCCCACGTTTTATTCCTATTTAGTGCTTCCATCTCATCATTCATAGCATTTATCCAGTTTTGATCTAGAATAGCTTCTTTATAATTCTGTGGTTCAAAACTTTTATTTAGAGACATAGCAAAACAGAAATTTTCAGAATTTAAATTTGAGTAACTAACCACCCTTTCCAAGCCATACTTAACTTTGCCTTCAATGACAAAGTCTTGTAATTTTCTTGGAATAGAAGTGTTACGGGAAGACCTACGAACTGTTGATGGTTGGTTTATTGGGGCCATACCCTCAGGAGAGATAGTGTTATCATCGGTATCTAAGAAATGACCAGTCTCACTGAAGCATTCACCGAGACCAGGTTGCTCCATAGGAGCCTTTCCTGAAGTCACATGACTGCTAACAGAGGGTTGATCATTCTCAGAAACCTCACTATTTACCCTCTCCTCATCATCGGGATTTTCACTTGAAACTCTTTCAGAATTATTTGTGTCAAAAAAGTCAAAGAAATTTAGACTATTAACTGTGGTATTAGTATCAGAATCAAAAGAGTTTAACAAATTTTTTTCTTTAAAAGGAAATATATTCTCATAAAACTTTACATCTCTAGAAAAAAAATATAGTTTTGTTATCTAAACTCCACAATTTGTAGCCTTTTTTTTGTTTGAATATCCTAGAAAAACACATTTTTCAGCATGGTGCCAAATTTATTATTATTGTTTAAAATTGTACTAAAACACAAACACCCAAAAGTTTTCAAGTGATTAAGAGAAGGTTTAAAACCAAACAGCAATTCATAAGGTGTCTTTCCTTTTAACACAGAAGAGGGTGTCCTGTTTATTAAGTAAGCAGCCGTTAGTATACATTCAGACCAGAATCTAGTAGGAACTTTCCCTTGGAACAAAAGGGATCTAGCTACATTCAATAAATGTTGATGCTTCCTCTCAACTATCCCGTTCTGCTGAGGGGTATAAGGGCAAGATGTTTAATGAATAATTCCATTCTTTTTAACAAACTCAGAAAACTGTTCATTAATAAACTCAGTTCCATTATCACTTCTAATAATTTTGATAGTTGTTTCAAACTGATTTTTAATTAAGTTTAAAAAGTTTTCGATATTGGAAAAAACTTCAGTTTTATTTTTCAATAGGTATACCCACACAGCTCTCGTATAGTCATCAACGATAGTAAGAAAGTACCTGAACCCTTCCCTACTTGGCACTCTATATGGACCCCAAACATCAAGATGGATTAAGTCTCCTAAGTTTGTAGACTTGTGTTCACTTAAAGGAAAATATTCTCTACGTTGTTTAGCTCTATGATAAACGTCACAGGGCAGAGACTCATTAGGGATTTTAATGTTTAAATTATTTTTCAAAACATTCAGCACTTGATCAGATGGGTGTCCAAGTCTAGAGTGCCATAGACTAAGATCATGGAAACTATTAAAGCACACCTTAACAGCCCTAGAACCAACATTAAAGTAATACAACCCATCCATTTGACTACCAGTCACCAGGGTTCTCTTGGTGAACAAATCCTGAAGATAACAGTTATTTTCATTAAAGGTAACAGATAACTTGTTGTCACGTGCTAGTTTATAGACAGAGATCAAATTAACACAATATTCGGGGACCATAAACACATCGGTTAAAATGACTTTTTCACTTAATTTTAAACTTCCTATTGCTTTAATAGTAGCACTAGTGCCATTAGGGTGTTTAACTGTTATGTTAAGCTCTAACACATCTATTTGATTAAAAACCTCTTTATCACTCATTACCATGTGTTGATTGGCACCCGAATCAATGATCCAACTGGAACCACTCTCAGGAGATAAACCAGACGTAAAACCATATATGTTTCTACTAAACAGACTGGAAGAAAAAGAACACGGAATATTACCTCCGACATTAGATCCTTGTGCTAAATCACATGTTTTTTCATTCAATAAGCCTAAAAGTTTTGAAACTTGATCAGCAGTAAGAGCTGTCACAGTGGAATTAGAATTTGGATTGGTTGTATTCCCAACAGTATTGCTGGGACTCCCAGCCTTTGACCCTTAACTAGAAAGTTGTCCACCCTTAGATTTGTTATTTTGAGGATAGCCAACAATCTCAAAACATCGTTCCATAGTGTGCCCTATTTTATTACAATGGGTGCATTTTAAGTTTGGATTTGGGCCTCTGTAATTCTTTCTTTTATTTTCAGAAAAGTGATTAGTTTTTGATACAAAACTCGTGTTCTGAGTTTGATGTTTTGAAATGTTGCTTGAAAGTCTGTGTGATTCTTCCTTTGAAATTATTAAAAAAGCAGTTTTTATAGTAGGAAGTGGTTCCCTGGTCAACAGGTTAGTCCTCACGGGCTGATAAACATCATCAAGGCCCATGAGGAACTGCATCAATTTGATCAATTGGTTAAAATCATTGAATTCCTGTGAGGCTTGGCAATTACATGAAGGAAGTTGAACCATATTATCAAATAGTTTCCACATTGTATTTAGCCTGTGGTAGTATTCAGAGACAGTTCTCCCATTTTGACTTAATGAGTTAATTTCTTGATAAAGACCAAATACTACTGATCCATCGATTTTGTCATAAGTTTTTTTCAATTCATCCCATACCTCTTTAGCAAATTTAGAGAATACTTGACCAACATATAGTTCCTCAGAAATAGAGTTAAGGATCCATGTTAGTACCACTGAATTACATCTATCCCATTGATTACCCAAAACATCATTATTAACAGATTTTATACAACTGCCATCTATAAACCCTGTTTTATTTTTAACTTGAAGAGCTAATTTCATAGAATTTGCCCAGATTGTATAGTTTTCTGTTCCTTTTAACTTTCATTTACAATAGTAAGAGCACTGGAGTCACTAGCATGTAAGTATAAAGGATCACTAGCATCAATTTTGCTAACAAGAGTAACAATCCCACTATTTTCAGTATCACTCATTTTAATTCTTAAACCAGTACCTAGACAATTAAGAATGAATACCACGCTAGCACACACAGAGAGAACAGCCTACACCAGTGCCAGGTTTTCACACCACTATAGTGGCAGATCAAGGATTAGTGGGGGCTGTAAATGCAGTTCACACAGTTAGAAAGTACTCACAAGTGTTATGCACAGGTATAGACAAATATAGAGACAAGAACCAACAACAGATAAAGCAGTCAAAAAACTGTAATCAGAAAAAAAGAGATAGAGCAAGAAAGTCTCACAACCGGGGCGCCCTACACGGGTATTCCAACGAAGCAAGACCACAAACGTTGTAACTTTCACTTAGGGTTACAAAGTCTAGGAAGAATAATACCAGTTCCAGACCGTAGAGAAGCCTTTGTCACCAGGAAGACTCGTGTAAGTCTAAACAGCAGCCAGAGAACAATCGTCGCCTAGAAAGATCTTGAAATCTTGAATAACGAAACAGCTCAAAAAACCCCAAGTAGACTGAGAACAACTCGTTTCTCGAACCAGGAGCACCAAGATGATGATCGTTTGAGTGAGAATCAAGGTTTTGGGTTTCAGATCTGAAAACCCTAACAACAGCGAAGCGTGAACAGGATCAGAATCGATCCGAGCCAACCTTGGGCTCTGATACCATGTTACAAAACATGATTCAACTATAAACATTGAAGCGGATTCAGATTCAAAACAGATATACAAGTTTAGATCATCATTATGATGATCTATACAACCAGAAGAAATAACAGAAGACTACACAAAAGCGACTAACACAGAGAACCCTAATTTCCCGTATAGGAACGCCAAAGAGAAGAACGAACAAATGTGCAGTACCACTTCACAAACCCTAGCCTCCTTATTTATACACCTCAATAAATGGATCCGGCCCAGCTTCTTATATCCAGCCCACTCCATATATCCGGCTCAGCTTCTTATATCCAGCCCATATGAAAAGAAAACAAAACAAACAATAAATGACTAATAATAAGCTACAAATTGAATAAACCAGATGTACAATTTAACAGAGCGTCAGTGAACCCGTTCGACGAGAAGTTCGTTCATACATCAGCGACACGTTCGTCATTCCCTAAGCAAGTAAGTAGTCCTTCATTGTTATGTACTCATCTTTACCCTTTTCACATCATCCTTACCTTTTACCTTTATATTTTATAAAAAATTATTTATAAACTATTTAGTTTTTCATATCGTTACAAGTTTATATAAACACACTTATAGGTAATATAAGTTTATATAAATATATACATCTTATATGTTATTAAACAAAATTTAAATTTTCTTGTTATAAATTAAAAAAATTATTTTATAAAAAGTTATATATTTATAAAGATATACAAAGTTTATTAAAGTTTTTCTTAGAAAAAACAACAAAAAATTTAAAATTTGGAGGCCCACGGATGCTTCCTCTCACTTAATTACGGACAAACCCGCATAATGTTGCGAATGTGACTTCACCATAAGGTGGTGTCCACGGCCACTCATGGATGGATGCGCCATTAGAGGTGCTCTATTTAAGGTTTAAATCAATATAACTTTTGATGTTTGATGTACAAGTTATGCATGCATATATGTTATGAGTTTAGTAATTTCAACTCTAAAATAGATTTTACTTTAAGAAGTTATAACTATACATAGATAAAGTACAAGTAGTCAAAGCACGAATGCAGTCGGTTTGTACAATAGAGCACCAATACAAGAAAGGTCAATGGGATTCCCCGACCCATGTTATGCTATCTCAAAGCAAAAGAATGGTCATGGAGGACTCTAAACATTGCTTTCTTAAAAAGTAAAAATGCTTCCTCTTTTCTCTATCACCCATTTTCATCCATCAAATTTATTCTTTATCTAAAACAAATGCAACCCTCTCAATCGGCCGGTCACCGCCCTTGCCACCACTATCATCGTCTCCCACCGCCCTCCGGTCCTATATCGTCATGCTTCACCTTCCTCGCCTCCCCCCTCCATGTGTTGCCAACGTTCCTCTTATCTCCGGCTCCTATTCTTTATTAATTTGAGGATTACAACGTTTTTTTAAAATATGGATCGATTAAAGTATATAGTTTTTTATGGGGTGAACAGAAAAATCGAATAAGTTAATTATGAACCGATTAAGAAACCGATGGTTCGGTTATGATTGTTTTGATATCCAACTTTTTTTGTTCATTTAGGGTTATATATGTATAAATAACAAAATTAACCGAACTGATATCACGAGTAACATGGTGCATATATTGTAATCGAATAAGAGAATGAAAGGTAATCGAACAAAGGGGGGTAGGTAGGCAGGGAGAAGCCGACTATTCGTATTCGATTATTCGTGATTCGTGAGTAATCAATTATAAACGTACATAATTTTTTTTTAATTTTTTAAGCATAACTGGGTTAATCGGGCCCTTTAAAATATGTTATTGGGTTAATAAGTTTTAATATGTTTATTAATTGATTCAGCCCTCTCTAGAAGACTATAACATATAACTAGTAATAAGTTTATAATTATTTTTAATTTTTAAATATTTTAATCGACACCCGGTATATAAACGAAAAATAAATAAATTTGTGCCACCAAGCGTTTAGGCTCTAAGCGGTCTCCCACTCGGCACTTGCTCAAGGCCGGCCCTTTATATTTCTTTATTTTTCATCAACAATATGCAACATGTTAGAAAAACTTACCTTGATTCATAAATAAAGAGTTAATTACATGGATGGTCCTGTGGTAAGACCATATTGTAAGTTTGGTCTTTAATTTTGAAAAACTACGCCGGCGGTCCAACAGTTCGCTCGAATGTCACACGGATGGTCCTTGGAGTAGATGCCGTTAGTTTTTGATGTTAAACTTTTTAAATTGACCATTATACCCTTTGCTAACTTAGAAAAACAAAATAAATTAATAAGTCAATGAACGCCTATGTTTATCTGCAAATGTCTTGTACTTAGTGTTGGCTTCTTCAAGTCCCTGTTTCACAACCTCATATGTGGCATGTATCTTCAATGGATGAATCTTGGTAAGGGAATGGAGCTTATGTCCTTTTTCTTCACTCTTCTTTCACATTTCCACTTATCCATATATGAGTCGACCTTATGAGTTATCGGTCATGTGTTAATAGCCGCTGTGGGATTCATCTAGAGTTCTATAATATGACAGTCAGGTGGACATTCAACCTTTATTTTCCTTCGAAATAGGTCCGGATCTCCGAGCATACTTATGCCTTTTTATCATCGTTGAAATTATGGTTTCAACACGTTGTTTATAGGCGGCAAAGGGTTTAAACTTTAGAAGGCGTTTTCTTAGGCTTAGTGGAGATTTTTTTAAAAACTTGTAGTATGATCACTTTTTATAATGGATTCAAAGCTTCAAGTTTACATCAAGGAGCACGTCTTTCTTCTACCACTTGGTTGGAAGGGAATCTTGTTTATAAATAGGATTTTTATTGCGAAAATTGTATTGTATGCATTCGTCATTCGACTTTCATGTTCAAACAAATGAGATTCTCTTTACACAAAGTTTTTTTAGTGACCAAAAATGTAATTTATCAAAAAGGTAAATTAAAAGAGTGATGAGCTTCGTAATTTTATATACTTAAAAGGACCAAAGGCATAGCTTTATATATACCACATGTTTCATTATGCAATTTAATCTATATATTAATATGTCCCTAATGGTCATCCTGGTGTTAAGATACATTCCATCTATTTAATAGCATTCACATTAGCTTTTTTATCTTTATCTCTATAATTTAACTAAATATTTAAAAAAAAATTATCTTTAAATTTGTTTTAACCTCTCAAATCTCATTCTCTATCTCTATCTCACACACAAACACTTATTTTATTATTTTTTCTCTTTCCTACACTCTCACAAAAAATATAAAGATTTATGAAATAGATCTCTATATTTAGATAATCTATATTTACTAAATTATAAAATTTAAAGATAGAGATAAAGATAAAGATGCTGATGTGAGTTCAAAATATAAGAAAACTCTAAATAATAAAGATAGAGATGAGTATAGAGATACTGATGTGAATGCTCTAAAAGGTGGAAGGTTTAAATTTTACAAGGTGCATATATAGGTGGTTAATAGAAGTAGATTATGAGTTGTTCTAAAAAATATCTATATCTGTATATTAATATATACCTAATAATAAGTAAGTGTTGCATCACGTGTTATAATTCTGTGAGCCTAAAATTCTTTTTTTCGCTTATTTTTTCTTAACTTTTTAATATCTCCTTTACTTAATTCTTTAATATATTTTTTAATTATTTAATATTTCCTTTATTATATTTCTTTTATTTAATATTTCATTTTTCAACTATTTGTTCTATTATTTCCGTTTATTACTAACTATTTAATATTTTCTTTATTTAACCCGTGTAATACACGGTTTCTAACCTACTATATAATGTAATAATTGCTATTCTCAAAGTTTAAAATTGGAATTGAACAAGTCAAACTTATTCGATCGATTTATTACAGTAAAAACTGAATTATGTAAGTATGTAACCGACTTGTAACTTGTTTTAGTTTTGATTACGGGGTAATTTGCACCGTTTAGTTTCATTTTTATGAACCGAAAACCAATTGGTTCCACCTTAATTGTTTCGGTTTAAACTGATCTTAACCATATGAATACTTTTAGACTAATCGTTTACTAAATACAGTTGTTGCTTTTAAGTTACACGTTCTATTTATAAGTGTTTACTTTCATTATGCTTTAGTAGATATCTCAGGTTCAAATTCAACCTTATTTCATATCTTAAAACATTGAAAGTAACATGTCCAGCTATATTTTACCTGGTCTCACAGGTTAATTTAAGATTAAAAAAAAAACTGAAAACTGTAATTAAAGCAAAATACATTAAATAAATATAGCTTTTTGGATGTACCATACAACTCTCATTCATTCCTCACAGATGTACATCCAAACTTTTTATAAATGTCCAAACATGTCGATTTAAACAAGGTTGACTTTTACACAAACACAAGGAAACCTCGCTAGAAATCCAAATGACACATAGGTTTCTTTTATTTAATTATTACATGAAAACAAAACACCGGTTGATCTTGTTTGGGCCATGGTTCGATCTCATGCTCAGCTAAGAAAAGGATCGGGATCGCACTTGCAATTTCCTCCACACTTGTACCCGTTTCAGCTCTCGGCGATCTCGGTTTCCTCAGCAAAACTGCATTTTCTATAAACTTAAAATCATTTAATGATCCCAAAACTGCATTTTCTTTCAGGGACATATGTTTCTTGTACCAGATGCCAGTTATGGGCTATGCCCTTCTTGTAAGAACCTTTGTGGTTCGCTAACGGTTGTACAACTAGGATGAGTGACGGTGGTTGCTCGGGGGTCTACGCAACCTCCATGTACCTGTTAAGCGGTATTGATCACGAGGACAATATCATATCAAGCGGTGTGGATCACGAGGACCATACCATGTTAAGCGGTATTGATCACGAGGACAATACCAGGTATTGATCACGAGGACAATACGAGTTGTAACAAAGAATTGACGGTTAAGCAGTATTGATCACGAGGACAGTACCAATAGTGACAAGGAATTGACGACTATCGTATTTTTTTAATGTTTTTAAAAGTAAAGTATGTAAAGTAAAGTATTTAAGGTAAAGTATGTAAAGTTTTGTCTTAATGACAGTATGATGTATTATTAAATCTTTTGTATGTCTGATTAAAGTAAACATTCAGCGTTGCTGATTTTTAGTATGCACATCAGTTTAAGTGTAGGTGGCTGGAGATGGATGTGGATGCTTGGCTTGGCGAGAAGAGTTACCCGAGGATCAGAGTCTGGCATCCCATTTTATGTTTAAGTTTATGTTGTTTAAGACAAGTTTTAAATTTGTATCAGACAAGTTATGTTTGGACATGTTATGCTTCCGCTATTATGTTAAAGTTTTAATCGTTTCCCCTGCGATGTGTCGAATGTCTCATGTTTATGTGCTGCGTGTTAATGATTAAATCCAATAAGTGAGATATCCCGGGTTTGGGGCCTTACACATATCCTCATGAGTTTGCACCTAGTAGAAAAAGATTATTAATCTACTATGAAATGCCATGTATGGGACTTCATATACTAATTAATGTATGCATATGAGATTCTGATGTTGTTCAAGTATGGATTAAAGCTTATTCGTTATCACTTAATGTTAATTATGGGACTTCATATACTAATTGAAATGCAATGTATGAGAAGGTAATAAATCTCTTAATTTGATATACTTACTAGTCTTTAAATTGAATGAGTAATATTGTTGTTAGAGACCATGAGTCTCACATGAAAGAGTTGCCACATGACCCGTTATATTGAGATTAAAGAACTTCATTAAACATGAAACAAGTCATGACTTTATGATATTAAAGTATAATGGGGACGACGTATACTAGTATACGGCCCCAAGACGCTACATTGGACTTATGGGGACGACGTACTAGTACGCTGTGGGGAACTTACCTTTTATATATTATGGTTGTTCGATCCCTTTATTTCAGTGGTTAAATACTAACTCTTATACCCCACCTGTAAACTAGCTTTCAAGTACAAAGTTAATATAATGTTTTATTAAAACGTTTCGGCTTATTATGTTTTAATCGAAAAAGTTGGGACTACTTTGTAATCATATATATGGTGTTTTAAGTTTTAAATGGTTAAGAATTAGTTAATAATATTGTAGGTATTACAGATTACTAGAACCCAAACATACTTGAATGTGGATTTCACCTATCATTAACATCCAAAATGCCCCAAAAAGGTAAAAAGGCGTTGATGGTATTTAAGACGAGACATTTGTTATCAACTAACATCTCTCATGTTCATAGCCGATGTGAGATCTGTCTAGAATATTACAATATTGGTCAATCATGGTCTACATTCAAGATTGTTCTTTCGTCCAAAGAGTCCCTAGATCTACGAGTATATTTACGTCGATTTTTACGATCGTTGAAAGTAGGGTTTAAATATGTAGTTTTTAGGTAGGGAAGGGTTTAAACTCTTAGGCTTCTAGTGGAATATATATATATATATATATATATATATATATATATATATATATATATATATATATTAATTTTTAGTCTTTACTTTTATAGTGGATTCAAAGCAACGAGTTTAAATCAAGGAGCACGTCTTTCTTCTACCACTTGGTTGGGATGGAATCTTGTTTAAAAGGGTGAAGGAGTCATTAACCCATTTACTCATTTATTCACCAAAACTGTCCAATAATTATAACACCTCAAAATTACTCATTTACTCAGATTTCATTGAAAACACCCTACTCATTTATTCATTTACTCACAAACTTTTTTATTAAAAAAAAATAAACATTTAAATAAAAAACATATTTTTTTATTAATTAAAAATACAAAAGACAACTAAAAATAACAAAATACAATAACAAGTTACAAATAAAAAAAATGAGAAATTAAACATAACCGTCTTCCGAATCGCTGCTGGCCACTCCGGTAGTGTAGCAAAATGTTTAACAAGATCATATCGTAGTCTAAAGTGTGTCTCTTGATCCCGCAATTCATTAATTACACCATCGTCTACTACTTCATTTGTTGGAGGGTCCATCATGCAGTGGCGGATCCAGGAATTTTTTCCAAGGGGTTCACTGTTTTTAGATGCCCCAATTTCATAGGGCCTAAACCACTACGCTTACTGTGAAACCTTGTAAGGGGGTTCACCGTAGGGTATTTTAGGGGGTTCACCCCAGTTTTTTTACCTACCGTTACACTAAAATTTCAAAACTCGGGGGGTTCCTGTGCACCCCCCCCGGCTTCACTAGGTCCGCCCCTGCCATCATGCAGCTGGGTGAGATTGCATTTCCGTCATGCTTTAAAATCATATTGTGCAATATGATACATGTGTTAACCATATTTTGTATTTTTTGACGTTTATGTGACCGTTGCGGATGATTAATTATCCCCCATTTAGATTTTAAAACACCAAACCCGCGTTCGACATCTTTTCTAGCTGACTCTTGAACTTTCTTAAACATTTTTTCTTTTGAGTCGACAGGAAATGGAAATGATTTCACAAAAACAGACCAAGTGGGGTAAATCTCATCCGCAAGATAGTAGCCACGTTTGTATTCACGACCATTAACTTGGAAAGGACACTTCGGGGCGGTTCCATGCATTTCGTTATTGAACAACGGAGATTGATTGAGAACATTTATGTCGTTATTCGAACCGGCAGGACCACAATACGCATGCCAAAACCATAAGTCATTTGACACCACTGTTTCCATCATGATCGTAGGGTATTGGTGATCACCTCTCATAAATTGGGCACGCAAACTAGTCGGACACATCCTCCAAACGACATGCGTACAATCGATGCTACCGATCATCCTTGGAAGGCCCCATCTAGTTTCATGCGCATTATACAAACGTGCAATGTCGTGGCTTGTAGGTTTACGTAAAAACTCTTTGTCGTATAACATAATAACATAATTGAAAAAGTATTCTAAACATTCACGAGCAGTCCTAGCGGACATAGATAAATATTCATCATATTCGTCAGGAGGGTTATCTATTGATGTAAGGTCAAATGTCCCTTGTTTAAGAGTCGGTTTTGTATAGTTTTATGCGTTTTACTTTGTATTTCGAGTCGGTTTTATGTTGGTATTTGTATTTGAGTCTATTACAGGTTAACGTGCTAATTAATCGGATAACGAAGCATAATTGAGAATAGAGGTGCACAAAACGGTTTTTTAACCCGAACCGGTTCAAAACCGAACCGAACCGGTTTGGTCAACAAAAAGTCAAAACCGGTTTGAAACCGGTTTGAGATGGTCCGTTGACCGGGTTTAACCGGTTTAAAATACGGTTTGAAACCAGTTTTTAATCGGTTCGGTTCGGGTTAAACCGGTTTCAAACCGGTTTAAATGTATAGGTTTCAAACCGGTTTTAAACCGGCGGTTTGAACCAGTTTGAAACCGGTTTGGTATAAACCGGTTCACGACCGGTTCGGTTTTCGGTTTGAAACCGGTTTGGTTTTTCAAACCGGTTTTTTTGTGCTTCTCTGATTGAGAAGGTACGGAAGTACAGGGGGTGAAAGTGTAAAATATTAATTTTCCTGGAAAAGTGAGTCTTCACGACATGCGAAGATTGGGAGTGAAGATCTCGCGCCACGCGAGGAAGTGAAGAGGGGCGCGCAACTAATTTGTTCTTCGCGCCACGCGAAGAACTGGCATTGGAAGTTCGCGTGTAAGGACCCAAACCTGGCACCCTACAGTTGGTTCTCATAACGGGTTATTCTCTTGAAAATACTCATTTTAAATATATTAAACTACAGCGGAAGTCTTTCTAAAACATTAATTGCTATTTAATGTCTTTAGGTTACCTCACGAATGCTTGCACACCAATCCGAGTAGCACCGCTCCCAAGCCAAGATACCTCGTCTAGCAGACTCACCTACAAAACAATCTAACATACACACAAAGTCAGCTACGCTGAGTGAGTTCTAATAGTTTAGTTTAATTAAAAGTCAACTCGTCTCAAAAGTTGTTTAAGCTTCACTCAGGACCCATGGTCCTTATAAAATAGATCCATAATTCATTAACCATTAGATAACCCCTGTTATCGCCCGATATCCCATAATAACTCATTACCCATGACTCATCCCATAATAATAATAATCCCGCAGTCTCATCGACATTGGTCGAACTCACTACACTAATATCTCATTCTCAAGTACACGCATTAACTCGACACTTGGTTAACACAACAACTTCGTAAACATCAACTTACTCAGTCTTGACCAAGGCTGTTACAAATCAACTGACATAACAGTTATAAACACTACATCACAATCCTGACGTAACGGTCAATCTAACTCTACTCAGCACATTAAAACTATCTCGTGCACAATAAATATAACTCAACGCTTGTATGTTATTTAACACAATTATATAAGCACGCAAACACATACCTCATTACTTCATCCTCGTCAGGGTTATCCCCATCGGGATACTTTTCATAAGCTCAACTCCACCCTTGTTACAGGGCCCCGCCACTAAAAATAGCGACACACTCGTCATCTACGATGACTACCCATCCACCCATACGGTGACTATATCATCTACCATACGGTGACTGCCAGAGCACACGTATAATGATGACCCGAAGGACTCCGTCCTCCACACCAATGTTGACCTAACACATGGACAACAATGCAAGCACATAAAGCAACACATATAACACATAACATCATACTCTATTTACATTACTCATTAACTGCACCTGCACCCCACACGTAGCACTAGGATAACATATCTTACACGTGTTCATAAGCGTTTAACTTATATCACGACTCGCCCCGACTAACTCATAACACAATACAATACAATGCTAATGTAGCAACACACATACTAATACTATGTCTCATTATCTAAGCATATACTACGTACATGCACGCACTGTGATACCTTCTAGTCATACCCGTATGACCTTTATTTACATTCCCGACTCACCCCTGTTAGGTCACTATACGACCCGTGACCGTACACCCACCTTTAACCTACATGTATTAAGGGTAACATCTAGTCCCTTAGCCCATATTTAAATAATTAACTTCGTAAACTCATCGGGTTAGACCCCGAAGCTCGATACACAATTAATGTAATAAAACACGGCTTGAAAGTATATACGATAGCCCGAAAACATTAAAATCATTTAAAAGAGGGGATTAGAAACTCACTGGTTATGCTGGGCCTCATTCCTCGCTCTACAACTTGTCCCTCCACGCTCGAATCCCAAACCTGTCACGCGCATGATCACATTATCAAAACACGTTCGCATAACGTATATATAAGATAGGCTTCGACACTCAGTTATATTCGCTCGTCGTATCATCCCTGCAAAAACCCTTATTCCACACGTCCATGTGGCCATGCAAACTAAATCCTCCCGAGAGCACGTGTACTCGAACCGAGTGTCATACCCACATGCAAGCCATGCAACGTGAAAGTTCGACCATGTGAACATACGAACTCATGTCGGGTCCTTATTGCTTGCATGCCTAGCGAAACCCTAGCCGAGTCCGTCGTGCGCCACCGCGTACTACCACCTAACCATCCTTCTTCTCGTGACAGCTCTTAGCCGGCCAATACCACCCCAGCGTCACCGATGTCCCGCCACCTGAGCCATCATTCTCGTCGGAGACACCACTGCTGTGGTCACATACCGTCACCTCAGCCACCACTTCGGCCCGTCACCACCATGTGTCGTCATATCCTCACCACGGAAGCCACCCTGCTGGTCTCCAATGTTCCCCGCACTCCGCCGTCGAATACCAACCCTAATGGATCAACGCAGCACCGTCGCACCACCACTGAGTCGTCCATGCCACCGGGTTAATCACCCACGCTGCTGCCGTCGGCCACCCTTACTCCGCCGCCCTCTTCGTCAGCTACATCTACTAAACCACCCTTCATGGTCTTAACCGTTGTCCCCCCCCACTGATCGATCACCACCGTCAACCATCCTCACATGCACATCCTCTTTACTAGCCGAGAGCTCTACCTTAAAACATAATCGGGTCTTTAACTAGAACATAAAGTATGCATGACAAGAAAACAATTACAAGGATTACCTTATCGATGCGGAGTCCTCCCCCTACTGCTAATGCCATGAACCATCGTGAGAGCACCGTCCCCGGCGTCATTCCGTTTTCCCGTTCCTGCGTCTCTTCTTCTTGTCGTCAACTCCCCTAGACCGACTTATGGTCTAGGGTTTGCGATATGTGATGTTTATATCACAGGGATTTACATCCGGGTCCCTGTTCGTCTTTCTCGTACGCTTCGATCCCGAACTAGAAATTAAATGGTTAACCGGTCCTCTTAACTTCGCTAAATCAAGTTTTACTCGTCAATCCCAACCAACTATGTCGTTAACTAGAAGTTCGTGTTACCTCTTAACCCGACCCATTAGTTATTTGGTTTTAGGGATGTTACATCGCGACATGCGAAGGGCCTCCGAATCATAAAAAAAAAGCCCTAATTCTAATTAAAAGGAAATTGAACCCTATTTCGCAAATAAATTTCATTCAGCCGTTTTTAGGAGCAGAGGGGGCAATTTTCAGAGTACCAAGAAGTTCCGGATCAAAGATTGAAGCTATGCTCACGTGTCTGACAAGGATGCGTGGCTAAGCTGCGTGTGGCTTGATAGATTGATGTATTGGTTGAGTTAAACAATTTATTTGTATGCATTGAGTTTATTTGCTTTACAACTTATGTTCGGTTGATGGCAAAACTTTGTAGCCGGGTTGGGTGACTGAAGTGTGTAACTTGATGTTCATAAATTGGGTATTTGAATTGTGCTAGTTGTGACGAGTTAGTCGTATAGGTTGCTGACAACAGCTTATCTTCAATTATTAATTCAACTGATTTTCCAACACTATGTCTATGTGGTGTCTAAACTGAATAACTGGATTGCATGTGAAGCCTAGAATCTGAAGTTTGGGAGGGAGTTACATCTTTATTTGATCTGTGTTTTTATTCTAGTTTACTAATCTAAGCAATTTAACTTTCCACCGATTCCCTGTAGATTCGACAACCCTACTTCCCTGTCTACAGTCCAAGGTAGATAAGTAGTAGTTTTTATAAATGTTTTTGATTGACCTTGACACCGCGATCACCTGTAGCGAGTTGACGAATAGTAGAAGTGCATTTCTGAATCGGCTTGAAGAACTTCTTTAACCTCCCGTCATACCTTTCGTGAAACCAAGAAAACATTGAATCCATATTTATATCCCTGACAATGCTTAAAAACAAATCTTTCGGTAAGCGAAATCTCCCTCTAAACGTATCTGCGTCGTACTTGGGGTGTTCGACGAAATAATCCTTCAACAGAACTGTGTTAGCAACTTCACGATCACGATGTACAAAATTTTTCTTTGATTTTGCCGTATCCTCAAGCTCGCTAGCCGCAGCGGCAACTTTGGACAAAAACTCAATGCCACTTGATTCGGAAGTGTCGGAAAGAAAATCATCAAAACCACTAGAATCGGATAATCCCGAAGGCAAACCAAGAATGCTATAATCGGATGAAGACATTTTGTTAAAAAATATTGGAGTTTTACAAAAATATATGGATGAAAAGAGTGATTTGTTTTAAAGAGAAAAGTGAGATATATATGTAGATGAGAATTAGATATTTTTTTAAATCCCCCCCCCCCACCCCACTGCTCAATCCCAACAGTCACCACACTTGAGTAAAACAACTCGCTCACCCTACTCGGCTCCGTACTCAAATTGTAAGGGGCGGTGTTCTCATACTACTCGAACCATCTCTCTCTTACCCGGCCCAAGCCGGGTAATACACCCCATCACCCTAAGTGATATTTTTTTTTGTCAAAATTGTATTGGATGCATTCAACCGTCAAGTGTCATGATCAACAAATGAGATTTATTCTTTATACAAAGTTTTGTTTTAGCGACCAAAATGTATTTTATCATAAAAGTAAATTATAAATAGCGACCAGCTTTGTAATTTTATAGACTTAAAAGCACTAAATTTATAAATTTATATATACCACATGTTTTATTTTACGTGTTCTCACTAGTTAACAAGATATTGATAGTATCTCATGGATTTCTTGAATATTGAGAGAACTCATTAACTTTTAGATTTATAGAATTGAAAATTTTAGTTAAAACAAATACATTAAGAATAAATATAGCTTTTTGGATATATCATACAATTTTCATTCATTCCTCACATACATCCAAACATTTAAATATGCCCAAACAAGTTGATTTAAACAACGTTGACTTTTAAACAAACACAAGGAGAAACCTCATTAGAAATCCAAATAACACATATATAGGTTTCTTTTATTTATTACATGAAAACAAAACACCAGTTGATCTTGTTTGGGTCATGATTCGATCTCTTGCTCAGCAGTTGCAAGGATCGCACTTGCAGTTTCCTCCACACTTGCACCCGTTTCCGCTCTCTGCGATCTCGGTTCCCTCAACAAAACTGCGTTTTGTATAAACTTAAAATCATTTAATGATCCCACAAAAGGTTTTCTTAATTTGTATATCACTGATATTGTTAAAGGTGAGCAGAAAAAGCGAGTAACCAAACCATAATTGAAATAACCATAAAGATTGAACCGAAACTAAAACCAACATTTATATTTTTTTTTTTGACTGAACCAAACCAATATTAAAACTAACATTTATATTTTTACTGTTTATAAATAATATGTTATATTTTTCATAATTAACATATTAGATGTCATTTATTCTCCTTCATAAGTTAAAACTTACAAGTATCGCTATTATTTTATTTAACACAAGATATAATTGAGTTTATTACTTGAAATTAGTTTGCATCCAAAGATGGTTAACTGAATAACCGAACCCTTTATAACCAAAATCGATTGTTTATGAAAATATAAAGAAAGAAACATCGATTATTTATAACGTTTTAGTGCATAACTGAACTGAAACTACCCATGATCACCCCTAATTGTACATGATTAACATGAATACATATATGCACTGAAAGCAGTAGAAATACATACGTCATCCTGGGGGCAACACCATCGACGATGATGGTGGTGGTGGTCGACTTCTCAACGTTGCAGCTGCCGGAATAAAAAGGGTTCAGATGGTTGAAAATCAGTATAAATGAAAAAATGAATTAAATATTTATAGTAAACCATGAAAAAAAAAATTACGAGTTGCAGTTGCAACTGCTGCCACATGAGCAGCTTGAGCCACAGTTGCACTTTCCGCTTGAGCAAGACATGATGATTCGAAGGTTTTGAAGTTAATCTAGGAAATACGAATGTTTGTGTTGAATTTGTTAAAGCTGGATGATTTTCTTGTTGATATATGAATGCTATTTATAGAGCACTATATGGATGATCACCGTACACGTGTATGGTTTTGATAGCATGCGTATGGTCTTCTTTAATATCATAATTATTCCATAGGGTACCATCACATCTTGATTATTGGTCGAATTTAATCGTGTGTTACTTTCACAAAATAAACTTAACTTTCCATCATATTCCATCGTGATCACGGATGCGGAAAACTTTATTGTGTAAATAGATTAAGTTTAACTTTAACTCATTTAATTTAACAAAGTTTGAGCTCGTTTTGTTTTGAGTTTTATGTAAAAAACTAGATCTTTGACTCACCAGTAATTTAATAAGGTTTAGCTCGAGCTCGTATATAATTTATTTACAGTTTTTTCGTTTATTTACTTATTTTTATATATTTAACATAAAATTATATATAACATAAAATATGTATATTTACTTACTTATAATTATATATAACATAAAATATGTTTTAGTTTTTATCATATTCATATGTAATAATAATATTTATTACTTAACTATATAATATACTAGATGCTATAATATTACATTAAGTTACTTGTATTGTATTATATTATATTATATTATATCATATTTAAATATATTTAAATAAATAATATGATTATTTAGACGCATGAGCCTAATCAAATTTGTTGTATGAAACCTGGGATTGACACGTTTATTAACTTGACTCCATCTTAGGCTTGAGCTTGGCCTCTATTCAAACTTTAAAAAAATGATTTTAAATACTTCATGACCGGCTCTATTCAAGCATTTAGATAATCGATTTCGAGTTTCTCATGACAAGCTCATTTCAATCTTTCAAGTATCTACCGACCGGCTCGATTCAAGCTTTAAGATAATCGATTTCAAGATCTCATGACTGGATCGACATTTTTAATTAACATTACTTGAAATAGATGTTGTGGCAAGATATATTGTTGTAGCAAAACCTTTTTTTTTATTGTAATATAACATCTTTTTATTTACAATTTACAAACATGCATGTTAGTTTGAAGTTATTCTGTTATTGGAAATGAATACATCGCTACCCGTTATTTCCAATGCCATAGACACACTCATTTCATAGGGAACCCCAACCCTAGTAATCCACGTTGTTTTTTATTATTTTGTTGTGAAATTCATTTCATAGATATTATTAACACTAAGGTGGTCTAATGATAGAGGAAAATCATCTATGGACACTAAGGTTTGAGAAAGGTCATGTGTTCAAGTTCCACTCCTAAAAGGAATTAAGAAATTTATCTTTAAAAAAAAAGATATTAAATATTTTTTAAATCTTAAACTACAAGTAACATCTATTTAAATTCATTACGGCACGCCTCCATTTTGACATTCCCTTAAAGAAATCGAAATTTATTTTTTAATATTTTCTAGTTCTTAGAATGTCTGAGGGACCCATTTATTTTTATAAAAACGTAGTTGATGTGAAACAATTGTTAACAATAAAGAAGATATGTTCAAAATTTAAGAAGAGAGCCAAAATATTATTTCTACTTTGGATTATATATATATATATATATATCTTATCATAAATCTATATCTATATCTATACTCTATAATAAACAAAGGTTTTGAGCAGACACTTATCACTCGTCTACGTATTCTCAACATTTTTTACTGCATCTCTCTCTCCTATTAATTATATAAATTTCTTTAATTTTTTTTATAATTTTTTGTTTCCCGCCTCTCTCTCCTATTAAATAATTATTATTTCTATAATTTTTTTTATAAAATATTTTTTATTTAAAAAAAATAGGTTTGTTCATAAAACATTTTTATAAATTGAATATTTCTTTCATTTTGTAACACCCAAAATTTTCAACTCGGTTTAAACTTTTAAAACAACGCGTAAGTTAGCTTCCAAAACGACATTTAACGTATCCACACGTTAAGTTTTATAAACACGAATTAAACTAACATGATCACCTTAATTAGTTTAAACAAAAGTTACTAACAAGTTATCCACAACTTGTAACAACCCCAAATAGTTTGTAAAAGACTCCATACGAGAAGATTAACAAAACCAATTACAAAACATCTCCACGAGAATCCAATCCACTTGATGCGAGACCCGAGGCTTATTCTGGAGCTTTTCCTACATCAAAAACATTTCACAAATCAAGTTAGTAATGGTATAAACATCCCCTGGAGTCTCAAGGGTTGAAACAAAGTAAAACCCAAAAATTCATTTTTGGGCGTACGGGTCACCGTATAGGCGGTAGCTTGGGCGTACAAGTTTTTCCTCCAACGTATCATACGCCAATACGGGCGTATGGTACGCCCAACCTGCAGATCTTATGCCTTTTTCAATCTCCTCACGTCGAGGCACCCCAAATTCATATATTACGGCTTTCGTAGTTCATTTTCTAGCCCGAGATATACTTATTAAAAGTTTTGGGTTCTTACAGATAACGTGTATTGACGCCCATAAATGTTTAAACTATAGCTATTGACGATCATAAACTCGTGTTTAAACTATATTAATGATCACCAACATATACTAACTTGAATTGGTTAGTAATCCACCCCAAAACCAAGCGCCACTACTCGTTTTCCACTCTTGAAGTGTTTAACTTCAAGTTCTACCGTTTTATTATTTAGGCATATAACGACCTACAATTTAGACATGTATTGACCCATACAAGTCCTAACGTTTCAGCATTCATCAACTTGACATATCCACGTGTCTATTGCGAGAACCGCTACTCGCTTTCTCGCATGGAGTATTTGACTCCATGCCGACCCATGAAGTATCCACACTTCATGTCATCTGTGAAGTATGTGACTACACTTTCACCCGTGAAGTACTTGACCTCACTACCACCCGTGACGTATCCCACTTCACGTAAACTGTAACATTTCTGCTTTTCGCGTACTTGTAACGCTTACCATATTCGTAAATCAATGAAGCTTGAAACCCTCATCATAGCTCGTGTTCACATCATACTTGAAACATACCTATTTCATGCACATTATACTTATTACATGGTCACATGTTGACTACAACACTTGGAATTGCCTTAAATTGCAACTTGGACCGTTAAACCGTTTAAAAACTCGTTTACCGACACGAAAACTCACCCACTACTAATTCAAAGGAAAGTATCAACCATATGTGCCTAACATAGTTATTTAACTCATTCAATTTGTCACATAATTCAAATTGATGCCCTAGTACGTTAGTTAGTGCCTATACGTATCCGTTCGCCTTCTAAACCGCAGTTTGACTCCGTACCGTCCACAACCAACAAATACATCCTTTATGACACTAAATTATGTTTTAAAATGACTAACACATCCATTTCATTAAATAAAACAACTTTCATTTACAAAATTTTTCTTAATTAAACTCCGAATTGCAAAAACTAAACGTTTTGTGCACCGATGCACCACTTGTATACTTGAGGGACCTAGTTGTCCATTCCTAAACCATAATTTCGAATTTTTGGCTGGTAAGGGGTGGTTGGAGGCTGCATTAGGGTTAAAACCCCTTGGCTTCTACTCCAAGTTCTTTCCTAATATACAACCCTTCAATCTCTAGTATAAATGGGAGGTCTAGGGTGCCTTATTCTTTGCTATTTACCCTCAAACCACCTCAAATACCCTCATTCCCTCCTTAGTTTCGAAATCCCTGCCCTAATCCTTGAAGAATTCGTGAACCACAAGAGCTAGAAGAGCATACAAGGTTTGAGGACCATTCCAAGTAAGTAACATCATCCTTTTCGATTTGGTTTCTTTCGTTCTTTGATTTTATCTTCTCTACACCTCCAATCCTTTTTCTTTCTTTCATGATATTGTGATCATTAAACACCAGCCTCTCAAACCCTAAACTTTCATGATCTAGCTTCGTTTTAATCAAAAAATTTCTTAAAAAAACCTAAAAAGTTGCACAAGGGCAAGTCTGGATTCTAGACATAATACTTGTGTCAACTTGTGGCAGCCATATATTGGTCATCCTTAATCCAAAAAGGGTTGTTTTTAAACCAAAATCTAATTTCAAAGAGTCTTATTTCCATAAAATATAACATCGTAATTTTTTGACAAGTTTAAAGCTTTCAAACGTATTTTTTTAGAGGTAAAGGTCAACTCTGACTTTTTGACAGAATATTTGTCATTACTTTCCGGAACCATATCTCTCAATATACAAATCCAATCGTATTCAATCTTTTTGCAAATCAAATTTTATTGAATATTCTTTAAAACCATATATAATTGACATTCTAACTCTTTGTAATACTCCCAAATATGACAAATCAAGACAAAAAGGTTTATTCTGGACCTCTGATCTTGTATCACGATTTTGGGATATTTAAGTTGCCAAATTAAAAAGATTTATTAACAAACGTTGTTCATTATAACCTAAATTAAAAATCTGGAGAATCTTAGAATTTTTGGAAATGGTTTAACATTTTTAAAACATGCCCAAAGTTGAGCAACACAATCTGTACAAATCTGAATTTTACAAAACTAACCATAATCTTCTAACATTTGAGCAACCTTAATTCTTTGACTTTCTTTTCTTAAAAACATTTTATTCATAATCTAAGGTTTTGCATGCATTAGAACCCTATCCAAACCTATGATATACGTATATGACAAATGAACGGTTCTGGCTATGAAAGACGCGGTAATCTAAACGAGTCCTTTATGACTGACCCCTCTTTTCTGGGAATCTTTTCATTGGATGTACTACTCTAGGTGGATTATCATGTTCTATTTTACAACCACCTATCCTCCTTCGTCGTTCCCATTCAAACTTTCTCTTCGCGTAACGATAATTCCTTAAACTTATTCAATTCTTAAATTTTATTGGGCACGGTCACTAAGGTTGATACACCCGCCTCCTCTCTAATCATCAAGGTGAGATCATAGTCCCCCTTTTCTTTATTCTTTGGAGTGGAACATGTAACAAGCAATAACAAAAGGAGATTTTTAGTATAATTCATATAATTGGCAAAGGTTTTCATACTCGACGTTAAAACATTATTTAACTATGGACAACATGACTGCATAAACACGTTAAGGCCCTCTTTTTCAAACACATACACAATCATCAACTTGTTACAAACCGACGGTAGTACAATTATAGCGCTATAGGTGTGACAAACCCACCCATCTTCCCGGTTAGTGTAACGAACCAAAATCCGGGTCTCGTTATAAATAAATAAATATTTCTAATTAATATTATGGTGAAAATAATATTTTAGAAATAAGTTGAAACAAGTGGGTTTCAAGTTTGTAATGGGGCTATGTTAGTTTTGACTAACTTTAGAATGAAATGGGTGAAGTGGAAAGTTGAGGGACTAAAGTTGTAATATGGCAAAATCTGCCATTTGACTAGTTAAAGTCAAAATTAACTCATTTTTGAGGTGTTAGTCGTTCAAGAGAAGAGGAGAAGAAGAGAATTTCGGTTTTGGAGCTAAATCGCGGAATTGAGGCTTGTTTTGTGAAGGTTTTGGCTCACACAACACCTTCATAACATCAAGTAAGTGATTCTCTTCCTCTTGATTTCACCATGAATGTGTTCTTGGTGGGTTTTGGGTGAAATCCGAAATTATGTATGCATGTGATGAAATGGTGTTAGATTATTGATAATCTAGCTAAACTAAAGTTAAAGAATGATGATTAACATCCTAGAACCCTTTGATTTTGATTATGAGAAGTTAGGGTTCATATGGTGGAAATTGGGGGTGTTTGGATCATGATGCTAAAATGATGAATTAATGAAGATTAAGTGTTTTTAAGATGTTAGACACTTGAACAAACACCAAATTAACTTAATAATAATTTTTGAAAGAAAAATTAGTGTTAAGATTAAGATAATGAAACTCAAGTGGGTGAGTTTGTGGTGAAAGAGGGTGTTTGGTTATGAGGATAACCCAAACGGGTCAATTTGGGTTGGAAATGGGGAAATTGAGTTGTGGACTCAATTGTAATAGAATTTTGATGTATGTTAGATTACTAAACTAGGTGAATGTGTTTAGGTAATCTAATTGCAAAGCTAGAAGGTGGTGCGGGATCCTCTAACTCAAAAGGTAAGTGCTTTGCACTTACTTAGTAATGATAGGTGGTGGTGATGTTCATATTTGAATTTCATGTTGGTTATTCAAATATCTTATATGTGTTTATTGGTATGTGGATGAAATTAGTTATTTAACCTATATGGTGTGAAAATTGACTTGTGTGGTAAAAGTCAAGTTTTGTATGCATAATGTAGTTGGCTATGTGGTATATGGTCAAACTAAAATGTAGAATATGTTGAATTGGTGTAAATGACTATGTGGTATATAGTTAAGCAAAAATGTGGTATGTGATAAAGTAGAGTAAATGACTCGTGTGGTGTAAAGTCAACTAAATGTGGTAAATTGAAGAAAGTGACTTATGTGGTATATAAGTCAACCATTGTGGAATAATGGTGAAGTCGGTGTAAATTGACTTATGCGGAATATAAGTCTAACCATTGTGGAATAATGGTGAGATTGGTGTAATTGACTTATGTGGTATATAAGTCAAGCCATTGTGGAAAAATGGTGAATGTGGTGTAAGTGACTTATGTGGTATATAAGTCTAGTGTAAGGGGCCTTATTTGACCAAATGGGTGCAAATGGGTCAAATGGGTCAAATGGGTGAAAAGGGTGAAAGCAAGTTGTAAATACTTGTTTGTTATGTTTATATCATTACTAATGGTGTTATGTCAATGTGGTGATGTAGGGAAAGCTCCGAGGTAGGTCAAGGTCAAGTCCAAAGCGCGAAGGGATCTCGTATGCATTTTTGGTGGTTTTAAGGATTTGGGGAAATTACTTGTAATTTGGTGATTTGATCCTTAAACTGTAAATTTGATATTTGAAAACTTAGTTTGGATGTTTGGGGTCAAAACCCAAGTGTTGGAAATTTTTGGATGTCAAGTGATTTGATAAAAGTTGGAAAAATGGCAAGGTTTTGAAACCTGCAGCTGAAGGGAAACTCACTGGAAATTTGGTCCCTCGCGGTACGCGAAGAACCTGGGAGGATTCTCTCGCGGTACGCGAGAGACAAAATCTCCGGTTTTGCCTTTCTGAGTCCCCTCGCGGTACGCGAGAACTTGCAGGGAAGTCTCTCGCGGTACGCGAGAGACCTGGGTTTCCGGGTAAGTATTTTGGGACTCCCTCGCGGTACGCGAGGGAGGTGGCCCGTGTGCCTCGCGGTACGCGGGGGTTTTAAAAAAAAAAAAAAAAATCTTGAGAAATGCTTCCGCTTGTTTAAACGTTTAATTGTCGGTGTTTTAAAAGTGGTGTGTTACAGTTAGGGGTTTGGGTTATTGAAATCCGACACATATGCTTAGGTTAACCCGTGGGGGGTTGAACCGGAGAGGGCGTGTCATTAGGTTTGGTTGTGGCTTCATGTTGTGATGTTTTACTAATGTGAGTTTGTGAAGTATTGCTATGAATTGTCTACATCTTTATGTGTTTATTTTATAAAAACCTATGCATCTCACCAACTTTTTTAGTTGGCTCGTTTTATTATATGTTTCAGGAAATACCGATTAAGGATAGACTTTGGATTTGCTCATATAGGATGGCCTATTTATCAATCGAAAGTTGTTAGAACGTGTAATTAAATGCCTATAAGGTTTTAGATTGTTATATTTAGGAGAAACTGTATTACTGTTTAATTAGTACAGTTTTTTTTAATCAGATTTAACACGTTAGTTATTTACAAAGTTAAAAAAAGATGGTTAAAGAAGTGCTGACATGTCGACCTGTTTTGAGTACTCAACCTGCCTGTTTTGCAATGTGCATAGTATGGTATGCATTTTTTATTTGTTAATTTATCTTTTTTTAATTTTATTTTGGGTCAATCAGGTAAAGTATAAAACGTAACAATAAATGGAACATACCGAATGGTCCAAAATAGTTGAAGGTTTATTTTAGTTCTTACAACGTTCTATATCATTTTATATAAAATAATTAATTTACTAAAATAGTTTTAAATTATATGATCTATCAGACACCAACATAGTAATACTCACCAATTCAGTAATACTTGCTCCCCCCTAACCAGATCCCAGCATCGAAACCGGCAAAAAGGCCAATCCAAAACCCATAGGGTAACTTCATCTAAATAGTCTGCTTTCATTACCCACAATTTAGATAGTATAAATCTATTTTGCAAGTTAGATACAGTTTATTGATAGTTTATTTGTGATTGACTGACTTACATCCTAATTTTTATATACTATTTAATTATCCCCAATTTGACAGATTATTAGTTTATTTGTAACTGATTATTTTATAGTGCTAAAGGTGCTGGTTAAAATAGGTGGTCATACATCTAAGCCAAAAGGAAGTAAAAGATTGTTGCTCTCCAGTATCCGTGACATGTGTTTTTCGAACCGAAGATCAGTTCCTTCCTCTGATCAAGTATAAGCTTTTGTATGGGTAGGTTAGGTAATGCGTGAAAACGGGTCGAGTTGAAACAGGCCAAAAACACTCTTTTGTCCATTTTTTTATAAATCACTAGGTTATTACCCGTGTGTTACACGGATTTAACATAAGTCATATGATAATGATAATATGAAGAAAATATTGTAGATTTTTGAAATGTTGTATGTCCTCAAAATAAACAATCATTATATTAAAAAAAAACAAAAAACGACAAATCATTGATTGTATATAACTGCTTTTTATTAATGAATTTACAAATCATTGATTGCAGTACCACTTTAATTTCTTTAGTAGCTATCAAGACCAAAATCAAAGAATCACTCATCCGGAGTATTTCACTTTCCTGTTGAGGTCGACTCTCCCGGATACCCCGACTGATTAAACAACCTCCAAGCTTTTCTTCTGTGAATTTAAGCGCCGTGCTACATCCTTATACATAGAACATAACAAAACATTTAAACCAAATATGCAAAGTGATTTTCTAATATATAAAAACTTAAAAGCTTTAAATGAACTACTAACTGCTGCAGAAGCATCCCGACCTAGCTGTGCACATTGCAAACCCATGCCTGGTTGATTGGCAAAGCGTGCAGCTGAAGCGTGCCTGTTGGCTGCAATTGCTTGGCAATTTGGTTTGGATCTCCATAAACTCTGTTTGGTCAACTTGAATCCCTGCAAACATGACCCGTCACTTATAATGAGTGAACAAATTTCTATAAAGAAATAATTTCATGGTAATTGTAATAGAATTCCATAACCAAACTAAAGTATTATACTGGGATTACAAAAATCTTGACTAAAGAAATATTCATAAAAATTAGAAGTTAAATCCGGTTTTGTATTGCGCTCCAGAATTGCTTTTAAATGGTAATGATAATAATATTGTTTTTGATAATCTCTCACGGTTTATTCTACTTCAAGTTTTTTTTTTGTTGAAAGGTGTGGGAGTGGGAGTGTAACCCATGACCTCCTCAAAACTTGGTGTTCCAAGAGATTTTACCTCTACCACTGGGCCACCAACCCCAATTCAAGTTTTCTCTTGAGAATACCGTTTCGAGAGAAGGGCAACTAAAAATCACTGACCTAGTTACTCTTAGTATTCAAAGTCTTGTAGCAATGATATCATCTTTGTAAAGCATACTAATTTCTACTGCTTGATAATTGTCGGCAAGTTAAAGAAATGATTGTCATATTGATATCATGATACAGTTGAAATAAGCTTGTTATGCAATAATCTTTCTTTAAAATTTGGTTTATGGTAATCATGATGATAAATTAACCAAATTCTTCATGTTTTATGTGGGAAAACAACATGCATTAGTATGTGTTTAAAACGTGCCTCGTGGTTAAGTCTTACTTTAGCTTTATCAAATAGTTGGAAAAGAAAAGTTACAACTTTAGATTATACATATAATCACTCCTTATATATGTTATAGATAAATAGATCTTCAGGTAAAATGTATTTCTTAAACAAACAATTACCTTACAGTGAATACATTTTTGTGTAATGCCTTCGATTGTATCCTTCATTAGAGACTAATTACATGAATGAAGTTTCCTCTGTAAACAACCCTGTGCACCAGATGACCCTGAAAGTCTGAAACTCCAAAAGCTCTTTCATTTATGCTAATCAGCCCTATCCAACTGCTTAACCGCATGCGTTAACATTTTATCTCCATCTGATGTCATAATCTTGCCAACACACAAATAAAGTTTATTCTCACCAACATTCTTAGAAAACCAACAGATGTCAAACTTATATAGAGCAAATTTACATATGCAGAATGCCTACAAATTGGTTCAAGTACATATGGCATATAAAATTGATTGAAATTCATCTGGCATAACCATCATCTTTGAATACAAATAATTAAATAAACATTAGTAAAGTAGAAAAATTGCAGGTATTAAATAATTCTATCAAAAGTTGCAGGTACTAAAACAAGATTATATTTTTTTAAAGCTAGAGAAGAAAAATAAAAAAACCAAAAAAAAAATTAAAAGAAAATTCAGCTCAAATTAAAAAATAATTCTATAAAAATTGTAATTATTAACTATCTTGTTGCAACATATTAAAGCTCAAATCCATCACTTCCATAATCTAACACCAAAAGCTGATTAACAACAAAATAGACTCATGATAGTTAAGAACAGTCCAAATTGATTTCAAGGAAAACAGGTTCTGTTACTGAACAGTTTTGCTGCAATAGATATAACTCAGAACCATAGGAGCACAAAGAAAATATAAATCCCATCCTGTACCACATGAAAACAATTACATTATACAATATAGACTTCAATCCAGATAAGCTTGAGTTACAAACCAACAATCGAACAATATCGAATATCTAACTTGAGTTTCAACCTGTATTAAAGTGACCCATCTCAACAGAACACAGTTTCAGCCTGTATTAAATCAAACTAAAAAAACCTAAATTTCACAAACCGATTACCTGAGTGAGAATATGTCAAAGTGAGTGAATCGAAGGTGGAGGGATGGCCAGAGGCCCAAGCTTGACCAGGGAATATGATGATCAAAAGGACCTACCCAAAAAAGTGACAAACCCTTTGGCGTTCTTCCGGCTCCTCTCCTTGCCAAATTGAAACCAATTCAAATTAGAAATTAGAAATGTATATATAAAGAAGATGTTGCGATAAGAGAAAAGTTATATACCATTCTTCCTGGTCCCAATTTCTACTCACCGGAGTTAAGTTATCAGCGTTGTTATCGTGCTACGGCGGTTCATTTCACCAAACTTCGTCTTCATCAAGTTCAAACAGTTCCTTCGAAAGCACAAAAGGATTTGGCGTTTTCAATCGATCAAAAAATGATGGAGAGGGAGAATTGGAGGGTCGTGGTGGGGAGGGAGACAGAAAGTTGTGGTGGCGGTGGTGGTGATCGGGGAGATATGATTAGGGTTTTGGAGGAAGCGGTATAACACCGGGTCATTGAGGATCCGCGTGTTTTTTTTATCAGAGAATGGGTTTACCCGGGAAAAATAAGGGGAGGGCTGCTCTGAGATAGCCACGTGTCTCTCAAAAACTTTGATTTATTAGTATGTATAGATTAAGGCATTGATTATGATTATTAAACAATGTTATTACCATAATAATCTGACGTGAATTAGACGAGTTAGGATGTTGAATGCATTAAAATGTCTTTGGGCATTCAATCAATCGGGCATGTTTGTATTGTTTTCCTTACTGTAAAAATTCATATAACACTCCAGATTCTTATATAGAATTACTGCTTTTTGCTTTCTTAGTATCGATGCTCCTTTCATCTTTTTTGGGAATGAAACAACAAACTACGGATTTCTTTCCCCGAACAGAACTACATAAACATTGCATAGATTGGAGCCTCTCTTAGTATCGAAATTAGGCTACAGGTTGTAACAAACCGCAAAATAAAGATTTTTGTTTACATTATTCTACTTTTGGTTGGTCACTAGGGAGTACTAAATATGTTTCAATGCATATGTTATATTCATTTCTTTCAGTATTCAGAAGGCATACTATCTCTAATCATCGTAATAATTTATCATCAAAAGACACGAAACTCGTCGCAAAGCGCTGAAAACCTTTACTGGTTAGAAGGTTAATTTTTACTAAAATTGAAATTGGGGTTTCAATATGTTGTTTTAAGGTAGCGAAGGGCTTAAATTTATTTGGTGATATCTTAGGCTTCTAATGAAATTTTTTTCATGAAGTTGCAGTATTATCACTTTTTATTGTGGATTCAAAGAAACAAGCTTACATCAAGGAGCAAGTCTTCTTCTACCACTTGGTTGGGAGGGTATCTTGTTTATAAATGAGATTTTTATTGTGAAATTCGTTGAAAATCGGGCTCAAGAATACGAACACAAAATGTAATCTCAACCAATATCGACTCTTTCTTGTTTATTAATAACTCGACACACAAAACAGAATACATAATCTGATAATCCTATATTTATACTAAACATAATCTAATCCTAACCCAACTTAAACTCAATTAAATAATCTATTAAATCAAACATATTCTAATACAAACTCTACCAAGCTGATAAAATATAAAACAAAAAAGATAATAATTAGACTCAAACTCCATCCAACTCTTAAACAAACTTTATCTTTTTTTCAAACATATCCAACCCGTTTTAGCAAATTAGGATCAACTCTTTTAAAAATTGTATTGCATGCATTCAACTTTCATGATCAACAAATGAGATTAACTCTTTATATAAACTTTTGTTTTAGTGACCAAAATGTAATTTATTAGAACGTAAATTAAAAATAGTGACGAGCTTTGTAATTTTATATACTTAAAGCACCAAATTCATAACTTTGTATATATACCGTATGTTATATTTTACCTATTTTCACTGGTTAGTTAGATATTAATGGGGCCTCACGGGTTTTTTATAACGGGTTCTCAAAGTAACTTTAAGACATGTAGAATTGAAATTTTAACTAAAACAAAATACATTAAGAATAAATATAGCCAAATAGGTTGTGGTGTAGTAGTTGAGGTGAGGCCTGAAGTCCCAAGGGACCGGGTTCAATCTTTGCCATCACCATTAATTTCTGAGACATGCAAATGAGGCCTAGTTCTTAGGCTGATGCGCCAGGGTTTTACCCACGCCGATCCAGGGTTCGAGCCTCGGCTCTACCTCAAGTCCGGAAGGGGCCGTATTGGGTGGGATTTTTCCTTGGATGCTCTCCAACTCTGACGTAAAGTGGGCCCGGTTAAGACAACATATTGGTCGGAGTTGGACGAGGCTCTCCCATGTGACGGGGGGTGCGACGTCACAACATTCAATGTTCGCCGTTCAAAAAAAAGAATAAATATAGCTTTTTGGATATATCACATAATTTTCAATCATTCTTCACAAATATACATCCAAACATTTATAAATGCCCAAACAAGTATATTTAAACAACGTTGACTTTTAAACAAACACAAGGAAACCTCATTAGAAATCCAAATACAACATATATAGGGTTCTTTTATTTATTACATGAAAATAAAACACCAGTTGATCTTGTTTGGGTCATTGTTCAATCTCATGCTCAGCAGTTGCAAGGATCGCACTTGCAGTTTCCCCCACACTTGCACCCGTTTCCGCTCTCGGCGATCTCGGTTCCCTCAGAGAAACTGCATTTTTTTTATAAACGTAAAATCATTTAATGATACCCCCAAAAAGGTTTTTAAATTTATATATCACCGGTTTATTGTAAATAAGGGTCAGTAGAAAAAATGAATAGCCGAATCATAATTGAAATAACTAAAAGTCTAAACCGAAGAACCGATACTTATATAAATAACCTAAATTAGGTGAACTGAACCGAAAAACTAACATTATTTATAATAATATGTTATATGTTAAAAAAGTGTACTTATAAATTTTAATTTATAACATATTAGCTCTCTTATTATCTTCTATAAATTAAAAGTGTTGCTATTATTTTATTTGACATCAACATATAATTGGATTTACTAATTAAAACTAGCTTGAGTCCGCCAACATTCAAAGATGGTTAACTGTATTAAATTGAATCTATAGGTTGTGGATTAACCGGGCCATTTATAAATAAAACCTATTGGTTGTGAAATCTATAGGTTGAAATATCGGTTATCGATTCGGTTTCAACCTATAACTGAACTGAAACAACTCATGTTTGTTCATAACTATACATGAACACACAGTAGAAATACATACGTCATCTTGGGTGCAACACCGTCGACGATGATGGTGGTGGTGGTCGACTTCTCAACATTGCAGCTACAGGAATAAAAACGGTTCAGATAATTGGAAATGAGTAGAAATAGAAAAAATAAATAAATGAACTAAGTATTTTGAAAAAGAAATAACGAGTTGCAGTTGCAACTGCTGCCACATGAGCAGCTTGAGCCACAGTTGCACTTTCCGCTTGAAGACATGATGATTCGAAGGTTTTGAGGTTAATCTAGGAAATACAAATGTTTGTTGTTGAGTTTGTTAAAGCTGGGTGATTTTATTATGTGATAATTGGGTGCTATTTATAGAGCAAGAGATGGATGATCACCGTACACGTGTATGGCTTTGATAGCCTATGACTATGTTATTCCCTACTGTCACTATCACTTCATGTGGTTATTGGTTGGATTTCATTGTATATATTTTTTTTTAAACTACAAATTTGGATTACTTACAGATCCATGGGCGAAGTATAGTTAAGGCCCGGGGGCATATCCCTCCGATTTTTCACTCAGTATTGTTAATTTATATGTATTCGGCCGATTTTTCACTAAGTGGTGTTAATTTATACGTATTTAGCCGAAAATTTTATAGTTCGAGCCCCCTGATAGGAAAAAAAATCTCAGCCTCCCCTGCGTTTTTCTTCAAGCTTGCCATTGGACGGACCACTGGAGTATTATCGTGCCACCAGTGATACCACCCGATCATATTCCAACACCAAATAACCAATTAAGGAGAAAACCCAATTTTTCTGAGAAAACCCCTTTGTGAGATTCGAACCCAGGACCTTATGGTCACTGAGCCTTATCCCACCACCATGATGCCGCTAGGCTATTATGCCTTTGGCATTTCATTGTATATTACTTTCTCAAAGTAATCTTAACCATCCACTTTACTTTCCGTCATATTACATCCTCATTTCATTTAACTTTTTTTTAACAGCAACCACTTTATATATAAATATAAAGGACCAGCAAGAAGTTGGGAAAACAAACAGAAAAAGCAAACAAACTACAACAAATCGGAAACATTAAACTCTACCCAATCCTCCCATATCAAAGTATTATAGTTGGCCCTAAGTTTAAGCCAAAGAAAGGAGTATTCATTTCATTTAACTATTTAAGAGACTTTCAACTCGTGTTATTTCTAACTTTATATCTTTAGATCTTGATTCACGAATAATCTTATAAGATTAAGTTCCAACTCGTTTATCGTTTATTTAGTTGTTTTTCATTTATTTTTATATTTAATTATTAATTATATATAACATAAAATATGTTATTTAACTTTTATCATATTACATATCATAACATTTACTATTTAATTATATATTATATTAGATGATATAATATTACATTAAATTATGTAAATTATATTATATTACATTACATTGTATTACATCACAACATATATAAATATATAATATGATAATTTAGACTTGTTTTGAGTTTTTAGAAAATTGATCTCAAGTATCTCAAGACCGGCACACTTAGTTTAAATAACATAAATTGAAATAGACGGGGGGAAAATATATTATGGTGGCATAGGCTCTTCTTTATAGAGTAAATGAGTGTATCCTCATCCTCAGAAACCACGTCAACGCCACATCAAATTTTTCATCATTTCTCAGTTCATCCCTCTCAATCCCTGAACTATTTTTTAATTAAATTTAATAAATTAATAAAACATAATTAAAAATATATAATTAATTAAAAATAAATATAGACCATTTTGTTAACTAAAACGTTTCATCAACTAAAAAAATTAAAATTTTTCATCAACTAAAAAAATAAAACTAATATTAAAAAAATACAATCACTAAAACATTGTTGTCAATGCTTTTATGTTCGAAACCGAGCTGACTTAACGCGTGCTCCGTCGCAATACGAGGGCTAACTACCACTAGTTAATTATTATTTTTGAAATCTTAAACTACAAGTAAAATTTAGTTAAATTCATCAAGGCACGAAGCATGCCTCCATGTTGACATTCCCTTAAAGAAATCGAAATATATTTTTCAACGTTATCTCGATTATTTGAATGTTTGTGGGGCCCATTTAATACAAACGTAGTTGATGTGAAACGATCGTTAGTAACAACAAAAAAAAGATTGAGCGAATTACAAACCACGTCTTTTAAATATTACCCAAATTTCGGAATACGTGTTTTAACTAAGGAAATTACAGAAAACGTCATTTATGTTTAAAAAACCTTGCACGTTACGTCCTTTAGACTAATGGTCAGGGGCGGATGTAGTGAAGCGAGGGGGGGTGCACAGGAACCCCCCGAGTTTTGAAATTTTAGTGTAACGGTAGGTAAAAAAACTAGGGTGAACCCCCTAAAATATTATAGGGTGAACCCCCTTACGACGGCGCCCACTGCTGCTCGGTTGATCCGGTTGTGAAGCTATAAAACTAAGAACTCTTTCTTGAACTAAATGTGTGTTCTTGAGCATTCATATGATTAGAGGTAAAAAATTGATAGAAACAAATGAGTAGATGACTCTTAAATACAAATTAGTTGATTTTGTGAACATTTGAAGCATAATTTTCATGTTTTTTTCTTTGCTTTAGACCTCCAAAAATGGTTGAGCCGCCCCTGCCCGACCCGACCCGACCCGACCAATCGAACCGAACCGAAAATTTTTATGTCCGGCCCTATGAAATTGGATCATCTAAAAACAGTGAACCCCCTGAAAAAAAATTCTGGATCCGCCACTGCTAATGGTCATTAAATGTCACCGTTAAATCCAGTCATGGTGAGGGTATTTTCATTAGTTTAACATTTTAATTCAAGCGAATTACAAATTACGTCATTTAAGTATTACCCAAATTTCAGAATACGTCCTTTAACTAAGAAAATTACAGAAAACGTCATTTATGTTTAAAAAACCTTGCACGTTACGTCCTTTATGCTAACGGGTGTTAAATTTCACCGTTAAATCCAGTCACGGTGAGGGTATTTTCGTCCATTTACCATCTTAATTAAAAAAAAAAATAACCCCCTCTCTATATTAAATCTCATTGCTGAATGCTAAAATGCAGTGATGCCACCCTACCACTACCTGAAACCCGCCGGCACCACCACCTCCGACCACCCACCACCACCTCAAGAGCAAATTCAAATTCAGCAAATTCAAATTCTACCTCTTCTAATTTCAAATTCAGCCATAAATTATGCCATAACTTACTCGTATATGCTTCTCATAAATCAACCACGCAAGAAAACTCACAGCCCCCGTCTTCATAGCGGGAAAACTCACAGCCCCTGTCTTCCATTGAAGCTAGCTTAGATTTGTTAGTGATTTTTTTCAGATCTGAAAGTCGAATAGGGGTGGAGACGAGAACCTGCACGACCTGCAATTCTGATGAAGGGACCAAACCTGCACGACCTGCAATTCCGAATTGGGGTTCAGCAACCATTGTGTTAGGGCAGAAGATGAAAACAACGCGTTTGGTTGGATGGAGACGATGGTGTTGGAGGCATTAGGGAAGGCGACGGTGGATGGTGATGATGATGGTGAAATGACATTTAGTCCTTTAAGGATCACATTTTACATTTAAGGGTTTAAGTTAATTACACATTTAGTCCCTGTATAGGTGAAATGACACATTTGCCCTCATGTGCCTTGCACATGACTGGATTTAATGGTGAAATTTAACGCCTGTTAGTCTAAAGGACGTAACGTGCAAGGTTTTTTAAACATAAATGACATTTTCTGTAATTTCCTTAGTTAAAGGACGTATTCTGAAATTTGGGTAATACTTAAAGAACGTAGTTTGTAATTCGCTCTAATTAAAATGATAAATGGACGAAAATACCCTCACCATGACTGGATTTAACGGTGAAATTTAGCGCATGTTAGTTTAAAGGACGTAACGTGCAATGTTTTTTTAAAAATAAAGGACGTTTTCTGTAATTTACTTAGTTAAATGATGTATTTTGAAATTTGAGTAATACTTAAAGGACATAATTTGTAATTCGCTCAAAAAGATATGTTTAAATATTTAAGAACAATGGCCAAAATCTTAAGTTCAACTTAATTTGGATTATATCTTATCATAGATATTATAATTATGTATCGACGCCTTGTTATTATTTTAATTAAATATATATGATATTATGTTCAGATGCAAATGAGCAAACGGGAGGTGAAGACGCTTCTAAAAATTGATATAAAAAATGAAAATTGAAATTTTCAACCTACGAATTGTTAAAGCCATTTGAACTCAGTTCAATTTTAGAAGCAACCGTGTAAATCAAGAGTCAACATAACATGCAATTTGGTTATTATTAAGTATTATTAAGTATTAAATTAGGTATTTAGGTAAGTTGTTTCAATAATTTTATTGCGATTAGTAAGTATTTCAATTCTCAAGTATCGGAAGTACGAGGAATTATATGAGTTTAATGTGAAACTATGTTAGAATCCCGTGTATTATACGAGTTGAATAAATGTAATGTTATATATTTAGTAATAAAAAATTTATGTTTTTAAAACACGTGTATTACACGGGTTGAATAAAATATTACATGACAGTTATAAATTTTGTTAAGTTAATTTTTAAAACATTTTTTTCGCTGAGTGTTAATTTTTTTTTATGTAACTGATAAATGTTAATTCATATTAAACTTTAGAAACCCGGTGTATTGCACGGGTTGAATAAATACAATGTTATATATACTTACTAATAAAGATTTACATATTACATATTTATGAAAAACATTTTATAAAAAAAATTGAATAAATCATTATTATTTAATAGGAGAGAGAGGCGAGAATCAAAAAATTATAAAAAACAATTAAAGAAATTTGTGTAATTAATAGGAGAGAGAGACGAAAAAAAAAGTTAAGGATATATGGGAGAGTGACAAGTGTCTCATTAAAACCTTTATTTGTTATATAGTATAGATGTTAAACTTTTTTATTACGATTGGAAATTACCAAAAATCAACACTAGATCTAGGAAGTTGGAACATAGTAACTTATTTTAATTACATATTTCATGAAAAACAACCAAAAACACTTAAAATCGACATTTTCTTTTTAGCAATTTTTTGCTTGTTTTGACCGTCCATTTTAAGCATATTTAACCCGTTTTAACAGGCTCATTTTTGACATATTTGAATCATTTTGGCAGGTCCAATTTTTTGCCCCCGTTGATAAAAAATCGTAGATCCATCAATGTTCGGCATTACCTAAGTAAGCAAGTAGTCCTTCAATTTAGGTACATCTTTACCCTTTTCATATCATCAATCCCTACCTTTTACCTTTGCATTTTATAAACAAATTATTTATAAACTATTTAATTTTTCATATCATTACAAGTTTATATACACACACTTATAGATACCTATAAGTTTATATAAATATATACATCATCTTATATGTTATTAAAAAATTAAACATAACTTCATATTTCTTGTTATTAATTAAAATTTTTATTTTATAACAAGTTATATATTTATAAAGATATACAAAGTTTATTAAGGTTTTTCTTAGAAAATAAAATAAAATTTCGAGGCCCATAGCTCGTTCATCCCATGGATGCTTCCTTTCATTTCGATTACGGACAGACCCGCATAATGTAGCGTCTGTGACTTCACCATCCATTGCTCATAAGGTGGTGTCAGCGGCTACTCATGGATGGATGCGCCATTATGGGTGCTCTATTTAAGGTTAAATCAATATAAGTTTTGATGGTTGGTGTACAAGTCATGTATGCATATATGTTATTATGAGTTTAGTAATTTAAACTTTAAAATAGATTTTACTTTACTAAGTTATAAGTATACATAATAGATATAGATAAAGTACAAGTAGTCAAAAACATGGGTGTAGTGGGTTTGTATCGTAGAGCACCAATCAATGAAAGGTCAATGGGATTCCCCGACCCATGTTATGCTTTCTCAAAGCAAAAGAATGGTCATGGAGTACTCGAAACATTGCTTTCTAAAAAGGTAAAAAAGCTTCCTCTTTTCTCTATCACCCATTTTCATCCATTAAATTTATTACTTATCTAAAACAAACGCAACCCTCTCAATCGGCCGGTCACCGCCCTTGCCGTCACTATCCATCGTCGCCCGTCGCCCTCCGGACAGGGGCGCAGCTTAGTGTAGGCCGGGGGGTCCCGACTCCTCCTGATTTTTCACTCCGTAGTATTAATTTATACGTATTCGGCCGAAAATTTTATAGGTATTAAGTTCCGGCCCCCATGATAGGAAAGAAAAATTATAGGATTCCGCCTCAGCCTCCCCGGCGTTTTTCTTCAAGCTTCGCCACTGCCTCCGGACCTATATAGCCATGATTCTCCTTCCTCGCCTCCCTCCTCCGCGTGTCGCCAACGTTCCCCTTAGCCCCGGCTCCTATTCTTTATTAATTTTAGGACTACAAGGTTTTTTTTTTAAATATGTACCGATTAAAGTATATAATTTTTTTTCGAGGTGAACAGAAAAATCTAATAACTGAATTATGAACCGATTAAGTAATCGATTGTTCGGTTATGATTGTTTTGATATCAGATTTTTTGTTCATTTACGGTTATATATATAGGAGAAGGATCATGAGAAAACCACATTGTTAAGCGAAAACCGATAAAACTATCAAGAGCCAATCAAATAATTTATAGATTTTTTTATTTTTGATTTATTTCTAAGTATATTAATATAATATTACATAATTCACCTGTCATTTTAGATATTGTGTTTTACGCATACGTAACTGTAATTTTTTTTGTTTTTTGTTTATGTTACGTATACGTAAGCCAATACTTAAAATGATATTTTGGTAAAAATGTGTAATATCACATTCATACTCTTATAAATAAAATAAAATAAAAAATTATTATTATATGATTAGTTAAAATTGGTTTTCTTAGTAGTTTTCTCGGTTTTCGCCACAGCGGACAATGTTGAGCTTGAGTTAAAAAGAAGAAAATAAAAGAAATAAAAAAGAAGTATGTTTTTAAATGACAAACGGGGAGTTTCAGAGGCGTTATGCGCAAACTACTCAATAGGATCTAATTGTATTAGTATCTATAATTGATTTCTTATGTGTAATACTAATCGATAGAGCCTCATTAGTAAGTGCTACAAGATCTCGTGTAATGGAACTCATAGTTATGGACCCAGATCCATTAGTATGGAACAATTTTTTTTTCCTTTAATTTTTTATAACCAGGGGCGGATTCACTATGTGGTGAGTGATTGGGAACCCACTCACATTCAACCAATTAGTGTTAATTTGTATAAAATTTGTTTAGGCACCTCCCTATTTTATCAAAAGTCTCTTAAAGGCACCCTGCCACTCCAATTTTTTTAGAAATGAGAAAAAAGGAAAGCTAGATTAGAAAAATGGAAGTTTACCGACGAACTTACCTGGTTTTATTCTTTGAAGAGGAAGATGCTAAGAGAGATAATGAAAATTAAGTAAAACAATTAAAATTAATATAATAAAAAAAGGAATACAATGAAGTGATGGGTTAGGACAATCGATATTGCAGTTATTAGTATTGATTGCTTTCTTTATGAGAAAATCATTAAAATAGCCATTTGATCAATTTCATTTGATAAATGACTGTTCTTGAAAATAGGATTGGTCAAATGGCTATTTTGAAAACAATCAAAAATTTTTATTGATTGTTTACTTTTTTTTATTTTAAAGATGAATTCTATTTTTTATTATTTAATTTACTTTACAATTAAATATATCTATTCTATTTCGTAAGCTATTTGTCGTTGAAGTTCATTAAACTATGATACGTTAATTTATTTATGTATTAGTTTAACTTTTTTAAATATACATAACTAAACATTTATTAATTATTTTTTTATATATGTTTTATACATAACGTAATGTATATTATTTAGTTATTTTTATCATAAATTTATTGATAATATGTAATATTTGACCCGTCTACATTTCGAATATTTGACCCGCTTTTGATCGGTCTAATTTAGGCATATTTAACCCGTTTGGCCGTTTTGAATCGGTCTAATTTTGGCATATTTTCCTGTCTTGACTCGTCCATTTTTTGACACCCGCTGACGAAAAATCCTGGATCCGTCACTGTTTATAACTAACATATTAGTTGTCGCTTATTCTAATATATAATTTTAAAGGATTACCCAAATTATAATTGCGTTTACTGATTAAATTTAACTTGAATCCACCCACGTTTAAAGTGGGCGTTTAACCAAACAATCTTTTCCAATAACCAAATTAAATGAACCGTTTATAACTTAAACCCATTGCTTATGAAAAAAAAACTATAAACCAAAATATCGGTTATTGATTTGATTAATCAATAACCAAACTAAACCAACCCATACTCACCCTCAAACCTTTCTTTTTTAATATTTAAGACGATTTACTACTAATAAGATTTCTAGAGTTTACTATTAATTTATATTTCACCCAAAAAAGAGGATAAATAACTTTAACATATGACGATATGGATATTGTTTTTTGCCGTCTGAAGTATTTGTAAAAAGCATATAAACATTTGGCTTATACGAAAACACAATCTTTCGTTTGTCAAAACAAATCTTTTGTTGCATTTATTCTATGTTAAATACTTTAAATAAAATATTAAATACGATACAAATTTTCTTGTTTTCAACTATTTATCTCTAGTAAAAATATCGACACATTTAACATATATGTTTTGGAGGTGAAGATAACTTCCTAAGAAAGTTACATCATTTATTATAATAAATAATCACTTTATTTATCATGTGTCGAATTCATGTGAAGTCTAGATTTTTGTTTCCCGACCCTCTCTCATATTAAATAACTCTATCTCCTATTAAATATTAATGATTTTAAATAATTAAACATCTAAAATTTATTCTAATATTTTATTAAAATTTACCAAATCATCAGATGATTTCAATTATATTTGTATAATTCGTAAATCTTCATTATTAGTTATTTATAATTCTTAGATCTTCATTATTTGTTATTTATAATTCTTAAATCTTTATTATTTCTTATTTCACCAACAGCTGATGACATCCAACATACAAATCTTCATGTAAACTGATGGTTTACAATAAGTTGAATTTATTTAACTCATGTAATACATGAGTTTCTAAACTAGTTTAAAATATATGGAAACATGTAACATATGTTATTGCTCAACGCCTCATTCTTTGGCTATATTATTTACTTATTTGGCAAACTTCGAATTTAGTTGTAGGTTTACAAGCGACAAATCTTTAGGAGTTATCGCGATATATATTTAAGATCATGACAAGTTGGTAATTATTTATTTTATTTGAATTTTTCAAGTCTTGTAATGATCACGTTATAGTAATTTTGTATTTAATTTTATTTAACATACTATATTTATCAATTTCAAATTGACATTTTTATAGTTTTGATCACAAGTTGATATAAATTGGTTCCCCTCCTCTTGAGGTTGAGGGTAGAGTCCAGCAATGGACAATGATAGATAAAAGTAGATTAGATTGTCGTTAAAAAAATCTTATTTTATGATAATCATGATTATTTTTTATTACCTCGAGGTTAATCGTCAATGAGGTTGCTCTTATCGTACATGTTATATGCGTATACGGTATACTATAAACTTTTTTGATAGTTATAGTTTTAAAATAATTTTTATAAAATAGTATTTTAACCTTAATTATTCTTTTTGTAGTAGCCTTATATCCTACATAGCAAATTATATATCATATTAGAGGTTTGAAATTGTCAGTTGATTGTGATAGAGTTGAAGCCATAGATATTAATTTTAAAATGTCAATTGTATTAGATATGAAGTAGTTATTTTATATCAAATTTATTTTTCAAACAAGATTTCCTTTTTTTTTCCTTCTTATTTTCCGATAAATAAGAATTATCATTTTTTAAAGTAGATCTAAAGAATAGTCGTTTAATAGAAAAAAATCGGTTACAAAGATTATCTCACCTTCAACAAATATTACTTTACATAAATATTTGAACAAGTTTATTTGATCCTTTAACCTATTTGACGTGTATCGATTTTAAAATAGTTTTATACTTTAGTTTATTTGAAAATTTATAATATTTTATAGTTAAATCAATTTATTGTAAGAAAATTAAACAAACTCTCTCATCTGATTTCAGGTATTTTTCCAATGTTGGATATAGCACTTGTGTCAATTGTGAACTGTGATCATTAAATATTAATATAGTACAATTTTGGGCTTGTACCAGTCTTTTAATCTATTGGACAACCCAGTATCATATCCTTTTGGGCCCAAACAATCTTATAGTCCGTCTTAGAGGTATGTCCAAACCAGAGCTTTTTTAAACCGGTACTTGATTCAGGTTGGTCAACTGTGGTCAAAACCGGGTTGAAAGCCAAACCGGTTCGGGTTGAACCTGGTTTTAGCAAGACTATAACCCAGCCCTGTAGGAATTGATTTGGACCGGGTTCGTACCAGTTCGAGTCCCAAACTAGTTTGGACAGTTAGTAAATCACGGGCCATAGTAAGAGAAATAACCCTGCCACTAATAGAAAAAACAGATTCTGAAGCTACCGTATAAACTTGGACAGTTAGTAAATCACGGGCCATAGTAAGAGATCCATTCAAGGAACATGAGGACTAATTGAAGTAATGAGCCTCCCAAGATAGAACTGGAAATTGGTGTTCCTTTCCTTTCCACCAAGCCAATATATCAAAATTTTCAATTTGTGTGGAGTCATACCGGATAAATAATCCGTTCCAGTATATCAAAACAAAAACCGGTTAGCTAGTCGAACCGAGATTGGGTTTCAAATTGGTCTCCTCCATAAAATCACAAACCTATCCCTAACCGGCAGTTTAAGTCGGGTACAAGATCGGGTTGGGTCAAACCGGTTTGCCTATTGGACCGAGATGGGTTTGAAACCGGTTTGGCGGGCCCAAACTCGTTTTTTGGTCCATGTCTAGACTCTAGTTCGTCTCTATTTGGGAAAAATCATAATTTTGGTTGAGGAAACTTTTGATATTTGAGCTTTATGATAAACATACCACACTTACAAACGAATCGTTAGCCTCGCATAATTTCAACAATTAATTATTTAAATTAATGACTCGTATTATTTTTCACATTGTAGGTTAATTTTACTTTGTATTTGATCATTTCTCTATATACATAAAATCATAATTAAACTTAGAAATAGGAAATTGCCGTTTACGTCACCTACACGAGCCCGAATGACCAAAAAAACACAAGGCAAAGCGGTGCGATTTACTAAGTTAACACGTTTCCTATCAATCATGTGAATTTCGTTAAAAATCCGTCAGCAAAATCAACTAGCGATGGCATTGGCCCGCTTGTTGAACAACCTGAATCATTAAGTAGTGAACATGTTCGGATGAATGAAGACTATCATTTCTTTATAAAACTCATTTTTAAATCATAGTTATAAATATATTTTAAATTGTTTTCATAATATTTTCATTTTTTATCTGTGTTGTCATTTTATGTTGCATTCAATAGTTGACCAACATCTTAGAGCTTCTCCGATAGTTTGTTTTGGGGTGTTTGCTTTTAAGGAGGATGGGTATAATGTGAAGGAGAGGGAGCATGATGCAGATGAAAGAGGAGAAAAGTCGGTTGGATGAGTGCCCTCAAACGGGTTTATGTGAGTGAAGGGAGGAGAGAGGGGGTTGTGAGAGAGGGCGCTTGGGCAGCTACTTACCTGGACTATATATATACTAAGGAAACCGAACAGAGCAACCCGAAATCTGAACCGGTGAATACCCTTATTGTTAAAATCGGGTGTTTCAGTTTGAAACCAGACATAATTCAAATTCGGTTTCTCGGTTCGGATAATCCGAACCGATTAATCAAGATCGGATGATCAATATTCTTAAATTTGGAAGCAATCCTTTAAGTGAAATCCAAGAAATTTGAGGTAAACGTTTAAAACCCATTTTGACCAATTTTTACGAGTAAAAAGCAATCCTATAGTAAAAAGCATTGTTACGAGTTGTCACGTGACACTCTTTAATTAGTTTTTTTTTCTTATTTGAATTTTCACGATTTCGTTTATGTATATTAACTTACTAGGTTAGAAACCCGTTCATTACACGGGATTGGATCAATGAAATATTAAACAGTTATTAATAAGCAGGAAAAATTTCAAACGGTTACAAGAATCTTGAGCTCACAGAATTATGACACGTGACGCAAACAATTACTTATTTATTAGGTATAGCTTAGTGTCAAATATAACTAAAAATTTATATTATTCTTATTGTGATATAACAATCTAAATATATTTATTTGCGTTAAATTTAAACTTAGGATGACTTTCAACCGATATGCTTTCTTGTTTTAAACTACTTTTATTTGATTTTTAACTGTTTGGCCCGCTAGAGATAAAACATTACCCAAATCGACCCGTTGATAAGAAAATGGGTCGAAGTTGTCACATCTAGAAAACATATACAAAGAGCTAAAATAAGTAATGATATAAATCGAAACATGAATAAAAGAAAATAATTACTTGAATACTTTCGGTTATAATGATATGACAAAAAATACAGTATGATTTAACAAATCATAACAAATATTAGATCTTTAAATATGTAAATATATGATTGAATGTTTTTTTAATTGGTGATTACATGGCTATAAAATCGTTTTCAGTTTGTAGAATTTATAAAAATAAGGGAGAGAAGCGAAAAAATTAGTATTTAATAGGAGAGAGACGGGAAAATAAGGGTGAGAAAGAACCAGAGATTGACACGTGTCACCTCATATTTTTATTTATTAGTATAGATTTCAGTTTTTAGAATTTATAAAAATATATTTGATGAAAAACAAAATTTAGAATTAAAAAATCTGTAGATAAAAATTCAAACGAATAATTAATCTAGTTGTCTAAAATAATAAAGTTTATTAAAATATAAAAACAGACTGATAATATAATTGATTTTCATAATACAAATTTATTTTTCAAAAATGATAACTAACGTCGGGAATTAAAGCTCTATCCATGATTAATTTTATATTAAGTTTATTTAGTTATAATATAATAACTATCCATAATTAACTTGTTATGTTTCTTAATATAATTATTGTTTAATATCATTAAATAATTTAATAACAGAGAGAAGCGAAAAAATTAGTATTAAAGTATTTAATAAGAGAGAGAGGCGGGAAAATAAGGGGGAGAAAAAACTAGAGAGTGACTATCACCTCATATTTTTATTTATTAGTATAGGTGGATATGGAGATTATACAGAGACCAGGCGATCAGGCGTTGGCCTGGTGGTCTCTACGTCTCACACGCACCTGTCCAACACGGATTCTATCCTCGGTCCTTCACTCCTGGCGGTTCGATTGCCGACGCCGACATGCCCCTTTGCTGACATCAACGTATTTCATAATTTTTTTTAATTTTCATAATTATTTTATAAATTTCTTAATTATTTTAATCTTTATAAATATTATTTTTCTTCTTATCTATATCTGTATCTATACTAATATATAAAACATATTGGAAGGACATGCTTGTAATTTACTAAAAAAATTAAGACACTTAACACAAATTGTTGTGCATAAGCTACACCTTACCAACACTCAATAATTACCATTATTTAATACACATGAGATTATTTAATTCACTACATTAATTATTATTTTATTTATAATACTTAAAATTAAGATTTAAATTTATATTTACTATTTATATTTTTATAACTAAATACTATTTAAATTAAGTATTAAGTTTTGTAAAATTTCTTATTTTACAAATTATAAGCGAAAACAAAATATTCTCAAAATTAACTATAAAGATTTAGACAATTTAAAGACTAAAATTGTAAAATAAATTTATAAAAATAATTGGTGATTAAATAAGTTAATTTAGCATTTCAAAAACTATAATTGTATTTTTAGTTAGATAATAAGGAAATCAAAAAAAAGAAAAATAATAGAAAATTAATAATAATTGCAAAAGGGAAGAACCACCAGGGGTCCTCGAACTTGAGTCGTGCACCCACGCATGTGGGTGTGGCGCGTGAACCACCTTGGTCGGCGCCCATTTCTGTTATACATCCGCTTCCGCTTGTATATGTATATAACAAATAAATAAATAAATAAATAAGGAAAAGGGAAGAACTAGTCGTGCGCGTGAGGGGTGGGGTTGGGGTTTGGGCTCGAACCAACGCCACGTACGTGTGGGTGTGGCACGCGAACCAACTGCGCTAACGCTCACTTTTTCTCTCAATCAATTTCATATATATACACACACGTACATACATAGATAGAAGTTTTCACGTGACAGCACTCATTGGTTGGGTTTACTGTTCATTGTCATCCATTTTTAATAGAGTGTATAATAATTAAAAATGTAAAATTTTAGAGACAAACCGTTAACTACCGTTTTAAAAATCTTCATACCAAACCCGCCAGGTTGGTCGGAACGACCGGCCGACCAAACGGGAAATAACGGTTTAAGGTTTTACAGCTTAAATCAAGCCACGAACTGAAGTTGAAACTGTGGATCTTCAATTATTAAATATTTACATAGTTATAATAATAATAATAATACCCAAATATAATCGGTGTTTAAGACAGTTTGGGTTAGATTGCGCTTACAAAAGAGACTCGGTGATACCCGACGCTTTGCATGGGCCAACCCACTAGTAGCTTATAAAATATGATGTTTTTTTAAGTTTCAAGTGTACAATTACAACGTATTTTCTAAACAATGTTCCTAATTTTGATCGTAAACGAAATAAAACCCGTCGGGGAGCGCATGCGTAATTTACTAGTTTATGTTTAAAAGACATCTCATTTATGGGATTGAATCACATGATCAAAGTAAAGAAAATGAATAAGAGAGAAAATATGTAATCCATGAATCCAACAAATGATTGGATTGGAAATGTTATAATACCATTATTATTAAAATACAACATTTTTATATGAATTGATATGTGTAAATTTAAATGTATTCGTATACTTAAACATTTACACATGCATAAATGTAAGGCTTACACACGTGTAAATATTTATAAAATATGAGTATATGTAAATTTACACATATCAATTAATATAAAGGTGTTGTATTTTAATAGTAATGCTAGTATTTTAGATAAATGAATGATTTCTTATTATTTTCATGAGTTCTTGCAATATTTAGAAGTTCTCATTTATTCCAAACCCTATATAACATAACATAATATACTATTTATTTATTTATTTTTAAATAATATTTTATATGTAATATACATTTATTATACTAAATAAAAACTTATTGTATTTATAAGCTCGCTTAAGCTCGTGAACGTATTCATCTTAGTTTAAAAGCTCAGGCTCGAGCTCGTTTATTGAATGACTTTCAATATAGACTCGAGCTCAGGCTCATGTTCTTTTATGCCTGCCTTGATTCAACATTTTATCAAGTTGATCTCGAATAGCTCACAAACGGCTTTACTCATTTACACCCTTTTAGCATAAATCATTACCTTTTATATTGTTAATCATAGCTCTAGGGTTAATAATATTTTACAGTTAAATTTAATAATTTATGTAAATATAGTTTACAATAACTATAAATTTGTGGGCGGCAAATCATTTGAAAGAGAATATTTTTGTTAACATCACCTTTGAAAAAGATCCTCGAATTCTTAGTTTGTTTTAGGCCCCGAAATGATTAAGTTGCCCCTGTTAAAAAGCTATAATTAAAAACCTTTAACTATATATACATAATGTGATGAATGTTTTTATATAAGTTACTTCATTAACTTAATAACGCGATGATAATAAGTGATAAAAATATAAATATTTCCTTTTTTGTTTATATATAAGTAAAATAAAATTGAAAAAAGATTTTGAATTATGAGTGTGAGAGGATCCTAGGCATTTTGATCTCATCATTCATGCCTCAAAGAATCATTTATTTCTGTGTTGTAATATCAACTATCAAGATATATGAAATGACACTTTGTCTCTTTCACTGTAATCTTCCCATATTCAATCAATCTTTATCACAAGACCAAAATAGCATCACTCTTTCAGATTCCCATGTGTGTGTTTTGTGTGTTTCTGTTTGTTTCTGACTTGACTGACTTCACTACAACTAGGAGCATGCAGTGTGGGTGCCATTGTAGCCCTACAACACCTTCAATTGTAGCAAGACACAATCATCAAACATTTTGATTGTTATGTCTCTTTCATGGGTAAGTTTTTGAGTGTATTTGTGTGTTTAACTTTATACATGAACACTAATAAAAGTGTAAGTTTAAAGCTGATCATGATGAGCAGATGATGGAGATATGCCTACGCTCCTCTGCCCTCCCCTTTCCTTTCCTTAAAAAGAAATGAAATAATTACAGAAAAAATAATATTTTTGAGAATCAAGAAAGTAGACATTTTTTCGTGTGCGTCATAACTCTATAGTCATGTCAGGGAAATATTACGCATATATCCGTGAGATACGTGCAATCATGGTCTCGTGTCTAATAATATTCATGTATCATACTTTATTCTCAATTCTCATTCTAAGGCTATGTGTAATGGTTCATCACCCATCCCTCCTCTCCTAAACAAATGGTCCTTTCTCATTGAGCAAACCGGTCCCACTCACAAGGCAAAGGCAACGCCCCGGCCCCGTGAGTACACTCGGAGGGCAAGGGCAACACCCCTTGCAGCGCAGTGTGCAACGCACCCGACGCCCGTGGGTAGCTGAATTGGCACTCACACCCCCTCTCACGCGGAACCATTACACATAGCCTAATTAAAATGGATGTTATGTGAATTGCTTTGTTTCTATATATCATATGCGAATCTATTCTAGAGTATTACCTTTTGTTAGTGTTTTTATGGGTGTAGAATAAAGATAATTCTACTTGGTTCATATTTATTAGGGTTTGGTACACTTTTTCTTAAACATATTGTTAATAAAATTTTGGTAAGTTATTGTTTAAATAAAAACGAACGGCTAATCAACTCAAAATACCATAAGAAATTTTGTTGATTATATATAAAACATTGTTAGGGATATAACAACTACATTACGTAACATTTTCTTTCCAACATAAGCTAGCTTTGTTATAAAGTTTAGCTACATTCTTCAGCAGACACAGACAACATTTAACGTTGAACATGTTAACCGTCAAACATTTTCGTCTTGTGTTAAGTTGACACTGTACTTATTAATTTACCGACCGATTTTAATAAAATATTACGACCATGGCACAATAGGTTTTGAATCTATTGCATGTTTTACCAAAAGAATTTTTTTTTTGGTAAGCACTATATGAAGTGTTTGTCCTAGCCTATTTTAGCAATGTATAAAGTTTTACTATAGTCATTATTTTCAGTTTCTCCACCAACGCCTCTATCGTGAAAAAATATATTACAAACAAGCATTGTAGGCTACCCGGTCTTGTATTGTATTGTAAATTTTTGTTGCTAATTAATAAGATAAAAACAACCTTTAGACTATCATTCTATCAAAAGGAGAGATTTGAATGTTAACATGTAAAAAATGTTGAAAAGATATATACCAGTGAAAATTTGTCTTCATGGTAACAAAGTGCAATTTAAAGACAACTATGACCACGAGTCCCCGTCGTCTTTGCTCTTTTCATATTATGCAAGACTCAACACTCTGTGAAAATCGTAATACAGAGATGATCGAGTTTAATATTCATTAAAAAGGGCATTAAACTATACGTAGACTCCACCTTTTTCTGCCAGGTGTCATAAAGATATGTAGCTACAATGCATCACCAGTCGTGCATTCTAGTATTTTGATAAGTTGATAACGTTGAATTGATGTGGTCTTCATGGTGACGAAGTGCAACATGAGGACAACGTTTACGTTTAACCACTAATCAATACAGAGATCAATCAAACTACTGCCTAACGTAAAAATTCTAAAGAAATATCACCCTGAATATAAAACTTTAAATAAGAGGACCCCAACTTATATCAATTTTTTAATAATCTTGACAATAATGACTTGTATATAATATAATTGCAATGCATGTATGATCTACCAACAGACATGATCACATGAGTCATGAAAACCAACCACTACACAGGCATTTTTTGTCCCTTGTGCCAGAAATTTGCAATCATTTTCTTTAAAGTAGAATAAAGAAAACCAAGATTTTACATTATACATTGCTACACCCCATAACCAATCAAGCAACAAAATTACAAAAAGGTGGGGTACAATTTACCACACACCATTGTCTACTTTTGAGGTGGCTAAGGCAAACCCTTTTTCCCAAAACATGATTTACAAATCTTTTTGCATGGAGTACAAGTCTTTTAGAATTGTGATTAGGGGAAAAGAGTTTGCTTAAAATATAGAAGGGCATTGATGGATTTTCTAACCTTCAAAAGAATACTTCTTCTAAAGAGGAATATGCTGCTTCTTGAAGGTGAAGTAAAACATAGAAAGATTACAAAAAGATCCCAAATCTGCAAAAAAGAAATCACATATTGCTTTGCTTATTCCTTCTGAGATCTTCATAAAGAGTAGACAGAACTAGAAGACATTTTTCTACAAATACCCAACTGGGACCCAGACTTTCTTCAGCCAATCCTCGCTCGCCATGTGTCAAAATGTCTTGTTAATTACTTTACGGTTTGTCGATGCATTCGTTGTCCGCAGATATTCTCCCGGAGCCACGGCCCACCATTATCCCAAACGAGGGTACACCCGATAGACCCTTGAAGCTGCTACTTCCCTCACTAAAGTTTCTTGATTTTCTCAATTTTGGCAGTTTTGTAGAGGAGTAGAGGTCAAGGTCATGATCATCAGCGTTGACTTTGACTTTTGCAACCACCAACTGGGCAATGCTGCTTCGGCAAAACGGGCAGACTGGTGCGCTAAGTGATGTGGTTGTTGGGTTGGGTTTGTTGTGGCAGCATAAGGCTAGGGTGCACTGAGCACACATTTGGTGACCACAATCTTGGACCTCAATTGTGCATACTTGGTCAAAACATATACAACATAACTCGGTTTCACTTATCTGCAAGTAAAGCAAATATTTTTTGTAGTTTAAGCAAAAGCCCATGATTAAACTTGAATAATACCACCAAGAAACACCAAAAATGAAGTAAATCGCACTTTTTATATGTTTAAACAAAAATCCATGTTTAAATTTAAATAACATGACCAAAAAATACCAACATGTTAGTAAATTAAGAAACTTTTTTGTTTTTTAAGCAAAACCCATGATCATGTTGAAGAATACCACCAAGAAACACCAAAAACCTAGTCATGCATTTTTTTGGTGTATAAATGAAAAGGGAAAACCCATGATCAAATTGAATAATACCACCAAGAAACACCAAAATGCAAGTAAATTAAGAAACTTTTTGTTGTTCAAGCGAAACCCATGATCAAATTGGATAATACCACCACTAAACTCCAAAAGTTAAGCATCTTTCTCAATCAAGGTTTCCAAATTGCATCAAGTCAATAAAGACATGTGTAGCTAAAGGTCAAAAGTCATCAACTTTGACCATTTCAAATCCATCCTTTAGCATAGTGTTTCATGGTCGCATGTTCTTGACTTTCTAAATACAGAAAGAAGAATAGTAAAATTTAAACTAATTTAAATTACCTCAGAGATGTTATCATCGGTGGTTCCAGTATCCGAATGTGATGGAGATGGTAATGAAAGACCTGTGCCCTTTAATATTGTTTTCTCCCTCTCCCTATTAGCATCCATTAAAGCTTGCTCTAACAAAGCTTTTGCATCTTGATTAAGTTCACTAATGAATTTTAATGGTGATGGCCAAACCAAAGGCTCTGCAGATGATGGATTTAATAAAGCTGCACATGTCTCATTCTTATGCTTTAAAGCAACCAAATATGGAATTCTCCTGCATTTATTTGCAAAAAAATAAGTTGGAAAATCACAAAAAGAAACCCAAAAAAGAAAATTCATTGCAAGCTGCAAACTTTACAGTGGATCTGAGGAATATTTTTCATGGGATGCTTCGTTACAACAATTTAAATTTTATAATTGTCACTAAAATGTATTTCTTAATAACACTTTTTTACGCTAAAAAGTAGTTCAAGATATGAACATGCATAACCTGACTTCCATGTAGGTCCTATAATAAAAAGAACAAATCTTGATGCATTAAAGTAACCAAGAAAATGATGTATAACTACACAGGCAAGTAAATGTACCCAGATGCATCTCTGTGAAGCCGATCTGCACCCCACGCCAATAATTCTCTAATGCATTCGATTGAACCCCCTCTTGCAGCCAAATGAAGTGGTGTGCTACCAGGGAAACTGTAAATAATGACAAACAGAAACCAACACATGAACACATACACTACATACTAGAGGTGGCAAAATGGACGGGTTAGATGGATTGGGTTAACGGGTCATAGTGGGTAATTCTTAAATGGGTTGAAACAATCTTATCAGGTTGGATTGATCCAAAACACTTTTAGTAAGAAAATTAATGTATTAAATTTCACAAAAACTATAGTCTTAGAGTACCAACATGATTTTTAAATATTTAGTCGATGTAGGTGGTTGTATGCACTAAAATACATATTTAGCGACTTTCGACCCTTATGATCCGTTTCCTTTAAGCAATTTTTCCTTATTTGGGCCATTTCACCTGTTTGTTTGAGATAAAACATAACCCAAATCAACCTATTTACAAATGGTTTATTTGCAGATATTATAAATGCATCCCTATAATTTGTCCCTTCTTAGTCATTATACCCTTTTTTGTATATCTGAGTCACTAAAAATAGTTTTGTGTACAGCTTGGGTCATATGGTAATCTGTAAGTTTAACATTGTTATATAAAATTTAACAGTGTATAAAAATCTAACAATTGTTTACATAAATGTAACATTTTTACATAAAAACTATCATTTTTGACAGACGGTTTTTTGCATACAAAATGACCCAAAAGGGATCCAAGTCATCTTTTAACGACTCAAATCTACAAGAAAAGGTACAATACCTAAAATGTGACAAATGAAAAAAAGGTATTTTATGCAAAGCAGGCCATAAAAGCTTGTTCTACTAAACACGACATACAATAAGTTTTCCCATGAATTCATACCCGTAGCCACCAGTGGAGGCACATACAAGAGCTCCACTGTCTAGAAGTGTATGAACACATTCTGGTCGTCTTTGACGGGCAGCCAAATGCAAAGGCGTCGCTCCTTTACCATCTCTAATATTCACAAATCTTGAGAATCCCCTGAAACCCCCAATTCGATTTACAAAATTTTAGTACTAACTTACAAAAATAAAGAAATTGTTCATAGATTGAATCTAGTGAAGATAAAAGAAACACACCAAGAAGCAGCAACATGGGAGGTCCGGGCAGCCGAAAGAATGGTTTCAAGACAATCCGAATGGCCATAATAAGCAGCATAGTGCAAGCATGTTCTTCCATTTGGTGAATCAAACATCAAAATCTAACAAATTGCAGATAATATTATCAGTAATTCAACTTATCAAGACATTCTGAAAGGGTAAAAGTTAAAAAAATGAAAGAATTTGACATACATTAGCACTAGCTTCAATGAGCTTTTTAACACAATCAATCTTCCCATGCATTGCAGCCAACATCAATGGAGTCTACCAAGTAAGACCCAATTTTCAAACCAATTAAAAGGGGGAAAATAAAACTTTCAAAAGAGGAAAATTTGCACAAGACCGTAAACAGATTTTATAGGCAAATTGGATTTTAATAATCCTAACTTTGACACATTGGCTGATAATAATTCATACAGACAATTTAAATCCTACTCGCATAATCATCATAGATTTGCACTTGATTTTCACTCGATTTCGCTCACAATGATGATTATGAACAAAATGAGGAACCGTACAAGCGAAATCAAGTGTAAATCTTTGATAATTGTGCTAGTGGATTGCTCTGGGCACGAAAGTTAAAGTTAAGCGTGTCATTGGTCAAACTGCGTGTATGGATTATCATCACCGGTCAATGAGTGAGTCTAACGAGTCATGGTTTAGATTATTAAAATCCAATTTGCAGGATTTTATATTTTTTTCAACCTAGATATGAAATAAACTTCAATCAAGACACAAACACACCTGTTTATGACGATTCAAAGAATCAGGATTAACAGATCGGTCATCCAACATCATAGAAACAATCTGGCAAAACCCACATAAAATATGTCAAGAAATCCATCAAATTTCACAAAAAGATTCATGCTTTACAGATTCTGAATCAAGAAATCAAGAAATCTAGAAATACCCACCTCGATCTGGCCATTGGCAGCGGCTATGTGAAGAGCAGAATGGCGATCATAGACAGTGGTTTGTTGAATCAGAGATGGGTCTTTCTCAAGAAGGTTCTTTACAAGCTCCAAATCACCAAACTGTACGGCTGTGAACAACCCATGTTCATCTGGCGCTCTGCAACTAAGCCCCTGACCCATCTTTTAAATCTTTATTTTCTGGGTCCGCCGGAATCACCCACTACCACCGGAGGGAGGGAGGGAGGGATGGTGGTGGTGGTGGTGGTGGTGAAGAAGAAAGTGGTGAAGCTTTCACATTTAAGCAGAGTAGAGAGAAATGGGGAGTTCGGGCAGCTTAAGGGGAGGGCTAATCTGGATATTTTACGGGCAGTTTTGTGGTTTTTATAAATTCAAGATAGATAAATAAATAAATAAATAAAGTCGAGTTGTTTGACTCTTTTTATTATTAATATCAACCAAATCATACCAAATATGTATTAAAAATTATATCTCTAGTTTAAAGGGTGCTATTAGAATCTACTTTTTTATACGGTAAGTTAGAATGAAACAAATGTAACATCTTCTGATTATACATCTATATAATAAATAAAAATAATTTATTACACGTGTCGCATCCACATCTTTTCTTATCATTTTTTTCCGTCTCGATTTCTTATTAAATACACCTCTCTTTTTAATAATGGTTTATATTTAAATAAAAATATTAATTATACCAATAAAACACATTTATTTTAAATTATATTTTATTTTAAAAAACTTTGAAATTTAATTATGTAACTTTTGTTTTTAACTAAATAGTGATGTAAGTCAAATTATATTAAATAGAAATCAATGGATTCAAACCGTGTAATATACGTGTTTTTAAATATATAAACATTTTATTACTAAGTATATAACATTACATTTTATCAACCCGTGTAATACATGAGTTTTTTAAAATACAATTTTTTTATTACTAAATATATAATATTATATTTTATTAATCCGTGTAATACACGGGATTTTAGCCTAGTATTTTTATAAAATGATATTTGGTTGTGTACTTACTTCTAAGATACATTGATTATTACTCATACTTAAAATTTTCATATTTATCTTATAATAGGATAGGATAGGATCTAAACGAGTCGAGTCATTCATCAGCTACTTAAGATTTGCTCGTTAAGAATTCAAAACAAGATGAGCTTAAATAAGTTTAAGCCTGAATAAAAACTTATTTAGTAAATTAGTCTGAATCCGAGCTTTACATACCGAATTTAAATGAGCTTATTATTTATATAAATATAATAATATAATTACATGATAAGTATTATCATGTATACCATATATGTTTTAATTATCATATGTAAAACTATACTCATACATAGTTGGTGCTTTAGTTTTAGACATAGAGGTTGAAACAAGTCGAGTTTAAACTCGATCTTTCCTAATTAAATGAATCGAGCTCGAGATTAGATGAGTTCGGACTCGGATCTACTTATTTACACCCCTATCTTATAGATTCAAAACATAAGAGTAAATACAAAAAGAGTGAAAACTCAACTGAAAAATATATGAAAGTTAAAGAAATCAATAAGTTTTGTGAATATAATGTGTGAGCATCATGTATATCCTTTGAAGATTGTATTAAGATGATAACAAGATACCGAACGATTAAAGATACGAAAATTAACTCAGGAAACTCATGTCATGCGGCTAAAATGCACGCATTGTGTGAGGTATATACGGATATACGGTAACATGTTTACAATATATAGATGTTTTATATGGTTATTACTTATTAGTTGAATTTTGGATTGATTTCCTCTAATTCATTTGGTAAAGGGGAACCTTCACAAATGCCAATTTCTTTTTTATAATAAATTAGGCATACATGAATCATAATTATAAATGTATGTTTTTATGAGGATAAAAACAAGAACATGTGATTTAAATGTTATTTACAAATAATCATATGTTCACAATCTATCATTATAATGTCATAAGTTTAAAGACATACATAACGACAAAAAATATCAATACAGAACGATGCATAGAAGACATACGATCGTTGAAATGATTGATCGTGGAACGATTGCGCCTTTGAGTTCAAGGAATTTGAAACCATCGAAGACACAGAAGCATCACGGTCGATGTATGCTTTGACTGTGAAAGATACAATGTCATACTTCAATCTTTCAAACTATTTAACAAAGTCGACAAAACTTAGCTTAAAGAAAAATAAAATATTAATCGAAAACATACAAGATCAATAAATGCCAAATGAGATATGGTAAAGATCGCCTAACAACAAAGTTTTATAAAAATAAAATAAATTTATAAAACAAAGTTCAAAAGGATTTGAATAAAAAAATTGTAAAATTAAAAAAATTACCAAATATATTTAAGAATTTCAACATCTTTACAAAGCTAAAATGTTTATAAAATAACAATGTTATAAGAATAAGTTAAAATATTTATAAAAATTACTGAATCTTTATAAAAGTCAAAGTAAATTCAAACTGTTAAAAAAATCTTCTTAAATAGTATGTTTTTCGATATGTTTTATGGTATTGAATTCAATCACCACACCTTTGTATAAGGTCTTGATGTTTTGGGAGTATGACACACTCCTTAATTTCTAACTTTCCCAAAATTTTTGAATTTTGTTCTATGTTAAAAATGACCAAGACTTTTCTTTAAAAGATATTTCAAATCTCATTATCATTGAGGACATATTAGAAGAAAAAAAAACATGTCTTTAAACAAATAAACATCATAGAATAAAAATCACAAGAAATTATGAACCTGACGGTTGACTGCAGATCAACTTTTTTTTTCCTTCAAAAGTCCGGTCATTTTTTGTCATTGAAAACTGCTTGATATATATTCAAGACTCCGGCCTCACTTATGACTAATCTTTTGAAAACATGGAAACTAAAATATATATTTTGTCAAGTGATCTTCTACTCATATATCTCATCAAAATTGCAAGATTAAAAGACTGAACAAGAAAAAGAGGGTTTGTGTCTTACATTGTAACACCTTATTACAAAATTCTTATATATGTGTTTGTAAGAGGTAATCACTACTTAGACTATTGAGAATAAAATAAGGTGGTCACTTTTTCTTGAATAGTGAGACATTATTGGTGATCCCTTTCAAGAAGATATATAAAAGTTTTGGTGATATGCTCCATCTTAAAGATATTATCTATATACAATTATGTTTATCGGTTTCGTATTCGGTGATGTCTATTGGTTTCGAGAGAAATAGTGAATAACAACTTTTGATGGAAGACCAAAGCAGTGAACATAAGCTGAATTGTTAAGATATCCACCTGAACTATTATACATCACGTGTTATTTATTCTTTTATATCTTTATATGCTTGCAAATCTCGTAACATTTTTGAAGTTAAATAAAAATTGCTTGAAGATGAAATATAAACTACAAATAATATATTCAATCAACGGTGCAGGTTTCTTACATTAATATGATGATTTTGATTGTGTGAATATGGATAGGAGTACTCTATTGTTAATTGTTTCAATCCTTCAATTATTGTTTTTGGTTCATTAATGAGCTTAACCCTATTTATCATTAATACATAAACTACTATAAACTTAACGTTTTGTCATTAACTAGATTAATCATCATTGTTTATTAACATTATTATATTTAGCTAATTGATTAATCGTTACCCATTGTATAGGTTATCAGTTACACCAAGTAGTTAAAAATTATAATTAAAAGTTGAAATTTAATGTTTGTTGCATATAATGACATATTAGGTAAAAAACTATATTATTTGTAAAATTATTATTTTATTCATGCAATTTACTCTTGTTAAACCTACTATAAATTGGTATAGATATTAAATGGATAAAAATATATGAAATGTCAATCTATTTGCATCTATATAGAATCTCAAAATATACTATCTAATATGAATAATATGCAAAATGCATCTAACTATAGTTTGTTAATTAAAAAGAAAGGGAATGCAAATATGAAAATTAGTGAGATTTACAAATTTCAAATGTTTATCACTATATTTACTAAGAGGAAGAAAAAAGATAGTTAATATAAATGATCCATATGTATTTAATATTTATAGTTCAAATGATGTAAAATGTCAGTAGGTGTAGCATCTCTAAATTAACGGCATTAGATTTGTCTACAAGACCTTAATTTTATACTTTTTAAGAAAAGGAATTCCAAATATATATAATTAAACACTTATATTAAAAACGTATCAAATATACCAATTACACATTTTTATAAAAGCTAAAAAGTATGAATCTTATTAGGATGCAAGTACTAGAAGTAGATGCATCATTTAAACTAAAAGTCATTATTATCATACAAAATGGAGCCGACCAAAATTCTAGTTGAGTAGCTTTTAAATGTACAAGCAAATGTGTTGATATAGACTAAAAACATAAAAGGACAGTAATTGTGACCGCTAATTTAATAATTTATAGGGTTGTTGGGTGTTACGTTCTACTTATAGTAAATAAAACTGTAAATGAATCAACAGCTTCGTCTAAACTCAAATTCGGTCCGTTTATAACTTAAGTGATTTAAAGTTTGACTCGTTTAGATCTCTATTCTAAAGACCCGTGAGTAATTTTTCAAGTTTAAGCCGGGCCCAGCCTCGTGTATTTTTATTAACGGTTTAATTATTTTATTTATACATACTTATAATTATTTTTATATATATTTATAATTATAATTTATATATATATATCATAATATATTATTTAATTATTTTATCATAATTTTATGTAGAGTAAATTACAATTTGTGTCCTTTATGTTTTACCAAATTATAGAATAGGTCATTTATTTTTTTTACTTTCATTCATTGTCCTTTATTTAAAAAAGTTCTCTTGTTTCTTGTCCTTTAGTCTAATGTCCATCCACTTTGTCTGTTAAGTCAACGCATACGCTTGGCATGTGAGGGCATAAAGGTACCCCCCCCCCCGCTATTTCATCAGATCGACGTTAAACCTTTAACCTTCTTTTTCGTCTCATTCATTCACAATTCCAGCTTTATTAACCCTAACTCCCTCTCTCACTCAGTTCATCGTCGAGATGATTAGTTGAAGCATTCATGGCTCATTGCTACTTCATTCGAGAAGCCTTTGATCAAGCAGAGGTTGAAGCGTTATACGGTAAGTTGGCATTTTGGTATATCGATTTTGAAGTAGTTTTTAACTTTTTAGGTTCATATGCAATTTAAAAAAAAATAAATGTAGTTTGTTCCCCCATCTATTTTCTATCAAGTTGCATCACGGTGTTAACTTTTCAAGATTTCCTGGATGTTCGTATGAAAGAGCTATAGCAGATTTTGCTTCTATGCTCGACATTGATAAGTTTTCTGTACACGAACTCGATGGTGTTTTGGAGAAATTAGGTTACAATAAGAAAGGTACTAAGTACTACCACTATTTAGTTCCAAATATTGATTTAGATTTTGGTCTTAGAGCTTTGGGAAATGATGCAAATGTTAGGGGGTTTGGACAATATGTGTCGGAGCATAAGCTGATGAATGTTTATGTTGAAAATGAAACAACCACTGTTCACGCATATTTTTGCTCACCGTCCAAGATTAGGATTCAAGAGGTTACTGATGAATAGTTGATGTCAAATGATATGGTTAATGTAGCTAAGAACATATTATTGTTAAGTTGACATGAAAGTAGCAATGAAGTTGGAGAAAGTGGTGTCTAACAAGAACAATTTGATGTTATGATAAATGATCCAGAGTTTGATCCTTTCTTTTGTGAAGAGACGGAGCGGTGCCATGTTAATTTGAATGAGAATCATGGAGATCAGTCTAATGAACAACATATGGTTGAAGGTGACAATGTTAATCTGAATGATAGTCATGTAACTCAGTCTACTAAACAACATGTGAAATGACACTATTAATCTGAATGAGAATGATGGAGACCAGTGTGATGATGACAGTGATGAGGATGGTAGTGAGTTCTTAGTAGATGATGTTTAAGTAGATATGAGAAATTTTAGGTTGCATACTGATGCAGATGTTGATAACCACCAGCACATTGATCAACTAAATGTTGTAGAAATGCAACAACTTGTATGAGTCTTGCTAAAAACTACTACTTAATATGAGTCTTGTTGAGATTACTAAATTGCCATATTTGATCATATCCATTGATTACATTTAATCTATGGCTGAGATTACCATAAAAACCACTACTTAATATGAGCCTTGCCCCTTTCCAGCCTAAAAACCACTACTTAGTATGAGTCTCGAGAAACATTCTTCACGTCAATATAACAACTTGTTTCTAGAAAAGATGAAATTGTCCTACTCATTTTGACTCATTGACTTAAAAAATAAGTTTATCAACTTTACCATTATATATGATATATCCGCTCAAAATATAACACATGTATCAAGATTACGTTAATGGCGTAGATTATGACAAGTTCCAAATCAATAATGTAGATTATGACAAGTTTTACGTTGGCAAATTTTTCTTTATTTTTGACACTAGTGAATGTATTGATTATGTTTTGCTAAAGTTGTTTATGTATTGATTATGTTTTGCTAAAGTTGTTTATCATTTACAAGTTGTCCGGATCATACCAAACAAAAGCACAATTTTCAAATCTATATATTAACTAGACCATATACGCCAGATAAAATATGTTAAAGAAAAAAAAATATATTTTAATACTGTATCTATTTGTAGTTGAAATGCTTGTCTCGATTTCAAAGTTAGCTTGTGTTTGGGTGAGATTGGTTGTGGCTTTAATGACTACTATACTTACAACCTAACATAATAAATTCAATTAATTCATAAAATCCAAATTTAAGAATTGCTGTTAAATAAATGTGTTCTTATATAAATTTTATACCATCTATTTTTTACAAAACCATAACATTTATAGGAAATTATATGATCTCAACTTGATTAATTCAAGACATATAAAACTCTTTAATTGTTTAATAATTTAAATTAATAATAACACTTATCTTATATTTAGATGAAAAAAAATAGATGGTGAAATAAATAGAGATCCTTGTATAGGTGTGGGTGTAGGTCATGTGGTCCTTTGTCTCACTTTACCCGATTATGTGAGTAGGTAAAATCTTTTAGAACTTTTGGTACAACTATATGATACAATATAATATTATATACGAAAAAAATAATAAAATAATATAATAATTTTCATAAGTTATTGAATTCCTAAATCTTTATTACTTTTTTCAATGCTCTTTCTTTACCTAATAAATAAATTTATTTCTCGTTTCTCTTTCTTAATTCACAAACTTTTATTAGAAACTATTTAATATTTTTTTTATTTAACCCTTTTAATACACGAGTTTAAAGGTTATCAGAGATTAGAAAATGGGTGGACACTATATTTAAATGAACAAATAAAGTGAGTAGATGTGTTTTTTAAATTCTATTTTACCTATTCCAACTATATTTAAATTTCTATTAATTATAACTAGAAATGTTACCCCGCGCTCCGCGACAGGAGATGGATCTTAAACGGTTGAGACGGTAACATTAACGTGGCTAAGCACAAAAAGAAACGTGGTTAAATAAATTTTGCCACTTGTTCCACAGCGGGAGGCGGACCTTAAACGGTTGAGGCGATAACATTAATGTGGCTAAGCACAAAAACAAAACATGGTTAAATACAGGAAAAAGAAAGGTATGAGGTTACTGCGACTCGGTTGTGGATATCGAAACATAGATAAAAGACAGTTATATAACGGTACTGATGTTTTTCAGTCAGTGTCGATCTCATTCTTCACAGTACCAACACGTTACCGTCAGTCGATATAACCTATGATGCATAAAAAATACTTTATTTTGTATACGACATCGTTTTTAATAAAATTTATAACGCGACATCAAGAAAAAAAAATAACAAACTAACTAAAATTATTAAGGAAAAATCAAATTATATATAATACAGGGGGTAAACTTAAAACTTTAAAAAACATAGGGGGTGTTAAAGTGACATTTTACAAAATTGAGGGGTCTTTTTCATATTTAATAAAGTTGAGGGGCTAAAGTTACTTTTTAGTAAACTACACCGACACTAGGTTTAAGTTTATTGATAATTTTATTATCGCGCCAATCTTAACTATTAGTTCGATACGATCAATGGCTCTTGCTATACTTTTTACAAAAATAATTTTTTTATTTGATCTTTTATACATAAGGATTATCTTTTATTATTTAATACATTATAATATCTTAATGGTTTTATAGAGTTTATTTTAATCGTTTCTATATATAGTTCTTCTCATTTACGCATACCTCTATATATGTATGTATGCTTATATATATAACTAGCTTAGATCCCGTGTATTACACATGGGTGAAAAATATCAATATTTAAAATTCTTAAATCTTTATGTATATATTTTACATGTGTAAAAATGTATTACATATATTACGGATAAAAAATAAAATTCAAAACATGTTAAAATTAATATATAATTGAGTTTCGAAAATACGCTAATTACTATTCATTTATGATTTGATTGAAAATAAAGTTACATAATTAGATTTCTTATAATAAGAGATAATTTAAAATAAATATGTTTTATTAGTATAATTAGTATTTTCTTTAAAAATATATTATTATTAAAAGATGGAAGTGTATTTAATAAGAGACATAGGTGGGAAAAAAATAATGAAAATAAATATGGAGGCGACATATGACATGAAAAAACTTTTATTTATCATATAATATATAGATTTGAGATAATTTATTTGTTATTTTTACAAAAGTGATTTCTTAATAAAATACGCTTTAACCATTTGATTTGAATTAAGTTTTAAATGAAATGAAACATATAGTTTTCAAATTAAATATATTTTAGGGAAACTAAATATTCATGTACCACAAGCAGGAATCCTAATATTTCTATTTTACAAATTTAAATTAAAAAAATAAATAAATAAAACAAACGAAGAAGCCATTGTCACCCCTATGTCTTGTGAGTTTATTTCCATCTACCATTTGATGTATTTAAAGTTGAAGGAAGGACTTTGACCTTCCATACATGGAGATCACATGAACTACAACCACAAAAGACTTTTATATTAGTTCTCGTCATCAAATATTATTAAAATTTAATTTAAACTATTCTCATGTAAATATAGAATATAAAAAAAATTATCTTGTTGATCTTTCTCACTATTTGAATTTCAACTTTCTCAAACGAAATTACATATAATATCAGAACTCTCATACCAATCAATATACCCCGATTCATCCGTGTGAAGTTCACATATTTATTTTTTGTTGTCCGAGTGGAGAATTCATAGGAGGTCACCAATCATGAATTGCTCCCACTCAAACACATTTTTTTGCTTAGGACAATATATATATATATATATATATATATATATATATATATATATATATATATAGGGAAGGGTTCAAATACTAACCAACTTTTTATGTGATAACCGTGCTAACCACTATAAAACAACCACAAAATTTATAAATTATTTTTTTCTTTTAATTGTTAAAATAGTATTTAAGTATCTTGAATAAATATTTTGAACGTAAATACGGAAATGATAAGTTTTACGTATACGTACCAAATAATGTTACATATACGTGACACATAGTGTTTACATATATGTAACATTAACATAATGATAATTGTTACATATACATAACACTATGTTTGAGAGTGGTTATCATGATTATCATATAAATATTGGTTAGCATTTGAACCTTACCCTATATATATATATATATATATATATATATATATATATATATATATATATATATATATATATATATATATTGATTTGTATGAGGGCCGAATGTTACGCTGGAATTTAATAAAAATGATTTTCTTCCAAAGTTTAAAACATTTTCAATCATCAACTTCTTTCGCAATTGGGTGTAACTCGTCGTTCATTGTTCTTATTCTGAAAGAATTAGATTCTTTAGATCGAACTCGGTGATTATCGTTTTATTAGCTTGATAGGATGTATCTATGAAGTTTGTTTCAAAGATCTTTGCAAAACGGTTGGCCAACGTAATTCACAAAATTAATTAGCCCCAACCAAACAATATTTCTTGTGGGTCGGCCTTCACATTCTAGGTCCCAATGGCTAATGAGGTGGTGACTGGTGAACCAAGCGAAGAAGGAAAACAAGGCCTTGTTGATTTTTAATGTTGACCTTGACTCCTCACAACACAATCAATAGTATTAACGAGGTTTGAAATGATATGGCGGGGTGTTAAAATTTTTAAGGCTCGGTATTTGTCCTGTGAAAAAAATTCGAAACGCTAATAAAATAAGTACATTGAAACGACAAATCTAAAATACTATAAAACGTGCTTTAAAGGTACCGTACCTCTTCACATATAATTATTATAAATAGAATATCATTTTAAAAATTCTCCTATTCATCATTCCAATTTCAAATATTCATGCTTATAGAATTAAAAAAACTAGTTTGAACCTACATTATTTATTTAGATGGATGTTTTTATTCTGTGATTTGATTGTTTAATAATGCAAAAATTGCATCTTATTCGCCAAAATGGTCACACGCTACCCTCCAATCGATTGGATGGCCCATAGTACCAACTACTCAATATTTACACAAATTATAACTTATAAATCTTACAAATTTACTTAAAAATGAAAACCGGAAACCTAAAAAAAAAGCCTATTTTGGTTATATTGATTTTGGGTAAGATAATATAATAAGAAACTGAGTAAATTATTATTTGAATCCATGAGGTTTTTCAGTTTTAACTATTTGAGTCAATGTTCTTTTTTTTTTATTCTTTTGTGGCCTTACTTTTGTTTTCATAACCATTTGAGTCCTTTTCATTAACCCTGTTAAATTTTTCTGTTAAATAGAAGGGTATTTCACTCATTTCACATCTAATGGACTAATAATGTAAATATATAAATTATTGAGGGACTATTGTGTAAATTACTTAATAAATTATATATATACACACATATATACAGCCACCATGTTGGTACTATGCCAGCCACCACCACCGTCGTCCACCACCACCACCACCGCTGTCGCCGTCCACCACCACCACCATTGTTAACCTAAATCTACACCTAAATAAAACCGAACCCTAAGTTCAAAGCTGCAGATTTGGGCTTCATAATCGAACCCCAAGTTAGCCCCCAAAATCTACACCCAAATCAAACCCCAAAATCCCACACTTGCACCCAATGTGGTTGCACCCATCTATCTTCTCTATCGATATCCGGTCTTCATATCATCTTCATCGTCGTCTATTTCAGTTGCCGTAAAAACGGGTTCCGCCGGATCTTCCCGTCACATGTGCGCCAGTTTCTCCGAGTGGGGAGTTTTTATCAGTTTCTCGAATTTGGTTAGCTTGTTCCTGTTTTCTGTTAATTGAAGCATCCAATTTCATGTTTTGGGATCCCAAGCATCTGATAAGACGGGACCTACAAACATACATTTGGTGGATGGCGGTCAGATCCATCCACACCTGCACTCAATGTGGTTGCACCCACTTAATCCAACAGAAAAAACTGGGCTTGAAGCCCTAGCACCACCGCCGTCCTCTCCCTATCCATCCGAATGCCGTCGTCTACAGACCCGTCACCACTGCCAATGTCTGTCGGTGCAAGAGAGCTCTCCTCTCTCTCTCTCTCTTTTTAGATTTAGGGTTTGGGTTTTTGAAGTGAGGAGATGAAGTGAAGAAGAGGGGACGGTGAAGGTGCGGGGGTTGTTATTGAGCCATATTTACATTATTAGTCCTTTAGGTGTGAAAGGACCGAAATGCTCTTCCATTTAACATGGTTAATGAAAAGGAATCAAATGATTATGAAAAACAAAAGTCACATCACAAAAGGATGAAAAAAAAAAAAGTAGGGACTCACATAGTTAAAACTGATAAACATCAGGACTCAAATAATAATTTACTCTAAGAAATTTATTATTTATTTGTTTGCAAATCATGTATTTGAATTTCTAAAATTAACAAGACTTTATTTTTTTCAAGTTTCTAGAAATCGTTTTTCACAAAACCATGTTCATTGTTAATTTATGAAAAACCTTTTTTTAACAGCAAAAGGACCGAACACCCGGGATCACCATGACGAACGGATCACCTTTTCGTCCGAAAAAGAGAAGCGTGGTGATGCGGCCACACGTCACCCAGGAGAAAACCCACAACTGAGAAACCCCCTAGCTTAAACTGAAACATTTTGTCCCAAGCAAGACTCGAATCCATGACATTTTATTTGAAAAGTTATAAAGCTACCACTCTGCCAGAAAGCTTGATGGTAATTTATGAAAAACTTTGATTGGAGTTCCATGGAAGTTATATTCTCGAAAAATCACGTTGTTCACGGTAGAGAAATTTATGACTTAAATTAGTTGTATAGTCATTGACGAATATTAGGATTTTTTCTACTAGAAGCATTATTCGAATGTGTGCGATAAGTATGAGTCACTCTTTGTATATTACAAATAAAAAAACAGATAAATATGAGTCACTCTTTGTATATTATAAATAAAAAATCAGATAAATATGAGTCACTCTTTGTATATTACAAATAAAAAAACAAGTATCAAACACTAAATAACATTAAAGAAAGATCCCAAAGATCACTTGACACCACACCTAGATCCACCAAGTGTATATTACATGTCTCGTTTTATTATAAATAATGTCGAGCTACTTGTGAATTTTAAGTATTTATCTTTATAAATTATTGACTAATATAGTGATTAGTTATGGTTGGTCTCCAAATATCATTTTATAGTACAAGTTGGAGCACCAAGATATTTTCTTACAAGTTGCACCATCAACTCTTATTAATGATTTTTATCACCTTAATCTAATCACAAACTCATTAATAACACCAAGCAAAACAAACCCCTAGAATATTAACAAACTATTTAACTATCGTTTTGCTTGCATAACCGAAATGCCTTATATCCATTAAATCTTCTTTCTATTCTGTTTGATCTTTTAACCTTTGTTTTTGATGATTAGAAACGTACATCATGAACATATGAATAAATTTAAATTTTACATTATATGTTAATATTTTTATTATTGTTAAAATAAGAAGTCACTTTATAATGTATCACCATATATAAACAAAAAATGTCACCATATATAACGAATCCTAATTTTTTTACTTGGAACATCCTTAAAAGCGAATAGTGTTCATAAGAATTAAACCAGCAAAAATCATAACTTAAAGATCAAATATGTAATTTAACCTAAACCGCGTATAAAATGTTATTTACTCTAATTTATTTTTGTGTTATGTTATTGTTATCTTATTGTTTCAGTTTTTAGTATTCATATTACATATACTAAGAGCATGTGGTATACTCGGCTTGAGAAGGGGCTTTAGCCCATGTGGCACCCTCACTTGGTGAGAACACCGCCCCCTCTTCGAGTGAGGCTTGGTGTGAGACGATTCGCGTGAGAAATATCACGGGAGTGAGAGAGCAGTGAGGGGGAGAGAGAGAGAGGAGTGAGTCATTGTGATTGGGTATGAGAGGCCTCACTCACTTGAACACCACTCCCTCCCCAAGTGAGAGGCGTGAGAGACCTCACTCATAGGGAAGTATACTACATGACCTAACAATTAGAAGCTTGTGAATATGTAATACCCCAATTTCATAAGAAAATATACCAAAAGGACTAAAACGGACAATGGCTCAAGAATCAGGGGCTAAAAATGGAAAGGAATGAAAGATGTGAAAAATAAGCTTGTGACGGATCGTCACCACAGTGGTAACAGTCTGTGCCGCAAAAGTCAGAGGCGGTCTAGGATTTGCTGAAAAGGTGACGTGTGGTTCGTGACTCAGGCTCATGACGAACCGTCATGAGACCGTAACGGTCCGTTACGTGGTCAAAAAGTGCGTGGCCGCCAAGGGCTTGGTTACGGGCCGTCACCACCTTGTAACGGTCTGTCACGACACAAAAATTTGCCTATATAAGAATAAGCAATGAGAGCTCCATTCTCACATTTAAACACATAAATACACACTCACAAACACACAATAACATTTTGAGATCTAACCTTGAGTCTGGTTCAAGTCCGCAAGTCTGATTTCCCGTGTTTCCCCTACAACTCGTAGTAGATAGTTTCTAGTTAAGGTTCCGACTAGTTCCTTACGACTTGGTTATTACCGGTAAGAGGGGTATGGTTATATAAATAATGTTGTGATGACTTAGGACCTTAATGTTGGGGTTTCATGCTAGGGTTTCAAAATACTTTCAAAACGCACAACGAAAAAACAAGCACGGACCGATCTAGGCCTAAATCGCCACACCAGAAGTCCAGAGGCAAACAAATAATCAATACACAACCATAGGGGGTTTAGGTTTATACCTTTCACGAGTAAGAGACGACAACCAAGACGTAACATCACGTGACAACAACCCGGTCACTAAATCCGGCTCCACGAACTAAACCCAAAACTTCTAATCCACCTTACAAACCCGGATCACTATCCGGTTTGTCTCTAATGATCCTAAACACCAAAAATGAAATCCGGTTCGTTTTGCTCCTTCCGTTCACCCGGTGTCACTACCAACTTAGAACAATCATTACGAAACGGTGGTGACGCGTGACACAACAGCCCGCAGAGAACCACGACGGCGACTCACGATGACGGCGGCAAGGCAGCGCCGACCAGCCCTTGCGGTTGTGTCGTGGACGGGGGTGGCTGGAGCGACGTCGGCGGCCGGCCGGAATGGCATGAGGCGGACGACGGTACTCGACTAAGGGGGCTGTCACTGGTGGTGCCCCGGTGGCCCTAGGTGGCGGTGGCACAAGAGAGAGAGAGTAGAGAAGGAGGAATTAGGGTTAGTGACTTGTTCTCCAAGAACTCTCAAATTATGGTCACCTCTATTAATCCCCTGCACCTTTGTATTTATAGGCTTCTAGTAACTTAATCGCCAAGTCTAGGGTTTTAAGTTACAGTTTAAACCTCGTGATTATCTAATAATCACAACTAACCATAACACTTTGGTTAATAAAATATATAACTTATATTATATATATATATATATATTTATAAATACAATTTAATTAATTTTTATGATTAATTATATACATATATCCTATATATATAACTTAACTATTCTGTAATTCTAAATTACCGGATCAGTTAATTTAGTCGTTCATAATTCCAAATTACGATCTCTTTTTGCCATTGATTATCCCGATAATCTTAGACGATTATTTCGTAAATAATCATTTGTTTTTCGGTTTAATTTCGTGTAAGGCCCGTTTAACTCTTAAACGACATTTCTTATATATTGTAGTTCGTAGTGTAACTCTTTGGATCTTATCTCGATGTCCGTGTTTTCGAATGTACTTACTCGGGCATATGTGATACCCGGCAAATTCAGGTTAATATCCATACCCGACTATTACTTGAATTCACATGATTACACTTGCATCATACTTAATTATAGAGTAATTAAGTACATATTTCATATAGCAAGTCCATTCGTTTCATTTCATTACATGCATCGGTAATCGGGCGGATTGCCGGGTCACACACGCGTCCTGTCACACGAACGTTAATGAATATTAGAAATAATACTTAGACATATAATTGGTGTGTAAAAATTATATGTAATACTGTGATTTAATATTTCATGCTTATGTGAATTTTTTCGAAATTTTTAGAACAACTTTTATTTGACGCTTTTTAAGCGGATACGCGATATGTGCCAACAACATTAAATTTGATTTTATAAAAATAATGGTTTTGTCACTTGGGCTTAAAGAATTCAGCTTTTTAACTATAATAGTCCATTAGAGCCCATTTCCTTTATTAAAAAGCCAAAAAATGCAAGAAAGCCCATAACCCATTTAAATAAAACACCCTTAACCCTCATTTTACCCTAACCCTAATCTCAATCTCTCTCCCTCTCTTTCTCTCGGCCGTAACCCCATCCCCTAGCCCCCGTCTCTCTCAAAAATCCATCATCCATTTCAAGCATTTCAAGCTCCAATCAAGGTGTTTCAAAGGTGATATAAGGAGGATTCAAGCTAGTGCAAGACCATATCTACACCATACCTTGGTTTTGTAAGTATCCCATTCATATTTTTCTTATTATTTTCAGCCAAAATGGAAACACATCTATCCAAACGATTTTCCTTGTTACAAGTGTCTAAATACATGTTTTTAACTAAGAGTTTTCATAAAATGAAGTTGTTGACACATATATGCACATTTTATGGGGTTGAAGTACTTGTTTATGTTAGTATTTGCTCGTTTCTATTTTTATAAACTTTGTTGGATGAGATTTTGCAGAAATGAGTGTATGATATGTTTAAGAGTTTAAATGATACTCATAATAGTACAATAAGTAGGAAATGTGATTTTTTTGGTTGAAATGTTGTTTTACACTAGGTTATGGTCGACTTACTATACAAGGAAACTTTAATTTTGTATATTTTGTGTTATAAGGTTCTAATGGATAAAAAATTGATAATATGGTTCTCTAACATGTATTAAAGTAGTAGAAAGAGTTATTTGAAGTTACACATGTGCAAAAGGGTCGTTTGGACCACTTTCCTAAAAAGGAAACTTTAATTGTTCATATTTTGTATGTGTAGGATATAAATGTTTAAAATGAGTTAAATGGTGTTCTTACTATATGAATAGATGACTTATGCAAGAATATGTAATTTGGAATGGTATTATAACATGTTTTGGAGGAAATTTCTAAATAAGGAAACTTTGTTATTTTGTGAACTTCACCTTTGCTTAGAATAGAAGTTTATGTGTAGAATCATGTTCATGGTATGTTACTAGTATAAATTCATGTATAACTTGTTTAGTTGAGCCATGACACTTAAAGTACATTAAAACCCTAATTTCTTAAAAGGGAAAAATTTGCCATGTTAATGACCATAATATAGGAATGACATGTTATGTTACTTGTTCAAATAAGTGGAAATAATGTTAATAGGTTATTAATGCAATGACATAACTTGTGTGTATAAATGGTTAACATGTATGAAATATACCATGAATATGTGCAAATGCCATGTTACTTGTCACATGCCATGTTACTTGTCACATGTTAAGTACTTATGCAACTAATTGAAACATGTATGTTATGTCACAAAGTATGACTCATATGTTACTTAAGTAGTACTTAGATGTTCCTTAAGTATTATTTGTATGTTACTTATGTGTTACATATGTACTACTTATATGTTACTTATGTGCTATTTGTACATGACTTCAACATTAGTCAACATTGGTCAACATTAGTCAACATTGGTCAAAGTTGGTCAAACTTGGTCAAACCTTAGTCAACTTTGGTCAAACCTCGGTCAACTTTGGTCAAACCTTGGTCAAACCTCGATCAAACCTCGGTCAACTTTGGTCATACCTTTTCAAAACGTCAATGTAACCTTTCGGCGTTGAGTCGTTTGGATGAATGTGGTTACATAAACCATGTTTACTTTCATAGACCTTATAGCCTTACTATTCCTAGGGCTCGGTTAGGTCGGTTATCTAGAGTTGCTAGATTTCTCTTGTTGCTTTCATTCTTCATTCACCACATTACCAGGTGAGTTTTCACGGCCCCGTTTTACTTACTTTTCCATTTGGGGGAGATAGGTGCTAAACCATTTTCTTACTTAGTCGTATGCTGATTACTTTGATTTCGCTTTAACATATATAAGTGGGTGCATTTCCCGCACATAAAGTCATCTCATATTCGAACCGTTAATTATTACACAAAGCGAGGTGATTCATGAATAGTACTATTGGGTTTAACAACCCCCACCCGGGTTAGTCGCGCTAACTCTGACTGGGAGTTAAACGGGTGCATAATTGACCTAATCCATTGCGTGCTGGGCACGTAAGAGGCACAATGCTAGTTTCTGCATTCCTTCGTTAAGCTTCGGTTTCGGTGTTGCTTATATAGTTATTGTTTATTTTCTGATCAATAATCGAATCACTAGTATACATACGTACTGTTACATTGTTTTCATTTCTGTTTCTGTTACTTAAACCTGTGAACTCACCAACCCTGTGTTGACACTTTTAAGCATGTTTATCTCAGGTCGCTAAGCATTCATGCAAGGACTAGGATTGCACGTCTGGAGTCGCATTTCATGTTTTCATTTAGAAGCTAGGTTTATGGGAACCTAATTTATTATGCTTCTGTATTTTGCTACATTACTTATGCTTCCGCACTTTGCTTTCCGCATTTTCAAACTCTGTATTACTTATTTATTCTTGTATGATGTTCAAACGGAAAGTCTTTTCAAAAACCATTTAGAGGTTGTTCGAAATGACCGGGACTAATGATCTTTGACAGTCACAACCTGCGGGTAACCCGCTGTGGAATTTCAAGGTGTGACAGCATACAAGTCCAACACTTAAAATAAGTGTTCGTGCCATTACTGAATATAAAGTAAGGAAACACAGGAAAGAGAGAAGGTTAAAATGTGAGTTATATGAAGCCCGCTTTTAAACTATTTTAAATGTCTTGGGCTGGTATAAAGTATCTACTGTTTGAACGAATGGACGGTTAAAGGCTAACGGAGACTTATCGTGTCTAAAGTTAACACTGAAGTCTCCATAGCACCTAAAGTTTAGGTCGGCGTCTAAAGTTAACACCGATGTCTCAACAACGTCTAAAGGTAACGTTGGGGGTCATAAAAGGCGTCTAAAGTTAATGCCGATGTCTAAAGTTAACACCATGACCATAAGGAGACAAAAGGCAGTGCCTTTGTGGATTGCCAGTTAGTTATACGTATGATATAAAGTATATGCTATAATAAAGTCTATATATATAGTTGTGTGGTAATAACCTATATAATTATTTTAATTTTATAATGTATTAATCTATATAATTAATTTTGAGCATATTTTATTTTTCTCTTATAACTTTTAAAATACGGTGTTTTACAGAATTCCAAGTGTGTCGTTGCGACGAGCCTATTTTTAGCTACGTTTTGATATCAATTTCATTCAGAACCGAGATCTTTTTATAATGTACAAGTATGCGAAGCACGAACGTACAAACCATCAAATCTGCTTTAAAGTTTCGTTTTTCTATATTTATTTGTTTTCCTCTTAAACATTTAAAAACTGATGTTTTATAGAATTCGTGATTTGCCGTTTCCACGTGCTTTTTTATAAGCGTTTCGATGTGATCTATTTTGCCGGGGTGAGTACGGGTGTATAGGTCGTCGAAACCGAGTGTTTTTAACACAACTAATACCGACAGAACAACATCGGTACCTACGTCTTTTTATCGGAACCGGTACTGATATTCCTTTTTTTCGATCAATGTAAAACACTTGACGGTATCCTTGTGGGTGACTTTATTTTTTAGCTTTTCTACTTCGTTTGCAATAGCGAGTGTTTTTTTCTATGCCGGTACGGCCGTAACGATATCGATAAAATTCTCGCCGCATAGCGGGAAAGAATCCCTCTAGTTATATACATTCCACCTTTTAATGGCAACAGTTATATATATTTAATTAACTCGTGTAGTAATGTATTTTCTCATTGTAAAATACTTAATAATAATAAAATGTAACAAATTGAAAAGATTAATAAATTCTAATTTGACTTTTGCAAATTGCATGTGTATCAGCCTTTTTTATTTGTACAAAATTGATTAATTGAATTCGAGGGGCTTATTGCAGCCTATTTTGGGCTGGATTCATTCGTACTATTCTTTTTGTCATTATATGCAACTTGGGCTTTCCTTCATTAATTATATTTCCAATCATGATTGTATATTTGTATATATATTTTTTTGGGACATACACCATATTACAAAATAAAATAAAATAAAATATTATATTATTTATTCATCTACACTTGTAACACTCTACCTCAAAAGTTTTAAAAATATATTTTATATATATATATATATATATATATATATATATATATATATATATATTTATAATAAGAACAATCTAGTTAATAATTTTGCTTAAAGAATTTTTAAACCTTGTGTGGAACAAGTGGCCACTTCTGAAAGACAAAATTGTCATTTTCTCATGTCTTGTTGATCTTTCCCAATTGGTTGTATCCATTTGTTAGGTGAAATATGTGTCCATCCATCAACTAATAATTATGATTTTACACTGTGATTACAATGATTAAGTTTTAGAGTTCTAATTGTTCATTAAAGTAATAATATATACATGCACAAAATAATATACTGTATGTGTGTTGAGTTGACGGCTTGAAATTGATAAACACAAACTATAAAATTATCCATGTTAAGTGCATCAACCTTAGTCTAGACACATAAAATCATGAAACCTAAACATGACTCTATAACCCATTTATATAAACGAGTCAAATATTGGGCAACCCGAACTTGATTATTTTGTTGTCGAATATACCTAGTCACAATTTACAACCCTTACAAACTATTTTGCAGTATCCAAATTACAATGTGAACTAGGAAAATGATTGGAGAAAGTAAACCAAATTATTAAAAATGCATAACTATCTAAAGCCTCACGGGTTTACCCAGTTGGGGGGTTTTTCCTGTGGTGGGTTGCCCTGAATATTCTAGGTGTTGCCCCGGGGAAACACAATTATCCTAAAATATCTAGGTGTTGTCGTTAAAAAAAAAATCTAAATCCCCGCGGGTACCTAAAAAGGTCTCAATGGAAACGTTAATGCAAATGAGTAAATGCCCATTTAGTTGTTTGGCCCATTTAGTTGTTTGAGGCCAGCCATGAACCCAAATCCCACCAGCCCATTATCCAAGAAGTTATTTCGATTTTCTTAAAAGTTTAAGATTTTCTAATGCTACGTGTCTTGTTCATATTAGTTCTCATCATTCTTTTTCATGTTTATATCTCTTATTAAATACACTTCTATATTGTCAATAATATTATATTTTTAAAGAAATTACTAATTATACTAATAAAACACATTTATTTTAAATTATTAAGAAACTTTCAAATATAATTACCTAGCTTATGTTTTGAATCAAATAGTAAATGAAAGTCAATTTACATTGAATAGCAATTAATGCATTTTCGAAACCGAATTATATATTGATTTTTACATATTTTTGGATTTTATTTTCTATTGTTAGTATATGTAATACATTTTTCCACCTATAAGACATATATAAAGTTTTTAGAATTTTATTTATTTATATTTTTTCACCCTGTGTAGTACACAGGTTCTAAGCTAGAATAAAATAAAGTAAAACTTGAATTTTATCCCCGACGCGCTCTGGTTCATTTATTTCGCAACGATCACAAATATCAAAGCGCGTATAAAAAAAAATCTAAATGTTCAATGCAAAAGAAAAAAAAACAGCTAAATTATTTATTAAACGCAAAATAAAAAATAAATTAATAAAGGAAAGGTAGGTAAAAATGGGGGTCCCAACAAGGCAACCACAACCCTTTTTTTGTAAAAAAAAAACGGGGAATGCCTAAAAAAAATTACCCAACCACATAGTGCCACTTGTTCTTGCGGTCCAATGGAAATGTTTTACTATTCCACTTAAAGAAGTTATTTTTTAAATAGATATATAATTTTTGTAAACAAATTTTATTTCATGAAAAATAAAAAGGAAATTACAAATTTGTACCTCCAAATTCACATTTCACACAGTATTTTCACTCCCATGCACACACACTGACACACATTCTTTCTTTCTTATTCAATATAGAATTATATAAAGATATACTATCTTTATATTTCGGCCCCTAAAAACCAATTATTAGGATCGATTTTGCTATTCAAAACGGGATTGTAGTGCAATTTGTTGCCCATTTACCTGCCACTTTATTGTAATCGTCCTTCTTTTCAACCGTGGATATATTTGTTTTGAAATGAAAAAAAGAAGCTAATGGCTCAATTTTGATTTTATATACTATCCCCATAACACTCTCAAGGTTTAACCAGAGATATCAATGGAAAACGAAGACATGAATAGATGGCCACTTGAAGGTGCCAGAACCCTCTTTTATCACATACAAATGCCATCATCAATATTCATATTCATCCATCAATATCTTCCATAATTAACCACTAGCAATCGATCAAACTTTTCCTTTCCTAACAAATGTCGATCATCCCAAGTTTCTTTGATGGTTTCTTGACCTCCACCCTTTCCGATTTCCCAAGCGCGAGTGCTCGTGAAATGTGGGCCAGAATAGACTGGAAGGAGACGCCGGAATCCCACATTTTCCAGGCGGATCTTCCGGGGTTGAAGAAGGAGGAGGTGAAGGTGGGGTTGGAAGAGGGTAGGGTTTTACAGATCAGCGGGGAGAGAAGCCGGGAGAAAAAGAGAAGGACGATAAGTGGCACCGTGTGGAGAGGAGCTCCGGGAAGTTTGTGAGAAGGTTCAGGTTGCCGGAAAATGCGAAGGTGGATGAAGTGAAGGCTTCGATGGAGAATGGGGTTTTGACTGTGACTGTGACTGTGCCAAAGCAGGAGGTGAAGAAGCCTGAGGTCAAAGCCATTGATATCTCTGGTTAAACCTTGAGAGTGTTCATTTGTTGTTGATATTTATGAGATGGATGATAAAAAAATACAAAATATAAGCCTGTCACTTCTTTAATTGTCAAGAAATAAATATTGTGTGTTTGTTGGTTTTGTTTAATAACTAGAATTCTGGACACGTGCGTTGCGACACATTTAATTACGAAAAAAATTAACGTCTCCAAAAGCTTATAAAATAAAGCAACAGAAAACAAAATTGTTAACAAAATTATTGTTTATGAAATAAATAAACGTATTCAGAACTTTATATAGAAAAGGCAAAACCTTTCTGCAAACCCACGCGTTAAAACAAAATAGCTAGTAATATTCAAAAAACTTTATAAAAAAACGGAACTGTAAAAATGTCATTAAAAAAGTTAATCGGTGAAAAATTAGAAAAAGAAAGCAAGACTGTTTAAAAAAGTAAAGAGTTAAAAAAAGTCACACTGACGTTGTACGCAACGGGTTCAAAACGTAGATAAAAATAAGCAAGACGCAAAAGTATATTAGCACTCACCCCGCGAAAAAAATGCACGTCAAAACAGTGGAAAACACAGATAAAAAGAGAAAAAAAGAAATGTAAAAAACAAAGAAAAAAAAGAAATTAAAAAATCTAAGAAAAAAAGTAAAAACAAATACATATAAAAATAACCTTTTTAAACTTTAGGGGCTGTATGATATCTATTTTTTAAAGTTTATGGTAATAATATAATTTAGTTAAAAAAAAGAAACTGATAAAAGTGTAGAGGCCAAAGGACAAACTTTCAAAAGAACACAAAATTGCTTATTATAAGCTAATGTCATGGTGACATCAGCACTGCATTAATGTCTTGTACAACGTGGATAGGTCGTCTCCATTTTGGTTTTTTTATGTACGTAAACTTAGGATAGAATTAGGCTGCAACATAATCAACGCTTGACACGATTTTAACCGTCACAAGTGTCAATTGCGACAGCTAAAACAGTCGCATTGACTAAGCAACAGTTTTGATTAAAAGATCTCGTTAATAAATTGTTGACGGTTTTCCTTTAGAAACAAATAGATGATGGTTTCTTACAACAGAAATTACGCACGGATTTAGAACTTACACATACATACAACATTTACACGGTTACACATATGCAATAACTTAATTCATTTTTAAATGTGTAAGTGATAATTTGTAATGGTTACACATTTTGACATAAATACCCTTAATTTAAATAAAATAAATAAAGAAATACAAAAAAAAATGATTTGATGATATAAGTTTTTAGATGTTCTGCTATGATTCGGATCCTATACATACATACATACACACACACATATATATACACACACACACACATGCATATATATATACATGCATATGAGAGTGATAATGAGAAAACTAGATAATTATGTGAAGACTACGAAACCACTCTCAATCAATCAGAAGTCATCGCATCCACTTGTAACGCCCCGTTTTCGACTATCATTCATTTGTATAGTTTGCTTTAGGGTTGGAGAGGGCTAAGCCGTGGCTTAGGGGGGGGGGGGAGAGAAGAAGGGGCGGTGATCGACTCAAACACACCGTTCCATGTATAGATTGATGATCCAAGCTTCGTTTTTGGGTTTAGTTTTGATGAAATAATGAAGGTGATGGCAGTTTGCAATAGGGTTCTTATGAGGTCATCAAAACCGTTGCATAGGAATTGAAGGAGACAAAGCATCGGGTTGACATCATCATCGATCCCATGTACGGTTATGTTTTTGTTCACGAGTTAAATAAGATTACGTGTTCCATTAAAGTTACTCAAGTATTTTTTAGAACACCCATTTAAGTTTCAATATTGTTCCAATGTTGTGAAATTTCTTTTATAAATGTCAAAGTTTTTCAAGAGTAAGTGACCTAAATAAAATATATATGAAAGTCTGTTACTATTTTTAAAATTTTATCTGAAGTAGGAGATAATTGTGAAGAAAAAATTCATTAAATAATAATAGTGTTTCATAACTGTTCAGCTTAAGACAACTTCTAAAAAATAATAACTACATACTAATCAAGTTCCATGTATATTCTATTTAAGTCATTTAATTTTAAAAAAAATTAAAAAAATAAAAATAAACATTTATATAAAAAAAGTTTCACAAAAGTTGAACAATAAATGAAACTTGTGTGGTTTTATAGTTAAACAAAATATATACGTGGCTTTATTAAAACAATGTTTAAAATTAGTTACTATTTTGTGATTTGATACCTTTAAATAATTTTTATATTTCCTCAAATGACATCTTGGTGGTAAGGTGGTGTACTCCCCAATCAAACAGTTGTGGGTTCAAATTCTACGGATCGCAAGTGTGGTAATTTTAGGAGTAGAGTATGACTAGAATAGAGACTGTGTGTGTTTGCCGGTAAAAAAAATCTATCTTTATTGTAACATCCAAAAAGCACAACTTTAATAATTATGATGGGAATAAAAGAAATGAAGAATGGAGGGACTAACATGTAAATAATAACAAAGTGGTGGTGCCACCTTATTTATACATAGCCCCCCCCCCCATCCCACTTAGTTTCCCATTCTTGCGTACTACACTAGAGAGGGGGCGGGGAGGGGGGGGTATTCAGCTAGAGAGTGAAAAAGAGAGGAAACAGATTTCAAGCCATAATCTTGTTTCATTTTGAGCCCTTTATATATGATAATGATGTGCATTAAATGGTTAGGCACCTAAATGTACTATTATGATGAATGTTAAACGGTTACCTTTGTGGCAAACGGATGACTAGACGGCTACTTACGTAGACGGATGGGAAACTGCTATACATGTGTAGACGGTACGAACTATTACAACTACAAATGTAGACGGTACAAACTATTACAGCTACTCATGTGTAGACGGTACGAACTAGTAAGGCTACTAATGTGATGATACAGAGTATGACTACTTATGCAGATGGTATGAATTACGGCTACTTATACAGATGGTACGAATTACGGCTACTTATGTAGACGGTACGATATATGTTGACGGTACAAACAACGGTTGTCTTCGTGACAACCAATATGAAATGAGATGACCCTCTTTATAGATATGATGTATGATTATGAGCTACGACTCAATATGATGATGTGTTAATGATGTATGATTATGAGCTACGACTCTATATGCTGATGTGTTAATGATGTATGATTATGAGCTACGACTCTATATGCTGATGTGTTAATGATGTATGATTATGAGCTACGACTCTATATGATGATGTGTTAATGATGTATGATTATGAGCTACGACTCTATATGATGATGTGTTATATGAATGACAATCTTGACTGATTGCTTAACTAAAACTTACCGGCGTGAGCTGACTTTTTAGTATGCACTCAGGTTAAGAGTAGAATGAACTAGAATGCTTTCGGGATTGACTGGATCAGGACTAAGGAGGCTATATATCTGACCCAAGACTGACATCCCGTTTCCATATTATGTTTAAAGACAATGTTTATGATGTTTTAGTTCCCCAAAGACTTAATGTAATGAATGATGTTTCCGCTGTCAATGACTTATGTTATTCAATTATTGAACTATATTGTGAATGAGTAAATCCAAGAAATGAGATCTCTCGGATTTGAGGTCTTACATTTATTAACTTGGGTAAAGCTACTGTAAGGTTTAGAAATAAAGATGAACGGTTTGAAAGTTAATATATAATAGGGTGAAGGAATTGAAGATGAAGAGTGAAAGATAATAAAGAGGTGAAATGGCATATTTACCTGTCACATTGGACAAAAACATATCTAACTTCAAAAGTAGCGATGATATTTGCAATTTTAAAAAGCTTTTTTTTAAAGAAGTTCATAATTTTCGATATATATCATATGGATGATTTTTATAATTTACTAAAAATGAATGAGGGTACGTTAAAGATTAAAAAAAAAGTTGAAGCTAAGATGAATACGATTTAGAATAGGATGAAAGGGTTGAATATAAAGATGTTGAAGATGATTAAAAGATGAAGTGACAAAAATACCTAATACAAGAGAAACACGTGATGGATTGAACAAGTCTCTTCAAAGGGATGAACGAAAACATCGCCAAACTTTAAAAAGTAGATATGTTATTTCTAATCTTTGAAATAAAAAAAGACTAGATACTTCTATCAACATTTAATAAAACACAAACGAGAGAAAGTTTATTATTGTATATCAAATTTTACTTTTTAAAAATATTACAAAAGGCCTTAATTATACATCTGATTCTAATAACCGTTAAGTTTGGCAAAATAACTAACACATTAACTACATTCTTAAAAGAAATATAAAACGTAATGATTCGGAAATATATCACATTTTAGGCCAATGAGCTGGTGAAGGAGTGATAAGAGAGATACCTGGTGTTGCTTGTGATCCAGATTCAATCCATGCCCTCCCCATTAGTTTTTTCGGCATGCAAATGAGGCCTAGCTCTTAGGCTGATGCACCTGGGTTTTACCCACGCCGTTCCAGGGTTCGAGCCTCGGCTCTCCCTCAAGCCCGGAAGGGGCCGTATTGGATGAGATTTTTCCTTGGATGCTCTTCAACTCTAACGCCAAGTGGGCCCGGTTAAGACAACTTATTGACCGGAGTTGGACGAGACTCTCCCATGTGACGGGGGTGCGACGTCACAACATTCAATGTTTGCCGTTCAAATATATATATATATATATATATATATATATATATATATATATATATAACATTTTAGACGTAATTAAAATAAAACATAAAAACCAACGATCTAAGGGTGAAGGGGGCACAACCCTCACTAAAAAAACTACCCTAACAAAAATACCCAATGAGGGTGTACCACCTCACTTTTACCCAAATCTAACCCTAATACTCTAAAGTGTTGGGGGCACAACCCTAATACCATAAAGTTTTTTTTTCATTTTTTAAATTAAAACTAATATATATTTATAGCTAATTTCATTTATTCAAAAAAAAAATTAAAAAAAAGATAATAATAAATAAAAATAGATATAACAAATTAAAAAAAAAGAGAGAGAAATACTAACAAAATGATATAACAAATTAAAAAAAAACACACACGTACAATCAAAGGAAAAAAGATAGAATATGATTTCATGCATTATCGTATTTGATAGAAAATTTGAAAGATAAAATAACAATAATAATAATGATGAGATCCTGAGAAAGCCACAACATCAAAACTATGTTGTAAACAATCTGATCTTTCACGGGAATATATACCCGAACTTTGCTACCCGATGGCTTACCCGAGTTATTGGCGACGGTGTAGCCGTGTTACCCGCATACCTGTGAGGCGTTACCCGAGGGTGCCCCTTATACCCTAATATTTAAAAACTAGATTATTAAAAAGATTTAGAGTAAACCGTTATTTTCGTCCCTGTGTTTTAGCCATTTTTGTCAGTTTCATCCAAAATATTTATTTTTCTCCTGTGTATCCTTATGGTTTACAAAAGTTGTCATTTTCATTCAATCACTTAACTTCATCTATATTTTAAAGTTAAATGAGTGGTCAGAGCTCCTCATACGTCCTCGTGGAAGCCTTCATTGCAAAACAATGAGGCTCAGAGCTTTTTTACCATCATAGCAACATGATAACACCACCATGGCTGGAACAAAGCAAGAAGACGTATCTCGCAGTTGCCAGCCTCTGAATCTGCCACACCAAGATGTGGCGAATCTCAAACCCGGTCACTGTCTCTTATTAAAGAAAGCCACCGGCCTAATAAACCTTATCGGGAATGTCTCACAGTTGACAATTCAAAAGCATACATAGTTTAATACTTGAATTACATAAGGATAATAAAACCAATGCAGTAGAAAAGTCATACAATTCAAAACCATGCGGGGAAAATAATAATTAAACTAAGTCAAGTTTGATAAATGAAATCTTAAATGGGAATGCCAGTCTCTAAAGTGCGAGTAGCTCCATAAAGTTGCCAAGAGATCCTTGCTCACCATCAAAAGTCAGCATTGCTGAATGAGTTCTAGTTTTTATGGAAAATCATAAAAGACATTCATTTAGAAAACATAACATAATGAATCATACATAACATAACACATAATCTAATCAATGCCAATGTCGTAATTGGTCCATCGATTCCCCAAAGACACACCAAACACTAAGGGGCTGTTTGGTAGCCTTTTAATGATTCCATTAAGTGGCTTACCTCTGAATCGGTCAAAGGTAAAGGTGTTTGTTTCGCTAAAAACTCACCTCTTAATGGTTCTGCAAGCCTCTTAATGGTTCAGCTATAAAATCATACTGAACCATTCAGAGCTCTTAATGGTTCAGATTTTACCAAACAGCCCCTAAGTCATGGTACTGTTAGGGGACTCCTCATAATTTGCCTCACTGCAAGGACTTCATCAGTTGCCTCATAATTCATCAGTTGCCTCCTACCGATGACTTCATCACTATGACCCAACCCGTGCATGACTAATGAAAATGTGTACATAAATCATCTCAAAACATCGCGCATCAAACATCAAACCGTACGTAAAAATCTTGTTAAATCATCTATACGTTTAACACATCTTTTCAGATTTATTTGCTTAATCATAAAATCATATTTCTCGCATATGTATCAGCCCTAAATTGTTAAAAAAATTTAAAAGATGGCCCATAGAACTCACCTTAGGGTACGGGCTAGAGTTACAAAACTAGAGATCCTTAACAGGTCATGAACCTAAGAACGGGTGTGATAACCTACAATAGAAGCCAATTACATCAACATACACCCACATTATCATCTAACATTAATACCTAAGGATTTATCAAGTGGGTCAAACAGGTCGACTAATACATGTCATCCTTGGCCTTGCCGGTTCTTACCTGTAATGTGGCTGCCCTCACGTTGGCAGTTGATGTCGTCCAGACGTCTATATAAAAACTCTACTAAACCTAACCTAGACTCCTAAGTAATAAATGGAAAACCTATGAACTAGACCGCACTAACAGACAAGTGTACATATCGAGTGTAGCACAGCTTAATGGTAAATCGGAATATCGAACCCTAGAGACACTTCGATAATAATACTAGACTCTGACTCGGACTAAGGATTTAATTGGTTTGGGGGGGTTGACTACACTAAAGGTTAACTAAGAATGCAACAAACAAAATCGACTCAACTATCAAGATCAAGACTAAGGAAATAATCAGAGATGGGAAGAATACTACCTAGGTAGGATCCTACTTGCAAAGCACAACTTCTACCGGTTCTGGAAACTAAGATGGATCTGGGTTTCTAAAGATGACAACTAAAGACTACCTAGCGGATCCATAATCACCCTCAGGGTGTCACCAACTAAGGAACCTAAAGTATACTAAACTCACCAGATGGTTGGATCACCTCTCGGGTATTTCCAATAATGACAATGTACCCTAAAAACATATCACCTTTCAGTCTCACTGTCCACGATACATCGAAGATGCACAGGGTAATCTTAAGATAACAACTATGATTTGAACTAGCACCAACCACTAGACACCTAATACTAACTTCCTCTCAGACAGCTGACACTCGGATTCCTAATGACGAAGACTAGACAACTAATTCTCACCTCTCGGGTATTGAACTAGGACACACATTCAGATCTAAGGATACTCAATCACAACTCCTATGGGCTACTATGTCTAGCAACTCATACAAACGACCACAAACCCTAAGGTGTATGACCTATATATGCAAATCAAACTTGCAGACAACCACAATTAGCATACGGAATCACAATCAAACATAAATCAAACCAAAACATGCATATTCATCATAATAATCAACATGAGATTGTTTACAAAATCATTAAACCATCATACGAATCCAAACCGATAAAAATACGAACTTTAACAATATATTCATCTTTAACCTAGGTAGTATCAATGATCTAGCCAGTAGTATCAATGATCTAGCCAATGAACATGATCAAAACAACCATAACAGAAGTAGATAACAAATCCATGGAGTCAATTTAACAAACCAAAGACAAAAGATCAAGAATCATAAACCGAACGAGTATAAGATAACCAACCCGGCTTCCAGAACTCTAATTGCTTTTTCCCTTCTAAAAATCGCCAAAAGTCCTACTCCAGACGGCTACCAATCGAACTCCCTAACCTAATTGCATTAAAAATCTAATATAATCGATTTTCTCTTTTTTCTCGGAATTTATGTCTCTCGCGTACCGCGAGAGACTGGGCTGAGTTCCTCGCGTACCGCGAGGAACAATTTAGTCGGGCGCGCTTATGCTTTCCCTAACGTACCGCGAGAGAATTTTCCTCCCTTCTCGCGTACCAAGAGAGACTGGAACTTCAACTTTTCTTCTTTATTTCTCCTAGCTTCTTCTCGTGCTTGGTATCTTCGTGATTTAGCTTCCTATTCCACACGAGCTCCTGAAAGTATACAAAATACTCAAATACAGACTTAAACTATTAAAAACGAATACAAAACTAATCAAAAATGCACAAAATACTAGGAATAAAGATGTGTGATTTGCACTACATTCGCAGTTCACGAGTTCGAAATAAAACAACTAAGGTCGTGAGGCCTGCTCAAACCACCAAGCCATACCACAACCAAGCCCAATTCGTGACCCATTCTAGATTCTTGTCCGTAAGGTGGTCTCCCACCTTGCACCTTACGGCTTCCATCATCATCGTCGTCGTCGTCGTAATTCGAGTTCATTGTTATTATTGGATGAAATTTTACCTTATTATTTAAAATTCAAAGACATGTTCAAATCATTCTTGGCATCTTTAAAAACGTAATCCGCAATATGTACATTTTCTAAAAAAAAAACTGAAATGAAGAACGAAAAACATTTAATCCACACTATCTATTTTACTTTGTTAAATTTGTCACTACGGCAAGAGACCACCGGCTTTTAATAGTTTATTTAAAAATCTTTTACTAGTTTTCGTTTTTTAATCCATATATCCATATTCAAGAAAAAAAACAGGTAAAAGGTTGCTGAACAAATCTAATATTCAAGGGAAAATGCATCAAGCCTTTCGTAATGGAAGCGTGAAAAAGGTGGCGTGAGCCACCTAGCTCAACCACAGGCGTGGTACACCGCCCCCGGGGCGTGATCTAGGGCGTGGGGCTCCAGTGTGAAGGCTTTCATGGGCAAAGGGGCACAATTTATATATATATATATATATATATATATATATATATATATATATATATATATATATATATATATATATATATATATATATATATATATGTGTGTGTGTGTGTGTGTGTGTGTGTGTATTTGTGTGAGGATAGTGAAAACACTACACACTTTAGTGATTTAGTTTAGTGATGATTGTCTTATGTTAATGTGACCGTAACGTGGTGGATGTGAATGTAAAACCACTACAAATAGGCTTATAAGTAAGTCATCATTTCTTTGACCTTACTTACTTTATTCTAATTTTAATTAAAGCTTTTACAAATTACAACAAAGATCCAAATTTAAAGGCTTTAGTGATAGGTGTGACACAAAGATAAAATAACTTAAATAATCTAAATAGACTAAAAAAAAGAGAAATTTTTTAGAATAAATATTTTTCTTTATATAAATGTTAGTGTTAATTTCAAATAAATTTTTATTTCTATAGTAATAAAATATTTTAAATTATTCACATATCAGTAAAATTGCATTGAATTGTACATTTGTGAACAAGTATTTTTACTTTTTTTTAGTTGAGACAGAAAATTTTCTTGAAGTTTCACATTTTTTAATCTATTTTTCTCATATTTATATTATTTTTGTTTATGATATTTTTTTCGTGTTTTAACTTTTTGTTTCTTAAAAAGTTGTACAATAAAATATATAATTATGATGACATACAAATAAAAATAAATAAATAAAATCGTGTATCTTATGACTGTAGAATTATAATTTAACGAGATAATTGAATCTATAATATATTTGTGTTATTTTTATTTATGAGATAAATATATAAAATCTTTTTCTTTTCTTAAAAAGTTATACATTCGTAAATATTTATGATGACATACAAATAAAAATTAAATATACAAAATCGTTCCGTGTATTTTATGACTATAGAAATATAATTTAACAAGATAATTAAATCTAAAATATATTTATTTTACTGTTTTGCTCATTAAATATTGATGTTTTTAAATAGGAATGAATTTAGTTAAAAGTAGGAAAGAGTGTAAGAAGCTAATTCGAATCTTTGTCCCTAATAAACAAAAGCAGTCTACATGGGTTCCATACGTACTATTTCTAAACTTTGATGGAGCAGGTAAATCGGTGATTGGAATTGAGTTTAAAAATAACTTACTGACTTATTGGATTTTTTAAAAAGTCATTAAGTTAAAAAAATATTTGGCATGCATAAAAGTAATTTTTATTTAGACTTTTTGATAAGTCTTAAAAATTTGTTTTCTAAAAGTCACAAATCCTGACTTTTTAAAATTTCTTATGACCTTTTGAACATAAAATTACCAATCTACTCACCCTTTACCATACAATAAATATAATAGTATATGTAAATAAGCAATCTCAAACACCCTCAACGTATAACATAGTTTTAAATATAAAAGAATGACTTTTTTGGTCATTTTATAAAAATAAGTTAAGCTAAACACTTTTTAAAAAATAACTTATTGGCTTTTCCCACCATAAAAGCTAATCCAAACACTTTTTTAAAAACTCCTTTTAAAAAAATCATAAGTTAATAAACTCTTTTAAAATTAAATAAGCAATCCCAAACACCCTCTAAGATTCATAGGTTTTCATTCAATTGAAAAAGCATACAAAGAAAGGAAATCTAAATACAAATCATACGAAGGTTCTAGTGGCCGCAAATTAGGAGCAATATATGGAAAAGATAGGGACAATAATAAAGAAATATATATGATTTTCAATACTCCACCTCAAGTTAAAGCATGTAAGTTTGTGGTGCCCAACTTGTCGAGTAGGAATCTAAGTTGTTGAGCTCCTAATCCTTTAGTTAAGAGATCAACAATTTTCATATTCGTATCAATGTGAACCGGCTGGATTTCTTGAGAATCTACCCTTTCCCGGACAAAATAACAATCTATCTCCACATGTTTCGTTCGTTCGTGGAAGACCGGATTGTTGGCGATATGTCGTGGAAGACAGAATAAGGGGGTCGGTTTGGTCAAGTGAACATCCAACTCCTTTAAGAGCCATCTGACCCATAAAAATTCACTTACGGTAGAGGCCATGGACCGATACTTTGCTTCGGCGGACGAGCGGGAAACAACTAACTACTTTTTGTCTTCATCCGAGATCTTCTTGTGATTGGACACCCAAGCCCATCTGAGTCACAATATGATGTAATATTACATCCTCCCTCTCGTGGAAGAACACTTGTCCGGGTGAAGCCTTAAGATATCGCAAGACTCTATAAACAGCATTCATGTGGGATTGCCTAGGGTCCGCAACGAACTGGCTGAGCATGTTTACAGAGTATGCTATGTCGGGACAAGTGACTTGTAAATAGAGGAGTCTTCCCACTATGCGGCGGTATCTACTTGCATCAACTTTCGGTTCATTTTCTCCTTTATCCAACTTGTGATTTTATTTAGTGGGGAATGAGCTTGGTCGACAACCTTGTAATCTACAATCTTCGAGGATGTCTAAAGTATATTTTCGTTGGCTTAGTACTAACCCTTTAGTTGTGCGAGCTACTTTAATGCCAAGGAAATACTTCAAATTACCTAGATCCTTGATGCTAAACTGCCTATCTAGCTCGTTCTTTGTGTTTTAAATTTTAGTAGGTTTATTGCCTACTAAAATCACATCATCAACGTATATGAAAGTTGTTATAAAATCTTTCCCTTGTTGTTGAGTAAAAAGTGAGTGGTCAGCATTGAACTGTGTGAAACCGTGGTCAAGCAAGACGTTGGTAAATTTTTTATACCAATTTCTTGAGGCTTGTTTCAAACCGTATAGGGACTTCCTCAATCGAAAAACCCTTGCTTCTCCTTCTTTAGCAAAACCTTGAGGGATCTTCATGTATACCTCCTTATTGAGATCCCCATGTAGAAAAGTATTGTTCGCATCGAGTTGTTGGATGGCCCAATCTCTTTTTACCGCTATCGCCAGAAGAGTTCTAACAGTAACCAACTTTGCCACGGGAGCAAAAGTGTCATGATAGTCTACTCCCTCTATTTGGGTGAAACCCTTTGCCACAAGGCGAGCCTTGAATCGTTCAACCTCTCCATTCGGTTTGTATTTCACTTTGTATACTCATTTGGAGTCAATAGCACGCTTCCCCTCAGGTAGTTTTTTGAGGGTTCGCGTACCGTTTTCTTCAAGAGCACGTATTTCTTTCTGCATGGCTTCTCTCCTCTTCTCATTCTTAACTGCTTGATGAAAATATTTTGGCTCATGGTTTGAATCGATGGCCGCTAAGAAAGCCTTGTGAGATTTTGAAAAGTTTTCATAGGAAACAAAATTAGTCAAAGGATGTACCGTTGAGGATTCTTGAGTTGGTGGAGTTCGTGCATGGTCGACCGATGGGGGTAATTTGACTTCATAGTCATTCTCATGGAAACTGACATCTCTCGAAGTAACAATTTTCTTGTTTTCAATTACGTAAACCTTATATCCTTTTGTACCTTGAGGGTACCCCAAGAAAACTCCAGGTCTCCCCTTTTCTTCAAATTTATCTCCTTTTGTTTCAGTGCTTCTAAAATAGGCAAGACAAGCAAAAACCTTTATGAAGTCATAATCCGGTTTTTGATCGAAAATAGTCTCATATGGGCTTTTGTTTCCGATCACTATGGAGGGTAATCGGTTGATTAGGTATGTCGCGGTTAATACACATTCAACCCAAAACCATTTAGGGAGATTAGCTTCAAATCTAAGAGCCCGGGCGGTATCAAGTAAGTGCCTATGTTTTCGCTCCACAACCCCATTTTGCTGTGGAGTGTGGGGGCAAGTTATTTCTAGCATGATTCCTTGTTCATTGTAAAATTTTAACATATCGTTTGATGTGAACTCACCACCGTTATCACATCTAATTCGTTTAACCAACCTTCCAAATTGTGTACTTATCATTTTATGAAAATACTTTAGACATTGACTCGCTTCATGCTTGTATTTTAGTAAGAACACCCAAACACCCCTACTAAAATCATCAACGATGGTTAAAAAATAACTTGCACCAGTAAATGAGGGGGTGGGATACTTTCCCCAAATGTCACAATGTAACAACTCAAAGCAAGCATTCGTTTTAGTCTCACTGTTAGAAAACGGAAGTCTGGTGTGTTTTGCCTTTGAACAAGAATCACACAATTTATTTAAAGAAAATTTACTAAGGAAATCAATTTTACCAAGCTTTTCAGCGGAAACGTTTCCTAACCTCTTATACCATATATCCCCGAATGTCATCATGACCTTTCTCTTGTTCTCAAACAACCCCATCCGGTATAAACCCCTTATGCACTCACCAGCACCAATCAATCTCCTCGTGTGGAGTTTTTGCATGACACAAAAATCAGGAAAGAATGTTATTGCCGAGTGTAAATCTTTGCTTAACCAACTGACAGACAATAGGTTACAAGTGAACTTAGGAATGTATAAAACATCCTTAACTTTTGTTCCCCGGATAAGGTGTATTCGCCTCTCCCTTCGACGGGTATAGTATCCCCGTTCGGGATCATAACAGGAGTCTCAAATCGGTTTCGTGTTCTATTTTCAAGAATCTTAACATTGTGGGTAATGTGCTCGGTGGATCCCGAGTCCACTACCCAATCATCATCGTTGTCTTTCTTTCCTGCCACGCCAGCCATCGGTTTTGTTTCTTCCTTTCCGGTCATGATCGATTTAGATTAGGGTTTTGTTTTGTGGATCTCCTCTCTGATACCATCTAAACTTTGATGGAGCAGAGTAAGATTCATAGGTTTTCATTCAATTGAAAAAGCATACAAAGAAAGGAAATATAAAATACAAATCATACGAACAAATTAGGAGCAATAAAAGACAGGGACAATAATAAAGAAATATATATGATTTCCAATACTATTTGAATCCCTACACAGAAAACAAGATACAATAGTGGGGGGACATTTTTTTCACAATTTCTAGAAATTCTTACATGATCCATATACGTAAACAGAACATATCATAAGTAAACATGAATCCTACTCAATATCCGCTTGTTACAAACTTTAATTGAGTTAAGCTTAAACGAGCTCGAGCTTATATTAGCACTCATTTAATAAACGAGATCGATCTTATATTAGAACTTATTGATTTCTATGCAATTTGGTAAAAGGTTTTCTGTATATTTTCTCATAACTAATTACAAGGTTATATACGTAAACCACAATAATCAATTAAGGAATTAGGGAAGATGTTGAGAATCAATCAAATCTTTTACTCCTACTCAAGTTGGAGCATGAAGGATGCAAATGCCCAACTTGACAAGTAATAATTATAGTTGACAAGCCCCAAAGCTTTGGTGAATAAATCTGCAATTTGCATCTTGGTGTCGATATGATGTGGAATGGTTCTATTTCCTTTGATTCTACGCGTTCTCTCACAAATTAACAATCTATTTCCTATATGTTTTGTGCGTTCATGAAAAACTGGATTATTAGCAATATGTTTAACTGCCAGATTGTCACAAAACAGTTGAGTTTGACCATTTTGATTAGTGCCAAGATCCTTTAGAAGCCATAGTAACCACAAAATTTCACTCATTGTGGTTGCCATTACCCGGTACTCGGCTTCTGCAAAGGATCATGACACCGCTGATTGTTTCTTTGATTTCCAGGATATTGGTGCTCCCCCAAAAAGCAACAAATATCCACTTCTAGACCTTCTAGTGTCTGGGCATCCAAGCCAATATGAGTCAGTGTAAGCCGTGAGATTCATTCCTCCTTCTTTAGGCAATAAAACACCTTGTCATGGGGTCCCCTTTAAGTACCGTGAAACTCTAATAGCAACGTCCGTGTAGTTTTGTCGAGGGTCTGACATGAATTGGCTTAGTACATTCACTGGATAAGTGATGTCCGGTCTAGTGGCCTGTAAGTATAGAAGTCTCCCTACAAGTCGTAGATATTAGGTAACATCCACCCGAATTTCTTCATCATTCTTGCGAAGCTTTGTATTTTGCTCCATAGGAAATGCACTTGGTCAACAACTCATCATCCCACTATCCTTCAAAATGTCCAAAACATACTTCCTTCGACTGATACTTCCTTAGTTTTTCTTGGATCATTCCCCACAGTGATCACATCGTCAACATAGATAAGTGCCGCCACATATGAGTTTTCGGTTCTGAAAATGAGAAGGGAGTGGTCTGTAAAATACTACTTAAAACTGATTTCTAGCAATGTCGAGGTGAACTTTTGCTACCAATTTCTTAACGCATGTTTCAGCCCATATAGTGACTTTCTGAGCCTGCAAACTTTTGTCTCCTTTCCCTTTTCAAAGTCTTGAGGAATCTTCATGTAAACTTCCTCACTCAAGTTGCCGTAGGAATTTGTTCACATCCAGTTGATGAAGTGTAAGTGTGTGTTTAGAGGATACCTGGCATTTTCTTCCTTTTCTCTATATATACCTGTTTTGAGTAGGCCGGGCTTTTCCACCCTGCTTGAGTAAGGGTTGTGGGGTCCATCAATATGGTCATGTGAACATCTTGCTCTTCTCCTATTGGTGAACACAGTATCTTTTAATCTAGGGTGGCCACGTGACCCTAACCGTTTTTGTGGTACCCTTTGAGCTTAGACCCTGTCTTTTACTAGGCCACTCTTAAATCAACACTAGGCTGTTTTTGGGCCTTTCCTCTTTTAAGTCCCCTAGTCCGGTCTTTGTTATTAAAGATAACAAGACAGAACTTAATACTTATTTTTGTGTTTCCCTTTTTCTTTGGGATTTCGGACGTACTCCAGGGTGAAATAGGAATTGTGCAAAGGTGTGCCATAAATGCAAGTGACTGAAAGGGCAGAAACGCCTCTGCATTGGCGTCTCTATTGCGTCACCTTTCCCTCTTGTCTTCATGATTATTGCCTGCGTGGCGAGTGTTGAGTGGTTGTTTGGTGGGCGGCAATCCGCCATTTTGAATTTCGATCGTTAATATAGCGAGGGTAGAAATTCCTCCTCTTGCCCTTATCTTTTTCTAAACCCCTTCCTTTTGTCATCTTTTGTATTCTCTCTTTTCTGTCGCTTTTATACGCTACCTGGACAATTACTCATGATTTCTTTTCACAAAAGTGAAAAGTCAAGCGAAGGAGAGGGGTCATAAGTTATTGAGATTGCTCGATTCACCCGCGAATATTTTGATATCCAGAAACGTTTCAATGAACATATATAGTAATTGTAACCATGATAAACTTATTGACTTACTTAATGAAATATAAAATTTGATTGATTCTTGAAGTGTATAAAAATATTTAGGTTAACCCACTCTCTATGTGTTTGTGTCTCTCCTCTCTGTGTGTGTGATAAAGTTTTAGTGAGTATTATTATAAAAAGGCTCATAAAATAGAACTCTTCTAATATTAGCTAATGGATATGGTGGATAGGAATGAGCAGAAAACCGAATTAACTGACCCGCAACCAATTTAGCCGAACCAAAATAATCGAACCACAAACCGATGATTTGATTAACCGAATTTATGAAAACCGACTTTTTCGATTCGGTTCGGCTACCCATATACCAATAAATAAAATAACCGAACCGAACTGATTAACTAAATTAATCGAATTAACCAAACCAAACCAATTAACCACACCGAATATTTCTGTCACAACCCAGTCCCAGGTACTGGTTAGTGGTGACGCATGGTACAGAACACATTGCGGAAACTAAAAACCTCCTCTTTTGTTTCATAATTATTTACAACATGGAATCCAAAGTAACATCATTGTTCCTAACTAGGAATATAACATTCATGACTTCTAGTCTTTTGACATGCCTTCATATGGTTCATTTCATCATCATGTTCTAGTCCTGGAATACCTTCTCTATTGACTACCTGTGATGTGCTCAAAAACATTTTAAAGAAAATTGGTTAACATAAAGTTGGTGAGTCCATAAACAAATCATTTTATAAAATGACATGTCAAGGTATCTTGAACACAGTCATGGGGTGCCCCCCTCTCATAGACAACTATGAGAAATCAAATCCGTATATATATATATATATATATATATATATATATATATATATATATATATATATAACTAAAGACCGTTCCACAGCATGTCGTTCCACGGGTCATGCGAAACACAATAATAACTTAGAATGCGTTATATACATACAATCATGGAATAAAATCGTTCCACGGGTCATGCGAATCTGTAGCGGACAGTTATCTAGGGGTGGCGGTCAACGTTCCGCTACCGCCTCCAGCTGCATAAGATTTCCTTCGGGCATACGTAACGAACTGTTAAGACAAGGGATGGCGGTCCTCTAGGGACATCTGCAGCTTGGCGAACCGTTAAGGTTCTGGTGACGGTCCGCCATAGGGTTTACACGCGTCAGAAACCACCCACTACTCAACAGACACGTGGAGCGTTATGATTACTGCCGTCCTCCCTAGGTAGCGGACTTCTAGGGTTCTTGGTTGCGGTCCGCCACCTTCCAGTTTTCAGAAATTTCACTTTTGGTCCTTGTACTTTGGACTATTTCCCTGTTAGCCTCTCAAATTTGAATTTTTAGCAACTTTATTTCTTATTTCTTTGAAAATTTTTGAGGTGTTACAACTTCATATTATTTTTTATAATTAAGCCCAAGACTTTAGGTAAGTTATATGCAGCCCACCTAATAAAAATTTAACTTTTAAGTTTTTAACCTAAAAAACCATTCATGTTCGCTGACTTTTATGCTTGTTTCCTCTCTAATTCATTATATGCAGCCCAAGACGGCAACGACAAAATGCTAACCGTGTGATCAGTGATTGCGTGGGGTTTCCAGCGAAGGCAATGACAACGTCAACTTTGATCTTGATTTTATTCTTCGTTGGAGTTTGAGGTTAGTTTTTTTCATCGCTTGCAAGGGTTTTGTGACTGAAACCCTACGTTTGATCTGTTGGTATTTCGTGGTTTGTTGAAATCCTTCGTCTGTGCAGTTTGTTCGCTGATGTGTGGTTCGTTATCAAACCCTTACCCCTCGTGCTAGAGTTCAGACGATTTGATCTCTATGACGGCAACTTTATGCATGTTGTTCGCGGCTGTGTGGTTCAAATCGTTTGTACAAGGTTCAAATCTCTGTGACGGTTCGCTGCTGTGTGGTTCAAATCTCTGTGACGGTTCTGGTGCATTCGCAAGTTTAAAATTTTGTCTGTGCAAGGTTTGTTGAAGCCCTAAACCCAAAGTAAAGGTTCTAGTGGCATGTTTGAATATTATGTTTTTACACTTCATGCTGCATCCAGACTAATGACTCTAATTCATGAAAAAAAAAACCATTCATGTTCTCTGACCATTTATATAAATGTAGATAGCGAGACTCTAAGTGTGAGTAAAAATGATGTGCGGGTTATTGATGTTGATGAAGAAAACTTAAAGGAACTGGTCAATAGTGTTGATGACCAAACCATTGAGCAAAATGAGAAACAGGGTGGTACTAAGCGATCTTACTTGTGGGACCATTTTACAATGGATAAGGAAACTAATAAAGCAAGATGTTCCCATTGTAAAAAAATTGCTTGCGGCTACTTCAAAAAAGAATGGTACAAGTGCCTTGGGTAGTCATTTGAAGTTTGCATGCAGGCCATCACCTTTTTACAATCAGGCAGAAAAAAGCAAACAATATACATTAGCTTTTAAGCCTAAAGGTTTAGGGAAAGTTAGTGGTATCTTGGCTTCTCACAAATTTAGCCAAGAAAATTGTAGAAACCTTCTTGCTCGGATATGCATAAACGATAATCGTCCGTTTAGTGTGGCTGATGATGAGGGAATTAGGGAATTCGTTTGGGAGTTAAACCCGATGTGTAAGTTTCCATCTAGATGGACAATTGCTAGGGATTGTGTGAAGATATACCAAGAAGAAAGAAAGAAACTAGAAGTTTTTTAAGTGATCAAATGGTATCTCTTACCACCGACACATGGACATCAGTTCAAAACTTTAATTATATGTGTCTTACTACACATTGGATTGATGATGAGTGGGTTCTTAGAAAGAAAATTATAAGTTGGGTTCTTAGAAAGAATGCTTAAGGGTCCACATTCTGTGTTGGATTGCAAGTTTTTGCATTTAAGATGTAACGCTCACAATATAAATCTTGTTTTCAAGGATGGTTTAGAATTACAATCTAGTTCCACAACTAAGATTCGAAATGCGATGACATATTTAAGATCATCTTCTTCTAGATTTCAAGCCTTCAAAGATTGTGTTGAGAGAGAAAAGACCGATTGCAAAAGGAAGTCATGTCTTGATGTAGAAACTCGATAGAGTTTTACATTTTTATTGTTGGGAACAACACTTACATTTCAAAAGGCATTTGTAAGGTATTTCTTTATATTTTTTTTCATATTTTTTTGTTTGTTACTAATAATCTAATGTGTTATATTTTCTTTGTTAATAGACTTCAAGAGATAGATTCAAGTTATAGATTCAAGTTATAGATTATATTTTCATGGTGAAGTGGCTAATGAGGAGAGTACAAGAATGTTAAGAAAGAGAAAAAAAATAGTGACTAAGTTGTGGGGGCACCCGATGAAGTTGATTTTGAGAATACAAGGTATGTAATTTTATTTTGTTTCGACGGAGAAAAAAACTTTTGTTTATTTGCTTATGTGTTTAGCTTTTTTATTGATTTGTTTTAATAGGCTATTTATGGAGTTTTTGAGGATTTTCTTTAATATGATAAAGAAAATTTCTGGGTCTAAATATGCTACTGCAAATTTGCTTTGTAAAATGCATGCAAGTATAACAAATATGTCACTCTAAGTGATGATGAGAAACATAAAACTATGGGTTTGTCTATGAAATATTGGGATAATTTAGACAACATTAATTATTTGTTGTATGTGGCTCTAGTTTTAGACCCCCGAAATAAGATGTCCTATCTTGTGTATTCTTTAAGTTTGATATATGGTAAAGGTTTCGACAAAATCAAGGAAATCAAGGATCGAGTGAAGGTAACATTGATGGAGTTGGTAGATGATTATAAGTCAAAAATAGATAAACCAAAAGAGCCAAAGATCACATCGTCTTCCACAACTAATTTGGTTGATGATGATGCTTTTGTTGACTTAGAAGATGGTTACTTAAAGTATTTAGAGGAAAAAGATAGAGACGGGGTAGATAATAATAAAGTAGATATTTATTTGAGTGATGGGAGGGAAAAAAGATAAAAGGGGATGATACTTTTGATGTGTTAGGTTGGTGTAAGATAAACTCGATAAAATTCTCTATTCTCTCTAAAATCGTTAAACATGTTTTAGCAATGCCAATCTCAATCATTGCATCGGAGTCGGATTTTAGTACCGGTGATAGGGTAATTGATAAATATAGGAACTCTCATACTTCTAAGACCGCGGAAGCATTGATTTTTGCCCAAGATTGGCTGCGGTCTACACCATCGGATTTGCAAGATTCTAGCATGCATGGTCAACAATTACAAGACTTGATTGAAAGTTTGGAGAAAATTAAAGATGGTAACAATGTTATTTCATTTTTATGTAAGTCATGATCGTTCTTTACCTTTTTTACTTTAATATTAGCATATGTGTGTTATTTTAGATTTGTTAAACGGGAAGAAAACACGCAAAGACTCTACCGTTGGAGATGATGAAGATCTAATATTTTTGGTTTGTTTGAGACAAATTTGGTGTTTTTTGGAATATAATGAATTTTAGTCAACTATTTAAGCATGTTTTATGTTTATAATGGAAAATGATCTTATTCATCGTCATGTGCGATTACTTTGTAAGCTTGTTTTATGTTTGTCATGGTTAAAACTACATGCTACAATTCTCTTTATGTAGAGAGAAAAAAAATTAAAACTGGCTAACCGACTAACCGAACCGAAACCCCCAATAAACCGACTAACCGAAAACCGATCGGTGAAAAAAACCAAAAACCAATCATTTTGGTTTCCGCTTCGGTGGAGGGTGAAAACCGAACCGAACTGCACCGAGCACACCCCTAATGGTGGATTTGATACTATGATTTTTGTTTCCGTGTAAGATGCGAGCCACGTAAATCCTGTTAGACCATGGGTACTGAGCGCCAAGGAAATGGGCGCCACTTGCCACCTCACTAAAGAGGGTGCCAAACACCAATACAGAGGGGGCGTGAAGGGGCGCCAAGGGCGCGAACGCCGTGGGTTTAATTGGCGTGAAGGGCGGTATGGGGCCAACTCACAATCAACCAATCAAACCATTTACCTACGTTTTATATAATAGAAAATTAAAAATAATTTTGTTTTTAGTTAAACCATCACACACTTTTAAGAGTTTAGTTAGTGAGAGCCCACTCCCTACGTGACAGTGACGTGACAACCACTTTTTTAATTTTCAGTTAAACCATTACACTTAGTTTTTTTACTTCAAATTAAAGTCATAACTTTTTTATTTTATTTATATAAGTCGTTCATATCTAGTTATTACATAAAAATATTTTGCGTATTCTGACATTAAATGCAAGGACTGTAAACCTTGTTATTAAAAAACTTTAAAGTCGTAACATTTAAGTGTATTGACATAACTCACCTGTCTTGTTATAATAAAATACTTCGCATAATTAAGTGAAAATTATAAACTTTTTTTGTTAATTAAACCTTTAATCAAATCAAACTTTGTACTTGGTTTAAATTAGTGTAGTTATCTTACAACAAATAAGTTCCATTTTGGTTATACATTACAAAATTTGTTCCTATAATTTCCAATCAAACCAAACAAGCCCATGACTGTTTTAGCCACCTTCGATTGCTTTATTTCTGTTTGGAATGGTTGAAGGGGTGGAAAGAGCTTAGGGTTCCATGGGTAGCTTTAATGGAGGGTGTTGGTCCTTTCAATAAAGCAATATTATCCTTGCCAGATTCCTTTCCTTTCTTTTTAGACTACAAACTAACAATCAATCTCTCATCACACACTTGTTTTCTTTCTTCCATTTTCAAGCAATCACCCTTCATTTCACTTTTGTTTTTCCTTGTTATTATCAGTCCAAGATTTCCTCTCAAACTACGTACTCCTTTACTTTTTCACTGAGTGGAGAGAGAATATATATATATATATATAGAGAGAGAGAGAGAGAGGGTGCGGTTCAAATGATAACCATTATTTATTGGATAACCATGATAACCACTCTCAAACATAATGTTATATATATGTAACAATTATCATTCTTTTAGTGTAACATATACGTAACACTATGTCTAACGCATATATAACATTATGTGATACGTATATATAAAACTCCTCATTTCCTTATTTATGTTCAAGATATCTGTTCAAAGAGTATTTAACAATAAGAAAAAATAATTTATAAATTATGTGATTGTTTGAGAGTGGTTATCACATAAAAAACGGGTTATCATTTGAACCCTTTTATTTTTATATATATATATATATATATATAGAGAGAGAGAGAGAGAGAGAGAGATTTCTCAAGATGTGAAGAGACCAAATAAATTCTTTTTGATTCAAAATCTATCTCCTTTTCTCACCAAGAGGGTCAAGTGTAAAACAGTTGCATGGTTTTGAGTGGATTCTTGACGTTTTCTCTAAACATTTACATATGATAGTCTCTTTCTTATTATTGTATTATCATTACCTACTTAAATGAATATATGAGCGTTAAATATTGACCAATATAATTCACTGGTGTTTCTTTTTTCCTTTTTTACATTTTACTTTTATGATTCTATTCGGGGATAATACGTACCCCTTAAGTAATTGAACTTGTAAAAGTGTTTCATCCTCTTAATTGAACTTGTAAACGTGCATTGGTTGTATATCTCAGTTTCTATTTTTACAGCCTAAGACATTACAACTACTCATTGAAATTTAAATGGATGAAAAACATTTTACAAGTTCAATAACTAATTAATTATATGGTGTACAAAAGAGTAACAATAAACATGTAGTAAAATGGGCTAGGTTTATATGTTTCTTTCTCTAAAGAAACAAATTAATTAATTGTACTAAATGAGACATGTCCGGAAAGGAAACCAAAAGTATTATGATAGCGAATACAAGTGCACTACAAATCAAAGGGCCTTAGCTACATACCTTCAATATTTTTAGCGGATCCTCACAAAAACATTCTCACCGACAACGCCTGAAAAGCTTAGGACAAAATGTTTATCCTTAAATCCGTCGCAAATCCATACATGATTACCGACGGTAAAATTTGTTTTGTGCTTTCCTGGTATTACTGCTCCTACTATGAGAAATGGAAACAACGACAGGCCGGGGGAACAAAAAAAATTTCGATTTTATTCTTTTTTTTGGAATTTGACCAATCAGAAGCTGAACAAAAGATCCGCAAGTGATATTTTCATCGTTGTAAGTCAATTTTCTAGCAGTGTAATTATAGGAATACCTTGTTATTACGAATCCTTATGGTTGTATACAATATATATGTAACTAAATAGAAGAAAAAAAAGACCCTATCTTTTATGCATGAATTTATGGTTGACTATATTGCTCTCAAATCTCTTGAATTCAGAAGGGAAAACCCTCTTACATTCAATGTTTACATATCATTACGGAGTTCATAGAGAGAACTTGAGAACTGACACCAATAACAACGTACTATAGAGGAAGATAGTTTCCCACAAAAAATCCTGGAAATCATGTACATGAATCCAAACCTAGATTCACTTATGCATATTGAGCAAATTATATATCACCTATAATGTTCATTCTTAGATAATTTCTTCTTCTTAATAGAAAATAATGATAAAAGATTCCTATCACATATCATGAAGTTTGTGAAAAGTTCTTCCATAAACATGCATCTTAGGGACATCACATGTTTCGGTTTATAAATAACCGCTTCAGAAATCTCAAGCTCGAAGCAGAAGGCACGCACAAATGTGATTAATTTGTTCTTATTAACCCATATTGAAAATTAAGATGTTTTCACTCTTGAAGCTTATAAAGGATTGGAACCTTAATATATCACAAGATTTTGGTTATTTTCAACAGCTGTTGAATTGTGATACTTTACTTTATGCTATAACCATTGGTGAACTCAGAGCTCTCATAAGTTTCATAAGATATTAGTAAAAATAGAGACTATTCTTAGCAAATAGTACATGATTAGCAAAGTAGCACACACTTAAACAGAAATTATAGCAACATTCCACATAGAAGTACAAGTAAACCCTCCAACTCATTAATAAAATCAACAACCATCATATGATACCATAAAATTAAACTTAGCATACAAAGTAAACCTACCCATTAGCTCCTTATTCAGCACAGCATCAATCACCAAGATGTTGAACCCTAATTACTTAACCCGGAGACACCATATATGCTACCTAGGGTTTTAATGATCCAAGTTTCAGTCAAGTACCTCCATTGTAAAACCTTCTACATGCAACTTTGAGCTGAATTATACTCACAATGCATCGTTAGATTATAGGAAATGTGTGGTGGGAGTTGTAGAAGATGTGCTACTGACACCAGAAAATTCGATCCATGAGTTTCCCACCCACGGTTGTTGATTAGTAGCTTCAGAAACACCAAGAAACTGCCTTGATAAACTCAACCCTCGGTTATCTTCCATCTTTACAGGAGGATCAATTTGGGTGTTATCAATACCAGTGGTCGGAATTCGCATATCTCCTCCTACCATCGAAGATGGTGCTTCAGCTACACCTTCACTTTGATAGTGAAATAAATTAGGGTTATTGGGTACCTCAAATCCAGCTAAGAAAGGAAGTCTCCAGTTTTCAACCCCTCCAATTGATAGAATATTGTTGAAGTTATTCCCAGTTGAGCTCCCACTTCCTACTTGAAAACTACCCATTTCATTTTGAGGCTGAAATCCACCAAGATTTGAACTAATATTGCCACCAACACCTCCATATGGACCCAAAGAGCTCATGAATGGCAATTGAAGAGAGGGGGGATTAGGGAGTTGAGTACTTGCCATAGTTTCGGTACTACACCTCGATGGACTATCACCGACAGATTTAGGCCCGGTTCGGCTAGGAGATTTCAAGCTTCGGCTTTTGTTACTCCTTTTGTTTTTCCTACAACCTCCTCCAACCGGAACATTTCTTAGAGCGCCACCTCGAGTCCAATAGCGCCTGCACGTCTTGCAAAAGTGTCGCGGTTGTGTGAGGCTATAGTTGTTGAAGTAGCAAAACTTAGTGTTGGTTGAGTCACAACGTGGACAGTTTAATCCTGGCTCTGGCATAGGTATTTTGGCCATCCTTGCTTGATCTACCATAGATCCTGGTCTGATAGAACCTTCCCCGCGTACACCACCACCACCTCCATCAGCTGGTTGTGGCGGAGGAGGAGGAGGTGGTGGTGGGAAACTAGGGTTTTCACCACCAGCACCACCAACTAATTGTTGGTGGTTTGATTGTTGCAACTGACCAACAAAAACAAGAAAACAAAAGAGAGATAAATAAGAGGTAGTACTACATCTACATGGTATATTCTTTTGAAGAGAATATATATCATCTTTCTTTTACATATATGCTTTTCCTTTTTCATTTGGATGAAGAATTAATATGAAAATTCGGAAAAAAGTATTGATCTTGCACCAAAGGAAGAAGATTAAAGATCATACCTGGAGATGCCAATTGTGCTGATCAAGATAGGTTGGAACAGATGAGAAAACCATGTTTTAATTAATTTGATTACTCCTTTTCTCTTTTAGAAAGTTTTCAAGGGTTTCAATTTTGAGAATATATGAGAGTGGGGAATCAAAAACAAGAGAATAATATGCAGAAAAGAGAGATTAGAGAGAGGAGGATAAAAAGAAAAAGAAGATGATGATGATGATGATGATGATGGTAAGGCAAAGATAAGGGAGAGGAGGCTTTTGTTTTGCTTATTTGTATTGTGATTTTTATTTTGTAATTTGCATTTCTCTTTTTGTTTTCATTATAATAATTAGGGTTCTTGAAGTGAGTGGACGAAGTTTCTTAGCCTTTAAGCTTTCTTATAGTGACGCTCTAGCACAGTACTTCATGTTAGTGCTTGGGTAAAAAAGAGAACAATGACCATTATTCCATTGATATACACACAATATGTATATCTATATGTGCATGCATGAAAGAGAGAAAAGAAACGACGTCGGAATTACTTCACATTTCCAACAATGCCAAGTAAATAGTAAATCCTCTTTATTATAAAGAAAACTGCTTTAGAATCTTGAAAAACAAAATTATTTGACAGGTTATTACATATAATCTCAGGTACATATATACTGAGGATCCAGATCATAGAAGAACTTTAAAAAACCTTTAGATGTACCGCGAGAACTCATATCATTCAATCATTTTTTTCATATTTCTTTATTTATTTTATTTAATCAAAATGTGTAACCATTACAACCACTTACACATTTAAAAAATTAATTAAGTAGTTGCATATGTGTTACCATATTTTGCATATAAGTTTTTTTTTCTGAACGGCAAAGTTTTACATATAAGTTAGTTATTTATATATATGTAAATGTTGTATATATGTCTAAGTTAATTAACCATTTACATATGCAAATGTTCTACATAACTAAACCATTTACATATATGTATATATGCGTAAATCCATTTACATGAGTCCTCGCAGTTCTGTAGAAAAATGTGAATTCTAAAATGATATATACATATATAACATTAGGAACTAATTCGTTTTCTATGCATAATTTAGGATCGTCAAGATTATTGTAAAAACATATTAGAGTCTAATGCACAACTCCTTTTAAACAAAAACAATAGTAAGTTTTTTTTTCATTTTTCAATTGCGATGGGTTCGAATCTCGCTTAGGACAAAATGTTTCAGGTTGAGCCAGATGATTTTCCCAGTTGTGGGTTTCCTCCTGGGTGGTGTAGGGTCGGGTCACCAAACTTCTGTTCTTTGGCGGAATGGTGATCCGTTTGTCAAGGTGATCTCAGGTGTCCGGACCTTTGCTGTTAAAAAAAATACGTCGAATTAATTGTTTGAGAATTTAGTCATAATTTTAATGTGAATAAATAATTAATATATATATATATATATGAACTATGGCACCATTTCTAGGTCTCGACACTAGGTTTAAATATATAATTGTAGCATATTAATATTTAATTAGGACAAGAACCCTTTAATTGGAGTTTTAAATTTCTACCCTTTAACAAACTTCCACATTTTTCAGCAAAACATTCTCTCTTTTCCTTTTTCTTTTTCCTTTCTTTACTTGATTACAACACAACCCCTCTTTTTCTCATTGATTGCAGGGACAAAGACCAACATACAAATTAGTGATATTAATCTTTGTTTCTATCGCCGGTTAATTTAATAAAACACATTTCTTATAAGCTGCAAATTGTACTTGAACTTTGTTTGATTAAACAGAACTTTAAAAGGTACAATTTCACCAAGCTCAAGACAATGATCCCTAAAGAAGTTATATAGGGAGATTATAAACTGCAAAGATAAATATAGGGTTGACTTGAAACCCTACTTTTCAAGTGAAAATTTGGAGACATTTTCATGGAATCAAATGTCAAATTCAAAATTCGTGTATGAATCATTTTACTTTAGTGGAAGAATCGAATCGGTCCATAAATTCAACTACATGGAATAACTTCTTTGTGTAGAAGAAGGAGAATTAAAGGCTTTGGAGTCAAAAGTCCTCAATTGTTCACTAGCCATCATGAATTCAAGCAGAAGAATAAAAAAAAGTTAAAGGTTTATTCGTTTACCATCTTTATTAGGTTTTGACACATTAAAATCATAAAGATATATCTTTGTTGATAAATTACGACAAACTTACTTTGTACATCAAAAATATAGAAATGATCGAATATGCGCAAAATAATATTCAATGAGATCCTCCGTGGAGTAATATTTCGACTTCTGTTTTCTTGATGTGTAAAAGGCATATATTCTAGATTCAATATATAAAGAAATTTTGCTTTACCAAAGTAATGAGCTATTTCGTGAAGCTTATAGAATCTCAAGGAGGTGACTCCAAAAACCTAAAGACTTTCATAAAGATTGTGCAATGACATCATTCAGAACCTAATTGATGTTACTTATATAGAAGGTAAGTTTAGCCTACTTTCATAAGTACATGGACTTGTAGTGTATTATATTTTCTTTCGAATTTATGTTACAACTAAGTTTAGCTTTGGCTGTGGTTGGTACTTGGTAGCTAGGGATTTCCTTTTAGAGCTAAATTTCTGATTGTTCTATTCTTGTATCTCTTTTTCTTCCTGTGATCTCTGTCCGTACTTAAAACGTCTTTTCACTCACTTAGGTTCTAAGACATCTACATTTATGAATCTAAAAACTTAAAACAAGGGAAAACATCCCCTTACCTGTATTCAATCATAAATCCCGACAATGATTAACTATGAATTTCACACACGTACACAGAGAAAGAGAGAGGCAAGTTCAATAAAGAACCAAAACATTTACGAGAACTACGAGAACCATATTAATTAGTTTTTGTACATATTGCTTTATTTGTGTTAAATACCACTACAACAAATTGATCTTGTCCCGACGCCACCTATATCGACGACTTTTTTCTTCGGGATAGGTCACCCTATACCGACGACATGTCGTCGGTATAGGTCAAAACCAAAATTTTGGTAGGGAGACCCTATAGCGACAACATGTCGTCGGTATAGGGTTAAGTCTGGTTGGAGGGAAAATTGGCGCCCAATAAATTATTAAGGAAAACCTGTACCGATATAGGTTAATTTTGATTTTTTTTTGTTTTTTTTTTATTTAATAAATTTTTGTCGGTCAAAAAAAAAATTTAATTAAAAAAAATTCTGAAAAACCTATGGCGAAACCTGTGCCGACGACATGTCGTCGCTATAGGCTACCTGTACCGACGACAAGTGGACCTATGTCGACGACATGTCGTCGCTATAGGGTGCAGCACAAACAAATAGGGAAAACAGACGGCAGACCTTCATTTCCACCCAAAACCCTCCAAAACTCCCCCAAATTGTTCTCTCCGGCGATTTCACGGTTTTTGGGCTTTTTGGGAGTAACTTTCACAAGAACTCTCGGGATTTAAGGTGAGGTAACATCCCTATTTCATATTTTCGCTATTTGTTCAATATTTTAAAGTTTTGTTTGTTTATTTTGGTTAGGTTTTGAAGAATTTCACCATTTCTTAGATTTCTAGTTTTTTAAAGGTAAATACTCGTTTTAATTACTAATTTGAGATGAAATTTGGTTTACATCTATGATTTTTATGATTTTGTATGTATATGTTATGTATGTGTATGTATGTATGTTTGTATGTATGAGTATGCATATTTGTATGTATGATGGAATTATTAATTTATGATTAGTTTATGTAATTTGGTTTAGATGTGTGATTATTTTATATAATTTAATTTATGTAAATTAGTGTTTGTATGTATATGTATGTATGTGTGTAATTTGTGTTTATGATGATTAGTTTGTATGTATGTGTATATATGTGTGTAATTTATGTTTATGATGATTAGTTTGTATGTGTGTGTGTAATTTGTGTTTATGATGATTAGTTAATATGAATGTATATATGTGTATGTATGTTTGTATGTATATGTTTGTAATTATGTTATTAGGCATTTATTTATGTATGTATGTATGTATATGTTTGTAATTATGTAATTGGGCTTTTATTTATGTATGTATATAATTATGATTTGTATGTATATAAGAGGGTATTTATTCATATGTTTATATATGTATTTTTGTATGTATGTTTGTTTATGTTCAACGGATGTATGTATGATTGTAGGTATATTTCTATTTTTTTATGTATTTGTATGTATATAATTGTGTATTTATTCACAAGTTTATATATGAATTTGTAAGTATGTTTGTTTATGTTTCTTTGTGTATGTATGTATTTGTATGATTTGTATCTATATAATTGTGTATGTATATATAAGTGTGTATGTATGTATCTATATGTTTGTATGTATATGTAACTTTATTTAATTTTGTTACAAGTTCAGAACTCGTTGTCGTTGACGAGGTGGGAATAACATTATATTTGTCTTTCATTGAACTTATTTAAGGTACGTATCCTGACTTTTTTACCTTTTTATATTTTTGTTTGTGTAGTTAATTTATATACATTCATTTATATCATTTATTACATCCACGTATATATGTATTCTTATAACACAATAGATATGACACTAGATATGACAATTGATAAAAGCTGGGTTACACTGGGAAATCGGAATTCACCGGCTTTCTTAAGCGGTCTTCGCAACTTTATAGAGACTGCCAAGAACCATGTCGACGGTCGAGGTAGAGCGCTTTTCCCGTGTAGACGTTGTTGTAATGCGTGTCGACATGATTTGAACACGATATATGGCCACATACATGACCGTGGGTTGCTACAATCATATCAGAATTGGATTTATCACAGCGAACAACATCCTCGTGCGGTGGAGATAACATCACTTTTTACCCCAAAAACAACACCAACTCCTCTAATAACTAGAACAACAAATAATGAGATGTTTGATGCCATAGATGATGTGATGGCAGAGCAAAATACAAACGAGGATAATATAGATGAAGATGGAACTAGTTTAGACCCAGAGTTTGATGCGTTCTTTGAGGAGCTAAATAAGGAGTTATACCCCGGTTGTAGTCAAATGTCTTCCCTAAACTTCATAGCCAAATAAGGGTGGTGACCCAAGTCATGTTGCCTCGATTGATCTCGATAAAAATTTTATTAATGATGATGAATAAGATGAAGAAGATGCATACAATTCAGATGATGAAGACGAAATAAATGACGACGATGAAGAAGATGATGATGTTGTTGACACACGTTATTTTAGTGATGATTCTGATTGAATGTATGTTAAAAATGTACTATTTGTCTTTGTTAATTAATAATTATTTGTGCTTACTAATAAATTTTGTTATAGGAAAAATGGCAATAATGGCGCAATCACACGGTGGAGATGGTGTAGACGGTGGATACGGGGGTCTGTATCACTTCGACTAGAGTTGTGCGACTGGATCTACTGGTAAGTTACTTGTTAGTATTTAATAGTTGTCTTTATAATTGACTAACTTTTGATGTCATGTGTCAATGTAGGTAGTGCCTCTCAAAGAAGACGATTTAAAGGCAAAAACCTAAAATTGTATAAGAAATTTGAGCAAAATGGAAGGAAACCTCTTCCAATTGATGTAGAACTTCATGGCGGGGGGTACAAGTTTGTGGGTCCCAACACTTCGAATTTTATCTGTGATATCTCATTGGAGGTTGAAAAGGTTGTTCATCCATATTATCCAAATTGGGCTAAGGTTCCAAATAAGAAGAAACGGGCCGTATATCTCACTCTTATAGTAAGTATAGATGTTTTATAATTACTTACAATTTCATAACTATTAAATTTATAATTATTTTCCATTTGTAAGATTATTGTGATCTGGACTCCTGGAGAAACATTGATAAGTGGCGAGGCGTTGAAATCGGAATCACCGTCGAGTGTCAGAGGGCGTATACAGATCACCAGAGAGAGTTGAAAGTTCACTTCGAGGAGAATGGGGGAATGATGATGTGGAGGCGGCGATGAACAATCCACCAGAAGATCTTGATCAAGAAACTTGGGAGACTTTGATTAATGAGCTGTTTTTAGATGCGAGCTATAAAACCCGCTCGAAGAAGAACAAACAAAACTGATCACAACAACGTTACCCAAGTTACCATGGTAGCAAATCATACGCCCAGCGCCGACACATGGAGGTATGAAATACAATTGTTAGTATTATATAAACATGTTTATTAATTCTTAGTGATATTATTTTTATTTTTCACAGGGTACCGGCCCAATTGATGTGTTCAGATCGACCAATTATAAAGAAGTGACCGGTTGGGCCAACGAGACTGCATCATCAGACTATGTAAGTCAAATGATTTTGTTGTTACACTTATTAGACTTAGAACATCCAACGGTAACTTTAAACGGGTCAAAATGACCCAAACACATTTTAAGAGACTTAAAAGATCCAGCTTTAACTTTAAACGGGTCCAAATGACCCAAACACACTTTAATAAACTTAGAACATCCAATTGTAACTTTAAACGGGTCAAAATGACTCAAACACACTTTAATAGATTTAGAACATCCAACTCGAGCCCAATTGTTGAATATTTTTGCTAGTATTATTAGTATTTGTTGTTATTAGTGTTGGTTGATTGAAATTTATGAATTTGGGTCGTTTATAACTTATAGTTTAAAAGGTTGGTTATCCATTTTACAGCAGTTATGTTATTAAATTTTAGTAAAATAGTCAAGTGATTGTTTATTACATTGTTTAATGCAGGACCGAATCCAAGAGGAGTATACAAGATCCTCTGCAGAGTCTGGTGGTGACTCGTCTGCTGTCGATGAGTTTGCATGCATGGAGCGTGCATTGGGTCATCGGCGTGGTCATATCCGGGTTGTCGGTCGTGTGGTGAGTAATCCCACACCGGATTTGTTCAGTACCCCCTCCACAACCACATTTGCAAGAAGTGGATGAGCGTGTGACTCAACTTCAACAACAAGTCCAAGATCAACAATAACGCAAAGCCCAACGAGAGGAAGAACATCGTGTGCATAATCAACAAATGCTTGAAATGCAACGACAAATGGATGAAATGCGTCAAATGTGAGAACGTCGAACTAGCAGCGACGATAATTAGCTTGAAGTTGTTGCTCCTTTGCCTTTGTTTTCGGTGTTATTGTTGAATGTTTGAACAATTTTTATGTTTGTGTTTTGGACAACTTTATGTTTGAATATTTGGTTTGTGTGTCGAACAGATTTTTGTATCGAACAATATGTTTCGGGTTTCAATTTTTGAATGGTTTGAATTATCTGATTTGCAGGTTTTTGTAATTAGAAATTAAAGATTTCTGGAAAAATTTGAAAATTAAAAAAAAATAAAAAAACAGAAAAACCTATCCCGACGACATGTCGTCGGCATAGGTCTTTTTCAAATTTAATTAAAAAAATTGGAAATAGCCTATACCGACGACATGTCGTCGGGATAGGTTGGGTCTGTCCCGATGACTTGTCGTCCGGATAAGTCCAGAGCCTGTCGTCGGTATAGAATTTCTTTTTGAATTTTTTAATTAAATCTTATAGCGACGACATGTCGTCGGCATAGGTCGACCTATGCCGACGACATATTTGACCTATTGGTACGAAGCAATCCCGGCGAAGCCTATACCGACGACTTGTCATCGGTATAGGTCAAAACGGCCTATCCCGACGACTTGTCGTCGCGATATGGCTAGATTTTGTCGTCCCTATAGAGTGTTACTGTTGTAGTGTACGTAATTTATGAAAAAAATGGTAGCTAGTATGGGTGTTTTTACCTCTAATCAACACTAGATTTTGTATGCTTCCTTAGAGAAAGTTATCTCCTCCCCATTTATTCCATCCATATCTCTTAGACTCTAAGCATACTAAATTCACCCCATAACTTCTGATAACAAAACCGTTTTCTGACACGTCTTGAGCATGCTCCTACACATGTGACATCATGTCGTGGTCACGCTCTCACCCTCTCTATAGCCTGCTACAGAATCCTTCAACCTCAACTCTTGGAATCCACACGTGCTTCTGTAACATCCCGAGTTCTAACTGAATGATCATAAGTTTAGTAGCCAAAACTTATGTAGACGTATTGTTGGGACTTTTATAATAGTTGTTGACATAATCTAAGTGTTGGAATATTTAGTATTTATATAAAAAATGATACCATAATTTTTATTTATACTAATAAGTGAAAGCCTTACAATGGGGATTTATAAGTTTGGTTGATGAATGACACTTTGTTGAATTGAGATGGACCAAGTTGTCAAATTGAATAAGTTTAATCTAGAAAGAAGGGAAGTGGGGGAAAACATATGTATTTTATAAAATTGGTGTGTAGTGTGTTTAGAGAAGAAAGGCGACGAGAGAAGAGATGGAATTCGATTGAGGCTTAAATCCATCAAATTGTTGGTGGAAAATCAAGGAATTGAAAGTCTAATGATCATCTACTAATGTGAAGGAAGAAATGTACGTAATTTTTATCTAAAAATCGTAGATTTTGGGGGTGTTTATGAAGAGATGATGAAAAATATCATCATCCTATATTTGTTCCTTTGGGTTGAAATCATCATGTCTATGGTTATTATGATGATATGATTTATGATGTATCTTGATGCGTGTTGAAGGTTCTAGGGTACTCATGTGGTTACACTACAAGATTTGAATCCTATTTCGAGGAAAAATGTTGTCGCTATAGAGTCAAAAATGTCGTAGGGATAGGGCAGGATAGGCTATCTCGAGGACATGTCTTCGAGATAGATGTTGTCCGTAATGCCTCGTAGCAATAGCTCAAACTTGTCGTCAAGATATGTGTCGTCGAGATAGATTTACCCTATTTTGAGGACATGTCCTTGAGATAGGGTTTGTGTTATTTATTTTTCTGAAAAAAAAAACTTTTAATAAAATTAAATTTTAGGTTCTAGAGAGGACACGTCTTCGAAATAGCCCTTTTTAAATTTTTAGAAATGTGACCTATAGCGAGGACGAGTCCTCGAGATAGAGATTTTTATATTTTTTTTAAAGATTGACCTATAGCTAGGACATGTCCTCGAGGTAGGCCTGAAAAAAAATTAATTTTTTTTTTAGTTTTTCCAACCAAAATACCAATCAACAAATTACCAATTTACAAAATACCAATCTACAAATCATAATAATCTACGAATTACCACAAATATATAAAAATTAACATTCTACAAATTACCACCTTAATGTCGAATATGAATACATTAAACTTCTTAATAAAGTTCATGAACATGCACACTACTACAAAAACAGGTATTTGTTATGGCAAAATCCGTAGCAAACACCCATTTTGCTACGGATTTGGTCTGTAGCTACAAGTATCGTCGCTAATTTTATTTGCTACAGATTTTGCTATGGAACATATTTTTACAACGGTTTTAGCTACAAAAATGGACGTCGCTATTTTAGCTACGGATTTTGCTACGAAAATGTTTGTTATGGATTTTTAGCTACAAACCTTTTGCTACGGTTTTTGCTAGGAATGTTTTGCTATGGATTTGGAGTTTTGCTACATATTTTTGCTACTGTTCTAATACCAAAATTTGCTACAAATTTTGCTACGAACTTTGTTAGGTTTTTGCTACGGGTTTTAGAATATATTAAAAAAATGTTGTTTTAGTGTTTTTCTATTTATTAATATATCCAAAATCACATAAAATATATAAAGACAAATCAAACCCATAATTTTTGTAAACGGACAACTATACAAATTATCCAAAGCAAGTTTGTTTGTACTTCCATAGTCGATCAACTAAAACTCAACACAAAAGATCCAAAATATTATTAAGTGATGCAGTATTCACTGATGACAAAACAACATAATATGAACCACTGATAAGCATAGCTGAGCTTGAGTTTGTTTCTCTAAGGATTTTATTTTATTTTTTTTATATTTATTTTCTCAAATTTGCTACGGATTCTGCTATGGATTTTATTAAGTTATTTTTTTAATATATATATTTTTTTAATTTTGCTACGGATTTTATTAAATCATTTTTAGTTAATTTTTTCAATATTTATTTTTTCAATTTTGCTACATATTTTGCTACGAATTTTGTTTAATTATTTTTTAAATATTTAGTTTCTTAAATTTATTACGGATTTTGCTACCGATTTTATTAAGTTATTTTTAAAATAATTATTTTCTCATTTTTGCTACGAATTTTGCTACGGATTTTTTTTGCGACGGAATATTCGTAGTTAAACCGTAGCAAAATGTGTCCATAGCTAATCCGTAGCAAAATTTGCTACAATTTTTTTCATAGCAAAATTTCATAGCAAATACATGTTTTTGTAGTAGTGGCATACCAATACCTAATCATCTTCATCACGGTCTTGTCTTGACAATCCAGTTTGTTTGTTGACCATTGCAAGTAGTTGGTTTACTTGTTCTTGTAATTGTAGAGTTATTTCTTGTTGTTCTTGATTTATTTGTTCTTGTTGTTGCCGCCACTGTTTTTGCTCTTGTTGTCGCCACTGTTTTTGCTCTTGCTTATATTGTGAGGAGTGTACATATGAACTAGCAGTAATGTCGGGGGATGTATTTTTTATTATTCGACCAACACCCCGAATATGACCACGCCTTTCACCTAAGGCGCATTTCAGACACTCCACTTCGTTAATTAATCTTCAAGGTACATGTATATATGATTAATATGAGTAGATTAGGAATTCTAAAAAAATATAGGGATTCTAAATTTGGCATGTTTATCAGTTTTTTTGAAATTACAAATAAAAACTTAAATACTGAAATTAAGACAATAATTAGATGTGTAAATTATGACAATCAAATATTTACGCGTTTTAGGCTAAAAAGTAAAGGATTAAAGATTGCAAAATTTAGGGAAAAATCTTGTTTGAGAACATTGAAACCCTAAATGGTGGAATTCGGGTCTGGGCGCCATGTTCCCTCCTTGTGCAACTAGTCCAAATAAGAGTTTATCAACTCTTGGATAAACTCCTCATCATATCTTTAATGTGAGATGCGTTGTGTAAAGTAATTTTATTGTTTTGTAAATCACGTTCTATATTCCGATGTGCTAGTATGTATTGTCACATGTTAATATGTTGGTTAAAGTTGGTTAGCCAAACCTATAATCAGCATTTTCATAATCGGATCGGGCGATTGGATCGAGAACCGGACGCATAACCAGTCTGGTTATGTGTAGTTGAATCACTTTCATTTGAACCGGTTGGACCGGTGAACCAGATGAGATTTCAAAAAAAATAACTTCTTTTTTTTGTATTTTTTCCTTCAAAAACTCATTTTCTGATTAATTTAGTATTTCGAGTTACATATTTTATTTATTTAAACATTTATATGTCATTAAAATTATAAATTCTCATCAAAACAAAAAGTGTTTTTATATTTGTATCTATATATATATATATATATATAGTTTTAGTTTTTATATTATTTATTACATCATTCGGTTCTTAAATTCGGTCCGACCGGTAAAACTCTAAGATGTCCGGCTCGCTGTCTGATCCGGTTCTGAAAACATTACCTATAATGATAAAGTAATTGATCATCCATCCATAGTAACCGTAAAATATCAAGAAAGTTGTCTTCTTGGAGTCGGTGTTAGACGATCACGATACCACTTCAAATGTTGTTGAAAAGAGTCAAAGTAATCATCATGTTCATGATGTTCTCCACCAAATGCATCTTATCTTTGTTGTCCCTTTATCTATTGAACCACATATATTTGAAAACATAAAGCAACCATGATTCAAGAAATTATTAGAACCCATTTTGAGTTGAAGATGAAGTTAGCCAATTTCTAAAGGATTGAAGATCTCTATCAATGGATTACTTAGAGTATTGTAAAGTGGTCGTTCTTTTAGGCAGATAAAAGGGTATGGTCCTCACTCACGTAACCTTCCATTAATTATCATACTTCTTTTTCATCTCAGTCTTTAGTGCATGCAATTATTGTATTTTGAGAAGAAGACAAATTGGTTCAAGCACCACACAATTTTTAATTGATTTTTCTTTTACAAAAAGATTTTTCAATCGTGCATGCATGTTGTTTAGTATTGATTGATTACATGAATAGACTACGTCCAATTGAGTTAGTGGCAGACTCGCGATATTGCTTTGTCTATAGAGAATTAATTGTCATTTTTATTTCCAATATATATAGAGAGAGAGAGAGAATAAATCATTTTTTATTTGATTTAATCTATTAATTTTATGTGTAGAATAGCTAGCTAGTGGTGTTAATTTCTAAAACGGCATAAAACACAACACGAAATAATGTCAAAATAATCAGGTTTTGGGTTGGGTCTAAACGAACTCGGGTCGTAACAGATCAACATGCCTAATCTCTTTAATAACGGGGTCTTTTCAGGTTGAGTTTTAAATTAACTGTAAAATTATGATTAAGAAATAAAATAAACTTAATTTATTGGTTCAACTCATTAACAAGTAGTTTAACACGTTTATTACTTTATTGCATCTCGTCAAACCATTTATAACTTGATTACATTATATTTACAATGTATCAACTTGTCTTGAACAGTTAACATGTTTAACTCCCTTGTAATTTAGATAAACAAATTACATGGTTCTAAGTATGTTTAGGTTAATATTGATTTATTTGACACAAATAAATATACAAATCAAGTTTTATTTTCATCAACTTCAACTCACTTTTCATCAACTTCAACTCACAGTCAAAACTCGTCAACTCATTAACCTACAAAGCGGACAAGATTAATTATCAAAACTCGTAAATTGATTAAAAATGAGGTATGCATAAGTCATAACTATAACGTTACAACTAGATGCATTTAAAATTATCAAATTTATTACTAGTAAATTATCAAATTTATAACCTTAATCACTCATTTTGGTTTTAATTTTTGACCCAATTCTGACATTTCATTACCTTCTCTTTTAGCCAATTCACAACTAGCATCCCTTCTTGACTCCAACACCGAAACCGACCCCTCCCCTTGATTAATAAGAATGTCACAATTCATTAAAATCTCCTCAAGCTCCCTCTTCCGAACACCTTTTTGATCCCTAGCCCCTTTCACCCACTCTTTCAAGGACCCTTTAAGGCGTTTAAAGTTTTTCTTTTAATTTACACATCCCTTCCCCTTTAACCTCTCCCTTCCAAGACTCATTAACCACATCCTCCACCCCATCCCATGAAACCAAGAATTAAAGAATTTAATAGGGATAGGACCAAAATTTGTTTTACTATGCTTAAGAAGAATAGGCCTATGATCCGAAAATCGGGAGCTTATGATATTTGCTTCCATAAGAGGAAATAAATTCAACAACTCTTCCGAGATTAAAATTTTGTTTAATTTAAATAATTTCTTTCCCGCTTTATCCACCCTAGTAAACTTAAACCTCCCAAAAGGCAAGTCTACCATCCCAATACGATCAATAAACTGATTAAAATTGGAAGCATTTATACTAGAAAACAAAGTACCCATCCTTTCCTCCGGAACAAAAACCAAATTAAAATCCCCAAAAAAACAATACATACATGGATGATGATGCACAAATGATTCAAGAACCGACCACAACAACTTCTTCTTCCTCTCCTCTTGCGGAGCGTATACATTAATCGTGAAGCATTTACACTTAAGGTTTTTTCACTCCCCTCCCATGATCACCACATTATCCGTACTAAACAAGTTGAGTTTAGAAAACACCAACGGGTTCCAAACTGAAAGAATACCACCCGAATTTCCTCTAGATGAAGCAGAAGCAAAATTGAATTGAGAGTTTCCTCATAAAGACCGAATACATGAAATATCTACAACTGTCTTTCTAGTTTCTTGAATTCCTAAAAAATTCATACTTTCGCTATTACATAACTTGTTATACCCTTACATTTAGCTACATTCCTGATCCCACACACATTGAAGGACAAAACATTCATTGATCCACAAACTTACCTCCCATTCCATTCATCATTATCTGAAAGTCATATTCTGTCCCATTCATAGTGAAGCCCAATGTTTTAGCACTAGCTTGTTGAAACGCCCCTCCTTAATGAGATTTAAAAAACATTACTCCACCAAAACCTAGCGGCTCCGCCATGAATTCCGAGATACCCCTAACCCCCCCCCCATTTCGGGGCTCCTCTTCGATTCTAAGCTGTTATCCAAACCTGTCACTCCTATCTCTACCTCCTCTAAACGTCCCTTCTTCCCCTCATTAAAATTATCCAAATAGTCCTCCTCGGCTCCTACTGAAAATGCTTCTCCTCCCCTTCCACACTAACATTTTTAGCCAAGTCAACAACCTCATCCTCTTCTTTGTCCAAAGATGGCAACCAATTAGCTACCTCTTGTACATGAACACGGTATATCTCCTTCCCAGCCCCTAACATCCAAATCCTCCTTAATTGAACCCTTCCACTCAATTCTAGCACAGACCCTCGCCATCGTCATGCCCTCATCCCGGTCATCATTAGCATTTTCAGTATTTGATATGAATTATATCACATATATAAAAGATACTAAAACATTTAACTAGAAATTTTCAATCATAAATCAATCTATGCCATCTAGATCTTGAAAATACGAAAACAATCCCTAATAAGTATTAGCGGATATATATTTATGTAATATGTTATTTATTATTAGTTAGCTTATTTCCCAAGCTTTGTAATCTCCCCTATATATAGGGATTTATGTTAATAAGATAATCATCAAATTGTCAATACCATAAACACTTTTATGGTATCAGAGTCTCCCTTGGCTCAACCCTAAACCGCCGCACCATCCTTCATTCGGTTCTTACGAGAACTCCTTCAACATCATCGGCCATGGCAGTCGAAGATAAGAGTAAAGGCAAAGAAGAATCTAGCGGTAACAACGAAGGTAAAACCTATCTTCACCCGGCTTACACCGTGACAAATATCGATAAGAAAATCAAAACCCTAGGTGGCAAAACCGACGGGGTTCCGTATTCGTCATGGGTCAAACTTTTCCATATTCAAGCCACGGCTTACAAAGTTTTAGACCACATTGACGGATTCGATCCCCCGGATGAATCCGATCCCGGCTATGGCCAATGGGTCGAAATTGATGCACTAGTTTTACAATGGATACTAAACACAATCTCGGATGAATTGTTGGCTCGCGTACTCGACGCGAATACCACGGCCTACACGGTTTGGAACAAACTCCAATCCATATTTCTCAACAACAAAACGTCGAGGGCCGCGAGCCTTGATAGCAAGTTTACAGGTTTACAACTCGTTTCGTGTACTTCACTCGAAGCTTATTGCCAAGAATTACGGGACTTGGCAAATCAATTGGGTGATGTGGGTCAACCGGTTACGTAATCACGGTTGGTTATGCAATTGGTTCAGGGACTCCCAATGGAATTTGAGGTCGTGGGGGCTATTGTTAATCAAAACTCGCCATCATGGGACGTGGCCATTGGCATGCTTGATCTAGAACAACAACGTCAAAAAGCACAATCATCATCGGCCGCCTTACTAGCATCGGTCGATCGGCCCAGCCCTAATGATAGCCACCCACCGACCCCGCAAAACAATTTTCAACCGGATTATTATGGGGGCCGAGGCCGAAACCAACGGGGCCGAGGACGAGGCCGTAACTATAGGGGCCGCAGACGGAACAACAACAATTATCAACAGGCTCAATACAGGCCCAACCACTGGCCCACGGGCTGGACACCGCCCCCGTCTCCTTATCCGGCCCAGTCTCACTATTCAGGTCCATCGCACAACAACTGGGCTGGACAAAATCAACAGAAACAATGGCGGGCTCCTCAGCACCAGGCCCATTATGCGGGCAGTCCATCTGGCCAGCCATTTGATTCGGCCAACTATTGGCAAGGCCCAACAGGCCAATTCTATGGTAACACTAATCCTCCTTTTACAGGCTATAGCTCTTTTAGCCCACCTCAGCTAGCCTAGACGATGGAGCAGGCCCACTTCACTGGTAATGATCCCCATTGGTATATGGACACCGGGGCTACTTCTCACCTTACATCGGACCCATGTAAAATATCAAACCCACTTTCGTCTAATTCCGTAAAGAATATTTTTGTTAGGAATGGCAATCATATCCCAATCTTAGGGTCCGGCCATACAACCCACACCGTCCCTAACCGAACCTACAAACTTAATAACATCCTATTTACACCTGACATCATTAAAAACTTGCACTCCGTTCAAAAATTCAATATTGGCAATAATACTTCTACCGAATTTGACCCTTTTGGTTTTACTGTGAAGTACCTCAAGGATGGAGCTCCGATTTCACGCCATGACAGCACTAAACATTTACATCTCCAGTCTTTCCATCCGCCTTTACAGTTTATTCAACGGATCATTGGCACAACCGTCTCGGTCATCCAGACAGCTCTATTTTATAATTACTTTCGTCTCGTTTTTCCATTACTTGTACTAAACATTTATCTTCTTCAATTTGTCATGCGTGCCAATTATCTAAAAATAAAAGACAACCGTTTTATGATTCATATTCTTGTACTTTTGCTTCATTTGACATCATTAACTGTGACCTTTGGACATCTCCCATCACGAGTCGTTCCGGTTATAAATATTATATGGTATTGATAGATAATTACACACATTTTGTTTGGATATACCCATTAAAATTTAAATTCGAAACTTTCACTAATTTTATCAAATTTCACAACTTTGTTTCCACACAATTCAAAACCAAAATAAAATCTTTCCAATGTGATCTCGGGGGCGAGTTCGATAACAACCAATTCAAAAATTTTGCAAACGCCCATGGTCTAGTATTTCGGTTTTCTTGCCCCCAAACGTCCCAACAAAATGGACGATCTGAACGCATGTTACGTCGATTAAACGACATTGTCCACACCCTCCTTACTCATGCTCACCTACCCCCCACCTTTTGGGTGGATCCCCTTCACACTGCCACTTAGCTCCATAACATCCTACCTACCAAAAGACTCAACTTCTCCACCCCTGACTACGCCTTATACTTATGCCACCCCACTTATGATCACTTACGGGTTTTTGGTTGCACATGTTACCCAAACACAACTGCCACCCAACCACATCGTCTTCACCCTCGTTCCGTCCGATGCGTTTTCCTAGGATACCCCGATCACCATTACGGGTATAGATGCTTCGATCCAACAACCGGGAAAACGCTCATCTCCCGTCATGTTGTCTTTGACGAAAACGAAAATGTTCATCTCCCGGGTATAGATGCTTCGATCCAACAACTGAGAGACTCTCACTTTACTTTCATGAAGCATATTCTACGCTATCTTCGCGGCACGTTGGATCTCGGCTTGCATATATCACCATCGAATACCTCATCTTTGACCGCATATTCGGATGCGGATTGGGATGGTTCCCCGGACTCTAGGCGGTCCACCTCGGGATATTGTGTGTTTTTGGGATCTAATTTGGTTTCATGGTCGTCCAAACGACAACCAACTATTTCCAGATCGAGTGCTGAGACAGAATACAGGGGGGTCGCCAATGCGGTGGCTGAAACCACTTGGTTAAGAAATTTGATTTTTGAGATTGGAGTCCCTCTTCAGAAAGCCACCATTGTGTACTGTGACAATATCTCCGCTATTTATCTCTCTGGTAATCCCGTTCAACACCAACGTACTAATCATATTGAAATCGATATCCACTTTGTTAGAGAGAAAGTTCAACTGGGCCATGTTCGAGTGTTGCACGTGCCTTCTTCGTCTCAGTTTGCGGATATCTTCACGAAAGGATTACCAAGACAACTATTCTCCGAATTCCGAAACAGTTTGACCGTTCGACACAGCAATGCTCAAACTGCGGGGGAATATTAGCGGATATTTATTTATGTATATTTATGTAATATGTTATTTATTATCTGTTAGCTTATTTCCAAGCTTTGTAATCTCCCCTATATATAGGGTTTTATGTTAATGAGATAATCATCAAATTGTCAATACCATAAACACTTTTAATAAGGTCTAAATCTTGATAACTTCAAAATTGCATACCATGAATTAGGATATGAAATAGTATGTAAATACCTATTTATGTCCTTTTTATATAGTAAGATAAATTGATTGATAAAATTTACTTTAGATTTAAATGTCATAAATCATATGAACACACACTCAACACATCCATAGGTGTTAACCTACTTCCACATGCCAACTACCACCACAGTCCCCTAACAGATGCCGCTTGCCCCTCCTTTATTCATTGTTGCGTTTCCCCTACCACTACGGGCGCTTAACCTATTTCAAGAACTTAAGCGAAATTTTTATTTTCGGGCCTTTGTAATGTGTTTTTTTTAACAGGATGATAACCAACTACACCACGAAACCATCTTTATGCTTAGTTTTTTTCGGACCTTAGTAGTTAAAATGCTTAGATTAAATTTTTGCTTATTTATTGATATAAACTATTTAATAAATATTTTGTAACCAACTTTTAATAGAATTTTGTGATCATTTTCTTTTGATGAATCTACAAGTTGTAATCACAAATTGATGATTAAGAAAGAACTAGTTTTTTTCCCCCGCTTCGCGGCGGAAGTTTGGTCATCTTTTTCCCGCTACGCGGCAGTAGTTTGGTCGTTATCGGTTCGACTCGTTGAAAAACATAAAAGCCGCGCGTTGCGTGGAGCCGTATGATGACATTAACGTGTCTAAGGGTGCGTTTACGCACTTTGTTACACACGTTATGGCGGTGACATTTACGTGGTTAAGTAAATAAAAGAAATATATGAAGCTGAGACGGGTCGGTTTTGAATATTAAAACATAGATAAAAAAAAGTATTATGATTTGTACGTTGCGGCCTAATAATTAAAAAAAAGTAATCTAAACAAAAAAAACCAAAAAAAATGTCAAACGTAGGGTTGGAACCTGCATACTGAAGGATATATGCAACAGCCTGTAACCAAATCACCAATTGAAAAGTTTTGTACATGTAGGCGAATAAAAAATTAATAAAGACAACCACCGACGCTGTTTTTTAAGAGTAAGTAAATATATAAAATTAAAGAAACATATTTCATCCCACATTGACGAGTGACCCTACTAGAAAGCATGGCCTTAATGGACCAAATATTATCAACGGATAAATCTATCGGAAAATTACCGACGGAATCTGCTCACATTTTTTTTTAATTTTTGGTCAATTTGTCGGAGTTCCTTTGTAACATCCCGGATTTTTGAAAGCGATAGATCGGGCTCGGGAGTTACATGAACATAAGGGAAAAGGAAGCGAGGTGGACCGGGCCTTGGCCCGGGTCGCTAGGTGGGCCAAGCTGAAAGTGAGGATTGGCCGTATGACCCTAACCCTCCTTTCAACACCTCATTTCTCACTTCATCTTCCCCACCTTCTTTGTGACAACTGGTAATTTTACTACGTAATTATTTAAATATAATTACATAAAACTGTGCATATTAGACTAATTTTAATTAATTAGGTCTAACCTGGTCCAATAGAGTCCAATCACTACACAACTACACAGTGAATATTAGAGATGTCTGAATTGGCCCAGATGCCTTAGAAATAGAACCGCCCCAAGATTTGACCACGTATAGCCGAAAGATGAATCGTCTTAGATTCTCAGTGATAGTTAATCACAATGGCCTTCATGACCAAGCTGCCCCGCATAGCTACAGTTTATGCCACCCATTCTGTGATCTACTATCAGTATAGCTTATGACAGGTTTCGAGGACGTAACCTATTGTAAGGAGGGTAGACTTTTAATATCTTGATTTTCGAAAGCGATAGATTGGGCTCGGGAGTTACATGAACACAAGGGAAAAGGAAGTGAGGTGGACCGGCTAGGTGGGCCAAGCTGAAAGTGAGGATGGGCCTTAAGACCCTAACCCTCCTTTCAACACCTCATTTCTCACTTCATCTTCCCCACCTTCTTAGAGAGAGAAACACCTACAGAAAGAGTGTCGTTTTTTACCAGAGATCGGCCTAATCTACTTCTCCATCAGTTGTTTGAAGCTTCTCTGAAGAATCAAGCCCAATCAGGTATCAAAACCCGTCCAAATCTGAGTTTTTTGTTGAAATGGGTTTTAGGGTTAACATGAGTTTTCTTCAAAAAGATCGAATTTTTACGTGTGTTTATGTCTAAAAACCATAGATTTAGCTTCATAGTTAAGATTAGAACAGTTTGGACGTAAAAAGTTAGGATTTTGGATCGAAAACGAAGAATCTAGCCAAGAACAGTTGAATCATCCGAAAACTCTTTGAATGGTCCAAAAACGGTGAAGTGTCCGAAAAGTATTTCGGACACAAGGAGATTTCGGACAAAAAGATTTCGACCGAAAAAGATTTCTGTCGAAAAGAGATTTCGGACAGTAGAGTTTTCGACCAAGTAGATTTTGGACGGATCGTTTTGTGATATCTAGAATTTAACACGTGTCGTTTGTGACCGCTCAAATAGGTCGCCTAGCACCTCGTTGAGCCTTACACTTAAAAAGAGTTAACTAAGAAAGTCAGGTGAGTTCTAATCCCCTTTCCTGCATACTTTTGGGGTGGTGTGCATATTTAGTGAAAAGTGTTTATTATATTCTATATTAATAAACAATGACGAAAGTCATGATTTACAGAAAATTTTAAAAGATGCAAAAGAAAGTTTTATGAATGATGTTTACGAAACGTATACGAACAGTAAAGATGTTTTTAAAAGAATGAAGGTAAAGTTTTAAAGAAAAGCATTTCATTAACAAAGAAAGTAAAGATAAAGTTTCCTTTGGGAATAAGTACCAAGTTAAGTTACGGTTCCTTTGGGGACAGATGTTACTATGTACAGAAAGTCAGTTATGGGCTATGTCCCCCTTTATAAGAGCGTTTTACGGTTCGCTAACGGTTGATTAACTGGTTCTCAGTTATAAGTAGTAACGAAGATTACTCATAAGGGCTTTGTGCTACGTTGTCGTCCTAGAGGTAAAGAGCCTTAGGCAGCAAGAGGCCATCCTAGAGGTAAAGAGCCTTACGTGGCATGTGGTCTTCCTAGAGGTAAAGAGACTTAGGAGACATAGTGAGTAGTGAATCCTACAGGTAAAGAGCCTTAGGATACACTGCAGATACAAATGGAATTGACGGTATGGTGACAGCATCATGACCCGAGTCAAGACTGTTACAAAAAGTTACGGTGATGCATCGTGTAACCTTCCCTTATTCATCGGCCTTTGGATTTGAGCCATTGGGACGATATGGAAAGGAGTGGAAAGTTAAAGATAAGTTTTCAGTTAAGATAATGTGTATATGATTTCAAAGATACTATATTTAAAGTTTTTTCCATATTGGCAGTAAAGATATGTTTCAGGTAAAACCTTCTTCTTTTAACATATGTAATAATGTTTTATGTAAGCGTTAGAACTCACTCAGTGTTGCTGATTTTTAGTATGCGCATCAGTTAAGTGTAGGTGGCTATAGATGGATGTGGATGATTGGCTTGACGAGAGGAGTTACCCGAATATCAGAGTCTGGCATCATGTTTACGTTTAAAGTTTATGTTGTTTTAAGACAAGTTTAAATTCGAATGAGACAAGTTTAAATTCGTATGAAACAAGTTATATATTCTGCTGCTTATGTTAAAGTTTAAATCGATTCCGCTGTGATTGTGAATGCATTATGTTTATGAGCTATGTGTTGATGAGTAAATCCAATAAGTGAGGACTCCCTGGTTCGGGGCATTACATCCTTCTGTAATTACCGACGAATTTCTCGACCGTGAGAATTTCATCGGTAATTACCGACGGATTACTGATGGCTTTTCTGTCGGTAACATTTCAAAGGTCCATCGGTAAAATGGCCATTGGCGATTCATCGGTAAAATGGTCGTCAGTAATCCGTCAGAAATAGTGAAACTGTGGCCGAAGAAAAGGTCGTCGAAAATAATGAAACTGTGGATGGAGAAAAGACGTTGGTAATCCGTCGGTAATCATCGACGGAATTACATCGGAAAAAGTATTACCCACGACCATTTTTCGACGGAGCTTCACCAACATATTCTTGTCTGTGACCGACGGACTTTCAAAGAAATAGTCCGTCGGTGAAGCCCCTATTTTCTAGTAGTGTGAAGAAAGTGGTGCTAATGGAAATGCCTATAAAACATTCTCCTCGTCCCATATTGTTGAGGAAAGGAAGTGATGCCAAAAAAATATGCTTTTAAATGAGGTTCCACAACCCAAACTTTGCAACTAATTTTTATAGGCTTATAAATTTAGTGAGCCTAAATCCCTTTTTATTTCTTAGCATGTATGTGATGTCCTTACCTCCACGCCCTCCTCTAAATAACCCACATCTGTGTAACATCCGACCCTGATATCAATCAATATTAGCCGCTATACCTAATATAAGCTCATGGAATTTTTGTTGCCCGAGTGGAAACTTCATAGTAGATCACTGATACTAGGATTACTCTCACCCAAACACATTTAACTCTAGAGTTCTCATTTTCTTATAAACTTAACAGTGAGATTTCCCTAAAGTGTTACAACCCCCCCCCCCTTCATGGACTCATCTATATCTATGAGGTTTTCCCACCCCACCATTCCAATCGGGGATGTGCCCCCCAAAAAAAATTAATAAAAAAAACCCACAACAACTCGTCGTACCCAATGAAGTTTACCCCCATCATTCGAACAAATAGTTAAACATACTAACCGACTGGATTTTTTTGTTTGTGTTCGTTATTTAGGAAAATGAACATGTTCGTTTATGTTCATTCATTAATATTATAAACGAACATAAATGAAGAAAAATGAACATAGATGAACATAAACGAGCATAAATTGACACAAATGGACACCGTTTAAAAGTAAACAATATGAAAATTAAAATCTAAATAGCACCAATAACATTTAAAAAGGTAAACGATAATACAGGATGGACTAGAATGATGGTTTTAAAATGGGTTGGACTCAACTTCTTTGAACAAATATGTAAAGGAACATAAGCGAATACGCATAAACAGGCTTTAATGAATGAATATAAATGAACATTCATAGACGTAAATGAATAAACGAGACGTGTGTTCATATTCACTCATTTAGTTAAATGGAAAAAAAACTGTCTTCATATTAGTTCGTTTACTAAATTAGCGAACAAAAACGAACATCCTGTCAAAAGATACAGAACAATTCACTGAGCGTTGGATTATTTACGAATCTATAAAACGCTTTATAATTTGGTTGTCTTTTTCACACATGTTCTCCTTAACTAAACATTATATAAAAAGAATTTCTATTTTCTTTTAACTTTTGATCTTAACACATCTACTAAGTACTAATAATATGATGTTAACACATAAATGTATATTATAACTTCTTCTATCTATCCTCTCCTAGTCTTAAATTAGTCAGATATTTTAAGTCGGAAACGACACATATGAACATTGTAATTATCTTATCTCGTAAGACATAATCTAGCAAGCACGTGGCTTAATTTAGTATGGAAATTGGCAACATAGTGACTTGTGGGGACCACTGGTCCAACATGGTTCAACGGCTAACCAATCAGGATTACGTAATGAGACGGGAGAATCATTTTTGAAACGTGGACCATGAAGGGAGGGTCGAGATATGCATTACTTTAAATTAAAGTGACAGACAGTGAGGGTAGCCTTTCTCATTCTCCCCAATTCACCAAGATTCTCTTGGTCGGTCATACTTCCTAGCTCGATACTTTTCTTTTATATATATTTCTAAAACAATACCGCATATCATACGTTAAATTATATTAGTGGTAAAACAGAAACGTTTTTATAACTTATATAATACAATCTATAAATAAAGGATTATGCAAGACGATTGAGTACATGGTGGTTTGTAGAGGTTCTTTCGTTGGAAACTTCCAATGACGACTTGCTTCATTATCTATTAGGTTTGGGGTTGTATTTGGTCGTTGAGGCTTCATCCTATGCCTTTGTGGCCTCGGGGCCCAATCGTGGTGCTACAGGACCACATCTTACGAGACAAGTGGTATATGTTGTATGGAATCTGATTATGTTTGTGTTTTGGCTTGTCTTCGTGATACGATTCAAGTTCAACGGTTTCACTAACAAAGACACCCCCCCCCCTTAAAGCCAGACATGCATAGGTGAGTGCCCCTTTTTAGTAAAACAGTCTGGGACATGCATAGGTGAGTGCCCCTTTTTAGTAAAACAGTCTGGGACATGATCGTAGCCAAAACCCAACACTTCTTCTCTTCACCGCCATGACTAACGTTTAGCCATTATGTTATCGCCGATTACCTGCACTAGCGTGTTGGTAGTTTTTCTATTGCGTTTATTGGACCGTATGTGATAGTATGAATTCAAATAGGGAGATGATGACAAAAGTAAATTATAATATACATCAAACAAGTCTGAATGTGTAGAGTGCACGCTTATTTGAATTTATTTTGATTTTAAGTATTTAGGAACCTCCTTAGTTCTTAAGGGCGAAGCCACTAAGCAATGGGGGTTCCAAGGGGGCAGCCCCCTTGGCGGAGGTCTAAGGGGCGGCAACCCCTGGTGGGTCCAAGAGGCAGAGCGCCTTGCTGGGGTCGAGCCCCTGAAAAAAAATTATTTATAAATGTTGCTATATTAAAAATTCATCAAAATTTTAACTTCCGGAAATTTGTATTGAAATTTCGCTATTAAAATTGGCGCATTTTGTGGAATTTTAAATCTGAAAAATTAACTGCTCTCAAGCAGTTACTGGCCCCCAATTTGAATACGAAAACAGTTTTGGTCATTTCATCTTCTGGTTCACGAAAATGTTGACATGTTACATACTCTCTTCTTGAACATTCAATTCTAAGTTTTATCCGATTGGAATATTCAAACAATTTTTTGCTCAGCTGTATTTCTTTTTATTGTTTTTTCTTGTTTCCAAAATAGGTACACAAGTAAATCAGGGGAATCAGGGAATACTGTAAGGAGAGAAGTTGGAATTCAAGACTTAGTTTATTTCGGTTAATGTAATGAACACTTAATTAGGTTTCCTTTGCCTTATTCGGGATGTTTGGATTGAATTTCAGACTATTGCTTTTTAATATTATAAATTGTGTTTTTGATTTGATATATGTAATTATTGACATATTAGCCTTTCTAGGTTGGATAGTTACAACCATGTGTTGCACTTATGACATTAGCACTATCAAATAAGACCAAGAGTTAGTTAAAACTCATTAGTTTAAAAGAACACCACGTAGGCCTTATATATTCAATGTCTACAAATATAGCAGTGATTTGTAACACAATTTTTTTTCCAAAAAATCATGCAATGGTCATAAAGATATTAAACAGTGTAAAAATATGAAGTGGAAGCCAGATCTCTTTAAGCCCATACCCAAGTCTAAAAATAAGTATTAAACCAGAGGGCAGCTCTAAATGGGCCTAGTGACCAATTTTGTATTTTGAGTTTCTTTTTGGGCCAACATTAAGTTGTTCTAGGCTATTATTTATGGATGATGTTTACTAGTTTTGAGTTTCTTTTTGGGCCAAACTTTCGGCTAGTATTTTCGTTAAATGTTTTGTGCTAGGCTTTAACATTCATAGGTTTTTGAGGTTGTGTACTTGTGTGTATCTTTTCTAATTTTGATAACTTTTTAGGTTTTCTTTTACGTCAATGGGTTAGGAAACGTTTATTTTTAATAAAAATTGGTTTAGAAAGCTATAAAAGTTGAAAATCTTTTCTTTCTCACCTTTAGAAAAAAAAATGCATGGATTTGCCCTCAAAAGACATAAGCATACCTCGTCATTTTTTAACACGAAGTTAAACAAGGTTGTGTTAAGGGTAAACAGGTTCAAAGTATAAACGGGTTGACACGTTAATAATACGATTAAAAACATGTCTAAACAGGTTTAACTCTCTTAACCCGTTTATAACGCGTTTAGCTTATCGTGCTAAATAGGTTAATAGGTCGACATTAAACGTTTATAACCCGTTTATCAATACGAGGTAGTTTTATAAATAATGAAATACAAATTGTAAGTTTTGGTAAGCTTTATGTTACCATGTTAATTGTGTGTTATTATTTCTTAAACGTGTTTAGTGAGTCGTATCAATAATCGCGTTAAATGTGGCATGTCATTCATGTTTTGAACTACTTATATTTAATTGTGTTAAATGTCTCATGTGTGTTATTGAACTGCTTACATTTAATCGTGTTAAATGTGTTATGTTGTGTAACCCACTTATTAATCATATTTATGTTAGTGTTTAAAAAATAACATGTTTAGTTAAACTTGTCGTTTTTGATTGTTGGGGCTGCAGCCTATCTTGTCGAGTTACATGTGGTGCCAATTTGTATATTTGAATTACAAATATTTTATTTTCGTAATAACTAAGTTTTTCAAGTGTCTCACTAAAGTCACTTAAGTTTTTTTTCCTCTAAAGTCACTCAATTTTTATTATGTGTTCCAATCTTGTATAAATTTTTTTATAAATGTTAATATTTTTTTTAATTAAATGAGGTAAATAAAACATACATGAATCTTGTTTACTATTTAGTGATTATTATTATTTTTTCAAATTTATTTAAATTAAAAAATTATAAAACTTAGTTATTAGTTAGTGGATTTTTTTTCTTTACAATTACCTAATATTTTAAGTTAATTTTAAAGAAAATAATAACTAAATAGTAATCAAGATTCATATATGTTATATTTCCTTCACTTAATTTTAAAATTTTATAACAAATATATAAGATTAGAGCATTTAATGAAAGTTGAGTGACTTTAAAGTAAAATCAAATTTTTAGTGACTTTAAAGAAACACTAAAAATAGTTAGTTAGTATTGTGAGAAGTTTTTATTTTTTTTAAGTGGAGGTATAGTTCTACATGGTCTTGAGTCTTTTGCATGAGTATAACTTCGTTTTGTCATGAGTGTTGGATTATGATTACAAAAAGCTACATTGGGTCTCATATATAAATCTAAATAGCTTAGAACCTGTGTAATACATACGTGATAAAAATTATCAATACATAAAATTCTTACATCTTTATATATATATTTACATATGTAAAAATGTATTACATATAATAAGGATAAAAAATAAAATTAAAAATATGTAAAAATTAATATATAATATACGTTAACTATTATGTTGTGAACTTTACAATAAAATGATTTTTTTAGTGGGTGAAAAATTAATATATAATGTTGCATTCATGAAGTTATCAACCAAGATGCAAATTGTGTTATAACCGAAATCAAGTCATTAAATAGTCATGTCAAGTGTTTATGAAGTGTTTTTACCGTGAGTATTCAATGACTTGATATCGGTTATAGCACAATTTGCATCTTGGTTGATAACTTCATGAACGCAACATTATATTACGATGACTTTATGACGGTTCAAGATGACTTATCATCACTTTAGAAAACCACTAAGATTTTCTCATAAAATGGTTCTTAGTTTGCAAGCCTCGTTGCAACTCATCTATCAATTTGTTCAATGTCTCAAATTTGGTTATAATGTGTTGAGCTTTAGAAAATGTACAACCTAAAATATGGAAAATTGTTACTCCTTTTAGGCTCCACCCAAAGACTTCATCATTATACATCAATAGCATAATGTATTAAGCTCTTCCATCCAAAACCTTGGCCATCACACATGATATAAAAGATTTGTATAGACATGTATAGGGGGTAAACAAAACCACACCTAACAACTTATGTCCACCAAAATGTAGCAGTTGATCTGACCCGGTGCACGAGGCTCCTCGTATGCGCGGGGTTCGGGGGTATCGGGCCAACTTTGGGCCTGATATACACATTCTTACCATGTATTTCTGCACGATTGCAAGAGGTTGTTTCCACAACCGTGACCTCCATGTCACATGACATCAACCTTAACATAGCTCCAAGGCTCGCCCCTTCAAGAACAAAATCAATTCACGGTCACGGTTCTAAAGCTCATATTCAAAAACTCAAATCAAACCATAAAATATAATAAAAATCAATTCAAAAACATATGGTGGCATGAAGGATGTCAATTTTATGAAAGGAGATCGACGTGTAGATTCATGTGTGTCTGTTTTGCTTTTGTTTTTGATGATATTAATAATGACTAACTTTCAGTACATAAAATTTTTTACCTCAACGACGTGTTCTAAATGGTTACATATACCATAACAATTAACAACTACTTTATATTTAATAATCATCTACAAATTTAAATATTTGCCTTCGTATTAAAAGGGGATGTATCTGAGATGGTAGAGCGCTCGCTTAGCATGCGAGAGGTACGGGGATCGATACCCCGCATCTCCATTTGTTTTGTGTATTTTAATTTAACCCTGAAGTTTGGGAAAAATGCATTCACAGTCCTTCAACATAACAATACCTTTATTTTCTACATACGTCTTTTGTTTAACCCTGAATTTTAGTTTCACAGACTCCGAAATTCGTAAACAATACCCAAGGTTGGGGTGTTCGGTAGTTTTCAAATTATTCGAATTTGAAAAACCGATTTGAATTCGGTCAATTCGAATAACCTCAATTATAGGGGAAAAAAGATGTATGTATATGTAGGGGCCGGTTATTGTACAAAGAACAAAAATTGTATGAAGAATACAAAGCCGACAGGATGCGACACGTGTCCTAAGGGCGAGAGGTAAATCTGTCTGTGCCATATAATTACGAACAAAGTTAAATAATCACGCATACAAAATTACGCAATCCCTATGATAATAACGCAACTTATGTTAATAATAACGCAACCTATTTTATAATACGAACGATGATAATTACGCAACATATTTTATAATCATGCACGATGATAATCACGCACGTTATATGCATGCATATCGACAATTTTTTTAAATTATTTTTTTGTAACAAAAGTATAGCAAGGCTATACTCCAATCAAAGGGACTTAAGTGCTTGATTTTATGATATATATTTTTTTAAAATAATGTCGTACAAGAAAGTTATTCGTGTTTAAAAAGATGAGGAAATTTGAAAAAAAAAATCAACAATTATAGGCTATTCCAAATTTAACCCTCCAGACTATTTTCACGCATAAAAAAAGTGACGTGACATCTTTTCATCTTAACAATTGATTATTTTGTTCAAAGGCTCAGAATCCTTCGTATGTTTCACACAATAAAAAAATAGAATAAAGTGTAATTTTAGTCACTTTCATTCGAAAACCTTTTTTTTAGCTTTTTCGTTTCTAACTTTTCAAAATCTAGTCATTTTCGTCCACCTGACAAACTCCGTCAACATTTTAATGTTAAATCAGGGGTCGTTTGAAATTCATATGTTAAAATCTAACCAAATTCCTCCTGATTTAACCAAAATTACCCCTGATTTAACGTTAAAATATAGACGGATATAAAAGTTCAAGAAACACAAACTTTATTGCTTCTTAATACAAATATACAATAATAATTCGACATTCTAAACAAATTAATAAATGATATTTCTAATTTATAAAAATCAGACATCTTATAAAAAATTTAAAGAAAAATATTATTTAAATTGGAGTGGGAGGGAAGTAATGAGAAGCAAATGATTACCCCACAGGTTTTTCAATCTGTGAAGCAAAAGAACATGCTTCGTGCTTATCGCCATCATTTCTGCTAAGTGCTGTTGAACAATCAAAATCATGACCATACATGCCAAGTTGCCAACCACAACACACACATATAATAAAAATACAAGTATGCAAATACAAAATAAATTCATATTGGCAATATCCCCATATCGTCATGTTACTTGAAATAATGGAGCTTTTTAAAGTAATGTTTTTTATAAACTTACTAATAAATAGATGATTTTTAATAAAAGTATAAAGAGTTTATTAAAAAGTAAAAAATTAAATAAAAATAAGTATAGTGGATTGATTAAAAAGGTTAAAAGGAAAAAAGAAGTATAAATTTACATGTTCTATATTTTTTTAATTGATTCTTTCCCTTTCGGTTTTTTTATTTTTATAAAATAATCACATAACCCTTGACTTTAAAGTTTTTTAAATGATCTAACAGTCTTTAAATTTATATAAAATCTATATTAAACTAAAATTTAGAAGGATAATTCAGTTTCTGGTGGGTCTCAAACTCCCTACTCACTCCTAAATACAATTTTATATCAAATCTATCTATAATTACATGTACAACAAGACATAAGAGACTAACAGTACTATGAATAAACATAAAAATTTATATTGGGACCTGTTATGCGTAGTGGCGAAGCTTGAAGAAAAATGCAAGCGGAACCAGATTTTTTTTTCTTATCAGGGGGGCCGGAACTATAAAATTTTCAGCCGAATACGTATAAATTAACACTATTTAGCGAAAAACCGGTCGAATACGTATAAATTAACACTACTGCGCGAAAAATCACAAAGATTCGCCCCTGGTTATGCGTACACCACCCCTATGTGTATACCACCCCATCACGCCAATACAACTCGTATAGGTGCTACACGGGTCGTATAGGCCAAAGTCAAAACGACAAAACATCCAGACATGTCACATCGTGTTGCACAATACAGACGTATTGTGTCAAAAACGCACAATACGACCATATTGTGTCAAAAAATACATAATATGGCTATATTGTGTCAAAAAAGACCCGGGTGATGTAAGATTAGATGTTTCATTTATATTCTCTCACTTGCACTCAAGTTTTAGCAACACCATCATATTTACCGATTCATGACATCATCACCATCAAAGATCTTGAAGGACAATTGAGGCTCCCCTTGCTCATTTTATCATTTGATATCATCATCATCATTTTGTTGTACACTTACTTGAAAAATTATTCTTTATTATACAAAAAAAAATATTAAATACTTTTATGAAATATCTGAGTTTTAAAGGTGTTTAGCTGAATTCATACTAATATTGATAGTTACATAGAAAACATCTAAACAACCCCTTAGATCTAATAATAAACAAAATTTCTATTATTTATTGTATATTCACATCATTAATGATACTAAGAACAATAAATTGAAAAACACAATTATAAAATTATCAAGAAAAAAAAAGGCATTACCCCTTTCAAGAACTGGTTTCTGCATGCTCACTGTTTCATGTCAAATTTCACTTATTGTTTTGATGGTGAAGAAGCCAATGGAAGCACCTTTGAAGCAGCAGAATTTTGATGATTTTGTTGAATCCCACCATTTTTGCCCCTACTTCCACCCAAATTTACAAAACTACCATCACTCTCCTCCAATTTTGCACCAGAATTCACCCCTTTTTCACCCTCTAACTCCTTCAATCTCCTCAAAAGCTTCTCCTCCGCATCCCTCAAGAACTTGAAGGTTGGAGGTGGTGACGATCTTAAACTTTTGGTGTCAATTTCAAACAAAGGATTTATGCTCAATCCATTAAATTGAAAACTTTCCAAATCTAACAATTGTGACCCCTTTAGTGGTGGTGAAGCTTGAGGGGTGTCAAAATGAACCAAAAGATCACTCAAGCTTCTTGTTCTTGAACCCTTTCTACTCCTTTGTGATTCCAAATCCTCTTTGGTTTCTTCATTAATGGTGGTCAAGAACCTTGGTGGGCCATGGAGGTTATGCAGCCTCATGAGTTCAAGATCCAAACTTTCTTCTTCTGAATCATTTAAACCCAGATCAGGATCCAAACCCATGTCTGAATCTTGATAATTTTCTTGGGTTTTTGTGGGTTTTGAAGAATTTGAGGTTTTCCAACAGGAAATGTGAGTAGGGGTATAATTGGAAGAACAGGAAGAAAAATAAGATAATGAAGAAAATGATGATTTTTGGTTCTCAATATCAATGCTTCTTTTCTTCCACCATAAAAGATAGTAGACCTCTGCAGCACACCCCAAGAGGACACATCCACACACAAAACTCAAACCAATTTCTAAACCACTAAAAGTTGCCATTTTTACCCTTTGAGAAATTAAACATCAAAGCTCCAAAAAGATTATAATTTCTGCAATCTTTTGAAGTTTTTTGAGTTTGTGAAGCTAAATTGAGTAATTAAACCCCATGGGGATGAAACCAGAAGGCTGAAATCAAGACACAAAAAAAGTTGAATTTTTTTAAAATTGGAATGGAAGATTCTGCTTTTAAATAATTGAGAATAAACCCATTATTAATTAAATCAATATTTTGATATTTTTTAATCTTGAAAACTTCACAAGAACCAAGGATGATGATGATGGGTTCTCTCACATGCAGAGTGTGTGCTTAAAGCTATGGCCAGGGAGTTTTTCCAGAGCTGAAATTACTGAATCCAGGGTAGTGATTATTCATCTGTTTGTGAATCATGCAGTAGAAGTTGTAAAGTTGTTTTGGGTATCAGGATTTTTAATCTGGAAAGAGGATGCCAGATTTTGGTAAATAGATATTTATGTCCAATAAACAATTTATTGTCGTTTTCTAAATAATTTCACAAAAATCAAATATTAAAAAAACACAACTCATCTGCAATAAATGTAGGGAATTGGACAAATTCTAAATGATAATGACATCCTTTTGGTCTTTTATAGTTCTTTTAGGTCAATGTAAAATGTTTATTTGAAATGAATCTCATAAAGTTTTCTTTCTATTCGAGTAACAAGCATGTCCATAGAGAAAAATCAAATCTATATTCTTAAAAAATATATATAGAAATTAGTCCTAAAATCATGGTTTAAAAACGATCCAGATCGATCGATTGGACCGGGAACCAGCAAGTGCTACCGGTTTTAGATGAATGATTCTTTAACTCATATATGTTTGAGACATTTAATTTTTTTAACTTTTGAGATTGTATATGTTTGGATCATTAATGTTTGAAGTCTCTTAGCTTTCATTTAAATTTTTTTATATTTTTATATTTTTTAAAAAGAAAAGATTTAAATTGATTATAAGATTTTTTTAATAAATGTCCAATTGATTGTAGCTGGTTCAGATTTGATTTGATTTTCAAAACATTAAAAACATATAACTATTGAAGTGGTTTGGCTATTCTTTTGAGAGAATCTCAAACAAATCAATTGTCCCTTTCAAATAAAGGGTGTGTGGTTAAACTGTTATATTTCTAAATGATTATGTGAACAGTGTCACTGATATTGATATAGACCAGAAACAAATAAACCTTAAAAGTTATTTGGGTTGGTAGATAAGTCTTCAATAACCTGACTTGACAAAAATATCTTTTAATAAACATTCGAATACCAAAAATTTCTGACACCCATAAAAATATTTTATAGGTTCGGCACTGGCTAAGGGGTCGACCTCTCGTGCAAATTGCTAGTTTAAGGCTGTAAATTGTTGAGTTAATCCCGAAATTTTAATCATAAAGTATATTAAAGATATTACAATGTATAATAACTAGTACTACCACCCGCGCTACGCGGCGTTAAACGCAATTTTTTCACACTAATAGTCGTATTTGGTGGTTATATATTTTAAAACGTTAATAGAACATGAGTGTTAAAACTTGTAACGTAAATATAATAATAGAAAAAGGTTAAAAGAAAACCAAACAAAAAAAACTAGATTAAAAAATAACAAAAAAAAACTAAAAATTAAAAAAATAGGAAAGAAAAATGGATTAATTTCTTTATCTGGAGAGCCGAGACGGAAAGAATTCCTACGCGAGTGGCGTTATTGAGGAGCATAGTTGTCAATAGCGACCATAGCGGCCGCTATAGCGCGCTATGTAGCGAAGCGGCCTATGGTCGCTATATGGTGTTTAGCAAATGAATACCGAGCATATAGCGAATATTCCCTTTTTATAATTTTTAAATGATTTTTTAATTTTTTACTTGATTAATATAAATAGGGTTGCTAATAACCCTAATATATGAAGATTTAGATGATTATTGATTATAATTGCTACAAATCCTACAATAGTTGAATATAAAATATTTCTAAAATTTTCTACTAGTGTATCGTTAAACGTGAAATAGCGCCCGCTATTTCATCGCTATCGCTACGTAGCGTATAGGTGGCTTGTCGCTATGTACCGCTATTCGCTATTGACAACTATGTTGAGGAGAAACATACAACAAGTTAACTCCATGTGTGCGATGTGTGGGATTCTGCCGGAATCGGCCGATCGCTAGCTGCTAAACTGTAACTGGCGTCTCAAATATAGAGTAGAATCTGGAAGTGGTGCAAGATTGCCAGGATGACAAAACAGTCAGTGAGAGAAATGTGAGGCTTCTCGAAGGATCTTAGAGAGAATATTATACACAAGGAGACGATACACGTGATTACGTTAACAACCATGTGGTTCATTTGGAGATCAAGGAATGATGTAATTTTTAATGGATTGTGTTAGAATCAAGGAAAAGTGGTGGATGAAATCAAAGCGAAGACGTTCAATAAAAACATGTTTTATAATTTAATCAATTACCACAATATAATTAAATACTCTTTATTTTTAATGAGTATATATACTTATTATATCAAACGAACAACAAAACTATATGATATTTTAAAACTTATATTTTTACAAGTCCCTATGTACACCGGACTTGTTTTTTTTTTAATACCAAACATAAAAGCTTATTTCAGGAAAAACAAGTAGCATGCGAGTCCCTCCAACTCACCATCAAATCTTCCATGGACTTTGATATTATCATGCTATCAAGATATAAATGTTGGTGTTAACTAACGTTGATAAAAGGATTATATGTGTTACGGAGTAGTGGCGGAGCTTGAAAAACTAAGTAGCGGGGCCCGAAAGTCACGAGATAAAAAAAAATTCCTATCGCTATGTTTCGGGTTATATGTTCGGGTCGGGCCAAACAAATCAATAATAAATAACTTTAAATATCAAATTATCTATTATAATGCGAGAGAAAAATGGTAAGTACCTGGAAGAAAATTACAACTCAGCCCGACGACCTTTAATATTGCGGCTCACTAGTTGAAGCTTTGTGACGTTTGCTATCTTGTTCATCATCATTTCTTTTCTCTTATTCATCATCAATTCTTTTGAAAAAAGAACTAATAGTTAAACTTTTCAACTTTTCCATTATATGCCTAACAAAAAAAAAACCAATAGGATTGTATTAACAAACTTTTCTCTTGTTCATCATCATTAATCAATAATCCTAATAATAATCCAATAAGTTTTTAACCCGAATATTTAACAAGAATACAAGAATTGACTCATTGAGTGGATATTAAGAATGCAAGAAATCAAGAAATTAAGGCTAGTATTCAGTAACAAACTAACAAGAATCAAGAAATCAAGAAATCAGTGTTTAAAGTTTCAACTTTCAACAGCTACTAACATATGGTCTCAGGTCTGGAGACTGGATGCGAGCAGGCGGAGCAGCGGCGGGGGAACAGGCCGGTGGCGAGCAAGCAGAGCAGCGGCGGGGGAACAGGCCGGCGGCGACTGGCGAACGACGGCGGCAGGGTAACAGGCCGGCGGCGACTGGCGAACGACTGCGGCGAAGTTCAGCAGCGATTTGCCGATTTGGGGGAAAACCTGAGGTCTGGAGAGTGGAGACTGGATGGATCGATGGGTTTTTTTTAGGGAAAATGAAATGGTAACTTAATTTTGAATTTTTCATTCCCCCCTTAAACTTACACTTTTATTTTATAAATGCATAAACTATTTTTTTATATTTTAATTTCGTACCCATAACTTATCGAATCAATCTGAACAGTGCAATGAACTAAAATTTTTAAGAATAAAAAATCAGAGGGGGCCAAGAATTATTTAGGGAAAAAAATCAGCGGGACCGGCTCAATACGCAAAAAAAATTCGGACGAATACGCGAAAATTTACACTACTAACGGAAAAAAACGGGGGGGGGGGGGGGGGGCTTCAAACCTTCACCCCTGTTACGGCTATAAATTGAAAGCCCATTTGAGTTGAAAAAACTCACGAAACACATACGTAACTTGTTTTTTTAGGGTGGTTTTATATGTATTTTCGTTACAAAAAAAAAAACCGAGTACTTCTTTTTTTTTAAATGTTGAAAAATTAAAAAAAATCAGCATTTTTACATCATACGTAACATAGAATGTTACATACGTAAAAAACTTTTAAAACTTTTTTATAAAAAAACTACTCGCGCCTTTTTTTTTACCAAAAATGATGAAATTAGACATAGAAGTTATATCCCAAAAATCAAAAAAATATTTTACCTATGTTTTAAACTTTTACATATGTAACACATGATTTCCGTATTATCCACCCATATGTGTGTTACATTGTGTTTCATACTCAATTTTCATATATTATTTACCTATTTGATAATCGAGTGACGATAATTTATCAAACATTTTCAAGGAATGACACCATTAAAATTTATTAACTTTGTAAACTTTCTAGGTGGGACGAATACTAAAACAACGGTTGGCCAATCGAAATTTTTTGTTAAGTGATATATTTATGTAATTTTAAGTTTAGTTTTCGTATTTATCTTAGAAAAAAAAAAGTAAAAAGAAAAAAAAAACATTTGTATTTCAGGAAATTAGATCCAAGTAAACAGCCCAAGTATACATAGAATGGTTTGGGCTTGGGGCTGAAATACTGAATGCCATGAGAAGGGCCCAATCACCAATTACCAACCCAACCGAAAATATAGAAGTGCCACCTCACTACAATTTCTGTATTATTATTTATGGTATTTCTATATATCCAATAATACTGTACAATCATAAAGATTTAACAGGCTATGAAGAACAGATGACGGGTAAAATGGTTTATGTAATAATTAAAAAACAAATGTCATATATGTTGTCATGTGTATCATGTTACATTTTGAGTTTTTTTTTTTTTTTTTTTGAGTTAAGTAAAAAATATTGTGATCTCCAAAGAACCCACATGTTCAAGTTACTCATGTATTGAAAGCAACTGAATTATGCACTAACAATACTCCTCCCACATGATTTGTTCGTCAAGTCTGAGATTGGACTCTCCTCTATAGGGGAGAGTTCAATTCAGAACACTAATATTGCGATAACACGCAGAACAAAACGAATAGTTTACTTTTTCAATCTTAAAAAAGTTTAAAATATAAGAAAATGATATAAATGTAATGTTTATTTGTTTTTCATGAAATTCAAATAAAAAATATGGACAAATTTTGTTTATATACATACCTATACGTGTCTAATTCATGTGTAGGTTTTTTACCTACACATAACTTACACATGTGTAGGAAACTTTTAAATGTATAAAAACATATGAAAAACTAGTTTAATGGTTTTTATGTACATAAACATACATATTTGTATGTAAGAAGTATAATATTTTAAAAAATTTAACCATGAATCAAAAAATTAAACGATTTAGGTTTGTTCCCTCTGTTATCACATAATTTCTTTGTTCTGAAATGAACTTCCCTCCTCCTCTATAAGCTTCATCCTAACCGCGCGGGGGTGGTCTCATGTGATTTGTTCATCAAAGTTTAAACTTAGAAATCAGATTTGTAAAACCCCAAACCCGGGAGGCCTCACTTGTTAGATTTACTTATTCACAAACAGTTCTTAAACTTTAAATGCATTCATAGTAGCGCAAATTAATGTCATTACATCAAGTCAATTTGTCAACCAATTAAAATATTTAAATTATTGTCTCAACTATTACATCTTTCATTCAAAACACACGGGATGTCAGAAGTCTTCGATGTCGGGTAACTCCTCTCAGCCAGCCAAGCAATTCAAGAGCCATCGCCGTACTCACACTTAACTTGGTGTGCATACTAAAAGTCAGCTAACGCTGAGTGAGTTCTAGCTTTACATAAAACATATTTTCGTAAACACGCGATTTAATAAAATAAGAAGAATTTGCATACACTATCACACTTGTCGGTAAGGGCATAACATTTACACATTTTTCTTTTCAAGTCATACATTATTGTGTCTAATATGCTTTCACACACACACACACTGTCTGTTCAAGTAAGTACCATCCATGACTACTGTCCAAGGAGTGAATATCACATCCGTCAGTTCACACTAGTTACTATCTTCTGTGATGACCGTCCACAGATCTACGCAACGTTCATGCCGACCGTCCATGAAGGGTTCGTAAGGTATTTATCATGACGAGCGTCCATGATGCAGACAACACACGTAGCTTATCACACAAAATGGGGTTACTTTTACCCCGTGAGTAACCGTCGTTACTCCTTATCACACAGAACCAATTGTACAATTGTTAGCGAACCACAAAGGCTCTTAGAGGGGCAAAGCCCGTAACTATCCTAACACTTGTTCCCGTAGGAACCCTTTTCCTTCACTTCCCATAATTAGATAATGTAATGACTTCTTAATACTTTAACCTTCTTGGTTTATTAATAACAATCTTAGAACACATGTTTTGTCTTTTTTCAAACTTTACTTTAAATCTTTCTTTTACTTCCATTTACTAACACACATTTTTAGTAAACTCTTTTCTTTCATTTACCAACACACAATTATGGTAAATATTTTGCACGCTTTTGTTTATTAACACACTTTTATAATAAAACACTTTCCTTTCATTTACCAACACACAATTATGGTAAATACTTTACACACTTTTGTTTATTAACAAACTTTTATAATAAACACATACACAATATGCATACCACCCCAAAAGCAGGTATAAAAAGGGGTTTAGAACTCACCTAATCGGTGGATAACTAACTCTGAACGAAAGGCCTAAGTTAGGTCACTTGCTAGACGATCTGCATAAGAGTTAACACGCGAAAACTATCAAATCTGACTAGTGTTGCCCACAATGTTGCTAGGCACACTATCTGTGTCGCCAGGAACTTGCGTCTGGACTTAGTGTCGTCACATTTTAGTGTCACCATACCTTAGTGTCGTCTCCTCAAGACAATCATCTTCAAGTGGCCGTGACTAGTGTCGCCACTTGAAGATCTTTTCATACATGCCCGTTTTTTACCCAAGTTCGTAACTTTTTACATCTAAAACTTTTTATCTAGCTTTCATGAAGCTAGATATGATCTTTTTACCCCATATTACACATAAAAACCCTTACTTTGAGATTAAAAACCCTAGTTTTACCCCAAACCTCATTTAAACTGAAAATCAGAGGTTTTAGGTTCGGTTCTTACCTCAAAAACTATAGATCCTCGTGGGTTCTTTCTTACTAACACTAGAGAAACATATTGGAGGCTATCTTCAAGCTTTTTGGAGATTTTCTTGACTTTCTCTCTCTAGATTTCTCCACTCTCTCACACTCTCTCTCTCTATACGAACTTGGTGGATTTGGGGAAAATGGAGGCTACTCTTCTTGATGCTAGGGTTTAATCCCATCATTACTTCCCCCCATAAGGCCCCAAACGCGGGAGGCCTCACGTGTTGGATTTACTTATTCACAAACAGTTCATAAACTTAAAACTTTGAATTATGCAGCGGAAAACATTCAATCAAAATACAACTTATCCAAAACAATTCAAATATTATCTTAACATAGCCATTTTCAAAATATAACACATGGGATGCGAGATCTTTAGTAGTCGAGTAACTCCTCGCGACAAGCCACGCATCCATGAGCTACCTTCATAACATACACTTAACCTGAGTGAGTTCTAGCTTTACATAAACATAAAACATACATTTAATAAAATAAGAAGGACTTAACACATACATACCTCAGGTGCCGGTAAAGGCATAACATTCGCAAAACTTTCACTTTCAAGTCATACATTGTTTATCTGAAATGTTTCTTTACCTTAACCGTCAATTCACACTTGGTACTATACTTCACGTCTATTTGACCATAAAGCACATATACCCTGACCATCAATTCCAATCGGTACTGTACTTCACGTCTCTTTGACCATAAAGTATATGCGTAGTGTAACCTATGGCTCGTTACCTATAGGTCACGACTAAAACTGTGTCTCATAAGGTTCGTTACCTCTAGGTAGACAAAACATAACTTACACATTAACCCTATGAATGACCTCGTCATTCCTTATCACACATAACCAGTTGTACAACGGTTAGCTTGCCATATATGCTCCTATAAAGGTGATGCCAAGCATAACATAACGTAACATCTATTCCTAAAAATACCATTCCCTTCCCTTTCCTAGATATAGACAATGTAATGACTTATAAGAAAAACATTCACCTTCTTCATTTTATTATAAACATTCATAAACTTTCGTTAACTTTCATAAACATCTTTACTCGCATAAAACATTCATTTGCCTTGCTTTTAACTTTCTTTAAAACATTTCTTCACGTTCTTTTACTAACACACAATTATAGTAAACACTTAACACAGTATGCACATCACCCCAAAAACAAGCATAAAAAGAGGATCTAGAACTCACCTGACTTTTGTTATTTTCTCAATGGTTTGGCTAGGCTACTATACTATCTGCACAAGGATCAATAACGAAGGTCTATAAAACTGCTACCGCTGATTATAACGGACTACCCTAAGTTCACGCATTAAAATACTCTTGCGAGTACTATCGAGTATGCACAGGGAGTACTCGTGCGAGTACTTCCCAAGTATACGCATTAGGGTCTCAAGCGAGTACTCCTAGTTCGCACATGAAGTATCCTTGCAATTACTTCAAGTTCACGTAGGAAGTATGCGTGCATGTACCTGGGCGAATACCCAGAGTTCACACAAGTGTACTCTGGCCGAATACTTTTGCACATACCGTGTTCTTCTTCGCCCAAAACCCTAGTTTTCTGCATGGATTAGATCTGGACTGTAATGGCATCAAGATTCAAACATTTTACGTTCAAAACTTTTTAAGATGAAACCTTTTTGAGATGAAACCTTGTTTTGACCGAAAACCCATTCTATACCTAAAACATGAAGATTTAGGACGGTTCTTACCTGGAAAAGTTGTAGGATTTCTTGCTCATGCCTTCTTCAATCAATCTAGAACCAGAAACAAGCGATATGTGGTTATATGATGGAGTTTCTCCGACTCTCTCTCTCTCTCTCTCTCTCTCTCTATATATATATATATATATATATATACACACACACGCCTTCTCTCTCTGTAGGGTTCTCGTAAGTGGGGGTGAGATATTAAACTAGTATGTGCATAAGGGAGGGTGGATGGGTATTATGGGGGTTTATTTCCTTCTTTCGGTTTTAACCCTTCTAGCCCTTACATTTTTAACCTCTTTTTATTTTAAACCATATCTTTATTCATTTGAAATTTTGGATGCTACATTATCCAGCATGAAATAGCGCCATTGATCCCAAGATAGATATGTAACTTTTGAGCTATTACAAATCCAAAGAAAACTAAAAAAAAAAAAATCTTCAATTACCCTACCGATATAAATTGATGTTTGTTTTAATATCATTTTGTTTCGTGTTTTCCATAATTTTATATTAGGAGGATAAGTTAGAACGATTTACTAGTATTTTTAATAATATATAATATATAGTTGTAGTTTCCAAAATATTATAATTTAAATATTTAATGGGTAAAATCTTAATTCTGAAGTTGATTACGTGTGCACCAATTTTGAGGGTTAAATGCCACGCCTGTGATAGGTGATCACATTTTACAAACCAATGAAAATTTAAAAGAAAAAAGTCAATGTATAAATGGAATATTTTGTGAATACATAAGGCCAACCCAATGATGGAAAACAACAACGTAAAAAAGCAAACCAATTAATAGGTCACTTAACCAAACTCACACTATCCAAAGTAAATCATTTTAGTCATATCATCATGAGATTGAGCCTTTTTATAAAAATTAAATCTTAGATTGTCTTTAGTTTAAAATGAGTATATGTTTAAAAAATGATAAAAGAAAAAAATATATAACTATTAAAACATGTAATAAAACAAAATTTTTCATTATTATTTTAAATGTAAAAAGGGAGATTTATAATAAGATGAGACACATACGATTGTTGAGAAAAGTAGAAGCCAAATATATCATAACACTTTAAAAGTCGTAATATAAACAATTTTAGATATGACAAAATAAGTGACACTCGACTAGGGCATCTCAATTATCAGGTTTTAACTTTCGTTTATATATTTGAGTTATTATTATTAATAGAATAATAATATATCCTTCTCAATTCCTTAAAATTAACATTCTTGCTTGGAGGGCAGAATTGGATAGGATCCCTACCCGGTTAGCTTTAGTCCAGAGGAAGGTTTCTCTTGTATCCACCTTATGTCCATTATGCTCCCAGTGTGATGAGACTACAGAACACCTCTTTACTTTATGTTATTTTGCATCTATGCTATTCGATTTCATTAGCTCGTGATGTAAAACTCACTCTAACAGAGATAAAGCTTTTTAAGTGATAATTTTGGCAGCAGTTTGGTGTCTCTAGAAAGCAAGAAACGAAGCCGTCTTTGACAACAAAAGGTTACATCTAAAAGGGCTTTTGGGAGAAATCAAGTGTTCTAGCTTCTTATAGGTGAAAAACAGACTGGGTTTAGGTTTCTTTTATTGGGAGAATTGGTGTGCTTTTAGAATTTGAGTTTTTATTATTTGTGCTGCTTTGTTGTTTTTCTTTATGTTGTAATTTGCCTCCTAGCTTCTGCTAGTGGGCTGGTTTGCTTTTTGTTTATATATAATCCGTCTTTCAAAAAAAAAATCTTAAACTTTCTTTTAATGAAAATTTGATACAAATCCACCCATTTAAAAGACACTAAATTTTAAGATAATAAATTATTCCATAAACATTGGTGCATATTATTACATCTTATGCTCTTAATATTATACATGTGAATAAATAACAGGTTTTCCAACATTGAATAGATTGGCATATATGAATATTACTGGTAAACAAATATTTTTATATTTTAGTACACCCATAATCAAAATTACACTATTAGGAATATAAAGAGGCTGGTCACTTCAATTGTGATAATAAATCATCTTTCCTACTCCTTTAATCTATGTGAAAATGTATCATATGTTTATTCTTTTAAACTGTATACTTAAATTTCTCATTTTTTTTAAACAGCGAGAGTGAAAATTTTATTAAAGAAAATTATAGAAACTAGCTAAAATGAAGCTAGCAAAGACAAAGAACCACAAAACTAAAAACAAAAATTATACCAAAAAATCACTCTAGATTACCACACTTCTCTCTGTGTTTTTCACTTTGACACAAATTCTTCATTCAATAAAAACTTAAAATGCATATATCAATTTTAGTGATTTGTAATTATAAATCTCTAAAATCATGTGAGTATTTATGCAAAGAGATGACACATGGAGATTGATGATTCATTAAACTCACCTCCAAAGAGTCACCTAGCCCCATCCATCATCATGTCATCTCATCTTCTTCAATTCCCGATACCCTACTCCGACTTTCACGTTTCCATTTCTACCCCTACTCCGTTTTCTTTGGCTCGCTCTCCTTTCTCCTCTTTCTTCTTTCATTCCCAAGATTCCCACCTTGTTGCCTTTTGTAGGGGTGTTTCTGTCTTTTCACTTGCTGTAACCCTCGACCATCTCTCCCAATTTAGCCGCTACCCTCCATGTTTTCAGAGATGGTTCTGCACCAAAAAACAATATCACCCACATATATAACTCAACGAATTTATGATTGTTTTGAAAACTGAAAGGACAGAAATTGCACTTTGATACCCTATACTTTCGCCTAAAGTTTTCCCAACACCATGCATATTAGGGATATCAACGAACCTATAACATTTGGGGATAGTAATGAGACGGGTATTCGAATATGAGCTTCGTATTAAAAAGTTCGTGAATATTGGACGTGTATGGTATTAGATGACACTCACCCGATTACCAAAACTCGTTTACTCGTATTAAAATCGAATCTATTCATGTATTATTCAATTTTAAAAAATAGATTAAATAATATGTTGAAATTATTAGAAACATAAAATTATTGAAATTATAAATTTGTTAGAACTATAGTTAAATATTTATATTTCAACTCTGTTTTTTTTTGTGAGTTGAGTTTAAGATCAATTTTTGAGTAATATTATGCATCCTAACGCGCAATTTTTACCACATATGGCAATAAACGGATATAATCGTGAACCCAATGAGTATTGAGTAGCGGGTACATCGATGGGTATGAGACCAGGTTTAAGACATTGTTTTACAGTTATGTATGATACCGGGATTCCCAATTCCAGTTATATTGCCATTATGATCGCATGCTCCAACTCATATGTGTCATATATATATATATATATATATATATATATATATATATATATATATATATATATATATATATATATATATATATATATATATATATATATATATTTAAATAACTCGTAATCTACTCCTATAAACTACCTATATTTACACCTTGTAGGATTTGAACCATCGACCTCTTAGATAGATGGAAGACACATACCAAAATGTCCGTCGAGAACATATGTATCTTATCTGGTGTGTACATTAAATTTTCTATAATTTTATAGTATATTTAAACTCTGGATTTATTTCAAGTCATATATGTAAACTAAAATTTTAAATCAAATTATTTTGATTTGTACTAATGTTTGCAAATAATTATTAAAAAAAGTTGCAACCTTAAGAACAAGCTTTATTTTATTTTTCTTAATTTTTAAAATTTATTTAAATAAAATTTCAAAAACATTTGCTAATAGTTATTAAAAAAATATACTTGATATAATACTCATTTTAAAGATTTCAACAATATTGTTTTATGATATATATTTTCCATACATAAGATTTTACATTTTATGTTAGATATTTAATAGATAATTGTTTCATTATCTGATTGGTTTTTTACGTTTTTTAAGATAATTATGTTTTGTATTAATTTGCTCCTACCTTTGTGATTGTATACCTAATTCATGTTGTATCTAGCATCTCTTGTCTAGCCTCTTGTTAGTCTTTCTATGTCATTGACGCGGTTCTAATTAAACTTAAAATGCATAAAAATTATTTAATATTACTTAAACATTTTGAGTTTTTTTGTTCATTTGGAAATCACTCTAGAGCTATTCCACCTCTAAAAACACAGGGGGTTAATTGCTAATATAAAATAAGTTTAAGGGGCGTATTAATTACTTGATGATAAATCTAAAACCTAAATTATCATTGGCTCTCTCTTTTTCTCTATAAAAGAGATACATTTCGTAAAGCCCATGCAAACACTAAAAGCTAAAGAAACCAAACTGTCTCAATCTTTCTTGTGATCATGGAACCCAATAGCAGCAGCAAGGAGGTTATAATTACGGTGGCCGGAAAAGAAACCACCGGCACACCGACGCCATGCAGGTGGAATCCGACGAAAGAACAGATAGACTTGCTGGAGACTTTATACAAACAAGGGGTGAGAACACCAACGGCCGAACAGATTCAAGAAATCACAAGCAAGTTACAAACTTATGGACACATTGAAGGCAAAAATGTGTTTTATTGGTTTCAAAATCATAAGGCAAGACAAAGGCAAAAGCAAAAACAAGATCATCTTTCTTACTTTCATCAATATCTGCATCACCACCACCACCTGCCACCGCCTGCGGCGGCGATCTTTCCGATACCCCGTCATCCAAACGGTTAGTATTTTCATTTATATGCTTCATTTAATCATGTTTGTTTTCAAGTTTTATTACTGTTTACCTTTTCAATATTGCTGTGCAAATGTCATATATAGTACTAGGTATAGTACATGGTCTACAATCTAATTAGTTGTTAATATCTTTCTAGGATAAAACTAAACTACGTTTAATAATAAATATATTGTGTATTATCTTTGATTTGTTTGGACACAGTTTATTATTATTTTCAGTTAGTTAAACTCTTGTATTGTAGGAAAAATATTGCTTTTAGGTTATACTTTTTTTTATAAATAATTACAAATAGTATGTTGATTTTGTAAATCAAGTCATGTTATCTATTTAACCGATTATTTTTAATTATTAATGTTTTAATTTAAATTTATTTATTATAGAAAATGACATATAGTTTCTAATAACCTCATTAATCTTAAATATTATAGTAACACTTACTTGCTACATTGTAGCTTTAATTAAATAATATATTTCGTTTACCGTTCAAAAAAAATCTTAAATATTATAAGTTTATACAACTTTGTTATTTCAAGCAACTAAAATCTATTTTAATATTATAGAAAACCAACATAATTTCACAATTCTCATAAAACAAAAAAAATCTTTCAACCCAATTTCACAATATTAAAATCTTTAAAATTAAGGTATATTTTAAACAAGTTTAGTTAATTTAATATATCAATATTAGGTTGATAGACTTTTTTGATATAAAATGTAGAAATATATTAGTTTTTTTTACTTTTAACCTATAAAACTATGTCTTCTGTATAGCATTGAATTTTGGATATAACTACAGCTTTTAGTTTTTTTTTAACAACAATGAGAATATCTCATAGAAAAGCTAGCGAAAAACTAGTAAAAAAACCTCAAGTACAAACACCCGCCATTAGGCATATACACCAATATTGACAAACTAATAATTAAAACAGGATTACACATTTTACCCCTTATCAATTACTCATTATCCAATGCCAGAAGTAGGATTATCTAACCATTCTTCCCAAATGCAATGTAGAGTCATACCCCGAGCCGCTATCCAAGCAAAGGATTGAACTTTTATATCATCCACCATATTTTCCACCGATGCAGCTTTTAGTTTGACTCGGTATTCCTCTTTGCTACCTTGTGATCAAAATTAAACTTATTCACCAATAAACCAAATAATAATATAAGCATTGTATTCTTTTTAAATAAAATCTAAAACAAAAGAAATCAATTTTTATTTAGTAAAAAAAGAACAGTATCCAGCCAATGTGACTGCATGGGGGTTAAACAATGTAGTACTTGTCAAATATTAATAGTATGTGGTGTCTGTCTCTATCCATCTGTTAGTTTGTAGTGTAAATGTAATCCAAAGGTTTCTGATTTTTGTTTGTTTATGAGCTTTTACTCATAATCTTTGTCAAATTATTTCCACTCTGAATACCAACAAATCTACACATATTATCTGACATTTGTTTTGTTTTGTTTTTCCAAGATTTCTTGTGTACCATGTATCTTATCTTCCTTCAATCAACTTAACAACCCTTTCAATTCTGTAAAATTTTGCAATTATTTTGGTGTACCACCTACACACACCTACCCAAAAGTTTTTCTTTTTATTTTGGAAATGTAATGTACTCGGTGGCGGATCTAGGAAAAAAATTCAGGGGTATCTGGATACATAAAACGGTAAAAAAAAAAAAATTCCCGCTGCGCGTCGAAAATTCCCACTACGCGTCGAAAGTTGAGGGGTACCTAGATCCGCCCCTGAATGTACTAATGTCTGTTATTACCAATGTTTTTATACTTGTTCATTGGTTTTGAAGTTATTTGAGTAACTCAGGTTGTCCAAGAGTTTATTGTTACAATTAATAAGAATCATGTTTTGCTCTTCTCCAACTCGCATAGAGATACCGTATAAGTTTTTTAGGGTCAAAACTCGAAATTTAGGATGTTTGTCTGGATGATAACGCGCTAGACTTTAGACTATTAAACTATTATATGATCTAACTAACACGTATTAGTTAGGCTTGTTTAACATGTAACCAGTTTTAAGTAGGGAACCACATACCGGATATGCTAGAGAAAAAAAAAGTCTTATCGATAAGGCAATAGGTTCACACATATTTATATGAATCTTGAGGTTCTTTATTTAAAACTTGTTCTATATACGATGTAGATCTAACCGAATTGTATTAGTTAGGCATGTTTAACACAACCATTTGTGTACCGGATATTTTCGTAGGTTTGTATTATTTAGGCTCGTTTAACAATAACCAATTGCGTACCAGATATTTTGACAGAGAGAAAGAGAAACATGTCATGTATTATAGTTAAAACAATAGGTTAAACCGTTTATAGATTCTTGTGATTCTTTATTTAAAACCGATTCTACATGGAGAAATTTTTTTCGAAAATATTTGGATTTTTTTGTTCAGGATGTATTTATTTTTATTATTATGTATCTTGTATTACTGGTTTTAAAAAGAAAAAGAATACTTATATATATAAGCATTTGGATCTTAACATATAGTATCTACCATTGACCAAAACTCATATTTAATTTATTTTATTCAGTTCAAGTTGAACCAAATTGATTCTTATAAATAACACAGTTTATTTTTTTTTACCAAGTATAGTACTATTACAGAGCGAATCATGCATCAGTCTTTTCTCCTGTTTGATTTTATATACTATGAACTGTCCTTTTAATTTATTTATTTTTTATTTTTATAATATTCTTCAGTTTTATATGGTCAATGCTACATCCCACAAAGTGAAATAGGGTTCTACACTCAGTACCCAAGGATGCTAGTACCTAGTGCCACCCCAACCAAGAGAAGATCACCCCGGACCACCAAAACCAAGCTGTCTGCCGGTGCCGGAACCCTTGCCGAAGGTAATAATCCGATCAAGTCAAAGATGGTCAACGGCAAAAACTACAGTCATCAAGAAACTTTGGATCTTTTCCCACTTCACCCTACCGGGATATTGCAACAAAAAGAAGCAACTGCAAACAATGTTACTGTTAATGCTTCGAATGCTCATACGTCAGGTTCCTCTGATCGATCACAAGACCGACACTTTTTTGATTTTTTCTCTAGTTGATTAATGGTATAATAGGTCTATTTGGGATGTCAAAATCGATTTATGGGTATGATTAAAGCTAATTCTTCATTAACATGCATGCAAATGTGTTGATGTGCGGATTTGTGTTTTAGAAGGAGGGTAATTTTATAAATAAAAAGATGACTTTAGTGGTTTTAAAAAAAATGTTTTTGGTTCATTTATATTTTTGGTTTGGTTATCTTTTGTTGTAGTTGCTATGAAAATGTTTATATATGAATTTTGAACATTTATTTTTGAATATGCATAAGTACTTATATTTTAAACAATAAGTTTTTTCAAGTTAAAATACATTTTAATATGGTTCAATTATTTTTAATATAATAATACAACAACTAACATACTAGTACTAGTTAGTTAATCACTAGGTAGTCAAAATTCACTATTGATAGCGGTAAGAACCCGGTAAAACGCCACAACTAAACTCATTAACTGTCGGAAATGGAAACGGGTCGAGGGGTTGAAAGTGGGTTGTCCATGATGACCCATGGGTATAGTTTGCTCCAGTTGAAGACATTGGTTGCCATGCACCACGTTCCAATTCCTATGCATCTTAATTTCTGCAATTTAAATTTTCCCACTTGTTTATTTTCTTTTAGTCTTTATTAATTTTCCCTCCAAATGTTGGGTTTTCATTTTAAGCAGTTTTTAGTTTTTCCCAAAAGAATAGAAACGTGGGATTAATCTCTCTTATGTAAATCAATTTTGAGGATGAAAAATGACAGAGAGTTTATGATGATGATGATGCTGAAAATTTTGTGTGTTGATTTTATCTCAATGGATTTTTGAGTTAAAGTTGAGTTGTCTATGCTAGCTTTACCATGGCGCGTTGGGTGGTGTTCTTAGACACGATTTTCTATCCGGAGTGGTGAATATGTATCTTCGGTTAAAGATCGCAGCCCGACTGTTTGTTTCGGTGGTGAATCTGTATCCGAAACGAGCCATTGATCTATCCGTTTATGTTTGAATTAAATTTCTATCTGCTATCCTACTCTGTCTTTCAACTATGTAAAATAAATTTGATTTAAAACTACTAGTGGGTGGGTTGTTTTTTAACAGTATATTCAAAATCCCAAAGATGATGATAAAAAAGTTGGGAGAATGGAGTCTGTGGAGAGTGGAGATATAATCTAGATGGGCCGTGGGCCAAGAGTAGAGTTCTCCTGCAAAACTAGATGTTTTACAAATTTAAATTGGGCCGGTAGGACTTGGTTCATGATGTAGTTTTTTTTTATTTTTCTTTAAATATCTAAAATTATATATATAATAATTTACAACTGATGCCAAATAATGAAATTTTACCACATGTATAGAATATATTTATACTATTCGAAATAAATTGTAACAAAAACATGAACTTTGGCTCAGTGGTAACACGTGAGCCACTTAACCGTGTGCCCGGGTTCAATTCCAGGCGCAACCGGTTTTGTGTTTTTTTTTTCCTTTTTTTGTTAATTTCCAAACGATAGTTAAATTAAAACGAAAAAAACTATAAACAAGAATTATTGTTTGAGGCAACTCTCCGAAGTTGCACGGCGTGGGTTCTAACCCACCCTCTTCCGGTTTTTAAACTTTTTTTCGTTTCTTTTTTTTTCAAATTTCAAATATAAATTATTCTTTTTATATTAATAATATAAAGAGTATACATTAGAATTAATTAGAAATAATATTTCAAATGTAAATTATTATTATTATTATAATTCCGTTAGTGAAAGCCTCGATTATTTTCCACGAGTCCAGATTTTTAGAATTTCATGAATAATTTTCGCTATTCAATAAACCGTAACAATTTTTTTGCTTGATATTAATTAACGTTAAAAAAAATAAATAAATAAATCGATCGCCGGTGACTCGCATCATCTCGGCGGGGATAAAATTACTAGTTTTAACAATAAATAATAAGTTTATGAATTCAATTTTGGATTGATTATTGGATCGACAGTTTATCATTTTTAATACCATTGACTGGAAATATTAGTGAAAAATATGTTTATTCGCAAACTTTGGATAATTGGATTCATGCAATCAAATACGTTTATGATATGTATAAGTAATCATGTATAGGGTTGTGTTTTTTTCTTTTATAAGGCTTTAAATCTAGCTAATATGTGTCTAAATTAGAGATGATGGAATTGAAAGTAAAGACGTCTTTAAAATGTATATTAAAAAAAGAAATTGAACTTTTGATTTAATCAACAAAGGAAAGATCACCCACAAGGGGTTTATAAGTTCGTCTTAAACTTGAAAAGTGCTTACATGTTCTTTGAACTCGTGTGTGATTGGCACTGATTGCGAACACAAACGTAACTTCAAAAATCCAAGTGCTTGCATTCTATTTCTATCAAAAAATTTCTTTTACAAATTTATCGACGTTTTACTTATGGAATCAGTATAGTTAAAAAAACATTTTTAAATAGATTTGGTTCTTGTTGAATCGTAACAAATACAATTTTGACCCTAAAAGTCCTACCAACTCATTAATTATGAATATTATGTCTTGCACAAGAAGTCCATTTTTGTTATTAACACATGCCTCATGTGTTCATTTTTAGACACGCTAAAAGCATCATTTAGATCCGGTTAGAGAAGTGAAGCGTATGATCAACCTCTAATAAAATTTTAGACAAACTAGTTTAAGCATAGCTACTCATTTAACCATTAAACCCTAAGATTCCAAAAAAACAAACAACAAATCTATTTTAATTGTAAAGTAGAATTCAATAATAACAACAACAATGATCAAATATCAATTATACGATATTACAACCACTTATAACATCTATATCTATACTATATAATAAATAAAGGTTTTTTCATGCCACGTGTCGCTTCCATATTTATTCTCATAATTTTTTTCTCGTCTCTCTTTTTTATTAAATACACATCTATCTTTTAATAATAATATATTTTTAAATAAAATGTTAATTATACAAATAAAACACATTTATTTTAAATTATCCTCTATTATAAAAAAAATTTTGAAATCTAATTATGTAACTTTTATTTTCAATCAAATAGTAAATTAAAGTCAAATTATATTAAATAGTAATTAACGTATTTTTGAAACTCAAGTATATTTTAATTTTTACATATTTTGAATTTTGTTTTCTATTCTTAGTATATGTAATACATTTTTACAGTTGTAAAATATATACATAAACATTTAAGAATTTTATGTATTGATATTTTTCATCTCATGTGTATTACACGGTTCTAAGCTAGTATACATATCAATCAAGGATGTATATATTTTGTTTTTATTAAAAGAAAAATGTCTTAGAAAAAATAAATTTCAAGGTTATATTTTTCTTAAGGGTTGTGTGTTAAATATTCTAATCTCTTAGCTGTAAATGACGTGGCAGTATCTTATTGGCTGTTGTGGAACATCCCACTTCACACGTCATTTCGGCCAAATAATAACTTTTATTATTAATATTTTCTCATCACAAAAACCGGATAACACAACACGCACTCTCCCCCTCATCTTCACACACACACACACAAGTGAGAAAGTGAGTGAATTGCAGAGATACACAAAACCTCATCAATGGCGAAATCTCTGATTTCATCTCCTTCCTCTTTCATCGGAACACCTTTTCCTTCACTATCTCGCCATGGAGGCTTTTCTCCGAGGACGAAGCTCATATCAACCAGAGTTAAATTCAGCTTCAACGGAATTCCTCCGATTGACGGCGGCGTCTCGGTTGATTTCGCGGCAATTGCTAGCCGCGCCGAGAGCCTTATGTATACTTTAGCTGATGCGGCTGTTGCTGTTGATTCCGCTGCTTCTGCTTCCGCGGACTCGGCGGCTACGACGGTGCAGAAGTCCGGCGGATGGTTCGGTTTTATATCTGATGCTATGGAAGTTGTTTTGAAGGTAGTTTCTTCCGATTGTTTGTGCGAATAATTATTTTATGCATACGCTTAATTTGAACCATAGTAAGGGGATGTCTATATGTGCATATTGATTATTGATGTGTTGTATGGATTATTGACTTATTGTTACACTAGTTAGCTGTGATTAGATGAGAATATAACACTTTTAGATGTAATTATTTGGATCACCGGAGTTAGTGTTTGGATTTTGATTTTAATAATCAGCTGTGATTAGATGATAGTTTGACAAATTCTGATTTTCGGAAGTAAATATAAAGGGTCCTGTTACAGATACACCAGATGACGTCATTAAAACACCTGTCAATGGCAATACGGCCGTATTGCATCCGTCAGTGGTGTACGCGTCACATCAGTAGCTTCTATGTCAGTCAAAAAAGCTATACAGCTCGTATTGTAGGCGAAAGAAGGTAATACATCCCGTACTGCATTTAGTGTCCGAATAAAATGGGGATGGTATCTGAATAAAATGGGGCTTGTGTACTGATAAGACTGCACAGTATAAATTGACAAGATTGACATCTTTTATGTGATAAGAGTAGAATTAAGCTAATAGGTTAAAGGAAGAATAAATAGGTGATCTTGTTTTATCAACTGATAATAACTTTTATTGAGAGCAGTATGGAATGGACAGTTGGATAATCAGAAACTAAATTTGTTGATTGAAATATTGAAAATTGATGATTAATATATATGAAGTTTTTAATTATATCTCTGTTGTGTAAAAGATCATATAGGATAGAAGATTGACCATTTTGTTTGGTAGGAATCTGAACTGTTAATTAGACTAGATGTTTATTTGCTTAGTGGTTAGTTTGAGTCAATTTTGTTGATGTTAACTTGCACTATCTTTGCCAGGTACTGAAGGATGGACTGTCTGCAGTTCATGTGCCATATTCTTATGGATTTGCAATTATATTGCTTACTGTTGTTGTTAAAGTTGCAACATTGCCATTGACAAAGCAACAGGTGACCCTCCTCTCAAATATTTCTTTATATTGTAGGGATATTTGTCTCACTGCTTTATGATATTTGAATATAACTAGTCAAGTACTCATGTTTCAAAGTATGTATTCTTTTTCTTACTCTTACATGAATTGTTTGATGAATTTACTTGTTAAAAGGTTGAGTCCACTCTGGCAATGCAAAACCTACAGCCAAAGATCAAAGAAATTCAGCAAAGATATGCAGGAAATCAGGTGTGACATTATAAATTACAGTGTTGTATGATACACTTATAAAAGATTGATGTTTGTTTGCACAAGTGAACATATCATGTTACAAAAGTCCTATGTTCGTTTCTGTCTCTGTTAGAAATGTTGTGCATAGCTTGATGTGCCTTGTGGTATGTTAGGATTTAATGGAGAACTTAAGTCTGAGACTTGAATAGGGGCTTGATTGATCTAAAATTGGTTTATCCAGCAAAGAGTTGGAAAGATGGTATTAAAGAGACAATAACAAACTCCAACTTTCAACTGAAAAAATTATTTGTCATCTGGAAATCTGCCATAAATGTTTAGAATAGACAACCAACTGTACGGGAATATGTGATCCCCAGAAAACAGTCTAATGATTCAAGAGCAAACAGGAATATATATGATGATAATTTACATAAAATGGTTGCTTTATCTGAAAAGATGTAGTTTTGTGAATTGGAATGTTCAAGAATTAATTGAATAAAGTCATATTAGATTATCAAGTTAAAATTACACGAAGGGTAAGAAAGAGCAAGTACTTCCTTGATGAACATGACTAAAAGTACCATAATTTAATATGGCAATTTCCTGTTGTCCAACATGACTTAATTGTTAACACATGACACTTTCAAAAATACAATCATGATGTTCTCTGAACGGCGATATTTTAAAGGGGGGCCAATTTATTGTCATCCCCTTCTATGTTTGTATTTGTGTGTGTATGTATGTATGTATGTGTGTTTGTTTGACAATATGGTATCCTTTCAGGAAAGAATACAACTTGAGACATCACGGTTATATACAAAGGCTGGGGTTAATCCTTTGGCAGGTTAGTGTCATGGTTAATAATTGCACTTTAATAATTAAAAGTCACACCCTTATGTAAATTGCAACATTTGATTTTGCTCATTGTTTAGAGTTACCTTGAACCAAAATCTGAATTTAAAACCCCTAGATCTATTTGTGTTTATGTTTGACCCATGCCATTTTTTTGAACTAAATCTTCATGCTGTGCTAATATATTATTTATTTTGAACTGGTTAATAGTTCCATTGTTAATGTGTACAAACTTCAATCTTATTTAATGGCAGGATGTTTACCTACTTTGGCCACAATACCAGTATGGATAGGCTTGTATCAAGCTCTTTCAAATGTTGCAAATGAGGTATAGACAGTTGAAATATCAATATTTCCCTCAAGTTCCTATCCATATATACTAATATAGCTTTTTGCACATTAGTAATCATTTCAAATATCGATGTACTTTCCACAAGATTCCTCCAGTTTGTCTTTTGAGGAACATTTTGTATTGGTTTACAAATAGAGACTTTTGTAATCTTTCTTTTACTATGAGCCTCAGCCAAGTTGATAGTTGTGGGTATTTTAGGATGGAGGAGTAATTAGTTGAAAGGAAGTGACGTAATTGCTGATTTCTTCAACTTTACTTGTTCTTAAGGGACTGCTGACAGAGGGCTTTTTCTGGATTCCATCTTTGGGCGGCCCAACAACAATTGCTGCTCGGCAAAGTGGATCAGGAATTTCTTGGCTTTTTCCATTTGTGGTATAATAAAAATTCCTTCAGCTGCATATAACTTGAATAACACACACAAAGTGAGACACTAAATATTCGTGAGCAATGTAAGAAGCAAACTGATTCACTAATTTTGTAACTTTGATTCACAAATTTACATAGATTCAGAAAATTGTGAATCAGTGATACAAAATTAGTGAATCAGTTTGCTTTTCACGTTTTTCATGGATATTTAGTTTCTCGTTTGATCGGATATGTGTGTGTGTGTGTGGTGGGTTCAAATGAGAACCACTTAATGGTTCTACATATAGTGTGTTCACCACTGAAGACATCTATTTTTTATTTTTTTTTTAAAGGCAAATTTCTTAATTCATGTGGGAGTGGGACTTGAACCCATGACCTCCTCAAACCTTGGTATTACTAGAGGATTTTCCTCTACCATTGGGCCACCAACCCCAATAACTTTAATGCACTGAAGACATCTATTAACCAATGAATGCACTAAGTATTAATGATTCAACAAGTAGTGTATCCACGGTGAATAAAATGGTTTCTAATGGTTCTCAAATGTTTAGTGGTTCTCAATTCATTTGAACCCATCCCTATATATTGTGTATTCACAAGTGAGTAAAATGGTTCCTAATGTTTCTTAAGTTTTTATTGGTTACATATATATATATATATACACATATATAGGGGGAGGATCAAATAAGAAGTAGTTTTTCGCTAAGAAATCTAAGAAATGACAAAAACCTTAAGAAACTATCAAACGAACTCCGATTGAGCTAATTTCAGCGGCGTTGGAACCGTCTCGTCAAACTCTACCATCTTAGCTTTTAGGGTTTAGCTTTTAAGGTTTAGATTTTACGTTTGAATTTTATGGTTTTAGCCTTAGGGTTTAGATTTTATGGTTTAGGTTTTTTTTTTGGGGTGGGTGGGGGGTTTAGTTTTTTGGGGGTGGGTGGGGGAGGTTTAGGTTTTTGGGGGGTGGGGGTGGTGGTTTTAGGCTTTTTGGGGTAGGGTTGGAGGGGGGGTTTAGGTTTTTGGGGGTGCGGGTGGAGGGGGGTTTAGGTTTTTGGGTCCGGGTTAGGGTTCGATGAGATGGTTCCAACGCCGCTGGAATGAGCTCAATCGGAGTTCGTTTGACCCACTTCTTAGGATTTCTTAGCGAAAAACCACTTCTTAGTGGAACCGTCCCCTAGATATATATATATATAGGGAGAGGTTACAAAACACTAAGTTACTGCGAGAACAAAAAGAACAAACTTAAATCGTTTAATTTTTTGATCCATGGTTTATATTTTTTAAATTTTGTACTTCTTACATACAAATATATATGTTTATGTACATAAAAAACCATTAAACTAATTTTTTCATATATTTTAAATGTTTACCAACACACGTGTAGGTTATGTGTGTAGGTTATGTGTAGGTAACATAACCTGCACATGAATTACACGTCTGTAGGTTATATACATAAACGGAATTTGTTCATATTTTTTACTTGAATATCATGAGAGACGAATAAACATTGCATTTCTATCGTTTTTTTATATTTTAAAAACTTTTAAGATTGAAAAAATGAAATATTCATTTTGTTCCGAGTGTTCTCGCAATATTTAGTGTCTCTCCCCTATATGTTTATGAGCGTGAGTGTGTATTGAAGGTAACCTTTGTCTCCAAAGGTAAATGATTCTAATGAAATATGGAGTTCGGACTTGGTCGGTTTGACCTAGAAAGTCATTTGTTATCTCATTTTTTTCTACTATCACCATTTTCATATTTAAGCGTAGTCTCATATTAACTTTGCAATTAGTGAAATACGTGATTCACAACTAGAAAGTTTGTGTAAGTTTACTAAACAAATATGATTAAGTAACATAAAACCACTACATTTACAATAAGTTGTTATATTTAAATAATTGTTCAGAGTGCTTATTTCATTACATCTTTTTTTTGGCAGGATGGCCATCCACCACTAGGCTGGCATGACACAGCAGCCTACCTTGTTTTACCTGTGCTTCTTGTTCTTTCTCAATATGTATCAATGGAAATTATGAAGCCACCTCAAGTGAGAACCTATCTTTTCATTTTATATTTTAATATCTTTATTTTATGTTTTAAAGAATTCTCATCTTCTTTTATCCTCCAACTCTGTCCTGCTTTTGACAGACTGATGATCCTGCTCAGAAAAACACTCTTCTTGTCTTCAAGTTCCTTCCACTCATGATTGGATACTTTTCTTTGTCTGTCCCGTCGGGATTATCAATTTACTGGTTAGTTTTGACTTGTTTAAACGAACAAAAACTGTTGTTATGTTTATCTTCGCGTACATTACTTATCATAGTATAAGCAAAAAAATCCCATACCAAATGTAGCCTTATCTACTTTAAAATTTTCTTAAAAGGTCATAATGTCAATCATTGGTGTAACTAAATGTGAATATAAAGTTTTTCCCATTTATTTGTAGTGGAGATACTCTTCAATGACAAGAATGGTTCTTCTGTATTCTATCTTTTCAATTATTTTAGTTACTAATTCACTTGATATTATCATATCAATATGCAAACTTTAGCAGTGAAAAATAATTATTCTGGCGAGATTTTAAGAATGATTTCTTGACGTCCCTTTGACTCATGTAAAGTCAAACATGTAACAAAAACTGAGTTGATAGTGTTCATTGATTAAAATGTCATTCATTTTGGCGAAGCGGTACTCAGAAAGCATAACATATCCAACACTTTTGGAAGTTGTTTATGTTTAATTTAAAAACATTGTAACAAAGATTATTATTGTTGTGTTTCATTGTGATTAATATGTACAATGTGCTATGAGATGTTGTTGCAATAATGTTAAGTGGTTCCTTATAGATTGTTCACTGAAGTATATCGTAATAATGCCTTATCTTTATTGATATAGTTTATATAATATTATCTTAATACTTTTGTTATCAATTAAGGTTCACAAACAATGTGCTTAGCACTGCTCAACAAGTATGGTTAAGGAAATTGGGAGGTGCAAAACCTGTTGTGAATGAGAATGCAAGTGGAATAATAAGTGCAGGTCGTGCAAAAAGATCGTCTTCTCAACCATCTGAGCCTGGTGCTAGGTTAGTCTTTCCTTTTTATAAATATTTTTTCTTCCAATTTTTATCACGTAACCATCTTTTTTGCGGATTAGTTTCATATGTGTTCAAAACCCTCAAACTTTAAGAAAGTTGTATTCAAGGTAACCTGTACATGTTGCAGGTCAACAATGATTACATGACATATCTGTAAGTTGACCGTGCTGACTCTTTTTGTCGTGGCACTGAAGATTACCTTAAATAGAAATTTGTGAAAGTTTAAGGTTTTTTTCTGGGGCTAACAAAGTTAGTTACCCAGAATAGAAATTGTACCAAATTGCCGCCTTTTTTATGGATTGCATTTTTTGTGGTTAGAAATAATTTGCTAATCAAAGGGGATTAAAATGTGAGCAGGTTTAAGCAGCTAAAAGAAGAAGAGAAAACAAAATCAAATAAGGCACTTCCTGACCAAGATATTCAGGTTTTGGCATCTACTTCTGATTCTGAAGATGAAACAGATGAAGAGACAAAATCCACGGTAACTTATTTTATTATATTTTTACTGGAAGATTACCCCCCAAACGCCTTTTTGTCCATTTTTTATAAATAATTAATGCTTTAATTATAATTACTAAAAATGATATAGGAGCTAGTATGCATAAAAAATAAACTGTGGTCAGCTTTCAACTAAATTTTTTTATTTGACCATTTTGAGATAGAACCAAGTATATTATTTAAAAATAGTGACCAAGTTTCCCAAGTGTCTCACTAAAATCACTCAAAGTTTTTTTGTTCCTCTAAAGTCACTCAACTTTAATTAGGTGTTCCAATCTTGTTAAATTCTTTTGTAAATGTTAAATTTTTTAAAATTAAGTGAGGCAAATGAAACATATATGAATCTAGTGATTTTTTTTTTCAATTTGACTTGAATTGAACAATTATGAAACTTGGTTATTATTTAGTGAATTTTTTTTCTTCACAATTACCTCCTATTTCAAGTTAATTTTAAAAAAAAAGTTCACTAAATAGTATTCAAGATTCATATATGTTACATTTGCCTCGATTAGTTTCAAAAATTTTTACATTTATAAAAAATTATACAAGATTGGGACACCTAATGAAAGTTGAGTGACTTTAGAGGAAAAAAAACTTTCAACGACTTTAGTGGAACACTTGGAAAACTAAGTTACTATTATGTGAAATTTTCTGTTACACGGGGGTTAAAAATAATACCAAGAAAGGAGAAAAAAACAGCATAGTGTATATGATCTGATATGCCAGATATTGAACTTAAAAGAAGTAAGCTTTATTTTTATGTAATTATAAATTCAAAAAAGTAATTAATAATTTTCAAATATTCAGGAGGTTTTGGAAGAGGCCTATGCTTCAAGCACCACGAAACAGGTTCCAGATTCTGGACCAAGAAGGAGTAAGAGATCAAAGAAAAAACGTTCGGTATGATACAAAATACTTGTCTAGGTTTTTTAAACCTCTATTTTGTAAAATTTATAATTTTGGTTAATACATAGTTGTCGTTTTCCACTGGCTGATTTGCATTGTCTACTACCAACAAATCATATGTTTGTTAGGTAAAATCAGCCTACTAGCAAGAACTCATGTATTTGTTAGGTAGTGTTTGGTATAATGGAATCAGAGAAGGAATGGAATGGGTTGGGTCCATTCCTCTGGAATTAAAAAAAGTTGTTTGTCTTGTTTTATTCAAGGATATATATTTTTCTTTTCCATGACATCTTTTTTAAAACAAACACAAAACTTTTGTTAAATATATCTTTTATTCTCTTTAATGTTTATTTGCATTGGTTATACATAGAAAATTCAAAAAGTTTTATCAAATATTGTATAAAGTTGAATTTAATTATAAATAAGAAATTTATATGAATAGTCGTTCCATTCCTACATGACAATGGAATGTAATGATCTATTCCACTCATTTATGATTCCATTGTGGTCAAACAAATAAATCCCCATTCCCTTGTTAACAACCACCGAAGAAATAAACCTCCAACGGGGTGGCATTGGTAAGCACTTGAATCTCTAGTAGAGGTCTCAGGTTTGAATCCAGCTTCCACTGTTTTCTGCCTTTAACCCCCTTGAAGGCCATATGCCCCACGTTTTAGCAGGTTTACCTGATCCCATTGGTTAGCAGGGTATAGGTGGGGTGCCATGAGTTTTCAGGTAACGGGGTTCTCATGGTTACCAAAAAAAGTATTAGCGCCGAGATATATATATGTATATATATATATATGGGAAGGATCATAAGAAAACTCATTGTTCATGAGAAAATAGGAGATATAAATGTTCTTTATAGAACTTATTTAGAACAATGAGAAACCTGCCTAAATGCTGTTACAATATAGGCAGTGAATGACCTAACCCACCAATGATATTTTACCCAGATTTTACAGACTGGGAAACAGAAAACCTCCATTATAATGTGTCATCTTTATACAATCAGAATGGCCTCAATTTCTCTAACTTATTTCCTTCAGAAAAACATAATAAATTATTTTTGTTTTTCCATTTCTACTTTTTTCCATGGAGGAACTGAATCTATTCATCCACTTGAAGGCGGACGTTTATTCCCCACTGGGTTTGGTCCAGATGGCTGTTTATAAACCTCCTCTTCCTGCAAGATAATATAAACACTAAACTCAGATGTGGCAAGATAGGTGGGTCAGCGGGTTGGATAATGGGTCAAATTGTGCAGGTCAGCGGGTTGGATAATGGGTCAAATTGTGCAGGTCAGCGTGTTGGATAATGGGTCAAGATGGGTAATTCCTAGTGTGGTCAGCGGGTTGGATAATGGGTCAAAATGCTTAATTCCTGGTGCGGGTCAGCGGGTTGGATAATGGGTCAAAATGGGTGATTCCTAGTGCGGGTCGTGCTGAAACACAAACATTTGTATTTACTTTTCTGGATTCTATAAATAGCTAATGTTTTATATTTATGATTAAAAGAACATATTTTGTTACAACCATAATCTGATTTTTGAAATAAAACGATTTAGGAGGTTTATTCATTGCGAATACACTTTTAGGTGAAGTTAGGCCCGAGTGACCCGTTCAACCAACCTTTTTTTGTAAATGTTTTTTTCCGTAGTTTCTTTAAGTTTACCCGTTGAGCCATATTGACCTACTTATCCATAGAAATACCTGAGTAGAGCCGTATATGCTGCTTGGCTTTGAGTTATGTCGAGCTGCTTGAACCTTGAATTCAGCTACATATAGGTGAAGCAATTAAAGTTCAACATGAGTAAGACTGGTTAGGTAACCATTCAGAAAGAGTTGGAGGGAAATGAGTCGTTTTTCGATACAGAGTGGATTGGATTGACTTAAAAAACTTTTTAAAAATTTTCCGTTAATTATGATTACAAAACATAATATTACAATAATAATCTAATTCTTTAAATTAAAACAACTCTTCTCAAAGAGTTCGAGGGAAATAAGTCATTTTTTTTAAAACGGAAGTAGATTGGATAGACTCATAAACACTTTTTAAATTCCTTGTTAGTTATGATTACGAAACATATTATTACAGTAAAAATCTAATTATTTGATTAAAAACTATAGGAAAATATATACATTTGTTGAATTACTTTCAAATTTGTTCAACCAGATTGGCATTAAAAACAAACCCTGCTAACCATAAAAACTCACGGGATCAAGTAAATCGCAATCATAGCTTGCACTTAATAGATGACCTCTGTAAATGAGAGTCAGACACTTAACCCTATTGAAGGTTAAAGAAAACGGTAAACCGGGGAAAGCCAGTGTCAAAAGGATGGAATTGTTAAATTTTTTGGAAAAACAAAAAAGAAAATCATTGACTACCTTTTATAAAAAGAAGTGCATAAAAGAGAAATAAGTAAAGTAGAAAAACATATGAAGCTTGATTTGAGAAAGTAATAAATTTGACCTTAAAAGTCAAAGGAAAAGGGTGTATATACCTGATTTAGTTGCATAACCTTTGGATGGCAGTAACAAGAGGCAAATTAGGAGGAGATGAAATAGAATCTGTAGTTTCTTCATTTTGAAAATGTGTGTGATGAAACTGAAGATAGAAATGGGACCTTGCTTTAGGTGTATGATGATTGGACTTCAACAACCCGTCTAAGAATCATATTTATGTTTGAAAGTTTAGTTATTATTAATATTATCTACCACTCTAGGATCCAATGCTAATCCTTTGTATACAAACTTGTTCACTTTTCCTAATTTTGCCATGGGTAAATTTATACTTCTCATCTTAAAAACACACGCTTTCTTTTAAAGGTTGTAACATCTGACCGCTCACACCAACCAATATTATTTGTTTGTAGTAAACCTTAAGGATTTGTTTTTGTTTATCCAAATGAAAATTTCATAGGGGACTAGGAGGTCGTCTATTCTTAATTGTTCTCACCTAAACACGTTTAACTAGAGATATTCTCTCATCTACAACCAATGTGCCCGACCCTTTTATAGTATTTGAGGTTGGACATTTTCTATCTCACTGTACCTCTCATGTGAACAAACGATGATGGATTTGTCTAAGGCGTCTTTGTGGCAGAAGAATAGACGGGCTGGGCGGGAAATAGGCTCATAAAAGTGTGGTTGAAACCGGTTAAATGTCGGGAACATTTTCTTTATCTTTCTTCTTAGTTTGGTAAATAACTAACACATTAATTAGATTAAAAAATTGAAACAATAGTCTAGTACCTTTATATAAATAAAAACGGTTTCAGTTTTTTAAATACATTTTGTGACTACATGATGTTTTCTATCTGACAAGTCTCTTACTTGGTTGTTTGATTTATTTTCTTGTTTAATCAATTATAATATAATATATAGATTCGTTGAAATATTTGTTAGTGATTTTAGTGTCATAAATTTGTTTAAGTAATTGAGATTTACTTAAAACCAAGGGGACTACCGAATTGCTTTCATGCGAGTTAGAGGTGTGGAGTGCATGCTTGTTTTGTACTAATCTGGTTCCGGTTTTTATGAACAATAAGGGGGCAACGCCCTTAAGCGGGTTCTAAGCATGATATAGTACTAATTGTCATAAATAGTAAGCGAGCAATCACCAAGAACTGGTGTTCGTATTGACGACCAACAATCAATAGCAACCTAGTTTCTACTGACAGAAGTCAATCATTTGTAGTAACTAAATTCATAATGACAAAAGCCAAGACTAGGACTCCTGGTAGCCGTTTATCAGAATAAACCGCCAACTGTATTAACCATTAAATTGGCACACTGTTGCATGAAGTATCATTTGTAACAACAAAAACTTTGATGATTCGTTGTCGATAAAACACAATCTTTGGTATATTTCGGGTACAGTTTTAATAACAAAAACATAATAATTCTGTTTCTAAATTATCCAAGTGAGATTTCAAGTCACCTCAACGAATACTTGAATCTGAAAGTAAGAGTGACAATACAATTCAGAAAATATAACCTACAATATTTAAGTTATTTTTCAAAGTTACATGTTTCGTAGTTACACTGTTTTCCTAAAGAAGAAAAAGAAGTTTAGTTTATTCTTTAGTGGATAATATCGTGTTTGTAATTGTTGTGCGTTGACTTATTTTGAACTAATCATTAAACGATCAACAAATTTCAAGTGTTGCATGATTTGTGTCGGAAGTGGTGGTACCCTGTCGTCGTCGTCGGCGGGGGCCATCGCATGGTGCTTACTTAGTTGTCGATGTACGGCTTTTGGCAATTTTTTTTGTTTTTTTGTTTGCTTTTCTTTTATAGGCAAATAATTATGTTACCTCAAGAAAATAAAATTAAAAGAAAACATAAAGAGAGAGAAATTGACAAGTATCTATCAGATTCATCAAAATGTCTTTTGTATTATAGAACGTCTATTTAATTAGGGTTACATGAGTGTAGTATATATAGACAACAATATTACTTTTCTAACCATAGACTGTCATCAATTACACGCGTGAGCGATTTAGGTTGAAAAGTAAAAGCAAGAAACTTAAAAGATAAAAGGTCTTCATCTTCTCCCGTTCTCCCACCTGATGTTTAGCCACTTCTCCCTTTCGGCTAAACTTTCCCCCGCCATACTTTCGCCTGCAACGAGTTTAGGGTTTTGTTCTCATGCTCTTTCTTCTCCCACGTGAGAGATTCTGGTCAAATTATTGCAATCCTTGCAAAAAAAAAAGGAACCGAAAGCATTGTAGCTTTCGCGAAGAAGTGGCTGGTTGTGGTGTTGTGGTTGGTGTGGTGAAGGTTAACGACGGTGATGGTGGGAGAAGAAGATGAAGACTGCAACGGCTTTGTTGTGACGCCCCATCGACAGCTTTTTCCGACGGTTGAGCTCTCCTAGCTCTGATATCAAATGGATTCTACAAATGTCTTTTGTATTAGGGTAGTGGGTATGTTCACGGGAGGGAGGGTCCCGAATCGGTACCCACTAGAACACCGCCTCCTACCCTAGGTACCGAATTTTAGCAAAATTTTGGGATGGCTATCCCAACTTGACCGAAGAAAGCATCAATTTTAGAAGTATTTAATATTTAAAATTAATAAATATTAATCTTGTTTATTTATCTCCAAAAAAGTAAAAGTGTTTATTTTTATTTTTCAAAATGTAAAAAGATTAAAAGGACCTGTATCACACAACCTAATAACAAACTATTCATTTATGAATATTTCTCCTTTTGTCAACACCTAAATAATATATATAGCGTTGTATGAAACATCTATGTTATATAATAAATAAAGGTTTTTTCATGTCATGTGTTACCTTCATATTCATTCTTATCATTTTTTTTCGTCTCTCTCTCTTATTAAATACACCTCTATTTTTTAATATTAATATATTTTTAAAGAAAATATATTAATTATACTAATAAAACACATTTATTTTAAATTATCCCTTATTATAAAAAAAAACTTTAAAATCTAATTATGTAACTTTTATTTTCAATCAAATAATAAATGGAATTCAAATTAAATTAAATATTAATTAATGTGTTTTCGAAACCCAATTATATATTATTTTTTACATATTTTGAATTTCGTTTTCTATCTTTGGTATACGTAATACAATTTTTTTTCCAGTAAGCTAGTTAATATGTAATCTTTTGTTCAATAAAATTAAAATATTAAATAAAATATAAAACATTATATTAATTTTACATTAATATAAAAATTAATAAGATAAAGAGAAAATAACATTTTAATTTTAATTAATATTATATTATCTATTAATGTTTTGTTTAGTTTATTTATTATTCTTTTATAAAAAGTTTTGGAATGATTTGGGATAGATTGAGAAACAATACCACCCTTTTAAGATTGATGAAAAAGCTGACGTGGCTTTGAGATGGTGGGATAAGTGGGAAGCACACCCATCATCCATATAATAAATTTGTTTAATTAGGATTACAGCGTGATATATATATACCACAATATTACATTCATAACTCTAGACTATGATGAATTACATTTGATCTAATAGTATCAAAGAATTGCATTAAATTATATTGATTTTACAAGTCATGTATTTTAAAAATCAGAATTATAACCATATAATCATTTAAGAAAATTCAGTTAATAACTGTGGTAAGTGATTATTGATAGTGTAACTTAAAATTGAAATAATCATTTTACCCTCTTTTATTTTAGAACTTATGAAATCAGAGTTATATTAAAGATACATTTAGAAGTGCTTTCATTTCTCGTAATCTACTGGTTAGAAGTTAGAGTCACTCTCCTGATTTTTTTTTGAAACTGTGGGAGTGGGACTCGAACCCATGACCTCCCCAAACCTTAGTGTTCTTAGAGGATTTTTCCTCTACCAATGGCCCACCAACCCCATTGGCTACTCTCCTGGTGAGTTTATGATATATCGAAACCAATGATCCATGATCATAAGAGATAAATGGGATGAAATGGATGGTACTTAAGAATCCGAGGACGCCACAAGGCGCTCACATTAAAAAAAAACAGATTCTAAAAGTACGGAAATGTTTGAAGGTTAACCCCACTGACAACACCAACTTTCTGGGTTTTAACCTTGTCTCACCCGTCCACTTTGCCACCTCTACTAAACAAATTAACTGGTTTCCACACCGCTTAAGATCCGTCTAAAATCAAAATGTGTCGAGTTTTGTTTGTATTATTCTATGTTCTTTTTCCTTCTTCCTGGAGATCTTATTACCTAATCCAATAACTTCTTCTGGCAAATGCAATACTTTGAACAAAGGGAAATGTGTTTTTTTCATAATTTTTTACTTTTTGTAAAACTAAATCAATAATTAAGATGGAAAATGAAAAATGAACTTTTTTACACCATGCTGATGGTATTAGAAAGGTTTGATGGATCATCCGCTCAAGAAACATGAATAATGAAAAAGATTTGAACCTCCATCTTATAAAATCAATAACTTTTAAATCATAGATAAAGAAAATAACTAAGTTCATGCATGAACCAGTTCATTATCAGAACTCAGGTCATCAAGCTTATAAAATGTAATTTCAGAATGATGAAAAGCACGAAAACTATCAACCAAACAACAGTCTCAATTCATTCATTCAAATTAAAGAAATGTAATATGTTGATGCATGTTCAAAATGAAACTTTCATTTTAGAATATTTTTATTACCATTGAATAAGAGCAATGTTCACATACTCAAATCATTGCTGCAAGATCCACCCATGTTAACCTACAGAGCCATTCAACTGCAAAAGACATGGAACTTATAAGAACAAGACTAGACATATCCTACATCTTATGCCCAGTAGATGAAACACAAGACATGTCCAAACAAATAATTTCATGTTGTTTTTAACTAAGTTGCATAATCAACAAGAACTGCAAACCTGACAAATCCTAAATCTTGTCGTTATAATTTATAAGATATCACCCAATATATGGAACATACTACACCTTTGGTTAGCTTTCCAAGACATTTCCAAACAGATAATTTCATGTTGTTTTCTATCCTAAGTTGCATAATCAACAAGAATTGCATACTAGACATGGAACTTATAAGAACATTACTAGACATATCCTAATCTTGTCAATGTAGGATATCATATATTCATATGTCAATGAAAACATACTTCACCTATGAACTATGATAAGCTTCTCAAGACATGTCCAAACATATAATTTTATGTTGTTTTCTATCCTAAGTTCCATTTTCAACAAGAACTGCAGACTAGATATGGAACTTATAAGAATATGACTAGACAAGTCCTAATCTTGTCATATGCCCAATAGATGAAAACATTCGTCACCTGTGATTAGCTTTTCAAGACATTTCCAAACAAATAATTTTACGTTGTTTTCCATCCTATGTTGCATAATCAACAAGAATTGCAAACCAGACATGGAACTTATGAGAACAGGACTAGACAAATCCTAATCTTGTCAATATAGGATATCATATGCCCAATAGATGAAAACATTCGTCGCCTATAGCTTTTTAAGACATTTCCAAACAAATAATTTCAGACTAGAATTGCAGACTAGACATGGAACTTATAAGAACAGGACTAGACAAATCCTAATCTTGTCAATATAGGATATCATATGCCCAATAGATGAAACATTAAACATACTACACCTACAATTAGCTTTTCAGAGACATGTCCAAACAAATAAACTCATACTTGCATAATCAACAGAAATTGCAAACTCAATCACCATTCAGCTGCATCAACAGCTGAAAAAATCAGTGGTAGTTCTTTCTTACACACTCACAGTTCATAAATCTTATCAAGACGAACAGGCAATGCATTAATTCATTAATGTTAATTTCCACAAAACCTAATTTTCAAAACAATATTCTGAATCAACGAATAGTTACAAAATAACACAAATTAGAAAAAATACAGCACAGTAATATATGAACATTCAGATCTAGGGTTTCGATAGATCAGATAGAGATTTGTGAATCAAGCATCGTACCTCTTGTGCCTTTGAGCAAACACTGAGTTTTTCCTATCTTCTTCTGCAATTACACGAAAAAATCAAATTAATTAACCTGATTCGCAACGTTTCCGATCGAATCGGATTTCAACAGACACGTATATGTGCAAAATTTCAAGGAAAAGTGGATACAAACCAGTAAGGCCGAGGGAGAACTTGGTGATGATGGCTCCGGTGACGGCGAATCCGACGAGGAACGGCCAGTTCCGGTTGAATTCTCTCTTGAAGAATACGGGCCACGGATCGAATTTCCTCATTCTGTGTGTGTGGCGTGTGTGTGTGAGAGAGAGAGAGAGATATATATAAGATGAATTTGGGCTCATTTCTGTATATACATTTGGGCCCGTACTTTTGGAGCCCGTATCCTATTTAAACTTTGGGCCAAAGTTTAACACTTTAACTTAATGATGAGTTTAATTGAATCTCTTAATGGGTCGGGTTGGATTTATATCTATACTATATAATAAATAAAGGTTTTGATATGCCACTTGTCATTCTCTCATTCATTCTCAAGTTTTTTTTCCGTCTCTCTCTCCTATTAATTATACAAATTTCCTTTAATTATTTTTTCTCTCTCCTATTAAATAATACTGATTTCTATAATTTTTTTATAAAACGTTTTTCATTAATATGTAATATGTAAATCTTTATTACTAAGTATATATAACATTGCATTTATTTAACACGTGTAATACATTGGGTTCCCAAAGGTTAATATGAATTAACATTTATCAGTTAAATAAAAAAAGTTAATACTCAGCTAAAAAATGTTTTAAGAATTAACTTAACATAATTTACAACTGTCACGTAAAAATTTATTCAACTCGTGTAATACACGGGTTTTTAAAAACATAATTTTTTTATTACTAAGTATATAACATTACATTTATTCAGCTCGTGTAATACACGAGATTCTAACCTAGTATTGATATAAGTATAACCTAGCCAACTTAAATGATGTGTTATAAACCTATTTATTAGTTAGTCCAACAAACAAGGTCATTAGGTTTCAAATAACTCGGGTGTTTCTTTTTACGATTTCATGTTTAAGCCCAACTGACAAAAATTCTATTAATGTTGTCTCCCATATGCATATGATGTATTTGCCAGTGGTATTTCATGTGTTTGTTACATTTTATTTGATATTCGTGTATTTGGCCATAAAATCGCCAATGGTATGATTTCCATAGCATAATATGGAACATTGTTGTTCTAGAATGTTAGCATTCTATTAGTTTTCACCTTATGAAGGAACTTCTATTAAGCCATGTAACACTCCAATTTCCCAAATTAGTCATATTAAGTAGGGGTGTTCATCGGTACGGTTAACAGTTTGTTTGATTTATTCAATTCGGTTTTGATTTTTTTTAACCCTTATCCGTTAACCTAACCGAACCGAATTGGAAATTTTTCTAACCGAACCGAATAAACCGATTTCAAAAGGAAAGTATATAAAAATAAATTGAATTCAACCGAATAAATCGACTAAACCGAACCGAATTGGAAATATGTCTAACCAAACAAACCGAATAAACCGAATTCAAAAAAAAAAGATATATCCATTAACCAAACCGAAAACCGAATTTCGGATACGGGTAATAACCGAACCGAAAACCGAATTCATAATTCGGTTCGGTTTTTTTGGGTTACAAATACGATTCGAATTTCGGTTTTCTTCGGTTTTCAGTTTTTTTACACACCCCTAATATTAAGTGTTTTGACGTTTAAAACTCTGGTCAATCACTAGGCTCTTTACCACAATTTATTGCCCTGTACCGTATAACGTGTCAACCCCTCTATCCGAGGGTCCTTGTGACTTACATGAAACATCTCTAATTAAGTTTTCTAGAATATCATACACATTACAACTTTTTTACCTACAATATTTTTTTTTAACAGCAAAATGATTTATTGAAAACGCCATCGACTAGCAAAAGACTTATCAGGGAAAATTACAAGAACATGAGAGGGTTTTTCAATCACTCAACCCAATTCAAATTGTTCTTATGATTCTTATTACCAAACCACAAAAGGAATAATTGATAATATAATCAAAGATCGTTTCCTCCAAGTTTTGTTACTGTTGAACGCGGTTTCATTTCAGAATCGCCACAATATCCACTAGGATGGTAAATAATCGCATTCGTCATCTCCTTATTGATCTTTTTAAGTCTATACTACGTAATCCAACTCATAAGGTCAGTCGGATGTTTAGATTCAGGCAACCGAATATGCCATCTCGAAATAGCATTCCAAACCTTAACCGCTACAAAGCACTCACCAAGAACATGTGTTGTAGTTTCGAGATCCACACCACACAAAATGAGTAAATGACACAATATCGAGTCAACATCCACCCCTTTTTAATCAAGATTCACCCGAGTAGGAGTCTGTCTATAAGCACCCTTCATGCTAAGATGTTAAACCTTCCTTTGAATGAAACGATTCCATACGATAGGTCTTATCCCAACCGGAAGTATACAATTATCAATCCATCCCCGAACTATTTTAACGGTAACATGCACATCATATTCCAATCTACACATCCAAATATCATTTTGTAAAGAGAACATAACTCCTTTAAGCAATTGTATCAACTATGCAAATTGTTCTGATTCACCCCCACCACGTATGGGTCGGCGCCATGTAAGGCCCCAAAACCGGGCACCCTACAATTGGGTCTCATCACTGGGTATTCTCTTTAAAAACTCTTTACTCATTATAAAAACAATCAGCGGAATTCTTCTTTTAAAATAATTTTATCTTTAAACTCGTTATACATCTTAACCTTACCTTACGAATGCGTGCACACCAATCAGAGTAGCACCGCTCCCAAGCCAATATACCTCGTCACGTAAACTCACCTGCAAAACAATCGAACGTACATACAAAGTCAGCTACGTTGAGTAAGTTTTAATAATTTGTTTTAAGTATAAACCATTTCCTCATAAATATCATTTATATAAACTCAAGACCTCCCGGTCTCTTATAAAAACGGTTTGTCGTTTATTAACATATAGGTTACCCACCTTACCGACCCATCCCCATAAGGGTCCACCACCCAAGACTCATCCCATATCCAAAACCCAGTAAGTCTCACCGACATGGTTCGAGTTTACTACATTACTAACTCATAGTCCACCACACGTATCAATCCGAAGTTCGGTTAACACGACCAACCCCTAGACACTGACCTAACAAGCCTTAACCCACACTTTCACAAGGTCAACTGACACGATGGTCGTAAACACGACATCATCATCCCGACACAACGGTCAATCTAATGCTCAACACCACAACAATATCATCTAAACATAATGAATATCAATCAACACTTGCATGCAATTAAAAACACATAAATGCACACAACAATTACCTACGAATGATTGCATCGGTTTCGTCACAGTTACCCTCGTCAGGGTTATCCCCATCGGGATATTCATATCACCTCCGAGAACCCCCTTTTTGGGTTTCAATATTGCCCTCACAGGGCCCCGTATGTAAGGCCTTTTTTTTTCGGGAGACCTCACTCGTTGGATTTACTCGTAATCATAGTCATCAACACTGAACTTTTAATTAAAATCATTCAACATAGCCGAAGCATATTATTCGATTACAAAACATAACAGCATAAGTCTTAACATAAAAGAAACATTTTTCTTTAAAACATAATCAAATAAAATGGGATGTCAGCATTGTGCCAAGTAGCCATCACGCCTTCGCACGTCCCTTCATTTGTACCATCAGTCATTCATTTGTACCATTTGTATATATATATCATTGTTTCCATTGAACATACATTGACTATACACATTAGTATGTGCATATGCATGTATTATTATTTCCATTGAACATTCACTGGTCATACACATAAGGGTGATCAGCCCGCCATTGTTCTCGTAAGTCACAAAGACAGACGCTTTGTCCTACCGTCGTAGCCCTTCCTCCATGATCGTACGGATTCCTTCGACCATACGTCATGCTATACCATCCGGATTACTTCGACTGCCCGTCCTCAATCGTTCTACCGTCATATTCGCCCGTCTGTCCTAAGGCATCCATTTCCCATACGAACTATGTATGCGGCCGTGCTTCGATTTAGGGCCTTCATTCTATCGTAGTAGTCCGTATTTAGTCTACCTTTCTAGACTTTAACATACCGTCTGCATAATAGTCACATGGTTGTTCGTCTACCGTAGTAGTCGTCACCATTTAGCCGTTCTACCGAAGAAGTCCGTATATCGGTCCATAATGTTTACATACATTCATAACATGTAATATATATAAATATAAAACAAGATTTCATTCATTTACGTTTTGCCATTCATTTCATTTCATTCTTTATACACATACGTTTTGTTCTTTGTTCATCATTTACTTTCATATGTCACGTATGGTTATATTAACATTCATAGCATTCATTCATTTAATGTATTCACTTCAGCCCTAAAACATTTGAAAACATTTGCACATAACACATAGGGGCACATAGAACTCACATGTCTATCGATAATCAACCCGAAATTGATGCCTTAACTAAGGCTAGTGCGTATACCGATCTGCACATAAGTCAAAGTACGAATTCTATTATTTAAGGCAAGAGTTGGCTAGGATATGAGAGTGTCGGCTAGCAGAGTCGCTAGCCACACATGAGTGTCGGCTAGGAGAGTTGGTGTACCGGTGATCCCGTCTATTTAATGGAAACAACTAGTGGAGCAACTCTAGATTAAAGAATCAGGGAAATGACATAAAGTGGATTAGTTAACATCCACTTGAACCACTATGAATTCGATTTTGTCTTTATATCTCTCAAACTCTTTATTTGTTTGATATCTTAATCATATTAGAATCCTCTTTAAAATGCAACTCTTATCTACAGTAACAAAATATTTTTTAGTAGCGTAAAATTATGAATTTGCCCTTCAAATCATTTAGTTATTAAAGAACAAAAACTTTCTGGCTCGTGATTCTAACATATGAACTCATCAATTAATATGACTTGACAAAAAAAATTATATATTTTTTATCAAAGTAATTTTTTGATAAATAATTTTACCCGTCGTGCGTTGCGACGGTGTCGAAACGTACCCTAACTCGAATTTCCGCATCCCGTGGCGTGAAGCGGATCCGCGCGTTGCGGCGGGAAGTCCTCAACGAAATTTCTTTTACCTAAACGCTTAAGTCTTAGGTTTCTCCAACACGCGTTTAGGTAATTTTTTTCGTGAATGACTTCCCGTCGCAACGCGCGGATCCGCTTCACGCCACGGGATGCTGGAATTCGAGCTAGGTTACGTTTCGACGCCGATGTTTAATTTCTCACTACGTGTTATCATTTTAAAGAGGATTATAATTATTTATATTTTAGATGAAACATATTTGAGACTATATTATAATTTTGGGACAAATATAAATCACAAATATTATTTTATTATTATCTCTGCACAAAGGGCAAAACACATCACACGGATTACAATCCGACGTATCCACCGTCCAATTAAACTAAATCAACGACTTTCCTCAACTCTCAGTCTTTCACACGGATCGAAAAACAAAAATTCAAAATATTTCAAATCCCCCCGCCGGCGCCACCTATAAAACACCCCACCACCACTGATCTCCGTCAATTCATTCACACCGAAACCAAAAACCTTAATCGCAAACCCCATCTGTTCAAAAAACGTCGGGCCGTGGAAAGGGAGGTAAGGGATTGGGAAAGGGAGGAGCAAAACGTCACCGGAAAGTTCTCCGTGACAACATCCAGGGAATCACAAAGCCAGCGATCCGAAGACTTGCTCGCAGAGGCGGGGTGAAACGTATCAGCGGTTTGATTTATGAGGAGACTCGTGGGGTTTTGAAGATCTTTCTAGAGAATGTGATCAGAGATGCTGTTACGTACACCGAGCATGCTCGCCGGAAAACTGTTACCGCCATGGATGTGGTTTATGCGTTGAAGCGACAGGGCCGTACCCTTTATGGGTTTGGCGGTTAAGTAGGTGTTTTAGGTTTTGTAAGGTGTTATGTTGAAATTTAGTTTGATTCCATGAACTCTATCTCAGGGTCAGGGTATTATGTTGTTTTTCAGACATTATGTAATCATGTTTATCATTAGCTTCTGTTATGTTACGCTTGTTTTAACTAATCTTAACTGTTTTTTGTTTAAGGGTTTTGTTGAATTTAATGGTGTTGGGTTGGTTTTTTTGGGTTGGGGGGAGGAAGATTTAGGTATAGAAAGATTTTTAGTGTTACATTGAAACTCAATCCAGATTTTTTATTTTATTTACAACTTCTAATATTTTAAGGTTTTTACACAGGGAACTCCCAACTTGGTTAAGAGAAAATAAATACTTCATAGCTCATAGATAAGATCTAAAACAAAGATCATCTTTGTCTATGTTGAGTTGTACCCTTGGGATTCATAGTTGTACATTTGATGATACGTACAGAGCAGTGCTTCAGAACTCTGACTGCGCATCGAACTGGTTGATGATATCTAAAATATTAGACAATCACAGAAAATGTTCTTTATGATTATATGCATAGGCGTTTTTTTATATTTTATCTTTAAAAAATCACATTGGATATCATTAAACTAAAGGGTTCGTAACAAATTAAGTACTTTACATTAATTGACGTTAAATTTTTCAATACATCAATGTTAAATGACCAATTAGCCATTATTAATTAAAAGAAAATAGTATATTACATAAAAGGTGTGCTGCTATCTTAAACACTATTCCATTCTAATGTGGAGGTCGAGTCTTAGTTGGTGCAATATGTTCAGGTGGGTCAGGAGTTTTACCACGATGGATCTTTGAGTGGTGGGTTTCCTCTGGAATGGTGGCCGAGTCTGGTCACCAGCGTTGTCTGTGTTTTTGGGCGTGGGTGGCTTTTCGCCAATGGGTTTACCTGGGAGGCCGGACTTATAGTATTCGTTGGTCGTTCAAAAAAAAAAGATCCCCAGTTTTGAAAAATTATAGATTCGGTCTAAATGTATGGCAAAATGTAACATAAAAAGCCTCTAAAGGGGATGTTAACTTTTCTATCAATCTTTTAAAAAGACAAAAATACCTTTATATTAAAAAACGTAAAAATAAAATAGAAAGAAATTAAATATGAAAAGGTTGGAGCCAATTCTAGTAAAAACAAAAAACAAAAACCCTAACCCACTATCTTCAATCTTTGTCTTCACGTTTTGTGGGTTGCTATTGTGTTTCGGGAACAAAATCAGGATCGGATGTGGGTGATGTTTGGTTGACCTTAGCCCAATGCAAAAATGTACCTTTGTTGGGTTAGGTTGGGTTCCATTTGGGGCGGTAACAAATATAAGGGTCCCAATCCCAATGGTTTTGGTTAGGTTATTTAAGTTAAATCGTGGACGATTTTCGAAGAATGTATAGTTTATGAAAAATAGGTTGTTTGGGTTCATGTTGATATCAGAAGATTGTAATAGAAGAAGATTAAAATTATATAAAATTGAATGTATATATTCTATAAGAAGACGGTGAAATTGAAAAAAGTTTTGAGTAGTATTTATAAGATTTTTTTCAAAAATTATCTTTTTAATGAGCCAACGGCTTGATTCAAACTTTCGACAGGCATAATCCGAATTTAAAGAAATATAAAACATATCCATCATAAATTCTTGAAATTAGTTAGAAATACTTCATTGACTGAAACATAGATTCAAACTGATTACATAGACTTGTCAAATCATAAAAATTACAGACTCAATTTCACATTTTAACCACCGAACCCATAAAGGGTTCGCCCCTGTCGCTTCAAAGCGTAAACAACATCCATGGCGGTAACAGTTTTCCGGCGAGCATGCTCCGTGTACGTAACAGCTTCTCTGATAACATTCTCAAGAAAGATCTTCAGAACCCCACGAGTCTCCTCGTAGATTAAACCGCTGATTCGCTTTACACCGCCTCTACGAGCCAGTCTTCTTGTAAAGTTTTATAAAGGTTAAGCAAAAGATGAACAGATACAACAAAACACCAACTTTAAACAGTCGGCACAGATTATAGTAATAAACAGAACAGGCCACAACCAAACTTGTCGGAGGGCAATAGTAACAAGCCGCAACCTTTAATCGGAGGGCAGAAAATAACGAGCCTCAACCACGTTTAAGATGGAGGGCAACTAGAATCTTGAACAAGATTAAACGACTCTTCAATCCAAAGAGAGAACCAGACAAAAGAGATGCAGACAGATGTTGAAGATGAAAAGCTGCTCTTCCAAAGACCGGAACGACGCCTCCTTTTAATAGGGCAAGAGAAACAACCAACACCTTTGAATTTAGACATAATTACCAACCAGCCCTCCAACTTTACCAATGGTGAAAAACCTGAAAGAGAGAAAAGCAAATAAGATAAAAGAAAAGAGGAAGCTGCTGAATTACCTCAATTTAACATCCCCCCATAATTCAGACAGCAAAAATGTCAAATAAATTTAATTTGTTGCACATGAAATTATGTTGAGACACATTTAATCCTTTGGTAAAAATGTCACCCAGTTGTTGATTTGAAGCAATTTTAACTAATTTTATTATTCCAGCTTCAATTTTTTCCCTGATAAAGTGAAGATCAATTTCAAAATGTTTGGTTCTATTGTGAAAGACGGGATTGGCAGATATAGAAATAGCAGAGCTGTTGTCACAAAACAATTTTACAGGAAGGTTGTTTTTAATTCTTAAATCTTTTAAAATGTTTAAAATCCACATGATTTCACACGTAGCAGAGCACATTGCTCGGTATTCAGCCTCTGCTGTCGACCTAGACACTGTCTCCTGTTTTTTACTTTTCCAGGACACTAGGCAATCTCCCAGAAAAACACAGTAGCCAGTGACGGATCTACGAGAGGTGAGACACTTACCCCAATCCGAGTCAACAAAACATTGTAAATCAAAGTTCTTACCTTTTCTGAATAGAAGACCTTTACCTGGAGATTTTTTCAAGTATCTCAAAAGTCTTAAAGCAAGTTGAAGATGTGGGTTAGTCGGACAATGCATGAATTGACTCAAGTAATGCACAGAATATGAAATATCAGGTCTAGTATGAGACAAATATATCAATTTTCCAATTAATTTTTGATACCCAGAAATGTTATCTAACACTTGATCATCACTAGCACACTTGGATGTTACAATGTAATTTTGTTCTATAGGAATGTTAACAGGTTTACAACCTAGCAAGCCAAATTCAGTTAGGAGATCAAGACAATACTTTCTTTGGGACAGACATATCCCTTTTTCAGATTTTAGAACTTCAATTCCAAGAAAATATTTTAGAAGACCTAAGTCCTTGATCATAAAATTAGAACTCAAGAGTTGTTTAATGTTTTTAATTTCACTCTCATCATTGCCTGTTATAACTATGTCATCAACGTATACCAATAAAGCAATAAACACAGTACCAGCATTTTTAGTAAACAATGAATAATCACTTTTGCTTTGAACAAAGCCAATTTCTAACAAGACGCTTGTCAATTTTTCATTCCACATCCTAGGGGCTTGTTTTAGACCATACAAAGATTTTACAAGTTTGCATACTTTAGTTTCAGATTTAGAGAAATAGCCTTCAGGCAAAGACATATAAACATCATCTGTTATGTTTCCATATAAAAAGGCATTATTTATGTCTAACTGATAAAGGGGCCAATCATTTTCAACAGCTAGACTGATTATACACCTAACAGTGACCATTTTAACAACAGGGCTAAAGGTTTCATCAAAATCAATTCCTTCCCTTTGACTATACCCCTTAGCCACAAGTCTAGCTTTGTACCTCTCTATCTCGCCAGTAGATTTATACTTGATTTTATAGACCCATTTACACCCAATAGCTTTTCTTCCTATAGGCAAATCAACTAGAGTCCAAGTATTATTTCTATTTAGAGCTTCCATTTCTTCATTCATAGCATTGACCCAATTTGGGTTTGTAACAGCTTCATTAAAACACTTAGGCTCAACAGTTTTATTTATGGAAGACACAAAGCAGAAATTTTCAGATGATAATTTGGAATAATTGACAACCTTTTCAACACCATATTTGACTTTCCCTTCTACAATGAATTCAGAAAGTTTTTTTGGTAACTTCACAGTCCTAGATGATCTCCTAGGCTGATTTTGGGCATCAGCACCCTCAGATGGATTTGTCTCGTCAATAGGTTCAACTGTGTGGTCTGCCTCGCCAGTAGTATTGTTTGGAATACTAGGCTGCTGACCAGTTGTACCTTGAGATCCCTCTCCTTCATCATCGGGGTTTTCACTTTCAGGGAACTTTGGCGAAGAAGCTTCAAACATGTCAAAAAAGTTTAAGTTATTAACATCTTTTTTAAAGGAAAAATTTTGTTGAGTAAATATTTTATCTTCTTTAAAAGGAAATATGTTTTCATAAAACTTTACGTCTCTAGAAAAAATGACCTTTCTTTGATCTAAACTCCACAGTTTGTATCCTTTTTTAACATTTGAATATCCAATAAGAACACATTTTTCAGCATGACTCGAAAATTTATTTGTATTTTGTAAAATTGTACTGAAGCATAAACAGCCAAAATTCCTTAGGTGACTAAGAGAGGGATTAAACCTAAACATTAATTCATATGGGGATTTTCCAGATAAAACGGAAGACGGGGTCCTGTTAATCAAATAAACAGCAGTTAAGACACAATCAGACCAAAAACTAATAGGAATACCTCCTTGAAAGAGGAGGGCTCTAGCAACATTAAGGAGATGCCTGTGTTTCCTTTCCACTATCCCATTTTGTTGAGGGGTATAAGTGCAAGAAGTTTGATGTAAAATCCCTTTAGAGTTTAAAAAACCAATCATTTGATTATTTATAAATTCTGTTCCGTTATCAGTTCTACACATTTTTATAGTTTTTTCAAACTGATTTTGAATTAGGTTAAAGAAACTTTGGAAGCTGCAAAAAACTTCATCCTTATTTTTCAATAAATAAACCCACACTGCACGTGAATAGTCATCGACAATGGTTAGAAAGTATTTATACCCTTCTCTACTTGCAATTTTGTAAGGACCCCATAAGTCTAAATGAACAAGTTCACCCACACTTTTGGTTTTATGTTCACTTAATGGAAAAGGAATTCTAGACTGTTTTGCCTTGTGACACACATCACAGGGTATGGACTCCTTTGGAAAGGTAATGCCAAGGGATTGTTGTAAAACATTAAGAACTTGGTTAGAGGGATGTCCTAGTCGGGTATGCCACAAATTGACACCACTAATACTGTTAAAACACACCTTAATAGGAGCAGATTCATGTCCAACAAAGTAAAGGCCATCACTTTGACTACCAGTCACCATGATTTTCTTTGACTGCGAATCCTGAATATAACAACTATGTTCATCAAATGCTACTAGTAGTTTATTATCTTTGGCCAACTTGTGAATAGATAAAAGATTAACTTTGTAACCAGGAACCACAAAGACATCAAACAAGGTTACATTTTCATTTAATCTGATATTACCAATTTTTGTTACTTTAGCACTAGTTCCATTTGGGTGACCAACTTTAAAATTAAACTCAGATACATCAAGTTCATTAATTAGGTTTTCGTCGGATTCAACCATATGTTGATTCGCCCCTGAATCAACTACCCAATTATTGTTGGTTCCCAAATCATATGTACTACAACAGCCAAAGAAAGAATGAGAGCTAAATAAATTTCTTGAAAAACAGGATTTACCTCCTAAATTACAGGATTGAGATTCCGTCCCATTTTTTTCATTTATCAGATTCAAAAGCTTTGAAATTTGATCTGTTGTGAAAAGGAGAGACCCTGAGGTAGAAGCATTAGAACCATTTGACTTGTTGACAACAACATTATTTGATGTACCCGACTTATGAAACTGGTTTGAGGTTGTTTTCTTATAGTTTTGAGGAAATCCAACCAATTCAAAACATTTGTCAATTGTATGACCCAACTTGTTGCAATGAGAACATTTTAGGTTTGGATTTGGACCTCTTACAAACTTCTTTTGTTTATCAAATGATTGATTTTTAGTAAAGAATGCCACATTTTGACTATCAAAAGACTGGTTTTTAGTAAAGAAAGCAACATTTTGGTTTTTAATAGAGGAATTGCTTCCCCTATGTGACTCTTCCCGGGAGATGATAGAAAAGGCAGTTTTAACATTTGGAAGAGGTTCTTGGGTTAAAAGATTTGACCTGATTGGTTGATAAATATCATCCAATCCCATGAGGAACTGCATGAGTTTCAAATGCTGATTAAATTCAGAAAACTTGTTTGCAGCTTTGCATGTACATGCGGGGAGTTGTAAAATAGCATCATATTGTTTCCACATAGAGTTTAACTTATGATAGTAATCAGAAACAGAGGAACCATTTTGTGTAAGAGAGTTAATTTTTTGATGTAGGTTAAAAATAACAGAACCATCCACTTTATCATAAGTTTCTTTTAACTCATCCCACACATAAGCAGCCACCGTAGAAAAAACTTGACCAAGATATAATTCTTCAGATATAGAATTTAAAATCCATGTTAAAACAATAGAGTTACATCTATCCCAATGTTTTGCAAGAGTTTCATTTGTAGTAGATCTTTCACAAGAACCATCAATAAAACCAAGTTTATTTTTAACTTCAAGCGCCAATCTCATAGAATTAGCCCACACAGTGTAATTTTCGGTCCCTTTTAGTTTGATATTGACAATAACCATATTACTAGTATCACCAGGGTGTAAAAATAGAGGGTCACTAAAATCAAGTTTACTAATTAGTGTTTCTTTACTACTTTTTTCACTCATGATACACAACTAAAGAGAATAGTGGATTAAATATTAGGATACAGCAAGGTACAAACAAATTGAAGTAGAAACTAAGCAGCAGCTTAATAGATGTAACAGGTAAGCACGTTAACCGACAGTTGCCTTCAATATCCCACAAATGCCTATCTTAAGGGGGCATACAGTAGTGAAGCAGAAATAACAGATGAGAATAGAAAGAACTTACAGGATATCCACCGCCAACAAGGTTTATAGATAAACTTACAGCGCAAATGAGAGAGGGGCAGAACTAAGATGTTCCCAAATCTGATATCTTCACTTAGGGTTTCCGATTACCAAAAATCAGCAACCCAGAAAAAAAAACTTTAACTTTTAACCACAGCGGAAAAAAAAACACACCCAGAAACGCTTTGTACGATCAGAACACAGGCACCCAAAATCGAAAAAAATTTGAAATAAGTAAACCTTCGATCGCAGTCAGAGCTCAACTTGAGCTCTGATACCATGTAAAGTTTTATAAAGGTTAAGCAAAAGATGAACAGATACAACAAAACACCAACTTTAAACAGTCGGCACAGATTATAGTAATAAACAGAACATGCCACAACCAAACTTGTCGGAGGGCAATAGTAACAAGCCGCAACCTTTAATCGGAGGGCAGAAAATAACGAGCCTCAACCACGTTTAAGATGGAGGGCAACTAGAATCTTGAACAAGATTAAACGACTCTTCAATCCAAAGAGAGAACCAGACAAAAGAGATGCAGACAGATGTTGAAGATGAAAAGCTGCTCTTCCAAAGACCGGAACGGCGCCTCCTTTTAATAGGGCAAGAGAAACAACCAACACCCTTGAATTTAGACATAATTACCAACCAGCCCTCCAACTTTACCAATGGTGAAAAACCTGAAAGAGAGAAAAACAAATAAGATAAAAGAAAAGAGGAAGCTGCTGAATTACCTCAATTTAACACTTCTGATGGCGGGCTTGGTGATTCCTTGAATGTTATCACGGAGAACTTTCCGGTGACGTTTTGCTCCGCCCTTTTCCACACTTCCCGCGGGCGGACATTTTGAAAATGATAAGATGATGTGAGATTGGGCGGGGATCTGACAGCCGTTGGATTTGTTTTAATCGGACAGTGGTTATGTTTTGTTGGATTGTGATCCGTGTGGACATCCGTTACTTGTAAAATATATCCGGATAGTGTTATATCCTGATGACCCGATCCAAATATAAATAATTATTTTCAATATTTTTAAGTATATATAATCTATGTTAATAGGTTATATGATACAAAGCTCATCTAAGAGCAACTGAACTTATACTTGAATCAGCTAGAATTAAGCAAACAAGCTAGAATAGGTCACAAGTCACAACAGAAACATGTTAAATTAAGAATTGTCTTTTAAAAGTAGGTTTGATGTAATAGCCTAGGCATTCAATATTATATCAGTTGTCTTAGCATTACTCTTTTTTATTCTTGCTTCCCTCTGTGTTGTTACGTGACGTTTCGATCCCGTGTAGTCAGTAGCGGACACAGAAACTTTTTTATGGGTGTCGGAAACTTTCCGGTGTTCAGATAACTATAAAAAGATATTTTCTTTGTTGGGTCGAGTCAATAAAACTTTTTGCCAAAAATCGGGTCATTGAACTTTTTTCGTTGTTTGGATGCCAATAATCTAATATTCTAATAAATAATATAGCAAATAATCAAATAATAGAGTAAAATTTAGAGTAAAAGTTTAAAAAAATACTTAATTTATTAGAGAAAAAGTTCAACAAATAACTAAATTGGTGTTGTTTGGTCTTTTGGTACAAGATTCGGGAGAGTGAAGCGGCAACACTCTGACACACAACTTGACTCTCGCAGACGGTAGTGACAGGTGATTTTCGATTAGGTTGGGGGCGACACTTCTCATTTTCTTATTAATTGAGCATTCCAAGTTTATTTTGTTTATTTAAGTTTTCGTATAACATTAAAATTACAAATTCACATTAAAACAAAAAAAGTTTTATATTTTGTATCTACATACATATTTTTTATTTTTATATTAATTATAACGTCATCCAGTTTTTAAATCCAGTCCGACCGGTAGACCTCTAAGGCTGCCAGTTTGCTGTCCGGTCCGGTTCTAAATACATCGGTATTTATTGAAGTTAAAGAACACAACCTACAAGCTACCTCTTATTTAAAGGACACAATCTATAATTTACTCTTTTTAATAATTAATTTTAATTTATAAGTATATTATGTTATTTTAAATAACAATAATTTAAGAAAATAATTTAAGGATAAAAATGAAGGTTAAAAATATGAAAATAAAAATCGTTTGAAAGTGGACTTAACTCAAAGATAATTTTCCGGCTCAACTTTTAACAATATTATCGTGTGTTTTGTATACTTCTACTAGGTATTACACTAAAGTTTACACATCTATAAAAATATATACAGGTGTTGCACATTGTTTAATATTCGAAAATAATCACTGACATTTATTAGATACTTCATTACAAATTAATCATATTAAATTATATATATTCTTTTTATCATCTCTTTTTTAAATAAGAATTCACCATACAAAAAGAGAGTGTAAATAAATAAAAAAGAAATCATAAATTGAGTTTCATTGTAGCTACATGTAAACATCCAGCCAGATATATAAATTGAGTTTCATTATAGAATAAACCAAAAGGCAAAAGGTAATATCATGAATACCCCTGTCATAAGTTTTTCACATAAAAACAAAATATTTGCCAAAGATCACTGAATTTGCTACTTAGGCCAAAACCAAAAAAAAGGTCAAAAAGTACCAAGATCACTGAAAATACCACTTCAAACACAAACCAGAAACATATCATAGGCAGAGCTTAAAGAAACACATACCCCACAAGTTATTAACATCTCACTTGAGCAACAAGACAATTGATCATAATAACGATCTTCTCCCCTTTAATTTAATTGGCCCGGCTTTTGAAAACATCAAGATCCATCTCGGTGGGGTCTGTTGCTTGAAGCTCGACCTGAATTCCATCAAGTTCCCTCTTGAATCGGTCCTTGGAGCTGGCGTAAATCATTTTCGTTCTAACCTTTGCAGTATCAGGAGACCTTTGCAAGCCGACACAAAGATAAAAGAAAGAAAAACAGATTCAAACCATGATGTTTTTAAGTTATATAGAGGGTTAATTAAAAGATAAGGTGACAATATCAAACCATTTATTTGGTTATGCTTAATCTCAAACGGGTCAAATAGGAAAATAAACAAAAATTAGAAAAGAGGAATGAAAGTTGTCCAATGTTTATTTTTAAAAGATCATAAGGGGACCACCCAACTATTCAGCTTGTTTCATTAAAACCTCAACTTATTAAAACTACTTTATAGGCCATCCAAATACGTATATAATTTTGTTAGTATTAAATCCGGCAAAATGCAGGCCAAACGATGAATACAAACTTAAAGTTTAAAAAAACAAAAATTACCTTCTTAATTTTTTCTATTATAACTAAAACAAAAAGTTATTAAACGGTCAAAAAAGTTAGTTTCATTAGTTGAATGACCTTAATGGCTTAATGAAATAAAATGAATAGCCAGATAGTAAAATTACATGTTTGACCCGAACCTGTTTTGAAATGGACAAGTATTTAAGTCAACCCAACTCGTTTCGACCCATACCAAAAATTACATGTTTGACCCGCAGCTGTTTTGACCCGTTACCAAAACTTCCCGATCCACCCACTTTTCCACCTCTAGTAAAAGGTATAAAGTTGATTTAAGTATCTTGTGTTACCATGCAATGAAAAAGATCCTGCTTTTTTGGCAATTCTCTTCAGTAACAAAGTCATAATCAAAAACTGCATATCGACATTCATCAGCTGGCAGTGAGGCCGCAAAATCTTCATGGCTTTGGGTTGGCTCGCCAACTTTTTCCACAATCACTTCCTTCTGTTTCTCCTCAATCTTATAAATTATATAACGGAATGTTCTTTTTGCCTTCAGTTCCAAAAATTTTAGCTTGCATTCATCATGCACAGCCATCCCAGATGCAGCGTTAGCCTACACAAAATAAAAGTTCACTGATTATTTAAAATATGTAACTGACAATAAACTGTAAAGGAAGCAGACAGTGAAAAAAAAATTATATAACACATGCTAATTTGGTTAAAATAACCTGAAGACTAACCTAGGGTTCCAACTCAAAGTCACATGCTATTAAAAGACTAGTCTATGATCAATTAACCAAGCTTTATCAAACATGATTAAAGAAAATGTTTGAAAACTCGACTTAAGCACCAACTGTTTTAGTAAATAAATAATTGTGATCCATGGATTATTCCAGCTTATTCCATCTTAAACCAGTTGAAATTCAATGCCATTATGTTCTTAAGGTGGCGTCTTTATAGCAAATTCTTCCATCTTAAAACGAGCACCCATGAATTCCAAATCATGCTTCATGAAATTAATCAACAATGTTAACCACATGTCTTCGAATTTAAATCTTTTAAAACATATTATATTCTCCTTGTATAAGTTGAATTACAGTATGAGTATATACCGATTGAACAAAAAGAATCCATATTTGCAGTAGCAAGGTCTATATTAGCTTATATTTGTTATATATATTTAATATATATTTTGAGTTATCATCATTAGTTTGTTAGCTTCGTAATTATCTTGTATTGTAATCTCTCTCTATACAAGGAGATTTTAACGAGTTATTCAAAATACAAAAATACCAATAATCAATATTGTTTCACTCTCTTTGAATTCTATCAGTCTAATTGTATAGAATCCCATTGTCAATGAACAGAAATTTGTAATGAAGGGAATTTTTGGGCAAAAACTTTAAAAGGTACAGAAAGAATAAAGCTATATCTAGATCATTCAGATCTAACCTTCAAATCTAAATCCAAACAACACAAATTTGGTACATACATTAGCTCTTTTCCATACATACATTAAAATAAAAACTCACACAAGTCAAATTAACCTTCTTATCTACCAAATAAACAAAAATCATAAAATTCAGCCTCAAAACCTCACCAAAAGTCAGATCCAAATCCAAAACGAAACATCTGGACAACAAATCGGGATCCACTCACTCATTCACAACTAGGGTTTCAAATTCATCAATAATGAATATCAGATCAAACACCTAACACTCTAACATCAAAATTACACTACGCAAAACACAATTTCAACGCAGTCAGATACAATTATACAAACGCATGTACAGATTGAAATTTAACAAAGTACACAGGTGTATGAACTAACAGGTCAACCGAGTAAACGAGTAATAAAAAACGTTGTTTGGAGAGGTTACCATGGCCGGAGACGATTGATCGGAGAAGATCGATAGGATTTTAGAGAGAGAAAGTGGAAGAAGGAGTTGTTTGTAGAGAGGGATGAAGGTGGTGATGGAAGATGATAAACAGGGATTGAAGGTCTAGCTGTATCGGTGGTTACCCTCTCCTCTCATATTAAAATATCAATTCGAGTTTTTGTGAGTTTTGATTGGGCACTTGTATTTTGATTTAAATACAAAATAAGCCCTTTAAAGTTAAAAATAGAGTTAATTACACATGGTTTGCGAAAAATAACATGTTTAAAGTAACAGTCTTGAGTTTTATGCTTTTAATTCTATTAAGTTTTCTGTTAAGGGGGTGTTTGAGATTACTAATTTTCTTCTCCTTATTGACTTTTATAAGTAGTTTTGAGAAGTAACTCTCACTTACTTCTCAAAATCTTCTTTTTCCTTCTCAAAATCTTATTTTATAAGTAGTTTTGAGAGGTAACCCAAACAACTTATTAACTTATAAAAGTTAATAAGTTGGTTTGAAAAGGCAATCCAAACACCCCCTAAGTTTGGGAAAAATGACTAAAATACATTTTTCAGATAGTAACAAATTTAGGTATTAAGGGTTTAAAGTAAAAAAAATTTTTTGGTTATTTCAACTCAAGTTAACGGAAAATTTAACATAAGTTAGCCTAAATATTCAAACTTGTTACAAAAGTGAAAGCATACAACTTAAACTTGTTACTTTAAACACTTAGTACCTAAAACAGTTACTTTCCACAAACCACAAGAACTATATATGTAATTAACTTTTAAAAATAAAATCATTTGTTATTTCAAAAGTATGATTTGAAGTTGAGACATATGTAGCTTGCTAAAATTAATTTAAATTTTTTTTTATAAAAGTTATTATCTTGGAGGTTTTCTCGAAAACGGTAATTAAAGCGTTAAAAATATGGAGTTTTGATTCTAAGAGTATGGGGTATACTCTCACTTGGCACTCCCAAGTGAGAGTAACTTTTCTGCCACAGAAGCTTGGTTGGTTTCTTACTTGGCATGGTAATTCCTAAGTGAGTGAGATACCATATATTTGATCATAGGGGACCCACCCAATTTGCTTCACTTGGAGGTCTCACGCCCCTTTCTCCCGTGAGCTGCTTCACTTGGAGGTCTCACGCCCCCCTCACTTAAGCAAGAGGGCAGTGTGCGTAGCTTCGTTACGGCGTGAAATCCCTCACCGGGAGGGGGTACCCGTGAAGGTATACCACATACCCTAAGGGTGGTTTTTATTGCTTAAATGATGGTATTTTAATCATGAATGAATCGTCAATTAGCTGATACCGTTAATCATAAAATAACATAATTCAAAGCATAAAAATTATTCTTAATACGACATATGGCTGTTTTTTTTTATCAAGTATCACAAGACAAGAATTAATTTTAATAAATGTTTGGTAAAACTTATTAAGTTTTAGAGTAAACTCCGGTTTGGGTCAATTCTCGCTTTTAGTTCAATAGTTTAAAAATCCCAATTTACATCCAATAGTTTAACAATTTGTCTTATTTTTAGCCAATCCACTAACCTCTATCCATTTATTCTGTTAAGTTAAGATGAAAAGACAAAAATACCCTTAACCTAATTTTGTAAGTTATTAACATGTTCAATAGTTGAAAGATCGTTTGTGTAACATTTTATTTACTCATTTTAAAAAACAAATTACCTACTTCTTTATCCCGACCTCTTCTTCTTCTCCAACCCTAAACCCATCTATCTTCCCCTTTTCCACCACCGCTCACCCCACCACCACCAAAATCATATTAGTCAAGGAAACAGAAAGGGTGTTGCTCATCTAGCGCGACTCCTCCACCTCCGGAGCCGTCCACTCCATTTCGTTTGCCCTATTTCCTGCACTGAAACCTTGATTTCTGTCATTTGCTAAAATCTAAACCCTTATCAGCCTCCATGGCCATGGTACGTCGCCTGAGAGCGGTTGTTGCTCCTCTAGCGCGACTCCGGTTAGGTCAGATCAAACGACGTCCCTTTGGATCGACGGCTGCTGCTCCTCTGAACCAGGAACCCTAATTCTAGATGCCATCAATCTCTCTTCTTTACATCTTGAAAAGATATTGGATCTCTGGTTACAGCCACTTGAAACATCAAATTTGGAAAACATAAATCTTCACATTTATGGTGGTGTCAACCACTGGTTACAAATAGGGGTGTCAATCGTGTCGGGTTAGTGGGTTAACAAGTTGAATTATGCAACCCGAACTCGACCCGTATTCTTATTTGTGTCAAAAATTTCAACCTTAACCTAGATAAACTTAAATTCGGGTCAACCCGAACCTAACCCGTTTAACCCATTTATCTAAATCAAAATCATAAAGTACTCCAATATCTAATTTATTTAAGGTAAACCAAAAATTAATTGATTAATTATTTCTTGAAACGAAAAAAAAAGAAGTTTTGATATAATTCAGTTTATTTATGGTAACACTAAATATAAAAGTAAATGAACAATTGTTTCTATAACGTGAAAAAATATATATATATATATTTTGTAACCTAAACGGGTTAACGAGTCAGTCCGAACCCGACCCGTTTATTAAACGGGTCAACCCGAACCTGACATGTTTTTAAAAACGGATTGAAATGACCAACCCAAAACCTAATTATTTTCGTGTCGTGTCAGGAATTGACACCCCTGGTTACAGAGAACGTCGATGGAGAGGAGAGGGCGACGGTGGTGTGGTGGTAAAGCTTGTAGCGGTGGTGGGGGTGTGGTGGTGGCAGTGGCGGTGGCGGTGGCAGAATAAACCTTCAACTTAAAATCTGTATGTAAGGTTTTTTTTTGTATTATTCTAATTATTTTGAATAAATTACACAAATTATCCTTCAACTATTAAACATGTTAATAAGGTACATAATTAGTTTAAGGGTATTTTCATCTTTTCTCCTTAACTTAACAGAATAAATGGATGGAGGTTAGTGGATTGGCTAAAAATGAGACAAATGGAATTTAACGGAATTTAACATAAATGTAAATATTGGTCTGGTGGTCGTAGCTACTTTCAGTTACCACACTTCCATCTCACATTCTCACCCACCCAGGTTCTAACCTTGGGGTGTTTTTTTTTAGTTTATTTTTTTGGTGTTTTTAGTTGATTTTTCCCCACATTTTTTATTAACCTTATATTTTTGTTATTTGTACGTATTTTTACTTTAACGTTACATACCTTAATGCTCACGTTTTATAACAAATACCTCGACTTACTGCACCGTCGCGGAGCGCGGTTCCCCCTAGTTAAGTTACAAAAACTTATTGAATTCATAAATGTACACCCTCATGGAAATCGCAAATGATTATAAGTAATTAATATTTATATAACCATTTGTTTTTTTAAGGCAAATTGCTTTAATCTTGTGGGAGTGGGACTTAAACCCATGACTTTCTCAAACTTTGATGTTTCAAGAGGATTTTCCTCTACCAGTTGGCCACCAAACCCAAGGTATTCTTCTTGATAAGAGTACACCCTCATGAAAATCGCAAATGATTATAAGTAATTAATATTTATATAAACATTAGTTTTTTTTAAGACAAGTTTATTTAATCACGTGGAAGTGGGACTTGAACCCATTACCTTCTCAAACCTTGGTGTTCCAAGGTATTTTTCCTCTAACAGTGGGCCACCAAGATATAAACATTAGTTAATGAGTTTGTATTCTTCTTGATAAGAGTTTCACAACAAGGTAAGAAGTGGAGTTAACGTAAATGGGATTTCAATGTTTAAAGTGGTGTATTTAAACGAGAGTGATGTGAGAAATTGGCTGGAAAGTTGACTTAGAGCAAAAACACGAATATAAAAGAGAAAACCCATGAGAGTAAACTAATAATATTGTTATATATACGCATTGATTATATTGGCATTGTTTTGAAACCCGGACCGGCCAGTCGGACCGGTCGGACCGGGAACCGGTGGTCTGGCCGGTCCGGTTACATATGCTGAAACGATCTTGCAGTGAACCGGCGGTCGGACCGGACGAACCGATGGTCAGACCGGGAACCGGGTGGTCGGACCGGACGAACCGGTTGACAATTTTTTTTAATTTTTTTATCCTTTTTAAGTCTCTTGGCCTCGTATTTCGTAGCTAATTGTTAGTTTAAAATTATTGGAATTGACTTATTGGTGATTTTTAAAATGATTAATAGTTGTTTGTATTAATATATTTTTATAATATTTATGACGTCCGGTTCTTAAATCCGGTCCGACCGGTAAGAAGACCGGTTCGACGTCTGATCCGGTTCCGAAAACATTGAATATCGGAACAACCATTTCATCGTATAAGTCAACATCAACAAGACATATTCAACCATGGAAGATTAAAGGTAAGATCAACAAAGACAAATAACTTTTTTTTATCGTTTAATAACACATTGTCTTTTCAACCAAAAGTGTCTTACTCATAAAATCCTACTATTTATCAATGTATAAGTTTTTAATGTATTATGTACAAGTTTTTAATACAACAAAAAAAAAATTTGTTTTTACTATTATAATAACAATTATTATTTACTTATAATAATATGTACAAGTTTTCAATGCACTATATACAAGTTTTCAATGCAACAAAAAAAATATATATATATATATTTGTTTTTACTATTATAATAACAATTATTATTTACTTATAATAATAATTATTATTATTTAGTTTGTAAACGATAACTTTTTTTCACGATTCCGTTTTTCTATTACTTTATTTTATAAGTTTTCAATTACGTTAATTTCTCACGCGATTTAACAGACACAATTAGAAATTATATAATTATTTAAATAGTATTGGGGGGAATAGTATCCCACCAATAAGGGGTGACAAGTGCCAATTTAATTTTTTTATTATTTTTATTTTCTATTTCACCCCTCATACTATATATATTATACGCTTTTAACCCGTTTATTTTTCTAATAATTTTGTTATTCCGTAATTACTTCCGTTCATTAGTTGATATTAAAAAACGGAATGCGCGGTTTTTTTTAGTTTTTTTTTCAACGTACCGGTATAAATTTTATTAAAACGGAGACGTATTCAAAATCGAGTACTTTTTTCTATCGTATGCTATAGCAAGTATGCGTTTCGACGTAAGTTTATCCCTACAAACCAGCCAAACCGGGTAAAAATCAGACTCCCGCTGCATAGCGCGGGTAAAAAAACTAGTTATCAATTAACTTAAAAGGAAGTGTGGTGAATGGTAAATGGCAAACTCTCTCCCTCAACTTTGACAAATGGTAAATTCTCCCCCTCCCCCCCCCAACTTTGGCAAATGATAAAAATAACCTTTTAAACTTTGTAAAATTTCATTTTAACTCCTCAAGTTTCTAAAGTTTAGAGTTTACTCCTTGTAATATATATAATATGATATTTTTCTCAATAACTTTCGTTAGTTAATTGTTATTTTTCTTGACGTCCCGGTATAAATTTTGTTAAAAACGGAGTTGTATTCCAAATAGGGTATTTTTTAGGTATTATGAGTTATATCGACTGATGGTAACATGTTGGTACCGTGAAGAATGAGACCGACACCGATTGAAAAATACCGTATCGTTATATATATAACTGTCTTTTATCTATGTTTCGATCTCCACAACCGAGTCGCCGTAACTTCATACGTTTCTTTATGTATTTACCACGTTTTTTTCTTAGCCATGTTAATATCACCGCCTCAACCGTATAAAGTTCGCCTCCCGCCGCGGAGCGCGGGGCAAAATTTCTCGTTTATTATTAAATAACAGATAAAGTTTTTATAAAAACTAAACAGTTAAAATTCAAATCTTTATGATAAAAGTGTATGGAATCCATTTTAAATATGTATTCCAACATAGGGATTCACCTAATAGGGAATGGTTCAAATAGTAACCAACTTTTTATGTGAAAACCGTGCTAATCACCATAAAACAATCACATAATTTATAAATTATCTTTTCTTTTAATTGTTAAAATAGTATTTAATTATCTTGAATAAATATTTTGAACGTAAATACGGAAATGATGAGTCTTACGTATACGTACAAAATAATGTTAGATATACGTGACACATAGTGTTTACATATACGTAACATTAACATAATGATAATTGTTACATATACGTAACACTATGTTTGAGAGTGGTTATTATGGTTATCACATAAATATTGGTTAGCATTTGAACCTCACCCTCACCTAATATACACACTTATATTTTTAGCCCGACAATTATAAATGCTGAAAAATCAAACTTGTTTTATATGTTACTGATAAACTAGGCTTTTTTGAATATTTTGAAGTATCTTCAATATGTTAAAACTTGGTGCACAAATAATATACTATAGGTAATTTCCTGTACTATGCTTTCTTAATCGTGTTCATCCATGTTCAGATTGAAGTATTTTGCCGGGTCACTCAAAATCAGAAAACCAAAAACTACTATGTGTTTTCAGTTATAAAAACTGTACCAAAAAATAAACCAAAGATTGCCTTTTGCAGGTTGCAGGCCATCACAATGTCTGTTGAAACAACACAATACTTCATGAAAGAGTATGTTAGATTGACAATTAAAATAGTTGGTGGTTAATCCTGGTAGTCGGTTACCCGTAGTTATTGATGATGGCTTGTGTCAATAGTAACTAGTTTGCTACTTATGGCTTTTATAATTAGTAATTGGTTGTTACTGATGGCTTATACAAGTAGTAACTAGTTGATATTGATGCCTTACATGACCAGTAACTCTGTTCCTACTTACTACATAGTTACTGTTGTTTGCTTAGTTCTAGCTAATCACATTTATTGTTGATCGCATGCCACTGAGTTTCTACCACACTAGAGGTGCTACCCCCTTGACCTCGTGTTTCGTCAAATCCGGAATTTGATTTGTATCGAACGAGTGTATACTCTACAACTTAACTCATATTAAAAACAAGCTGTCTTTATAGTGGTTAATTTTTTTCTTTAAAAAGTAACTGTTATTTAAAAAATAATTAATTAACCTTTTTATAGACGTTAGACTATTTTAAAAATTAACTTTCTTATTTATAGTCATCAGAGTGGGCCCACCAAAGTTGTCCCCGCGTCCGGATAAATCCGACGACATGTCTCAGTTCTTAACCAGACGAGTCATGCCCGTTTTATCCACGTGTTCGACCGCTTTCAAGCGATGGAGGTATAATTCGAAAATAATACCTTTTTACACCTAAATATCTATCTACCATTTTATTTGTAAATATTTGAATTTACACGACTTTTATTAGAAGAGACAAACATTGTATCAGTTGACCGGTAAGTGGTAGTCAAAATGGTTAAATGGGTTTTCTATTTTCAAGTTTCATTTCCATTCTATTATTCTAATATCTTAATGTAATAAAGCCCATCCATCCATCCCTATCGGCTACTACATATCTTTTAAAGCCCAAACCCTAATTCATATTTTACTCTTTCAAGTCCCCTGCGCGCCGCTTGCCATTTTCGCTTCGAGAGTTCGAGGTAAACCCTAATTCATATTAAGATTACATCTGTATACCAGTTTACATGTAGGTTTTTATGGTTCCGTGATCTCTATTACGTGGTGATTTGATTTCAATTATGTCTCTTGCTGCTTCCAGATGTGATTTTTGGTTCGAAAGTTATAGAATCTGTATTGCATTTGATTCATCTTCTACGTATAATTTGCTGTATACTGTGAGCTTGTATCAAAATTAGTTGTGATTGATGTAATCTGCATCAAATTTGGCAAAATTTGAATTGATGTTTGTGGCTTGGCATGGAATGAAGTAGAAATTTCTGTTGATTGTGTTGGAATTAGATAGTTTTCTGGATAAAACTGCATCAAAAATAGTTGTGAATGAAGTAATTTGCATCAAATTTGGCTAGTTCAAATTCATGTTTTGTTGATTGGCATGGAATGATTTAGAAATTTCTGTGGAATTAATTGAAGCCTGGTAGTTTTTTGGATAAAACTGCATCAAAATTTGTTGTGAATGAAGTAATTTGTATCAAATTTTGCTAATTCAAATTCATGTTTTGTTGATTGGCATGGAATGATTTAGAAACTTTTGTGGAATTAATTGAAGTCTGATAATTTTTTGGATAAAACTGCATTAAAATTAGTTGTGAATGATGTAATAAGTATTAAATTTGGCTAATTACAATTCGCGTTTTGTTGATTGGCATGGAATGATGTAGAATTTTTTGTGGAATTAATTGAAGTCTGATAATTTTTTGGATAAAACTGCATTAAAATTAGTTTTGAATGATGTAATTTGTATCAAATTTGGCTAATTCAAATTCATGTTTTGTTGATTGGAATGGAATGATTTAGAAATTTCTGTGAAATTAATTGATGTTTGATAATTTTTTGGATAAAATTGCATCAAAATTAGTTGTGAATGAAGTAGTTTGCATAAAATTTGGTTAATTTAATATGATGTTTGTCTCTTCTCATGTAATGAATTAGGCATTTCTGTTGTATTATCTAAAGTTTGATAATTTTTTGGATAAACTGCATCGAAATTAGTCGTGAACGAGAACGAAGTAATCTGCATCAAAGTTGGCAAATTCAAATGATGTTTGTGGCTTGTCATGGAATTAATTAGAAATTTTTGCTGAATCAAATAAAGTTTGGTAATTTTTTCGATGAAACATTATTGTGTGTTCTTGCAGCATCTTGAATTTGTAAGGATGGTGAGAGTTAGTGTTCTTAATGATGCTCTTAAGAGCATGTACAACGCTGAGAAAAGAGGCAAAAGACAGGTCATGATTAGACCTTCTTCAAAAGTTATCATCAAGTTTCTTATGGTTATGCAAAAACATGGTTTGTCTCTCCTGAATTTTAAGCATTTTCTTTCACAGAATAAAATGATTAATAATGGAGTTGTTATTTATTATAATTTATATGCTGCAGGTTACATTGGTGAATTTGAGTACGTTGATGATCACAGATCTGGTAAGATTGTGGTGGAATTGAACGGAAGATTAAACAAATGCGGGGTTATTAGTCCTCGTTTTGATGTTGGTGTTAAGGAAATCGAACCATGGACTGCTAGACTTTTGCCATCAAGACAGGTTAGTTGCATCTTGAGACTAATTATCAGATTGTGACTTGAAGTTCTTTTAAAGTTTCAGTATTTTAATGCTCGAATAAAGATATTTTGACCATGTGAGAACCGCATAAACACTTATACATATTGCTTTGGTTATGATATGTAAGGCGATCATGTAACCGTATAACCACCCCTCTTTATCCACCCACTACATTTGCCCAACAGTACATATAAGTGTTTATGCGATTCTCCATTAGTATTGAGCGCATCGTTGTATATATTAACCTAATTTATACACACACATGGGACATGCTCAATACAAAACCAATTTTAAATAGCTAAATGCAAGAGCCGCATAAGCACTTGTACATATTGCAGTAATTGTGATACATAAGACGATTATATAACTATATAATCTCCTCTCTTTATCCCTCCCACTAGATTTGGCCAACACTACATACATATAGCTACTTCATAGTTCATACACACACATATAAAACCTTTTACATAAACCTAATTCTTACACACACACACACACGAGACATGCTCATTACAAAACCAATTTTAAGTATCTAAATGCGAGAGCCACATAAACACTTATACATATTGCTTTAAATGTGATACTTAAGACGATTATGCAACTGTATAACCTCCTTTTTTTAAACACGATTATGTAACTGTATAACCTCCTCTCTTTATCCCTCCTACTACATCTAGCCAACCTTGGTTTAAAAAAGCGCGAGGCGAGGCGTTTCGGTCCCAAAATCCGAGGCGCCACGCCTCAGGCGCGAGGCGAGGGCTTCACGTATGCGAGACGCTAAAACTAAAAAAATAATAAAAAATGTATTATGCATGACACACTTCACTTCTTAATCATAAAAACACAAAACATACTTTAATACTTAGAAGTTAAAAGCTTAGAACATAATTAAACATTCATAAATTGGTCACAGCCTCACAGGATAAGCCTAAATATGGTTACAGGCTTGATTTAGGGTTATTTAAATCGGTCACAACCTCACAAGTTAAGCTCAAGTACAAATTTAGGCCCAAATTGGTTTAATTGATGGGCCAAGCCCAATTGATTTAAAGCTAAAAAACGTGAAAATACATGAAGCGGCGCCTCGCATCGCGCATCAAGCCTGAGGTGGCGCCTCGGAGCACTTCATGTATCTCGGGCGCCTCACCCATTTGAGGCGTTTTTTCAGCGCCTCGGGCGCCTCGTGCTTTTTTAAACACAGTAGCCAACACTACATACAAGTGTTTATGTGGTTCTCTATTTTTATTGAACACGCCGTTATATATATATGAACCTAATTCAAGTGTTGCTTTCTCTCGCTTAACAAGAGTTCTATCCCATTTCCATAAAAAAGGGTCATTGTGTTCTTTTTATTCGTTAATTTCTTAAATAAGTCAGAATTTGCCAACCAATCATATGATTATTACAACCTCAAACCCAAGAATATAAGTAAACTATTTGTTTAACGCACCAATGCAACATGCAGTTTGGTTACATTGTGTTGACTACATCAGCCGGAATCATGGATCATGAGGAAGCCAGGAGGAAGAACGTGGGTGGTAAAGTTCTTGGTTTCTTTTACTAAAAACATGATAATTTGATCATTGTCTTAGTTACATGTCTTTTGGCTACAGATCAAACGAGACGGTTTTTGTGTTTTGAGTTCGAATTTTGTTAAGGGAACCATGGTTTTGTATTGTGTCATCTTATGACTTTTCATCTAACAGCTTTTTATATAATTATTATGCTATAAAGTACATTTGTGGTTAGAAAGCTACAAGATCAATAAAGTAGAGTTTGTGATTCCATTGAGTGGGAACAAGATGTTGAATGATGATACAAGGTGACATGTTTATTTAGTTTCAGATTTGAAGTACATAATTTATATTTAGTTGAAACATAGCATATATGAGGAATCATTTGAGTGGTAATATAAAATTAACACCCCACCTTAGGAAAGATATTGTCTGCTTGCCTTGGTGGCCATGTGACCAAGCAATTTAACTACCTACTTTTCGTGGAATTGCTGCATTTATGATTATGAAAGTAATTAAATGTATAATATTTGTTAACAACATTCATTATAGGTGTAAATGATTCAATCCAAGTCCGACTAAACAATTTGAGCTTAGTCAAGCTTTTTGTTTAAAACACGAGCTTAACTTATGAGTAATATGTAAAGCATGAGCATGTTTTGTTTATTATCTGTATTTTATTTAACTATATTTTTAAACTGTCCGATTATGTTCATATATAAGTAATATATGTATTGCGAGAACCAATTAAAAGTAGTTATTTATTATGTAAAGTGTGTATATATAAATATTAAATAGTTTATCTCTTTAATTAATTAATTCTTCTTCCATTTCTCTAATATAACATTTTTTGTACATATGTGTAAATGGTTAAATCTTACACATGTGTAAATATTTATAATATACGAGTCAATGTAAATTTACACATATCAATTCATATAACAATTTGTATTTTAACAGTAATGTTAGTGTTTTAGATAAATGAATTATTTTAATTGTTTCTCGCGAGTTCTTATTAGGGGGTTTTTGTTTGATCTTATCTCTAAATATATGTGAAATGTTATATCTATAATTGAATTTATTTCCTATTAAATATATATAAATTTTATTTTGTAAACATATATTTTATTATTACATGTATGTTTATCTCTACATAATCGAGGTTGGCGGTGCAACTCTAATTTAGAATTCAGTTTGGTTTTAGCTCAGCTAGATTTAAACTTTTAGTAAACTCAACTCATGTAACTTACAAACACCCTAAAGCTCGATTAAAGATCTTGATAAGATTTTTTATAACCTAAATTTTTAGAATAATTTTGACTTGTGACAATTATGTAATAAATTATACAAATTAGTGAAGATATAAATATGTAAATTAAAAGGCAAATTGGATTTAATAATCCAAAATAAGATCAATTAATAGATAATATTGAATATGGTCAATTTGACCGATAACACTCTTAACTTTCACATTCATTACCCAAGACAATCTCATTCAACAAAAATATCATGGATTTACATTTGGTTTCCATTCAATTTCACTCTCAATGATGATTATGAGCGAAATAGGGAAATTAGCATTCCTTATAACCGAAATCAAGTGTAAACTGAGTGTGTAAATCTTTTATGATTATGAAAGAGTGTTGCTCTTGATAACAAAATTAAAAGTTAGGAGTGTCATTAGTTATTACTATCGGTCAATGAGTCATCTTCTGAATTATTAAAATCTAATTTCCATTTCAAAATTAATAAAAAATTTAGATAAAAAGATGAAGAGTAAACTTCGTTTTTTGCCCATGTGTTTGGCATGTTTAACCCTTTTAGTCCAAAAAAGAATCTTTTAACATATCAGCCCCTGAGATTGTATTTTTATAACCATTTCAGTAGGGGTGTTCATCGGGTTTTTTAATCGGGTTTCGAGTTATTCGGTTCGGGTTATTCGGGTTTTTTGTTATAAGAATCCTACCCGATTACCGACCCAAATAAGATTCGGGTTAATCAGTTTCGGGTTATTCGGTTTCGGGTTTATTCGGGTCGGGTTAATCGGTATTCGGGTTTCTAAATACAAGTTGCAACGCATACTTTATTATTTAACTTAACATTATATTTATTAAATAATAAGCATAGAATGTCAAATAAAAACCTTCTCAATATGATTTTTCATTCAAACCCATACACTAAACACGTATTAACTAAAAAAAACCAAATAAAATAATCAAAAACCAAAGTGTATCAACCAATGGTATAAACTAAAAAAAGACAAATCGTATCAACCAACAAACTCGTTAACAATGTTCACTATTCAAATTCTCACATTCATGTCCGCTCGTACGTTTTCAATCATAATTTAAAAAAAGAGTGAAATAAAATAAGTATTAAAAATGGTTAGATGTATACTGAGATAAGATTACAAATAAATATTAATAATAAAATACCTTTTTATTATTATTCGGGTTAATCGGGTTAACCCGATTAACCTTTTTTTAACCCAATTACCAAACTGAATACTACCTTCGGGTTCGGGTTCCATCTTAAACGGGTTCGGGTTGTTCGGGTTCCATCTTAATCGGGTTCGGGTTAATTTGGGTCGGGTTCGGTATTCGGGTTTCGGGTAAAATGAACACCCCTACATTTCAGTCCATGACACTAACGCTGTTAACTTTTCTGTTAAGTATAGGAGCATGTTTTTGATAAAAAAATTTAAAACTTTTTTCATAAAAAGCGATTTAAAAATATTTTTTTAGCTTTTTATAAAATGTTTTTTAACTATTTTAAAAACGTTTTTTTTTTATATTTTTTTGAGTGAACTAGTTTTAAAAATAGTGAACTATTTAAAAAAATACGTTTTTAAAATAGTTAAAAAAATATTTTACGAATAAGCTAAAAAACGTTTTTATAAAAAAAAACAAAAAAATGTTTTTAAAAACGTTTTTTATGAAAAAAGTTTAAAAAAAATATTTTTTAGAAAAGTGAAAAAACGTTTTTTAAAAGATTCAAAAATGTCTTTTTTTTTAATGTAAAAAAAAAAACGTTTTTAAAATAGTTAAAAAAATATTTTACGAAAAAACTAAAAAAATGTTTTTAAAAAAGTTTTTTATGAAAAAAAGTTAAAAAAGTGTTTTTTAGAAAAGTGAAAAAACGTTTTTAAAAAGATTCAAAAAAGAGGTTTTTACGAAAAAAAAACAAAAAAAATGATTCTAAAAATAAAATAAAAAACGTTTTTAAAAAAAAGTAGAATTTTTTTTTTATGAAAAAGCCTAAAAAAGTTTTTATTTAACTGGAAAGATTAACTAGTTTACTTAAAAATAAAATAACTAAAATGCCCTTATACTTAACAGAAAAGTTAACAGAGTTAGTGTAATGGACTGAAATGGTTACAAAAATACAACTTTAGGGGCTGATATGTTAAAAGATTCTTTTTTAGACTAAAAGGGTTAAACAGACCAAACCACAGATGCCAAAAACGAAGTTTACTCTTTTTTTTTTAATGTTATACTAGTTTAGGTCCCGTGTCTATACATGGGGTGAAAAATATTAATATTTAAAATTTTTAAATCTTTATGTATATATTTCACAGGTGTAAAAATATATTACATATACTACGGATATAAACAAACTCAAAATATGTAAAAATTAATATATAATTAGGTTTCGAAAATACGTTAATTACTATTTAATATAATTTCACTTTCAATTATTATTTGATTGAAATAAAAGTTACATAATTAAATTTTAAAGTTTTCTTATAATAAGGGATAATTTAAAATAAATGTGTTGTATTAGTCCAATTAATACTTTCTTTAAATATATATTATTATTTAAATATAGAATTGCATTAAATAAGATAGATAGGCGGGAAAAAAATGGTAAGATTGAATATGGAGATGACATATGACACAAAAAAACCTTTATTTATTAGTATGTATAGATTTCGAATTTCATTCCTAAACTAGTAAAGGAAACACATCAACTTATTTATTAAATATCTAAAGTTCATCAAAACTAAAATAAAAGAGACTATGGTTTGGATCGATACAACTTACTTATTTGAAAAGCCATGTGACTATATGCTGTCATGAATATTTGTGACCTTCACTTTACATAGAAGTATTTATATAATTTTACATCAAGCCTTCGAAGTTTATTGGTAATAAACTTTCTTTCATTCAAAAAATTAGATGTCACTTGGGTTGGCAGCCGAGTGATAAGAGTCGAATACTCTTTAGAGAAGACGAGAGTTTAAATCTTGGTATGAGGTAGATTAGAAATTGATGTACTTTAAGAGTATGAGTAGATGTGTATGTGAGACTTCGTTCTTAAAAAAAGTAAAAAAATTGAAAATATCAGATTATTGTTCTAATTTATTTTTTTTAGAGTTAAGTACACGGATAGTCCCTATGGTGACTAGTATGTCTAAATTTTGGATTTGGTCCTTAAGTTTGAAAAACCACGCTGTCGGTCACCAAATTATGTATAAACGTAACATGTTTGGTCCTTGGAGTAGATGTCAGTTAATCAAACTGTTAAATATTTTTTAAAATGATCAAAATACCCCAAAATTAAAAAACAAAAAATAAAAAATATAGGATAAAAAAACGGCGCCACCGCCTATTTAACATAAAATTTAACTACCATCCGCTCTATGTACTTAACTTTTTTTTTAAGGTCTTGTGTTCAAGTCCCACAAAAGTAAATAAATTCGTCGTAAAAAAAAAGAGTAAATTACATACATTGTCCTTTAGTTATAACTAAAATTTCACATATTATCATTTGTCTTTAAAAATCACTTAAATTGTCCTTTATATCTAAATTTTGTTCACTCTATATCTTTTGGGCTAACTGGAGTTAACTTTTTCTGTTAAATTTAGGTATGTGCTTGCACATAAGGATAATATGGTCTTTTTACATATTAAAGTACAATTTGTGTAATTTACACTAAAAACCCTACTTTTATCTTCTTCCCTGAGTTATACCTCCCTCTCTCCACTCTCTATATCTCCATACACTCTTTCTCTCTCAACCAAAACCCACCGTCGCGACACCTTCAAACCGATCTTTATATCAACAAATGTTTGATTCTCACTCCTTAATTCCGTGTTCATGAGCTCTGGAGCTCATAATTTGACTTACATTTAGTTCCATCATCATTGTTGTCTCACAGCCGGTGAAATCGAAGTAAAGAACTGAAATGACGATTGATTCGGCAATCAGTATCATCTACCGCTGGAGTTCCACTACCGACAAGAAACTCTTCATATTCCACGACGTCGCGAGGAAATTGCTCCGTATTTACAGGCGGTAGATGAAATTCAAAGGACGATAGGCTCGGAAGATGAACGGAAAGGGGCGGAATCTGTGATACGAATCGCCGGATCTCGGCTCGCCGAGGAGTTCCGCAGCATCTTGAAAGTCCACGGAAAGGTAAATTCATCACTAAACCCTAATTCTTACACCGATTCGACAACAATGACAAACAGCGCTTCCAGCAATTACGAAGTACATGAAGATGATTACGTAAACCGTAATAGATTGAGCATGGAGGCGATTCATGATCTCCGAAGTATCGTCGTGAGGATGAATTCATCTGGATTCCTTGACGATTGTTTGAAAGCGTATGTTAACGAACGCAAATTCGTCATCGGTGTTAGTTTGCAACATTTGAATGTAGAGACATTGAGCAGAAGTAGTTGTAAGAGATTGGAGTGGGGAGTGTTGGAATCGAAGATAAAATTTTGGATCAAAGCTGCAGAAATATGGTGGTGGGTTTTGGTGTAGAGAGAAAGAGTGTATGAAGAGATAGAGAGTGGAGAGAGGGAGGGTGTGAATTGGGAAAAAGATGAAAGTAGGGTTTTTAGAGTAAATTACATAAATTGTCATTTAATAAGTAAAAGATCATACTAACCTCATGTGCAAGGCACATATCTGCATTTAACAGAAAAAATTAACTCCAGTTAACCCAAAGGACATAGATTGTGCAAAATTCAGGGCCATCATCGAGAAATTAAGTATCCGGCTCGACATAAGAAAAATGCCACCATTCCCTCTTCAATAAAATTTTTGGGCCCAAATTTTATAAGTTATTTAAAAAAAAATTTGCCCCTAAATTTTATAAAATTTTTCAGATTTTATAATTTTTTATTTTTTTTATAATGTATATAATTTTTTTTAAAAATTATGACCACTCATAAACATGCCCCTGTGCAGCAGCCCAACCTGCACCCCTATGTGGGCCGACCTTGACAAAATTTAGATATAAAGAACAATTTGATTGATTTTTTAAGACAAATGACAATATATGAAATTTTGGATATAACTAAAGGAAAATCTGTGTTATTTACTAAAAAAAAAAGAAAAAAAAACTTAACTTTTTTTTTTATTAAATCATCATACATTTATTAGTTTTGATTGGTTCATGTTGGAATAAAAAAAATCCAATAAACCATTTCCAGGTCAGCAACAAGAAGTTTTAGCTACCTACATCGCTGGCACACCGTTCTTACCATGGTCAGCCACTTATTTCCTTTAGAAACCGACAACTGTCTACCTGTTGATCTTTGTGCGCGTCAACATTCATTCGTTCGTTCCTCGCTTTCCCCATCTTTGCTAGATTGAGCCGGGAGGTGACCCTGCGCACCATTAACAAAATTGAGGCACCTAAAAAATAGTGAAGAAAGGGGGAGGTGGCGCATCTTAGCGCATCATCATCGCAGGGTGTGTATTCCTTTTGTCTATCTTAATAATAATTTCTCTCTCTTCATCTTCCATGGCCGATCTCTTGCCTACTTCTGATCTGGTGTGTGTTCGTCGCGTAATTACTTTAATTTCATTTATTCAACCTTCGATTCTAATCTGTGACCTTTGATTCGATTTTGATTGGTGCACAGGTGTAGGTGTGTTGATATATTCACACATACGCTATTTTTAGGGCTTTTCCTTCGACTCTATTTCGATTCTTCAATGGCCGCTCCACCGGCTAGGGCACGAGCAGATTACGATTACCTGATTAAGCTCCTTTTGATCGGAGACAGCGGTAAGGATTCAATTCGCATCGTAATATAGATCAATTAGCTTTATGAGGATTAACACTAATTGCTAATGTATTAGGGATTTCGAAGGTGGTTTTGGTACGGATCTAGGTTGATATAGTGCTTTTAATTATGAATCCAGTGGCTTGTTTAATTTGTATGTTTATTACTGTTTTTTTGACAATGAGATGGTGAGTTGCCATCATAATGTGTTTGTTATGAGTCAAAAAGTCCAATCGTGATCTTCAAACCCGTGACTGATTGGAATTGATTGATTCTTCAGTGAAGGATAGTGATTATGAATGTTGATGAAATTAAATATGTTTGTTCCGAGTGTTGCGAGAGAACATTGAGAGCATTTATATCTCTTGGTACTATTATCATGAATGTGGAATGTCATTCTTATATTTTTCTAGATACTTGATGAGAAATGAAGGAAAATACAAGACATGGAAAATATGTCATTTTCTATTAGGGTGTTTTGTTTGAAGGAAATTATCTGATTATCGCGGTAGTAAAACATAGGTTGAGACCCTTTTTTTGGCAAACCATCTGAAACACAGGTTGAGATTTGTTAGTAAAACACATATAATTGTAAAATAGTGTTTGGCAAACCACCTGAAAGAAATGATTATCTGCTCTTTCTTAGATAACTAAATTTAGAAAAACGCAGGTTGAGACCTGTTTTTTTGTAAACCTTGTTTTGCACACGCAATTCTAAACATCTCATATGAAATTTATATGAAAGTAATGTTAAGGATAAGTACTATACTTCATTGAAACCTCAAATTTTTGAATATGCACTGATGCACAATACTATTTTAGGAATATTTACTAGAATAAAGGTCATTGTAAGCTCCATGTTTTTGGAGATTTGAGCCACGATCTCTAGGTTTTTTTACCATGTAAAGAATGGAACGACAGTTCCACGTTTCTCAAATATTTACGATACGAGTTAATTGCTAACCGTTTTGATCCTTTACATTATTCCAATCGTTCTCATTGATGTTCTGTTTTAGAAACCAGAGTGAGTTCTGTAGTCTTGAAATATCCTTGAAAAATTTCGATCTTGTTAGGATATAGTGACTTTCAAATCTTAATTAGTATTTTCACACCAATTTAATTTTTCACTTCCTAGTTTCACAAACTTATTCTTTCCAAGCTCCATGTCACCATAGCGTCAACACATATATTTATTTGGTTGAGCTAAGTGAGCGTACAGGGGACTACTTAATGATCAGTTGTTCTAATTTGTTTTCTTTGCAGGTGTGGGAAAGAGTTGCCTTCTTTTGCGTTTTTCAGATGGCTCTTTCACTACTAGTTTTATCACTACCATTGGGTGAGTTAATCACATAGTTTTCTACATAATCAGCTGATTTATATTTTTTGACAATTAGTTCTAATACAATGAAAACTATAATTGGGAATTACAGTATTGATTTTAAGATAAGAACCATCGAGCTTGATGGCAAGCGCATTAAGCTACAAATTTGGGACACAGCTGGTCAGGAACGGTTCCGTACAATTACAACCGGTATGTTTTTATTACTATTTGTTGACATATCACATATGAATCAATTGCCAAAAATAGATTACTGGATTATAGAAGCGGCAAAATTGACGGGTTGGGTTATGGATCAAAACTGTTTCAGGTCAAAACAGATAAGTTTTGGTATTGGTAGTTTCGGCTTGGTTGTGTCGACTCAAAATACCTTTTTCTTAAGTTAATGAAAAGGTCTAACTCGCCCATGGACTTTTGTTGAATTTGCATATAAGTCCATGGACTTTGTTTTGCATGATTAAATCCTTTAAACTTTTAAAACTTAATGATAAAGTCTTTTTCTGCATGATTAAATCCCTTAAAACTTTTAAAACTTAATGATAAAGTCCTTTTCTGCATGATTAAATCCTAACGTTTTGAAAGTTAATGAAAGGCCCTTTTTTGCATGATTAAAGTCTGTAAAGTTTGCCAATGGGGTTGGTGACCCATTGGTAGAGGAAAATCCTCTAGAAACACCAAAGTTTAAGAAGGTCATGGGTTCAAGTCCCACTCCTGCAGGAATAAAGAAATTTGCCTTTCAAAAAAATAAAAAGGTCTGTAAAGTTTATACAAGGGACATTTTTATTAAGTTTCAAAAAGGTGAAGGATTTAACTATGCGAAATAATTAATGAAGTCCAAGGACTTGTGTGTGAATTCAATGAAAGTCCATACTCTATAGGTTGTTTTCAACAATTTGCCATATAATTATAGAAGTTATACTGCTTCAGTAAAAATCCAGTTTTCATAGTAAATTTGATTTACGAGGTTTATGCTTTGAGAATACACTCTGGACAACATTCTACCTTTTTGTTGCTACTTTTATTTTACCCATTTGAGATAAATAACTTGAACCGCCCATTTTACAAGTAAACGGGTCGAAATTGCCGCCTCATTTAGATTATAGTGTTGATAGGTTCAACCTCTGTGAAGGGCTAGAATGCTGGATCCAAGACTTAAGATAGAAAAGAAAAGCAGTCTATCCAAGAAATTGTTTTTATTTTTTGTTTAAAACATATTTACTTTTATCTTGTGTTTCAACTTAGAGTAGTATGTAATTTACACAGTTTTTTTTTCTTGAAAACTTCAGCTTATTACAGAGGAGCCATGGGTATTTTGTTGGTGTACGATGTTACAGATGAGTCATCTTTCAATAGTAAGGTTTTCTTCCCTTCACTTTGATTACTTTTGCATTTGATTTATCCCTTTGTTCCTTCACTTTTCCTCTATTAGTTCATAATTTTTTATTAATCATCACTGATGGATATAGAGCTCACAGTGAGCAGGTCGGGCGGGTTGGGTAACATGTCAAAACAGGTTGGGTCGGGTTGACCCAAAACTATTTTGTTCATTCTTAGGACAAAGCAATAATAACTAATTCCTTTTGAAACATGATTACAAAATTATTATTACTGTAACACTTGAAAGTTTTGAATTGGCAGACATAAGAAACTGGATTCGGAACATCGAACAACATGCTTCTGATAATGTTAATAAGATCTTGGTGGGAAACAAGGCTGATATGGATGAAAGCAAACGGGTATTTTTATTTGTCATTTATTTTATATAAATTTTGATGCTGTCATTTATGCTTTTGAAGTTGGAAATTTAGACGCGTGACAATCTTTTATTGATAGGCTGTACCTACCGCTAGGGGGCAAGCACTTGCAGATGAATATGGCATTAAATTCTTTGAAACCGTAAGTAAAATGCCAATGAAGTTATACCATTTTGTGTTTAAGATGAAGAAAAACAAACAATAGTTAATGTCATACCATTTTGTGTAGAGTGCAAAAACCAATCTAAATGTGGAGCAAGTTTTCTTTTCAATTGCAAAGGATATCAAGCAGAGGCTTTCAGACACCGATACCAAGGCTGAGGTAAATACAATCCTAATATATTAATCCATATTTTTATAATGAATGTGGTTTTCTGAAAGGATAAAAGAATTTGGGTCGTTTAACACAGTTATAAAATGTTGGCAGTTTCAACCCTTCTACTGGTTGTTTATCTCAAATGAGCCTAATAAAATAATTTTGTTAAAGAAACGAACAAGTCAAAAGGGTTGAAAGTCGACAAAAATCTATTTTAATGCATACAACCTCCTAATTTTTTTAATTCAAAATTTAGAGTATTATTGTTTTTGTAATTTTATTTTATTTACAATGAAAAGAATCTTTTTCATGTTAGGTGAAAGGTAATACAATAGTATGAGATATAGAAAGATATATATGAAACTTTGAACTGGTAGAGGATGTATTGTATATATGAAATGAGTTCTTTTTTAAAACTGGACAAATAATTGTTTGTCGGTCAATCCATCTACCCGATCTATTCTAAAAGTGACCCGCTTAACCCGTTACCGACCCTCTAGACCCACCTTTATTATTCATGTGTCTTGGGATATGGCTGGCCCTGTTTGGTAGCCTCTTAATGTCATTAAGAGGCTACCTCTTAATGGTTCAACGCCTCTTAATGGTTAAGAGGTAACCTTAAGTCTGAATGGTTAAGAGGTAACATCTTAATGGTAAGTCCTCACAGGTTACATGGTCCCTTACCTCTTAATCATTAAGAGGCTTTGAACCATTAAGAGGTAGCCTCTTAATGACCATAACATGCTACCAAACAGCCCCTAAGTTGTATTATTTGCAGCCAACAACAATCAAGATCAACCAAGCAGATGTTGGGAATGGACAAGCCGCACAGAAATCTGCCTGCTGTGGTTCTTAAAAGGAAAACTAATTATGGTGATGACAACATGATATTGGGGGTTGTAATTTTCGACTTATTTTGCCATTTTCTTTAAAAAAAAAAAAAACTTGTGTTAGTGTGTGTGAAGCATAGGTTTTAGTTACTGGATTCATATTTCTTCTTGCAGGATACATTATATTTTTCTTTACAATCTTCTTGTTTCACTTCTTATGTTATAGTTACTGTTAAAAGAGAAGTTATTCAAAGAGCCTATGGTTCATAAGATTTTTTAACAAACCAGGAATTGTAGAAAAAATTGGAATTTGTTTTGATATGGAAATTTCTTAAGTTGAATAAAAATTTGAAGGATACCCGGTTGTAATTGAAATTTTTTAATAAGCCGGGTGTTGGTAATCCCAGTCTCATACCCGGTTGTAAAATCGTGTCCCATACTTGGTTTAATATCTGTCAGGTAATTACCCATCAGGTATTGGGTATACCTGTTAGTTTGTTAAAAAAAATGCCCGTTGGGATTTCCAACCACATTTACTTTTTTTTACCATTATAATTATTGTATAATTTTTATTTATATAATAACTATTACAAATTAAAATATGGTACATTACAATATTACATACATATAAATGTCATCATAAATATATAATATCATTATCACTTTTTATATAGTTTTATGTATATTGTTCACAACATCTATACTATATAAACAATATCATCAAGTACATATCTCAAAAGAAATTTTAATTTTGCACATAATGAACCTACTAAAATGAACCGTTAATAGACAAAGATTAAGAGAAAATAAAAATAAAAATAAAAATAATTTTTTTTTCGGGTATGTGGTTTCAGGTAATCGGATCAGGTTTCACCTAATCCCATACCTGTTGGGTATCGGATATACCCGTCTCAGATGTTTAAGGTTTCGGGTATACCCGCCGGGCTCGGGTATTTTTGCCATACATACTTTGAAGTAATGCTCATAAGTTAGGGGCAATTTCCTCATGTGAGATTCGAATTCAGAGTCTATAGATTGTTTAAACTACAAAAAAGTACTATAACGATAAGTCGATAACCAAACTATAAAATCACTGGTTTCTTATTTGGTTTATTTATTTCGGTTTTATATACACACACGACAACAACCAAATCATAAAACTATCTATTCTTAGTTGGTTCAGTTTTATCCAACAATAAAAGTACTATAAAATCTCTAATAAAATAGTTTTAATTGAATTAAGGTAATTTTAAGGTGGAATTCTTAAAAGTAAAGTATAAGTACCAAAAAATATTTGTAAAATTCAAAAGATTTTTTAAGTATAAATTATGATAATGCGAGTAAAATTTCTGAAACTTATAAAAAACTAATACAAGTAAACAATTTTACAACCCTTTTAATTTACGAAACAATCAATATTCAAGAATTAAAACACTAACCGATTAAAGTATTATAAAAAAAATTAAGAGTAAAAGCACAAGATAAATAAACAAATTTAAGAATTAAACCTTTTTAAACACTCAAAGATAATGATTATCGCATCATTTATTTTTTTTAATTTAAAAAAAACCACCTTTAAACATTAGCTTCTACAACCATTATATTATTATTATTATTATTATTATTATTATTATATTAAACGGATTAGCCAATATCTCAATATATCCGGATTGAAGCGCGATTGTAACTAAAACAGTATGTGTACATCCAAACCGTATTCATCTACAAATCCAAATCATTCTCATTCTATAAATAAACCCTAATTATTCACATACAAATATTAAAAACCCTTTTAGCTTCTTCATTAATCTCCAAGAACTTGTACTGCCGAAGCTATGAACCAAAATCCGAATGCAAAATCTTACGATCGTGCACGATTATTGTCGTTCTTAGAAGTTGAAAACTCGTTCTTTACACCTTGGAGTTTTGACCCGAATGTTGTATCGGGTCAAACCTTTAATGTTCGAAGATATATGAGCTTCCAACCGGGCTCGTTCTTTACTCATCAGGTAATAAACTAATAATCAATAGTTTTATAATGTTCAATAATGGATTTTAGGTCATTGTATGAATTAATTACATTTTTCCAGACCCTACTAGTAGCTTTGCTGTGTGTGGGATTATACCAGGTACGTTTGTTTGTTATAGATTAATTACTTTTGTGTTTACCGGTGTAGTCTGAAAGTACGGAACCACCTCAAGACCGATCGTTGATGGTCCAGAATGAAGGAACCACCTTGGCCCAAGTGGGTGCGGTTTCAGAACCTGACCAAGTCCAATATTTGATGGTCAAGAAAAAAGGAACATTGGCTCAAGTGGGCGCGGTTTCGAAACGTGATCAAGACCGATCTTCGAGCAAACAAGATGAGAGAATCTGCCTAACTAAGCAGTGTGTTATCGGATAAATGATAGATTATGACTATGGTTTAGGAATATATAAATATTTATTTAGAATAATGCATTGTTTTTTGTTTTTCTCTTTTTTTTTTTTTTATAATTATCGTATTTGATTACAAGTATGTTTTCAAATTTATTGTTTTTTTTTGGGTTAATTTAGGTTATATTTTTGTTATTAATCAGTAAATATGTCTAATATATATATATATATATATATATATATATATATATATATATATATATATTGGAATGCTTGTATCTTCTTAAAATTATTTTATTCAATATTATAATTATTTTTTTGTAATATAATTTTCAAGTATTATTATAGTATTAACTATTATACTAAAAAAGATATTATATATAGTTAGTTTAAAATGCAACCTCTTAGGAACAGTAAAAGATTGTCACTGGTCCGCAAAGACACTTGGAATATGCTAATGGTTAAGTTCTTTTTTTTTTGAAAAATACGATTATGGTTTCTTGGTAAATACAATTCTCCGCACACTAAAAACTAAAATGTGGTTTGGGTGGGATGGTTATGACTATCCGTAATACCTGGGTGAAGTTGGTGGATCAACGGGGCGGCCGGGGCCTGAGTTTTTTTAACTGTTTTGAACTATAATTTTTTTTTGTTTCACATGGGATACTTAGGTTCTTCATATACGCGTTTTGATATTTGGGATCGTGACTAAATTCATGCCGCAACGCGCGTCAAGACTGAGAGATTACGATCCCACCTCAACATCGCGTAAGTAATCAATTAGTTTATGTGTAAATTCATTAAGAGCCGGTTATCCAGTTATCCATCTCTCTAGTTTGGACTTTGGACATCTCTTGAAGTGATAAACCTCCTTGGGCCTGCTATCTAAAAGAGCCCATAAGGCCCATGAAAACCCAAATTAATATAGGGTAAGACAATACGGGCCTGTTTATGGGTTCGTGGTCTGGCTCGTTAAAAAGCTTGTCGATCTCAAACTTTTCACCATCATTTCAACACAACAATATTAAGTTATAAAACCTTATTGAATTCATAAATGTACACCCTCATGAAAATCGCAAATGATTATAAGTAATTAATATTTATATAAATATTAGTTAATGGGTTTGTATTCTCCTTAGAGCATTCCCATCAGATTCTCCATCCCCATCTCTATAATTACACTAAAAATCACTAACTTTTTTCTCTCCTTTTCAATTAAATAATACTTTTTTATACCTTTATCATTACCTTTTATCTCTCCTCCACTCACAACCACTTTAAAAAATATTAAAAAATTAATAGGGGTGAACAGTGTTTTCCCCAAATATACAAAAAAATTGTACATTTTCTCTCTTCTTCACTCACAACCACTTTAAACCAATCCATAAAATATGCAGAATCCACTCACAAACATATGAGGACACTGATGTGAATGCTCTTAATAAAGAAGAGTCCAAGATAGAGTTAAGGTAAATGAGATTTCAATTTTTAAAGTGGTGTATTTAATACGAGAGTGATGTGAGAAATTGGTTGAAAAGTTGACGTAGAGCAAAAGCACGAATATAAAAGAGAACCCATGAGAGTAAACTAATAATATTATGGTAATTAGGAATTAAATTGAATGCCTAATAGATATGTAAATTACTCAATTAAAAAGATTTACACGATTTCCAATGTAAAGGAATTAATATAAAATTGATAGAATTGAAGAAAAACCGTTGAGTTCGAAAGCGAGGCTCCCAATGATGGAATTCCAAAGAGAGCGGTTAAATTGGGCCCAAGATATATGCTCTTGTCAAGTTGCTCCTATTATGAGTCCGTTATCAGGTTCGTATCAGAACTTGTCCACATAGAAAGGTGAATAGATATTTAAACAGCTTATAAGTAAATGAGTCAATATGCATACATATAGTGTAAATTTAGGTCGAAATGGCCTAAAAGTTTCAAACTTGTGATGTACTCAACCTGAAGTCGTGAATGCCAGGCCACGTTTTGCCTGAAGTAGTTAACGCTTTACAACAATTGCATAATATAATTCTCTGGTATTATTTAAGGCTGACGAGTTCTTCTCGTGCAGTACAATTACTATTTCAGTTATTATATCTTGTTTCCTATAATTATTTGATTTATTATTGATCTTATTTCTCCATGTATACATGTGCTAGTTCCCGCACGTGTGAAAGATTGAGAAATAGATGACAACTTAAATTCGTAAGTGGGGAGGTAAAGGTTTTGAAATTGTGTATGGTCTTGCCCGAATCTACTTTTCTTTTCATTGCCTTGCCTAGTCCATACATATATAATTGTACATTTCGTCGTAAGCTTTTCTAGGCATTTTTAAAATGATATATTTTCAAATAATAAGGTTTTACTAATTACTTGTATTATTATTTATTTTTTATATCAAATTTATTTTTCTAATTTTTTTTATTTAAATAAATTCGTTAGTTAGGTCATTTAAAATCAATTTGTTATAATCATTTTTAGTTTGTATGTTAAAGAAGTTTGAAAGAGAATGCCGCGGTGACAAGGTCGGGAGCCTTGTCGACGGTGTTCAGGATGATGGTGGTGGTTGCTATTAGATCAATTGTAGTTAGTATTAATAGAAGATAGTTTGTGTAAATATGGTTACATTATATAACTTTTCTTTGTAACCCAAAATCATTACAAAAATCAATACAATTTATCACAATTACACACATTTAAAGGTGTTTAACTTGGTAGCAAAGCCAAGCACCTTCTGCCGCCTCATACCACCGCCGTCGGAGCTCCGAGAGCCGCACAATCGACCATCTTTTTGCTTGTTTTCTCCTTTCTCACAATCACCGGTGTTGTTTAGCTTCGTTTTGGTTTACAATCGACCATTTTCCAGCCTCTACAACCATAGCCGCCGCCACAACCCTAGAAACTCCACGTTTTTATCTCCAGCGAAACTTTCGCCTGAAACCAAAAGGTTTCGGCGAAACTTCCGCCTCACCAAAAACTTTCACCGAAACCCTAAAGTTTTGGCAAAACTTTCACCTAAACCCAACTTTCGCCTGAAACCCAAAGTTTCGGTGAAACTTACGCCACACCAAACTTCCGGCAAAACTTTCGCCTACTTCATACTTTCGCCGACACCTAAAACTTTCACCTTCTTTCCACTTAAAAAATGGGCAATATACCCATCCTTACACATCAAGAAAAAGCCTCCCACAACTCACACCAATTTGCATTCACATTATCTCCCACAAATTATGGCTACTGAAAAACCATGCGTGAACCGTTCCTCATTACCAACAATCTTTTCGGATATGTTGATGGTTCAATACCTTGTCCAGAACAATCTCTTGCCACAGGTTTGATACAATGGCTGTCAAAACAGAGCTACATGGATCCACAATGATGCCCATTAACAACACCCTACTCACCACAACAAAACAGAGTAGTTGAAAAAAGGAATAGGACAATGTTGTCACTACTCGAAGCATGCTGAAAGCAATGAACATGCCATAGAACTTCTGAACTGAAGGAGTTAAACATGTCATGTTCATACTAAATAGGGTTCCCACAAGAGCCCTTGTAGACAAGACATTGTACGAAGCACTGAATGATAGGAAACCAAATTTAGGAGACTTAAAGATTTTCGGTTGCATAACATATGCCAAGGTAATATCATCTCATCTAAAGAAACTCGATGATAGAAGTACACCTATCATATACTTGGGTGTGGAAGAAGGATTGAAGGCATATAGACTATATGATCCGGTAAAGGATAGAATTTGTGTAAGTAGAGATTGTAAGTTCATGGAAAAGGAATCTTGGAATTGGGATAACTACGTGAAGGATACAGGTACTAAGGAAGAAGAATGGACAAACATTGTTATACAGGGGTTTGACGAACCTAACTCTGTACCTATCAATTCTGAGATCAATGGTGACAGTCATGAAGCACAAATACAGGAACCGGTTAACACACCAAACTCTCCTATTACACCACCAACCTACACTTCCAATCCTTATTTAGATGAAGAAGTCACCCTTGTTTTTTTTTAATCATCAGGAAGTTTAAATAGCAAGTATGATCATACACCGTTACAAGGGTTCGAGGACTTAACATCTGTGCATGAAAAGGCACAAAAATTGGAAGTAGAAGAATTACTACTAGTTGAAGAAGAACCACGTAACTATAAGGAGACAGTTTCAGGTAAAAGGTGGATCGAGGCAATGAAAGTTGAGTTAGAATCAATAAACAAAAATAACACTTGGACTTTGACTACTTTGCTTAAGGATCACATGTCAATAGGTCTAAAGTGGATATTCAAAACAAGGAAGGATGCAAAGGGAGAAGTTATCAAATATAAGGCAAGATTGGTAGCAAAGGGCTACGTTCAAGAACACAGAATAGATTTCGATGAAGTCTTCGCACCAATTGCACGTATCAAAACATTTCGCTTGATACTATATTTGGTAGCATATCATGCCTGGGTAGTACATCACCTAGATGTAAAATCAACATTTCTACATGGAGGTTTAAAAGAAGAAGTATACGTGTCGCTTGCGAAAGGATTTATAAATGTAACATCCCGAAATAATAAAACGATTGAACAATAACGAGATCGGGATTTAATCAAGGATTTAAATCCAAAGTAAGGGAGCGTGCTTGGGCTCGGCTCCAATGGGCCGATGTAGCCCATGTATATAAAGGGAAATTAGCTCAAGACTCTCATGCATCATCTTCAACCTTGAAACCATAGAGAGAGAGAGAGAGAGAAAGCTCAAGAAGACACCTTCAAGCTTGGAATCTGCTCTCATCTTGTTTCTCCATCATCCCAGATCGATTCTAAACGAAGAATCACGAGTTTTGAGGTAAAGATCGTCCTCAGATCTGAGTTTCTGTTTCAAAATGGGTTTTTAGGGTTTATTGGTTTTTCAACATAAATGTTGATTTTTTATGCATAAAAAACGATTTAAAGCTCAAATCTAGCTTCATGGAAGCTAGATAGACGTTTTGAACTTAAAAAGTTTAGGTTTTGGATCAAAATCCGACCTGGAAACACTTGATTTTCTTGAGCCGACTCTTGAGTGTCGGCCACCTGCAAGTGCCGACACTCGGCGAGGAAGAAGACGATGAGAATCAACCATAATAAAAAATCGACCCTTAGAGAATCGGCTCCTGAGAGTCGGCCCTCAAAACAAACACGCTGAGTATCGGCTCCTTTCATAAACACAAAGTCCTGAACGCAAGTTCAGGCGACACTTATGAGTGTCGCTAGCGACTCTCCTAGCCGACACTCAAGTGTGGCTAGCGACTCTCCTAGCCGACTCTCATGTGTGACAGCCAACACTCTCGGCCATCACTCTCATGTCATAGCCGAATCTTGCATGAAATAACAGAATTCGTACTTTGACTTATGTGCAGATCGGTATACGCACAAGCATTAGTTAAAACATCACCTTCGGGTTGAATACCGATAGACAAGTGAGTTCTATGTGCCCCCTATGTGTAATGTGCAAATGTTTTCCAATGTTTTGAGACTGAAGTGTATACATGAACCGGATGAATGAGACGAATGCTATAATAATCATACGTTATATACGAAAGTAAATGATGAACAAAGAACGAAACGAATGTGTACAAAGAATGAAATGATATGAATAACATAATGTATAAGAATAAAATCTTGCTTTATACACACATACACACACATATATATATATATATTTCTTGCCATGTACGTATGATTATAAACAATGAAATGTAAGTATGACATAATGAATGAGAATGAAATCTTGCTTTATATACACATATATACTGCTTGCCATGTATGAATAAACGTTATGTATGTAATGACAACAACTACTTCGATAGTCGAACGACCACACGACTATTATGCAGCCAGAACCATAGTCTAAAAGGTAGACTAAACTCAGGCTACTACGATAGACTCACTCCCTAAATCGATGCATGGTTGCATAAATAGTTCGGGTGGGAAACGTATGCCTTAGGGCAGCCAAACGAATATGACGAACTACGACGGTATGACGGTTGTAAGATATGACGGACTACGGCGGTAGGACGGTTGTAAGATATGACAGACTACTACGGTAGGACGGTTGTAAGATATGACGGACGGCCGAAGGTTTGCCGGACGGTTGTAAGAAAACGATGACGGACGGACGCTAGTTGCCGGACGGTTGTAAGTATGGCGGGCTACGACGGTAGACCGCAACGTCTGTCTTCGTGACTTACATAATCAATGACGGGCTGATCCCCTTATGGGTAAGGCCAATGAATGTCAAATGAATGCAAGAATGTATGTATCTATATATGTACTCTCCTACGAATGAAATGTGAAAGAAAGAATTGAAATGATATATATATATATATATATATATATATATTTATACTTATGTAAATATGACAAGGAATAATGATAATGTCTATTTGCTTTAAACTAGAACTCACCAGCGTTAGCTGACTTTTAGTATGCACTTCAGGAAATAAGAAGAAAGGACGGGCAAACGCGTGATGACTACCCGGCGCAAGACTGACATCCCATTCATTTAAGTTTTATGTTAAGACAATATTATTATTTTAAGACTTCCGCTGTTATGTAATTGAATGATGTACGCTTCCGCTACTGTTGAATGTTTTAATTTAAACCCAACACTTTGATGACTATGTTTATGGGTAAATACAACAAGTGAGGTCTTCCGAGAAAGAGACCTTACAATAAAGCCAGAAATGGTCGAATATCCACTAACCACCAACTTAACTCGAAATGGTCGGCTATGAGACATAAGTTTTCGTTGTTTAGTGGCATCTATAACCAACGAAAAAGTGGTCAAAATGATTTGGACATTTTCATAGCGGCTTTTATCGTGAGTGTAATAATGGCTAAGCATTCAACCTAATAGATGCATGGGAAATTGTAAGGCATTATCCTAAATGGATTAGGGTTCTCGGTATGAGCGATACAAGTTGTTCATCTTAACAGACGAAAACATTCGAGTCTAGCATAGCCGCTGGTTCCGATGTACAAAGAGAGCCGATTGACCTCAACGTTGAGGATGACGAGGACAACCCTCCAGAACCACCCTGAGCCATCGGGAAAATAAAGCAAAATGGGCGGCATCTTCAACTCAATCGGCACCCAATTCTATATCAGCTCGATGGGCACAACTTAACGAGATGCAAATGGAAAGACTTTAGCTGAAGAGGGAAGCGACCGAGATAGAAGATTTAAACATATTAACGAGAATTGCAAACAAATATGAGTAATGTTTTATTCATGTATTTTTTTAAATTATTATGTAGTGTCTATTTATTTTTAAATTAATGTTTTTATGTTTACAAATTAACGTCTATTTAATTTTAATTACAAAGTTAATATTATTTTTATTATATAATATTATTTTATTATTCACATTAAAACAAAAGATGAAAAATATAAGTGAAACATGAGTATTAAATATGTGAAAAATTGAATGAAATATGATTTGACGTTCGAATGAAGCTTAATGCTAAGAAGTAAAACATGAGTATAAGATATAACCTTAAAAAATAAATCTTATATCTACGTTGTTTCAATTTTGTTTTCAAACAAGATCAAAATACGTACAAGGTACGCTAAATCAAAGAACAAAATAAAACAAAAAAATGAAATAAATAAATGATTTGAATTTAAAATTCAAATTCCTCCATTCTTCTCGTCTACTCTATACACGTATTCATTAGTATTTACAGTCCGGTGAATGGTGATAACTACCAATCAAAGCCATCAACTCACGTAATTTACACTAAACGCCGTCGTTTATATCGCAAGAGCCGTTTTAACACTACTACTCCACACCTTCATATCATTTTCATACGGCGTCAAGTTCAAATCCATAAACAACCCTCTCCTCTCCGTCACCGGCGCCGGCCGCCCACTCTTCTCATTCCCACCGTCACGGTGCCGCCTCATATGACCACCTAACGCCTGCCCAATCGCAAACTCCAACCCGCAAACTGAACACTCGTGCGTCTTGGGCTTCGGTGGCGTTTGTACTTCACTGGCGTCGGCTGTTTTGGGTCGCTTGTGGCTCGCACGGTGGCCGCCGAGAGCTTGGAATGATTTAAACTCCTTGTTACATGTCTTGCAGTTGAAAACCCGGTCCGGTTGAGAGCCCGATTGACCGACACGTGAGAGGAGCATGAGGCAGTTTGCCATGGCTAGATTCTCGACCTCCCTGTCGTCTTCCCAGCTTCTCTTGATCGCCATTTGGTTTGATGAAAACGATGTCGTAAAAGATGTTGGAATGGTTTATGTTTTTGTTTGGTGGTTTGGGACATATATATAGTGGCGCACGTGTGTGGTGGAAAAAGTGGAGTAATTAGATTTGATAGCGCGTGAGATGTGACCGCGTGCGCCGTACAAGATTTGGTAAGTTGCTTGAGTTAAGGAACGGCGAAAGTTCTACGAAATCTAGAATCAACTGAAAGAGTGTCGTCTATTTCTTTCACACTACAAATTTTTTCTTTTAACAATTTTTTACCTATAAATATCACTTAAACTTTATGGTTCCGACGATTTGATCTCACGTCATTTTTGTAAGCAACAAGCGGTAGCTTACGTAAAATTTTTTTCTTGGGTATGTTTGTTAAAAATGATTTTTTTCGGATCAGGTCATTGAAAGTTTATTGTCGGATTGAGTTAGGTCACCAAAATATTTTGAAATGAAAACTTTTTGTCGGATTGAAATTCGTTCATTTAGGTGTTCGTGTTGGTTAATTTGTTCGGTTAAAGTTAAACGAACGAAAATGAACAAGCCTCGTTCGTGTTTGTTCGGTTTGTTTATAGGCGTAGGGGAATGTTTGACAAGGTCGGTTAGTTGTTTAGAAATGAATAGATTGGCTTAAAGTAAAAAGTTATTGGGTTAAACTGTTAGTGACCTGATAGGATTAATTGTTTATAAGGATTATAAGGTCCAATTAATTATTTAATTAATTTATAATAAGTTTATGTTTGTTAATTAGTTTATAACAATTAATAAGTTTATATGTGTAAAGTTTTAAATTACATTTTAGGTGTCGTTTTGGTAAAAAAATCATGGCGGTGAATGTTAAAATTTCTTGGGGATCGCAAGATTAAATCGTATCGTTATTATAATAAAAGAATATCTTTATTTGCCACGTGTTGACTTCTGGTGAAGTGTAGATTTTTCCCCCTTTTTCCTATTAAATTATAATAATTTTAAGTAATTAAATATTAAAAGTTAATTCTGATATTTTATTAAAATATAAGAATTTGTTTATAATTTTTAAATTTTTATTATTTGTTTATAATTTTTAAATATTCATTATTTCATGATATTTTATCGACGGGTGATGGCATTCAAACACCATACCATTAGACCATGTTATGGGTTTTCACATTACATGATTTTGATAAGGAAACATTTAATAAGGAAATTATTTTAGGTAGATAAATATAAGAATTTGTTAATATATGATATGATGATAGTTAGAAAAAGTTTAGGATAAACGGTTATATAAATTAAATTAAAATATTTAGGAACTATATAATATTTATACATTTTAATTTAAATCTAATACATAGTTTATGTAAATTACTTAATTTGTCCCGTATTTGATCTCTAAACTTTACTAATTAAATTAAATGTTTTTTTTTAATTTCTTACTTCTCTAACGTTTTGGCTTTCCTTTATGTGAACTTAAAAAGAACTAGTTTATTGAATAGTAAAATTTCAGTTATATATATACTATACACTAATGTAGAGTTGAAATAAAAAAAAAACTTATTGTCGGATGGTTTAGAATTTAATCGATGGTTATGATGTGTTATATTATTAGTTTTTGAAGATTTTTATTTTAGTTTGACGAAAATAGTCAAAATGTGTTGGGTCCCTTTACTTTTAGTGAGGTTCACGGTTCACAGCTTCACATTAGCACTGCGTCGCAAGTTCCCTGAATCTACTTTTCTTTTCATTGTACATTTCGTCTTAAGCTTTTCTCCAGATTTTTAAAATTAGATATTTTCAAATAATAAAGCTTACTAATTACTATTATTTATTTTTTATATCAATTTTCTATTTTGGGAAAATTAACAAAATGGACATTTGACCAGTCAAACTTATCAAAATGGACAAACTTTTTCAGACTACTAAGTTGTGGTCATTTAGACCAATAGTTGGCTGAAGTAGGCTAGTTCAGCCGGCTCCAAATTCCGTGTCCACCAACTTTTTGTCAGAGTTTCAACAAAAAAGAAAACGACACGTGGCGGCACTGACTCCCAAGCCGAAATACAATATTGTTGTATTTGATATTCTATTTTAGCACTACTTTTCATATAATTGTTGTGTTTATTTTAAAACATTAAATTTATATTGTTTTTGACTAATTATTATATGATTGTTGTGTTTATTTTAAGAAAAATAGCCGGCTAAGAAAAGTCAAATAGCCGGATAAACAAAGGCAAATAGCCGGCTAAGGAAAGTCATATAGCGGGCTAAAATCGAGTAAAAAAAACGCGCCGGCTAAGCCTACTATTTAGTGGGCTTCAGCCGGCTTGTGAGTCAGTGTCGCCACGTGTCGTTTTCTGCTTGGTTGAAACTCTGACAAAAAGTTGGTGGGTACGGAATTTGGAGCCGGCTGAACTAGTCTACTTCAGCCGACTATTGGTCTAAATGACCACAACTTAGTAGTTTGAAAAAGTTTGTCCATTTTGGTAAGTTTGACTGGTCAAATGTCCATTTTGATCATTTTCCCTTTTATTTTTCTAGTCCTCTTTTAATCATTTTTAATTTGTATGTCAAAGGAGTTAGAATGAGGATGCGGTTGATCGAGGCAAGGCCGTAGGTCTTGTCAACAGTGTTCTGGACGATAGTGGTGGTTGCGAATGTCACGACAGTTGCTGTGGCGGCAACGACTATAGTGCTGGTGGCGACGATGGAGTTAGTGAGGAGGTGGAAGATTCCAATTTATTTTGTTTAATTGTTTCTTAATTTAAAAGAAATGTTAAATTCTTTTACTTCAAAATCCATAACCTAGTGGTCTAGTGGTATGGTGTTTGCTATTCATAAAAATGGTGTGAGTTTAAATCTTTGCAAGCACAGGGTTAAGTGGTATTTACATGTAAAAAAGTGGTATTTTATTCATTTCAAACCAAACATGTTAACACTTGGATTCAGATTACAATTTTAACGAATTTTACGAACCGAATAAATTAAAGATGTAATCATATTGTATTTGAATTGTAACGAGCCACTTCCTTTTAACCTTTCTTGAGACTTTGATGGTCTCAAATCACATTCTTATTATAAATTATTAAAGTCTTCATAATAGATATGGCTAATATTATTTTATATATAAAATTTTGAAAGAAAAGTAAGTTCTTTAATATATATAACTAGTGTAATCCGCGCGTTGCGGCTGTTCGCTCATAAATATCGAAACGTAGATAAAAAACACGCCGTGATGATATATTTTAAAATCACGAAAATGCCATGTCGTAAAAATGTATGTTAACAAAACACGAAAACGAACTTAAAAAAACGTTTCACGAAAGATAAAACCATGTAAAACTATTTCCCACCCAGATATATCATTTTAAAAAAATGTCTCGACGATACAATGGTAAGAAATACGAAAGCGAGCGTAAAAAAGTCTTTTATCCTGCGCGTTGTGGCCGGAACGCGGGCTCGGTTTCGAATATAAAAACGTTAACAAAAAATAATCCAGCGATAATATATTCGGAAATTACGAAAAAGTTACGTTGTTGTATTTGTTGGGTTAAGCTTCAAATCGCGCAAAAGAAAACTCACGAACAGATTTTCACTTACTGCTTTGAACCCTCTAATTCATTCAAGGAAATTACATGCCTTTTAAATAAGAAAAAAACCCTAAGATTATGTACGTGAATACTAACAGACGGAATTTAGCCTACAAACTAGGAAAACTAGCCCACAATTCAAGCCACTACTTTGACCCAATTAAACACATTAAAACATAAAATAGCATGTTAAACTAAACTAATCTGCTGGCCCATACGATAATCTTATGACCCGTATCCAAGACCCGAAACCCGTGAACTTGCTGACCCGGTTTAGTACCCGACAAGATTAACCCTACAGTATAAACGAAAACGAATAAAAAAGTCGTTTGACGAACAGATAAAACGTGTGAAACCGTTACGAACAAAAAAAACATATAAATAAAAAACGGCGGAAAAAAAGATAATTAAAAAGGTAAAATTTAAAACTCGAAAAAATAAAAACACATAGCGACATGGGTTATAATAATACCAGTAACGATATCAATGTTGTTCGGTTGTTATTGGTTCGGTTCGTAAAGGATAATATCCACACTCACATTTATGTAACTAATTGGAACTTATTGTATTAGAATAATTAAAAAATGGCAGCAAAAAAAAAAACCCCAACCCAGGGACTCGAACCCGGGTTAATAACGTGGCAACAAAGCCAACTCCATGGCAAATGTGTTTCAAAAGCCAAAACTATGAATTTAACATAAAACGAATTCTGATTTTTCTAAAAAAAAAATATTATCCAATAAGAAGGGGAGAATACGTTACCTTTTAAAAGAGTAGATAATTAAGTATAGTAATTGAATTGGTTGTCATTTTCCAGATGAATAACTTATTTTTCGTTTTCTACAAAAATAAATTATTATAAAAATGTATTTAAAAAGATAACAGAGCTTTCATATATTAACCAAATTTATATTTTTTTCTTGAGATATTTTAAATATTTAATATTTAGTAATCATAGCCATCATCGATAAATATAATACTTAAAAAAAAAATCATACTAAAATCAGGTGTGAAAAAGGAAGAGTGCACATAAATACATTGGAGGTCCATTTTATCTAGAAAAATAAAGAGCAAATTACAAAATTGCTGGTCCAACGATCAATTTGGATTTAGGTGTATGGGTTCTTGATGAGAGAGACAGAAGCTATGGGTTCTTGATGAATTTGATTTAGGAAGAAGAGAGAGACATAAGGTTTTATATAAGTTATTTTTATTTTTGAGCAAATTACAGAAATAGTCATTTTATGGTAAAAAGACCATTTTACCTCACATGAGGGGCACGTAACCGGATTTAACGGTCGTTAGGCTGAAGAATGTAACGTGCAAGTTTTTTTAGACATAAATGACGTATTCTGTAATTTTCTTAGTTAAAGAACGTATTCTGAAATTTTGGTAATATTTAAAGGACTTAATTGTAATTTGCTCAAAAATAAAATAAAGGTCTCATATTTAGCAGCCTCATATTTACGTACAAATTTGACTTAAATAATTATTCATATCCTGGACTCACAACTAACAAGTTAACTTCTGCCCACATTTCAACTAGTTGAGTAATTAACTAAACTTGATGACAATAACCTTCCAAAAAAAGTTAATTAGTTATTAATATTCTAATAAAATTATTATAAGATCATTAGAAAAGTAATCAGGAAAGAAACCAGCGGCTACACAAGATTGTCTTGATATTGAAATTCAAGAAGACGATACTTCTTGATTATTTATCATCATAAATTCAAACAAGCTATAAGTCCGATGTAATTATTAATTGAATGTTCTATAGAAATATTCTTATTTATATAACAACCTATATATGTAATGAAGAGTAGGAAGGACTTAATCGAACTTCTTTTTTTGAACATTGAGATAATATTTTAATAATAGGAAGTTAAAATGATCGAAAAGGAAAAGACACAAATCAAACTTTAATTAACTTTTTTTTATTTAAATATAATTCATCAATTTTTTTTAATTTAAAAACTTTTATATACCTAATTATATATTTAAAAAGGTAAAACAAGAACTTTATAGTTTTAATTTACGTATTATATATGTGTGAAGGGTTTTTACAGAACCATAAATATTATAAGAACTGCAATAACCAATCAAAATTGTTCATTTATTTATGTATTTTAAAACTGATAAAAAAGCTCACATCTCGAAATTCGCTTGAAAAAAAAACTCGAGAAAGCTTAATAAAAAACAACTCCTTTGTAAACGAGCCGAGGCAAGTGGGGTAGGTTTGTAAATGAGCCGAGCTCAATCAAAGCCGAAGGTAAGCTTGTTGGCCGGCTCGTATTAAATATATTATAAATTTTGCATTTATGTAAAAACATTATTTTCTATTAAATTTTTTAAAAAATAAACAAGCCAACTCAAGCTTTTTGCGAGCAGAGCTTGAGCTCATATTACAGTTCATTAAGAAAAAACAGGCCAAGCTCGAGTTCAAATTTCAGCTTATTAAAGACACGCGAACCAAGCCAAGCTAGCTAGTTTAACTTCAAACTTAAGCCCGATTTGAAGTTGACTCGGCCCATCTCATTCGTTAAACAGCCTTATTGTATCCATCTAAGATTCTAACATAACCTGTAATGAATATACTTAAATTGATGTATAGGTGCATATTTTCATAAAATTGTGTGTATTCATATATTATGAACATCTAAAATGTATATCGATGAACTATAGTTATCTGATCTAGTGTTTTCATGGCTGGATCAGCTAGCCGGATACGGGACCGCGACATCGACGTTTCGATTATGTATATTTGGGTCATTTTTAAATATCATGCCGGTTAGAGCTGTCGGCGGTCGGGCCAGTTGGTAGGTGAGGGTGGTGGATCACTTTTTTTGTTTGAGTTTTTCTCAGCCCCATCTACCGACTCTACTCATGTCGACAAAATTGAAGAAGTGAAGCTCATGTTCGATTCCAAGAACCCGTTCGTCGCTCCTGTTCGTAGCTCCTGTTCGTAGACGATGACAAAGGGAGAAGATGGAATATGCCTATGATAAAAGAGGTGCTCGATGAGAATATAAAATTATATTTAATTATTTAAAAATATAAAATTATATAGTTTTGATAAATAGGTTATAAACATGTTGTGTTAATCTGTTAGCCATTTAACACGATTAGTTAAACGGGTCTAATCGTGTCAACACGTTTATAACCCATATCCGTTTAATTCAAACCCAAACCCGCTTAATTTTGTGTCGTGTCAAAAATTGTAAGCTATATTTAAAAAAAAAACTTATTTTTTTCTGATAAGATTTATTACAAGGCCCAATTTATTCAACAATTGAATTATTGGAGTTATCATGTGATTAGCCTAGGATTTATTTTTTTAACCATAGAGATTCTTTTAGGAGCAGTATTAGTAAATGAAGCTTGGGGATCATATTGGAGTTGGAATCCAAAGAAAACTTTGGCCTTTATTACTTGGATCGTATTCGTATTTTATTTGCATACTCGAACAAAGAAAATTTTGTAAGGAGCAAATTCTGTAATTGTGGTGACTCTAGGCTTTCTTATAATTTGAATATGCTATTTTGGGGTTAATATATTAGGAATAGGGTTACATAGTTTTGGTTTTAAGTTATAGTAGTTACTCCCTAGTTTTAAACTACAAACATTACTATAAACCAAAATTGCAATTACAAACTCATCTAATATGATACTTGTTATTCATATTTATAAATATTTCAATTAGAGATGACTTTTATTATTTAATCAACTCTATAATAATAACGTAAACATATATGTGTTTTTATTTTTCTATCTTTGCTTAATTTAACTGCAACATATATTTACATTTTCAACTGGTTTTTAAGACCGTTCAACTAGCTCGATTAGTAAAGAGACAGGTTCAATCATACATGTTGCTTATTAATGAAAAGGTAAGTTGTATTTTAATAATCTTAAGTATGAGTTATTATCGGACAATTAATCATAGTTTAGCTTATTAAAATCCAATTTACCTAAAAAAAATAATAATAATAATAACTTAACACCAGTCTTCTCTTTTCGGTAGCAAAAACTCGACTTTACTACGTTGTCTATTCGAATTCAATTTGATAGGTCGGTAAGCTTTCACACTTGGCTTGAAGGAGATTCAAAAGTTCAAATAACTAAAAGATATCAATTTCAAACTATACTAATTTAAATAAGATCGATTAGAGCTCAATTCAAAGTCTTGTGATGATGTTCGACTCGAATGAGCTCGAACTCAGTCCAAGCTCATATAACTTGCTAAATTATCGCGGCAGCGTCTAACCGATCCTTTTACTTTTGATACTTTTGGGTTCCTAGCACCGGAGGCAGTGAAATTCTTAAACAAGGTTCAACGAGTCGTGCATAGTAATATTTCGGCCCCTAAGATCCAAAGTTTTGTTTTTAGTAGGATCGGTTTTGCTATTCAAAAGGGGTTGCAGCGCAACTTGTTGCCCGTTTACCTGCCACTTTATTGTAATCGTCTTTTTTTTCATTAATGGATTTAAATTCTAATTTGTTACGTATTTTATAAATAATAAAGCATTGGCTTTTTTTTTTACTATAATATCATTTAACGTTCAAATTAATTCAAACGTGATAAAAACGTTACCTCTTCCTTTTACGTTCTCATCTTATTGTTCTTAAAAAAGAAATAAAATAAACAAATGATTTGAATTTAAAATTAAAATTCCTCCATTCTTCTTGTTTACTCTATACACGTATTCATTAGTAATTTACACTAAACGCCGTCGTTTATATCGCAAGAGCCGTTTTAACACTACTACTCCACACCTTCATATCATTTTCATACGGCGTCAAGTTCAAATCCATAAACAACCCTCTCCTCTCCGTCACCGGCGCCGGCCGCCCACTCTTCTCATTCCCACCGTCACGGTGCCGCCTCATATGACCACCCAACGCCTGCCCAATCGAAAACTCCAACCCGCAAACCGAACACTCGTGCGTCTTGGGCTTTGGCGGCGTTTGTACTTCACTCGCGTCGGCTGTTTTGGGTCGCTTGTGGCTCGCACGGTGGCCGCCGAGAGCTTGGAATGATTTAAACTCCTTGTTACATGTCTTGCAGTTGAAAACCCGGTCCGGTTGAGAACCCGATTGACCGACACGTGAGAGGAGCATGAGGCAGTTTGCCATGGCTAGATTCTCGACCTCCCTGTCGTCTTCCCAGCTTCTCTTGATCGCCATTTGGTTTGATGAAAACGATGTCGTTAAATATGTTGGAATGGTTTATGTTGTTTTTGTTTGGTGTTTTGGGACATATATATAGTTGCGCACGTGTGGTGTGTTGTGGAACAAGTGGAGATAGCGCGTGAGATGTGACTGCGTGCGCCGTACAATACAAGATAACGTCAGTGCTCGACTTAAACAGGGAAAGTTCAACGAAATCTAGAATCAACTGAAAGAGTGTCAACTACTATTTTTTTAAATAAATGCTTATTTTTCTTTCACATTACATGATTTAAAAAAGAAACGTTTGATAACGAATAAATTTTAAGTAAATTACTCGAAAAGTCCATGTCACATGCGATGGATCTTCCGAGTAATTTACTCTTTGTTTAAATTCTATATTTCACAAACATTTATATTTATGCTCAATTGTTTTAAAAAAATGTTTTAGTAAAAAATACAAGAAACTATAACTTTTATTAACTAATTGATGAAAATATAGCTTCCGAATTAAATTGAAGAAAAATACATAGTGAGAAAGAGTGTGTGATAAACGATTAGATAACCATCTTTTGTATTACAGGCTCACAATTAAATTAGAATTTATAAATATTTGTACGGTTCTCATGATTTTTATTTGAAATTGGTTTTGTATTAAAATCTCATATCCAAATATTCTGTTCTTTTTGTCTCTTGTGATTTATGAGAATGCTATGAAACAGAGTTCATGTGAATTACTTATTACTTAATTGGTTCCATATTTGATATCTAAACTTTTTTAACGTGACCTAATCTGTTCTTATTAAATAAACCTATTAAGGGTGAAGGGGCAAAACTCTCACAAAAAAACTACCCTAACAAATATATCCAATGAGGGTGTGTCACCTCATGTTTACCTAAATTCAACCCTCATACCCTAAACTATTGGGAACACAACACTAATACCCTAAATACTTTTTTTCCATTTTTTAAACCCTATTCACACTTCAAACATGCGGGTATATATACCCGAAAGAACCTACCCTCTTCACTACCCGAGTCATTGGGGGTGTCTTACCCGTATTACCCGCTAACCCGATTGGGGTTACCTGCATGTGCCCCCTTCACCCTAAACATACACACCGTAAAATTTGAACCCCTCATTAGTTAGTGAAAGAAATACATAATTTTCCAAAAGGATGTCTCATAAGGACTTCATCTCTAAACTTTAATAATTATATTAATTGTTTTTCAATTTTTATTTGTTTAATGATTTGGCTTTCCTTTACATGAATTTAAAAAGAACAAATTTATTGAAGAGTAAATTTCAGTTTATATATGCATCAGTGTATAATTTAAATAAATAAAAACAACTTATTAGTCTCATCATTTCCTTTTCATTTTAAGATTACTTTCTATATTATACCACGTGTAGTACATACGGGGTGAAAAATATCAATATATAAAATTCTTTAATATTTATGTATATATATTATATGTGTAAAAATGTATTAAATATACCAAGGATAGAAAACAAAATTCAAAATATGTAAAAATTAATATATAATTAGGTTTTAAAAATATTTTAATTACTATTTAATGTAATTTGGCTTTCATTAATATTTGTTTGAAAATAAAAGTTGTATAATTAGATTTCAAAATTTCTTTTAATAAGGGATAATTTAAAATAAATAGGTTTATTAGTATATTGTAACATCCCAAAATGTCGAGAAATAAAGTTAACGAGTTCAAGCGGGCCGAAGTCGGGCCGGGTCAGTCGCGAACCGGGTTTGGGGAGGTCTCCCCTATAAATAGCCAAGGTCACCACATGTTTCTCTCATTTGCAATTCTAGAGAGAGAAAAACCGTAGAGAGAGAAAGTGTCGGAATCGCACAAGATTGCACCCGCTCGTGTCTCTTGCACTCGTGAGAAGAACCTCCGGATCAGAAGCTCGATTCAGGTAACGATCCGACCTAAATCTGAGTTTTAGTTCGTTTTTGGGTTTTTCGGGTTTTGGGTGAAAAGGTAAGGTTTGAACGGATGAAACTGAAAGATAATCATGGATTTGAGTTCCTTAATGGAAAACGAACGTTTTGAATGCAACAGGTTCGGGATCTTGACATGATCAGACCCGAATGCGAAAGTTAGGGTTTTTCGCGAAGAACAGGTCGTGCGCACTTGCTAAGTGCGCACGGAGCAGATCCTGCGCACTTGCTAAGTGCGCAGGAGGAGGGACCTGCGCACTTGATAAGTGCGCAGGCAGCAGGGTCTGCGCACTTGCTAAGTGCGCAGACATCAGAACTGATTAAGTGAAGTCAGTATGTTAGAATGGTTAAACCGTTAGAGTCGGGATTGGTCTGATGTGTATTTAACTAATCAATTCAGATCGGAAGTGACGTTGTTGGACCTTCGTTTAAGACAACCCATATTAGCGTATCAGGTGAGTTCTAGAGCCCTCTTTTAAATGTCTTGTTAAATGTTTTGGGCTGGTGTGCATACTTACGAAACGATGTTTTAACGAAATGATGTTTTAACGAAACGATGTTTACGAAAGGAAAGGTTATGAAGTGTTTTTGCCAAAAAGGTTTACGAATGTTTATGAACGGTCTAAATGAGGAAAGGTTTAATGAAAAGGGAAAGAGGTAAAGGTTTAGATAAGTCATTACAAATCTAATATGTTAAATGAATGGAATTGACGAATGAAGTCTGTGAATGAGATTCCCAGCCTTGTGGTAGATTATGGACAGCGAGCCATAGTTGCCATAAGAACAACGGGGGTAGTGTCTTAGTGGCCTGCCAATGGTTTTGATGTTGTACAATTGGTAAGGGAGTAACGACGGTTACTCGGGTGATGACGATCATCCTAAGTGAATGGTAATGGGTAATCAATGACGGTGATACGTAACGGTTGATTTCCAAAGGAAAGATGCGTGTTGGGAAATGACGGCGATACGTAACGGTTGACCCCACGTATTGAATGGTAATGGGAAATCAATGACGGCGATACGTAACGGTTGATTTCCAAAGGAAAGATGCGTGTTGGGCAATGACGGCGATACGTAACGGTTGACCCCACGTATTGAATGGTTGTGGCAATGACGGCGATACGTAACGGTTGCCCACAACATCGAGGGTCCCTTCGGGGACACAAAGACGCGTAACGATACAGAATTTAGATAATAATGTATGACTTAAATGAATGTTAAAAGTTTTAATGAACGATCCGTTTAACGGTGTTTATGATTATGATATTGATGATGATATGGGTACGAAACCTTTTTAAAGATGTTATTATTACATGCTTTTGTGAAAGGTTTTACTAAATGAATGAATGATATGTTTTTGGTAAATGTTGATGTTAAAGTTTTTATGAAATGCTAGAACTCACCAGCGTAGTTGACTTTTTAGTATGCACATTCAGGTTAAGGCAGGTATGGACGATGGACGGTGATGCTTGGCAAGGGAGAAGAGTTACCTGGTCGATCATGAAGACTGACATCCCGTTATGAGTTGTTTATGTTAAGTTTATGTAATTGACAATGTACGCTTCCGCATGTATGAACAAGTTTTTAGTTATGTTGAATGAATGATTCCGCTGCGTTATTTGATATTCATGTTTAAGAACTGTTTGTGAATGAGTAAATCCAACGAGTGAGGCCTCCCGGGTTTGGGGCCTTACATATATTATTAGTATTTTCTTTAAAAATATATTATTATTAAAATATAGAAGTGTATTTAATAAGAGAGAGAAGAAAAAAATGATGAAATGAATATGGAGGCGATACGTGTAATGAAAAAACCTTTATTTATTACATACTATAGATTGTTAAAAACTGTGTTATTATATGCGATTTTAATTTTAGAGTAAATTACTCGGAACGTCTTCGGTATGTCCAGGACATACCGAGTAATTTACTCTTTATTTAAATTTCATATTTCATTTATGCTTAACTGTTTTATAATTAGTTTTTAATTTTTTTTATTTTAGTATAAAAGTGCAAAAAAACTATAACTTTTATTAACTAGTTGATGAAAAATTCATATCTAATTAGTTTTAGGATATAAAAAGAATTTATTATTTTATTTCATAAGTTGGCAACATAATTTTGTATTTAGTAAATAGTTCATATAATAATTATATTTTGTATTTAGTAATTTGTTCATGGAATAATTATATTTTGTGTTTCTCTTATAGCTTATAAAATATGATCTTTTAAGTTTCAAATTTACCATTGCAATGCATTCGCTTAAACAATATTTATAATTTTGACCGTAACATGAAATAAACCAGCCGCAAAACGCGAGCCTAATTTATTAGTTTGTATGACAAAAAAAATCTTATTTACTAAATTAAAATATTAAAAAGGATGGCATATTTATCCTTCCACGGTGAAGCTGACAGCACGTTGCAAAATCAAACGCCAGAAATTTAATCGTAGAAATATATAAAGTAAACGAAAAAGAAGCTTCTAATACCCCAACTTTAATTCAAAATCTAATTTATTTTTAATTAAAAACATTTGTCATAGGAGATAAATACAAGTCTAAACGTTAGGTTGGTTGTATATATAATTCATGTTTGAAACGTATACAATAATCAATATGTAGCTCTTCTAGACAAGTGCATTATATATGTACGCATTTGCTGTTAACTATTTTGTTCTTTTTATTATTTATTTATCTTTAATCTGTTTTCATTTTTATTTTCTTTGGGTTACTGTTTAACTTACGGTTATAATTGTAGTTATTACGGAACAATTTGCTAGCAATTAAGTAAAAAGGTTATATTTGATTTGTTCTCAATTTGATGCTATGACTTTAAATATAACATAAAAATAATCATGTTTTTGAATTTATCAATAACACCCGATTAATAAACATGGCGTATTTTAAGCTGATATGTTTAACTCATATAAATATATAATAAAAAGACCATGCTTCGAGTTGCATGTATTAACTTAAAATACAATAATCAGCCCAACAACTTGTTTTTTTGACATAGTTAAATCGTTTACAATTTTATTGTAACTCATAATTTATAACACAGATTAAATTGGTCTTGTCGAACTACATAGTTTTTAATATGTCTAAGTCAGGGTTGATTTCTTTGATATATATGAGTCATGTTCTGTTTCATCATATTCAACCCACCAACTTAAATCCGCTGATCCGAAACAACTGTCATCTCTAATATATAATATTATATCTTAATTCCGCAAGAAAATGAGTTAAAAAAGAGTTAGCTGCATTAAAATATTCCGAACTTGACATCGTTATATAGTAAATTTAAGAAAACTCTCTTTTAACAATTTTGTGTCAAGTAAGATACATTTGATAGATTTAACGCTAAATAAAAATTTAAAAAATTTCGGTTAAATGTTATAAAAATAAACGGTATTAAAAGTTTGATACACTAAGAAAAGATTTTTAAAATTTATTATACAATTTGCGATAATGCAAATTAGTTGTCTAGTTTCCTTTTAGTTCTGATCCAAATATCACCGTCAACTTTAATGAGTTTCTTTTCCTGGAATTATAAATAAATAATAATAAATTAATAACAATAATAAGAGTGACGAGAGCATATACCTCATGTATTACAAAATGGACTTTTGATTTTATTTCTAGATGGATAAAAATGTACTTAAAAGTATTTAAATCTAGAAAGCTGACTTTATTTTTCAAAGTCGTTGGAAGTGCAGTCTAATACTGCAAGCTGCTTGCCATCACCATGCCGGGCCGCCCCTTAACTGAGTATTGTACTATTGTACTTCAAAATCTATTTGTTTACTTTAATTTAGTTTTATAAAAAGTAATTAACTTTTAAAATTGATTAGGAAAGAACTAAAATATGAACTAATACATTTAGATTGTTATCCTTTTTATTCACATTTTTATTTTTAATTTTACTATTTATTTCAGTATCTAATGCATTTTTTTAGATGACCACATGCACATGTGAAATTACATACAATACCAACATGAAAGAAGCCGGATAAAATATAAGGGTTTAATAGGGTGGTACGGAAGGCTCGAAGGGATGGTTTGGAGGAGACTAAAATTGAAGGGCTAAAGATGTAAAATCAGATTTGAAAAGAAGTAGCAGGAAGTATTTGAATTTCAAATTTAGCATAGTATCGGAGAAGGAGTCATAAGCCTTGCATGGCAAGTCAGTTTTCTTATAAATAGAATTAGGATGATCTTGTTTATGTCTTTCATTATTTGTAATTTCGTTTTACTATTAATAAAGAGTCGAACTAGTTGGTTCTTTCGTTGTGTTCTTGATCACCAATGTTAACATCACATACCTATGGTTTTAGGTAGTGTTAAACTCGTTGCTTTAGCAAGTTGACGGGTCAAACCAGGAAAATTTAAATGAGCCAGAGGACGAAGCCAAAACACGACTCCTGTGTTTAAAGATTTACACAGACACGACTCGTTTACATGAAATATTTTTATACTATTATTTTATATATTACTATTATAAAATTATGAGTTACAGCCACATACACAAAAGTCTACAAAGAAGTTATGCATAAAAACCAGTCAGGTTAACTCAAGAACGACTGGTTCAGTTAAACATCTTCGTGGATACAACCTGCAACTAAGCCAAACATATTTAGCTAATTTTGAGGTTCAAAACGTATTCCCTGAATTAACATTTAAATGAACACATCTTATTCAAATTTGAGATGTGCCTATTTTTCTTGTATTTTATTAAATGATCTAAAATTTATTGTAGTCAACTCATCTTCACTAGCATGAGCATATTGTTGAGCAAAACAACTTGCGGTTAGAGCAAGGTTTTGACTTTTGGACAAGTTAATTTAATGGTGCTTCTCACAAGTAAAAACCAGGAAGCTATACTAGCATATTAGACCGCCAATTAAAGTGTAATTAACTTTGATTGAGGTGACAAAAGAGGTTTGTGGTGTAGTGGTTGAGATGAGGTCTGAAGTCCCAAGGGATCCGGGTTCAATCCCTGTCACCATCATTAATTTCTGAGGCATGCAAATGAGGCCTAGTTCTTAGGCTGATGCACCAGGGTTTTACCCACGCCGATCCAAGGTTCGAGCCTCGGCTCTCCCTCAAGCCCGGAAGAGGCCGTATTGGGTGAGATAACTCTGACGTCAAATGGGCCCGGTTAAGACAACATATTGGCCGGAGTTGCACGAGTTTCTCCCATGTGACGGGAAGGTGCGATGTCACAACATTCAATGATCGCCGTTCAAAAAAAAAAACTTTGATTGAGGTCAAACATTAACCATAAATGTGGGCTAGTTCGAATCATTTGGTTGGTAATAATCAACTAAGTTAGGCAAAAGTGTGATTAGAATCAAATTTCAAAATTAGGTTCTAATTTTCTGAATACTTGAATGGTAAATATATTCGACACGACTGAAATTGAAAAAAAAAATCATTAAAGGTATTGTTTTTTTTAAATGATTTAATAAATGTGGCTTGGAAGTTTTTACAAACAATTTGGTCTAAAATTGTTATTGTATCTTTAATATTTGATTCATTCCAGGGAATTCCCACTTGCAGATACTTTATTATTCTTGCGCTTATTCATCTTTTAGCATTTGTATCTTAACACCATAGGTAGATTCCTAAATTCTTTCTGTATGTTATATGGTATTCAGATACTCGTTTTTTTTAATAATTTATGTATTCAACAGTCGAGTTACGTTGATTTATCAAACATTATCAAGAAGTGACCTAAATAAAAAAAATCTAACATTTGTTACTGTTTTACCATATAATTTATAATTTATATATTCGAGTCACTTGAGCATCAAAAATATTAAGTTAGGCTAATTCTAAAATTAATAGTTCTCGCTACATAAGTATTAATTCAGGTTTATTTATGTGAACTTTGATAAAATAAAAACTTAACGTGAAATTATACATAAAAATGTCCCTAGTTTATAATTTTTAAAATACTACAAATAATAATTCAACGTGTAATCGCTATTATACCTTGATTTGAAGCATCATTTAATCCATTTTTTTGGTCTTAAGTTGAGCCCATTTAACTCATAATCGACTCCAAAGTCCAAACTCCCTGGCAAGAGAATCAACTGTCTATCTAAAATCAACTTTAAACATAAAAAAACGGTCCTTTTTATATTTATTTTTAGCCCTCACAATTATATCGGTCGCCACTAGAAGCATGTGCGTAACTTAGTGAGGGCTCCCCACCTTCCCGATTTTTCGCTCAGTAGTGTTAATTTATACGTATTCGGCCGATTTTTCGCTCAGTAGTGTTAATTTATATGTATTCGGCCGAAAATTTTATAGTTCCGGCCACCTGATAGGAAAAAAAACCCGGCCCCCTGCGTTTTTCTTTAAGCTTCGCCACTGACTAGAAGCTCATTTAGAGGCGGATTCACTATACGGTGAGGGGTGGAAAGGCACCCACTCACCTTCAACCAATTAGTGTTAATTTGTGTAGAATTTTTTTTAGGCCCCTCCCCATTTTATTAAAAGCCTCTTAAGAGGCCCCCTGCCACTCCAAATCAAGAGGCAAACACAATCCAAATTAGAGGCAAAATTGAAATCTTCGGTTCGTTTCCACTGAAAAAATTGTGGGGCATGAGCTGGCAACATTTGAAATTCCTCGTTTGGTTGAAATCACAGCATGTCTTGAACAGTTTTTTTCAACTAAAATCATGGCACTCAGAATCAACTGGCCTATCGCAATTTGAAATTGTTAAACACAGCCTGACGTCACAGATCTAAGATCTCTAATCACTTGAAACCCCTGGTCTTTACTCTTCATATTGTAGGTTGTTCACGAAAGCATGCTCTTAGTTCACAGGTGAAATTTCTTGAAATTGTTCATCTTCTTTTTGCCCTTTAAATCTAGCATCATATTAATTGGTAATTACAAATGAAGTCTTTATTAAATTTGTTTTTATCTTGCTTGGGATCACATACCGATTGAACATACAGGAATTAGGAATTAGATATTTTTTTTTAGATTTTCTTTTATATTAAAGTTTAGGAGTATTATTGTTATTAGGGTTTTACAAGTCTAGTCATACAATAGGAACTCATTATTAAATTAAAAACTAATCTTCTATATTTTTACATTTATTTAGTTTTCATGCTGTATTTGAACCTTAGTTATTAATAAACATTTTATTATAAGTTCTAAATAAAACATAAGTGTATATTATGTTATTTTCATCTTCACATAACATAAAATAACATGAATTGTCATTTTACAGGACTGAAATGAAAAGAAGATCACAAGCTTTGTTCCCTATTGATTCTGAGCTCCAATAATAGCAAACCAAGGGGACAAACACGAATTGTAAACGAGCCTAACATGTTAGAGAATTGAATTCTTTATTGGTGTTTTTATTGTTTGAGTTGGGTCGCTCATATAGATGTTTTTGATGCATTAATTTTCGGGTGGAGGGAGTGGTTCCACGGGCTCCTCACGGGTTGCATGGGTTCCACGGGCTACACCGCCGCAAGTGGTGAGGGCTTGGCGAGGGCTTTTCCACACGGGTAGCACTACCCGTTCAAACCCGTGGAGATAGAGAGAGAGAGAGAGCACATTAAGAGAATTTAATTGGATAAAATTAAAAAAATTCAAGGGCTCAATGGGTACCGTACCACACCCTCCCCTTGGGTAAAATTAAAAAAATTATGACCTTATAATTTTTGGTCTGATTTGACCCTGGTCTGATTTGACCCGTCCACATTTGGAATGTTTGGCCTGTTTTGAATTATTTTGAATCGGTCTAATTTTGACATATTTGACTTGTTTTGACTCGTCCATTTTTCACCCCCACTAACGAAAAATCTTGGATTCGTCTCGGAGCTCATCCATTGGGATAGACTTCATTAACAACTGCACCAATCACTTTAGCAAAAGACTAGCCATTATTTTGGCAATGATTTTGTTTTGACAACCAATTAAGAGGAACTAGAAAATTAGCCCCGCGCTCGGAGGCGGTAAATAGTTGAGCCGACGACATTAATATGGCTAAATACAAAAAAACGTGGTTAAGTACATAGAAGAAACGTATGAAGTTACGGCGACTCAGTTGTGGAGATCGAAACATAGATAAAAGATGGTTATATAACAAAACCGATGTTTTTCGGTCAATGTCGGTCTCATTATTCACGGTACTAGAACATTACTGTTAGTCGATATAACCCATGACAACTAAAAAATACCCTACATTGAATACAACTCGGTTATTAATGAAATTTATATTGGGACGTCAAGAAAAAAATTAATTAACAAACGGAATTTATTGAGGAAAAATCAAATTATATATACTATACTTTAGAAACTTGAGAAGATCAAAGTTTCGGTTTATAAAGTTAAGGGTGAAATTTGCAATTTCTTTAAAATGGGGGTGTTGGTCGGTGGCTTTGCCACCGACACTTAAGATTTAGTATAAATAAATATAATTACAATCCTTACATATGAAGCTGGAATTCCAACTGATGTTTAAAGAGCTTGAAAGAGAAACCATCGAGCCCATAAGCTTTACTACCACGATACCGCCATAACACTTCTTATTTTCTGTTGGAAAAATGATCTATTTTTCCTTTATAAATTAAATAAAAATAATATTTTTTGAAGAAACAATATAGTACAATACTGTTTGTATAAGACATATTATCATAATATGTAGAATAAATGTAACATAAAGTTCTGTGGCTGCAAAAATCTAATAGAAATAAGAAACATCATATTTGGCTAGAAATAAGAAACATCATATTTGGCTGAGGTCACATGTTGAACACGGTTTCTTTAAAACATATTTTATGACTGTGTGTTTCTGTCTCTGAGTGTATAATAGTCGGAGCAATATTGTGTTGATAGAGATTGCCTCGATAATCCGAGATGGCGCACTAAGTTTTTCTTTGTTTAATCTTCGGTGGAAAACAATAGATAAAGTACGTGTTTGCTAACGAACAAAAGAAAGAAATAAATGTGTTGCGTTCTCATCGTTATTTTTCTAAATTTCTAAACTTTATTTTTTGATACCACTTGTAAACTACAAATAAATTAACAAGTTTATTTCTATAGACAAAACAAAACAAAACTATTGGTTTATTACTTAACAACACTTTCAAAGTATATTCACTCACTCATAAGAGAGCTTTAACCCACTTTTCCCTTTTCAAGGTTTTAAACACTATTTTGATTTTCGAATATCAATATCTTATTTATCTTAGTTTCATTTTAGACAAGTTACCTTGATGTGAAGAACATAAACTATAAATAATATATCTCTCATCTATAAAAATAATTATTTGTCTCAAGAATTAGTGAAAAGATTATATTTCAGACTAGGAAATCCAAAGAAGATAAGAGAATTTGCTAAAGTCGGCCGTTAGTTCCAAGCAATGTTTTTAGAACCGTACCGGATGCCTTAAAGGTTCATTGGTCGGACTGGTCAGACCGAATTAAAGAACCGAATGAACTAAGAAATAACATAAATATTCATAAAAACATATAGAAAAAAGCAAAAATTTCAAAAATATAACATATACAACCATTTAAACAAACATAATCCAAATTTAAGCAAAATAACCAAATTTTAAACAAACATAATACAAATTTAGGGTTAAAAGAGTTTTGTGATTCTTTATTTGTTTAAAAATTAAAAAAAAAATCAAAAAGTAAAAAAAATCTTAAATTAGAGAACCCGGTTCCACCCCTGTTCACGGTTCGACCGCATAATCGTACGAACCGCCTGATTCTTTGTAAAATGGTCACACAATATACAACCGGAACACCAAAGGTACCGGTTCCCGGTTGGACCGATCCAAACGGCCGGTTCGATCCGGTTTAAAAAACATTGGTTCCAAGTGATCATCCAACTAGAAATCAACTTAGAAAATTATACTAATCGAATATCAAATATTGATACGGAACACTAAGATTTAATACTAGAAAACCATAAACAAAATCTCCGTAAACTAATAGCTAAGTCAAACACCGGATTCGCTTTTATAAAGAGAAATAAATACCAACTAAAACCCTGATAACATCAGAAACTAACTATAGGCCACAACTTCAAATCATTCTCATACGGCGTCAAATTCAAATCCAAACACAACCCTCTCGTCCCACTCTCCTTCTTCACCGCCGTCTGAACCGTTTTTCCGGTAGCCTCATCGTGGTGCCGCCACATATGACCACCCAAAGCATGTCCAATCGCAAACTCCTGCCCACAAACCGAGCACTCATGCGTCTTGGGCTTCGGCGGCCACTGACCAAGAAAATCGTTTAACTTCGGCCGCTTGTGACTCGCCCGGTGGCCGCCAAGCGCTTGGAACGACCGGAACGGTTTGTTGCATGTCTTGCAGTGGAACAACCGGCCCGGTTCAGATAATGAACCGGGTTTTCCAACACGAGGGAGGAGCATTAGACAGTTAGCCATGGCCAGTTTCTCGATCTCGGTATCATCTTCTCACAGTCACTTAACCGTCATTTGATTGAGTTTCCTTAAAATTTGTTTTTAAGGATGATGTTTTTCTGTTGGTGGTGTTGTTGAGGAGTGTTCATTATATATTAGTTTGGACTAGTGTTATACCCGCGCGCGTTGCGGCGCACTACACCGTTAAAATTAACGTTTTGAAAACTTTATACAATCAAATAAATTAACATCGACGTTTTCAATTCCAGGGTTTACACATGTTAATATAGTTTCAATATTGGCGAACTACAAAGATCTTGTGAGGGTTAACTTTTTAAATCATAATTATATATAAATTGTTTAGGAAAAAGGGAAGTAAAGTTTCTTTGTTAAAAACATTATTATGTGAAATTATATTTCTATGTGTTAGAACATACATAATCAGATTAGTGAATTATTCTATGTAATATCTTTACTTGTATTATAATCTAAACTCGTTTTCTGTTAGTTTATCAATCCTGTCATGATATATTGTATAGTACTTATGTTAGTTTTGTTATTCGTAGCATCGGTGTAGTCTATCTATGCCTTACAGATCTCAATTAAATAATAACAACACCCCAAATAAGAAAATACGAGTCATAAACATAGTAACTTAAATTGATTATTAACTGCTATTCGAAATTATAGGGTTCAGTTTTATTTAAGTTTTGCTGTTGATACGTGCACGTTATCACCCGAAAATGCAGTTTCTCACTAAATTTAGGTTATCTCAATATTATTTTTACTGGTTAAAACATTTAAATACATTCAATGCATTAATGTTTATTAATTTTTTTTACCTCAGATGGTCAATTTGAATGCACCAAATTTTTTCATCTACGTAGATGCACTTTGAAGACAATTTATGCATTGTTTGTATTATATGTTTAAGGGTATATTATTATTATTTTTTTTAATGGGTAGCTACTAAATCTGGGCCGAGTATAACATTCAGTAACTCTTTCGTCTCTGTTTTGATCCTTCATTCAGTTTTAACCTAACTACATTGGGGTTAATGGTGAGTTTTTAAAATTTGACATATTAACCAATTAATATGTCATTCTTATTTATTTTTCAAAGTGTTCAAATATGTGATATCAACGGAACTGTTTTAAAATAACAATCCATCATTAGTTATTAATTTTATGAGATGTATTGTTTATTAAATAAATATAACTTTATGTACGGACTTTTACAAAAAAAATTGTTAGTGGGTAGGTGCTAATTATACGGAGACTTAAAAACAGAGAATACGATTGCTTTGCTATGTGTGTATTTGAAAAACGGTCAAAGTAGTCGGATCTTATATCATTGAACTTAAGATTTTTATTTCCGCGGCGTTTGTCGGATTTTAGAATTTTTCGGGATTGTCGTGAAGATACCATCAGTTAATATAGAGGAAACAAAAACGGGGGTGTTGATATGTAATCACATAACATGTTAATTTTTTTAAAATGACTATAGCAATAACATACTCAAATTAAAGAGAATAAAATGCTCGTTTTTATGGTGTAACTTTTTATAAAAAATACTACGGTATGAAAAAGTTATGGCCGTTTAAAAATAGTGGAGGGTAGTTATTTTAAAAGTATAATTATTGTTTAAATAACCAAAAGTTGAGGGGGTAAAAATGTAAGTATTATTTAAAAAAACATATTTACCTTTAGAAAGTAGTTATCAAATACATCAATTGTTATATCTTAAGCAATTATATTTATAGTAATTAAAATTTAAGATTCACTTGTTTGCCTGACGAGCCCGGGCAGAGGGCACTAACCTGTTTGATTAAATGCTCTTTGAGTTGGTACCTTTTTTGGCTTTGAAATTGAGGGTTTTTAGCTGTTGTTTGGCTTTGAAATTTTGGGTTCAATCTGAGATTGGAGTTAGATGCGAAACAACAGAGCAAATCATCACAACATATTATTTTGGTTGTAAGGGTTTATTGAACATTTCTCGGCATTCTTGGTATTGAACCTCTCATCGGCATTCTTGGTATGTAAGGGTTTATTGAACCTCTCTCTTTGAAGGAGAACTTCCTGTTCGGCGACCTTTCTTCTCCAAGATTGAAGGTGAACTTCCGGTTTGACCTGATTTTGAATTTTGTTGTGTAGTTTCCAATATGTAGTCTCCCCGAATCGGATGGGTGGAGGGGGAGGGGGGGTTAGGGTTGTGGTCTGGTGGTGAGGTTTATATTTACCTTGATAGTGAGTGTTTTTGGGTTTGTGGTCTGATTTTGGTTTGGTTTCATAGCTCGGGGGTTTTGTCAGGAGCTGTTGTTATGTCTGGGATTCAGGATGACAGGGTGGTTCCTCCATTGGAGGTAGGTGTTTGGCTGTGTCCATTTAAAGGTTTCCATTGCTGCCCGGATGGAACGTCGGGATCCAAGGGTTTCCTCGGTTGGTTGCGCATATCAAGCGGCTCCATTTGTCATCGGATGATCGGAAAGGGACCTTGCGGGAAGGGTCTCCACGGATTATGATTTGTTTGTTTCGGTTGGTGAGGCTTTAAAGGTCTCAGGCCAGTGGCTGTGCGGGGTGTGTATGTGCCTGCATGCTCTCAGTCGGGCATGCCACCATGTGGATGGGATAGCCCGTTTCAAACGGGTTACGGGAGATGCAGAGGAGTTTATAGTGGGGATTCCTAAGCCGAATGTTGGGAGGGAAGTTGTTCCTTTGGGAGGGGTGGTTGTGGACGGGGTTCTCCTTGAACGCGTCTTCTCTCTTCCTATCACGACTGTTAAGAGCATCCCTCAAAATTGTCGGATGGCGTTTGCCCAGGCATTAACTGCTGCCCTCGGTAAAGTGGCGGCTATGCCAGACTCTGTTGAGGCATGGGTGAGACTTTTGTTGTTACCACGTTGCACGTTGCGAGTTTTCAGGCCTTCTAACTGTCAGGAGCGCAGGTCTGGTAATAGGAAGTCTTTGCAATGTCATAGTATTCAGCGGTCGCTGGCAGCTTGGCGTGATGGGGATGGTTTCGAGGAGCTCATCCATTCCCTTTTTGCCCAACCTTTGGGGCCGACCACGTGTCGTGTAGAGCTTGTCCCTGGGTCCGATAATTCTATGGCGTGCAACAATGTTAAACAATGTTTGCGGAAAGTTGCGGATGGGCATTTCACTGCGGCGGTCAAAGTATTATGCTCTTCAGGGGTTGCACCTAATGATACTATGAAAGTGTTGGTGGCAAAGCATCCCATCATGCCCCCTCCGGTTATGCCTGTTTCCTTACTTTCCGAGCCTCCTCTTGTTGTGGATGATGATGTCGTGCTTGAATGCATTAAAGCTTTCCCCAAAGGGACCTCTTGTGGGAGGGGCGGATTGAGAGCCCAACATATTTTGGATGCTCTTTGTGGAGAGGGGTCTACGATCTCCGTTGACTTGCTCAGGGTTATTTCTGTGGTGGTTAATTTATGCTTCGGGGGAAGATGCCCTTGGGGATTGGCGGAGTTCGTTGCCTCAGCCCCTCTCACACCGCTGCTCAAACCGGACAACGGGATTAGACCTATTGCCGTAGGTGCGATCTGGAGGAGACTGGTCTCTAAGGTGGCCATGAGGGGTGTTGGGAAGGAGATGGCTAAATATCTGTGTGACTTTCAATTTAGGGTGGGAGTTCCCAATGGGGCAGAGGCTGTGCTCCATAGCGCGAACAGGTTCTTAAATGAGTTTCACTCGGATGGATCGTTGGCTATGCTTACCGTCGATTTCTCCAATGCTTTCAACTTAGTGGATAGGACTGTCCTTTTGCAAGAGGTTCGGACCCGATGCCCGTCCATTTCGCTATGGGTGGACTTTTTATATGGGCAGCCGGCTAGGTTATATGTGGGTGGTGACCATATTTGGTCCACCACTGGGGTTCAACAGGGGGACCCTTTGGGGCCTCTCCTTTTTGCCTTAGTTTTGCATCCGCTGGTTCATCAGATTAGGGATTGCTGCAAGCTTCTCTTCCATGCTTGGTACCTAGATGATGGTACGATTATCGGAGACGCTAAAGAGGTGGCTAAAGCCCTAGATATTTTTAGGTCGGAGGGGCCCAGTTTGGGCCTTGAACATAACGTCAAGAAAACGGAAGTTTTTTTGCCGTCGTGCAATGGGGTGAAGGTACAAGATGGATGACCATTCATAGAGTTTTCGGACGATTCAAGTATTCTTGATTGATTTCGTCGTTTTTGATCTAAGACTCGATCTTTTTACGTCCAAAACTTGTATTTAGCTTCCATGAAGCTAAATACATGCTTTCTAGTCGAATTCCATCGTAAAAATCCCGACTTTTATAAAAACCTAATTTGAAACCCTAAACCCCATTTTCAATACAGAAATCGGATCTGAGGTCGAGTTGTTACCTGTTATGGCTTGATTCCTTCTTCTTTGGTCTTCTGTAACGTGTAGCAACGATCTCGGGCTCAAACGAGGAGATCAACGAGTGAGCTATGAAACTTTCTCTCTCTACTTTCTCTCTAGGTTAGTTGGTGAAGATGATGAATGTGGGGGAGAAGAGAGGGTGGCTAGGGTTTTACCCCTCCCCTTCCCCCTTTTGCGCCACTTGCTCACGGCCCAAGGCCCGATCCGCTCGAGCCCACTTATTCTTTCATTCTTTCATTATTCCATAAGCGTCGTTTATTATTTATTGTAAATTTCGGGATGTTACAAGTCTACCCCTCTTACAAAAGGTTTCGTCCTCGAAACCTGCTATAAGTTAAACCGGTGCGGGTACGACTCTTTCATTTCTGTTTCGGTTTCCCAAGTAGCTTCTGATCCTTTACGATGCTTCCATTGTACCTTGACTAACTGAATTACTTTGTTTCGTAACCGCTTCTCTTTCTTATCTAGTATGGCGACTGGTTCCTCGATGTAATTGAGGCTATTATCTACCTTGATGTCATCAAGTGGCACGTGTGCTGATTCGTCAACCAGGCACTTATGCAAGTGCAACACATGGAAGGTCGGGTGAATTCGACTCAACTCATCAGGTAATTCTAACTGGTAAGCAACTTCACCAATCCGCGCCATTATCTTGAAAGGTCTGACGAACCTTGGACTTAACTTCCCTCTCTTTATGAATCGTATAATCCCCTTCCAGGGGAAACCTTCAATAGTACTTGATCCTCGACATTGAATTCGATCGGTCTTCGCCTCTTATCCGTGTAGGACTTTTGACGGTCCTATGCTGCTGTCATTCTGGACTTAATCTGGTCAAACTTTTCAGAGGTTGCTGTGACTAACTCTAAACTTCCCAGCTCTTTCTGTCCTATCTCACCCCAACAGACCGGGGTTCGACATTTCCTACCATACAACATCTCGTAAGGCGGCATACCAATAGTGGTGTGGTAGGTGTTGTTGTAGGAGAATTCTGCTAACGGTAGGTGGCTATCCCAACTGCCACCGAAGTCTATAATGCATGCCCGGAGCATATCCTCCAACGTCTAGATGGTCCTTTCTGATTGACCATCCGTCTGTGGGTGATAAGCCGTGCTGATGTTCAACCTTGTACCCATTGACTCATGAAATCTTTTCCAGAATCTCGATGTAAATCGTGTGTCCCGGTCAGATACAATCGATATTGGCACGCCATGACGAGACACAATCTCATTGGTAAACACTTCTGTCAGCTTCTCCGATGAATAGGTTTCACGGATCGGTAAGAAGTGTGCACTCTTTGTCAGACGATCCACTATAACGCAAATCGTGTCATGGCCTTTAGCTGTGCGGGGCAGCTTTGTAATAAAGTCAATGGTGATATGCTCCCACTTCCATTCGGGTATTTCCAGTGATATTTATATATTTTTTTATTAGTAGAGGTATTATAGTCATTTTATACATACTAAACAGAAAAATTTTAACAGGGTTAGTGGACTGAACTTTAATTGATATAAAATCGAAACTATTGAACTAAAAAAGTAAAATTTATTTTTTTAAACTAAAATAATTATTTATGTCAAACAATATGTACTAAAACCGTATTTAACTTTAAAAAAAGTAATATCAAAACATTTTTCAATTTTGAGCCTATTTTTAAAGATCGTTTTCCAAGGCCCATAAATAAAGAGTTTTAAATGGATGTCATTACTAAATTGATGCGGTTTTAAAAATATTTACTAAACTAGTTTTTAACAATTTTCCATACTCTCTTTATTCTTTTTTATTTTTTTAATCAACTCGTCATATTTATTTATAGGAGAACTAGCTTAGATCTCGTGTATTTCACACGGGGTGAAAAAAATATCAATACATAAAATTTTTAAACCTTTATGTGTATATTTTACAGGTGTAAAAATGTATCATATACTACGGATATAAAATAATATTCAAAATATGTAAAAATTAATATATAATTGGGTTTCGAAAATACGTTAAGTACTATTTAATGTAATATGATTTTCATTTATTATTTGATTGAAACTAAAAGTTACATAATTATATTTTAAAGTTTCTTAAAATAAGGGATAATTTAAAATAAATGTGTTTTATTAGTATAATTAATATTTTTTTAAATATATTATTATTAAAAGATAGAGGTGCATTTAATAAGAGAGAGAGGCGGGAAAAAAATGATGAAAATGAATATGGAGGCGACACGTGACATGAAAAAACCTTTATTTATTATATAGTATAGATTACATATATTCCCTTGTAAACATAATCAATTACATATATACCCAATCCAAAATTTTAATTACATATATCCCCTTTCTAAAATTGGTCAATAACATATATGTTCAACCTAAAATTTTAATTACATATATCCCGTTTCTTAAATATAGATATTACATATTTATCTATTTAATTTTTTTTAAATAACTTATATAAATTCTATTTTACCCTTACTAAAACTATAAAATTAAATATTTGCCCATTTCTTAACTAGTATTTTTTTTCTTTTTTAATGACTTTCGGGTTTTGATGATTTGTTTACTTTTTTTACCATTTTTTTTGCTTTTACCTTGTTTATGTTTCGATACTAACGTTCTCCGGTTCGCATACAAGACACTTCCAATCACATCACACCAAACGATCCGAACACAGAGTTTTAGTTGTTTTTGCATCGCGAGTAATTCTCCAGTCTCAGATCCTACTTTTGCGCCCGTTTGGTTCAAAAACTATCAAACCCGAACGTTCTCGCGAATCTATTTGAGTAGCTCGAAACGAACTCAAACAAATTGCGTTGGAATCGTCTCATCACCGTCCAACACCTCTACTTGATGTGTCATTGCCCATTGTTCCAACAATAAACATGATTGTACAATTATAAAAGAAAAAAGTAAACAGATTTATCTTTTTCAAATAGGGCCAAAATAGGCCGGGCCCATACCAGTAGGCCCATTACATCACATTTAGTTGGAAGTATTAGTATGGATATCTTTTAATGAGAAAGTGATTTTGCAGAGAATTTTCTGACCCCAAGCCAAAAGATTTTTCGTATCAATATTTATACATGTCAAGCCAAAATATTTATAGTCATGCGATCATATGATTATAATCAAGAAAATTAATCATGATAAATGTCATAAGATGTGCAAACATTAATCACTTTTTAACAAAATAAAATAGACATTTAATATAAATTAAATACGAAAAAGGGTTTGTATATTTGAATTGAATATGTGGATTTAAGAAAATATAATAATTTTGTTCACATGTTTTATGTTCTAACATAAATAATTCAATCTTGTGATTTCTTTCAAAATACAATATAATTGCACAAATGGCCTATGTGGTTTGATCAAATTACATGTTTGGCCCTCAAGTTTTAAAAATTACACAATTAGCCCAAACATTTGTCATATGGTTGCGCCTATAGCAAGGCGTTAATACCATTTAGTTTTTAGTGAAAAATTAGTCCATGTGTCATCCACGTGACTCACGATTGCAAACTTAACCATAAAAATGAGTTAAAATCAGTAACAAAATGAGTAAAAATCTAAAAAAGTCCGTAAAAATCAGTAAAATCACTAATTTTTTAAATATTTTTATTGATATAACTCATTGTTAGGGTCAAGTTTGCAATCGTAAGTCACGTGGATGTCACATAGAATAATTTTCCGTTAAAACTAATTGGTATTAACGTTAGGGGCTAAACCCCTAAAAGATCAACCAAGCCACAAACATTTGGGACAAATTGCAATTTTTAAAACTTAGTAGGCCAAACATGCAATTTGATCAAACCATTAGGGCCATTTGTGCAATTTACTCTAAGTTAAAATATTGATTAAAAAAAAGGGACATTACGGCCAAAGAGGTTGTGGTGTAATGGTTGAGGTGAGGCCTGAAGTCCCAAAGGATCCGGGTTTAATCCCTGCCATCACCATTAATTTCTGAGGCATGCAAATGAGGCTTAGTTCTTAGACTGATGTACCAGGGTTTTACCCACGCCGATCCAGGGTACGAGCCTTGGCTCTCCCTCAAGCCCAGAATTTGGGTGAGATTTTTCCTTGGATGCTCTCCAACTCTGACGCCAAGTGGGCCCGGTTAAGACAACATATTGGCCGGAGTTGGACGAGACTCTCCCACGTGACGGGGGGTGCGACTTCACAACATTCAACGTTCGCCGTTAAAAAAAAAGGGACATTTAAGGAAAGTGTACAACGTAAAAAAAAAGTGCATTTGAAATATTGTTGACTGCCGGGTAAAAACTGGATTCGTTTGTAAGAGAATCATAATATATTTTCTGAACATCGAATCTTGGTACAAAAGTTATAAAGTTAAAAAATAAATTTGTACTAAGATTAAATTTTTAGTTGTATTATAAAGTCCTGTTTGAAATGACCGTTAGACAAATTTTTTTATTATTTTCTGAACATGTATTGGCGAGTGCCCTTTTTAGTAAAATCGTCCGTGAAATGGAAGTCCAGTTTGAAATGACCGTTAGACAAAGAGCTGTTTTTGAGTGTCTACGAGCACTACATGCTCAAGATTACCTTCTCGCGATCCCTATAGATGGGCTGGGCCAACATATGTCGCCGGTGGAGAATCGTACTATCCTTAAGTATCGCCTCATGATTCCACTATACCCGGTTGACGAGTTATGCCCTGTTTGCCGTAAGGCGTGTTTAGACTCCTATGGGGAGCATGCGGTTCATTGTAGAGAGCTCCCGGGGTTCAAGTACCGACACGACTTGGTTAGAGATGTTCTTTTTGACATATTTAGGAGTGCCGGGGTTTCTACTAAGAAAGAGGCACCAGTGAATTTCTTGACGGACCCATTGGAAGGAAGATCAACACTTAGACCCGCTGACATTTTGGTCTTTGGGTGGATAGGTTGGAAACATGCGTGTGTAGATCTAACAGGGGTCTCCCCTCTGGTGGGCTTGAGAGTTAGTGCTTTCACGGTGAGTCAGACTGCTCTAAAAGCTGCTTCGAGCAAAGTGACCAAACATGAGAAAACGTGTCTTGACATCCAACACGTGTTTATACCATTTGCTTTTGACACTTTTGGTTTCCTTGCACCAGAGGCCGTGGAGTTACTTAACCGAGTACAGCGGGTCATGCATAGTAATGTTATGACCCCAAGATCTGTAGATGTCGTTTTTAAAAGACTTGGTTTTGCTATTCAAAAAGGGTTGGCGACGCAGCTTGTTGCCCATTTGTCTTCTATCTCTATGTAATTTCCCTTTGTGAGTTGTGTTTTGTTTAAAAAAAAACAATAAACAATATTATAAAGTTAAAACAATTTTAATGAAAATCTATATATACGAAATGAAATTATGATAAAATTTGTAAGTGTGTATGGTTATCCAACATTTATTACAAGGGATAACGTATATGTATCAAATTTGTATAGGGGAATTATAATTATATATCCCTAAAAACTTCATTAATCTATTATATACTATATAATAAATAAAGGTTTCACAATTACACCTGTCGTCTTCATTTTCATTCTTATAAAAAAATTTCCGCCTCTCTCTCTTAATAAATACACTTTCATATTTTCAATAATAATATATTTTTAAATAAATTATTAATTATACTAATAAAACACATTTATTTTAAATTATTTAATATTATAAGAAATTTTGAAATGTAATTACCTAGCTTATATTTTCAATCAAATAGTAAATGAAAGTAAAATTGCATTGAATAGTATTTAATTTATTTTTGAAACTCAATTATATATTAATTTTTACATATTTTTTTTTGTTTTCTATTGTTAGTATATGTAATACATGTTTTCACCTATAAGATATATATATATATATATAGGGTTAGGTTCAAATGAGAACTCCAAATATTTTAAGAACTCGCAAAAAATAATAAGAAATCATTTATTTATGTAAAATACTAATGTTACTATTAAAATACAACATTTTTATATCGATTAATATGTGTAAATTTAAATGTACTTGTATATTATAAACATTTACACATGCGTACATGGTAAAGGCTTACAGATGTGTACATGAGAGACTTACACATGTAAAAATGTTTATAATGTACGAATACATGCAAATTTACACATATCAATTCATATAAAAATGTTATATTTGAATAGTAATTCAAGTATTTTAAACAAATAAATGATTTTTTATTGTTTTTAGCGAGTTCTCGCGAATTCTCAAAATATTTAGGAGTTCTCAAATGATTCATTCCCTATATATATATATATATATATATATATATATATATATATATATATATATATAAACATTTAAAAATTATATGTATTTTTATTTTTTCACCCTGTGTAGTACACATGTTATAAGCTAGTTACATATATACGCAGCTCAAAATTTTATTTACATATATCCCCTTCATTAATTTATACATACTAATAAATAAAGGTTTTTTAGTGCCACGTGTCATCTCCACATTCAATCTCACAATTTTTTTCCCGTCTCTCTCTCTTATTTAATGCACTTCTATATTTAAATAATAATATATATTTAAAGAAAGTATTAATTGAACTAATACAACACATTTATTTTAAATTATCCCTTATTATAAGAAAACTTTAAAATTTAATTATGTAAATTTTATTTCAATCAAATAATAATTAAAAGTGAAATTACATTAAATAGTAATTAACGTATTTTCGAAACCTAATTATATATTAATTTTTACATATTTTGAGTTTGTTTATATTCGTAGTATATGTAATATATTTTTACACCTGTGAAATATATATATAAAGATTTAAAAATTTTAAATATTAATATTTTTCACCCCGTGTGTAGACACGGGACCTAAACTAGTTACATATATAACCAGCTGGATGATGGAAACGACCAGAAGCGACGATGAATGTTGTAATCGATCGGAAGCATGAATCAGAAGTTTATGGTTGGGATCGATGGAATAAAAATAGTCATACTTCTTATAAGGTTAAAAGAGTATTTTTATAAAAGAGGGGGGTATATGTAATTTAAGTTTTGGGTTGGATATATATGTAATTAGGGTTGAAAATAGGGAGATGTATGTAATTCTACCAACTGTATATATGTGTAAAACATAAACAAAAAAAAATTAAAATAACAAAACTTTTATCTATTAACTTGTTATATAGAAATGATAGCTCGTTTAACGTAGAAACCAATGTTAAGCAGAAAATGTGAGAATTGCATAAGTACTTGTATGTAATGTAGAAATCGGGTATAAATAACTGGATATTCTAATATTTGTGATTAACACTTTCAGATTGAAACAATTCGATGGTCCTCTAGAAATTTCCAGCCGGATGAAACTCAGAATTTGAAGAAGATGAATGTGTGTACATATGATTTTATGAACCAAAGAAGTTATCCAAAAAGAAAGTTTGGTATTCAAAATTGGGGGGAAATAATAACTCCTCTCAGGCAATTATGTTTCAAAATCCGATTTTGATTAAATATTGCGAAATTTTTAAAATCGAAAATTTAACACCCAAAAATTTAAAGTGATTTTAAACTTTCTAAATACGACGCGGAAGCGATCCCAATTACAACATTTAACGTATCACATGTTTTAGTTTTACAAAGAATAATTTAACTACATAATTCTCCATAATGGTAGTTTAATCAAAAGTTAACACCCACAAGTTATCCACAACTTGTTAATTTGTAACACATCAAAAACCACTTTGAGAATCCAATATCCACCTTAGGCGAGACCCGAGACCACCACAGAGCTTTTCCTACATTCAAAACAACAATTTGAATATGGTTAGTAAAGATAAGTAGCCCTAGGGACCTCTCCACAAGTCCCCATAATGACTAATAAGTCCATAGACTCCCCCCTCATGGGCAAAACCCAAAAAAGTCATTTTTAAAAATACAAATTTCTGTCATGGTAATGTTCTGAACACTACCATGTTCCCCTGAAGCCTGAACACAATTGTGTTCAAATGAACACAACCGTGTTCATATTCAGCTCTAGAAAAGAACAAGGTTGTTGTCATGGCTGTGTTCAGATGAACACAACCATGTTCCCTGACAACACCTTTCATTCTCACCATTTTTACAATTTTTCGTATACAACAAGTATCTATCGTGTATTTACTTGTTTTTCGACCACACAATAACTACCACATTAACTAACATTTATTTGTTAGTTTATCCATCCCCAATACGAGCACCACTACTCGTTTTCCATTCCGACACGTTTGCATCTTTGTGCCAAAACGACATCAATATAACATGTATAACGACAACACACACACATGTTTACTCCCACCCATTTATCACCTTTTAGTTGGCTTACAACGCCTCGGCGCGAGAACCACAACTCTTCTTACCCGTACTTGGAGTATTTGACTCCAAGTCCACCCTTTGAAGTATTCCACACTTCTTATTGGGTTTACGACCCCTCGGTGCGAGTACCACAAGTCGTCTTACCCGTACTTGGAGTATTTGAATCCAAATCCACCCTTTGAAGTATTCCACACTTCTTATTGGGTTTACAACCCCTCGGTGCGAGTACCACAACTCGTCTTGCCCGTACTTGGAGTATTTGACTCCAAGTCTACCCTTTGAAGTATTCCACACTTCTTATTGGGTTTACAACCCCTCGGTGCGAGTACCACAACTCGTCTTGCCCGTACTTGGAGTATTTGACTCCAAGTCCCCCTATTGAAGTATTCAACACTTCTATACACCATTTTACCAAATTATCACATTTTGTTGACTTTACACCACATAGTCAACTACATCAATTTAAACCACATTATGCATTCAAGTTTGACTTTACCACATAAGTCATTACGCCAATTTCAACCACATTATGCATACAAGTTTGACTTTTACCACACAAGTCAAATTACACCAAATTCACCACATTTACATATTAGTTTGACTATTTACCACATAGTCTAATTACACTAATTTGAACATATTAGTTTGACCTTATACCACTAAAGTCAACACAACAATAACATGTAAATAACATACCACACATACTAGTTACACAAAACAACTTATCTAATACTAAGTAAGTTACCTTTGCCAATGAAGATTCCAATTCTTCTTCCAATCTAGCCACTCCATACCTTGATCACCTAAACAATCCACTTGTTTAGTAATCTAGTAAACTCCTATAAAATCACCAAATTGAGGTTTGACACCCACCCAAGATCTTATGATCATTACTATCATCTAACCTTGGTTTATTAAGCTCCATACAAGATTTTAACCATTACTAAAGCAATTCTACCCATTTTGACATGTTAAGGATTTCATCCAATTTCCACAATTTCATCAATTCACGATTCACCAATTCAATTGAGTTTTATGCTTGAAAGCGTGTTTATATTACACCATAAACACTTATACATACTCAATTCACCATTTGAACACTTCCAATTATAAAACCCCCAAATTAGGTTCTCAAGAACCCTAATTTTCAAATTAGAAAATTGATTGAGGTTTCTTATCAATTAAAGTGTCTATTACCACCATAAACACTTACCAACCCTCAATCCATCAATTAAACATCTCCAATTACAAAACCATCAATTCACCCTCAAGAACCCTAACTTTATGATTCTTGGATTAGGTGTTATGATTCTTGGATTAGGTGTTAAAAGGGTGTTATTAACCACTCTTTAACACTAATCAAGCTAGGTTTTAACTTTAAACAAGTTACTAACCATAATCAACCACCAATTCAGCCCTTAACTTGATTTTTACAAAAACCCACCAAGAACATTAATCAATGGAGGTTTTGGAGGAGAAATGATACTTACATGAAGTCTAGATGAAGATGAACACCTCAAATCCCACTGATTTCACATGCAAATCTTCAATTTCGGGTTTAGCTCCTTCTCCCCCCTGTTCTCTTGCAATTCACGACACACACACACACACACTCCATGGAGTGTGTGTTGCCACTTTCACCACCATATAAATCAGCTTTGGCTGATTTACACAAATGGTCCCTCAACTTCAGTTTTGACCCATTTTTTACCATAAGTTACTCAAAACCCTTAACTTGCAACATAATACCCTCCAAACTTCCATTTTATTTATTTACACCCTCTTATAATATAATAAATATATTATAGGATGAAACCCGAATGTTGGTTCGTTACAGAAAATTCAATTAAAAAAACCCAAAATTAAATCTATGATGAATTTCTAAAAAAACCAAAAATTAAATTTCAACCCCAGCCAGGGGCTCTGTCCCTTGGAACCCGCTTCCAGGAGCGCTGCCCCCGTACCCCCTCCAAGTGGGCATTGCCTCCTTAGAACCCCCATTGCTTAGGGGCTTCACCCCTAACTACCAGTTAGGTTCATAAATACTTAAAATCATGATAAACTCAAACAAGTGTGCACTACGCACCTCCTGAATTTTTTGATGCATATTATGATTTACTTTGGTCAATAAATTCAATCCAATTACACTAAAATAGTCAACCCGTAATGCATGAGAAATATTACTCTAGTTGTGTCAAAGTGTGTAGTAATGTGTTCATCCCCAAGTGGTTTGGGTTTTAGTTTTGTAGTGGACATTTGTGTACATTAAAAAGTAGATCTAGAGGGTACGTGAATTAGTAATTTTAAAAAACGTATTACATTTGAAGTAACTAGTGGGGAACCCGCGCGTTGCTGTGGAGTGTAATATTTATGGGTTTGTACTTGTGTTTTGCTAGTTTATGAATTGGTTTATATTTAAGGTAAGTCTTTTACAACACATACGGTACAATATTTAAGGTAATAGTCTTTTAAACCGGTTTTACACTAAAAAATTTAAAAGTATATAGGCCCATTAAATGTCTAGTGGTTTCAACATCTCACTCGGTTGATTATGCAGCTTCTCATCCTCTGAAAGTTGTAGTTGCTCAAGAAAATAGTTATCGCAAACATTTATGTGGTCTCTAAGATCAGATCAAATAAATGGTCAGCATATGGTAACCAAACATGCTTTTAGCCTTTACCACCATCATATATGCAGCCTCAGGCTCAGCAGCATGTTTTTCTGTCAGAACCTTGATCTTCTTGACCACCTCAAACTTTTGATGGTCTGGAACCATCCAACAACATACTATCTTTCTACGCTTCTTGGGACGATCATCAAACATCTCAATCTGGGTTTTTTAGTATTTTGCCAATGGTGATAAATCAAAGAGAAAAAAAAAAGAAACCGAACTCAAAGATTGAGAAAGTGGAAAAGATGAAAAATATCTCACAAATTATTTCTCTAACTTTGTAAAGGGAATCAGCAACACCATAGGTAGCTATAACTTCAATACTTCACTTGTTGGTTTGACCTGAAACCATGTGAATAAAACTGAAGTACGCAACATGATTAAGAATTATTGACGCATATAATTCGGGAATAATAACTTCCCCAACTATATTTTTCATTTGACGTGTACAATGATACAAGAATAAAATAAATACAACTAAAATATGAAAAAAAAATATCTAGAAATTCATATACATTGCAAGCATTTTAATCTTATTAACCTAAAAATAAAAAGTACAAGAGTGTCAACTGAAAAAAAAAAACATCTCTAGACAAATCAAAATTCAGTCTCACATAAGTACCTAGAAGGCTAAACGAGTCAAACGGGTTAAATCGAACGATTATGTTAAAAAGGAAATGGATTAAACTTAAAATACAATTTGTTTATGACACCTGGAAAGAATTACTAACAAACTGGGCTTTAGCGTATTGGTACTTCCTCTTCACCTTTACGTAAAGGTCCGGGTTCTACCCTCTCTCTCAGCTTTTCATTTCATCTTTTTTTTTTCAATTAGATTCTTCCATGCTTTACCTCCCATGACAATGGCATTTGACGGCTAATATCCAACTAAAAGATTAATGAAAAATTAAAAATTAAGCAACTAAAAGATTAATGAAAAATTGAAAATTAAGCAACTAAATAGTTCGATTTTAAAAATTATGAAATAATGAAAGAATGAAACCCATGTTTTTTATTCACTTACCTGGAGAGGATGGTAGGGAAGTTGCCACCCATGTTTCCTCATCTTTGTAATGTTGAAATTTAGCAAGAAAATATTTCTGAGAATGTGAGGAAATTGCAAAAAGACCTCAAATTTTGGGTTTATTATTCAAGAGGGGAAGCATATACCACACCTGGCAAACCCAAATATCAGTAACATTTACCCAAAAAAAAGATTAAAAAGTTTAACTCCATGCATTATTTTAGTAAATGCAGACAAAAATGTGACAATGGGGATAGAGGCTTGATTTGTAATCTCACATGAGGATGATTTGTAATCTCACATGAGGATGATTTGTAATCTCACACGAGGATGATTTATAACCCAATGCTTGTTCTAACGCACCAAGGACAACAACTTGGTCTTGTAATCTTTACTCAAGATGCAGAATCTGATGACCAAATATAAGTTTATAGAACAAATGTCACACTTAAGAAACAGGGTTGTAACTGATGACTTAAGTTACGGAAACCATTTAAGTAACATTAACATTTAGAACTTAAAAAATGAAAACAATTTTGAGTTTTGAGATCAAACACAACTTCAAACAACCATAAGTTTTCATCCGAGTATAGTTACCTGTCAACCTGAGGGCGCTGCCTTGGAAATCGTGTGAAATCCATGATTTCACAGTTATGTATTTCAATATCATAGGTATGAATATATATTTTGAATCTCTGATAAATGTATAACTGGAACATTATTTACAAAAACTTCCTTTCTCAACAACTTGATATTTCTATGATTTGCTAGAATGCATTCTAGCATGCTTCCATATTGTGTCAAATGAAAACTTAATATGTGTGTGCTTGTGGTGTCTTTCAATGCAGAAATGGCAAAATTTAAAATCAAACAGAAAAAGCTAAAAGTTAAATAACCATTGAACATATTTAGGGTGTGGCTAGAGTGAAAACTAACTCACCAGAACAGAATCAAATGCCGGAAGGAAATCAACTTGGTGAGTTACAAGCAAAAGTGTCTTCCTGGAAAACGCTTCCATAGTAAAGTAATACCATACATTCAAATCTTGATCTGTAAATAACTTCTTTCAATAAAACTACATTATTTTCTTCAATTTAGTAATATGTAGGATTGCATCTCTTTACACACATACAAAAACCTAAATATAACTTAGCATTCTAATTACAACCACCATCAAATACAGAATCATAAAGAAGACTAAGTACCAAATTGGTTCTAAAAATAGATAATACAATAGATAAAGATTTTTTAACAAACCATAAGACAAAAAAAAACTCAATTGCAATAAAAAATAATATTTGTTTTGCTAATTTAAAAAGTCATACAATTCTTAGTTAAGAAAAAAAATAATAATAAAACACACAGAAGCCAATAAGCCATTGCTTTCTGATCTATATAAGGCGGATGGAGTACTTTGCATTATAAATTTTACTCTTCCGGTCTTCCTAACCTGTTGGTTTAACAACTATTAACTATTATAATCTACGAAATCATTCTTTTGAGAACTAATATTATGTAGGGGAACCGAGATAACCGCATTAACACTTGCACTATTTATTATAAAATTATGATAGCATCCTTTATTCAAACATGTTATGTCATGAACCAAAAATAATATAAGATATTAGTATAACAAAATAAACAAACAAAGAAAAAACGAACAAACTGTTTTTTAACTATTTTTTTTTATTTAGGCACACTACTACTGGATCAAAAGATATTAGTAGAATATGCATAGGCACTGATGAGCTCAGTTGTATAATGTTAGAACTTGCATGAACAACTACTAAAAACAACTAAGTGTAATAATAATAAAACCTTTACCTCCACATGTCATTGCAGGCACTGAACATACAGAGCTCAATTACCGGATGACTTGTTGATAGACCATATCAATCCCTAACCCTTTAATTCCTGTAGAAGCATCTTTTGTAACTATAGATTAAATTCTATGTATCAGTGTACGTGGCTATCACGCATGAGGGTGTTCGTGAGTACTTAGCCTGTACACCAGTTTGGTCCTGCATACTTAGTAAGTACGCAAGGCTTTTGCCTTGCGTACTTGTCAAGTACGCATGACCAAACCATGCGTACTTAGTAAGTACGCAAGGCTTTTGCCTTGCGTACTTTCCAAGTACGCAGGTAATGTTCCTTCCCCTATAAATAGAAGACTTGTCTTCATTTGTAGGTGGAACTCTGGAACTAGGTTGAGAGGTGTCCGGGTCGGGACGAGCTCTCCCGACCCCTGGACCGTGAGCTTAGATGAGAGAGGTGTGCTCCTTCGGTATGTAGTCTGTAATACGGGATGACTTCTATGTTATGGATTACGTGTCGTTTCATTGTCTTTTGTCTTTGTTCGTGTTTTCTCTGTCTCGTTTCTTGGTTCCCACACAAATCACAGAACAGGTCCGTGTATCTCCGCTGCGCGACGAGGCTCCCGGGACCTACAATTCCTGATCCATTCTCTGAATCCAGCAGCAGCACCATATCCATTCAGAAACCAGCTAAATTACCAAATGACTTGTTGCTAGACCATATCAATCCCTAACCCTTTAATTCCTGATCCATTCTCTGAATCCAACAGCAGCACCATAACCATTCAGAAACCATTAGCCCACTGTAGTAACATAAATTAAGAAAGAACTCAATCCATATACAACAATTAGTTTAAGATTCAAAATCCTGGGGAGTTGGATAATAGGTCAAAATGAGATCGTGTCAAATTGAGTAAATTTTTACTTTTTACTATTGGTTCTGAAAATACTTTTTGTCCACTTTTTATAAATACTTAATATGTAAAAATGGTTACAAAAACTATATTATTACAACAATAAACTGACTTTTTTGATAAGCAATTTAGGAGATTTTATGCATTTTTGAGCAACTTTCAACCTGTTTGGCAAGTCTCCTTTTCGCTTCAAAGTTCATATATTGATTTTATTCATTTGACATGTTCGAAACAAAATTTAGACCAAATCAACCCTAGACATTTAATTACCACACAAAATAGTTGATAGAGGATCATTGATCAGCTGGTTAACACTTGATAAATGTTGTAGATAAAAGCTCAAGCCCTCGGTCTGATATCGCCTGCAAAATTTATATGCTAAACATAACTGTGAAAGTATAATATTATTCAAATGCAACCAAAATGAGAAAGTTGACTACTACTTACTTTAGAATGTATGTAAACATTTTCAAAGAAAAGATAAAAAAAAAAGGGTCAACATAAATTCTTTAAAAAAATAAGGCAAGCAGTATATTTGGATTGCTTAATTTCGATACAAGCATTTTATATAGACTTTCAGGAGCACATACAGTAAGTGACACAAAATCCATCCGAGCTCCAATCAAAAGTAGTCCAACCAGCAAAAGAAGTGATAGCAGTCCTGAAAGAAAACTTTGGTTGTCTTAAATTTGATATTACCAAGTTTGCACCAACTCTTTTCCCAAATAATGATCAATACGGTACATTTATGGTTAAACAAACAATTCACCAATATGAGAACTGAGTTCTTCATCATAAGTCAAGTCAACTGACCCGTAGTTGCAAATTGGAAAATATCAATTGATCCGTAGTTGCATATTGAAAAATATCAGCATCGATATAGCATCATCGATCACACCATCAGTTGGAAATTCAACAGCAACAATCGGGTCTATGGCCATATCAATTGGCTAAATTTGTTGAATTTCATTGCAACTGCAAAATGCATCGATTAGTATTTCAATAAGCAAATATAACTCAATCAGCCGCTATTTCAACCAGCTCAGTAGCAAAATTACTTCAGATCAAAAGCTTACAGAGAGTGATTTGTAGTCGTCTGCAATACCCTTATCTGTTCATCTTTATATGTGATGGTTTCTTGAGCTAAAACAGAGGACATTATTATTAAAAAAACAAATATGTCAACCACTCTACCTACGTCTCGTTAATATGATATAATCATCCATTCAAAATGACTAAAGTAAATATTAAACATAACATGAAGTGGTCAAACAAAGAAAGGAAGTACATGCACTTGCATTTCAGTTAAGTTTTTTTATCCTTTTCTTGAATAAACATAAACAAAAAGGATAGTTAACAGACATGGTATCAAAATCACAAATCAATTGTGCACTTTGAGAAACATATGACAGAGAAGACCTTTATGAATTCAAAATAACGACCTCCTGATGCTAGAATGAAGTGCAAAAAGAATCTAAACTTGAATTTCATGTCACCTATATACATTAATGAAACAATTAGTTGATTAATGGGCTTGTGGTAATATCGTGCCAAATTACACACAATTGATCTCGAATTTGAACAAAAAGTCACTCAATTTGATTTAGAAGTTGATGAACAATTAAATGGATTACCAGTTCCATAAGAGAAGTATCCCATTTTTCCTCTTTTAGTGCTGTTTCTCATGCTCTTATTCATCATCACAAACCCTTATTTTGAATCCTGTTAAGTTAATAATGTGAGCTATTGTGTGAAATGAGCGAAAAATGCATCAATAACATCATTTTCAATGAGCAAATTCAATATTTTACAAACTTATTTCAAAATCACGAGTTCAGATTAAAGTTAATGACAATGCACTTCAATTTCAGAGTGAAGAACAAAAACGTCGATTATAGGGTTATAGATATAAACATAATCACATCTGAGAAGGAGAATGAACGTACGGTTGTTTATGTATTCACATCACTTACCATAACAACTACTCGATTTGATCAAATTAATGATGATATCAAAACCAAAACCCCAGAAAGCATCCATTATACTTCCGAATCGATTCCTTCGAGTCTTCAGGTTTGGATTGATTCTGATTAGGGTTTAAACTCACACGACAGATATTCATCCATTGTTCACTATTTCTTTGAGAAATTCATGATTCTGAAACAAACCAAGAATGTGCTACTTGGGTGAAGTAAGAGCCAAGAACCCTTCCATGCAAGTGTGTTTGCTAATTGCGACTTGGGTGTGGTGACGACGGAGACGGAGGCGACGATGTCTAGGGTTATGGGAGAGGGAGGATGGGAGTGATGGTGGGGACGGAGAGGCGTGTTTTGAATTAGGGTTTTTGTAAAGCTGCGTGTTTTAAAATGTGGTGTTTTGAAGTCTTGTAAAAGTCTTAATTTAAGTATTGGGTAATATGGTAATTAAACACTTTTCATATGTTGTTAATGTGTACTTTATGTAAAAACATTTGTATTAAGTGTCTTAATTTTTTTAGAAAATTACAATCTTATTCTCTTAATCCATATTATCTAGTAGTATAGATAAGCATAACCATTTTACTTGAATTCAATTTAGATAAAAAGAAATAGGTCAAAGAGACTGAAAAACAACCTGCCTTAAAACAATATGAAAATTTTCTAACTTTTAAATCACTTCCATGTTAATAATTTATAAATAAACATTTGTTAAATAATAAAATAAGGTGTGCTTTAAAAGTGAGAATGATACACTTAATATGAGAGTTATTTCAATTTTCACGGGTAGCTTCTCTTATAAATAAAAATCAAGAATTAATTACACGGATGATCGTGTGGTTTATATGGATTTTACTTATGCCCCAAAGTATTGGGAAAATATAACTATGGTCTAATACTTTACATAAACATAATAAATTTAGCCCCTAAGTTAAATGGACACTTTGACCGTTAAATAAGTATAAAATTATAAAAATACCCTTAATAATAAAATTAATAATTAAAAACCTAAAATTGAAAATAGAATGTATTAATCTTAATTAATGGGTCCCACCCACCATCATCTTCATCTCGCCATTTGACCTGCAAGACCCCCTCATTCACAGCCGGATCTACAGAGGGTGGTGGTCGGTGCCACCATCACATTCACAGCTGCTTCAAGCGGAACTGCAGAGGGTGTTGGCGTTGCAAATCAATAAACTATCGATAGTTAGATCTTTAAAATTATACCAAGCCGCCTCAAATAGGATCTTTCACCAAATACTGTATGTAACATATTGCTTCTCATCCTAATAAATCAAAAACTCAAACATCTATTTATTTGAATTAATAAAAATATAAGCGGTAGGTTTTACTTGACTAAATGACCAATACTATACACTACAGTGAAAGCATTCACTTACACTTTGCAGAAATAGTCCAACAAACTTTCATGTACGAGTAAAAGTAAAAGTCACACTAAATTACAAGAAAATTTTAAAATAATATTTCAATAAAATGATGAAAATAATAACAATAATAATAATTTTAGCCATTTGCATTATATGAATTTGATCGTTTCAGAGCTGGAAATTCCTCCTTTTTTGTCTGTATTAAGCTCCCGCTGAAATATTCTTTATCCTCAATTACCATCACATTTTTACCTCTGTTTTTCCTCTCCAACACGACGCCGTTTTCACCTGTTCCTTCCCCTGCACCCTCCTCCATCCGATCAACCACCTCCTCTCCACGTGGCAGCATCTTAGGCTTGCACTTTGAAACGAGGGAAAAACCCGGGTTTTGTTTACCCGGTCCACAATCCCGGAACGATATTGAACCGCACGAGATCAGCTGCATTAGCACCGATGATGCCGTCATTTTGCTTCCGGCCGTTGGATTAACGTCGACGTTCTCAGCGTCTGTTTCTGACCTTACGATTAACTTACCGTCGGATTTCATCAAGGATTCTAACGTTTCGGTGCTTGAATCGGACGGCGGTGGTGAAATCTCGTTTCTGCTCAGCTCGGAAATCTCGTTGTCGTGATACGATTCGCTGTGCTTATCTTCTTCTTCAACTTCAGTGATCATTTGTCTCCGGCGACGGCTGTTTCCGTCGGTTTGAGTCGAGGCGTCGGCAGCGATTCTAACGGCGGAGGACTCGCCGGAATATACTTTGTACTCGTGTAGATCAATTGTGCTCCATGACTGGTTCCTCTTACTCCTACCGACCGATAAATCAAACTCGTCAACGGATTTTTGCGTCTCGGAAGACGATTTTTTAGAAATCGACGACAGAACTTCGTCGGATTTGGAACCGAACGATGCATCGCGACAGTCGAAGAGCTCTGATCCTTTCAGAATGTACTCCTGGCCGTGCGCCGGATAAATGAAATCATTCTCCGATAAATCGTGCCATACGAATCCATTTTTATAACTCCTACAGAACAAAATCGAATCAATTCTGCTGTTCATACATGCAATCTCATTTTGCAACAACAAATTTGAAATCATAATATTATCGGCGTTCATCAATCTGATCATTTGAGATTAAGAAACTAACCGTTTAGAAGACCAGGAGTATAATCCAGCCATTCCTTTTCCTCGAAGAGAAATCAGGCGATCGATTACATCTAAACGTTTTAACACAAATTTATAACAATCAATCACAATTTAGTTTACGGTTAGGTTATCGTGATGGATGAAGCTTTAAAATTACCTCGCAGATACAGTCCGTCGGAGGAGGAGAGAGGAACCTCAACAAAATGAGGATGTTCGAGCTGGCCGTTACGGCAGAGGTAGTAAACGACGGGGACTCTACGGTGTTTGTTAGGTTCGATCCAGACCTTCGTGCGTTCAGGACTGCGTTGATCCTTCCATTTCCTAGACATGAGGTGGAGATCCGTCGCTGTGGATGTGGATTTTGAAATTACCTCCATAGAAACTGTTGGTGAATTTTGGAGCTGTGAAAGGAGGGAGATGATTTATTCAAAAAGAGATGCCGGAGACAATGCGCTAGAGAACAAACGGAGGAGTTGAAAGCGGTGGTGGTGGTTGTCGTTTAGCCATGGCTAATGAATTCATAGGCCATATGGTGGTTTTGTAGGTAGCTCGGGGTGTTTAAATTGATTGACATGTGAGTATAATTTATATTTTATTTTTATAACTTTTTAACAATTTTCAATAAAAAGAAGTTACTTTTTACTCCGGGGAAAAAGTGAATTCATTTTTTTATGATATGAAACTAATAAAATATCAACTCAAGGTTCACCTACACTTGAGGGGTCTTTTTGAAGACTAGTAAGCTTTAAACGAAGCTTGAAGCTTAAAAACCTAAGGATAGAAGAAGTATGATTGATGTGCGGTTCGCTCGTAAGCCGATCGCGCTATGAGATGAATAAATTTAAAGAATCAAGTAACATAAGAAACATTGTTTATCTTAATTGAACGTGTGAAACTTTAACTTTTTTTAAGGTAGGAGATTTAGGAAAAGAAAGTTGATAAACAAAGATAATAACTACAACTTAAAAAGCCAATTAGTAAGTCAAATACAAGAATTTTAGATCAAGTAAGTCTTGAAGAATTAAAGATAAACCATGGTGCATAAAGATCAAGTGTAAGAGATTGTGAGAATATAAGATGAATGACTTGGAATATGCTAAGGATCTTGATAACCACTAAAAACAAGTTTAATAAAGTCAATACAGTTATTTTTTTATACAAATGAATTTTTATAAAAACAAATTATTTAAGGTCATTTTACAAAACTATTTACAAGTTTATAAAAGGTTTTAAGCGTTTATAATATACTTGAAACTTTTTAATATTAAAAATAATTGATTGAAAGAATTTTCAATAAAAGAAAGTATTTTAACATGTTTTAAAAATTTAACAAATATGTTTAGATTAAAATTTGAGATTTGGTAAAAGTTATTTATTTTCAAAAACGCTCAAATTGTTAAAGATAATTAAAAAAAATTATGGCTCTAGTGCTTGTAAAATTTCAATTCTTAGTCTAATGGCTTGAGAGAATTATTAAAAATTGTCAAATAAAATGTGCAGAATTTGACTGACTGATGGATCGTTAAAGGTCAATCAACGTTTTAAAACATAGGATGAATATAGAAAACATAACTTTTGGATGAATATTAAAAACTTATCATAAACATACATCTAAACCACTATAAATAATAGTATTTTATATTTTTGTGTAACGATACTTTTACTCTAAGCTTGTCATATTATAACTACTTATTCTAAACTAACTCCTTGTTAACTAACAAGTATTTTATAAAAAGTGAAGTAAGAAATTAAAATCACATGTTTACTCCTTTAAGTTTTTATAAATATTTTAAAGAAAATATGCAATTTATAATTATAAAAGTTTTAATACTTAAAAACAAAATTATAATTTCATATAAATCACGACATAATATACTTTTAAATGAGTGAAACATTGAAAGTTTGAAACTAAAAATTATATTTAATTTATATAAGTCAACGTCATGGTGTCAAGTCAAATCCCTTAAAATTCTATCCTCTCTGTGTCCCTGCGGGCTGCAGCCCTTGCAGTGATTCGATTTTTTTTAATGTTTGGTCCCCAAGACTGCTGTAACAAATTTTATTAAGTTCTGTTAATTTGAAAAAAATTTGGTCAATAAAGATTGGCCAAACCATTTTTAGGGGTCGATATGCAAATTAAAACTGTTTTATTTACATTCAATAATTAGTGTTATTTGTTGTCACAGGGGAGGTTTTTTCTCACATTTGACGATTATAGTTTTTTTTTAACAGAAATTTGGATCACTGACGGGTCACTGACCCACCCGATCATCTCCACCTTCCTCATGAGAAAACCCACTATAGGTGAGAAAACCCCCTGGCCCAATCTGGACCCTCTTTTTTTGTCACAAGTGGGATTTGAACCCAAAACCTCCATATTTTAGTAAATTCTTGGGTATATACCTTTATCACTAGGCTAAGCTAGTGGTTGTTGATAATTATAGTTATACATCAATAATCATTTTTAGATGTCAGCAGTCCGGTATATATATGGGTGTGTTGAACATATAAATATAATCAACTTTATGTTTTTACCTTAAGCAACATATATAAGTGTTTATATAGTTCTCGTAACTATGTATGTAAAATTGGTTTTGTATTGAACGACCATTTCACTAATAATCTAATTTTCTGACCTAAGAACGATTTTTGAGGTTTTATGCGTAAAAATGCACTTTGGACACTTCAAGCGTTTTACCAGTGGGCAGTGTGTGGTGTCTTGTGTTCTCCGCCGCATCGCGCGGACACCTCTCTAGTATGTATATATACATAATACATGTGTGTGTTTAAATAAATATTTTTTTCTTAAACCATACTATTTCATTTTTGTATGTGATACTAAAATCCAAAATATGATCCCTTAGTGTGGGTTAAACAAGGCCTAAATCAGCAAATTGAGCCCTAAATTGGGTCCAATCTTTGTAAGACAAACAAAGGTCCATTTGGGCATTTTATACCATTTTAAACCTATAAAACTCAACCCGATAACCAAATTTCCAACTTTTGAGGTTTCAACTTTCAACAAGGTTTTGAAAACCGGACCGGCCGGTCGGACCGGGGACCATTACGGCCGGCGGTCCGGTTCACCTCTTTTAAACGGTTTTGAAATTAACCGGCCGGCCAGAGAGGGGTAGCGGTTGAACCGGCTGACCCGGAACACGGTTGAACCGGATCGTTATACTTAGCATCGGATTAAACCAGTTTCTCTGATATGGAGAACTTGGAAATGATGATAGGCTCCCTTTTATAAGTAAAGAAGCTAGGGATGGAAACTTCAGTGAGCCGATGTGGGACACTTGCAAGGTTTTATAAGAGAAGCTAGGGATGGAAGCTTCAATCATCCGATGTGGGAACTTGCAAACCTTTTTTTTTATAGTGTGTAGGATTTAAATAAAACAAAAGCTTGGTTCAGTATCAACAGTTAAGATTTAAAAGGAACAAACCAACTAATCTACTACTGTGTTTTTGTTTTTCTTGCTAGTAGAAACGATAAGTATTATTGTCTTCAAATACTTCCTTTACTAAACTTAAATTTATTAATAAATATATGTATAACCAATAATACAATACAATTAAATTGATATATATATATATATAATTTGTTTTAAAACATATATTATATATAATTATTAAATTATTTATGACGTTGTCCGGTTATTGAATCCGGTCCGACCAGTGAACCTCTAAGGTGTCCGGTTCACTGTTCGGTCCGATCCGGTTCTGAAAACATTAGTTTCAAGTATATTGCTTTGGCAAATAGTTATATTTTTTTTGGCTAAAGTTATGTACTCTGCCCAAGTAAATTTCGAACACAAACTTGCAATGCTGAAATATCTCACATTTTAAAAATAATAAGTTATACATAGTTTTCAGTTTTATTTTTTTTCTATATTTCAATTTAATTTATTAAAAATTAAGTTATATATATATATATAATGTGTTTTTCAATATTACAAGACTAAAAAGTACTTTAATTTTAACAAAAAAAATTCTAAATATTGAACAACATTACACACACCTCAAGTATGCATTTGATTTCTTTTATGATAATTCTAAACAAAAACTTGGTAGATGAGTTAAAAACAATAGTAAATAGGTTCAAGTTGCCCACAGAAGACCTATATAACCCGTGAAATTTATTATAATTAATTTTAAAAAATAGGTAAATTGAATTTTAATAACTCAAATTATGACCCACTTACCATTAATAATCTATACTAGTAATTTGACCGATGATAATATTAAATTTTACTTTTGTTGTCAAGATAATCTCGTTAGCATAATCATAAAAAATTTACACTTGATTTCACTTGTACGTTTTCCCATTTCGTTTATAATTATTATTTTGAGTGAAATCAAGTGAAAATTAAATGTAAATCATTGATGATTATGTTATTAAGAATGAAAAACAAAATTATGAGTGTTATCGATCAAATTGTTAGAGTATGAGATATACTCTCACTTGGCTCTCCCAAGTGAGAGCACATTTTCTGACACCTAGATGCCACATCAGATTTGTGGCACTTTCACTTGGCAAGGGGTATACCCAACTGAAGTGAGCATTAAATGCATATATTATAAAATATTCATTTTTAAATAAAATATTCATTTTTAAGATAAATAAAAGTTACTTAAAATAAAAAAAAACATAAATAACATAAATAAAAAATTACACAATAAAATAACAAAAATAAAAATTACATAAAAACTAATGTTGCGAACGTTCGAAAATATGCTCAATCAAGTCCGCTTTCAAAGCGTGATGAATTTCTCGGCTTCGTATTTCTTGACGGTTTTTTATCTTCGTCAATTTATTCGTACGTAGGCTCCTCTTCATTTGGGTTATAGTGACAAATTGTCAAGCCGTTGTCCTCTAAAATCATATTATGAAAAATAATACAAGCATACATTTTGTGTTTGAATTGATGAAAGAGAGATAATGATTTGGAATATGATTATGTTTATATATATAATAGTTTTTTTTAATAGTTCAACCCCCCCCCCCCTCTTCCAACGGTCAAAAGCTCCCGTGAAGAACTTCACGCCTGCACACTCACGCCCCCTTCACGCCACTGGGGGTTGTGTGATGTTCCTTGTCACACCGTGAGGGGCCTCACGCCAAGGTGTGCGTGACGGTATACCCCTCACCCTTAGTATTAATTATTATTGGCCAATATGGTGGATTTTTAAAATCCAATTTCCCAAAAAAAAACATCAATAATGAACCATTGACAAGCAAAGTCGCATAAGGATTGATGAAAAAAGTAATCACAAATTATAAACATCAAACTATTTGTTTAGATCTTTCAAGATTCAACTATTACTCCTTTTTAGATTTGATATTGATTACTTTAGACATGTTTTTAAATAATTTGTGGATTGAAAAATTAAATGAAATAACTGAGAAATGATAATTACAAATAATAAAAAGACATTTTTATACTAATAAATAAAAATCTTACGGGAGACAAGTGACACTTTCTGGTTTATTCTTCAGCATTGCTTAAATAATGATATTAAAAGAATATATTTAATATAAATCTAATTATGGTTACTTATTATTTAATTATGGATAGTTATTGTATCATTAACCAAATAAATTTAATATAAACTAACATTTATCAATTATATAAAAAAATTAATACACAGTTGAAAAAATGTTTTAAAAGTTAACTTATCAGAATTTATAATTGTTATGTCAAAATACATTTTTTAAAGTCATATTTTGAAGAGTGTATGTGTTAACAAATTATATTAAATTCTATTCCACCCCGTGTAATACACGAGTTTATTCAACCCGTGTAATATACGGGTTTTTAAAGACATAAATTTTTTATTACTAAGTATATAACATTATATTTATTCAACTCGTATAATACACGAAATTCTAACAGAATATAATACAAGTGATATAGATAACATAATTTCGTTAAAACCCTGGCATTTTTTCTTTAAACACACTCCCAAAACTGGAATGAAGTGTGTGAGTGATGGTTGTAAACGAGAGAAAGGAAGACATGTCTTTCACATTTTTAGGGATGCTACTCACTTCCTAGTTCCTACCAGTGTATCAAGGTACCACATTTATTTAGATGTTTTGGTACAAAAGTCTTTCTTTTATAATTTCGTATGAGAAACCAGTAGACATGATTTAAAGGATAGAAAAAGAAAAGAAAAAAACCGTAGGCGTGGGTGACAAACAAAGGATGCCCATTCCTACCATCCCGGGTACCTTCCTCGATTGTTTTTATTTGATCATTACCCTATATATCTGTCCTATATAATAAACAAGTAAAATGGAGTATCACATGTCACCACCACATTTCACCTCACCATTTTTTCCCTCCCAAAACCAAAATAAGCTTATACAGGTCAACACGCAGATCAAATTCAGACCCGTTTTATTACCCTATAAAACCCTTTTAACCCGTTCAAAACCTTTCAGCCGCTCGATTGAAGAGCACAAATAAACCCTAATTGCCGATCAGCGCACCATGCCTCTCTTTCATCTTCAATAACCTTTAAAATCAAATCATAATCGGTATGTAATCTATACTCTTGATCTATTATTTCAATTTCACTTTGATTCTTTCAAAGTATATGTTCGAATCTTAGCTTTAACCTCATCGATTATTATTTACTTTTGAATATCTATGTTTCCCCTATTCATCGTCTTTTTTTTTCAATTATGCAGTACGATATCATTCATATTTCATTGGAGACACATACAATATCAGATTTTGAACACCTAAGACCATCTTATCAGGTATTCATCGCAATGATTATTTATTTTTATGGTTTTAACACCTCCGTCCGTTATATTATGGATATCGATTCATTGAATTCGTTTTCAATTTTTATGTTCAATTGAAGTTTTGGTTATTATTCAGTGTTATCCTCAAAGTTTTAAAGAGTATGCTTAGAATTTGGGTTTTATTGGATTTTGACCTAATCTTTGACATAATGTTAGTTTATGGATTAGATGTTCTTGTATATCATTGAATCATATTAGGAAGATTTGAATTCAATTTTATCTTTATACATGTTATTTTGATGCGAGTCATTGAATCTGTTTTCAATCTTTTTGTTCAATTGAAGTTTTGGTTATTATTTAGTGTTATCCTCAAAGTTTTAAAGAGTATGTTTAGAATTTGATTTTTATTGCATTTTGACCTAATCTTTCACTTAAGGTTAGTTGATGGATTAGATGTTGTATATCATTGAATAATATTAGGAAGATTTTATTTTAATTTTAAACATGTTATTCTGATGCTTGGAAGCACCTAAAATCAAATTATAAGTCGTTACAGGTGTTTTATGTTTAATTGGAATTTTTAAACACAAATAGGTATGATGGTTGAATGTGGGAACATTTTACATATGATAATTGTTATTCTCAAGCTTTTGTGAATCGGTTTTTATTAACATTGTTTTATAGTTCTACTAAAGATGCATCCGTCATTCTTCAAATTTTTAAAGGACCCGACATCCCCAAATTTGATAATTTTCTGATTCACAACTGTTAATTTCATATTTTCATAAAAATTGTTATAACAAAAATATATTTTTTTAATAAAGCCATTGCCTCAAGCTTTTGTGGATCAGTTTTATCCTGATGGCATTCCAAATGACCCCGTATATATAAGGTCGTCTGGTACTAGATGTTGGAGGGTAAGTTTAGGAGTAGTTGAGGGTAGAATTTCTTTCACGGATGGATGACTTAACATTGTTCAACATATGGGGATGGATTTTTTTTACTTCATAGTGTTCAAGACTGTTGATGTTTCAACCTTTATAATATCCATTTTTAAAAACTTAATATGTGGTGAAGAATTCATCAAAATCGTATCACCTGGCTCATCCGGTTACTTGGTATGTTATCCTTTTTGCGTATGTTTTGTGGAATTAAGATCAATTTTAAATCATTTAATCTAAATACATTAGTTAATATTTTTTTCAGTGCTTGCCTAATGATTTTTTCAAAGTTTTTGTTCCAAACAAAAAACACAAAGGATATTATAGGATATATGTTGGTGAACATTCGTGGAAGGTCAAAGCGGGGAGATAATTACGTATTTGGTAATGGATGGTTGGGAATATGTCAAGTCACTTCCTTGCAGCCGTGGGATTTTTTGTTCTTCCGTATTATTAGTCAAGCATCCTTTGAAATGACAATTTTCAAACCAGACGGCACTCCGCAACTTAATCCAAAGATTGAACCAGTTGAAGAATTTGATAAAATAATGGAAGATCAACTACCTGGTGGTTCACAGGTTATGCTATTTATTTTACATATGAATGTATTTAAACAAATATGTACTTTTGCAAAAGCTTGACAATGTTTAACATTTGTTGAATACTCTTTATGTACCCACTACTGTGACAGATAATTTTGAAGACTTGCATACTAATACTGTGAATCACCAATCTCAAGATCTTGATCAACAAGTCAATGAAGATTATATATATAAATTCTCTATATCTGCAAAATTTCGTATGGTATGTTTCATACCTTTTAATTATTTCTTAATAATAAAAAATGAAACTAATCTTTTATTATTTAATCGTGTTTCCAATTTAGCGTCTTCCTGTCAAAGTTGCAAGGATGGCTGAACTCGATGGTCGGAACAAGTTGCAAGGATGGCTGAACTCGATGGTCGGAACACCGTGATCTTCGTTAATATGAACGGAGTAGAATCTGTCTTGGGAGTATGGATTGAAATGTCAAATACTCACAAAAGGTATGCTTTATCCGGATGGTTTGCATTCATGAAGGCAAATGAAACTAATGATGGAGATAGTTGTTCGTTTAGTCTTATCAAGTCTAAATCAACTCTGCATTTGACTAATGTTGATAAGTATCATTCCGTCTAAATGAAGGTAGTGATTATCAGGTTGTGGTGGGGAATTGTCTGACTTTTGTTCTTCAAAACTTAACTATTTTTTGTTGCTGATGCAAAATCTTTTGATGGATTATGATGTGTTTTTATAAACAAGTTCCTTTATTTTGAGGTTTTTGTTTTTGTTTTTTTACAAACTGTTATATGCTATGCTATGCTAACTTTCTTATACCCTTTCATATTTCAGTTGTAATAGTGATTCTATTCAATGTTAGTGAACACCATATATATATCTCTCATGTGTATTTTTTGTAAGTTATTTTTTCGTAACCTATTAATTAATTTTAATTTTGTGTTCTATTACAAATTAAACCAATTTACGCCAAATAATGAGTAATTATAACTGTTACAAATACAATTTACAAACTAATAATTAGGGTTACACTTATAATTATACCAAATAATGAGTAAATATATATGCATTCAACAAACAAAACATTACTAAAAAAATTAAAACATTAAATAACAGTTTAAAATGTATGATTTACTACAACAATCAACAACAATCCAATATACAAACTGTTTACTATTGCTTACTCAAAATTATAATTATCGATTGGTTCTAAGTACATCTTCCAACTAAACTTTTAATCCTTCAGATTTTATCAAAATAATTCAATCCTCCTAATTTTAAATATTTAATCCTTCAAATTTTTTAAAAGGTTCATAATTTTATTATATTAGAAAAAAATTATAAATTAAATGAGTTATTTAAAATTAAATTGGAATGTTGTTCTAATTATATTATATTAGGAAATAATTGTTAATTATATATGGTAGAGTTTTGCGAATTAAATTTGGTAATATGTAGTATATATTATATCGTCAGTTACCTATTACCAAATTTAAAAAACCTATAATTTTATTAAATTTCATTTAAAAAAGGCAACCTTGCTTAATTATCCAATTTTTGGAAACGATTTCAAAATTCAAAGTTTCAAATCGTGTCAAAGTTTATAAAAAACGAAAATTTGATTATTTACCCAAATTTGGTAAAGATTTCTAATTTCAAATTTTGAAATAGTGTTAAATTTAAAAAAAATTACAAACTTATTTATATGTGGTATAGATTTCAATACTCTATAAGTATCAATACCCTGTACCATGTACCTTGTCATTCTCTCAAGACACTAATCATTTAGTTCCTTACCTCAATTACTCTGCAAACCAAGGTAAGATGTTCTTATTTTTTTTTTAAATTATAATCGTATTTCATACATATCAGTAAAAACAAATTCAATTCTCTTTTTGTTATATAAATTGATTGAGTCCGAAAAGGTATCTATGCTAAACGCAATTGATGTTTTACAAGACAAGTTTACTATTAAGGTGCGTCTAATCAGAATGTGGAAGCAGCCATTGTGGAATAATCCCAATGAGATAGGCTCAATAGACATGATTATCATAGATGAACAGGTTACAATTCTATATAAATTATACTAGATTTTTCATTCATTGATTATCGTTTAAAAATCTCTTGGTAATCGTGTTATCGAGGCGGAGATCATTTCTGGAAGCAATATTGGAACTCGCACATTTATTTCAAGAATTAATTTGACACTTTCTAACAAAAGAATTCCTTTCAAGCTACAAAGAAGACAGTTTCCACTCTATGTTTGTTTCGCCATGACAATAAATAAGAGCTAGGGTCGGTCACTATCAAGGGTTGGATTGTTCTTGAGCCAACCGGTTTTCACTCATGGTCAATTATATGTTGCACTTTTAAAAGTTAAAAGCCTCTACGGGTTAAAAATTTTAGCCTTAGACAAGGATGAAAAAGTTTCAAACAAAACATTCAACGTTGAATACAAAGAAATATTTACTGATTTATGAATTGTATTCATCAGTTTTTTAGTCTCAATTTATATTTTGTTTTACATTTATTTTATTTATAATCATGTGTAATACACGGGTTCTAACACTAGTATATATATATAGGGGAGGGTTCCAGAGAAAACCACATAGTTAGGCGAAAACCACTAAAAAACCAATTTTAACCATTCATATAATAGTATTTTTTTTATTTTTTTTATTTATAAGAGTATCAATGTAATATTACACATTTTTACCAAAAAATCATTTAACCAGTCATAGTGTTACGTATACGTAAACAGAAAACAAAAAAATTGCGGTTACGTATACGTAAAACACAATACGTAAAATAATTTTTTGATAAATTGTGTAATATTATATTAATACATTTAGAAATAAGTTAAAAAAATAAAAAATCTAAAAATTATTTGATTGACTTTTAGTGATTTTCTTAGTTTTCACCTAACTTTGTGGTTTTCTCTTGATCCTTTCATATATATAAGATTAGGTTCAAGTAAAAAGGTTTTTAAAATAAAATTGGTGAGAAGAATTAGGGCCATTAGATCAAATTGTAGAAAGAACTTATTGGTTGAGATCAAATTGTAGGAGAAAAAGTTGTTGAAAAATAATTTTAGTCATGGCCATTTTTATTGATTTTTTTATCAAGTTTCCTCCCTTTTTTTAAACGTTCATAACTTTTATATACGACATTATTTAAAAAAAAATACACCGTAAAAACGAGCGTTTTTTATCTTTAAAACGAGTATAATATCTTTATATACAAAAATGAAAAAAAATTACATTTTCTAGCTGATTGTGTAATTTGCTCGTCATTGTGTCTAATATCAGGTCTAGTCATATTGGTCATTGTGTCAAATATGTCAGGTCATTGTATAATGTCAGGTCTGGTCATTGTGTAATGTCAGGTCTGGTCATTGTGTTAGATATTTTTCATCATTGTGTTATATGTATTCATCATTGTGTTTTACGTTTTAGATAATTTCGTGTTGTTTTTGTCACTGTTTTTTATTTATTATATATAATATAGTGATGAAAAATATTTGACACAATGACCTGACATTAGACACAATGACCAAACCTAACATTACACAATGATCAGACCTGACGTTACACAATAATGTCAGGTCTGGTCATTGTGTAATGTCATAAAAAACACGAAATTATCTAAAACGTAAAACCCATTGACGAAAACGAGTATTTTTTATCTTTAAAACGTGCATAGTGTCGTTATATACAAAAACGAAAAAAATTACGTTTTCCAGCTCATTGTGTAATTTGCTCGTCATTGTGTCTAATGTTAGGTTTGGTCATATTAGTCATTGTGTCAAATATGTCATGTCATTGTGTAATGTCAGGTCTGGTGATTATGTCAAATATTTTTCATTATTGTGTTATATGTATTTATTATTGTGTTTTACGTTTTAGACAATTTCATGTTATTTTTGTCACTGTTTTTTATGTATTATATATAACATAGTGATAAAAAATATTTGACACAATGACCTGATATTAGACACAATGACCATACATGACATTACACAATGACCAGACCTGACATTACACAATAATGGCAGGTCTGATCATTGTGTAATGACAAAAATAACACAAAATTATCTAAAACGTAAAACACAATGACGAAAACGAGCATTTTTTATCTTTAAAACGAGTATAGTGTCGTTATATACAAAAATGAAAAAAAATTACGTTTTCCAGTTCATTGTGTAATTTGCTCGTTATTGTGTCTAATGTCAGGTCTGGTCATATTGGTCATTGTGTCAAATATGTCAGGTCATTGTGTAATGTCAGGTCTGGTCATTGTGTCTAATGTCAGGTCATTGTGTCATATATTTTTCATCACTATGTTATATATAATACAAAAAAACAGTGACAAAAATAACACGAAATTATCTAAAACGTAAAACACAATGATGAATACATATAACACAATGATAAAAAATATTTGACACAATGACCAGAACTGACATTACACAATGCCAGACCTGACATTACACAATAACCTGACATATTTGACACAATGACCAATATGTCATCCCTTCAAAAATAATAAAAAGACACATGTCAAGCTCAGAATCCTTTTTACCCTTCTTATTTTTAAAACTCTTTTTACCATAACCTAACCCTATATATATATATATATATATATATATATATATATATATATATATATATATATATATATATATATATATATATAGGGGAGGGTTCCAGAGAAAACCACAAGTTAGGCGAAAACCGAGAAAACCACTAAAAAAACCAATTTTACCCAATCATATAATAATTTTTATTTTTTGTTTCATTTTATTTTTATTTGTATATAAGAGTATCAATGTAATATTAAACATTTTTACCAAAAAACATTTTTACACATAGTGTTACGTATACGTAAACATAAAACAAAAAAATTGCGGTTACGTATACGTAAATCAAAAAAATTGTTTTTGGACACGTATACGTAAATAAAAAAATTGCCTAAAATGATGTGGTTTTCTTGGTTTTCGCCTAACTTTGTGGTTTTCTCTTGATCTCTCCCCTATATATATATATATATATATATATATATATATATTTGGGCTTGCTTTTGGTATTGTTTATGGGCCTGTTTTTTGTATATCATGTTTTGGATAAAGGTGTTTGGGCTTTGAGAAGTCTGTGAGTTTTGGGGAGGTTGTGTAACTTTAAGGAAGTAAGGGGGAAGTTGTCTAGTACTTTGTAAAATCGGGGTTATTTGTGAAAGAAATGTCTGTCTAGAACTGTGTGTTTTCTCTGCCTTGATGGATTGGCTGAGCAACTTTTCTGTTTCTTCATCGTCATTCGACGAGATACTCATAGGGGAAGGGCTTTGTTTAAACTGTAATGGTCTGATGACCACTTTTTCTTTTCCTTTTTGCTTTCTATCCATCTGAACAAAACAATTTGTTAATATTACGAGATAATAAATCAGCTATCACGTTATCTTTTCCCTTTATATGTTCGAACTGTATAGTGTACCCGCTACCTTGTATAACATTTTGTAAATTTACCCACCTTGTTCTATTTATCTTTTTACTCTGATTATTTTTTATGAATTTGACTATAGCTTCGCAGTCTGTTCTAACTGTAAAGTCTTTATGTAAAAATAGTTTAAATTTTTCTAACGCATTAATTAAAGCTTTTATTTCAAAATCTAAGCTGGTCCAAGTGGATCCAACTTTAAAACTTCCGCTGTAATAAGAACAAATCTTTTCTTCTTTTTTATAACTGTGTACGTTTGGTTTGCAAAGGAGGACTGCTCCCCATCCATCTTTGCATCCATCAACTTCTATAATAATATAATCTGTTATAAGAGGTAATTCTAAGGGTTTAATTTCTTTAACCCTTTCTTTAATCTTTTTTATCAAAATTACATCTTCATTATTAAAATGTCTTTGGCCATTTTTAGTGGTTTTACTATACAATGGTCCGACTAATTTTGAAAGGTTAGGGATAAATTTTCTTGCATAGTTTACTAGGCCTAAAAAAGCTTGAATTTGTTTTAAATTTGTAAGTTTTTCTGGAAAATCTAAGATTTTTGTAGAAATATGTGGCTGTAACTCAATTTTTCCATTGCCAATTTCTAGTCCTAGAAAAGAAAATTTTCTTTTAAATAATTCCATTTTTCTTTTGGATACTATGACCTACAAGCCTGCAATGACACACACATGAAATTCCGTCCTAATCACGGGATAAAACTTACAGATAAACAGCAGTGTCTACTGGACAACTTGTGGCATATACAAACCATGCCACACGCGTCCTCTTTTAAAGTACAGATTTTAAATGCGCTTAGCATATATTTTAGTGAACAGGGAACAAAATGCCCTGAAAAAACCCAGCCTCCACCAAAGTTTACACACTACATAATTTTCAGAGGCACAAAAATTGGGATTTTTAATAAATGGGAAACGGTAGCAAAGTATATACAGTGCCATGGCCCCATTTATAAAGGATACCACAGCTTCTCTGAAGCACTTGACACAGCCAGAAATCATTTTGGCCTAGACAATTTTTTCATAGAACCAGAAGAGGTGCAAACCTTTTCTCAAGTTATAAAAACGAGTCATGAACAGATAATAAAGACTCAATAAGAGACTATAGCAAATCTGCAAAGACAGCTTATACAACAAGGAAAGAATACACAGTCAATTCAGAGTCATATTGAACACAATAAGCTAAAGCAGAAAGTAGAAATACTTGAAGCTAAAAACATGTTGCTTTTAGAAAGAATAGACAAAAAAGAAAATAGCTACAGAAGCTATGACTCCTTTAAAGCAAGAATGCTAGACACGCCCTGGAAGACTTGTCTTCAAACTGTATTCGATCAATTCCCAGAGTTTGAACAAATTGTCTCCCAAAAAATCAACACAGAATTTCCATTAGTATTGTATGACTTACAGCTCCGACTCATGTCCATTGCTCTCAATGAAGAAAAGTATAAAGGAATACAAGTCGTTGAAAGAACAGATGATGATGGAGAAGGAACCTGCTTACTTCTCCTCCAGATAAATTTAAAAGACACAGATATACCTAATGATCTAATTCTTCAATTTTATCATAACGGCATGATTGATTTTATTGAATTAGAATTAAATCCTAAAACAGAAGGAATCATAAACCTCTTCGAAGAAAAGTTTATGATAACCACAGGAAACATTTCTACACACATCTCTCCTCGTTATATCGGTTGCAAAATATTTTCTTCCTTTCCTTTTGCAAACGATCATACCTACAGACCAGCCAGAAAAAGAATTTTTATCAGCCATAAACTTTCTGGCAAAGACTACTTGAAAAACCTAGCCATTCAAACTGAGATACAGTTCTCGGAACTTTACTGGGTTGACAATCTTGCCAGCCTCAACACAAAAGAAAAACAAAAAGACACAAAACACTTCATCTCCCTACACCAAAAAACCCCAACCCTACCTTCTAGTTTCCATTGGGATTGCTATCATTTATTAGCCGAAGGTCATTATTTACAGATTTGGAGCCACAAAAATTGGAACATGCTCTTACCATTCATTGGTGAAGGAGAAACTCTCGAGTTAAACCACATCATGGATTTAGAAGATTATTACTTGAATCCTGATGATTTCAGCGAAACAGACACCATCCCAGATACACACAGAGATTTCTGAAAGATACAAAGAAAGACGTAATCAATGACATCAAAGGATACACAGACGTATGCAATGACGTCAAAACACACAATCATCTAAAGATCAAATAATTCTGCAGACAGCCCCACTAGGCCGACAGCTCCAAAATATTTTTTGTCGTTTTTACTTTTTGCAAATAATGTAATCTTAGTGCGCCATGAGCGCTGTCAGCTTTACTTTATCTTTTTCGATTGATAGCTAGTGCGCTTTGTGCGCTCTTTTTTGTTTTGTTTTGTTTGTTAGCTTAGTCTTCTGCCTATTTAAAGGCACGAAGAATTCAGTTGTAATAACACCAGAGAAAATATTCAATAGCAAGAATTTTCTTTCTTCATGAATACTTAAACATTCTCTTTCTGATTTCTTCCCAAGAACCTTCAAGTCTCTTATTAGTTTTCTAAGCCCTTCATATTATATCCTAAAGATAAATAAAAAATAAAAAAAATCTTTCTGCTGCTGCAACTCTACATCTACAACTCATCCGCTGCAAATACTATCTATCATCCACACCAAATACACTATAAGTTTCATATGTTATGTTTACCTTAATGTTTCAAGAGTATATAGGCTGGAAACCCGAGTTTGCGGGGCTATTGGCCACCCTGGTATAACAACGCCACGTAGAAAAGAAACTTTTTATTGTTAATATCAAATGAAACTTTTTATTGTTAATATTACAAGTGTGTGTGAAAAACTCTGGTACCCAATCTTAATCGAGAGTATTTGATGTTAATTTAACAAAAAAAAATTAAGACATCTGAGACAAAAAAAATTTCATAATGTACACATTTCCACCCCTCTTTTAAGTCGCCGGAGCCCGGAGGTAAGCGTTTTTAAGACGCCGTGGTTCTTTTTCCGGCCACCGGAAACGTTTCTTCTGTCACCGGAAACGCTTCATGATGGTAACTGACCACGCCATAAAACCCCCATTCAATGTTTGCCTTCTCCGGAGACGGTTCGTGTTGGCTAGATACTATCGTCTATGGCTAGATACTTAAAAAAATCATTCCCTTCGTCTATAGCTAGATACTATCGCTCCATATCCAAATCAATCGGTTTTATAAGTTTTTGTTCTTGATTACTTTGTGTTTATTCAAACTACAATTTTGATTTGTTGAAGTTTTCTGATCTATTTGAATGATGTTAATCTGATTCCTCAGTCGATTGGGGGTTTTGGTAAGTTAAAAACCCTAAAATTGCTTGGGAATGATGTTAATCTGTTTCTACAGAGTATGGGAACTTGGTTGACTCGTAATGATTTACAAGAGTGATTTGTCTGTTTATACCAGAATGACTTTGGCATGTTTCTTGCTGATTATGGGTTGTTGATATGAGTTGCTGTCTCCTTTGAAGGTATATGTGTTTCTTTTTTGTAAAATCTTGATCCCGGAGCTTAAAATTGAGATTTTTGATGTGGGTTTTTAATTTTTTTTTATAGTGAAAGCTTTGATGGGTATAAAAGCTTCATTGTTGGACCCTCATGGTGTTCTTGAAAATTGGGATGCTGATTCTGTTGATCCTTGTAGCTGGACCATGGTTACTTGCTCTTCAGAATTACTTGTCAGTGGGTTGTAAGTCACTAAGTCTATCTTCATAAACCCTCACACAGTTATGGTGTTTTAATGTGTTTGTTTGTGTGATTAAATGTTTGAAAAATTATTGTGAACGTGTGCTTATGCTGGTGTCTAGCAACATGGTAAATTTCAATTCAATCTGCAATAGAAGTAAAATTTTCAGCATTAATGTGACTTGCTTATGCTTCTGTTCAAATAAAAATGTGGTACTTGAGTTTTGGTTTATGTGAATTATGGTTTAGGTTTAGTTAATGGCTTTTTAGTAGCTAAAATGTTAATTACAGATTATCTTTGTTAGTTCACAAAAGGGAAGATGATAGCGTGATTGTTTTTTATGTACTTTATGGTCTATTTCGGAACTGCCAATTTGTTCAGATTAATTTATCTTATGTTTTTATGCCGATGCTAACTAAAAACCCTCAAAACTTTTTATCAGAATTTTTTTTCTACTTTGCAATTACCATATTATGGATAACTTTGACTGGTACCTGCTGTATGTAGACATTTATATCACTAAAAGGTGATGGCTATATTTGCTTTTAGCTACCGAAATTGTTTCTTATCTGCAGGAAGGACCTGTTAAATTGTTATGAACAGTCTTGACTTCGTTTCCATCATCACTCTAGAAGAATATGATTCTGTAAGTTATCTGGCTCTTTTGCAATCCAATGATCTTGTTCATTATAGCACATGAACATTCAAAGAGGATAAAAAATTAGGAGGCATTAATTTATTTAGTCTTAGCAGAATAGCAGTTAAATATATTGTCTATTTTTAGCCTATCACCTTATGCAACTTGCAGTATGACCATTAAAAGAAATCAACAATTGATGACATTTATCATTCATGCAGTAAGCTCTCATTTATTTATATGCAGTAACATTCTTACATTTGCTGTTATGGTCTAACAGGAAAGGTGTGAAGATGGTAACATAATCTACCTAAATTCTAGGCTATTTTTTTCTGAAATTTGTAAAATATATGTGATAACAAGTTTTATGAAGCAATAATGGCTTTAGTGATTGTTTACTAGACGTTATTTCTCACTTGTTATTTTCAATATATGTGATAAATATATTTGTTACTAGACATTATTTCTCACTTGTTATTTTCAATGTCAAGCAATTATGACTTTTAATGATTGTTGACCTTAATACAATTGTTTTTTGATGTCTGAAAATTTGTTTGGCAGGCTGAAGCTGCTCTGGTTACAAAGCTTATGTCTGGTAAATGCAATACTAATATGGTGAAGGTTAAGAATATTTTCTATGCTTTGACGTTCCATTGTAGATGGGGCAATGTTGACCCCTTTTACTTATGAATGGGTTTATATGGGCTGTGTTTTATCTTAAATGGGCCAAACAAAACAAACTGAAAGGGAACGGGCCAGACTGGTGAAAGTTGCCTATAGTTTCTAAAAGTGGATAAAAAATTGTTTGTGGGTCAACCCAACCAGCCCGGCCCATCCCATTCCATCCCAGTTTTACCTTATTAAAAGTGGACTTGTTTTAACCCATATTGGTGACGGAATTTCACGTGTAATTTCTGCTGTGACCAGAAACTTGCTCTTTGGTTATCTTTACTTCCCTAATCAATAGGGGATACAGACAGCTGTCCTTGATGATTCAGAAGGTCTTAATAGCTATTAATGTTCTTTTGAACGATTCATTCCAGGGTTTAGAAGTAGGTAAGTTGATAAGAGAGTTATTTTGTTGATGTTTGACAATGTCTGCAGTACTTACATTTTTTATATTTACTCACTGCAGAAACTACCATTTGAAGAATACTTTTTTATTAAAATGGTTTGTAGGTTTCATGTGATAAAAATATACATTCGACCCGTTCGACTCATTTGGCCCGTTAATTGATGCTTTAATTTGCAGGTGAAAGGACTGAAATAGATGCTCTGTCAGTTTACAGCGAAGTCATCCCAGATACTGTCGTCTTAGATGCTTTGGAACCCGATTCGTCTCTTAGAAGGAAATAATATTAACCTTTGAGGTCGTGTGGCAGTCGTGCTTTTGAAGTTTGTTCTTGGAGCAAAAAGAAATATACGGTGAGAAAGATTATATTATATGAAAGAGTTCACAAAAAGGTAATTTGTGAACGTATGGAGACAGAAACAGTGCCTGCAATCGACCTATTTGAGCATCACGTAATAACATAACAAATCGGATATTCTTTGTTTATTTATATTTATTTTTGTTTATTTAATATACACCATACGCTATTTCTTTGAAATTTGCAGGAAGTATGTGGAAATCATATCAATTTAATCAGTAGCAGATTAGATAACAAGAAATTATTTGTTGTTTTAGAATGTTTGCCTTTGGTGAATGAAAAAAACTGCCCCTTCCCTACTTTAATTGCATGCTGAGTTTCTCATTTAGTAGGGAAGTAAGTGGCTTTATTTCATTTTGAGTTTACCTTTTAACTTTTCGTGTTTTACTTTCACTTCTTTATGAAATATGAATGTATATGTTGGCTTATATGACCATCGTTTGGTACGTTTTACTAAGATTCTTTCAGCTCATAGTTTAACATGGTTTGATACTAGCTCATGCACACATAAACCATAATAACATTTTATCCTTTATTTACTTTCCTGATTGGGATTTCATTGGGTAATTAAATGCATCTATTTGTAATTAACTACCAAACGTTAATATATGGTTGATGCTAATGATCACATGACATTCTAATAGCTGTTTGAAAATCAAACAAATTATATTGTTAATTATATACAAATTTTTAAGATCTTTAACTTTTTGTAGGACGTTCAATTCTCCACGGCAACGCGCGGTATACCTCTTATGTGTGGTGGTGCCTCGTATAAATATTTTATAAGGAAGTTGTATTTGTCTTTGAAAATGAGGTGTAATTTATTAAAAATATTTGTTTAATTATTAAGTAAATATTTACACAAAGTTAATTTGTTAGGGCCGCACATCGTGCGGGTTCTCTACTAGTGTGTGTGTGTGTGTGTGTATATATATATATATAGAGAGAGAGAGAAGTTCATGAGAAAACTCCTCCTTAGTGAGAGAACTAGAGAACTCCTCATTAAAGGAAAAAAAAGTTCAAAAAAATAATTAAAAAATCATAACTCAAAATATAAATCAAAAACTAAAAAAGTGGTTCGGAGACCATGTTTCCCACTTTGTCCTTGTTCGAAAAAAATGTCTGGCTTATTAAAATTCAACCCCTTCTCTTTTTAGTGGTTGTTTAGTTCTCTCATTAAAATAAGTTTTCTCATGAACCTAACCTTATATATATATATATATATATATATATATATATATATATATTCATTTAGGTCACTTAATATTAATTTTTTTTAACATTTATAAAAAAATCAAAACAATTAATAATATTAAAACTTTAGTTGTTAAAAAATATTAGTAACTTTAGTAAACATGAAAAAAACTTGGTTATTATTTGGTGAAATGTTTCATATATACTTGATCGACTTTGACTATCAAACATACCTTTTTCTAATAATTAAAAAGTATGTTGGATTGGATATATATAAAATATTAAGAAGGTTTAAAGAAGCTTTGTAAATAATATCAAACTAGAAAATTAGCCCCGCGCTCTGTGACGGCGAGAGGCGGACCTTAAACGGTTAAGGCGGTGCCATTAAATGGCTAAACACAAAAAAGAAACGTGGTTAAGTACATAAAAGAAACGTATGAAGTTACAGCGACTCTGTTATAAAGATCGAAACATAGATAAAAGATAGTTATATAACGGAACCAATGTTTTTCAGTTGGTGTCGGTCTCATTCTTGACCGTACCAACACGTTACCATTAGTCATTATAACTGACGACACCTAAAAATTATCTTACATTGAATATGACTCCGTTTTTAACGAATTTATACCGGGACGTCAAGAAAAAAGTTAATTAACGAACGAAAGTTATAGAGGAAAATTAGATTATATACTACATGGGGTAAACATGAAATTTTAAAAACTTAAGAGGGTGAAAGTGAAAATTTACAAATTTAAAGGTCGAATTTGACATTTTTTCAAAGTTAAGTGGTGAGAGTAGTTGACACTTCCATTTAAAATTTACTATAATGTCATGTAAAATACACTTTAGATAAATAGTCAACCCGTTTTTTTATTAAACATTAAAATGAATGTAAAATATCTCAAATATTGTTACAATTTTATGTATCTTGTACGGTATGGTCTTCTTCTTTCTAAACTGAGGAGATGGCTCAAAGTGGGACACAAGAAAATATCTTTCCCTAACCAAACTTTCACCATTTAATAATATTGTTATTGGCCAATTAATTTTCTTGGAATTATATTCCAGCAAAAAGTCATTCTCTTTAGACTAGAACAAAAGCTTGTTTTCCCCCCCCAATGTTCCATCAAATTCACCTACTTACACACCAAACTCAGCCTCCTGTATCAAGGTATCAAATATCTCAAGTTACACTACTTAATTCTCTCATTTGTGCATTAAAGACTTTGTACATTATGCTCAATGAGAAAGAGAGAATTTGTGTAGTTTTCTTCTCTTAAGTCAAACCAACATCAACAATATTGTGTGCAAGTAGTCAAACCTCATTTTTGGGCAGGAGTAGAGACAACAAAAGTATTTTTATTTAAAAAATTATCAAGTATAATGATTTAGGAAATAATATGTTTAACATAATATACTACTTATCACCAAATTAAAATATACAAGAGCTTTAACCATTTTTCACTAATGTGCCCTCTCCATCCTTTACATAGAGTTGGCATAGGAATAATTTTAAGGTACAAAAAAGACCTTTTATATTTTTCCTAGTTTTAGTCCCAAAGTCACTCTCTTTTTAAACCATTTTTTAAAACTATATTAAGTGATTGGATGCTACATATTTTATAATGTCTACATAGTGTTCTAATTGATTATTAACACATACTAGTAAGTTAACCCCGCGCGTTGCGGCGGGTGGGTAAGTATGTAAAGAGAAAACATGTCGTGACGGTATACTTGGGAAAACGACGTTGTAAAAATGAGTGTTACATTCAGAAATCAAGGAAATATTATGTCGCTGTAGAAACGATCGCTAAGAAATACAAAGCGAACGCTAACCCGTACATCGCGACGGGGCGTTAAATCGTTAAATAAATTAACGTGGGAACGTCGATAAAAATAAACATGTGAGCGAAAAATAAGACGCTATAAGAACGAATATAGAATCGCATAACCAAAATATAAAACATAACGAATCGTGCCCCACCCAAATTTAGAATTTGCATTGATAACGTTTGAAACTTTATAAAAGAAAATAAAACCGTTAAAAAGCAAAATATAAAAAAAAGAATAAAAGAATTTAGAAAACCAAAAAAGAATATTAACAAAAATATATTAAAAGAAGAAAAAATATAAAAAAATTATAGAGAAGTATAAAAATGCAATATAAAAAAAAGAATAAAAGAATTTAGAAAACCAAAAAAGAATATTAACAAAAATATATTAAAAGAAGAAAAAATATTTAAAAAAATTAGAGAGAAGTATAAAAATGCAATAAAAGGGCGGTTGGGGGGAATAGAACCCGGGTGGGTTTCTTCACAAGATAGAGGATTGTTTTGTTATCAAATTGGAAGCAATTTCTTATATCATGAAAAAAAAAGTTGTAAACTCAAAACATTAAAGCTTCATCATCAGCTTGTGCACTGCGCTAGTTGGGTTGTACAATTACACTGTGCATACCGACATGCACAAACTAAGAGTAAACTAGTAAAAAATACCGCGCGTTGCGGCGGGTGCGCGACGTCTCGGTTCTGAACAACGTAGATTATAAACACATTACAACGTTACATTTGAAACTTAAAAAAACATAATATTTTAAAGGGACCGATTCTAAAATTTGGACACCCGACCAAGAGTTTTTGACATAATTTGTTTTACCACCCATACTATGAACACGTAAGTTGGCGCATAGTCAATTTGTAGTTGTCTTTAGATTATTAAATTTTATAAAAACTAACGTTATCAAATCAAACTCGTCTTTTTGCACATTTTATGTTGTATAATATAAGTTGTACAGTACATGTGATATAAAAAGTGAGATAAGATATGTGCATTCATAACGTTTTCATTATTACTCTCTTTTGACCTGACTATCCCTATTTGCTTTGGCTTCGGTAACAAATTATTTTTCTGTGTGTATTAATTCATTGGTATATTTGAAGCGTAAGTGTTAGAAAAAATTAAACACCCAAAAGCTCGATTATCATGATAATTAAAAATCAAAGCAACACATGATCATCAAATTTTCATGCAAATTCAATCATCCATCTATAATTGAGTGGGATAGTTGGTTTAGAAAAACAAATAAATAAATAATATAATGCAAACATGAAATAAGTCGATCACTTGGGCATGGAGTATATGAATAATGTATATTTATTCTGTTAAACACAAAAGGAAAAAAGAGAGAAGAAGCAAAGGAATCGAACTGGGGACGGTAGCCAAGGAGGAAAAAGCTTTAAACCACCACGCTAAACTGAGTTGTTGATTTGCCTTCCGAAAACAAAGTATAAAAATTAAAACTCACGCGAAAAAAAAAATAATATAACACTGTAGAAACCGACTTGCAATTATTAATAGTATTAATTGCTGTTTTCGTCCACGTGGTTTGCCCCTATTAACAGGTTCAGTCCAGTCTTAACACTTTAAGTCCCTGACGTTTGATGTTTTAACAGTATTAGTCCCTGAGGCTAACGACAGTTAACTTTTCAGTTAATTTTTGTGTGAAGTTACCAATATACCCCCACTGCCACCACCACCACCTCACCCCTCTCTTTCTCCCAGCCGCCAGCCAGCCACCACCACCACCACCCCACCACCCGCTTCGAATCTAAATCTATGAAAGTATTTATTGAGCTTCTGGGAAGGGGTTGGAGCGGAATTGATGCGAATGATGTGGAGCTTTCGAAAGCGGAAGCTTTATCGACGAAATTTGAGTATAGATCGATTAAAGATGTTGAAAGTGGAGTCGAGGTGTTGGCGGAGACGGATGCGCCGGAGATTGACTGGAACGTCGTCGTTTCCTCGGAGCAGTGGACTTTTGATGAAGAAACGCGTGTCGGGTCGGGTCGGGTCTAACGTAGCAAAAAGAGTGACCCAGATCGTCTAACGGATCGAAAACGACTACCGTTGTTTTCCGGCGTTGGATGACGTCGGCGCCGGAGAAGCAGACTGTTAGCTTACCTACTCCGTTTCCCATTTTCTGGCGAGGATTGAGAAAAAAAAAGTGATCAGAAGTTAAATGAAATTCATGGAATTTAACGAAATCAGATCGGAGGTGAATTTGGATTTGGTTTTGAGAAAGTCAAAAGATAGAGAAGAGAGATTATTGTTTGAAGATATAGAAAGATATGTGATGAGAGATGAGATGGTGGTGGATGGATGACAGAGAAAGAGTTGTGGGGGTATATCAGTAATTTCATACAAAAACTAACAGAAAAGTTAACAGTCGTTAGCCTCAGGGACTAATATTGTTAAAACATCAAACGTCAGGGACCCAAAGTGTTAAGACTGAACTGAACCTGTTAATAGGGGCAAACCACAGGGACGAAAACTGCAATTTACTCATAAATTAATAATAGTAATTTGTACCCCGTGTATTACACAGGTTAAATAAATAATATATTAAATAATTAGTAATGAAAATTTTGGAATCATAAAACGATATTTTGATATAAGATATGATTGAAATTACATACTTTAAGTAATAAAATAATAATATCATTTTTTTAAACTTTTGTTTTAAAAAGAAAGCGTTTTTGTAAACAACTGTTTTCGAAAAAAATGTCTTTTTTAATAAAAATCTCTTTGTTTGAAACAACCTACAACTCTCCATCGCTTTTCTCCATGGCCTTCTCCTTTCATCCCAGGTGATTTCCAACCTTCTTCCACGATGATCAATTTTACTCAAATAGTGATAGATTTTATAAATGTGTGCATCAAATCGCATCATGCGATGGACCGCATCTTGCAAAATTCATCACGTCAAACACACATCATGGAATCAGATCGCATCAAGTACAACGCATCACACATCATGCATGCACATTTTAAAACCAAGGGTCTAAGTGTGAATAATGACATGTCTTTTTAGAAAATATAAGGGTGACCGATAAATGTAATTTTATTGAGGTGATATAACATATGTTTGGATAAAAAAAAATCATGTATCTAAATCTAATTGTTATAATAAATCACCACATATTTTTACTTTACATGAAGTTTGGTTTTAAACACAAGATATTATTTAAGTAATCTAAAAGGAAAAAATATACAACATATAGATAAAAATGACATTATATTTTTATTTTGTAATTCTTTACTTTAGTTAAATATTAACTAACATGATCTTCTATTTAAGCCCGCGTGTTATGACGGGAAATTGTCAACGATATCAAATACCTAAATGCGTGTTTGAGAAATCTAAGACATAAAATATCAAAACGCATACTTGGAAAAATAAGTAATACTAAAAGTACAAAATAAAGTAAACCCATAGCGATTTTAATTAAACGTAAATCAATGAAAAAACAAATATTAAGTAAAGTGTGGGAAAAATGACCAAAAAAAAGATAACCCAAGGACTCGAACCGGGTTTAAGGAAATGAAATCATGAGCTTCGAGAACATTTTAATAATCTTGTTTTTCTGTAATAATTTTCGTACATTAATTTATATTAAAAACGGAATACGTGGCTTTCTTTAGTTTTTATTGTCCACGTTCCGGTATAAATTTTATTGAAAACGAAGATATATTCAAAACCGAGTACCTTTTTATATATCATATGCTATAACGAGTATGCATTTCGACGTAAGTTTTATTTCCGCTAATCAGCTGAACCGGTAACAATCAGACTCTCTTCACGTAAAGCTGGTGAAAAAAACTAGTTATATTATAATTCCCATTAACATGTTGTTCAACTTTATTAATTATATTAAAAATGGTTTATCTAAATTAGAAAAATATACGTGTATGATTATGATTGGTGGGGCATTTATTTGTATTATAATCGATAACAATATAATCTATACTATATAATAAATAAAAGTTTTTGTATGCCACGTGTCGTCTCCATATTCAATCTTATCATTCTTTTCCCGCCTCTCTCTCTTATTAAATGCACCCATATCTTTTAATAAGTTACTAATTATACTAATAAAACACATTTAATTTAAATTATTCCTCTATTATAAAAAAAAAACTTTAAAATTTAATTATGTAGCTTTTGTTTTAAATCAAATAAAATAAATGAAACTCAAATTACATTAAATAGTATTTGACGTTAATTATATATTATTATTATTTTTTTTCATATTTTGAGTTTTGTTTTCTATCCTTAGTATGTGTAATACATTTTTACATCTGTAAAATATATAAATAAAATTTAAGAAACTTTTGTATTGATATTTTTCACCCCGTGTGTATTACACGGGGTCTAAGCTAGTATATAATATTCTAATGTATGTCGTTATCTTAAAGCAGAAAAAGAAATTGTAAAAGAAAAAAGTGCATGAAGCACGTGCGACCTACCAAAGAGATATAAAGTATAAGACAAAACTCATGTGCCGCGGGACACGCTCATTTCGCCAAATGTCCACATGACGTCACCATATCAACTCGGCACGTAAAGACACCCCTCATCCGGTTTTCTACCATGAAATATACGCGTATTGCAAAAGTAGGTCTACATGTCTACGGAGTCAACCCCGGAACCGGTTCCAAACCGGTTTTTGATCGGGTAGAAATCCGGCCAGGAAGGAACCGGTTAGTAATCGATTTAAGGGTTGAAGAACCCTGCCCTGTGGAACCGGGTAGGGTCAGGTCCGGTTCAGGTCTGGAACCGATTCCAATATACAGTGGCAGAGCTTGAAAATTTTCGCAGGGGGGGCTGGGCTTTTTTTCATATGGGGGGCCGGAATTATAAAATTTTCGGCCGAATGCATATAAATTAACACTACTGAGCGAAAAATCGACCGAATACGTATATATTAACACTTCTGAGCGAAAAATCGGGGGGGACCGGGGCCCCCTTGGGCCCTTTATATCCTCCGCCCCTGCCAATATATATGTTTTTTGATAATTAAAATAACATTAAATAACATAAAACGCATTTTTTATTTATTTTTAATGTGAAACTGGGTAGGGTAGGAACCGGGTCTGGGAAGGAACCGGTCGAGCAAAGGAAACCCCAAACCGGGTAGGAACGAGCGGGTATGATTGGGTCCAAACCGGTTCTTGGAAATACCGGGTAGGAATCGGAACCGGTTCGGGTCGGGTAGGTTAACTCTGGTTCCGGAACCGATTTTTTTGTGCCCCATAAGGACTACGCGTTGACCAGATTTTTAATGAAAAAAAATAAAGGGAATAGACATTTTAATAAACAATTTCATTAAAATAATCTTTGACTTTTGGTCTGTGATATTATATACACGCCCTCACAATCGTCGGCTAAGCCTTTTTGTCTTAACTGGCGCTGAAATCTAGGTAAAAAACAAGTTGCAATCAATGATTATGTGCCACGTGTTAAAGTGTAGGCTAAGCCTAAAAAGGTGGGGTTTAGCCATCAGGCTTAGTCTACGCTTTAGCACGTGACACCTTTAAATTGGTTGAAAGTTGGACCCACATGATTTTTCATGGCCGGTTGGCTTAGCCGGTGGAGACAAGCTAATTAGGGTGGAGGGGCACTCACTACGTGGGCTTGCTGCGCCGTGTGGCTTCCACGGCAACAACGCCGTCACCACCACTACGCCCCCATCATGGCTTGAGTTTACGGCTTCCCAGCCTTGTGTCTCTAACTCATTAAAGTGACCGTTGGAGACCATTGGTGGGTGTGGTTTCCACGACAACACCGTCCCTACCTCCAAGGCTTGACATGGCTTCATTAGGCTTCAAGTGAGATGTCACCATTTTATTGGTTAGTTTATGGTTTCTTGAGGCTTCAAGGTATGGGTGCCCCATCCACCCTTAGCCAAGGAACACATGCCACGTGTTGAACAACGACTATCTGGAAATGGGTTGAGATGTCCACTACTTTTGTTAAGACCCTTTTTCCCACTTATTCTTTGATTTTCTAATTCCCCTTGCATTTCCTGTCAATTTTACTCTTCCTGTTGTGATTAAGAAACAGTGTTTCTTCTATTTTAAGTCTTTGTTAACGTTGATTTCTCTTACCTATTTCTTATTATTGAATAATAATTCATATTTTTTAATAAACGTCATTTTAACCCATCAAGATTGTCTTTTGATCCGTTTTTTGTCTGCCTCTAGGTGGTATAACGTGTCACTGGAACCAAACCGGTACCTTTTATCACCCCAACTTTGTTATTTGGCAAAAATGACCTCTTAACTTTGTAAAATATTACTTTAACCTTTTAAGTTTTTGAAGTTTCAAGTTTAACCCTTTTAGTTTATGTTATCTGATTTTTCCTTAATAATTTTCGTTTGTTTTTTTGTTTTTTTTCTTGATGTTCTGGTATAAATTTTGTTAAAAACGGGGTCGTATTCAAAATAGAGTATTTTTTAGGTATCGTGAGTTATATCAACTGACGGTGACGTGCTGGTACCGTGAATAATGAGACCGACACCAACTGAAAAACATCGGTACCGTCATCTAACCGTCTTTTATCTATGTTTCGATATCCACAGTCGAGTCGCTGTAACTTTATACGTTTCTTTTATGTATTTAATTACGTTTCTTTTTGTGCTTAGCCACGTTAATTTCACCGCTTCAACAGTTTTACGGTCCGCCTCCCGCCACGGTGTGCGGGCAAAATTTCTAGTTATTAAAAAATTAAACGGGTTAAAAACGTATATTATATATAGTATGAGGGGTGAAAATTAAATCTAAAAAAAACCAAATGCATGACGTGATACAATTTCAATGATAGAGCTACTCTTCAACAACGTTCTACTTTAATCTAATTTATATAATTTTCTGTAAAAATTAAAAGTTCTGTTTTATCAAATTACATATTTTGGGCGACGGATCAGATATTAAAAATTTAATAGTTTAAAAAACAATATTTTTAAATTTAAAAAACAAAATGAAATTAGAATAAAACAAAAACCCCATTCGACCATTCGAATAAACAATCCTCCTTTTAAATATATTTATGAACGGTCGGAGTATAAAACAATCATTTTCCTTTTGTTTTTTACCTTTACAAAAAATTTTATTGTAAAATGTTTATTTAATGTGCTTATACTTATCCAAAAGAGTAAATTACACAAATCGACCTTTATATTTATACTATTTTTCAGTTTATATCCTTTAGCCTCAAAAATGTCAGAGATCATTATTTACGTTTAAATATGTTACGGTTAACGTCCTTTAACCTAACTTCAGATTAATTTTTTGAGTTAACTTCAGGTTACATATGAGAGTGTTTTAGTCTTTTTACCAATTTCATACGAGAGTGTTTTGGTTTTTTACCTACAAATAGATTTTTTAAAATTAAAAAATATATATAAAATAAACCCTCTCTCCACCACCAGCCACCACCATTAATGCCGCCACTACACACTATTACCACCACCACCACCCACACCACCAGCATCATCAAACAACCACCATAAGATCACTTGAAGTTGCAAGAAAAAGTAACTTTTTTTATGAAATCCCCGCTTTACATTTACAGGTTGCATCATCAGATTTCTTGATTGAAAACTAGTTTCTTCATTTTTGGAAACCTTTGCTTTTTTTTTAATCTGAAGTCCTATTTAGATGAAAAAACAGAAATCGTTTTGGTGGGTTTTTAGTCAAGTGATTCTTCAACAAATCAGATGAAAATACACAGAAAAAGACCCAATTTTATGAAAATTAGGGCACCGATTAAAAAACCATGACGCACATGGTCACAACTTGTAATGAAAATTGAAAGCCCTGATCATAAACAATTGAAAAAAGCCAAGCTGATAAAGTCAGCAAAAACAAACGTTTGGGATAACAATTTGAAATTAAAAGATCCAGAAATGAATAGATTGAAGCCGACAATGAATTCATGAAATCCTGAAAGTGAATCGAAGTAAAATTACCTCATCGCAAATATCACCACAGATATCATCGGATTTTTTGTGAAGTTGGTGGTGGTTTCAAGCGGTGGTGGTCAGGTAGATGGTGGTGGTTTAGGTGGCGGTAGTTGCAAAGATGGTGGTCGGATGGTGGCTGCGAAGATGGTGGTGGTGCTCGTGGTTGCCGGAGGTTGGGGCGGTGGTCGGATGGTGGTGGTGGTGGTGATGGAGAAAAGGTAGAGAGCAAGAGGAGGTTGAGAGAGAAAGAGGAGAGTTGAGCGAGAGAGATGGGGTTTATCTTTATATATTTTTTAATTTTAGAAAATTATTTTTGTGGGTAAAAAGACTAAAACACCCTTATGTGTAAGACATATGACTAGAGTTAATTGAAAAAATTAACATCCGTTAGACTAAAGGACGTTAACTGCAACATATTTAAACATAAAGTATGATCTTTGACATTTTTTAGACTAAAAGACATAAACTGAAAAATGATATAAACATAAAGTACGATTTCTGTAATTTACTCTATCCAAAATAATGCGTCATATCGATTTTGATCTTTAGATTTTGTGATTCTATTTAACGAAAAGATATCGATTATACATATGATCTCTACAAACATAGATCTTGATCCTACGAAGACAAAACTGATACCTAATAATATATCGCAGCGACAAAAATCACTAGTTACATGTGATATAGCAATTTAAGAAACTTAAATCAAATAACTAGTTGACAAATGATTGTTTGAACATACTGGTTATTTTATTTTTATGTTGCAAAAATCATTTTCAACTATTTTGTGTAACATGGTTCCTTAATATAATTATATAATTTATAAGTTCATGACAACAAATTTGAATAATTAAACTGATAGTTAAAAAACTGTGTTTAATGTGAGAAACTAGTGGGTTACATCCACGCTTCGCGACGAGGGCGGACTGATATTTAATAAAATTTAAATGAAAATGTAGACGTAATGTTAAAAGTAACGTTAACGCGACGGCCGACCGGGACTGGAAAAAAGCAATACCCACGCATTTGGAACATAAAAAATCATAATATTTTTAAAGTTATAGCTCAAAAGTAAGTATAAAAATTTAAATTATCAAAAAAATAATTTTTTTAAATATAAAAATATTAATAAAAAAATTAAAAAAACTAATTATGATGCCACCACAGGGACTGCTAACGTCAGGAACCGGAAATTCGAGGGGGAGGGGATTCGCCTATTCAAACACGGGTCCCTTGTTTACACGTCGTGTGTTCTACCGCATCTTTTAGGCTTTGTTTCGTGATACATCTGCAATCGAATTGTATACATGCACAAATAAAAAATATTGAAAAGAAAAAAGAATCAAGGGCTATCATGTGACACTCGATAACTGGGCCAGTGGACATAGTAAGGGAATGTGGGGGCAGCCACCATCCATTAATTTTTTTAGTGTTATATATATATATTAAAATCTTGATCGTCCCTTATAAAATTTTGAATTAGCCTCTCGATCGCCCCCACAAAAATGTTTTAGTGTTATATGCATGTTATATATTACTAGTCAACCGACCTAAAAAATTTCCTTTCATATAAAAAAAATTTTCTGGATCCCACCATCAATTATTGTTGATGCGGTATAGGTTGGGTAAATGTTATAGTATATAATATAAGTTATGAACCTTTCAAAAAAATATATATATATAAGTTGTGAAAACTAAATTCATACCTATAAAGGGTGGTTATCCATTATCTCCCATTATAAAATTCATACACATAGTTTAGGTTGAGGCAATTCACTCCCGTTATCTCCCTTGTTGTCTCTCTCTAAATGGCCCTTATTATTCATTGCATTTAATACAATTCATTCAATTTTATTAATTTTTATATAACATTCTTTTATCTCAAATAACTGTAATAATTCTATTCATAAATATAATATTTTTAGGTAATTTGTTAATCAAATTAACTTTTTTTTAAATCTTTATTATAATAAATAAATAACATTTTCTATCACGCGTCGACTTATGGTGAAATCTATATTTTTATTTTCCGCTTCTCTCTCATATTAAACAATAATAAATCTAAATAATTAAATATCTAAAATTTATTCTAATATTTTATTAAAACTTACTAAATTATAAGAAAATTTCAATTATATCTTATCTTAAAATATAAATTTATAATTCTTAAACCTACATTATTTGTTATTAATAAATAATTTATATATTTTTTTGGAGTTGGGGTCTCTTTGAAAGCAGTCTCTCTATCCCTACGGATAGAGGTATGGTTTGATTACATTCCACCCTCGGAGACCCTACCAATAGCTTGTCTATTGGTGGAATTCTAATGGGCATGGTTGTCATATAATTTCTTAAATCTTTAATATTTCTTATTTCACCAATAGGTAATGATATCTAATATACAAATCTGCATACTAATGTTGATTTACAATAAGTTGGATTTATTTAACCGTGTAATACATGAGTTTCTAATATAGTCTAGTAATAAAACATGATACATTTTATTTTGTTTTGTTCAAATATTTTATTTTAATTAAAAGATCTTTTTGAGATGCATTAAGACAATAGTGATATTCAAGATACATTAAAGCTCGACAATTCATTCTAGATTGCTAAAAGTTTAACTTGATATGAAATGTTTTATATTGTATGAGTTTTTTTATTCCAATAAACAATTTTTGAGATAATTATCTAGTAGGGGGCGGTGTCCTTGTGAACTGCCCAAGAAAACCGAAATAAACCATATACATAGGTTTGACTTACTTGCCATAAAATTTAAATATATTATTTTCATATCTAGCCATCTAACTATAGTATTCACCCTCACATTTTTCTCAATTGGCACATGATTACAAGTTTATAGAGCTATTTTTATAAACCTAAAGTGATTGGGGATACGTAAAACTAAAACTAATAATTGAAAATGGTAATTAATGAATATGCTAGGGTCAACTACGGCGAATCGCCTCGAGCAACTCCCTTGGTAAATAAATTATACAAAACTATTATGAAATTATTTTGGATATTTGTTTTCTATTCACATATACATCTCCTAGAAGGATGTTTAGTTAGTTGAAACCGAAAACTAAACCCAAGAGATAATATCTCAGGACGATAGATACGACTGAAATAGGAATTAATCTTTGGAAAAATTAACAAAATAGATATTTGACAAACTAAAATTTCTAAAATATACATCGACTTTTAACCTTTAATTTTATAGACATTTTTTCACAACTGACGGCTAATTAGCCGACTGACACCAACGGAAAAATATTTTATTGACCAACTAATAAGCCGCCATTTATTTCAGTGCAATTTTAATCGTTGGTCCCGGCTAATTAGCCGACTAACACCAACGGCTAAATAGCCGGCACTCGACGGCTAAGCCGACGCTTTTCTAACGGCTTTAGCCGGCTGGGATCTATGGGCCGGCTTGATGTGTAGCCGGTTTGTTTTAGCCGGCGCATTTGATGGTTTTACTCGTTTTTTACGGCTAAAGCCGGCTATTTAGCCGGTGCATCCGGAATTTTTTATTTATTTGTTATTTTTTTAAATATTTTTTTGTTTTTTGTATATTTTTTATATTTCTCAAGATGCATATATATGAGGACATATTTTGTTATTATATGGTTTAAATTCTAAATGGAAAACGTTCCACCAAGTAAAGAAGAAAATCATCCTGTTGGAGAACCAGAATACTGTGTTGTTCAAGAACCAGAGAGCTGTTTGTTAGGAGAACATGAAAACTGTGTTGTTCAAGAATCAGAGAACTGTTTGTTAGGAGAATCGGAAAACGGTTTTGTTCAAGCACCAGAAGTAGAAGAAGATGACTTTGTTGAAGATTGGGCGGCTATTAACGATCTCACATAAGAAAATGGTGTTTGGAGTCCTAGTTTTGATCCATTCAAGCACTAGAAGAAGAAGAAGAACACACAATAGAATCAAGAGCTTTAATCACAAGCTTCAATGAAAACACTTCGATTAAAAGTTCTTCAAAAGAAAAATATTCATAAATATTCATCTAACTAAACAAAAACCCTAGATCTGATAAACCATAGTTTGAATAAGAAATAAAATCCATAAATGTGGAAAGAAGTAATTCAAAAATAATTTAAAAGATCAAGTTTATTTAAATCTCCTCCAATTTATTTAGCCCCTCTACTGCTACCTCCACACGTTGACCTCCTTCTTTCGGTTTCCATAAGCTAACCGGGTCGAATTGGGTACCAAACAAATAACCTTCATGGAACCCGTGGATGCTCCTACATCTGTCACTCTCACCATCATTGACCCCCCCCCACCATCGTGACCATCGTAGCATTTTGATTTCTTTAATAAAAACACAAACCAAACATAATTAGTTATCCACTAAACACATCACTAACTAAAATTCGTTCAAAAAAATTAACTTCCGTTAAACTCTATACTTTTAAATATTAAATTCCAATTCATTCAAATTCTAATTACTTCAATTTTAAACTACCTTGACAAATTCCGATTCCTTCAGTATAGATTATGTAAACTACACTCTTCCTTAGTCCCCTACTTATATATAAATTATTCTCGTATTAAGCTATACAAAAGAAGCTAAACTTTAACGTTATAACCGATACCGATAATAAAAATTTCATCGTCTCGCACTTAATATTTTCTTCCTTTTGCTCTTTAAAAGACATTAAATAATGATTAAAAACAAAAAAAAAATCTTTTCGTTTTTTTCTTTTTCACGGTTATTAAAGGCAACTTACCTATATTAAAATGTAAAAATTAAACACGTATTTATTTTCCATAACAACCATAAGGAAGATTATTTTTAGCAAGAGACACAATTGCCCTAAAAGATGGAACCCATTTTAATTGTTTTTTAAAAGGAAAATCCACCGAACCTTTTTTTAAATTTTATTGAAATAAAAAAAAAGTTTCCTTTGTCTTCTTATATATCGAGAGCTTTGTTGTTTGTTCTATAAAAGAGTCCACACCCTTCTCTCTCTAAACTCCCCCCGTAATCAACACGGAAGAAACAGAAAGAATGGATCAATTTGCATCTTTATGGAGTTATCAAGAGGTGGGTTTTGATTCTTTCATTGTTTGCTGTTGAATTCTTGAAGATTTTCCCGCCATTTTTTGGGAATATAGACTGGTTTATCTGCCATTGTTGAGTGTTCTTGCAATGTTTCACTAGAAATTGAATTCAAAATCCATCTTTTATCTTCTGGGGTTTTGTTAATCTGTCAGTTACTTGCATTTCTTGTGAAATTTAGTTAGTTTTGAAATAGGTATGTGGTCAAGTTTTAATCTTTTTAAATGGGTTTTCAAGATTTTGAGATTTGGTTGATTGAAGCCATTAGAGGTACAGAATCTTTGATGGAATTGTGCCAAAATGTCAATTAAATGCATTTCTTGCAAATTTGAGTTCAAATTGGAAATGAATTTAGGTCAATTTGGGATTTTCTCTAATTAGTTCTTAAGATTTTGATCTTACTTCCACATTTCACATTTATCTGTTCTTGAGATCCTGTTTCGAACCATTTTGCAAAAAAATGAAAATTGTCTTTAATTTTTTGTTGAAAGTTCTCATTGATGAGATCCATGTGGGCTTGTTGGTCTCATTAGTGTGGCTTAATTGTGTCGGTCTCGTTGAGTCCTTTTGAACCGTCACCATTTTAACCTTCCGCTTATGGGTTAGCCTGGTTGAAAAGGCGAACCGGACCGGTAGGTGGACCAGATTTTGAAACTTTTACTTTTTTTCCTTTCAAAATCTCTTTTACCAATTCGTTCATTTACCACTTTGGTTTCCATATTTTATTTACTGAAGTTATTGTTAATATTGCAAATCCACATGAAAATATAAAATATTATATGTATATATATATAATTAAAAAAAATACATAAATATATATACACATATTATTATGTATTTTAAAAGTTTTTAAATCTTATTACTTTTTAAAACCGGTGCCATCAGCAGACCAGTAAATCTTGTTCCAAAAACTATGAAAACATTACTTCTGTTCGGATCCTTTTCTCCCACTTATTCTTTGATTTTTTTAATTCTTTTTACATTTCCTTTCAATTTTACTGTTCCTGTTGTGATCAAGAAACAGTCTTTCTGCCATTAGAAGTCTTTGTTAGCGTTGATTTCTCTTACCCATTTCTTATTATTGAATACTAAATCATATTTTAATAATAAATGTCAATTTTAACTCATCAAGACTGTCTTTTGATCTGTTTTTGGTCTGCCTCTAGGTGTTATAAAGGGTCACAGGTATCAAACCGGCTTCTTTTACCAACTGTTTATCATTTTTAATTTTTTTATCGTCGAACTTATTTGATTTGGGTTTTTGAAATTGCAGAATATTGATGAACTTAAACAAAAGCTTTTGTACACAACACTTGAATTGGAAGCCGTAAAAGCCGAAAACAATGAAGAAATGAAAAGAAACAATGAATTGATGAAACAATTGTTACAATCACTAAAGATTGCTTGCCAAGAAAGAGATGAAGCCAAAGATCAACTTCAAAAGCTACTAAACAAGATTATGATTTCAAATGATCAACAAATCTTCAAGACAACGAACCCGTTGATGCCTAGTTGTATTGATCATGTTCGACAACATCATCAAGGCCCGTTAATGATACCCGCTAAAGCGAATTCAAGTAATAATGGATCAAATAGTCTTTCTGAGGCGTATAATCGTAGCTCGTCTCCTGTTGACTCGCTGTTTGACCCGATTTCATCTCCTGAGTTTTCGAATATTAATGTTGAAACACCGTTTGTTCAAGATTATGATCAAAATGGCGGGTTTTCAAACTCTATGAATGGTTTGGTGAATGCGCAAAAAGTGGATCAAGCTACATTGGTCATGGAGAGTATGATTAAAGGCAAGACTTTGCCAAAAAACGGGAATTTACTAAAAGCTGTAGTGGAAGCGGGCCCGCTTCTACAGACATTGCTACTGGCGGGCCCGCTTCCTAGATGGCGGAATCCGCCATCTGTAAAAGAGTTTTATGTCCCGCCAATGGTGGCTGCAGTTGATCACATCACTGCAGCCCAAAAGCTAGATGTCGGGTTTCACAATAAGTTGCTGAAACCGCCAATGATGATGTTCAGGCAATCGCAACCGTATGCCAAAATGGCTTGTGGAAATTCTTCTCAAATGATGGTTGGCGGTGGTGTCGGCAATGGTGGTGTTTTGAGTTTTGGTGATGTTAATTTAAGCACAACTCTAAAGAAGCAAAGGTTACATTAAGATGCCAAATTTTATTTTTATTTTTATTTTTCTTCTTTTATGTAAAGATCTAAAAATCTGACGTTTTGAGCTATAATATCAAAATAATCAAAATTTGACTAATGTACAATAGATACATGTGTGTAAAGACTAAATATTATAAGAATCATATGTTTGGGTCGACTAAAGGTCCGGTATATCTGACCCATATATATGGCCCATCTTGGTTCTCTTAGTTTCTAAGTACCTCCTATTTTCTTCTGTAATCGGAGTCATTACCGGAACCCGTTCCACAATTGCCAAACCGTAGCCCTTGAGCCCGGTAAACTTAGCCGGGTTGTTAGTCATTAGGCGCATCGTTTGAACTCCAATGTCTCTTAACATCTGCCCAAAATGAGATCATCTGTTGAGACATTATGGTATATAATCCGACCATACCATAACAATAGAGAAAGTTCAGCCCGTTTACCTAAACTCGGGCTCATTTGGGCTTTTTAATCTTCAAGAGGTCAATTAGGTACAATATTAAAGCTTAGTAGAAAGAGAACAATGTGTCTGGGAAGGGTCAAATGGGTAAAAATTCACGTCCTACAAACTTTTTAAATTGTTCTATTAAAGATTATATTATTATTTTAAGAATTTCCTTTTATAATATTGTTTGATTCATTCATTATACATAAAATCATAAAACGGAATAAAAAAGCGTTAACTTGATTTATTTAAACATGTGTTATAATGACTCATTTGGACTTGTTTTAAATGTTACCATGGTCATTTTGTCACTAGTAATAACGGGCCTAACGGTCATGAGACTAACCTGGGCTCCAATCCCGTATTCACGTGCATCGGGAGCAAAACCGAGTTCTAGATTGGCTTCCACGGTGTCATGACCAAGATCTTGCAAGTTATACGCTCGTAACTTGTGCCCTAAGCCAATGCCTCTACCTTCGTGTCCTCGAAGATAGATAAGGACTCCTCTTCCAGATTCCTCGATGATTTCCATTGCTAATGACAATTGATTGCCACAATCGCAACGACCCGACCCAAATATGTCTCCCGTCAAACATTCTGAGTGGACCCGTACTAACACATCAAGCCCGTTCCCAATGTCCCCCTATACACCAAGAAAATTCAAACATATGTAGCAATATCAATCCATTTACTTATGAATGTGCGAATTGCGATCATGTTATGTTTTATCTAATATCATTTACTAAAAACAAAAATAATGTTAACGGGTCGAAGACAGCGAATGTGTACCTTGACAACGGCTATATGCTCGGTTCCGTCTAGTTTGTTTTGATAGCAATGAGCTTCAAATAAACCCCACCTTGTCGGTAGCCTAGATACCGCTATTTTTTCGACTAGTCTCTCCCGCTTCCTCCGATACCTACAATTTGAAGAAAACTGCCACCATTAACTACCTGAATCCGTTGCTATACATCCAATTGATTAGCCAAACAAGCTCACCTAATCAAATCAGTGATCAAAACAACAGGGATGTCATGATCAAGAGCTAGTGTTCTCAAACGGTTCAATGGCGTGATAGAACCATCCTCAGGGTTCACAACAGTTGAAAGAACCGAAACCGGATCAAGACCCGCGAGTTTGACAAGATCCACGGACGCCTCGGTGTGACCAGCCCGTCTTAGAACCCCACCGGCCTGATACTTCAAAGGAAACACATGCCCCGGCCTTCTAAAATTTTCGGGCCTCGAGTACCGAGAAGCTAAAGCAAGAATTGTTTTCGCTCTATCTGAAGCCGATACTCCCGTAGACGTATCAATCGAATCCTTATCAAGAGAATACAATGTGAATAATATGATATAATTCCCAAAAGATATTTTTATTCAATGAAAAAAACACATTTTGTAGATTGAAAATGATCATGTGATGTTAAATAATATCATGTTTGAGCCAAGTTCGAGCTCAAATTTTCATCTCGATGAATATTTCAAGCCGAGCCCGAACTGACCTGTCTCGGCTCATGGACAACCCAATTAAACAATAGAGTTGTATTCGAGCCGAGTTCGAGTTCAGCTTTTCGGCTCGATTGAGTATTCGAGCTGAGCCCGAACTGACTCTGTCTTAACTCGGGCTCGGGTCGGGTTGTGAAAAGATGAATTAAATAATTGAAATCTAAAAGTACCACGGTGACGGTGAAAGATGGAGCGGTTGAGTTTCTTTCATTTTCCGGTGACATTAACGGGAGGTTTAATCTTTCAAGATCTTCTGACGTCATGCCGACGGATATTATACCGGAGCCGTGTCTCATCACGAAGCCGATGGTTTCCGGTGTTGTGAAACACGCCGGAAACACCAAGTTTCCTTCGATATGGCCGTTTTCATCATCAACAACGATCACAAACTTTCAACAATTTGCAATAACAAGCAAAACAAGTTAAATGTATACTAATTGGATAATTACAGCAATAAAAAAAAGTTATACAAACCTTCCCTTGCCGGAGAGTGGAAAGGGCGTCCTCGACGGAGGAGAAGCCGTCGGAGGGGCAATCGGGGTCACCCTCGGCATCACTAACAAAGAAATCAACGGTTTCCGGGGTTATTTCAGCTTCAACAGTTTTAAAAGTTTCTGAATTTTCCGGCGAGGGGAAGAGTTCGCCGGTTTTTGGACCAGAAACGCCGAAAACCGAACCGTTCTCGCCGCCGGCGATATCCCCGAGTGCCCGGCAAGTGAGGTTTGATGGCTTGTGGGTGGAAATTGGTGGTGGCTGCTTAGGAAGTGCGTAGGCGGTTGGGTGTCTTGTGGTGGTGGAGAACGGTGGGAAGAGTGGGTGGTGAAACAGGATAGAATCCATGGTGGCGGTGGCGGTGTTGAGTGGTGGTTGCCAAAAGAAGCACCTCTTGTTGTGGATGTGATTTGTAACGTGGTTTTGTTTCTGTTTTATTTATCCGATATATAATAGGGATGTATTTATACTTTGTCTTTCATTATCCATTTTATATGGATATGGTATTTGTAACCCTTTTAATATAAAAACTTAATTCATGAATTTGGTTTTTTATATATGTTGTGACATTGTATTTAGATATTAAATTTTAGCTCATATAGGACTAAATACGTAAACAATTTTGTGAAAAATTAGAAGTCTAATAGTTATGTTATCTTCATCATGTTATGAAGATTTAGGTATTATTGTTATTTGATCATCTTTCTAGTGGTTTTAACGTTATGGTTCATTGTTGATATTCAATTATACGTGCATTTAGTATTTTTATTATGGTATCATAGAGCATATGGTTCGCTATGAGTTCTAGGATTTTCAAAATGACATCGTGAGTTCGATTGGGAGTTGTAAGTCTGTTCATGGTGAGATTTTGGGATAGTTGTTGTGATTGAGTATCAACGGTGTTCCTTTCGAAGTTGATCGCTGAGTTAGGGTTTTGATATTTGGGGGTTCTTTAAAAAACAAGAATTTTAGTTGTAATCCTCATCTAATTACTCCTATTGTAATCCGACACTGAAGATTTGTTTCTTTGGTTTCATTCAAGACAACATTGTAAGTCTTCTTTCTTCCCTTCTTGACTCGTAGCAAGGTCTTTCTCCAGTGAGTTTCCGGTCAGGACTATACGAGAGTCAACTACCCACTGTGAGAACTCTTGGACTATGAGCGGGGAACCATAGGTTAGCGCTTTCTTGGGTGAATAGTATTAAAATATTGTGTATTATGTTATAACCTTGATTATTGTGTGCATACTCAACTTGAGTTCTTAAATTTCTTATGTGTAAGTCTAGTTGTTAAAGAAAGTACCATGATCATACTTGATCAAGCATGATTGAGTGCCTTTATTTAGTTTTTGTTTCATTTAATATGTATACTAGTGTTATACCCGCGCGCGTTGTGGCGCACTAAACCGTCAAAATTAACGTTATGAAAACTTTATACAATCAAATAAAAAAATTAACACCGACGTTCACAATTCCAGGGTTTACACATTTTACTGTAGGTTCAATGTTGACGAACTGCAAAGATCATGTGAGGGTTAACTTTATAAATCATATTTATATACAAATTGTTTATGAAAAAAGGAAGTAAAGTTTCTTGCTTAAAAACATTATTATGTGAAATTACATTTCTGTGTGTTATAACATACATAATCAGGTTTGTGAATTGTTCTATTTAAGTGCTACATTTGATACATGTTTAGCGAAAATTGAAGAATAACCATAAGAAAATACAGTTTCTCACTAAATTCAGGTTAGCACAATATCATTTTTACTGAAATATATTCAGTGCATTAATGTTTTTTTTAACCTCAGATGGTCGATTTGAAGGCACCGAATTTTTTCACCTGCGACGATGCAATTTGAAAACAATTTATGCATTGTTTTGTATTATAGTCTAGATATATCTTGTAAATATTAAAATATTATTTCTCATAAGTTGATAATTATAGTATATAATAAATTGTATTGCTAGTTATTAATATTTTACTTTACTTTCACAAATGATTTCAAAATTTCAAGAATTACAGTATATCGCAATAATAATAAAATTAAAATAAACAAAAGTAAATTTAAAAAATAAAAAGGCAAATAATATTATGGAAATGAACCTGTAGTACTGTAGAGTGTAGACAGACGAACACATGCCCGATAAATTGATATTAGTACTTCTACTGTGATCGAGAAGGAAACAAATGGAAAACAGAAAAAAAAAAAAAAAAAAAAAAGGAATCTGAGCCAAAAGCTTGCTCTTTTCTAAATTTGCATTAAACTCTAAAGCAACTTACATTAAATAGGAAAAAAATAAATATAAACGTGGACAGTACCCACATCCTTAAAAGCTGCAACTACCCTAAAGAATAGGTAAAAACACCACTCCACTAAACGACTTATTCTTCGACTGAAAATAAATAAATAAACGGTAACATAAGACTGATTCACAGCTGACTCGTTTCCACCTGGACACCCACACATGCTGTGATATTGACCTTTCAACACTCCCTCTCAATATCATAATTGGTCACCCCCATTCTTGTACTATGTTGGAGCAACTTTACACCACTTAGGCTTTTAGTCAAAGCTTCTGCTACTTGTTCTTCTGTTCCCACAGCTTCCAAATCAATTTCATCTTTTAACACTTTTTCTCTAATAAAGTGATAATGCATCTCGATGTGTTTGGTTCTAGCATGAAACACTGGATTTCGAGCTAATTTAATTGCTAAAATATTATCACACAGCAGCTTTACCGGATAATCAACTTTCTGATTTAAATTCCTTAGTAACTCTACAAGCCACACACACTCTTGTGCTGCCATAGCTGCTGCCCGGTACTCGGCTTCAGTTGTAGAGAGAGACACGGTTGGTTGACGCTTACTGCACCATGAAACTGAGCTTGACCCATACATAAAAACATACCCGGTTATAGATCTCCTTTCATCCAGATCACTAGAACCGTAGTCAGCATCACAGTAACCATGCAACCTGGGCTCGAGCTCTTTTCCGAAGTAAACTCCCTTTCCAACAATAGCTTTTAGAAACTTTAAAACTCCCTTCATAGCCACCATGTGAGGTTTCCTCGGGTCCTGCATATATCGACTAAGGACACCGACAACAAATGCAATGTCAGACCTTGTCAAGGTAAGATATATTAGGCTGCCCACCATCTTCCGATAATCTGTTGGATCATCAAGCTTCCTTCCCTGAGTGGCGTATAATCGAGTGCTTCTGTCCATTGGGGTTACTGCAGGCTTGCATGACTGCATACTGAACTTGTGTAGTAAATCAAAAGTGTACTTTTTCTGATGTAACACCATACCATCTCCTGTATAATTCAGCTCCATACCCAAGAAATGTTGCAATTTGCCCAAGTCTTTCATCTTAAAACGAGTGCACAAATTTGTTTTAAATAGATCAATCTCTTCTTGAAAATCACCTGTCAATATTAAATCATCCACATACACAAGAATACATACCACTTTATGCTCTATCTTTTTGACAAACAGACTATGATCAGCAGCAGTTAAGCGATACCCATTTAGTTCCAAAAATTCTGCTATCTTGCCAAACCAAGACCTTGGTGACTGTTTTAAACCGTAGATTGCCTTTTTCAGCTTACACACATACTCGAGGTGTTCACCACTCTCGAACCCAATCGGTTGTTGCATGTGAATTACATGATCCAGCTCACCATATAGGAACGCGTTGTTGACATCCATTTGCCACAACTTCCATCCCTTTATTGCAGCTAAAGCCAATACAACTCGTATCGAGGTTATTTTTGCCACTGGACTAAACGTGTCTTCATAGTCCAACCCATATTGTTGGGAGAAACCTCGAGCTACCAAACGTGCTTTAAACCGCTCCACCGTAGCATCTGCTTTTTGCTTTATTTTGTACACCCATTTACAAGAGATCGGCTTTGCATCTTGAGGTTTAGGCACCAACTCCCATGTCTGGTTATGAACAAGAGCATCCATTTCAACTTGCATTGCCTGCAACCATTCCTCCTTTTTATTGGCTTCTTGGAACGTTTCAGGCTCTGAGAGACTGCCTTCAACTATGGCAACCCGTGCATACGTCTGGGCATACTTTGGATTTGGTCGTTTTTCTCTCTGTGAACGCCTTAACTCTGCTTCAGGTTTTTCATTTTGTGGTTGAACGGGCCTGTAATCGGTTTCTTCCTCTTCTAGGGGAACTTTATCATCTGCAGTTTCCTCTATTAGTTGCCACTTAACTTGTGAGGACTCCAAATCTTCAGTTAACTGCTTAGAGTCTTTCATAATAGCTGAGTTATCAGCTCCCCACCACGATGACGCCTTATCAAACACCACATTTCTTGAGATATGAATCTTTTCGGTATCGGGACAGAAACATCTCCATCCTTTTCTTTCTGGGTCATACCCAACAAACACACACCGTATCGCCTTTTTCTCCATTTTATGCCGAAGATGGTTAGGCACAAAAACATAACACACACATCCAAAAATTCGAAAGTAATGGACTGTGGGTTTAGTTTTGAACAACCTTTCAAATGGCGACGCATACTCCAGTCCTTGTGATGGAGTTCGATTGATGATGTAGTTAGATGTTCGCATCGCCTCCGCCCAGAAACGTCCCGGTAGGTTCTTGTCATGGATCAGGCATCTTGTAACTTCACTTAGGTGACGATTCTTTCGCTCGGACACACCGTTTTGTTGGGGTGTGTTCGGGCAAGTAAGTTGTCTCCTAATTTATCTCTGCTTCAAGTATCTGTCAAACTCATTTGAAAGATATTCCCCACCGTTATCCGAACGTAAACAACCCACAGTATACCATGTCTCTCGTTCTGCTTCTGCCTCAAATAGCTTAAACTTCTCAGGTACCTCTGCCTTTTCTTTCATAAAATACAGCCAACAATATTTTGAGTAATCATCTATAAAAGTGACCATATAAAGCATACCCTTCATTGATGCGTGTTTGGATGGACCAAAAACATCAGAGTGCACTAGAGCCAACGATTCTTTGGCTCTATAATCGGAAGACGAGAAGGGTTGCTGATGTGCTTTTCCGTACTGACACCCGCCACACACTAAGTCCCTGTTGACTTCAAGATTTGGTAACCCGGTGACTAAACTTTTTTGCATCATAAGGCTTAGCTTGTCATACCCAACATGTCCTAGCCGATGATGCCACAGATCGGCGTTCTGGGTCTTCTTTGTTTTCTCTATATACGCCTCTTCAGCAGAGAGAACATACACTGAGTCATTTTTATGACCCTTTAGAATTGGTACAGATGAGGTCTGGAATTCCTTGAACACCTACACATCTTTGGGACCAAACAGAACATACCTACCTTCCGATGTCAACTAAGGCACAGACAACAAGTTCTTCTTCACTCCTGGTACGTGGTATACGTCTGACAACTTCAACGCACGTCGCTTATCTTCAGATGGAAAAACCACATCACCAATGTGAGCAATTCTGTGCCTCGTGTTGTCAGCGATGAATTAGACAACTTCTCCTTGTCGCCGGTGAGATGGTTCGAACACCCAGAGTCAACAATCCAGACGTCAAGACGATTTGGATGTTGATCTGCAGTGGTCGCTGTGAAGCAGGTTGTCACTTCTACTACCTCAGCAACTAGGGCATGAACATCCTGTAACATCCCGAGTTTTAGAGTGCGAAAGAATTCACGAGAAATTAAAACTTAATAAAAAAAAGGGGTAGAGGGCTTGGGCCGGAGTGTATGGGCCGAAAAGGGCAAGGGTTTGGGCCCTTATAAGTCTCAAGACCAGCCACAACCCTCATTTGCAACACCATTTTCGGAATTCTAGAGAGAGAAAGCGAGAGAGAGCCTAGAGAGAGAAAGTCCCGGTTTTCGGAGTAAGCTTCAAGGAGCATTAGCAAGAGTCTCGTGAGTGTTTATCACCGAAAGGGAAGCGATTTCAGGTAACCATTTGTTCCAGATCTGAGTTTTTGTATGAGTTGGGTTTTGAAATAAAATCGGGTAAATGTTAGATTTTTACGTTTAAAAATGGAAACAAAGTATAGATCTAGACTCTCGGTTAGAAAACACAAGATTTCAACGTAAAAAGTTTGGATCTTGACGAGGTCGGATCTGCATGCAAAGTTAGGGTTTTGTGGGGAAGATGACTGAGCTGAAGGGTATCGAAACTAAGTAGTTTCGAGTCAGGGGCAAGCATCGAAACTAAGTAGTTTCGAGTCAGGGACATGTATCGAAACTAGGTAGTTTCGATAGGTCAACGTGTATCGAAACTAGGTAGTTTCGAGTGGTCAGCATGTACCGAAACTAGGAAGTTTCGATAGGGTTGCATGTATCGAAACTAGGGAGTTTCGATAGGTCTACCGGTATCGAAACTAGGTAGTTTCGATGAGTCTGATATGTGACGAATTGTTATGATTGTTCAGATTGTGTGAGATTCCAGTAGGACATCCCCGCTAAGATACCAGGTGAGTTCTAATCCCCTTTTTGCCTTCTTTAGGGGTGGTGTGCATACTTAGTGTAAAGTGTTTATTATATTTTATATATTATAAACAAATGTGAAAGTTATGTTTTAGTGAAAAGTTTAAAAGAGGCAAATGTACGTTTGAGTAAAGTATAGCTATATTATTGACAAGCGTTTACTATATTTCTATATACATAAACAAAGGCATAATATATGTGTTAGTATTTTCAGGTAAAGCAAGATATATATATTTTGGCAAGCGTTTACTATATTTTCATATACATAAACAAAGGCATTATATATGTGTTAAGATATAATTCAGTAAAAGCAAAGGTATTTATGGCAAGCGTTTACTATATTTTCATATACATAAACAAAAGCATAATACATGTTAAAGTTTTGATCTAGTAAAGTAAAGTTATGTAAGAAAGTGAATAGATTTCCTTCGGGAATGTGTACCAGCTGTAAAGGTCCTTGGGACAGATGTTACTTGTACAAGATGTCAGATATGGGTTTTACCCATTAGTAAGAACCTTTGGGTTCGTTAACAGTTGTACAATTGGGATGAGTGACGGCGGTTGCTCGGGAGGTCCACGCAACCTCCCTGTTAAGCGGTATTGTCGGTTCATGGATAGTGAGCCATGGGGGCATTGACCAGGGTATTGTCGGTTCATGGATAGTGAGCCATGGGGGCATTGACCAGGTACTCGTCGGTTCATGGATGAATCCATGGGGGCGGTACAGTAGTGACAAGGAATTGACGGATAAGCGGTATTGTCGGTTCATGGTCGTTGATCATGGGGGCATTGACCAGGTACTTGTCGGTTCATGGATGTAAGCCATGAGGGCAGTACAGTAAAGAGGAATTGACGGTTTATTATACGTTTTAAACTGTTTGAAAGGTAAAGTGTGTTAAGTTTAGCCTTAATGGCAGTATATATGTTTGAAAAGTAAAGTGTGTTAAGTTTAGCCTTAATGGCAGTATATATGTTTGAAAAGTAAAGTGTGTTAAGTTTAGCCTTATTGGCAGTATATGTGTTTTAGTAAATCTTTTGTAAAATTGATTTAAAGTAAACGTTAGAACTCACTCAGCGTTGCTGATTTTTAGTATGCACATCAGTTAAGTGTAGGTGGCAGTAGATGGAAGTGGATGCTTGGCTTGGCGAGAAGAGTTACCCGAAGACCAGAGTCTGGCATCCTGTCTATGTTATTGTTTTAGTTGATTCAGACAAGTTTCAGTTTGTATGTTGACAAGTTATGTTTAGACATGTTATGTGATTCTGCTGCGCATGTTGAAGTTTTAAATCGTTTCCGCTGTGTTAATGAATGTCTTATGATTAAGTTCTATGTGTTGATGAGTAAATCCAATAAGTGAGGCCTTTCAGGAAAGGGGCCTTACAAGTTGGTATCAGAGCCATAGTTTGAGAGATTTGGACATCCCCGATGTCCAGACTTAAACTGAGAATGGGACAAGTAGCGGATGCCAGTAACGGGTAACTCAAGCCAAAGCATCAGAAGCGTATAGTAAGTAAGGTTTACCTTTTAGAGTGTCAAGATAAGAATAGAGGCTTTAGTGGAATCATGAAAGCGAATAAATGGAAAACGAAAAGTGATGTAATGGTTAATTGCAGATGGCCAGTGTATATTAACATCTTACCTTACTTATTGTGTTCTACATATTCCCTAGCATGATGAAATTAAATTCCTTTGTTTTCTATCTTTCAGTTAGAGATGGCTAGACGTAGAGGAACTAGAGGAGGTGGAGGAGGAAGACGTGGTGGGCGTACAGGCCACCGCGGTGGAGCTAGTACAAACCAGGAGATTGAGGGGAGTGTTCACACTACCCATACCAATACGGTAGTCAGTCAACACAATGTTGAGCATGCGGCAGGAGATGATCAGACATTCGAGTTCGAGCCGGTCGTGCAAGCAGCTCTTGGCCGTGAATTTACCCGACTGCTAAAGGAAACCTTACCGGCCATACTAGACGAAGCCTTGAGGAAAGCCAAGGAGGACCCTAACACAACCCCAGTCACTGAAGGGCCTGTGGTGCTTCCAGCTATGGGAGGACCAAATTCGGTAGAGAACGTTGCACCGCCTGCTCGCGGCTGTGATTACAAAGCATTTAGAGGTTGTGATCCGCCTGTACTTACTGGGGAGAAAGAAGCAGCTGATACTTTAGACTGGATTAACGGTATGGAGTCGACCATTCGCCTTAGTGAATGTCGACCGGAACAAACAGTTATGTTCGCTGCAAAGTCGTTGAAAGGGGAAGCAGCACACTGGTGGGAAACTGTGAAACAGGCTAAGGGCGACCAAGCGGTCGAGCTAATGAGATGGAATGATCTGAAGGCATTGGTAACTGAGAAGTTTTGTCCTAAGAACGAGGTCCACAAGGTGGAAAGGGAATTCTTGACTCTGCAAGCTGGACTTATGACTCACCGGCAATATACTTCTAAGTATAATGAATTGGCACGTCTGGTGCCTCATCTTGTGACAACTGAAGAGAGGAGGATTCATTATTATGTTCAAGGGTTACCTCCGAAGATCCGTACTTTTGTCAAAGCCAACACACCGAGTACCTTTGAGTCGGTAGTTGTTCTAAGCGGCGTCGTGTATGATGACATCGCTTCTACTGAAGTTATCCCTGAGTTGCCCAAGAAGCAAGCAGTCAAGCGAACTGGTGAGGATCTCCAAGGTCCTGGTGAGAGAAGAGCAAGGGTAGAAGCTGAGGGCCTATGTGGCAAGTGCGGGAAGAAACATGGAGGAGAATGTAAAGCTGGACAGGTAGGATGCTTTAGGTGTGGCAAGTTCGGACACAAGTCACGCGACTGTCCAGAAAAGCCTAGATGCCACAACTGTGGAGAGCAGGGACATTTCAGCCGGGAATGTAGAAAGCCCAAGGAACCGGAAGCTGGGGGATTCGGAAAAGGAAAAGGTGCAGCGAAAGAACCCTACATGAACAAAGCCCAGGCGAGGGTCTACCAGATGACTCAGTAAGGTACGTTGCAAACTTTTATATATGTTACAGCAGGTTTATATTATTGATTTCCTCAAATGATTAGCTAGCCCCATTAGTTTAGATGCCTTAGAATTTGAGATCGCCCCAGGATAGGCCCCGTGGTAGTTAATCACAATGGCCTTCATGACCAAGCTGCCTTGCATAGCTACGGTTCATGCCACCCATTCTGTGATTAGCTATCAGTATAGCTTATGGCAGGTTTCGAGGACGAAACCTGTTGTAAGGAGGGTAGACTTGTAACATCCCGAGTTTTAGAGTGCGAAAGAATTCACGAGAAATTAAAACTTAATAAAAAAAAGGGGTAGAGGGCTTGGGCCGGAGTGTATGGGCCGAAAAGGGCAAGGGTTTGGGCCCTTATAAGTCTCAAGACCAGCCACAACCCTCATTTGCAACACCATTTTCGGAATTCTAGAGAGAGAAAGCGAGAGAGAGCCTAGAGAGAGAAAGTCCCGGTTTTCGGAGTAAGCTTCAAGGAGCATTAGCAAGAGTCTCGTGAGTGTTTATCACCGAAAGGGAAGCGATTTCAGGTAACCATTTGTTCCAGATCTGAGTTTTTGTATGAGTTGGGTTTTGAAATAAAATCGGGTAAATGTTAGATTTTTACGTTTAAAAATGGAAACAAAGTATAGATCTAGACTCTCGGTTAGAAAACACAAGATTTCAACGTAAAAAGTTTGGATCTTGACGAGGTCGGATCTGCATGCAAAGTTAGGGTTTTGTGGGGAAGATGACTGAGCTGAAGGGTATCGAAACTAAGTAGTTTCGAGTCAGGGGCAAGCATCGAAACTAAGTAGTTTCGAGTCAGGGACATGTATCGAAACTAGGTAGTTTCGATAGGTCAACGTGTATCGAAACTAGGTAGTTTTGAGTGGTCAGCATGTACCGAAACTAGGAAGTTTCGATAGGGTTGCATGTATCGAAACTAGGGAGTTTCGATAGGTCTACCGGTATCGAAACTAGGTAGTTTCGATGAGTCTGATATGTGACGAATTGTTATGATTGTTCAGATTGTGTGAGATTCCAGTAGGACATCCCCGCTAAGATACCAGGTGAGTTCTAATCCCCTTTTTGCCTTCTTTAGGGGTGGTGTGCATACTTAGTGTAAAGTGTTTATTATATTTTATATATTATAAACAAATGTGAAAGTTATGTTTTAGTGAAAAGTTTAAAAGAGGCAAATGTACGTTTGAGTAAAGTATAGCTATATTATTGACAAGCGTTTACTATATTTCTATATACATAAACAAAGGCATAATATATGTGTTAGTATTTTCAGGTAAAGCAAGATATATATATTTTGGCAAGCGTTTACTATATTTTCATATACATAAACAAAGGCATTATATATGTGTTAAGATATAATTCAGTAAAAGCAAAGGTATTTATGGCAAGCGTTTACTATATTTTCATATACATAAACAAAGGCATAATACATGTTAAAGTTTTGATCTAGTAAAGTAAAGTTATGTAAGAAAGTGAATAGATTTCCTTCGGGAATGTGTACCAGCTGTAAAGGTCCTTGGGACAGATGTTACTTGTACAAGATGTCAGATATGGGTTTTACCCATTAGTAAGAACCTTTGGGTTCGTTAACAGTTGTACAATTGGGATGAGTGACGGCGGTTGCTCGGGAGGTCCACGCAACCTCCCTGTTAAGCGGTATTGTCGGTTCATGGATAGTGAGCCATGGGGGCATTGACCAGGGTATTGTCGGTTCATGGATAGTGAGCCATGGGGGCATTGACCAGGTACTCGTCGGTTCATGGATGAATCCATGGGGGCGGTACAGTAGTGACAAGGAATTGACGGATAAGCGGTATTGTCGGTTCATGGTCGTTGATCATGGGGGCATTGACCAGGTACTTGTCGGTTCATGGATGTAAGCCATGAGGGCAGTACAGTAAAGAGGAATTGACGGTTTATTATACGTTTTAAACTGTTTGAAAGGTAAAGTGTGTTAAGTTTAGCCTTAATGGCAGTATATATGTTTGAAAAGTAAAGTGTGTTAAGTTTAGCCTTAATGGCAGTATATATGTTTGAAAAGTAAAGTGTGTTAAGTTTAGCCTTATTGGCAGTATATGTGTTTTAATAAATCTTTTGTAAAATTGATTTAAAGTAAACGTTAGAACTCACTCAGCGTTGCTGATTTTTAGTATGCACATCAGTTAAGTGTAGGTGGCAGTAGATGGAAGTGGATGCTTGGCTTGGCGAGAAGAGTTACCCGAAGACCAGAGTCTGGCATCCTGTCTATGTTATTGTTTTAGTTGATTCAGACAAGTTTCAGTTTGTATGTTGACAAGTTATGTTTAGACATGTTATGTGATTCTGCTGCGCATGTTGAAGTTTTAAATCGTTTCCGCTGTGTTAATGAATGTCTTATGATTAAGTTCTATGTGTTGATGAGTAAATCCAATAAGTGAGGCCTTTCAGGAAAGGGGCCTTACACATCCCATGCTTCCTCTTCTTTCACCTCTGCGGAATTCCCTTGGTCTGCTAACGTTGATTGGCAATCCTTGGCCATGTGCCCTTTTCGACCACATCGATGGCATCTATATGGGAAGCGCTTGCTTGAACATCTTGATTTCTGATTAGAACTCCCATCGCTCTTTTCTGTTTCACGACCCCCCTTGTATCGGGCTTCTCCTTTATGGTTGTTATGGGCCTCATACTTGTAAGTATTATTAGGCTTATCAGTTTTGAAAACATTTCGGCCCTTATAGCGCTCCTTCCCCTTTGATCTTCCTGCGTATAGGGCTTCAGCCTCTACCTTCGGTGTTGCTGTAATCGACATATCTCCCATCTGCTTGGCTAGAGCTTCTTGACTAGCCAAGAGATTTTCGAACTCCCCCAACGAGGGTTGAGTTGGCCATCCCTGCACAACCGCCACGAAACTATGGAACTCTGGTTTAAGTCCGTGAATGATGATCCTCTTCACCCTAGAGTCACCGATCTTGGCTTGAGGGTCAAGCTCTCCGATCTCTCTGCATAGCTTGAACTCTATGGAAATACTGTGGGATGGTAAGTTCATGTTGTGACATCGAGAGCAACTCATTTTCTAACAGTTGCAACTTTGTGTCGTTCTTCTTTGAAAACAAAGTCTTGAGATCATCCCATGCTTCTTTTGGTGACCCGGCTTCTTGAATGTGATCCAGCAATTCTTCCTCCACTGTCGTCTTCAGCACGAACAAGGCTTTCCCAGCCTTAATTCTCCACTTTCGAAGAGCACCTTGTTCGTTCTCCCTTGGTGGTTCAACGTCGGTTCCGTCAACAACATCCCACAGGTCCTGTCCCTGCAGATACGAGTTCATGCAGGTAGCCCACGATTTGTAATTCTTGCTGTTGAGTTTCTTGATCCCACCAATTAGCTGTAACTCTGACATTGTGGATTTTGGCTCTGATACCAATTGATAAATTGACATTAGTACTTCTACTGTGATCGAGAAGGAAACAAATGGAAAACAGAAAAAAAGGAATCTGAGCCAAAAGCTTGCTCTTTTCTAAATTTGCATTAAACTCTTGAAAGCAACTTACATTAAATAGGAAAAAAATAAACATAAACGTGGACAGTTCCCACATCCTTAAAAGCTGCAACTACCCTAAAGAATAGGTAAAAACACCACTCCACTAAACGACTTATTCTTCGACTGAAAATAAATAAATAAACGGTAACATAAGACTGATTCACAGCTGACTCGTTTCCACCTGGACACCCACACATGCTGTGATATTGACCTTTCAACAAGCCCAACCCAACAAAAGTTAACCTGTTTCGAGTATGGCCCAATGTGCTTAAGAACGGAGACCAGATTGGATGGATGTAGCCCGTGTAGGCATGGTTTGGGGTTTGGACGGTGGACCTACTTCCTAGCCTATAAGTCCTAGTTCAACAACATTCAAACCTATTCATGTATTCTGTTATCGTCATGACGTCATCTATAAAAAAAAACTAAACAAACTACATGATAATAAGAATGTTTATTGCTAATTTAAGAATCATCATATTAACCGCCGTTTGAGGGTAGGCTTTCGGTTTGGAAAACCATCTATTTATAGGGGCGAGTTGTGATGATCAAATGAGTTCTTGACAGTCTGCCGATCTATTTCTTTTCATTATACAAAGCCCCGGATAAGGTTATCAATGCTCTAGGAAAGATAAGAAGGAACTTCCTTTTGGGAGAAGTTGGGAACTCAACGGAAGAATAATTGGATTAATTGGGAAAAAGGTTTGTTCTCCAAAATTAGCTGGGGGTCTTGGTATTGTATCATTAAAAGTGTTGAATCTGAGTCTTCTATTCAAGTGGCGGTGGAGGTTTTTGACAGAATCAAGCTCTATGTGGAAAGAACCATGCATCTCCGAGGGATACTGCACTTATACCTGGAAGAAGGGATCTCGCTAGGGTAAGGGGAAACATCAAGAAATTGGAGCTTGTTTTTAATAAACGAAATTTGGACTTTAAAGAAATGGTGGAGGAAAGAGATGGGGTTTGGTCATGGCGGCCTGATGGTCAGGGATCATTCTCAATGAAATCAATGCATCATATGCTTAGTTCATCCCTTCCCTCTTCGAACGAATATGTGTTTAATTGGTGCAATACGGTCCCGCTAAAAGTAAATATCTTTGCTTGTCGTGCCGAACACTTATTTACTTCATGTTATTATGCATCTATGTTATAGGGATACATTAGCACTTGTGTAATACCTCTGCCATATTCGTTTTCTCAATAAGGGACATCTTGGAATAACAAAGTTTGAATCGACCGTAAATCATCGCCGCAAAACTTTTCAGGTGGTCATCCTAACTGCAGTTTAGAGCCTGTGAAAATTAAGAAACGGTGTAGTTTTTGAGATAAAAATACGTCTCTTAAGTGGCTCTTCGAATAAAAAAAAATTGTATAATCAAAAAAGGACCCATTGATTAAAATATGCTTAAATCCGACGAAAAGGCGTGGCGCCAATCATCTTACAAAGGAAAAAGCAGCCCACTTTCCCACAAAACCAAATTTAAATCGCCGGTGATAACAAGAAGCGAAACTCGCCGGTGTAACCATCGATCATCCCGTCACCATACAATAATAATATCCTTCAAAGCCCCTTACGGCACGTCGCCTCACATTTCTTGTCGATTGGGGGTTTCCAATGATCCTAGGGTTTATCAAACACTTGTTATTTCTGTATCCAAATTCGTCATAGATACTACTGCTAATGGATGGTAGTATGAGTGACTCATCTTCAGTAGATGCTAAGGAGAACAAGTTCTTAAAGGGCACTTTCTCCGTCGTCGGAATTATGTTTGCTCTCGTCATCTATGGTGTCTTACAGGTAGATAAATTAAGTTAATTGTAATGCAATTGGTTTCAGATTTGTTGCTGCAATTGGCTCAATTTGAAGAATGTAGAAGTTGAATGATTTGATTTGAAGTATTAGGTTTAGAATTGATATATTGATTTGAACTGTGTGTAATTATCCATTGGATGGATATTGGGGATCTTGTAGGAAGGGGCATTCATGATTGATTTACCCCAATTTGGGCAGTGTTAATGACTTGGTTTTAAAAAGCGTGTGCGTTTTGATCCCAAAAGCCGATGCGTGATGGATGTGCTTGCGAGGGGCTCGTTATAAAAAAACCTGAAAGTTATTTATAGACAATATTTTAAATTGTTAACATTTTCATCATCTCTGGTTGGATTTGTTCAATTGATGGCCTAATGTGTTCAAATACTCAAACTCATTGCTCAATCGATGGTCCAATTTGTTCAAATACCGGTCAACTGCATGATGCATCACATCAGACCGCATCGCATCAACTGCAGCTATGCGATCTCATCACCACATCATTTGTAAAGCATGCTGATCTTTTTGGATAATCTTCAATTGATAAAGGGGCTTATTCCATATAATTTTGGATAACTACAAGATTTAAATTTGTTATTTGATGTAACTTTCTTGATTGCTGATATCAATAGTTTGGAGTCGATATTGGTCATGTTTTCACAGTTTTAAGGAACAATTAGGTTCATAACCTCTATGTGACTGAAAAACATGAATTAAACAATTGTTGAAATCAATTTAAAAAGGTTGTCTGTCACATACCCCCTCCGCGTCTTGACTAATTAGTTAAATTAATTCTTGAATTTTTTTCTGCAGGAGAAGATTATGAGAGTTCCTTATGGTCCAAACCATGAATTCTTCAAACATTCGTTGTTTCTTGTTTTCTGTAACCGTATAACCACCTCAGCAGTATCTGCAGTTTTTTTATTGGTACGTTGTTATTCATTCTCAGTTAATAGAACTTGATTTTTCCATTATTGTTGATCAAATCAGAATTTGATAACCCACTGTAATAAAAACATAAAATTGATTTGAGAAATTAATACACAAAATGATGAAAAAGACATTCTTGTGAAAAAGTATTGTTGTTGCAGCTAGTATGAAACTTGATTATTTGACTCCTAATTAACAGATAATCAAAATCTGTTTATCGAATCATTAAACGCAATGTATTATGAAAAAAATTAATAGTTTTTGTATGTATTCTTTTTATCCGCTTATGCTATATTTCTATTGCAGACAAGTAAAAAAGCATTGGATCCTGTTGCTCCCATATACAAGTACGGCGTTGTATCAATATCTAACATACTAACTACAACATGTCAATATGAGGTTGATACTCTTTACAATCTTATGTTTAATTTTATTATTAATAATATTATTTGTTTTTTATGCTAAAACTAACTGCTTATTGACATTCTTATCTTATATTATACCTTCAGGCTCTTAAATATGTTAGCTTTCCTGTCCAGACTTTAGCCAAGTGTGCCAAAATGATACCAGTAATGGTAAGTTCTAAAAGTTATTATTACTTGAAGTCGCAATAATCAGTTTTGGGTGTGTTTAAAAGTGATTATAATCTTAATCAAATTATTATTTGGGAACAAAACGATCGGATTTAAAAAGGCACGTAAAATGTTGCTGTAAGAAAACTTATTAATTTTATATTTCATTCACCAAGTTTATGTGTTTGCCCGATATTGATATATTTCGTTTTCTATTAGATTAATTTTAACTAAAATGACTTAAAGTATGATATATATTTTTTTTTCTGCAGATTTGGGGAACCATAATTATGCAAAAGAAGTACAAAGGGCCAGATTATTTTTTGGCCTTACTAGTTACCCTTGGGTGTTCATTATTTATTCTGTTTCCGGTAAATACTACACTCTATCCTTCTGCAACAGGTGTAATTTCACGTTTGCCATTTTGAAAAGTCAGGAAAAGAAATCACAATTTTTTTTTGTTTTTTTTTTCGATTTTAGGGAGCAAGTGAGTTAAGTCCATACCGCAGAGAGAGGGAAAGTACCGTTTGGGGTGTCTCCTTGATGATTGGCTATTTAGGGTATTTTACATACTCTTAGATTGTATGTTTAATCCACTTAACATATAAATGAAACCAACTTTTGTATTTTAGTTTTAAAAATTGTTCCCGTGTTTGAATGTGTTTTTTGTACTGATTATTGTAACTTTAAGAGTTAGAATCTGAATAAGATAGTTGGTTGATGGTTATTGAAACTTTAGGAATTAGAATAAGAGTTTAGCTAATCAGATAATTAGTTAACGAAAGCTGTTAAAGTAATTTTACATTTATGTCAATAATCAGTTTTCTTACAGGTACCTGACTATTCAGATTTGATTATTCTGATCCTAATTGATCAGAAAGTCAGGGTCATAATCAGTTTACCCAAACACTCAAAACCGTTTAATACAACTTCAAATTGCAATTGTTAGTTTAAACATACATCCAAACACCCCCTAATGTATTGGTTTTTTGTGGTAACATGATTGCTCGTTTATTGTTATTATTTTGTTTTTTTTTCCAGGTTTGATGGCTTTACTAGCACTTTTCAAGATAAATTATTTAAAGGTTATGATATGGGAATTTACAATCAAATTTTCTACACTACTCTCTGTTCTTGCATACTTAGCTTGGTCGGTACGTATCTTCAACTTCAAACTAATTGCTCCGTGTGATAAAATTTTGAAATTTTTACATTTGATTTTTTTTCCTGATTTATATCTGTCATTTGTTTTTTTCTTTTTCGTTCTTGTTAGGTTTAATTTTGCAGGGCAATCTTCTCATGGCAATAGATTTTGTATCTCGGCACAAAGATTGTTTCTTTGACATTGCATTGCTTTCAACTGTAAGTCGAAAATTTTGGAACTATAAAATCATTTTAAGTTTATTTTAGAACTGGTTAACAGAATAACGAGTTATATGTAAAATTACCTACCTATCCCTGACTATAATCATAAATCATTTGATTATAATCATGGTTCTTCAAGTTGCAATAATCATGTCCAGAAACACATCCAAACACTTTCTAAAACATCAAATCTATCCATAATAATCTTAAAAACACTATGCTCAAACCTCTAAAGTCAAAATGTGGTATTTATTTCGGTAACCTTCATCTTTTAATTATCTTGTTTGTTAATGTAGGTTGCAACAGCCAGTCAATTCTTCATATCTTACACAATTCGCACATTTGGTGCTCTTACATTCGCCACGATAATGACCACTAGACAAGTAAATTTAACCTTTGATCATCTCCATTTATAACCAAACTCTTGGTTAAATAATTATTTAAACAAATATATTTTAAATTTTGTAGTTAGTGAGCATTTTGCTGTCGTGTGTGTGGTTTGCTCACCCGCTTAGTGTGGAACAATGCATTGGAGCCGTAAGCAACCCGTTTATACCCTTCTTCTCTCCATTTTAGCAAGTTTTACGTGTTAAAATTATGTTATTTCAGTAATAATCGAATTCTTTGAATTACATTTTTTTTGCAGGTTATTGTGTTTGGTTCACTTTATGCCCGGGGTTTCTTGAAAAGGAAACCCGAGAACCCGTTACCCTCATCACACAAGTCGGATGAAGAAGCAACTGTTTCATTGAAGGCAATCACGTAATAGAAATAGATTTTTTTTTATTTTTTAGGAATTGTTAGAAGATTTAGATATGTTTATGGCTTATGATTTATAAATTCCACAACTTTTTTGTTTATTTTTGCAAATATTTCTAAAGGGTGGCCGTTTTTTTCTCTAACCACTGAGATTTAGGTGCAGCATCTGGTAAATTTTTTATCTTCTTTGTTTCCTGTTAAAGTTATATCTTTAATCTTATTACTTTTTTTTTTGAACAATTTTTTACACTTTAATACCATCTAATCTTGTACTTGTAAGGATTTGAACCCACACCACATTTGTGGAGAGCAAGGATCATACCACTAGACCATTAGGTTATGGGTCTTTAATCTTATTATCTAGTTATAGATAATTTAAATTCCCAATAACTTGTTTTCAAATACAGAGCTTTTAATAGGGGCGGCAATTCCTGACACGACCTGAACCTGACACGAAAAGGAAAAAAAAACAGGTTTTGGGTCGGCTGACATGACCGTTTAAAAAATGGGTCAACCCGAACATTACCCGCTTAATACCGCTTAAGGTTTTTTTTTTTAAAAAGTTAGTATTTATATTTTAGTGATGAAAAGTGTTGATACTTAAAGTTAAATATTCGGTTGTTTCCATGATTGGGGGCGGACAATAGCTGTAAAGTGCTTGAGGAGAGCTGTTGGGCATAAGCTGATAGCCATGTTGATAAGTCATTTGTTGAAAAGCCATGAATTGTTGTGATGACTGATTCGGGATAGGAGAAGCTAATCCATATGGGTTACTTGTAGTAGCATCAAAGGCGGTTGAAATAGTAGGTTGTGGAGGCTTTGTAACCATGTAATATGATCATTGAGAAGACCATAAAGCTCATTGAATGTCAATGGAAATGAGCGTGCAAGGATGGTGGATTTTAGGATGTATTCTTCACACAACCTTGAGACAACAAAAAGAACCAGATCTTTGTCTTTTACCGGCTCACCAATATTAGCAAGTGTAAAAGCATATTCTTGTGTATGGCTTAGAAAAGTAAGGGGTGTTTCATCCCCTTTCATTTGAAGCTAAAGAAGTTGTCTCTTAAGCATATATTCTCGTGAGCCGGTGTGTGGAGCATAGGCACGTGTAAAAGAATCCCATAAGTCACGAGCTGTGGTGCCTTGAACATGAGAGAAGGAGGCCTCAGAAAATGTTGAGATAATAATCATGCGAACATGTGGATCATTCAAGATCCATGTAAAATAGCTTGGGTAAAGGGTAAACTTTCGTGTGAAATGGAAATTTTCGAAGGAAACTTGTAACTTTCTTATAACTTAGTCAACGAAACTTGTAAACACAGATTAGGGTTTTACCGAAAGAAGTTCTCGAGGCGGCTGTTGTGATTTCGACCAGCGACGGTAATAAGAAGACAATGATAGCGGCGGTGTTTATGTTGCTTGACCGCGATTGTGGCAATAGTAAAAAATTGGAAGAAAACGATGGCATCGGCGATGAGCAACGGTGTGACGACGATGTTTGTAGCAACAAGCCGATATTGTGATCAGTGACAGACTGCGTATAATTGTGATTGTATTGATAGTTGTAAGTACAATAAGGTTATAAAGTGGGTTACATATGTTAACCTATTACATACTACTATCTCTTAACATTATTAATTACAACATGAACCAACAGAGGTGGACAAATATAAGAATACATAAAATATCTGTCGTATACTCGCAATACTTTTGCTTAGAAATCAGTTATTTCTTTAAGATAACATTTATTTTTTAAATGAGTTGTTTCTTCCCTGTAACATGTATTTTTTAAATCAATTATTTCTTCGAGATAATATGCATTTATTATTCTGTAACTAATTTATATCATTAGAAAAAGGATAAACAAAGAAACATATCCAACCACGTTAATCATGATTTATTTTATAAATCTCAATCAACAGAAAATGATTCTGTAGACTTCTGAAATCCATTTCTTTAATTTTATTATATACTTATTATATGTATGAATAAATAGATAGACATACTCGCTATATTTTCAAGCTTGATTCGTTTAATTTAATAGAGCTAGACACGTTTATTAATTATTTTATTATATATATATATATATATAGTTTTATATATATGTTATCCTAATTATATATATAATTTTATTAATAATGTAATATATATTTATTATATTATATAAAAATTATTATATTTATATAAATAATAAGCTCGCAAGCCAAACTCGGTATATAAAGTGTGTGCTTGGACCTGTTTATTAAATGAGCTAGTTTTTGCGTTCAAGCTTGTTTAAACTTATTTCGGTTTTTTATGAGCCGATCTCAAGTAACTCATAAAAGGCTTAAGAATGTTAACACCCTAATTATTTTTAGTATGAATTAAATTCTAATTCTTTTGACCTACGTATTGATGGGTAAGAGTTACTTAAATTTCACATATTTTAAATTAATTTCTTCCCTTTAAATGGGTTTATAAACATATTTCAAAAGATGGATATCTTCTCTCTTTCAATTCTATGTTTTAAATTTAAAATTCAAATAAATAGATAATCATCCACTTAAATTCTATCCGGTTTGGATTTAACCAAGTTCGTTATATCATATCTTATCCTTTCTGTTGAAAGTTTATATATTTGAAAACAACATTTTTTCTTTATAATGTTTACAAATTTGTTTAATTATATGTTAAACGGTCTTTATTTATTTTAATTATATATATATATATATAGGGGTATGTTCTTTTGAGAACCAACAATATGTTAAGAACCGTGAGAACCACATTAACTCTTGCTCTATTTATAATATAAATTGACTAGAATTCATGTACATTTCAATATGTTTAAGGTTTGGTTTTAAAAGACCTCGAATTTATAATCGTTTTTTAAATGCATATATGCACTCATACTATATGCACAAATGAATGCATATATGCATATTTTTATACTTTTCTTAAAAAAAATTCAGGAGAGAGGAGATAAACTCAAACTAAGAGTGAGAAGAGATAAATAAAACATTGTTCTTGAAATTTACCTTTTTCACTAAAGCGATATGTACACGTTTTGTGTGGTTCTCACGGTTCTCAACATATGGTTGGTTCTCAAAAGAACATGCCCCTATATATATATAATTGTATTTTATTTAATTTATTATGACACGTAACAAAGTTATATAATCGTATAACCGTATCACTATCTCTCTCACATTTTATACGACACACACAACATACAGGTGCTTGTACGATTCTCACAGATATTTCTCCTGTTTTCGTGATCCGTGAAATAATTATAAAATGATTATAAAATAAATTACAAAATATTTATAAAGCTTAATGAATATTTCAATTTTATTTACCGGATCGAGCCTCCACGTTTTCCGTTTGATCATTCATACAAATCTGTTACACCCAACGGCCAACGCACTCCTATTTCACTATAAATGCACCTCTTCCCCTGCCCCACTCATCATCAAATACTCCCAATTTTCTTCGCTAATCATTTGAATTCGATTTCAAATTTTGTGATCCTTCTCTACTCTCGGCAATGGATATTGATTTGTCACCGAAATTGACTCAGAAGTTGTACGGAGGTGACGGTGGATCGTACCATGTATGGTGCCCTAATGAACTTCCTATGCTCAAGGAAGGCAACATCGGTGCCGGAAAACTTTTCCTTGCGAAAAATGGCCTCGCTCTTCCTCATTACTCCGATTCCGCGAAGGTTGCTTACGTTCTTCAAGGTACGGATTTCAATTGCGTTATTTGGATTATTTTGTCGGTTTCTTCGAGTTTTTTGATCTAGTTGCTGATTGCCGTTGTTCTGATCATGATTAGGTTTTTTAATCGTAGCTGTTTAGTTTTTGATTTTGATCGGTAACTTGATTTGAAGTAGTGTTAATCGATTTTGTGATAATGATTAGGTTTTTATATTGTAGCTGTTTAATTTGTGGTTCTGATCATGATTAGGTCTTTTAATCGTAGATGTTTGAATTGTGTTTTGATCAGTAATTTGATTCCAAGTACTGTTAATCGATTTTGTGATCATGATTAGGCTTTTTTATCGTAGCTGTTTAATTTGTGTTTTGATCTGTAACTTGATTGAAAAGTACTGTTACTGGATTTTGTGATCACGATTAGGTCTTTTTTATTGTAGCTGTATAATTTGTGATTTTGATCAGTAACTTAATTGATTCAAAAGTACCGTTAAACGATTTTAAGATCATGATTAAGTTTTTTAATCGTAGCTGTTTAATTTGTGATTCTGATCAGGGACTTGATTGAAAAGAACTGTTAATCGATTTTGTGGTTGCTATGAACTCACAACCGACATGATTAGGTTTTTTAATCGTAGCAGTTTAATTTGTTATATTGTTTGATTGGTTATATCCTTTAGATTAACCATGTATTGTATTTTAAATTGATTGAATCCAAAAGAGATCTGGAAAATTATTAGATTAATCATCACTACCGCGTTCATCTGTTGTAAACAATTACTCTTTTATTGATTTCTAATAATTTTTTATTTAGTGTAAGCAAAGTCAAACTAAGATGGATAACATATTATCATGAAACACACTGTTTAATCTTCAATATTTGAATTTTGGGAAGTTTTTTGGGGCAAATCAACTGTTAATATCATATGTTTGGTTATTGTGGAATCCTTTTAGCTTTTTATAGTATGATATTTTTTGGTTTCTTGTTATGATATTTGTATGTTTCAATTATAGATTCATTGCACAACTCATATTTACTATAAATTCATACTCATACATTGTAATTTGTTTAAAATTGTCTTATTAATCTGAAAACATTACACATTATATATGTGTCTATTTTGTCTATTTTTGGATTGACACACTTACACATATAATTTCCCTTAGGCAATGGAGTAGCTGGCATTGTTCTACCTGAGAAAGAAGAAAAAGTTCTAGCAATCAAAACAGGTGACGCCATTGCCCTCCCATTTGGTGTAGTCACATGGTGGTACAACAAAGAAGACACCGAGCTCCAAATCCTTTTCTTAGGTGACACCAAAACCGCCCATAAGCAAGGCTCGTTCACTGACTTCTTCTTAACTGGTTCCAATGGCATCTTCACTGGTTTTTCAATGGAGTTCGTGTGTCGTGCGTGGGATGTAGATGAGTCCACTGCCAAAGCACTAGTCGGGAACCAAAAAGACAATGGCATTGTTAAAGTTGATGCTGGGGCTAAAATGCCCGAGCCCAATAAAGACCACAGAAATGGGATGGCTTTGAACTGTTTAGATGCACCATTGGATGTTGACATTAAGGGTGGTGGTAGGGTGGTTGTTTTGAACACTAAGAATTTGCCATTGGTTGGTGAAGTTGGTTTAGGTGCTGATCTTGTGCGGTTGGATGGTAATGCTATGTGCTCTCCTGGATTTTCATGTGATTCTGCACTTCAGGTGACTTATATTGTTAGAGGCAGCGGGCGCGCTCAAATTGTTGGTGTTGATGGAAAACGCGTTCTTGAAACTACAGTGAAAGCCGGGAACTTGTTCATTGTTCCTAAATTCTTTGTTGTTTCCAAGATTTCTGATAGCGATGGGTTGGAATGGTTCTCTATCATCTCTACTCCTAAGTAAGTCTTCTGTTTTTCAACCCAATCACTCATTTGCCAAAGCCAGGTCTGCGGGTTGGGTAACTGTCATTTTCTTATGGGCTTCTGTGGCACTGTGGTTGACTATTGACTTGACCCGTATCTCTTAAAGCTAATTTTTTGATTTTCTGGAAATAAAACATAATCTGGATGAGATTACTAACAAGTAAATGTTTTTAATATATGGCAGCCCGATATTCACACACATGGCGGGAAGAACATCAGCATGGAAGGCATTGTCACCTGAGGTTCTGCAGGCTTCGTTCAATGTTACACCTGAGGTGGAGAAGACGTTCCGTTCAAAGAGGATGAACAGTGAAATCTTCTTTGCTCCAACAAATTGATAAGTCTTCTTCTGATGGATGATGCTTTTGGGTATAATGCGCAGTTTTATCATTAGTTGATAATAATTTCTGGATTATAGATGTTTGCTTTTGCTTCAAAGATTTTTGGTGGTTTTTTTTGCTGATGCAGCCTTTATGATACTATCTTAGTATCTTTTAGTTTTAGTTTAACCTCTCGCCTTCTATTTTTTTTACACTTTTATAAATATATGCGAATGAAAAATATGATACACTAATAAAAACAGGACACACAACTTAGAGTTGTGTATCATGATCTATGGCGCGATAAAAAATGTTTTTAATGAATACACGCGGATAAAATGTTTGATACTCAAATGTGGTGAAGAGTAAAAGTATGTTAGGTCAAAAAGGTTAAAAAATATAAGCTTTTTGCAGTTAGTTTTTCTTTTTGGATTAAGGTGCCATCTTCTTTGGAGTATAATAGGAGTTTCCTGTTCATATGCTAAGGCTATGGATCTCAAACGGAGAGATGAGAGCTCTGAAATGTCTGAAGGAAGACTACGTTATAAAGTATTTTGAATGATTTCTAACTCTTCAAATTTCTAGTCCTAATTGATGAATGCTGTTGTGCGATTAGTTACATGATCGCGATCTTAAGTTCTTAGTTCCATATGAAAATTTACGCCTGTATCTAAAATCGGAGCAATCTTTTGCTTCTATGTACAGTAAATATCACTCTCAGTCCAGAAAACAATGTTGCTTGTTCAGTCTTCTATTTGTATGGTTTCATCGACTTGGATCAAAGATGAAGTTACTAGTCATTTCATGCTATGGATCTTACATTTGACGTGTTTAACTTGTATATTTAGGCATATCAATTCGCTTAAACATTTGTTTGATTGAATTTGATCTAATTTGGGCAGGAATATGTAAAAATGTATTGCTAGCAATAGTCTAACAGTAGTAAAGTAGTTAAGTGGGATCTTGTGCGGTCGGTAGGAACTTGGTGCTTAGAGTATGGGGTATACTCTCACTTGGCACTCCCAAGTGAGAGTAACTTTTCTGCCATGTGGGCTCCACGTAAGCTTGGTTGGTTCCTCACTTGACAAGGGAAATATCCAAATGAGTGAGATACCACATATTTACTTCACTTTAACCATAGGGAACCCACCCAATTTGCTGCCTCACGCCTCCCTTTCTCCCGTGAGTTGCTTCACTTGCAGGCCTCACGTCCCCCTCACTTGGGCAAGGGGGTGGTGTGCATTGCTCCTTCACGTCGTGAACTCCCTCACGGGTATCCTCCCGTGAGGGTATACCACATACCCTTAGTAGGAACTAACATGTAAGTAATACGGATAAACGTGAAAGTTGCTGCTGATGGTTAGTGCCGAAGGAAGTTGGTGTCAATAGAAGTAAAGTTTTTACCGAAGAGAATTACTATTGATAGGGAATAAAGTTGTCAGTAGGAAGTAGTACTACTCTGGGTACTTACTACTGACAGAATAAAAGATTCTCTTATGTTAAAACCGTTATGCAAAGGTATATAAATGGTGATGAGAGAATTCTTAAGAGAGATTTTACAGTTATTATCTTTTCTGTAATCGTTTTTATTCAATAAAAATCGTTAATCGTTGGTGGTTAGTTTATGTTCAGTTCAAGTTTTGATTCTTCCAACACAAGAACAAATTATTTAACTGACTGAACTCGATATCTTTTCTTGTAATATAAGCACATTATATTTCCATTCTTCACATCTAATTACGTTAATATCAACTTTTTAGTTCTTGTGTTCATGTAGTAAGTGATTTATCTTTCTGCAGTTGATGATTTCTTAGTTCATAATTTGTACATGTTAGTGGCTTCAGCAAAGCAACTCTCAAATTCAGAAACTTGAATTGAACTATGCCATCAACATTTTTGAAGCCCATATGCCTGAAATGTAAGTTATGTTTTAGGTTTTGGAAATGTAATAATACCAGATATTAAACCGGTCGTCTTACCGATTTAATTGTCAAATCGATTTTAAAAATCGGATGACTTTGTCAATAATTTAAACAATAAAACAATATATATCACTAGTTTAAAATAAAATGTAGAACTACCTTATATCTGAGGCCGATTTGATATGTCAATAAAATATGTAGGAATATAATAAACAAAATATGAAATCTAAAGTAATAAATAAATTAGTAAATGAAATCCTGTAAGGAAAAAAAATAAAGTTTTGAAAATCTTGTCTCACCACTTATGATGGTTCAACAACCGGTCGCCATAACAGAACGGTCTAAGTGAAGGCGGTTTAAGAGTACTCGAGTACACTTTGGTCGATCCAACTACCACCGGTTTAACCTGCTCGCAGACATTTTTTTAGTCTTTAAACGTCCAAGATTAGTGTCAAACACCATAAAGTCATTCAAATGGCAATAAAGTCAAAAACAAAACGCATCATAATATAAAGACAACCATAAAAGTTAATATTTGATAATGACCATACTTGGTTTTTTTTAGTAAACTAGGTTAAAATCCCGTGTATTATACGAGTTGAATAAATATAATATTATATATTAAGTAATAAAAATTTTATTTTTTAAAAACTCGTGTTTTACACGGGTTGAACAAACCCGTTGAATACAATATAATCTGTTAACACATACGCTCGTCAAAATATGTCAGGAGATTTATTTATTAATATAATATTTAGATTAGTATTTTTTAAAAATATATTATTATTATTATCAAAAGATAGAAGTGTATTTAATAAAAGAGAGAGGCGTGAAAAAAATGATGAGAATGAATGTGAAGGTGACACGTGACATGGAAAACCTTTATTTATTATATAGTATAGATATAGATATAGATATAGATTAGATAAATAGTTCATATCGTTTTGTTAGAAAGTAAGGATTTTTATTTGTCATCAAAAATATTTATAAAGCTTGTCATTACTTTTAGTTTTGATGTACTATGTAACATACTACTTTTAAAACACCAGCTAATATAAACAATTACACACACGGAAACATTTATCCTAAGAATTTTTTTTTATTTTTTATATCTTCGCGTGTCGCGAAGAACTAGGACCCTCCCTTCGCGTGTCGCGAGAGAGTTCCAAAAAGACAGGTCCGGGTATTCAGGTCTTCGCGTGTCGCGAAGACCAACCCCAATAATTTCGCGACGAAAACCTTCTGCAGGCAGAAAGTTTAGAGGCAGAAAGTTTAGAGACCTGTGCAGTTTTTCATATTTAACCATTTTTCCAACCTTTTCATTTCTACCAATCACCAAAACCTCCCGAACACTTGGGTTTTGACCAAAAAACACTTCAACAACATATAAATAAATCAAAACACAATTTGTGTATCAAATTTACATTCATATAAGGGGTTTCTAATTATCACCAAAATACATAAACGCATACGAGAATCCCACCAAAAGCATTGGATTTGACTTGACTACATCGAAGTTTTTCCTACATAATCACATAAATATAACACTATTAGTAATGAAGATAAAACATAACAAACAAGTAAATTCTACTTGTTTCACCCATTTGACCCGTTTCCATCCAATTTTTTATTAGGCCATATATCACTTGCATATTCACCTACAAGTTTCACCCTTTTCGTTTCATATTCATGCTATATACATTTCCATTTCCATTATGACACATATGCCATAACTTCATCACCACATTTTCATTATGATTCTTAGATCATAACTTCATATTCACATATCCATTACGGTCCTTAGACCATAATTCCATATCCACATTTCCATTATAGTATAAAAACTATAACTACATTTCATTCACTTTCATACACATTCATAACACATTATGCCATTTAACACATTATGCATACAACATTACATACAACACCATTTATCATCAATAACTAAGTAAGTGCTAAAGCACTTACCTTGTGGATTTGAAGGTCCCAATTCCACTTCACGTTTTGCAATTTGATTACCTAAACATATTCATCTAGTTTAGTAATCCATCATACACCAAAATTACATTTTAATTGGGTTCACAACCCAATTTCCAATTTTCAACCCAAACTGACCCGTTTGAGTTATACTCATATCCAAACACCCTCTTTCAATCCAAACTCACATACTTGAGTTTCCTTTCCAATTCTTTGACACTAATTTTTCATTCAAAAATTATTATTAAGTTAATTTGGTGTTTGTTCAAGTGTCTAACATCCTATAAACACTTAATCAACATTAATTCATCATCTTATCATCATAATCCAAAAACCCCCAATTTTCTCATATGAACCCTAACTTCTCATAATCAAAATCAAAGGGTTCTAGGATGTTAATCATCATTCTTTACCTTTAGTTTAGCTAGATTATCATCAATCTAACACCAATTTACCACATGCATTCAAATTTTCGGATTTTACCCAAAACCCACCAAGAACACATCAATGGTGGAATCAAAAGGATGATTAACACTTACTTAATGTTAGGAAGGTGTTGTGTGAGCCAAAACCTTCACGAATTCAAGCTCAAAAGCACGATTTAGCTCCAACTCCTCTTTTCTCCTTTTTCTCTCTTGCAAACATCGACCAACACACACACAAATGACCCAATTTTGACTTCACCAAGTCAAATATGACAGATTTGCCATATTTATAAGTTTAGCCCCTCATCTTCCATTTCATCCACTTTCATTCTATAATTAGTTAAAAATTAATATAACCCCATTACTAACTTGAAACCCACTTGTTTCCATTTATTTCTAAAATATTATTTTCACCATAATATTTATTAGAATATTTATTTATTTATAACGAAACCCGAATTTTGGTTCGTTACAAACTATTAAATATTTAGCGCATCCAGTATACTCTCACGAATGTGAGTGAGAATTAATGCCACATAGACGTCACATCATCACTCATGGCCGTTCATAGATGAGGGGAGTGGTGTAACCGTGAGAGTGAGTGGCTCATGAGCCCCCAACGGTCGGTTTTCTCAATGGTTAGCTCTCTCACGCGTGACCCACTCACGGCCCGCTCACGGAAGGAGGGAGCGGTGTTCCTGTGAACATGAGTGGCTCACGGAGTCACGGGTGCCCCTCACAGACCATACCTGATGCATATAATTGGTCAGTTTCGTAATTTTTTCTAAGTAAATTATAAATTATAATATGTGAATCCATACAAATTATTGGTGGTGTGCTACTAAAATTCTTCAAAATTATTCTTTTCCCTGTTAATTATTAGGTCATAGAAGGAATGTAGGACCTTTACATCTTTTCCAATAGTGTCTTGTTATATATCAAACACGATGACTACCATAAAAGTTGTTATATACCAACAAATTCAACCAAACTATCGTGCACAACCTTTGGTTACATACAAAAGGAAGCCTCCAAAATTGACAATAAATCAAAAATTAATGTATTTTTTTATTCATCACATTATTAAGATCAATAAGTTAGACCTCCATTTACCTAGCTATTTATATACAACTTACATATATCATAAACATAAATTCATTTTTATTTAAAATATTATTATTATTACTATTATCATCATATTATTAGTATTTGTCCCGTATAATCTGTCATTTATAAGTTTAGAACTCTGAAATGACTACGGATGAAAAGTCGGAGGAATGTGAGAATGACGTCAAGTCATCACGCCTCTTGTTATTGAACAATATAACATGACTTATATGCTTGCATCAACTAACATTGATATGTATATATTAGTACCTTTTGTAAATAAAGCTCATAAAACTATAAAAGCCAATCTCATAGTTTTATGAACGCAATCTAACACTATATATTTTGAAATCCTTCTACAAAGATATAAACATATAAAATAATATATGTTGAAATGATTTATGTTTTGTTTTTAGAATTTGTTGAAATTGGAGAGTAAGTTCGAGAAAAAAACAGAAGAAATTGGGAGACGGGTAGAACCCACCATTGAAGGAATGAACGTGTTGTCACAAAAATGTTTTTTTGCTTTCATCATTAGGTTTTGTTTCCGAGTGTGCGTGGAGAGGGTATCAATATAATTTATCAGAAAAAATTGCATGCCATCATGATTGGAAAAATAACCCCAAATCATATTCATATTAATTAAAAGAAGGTTTCCTACAAAGTGATGTTTATGTGTCATACGTTATCTAGATATGACGTGTATTTTAAAATAAGAATGTATGTGTTCTTAAATTAGAAGTGATCGATTTTAGATGCATCGTTGTAATGGTTTGAATGCATTGTTGTAATGGTTTGAATGCATCATTGTATTCACACTGTTCGTTCATGATTCAAGACTTGACAACTTGGACAAACTGTTGCAATTGGTATAAATGCATTGTTATAACTAGTTCAGATGTCTTTCATAAAAAAAAACTAGTTCAGACGCACCATTTTTAATTAGTTTAAATGCAACATTTATAATCAACATTTAAAAAATATGATTCTTATTTTATATATATATATATATATATATACACACGATATAGTTTTTTTAAATAATAAATTATATAATAGCTATTTGAATACAAAAAGTTGATGAAACTGGATTTAAAAAAAAGTCAACGTTTATGTCTCTGATTCATTTTTTTCTCTTTTGGCCATTTTAACTTCTCATTATTTATAATATCGTTATCGACTTATCTTAACTATTGAATTATTGAGATCGACGACTTAGATCACTTCGTATGCCTCTCTCTCTCTCTCCCTCTCTCCCCAAACACACACATACTATGCGGTTCTAGTACAAAGTCATTTTTTTTAAAACGTAATCAATAGCTCTTTTATGTATGAGATTTTACTACGTACATTTTTTTGTTTGTTTAGAAAGACAGGAAGTGGCATGTGCACGTGTGGGTTTATCAGGGGAATTTGCGTTAATTTATGTACACAAGTTTCTGATACACATAAACACACTATGTACATGAGATAAATGCACCATTTGTTTTTTTTGAACGACAAACACATACCCCTAAAGTCTAAACTACTCTTAAATTTACACCATTTGTCCCCAACATTGATACCATTAAGCTACAAAGCACCATTTAATTAAAACATAACCAAAATCTGGTACAAACCTAGACACACAACCCTACATTATTTTTTAATATCGACTAGCAGGTTATGCCCGCGCGTTGCGTCGGGTTCCTTTTGAATAAAGTTCATATAGAAACGTAGGAAGTATAAGAATGCCGCAACGGTATATTCAAAATTTTATAAAACATTATATATTATAAAAGAAAATCAAATTTTGATCCGGCTCGATTTTAAATAAAATTTATATCCAATCGTAAATAAAATTATTCATAAGGTTGTAATGACTTTTACTTTTTTAATATGCTCATCGTCTGAATCTGAAAAACTAATCAACAACGGCAAAAAATAATAATAGTAATAATAATAATAATAATAATAATAATAATAATAAAAATAAAAATAAAAATAAAGCAAAAAAATTAAAAGAAAAACAAAAAAAGAAGTGGAAGTAATATGAGAAGTGGTTAGTGGTACTATAAATGACTATCCTTTTTTAATAAGATATATAATATCATAGATTTTGTTTAACAACATTTTTTTAACTTTTAAAATACCAACTAAGTCGGCATTTGCATGATTTGAACCAATACACCAATGTTACTAAACTATAAGACGATGTGCTATTTAATATTTTAATTGATGACAAAAAGATCATAAACAAGACAATTCAAGAAACCATACAAACAATTAGATCAAATATTAATTGTAGTATCTCACAAAATGTTATTATATACATATATATACAAACGTACACATTTTGAATAAAGGGCAAAAAGAGTTGATCCAACTCGACTAAAGTTAAGATCGAATCGTTTAATATAAAGAAGTTAAGTTTGTTTATATTTATACTACGTTAAAATCCCCTGTATTACACGGGTTGAATAAATAAAATGTTATATACTTAATAATAAAAAAATTATATTTTTAAAAACCTGTGCAATACACGGTTTAATAAACCGGTATATTACATTGGTTTAATAAAATATAATATAATTTGTTAACAAACACACTCATCAAAATATGTTTTTAAACATGTAATTTGTCATGATAGTTATAAGGTCTGTTAAGTTAGTTTTTAAAACAATTTTTTTCAACTGAGTATTAATTTTTTTAATTTAATTGATAAATGTTAGTTTATATGATTGATTATATAATAACTATTTATAATTAAATAATAAGTATCCGTAATTAGATTTATATTAAAAATCTTAAAATAAATTCTTTTAATATCATTATTCAATATGAGAGAGAGGCGCAAAAAAATGATACAAATGAACCAGAAAATGACACGTGTCAATATAATTTTATTTATTAATATAAAGATTATTATTTAATAGGAGAGAGAAACAGAAAAATTAATATTTAATAGGAGAGAGGGGCGGGAAAATAAAGGTTAGGAGTAACCAGAGAGTGACATGTGTCCCCAATGGTTTTCCTTTATTATATAGTATAGATGTCTAAATCTTTAGTTCGACTCGTTTATTATTAATTAATTATATAAATATATAATTTATTATAGAATTATGATATGAGTAAACTTCAGTTTTCGTTCCTGAGGTTTGAACAAAACTTCATGTTTCGTCCACCTGTAACACATTTCATCCCTGACGTTTCATGTTTTAACAGTTTCCGTCTCTGGTCCTTAACTCCGTTATTACTTTCGTTGGTTACCTCCCATGTGTCCAGCACGTGAGGGGTAAATCTGTCTTTTAAACAATCGACTAACCCTAAAATGTTTGGAACTTCAATCGATCAACCCTGGTTTCTTCTTCTCCGACGTAATCCTTCAATCGATCCACACAATGACTCTGACCAATAAGTGGGTATCATTATGGTGGATTCGTGGTGATAATCCACAAGATGACTTCGACCTATACGAGGTTTACGGTTAGTCTTTAACACCATACCATCTTTATGTTTTTTTGTAACTTTGGTCACTAAAATCTTTGAACACATTGTTTTATGTTTGATTACAGCAAATGAACCCACATTGTTTACTATCAAAATCTTCCATGGTGGTGAATTTGTCAACTCTTCGGGTAGAAGGTATATAAATGGTAAGTGTAACTACATTGATATGGTTGATTCTTCTGATTTCGGTCTAGATGTGTTGGTAGAGATGACTAAAGCATTAGGATATCCATGTGATATGTTTTTTTACTACCACTATAAGCTTTCTGATTCGGATTTGGATAGTGGTCTTAGGGCACTTGGTAATACATCTTATGTAGGTAGGTTGTGTGCATTGGTGCCATCGGTTGAATTAATTGAGATTTATGTTGAGCATTGGTACACAAAAGTTAACACCTTTTTTCAAGAGCATCAACACCCAGAAGTGGTTGAATGTACTGATACAAAAATTGTCAAAAATGGTGAAATTGGGTCTGATATAGAACAAGATGTATTACCAAGTGATGAAGTTGGGTCTGATAGAGATTAGTTTATGAAACAGTTTGTTTATGCAGGTTTTATGAAACCAAATCATGTCAACGCTCACACTTGTAAAAAAATACTTTTTAACAAATACACAACCACTTTTGTGCCTAAAATTTGGTTTGAAACAATTTGTTTATGCAGGTTTTATGAAACAGTTTGTAATGGTATTTTGATGGCATTATGAAATAGTTTGTTTATGTACGTTTTATGAAACAGTTTGTTTATGCATGTTTTATGAAACAGTTTGCAGGTTTTATGAAACAGTTTGTTTATGCAGCCTTCTGTTTGATAACAATTTGTTTATGAAACAGTTTATGCAGGTCATTAGATTTATGAAACAGTCATTAGGTTTATGCAGGTCATTGGGTTTATGCAGGTCATTGGGTTTATGTAGGTCAACCACCAATAGTCTAATTTTAACAGCCATGTAGGTTTATGAAATGAAATGGCAGCCTTGTGTTTATGAAATGGCATCATAAGTATACAATTGTAGCCTTGTGTTTATAGAATGATGCCACAAAGTATACAATTGTAGACTTGTGTTTATATACAATTGCACCATTTGTCAGCCACCATGCAATAGTCAAATTTGAAGTCAGAATTAGTCAAAATTGCAGGTAAACTGCCTTTCTAAATTGCACAACAATTGCATTACTCAAAATTGCAGGTAACTGTATTTCTAAATTGCATAACAATTGAACAACATTTGAGTCAAACTAAACTTTACAACTAAACTAGGAAATTAAACATTAAGTACAACACAAACAAAAACCAACTAAAACCTAGGATAATCTTCAATCTTCTAGCTTCAATAGCTCTTGCAGTTGATAATTCCTCATGTTGGTTAATTGATCTTAGCAATCCAGGTATTATTTGAGTTGACCTTGGACACATTGGAGGATCAGACCATGACATGAAACCACATCTTGATTTCTGTTCATTATTCATAAAATCATATTAGAAATAGAAAAAATTAAAAGAAATTAGTAGAATTTAAGGTTGATTTCATACACATTAATGAAATCGACAACCTTGGTTTGCTTCGGTCCATGACGTGCGAATGGAGGGGCGAGACCCACAAGAGCAGATTGGAGGATCGCCGTTGGAAGAAAACGATCTGCTAGAACACCTTGACATCGATTAAGGTTTCAATCGGTATAGGGGTGATAAAGACAACAAATTTGGGTTTCAATCGGTATAGGGGAAACAAGTTGCATGTTATAAACAAAGGGGCAGATGTTTTTGAGAGGTGAAAAGACAGATTTACCCCTCACGTGCTGGGCACGTGGGAGGTAATCAACGGAAGTAATAACGGAGTTAAGGACCAGAGACGAAAACTGTTAAAACATGAAACGTCAGGGATGAAATGTGTTACAGGTAGACGGAAACTGAAGTTTACTCTTATAATATTAAGACTCTTATAATATTAAGAATAAGAGTTTAGATTCTTTTTTAAAACTGCTAACTCACACACACTGTAAACCTACTCTTAAATCTACACCAATTTTCATCATAAGACTAGAACACTTAACCATTTAAAGAGGAACACATTTACTACACATATGATACCGTTAGGCTAGAAACTCTTTGGTGTATATGAACTTAGATAACCGAAAAGGATCCTTTTATGTGGCTAATTTCACGCTTCTCTTCCTACAAAAACTTTAAAATTATTACCAAGTGGCCAGAAACCAAACGAATATATTGTATGAACGCTTTAAAAAAATCAAATATATAAATGAAGATTTCGTAATATATATATATATATATATATTATAAAAGTGAGAATTTGATAAAAAAAAAATTATATTCACTAATTAAGTGTATTATGTATTTTTTTGATGCTATGAAATGAGGTTACTATATTATAAACAAATCTCCATAAATTGTATCTTAAGCAATCCACTTTTGCCACATGTTAATGATGTTTAAAGTTCTGGAAACTTAAATGTATAATATAAATTGTTTTGGTTTTGTTTTGGTTTAGTGGTTAACTCACTTTTGGTCATGCACCTTTGTAGTGTTTTAACCCTAATTAACTCACACCTCTTTATTTCTATTGTTTTACGTGCTAAATTTTTTTATATTATTATTTTTATTTTTGTTACTATTATTATTATTTATTATTTATTATTATTATTATTATTATTATTCTTATTATTATTATTCAACGCTCAATAGTACATGACTACCGTTGATATAAAACATATATGTGCCGACATTTTTTTATTATGTAACCGCTTCATCGTTTGGTTACATAGGGGTATTTTTGTGTAATTAAATACAACCCAAAATAATGAAAGCTTATACTACCTTGCGCATGTCAATTCTACATAGGTGTCATTGATATAAAAAACGTGTCGATATCTTTTTGGGTACGTAATGACTTTATGATTTGATTACACACGAGTATCTTTTGTGTAATGTTTCCTCCTGCATCGTGAGTCGGAAATTCCTAGTTAACTTTATATAGTAATGTGTCATTTAAACATTGATATAACAACGTTAGATTTATCCATTATTTTATAGAATTAGCACACTAAAACCCTGTTGTACTACCTTTTTTTTATAACAAATGAAATAATAAGATATGATACTTAGGGGGCCATTTTGTAAATGTGTAATAGTAAAGTTGTGGAATGTTCTATAACTAGGGGGACATCCGCGCTCCTCGGCGGTGCATTAACTCGCGGTAATGATGAAAAAACGGGAGAATTAAAGTTTGCAACATTAAAGCTAAATTACGTAAAAATAATAAAAATATAACATCAATAAAAACTATAAAAAACTAAATGAAAAAAAATAACCATTTGCATGACAAGTATTGCATACTAAATAAGAACGTTAAAACACAAAATTAAAATTGAAGAAAACAAAAAAAAGGTTCAATAACAAATATCCAAAAAGGTAAAATAAAAAATACATATATTACCAACCCATTGATTAAAACCTGAGTGAAAGGGGTGAGTGTTTCAAATAAACTATGAAACAACTCCAACATAAAACCATTTTGTTTCATGGTGTGGGAAAAAAACAAAAAAAAACAGTAAACTTAAAGCAGTAAAACCGTCCAAAAAGGGCCGTAAATAAAACGAAAATAAAATTTCCAATCCTTACTTTACACGTGGGTTCAGCAGACGCTTCAACCAATTAAATCAAAATACTAAAGTTGAATCGTATGTTATGTAATTAAAGAAACAAAAATAAACTTCTTGGCTTATGATACAACGGCACGACCCTAAATACTCTAAGTATTTTAATGGCCTAATTAATGAGTGACAGTCACTTTATTTTTAACCAAATTCAACCCAAAGTACCGTAAAAGGTAGGGCATAACCCAAAGTACCTACCTCATTTTGGACGACGGCTCTTCACATAATCATATGCGAGTACATATACCCGAAGCACTAACCGTGACAAGTACTTGATCCCCTTGCGACGGTGTACCCTTATACCCTTAGGAAGAAAAAAATCCGTTAGGAAGCTCCACACCCATGAGTGGATATTGGTTATCTGCATATTAAATCATGAAAACGAAAAAAAAAATTAGAGGCTGCCACATCCTCTAATTGGCTGCGCATTTACTGTTCACTCTCCTCATAAAATCTTTTAGTTACCTTCAACTAAAAATTGCATACATCAATACACATTTATCTGATTTTTTTTAGTTAATTGCTTTTTTCATACCTGTGGTTTGCTAAAAAATGTTATTTGAATCCAAAGGTTTAATAAAACTAGCCATTTGAATCCAAAGGTTTCATAAAACTAGTCATTTGAATCCATTTGACTACACCTAATTAACACATTTAAAATTTTTCGTTAAACCTTCCCAGTTAAGGGGTATTTTAGTTAAAACAATTACAAAATAAAGATCGGCCCCACGTGAAGGGTTTTGTGCGTTCAATCTCTTTAGCAAGCCATAGGGGGACCACATATCTCTACCATTTATAGGATCAACTGTATATTTATATACATTCTTCCAAGTGTCCAGCCAACAAACCTGAGAGACCTAACTTCCAGGAATGCCAACCTCGTTACCATGGACTGCCATGTTTCAGTTGACCGCCACTACATGCTTACATGGCATGCCAGTCAACTAGCCATAAGAAAGACTATGGACCCTTAAATCAACTTCAATAAAATTCAATAATAACTCCCCACATAGCTAAAAAAAATCAGTACACAACCTCCTAAACATGATGAAAACAACGCCAACATGACATCTAATAGCATCAGTAATAATCTATATCAGCAGATTAAATTAGCAACAAAAATCCAACAACAAAAGACTACAATATCAGTTGATAATATATACACTAAGATCAGTGACTGATTCTTCATAGTTACATAACTTTGCCCAAATAGTAACGCATAATCACAAAATCAAGTACAATGCACAATAGGGCCAAAACACCAAATCAAACAATGGGGTCGATTACATTTGATAATACAATGGTGATAACGACTGTGGTGCCGACGAACGAACGAACCATAAACTCATGTGGATCGAAATTGTCCGTAGGTACACGAACAAACCAGAGTTCTTCAAACATTGCGATTGATTTTGGGACAAAATTGCGATTGCGATTACTACGTTTGCTGTTGATTATGGGGACGAAAGAGATTGATTTTGAGGGTGAGAATTCGTTTTTTGCGATTACCTAAAGAGATTGAATGCATAAAACCCCTCATGTGGGGCTGGTTCTCTATTTTGTAATTGTTTTGACTAAAATACCCCTAAAGTGGGGACGTTTAAATGGAAAATGTTAACGATGTTAATTAGGTGTAGTCAAATGGATTCAAATGATAATTTTTATGAAACATTTGGATTCAAATGGCAAGATTTAAATCTTTGGATTCAAATGACAATTTTTAGCAAACCACATGAATGAAAATAGCACTTAACTCGATTTTTTTTATTATGTCATAGTTCTTTTATAGTTTTATAATATATTACTAGAAACCAAATAAATATAATATGATGGATTCTATAATAATAATAAAAGCCGATCCACCAAACATGAAACAAGCTTTAATCTATTAAATTCTTTAAATTTGTTGTTGTCCTTTTAGAATGGACAATATCATAATAGTAGGTCTTTACTAACATTTGTTTTCTACTTCTCCTAAATGTAGACACTTGGTAGTTTTATAAAAATAATTTTATAAAATGTTTAAGTATATATATAATTATTATTTGAACAATTTGGTAGAACTTTATGTTGTGTAGTGTACACATTCCAAGTTAAATCTTGTAAAAGGTAAAAATGTACCTACAAGACCTAACCACTCACCAAAAAGATGACACTATTTTCATCAAGGCAGTTTATGTTGTCTATTCACTTTAGATATATACACTACGTACGGAAATAAGTTTATATATAATTCACATTAATATTCATATATTATTTAACATGATATAGCTTTAGTTGTATATTTATGTAATTAAAAAACATAATGTGTAATTAAAAAACTAAGTGTAGACTTTTTTGGTAAAATGGTGGAGATTTGCAAACTGATTTGGTTTCTGGGTGTTTTTCAGAGTGGAACTGGTTTTTGCAAGCGAACCTTAACATTTTTATGATTTTGCAACCCAGAAACCATGAACTGCTGTGGGAAAGAAAATAAATTTAGTGGAGTCCGCTTCCACCACCAGCAGACTTGGCTGAGTACGCTTTCACCACTAAGAGTATCCGGTATACCCTCACGGGTGGGAACCGTGAGGGGCTTCACGGCGTGAGGGGATTCACGAACACCGCCCCCTATGGCGTGAGAGGGGCGTGGGGTTGGCGTAGGGGCTTCCCGTGGAAGATGGAGGCGTCAGGGGGAGGTGGCTTCAGAGGTGGTTGTGATTGGTTGAGAGGTGGCTGAAAGGTGGCGTGAGGGGGATCACGGCGTGAAACACCCCCCTCTTACGTGAGGGGGCTTACTTGGGGTACACCTGAGGGTATACCACATACCCTAACAGACTACCCATAAACCAATATGGTTTAAAAATAAACCAATATGGTTTAAAAAAAAACCAGAAACCAAATTAGTTTGAATATATACATCATTTTCCCAAAAAATTCAAAAGTGCACTTGAGTTTATTGGACTAAAAGTTTATTATTTCAATAAGTTGTGACAATAATATTTTTCTCGGATAAAACGTGTTTTAAATCATTTTACAATTAGAATGGTTACTCAAATAAGAACTAGAGGCGTACCTAAGTTCAAACGAATTTAATTTTGATTCAGTAGTAAAGAAAATAATTTTAGAAAAACGTAATAAATTTGTGTAATTTTATTTGGAAACTCTAATAATTTTTTTTATTACGGTTGTTAAAAAATCAAGGATTATTAGATTTTAATAATCTCACATTTTACTAATTAGTCAATAATAATCTCAACTGAGAGTATTCTTACCATCAGTCCATACTTTCAAACTATTTTCTTACATTGGACTCCCGTTAAAAAAAACTTAACGCCGTTAGATTTTATATAGCGTGGACATCTGCAAACCGCCGGAAAGTCGAGCTAAGCCGGAACCCTAGCCACCGCCTTCGCCGGAGGGGTGGTCTGCAAACCCTAGTCTGTCACCGTCTTTACCGTTAAACACCACTGTTGCCTCCGTTTGGACTTGCCAAAAAAAAAGAGACCCATTAAACACCACCAGAGCCAATGTCAAAATCCACCACGAGACCACTGCTAGCTTGACTCGACTTTCTGACGGTTTGCAGATGTCCACGTCATATAAAATCTACGTCATATAGAATCTAACGGCGTTAAGTTTTTTTAACGTGTGGTCCAATGTAAGAAAATAGTTTGAAAGTAGGGACTGATGGTAAGAATATTCTCAGTTGAGTTATTATTGATCAATTGGTAAAAGTTGAGATTATTAAAATCCAATTTCCCAAAAATCAACTATACTACCTGACGAAATCTTTTGAATCGACGTTGGAAACTTGAGAATTCATAACATTTAATTAAATCAAATGACTTTTTTTAAGATAGCTTGTAATAATATTTATCTAAAGATCTTTAAGGTTTTTGGTGTTTAAATAACTTATAAGTTGTGAATTCGAATCATGACATAAATAGACATTCATACGCGACAAAAAATGATCATTATTTGTGAACCAAACTGTAAGGCCCCAAACCAAGGAGACCTCAATTATTGAATTTACTCATCAACACATAAATCTTAAACATAAAACATTCACAATTACAGCGGAAACGGTTTAAACATTAACATAAGTAGCAGAATACATAACGTGTCTGAAACAAACTTGTCTGATACGAATTTAACTTGTCTTAAAACATAATAAACTTTAAACATAAATGGGATGCCAGACTCTGATCTTCGGGTAACTATTCTTGTCAAGCCAAGCATCCACTCCCATCTACCGTCACCTACACGTAACTGATGTGCATACTAAAAATCAGCAACACTGAGTGAGTTCTAACGCTTACATAAGACATATATTAAAAGAAGGTTTTGCTTGAACATAACTTTAAGTAACAGTAAGGCAAAAACTTTACATATAAAATTTTAAATCATTCATGAATTATCTTATCTGAAACTTATCTTTAACTTTTCATATTGCCCTAATGGCTCAAGTCTAAAGGCCGATGAATAAGGGAAGATTACACGATGCATCACCGTAACTTTAGTAACAGTTCTGACTCGGGTTAGGACGCTGTCACCATTAGGGTGTTCAAAGTCGGATATCCAAAAATTTGGATATCTGAAAATTTGGATATCTGAATTTCAGATATCCGAAAATTTCGAAGAGTAGATTTCCGAATCCGTATCCGTATCCGAATCCGAAATTCGAATATCCGAAACTTCGGATACGGATTCGGATATTTAAACGGATATCCGAAAATTTCAACCTGCTTGTTTGAGATTCAGCATCAATTACATAGAATCTTCAACATACAAATATAATTACATAGAACCTCAAGTTTGATACTTTATATGCATTAATAGACACAAAAGCATTCTTCAGTTCTATACACAAACCAATATTTAGTATATTTGGCAGTAAACACTAAATAGACACAAAACTAAGCACACAATCATATCTTGGAATGGAGTTGGCAGCCTTGGAAGTTCCGAAGTGGAAGAAATCTCAGTAAGTCCGTCGATTATGGTTCGATTGAAGATGGCATGCGGCGAAGTAGAAGTCCGGGGAATGGCAACGGAAGTACTGAAGATGAAAACTGGAAGTGGCGATGGCGATGGCGACGGAATTAGGGTTCGATTGAAGATGAAAACTAGAACTATGGAAGCGGCGACTGTTGAATACGGATTTAGGGTTTTAATGAAGAAAGGGGTGAAGTTGGAAACTTGAGGGGACGGCTCATATTGTATTTAACAAATATAAAACATGCCTAATAAATTAAATAAATAAATTAAAAAATTTCGGATATTTCGGATATCCGAATATCCGAAATTTTCTTAAATTACTATCCGAATCCGAATTTTCGGATATCCGAAATTCGGATATCCGAATTTTCGCGTTCGGATTTTTTTGAACACCCCTAGTCACCATACCGTCAATTCCATAAGTATCTGCAGTGTATCCTAAGGCTCTTTACCTCTAGGATTCACTACTCAATATGTCTCCTACGACTCTTTGCCCATAGGAAGACAAACTCAGCACAAAGCAGGGTTAGCTTTCCCCTATGAGTAACCGTCGTTACTTCTTATCACTAAGAACCAGCTGATCAACCGTTAGCGAACCACAAAGGTTCTTATAGAGTGGGCATAGCCCATAACTGACTTTCTGTACATAGTAACATCTGTCCTCGAAGGAACCGTAACTTAACTTGGTACTTAATCCCAAAGGAAACTTTATCTTTACTTTCATTGTTAATGAAATGACTTTCTTTATAACTTTACCTTTATTCTTTTAAAAACATCTCTACTGTTCGTATACATTTCATAAATATCATTTATAAAACTTTCTTTTGCCTCTTTTAAATCTTTCTATAAATCATGACTTTCGCCATCGTTTATTAATATAAAATACGTAATAAACACTGTATACTAAGTATACACACCACCCCTAAAGCAGGCAAAAAAAGAATTAGAACTCACCTGATATTTTTAGCTGGAACATATTACTTGAATCTCACTCAATCTGGTTAATCATAGACAGTTAAAAATATATCAGACTTGACCCGACACTAACTGGTTTCACTACTTCTGGCCACCCATAGGCCCAGCGAACTTATCAAGCAAACATATCAAGTTCACTTAATACCAGACTTGGCGAACTTAGGCTAAGTTCACCCCCCATAGATCAAGATAAACTTATGAGCAAACATGCTATCTTCGCTTGATCAGGGCCCAACGAACTTAGTAAGCGAACTAGACAAGTTCGCTAGTTCTAAGCCCAACAAACTTAGGAAGTTCGCCTCCGGGCTTCTTCTTTCCCACACAAACCCTAACTTGCATGAAAATGCCGGCTAAGGATCAAACCCATCAAGACCCGAACTTTTTACGTCCAAAACTTGTGTTTTCTAACCAGGAGCCTAGATCTATACTTTGTTTCCATTTTCATACGTAAAAATCCCATCTTTGCTTGTTTTTATTTCAAAACCCAAAACTTTATAAAAACTCAGATCAAGGGTGGATGGTTACCTGAAATCGCTTCTCGTTCGCTGCCAGACGATCTAGAGACTCACATCAACGATCCTTGAAGCTCATAAATGGAAACCGGGACTTTCTCTCTCCCGACTCTCTCCCCCTCTCTCTCCCTCTCCAGAATTTCGAAAATGGCAAAGTGTGAGAGATTGGGGCTGATCTTGGGGCTTATAAGGGGCCCAATTCTCTCCCCTTTTTCGGCCCATACGCTCAAGCCCAAGGCCCGCTCCCCTTTTCTTGTCTAGTCTAATTCTTGCGAACGTTTTTATGCTTTTCAAAACTCGGGATGTTACACAAATAACTCATATTGTATTTAATTTCATCAGCTAAAAATTAATCATTTGTGAACTAAACATATGCTTTGATGATGATACACGAACAAAAGATGACACATGAGAGATTCATGATTTCATCAACTCTTGACTATAGATATAATTACTCTATGACATTAATATAGAGGTATACTACTGCTACATCAAAAAAATAACTAATTTCATAATTTTCTTTTTTAACTTTTTTTCCATGAAAATAATACATAAAGTTGCATCTCAATTTAACAAAACTTTTGCTTATTGTAAAACATCGATTTTATATAAACTAAAGTGAATTTAAATATTCTAGGTTACATATCTTAGAATTAGGAGTTATTTATACACCTTGTAATATGAATAATTTTACAACTAATTCAAAATCATAATAGACGGTATTACTAACTAACAACTTTAACCTTATATAAGGAGCGTTTAAACTTCTATATCTTCATTTATATGCATTCGAGGAGTTGTTACACACTACCATTTTCAAAAGATTCTTGAATGTCAATGAAGTGTATCGTTTTCAAAGTACATACACATCGATCATCTAAAAATTTATAGGGTTTTTATAGCAAACGCACAAGATGAATTAAACAAACGGTTTGAACTATTGAAAAATACATACAAAAAAGATAAATTTCATTACATATAACAAAAGGATAATGTGCAAACTTAATATCCGACGGCAATGAGAGGCCGCGGGGAAGAAGAAGAAGGAGGAGAAGGCCATAATTGTGTGTTTTTAACCTTTGAAATGCTTGCAAGAACACTCAACGGAGTTACATCTCCGACTACTGTCACCTTCTTCGATTCTAAGTCTATGTGAAATGATTTCACTCCTGCAAATATTTTCCATCATGAACATCATTTAGAGTTTTCATTATGTCACATTTGATAAAAACATTTATGCATTAATTTAATTATTATATTTAAATTTGTATTTTTATGTGTATACATATCGAATTATTACTAATCATACCTTCCATTCTTGAAATATGTTTTCTTACTTTGCCTTCACATCCCTTGCAATGAATCGACACCCTCAATTCCACAACCTGCACAAACAATTTAAAATTAAATTCCTTTTCTTATATTATTATTATTATTTAATTAACATTTAAGAATATAAAATAACTTGTTTTCCATATATAAACGGTAATATATTTAATATTTTAAAGATACGATTCGAACTATCGAATCTTTGAGTTTGAGAAAGTACGGATAATATTAACCTGTCATCCCCATTTTTTATTTCCAAAGTTCAATAAATTTTACAAATTAACTTTTTAAATTAGTTTATTCAAATAAATAAAATCAGTAATAAAAGGGAATATTATAGTATCATTTACAATTTTGGAAACAATTTATCTCAATCTTTTTAATACTGTAATTTTTTTTATAAAAAGCCAAGTTTTACGCTTTTACCCTCCCTTTTAGTTTATTTAAATTATAAATTCTTGATTACAAAACAATTAATAAATTTATTTTTGAACTTTAGCAGCCAACAAGACCAGAACTTGATAGTTAAACATGTCGTTAAAAAAAACAAACCTGGTGGGGCTTCGAAGATTTCGAACCGGGAGATTCCGCCTGCGCAAGCAATCGAACTGACGACGATCTTGATTTAACCAACGCCCGCGAATCATCACCTCGCGGCAGTCTCGACGACAAAGACTTCTTGATAACCGGCAAATCATCATCATCCGGCCATGCTTGTTCACTAACCACCAGTGCTCCGGCGTTGCAAGCGTCATCAAAATCCTTCAAATCATCGACAAAAGTATTTGTGTTGTTCAAAAGATACCTAGATGAAGAACCACCACTACTATTCCTATCATTCAAATCAGCACTGCTTTTCCTTCTCGCCGGAAAAACACCTTTTTTTCCGGTGGCGGAGGTGCCTTTTCGGTTTTTTTGGAGGTAAGTTGTGTAGGGTTTGGGATCAATATGTTGTTGAGAAGTACAAGGGATTGTAGGGGCTTTGAATATTTTAGGTTTATCTCCGAAATCAAATTGGTGATGGTTATTGTAGTAGTTATGGTGGCGGTGGTTTAAGGGTCTTGGGGTGGAGGCACCGCTCCGGCGGACCATGGCATGGTGGTTCATGGTGGTGCAGATGGCAGTGGAGGCCGGAGATGCGCAGAAGAGGACTGAGGTTTTTATTTTCATTTTAGTTATTGGAAATGTGGATGTGTGTGAGTGAGAGAATGAAGAGTGTGGTTGATGGGGGTTGTGGGTTATAAAGTGAGGGATGAAAATGGAAAATAATGCATGATAGAAAGTTAGAAAAAAATGTTACAAAAATACGGAATAAGATTGTCACCTAAAACCAATGATGTCAGGATCGGAGCCAGGTGTCTTATTTAAACCGTTTCTTAGGCTATGTGTATCGGTTTCAATAACAACTTAAAAATGCCCTATTACATCAGCAAAAAGACAATCACTAAACACAATCATTAAGGTGTGTGATGCTATTACTATCTATATATATATACATATACACATAACACACACACAAACACTTGCCCCACGTCCGTGATTTGAATCTCGGCCCCATCCCCCCAATTCACACTCCCAATAACACCTAGGGGGCCCTTTCACAGCCAGGTGGATCACGCCACATCCTCTTTAACGCCCACTACACCCGGCCTTAGTCAAACCGGAAAACCGGATTTTAATTATTTTTTTTATTCAAAATCTATATTGAAAGATACGAAATTTTTATATTTTATTTCAAATTAAATATATATTATTTAAATATTTATAATAATTATGACGTCAACTAGTTCTTAAATCCGGTGCGACCACTGGACCGTTCGATATCCTGTCCAGTTATGAAAACATTGTTTAAAACCAATATTAATTACCATCCTTCTCAGATAAAAGTTAAATAAAAAATATATTAGTTATATCTGAATTGTCACATGAGAATTATTTCAGTTTGTTTCACACACAATTCATCTATAATCGTTTGAGTATAAGTCGTGGTGAACCTAAAATTAGCGTAATCATTTTTACCCCTTATTGAAGAAAGTCATATTGAAATTAACATTTTCTGCCGCTTAATATACATTTCGACAATGATTTAGACACAAACTATATAGGTGATTTAGTCGATTGATTAGAAGATTGAAGTAGTATTCATGCGATTCAGTAAACTTTGATTCGATTCTGTAGCTTTATAAGCAGGGCGATTCAACGTATTTGATGGCCACAAGCGAACTAGAAATCGATCTCTTTTCTTGTCATTTTTTCGTCACTTCCTCTTGTTTTTCATGTTTTTCGCTTCGCTTTGCTCTTTTTCTCCTCCTTTTCTTGTCATTTGGGGTTTTATAACTCTGATGTTTCAAAAGAGATGCATGGTGGCGGTGGTTTAAGGGTCTTTGGGTGGAGGCACCGCCCCGGCGGACCATGGCATGGTGGTTCATGGTGGTGCAGATGGGAGATGCGCAGAAGAGGTCTGAGGTTTTTATTTTCATTTTAGTTATTAGAAACGTCGATGCGGTGGAGTGAGAGAATGAAGAGTGTGGTTAATGGGGGTTGTGGGTTATAAAGTGAGGGATGAAAATGTAAAAGAATTAATAATAAAAATTTGAAAGAAATGTTATAAAAATACGGAATAAGATTGTCACCTTAAAACCAACTAGTGGCCGAAATTCGTGTGCTACGACGACAGTGTTCAAATTTGTAAAGTTTGGTTCGACGACTTATACATTGATATTCACATCGTAAAAAATATTCATGTCGAAACGCTGATAAAAATAAGAATGTCGAAACAAATCTGGAATTTTATAAAATATCATATTTTAAAGGTTGTAAAAGAAAAAAAAATATAAATAAATGAAGCACTGAAGCAAATTCGACGGCTTGTACGTTCGTGCTTCGGGGGTGACTATACATTATCATGAAAACTCAATTTTACTTGAAATTTATATTGAAATATAGATAAAAATAAGCACGTCGCAAGGTTACATTCGAAATTTTAAAAATTATAAGAAAAGAAAAAACAAACAAACAAATGTTACTGTGCCACATGGCATAACCTGATTGGGCAATTAAAAGTAAGAAAAAAATAATAATAAACAAAGGGAAACATAGCCGCTTATGAACCTAACTCAGTTTTCGTTAAAATTTATATCGGAATGTTGACAAAAAAATAATAATAAACAAACTTGTGTGTTTAGATTAAAAAAAATTAACGAGTACAATTTATTAGAGAAAAAAATCAAATTAAATGTTAAATAAAATATAAATAATAAAAATAATATATACTAAAATTCTTTAAGGGGAGAGAAACGGCTGAGTACCACACCCACCCGACTTCATACCCTCCGCCCTAAAATTGGTTATGAAACACATGTTTTCTTGAATATTGTTATTCATATTTTATGTACTTCTACTTAAAACACTATTCAAATACATTTCATCCCTATGTTTTACCCACATTTCACTTTTCAACTATCAAAAAAAAAGAAGTTATATATTTAAGAGAGAGAGAGAGTGCGGTGAGGGAACTCGTTTCAGCACTGTAATGGTGTTGCCGCACCATGCCGCGGCTCCACGACTGCATCACCGCACCTGCTATATATGTATAACACAAAACCTTAGAAACATGTATAAGTAATGAACACCGTTTAAAAGAGATGAAAAAGAAGAAACATTGTTAGTAATAGATGAAAAGCTAAGGAAGGAATATCATTAGCAACGGAGAAAAGTGAAACATTGCTTCAACATTATTAGAAACACACAGAAAGATAGAAACATTACTAGAACAAGCAAAAAAGACAGATCCGTTATTAGAAATAAGTAGTGGAAACATTATCAGTAATGGGCCGAAGGTGATGAGCATTCTTAAGAATAGGAATAAAGTAGGCACCAAGGGACAGGGAGGGTCAAGATGGTCTATTGACTCTCCGGTCACCAGAACTTGTCCATTTTTCATACATAAAAGTTGAATTTTTTTAAACAGAAAAAATGTATTGGACCCTTTAGTTGTAGTCGGAATATAAGAGAAATTTATGACGACTCTCTAACTAAAATGTTCTGGTTCCGCCACTACGAGAGGATAAAGAGGATGATCTTAGTCTTAATTCTAAACATAATATCACATCATGAGATTAATTCAACATGAGAGAATATTAATATCGACTGATGCTAAAAATAGTAATAAGGAATTAAGATAAAAGGACACCTCTTCATGTGACATGATGATACATCTCCATGGTCCAAAAAAGCAAAGCCAAAAAGGAAATGAAACAAACGCAATCATATCTATATTTAGACTTTAATATTTGTTATTTTCAGGGCTATTTGCCGTTTAAAAGTGAATTGAATAATAGCGAATTAATTGGAATCAGAAATCCAAGTTAACAGAACTGAAAATTTTATCGAATTCAAGCGGTTTGGTTCAACATGAACTTTTTTTACAACTGAAAATGAGCAAATAGAGAAACATAACCAATGTATACTTGGATAATTTCGATCGGACTGCATGGTTTAATTCTGTTTGTTTTTTTTTTTTTTGGTATCGGTTTGGATAATGTTAACAATTTTATTGGTTTCTGGTTACTATTGGTTCAACAGTATTATAAAAACCAAATAATATTATTTTTTTCTTTCACGTTTTTATATACCCTTAACTATCTTACAATTTAATTATTTTTATTTGAGTTAATTATACAAATAGTTTATTTGCTTTGACCATTATCACATATATAGATCTAAGCTTTAAAAGAAGTATGTTTGAGTTATTTGGTTTTAATTTCGAAACAAGTGTGAGGTTTAACACTAACTTTTATTAAAAAGTTAGTTAAATTTGTGTAAAATGACAATTAAAACAAAAACATAAGAAATTATATCATGTAAACTATATATGAAAAAGGATATCGGAGGATACACCCTTTAAGTTTCCTTGGTTGTATGTAGTGCACTAGTGCTCCATCTTAGAGCCCTGTGCGTTTGAAAAGTTACCGTTCTCTCATTTCTATAAGTTTCGGTATGGGGGCGTGGAAGGGTGCCCGTGGCGGCGGCAGACAGTGGAACACCACGCCCTTATGTCGTAGTCCAGGCGCATGGAAAAATTTTGTGGATTGCTACACGGCTGTGGAAAGGAGGTAACGACTTCCAAACCAGTTAATTCAATTTTAAAATAACCTTTTAAAAGACAAAATTAATTTAATTTATAAATAACCTTTTAAACCAAACCAGTTTTAACATAAATACTTTCAAACCATTTCACCTATTTCAACCATTCTTTTTACAAATTTTATTTTGTGTTTTCGAAATGGACATACAAAGTTTATTTTGTGTTTACAAACCTTACAAACCATTTCACCTTCTTCGGACTCGGATCGTGTAGCCTGGTTATTTTAAATTATTAATGTATTTTAATTTATTAATATGCATGTACTTTTTTTTTATTTTAGAAATTGTTAAAATAAAAAATACTAATTGTTGTTTTTAAAAAGAAAAAATGACATAGTAGCGAAAAGAGTGTGGAAATATAGAAACCATGTCTTAAAATGTGAAGATATGTCAAAAAAATCACTGAAAACGGTTAAACTACACCTGGTACTTTAAATGATCATTCTGTCAATAAAATAGAATAAACTTGTTTGTTTTGTGATCTTGATTATTTTATTACATACGTTATTTAATCGTGTACGTTAATACTAAGAACTTATATATATTCTTATTATAAAATCATCATGACAACCAAACTAGGTTTACATTAAATATTATATTATCATTATTAAACATTTCAATACAACATCATTACAGAAGTCATAATTATAAACAGAAACTATTAACGTAAAATTCAATCCAGGAAATGGGCAGATTTTGATGACCGACAACCACGTTGTGTTTTATAAAAAATAAAAAAAAACAGTTTTTGAGCATTATTTCAAGACAAAAAGAACAACAAATTTCTGAATCAAGAAACTAGCTAAGAAAAAACCTTGAAAAATTTATGTTCACTTTATAGGACTGAGTCAAATTTAAAATTATTTACCAACTATTTTTTTTTCAGTTATTCATATTTAATAATTTTTAAAATTCCATATTTTTTTATTTTAACTTCAAAATTCTAGTTTAATATATTGCGATAAAGAGCATATGTTTTTAGTTAGTCATGTAGGTTTTCAATTCATGATAATTTGGATTTTCTCCGAATCATATTGGACACTATCAGATTGAAGTATTTCGATGGTACAAACGAAATTAAAAATCGGATAAGATAGATAAATTTTCTCAAGAATGAGTATGAATTTTTGTTGTGAAGTTGTACCAGAATTCGATAATGAAACCAGATCAGATGATACCTTTATATAGGGGACGAAAAGGCACCATAAATCGTCACAACATTTCATGAAAATGTGTGACATTTGGCAGCTGTAACTACTTATAACCGTATCAATAGAAAGTACGAATCGGTAGTAACTTAGTTATTACCGACCATCAGTAGTAATGAAGTTACTACCAAATTACAAGATTGCTACTGACCATCAGTAATAAACTGGTGACCAAAGTTACTACTACCAAATTACAAGATTGCTACCAAACATCTCAAATCTGATCTAAATTACTTAGCCGCTGAAACTCCAATCAAAGAACACCTCTGAGGTCTCCATGCACAACCGCTGCAAACCATTGGCGTCGTTGTTGTATTCGTTTTCCGATCTCCCTATCGAGAAACATACACACCAAATTGAAGACACCAACACTTTCTCCATCTCCGAAGACCACTTGATGAGATTTTACACGAGGAAATATAAATAAATGGGAAAATAATTAGGAATTAATATTTACAATGGTGAAATATTCTAATTCAATGAATGTCATGCAGATTTTTTTTGAACGGTGTGGGCTTAACTGACACGTCTTACCAGAGGAGGCTCGTCTACCCAAACAACCCCCAAGGAATTTGAAATCTGCAGAGGGTGTTCTTAGTTTTTATGAAGTGCACCTTACAAGATTCGAACTCATGACCTCCACAGAAGGGGAACCCTTTGGGAAAACCCCCCGACCACCAAGGCAGAACCTTTGCAGATACTCATCATCACGTGATATTATGTTGGAATATATTATTAATTTATTATTCCATTGTCCATGAAGTTAATCAGTTAATAAATAAAGTTGTTAGTTGTAAATAATTAATTAAACAATTAAACAGTTTTATCTTTATGCTAGCAAATAATATTCACGGGATTTTTGGCTTTCTAACAGCAAAGCACGTCCCTTCAATTTTTGTTTTTCTTTTGCATCGCAGAACCCATGTTCATCCTTATTGTAATCATATATGTATATTATATACTAGGTTAGAAAACCGTGTATTACACGAACTGAATAAATGTAATATTATAAACTTAGTAAGAATAATTTAAGAATTATGAAACAAAATTTTTGTTACACCCAAAATTTTCAAAGTAATTTAAACTTTTAAATACGCGCGAAAAATGGTCTCAAATCAAACTTTTGTAAAACTAGACATATAATGTCGAAAATCATATCACAACACCAAGTTAGTTGTTTATTTTAAACTTATTTTAACATCAACATAAGTTTAAGACCTCTAAATAAGGTTTTAACAAAAAATGATTTCACAACTTATTTAACACCAAAAGAGAAATTCAAATCCGAGCATTTAACATCTCGAGGTTTATTTCGAAACTTTTTCTACATCATAAACACCCCATAAATCATATTAGTAATGGTATAGACATTCCCCAAGACCCACACGACTATAAATCAAGTGAAACCAAAATCCGAAAAAAGAAGCGTATGGCAGCAGCGTTTATAGAAACATTTGGGCATTCAGAACGCTGGAACAACGTATGGAACGCCGGAACAACGTATGGAACGCCGGAACAACGTATGGAACGCCGGGGGCAACGTTCCATACACTGGCGCTGCCTCTGCACTCATAAATGCATGATTCCAACCGCTCCAATCCCCAACCATCTGAATTTTTAGAACCAAACCTGTATTTGTCACTTTTTAACATGTAATAGCACCCATACATGTTATTCCAAACCAAATGCAAAATCCTAATTGTAAAGACACATCATTCAAGGGAATTAAGTCATCTTAATTTGCATGTATAAACACCTACACGTGACTTACCCAAACCAAACAAATCCCAAATGCAGCACAGAACATTTAAAGGGATTTTAATCAAATTCACACATATGAGAGTCTCAACACCCATGAGATCAAGCCTCAAGAACACCCATGAGGTCAAGCCTCAAGATTCACCAATGAGATCAAGTCTCAAGTTTCACCCATAAGGTCAAGCCTTAGGTACACCCATGAGGTCAAGCTTTATGTACAACCATGAGGTCAAGCCTCAAGATTCATACCAATTCATTCACACCCAATACTCATAATCAAACATTCCAATCATGTGAAAGTAATTTGTACAAGCATCAATCACCTAAACAAATAGCATATTCCACTCATGTATAAGAACTATCATTCAATTATTAACATTTAAACACATAGCATAAACTACTTATGTGTAAGAATTATCGTGCAAACACACAATACCAATTACTAAGTATGTGTAAATTCATATTTCACATCTTGATTACCTAAACATACACACCTTGTTTAGTAATCCATTGATCTCAATGTATTCACTAAATTGAGATTCAACCTACATACCTAAGGATTAAAGGCCTAAACATTAACTTAATTTGGTTAATTCAAACTTAACCAAACCTAAGTTCCCAAAATTATCACTAATATACATAATTAATTCAATACAACACATTTGACCCGTTAAGGTTTCATTCATTCTTTACCCAAACTTCTAAATCCTCGATTCATCATTTTGAGTAAGGAATTCAATTGGCTTTTGTGTTTACTAATACTAGAAACAATTAATAAACCTTAACATAACACTTAAACATCCAAAATCAGAAAACCCTTAATTCACTTCAAGAATCCTAATTTTTACATTATCAAATTAGGTGTTATAGTCATGAATTTCTACCACCATTAGCTTTAGTTAAACTAGATTATTACTTTTAACCAAGAATCATTCATCAAAACCCCCAATTTCTGAAAGTTAGGGTTTTTACCCAAAACTCCCCAAGAACATATATAGAAATGGTGATTCAAAGGGGAGGAATTGATCACGCCAAATACTTCAGATTACCTCATGCAACACTTTAATTTTCTGATTTTGGCTCTCCTCCCCTTTCTTCTATGTGGTGAAATGCGCTACCCACATTCCCATATGAAATCAGATTTGTCAAAAATACCAAACAACCCCTAGACTTGCAATTTTGCTTCTTTTTTGCTAGAAAGTCAAAATTGCTCAATTGTAATCAAACCCTCCACTTTTATTTTGGTTTATTTACACCCTTATAATATGTTTTTTAAATATGATTTATTAAACCCGAAAAGTGGTTCGTTACAATTTTGAGTTAAAATATGATTGAACTTACATATAAGTACACTAATTAATATTAATACTTAATTAATAAAGCAATAATATTTAAAAATAAAAAGAGATATAATTCATAATTCTCTAAATACTTCTTAGTATACAAGTATTTGAAAATTTAAATAAAGATCAAAATTCACTAGATTAAAATAAATATAAAAATGTGACCTAAATGGAGGTGAAGTGAAGTGATAGTGTTGATTGGTAGCAATGTTAACCACATTATGGCGCCAGTCGATGTTCAAAGGGGTAGGTGGGTGGATCATGGATGGGTGGCAGAAGGGGTTGGGGTTTTTTTTGTTTGTTATTTTTTTACCTACTAGCAAGACACTAGACGGAGAACAACATTACAAAAATAAAAAAAGGTTTTTTTTTCACTCTATCCATTTGATAGAACATTTACGATTCCTAGCACCATACCACAAGTAGAAAAAAGGGAGAACGTCATCAAATAGAGTGTCTTTTAAATTCCGTTTCTTAGAGAACACCGTGTCACATTGTGATGGCTTTTGTTTTTTGTTTGTTAATGTAGTTTGTCACTTGGGTAAAATAGTTATTTTATATAATTTTAACACTCTTTTTAACATAAGATAATGTTAGAACCTAAGGTTGTTATACATTAAAAACTATTTATATAAAACATGTAATTTTTTAAATTAGACTCCAGGTGTATTAGTTTACTAGACCACATGCCTACTTGTGCAATTAACTTTTATATAATTACAATTTACATTGTAAAGTTCTTATATTTTTATATCATTTTATCTTATACAATAAGAATCTTAAATAGGAAAATCCCGTAAATGTAGTCAACAGAAAAGTAAGCAACACAATTTAAAAAAAAGGAAGAAAGAAAAGTATTATGATATTATGATGTGGTAGTAATGATGATACTTTGGAAAAAGGTTAAAAGTTAAACTAATCCCAATTTTTGACATGTAAAGGTGAGATCTTTTCCCTAAGGTAGCGTTTGGTATATAGCAATAGGAGGTGGAATGTAATGGACGATTACGAGGGAATAAAAAAAATTGTGTTTGGTTAGATGATAGAATGGAATTACCCATTCCACAAGTAATATCATTCCCTCTAAATCACTTAAATTCATTCCATCCACCCCCCTTGTTTTTTTTTCATTCCATCCCCTCTTTCACCCTTCATCATCATCACACCCTCCTACCACCACCACCAATCACCACCAACCACCACCCACCACCACCGCCTCCTCCATCACCCACCGCCGCCGCCTCCACCACCCACCGCCATCTCTCGTCGCCACCACCGCCGCCCACAACCACACCATCGCCACCCACCGCCACCACCCACCCCAACCTCCCACCGCCGTCGCCACCCACCGCCACCTCCCACCACCACCACCATCACTGTCGCCTCCTCCACCACCACCGTCCACCACCTCCTACCACCGCCACCATCACCCCCACCCACAAACCACCCACCACTGCCGCTATCACCCACCGTCACCCACCACCACCCAATACCGCCACCCATCTCCACCGCCACCCATCACCTCCGCCACTCACTAACGATTTTATTTCATCGTCTTTTCTCACCAAACAACATAAAGTAATGATTTATTCCATTCCCTCATGGTAACCAAACAAGACAATGGAATGAAATGGTCCATTTCATTCCTTTGTCTATTCCATTAACTCGTTTATTACATTCCCTCGTCCATTCCATTACCCCATACAAAACAGACCCTAATAATAATTTTTAAATTCATAATCGATATATCATTTTAAGTAAATTGTCATTTTCGTCCCTGTGGTTTGGTCAAATTTGTCACTTTCATCCAATAGTTTGTTTTCTTGCATCTGGGTCCTCGTGGTTTTAAAATTTTGTCACTTTCATCCAGTCAGTTAATACTATCCATTTTTCTCAGTTAAATGAGGGGTATTTCAGTCATTTTACATATTTTTTTATTTCTTCATTTTTTACTCACATTTAATCATCCCCAATTTAACCTCCCTTTCTGGCTCTGCTACGGTGGAGTTGTCACCGCCGGTAGTTTCTAATTCTACTCTGGTGGTGTATTGTTTGGAGGTATGGCATGTTGACCGCCACTGGAACACCATTGTCGGTTAAATTGGGGATGATTAAATAAGAGTAAAAAAAATAAAGAAATAAAATAAAAATATAAAAGGACTGGAATATCCCTCATTTAACTGAGAAAAATGGATGGTGTTAACTGACTGGATAAAAATGGCAAGATTTTAAAACCATGAGGACCCAGATGCGATAAAACAAACTATTTGATGAAAGTGACAATTTTGACCAAACAAAAGGGACGAAAATAACGGTTTACTCTATCTTTTTTGTTATTTAAATTCATTGCATTGATATGTCATACAAGTTCTCGTTTCGTATTTGAATCAAGTGTATGAATATAAAAGTTATAGTTACTGTGAATGTATGTTTTTTCTTATTTGTTTAATGTTTATTATTGATATCTTTTTTTAACTTTTTACTACCAATAAAAATAGGCAATAAGATTTTAATAATCAAAATTATAACTCATTGATGGATAATAATTTATACTGTCGGTTTGACCAATGACACTCCTAACTTTCACTTACGTTGCCAAAGGCAATCTCACTCACATAATTATCATAGATTTACACTTGATTTATATTAGGAAAAATATCATTTGTAAACCCCTAAGTATTCGGTTAAGTATTAAACAAAAAGATATTTCAGAAGACAACAGTTTTGTTACTAAGGTGAAGTTCAGAACCTTTTAACTTTAACTTCAGAGACTTCTAAAGGACACCTCACGACTAACTTAAGAGCTTAGGGTAAGCTTCTGAACTTTCTAGGTCTTAGTTTTCCATCTAAAGTATGAAGGATTCGGTCCTCACCGACTTATACACCATTAGCATCTGGCATGACTTAAAAGACGTCCGAAATGTAGAAGACTTTGACACATAATCAAGGATATTAAGAATATAAGATATGTCAAATCATCAATTGGACCGCTGAGCTGAACCTCTTTAGAAAAAGTGACCAATTATATTTGCCACATATCCTAACTTGACAAAGTTGGCTCGCTTATTTAAGCCAAAGCCATTCAACTTTAGCAAACTAAGTGTGTGGACTACCCATTCAAATACTACGATTTGTTCTGTCGAGTACTCTAGATATATGTTAGAGTTTTATTGAATTGTTATTCATCGTAACATCATTTGATATTCAATATAAACTCTACATTTTATCTACGTCTATTTTTTTATCTGTGTGTGTTATAATATTGATCTTTTATTCCGTACAAGTCAATTATCATTTATTGAGATCATTAATCGTCAAATCGAAACCTGGAACCAACAATTTTGCTCACAAGGATGATTATGAGTGAAATGGGAAACGTACCTTCCTTGTAAGCGAAATAAAGAGGAAATCAAGTGTATATCGATTGTAAATCTATAATAATTAGGCAAGTTGGATTGCTTTAGATAACAAAAGTAAAATTTAGGTGTAATATTATCAAATTATCAGTATAGATTATCATTGGTCAACGTAACATAGTTTGCATCATTAAAATCCAGTTTACCTTAAAAAAACAGTTACGTTTAAAAACTATACAAGGCATTTTATAAATTAGTTATCATTTTTTTAAACTTTAAAAATTATATATATTGTAGGAATAAGCACTACTAGATTAACTTTTAAGACATACATGTAAAAAGAACTATCGTATTCATTACATATTCTTTTAAAATTAATATAACTTTTGCATTTTTTACACTGATGTTTATAGTGAAAACTGTTGGGAAATTTTGGATGAAAATATATGTTTTTACTAAGTTACAAAAATGATTTTTTGTCAACTTTGGACATAAATAAATATTGGCAAACGATGTAGTTTGCGTATTATTTTCTGGGTTTGTGTTCTATGTTGTGAGGGCTTCACAATGAACAAAACCACGTCCAAAACGGATCTAAGATAAATAAGATATCGATGCACATAGGTGGGGGGGACCAATCCTGAAGTGGTATATAAATGGGATCCTCCTAAGGAATTTGTTTCCTTTTAAGGTAAACACTATTGAGACCCTATAGTGGTGCGGAACACCTAGACTCGCACGCGCGCGTGGCGTGGGCGTTGGGCGTAATGTGGAGTTTTGATGGCGCACTTGGCACTTCGCACACTCGCATCACTGCGAGCCACCTTAGTATTTTTGAAGGCTGGTGCGAGGTCTTATCCGGAAGAGTAAATCTGGTCAGCATTACTCAGGAGAGACAAGTCTACTCCGAAAGAGTAAATCTGGTCAACATGACCAAATCTACTTAGGAAAGTCGAGCCTACTCCGGAAGAGTAAATCTGGTCAGTATGACCAAATCTACTCAGGAGAGCCAAGCCTACTCCGAAAGAGTAAATCTGGTCTGCATGACAAGTTCACTCAGGAAGGCCAATCTACTCAGGAGAAGGAAATCTGGTCAGCATGACCAGTGACTCCTGAGTAACAAGTTCAGTTCCACAGTTTCTGTTACACAAATTCTTGAAACATAAGTCTGTTACGAGTTGTAGAATTAAAACAGAATAAAATGCATTGAAGATGTTTGATGCAAATTATTTTCATTTTAATTCTTTTAAACTGTTTCGACTTTGTTTCCCCTATAAATACCAAGGTGCTCCTTGGTTGAAGAAACACCAGCAACACCTAGCAAGCTTCTATTCCTCTTACTCTTCTCTCTCAAGGTATTCTTTCGGGTGCTAGGTCCTCCCCGGCAGTAAATACCGCTTCGGCTGTTGTACCCTGGGAAACAAACGAGTTCTCTCGGAGACTCGAAATTTGTTTTAACATACCCGTATTGAATACGAATCATCAGCCCAACTATTTGTTTCTTCCCCTTTCTTTGTAATATCTGTTTATTTCAATTATAACATGTACTGTAATTTACTGTTTTATTTCCTTTTCGTATTGTAATTAAAATTAGTGAACTTATACGAATGATTTCCTACACAAACAAGGTAGTAGTTCAAAACCCATTTTTGCATACTTTAATATGAAGGTTCTTAAAATCGAGATCTTGTGAAGAATCGATTTTTTTAAAGTAAGTTTAAATTGTCATATCGAATAGGATGGAAAGATTGTACTAAAATGTTGACTTTTCCATAAACGTTATAGTTCATATTAAAATTTAAATACTAATTATATGAGAATTTTATAAAAAGATTAAAATTAAAATATAACACCAATCTATACTATATAATAAATAAAGGTTTTTCATGCTACGTTTCGCCTCCACATTCATTCTTATCATTTTTTTCCCGCCTCTCTCTCCTATTAAATACACATTTATCTTTTAATAATAATATATTTTTACAGAAATAATAATTATACTAATAAAACATATTTATTTTAAATTATCACTTATTATAAGAAATTTGAAATCTAATTATGTAACTTTTATTTATAATCAATTAGTAAATGAAAGTCAAATTACATTAAATAGTAATTAACGTATTTTCGAAACCCAATTATATATTAAATTTTACATATTTTAAATTTTGTTTTATATCTTTAACATATGTAATACATTTTTACACATGTAAAATATATACATAAAGATTTAAGAAATTTATGTATTTATATTTTTCATCCCGTGTGTATTACACGGGGTCTAAGCTAGTATTGTAATAGGGAAGGGTTTAAATACTAACCAACTTTTTATGTGATAACCGTGCTAAGCACTATAAAACAATCACATAATTTATAAATTATTTTTTCTTTTAATTTTTAAAATAATATTTAAGTATCTTGAATAAATATTTTGAACGTAAATACGGAAATGATGAGTCTTACGTATACGTACCAAATAATGTTACATATACGTGACACATAGTATTTACATATATGTAACATTAACATAATGATAATTGTTACATATACGTAACACTATGTTTGAGAGTGGTTATCATGGTTATCAGTTATCACATAAATATTGGTTAGAATTTAAACCTGACCCTATTGTAATAAATCTCATAGGTAGAATGCAACATTTGTTATGCCTATGAGGAACCTGCCACTTTGTTTTTGTTGCAAGAGTAGAGACTTTCAGGAGTTATTGTCATCCAAACAATCTTAACTTTGGAGTTCTTGAAAATCTCATTTATTACGAGACCCAACAACTTATCCTATAGATGAGATCGGTATCATACCGTAGCGGTACCGAAAGTACTGATACCGAATTCTGGAGAAGTGGGTACCGAATCTATTGGTACGGTACCAGTACTGTACCAGTACTTGTTACAAAATGCTTATCTCTAGATGGTATCGGTACCATACTGGTATAAAAATTACCGATACTGAATTTTTGAAAAAAATGGATACCGAATACCGTACTGAATTTATCGGTACGGTTTCGGTACTCGGTACCGAGTGCTCATCCCTAACTTATCCTACTTTAAGACATTACTAAATTAGTATGTTAGGTTGAAGGTACTATAGACATTATATAGACATTGTTTGTTTAGAAAAAGAGAGAAGTGAAAAAGATTTTTCAGTTTTTTTAACATATATTTGTTTCTATCTTTTATTTCAACATAAGAAAAAATAAGAGTTTCGAAGAGAATCAGACAATGAAGGTAAATAAATTTATGTATTGAGTTCATAAAACAGATTACATGAGTCGTGAGATATATCATATATGATGCAACAAATGGATCGGAACTAGGAAGCCGATAACACTAATATCTAGTTATTCAATAATCAAACTAATAACTAACTAGTAGATAATGATGATGACTAGATAATAATAAACCAAATATTTCTCCAATATTCACCTGTAAATTGTATGCGGCATCGATGTGGAGTTTAGATCTAAGATAAGCAAACTGAGTTGAAGACAACCCTTTGATGAGAACCTACAAACTGATGAGTGATAGTAACATAACAAACCCTAAGAGAGGCGGCCAATCTATGTCATGAGTAAATTGTAAATCAATTTGAAGATGCTTGACATGCTCATGGAAAACAAGATTAACATCTAAATAAGTAGCATCAGTAATAACACACCAAAAAATGGGTGCACAACTCATACGTAAGCGCAACTAACGCATAAGAGACATAATCCACCTGATCTCAGTAGTAGAATGAGTAAGAGCACGATACTTTGTCTCAGTGCTAAAGCGAGCAACAGTGTGTTGCTTCTTCAAACTCCAACTAATACGATTAGAATCAAGAAAAAACACAATAACTTGCGGTCGAGCGTCGATCATCAGGGCAACCAATCCAATCAACATAACCATGAATGGTTACACTGCGGTTTTATATCATGATGGTTAAGACCGGAAGTCGGTTTGTTGAAAAAAAAAAGATATAAAACACACCTAATCGGTTTCAATTGAATTTAAATTAGTCAAGGTTTTAATACTCGTTTTCATTGATTCGAACCAAGTTTAGCACACCGGTAATAGTGTTGGATCGATAATTAGAGAAGGGTTTAATTTTAAAAATAAAAGGTATCATCATAATTGCAAATATAACTTTTGATTCCTGGGAGGCTTTTTTGGAATGTTGGAGAAAGTTGATTATCCCTTCCAATTCCAAGAGTAAACTAACTTTCAACAGCCCCTTTGATTTTGGATAATATGAATTGGGACCCAAGTTATGCCCATCATTATAGTGTACTTGTTTCACGTATCCAAATGTTTAAGGTTCCCATTGAATCATATTATTTCTAAAAGTATGTTTAATTTTATTATTTTTGGGTGATTATTATTATTATTATTATTATTATTATTATTATTATTATTATGGCATGTCGGTTACTACAGTACCTACCTGTGATTGGTTCGTACAACTCGAGCTGCACAAGGTACAAGCCTGCAATGCACAACTTTGATTATTGTTATTTTTTTTTGGTGTTACTTAATTGACTTTGTGTTTAAATAAGTTGATAACAATTTTCAAAAAGAAGTTTGGTGGAGATGGTTGAAGCGTGACTTTGAGCGAACCCACCCGCTTCGATCCCAGCCCGCCCGGTTTTCTACTACCCACTCGTTTTCTTTTCATTTATTTTTTCTTTTAAGCTTTATTTTGTTAAAATTCTTTTAGTTTTTTTCTTTATGTTTTTACGAACTTTTCGTTCCTTTTAACGGTTTCGTTGCCGTTGTGTCGTGTTTATATTTGTCAACGTTTAGGGATTATTTTAAACGGTTTATTTTTTTTCTTTTAACCTTAATTTTTTTCTATTAACCTTGATTAATAGACTGATGAGATTGGCTTTTTAAAGTTACTAAAAATTGTATTCGATCTCATATATAATTAAATACATTATACACATGTATATATACGACCTATACATATTAAGACATAGGATGATGCGGGCCGGGTTTTAAGAGTTATATCTGGGTCGGTGGGTTCTCTGGGTATGTGGGGCAAGAGATGGGTTTTCTGGGTATGGGTTCTCTGAGTTGCCATCAAGGTTCTGCCTTGGTGGTTAGGGGGTTTTTTCAAAGGGTTTTCCCTCTGTGGAGGTCATGTGTTCGAATCTTGTAAGGTGCACTTCATAAAAACTAGGAACACCCTCTGCAGATTCGAATTCATTGGGGGTTGTATGGGTAGACTGATGTACGAGCCTCCAGGGGCGAATCTTTGTGCCCCCCTCGATTTTTCGCGCAGTAGTGTTAATTTATACGTATTCGGCCGAAAATTTTATAGTTCCGGCCCCTCCTGATAAGAAAAAAAATCTCGGCCCCCTGCGTTTTTCTTCAAGCTTCGCCATTGCGAGCCTCCCCTGATAGGACGTGTCAGTTGAGCCCACACCGTTCAAAAAAAATATGTAGGGCAAGAGATTTATCGAATGGTAAATAATTAGATGTTGGGTGGGGCACAGGAAAGCAATAATTATTTAATCACGCGTTTAAAGCTGTGGGTCTTGGTTGATTAGTGGGGAGATTAAGGAGCCCTTTATTTTTTTCCTTTTCATTTTCTTTTTTATCTCCAATCAAATATTTAATTAGTAATAAGTTGTACTCAATTAACTTTTTAATTCTTTAGTAGGAAGGTAGCTTCACATTTTAGGCCCGTAACTTTCGGACGCTAAAGTATTTTCCTTAAAATTTGATTTAAAAAAAAATCATTTCAATGTTGCTATAACCAAAATGAACATTCTACTAACATGAAATAAGAGGGGTTGTAACTTATTTTCATCCGCTTGTTATTATACTAGTGGGAAACCTGCGTGATGCGGCGGAGTGTACAATTTACGGGTTTGTACTTGTATTTTGTTAGTATATTCATTGGTTTGTACTCATGTGAATAGATTTTTACAACACATGTCGTACTATCTATGATTGCTAAACCTGAATGTTACGACGGAATAACGTGGTTTACAAACTTAAACTTAAATACATAAACAGTTCAAACTAACCCGACTACGTAGCAAAACTAGGACGCAGTCGTTCGAAGATCTCATCTTCTGTTCCTAACTTCCTATGGCACTGATCTGCAAATTTTGACATCAATTTAATAAACACAAACTAAAAATAATTAAAAAAAAATTATGGATTATCAGTAAGTAGAACCTAATGAAGCAACTCTTTTTGAGAGTAGTATCTAATGACATTAAGACTATAAGCTTCAAACACTTGAATTTATCACCAACCCACCTCTATCATAATTCAAATTTTTTTAACACATTGGGGGTGGGGTGAGGGGGTGGGCTATATAAAAATGTCATTCAAGGTAAAAAAACACACCTAATTATGATGTAGTACTCGTTTCATCATCTCCTCTTCATTGCAATCAAAGAAAATTACAACTCCTGGTTCTATACCGATCTATATATATAAACTTTGTATTACTTGTACCGTTGTAATTCAACTCTTGAGAGGTTGGAGATAGCAAAATGGGTAAGGTATGCAGTTTGGATCACCGGCAAAAAAATTTTTTTTTTACAAGTAATTAGCGTTTCAAACATTATAAGTAATTATTCTAGAGAGTTAATCAACCAAGTATTTAAGTACTGATCATGTGTTCAGTAAACACTAATAGTTTTGGTTTTATAAAAATAAAAAAAACTCCGTGCGGATTGTATTGCTTAATAGCATATCCTTTGGAAGCATCATGAGTTCACTCAATGCAGTAAGGAGATGTAAAGTGATCGGTGAGTTAGTCGATCGGTGAGCTAGCTAACCATGTTCCTATTTGTACTTGACCAAAATAACACACATTAGTGAACATGCACATTAATATTGTAAACGTAAAGTTGTTAAAACATTGAACACTAATATTTCAATAATATAACTTTTATAATCATATTTAATAAATTAATTGTTTGTAAAATCAAAAAAAAGATGGACCAAAGGTGTTGGCAGGTCAACCTGATAACAATGACCCATTTTTACGCACATAAAAAATGACCGGTTTTCCGTTAAACAACCCGTTCATTTTCCATCTCTGCTTATCATGCTAAGCGAATTGACCATAAGGTTAAACTAATTTTACTAACTTTTCGTTTCAGTAGTGCACCGGCTCCAACACTTGCTTTTCCTGATGGAATAAGGTCGGTTGGAATCTCATCACCCGGTTCACGAAGAATGGCATTGAACATAGCTACATCTAATCTACTAACACAATACTAATGGCGTCTGATACAGGGTCGGTTGGAATCTCATCACCCGGTTCACGAAGAATGGCATTGAACATAGCTACATCTAATCTACTAACACATTGCTCCATTATCTGTAATAAAGATGATAATAATAATAATAATAATAATAATAATAATAAAATGAAGATCATTTATAACAAACACCTCTCTAGGCATGTATAATTTTACTAAGCAAAATAAAAATTGTGTTACCAACATAGACATCACACTCAAGCAGCCACAGTTGTGTCATGCGGCTCGAACAGGACAAATTCTTTCACAAACATCGTTGAAAGCCGTTTTTCAAAGCTCCAAAGAGGTAGTTGTTTAACAAGATTTAGAGTATTCACCATCTATAACTCCAATGATTCCCTTTGCAGCAGTGGATTGCATATAAGGAGCAAGAATCTATTCGTCAAATGATCATTGTAAGTTAAAGATAGTTACTAATTGGTTAGTGTTCATTAAGTAAAAATTATATCTGGCCATACGAGCGGGTCAGGGCGAACGGGTACCAGATTAGAACAGTTTCGGGTCAAGCGGACCGAACTGAAAAACGTTATTATTTGTTTGAGTCAGGATAAGTCGATTTAAAACATTACCAAAATTACCTGTTTCGAAAACATAAATTAAAAAAAAATCAGATTTATACCTGGCAAGTTATTAACAGCAACAATTATCAGATCCAATTAATCATGAAGTTATAATGCATGCAGTTGAACTTTGTTTCACGAAGAGCATATATGCTCCTACAGTTAAAATTATGTGCATTTAGATGTAAACAAACCTTTAAGCGCTCTATTTGTTCAAAATATTTAGCAAGAATGGCTGCTCTAGTTGCTGTAGCCTCTTCCAACGTGTTAAGAATAGATAAAATATAACCCAAATCGACCCATATGTAAACGAGTCAACTGCACCTCCCCAGCAGAAACCAGCTACACCAACCGCAGATGCTCCTTTGCTTTTCAAATCAGCAACTACTTTTCTGACATCTTCACACCCTTTCACCTAAATCCAATCAGCAACTAAGGAAGATTATAGATTATGAAATTGAGCGTAAGCCATCCAACAATGAGGAACTCACCGGTTGAGGATTAAGGAACCAAGTAGATAGTGGCATCTCAGGCACATAGGGATTCCATAGAAGAAGTCAGGCACTGCCACATAGATTCCAGTTGCTGTAACTTTGTCAGCAATTTGTCCTCAAAATCAACACAAAAATAACATACCTTTAACTTTCAGATCAAATTATAACACACGCACAAACCAGAAGAAGCTAGCTTCTTTAAGAGAAAAATTAAATAATATACATGAGATAAGTAGCTAGAAAATGTCGACATTTATTCATACCTTAGTTTTGGAGCTTCATAGCCTGCAACAAAAGTTTAAAATTATGATGTCAATGCAGATATAACTATGCACATAGAGAGGATCCAGAACGAACCTCAGCAAAATCAGATTGGTGACCCGGATTGTGCTGAAATTCTTGTTATTGATCTCCTTCCCCAAACGCGCTATTACTTTTGATGGTGTCCATAACACAAGCTGTTGAACACAAACGGAATAAAGTATAAATTTCTACAAATCATCAAAACTCAAATTAAAAGTTCATATTTAATTTGTGTTAGATAAGATACAATAATATATTTGGTCAAATATTAGGAATTGGGATGCATCTAATCTTCAAACTTACAAATAGTTCTCATTAGGCACCGACAGGCTACCAACACGATTTAGTCCTTTTGAGCGCAAGATAGAGAAAAATCACCTCTATATACAAGGCATTTTATGATATCTTCCTCAATGCCACCGGCTGTCACAATCACTTCAACCTCAATTTAATAAGTTCAAAACAATCAACATTATATCAAAACCAATTTATACCCCCAAATCACAAACATATTGTGTTTCAATCAGAATTTGATCCGGTCATAAATCCTAAACCCAAATCAGTTGAAAAATAAACCTAAACCCAAATCAGTTGAAAAAATAAACCTAAACCCAAATCAGTTGAAAAACTTATGTCAATTCAGTGGAAAAAATTACATCAATTCAGTGGAAACAAACAATAGATGCCAAATAAACCTAAACCCAAATCAGTTGAAAAAATGGCAGACTCAAAAATTTAATATTATGCTACAAAGATTAAAAAAAAAATCATATAGAAGGAATTTTACCTGGATTTATGATGATGACGACGGCAACATTGACACTCCAAATCACAACTCCAGATCAGGTTTACTTACCTGCAAGGAGTTCGCGATAGACTGAAAATATAAACCCTAAGAATCGAAGAGGGTAAAAACACTATGAATCACCTGTAAATCATGGTCGATGGCTTGGTCGTACAGCAGGGTTTGATCGATGGTGCAGCGGAGATTGCACAAAAGCTCTTTCTCTACTGCCATCGTCGGCGGTGGCTAGGGTTTTAGGAGAGGGAGAATCGGGGGTTATGGTGGGGGAGGGAGAGGCCGATGGTGGGGAAGGAGTCAATGAGATTAGGGTTTTGTTAAGAGTGGGAGATGGGTTAAAGGGTAATTGAACATGTTTTAAGCATTGATAAATTATACTCTATGCATAATAATGTGGATAAGGTGTCTTAAAATTTTTGTTAAATTACATTTATATACCCTGAATATATATTATATAGTAGTATAGATAAAAACAAACATATACTATTATATTATATGTAACATTAACATGTTCATTACCTAACCACTTTTGTAGCAGTTTTAAGCAAATTTAATAAGAGATAAAAAAAAAGGGTGGGTAAGCCGTCACATAATAGTCTTACAATCACATTTAAAGCAAAAGAAACACATATTTATGTGGTTATCACTTTTCACAATTTTTTATATGAAATTAATTAGTTTTGTATTAAACATTGTTCGTATGAAACATACTTTTAGTATTTTTACAATTATATGTATGCTGTACTTATACTAAAAAGCATTTTTTTTCTTGCATAATAAAAATACAAAGCAAGCAATATTGGAAAAAAAAACACATTTTTGTGATAAATCAAAGTATATTTGTTGAATGCCAAAAGGCCCAAAGAGTACAACAATTGACAAATGGGCTCTGAGATTGAACCCAAGACAAAAACAGCAAATCAACACCAAATCACAAAGAGGAAAAATGAGAGCCCATAAAACACGTCAATTGGGCCATATCAACAAAGCATCGAGGATTCATTCTCCATTCGATCCTGTCCAGATTCTTTGAGTGGGCCCGCATAATAGCCCATCACTGCAGTTTTAATGAGATTTGGGTCTTCAATCCAAGAAACTACCTTTTGTGAACACCAATTGATGAGATATAACTATACAAGAGGGGTGGGGGGTTGGGTTCAGTGACAAAGCTATTGGAGTTAAGGTGAAGCTTTTCTTGAGGTTAAGTATTCGAGCCCCGTTATAAGCGGTTTGGTGTAAATTAGTTATGGTGTAGATTTGGTGCTGTTAAAAAATATATATACAAGAAAGAAAAAACGGGCGAGGAAGAGAGAAAGACGGTACATAATTTGTGTAGACGAGGACGATTTACTCTTTCAGCGTTAAAAAAATAAATGTTTCCGTTCTTTGATCAAAACCTAATTACACGGAGCTAGCTTAGTTTTTATAAAGTTGGTTCTCAAATTTGAGGTGGTTTCCATTTGAACCCCTGCTATATATACATACACACATGATGAACTAGAGGGTTTTCGGGGTTTGTTAACCCTTACACCAATCAAAATTTCTATTAATATAATAATATGGACATTTAATGATGTTGCATTTTTGTTATTTGAACCCTAAGTTGTCTCCGGCAGAGCAAGCGTAACCAGGGGTGTAAATGATCATAGCCTGAGTTTGCTTAAGCTTGAGCTTGGCTTGTTTAAGATAAGGGAGCTTCAGCTAATTTAGAGTCGTATTTCCAAAGCTCGAACTCGACTCATGAGTAGTTTTTCAAACTCGAATTTCGTTCCAGCTCGACTTGTTTATTAATATTTTTTATTTATATATATTGATAATTATTTTTTAGAGAAAGTTTTGAATACAAAGTATTTTTTGGTGCGAAACGTACGAAGGATTTTGAAACGTTGATCTATGAAATCAGTGGTTAAGATCAAAGGTGATTGTTTTAATCGTGAAAAGATTCTGAAAATGATAAAATTGTAATAGCCTACCTTTGTTGTCTTTTTACAAGTTCCTCTATTTTTTTTAAAACAATTATAACTTTTTTATACGACATGATTTTTTTTTTAAAAATTACACCATAAAATCGAGCATTTTATCCTCTTTAATTTGAGTATAGTCTTGCTATACTTTTATTAAAAATGACCTTTTAAAAAAATGTTGATGTGTTGTGCGTATAACATGCGTGATTATGTGATTATGGTCATGTGTATAACATGCGTGATTACGTGATTATGGTTATACGTTATTATAAAGCATGCATGATTGCGTGAATATGGTCATTTGTTACTATAAAACATACGTGATTATGATCATGCGTTATTATAAAACATATGTGATTATAACACGGACACATTTACCCATCGCCCACTGAACACGTGTCGCATGTTGGTGCCTTCATACGCTAAAACCCCTTTGTACAATAATTGGACCCTTATTTTTTATATCTTTATAATTATAGTTTTATATATAACATAGTATATGTTAATTATTTATTTTTTAACAGAAACTTATGTTTAATAACTATATAAATATGTATTTGATGTATTAAATAAAAGTTATGTAAATAATAGACTCGTTTAAACTCGCGAACTTAGTCAAACTTGATATGTGAAACTCGGATTCAAACTTTTTTATTAAACGAGCCTCCAAGCTCGGTTCGATCTCGTTTAAGCCCGACTTTGTTCAAGTTTTTAGCGAAACCAATGGAAAATAATTCAATGAGTTAATTACACAGATGGTCCCTGTGGTTTGGTCAAAGTAATAAGTTTGAGTACTAACTTTGAAAAGTTGCATATTTGGGGTTTGTATTTTCAATTCTATAACGAGTTTGAGTTTTAAGGCAAACGTTCATTAATTTTTTTGTTAAGTTTTACTAAAATGACCAAAAACACTATTTTAATTAAAAAGAAGGTACACGGACTGTTTATGTCAACCACTGAAAATGAATGTACTCATCAGCAACAGAATGTGCCGAGCTGTTCTATTCCATTAGATTTGGCATAAAGCTTCGATTACCACCACCGGTGACACAAAGCTTTGCATAGTTTCATGGTCAAGCCTAGTATCTCCGGTCACAACGTGCAACTTTTTAGCTTCGATTACCATCAAATTCCGTAAACCTCATTTATCCACCTCCGACACCTGACCAAACCGACTCCTCGTCACCGATGAAGCTCCAATCGAAGGTTATGGGCTATGAAGGGGTGTTGCTAATTTCACTGTGTGAACCCTTACTCGTCCGAGGTTATGGAGTGAGGGTTGGGGGCAGGGCTGGCAAAACGTGTCTAGTCGGGTTAGGCAAGTTGAACCCATTTAGACACGATTTTAATTGTGTCACAATCGTGTCGACTCGTTTATGACCCATATCCGTTTAACTCAAACCCAAACCCATTTAACTCAAACCCAAACACATTTAACTGCATGTCGTGTCATGTAAACGGGTCATGTCAAAAATTGCCAGCCCTATTGGAAACTGAAATGTTAGCGCTGGAAAGTGGAAACTGAAAAGTTAGCCCTAGAAAGTGGAAACTGAAAGATTAGGTTATCTAATATTCTAACTTAATTTTATATATTATATGGTTTTGATAAATAGGTTATAAAAAGGTTGTGTTAACATGTTAACCATTTAACACGATTAGTTAAACGTGTCTAATCGTGTCATAAACCTGTTAAACATGTTAAACCCATTTAGACATGATTTTAATCGTCTCGACCCGTTTATGACTCATGTCCTTTTAACTCAAACCCAAACCCGCTTAACTTCGTTCCGTGTCGTGTCAGAAATTTCCAACCCTAGGTGGGGGTAGTTGTGGGATAGAAACAAATTAGGTTTTATAACTTCTTTACGTTAAATGATTTTGTCATTTTACATAAATAGTCTCTCAGAAGTGATGGTTTGATAATTGTCTTTGAGTGAATTACATAAATAGTACATGCATCCTTTCAAAGTTAGTATCCAATCATGTTACTTTATCTAACCACATGGACCATTTATGTAATCAACTCTAATTCTATTGTAACATTTTATTTATTCTTTTTCTACATATATGCGTGTGTATGTATGTAAAGGTATGTATATAGATATTTTTTTCTACACATATGCGTGTGTGTATGTATGTAAAGGTAATGTATATAGAAAATTCAAATTTTAAGAAAACGACTACCGCGGTTATGAATCTAAAACATCATTTTTTTTAAAGAAGACATACTTTTATTTAAGCAATATAAAAGTCCAAAATGACATGAGGGAATCACACATTGACAAGGAAATGAAAATGACCAATTCAATAAAGATTTCATTTGTAACTTTATTTAATAATTAAGCATAATAATAATAATAATAATAATAATAATAATAATAATAATAATAATTGTTGTTATCTACTTGATCAAGTCACTGTTTGGAAATGTTTAGGCGTTATCTAAGGATGTAAATGATAAGAAGGGTCGTTATAAGTTTATATGCGCTCATATGAAAACGAGTCATGTCTTAATTTTTGTTTGACATAATCCAAGTAATACTTTCTTTTTTTATTCCAAAAATTATAAATTTATTATCACCACCAGAAAACAAATGTTACCGACAAAAATTGATAAATATACACACTTACAATTATCACTGCTACAAAACAAACGTTACGGACGAAAAAATCATCCACATCAACAAATATTTTGATTGAAATTAAATTATTTATTAAATACTTATTTTATATTTACATTAAATCAAAATACTTTTTTATTTCTTTTATATAATTATCATCGACAGAACTATCGATGAATCGGACATTATGGTCTACCAGTGAATAATGTATTTATGGTAAGTATTATATGGTATATTTATAGTGATGTATATATCACATCTTTTAATAAATATATCACTTTAATTTTACATATTGCGAAATGATATTTTTATAATAGTTGTAAATGTTTGCTACATGATTTTGTGCTGCATTACTGTGTGGGTGTATTTTATTCTCACTTATCAAAGGTAATGCTACAAAACTTATCATCTAGAGGCTGAAGTTTTGGAGCAGTGCTGGACGTGAAGCAAAGCCGATACTTCTGGACTTGGACTTGGAGAGACAATCTGCAAAACAAGTAACACCGTGAGACTCGTCACGAGCAGAAGGGGTTTCTCCTCGTGACCATCCTCCGACGTGAGAATAAGTATTGGTTTGGTGAAAGAGAAAGGAAAGAGAGAGTAGCAAGGAGAAGTAGAGAGTTAGAGTATTGAGGATGTGAATGAATACCTTTTGTTGCTAAGTTAACTATTTATAGTGTTTCATAGCTTAAGTGTCTGGGTTGAAACCACATTCTAGGTAACCTATAATCAACATTCTTTGTCTGGCCAGACTTACCCGGACTGTTATGCTTTTTTCTAATGTTAAGGATCCTCAGATGTTTGTCCCTATAGTTAACTTGTGGTCCTCTTGTATTGGTTCCGCATCCGATCGTTTGTCCATTATGAATTTAAATCCTTTGTCTTTATAGCTGACCTTTCTCTCATGTACTGGACATGTACTGACCTGGATATCTGTTATGGTTCAGGCTTAGTGGGTACAACTCGTCTATATAGTTGACCTTTTGTTCATGATATCCTGACTATGTAAGTTACCCTTGTCGGTTAGGGATTCAGGTACGGATTTTGGCCTCTTGCCACTTTGTCCTACTATCAGTCTCGTAGCTTTATCTGGTATCCAATGAGATCTCTTCCGTACATGATGTGTTACCAAACACTTTATGTTTCCTTTCCATATTTTCTTAAGTGTTTAGTAGGAGAAGGGTTGTATTTGAAAATCATTTGGACCGTAATCTTGCTAAGTCGTGATTCGCCTAGGCCGTGACCCACTTGAGCCGCTGCAGGCCCTGAGTCGCGATTGCCTCCTCCGTGTTGGTCTTAGCTCACGTTATGGAGGGAGAGAGCGGTGGACGTGAACGGACGTGCCGCGACTGGAGGCCGTGACCCACGTGAGGCCGCGGCTAGGGTTTGTGCTTCCGCTTCGCCGCGTTATTCGACTCGGTGTGCCGCGGCTTGTGTACTCGTCAAACGCTGAGACGTTTATGGCCGGGACTCGTTTTAATGCCATGCCAGACCTGGCCGTGACTCGCCAGCCTGCCACGGCTCAGGTATGTTGGCGGGGTTGAGTTTGAGTGTCGACCGTGACCGGTTAATTTGTTTCGAGGTTTATCTGCTTAAACCACTTAAAAAGGGAAATTTCTATTTTCTAGTTAGTGATCCTTTTTTACCAATTAATCAACCTTTATACTTGTGTTGAAATAAATGGATTATACCCTTATGTCACTATGTAATATTTTCGTGAGCAAATTACAAATTACGTCATTTAATTATTACATAAATTTCAGTGTACGTCCTTTAAGTAAGGAAATTACAGAAAACGTCCTTTATGTTTAAAAAACCTTGCAGGTTACGTCCTTTGGCCTAACGATCGTTAAATTTTATCGTTATGTCTGATCACGTGCCATGCACATGAGAGTATTTTGGGGCCTTCACACATAAAAAGACTATTCTTGTAATTTGTTTTTATGAATGAGGGTTTACAGAAATAGTCCTTTTACGATAAAAAGACCAAAATACCCTCATGTGCCTCGCACATGGCCTGACTTAACGGTAAAATATAACAGGTTTTAGGCAAAAGAACGTAACATGCAAGGTTTTTTAAACATAAATGACGTTTTCTATAATTTCTTTAGTTAAAAGACGTATACTGAAATTTAGGTAATAATTAAATGACGTAATTTGTAATTTGCTTTATTTTCTTTTTAGAATAGAAAATGCTTTAGAAGCAGGCTGAGAGTCGGATTTAGCGATCATTTGGTGTAGGTGGTGAATCTTTCACTGTCTCAAGTAAAACATATTTTCGTTTATATTATTATTATTATTATTATTATTAATTATTAATTATTAATTTTTTAAAAGTTACTGTCTTCATATGCTCCCAAATATGAATTTAAACAATTTCCATTTGTAGTCTAAATAATTTTATGTCCTAATCAACTTATGACGATTAATGAATCAGTCAAAACAAATAATGGTTAAGCCTGCAACACCTCTCAATGGACAAAAGAGAAACTTCGATCAAATTGAAACAGCGACTACTCTTCTGTCGCTACTGTCTGGCACTAAAACTTTGATATATGCACGGTTGCTAGCTATTGAATATTAGCTATGACATTCCATCGTCAATTTTGACTTTTTTTTCTGTGAAAATTAATTGTTTCAGTTCCAAAAAGAAACACTTAGAACATATATAGAGGTGAGTATGAGGCGGTTCCGTTCGGTCTTTAGATTTTCATAATCGAAACAGATTGGTTTATTCAGTTATTTGAAAACCGACCGTGGACTTTGGACGTGGGTGAATTCAAAGTATTTTTGATCAATTAATAAATCCAATATATCTTGGGTACGAAAAATTTAACAATCCTTTTAATTTGTAAAGTAAAATAAGCGGCAACTAATATATTATTTATAAAACATTATATCTGTAGAACACAGGTTTACAATTTCCACAGGATCAAAATCAAGAACATAAAATAACAACAATAATCTTCAATTACAATTTAGGGTTTGTCCACCCTCTTTGTTTACAAGATTCGTTTCATATATACAGACATAGATGGAATTATGGAAACGACGTGATGCTTCTAAACGTCGCATCACCTAATACGGTTCCTACTTTACAACTATTATAAAAGGATCCCTTGACTTTAACCTATGGATAATTACAAATCCGACCGTTAATTTTTATCCAAACTTGTATCACACAATTAGGGCCAATAATATAAAAAAAAATTCGACATAACATATTATTTATAAAATAAAAAAAAAACTACAAAAGTTGGTTTAATATATATCGGTTTGGTTCGGTTAATTTGACTATTTATACACATATAATCATAATCGAACCGTAAAAATCGGTTATCAAAAAATCAAAACCGAACTATCGGTTTCTTAGTAGGTTAGATTATTTCACTTCTTGGTTGATTCACCCCAACTTCGTGGCACCTGCATGGAAATTGTAAATAATGTTTGCAGCAAAAGCTGTAGAATAATATACGGTTTCTTGGAACAATTAACAAGAAACAATCAAAGCCAAACATGCGGCTAGAAGTTGTCCGAGTGATCTAGGTTTTAGACATTGAAATGTTCCCCAAACGTGTGCATGGAATTAATTAGGGTATATGGAGACCGTTTTTGACAACCATTTTAGTATTTTAGACGCGTAAAATGCTTTGAATACGACGATGATTGTCGCCATAATTTCTTGCAAATGAAAGGGGAGAAGCAAGAAAAGCCATGAACTTGAAGACAAATTGCTGTGAAAATTTCATGAATTAATTCTATTTTTATTACTGCCGCCCAGAATTATTTTATAAATCGTGTGGATTTACGTCGGGTTATCTAATTTAAGATTGTTTTTATTTCTTATATGTTTTCTGTTTTTCGACTTTCGAGTCTAAATAAAGTGAATAAAAGACGGTTAGTTTTATAATTATCCTCAGAATCTGTTGACGTTAGGTAAAGGGTAATTTTCAAAGTTTGGAGTTTTTTTTATTCTTTCTGAATCTACCAAATAAGGTTGTCAAGATCTAGCTTTATTCGGGAACATTTTTATCTTCATAAAATCAGGATCTTAATTAAAATAATATTAAATTATTATGGTCTTTTTTATTATGTTGTTCAACAGTCAAGACAAAGACGGTCTCATCTCGGTTCTTTCAAGGCTTTGGTTCGTTCCTCTCCGGTCGTCGGGTTTCAGTGGCGGAGCTTGAAAAAAAACTAGGGGGGCCGGGATTTTTTTCTTATCAGGGGGGCGGAACTATAAAATTTTCGGCCGAATACGTATATATTAACACTTTTTAGCGAAAAATCGGGGGGGTCCGGGGCCCCCCGGGCCCTCACTATCCTCCGCCATTGTCGGGTTCGCTGCAACCACACGAGAAAACTACATTAGAGGGCTCAAGGATCCTTAGGCTTCGAGGACACTCCGACGCTCAAGTCAAGTCGGGACCTCAAGACAAGTGTGTAAAGTATGGTATGAGCTAGAGAGAAAGAACTCTCTGATTATGGTGGTGGCTCTTCTATTTATAGTGGAGTGAGATGAGATAACCCTAATGAGCTTGGGCTTCCTCATAGACCAGATGAAAGTGGGTCTCCTTTGAGCTATTTGAAAACCAACCTCCACAGTTGTAATTCAAATTAAGGACCTTTTAGGCGATAAGTTAGTAAATATTCAAAGTTTTCATATCAAAATAATGGTACAATAATTAGATTATTATATTAGATTACTAGATTAAAAATCCGTCTACTACACTGTTTGAATTAAAAAAAATTAATAATTAGTAATAATTAGAAATAGTTGAGAATGAAATTATTAATTACATACACTTTATAGACAAAACTCCTTTTCTATTTGATATACCCCACACACACATACATATATACATTGAAGATCAAATACAAAATTAAATAATGGTGTGAAGTCTACAAAGTAAATATGAACAGTTGATCAAGATAATCAATGGCTGAGGGTGTCACGTGTACAAAACAAGTCGTATGATCTTCAAAATTAAATAATGGTATGAAGTCTACAAAGTAAATATGAACGGTTGATCAAGATAATCAATAGTTGGGGGTGTCACGTGTACAAAACAAATCGTATAAAAAGGCTTGGAGGGGTAATATGGGAAGAGCCCCTATTATTGACTTTTATATACTTCTACCATTTTTTATACTCAAATAAATTTTATGTACTTTATTGATTTAAAAAAAATATTTATTAAAATCTTTATTTTGAGTATAGTATTGTTGTATAATTTTTATAAAAATAATATTTTTTAAACGCTTTGTTGTGTGTAATAACGTAGCTTAATTATGTAGTGTAATATACGTCCGTAATATGCTAGGTAATTATGTATCGTAAATATTTAGCATGCATGTTTGACGTGTTACATGTATTAAATATATGTATTACTAGGTTAGAAACCCCGTGTATTACACGGGTTGAATAAATGTAATGTTATATATACTTAGTAATAAAGATTTACATATTACATATTTATGACATATTACATTGTTTTTTAATATAAATTATATAAACGTTATATAGTTATTTTTTTTAAATGTTTTATAAAAAGAATGAATGAAATGTTTAATTTATAAAAATATTTTAAGAACAAACCTATTTTTTTTTAAATAAAAAAAACAATTTATAAAAAGAATTATAAAAATCATTATTATTTAACAGAAGAGAGAGGCGGGAAACCAAAAATTATAAAAGCAATTAAAGAAATTTGTGTAATTAATAGGAGAGGGATGTGGGAAAAAAAAGTTGAGGATGCATAGGAGAGTGACAAATGTCTCACTAAAACCTTTATTTATTATATAGTATAGATTGTTTAGCGTATATCTTTAGCGTGGTTATAGCGTAAGTGTGTTTTTGATGCAAATACATCTCCGCTGTTCAAAAAAAGTGTTTTTAGTTACGTAACTGGTGTGCACAAAGTAGTTTGAATTAAATGACTCAAAACAAGCTAAATAAAACACTAAGTAATACTCTAGACTCTCTAAACAACTAAACTACCGACAGGCAAGTGAACCTATCGAATGTAGTAAAGTCTAAGTAAGTCCGGATATCGAACCCAAAGGACCTCTACAGAAAACATTAACTAGAAACTGAAAGACTTATCCATACAAAATTGCTTAAATAAAATAATAATAAAGAAGGGGGGTTTGCTAATAAAAACTAAGAATAACTTAAAAGAAGGACTAAAGAGAAGACTACGAATGCAAACGAAAGTTGAAACGAGAACCAGACGGAGAAAGAACACTACCTAAGCTCGAATCCTACACATGCTTGACAAAGGTTCTATCGATAAGGGAACTGACGTGATACCGGGATCTTAAAATACTAAACTCAAAGGAAACCTAGAGCACCTTCGACCCTTCTCAAGGATTGTCAACCAAGAAACCTAAAAGTCGTTAAACCACCAGTTGGATGGATTTCCCTCACAGGTCCTCCAATTTACTCATGAAGTATCCGCTAGACAATCTACCTCACATCGCGAAAGTCTCAATACACCTAAGTGCAAGGGATAACCAGGATTTTCCTATTGGATTCGGTAAACACAGATATGAGACAAACTAGCAAGATCTTCTCACAAAGCCTCTAAACTAGCAATCTAACATCCTAGACAAACCGACAATCTCTCACCTCACAGCTATCGAGATTGGTTGCACATCTAAACTATCTATATCAAGAAGATTACCCTATGGTGAACTCGTACGCAGTTAACCACCCACTAATCAAAGACACACAGTAATTGATCTAGCATGCACCTATTACATGAAAGACATTCACCAAGGCACACGAGGAGTAAATCATCAATCCATAAACAATCATAGACACACATAAAACATCCAATAATTCAAACCAAGTTTGTTACATCATGAGTTCATCACATGCAAATCATCCAAAACCGGATAAAACCTAATGTCAATCATATGTATTCATCAACACCTAGGTAGTTCTAAGAGTTTAGCCACTAAACATGACAAAAACCATAGTTAGCATCGGTTCGAAGCTCAAAAGAAACATGGGAATTGAAGATAAACAAGGAAAAACACAACCGAATGATTAACCCTTGATGGAATGCGATCCTGATGCCTTTAATCTTCAACCCGAGCCTCTAAAGCTCTGAAATCAACCCTTTTTCGTCTCTCCTTTTCGCCTGCAGCCGCTCCTTGATTCTGTGTTTTTTTAGGGTTTCTAATTTTTGGGGTTTTAAAACAATTTCTGCGAAAAACCACCCGTCGCGTAGCGCGAGGGCCCCAGAAAAGACAAAACAATCGGGCAATCATTAAAAGGGCAATTCTGACACTTTTCAATCCTCGCGTAGCGCGAGGGACTTCCAATACCTGTCGCGCTACGCGACAAGGGTAAAAATCCAGAATCTATCTTCTTTCTTATCCACAGCCCTCTCGCACGAACCGGAAACTCGTTCTTCTTCGTTTTCAATCATATCCGCTTCCTTTGTGACCTAACAACCATAAGATATAGAAATATTAAGTACAAGCAGTTATAGAAGAAAACCGAAGCAAAACAAACACAAAGTGGGAATAAAATTGACAGTAAAATGCATGTATTTTGCAATACATCACATCCCCACACTTATCTTTTTTTTTCGTCCCTGAAAAATTCATGAAAAACAGGATCATAATCAAGCACAAGGTCTTCAACATTTTATGGGTTATCTTATTAGACACGAAAACACAAAAACCGCGATTGTCGGTATGTTTGTCCTTCTAAACCCAACCACCAACGGATTTTCCCCAATCATATTTCGTTATCTTCAAGTGAACACTAGGTCTAGGGTCTCACACTAAGGTATCCACAGTTCTACCTAATCCCATCTCAAGTTTTCGAAGCACAGATTAAATCATTTGTTTCATGATTTTTCTTCCACTGTAACCCAATACCCAGATGTATTTAAATTAACTAAAGATGGATGGATGCATAAATATATATTTATTTATTTATTATTTTTTTTTTTTTGCAATATATTTTTTTTATTTGCATCTTTTTTTTTTTTTTCATGTTGAGCTTTATATAACATAATTGTAACCTTAACTCAGAGGTATTGCCAACCAAGTCGCCATCCCAGCGGGCAACACATAAGCTTTAGGTTATAATATTTAAAGCACTTAGCCCATGGGTGTATCCACCAAGTCACCATCCCAGTGGGAAACACATAGGCTTCGTTCTTAAGTTATTTTTAAGCTCACGCAATGATACGATGGAATTTCCTAAAGCGCCACCAGTCCCGGATTTATTCTCATAAAAAGGTAAGGTGTGCTAACTAATATGCTAATCTTAAATACATACGGGTTTTAACCTACAGTGGTACCTCTTATACTATTCGACAGTTTCGGCTTCACCGCTTCTCCTAAGATGAGAACCCACAGATGTTTGTGATTTAAGGTGCAGTGTATTATAAATACTCCTAGGGCTTTTTACCGTCAGTTGGGCCTACCAGACATATCCCGAGTTAAAAGCAGTGTAAAAGCAGTGTAATCTGATTTTTAATGTCTTATAAATATTAAATGAAAACCAGGGCCCAATTTCCTATCATCTCCTGCTTTTAAATGCAATCATCAAGTTTCTTAAATTTTTTTTTTTCAAGAACATAAATAAATAGATAAAATTTAAACTAACTAAATGCACTCAAAGTTAACTAGACTCAACAAAAAAAAATAAAAAAAAATAACTAAACGACAGTGTCCCATCCCCACACTTAAACTTTGCATTGTCCTCAATGCAGGAATGGAAACACGACTCAAAAACAAAAACAGGGAAAAGAAAGAGAAAATGGAAAAGACTTAGCTGGTATTTCGGCGGGTCAATATGCTCCAAACATGCAGCAGCTCCCAAAGCCTTGCTGAGGATTCAACATCCCCACACTTCGCTCTCGTTGTGTTCTCGCTGCAATTTTTTTTTTCGCGTAGCGTGACGGGGGACGAGCAAAGCGTCGCGTAGCGCGAGGGGTGGAATTTGACAGAAAGTTTCGAAATTTTCCAACACTTAGTCAAATTTTTCACCCCTTATTTCTCAAACCTTCCAACCACCATTTACAAAAACAAACATACCTGGGGACCCGCATTCTGCTGCTAAAAGCTCTTCCAAAAATCAATTATAATCCCTGCATGAACACATCAAAACACAAAACACACAACCGAAAAATAAACAACTAAACAACTAACGCAACCTAAACCACTCTACAAACTCTACACTTGGGGATTCCACCCAAGACACTCACAAACCACACTATGTGGGAGGATCAATGGAGAATTCCTCCCATTCGCTCGAAAACGAGCCACTTTCACTTGCCTCCCACATCTCACCACCTACAGCCTTCATCATCACCTCCGGCTTTTTCTTAACATCCCCACACTTGGGGTTATCAACACTATCACCACTCCCTCCTAGGTTAATAGATTTGGCAACCACAAAAGTGACCGTCTCATCACCGACCCTAAGTGTGAGCTTTCCGTCAAAAACATCGATGACGGCTTTGGCGGTGCGAAGGAACGGACGATCCTAAGATGATAGGAACAGTGGTATCCGCCTCCATATCCATAACCACAAAGTCCACAGGGAAAACAAATTTATCAACTTTCACAAGCACGTTTTCCAAAATTCCCCGTGGACATTTTATCGACCGGTCCGCTAGGAAGAGTGTCATGCGCGTTGGAGCTAGCTCACCGAGTGCTAGCTTCTCATAGAGAGAATAAGGCATCAGATTGATGCTAGCACCGGAATCCGCTAACGCGTGACTACGAACATCGCCACCAAACAAACACGGGATTGTGAAAATACCCGGGTCTGTCAATTTCTCCGGTAGCGTGTTTGTTATCACTACAGAACACTCCCTACTTAAAGGAACCTCATTCAACTTACCCAACTGGTCCTTCCCCTTCAAAAGATCTTTAAAAAACTTAGCGTATTTAGGCATACGCTGAAGGGCATCAATGAATGGGAGATTGATCTTCAGTTGTTTAAACATATCAAGAAAATGCCCGTATTCCTTAGCATGCTTTTGATTAGCAAGACGCTCAGGATAAGGAATACGGGCTAGATCAATCTCGTGGGTGGGCCTAACATCAACCGGCTTCATTTCAACAGACTTACCAACTAGAGACTCGCTGTTTGGTGCGGTACTTGCTGGGACTAGTCTCGATTACACCCTCCCAGGAGTCTCTCTCTCTACCTCATCATCAACCGGTTCTTTCTCAACATCCACCGGTGAACTCAAAAGCTCTCCACCTTTACCACTACGGGTGGTAACCGCATTCACGTGGGCATTTGGGTTGGGTTGGGTACCACTCGGAAACTGGCCTTTCGGCCTTTTATCCAAACGCTTAGCAATGTCACCAACCGTACGCTGCAAATCTAGGAAAGCGGACTGCTGGTTCTTAAGAAGGATGTCATGCTCATGAAGGATTTTCTGAGTCGATGCATCCTTTGCCACTAACTGTGTCAGTAGTTCCTCAATCCTACCTAGGTTACTGGCACCGCCTCCAACCGAGGTACTCCCAGAATTACTACCCGAAGACTGACCAACCGTACTCCCAGTCAGACAGACCATGTTGGGAGCAACGACTGAGCAGATTTTGGAACCGCTCCCAGGCCATATAATAGGGCTCATCGGGCGGCATTCTAAAAGAATGAATCTCATCGCGCAACCGGGCAGCCTTCGCGGGTGGAAAATATTTATTTAGAAAAGCATCGCGTAGGCCGGCCCAAGTGGTGAATGTGCCCGGAGGGTGCGAGTCGAGCCAAGTGGCGGCTCTTCCCGCAAGGGAGAATGGAAAAAGATGGAGAAAAATCGCATCATCTGTGGCACCTTGAAGATTAAAAGTACCACAGATGCGGGTCAAGCGGGCGATGTGAACGGGAGCATCCTCATCATCACGACCATTGAATTGGCAATTATTAATTGCGGTCATGATGTATGAGGGTATTTGCCAAGAATTTTCATTGGTTATGTTTGGCACAGTAATGGGGTTATTAATCCCCGTGAATCCCGCAGTAGACTGCTGATAAACAGTGCGAAGGTTCGCCATGTCGGGATGAAAAGGTGGTGGGCTAGATGGAGTGGATGAATTAGATAAGGGGGAAGAAACAGAACTGGGGGAACTGGTGGAAGAAGAAGGAGAAGATAAAGAAACACTTACCTCGCTGTGGGATGCCTCTGAGTATTCCCTGGAGTCGCTTTGCGAATCCAAAGAAATAGCAGGTGGCGGTCCTTGCGAGCGCAAGTGGGGCATAAACTGCACAGAAAAATAAGAAGATAAAGTGAGAAAACAAATAATAAAATAAAGTAAGAAAGATATTTATAAAGAAATAAAAACAAGAACAAATAAACTCAAATAAAAAAAAAACAGATAAGTAATTCAGAACTAATCAGCGCAATCGACTCAGAGGTCCCCGGCAACGGCGCCAAAAACTTGGTGTGCACAAAGTAGTTTGAATTAAATGACTCAAAACAAGCTAAATAAAACACTAAGTAATACTCTAGACTCTCTAAACAACTAAACTACCGACAGGCAAGTGAACCTATCGAATGTAGTAAAGTCTAAGTAAGTCCGGATATCGAACCCAAAGGACCTCTACAGAAAACACTAACTAGAAACTGAAAGACTTATCCATACAAAATTGCTTAAATAAAATAATAATAATAAAGAAGGGGGGTTTGCTAATAAAATCTAAGAATAACTTAAAAGAAGGACTAAAGAGAAGACTACGAATGCAAACGAAAGTTGAAACGAGAACTAGACGGAGAAAGAACACTACCTAGGCTCGAATCCTACACATGCTTGACAAAGGTTCTATCGATAAGGGAACTGACGTGATACCGGGATCTTAAAATACTAAACTCAAAGGAAACCTAGAGCACCCTCGACCCTTCTCAAGGATTGTCAACCAAGAAACCTAAAAGCCGTTAAACCACCGGTTGGATGGATTTCCCTCACAGGTCCTCCAATTTACTCATGAAGTATCCGCTAGACAATCTACCTCACAGCGCGAAAGTCTCAATACACCTAAGTGCAAGGGATAACCAGGATTTTCCTATTGGATTCGGTAAACACAGATATGAGACAAACTAGCAAGATCTTCTCACAAAGCCTCTAAACTAGCAATCTAACATCCTAGACAAACCGACAATCTCTCACCTCACAGCTATCGAGATTGGTTGCACATCTAAACTATCTATATCAAGAAGATTACCCTATGGTGAACTCGTACGCAGTTAACCACCCACTAATCAAAGACACACAGTAATTGATCTAGCATGCACCTATTACATGAAAGACATTCACCAAGGCACACGAGGAGTAAATCATCAATCCATAAACAATCATAGACACACATAAAACATCCAATAATTCAAACCAAGTTTGTTACATCATGAGTTCATCACATGCAAATCATCCAAAACCGGATAAAACCTAATGTCAATCATATGTATTCATCAACACCTAGGTAGTTCTAAGAGTTTAGCCACTAAACATGACAAAAACCATAGTTAGCTTCGGTTCGAAGCTCAAAAGAAACATGGGAATTGAAGATAAACAAGGAAAAACACAACCGAATGATTAACCCCTGATGGAATGCGATCCTGATGCCTTTAATCTTCAACCCGAGCCTCTAAAGCTCTGAAATCAACCCTTTTTCGTCTCTCCTTTTCGCCTGCAGCCGCTCCTTGATTCTGTGTTTTTTAAGGTTTCTAATTTTTGGGGTTTTAAAACAATTTCTGCGAAAAACCACCCGTCGCGTAGCGCGAGGGCCCCAGAAAAGACAAAACAATCGGGCAATCATTAAAAGGGCAATTCTGACATTTTTCAATCCTCGCGTAGCGCGAGGGACTTCCAATACCTGTCGCGCTACCCGACAAGGGTAAAAATCCAGAATCTATCTTCTTTCTTATCCACAGCCCTCTCGCACGAACCGGAAACTCGTTCTTCTTCGTTTTCAATCATATCCGCTTCCTTTGTGACCTAACAACCATAAGATATAGAAATATTAAGTACAAACAGTTATAGAAGAAAACCGAAGCAAAACAAACACAAAGTGGGAATAAAATTGACAGTAAAATGCATGTATTTTGCAATACATCAGTAACATGTATATAATCATGCACAATTATCATAGTATGTCGACGTTTTTAGAAAAAAAAACATTTTTTATAAATTATATATCAATAATATACTCAAATTAAAGATAATAAAAATTCTTGATTTTATGCTATAATATATTTTTTTTAAATAATAAAAGTATATAAATGTTATTTGAGTTTTTAATAAAAAAGATGGTGAAACTAGATTTTTTAAAAAGTCAATAGTAAGTCTTATAAGCATATTTATGACGGATTTTACACTGAAATAATTTATATTATTTTAAATCTGTTTGCGACGGATAGTATTAGTTGACTTTTCTTAAGTTTCCTCATTCGTCGGTGATCACCGTTGAATCCCGATGGCATTTAAAAACTTTATTTTTGGATTTTACTCGAACCTTAATCACCGATGACAAATTTTTCGTCAATTGGTTTTTCATCAGTAAAAATATATTTTCTGATAGAGTTTCTATTCCTTTTACTTAAAAATCATTTTATTTGATTAACATATGTATGTTTTGGCTTGTTTAACAAATGGATTTATAATTTCTCATCATCAAATGAAAGATTTGCCGGTCTTACTTTCAATCAACCTTTTGTGAATTCCAATTCTAGATCAAGATATTAGGAATCATAAGATGGAATACTTGGTTTTCATTATTGTGCAATAAATAATAACATAAAGGAAAAATGTGCTCCACATGGAGAATTAAATATTATATTTGCAATAAAAGCACCAAGATTCGATTTTCCGTTCTGAAGATCAACATATTGAGTTTCAGTCTTTACCCTTCTACTCTAGCTTTTGTTGAAATATGGAATTACTTGAGTTATAATTGTTTTTAACGACTTGGTAATCTTTAAAAATTAATTAGCGATTAATATAAAATTAAACATGATAAACATTTTAAGGGAGTTGAAAGTTATTAATAAGAACATTCACATCAGCTCCCCTATCTCTACCCTTATCTCTAAATTATAAAAGAAACATGAAAAATCATGTAATTTTATGCTTACATTAGCTCTCCCATCCCCATCCCCATCTTCATTATCTATATTTTTAGAGCAAACTATAACCATCATTTATATTTAATGGGTAATCATTCACCCCATCTCCATCATCTATATATTATTTTATATTTTTTGTAAGTGTGTATGAGTGGAATAAAGAGAAAAAATAATAACAAATAAATAAGTTATTTAATTAAAATAAGGGATAGATATGAGGAGTCTGATGTGGAAGCTTTTTAAAATAAGGGATAGATATAAATTTAAGAAATAATAATTTTTAGTTAAATTATAGGGATGGATATGAAGGAGCTAATATGAATGCTCTAAGGAAAGTTAATTTTTTGTGTTTGAGGGAATTTATTGAAATAATTTTAAGTTGTTTATTTACCAACCAAGCATGATTTTAAACAAAATTAATTCTAATTTACAAACATGAACCAAATGCCAATTGGTTCGATGGTTGCCCCATGGTTTCCTTTGTGGGGGTCGTGGGATCGAGTCTCACCTGATGCAATTTGTTTCGAGTTAAGTCAGGAGGTTTTTTCAATTGTTAGTTTACTTACAGGGGTGATTCTGAGTTCGATACCCTGGAGCGTCAAAAATTGGGACGGTTGAAATCCCGTCACAGTAGTCGAACTCGGGTATTGGGGATGCAAAAAACACAATTCAAAAAAAAAATTTACAACATGAACTAACCAAACACAATTTTAAACAAAATTAATTCTAATTTATTTCTTGATCTAAATGTAGCCTTAGGTTATAAATTTATAACTAACGCCTAAATAAAATGGATTTAACGTGTGAAGCACACGGAAGTTGTATAAGGCCCAATGTTTACTACATAATATATCATTTTTATTAAAAAATTAAAGTGATGATGATGATATTATTATTATTATTAGAGTAAATTACACATATTATCTTTTATTTATACTATAAATTATACTGTGTGTCTTTTAACTTTAATAAGTACACCACAGGTCCTTTATTTACATACTTTTATACATTCTATGTCATTTACACTAACCCCATCCATTTTCACCGTTAAATCCCATCACGTGCCCCTCACGTGATGGGTAAAATAGTCATTTCATCGCATCCAACAACCATCTTCTTCCCCAAACCTTCCCCATCCCCTTCCTCTTCCCCTTCCTCTTCCATCGCATCCAACCACCATCGGAGAGACTCCGGCGACCAAGTCCGGCGGGTTGTAGACCGAGCAAGGCTGATTAGAGGGTGGATTTGCGATTACGAGTAATGGAGAAACAACACTCGTTTCAGGTACAACGTTTGGGCCCATTCGCCTTCTGAACTCGTTTCTAACAGCGTTGTATGCCGGAGTGACTAGCCTCGTGAATACAGTCCCTGCCAGAACAGATACCAATCCTTATTCACCATCAAACATTTAAACCCTAACACATCAACCATATAACATTCATGATCTAAATTCCAAAAAACAGAGTTACGAAATATTGTTCCATTTTCGCCAAAACGGCCTGATTCGAAATCCCTTTTCCCGTTCTCATATTCCTAAACAACCTAGGCCTCTCGTTGATCTGTTTCGCGAGATCCGCTTGGCTCAGTTTCTTATAAATCATCGCTTTCTGAATCAACTGCCTCATCTCCGGCGCCACTCTGTCAAGCGCTGCTGGCTGTTCCGCCTGGTCGAGCTTTCTGGCGTAGACAGCTGTAGCCGGAGCCTTTATGTTAGTGCCTCCGTCGAATTTCTTCACCGTCTGGACTTGAGCGCCGGCGCATAGGGCTTGGTTGACTGCTTTCGGATCGCTAAGGACTTGTGCCTTTGGTTTAGATTTGTGGAGCACCACCGGCTCCCAGTCTTGTGACATCGGTCCGACAGGTCTCATCGGCATAGTGTTTAACAAAAGTGATGCAGATTGAGAGGTGATTATCAAAAAAATGGATTTTAATGGCGATGGTGGATGGGGGAGACTGAGATGTGATTATCTTGTAAGGTTTGACTGTTGATGGGGGTACCAGATGAAGCTCTACAATCGAAAAGAAGATGGAGCAGTCATGCGGATGGGGAATATGAAAGGGTAGTGTTGTATTTTAAAAATTAATTATATAAATTGTCTTTTAATAGGTTAAAAGACTATTATACTCTCATGTGCCTTACACATGTCAAAACTTAATAGAAAAACTTAACATCAGTTATTATAAAGGACATAAGATGTATAAAAGTAAGTAAGAAAAAGACCTGTGGTGTACTTATTGAAGTTAAATGACACAGAGTGTAATTTATAGTATAAATAAAGGACAATCTGTGTAATTTACTCTTATTATTATTATTAATTATTTTTATAATTATATAGATCTAATAATGATGGTTACAGATTAGATCGACAACGTTAACACTTGACAAGCTAACCTAATCGAATATGTTTATCATGTACGTACAAATTATTTGTTTTCATCGAACAAATGTAAATTTGTGGCTTAACTCGTTTGCAAGTGTGTGTTGCCACCTCTACAAAAACATAGAAGCTAATAAACCAAAGAATTGGTCATGTTGTATGTTACTTGTTTTTTCGAACTAACAATTTTTTACGTCTAAATACCATATAACCTTTCACTTACAAAGATTTGAACCCACGTCATATTTATGAAGACAAATAACATACCACTAAAACACTACGTACGTTACTTAATTGACTTAATCAATAACAATCTAGTAATTGTCTTCGGGATTTTGGCCTGCATGACCAACACGGCATGCAACTTCATATACGATGTTACAAACATTAATTAAGGGTTTATAACCTTTGACTTTGGGTGTAATTTCATTTTAAGAATTTTCATGAATCTAGAAGATGATCTTTTATATATGACAAGTCAAAAATTGAATGGATTTGATCTTTTATATCCGATCACTTCATCGATTCGACCAGTAGTCGTCCGGTTAAAATGAAAACGGTTCATAGAGGCTTAACCGAACCGGCTAGGTACCTCAGTTTTCTGTCTGGCCGACGAGTACAATCAAAACATTCTATTACTAGTAAAAGGTGTGGATGTTGTGAAGTTATGAAAAGTAAACCTACGACCATTCATGGCCTGCCATGTAGCAAGCTATTGGTTTATTATTATTTTTTTTTCAAACTTTGTTTTTCTTAATATATACATAAAGCTTAGCCATGGTGGTTGAATCTGAGATTGTTCACACATGTATCGAGTCCTTCGAGACCGTTTCGTTTACTAGAGTGTCTGTTTTTTTAACTACGGCAAAATTTTATATATGATAATAGCTACATATTCTAGCAAGAAGCTTGAATCATAATCCACTAGGAATACTATCGAAACTAAAATTATATCGATAAAACCATTCCAACGTTTGTAATTTTGATCTATTTTTCACCCACGATAATCCAATTGTCTTGATCTCCTCAATTAACCCAGATGTTGCAACCAATACTTTTATTATCCCATCCAGAATTCATTGTGTTGCTTTATAATCGGACACTTCTATGATCATTCGATAATTTGAATTTATTGATCGCGTTTCTAATTTTGACTTTTGATACTTTGTATCTAAGAAAGCATTGTTTGACCTCCTTTTCTTAAATTTCAACCCCTCATATTTTTCATTTTTTGCACCAACGCGTTTTTGTCGCCAAGATGCCAAGTCAAACCCTTTGACCCATTCAATCACCCCCCAACTTTGTTGGCCAAACCTCTATAAATACCCCTCTTCCTTGTTCACTTGTATCACTTCAAAAATTTCTATTTTCTCTCGTTATTAGATTTTCATCACACTACTAATTCAAATAATATTTAATAAATAATTTAAATCATGAGGGGATTGCTTTTTATGACATCGAAAGGTTCATCACCGTCGCATTCTTCTACCCAATCGCCGGCCAGAACTCCGGTGAGCACTCCTCATCACCGAACCTTTTCCGCTTCAATCCAGGAAGAAGATTTGTTGTATGCTGAACAAATCATCAGAAGATGGGATCTCGATTCGCCGTTTTACACCAAACTGGACTCTTTGTTCACCGGAGACAGACGCGGAGCTCGACAATTTGTTAAGTCTGTTAAAAATTTACAATCTGCGATGCATTTCTTCGTGTCGGAGAGTGCGAGCTCCGAGAAGCTTATTCATGCGCAGAAGTTGATGCAAGTAGCGATGAAGAGGCTGGAGAAAGAGTTTTATCAGATTCTATCCGCGAATAGAGATGTTCTGGATTCGGAATCGGTTTCTAACCGATCTTCCAGAGCTAGATTGAGTGTTTCCAATAGTGATTCAGATGAAGATGATCGGATTTCGACGTCGGGAACTTCAGTTTCTGACGTAGAAAGATCTATGGTTTCTGAAACGGTTATGGCGGATCTGAAATCGATCGCCGATTGCATGATTTCATCCGGTTATGGAAAAGAGTGTGTTAGGGTTTACACAATTCTCAGGAAATCGATTGTTGACGAGACGATGTATAATCTCGGAGTCGAGAAATACAGTTTGAATCAGATTAACAAAATGGATTGGGAAACAATGGAACCGAAAATTAAAACGTGGTTATACGCCGAGAAGATTGCAGTTAAATCTCTCTTTTCCGGTGAACGGATTCTCTGTGACTACGTGTTTTCATCATCGGAGAAGATTAGAGAGTCGTGCTTTTCAGAAATATGCAAGGAACGAGCGGTCACTTTGTTTGAGTTCCCCGAGCTCGTGGCGAAATCGAAGAAATCGATGGAGAGAATGTTCCGATCACTGGATATGTATACCGCGATTTTGGAGCACTGGCCGGAGATTGAAATGATCTTCTCGTTCAAATCAACGACGGCCGTTTGCAAGCAGGCGGTTGCGTCGTATGTGAAATTAGGTGACGCTGTTAGAGCTATGTTAACGGACTTCGAATCCACCATGCAAAAGGAAACATTGAAAACGGCTGTTAACGGCGGAGGAATCCATCCGCTCACGCGTTACGTCATGAACTACTTAGTTTTCTTAAGTGATTACAGCGAGGCGGTTTCCGATATTCTCGCTGACGGGCCGCTTCAGGTGCATTCACCGTTGCCGGAATCTTACTTTTCGAACACGACTTCCGACGAGTCGTCGTCGTCGTCGATATCCGGTCGCTTCGCGTGGTTGGTGCTTGTTTTACTTTGTAAGATCGACGCCGGCGCCGAGCTTTTCAAGGACGTAGCTCAATCGTACTTGTTTCTCGTCAACAACTTAAACTATGTCGTTTCAAAGGTTAGTAACTCCAATTTACGGCTTCTGATCGGAGAAGACTGGGTGGTGAAGCATGAACAGAAAGTGAAACAATACGCCGGAAATTACGAACGTATGGCGTGGAATAAAGTGATGTCATCGTTGCCGGAGAATCCGACGGTTGAGGATTTATCAATTGAGGCTGCGAGAGATTGTTTCAGACGGTTTAATCTGGAGTTCAATGAAGCGTACCGGAAACAGTCCACGTGGATCATCTCCGACCGTAAACTCCGAGATGAGATCAAAATCTCGTTGTCGAGAAAGATCTCGCCGGCTTACCGGACGTTGTATGAAAGATACCGAGGGTATTTCCAAGGTGTTGATTCTGTGGTTAGGTATGCTCCTGATGATTTGGGGAATTACTTGTCGGATTTGTTCCACGGTGCCGGAGCTTCGGGAAGCACGCATTCTTCTTCGTCTGCTAACTCCTTATCGCGTGGCCGGTGAGACGGCGTTGAGTATCTTGGAGAAAAATAGTTTTTTTATTGGTTGGGGTATATGTAAAAACCAATATTGAAAATTAGAAATTATAATACCATTCTTTTAGTAGTAAATGATTTTTTTTTAATTCAATTTTTTTTTATTGTTTGTTGGTATTAAATATATGGGTGTTCACGGTACGGTCTTGACAGCTTTTAGGTGAAACCGTGAGCCAAACCGTTAGATCAAAAACGGAACCGAACCAATGCGAACCGTTACTAACGGTTTGGTTTCACGGTTTGAGCTTATCGGACCTTTAAAAAAATCATAAAATATAAAAACATTTTAAACTAATCAATTCACAAATGTAATAATATTTGGAAACATGCAATTTTATAAATTTTTAATCGACATTAATCTTAATAGGTGCACTATATTTAAATTTTAAGTTACGTAATAAAACACTATAAACCACTTAAAAATATAATCAAACCAATTAATTTTATAATTCAATTTTTTTTATTGTTATAATATATGTCTTAACCAAACCAGTAGGATGTTTCACACCCTTTTTTTTAGCGAATTACAAATTACGTTTTTTAAGTATTGTCAAAATTTTAGAATACGTCATTTAACTAAGGAAATTATAGGAAACGTCATTTATGTTTAAAAAACTTTGCACATTACGTCCTTTAAACTAACAGGCATTAAATTTCACCATTAAATCCAGTCATGTGTAAGGCACATAAGGGCAAATGTGTCATTTCACCTATACAGGGACTAAATGTGTAATTAACTTAAACCCTTGTATGTAAAATATGATCCTTAAAGGGCTAAATGTGAAATTTGGCTAATACCCCCACCATAAGAACTTTCAACTTCCGCCATCTTCAACAACGTCCGGCTTCCGTCATCTTCAACACCCTCCGGCTTCCGCCGATCCACCATGTAACACCAAAAAAATTAGACCAATTTTAACTTTCAAAAACACAAGCGAAAGTAGGTCCCATTATTGCACTTAGACAAAACAACTCATGCCAATTCTAATGAAAAGACAATACCAACATTTGGTTTAAAACGATCGACAAAGATCCCAAAAAACAACGACAAGTTTCAACAATTCAAAAGTCAACTATAATAGTTTAACTTAACCATGGTTAAATGTTTGTAAGTTAAAAATGAAAGTTTTACTACTTAACTACCTTCATTTATACATTCAAAAGGTTTAAACACTCCTAAGGAAACTTAAGCGTGCATCCTATGCACCAAAAGTTCATTCAATGAGAATCCAAGACTTGAAGCGCGACCCAAGACTAGATTGGAGCTTTCCCTACATAAAACACCCAAACAAAATAAACATTAGTAATGATAGACACCACATAGGACCCTTTACAAGTCAATGACTTAACTCGGGTCAAAACGACACTTTTCAGAAACATTTCAGCGCAAATCAGTGGGTTTTCAGCGCAGCATGCGCTGCCCAGCGCAATTTGCGCCCCTAGGGTAGCAATGTGTAGTCAACTTCATACTGAGTTTCTCTAAGTTTTTTTAAAACACCAAATGTGTTTTTAATGATTAGAAAACCAACCGTATGCACTAAAAATAGACTTCGGGTGACCTTGAATTTATTCATACGGATTAAAAATAGAATTCGGGTGACCTTTAACAGACTTCCATCCTCATAAAACATAATCACATTCACTTGGCATTCGACTTATTTAAACTATTTAGATCAAAATAGTTTAAAGTGGTTTTATGTTGGAAACAGATAGCATCTGAGGACTTCTAAGTTTGAAACGTATGTATGACAGTGATGTCCGACACCCAAAATGTATGTTCTTTCTGGATCCAGGTTTAGAATAAACTTACCATCATTTGAAAGAGCAGGAGCTGCAGAATGACTAAACCCTAATTCAGTCCTTTCACCTGCAAATTAAAAGCATCAATTAACTAACACACGATCAGACCTAAGGCAAAAATAAAATTGAAGATATGAAAAAAAAGCAATTACACATACCAGTTACGCTAACTATTCCTAAAAACCACGAAACTGCAGCAACAATTTCACAAACACCTGCCTAGGATAAAAAAAAACGTAAGTAAAAAGCATGGCTATTTTTTTGGGCAAACATGAAAATCACAATTTTAACAAAACATAAAAGGTCTTAGGACAACATGATGAAAACAATAAAAGATAACAAACATACAAAATAACTACAGAATTCCACATAACTATAACCCAAATATGCAGATTCATTTCATTTTTTAGGACATTTTTTATGCACACATTAAAATCCTAAAAAAAATTAATAGCATCTATTCAAAATAATACTCTTGTAACATACAGGCACAACATGATGAAAAGAATAAAACATAACAAATATATATAATAACTAATGAATTCCCAATAGCTACAACCCAACAGTTTGTGTTTACTTCAAATTAAAAATCAAACAAAAGATTTACACAACTCATGAATAAAACAATACAAACTTAGACTGCTGCAAACATAGAAAACAAAAAAGTTTTTAAGAACAACAAACAATAATAATTAGAACCAATCCACGAAGGACAGGCAAGTCAACAAAAAAACATAACAAAAGTTAGCATCAACAAATACCACGATTAAGAACAGAGAGAAGAACCGAACATAGGCAACCTGCGGGGCAATTCCTGGTAAAAAAATCAAAACAATGAGCCGAACACATAGCATCTATATCTAAGGCCATATACATCGATTACATTTGATTATTTGTTAATCATGAAAATCCTAAACAGCACACAAAGTCAGCACCATGATCAAACCATCAATAAAACACCACAACCATGGCCATAACACTTGAAACAAAACAAAAAATCCTACTTTGATTCCATTAGATTACTTGCCAATCATGAAATTCCTAAACAGCGCAAAAATCATCACCATTGTTGAAAAACCATTAATAGAACACTACAACAACTGCCACAACACTTCAAACCAAACCAAAATATATATATATATATATATATGGAAAACAAAAATTGGATACACATCAACAAAATTGCAAATTACTAAATACCAACCCAAAATTTAGGGCTCAAAACTGAGCCATACATTCTGCTAAACACAACATAAAACCAAAAAGGCCTCTCGAGCTCTCAACGCGTCAAGAACTTGAATGCCATAGGCAACCCCAGTCAGAGACTACATCAACAAAATAGCACATTACTGAAATTTAGGTACTAACAGATTATTTAGGGCTGTAGTATAAAAAATAGTTAATAGGTTGTGCTAATTTAGTATGGTACAATTGAATTTGATGAACAAATTAGCTTTTCAAATAATTTTGACCCTAATCAAGACAAACACACACAATACAATCTTAAAAAGGTGAAAAGAGTTTAAAAATTAAAATACAACCAAACATCTAAAAAGTTACCTTTTCTCTATACATATTTTTGAGCCTACCGGTCTCTTCATTCATAGGCTGGTCAATCTTCTGCTCCAAAGCCCACATGCCAACCTTTGGCTCATCTTCCCCACCCATATCAAGAACTACAAAACCATTCCAATTCACCTGATGTCAATTCTCAATCAACCAAAATAGAATCAATCCCACTTAAAAAAAAACCCAATTTGAACACGACCCCAAGTGGTGTCAACAGTTTTCAATATTAGAGTTGAACAAATTCCTCCAATTTACCCAACGTGAACTTGTAGTTAATTGTAGTTCATGTAGAACCCATATAAAGCATAAAAACCTGATTGCGGGTGCGATTGCAGTAAAAGGGCGAGACCTGGTGTAGAGGATGAAGCGAAGTTTGCAGGTCCTCCGACAGGCTGTTGCGCGTCGCCGTTGAACCATCGCAACCGTCGGTCACAGACGCCACTGTCATCGCTGAGAACCAAGGACGATCTATCTCGTCGATTCCTCCTCCGCCCTACCGATCACGTCTTCCGCTGATCTCTAACTATCTGTGTGATTAGGGAAAGAACGATTGCTGGCTACATTGAAGCCGGATTTGGGATTGTGCAAATGGATAGGTTAAACTTGTACCTTACTGTTCGATGGTCCGCCGACTCCGCCAACAAAGTATTTGATATGTACATTGATAAATAGTACTCATATGTGAAACAAACCAAATTTATAAATTAATATAGAATAAATTTTGTAAACGAAATATAATTATTTATTTAATGAAAAATGTGTTGCACATGGTAATTAAAATATGCATACGTAGCTGCTGATATATCAAGAAACACGTGTTATCAATAATGGATCCAGATTTAAAATTTTTACTTGACGTCATAACAAATATACAAATTTTATACCTTTCAAAATTTTATTACCCACCAGTGATAATTTAATAGTCGTTTACAAGATTTTTTTTAACGGCAACACCTACATATTATAGGATAATTGAGTTTTCCTAGATTAACACCTAGAATATCTAGGACAGCCCACCACAGGAGAAACCCTCCAACTGGGTAAACCTCCTGACCTGGCCACATACCTTTTTTTGTTGTGCCAATGATTCAAACCCAAGACGTCCACTATGGGAAGTATTAGGACTACCATTGCACTAAATGGCCAACGATGTCTACAAGATAACTCTTTCATTAAATCACTTATATTAATAAAATATTTACTCACTCGAAGCCTCTTTAAGATTTCATTTGAGGTTCATGTCAATCTTACGTAGCAAGCTAGGCATTACAAAGTGAAAGAATGTAAATTAAGTATAAAATGAAAGATAAGTTATCATCCTGTAATTTTCTAGTGATGTAACACTCCTATAATTGCTATTGTCAACACCATGTAAAATGGGTTTACATCAATCCTTTTCCATGTATTTATATTCCATTAATAGAAATTTAATAATAAAAAACTTATAGGTACCTCTATAACTTTACTTAAACGGTATATCTTTCTAATTTGAAAATGCCTATAAAAAACTCATCTTAACAACAATACTTTAAAAGTCATTGGGGTTGGTGGCCCGGTGATAGAGGAAAATCCTTTAGATACACTAAGGATTAAGGATGTCATGAGTTCAAGTCTCGCTCCCATATAAATTAAGAAATTTATCTTTTAAAAACACACTTTAAGACAAATTAACCACATATTACAATTTCATTTCAGAGCTATGCAACAAAATATACAAAACTGAAACAAGGCTTTGTTTGACTTCTTAACTTAAATTTCAACCCCTCGTTCTTTGAATATTTTTTTTAATTTTTCTGCACCACCGCGTTTTGTCCCGAAATTGCCAAGTCAAACCCTTTGACCCAATCAACAACCTTCAATTCCTCTATATATAAATACCACTCCCCTTTATTCTATTCTCTCAGTTCCAAAATTTCCATTTCCTCTCGTTAGTTTCTAAAGCCATCGATTTTAAACTCGACCTATTTTGACCCTCTGTTTTAAACTGAATCCATTTATACCAGTTCGTTTTACCAGGTGTACTTGAAATCATGAGGGGATTGCTTTTTTCGTCGTCGAAAGCTTCTTCACCGTCGAATTCTTCTACGCAATCGCCGGCCAGAACACCGGTGAGCACTCCTCATCACCGAACCTTTTCCGCTTCGATCCAGGAAGAAGATTTGTTGTATGCCGAACAAGTCATCAGAAGATGGGATCTCGATTCTCCGTTTTACACCAAACTGGACTCTTTGTTCACCGGAGACAGACGAGAAGCTCGACAGTTTGTTAAGTCCGTTAAGAACTTACAGTCCGCGATGCATTTCTTCGTGTCGGAGAGTGCGAGCTCCGAGAAGCTTATTCATGCGCAGAAGTTGATGCAAGTAGCGATAAAGAGGCTGGAGAAGGAGTTTTATCAGATTCTATCCGCGAATAGAGACGTTCTCGACTCAGAATCGGTTTCTAACCGATCTTCCAGAGCTAGATCGAGTGTTTCCAATAGTGATTCAGATGAAGATGATCGGATTTCGACGTGGGGAACTTCAGTTTCCGACGGAGAAAGAGCTACGGTTTCTGAAATGGTTATGGCGGATCTGAAATCGATCGCGGATTGCATGATTTCATCCGGATATGGAAAAGAGTGTGCTAGGGTTTACAAAATTCTCAGGAAATCGATTGTTGACGAGACAATTTATAATCTCGGAGTCAAGAAATACAGTTTGAATCAGATTAACAAAATGGATTGGGAAACAATAGAACCAAAAATTAAAACGTGGTTACACGCCGAGAAGATTGCAGTTAAATCTCTCTTTTCCGGTGAACGGATTCTCTGTGACTACGTGTTTTCATCATCGGAGAAGATTAGAGAGTCGTGCTTTTCAGAAATATGCAAGGAACGAGCGGTCACTTTGTTTGAGTTCCCCGAGCTCGTGGCGAAATCGAAGAAATCGATGGAGAGAATGTTCCGATCACTGGATATGTATACCGCGATTTTGGAGCACTGGCCGGAGATTGAAATGATCTTCTCGTTCAAATCAACGACGGCCGTTTGCAAGCAGGCGGTTGCGTCGTATGTGAAATTAGGTGACGCCGTTAGAGCTATGTTAACGGGCTTCGAATCCACCATGCAAAAGGAAACATTGAAAACTCCGGTTCACGGCGGAGGAATCCATCCGCTCACGCGTTACGTCATGAACTACTTAGTTTTCTTGAGTGGTTACAGCGAGGCGGTTTCCGATATTCTCGCTGACGGGCCGCTTCAGGTGCATTCACCGTTGCCGGAATCTTACTTCTCAAGCATGACTTCCGACGATTCGTCTTCGATATCCGGTCGCTTCGCGTGGCTGGTGCTTGTTTTACTTTGTAAGATCGACGCTGGGGCCGAGCTTTACAAGGACGTAGCTCAATCGCACTTGTTCCTCGTCAACAACTTAAACTACGTCGTTTCAAAAGTTAGGAACTCCAAATTACGGCTTCTGATTGGCGAAGACTGGGTGGCTAAACACGAGCAGAAAGTGAAACAATACTGTTGGGGGAAACTATCGTTTAGTTAGTTTCGCTTAGTTTAAGTTGTCCAACGGTTGAGGATTTATCAATTGAGGCTGCAAGAGATTGTTTCAGACGATTTAATCTAGAGTTCAACGAAGCATACCGGAAACATTCCACCTGGATTATCTCTGACCGCAAACTCCGAGATGAGATCAAAATCTCGTTGTCGAGAAAGATCTCGCCGGCCTACCGGACGTTGTATGAAAGATACCGAGGGTATTTCCAAGGTGTTGATTCTGTGGTTAGGTATGCTCCTGATGATTTGGGGAATTACTTGTCGGATTTGTTCCACGATGCCGGAGCTTCGGGAAGCACGCATTCTTCTTCGTCTTCTAGATACTTATCGCGTGGCCGGTGAGACGGCCATTGAGTATTTTGGAGAGAGATATTTTTTTCTTGGTTAGGATATATACAATATTGAAAAATAGAAATAATACTATTCTTTTAGTAGCAAATAATTTTTTTTTTACTTAAGTTTGATATGTTTGTTGGTGTTAAATCTTGAGTTACGTAATAAAACACTAGAAACTACTTAAAACTATTGGAGATTTTGGGTGATTTTAGGTTAAGAGAACTGGTTTTTTTGGCAACTTTGGATAAAATAAATATATGTAAATGATGTTTGTTAGTCTATTTTTTTTTTTCTTTTGTGTTCTATGTTGTGAGGGCTTCGTAACGAACCAAATCATATACGTCCAAAAAGAAGCTAAGATAAATGAGATATCGATGTTTGAAGTTGTGTGTTTGAAGCTATGTAAAGCTACGAAAATTGGAAGAAAAAAGTGAATAACTTGTCCCAAATAAGAGGGGAAACAAAACTTTGAGTGGTATACTAGTAAGAAACTCTTAAAGATATTATTTCCTTTAAGACAAACACTAATTGGGAACCCAATAAGGTGCTTTGCACCCCTAACTCGCACACAGGCACTTGACACTTATTGTATCTTTATAGAAAAATACATAACCACAAATTGATTTACTTCATACACAGTCATCAATAGCAACAGATAAATGAAAGTAAACTCAATTTTGTTTAAGTGGAGCAAGTGGCGGACCCAGAAATTTTTTTCACGGAGTCGAAAATTTTCTCAAATGGGATGGAACCTAAGCGGAGAACCATGCTAGAAGGAAACTCTTGATTTATCAAGTAATCAGTTTGTTGGTGAAATCCAATGCTGTTTGGGTTCTATAAATCGTCTAAGTTATTTGTAAGTTCTTATGTAAGTTTCTATTCATTATTTTACTACTTTATTCACACTGCGTATCTAATATCCTTGATTACTGCCTTACAAAAAATATGTCATTAATTACAAAAGTGTCAATAATGAGGAGTTTCTTGGTTCTCTCATTAAAATAAGTTTTCTCACGAACTGAACCCTATATATATATTATTTGTTCTGAAACTAAATAAGTTGTTTTGCTTACTAATTTTGATTATATCTTTAACATGGGCAAAACATTAGCCCTAATAATGTTTATTCAATCATTCATATATCAGAGATTAAGTTGTAGAACATACATGTAAGGATCTGCAGTTGAGTCGTTGAGGATGAAGCCATCATGATCTTCATGTTGATCGAGTTCCCATTTAGGGTGTATCGTTAGGATGACTAAGGTGAGACAAGGAGTTCACGATTACGATAGAAAGGGAGTGGCGACGGCTATCATGGTGTTGTAATGGCCTAGTTCTCTCTCTAATAATCTCTATCTATTTATATACACCAAGGGGAAACCCTAATATGATAATAAGGGTAATTACGTCCATCGAATAATTACCATGTAATTCATAAGGGTATTAAAGTCAATGATCATTTAATTAGATAAATGATAGTAAAGGCCATATAACTAAAAGTGAGTCTTACATTCTCCCACTTGGCCGAGTGATCACTTATAATAAGTATTAGATAAGTTTGCAAATTTTAATATTCATTTTAGTTCTAAACTGAAACGGTAACAGAGAAATACAGTTGTTGAATCAATATTCGAATCAGGACCCCCATTAATCATACAACAATCTCAAATTTAAAACTTAAGTGAACTTTAGGATCAAATTGACGAATAAAACCTTAATGTTGATTTGTATCATTAGTGTCTATATGTCATAAGGCATGCATAAACATATTTAAAGACAAATAAATTCTAAACGGTTGAGGAAAATTAATAATTAATCATTCATAGTACGATATGCAATTATACATGGTCATTAGTAAGAACCCGTCTTTATTATAAGCGCTTACATAAGACTTATGGGTAATAGACCTTTAGTAATTGGATCCATAGGCATATCATGAATGTATTCGATACAAAGATTTAGTTTCCTCAACTTGTTCATAATTCATAAGTGAACAATAATTTTGTATCAGATCTTAATGCAGCTCCGCTCAAACTGTTACTGTCCGAGAAATAAGGGTAGCTCACTTATCACTATAAGTCTTCAATATAGTATTTATGTGAAGTACTAAATTACGAGTCAACTGATAAATTTTTCAACAACATTTAGTGACAATTGCGTTGTAGTCAACAACATATTATGTAATTGTAACTTAGGTTGTTGTTAACAGTTCATTATGACGCCTTCATGAGATAGGTCTGTCTGCTGACATAAGGATATACCCCGAAGTTGACATTTTGTTTCCTTTGAATGTAACAAAGTTAGAATAAAGTAGTCAACTATTTTAAATTCTTAGTTCTTCTTTAAATTATAGTCTCTCATTCTTAAAGATATTGTAATATTTTATTAGATGCTTCACAATAGTCTAGACTAGTCTAGTGTTCAGCAAAGTGAGCAATATCTGAACAAGTATAGACTTTAACCTTCATAAGGCTTCTAATTAATGAAGCTTAAGGAAATAAATTTTCATTTATCTCATTAGCCTCTAAAGGAGAACAATTTAAATGTTACACGTGTAAGGATCCGCTTAGTGTAAAGCTTATGGGATGAAACTAATGTCCCATTGGATCTATCTCGGTGTATTTTGATACATATCACATAAGAGGTTTCTTCGAGATCCATCATGTCAAAATATGAGTAATCAATGCTTTGACTTATGTAACATATACTTGTCAAAATAATGTCATCTATATAAGGACAAGTTTGCATTAGTTGCTCCCACTCATCTTGAGGTAGGTGTGCAAATTTACTTAGTTCTTGATGAAGAGAGTTGCATTATTATCTCAATCAACACATACATGGATTTCATTGACTTACTGAATAAGTGTTCTTAACCTTCGTTTAGAACTTTCAGGTTATTTTATAAACATGTTGGTCAATGTTAGGGAAAGTTGTTTTTAATGTCCATCTAATGTAGCTTTAAGTTATTGTAAGCTACTAGAACAATAATTATCCTCAAAGAAACCTTTTGTAAAACAGGTAAGAAGGTTCTTTGATAATTTATTCCTTCTTGAGTATAACCTTTAACAATCAATCGTGCGTTTCCATTCGGATTTAGTTTAGTTATGAATACCCTTTAGGTAATTCAACCAAATGCCAAATGTTATTCTAATTCATGGAGTCAAGCTTGCTAATAATAGCTTTATTCCATTTAGAAGATTGATTGATGCTAATGGCTTAATTAGAAGAAGTAGGATCGGTAAACTTTCCAACATCCATTTTAAATTCAGTCAGGTGGGATACATAATCATCAAAGTTAGTAGGCCTTTTAGACCTAGATGACCTCCTGAGTTGATTATTGGGTTTATTAGGAGTTTCAAGTTTATAGATTAGCTCTTGATAAGGTGGTTTCATTTTCAGGTATATTAGAAGCAACATTAGTTTCTAAGTGTGTGGGAGTTGATGTAGTATGTGTACAAGAGGTGTAATCGGAGTTAAATTCAGAGTTAAATTTAACGAGTCTCTCCCCCCGCCTCTTGTACTCATGTCAAGTCATGATAAGGACTTTTGCTGCTCCCACTGAGCTTAGAAATTTTAAGTAATTCAGCATGCTTAGGGTCAACATTGTATCTAACATTTGAAGACCAACATATTCTAATAGAGAAACAACTTAATGGTGTTTATGTTAGTTTCTCTTGTTGAGAATTACTTTAGTTTTGGTAAGAAATCTAGGTTTGCCCACATAGTAGCATATATGGGACTTTGTTAGGAGTAGTATTAGATTCTAAAGAGACAAGTTGTGATGGAGAGCATTGTCGTATGCAAGAGGTGTAATTTGAGGTAAGACCAATTTGAGACTCCCCCACCTCTTGCAACTTTCGCAAGCTATAATTAGGACACTCGGTGCTCCCACTGATTTTTGAGGTCTCTAGGAACTATACATGACAAGTTTAAATGATGCGCGTGACGTGGGAACCTTTCATGTATTTTAGACTTGATTTCCTTATCGTCCAAAATTTCATAAGAAATTTTAGAAACAAATTTAGAAGGAATTCTATTAAGTATATATGAGTTGATATCTTTAAAGCTTTGGGTCGTAGGAAACAGATTAGATACAAGTAAATATTCTTCTAAATGATAAATGAATTATGTCCGAATATTCCATTTGAGATAACTTCTGATGGACCCTCATTTATTTCCTTAGCCATTTGATATTTATGGCGTTTAACACATGATTTAAAGTCACTGAGAATGAGACTTGGTGAAAATTCATCCTGTATCGACCTAGTCATGATTTCTCATAAAATTTGGTCTTAATGGATGAAGTGTATAGGTCTCATTTATCTTTTGTTAAATTTTCATTTTCATGGTAACAAAAGTTATGAAAGTTTATTGTATCAGCTAGTTCTATGTCATAAAGGTTTCTAACCAGATAATGATAACCAATAATATGAGATTTAAAGTTAACGATGACTTTGTTTTGGCCACGCAAAACTTATAACTGTCAAAGTGTAGCTTTGTTATTGATACTAAATTCTGAATATTCTCCAGAATATGTAAGGTATCATAAAGCCTAATACAAAAATTAATTATTTAATGGTTCTATGTAGCCTTAACATTTAAATTCACCACTAACTACTTATCTTAATTATTAGTTGAATTCTGTTAAGGAAACGTATGGAACTAGACTCAACGCATCATGTGTTGATTGAAATATTAATATTAGCAGACTAAAAAAAATATCATTAATTAGTGACTACCTTATTTTAGCCAGCTAGTCCCTTGGCTTATGGATGATTTCATTGATTATGCCTAGTATAATGACATAACTTTACAGTGAGACTTCTCCTTGGATAACTTAGAGCCGGAGGTAGTACTTGTATTTTGTTTTCGGACCTTAAAACTATCCTTTTTTTAGGTTTAGTGGTAGTGAGGTGAATAATATCCGGGTTTTTTCCAGTTTTAGGCGTTTCTTTTCCTGTACGTTTGTTGCTATCAATACACTCATTTTCCTTTGGTACTTCTGAGTGTTATAGTTGATTTTTAAGGCAACTAATCGTACTTGTGAAAAAATTATTATGTACACACTAAAAAGACTTCACTGATTTCCATGTATAAGCCCTTAGTTTATGGGTCATGTCAGTGTATATTATGATGTGTTCACAGATGTCCCTTAACCTTTTATTTAGAATTAGAATGTTTGCATGCGTCTTTAGGAATTATTTTGAATCTTTCATTTCCACATAGAATAGATTAGTCTTAGGAAAATCAGAATCTAGAATAGCTCCCCTGATAGCAATCATGAAAATGAGTTCTTGATTATCATAAGAGACATTGAGTTTGACTTATCCTATTTCTTATGCTCTAGTTTTCCTCTTTAATACTTTTATCAGAAAGAGCAGCAGGAGAGCCATGTCTTAAGGGATAATCAAGACTCAATAAGAGCAAAAATTATGGAAACTTTTAATCAAGCAAAACTCATCTTAGAAATGATAGTGAAAATAAGGTACAAATAGCTAAAAAAGAACTTAGATAGATCTATGAGGTAATAATCTAAGGCAAACATAAATAATAAAACAAGGTTCTACTTAAGAACAATTATTTTACGAAGATGTGATAAAAATCTATTATAACATCAAACTAATAGATTTAATTAGGTTCTACTTAAAAAATGTAACACATCACCTTTGGGCAGAAGCGAAACATTTGTTTAGCATTAGGAACAATTTAATAGTGAGTATGTGCAGTAAGAATGTAACACATCACCTTTGGACATAAGTGAAACATTTGTTTAGTATGCACATAATTAGCTTCGCGAAAACCAAATGTGACACATCACCTTTGGGCAGAAGTGGAAACATTTAGTTATATTAGGCGAAGTAGTGCTTAATTAGACTTAAATAACTCTACAAGCGTGACACATCACCTTTGGGCATAAGTGAAACTTTAGGTGTTATTTAAGTTAATCATGTTTTCTAATTTAATATCATGATATGCACTAAGTTATAATGCTTAATTAAGCTTGAATACATTTACACATGCATCACATCACCTTTGGGTAGAAGTGAAGCTTTAGATATTATTCAAGTAACTCTTAAGGTTTTGAAAACATTTAAGTTTAAGGTTTAACAAAACTAAAACTAAAGCATTCATTAATAGCAAATAAAACTTAGCGCGAAGAAAATGAGTTCGCAGTAAACTTATGGTTCATGGTAAAACTTAGTTCATGGCAAGGTTAGTTTACGGTAAATAACAGTTCTCGATAAAATTGGTTTTCGAAAAAAGTTGTGTTATCGGTAAGATTGTGTTCTCGGTAAAAATTAAGCCGGGAACCATTACCCGAGAACCCTTATCCTGGGAATTCTCAAACCCGGAAACTCTTAGCCCGGGAACCTTTGAGCCCGAGAATCCTAAGTCCGAGAACCCTGAGCCGAGAACCCTCACCCGTGAACCTTTAACCCGTGAATACATAACCCATAAACCTTATAATTGATTTCGATTTTTAAGGGATCTATCTATAAATGTTTTCGATTTCTAAGGGGTATTAAATATATCTAAGATTTGATAAGATTTCAAAATTTTAATTTATTTATTTTCTTATTAGATTTCGAAAATATCTTGGAGATATGGTTACCCAAAATTAGAAAAACAGATTTTAATCCTAATCAAAACCAAATTATATAGTTTTTCATCAAAATTTAGGATGAACGGTATGAACACCTTAAGAGTAATTCGCAACCCTAATAATGGTACCGGCCGTAAGATAAGTGAGTACGGGTCGTACCCGGTCGCCGTTATGTAACTTACATCATACGAAAATAATGTATGAACAAAAATAATGATGTATGCTCAAAGTAATCCTTGTTATACGTGTTCAATATTCGTAGGATTGCAGGAACAATTAATTGAATCTAAAGACATGGTATTCATGAAAGGAAAAGTAAATATGGCATTAATAATCCACTGATTTGATGAATGTGAATATGCATCACAATTAATGATTTCATGCCAAAAAAAATAAGCTTTCATAAACACCGTAGGGATTGATGATTTCAATTTTAGAAGAGATGGATATATAAAATCCATTACATATTAAATCAAGGATTTCACGGCAAAAGCAAATAATATCCATAAGTAAGAAAATCCCATATTATTCACCAAAATAGAGTATATCGATTCATGTGAATGAAAAAAAAAATGATTTCGTAAATCTCTATTAATCGATTCAAAATTAAGGAGTCGATCAAATTATATGATTGAATGGTTATAATCAACATTGCTCTGATACCACATGTTGATTATATCTTTAACATGGGTAAAAAATTGGCCCTAATAATGTTTATTCAATCATTCATATATCAGAGATTAAGCTGTAGAACATACATGTAAGAATCTATAGTTGAGCCGTTGAGGATGAAGCCATCATGATCTTCATATTGATCGAGTTCCCGTTTAAGGTGTATCGTTAGGATGGCTAAGGTGAGACAAGGGGCTCACGATTACGATAGAGAGGGAGTGGCGACGGCTATCATGGTGTTGTAATGGCCTAGCTATCTCTTTAATAATCTCTATCTATTTATATACAGGGGTATAAGATTCCCTTTTTTAGGGGAAGATGGGCTAAGCTTAATGGGTCAAGAGATGGGCCGGGTCCCATTGTTAGGGCCCATAATAGGATATCGTCTAAAATAATATGAAATCTTCTTATTGTTTTACCTTTTTATTGGTTTCAAGTTCATAGTATACTGAAGGATTTGGTTCACAAGTCGATTAAGGAGACCACAGTAAGTCTTAAGGCCCTTTTTTGTAATAGTAACACCTTTTTTTTTTTGGAAAATGATCACTATTTTTTTTTCAATTGCTATTGGTGCATTAATGAAGGAGTTGAAATAATATCCTTCACTTAAGGACTTAAGGTGGAAGCTATGAAGCAGCTTGTGAATCATCAGATAGAATGATCACTATTTCTTTAGAAGCTTCAACAAGACGTTAAGAAGAGCGGGAATCCAACATACTTGATTTTTTATGGATATAATGATTTTTATCTTTGTCGCATTGATAAGTATTATTGACATGACCTATAACATTTTGAAAAAATGTTAAAAGAAACTCTCATTTAAAAAAAAATGCAGGATCAAATGTTTTATCTTATGTCCATATGGTGGTTGAAACTTTAAGACACACCATCCTTGAATTTGTTGTGTATTGTCAAGTTCGCAAGGCCAAACGTAGCTTACTCGATCGTTTCTTCACCGAGTTGGGGGTAAAAGAGATAAGTTTATATTTTTTACATCAATTAAATAAAAGCAAAATTTAAATACTTTTTGTTTGTTATATTGTATTTTAAATTAATTTTATTTGCAAGGAAGACAATTAGGTAAATTGTTGGATAGTGATAACACAAAGGCGTGAAAACATAGCACATCGGCTAGAACTATATCGACCTACATAGTTGAGATAGATACCGTTGTCTAGGCCAAATAGATTGAGTTGTATCGTACATATCATTTTTGGATCATTTTTTTGTTACGAAAAACAGATTGTTTTATGAATTGAGGTTTATTGTTTTATGAAATCAACGGTTTTGACGATGCATATTATTGCAACCAAACATCTTCTGATTTCAACTGATTGGTAACTATTGCAAATCGATAACTTAAGGGTGAAGGGGGCACAACCAGTGTCGTAAAAATCGCTATGCGCTAGTCGGGCGGTGGGGTAGGGCCTAGGCCTAGGCGGGATTAATCGGATTGGAATTTTTATATGTAATTTTTAGTTTTTTATATATATACACACATTTTTATAAAAATGTTCATTTTTAAACCACACCAAAGGTTTTCACCGGAAATTTCAGGTTTTCGCCGGAATCTGGCCGCCTAGGCGCGATTTGGACCGTCTAGCGATTTTTGAACCGACTAGGTCAAATTTCCTCCTTAGCCGAGCGCCTAGCGATTTTTGGACCGACTAGGTCAAATTTCCTCCTTAGCCGAACGCCTAGCGATTAATCGGCGCCTAGACGCGATTTTTACAACACTGGGCACAACCATAACCCAAAATCTACCTTAACAAAATCAACCAATAAGGTTGTGCCACCTCACTTTTACCCTTTTGCTACCCTAATACCCTAAAGTGAAGGGGCACAACCCTAACCCAAAATCTACCCTATATAGCCGTTAAACAAATGATCGATTTGTGTATTGATACTCGGGTAGATATACCCGCAATCTCCTACCTGTGAGCGAACCCAAGTTGACGGCGGCGGTGTACCCGCCTCAAACCGCATACCCGAGGGTGCCCCCTTCACCCTAATGTATTCATTCCATTCATTTTCATTGTTTTAAAAGAAAATTGAATATTTGCCGCAAATGAAAGAAAAGTAACAATAGCAGGTGGCTTTATTCATGATGTTTAATTGTTTACAAATCACTTAAGGCAAACATAATTTCCAGATGTTTTTTCCCTTAAATCCGCCATAACTCCCTGTTTTTCTTATCAATCACACAATATTATAAATGTGATTGGTCAGTGCAATCTCATTCCAATATATAAAGTTGAATATATCATTCCATGTTTACCGACTGTTTTGATTTTGGGTTTGTGAGTTGTCTGAAGTAGATCTTCATCCTTGATGCATGGATTTTTGAGTTTGCTCAGGTCAAAGTATACTTCGTTTTACATTATTTATAATATAATTTTCTTGCAATGCAGGAAAATTCCATGATATTTGACAGAGACCGCACTGCCATGTGCCGGCTTGTCTATCATAACTACTCTTGCCAAGATGTTTTTATTTGGAATGGTAGGGGCTAGGAATCTCATTTTTTCGGACTATTCATCCAGTTTTCGGACGATTCAAAAGTTCTTGGCCAAATTCCTTGTTTTTTATCCAAGTCTCCAACCCTTTACGTCCAAAACTCATATCTAGCTTCCATGAAGCTAGATATATACTTTTTAGGCCAATTCATACGTAAAAATCCCGACTTTGATTGAAACCCACTTAAAAACTCTAAAACCCACTTTACAAACTAATACTCGAATTTTGGGAGAGTTTGTTACCAGTTTCTCACATGATTCTCCTTCCCCAATCGTTAGCTATGCTCCAGCAATGATCTCGGGTCAAGATGGAGGCCTCGGGTGCGGTTTTGAAGCTCTCTTTCTCTCTCTAAGTTCTCTCTCTAAGCAAGATGGGAAGAAGATGGAGTGGGGAAGATGAAGTGAGGAGGGGTGGAGGTGGCTAGGGCTTGTAGCCTTTCCCCCTTCCTTCCTTGATCGGCCCAAGGCCCGCTCCAACGAGCCCATCCTCGTTTTCCTTTCCTTTATTCGATTATGAGACCCGTCCCTTTCTATTGGATATTATTTTCAACCCACGATATTTCTTATTATTTTTGGGATGTTACATGGTGGTGTTGTAGAGGCTTAGATCTCCGATGAAGAAGGTGAAGAGGATCGAGAATGAACTGGCCCAATTACTTTTTGGTGTTATTTTTTATTTTAAATCTAATGATAATAGTTATTTTTGTAATTATACATAATATAAAGTGGGTCATATTTTTAAAAATAAAAAGTCAAAAATACCCCTATTTAACATTTGGATTTAACAAAAGTTAGGGTCTTAGACTAAAAAAGAAAGAGAAATTGAAGATTGGGGATCATATATGCAAGTTTAAAAGATCAGGGACCAAATTTAGATGAAACCACAAGGACCAATCGTAAAATTTACTCTATTAAATATTTTTATTATTTATTTATGCTTGATTCATGTTTGTAAAATAACAATTGACATGTCTAGCTGCAAGGCTTTACGATTCCATGGGAATGAAACCAAGATCTCAATCTGAATACATGTCCAAATTTAGACGTGCTCATGCTGATGGTGGCTACACTATACCTGGTGACACAATTGCAGTTGATCAAAATTACATCTCTTGGTTGGTAAGTGATTTTAGTGCAGTTTACTGGAATATAGATGTGAAATAGTTTATGTTCAGTTGGGGATTTAAAGATTAGAATCCTTAATCATATTCAGATTGTCAACTTCATTTTGTTTCGTATGGACATTTGATTTAAGCTGATTTTTGGTTTTACAAATTTATTCCACCTATTACATGAAAAGATTAAACCACAACAGCCCGCTGCAAAGCGCAGGTATACTCACTAGTTTAACAATAATTACAAAATAATGTTGGGATTCCTTATGATCCAAAACATCTCATTAATGATCCAAAATCAATTGTTTTGCACCCCCCATGTTTGCCCACCTAATCTCATTTATGATCCAAAATCAATTGTTTTGCAGCCCACATGTTTGCCCACCTATTTTGAAACCCAAACCGAAACCCATATACTTTCATACAGTTTTTTAGAGCCCATTTGGTAAGCCCAAATCCTTACGGTTCCGGCCCACATACCCGTAAACCCTTACCCGTGAAAACCGTAACCAACCCATGCTCCTAGTGTACGGTTCATAGACAAGAGAAATAAGAGTTATAAATTACAAAAAGAGGTCGGAGAACAACACCATTCCGACCAAGAAAATTTACAAATATTCGATCTTTTATTAATCTAATTATAAGAAAGATGGATAATATCATCCGCCATTTTAAAAAGCGATTAAGTCTCCCTTCTAAAAAGCAGAGCATTTCTAACCTTTCAAATCATTCAAACGGTTGAATAAATCTTAATTAGTTTAGATATAAACCTGAATTACTCAGGTTATGTGATCCGGATTTTATTAAATCATAGAGGTTTTCAGATCAACCCGAACTTAGCGCACCATTTGACCTAAATATGAGTGTTCATTATTCGAATTATACTCGAAAAAAATTGAAACTCAAACTTAGCCGAACCAAACTTAATTTTTTAAGTTTTTGAATCAAGTTAGCATGTGAACCAAATTCCAATTTAATTTTAAAGTGAACTCAAAGTTTTGATTTTCAAACATATCTTTATCATTTATTAGATTGGATCCGAAGTCCTACCGGACTTGTTTTATTTGACTAGTGGTCTTTTTTTTCTTGAACAGCCAACGAATACTATAAACCCGGTCACCCGGGTAAACCCAATGGCGAAAAACCACCCACGCAGACTGGTGACCCGGCCCACCCACCAATTCAGGGGAAACCCACCATCCAAAGGCACATTGTGGAAAAACCCTTTACCCACCTGAGCATATTGCACCAAGTGAGACTCGAACTCATAACCTCTCAAACCAGTTGATGTGGGGCTCATTGGCGACAAGTAGTGGTTTAATCGGCCCGTGGGTCAATTGCTGTTTTTAGAAACAAGTTGAGTTGACAACAATACATAACCGTAAAAGTAGTTGAGGTGACCATTTGGTGAGGCAACCCCTACGACTTTAGGAGTTAGATCAAGACTGGTCATGATCAATCCATTTTAGCGACCCCCACCACAAGTTTGTATGGTTGGAGTGGCTGCGATATGGTTAGACAATATTATAATGGTCAAGCTAGCATGGCGTCGCTAAATTAGAATATATCTATATACAAGTCAACATGGAAAAATAATACTACAAGTTTTGACTATTTAATTATAATGTATGGTTGTTATTATCAACGACTTAAGAATGAGATAAATATAAATATCTTTATTTGATTTTTCTTAAGATTTGATACCCAAGATCTAAATTTATATTAAAATATTATTAAAAAGGTTATTTTAAAAATATTATAATCCATAAATAATTATTATTCACTCATTTTTATTTTTATTTTTTTATCATAGTTTTTTAATGGAGCATGTACTTACATAGTAAATAAACTATTCCATAAATATAATTGATTTCATACAAAAATGTTTCTAGTTAATATGTCACAAAGAAATTAAATATATTGAATATTTTATCGATTAAGAAAAAATACATAATAAGAAACTAATTACGAAATATAATTGAGAAGTTACATAAAAGGAACAACAAAAGATCATATTTTTTGAAAGAATCAAAAATATTACATAATATATAATATTGGTGTTAGAATGTTTTTTTTTTAATTAAGGGCTGGTCTTGATTTGTATTTTATTCCGGTTTTTTAAATGCAGAGTCAGTATCTAATTTGTAATAAAAAAATATTCAAAACGGAAAGTAAATTGCTACCCAAGATCGTCATATATTTTGATACCATGAAAGAATTCAAAAAATAATACATTATATCAATATCGGTGTTAAATATTTATCGTATATTCAATAATCATAGGTATGTCTTTATATAGAGAGATATTACAATCCTATATAATTATCAATGTCTAACAAACTAATATAGAGCTAAGAACAATAAAATAGATAGATAACAACTCTAATTTATTTTTTCGAATATGATAAACTCTTATATATAGATATACTATTTTATATATATGTTTTTTTGCTAATACATAAAAAAATTCAAATTTGTTTTACGTCTTTGAATCTGTTTTGTTGTTATTGAAAAAAAATCATATATTAAACATGACTTTCCATCAAAATAGTTAAAGTTAAATAATGTATATATTAATAATTATTAATCCATGGTGTTCCCTGCATTGACCTTTTATTAGCTTCACGTGAATTCATATGTGCGACAACATTTTTGTTGGTTAATTAATCACTCACACTCGAAACCCGTTTATAACATCATGAATCAATATTGTTTCGATGCTTATTCTCATCCCATATACGTTTGTAATTGATATCATGTTGTTTATACATACATGCATAAATAAACATAGAAGCTTTACAACTATATATACATAAATGAAAATAACGAAGAACTAGAAAAAAAATATAGCGTCAGTTATTTATACTATTGTAACACCCAAACATTTCCCAAGTAATATAAAAGGCTAAAAGTGTTCAAAGAAAAAGACCAAGAATTAAAAATGTAAGTTCTTGGAAGTTGAAGGACCAAAAATGACAAAATAGAAATTTCTGACTGTGACGGACCGTCACAGGAAGATAACGGTCCGTTACGTCGGTGCGGACCGTCACAGAACATAACGGTCCGTTACGGGCTCAACACGACGATGAATCTGGGAGTGACACGTGTATGCTGACTAGCGGGCAATTATGACGCGTGTAACCCTATGACGGACCGTTACGGGGATTAACGGTCCGTTACGTTTGCCGCCCAAAATTGGGTGACTGACCGTCACCACTGGTAACGACCCTGACCTTTTCCCTATAAATAGTTGAACGAGCCCAGCCATGTTCTCACACCTTTCACACCTTCTAAAAGACACACAAGCTGTGGTGTTCCATTCCCGAGCCGTAGTTCACGTACGAGGGTCCGGTTTCTAGCAAAATGTCAGCAAATTGCCGTAGATAGTGCCAAGGTAAGGTTTTCGAACACCCTGAAGTTACTTTGTGTAAACCTAATATAGGGATATTGATTATGATAATGTCGGATATGATTTAGGGTTCTATTGAAGTGTTGATTGTTATATTAAATCAGAAGGAGGATCTGCTTAAGGTGAGTTTCTCTGAACTGTGCTCTATAAAATGTTTTGTAAATGATTTTTATCTGAGATCCCAATATCATCAGTGCATATATCCTATAATAAGTGATTTAGGGTTCTATTGAAGTGTTGATTGTTATATTAAATCAGAAGGAGGTTCTGCTTAAGGTGAGTTCCTCTGAACTGTGCTCTATAAAATGTTTTGTAAATGATTTTTATCTAAGATCCCAATATCATTCGTGCATATATCCTATAATAAGTACTTATTATAGCCTTGATTGGAGGGACTGACGGGCAATAACTGATCCTCTCGTATTTGGCCGGACTTGTATCCGAAAGCCAGGGAGTCGCCTGTATATATGTATGCTGTAGATTCAAAATCCATGTGAGGTTACTGGATGATGGATTGGGATGGATGATTATTATACCCAGACCCCGAGTAAATCTGAGGTCCTGGGGTATTCTTGTATCGAGGATACAAGCTATGAAAATACGATTATGTTTATGAACTCACCAGCGTTATGCTGATCCAAAATGTTTTCAAATGTTTTTTAGCACAGGTGACCACTGGCTGGTAGTTGGAATTCCAAGAGATGTATAGGTGTTTTGAGATAGGATGACTAAGGGCAGGTTCTGGTGTAACTGTAAGGCCTGAGTGAATAACACGTTCTCCATGAACTATAAGTCCAGAGTTATATGTTGTAATTACCGGTCAGTCCTTATTGTAAAACATTATTATATATGAAATGAAATAGTTATGATTTTAAGTCTTCCGCTGTGTGTTTTTGGTATCAATGTCACAGTAACTAGAAGGCGACCTTCTGACCATTATGTAGTTATCTGACAAACGGAATGTTCTGTCTAAGAAAAGAGCGGTGTATAAATCTCTCCTAGACCTGCCGTTCTTTCCTAGGAACATATCTATTGGAGGTACTACTCTGGTTAGATAATTGTCCCGTGTTACGGGTGTGACAACTATACTAGGTTAGAATCTCGTGTATTACACGGGTTGAATAAATTTAATGTTATATACTTAGTAATAAAAAATTTATGTTTTTTAAAACCCGTGTATTACACGGGTTTAATAAAATATAACGTAATCTGTTAACAACACACTAGTCAAAATATGTCTTTAAAAAATGTACTTTGATGTGACAGTTATAAATTCTATTAAGTTAATTTTTAAAACATTTTTTTAACCGGATATTAAATTTTTTATGTAATTGATAAATGTTAATTCATACTAAATTCACTTGGTTAATGGTATAATAACTATTTCTAATTAAATAATAATTATCCATAGTTAGATTTACATTAAATATTTAAACATATATTTTTATAATAACATTATTTAATAGGAGAGAGAGGCGTGAAAACCATGAATAGAATGAACCAGAAAATGACACGTGTTCCCTTTGGATTTTTATTTATTAGTATAAAGATTCCAAGATAGAATTAATTTTTATTACCCCACTATGTAATTAATTTTTTATTCTGATATGTAATTAAAAATGGAACTATAATGATAATCTTTTTTGCTATTTGCGTGGAACTATGGCCAACGGAGGATATTGTCAAATTTTTTCATCATATTTTCTAATTATTTATACTATTTTAGTATAATATTTATTCAAATTTTAAATTTTCCGTGCATATGAGGAAAATTTTAATGGGTAGTTACAATTAGCCAATTTAATTCAAATTCATTTATGTGATTAGTTTAATTAATTAATTTGGTATTTAAGTCCATGAAACTTTAAAAAATATACCGTTTAAAAAAATTGTTAAAGGAATGGTTTAAACGAGAAAAATAGTCTAGGAAGACCTAAAATAGCGACACGTGTCAACTAAATTTACATTTTTATTAAGTAGTATAGAAGATTAATATATATATTTTTTAAATATATTATTATTTTCAAAAGAATTAATTATACGGATGGGCCTTGTGGTTTACACGGATTTCACTTTTAGCCCCTAATAATGGGAAACTACAAGTTTGAACCAATAGTTTGCACGATTGTAACAAAGATAGCCCCTAGGTTGCATGTTTGTTAACTTTGACTGTTAAATGGATGTAAAATGACTAAAATACCCTTTACATATTAAAACAATAAAAACAAAAAAAATTAACTTTAAAAAAAATAGGACCCACTAAAACCCACTCACATCATCTTATCCATATCAAAACACCTCTCCCGTAAAACCATAGCTTCCACCTCCCCTTCTGACCACCACCCTCCGGCCAACCCGATTTTCCGGCCGAACCCAGGTTTTCGGCATAACCCGTTTTTCCGACAGTGAGCATTCCGATAGTATCCGGTGAATCCTTTGAACCCGATCCAATCATTTGTTTCACAATTATGTACTTGAGAACCTCCACCAAGCCATTTGCAATAGCCCTCTTATAAACACTATGATTCTTCATAGGAGACTCATTCCCAAACCTTATCCAGCTTAAATTCCAGGATTTGGTAGCAAATCGATCAAGTTCACGATATGATATCCCTTTATTTCATAAGCACCACCACACATTAATGAAGAAAACAGAAAAAATAGGGCAAAAACAAATTTATAGCTCTAATTCTAAAACACATTAATGCTTTGGATCTGACTGAAACGATGGTCCGCTGAGACCCTAGCATGTCGCCGGAATCCTCTCTAGCCGACACTTTCTCCACTTCTTGAACATCACCGCCACCGCCCATAACCATTTGAACCTCGTCACCGGCTGACTACTCCTTTTGCACAGGAATCAAGCCGTTACAATCCCAGATCCACCACCCTCTTCTACAATCCCAGATCCACCACCCTCTTCTACAATCCCAGATCCACCACCCTCACTTCCAGGAGTCCTCTCTAGCGCTGTGCAGCGCCGCCATGATCCTCCTGTCAAGAAACAAGCCGTCGTCGCATTTGCCAGAGGACCCCATCACTACCGCCGCTACACCTCCACTGCTGCCGCTAGAACTTGCGAGAGATCTTCGTCTTTCACCATCGGGGTTTGGTCGAGGAAACTCAGGTCTTCGCCCCTTTGCCTTCCGCCGCTGCCGTCGCCTCCGTGTAAACCTCGCCACCTTCCAACCGCCCACTTCAGTATCGGTAGGAATGGAAGTAAGGGTGGTGGATCTGGGATTGTAGTAGAGGGTGGGTGTGGGTATTCAGGAAGAAGAATATGGGGTATTTTAAACACTTCATATTTTTTTATTTTTCATATTAAGGGTATTTTAGTCATTTAATAAAAACTTAACGTCCATCCCACCCAGGGGCCATCTTTGTTACAATCGTGCAAACTATTGGGCCAAACTTGTAGTTTCCCATTTCTAGGGGCCAAAAGTGAAATCCGTGTAAACCATATGGGGCATCCGTGTAATTAATTCTTTTTAAAAGATAGATGTGTATTTAATAAGAGAGAGAGTCGGGAAAAAAATGATGAGAGTGAATATGGAGGCGACACGTGGCATAAAAACCTTTATTTATTATATAGTACTAGCTTAGATCTCGTGTATTACACACGGGTGAAAAATATCAATACATAAAATTCTTAAATCTTTATGTATATATTTTATATGTGTAAAAATGTATTACATATATTACGGATAAAAATCAAAATTCAAAACATGTAAAAATTAATATATAATTGGGTTTCGAAAATACGCTAATTACTATTCATTTATGATTTGATTGAAAATAAAGTTACATAATTAGATTTCTTATAATAAGAGATAATTTAAAACAAATGTGTTTTATTAGTATAACTAGTATTTTTTTCAGAAATATATTATTATTAAAAGATGAAAGTGTATTTAATAAGAGAGACAGGCGGGAAAAAAATGATGAGAATGAGTATGGAAGCGACACGTGACATGAAAAAACCTTTATTTATTATATAATATAGATATATATAGATTATAATACATTTGATAATGACGAAATTGTCTTTTTACATTAATTTTTAATAGTTTAAGTGGGCAAAATTGTCTTTTATAAATTATGTGATTAAATACAAAAAAAAAACTAATTGAAATCTAGTTATGTAAACAATCAATTTTCTGTTTAACTAAATTCTCAAAATCGTTTTTATTTTATTTTATATGATGTCATATTTACTTCATTCTATAAACTTTTATTGAGCCTTCAAATCTACATGATACTTCACCAATTAATTGTTCATGCACTTTACCAGTGTTTGTGTAAGTGTACGTGTTGTGTTTACCGTCGCATCGCGCGGACACCCTTTAGTATTAATTAATGTATACTATGTAATCCTCTAACTTGTTATCAGTTAAGTTTTGATTGATCCTCCATCGTTTATAAAAGACAGATATTATTAATATGAAAATAACAAGCTAAAAGATTATTGACTATTACATTGACTAAGACATGTGGCATGGAGACTACAACATATTCCAACTCGGTCTATTTTGCACATTTGTGTATGTATAGACTATCAGGGCCGGTCCTAAGGATTTAAGTGCTCCGGCCGAGTCGGAAAAAAAGGTCCGTACGAACAAAATATATAAACTATTTTTTTAAACAATGATTAACGTTATAAACACAGAAAACATATAGGGTCCAACCAATCAACCATTACATATTTACATTATAAAGATTAAATCTATTACTGGATTAGGGCCAAACCAATCAATCATTACATATTTACGTTATAATGATTAAACGGGTTAGGGCCCAATCTATACTATATAATAAATAAAGGTTTTCTATGCCACATGTCACTTCCACATTCATTATCTTTATTTTTTTCCCGCTTCTCTCTCCTATTAATTACACCACTATCCAAAAATAATAATATACTTTTAAAAGAAATAATAATTTTTATATTAATAAATCTTCTGACATATTTTGACGAGTGTATGTATTAACAGATTATATTTTATTTCACGGGTTTATTCAACCTGTGTAAAACACGAATTTTTAAAAAATATTTTTTATTACCCAATAATTACATTATAAAGATTAAAGAGGGCCCAACCATTATAAAAAGGGCCACATATATTTTTAAGTTTTTATAAAAAGATCCTAATATATAAAACCGATATATAAAATTTTATAAATATATATATATATATATACTAGCTTAGAATCCGTGTAATACACACGGGGTGAAAAATATCAATACATAAAATTCTTAAAATCTTTATGTATATATTTTACAGGTGTAAAAATATATTATATATAATAAGGATAAAAAACAAAATTCAAAATATGTAAAAATTAATATATAATTTGGTTTTGAAAATACTTAATTGCTATTTAATGTAATTTAACTTTCATTTATTATGTGATTGAAAATAAAAGTTACATAATTAGATTTCAAAGTTTCTTATGATAAAAGATAATTTAAAATAAATATGTTTTATTAGTATAATTATTATTTTTTTAAAATATATTATTATTAAAAAATAGAGGTGCATTTAATAGGAGAGAGAGACGAAAAAAAAATAATAAGAATGAATATAGAGGCGACACGTGTCATTAAAAACCTTTATTTATTATATAGTATAGATATAGATATATATAACATATATACAAATTTTAGACCCCTAAAAAAATGGGCCCTGGCTCGGCCTACCCCTGGGCCGGCCATGTGGACTATCTATATATACGTCACTACTAAAAGAATAGGTATTAGGTTTTGAAATGAAACAGTAAAAAAATTAACGATTGAATGTAATTAAACTTAAAATGGATCAAAGTTGGTCACAAAACGATCGCTAACTTTGTCATGATCATTTTGTTTCGATCGCAAAGATGAGAAAGTTAAATAAATCAAAACTGAAATTAAATTTTAGTCACAAAACAGTTGAAATAAATTGAAATTAAATGGAGGTTGTAATGCGGTCGTAAAAAGTCAAGAAAATTAAATTAAAATAAAAAAAATTAAATAATGTCACAAAACAATCAAAAGCAAAAATTAGAAAAATATATAAATCAAAATTAAAAATTAAACTAGTCACGAAAAATGAGAATACATAAATAAAAAATTAAATATAGTTTTTAAAACAGTAAAAATAAAATATAAATATAAATGTCAAATCGCATAAAACGATAGCAATAATTGAATAAATAAATAGATGAAAATTAAAATTAAATTAAAGTTTGGTTGCAGATGGTCGTGGTGCCTGTCTTAAAACAATCGTTAATATAAAAGAAGTAAAAAATTAAAATTTAATATACTGTCACGAATCACTCACAAAACTAAAAAATAAATTAAAAGATAAATGTCAGTTCTAAAAATAAGTATGTATGTATGTATGTATTGAGTGTGTTTACCTGTCGTATATGCACATGTAGTATGTATGTATGTATTTAACAATACAAATGTAAATTTGTGTAATATCTTACATGCTCTCATGTTTAAACTTACAATAGCTATTACACCGCATGTTAGTATATAGCTCGTTATATTAACAAATATAATCCGAAAAGATAATCAGGCTCACTTTTAGGAGTGACAACAAAACATAGCGTATTTTTAAGCGGATTTAATAAACTTATAACAAAATATAGCGTATTTTACTACGTTCTATTTGTTTACACGACGTTAAATTAGATATTAAAACTCGTTTTTAAATTTGAACAACATATCGACTCTTTTGTAGCAGTGAAGTCACTTTCAAAAATGCATTGCAAATTGTATACAAATTTAGTGACCCTTTTAAACATGAAGAAGCTAGATAAGAAGGCATTAAATGGTGACACATTACCAGCAATATATAACAAGATTGTATACAAGTTGTCCATTCTAATCGAAATAATTAAGTGTGTCTTCAAACCAGAAAATAATCAAGTACTAAAAACAAAACTGAGATGGAGAAGATTAACTAGATTGGCAATAATACACAACAATAAATTATGTAGTTGAACTGACCTAAAGCTACCTTTATTGGTCTAAATAATCTATACTTCTATACTATATAATAAATAAAGGTTTTGAAAGAACACTTGTCACTCTCTTATGTATCGTCATTTTTTTTTCCGCGTCACTCCTATTAATTATACACATTTTTCTTTAATTGTTTTTTTATAATTTTTTGTTTTCCGCTTCTCTCTCCTATTAAATAATAATGATTTCTATAATTCTTTTTATAAAACATTTTTTGTTTAAAAAATAGGTTTGTTCATAAAACATTTTTAGAAATTGAATATTTCGTTCATTCTTTTTATAAAACATTTTTAAAAAATAACTATATAACGTTTCTAAAATTTGTATTAAAAAACTTTGTAATATGTCATAAATATATAATATGTAAATTTTTATTACTAAGTATATAACATTGCATTTATTCAAACAGTGTAATACACGAGATTTCTAACCTTGTATCACATATATTAGTATATTTTGTGTTTGGTATATCAAAAAGATTTTAAAATTTTCTTAGACCATGTTGTCACAAACATAAAATACATAAAAGAAATTGTTGGTGATTTTAGTATTGTCTAGGTATTTTGTGTGTAATTGGATTTACTTAATTACTAAATGATAAGTCATAATAAAACATCAAAGAAGTTGGTAAGTGTGGAGTGCACACTTGTTTGATGATCTTATGATTTATGGTGCTAAAGACACGTTATTGTATCAAAGTGACGAACTAAACAACGGGGATCCGGGGGGCAGCGCCCCTTGTTAGTAGGGTCCTATGGGCGGCAACCCCTAGCCCGTGGTTGGAAAATTGATTCGGAAATAAAAAAACTGCTAAAAATAGTATAGTGATTTACTCATCCAGAGTAAGTTGTTCATTCGGATCAAACTATCCGGTCTAGACTTGGTTATCTGGACCAAATTGGTAATTCGGACCTGACTGAAGAAGTAGTTAAGGATTGACGGTTTTCAACCAATAACCGTCATTACAAATCATTGCATCGTTTTACCCATATATAGAAGTCAGTTTTGGTCAGTATCAGATATACGAAATTCCTAACAGATTTCACATATTTGTTCTTCAATCTTCAATTCTTATCCGATTGAATATTCGAGTATACCATCGAAATAATTCAATCTGAAAGTGAACATACGATTATCAAAGAATCCAAGTCATATCAAAATCCACATTCCTACATAAATATACAAATTATGAAAGTGATCAAAATTTACTTGCTTAGACAAATGACCACAAGATCGAATGACAAGGACGGCGGATTAGGGGTTTGATTATATTGCCTGTCTCATTTATCACAAAGATAATAAATTTTCTTAGACCGGTGTTGTTACAAACATAAAATACATAAAAGAAATGTACAAAATCATGAAAGTGGTAACGATCTACTTGCTTAGACAAGCGGGACGACCACAATATGGAATGACAAAGATGGCAGATTGGGGGTTTGACTATATACTTCAACTTGCGCTATTAAAATTATTGATTATTAATTGAACACTTTTGAGTTCCACATCTTGTAACATATTATTTAATGCAACTGATATTTGTTAAAATTATATCGATCACAAGAAATTATCTTGTTCATGTGATTATATTTGACAAGCTGGCCATGATTACGTATGTGCTCTATCTTTCTCTTGTTTAACTTATGGTTGATGAGTAGTAATCACTCATCAATCAACTTAGCTCATTAACTTATTAGAAAGTTGGTAGCAGAAGCTGAACTATTGCTTGCTTCACATTGCTTTCTTTTTCATGACCATGGTATCAACATTTTGAGATTTTAATACACAAAGTTCATGTAAAATATCAACGGAATATGATTAGATCTTTTTGACGAGTTAGAACGTTACATTCACCAATCAAACTTGAAAAGTTTGTAGATCGAGGGTCGGTTCTAACCAAAATGAACCGAAACAAACACCACCGTTTCAACAACAATCATCGTTTCAACAACAACCGTATTACCCATATTTCCCGCAATGTACACCCGCACCAAACATCACTCAAATTGCACATGCACTGCGTCAAAAATGGCCTACGGTCATACGTTTAATGGCCTACGGCCGCACAAAAAACGTGTGACCGTAGGCCTTTCGCCACACTTTTTTTTCCAGCTCAAGTGTAACCAAAGCTCAAGTCATCGTAGGTATCATACGGCCACACACGCTTTTTAGTGGATGTAGAAGTTTAAAAGTGTGGCTAAATTGTATCAACATTTCTTGCTGAAATCAAGCATTCCCTCCATTAAATGTGGCTAAAGGATAGCAACGGTCACATGACTTTACTTTAAGTGTGGCTAACGCAACGGGCACATGAATTTACTAAAAAGTTTGTTTTAGCCACACTTATTTAATAAAACCGTGACAAAAGGGTTGTTGTGATCAAACATTTTGTCTCAATAAGTGTGGCTAAATGGTAACAACAGCCACATGAATTTACTGTAAGTGTGGTGAAGTGTTGCAAAGCATACCTCTTTATCCTTGTATTTTAGAGCGTATTTCGTATAGTTTTAGAGTCGTTTTGAGTCATTTATAGTTAGTACTTAGTTATGTCATGTTTTGTAGGTATTCGGGAAGAATTGGAACTTAAACGAGCAAGAATCGGGAAGGCACGAGCACGCAAGGCGAAACACGAAAAACGACAAAAGTCAGGAAAGAGTCTGAACTTCAAAAGGGCACATCTCAGGCTAGAAAATGAGTTACGGGACCCATAATATATGGAGTTGGGGTATCTCGACGAGCTGAGTTCAAAAATATAGTTTTGGCAACACGCGAAGATATGGGGGACGCCCATTCGTGACACGCAAAGATCCAAGGGCCAGAAAAGTTTCCCCGACACTTTTGCCTTTAGCGCCACGCGAGGGATTGGCCATTCGGGCTTCGCGACACACGAAAACGTGAAGATTCAAGCTTTTTAACCTAATTAGAATATTTAAAAGATTGGAACCATCCAAGGGTTTATTATTCGATTACCAGCCGTTTCAAGATAGAAAAGAGGCGATTTTGAGAAGGGAAGAAGCAACGAGAGCCAAAGTTCGAAGCTTTATTGATCAGGTTGGTTCGTTCGTGCTCATTCGGGTTACGATCTTTGATTTCTTGTTACATTGGTTTGATTTGGATTATGTTCATTACTTTTGAGACTTGTTTTCTGGTTTTGAACATGTTTCTTGGCTAGACCATAGTAGCTATCTAGGTTTTCGATGAATGCTTGATTGAATTGTGGATTTCTTTCGGTTTATGTTGATTCTTAATGGATTCATGATAAAGTAAAGAACTTGAATTCAATTAGTATGATGTCTATGCATGTTTAACTCTGATTTGTAATTGGTTTGTGTTTCACATGCGTTTTGTTGAATGTCTTTCAAATAATAGATGCATGTTAGGATACTTACTGTGTGTTTGTAACTAGTTTGTGGATCGTTGATATCATCTTCCATAGAAACCCAAATTGAGAGTATCTTAGGGTTAGATGTTCTTCCTAATTCAATAACTGAAAGGTGAGAATTTATCGGGTATTCCTTGGTGTTTGGGTTTTTAGGTCAGTTACTCTGAAATGAGGGTTTCCTAGGGTTTCTTAGCATCATTGATATTCCGTGTCATACCGAGAGTTGTCAGGTTACCCCGTATGTCTTAGGGCATATTGAGATACTGAGACTGAGAGGTGATTTATCTTTAGGGTACTTTAGCATCTTCGGAAATAGCTGAGAGGTGATCCGACCAACCGATGAGTTTACACGTTCCTTACGGTTTCCTATTAGGTCACACCCGGAGAGTGATCTAGGATCCTTAGGTTGTCTTAGGGTTTCGTATTCAAAGATCCCGGTTCCATTATAATTTTCATAGCCGAGAGAAGTTCATGTTTAGCAAACATGATTCTTACCTAGATAGTGCTTTCTCAATTATTGATCTCATCCGTTTCGCCTGTCTGATAGTTGGTGTCGTTAAAAGTCCCATTAGTTTAATCTTAGTTACATAAATCCCCCCCCCCCAATTTAAATCAGTTTAGTTAG